>OY783232.1:18962052-23762052 GCA_963678685.1 Patella ulyssiponensis
TCCCTGTTTTTCAATCCTTCTTATGTTTCTAAGTAATAATTTGTCTCTTTTCTGACTACAACAAGATTGAATTTCCAAATTATGGCTAAACTGAGAACAAATACTTCCTATAGGGTGTTATTTATTATGTTGCATATGTTGGATAATGTACTGAGAGATTGGAGCAAACTAATTTATTGGTGATTGGAGTAAACTCATTTATTTGGTGTATTTGGATTACATTGGGTTTTTTTATAAGGTATAAAATTTGCAAAATCCATCAGCTTTCTTTCATATTCATGTCTGTTGTTATAATACAATCCAATTATGTGTTAAGAGACCTTTTTTTTGTAATATTTTACTTAAAAATTTAATAGAATTGATTTGGTTGTCTTCTACAATTTGAAATGTGTTCACTCAACAACCAATATATTATAATAACAATTTATAACACCAAGCAGGGATCCAGATATTTTTTCAATCATACAGGCATTTTCAACCATAAATAAGCACTGATTTTGGAGCTTATCAGCGCCGGCCTGGTTTACAGAGGTATGGGTCTGCAGCTTTCCAGCACCAGTACGAGTTCCAGCGATGCCAGTGTGGGTTTGGGCTCCAATGGCATGCATGTCTGTCTAATGGTCAGTTATATGGAATGGTGACCATCTTCGACACCATTATGAATTTCATGTTATATACTGATGTCTTAGCGTGAAGTTGATGGGATTGTCAAATTTTGTGGTATTGACTTCCTAAAGGTATATAGACAATACTTGCTGGGTCAAGAGGTCAATATTCATTTAGCAATTGAAGGGTGAATGGACAAGGCAAAAATTAATAATGGTGCCAATATGTTTCCCCATGGGGTAAAGATGATGGGTAATTCTAGATCTGTGGAGGGTTAGTACAAGGCCAATAGAACATACAAAAACCAAGAACTCTTTCTCTTTCCTCTCATCTTCCCCCAACCCCAATCTCTGCACTCCAACCACACTATTGACACGTATACTAATACTATCTCCCTGATTATGTCTACTACATCGTTAACACAGTTCATCACATGCATTTTGCATACTGATAGTTCATTGGCCAATCACGCTATTCTATCGACATTTTGCCTAATAGTTTGGATGCAGCTATGGCGGGTGTAGCGCGCCAGGCAGGGTAAGCTAACTCTTCTGGACACCTGTTACCACTGTTTGTCGTGTATTTTGTACACGGGGAGCAGTCCATTTGCTGATTACACTATTTTGCCTATAACGTTTTTTTTAGGACTTCGAATTCTGTCTAATGGTTTGGATTGTTCGTACTTGGTTTTATTTTATTTATACAGATATATATTAATTGTATATTTATAGAATAAGCTATGATGTGATGTAAGACAAAAAATCTCTAACAAACCAACATGATAACAAATAAATTAAATATAAAGCCTCAGGGTTGGATGTAAATCTAGACAGACACCTTCCAATGTCTTATAGCTGTGTCCCACGCAATATGGAGCACAAAGTGACTAATCAAAACAGACAATTTCTCGGTGACTCTCTCTCGATCTTCAGTAAATAATACTCACATACATTGACTTTAAAGAACAGGACATGTTTAATTAGAAAACTTTCATTTCTAATTATCACAGACATCTTTCTGGCATCTTAGCTTTAAGCTACATCAGTATGGATGTATCATTGTCTTGCTTTGTACTAATTTGTAGCCATATTTTGATCCAGTATTAGAATAAAAATAAAATGTAGAGTAGAGTAGATGTTAACACTTACAGCAATCTAATCATTATGGAACTAATATGGAATATATCTACATGATTTTTTTTTTATCGATTCGCATGCGTGTAAGAAGTGGTGGGAAACATGGGAACCCCCTTCTTTCCATGACATTATCTATACTAGTCATTGCAGTTGGCAATATGTCTGAGGTGAGTTGATGGTTACTATAGACTTACCCTCATACTGTTTATTTCATATTAAGGTGATTTTGGGTGAGGGTAAATACCTACTCTCCTTTCATTTCAAGAGCCGATTCCGAAAACCTACCTCAAGTTGCAGTGGGTGCTATTTCCAATTTTGAACTAAACTTTGATTTAACATAATAATACATCTTGAGCACAGCAAATGCCTACTAAGCTGAAATCTAGAAATCTTACACAATTATATGCATAATGTGAGTTAGCTGAGTACATAGTTTATTTAAAGTTTTTAAATCTGTAAATTGTGTACAGTTGAGAACAAACAAGAATATCTATCGCATCTGATAATTGTTAGTGAAACTTTCTGGTATTAAATTTTGGAAATACTTTGATTATTTGATTAAATTGTCAACTATGTTAGATCAAAAGTTTCGTAATTAAATGATTTTATGTGCAAAAATGATATTGACAGTTTCGCTATTACTTCAACACGGTTGACTGAAAATATGGATTCTTTTATAATATGAACACTAGTTCTTGACAGATATTCCATACTTTGAACTGTGGTCTTCATCAGATGGGTTACTTCTTTGTCAACCAAATGAGCAATGAGTTTAAACTGAACACTGTTTTTTTTTAACATCAATAAACCAAAATTTTATATGAGATCAAGTAATCGTATCTCTTTTGAAATCACGTTTTAAACCTCATTTATTCACACCATCAATTATTTAATGACTTCATGTACATGTAACATTGCTTTAATTTGGATGCTTTTTTCTGTAACTTAAAGATGTATATATAATGTTGGTATTAAGTGTCCCATAAAACTAATGGTAAATTTATGCAGTTATTGATCCTCTCTGTGGTCAAATTATATTTTAAAGAGATACAAAAGACCATTCTACAAATTGCTTGTAGTAATCTGTAGTTTTGATAATTGATTTTGTCTGTAAATCTGAACTTTACACTCATTCTTGAGCTAACAGGCAATCTGATTCAAATTAGATGACAGTTTCATTTCTTATATTTTTCTGATCTTTGGGCAACACTGTAATCTAACCATCTCTCTATATTCTAACAAAAGATAGAGACTAATGATTGCTATTGAAATCACTTACAAAACAAAACCAGTCTTGACACTTCCACCTCAATGCCATACTAAATTATAGATTGTGTTCATGACATCACAGAGAACAATTAATTTTGACACATAAAATAAAACAGATTTAACCAATTTACTTTTGTTACTGGGAAGTTGCAGAATAATTAATGTTGACACATAAAATGTATAAATTTTACCAATTTACTGGCAAAAACCAGACTAATTGGCACATAAAAAATATACTGAGCGCCATAGAAAACGCATCACTTAGTTTTTCGTATGACAAAATGATCCTGTAAACATATCTTATTTATTTGGCTTCTTATTGTGAACAACATTCAAATGGGAACACATCAATAACAACACTTTTGTACACTTATGGAGGTTTAATCTGTAATCAACGGTACAAAGTCAGAGGGCTATATAAACTATAGCCCATATAGATTAATCCTCCAAAAATTAAAATTATACAAATTTGACTAGAAATTGCATAAACTAATTTTATCCTATCTGGAATTTCGAAA
This sequence comes from Patella ulyssiponensis, assembly GCA_963678685.1. NCBI lineage: Eukaryota > Metazoa > Mollusca > Gastropoda > Patellidae > Patella > Patella ulyssiponensis. The sequence continues at coordinate 18,965,582 of OY783232.1, forward strand.
GCAACCAGTAGTCTTAGGGGCATGTCATTCAACTGTTACTGATGTGAAATGTGGGGTCCCACAGGGATCCTATTTTGGTCAGTTACTTTTCTTGATTTTTACAAATGATCTCCCACTTCATGTCAGTAAATGTCATACTGATTTTTTTGCTGATGACACTACCCTTCTTTTCTCTAGCAACAATCTAGCTAATATAGTGATTGCCCTTCAAGAGGATTTACTAAATGTATTTAATTGATGTAATGATAATGGTATGCTAAAAAGACCAAAGCCATGCTAATAGCTTCAAAACACCAAACACAAACAGCTTATCATTAAAAATTAATGGTGAATCATTAGAAAATGTATCTGAAGCAGTGTTATTAGGACTTACTGTTGACCAAAATTTTGATTGGAATATCCAAATTAACAAAATTTCCAAAATCATAAATCCAAAAACTACCTCCTGATAAAGTCAAAACCTTATTTACCGCACCATCTTAGAAATTTATTTAAGAAACACTTCCTGTTTCCCATTTACAGGGGTTTTTATTGTCCAATGTCCAAAGTTCTAATGTAAAATCTCAGGACATGTCTATCATATTTGACAAAAACACCCTTCTAAATGTGAAACAAGAAGTGTTTATCGACATTGTAACATGCTATTTTAGGATGTTAAAAGAAATTACTAAACCCAAGGGTGTTTTGTTCAGTAGATAGTGTCTATTTGATCAATCAAAATGCAAGATTCACCCTTAAGTATGTTACAATTTTGAAAGGCTATATTTTACCATACTTATATAGATTACTGTTCCAAAGTTTGGGGTAATGCCAATAAAGGTAAACTAGAGGTCCCCTATAAAATTCAAAAGCGTGCAACATGGAGCATTTTGGATGAAAAACCTGATTCACATTCGGCATCTTTATTTTAATCTCTAAATTGGCTTACAATCTACCAACGCATTCAATACAACCAAGGAGTGCTAACTTTGTACATTCTGTGAAAATTTTAAATTGACTGAAACTACGCATGACATTGAGATCAGAAAGGCAACTTAAATTAGCAATTCCAAAAGGTAAGAAAAAGGCATGGACAGAACATTCCAATATACCACCTATGTATTCTGGAATTCACTACCTCAAACTGTGAAACATGCGTCTTCAAATTTTATCTTCAAAAAGGAATTAGTAAAACATGTTAAATCTTTCGACCCTTGTTAATTACTGTTGTCCTCTGAATGTATGTTTATTTGCCTCTTTTTCTTGTTCGTTTGATATTTCTTTATCATATAAGCTTATATATATGATATATATGCACTTTGTAATTATTATTACTGTATGTGTAGTTGCTAGTTTTATAGAGTAGGAGAGACATGTTGAAAATTAGAACTCATGTACTAAAAAAGTTCCCTCAGAAAATAAAGTCAGAAGAGAAAACCTACAGCCTCACCAGTAGGAGGTTTAATAAGGAAGTTGGGCAAAAATTTACCCATTAGCAATATGAATAAGATTAAGACAGATTAGAAAGGAAGTCCTGTACATTCTCTGATCTATGGTTTCATACGTCAAACCTTAAATACCAATGGAATATATATCAGTATCATGGACAGATAAAGATGATATATAAGAAACCTAATTAAAGAAAGAGTGACTCCAGGATCAGTTATCTTTTAATGATTTTGAGATAAAACCGATGAAAAGTCAACTAAAATTACACCCCCGAACATTAAGTAATAATGATTTGTCTGGACTCTGGACACAATCTCATGTTGGAAAAAACCCATCAACAAATTTGTATGCCAGAAGACTAGATAATCTTGTCGATTGGGTCCGAGATTATTATTGTAATTATTGTTATCACACTAACCCACATACCCAGCACTTTAATACAGAGTCAAGAGACTCTTATTATAACGAATTTACGATAGAAGTGCCATCACTTGCTTCATTTATAGACTGTTGACCCATGTTTATTTGAGAATAAGGGGATGATTCTCCTTAAATTGAATGACATCTGGGGGAGTTTCTTGATTTAGAACTTGAAATATATTTCTTATTACCGTTACTCATTAATGATACTAACTACTGACCTATATTACAACACACTTAACATCATTTCAAAGGGGAAATACGTGCAAATTATTTCAGTGGATCAAAGAAAACGGTCAGTTGCATGTATCCAAAATGATACAAATTACCAGAATCTAAAATGTATAATTTCCATTTGCTACAACATACTTAATAGAATTAACCTAAAAGGTTGGTCAAGTGCCCAAATTTTCATCACTTGTTGTCTCCTGATTTTGTTAAATACATTGATCTTACTGAAATTAGTGACCGAGATTCTCCAAAATTAATTTATCTCTGTCTATATTCACAAAGTCTTGGCATATAGGTACTTCCAGCCAAATGGTTCGTATATATTTTAGAAGTCAGAACTATAAGGCTGTTGTTATTAGGAAATTCATTAATTAAGCTACATGTATCTCACACACAGAATGATTTGGCTTGTACAACAACCTGTTTGCAATGCAATGTACACCTACGTCATGCAAAAAAGGACAGAGAACAAGGTAGAAAAGTGATTTTTCATACAATTATAGGGGCCATGATCCTGGAAGTTGGGGTCCGATATTCACTTATATCGAGGGGAACTGAGATCTCTGGAATATAAACCTATATTTCAAGTTTTGTCAAAAATCTAATTGTAATCTACTGTGTCAATAAACAAAATGTGAAAGCGCGGACAGAGGCTATGACTTTAACAATTATTCTGGGTAGCTTTAAAAACAATGAAATAACAGATTTAATACAAGAAAATAAATAGGTGCCACAAATCGAGTTGGGTATAAATATTATTAAGCTCTTACATTAATGGTACATGAATTATTAATATCAGAAGTTGACAACATAAGTAACAAGTCCTGCGATACCATAATATGCAGACCCTTCCATTAACGAACCACATACAAATAGTTCATACTCGAACAAGAATTCAAAGGTTACAGCCATATAGTTATTAACACTTTCAGATAGCAGCCATTCAAATTATTTTTAATGGTGTTATTGCAATTGAAAAACAAATGACCTCACAAAACCCTGGCAAAGTTGTTTGTTATCTACGACAAACCTATTTTTCTTGGATATTTTCATTCTCTAATCTATGGTATAATAAGAAACTCAGACATCAAAAGAATATCTTAAAGATTTCAATTTTTGATTTAATTTTTTCAATCATTGAAGCAAATGGAATGATTATGAAGCAAATGTAAGTTTATTCAATCGGAAAAATCTGGATGTTATTTTATAGAAACTAAAGACATAGCTGTTCAACTTCAGGGAATTATTGAATCATTCTAAAACTGCCTGACCGGTTTTGTAGTTGTTTTCGACAGAAAAACATATAAATTGATTTTATAACATGTTTATTAGCTGTAATCAGCTGAGTTAACATACGTAAAATCTATAGAACAGTTGAATAGTCGCATGAATACAAAATCATCAGTTCCTGTTTTATAAAATTTGATTAACTTACTTTTAGGTCGGAAATAAACATGACATTTGTGTGGGCTTGGAAAATTAAGTTCAGTGGGATTTAAACTTTAAAGTGACAATATTTTTTCTTAAGTCATCAAAGAAATCATGTTCAATCACAGCATGGAGAAAAGAACTTGATTACATATCTTAGGTTGCAATATTTGTTCGTTCCTGGTGTTTTAAATGGGGATTGGGGGGCTACATGATAAGGAGTAGGGTTGCCTGTGCAACCTCGTGGGTTTTCTCTGGGTCCTCTGGTTTTCTCCCACTGCTAAAGACCCCTACCCGCCAGCAAATTATTGAAACAAAATTGAACCATATGTTAAGTCTCAATGACCTAGTTTGTGTCAAGTGGACATTAAACCCTATCTCTCTCTCCCTTGGTGTTTAACGTCTGCTTCCACCTAGGGTGATATCGCAGACAATGGGTGTAATAACTCATTGCTTCTTTAAAGGCATGATGCATTATTTGCAATTTCGCTAAAAACATCAGATTTTTCAAAGCATAATCCACGTGTACTCTGTGTTGATTATTCAACATTTTAATGAAGAAAAAGAAATTGAAATACCGATGCCACATGATCTCCCGGATTCCATTCAATCGGATTTAAACTAGGCCCATCAGGTTTCTCCTCCCGCTCGACCATCAATAACGCCATTAAGAGTCTGGTGACGACTTTCATCAATGATGGATTTCAAGTTGTAAAAAAAAATTAAAAAGGCATTATCACTTTGCCAATGGTTGGTGATTGAAAAAAAATTTGTTTCCAAATGGATTTAATTTGAGAAATGCTATCAGTGAAACCTGCATGTTCCAATATGTACAAAATCTGAGAATTATCAAGAAAGCAGTTTTCAAGTTGTTCAACAAATGCTTGTGTAAAATGCTTTACATTTAGTGCCCGCGCTTGTGCTTGTATTTTTTTATATAGTAAAGTTACGTCAATCTAAAACATTTATTTTCTTGTTGCTTGTGACAATTCCCTTTAAATTCTAATATAAAAAGTTTGACCTACAGAAATAATATTTCTTTTAATTTCAAAATCTATAAGAAGAAATTAACAAATGTAAACCTTTTATAACATTATTTTCTTCTCTTGGCGTTTATTTCTTATAATGATACATCTGCCTATATATGGAAAAAGGAAATCGGATAGCATCTGATCATAGAGATGATAGTGAAGACAACATTTATCAATTTAAGTTAATTCTCATCTCCTCCATTAAGATACACTGTAATTATAAATGATCAAATTATAATAACACTATACTGTCTTTCCTTGTGGTTTTCCTAATGGTATGTGCAAGAGGACTGCACAACACATTAGACAAATCTATTACCATATATTATTCCTATTACCTGGAAATATAGGCCTGTTATCCAAATATTTACAAGATATTTGTGAGTAATGTGCTAAGATAGAAACATCATGCCTAATATAATAACTGGATTAATTTATTGCTGGCTTATCAGGAAATGGTTAAAGGGATATTGTTGGCGTTAATTATAACGGTTTCCATCTATGGTGATATCGCAGACGGCTTATGACATATCTGTCTCTCTACCTGGAGGCTAACGTCTGCTTCCACTGAGAGTGAAATTGCAAAAAAATGGCCAGTTATGAATGATAGGTCAAGGCTAAGCGTACATGTATTGGAACAGTAGGAGGTTAATAAACTTCATTTCATTTACAAAACATACAGCAGTGGTTCCCAACCTTAGCTTGGTTGCGACCCCAATCAAGAATCGATCATCTGAACATGACCTCTTAATGAACAAAGTCACCTTTTACAATAAAACATCATGATTGTTTAGAGATTAAAATCTTGTAATGATAGACCGAGGAAACAAATTGTGAGCGAGAGAGGGAAAAGACAATTGACAATACGATAAGAGGTGTATAGATCAGAGATTTTTTAAAAAGTTCACAATAGTCAGCCACAACCCCACAAAAAGTGCTCTGCAATCCGAGTTTGATAATCCAAGATATACTGGGATAGGCACAAAACAGAAAATCGCTGCCCAGGTACAAAGTAAATATGTGCTGTTTTGCTGAAAGGGATCTAACTTGCACAATAACCTTATCAGGACTGCATGGGAATTGTAGAGAAATGTACTGGATGACTTTGTTTCAATCTAGAGGTTCAGGTGTGTGCTGCTGTTTAGCAATGACTGGCCAAAAGTACCCACTCCATTCCAATGTGAAGCTGCTGGGCACAACTGAGATTCATGTACAAAGTCAATGGCACTTTTCATCATAGGCAATCTAGTCAAAGTGAACTTTAGCTCGTCACTGAGTACAATAGTCAATTTTTTCTGTCAGGAAGTCAGATTTATTTCTGAAAAGACTGATCGAGTAGTTTAACTTCTTCTATGGTAGTGATACAACAGACCACATCTGAAAAGATCTGGTACATTTACCTGCAGACATTAATTTCAACAAATCAGATGAAAGATAACAAGGCTATAGATAATACTATCGTAAAAAAATCAAATTAAATTTCATTGGATAAAATCAATAATGGTAAATATTTCATAGTGCATAAATAGTTTAACACTGATTTGACTGCATTGTTAATTTCATAGCCATTGCTTATAATCTCTTTTACTACATATGTGTACGCATATTGACACCCAATGATGATATAACACACAGCGCTCTTGAGCAACTAGTTAGTTGGATATTCAGCGCTTTATAAATAGATTATTATTATTATTAACCAAGACAGGCCTTGATCCAGAAAATAACTCAATATAATTTAAATCATTGACACATACATGTATTACATACCTGTAACTGACACACAGGGTGTAGAACATACATGTACTGAACTGTCTGTCTACAGTTAACTCTGCTTGAGAGCAGACAGTAGTTGACCGACATTTAAATTTTAAGACCTAAATTAATGATTTTAGACGATAACATTAAGTATACTTCGAGAATTTTGTTGAGTATTCATGCTCCTTCTATTTCATAAAATTGAAAAAGTTTATTTAGTCTTTGTGTGTATGACAGATGTGAACCGGAGTATAAACGCATTATCAAACAATATACTAATATTTTTACATGGCGTCGATTTGGGGCAGAGATCTATTCTCGAGGAATGACGTAGATGGTTCTCTGTGTGCAGAATGAGCGCAGTACTGAACTTGAGAGGATTATATCTTAGATAAACCCAATGTCAGTCATATTCTCTATAGATTTAAAAGAAATAATTTGTGGAAATAAATCCCATATCATTGACCCATACATTTATGGAACACTCTGAACATATAGCATATAGTTTGATTTTTCTGGTCATTACAAATTACTATATGAATAATGGAGAGGATCCTTTTATGTTTGAGAGAACATAGTTTTAAGCCTTTTACTTTTTTAGGTGAGCTTAAGCATATGACAGTCTTTGAAAATTTAACAGCCTGGAATGCAGTGACAAAAGTCATATCATACATATTTCTTTAAATCTACTTTAAAAAGACCAAGTGTGAAAACAACACAACCCCAAGTCACGAATTTCATTTCAGTGACTAATAACTGGATTGTCTCTTTAATAAATACAATATACTTACATGTATATATACTTACCAGAAATAAATTAATCCCTTCTTTGTCATTCAACTTCCGATATTAATTCAATGACATCAATATTACTCGCAAACAAAAACACATCAATAACACCTCAACCAATCAATTAAAGTATATGGTTATCTAAATATTGGCACATTTTGAAAACAAGATACTATTTACTGGAAAGAGGCATTTTTTAAAAATTCCACTTTAATTTTTGTTTTACACAGATCAATATTGGGCATTTTCAATCTATTACTGAGAAGAAGACGTCTCTAATGAAGTTGAAATTACAAATTGTACACACTTCATTGTGTTTTTCAAGGAATTATGTAAAAATTTTGTTTTGTTTAAAGTGATAAAGTCCCTTTAAGAGCAATTAATACTTTTGCTTAATCTCCATTCATAAATAAGTACAATGTAGAAAGATTGGAATTCATTAACACAGATCTATTTTAGTCTAGATTAATTGAGAAAGGTAGAAGAGGATATTTGTGCGATGATGTAGTTTTGTCCAGGTTCATGAAGTGTATTCATGAATGAAGAAGCATGTATATAATTGTGAATGGTGCTGCCATGATATATTGTTTAATCAATGTATTGAGATTCCCCGTCTTATGATTCGCATATTCAATCGCAAGACGCTGAAACGATTTATCGCGATTCTTTTTTTTATGTTTTTTTTGTCGCTTCAGTGAGTAACCTGTCATTTTTAATTATCCACGTCACACATTATCCATACTCTGATTAAAATATAGATCTATATTTCGTTATGTTTTTTATAATCCTTGAGTGGCATTTAGTGATTGAGCACATTAAAAAACACAACACAATTTATATGGAAAACAATCACTGGTTTATAAACATATAGCACGACGTTTCATTATTTGTACTTGATAACGATAAGACAATACTTGTCGAAACGTCGTGCTATATGTTTATAAACCAGTGCGTTGTGTTTTTTAATGTTTTTTATATTTTTGATGACCTACACTACATGAAGATTCAACATGTTATAGTGGGAGTTCACGCCAAGGGTCAAAAGTCACTCGTATGACGTCACACATTGATTAATCAATCAGCATTGACTTTCTAGTGGTTTAACCACAGTTCCCTGCATCAAAAGGCCAAGAACTTGCCGTAACGGACCATTTCATTGGCTAATCCCTCACATCATCCAGAATACGTCAATGATAACAACTCTTCCAGATCCTAGTGTAGTAAAGACAAGTAAAACGAAAATTTGAACTATAAAAACGAAATGAAATAGGAACTGTATTTTAATCAGATTGTCCATACTCCCTTGTCCACACATACACCCTTAAATTGTTTGGTCCTTATTTTATCGTGATATAAAACAGTTTCATTGCTTTGACAGGGGCCAGACAAACAATATCAATTATTCATTTATCCAGTTGTTTTCTTTGTAAAAATTGAAGTGGTTATGAATCGTGACATCAATTACAGCGTAGCACCTGAATCACAATATGTATCGTATCGTGGCTGCTGTGGCAATATTATACTAAGCACTAACTGTGAATCTGTAAATGTGAAATGTATTTGTACATTATAAAAAAATATTTGTGATGTGTCGATATACATTGTAATGATAATATGTTTATTAGAATGTGTGGAAAATCATGTTTGTGGATGTTATACAGTTTCTTTTGTTAAATTTGCATTATATAATTACTATACTCACTGCGCAATGATCAACCAGAACAAATAATTTCTCTGCTAGTTCTTCAATACTTGACATTTTTTCCTTACAAAAAAGAACCAAAAAACATTAATGACATAATATATATATTCTAGATTCCAGAGTTATTTCAGGCCATACACAACAAACAGTGTTCTTAATGAAAAAAATGTATGTTGGTCCAAAAATTGTTCAAATCAATCAATCCTTGGCCATCTAAAGTTTTTGTCTATCAATTCCATGCGGCTATCTTAGTAAAAAATATTTAACCAACTCCTGAACAATATTTTATTTCATCCATGAACATTGACGCTAAAGGAGCATTTAATTTATGTGTTTTATTTAAAATGTCTAGGTAAGTTATTTTTGTTTAAATTTAGCCCTGTTGCACATTGAGGAGTTAAGAAAATCATTCCCATTTATACACATAATGCATTTCCTCGAGTTAAGAAAATTGGCATAATTCTATAATCAATCAATGTTTTAAGAGTATTAATAAGTATCTGCTAAAGGTCCCAAAAGTGCAATAATATCGCATTATAGTAGCTTGCGGTGTGGATTCTAGACACTTCTGGGATATCACAATCATCTCCATACCTGACGATGTATCACACTATTCTCTGTTGACATTTTGTCAGCATTCAATTTGGAATATAAGTATCCAAAGATTAATTTGGGATAGTGCTCATTTAGTGCATCCGTGGCATGAAGTACGGAAAAGACAGATTGCCAGGCAACAAAATATATGCTCACAGCAGCTACATCGTCAGAGAGGTCCACAAGATTGTCTCACATTTATTACTTAATGGGTAATGGCAGCATTTACAAGATACCAATATCAATTCAATATAACAGATCAGATGATATTTGAAGAGTCCAGGGGAAGAACGATCTAAGTCACATTTTTGTCTTTTCACATAAGAGGCAAAACAAACATTGGGACGAGAACAGGACAACAAGTGGGTTAAATTAGAACTTCAAAATGATGTTTAATACGATTCATAATACCACTACAACAACTGACTTCCATTTTTTAGCCAAATTTAGGTCAAATAAAGGGTCTTTTCAGAAGGGCCTTTGTTCGATGTGCTTCCGATCGTTTTTACCAGAAATTGATTGTTCCACGGAAAGCTTATAGCATTTGCTACCAGATGGCGCCTTTAGCTGGGGTTCGTTGAAAAAGTGACTTAGATCGTTCTTCCCCTGTGCTCTTCATTTGCTGTCATTTGAGTGTTGTCATAGTGCTATATTGCCAAATATGGGCCATAACTCTAGACATTATTAACGTAAATTGTTGAAATTCCATTGGATTCTTCTTTTTACCAATTCAAGTAATGCATATAAGGAGAGAGAGAGCAATGGGGTTTAACGCCACTTGATTTGCAGGGAATTTTTGACATTAATCAAGGGGAGACCATGCCCACCCTCAGTTCGGAAAATATTGGCACTTCCAGCAAGCATAAAAATACCAAAAGCAGACAAATTGACTACTAATGTTTGCCAATAACTGTATAAATTTACATTCTGCCAATAACTGTATAAATTTTCATTCTGCCAATAACTGTATAAATTTTTATTCCCATATTTAAATGTCTACTTCCACCTGTTTTGTGCCTTTGATAATTTCATTTGCTGAATCCATGGTCAGAAGTTAGAAAAAGTCTCGAAATAAGATCAATTATAAAAGCTTGCTAAAAAAGGCTAATTATAAGTTAGTTCATTTAAAACACAAAAACATTTTCTATTATAAATCTTCAATAGAAAGCTGTTATGTGCACAGGAAAGAAAGAATGGATAGATAAAGATGTCTGCAATCTGATCAACACGAACATTATTTTCAATTTATCGATCTTTGACATTTTCAACATAAAAGATTTCATAACTCAAAAAATCCTTTCGGCAAACAGACTTTGACAGTAAAATTAAAAAAACCCGAACAGAATAATCAGATTTTGTTATCTTGTTTTTGCAGACTACGTGTAATTGCCTATTTATTTTAATCCTGTAATTCCAGAACATAAAAGATTCTACTTCTAGCCTCTGTCGTCATAGGTCTTGCTATATAAAACACCTACCAACGTTCATACATTTTATTTCTAGCAGTGAAATGTCTTTGCTTGTGAAAAAGTGACTTGATCTTATCTTTGCTTAACTTTAATTTTGAATGCCTATAATATTGTGGATTTTCAATTAATAAAAAACAAAAGTAGCATCTCTCATTTCTACCAACGTTCATACATTTTATTTCTAGCAGTGAAATGTCTTTGCTTGTGAAAAAGTGACTTGGTCTTATCTTTGCTTAACTTTATTTGAATGCCTATAATATTGTGGATTTTCAATTAATAAAAAACAAAAGTAGCATCTCTCATTTCTACCAACGTTCATACATTTTATTTCTAGCAGTGAAATGTCTTTGCTTGTGAAAAAGTGACTTGGTCTTATCTTTGCTTAACTTTAATTTTGAATGCCTATAATATTGTGGATTTTCAATTAATAAAAAACAAAAGTAGCATCTCTCATTTTCTTCATTTGTCATTAATTGAATTAATTTAGTTATAGATCAAGCGCCTACCACAGGTGATTTTAAATCTGTCAATCATTCTACTCCCACATGTATTTCAAAATCATTAAAATATTCTTGCCTCTATATGTGGCCTTGGGCTATAGAAGTACATGTATAAAGTCCTACGCAAAATGACATATTTACTCTACATGTAATTTCCTTTGTAAATGAATTACTGGTAATTTTTTCCAAATGCTGCTACATCTGTTGTTACATGTGATAAAAGATGGCCAAGATCTTTGTTGACTATTTATTTTATATGTACATGTATTCAAAATCATTTAATACCAATACTGTCTCTTTTCTCACCAGATATTGCATTACCTTCATACTCAAATGTAAAAATATTTAGATACTTTGGTGAAAATGGGAGAGAAAGAGAGAGAAATGGCACAAACTAGGTCATTTTGGGACTAACATATGGTTTAAGTTTATTTCAATAATTCGCTTGCGTGTAGGGGTCTTTAGCTGCGGGAGAAAACTGGAGGACCTGGAGAAAACTCACACGGTTGGACAGGCGACCCTACTCATTGTCATATACAACCGGGAATTCGAAACAAGACCAGTTGACTCAATAAAGGCTTTATGATACAGCATGCACGAGCTATAACCATTCGACCATCCAACCCTCCTGTGAAAATTGGACTTTAATTGATAGATGTGTGATCAAAGGAAACAACATACTGACAGGGGCGGATTGGGGCCGAGAACCGGACCGGGCTCCCGTGTCGGAGCGGCCCCTTTTACTGACCGCGGAGTGCGGACGGGGGTGGGGCTGGGGGTAGGGGTGCAGGCTCTCCCCCTGGAAATTTTTTGATGAATGAACCCCAAATTTTGACCCTTTGATTAACCAGTTAGGAATATTCAATAAGTAGGAATATTTTCATTGAGAAATGGCACATTTTGCTGCCGGAAGTGCTGGTTGATTCCTCTTGTGGTGGAAGGCCACGAGACACATTGGTACAGAGAAACTAAAGTGGAATTCATAAAAGCTGCTTTTCGAATTTTGGATTCTGGCGTTTCGCCACAAACAGGGTGCAGGTGGCTTTATATAATTAGTAAATTTGCGGGCAACAGTGTCGGGGGAATCCAATGAATTTTTGGGATGAAATACGGAATCCCCATTGCAGGATTCTGAATCCTGGCCCACACCAAGCACACTCGTCCCAGAAAGTCTATTATACCAGGCCATTTTAGACTCCAGCGATGGCGTGGCAGCCTGTTAAAGCCTCCGGCCTCATACAACACTCATACAACATGATCATCATCGCTCCATGGCCGGTCCAATACGCCCACCCACAGCCTATATACCAGTCTGTAAAACAATCACTGGCATGTACACGAAACGATAAGAGAAAACTTGTTGAAAAGTTTATATTACGTGTACAAATACAGGTGGAGGTTTTCTATAAAAGTTGTGCTGTGTAGTTTTATTGTGCCCAATCGCTAAATGCCACTCAAGGAATAAAACTTTATAATATCCTAACATGAAGCACAAAGTAAGATATATGATAATCCTTCTATCTGTTCCATTAGTGTTTTCGATTTACATCCAGACTGAACAGTAAGCAATTGTAAAACCCTAATCACTTAACTTTCTTTTATTTCGGTTTGCTTAAAATTGATCTTACAATAAAATATTACTGCAAAAAGTTATCTCATAACATTCATTATTTTCTTCATTAAAGTGTCTGGGATCTTCATCAGTACTGATAATGTGAGAGAAAGTAGAATAAACAGTATGGCTGCATTATATTTTATGGCATCACCACAATAAAATAAAATTGATTTATTTTATATGGATCTAACTTATTTCTGCTGATGGACTCAAAACCAACTGAAAGTTTTTTTTTCAGGGCAGTTATCACTTTCTTAGCACGACCATCATATGCATAACCATAAAAAAAACTTGTTCACAAACTCCTTTATGCATTCCCCTCATTATAATACCCTTTGCACCCAAGGGAGATCTTCAAAATCAGTCACAAGCCAGGTTGAACAAAAGCATAAACCAAAACCCACTGACATAGCCCGAACAGTTTGTATTGATAAATCGGTCAACTATTTTAACTTTGCGGACAGGGCTCTTTTTTTGTCAAGGCCTTATTAACATACTGACTGTGAAGACAAATATATCTAATCATATGTGAGCATATATTCATAAGGGGAAAAGTATATAATTCATGATGAAATATGTATAATTAGCACATTACAGGTCCAATGTTAATATACAATAACTAAGTTAAATTTTCTTAGACCTGATAATTATTCTAAAGATAATTAAATTATATGAATTACACCAAGAATCAACTTCCACTGATACATGTACAGCTATGCGATTACTGGTCGATCATTATACACTCACTAATTAGTCTAGCTTATCCAGTGTTCAATTAACTGCCAAGGTCATCATGGTAATCTTACTTAACCTTTAGACATGATTAGCCGAATTTAACACAATATAGAATTAAGTTTCGATGAGAGACCTGTCCATTGCATGGCCTCACCAAGTCAATAAACATTAATTAGTAGAGGAATTAATGGTAGAAGGAATGAATTAATGAATGATTGCATTCATTTACACCCCCACAACTAAATTAGTGACAAATAAAGGAATAAATAGCGGGAACAAAGGAGAAATATTGCAAAATTTCTAAAATTAGAGAAGATACATATGTCTCCTAATAAAGGAACTAATATTCCCATTTGCAACATTTCAATAATTTTGATTTCCAAATGAACCTATTTGAATAACCTCTCCGCTAGACGACACATATGGTTTGACACTAACAGTCACAAATAGTAGCAAGTCAATTCTCTTTCCCTACAATCTGTTGTAGTAAGTTCCCATGACAAATGTGAGATAATTACCATCTGAAATTAAGAAGAGTTGCAAACAAAAATTAAACCATAGAAACCTGCGTTATTCAAAACTGTGAAAGAAGAACTATAATTTCAAGCCAGAGCTATTCAATATTATCAAACCAAGTTTATTATACTGTAATTCTCAAATCATCTTTGCTGTCAAAACAGGGCTATTTATTACATCATTTTCAAACTAGAGCTACATGTATTCACTACTATTAGACCAGGTCTACATGTGAGTAATACAAATGACCATTCATTACTGCAAATCTTGGGAGTTCAATACTGCCGAACCACTGCTATTTAAATATGGAAATAGAAAATACTGCCAAATCAGGGCTATTCATCAATAAAGAAGCCTTACCATAACAGGCCCAAGACTGTACAGCGCAGTGGACACTTACGGCTGGCCTCCGGATCCATTCACTTGATTTGATATTTGTTAATATTTGTTTTTGCAATGTCTGTTTTCTGTCTTGTCCGCAGGTTTATCTTGTAAATTTTTGTTTTGCGTGTAGTGCGGTCCTTCTGCACTTACTATGTAAGAACTTAGTAAATACTGTCAAACCAGGGCTATTTAATACCATAAAAACACATTAAATAAATACTGTCAAACCAGGGCTATTTAATTTCATAATCTCAAATTTAAAACTGTCAAACCATGGTTATTCAATATCATAATCAGAAACTTAGTACAGTGGACCTGGTCACTTCCAAGTTCCAACATCTGAATATTGCGTCATTATTATCATGTCCCGATTTATTTCCATCTATTTCAACTAAAAAAGTTTTGAGTTGTCATCATTTTCATGTCACAATTTTTTTTCGTATTATTTCAACAAAAAAAGTTTTGAGCTGTCTGGATTCTGTATTTTCTGAATCGAGACATGAATCAGCAGTCCAGTCACACGACTTGCGTTCAATTAACATTGGATAATCCGGCCTTCAATGAGTGGGCGTTAAAATACAAGCAATCACCAATCAATTATCTGTGAGCACAAAACATGTGTAGGTCTTTGTTGATTACCTTGATAATTTTATAATCTCTTGTAAGAGAGTGCTTGGTATTAATTTGAGTTTCTTGTGTCAAATACAGCGACATTATACATAATACATATATTGACCAGATGAAGAATCACTATCATTAAAATTTTGTGTTGATTATAACATGTGACCGTACAGAATGTACAGAAAGCGTTGTTATATTTTAAGTCTTTGGTATTCAATGGTACAATAATACTTTTCGGATAATATTTCCGGTATTGAGTATTCTGTGTGTAATCTGGCATGCTGTATCAATCCTATACGATGTCGGAATTGACAGAGTCCACTGTACCGTCAAACCAGGATTATTCAACGCAATAATCACAAACTTAATACTGTCACACCAACGTTATTCACATTTGATTTGTAAAGAGCGGACCATATTAGTTCTTTCTTATAGAAAGCTAATCGACATAAGCTTTCTGATTGGTTGACTTAATGAAACCAGAATATCTCAGAAGTTGCAATTATTGTAACCATGAAGCACTTGAGTGAACCCTTGTATGAATAAAAATACATGTACTCCAAAAGACTTTTTCATATGCAAATATTGCCAATGATCTATTTCGTGTCAAACAAAACCCAAAGTTAACACCCCAAAAATATAACAATAAAATAAAAATCTCAAAAGAAATTAAAAGATAGGTTGCCAGGCAATGAAACATATGCCCACAGCAGGTAATCAATCCATCAAGGCAGTCAACAAGAGTTGTCGAATATTTTTTCTTTTGTCGGTACTGGAACATTTACAATGCACTAAAATCTGATTAATAGTAATAACTCAGCAATTATGAGAAAATCCTTTGAATTTGTTTGCCTTCTAGTTCTGCCCAATGGTAACGTCTATTATACAAAACATTTAATATCATGGATTTAGCTGTTCAAAGTTCTCATAAAAAGTATTGAAAATCAAAACTCTTGATCGTCTTGGCAATATACTTCCACATTTCGATGTGAGTGTATAAAAATTAAAATATTTACCTCAAATTCAAATTGTTTAACTCCCATTATTCCATAGCCGGACACAAATTCACAAATATTCTTCAAATCTTGAATGTAAAGTTCATCAAGATCTTCACCTAATAATTTCCACAAATCTATTAGATCAAGATTAAATGGAATCAAAACTTGCTGTTGATGAATAATATCCTTAAACTTCTCTGGGCTCAAAAAGAGGCTACTAATCTCACTGTTGCCACTAGATGGTGCAGGTTGGTCTTGAGATTCAACGTGTCGTCTCATCGTTGGCATCAAGAAAGCTTCTATGTCACATGTATTTATCAAAATATTGTCCTGAAAGTTGAAGTTCATGTTGGATATTTTTTGAAACGACTGATTACGAGCTAAGGCCAGAAGAGCCCGCGATAAACTTTTTGTTGGTGTCTTATCCTGATTATCAACATATATATGCCTGGCAGCTTCGAAACGAACTTCGATCTGACATAATTTAGGATGGTCGTTGATGGTAGTTGGTGTTGAAGTGGTAGCTTTGTCAGTATTCAAAAGGATGTCGTTATCTTTAGAACATCCAGCTTCATTGTTGATAGATTCTGATCTGAATAAAACATTTACAATATCTTTTATTCAATACTGTCAATTATAAAATCTTGTGTCATTTTATGATAAAAATTGTTTCAACCAGATATCTTTTGGATTTAGAGATATACCTGGACATAATTAACTATTTCTAACAACTTTAAATATTCCATACATAGAAATAAAATCCTTGAGATGCATGACGTGTAGCAAATGACTCATAAGATAATACCAGAATATTTGATATGGATATATAGTTATAACATACTGAACAAAGACAGATTGTCCCAACACAAAACATATCATCACATAAAATCCAATAACATCAACAAGTTTTGACTCGGATCAAAGAGGAAGTGCCATTTTAAGTGTTTATTATACTTACACAATGTCTGTATTAGATGAACTTTGACCTGTTGGGTCTGTATCATTTTCAGGGTCATCAACAATATCAATAATGTGCTGCATTAAATTCTCTTCCTTCTCCTTACTCAATAACTTCTTAATCTTCTTTCGCTTTCCATTTTTTTTCCTCTCCCCATCTTTATTCAAGTTTAACAAATCATCTTCATCATCATCGTCATCATCATCATCATAGTCATCATCATCATCTGATGGGGAGTCACTGACATTCTTCTGAATTCTACCTCGACTAACAGGTAAATTGCAACCTGCACGATCTAGTACCAATATCTCTCTTGGTATTTTAACTTTCAGTTTTAACTAAAATGTAATGAGATTTAAATTAAGAACATGAGGGAATAAATAATTCGGAGATCATAAAGTTGTACCTTGTCTCAATAAAAAATGATATGCATTAACCCTTCCTGAGCTAACCACTTCATACCCATAGAGAGCTATGCAAATATTGAGTAAAAGTCAAGTTTTAGACCCTGTTGTGAAAAAACCTTAATAACTTGAATATGAATGCAACCAAAACTGTAAAATGGCAGATGTATATCCATTGTATATGACTTGTGGTTTTTGCATATTTTCGGTTTAGCTTTTATGGTTACCATGGTTACCACTATGTTTCAAAATGGCTGCCATATTATTGTCATAAATGAAATATTTGATATTTTCTTGCCATTAAAAAAATCAAGAAGTGCAGGAATAAAGCTACATGGATTATTAGCATGATAAATATCTGTTTTGTAAGAATAGTATAGTTTTTTTGGGGGAAAGGCACTAAATTGTGATAATAATGGGTTTTTTCTCAAAATAATAAAATCAAAACGAGCAGTATTGACATTTTTTTGGTAGATAACACAAATATAAAAATCATCAGTGCACGAATTTTATAAACAATAAAATAAAAATAAATTTTTGGAAAATAGCAATAATATTTACCAAAATATTCACCTTACGGTTGCCATAGTAACCAATTTGACCCTTTCATGTATACGTTTATGTTGGCAGCGATTTACCTGCGCGGCAGCATAAAAGCAGACGAATAATTTCCCCTTGAGAAGTCTTCCTTTTTTTGGTCTTTATTTGGTGACAAACATCTGAATTTTCATCAAAAGACGGGACCCCAAGCGTAGTATAGTCAGTACCCGAATCCAAAATAGGCGTGACGTCATCGGCATCGGAACTCACGGCTAAATTCAGCCGAAGTCTTTTTGTTGTGGAGGACGCCATTACTCAGCTGTTCTGACTGTTGGTGGTTGTTCCGTCAATGTAGGAACCCCCCTCGTAATAAAAACATGTGTTAAACACCATCTAAGGATAAAACCATGCTTTTACAGGGGAGTAAATCAGGTCAAATAAACTTCCCGACTATAGTCGGGAGCCGCTCTGACGGACTACAAAATTCTCCCGACTATAGTCGGGATTAGCGCAGGAAGGGTTAACCAGTTTTGAATGATGTCTTCTCAAAAACATATAAAATGTATCACCAAGTTTTGAACAACGAAGTCTGTAAAAGGTCAAATGCTTAATGTACTGTTTCAAGAGGCTCAGATACGATGCATGGGTTCCAACTTGGCCATTTACCGATTGTCTTACAAAATTGACCGAATTTTCTCTGCACCAACTGCTCAATTATTTGCCATAAAACTAGCATATTTTTCATAACCCCTTGTTTGTATATCTGCTACTACTGAAACAATTTAGTTTATTTAATATCTGAGGGTCATCAGAAAATGAAGATAATCAGATTTTTATCAAAATAATGAGATATAAATCTTACCTTTCTCAAGCAAGTTAAAGACAACATGGAAGCACAGAGTCCACCTGCATCAATAGATTTAATGTTTATTCCACCATCTCCATCTGATTCAACATACTTCTGCCATAACCGCTCTAAAAACTCATGACATTCACTAAACATGTTGTCAGGGAAACGAGTCAGGAATCGGCGCTTATATCTGCAGTATAAAAAATTTAGAAATAAAACTGTTGGCACATTAAATTTTTGTGAAAGTGAGTTTTGTTAAAACATAAATTGTTACCATTTTCATACATTTCAAATACAGAAAGGTATTATGTCAGGGTTTAATCAGATTTGGGCACATGGCCTCTTTTCTAAAAGCAATTTACATTTAAAAGTGCCCTAAGGTTTAGATACATCAAAGCCTACTCTAAAAGAAAAATAAATATGTATTAATATCCTTCTATAGTGTATTCATCATTTCTGATCATAAATAACAAATACATAAGTTAGATGTTTGTCAAAATAGACAAAATTTTTACCTTTGAGCTAGTTGATGATGATTCACTCCATACATCAATGGTTTTACTGTTTTCTATAAAAACAATTGAACAATAAAAACTTATAACTTTAATATTTGAAATCAAAACCCTAAAACTGTTGATGGTAATTTGCAAGTTTTTGACAATAATCAATATTTCATGCTAAAATGTAACTGAATTGATTATTTAACATCAAAACGAAAAAATAAAAATCAAACATAGAGAGTCTCCCGACATGAATGCAATCCAATAAAAAAGATGCTTATTTGACCATACAATGAACTGCCAATATCTACCAAGGGTGCCGATTGTCAGGACTTTGTAAATCAAAAATAATTTGACCCCTTTTTGATTTATATTTCAATTTTCACAACATGGTAATCTCCTTTAATGAAGATCTTACAGACGGGGTACTCGATTATGGGAATCCCTTGATTATACATGATTATCAAGATTGTTCATAATGTTTATTTAATGAAAAAGTTATAAAACATGCATTAAAAATCAAAACGTGAAACTAAAAGATGCACTTATCTTACTTTTATTTTGGTGAGGATGCCATCGTCTTTCATTCTACTAAACACTTGTGTTAACAGAAAGTCTGGATACTGATTAAAAATACGATACATCTCATGACTTCTACCCTGTTTATCTTTAGATGTTATCACAAAACTCTGAAATAATAAAAACATGTTACCACAAACTTTCAAATTGAGAGAGTGTGATCACAAAACTCTGAAATAATAACAAGATGTTACAAAAAATTGTGATAATTACAAGATGTTATCACAGAACTCTGAAATAACACCAAGATGTCATTACAAACTCTGAGATAATACCAAGATGTTGTCACAAAACTCTGAATTAAAACAAGACCTTATCACAAAACTCTGAAACGATAAGATGTTACCACAAACTTTGAAGGAATAACATGATGTTGTCACAAAACTCTGAAATAATAACAAAACACAACCAGAAACTTTGAATTAATAACAAAATGTTATCATAAAACTGCAATAATATGACGAATATATCACAAATCCCTATCAAAAAAATTGTCACATGTTAACTTTCTCAACAACTAAAAAGTATTTTTCTAAAATTACAGCCGTATATGAACTTTGAAGTGCAATACAGGGTGGACATGGCAGTTTACTTACATGAATGAGATCATAAAGTACGTTAAAATAGATATCACGATTAGTTTTTACATCATCTGGATTAGGTACACGCCAGTAGTCCACATTGGTTAGCTTTGTTAACTCATAGTTTGAATTTAAATCATCCACAGATTCAGGAAAATTAACCCAATCCTCATCTTCATGTGTCCTGAGAAAAAATATATATTAACATTATTAGGGTTATTTTCAAGTTTCAAAAGCTATTGTATATTCTGCTCTAATTATATCAATGTTTAGATTTCTGATTAGGGTGGCCTAAAACCTAAGGTTAATTACATTTATTTCTGATATAAGTTGGGCTTAGATTTAATCACATTTGTCTCTGATGAATTGGGCCTATGTCTAAAGGCATTTATTGCCGATATGGTAGTAGGCTTTGGTTTAACTAAATATATTTCTGGTTAAAGTGATAATGTCTCTTTTAACTCTTTAAAGTTATCTGTTTATTTTTTATTCGAAAACTTACTTAAATTTATCTAATAATTCAGAAACTAATTCTTTATATTTTGTAACTAGATTGGCCTGACCAAATTTCTTATTACCATATTTATTCATAATATCCTGAAAAAAACAGCATTGATATTATTATAAAGTGAATATAATAAATATACAATGATTAAGTATGAAGATCTACTGTTTGTGTGTTATATATTCATAAATAAAATTACCATTCAACTACAACAAAGGATTATTCTGTTTGCGAAAGTTGATGATGGCTGCTGCACAAAGCATATTATTCACAACCATCTTAGGTTGAGAGATGACATACAAGTACAAGCAAAAAGTCAGCCAATCAGTTATGTGAATGCAAATTAAAGATTTTATATTTCACAAATAAAGTTAGTTAATTAGTAACAAACCTTATCTTGTTTAGCTTGTGATAAAAACAAGGCAACATTCATTTTAGAGACTGGATTCTTGAAGGCAAACGCCACTCTTCTCTGGCAGGCTTTGGAACTCTTATCATATGATGTCTGTAAAATTACATATTGAATATATTTAAGTAATACACATTTTTCTGAAAGAAAACCAAGTAAGCACTGAGAGTTCATCAGCTGGTGCCATCCTGTTGAATGATAATTTTGAATGACTGTGCCACCCATGATTTAAAAACAAGTGGTTACCATGCAAGATAGGACCACATTAATTCAGGATGTTATGTGGGTGAGTATATGAAATAGGGTTCAATGCCCTACTGTTCTGCTGCGACTGGGCTAATGAAGAAAGAAGGGCATATCTCATACAGTATGCTTTAAGAGAAATTTTGCCCGGACAGCAGATCTATGGCTTATTCTTATATAAATTTCCAACTGCCGAGGGATATTTAATGTGCACACGAGACCTCCATTTTTCTTCACAACCGAACTACTAGACAGCTGTCCTTGTCAGACCCTTCCTCGTTCTGCATCACTGACAAAAAGAAACCACACCTGATAAACTTCTCGGCCAACACAGGGAGCGAAAACCACTGACTTCCAGGCTAGCATGACAATGTATTACTCATATAGACACTGTGGCTTCCTTGGGTGTATTAAAGATTGAAGATTATTTATTTGAACATTTTATTAAAGAGGGATTATGGGAAATTAGATATAGAGTTGCCTGTTCTCGATATATGATAGTGAAAATTTCAGTCAAGTTTCTCCACTCTGAACCAAGATATTAGATTGGAAATTTAAGCCCAGTCTCGATCATCATAACTTAAGTCAGTACGATAAAAAACATAGTCTCAAACAAACAAACATAGTCTGATCATCAATGATCAGATTCAAATCCAGTAAAAATTGGACACATAAGATGACACTGAGAGTTGATTATGGTTGGGATAAGTTAATTAATGTCTAAATAATTGATAGTTTATAACATGTCAGACATAAAGAAAGACCTGCAATAGGCAGATTTAGCTCTTGCATAATGTATGAAAACAAGCATTATTTTTATGGACACTTTTTTAAAAAAAAAGTACTCAGAGACAGATTGAATCATAATCTAATTCATTTTGGTTTTTAAAATTTTTTAACAAATCTATCAGATCTTACAACAAAATATTGCTAAAGTAAATGTCATGTTTCAGAAAAGCAACGTAAAGGAAATAATATGTCACAGTTAATTAAATTAGTGTCAGAAATTATAATTTTATGTTTCGAGAACTACCTGTACAAAGAAAGAACAAAATATTATATAACCTGCTTAATTTGGTTGGAGGTTACAATATCTTTTAATCATGTTCTAGGAAATCGTTACAATGTGAAGTAAAGATCATATGATTTGTTTATTTGATGGGAAATCACAACACACTGTATTGTTTATGTTTTCAGAAATATAACATGAAGGAAATATTATATGATGTGTTTAGATTACTGTGCTTTATTTATTTTCTAGGAAATATAACAAGGGGGAAATATTATATGATTTGTTAATTTGGGTTGAGATTACTACGCTTTGTTTATATTCTAGTAATTATAACATCAAGGAAATATTATATGGCCTAATTATATTGGTTTCAGGTAACAATTGGGGTACAAAAGGTAAGTCAAATGTTACATGGCTTCCATATTTTCCGTCGCAGAGGAGACTAAGCTAGATGACATCGCGCCTGGTACGTTCGTGCATTTTTTATGCGCGAACTCTTAGTTTTTCTATTACTGGCATGCGCACGGGCACTATTTTTTTTTGTTTTCCATGTACCAAAATCGGGGATTTCGCGCGTAGGTACTTTTGAGTTATTATTCTGTGAAGCATAACACTTGCCACTGTACCTGTGTATCGCTAATTATAAACCGAATGTCTGAAGACCGTTCATATTTATTACGCGAAAATTTTTAAGCACTGAGTTGATGCGCGCTCCATTTGTTGCAAAGCAAACCAACGGTATTATTTTCTCAACAGTGTATGAATTTATTCATAGCGATAATATCCTTACACCGAGAGAAATTATCTAGTCTCGGTGAATAGAACCATGGTTGTCTGGTAGAAAATTACTTTTGTATTTTTTGGAACGGAGAACAGCGATTTTAGAAGCAAACTAACCTGCCGCACATGATACTCATAATAAAAGGCGAGAACTCTTTTTGCAGCGGAAGCTTATCACTGAGTAATAGGTCAAGGTTTTATACGTTTGCCGCATAAAAATCTAGCAAACAAGGTAAATACCTACGAATGTCGATAAAAAAAAATAACATTCGGATTATAACTCTAGACAAGGTGTGTTAATTAAAAAGGGTGTAAATTGAATATTATAATATGTATAGGAAGCCTAGTGACGAGTGTAGTAAGTGCTGTCCGTCCGTCCGTCCGTCGGTCCGGCGTCCACAATTGCTTGTGGACGATCCAGAGGCTAAAGTTAATATCCAATTGACTTTAAATTTATACACGGTGTTTAAGGTCATGAGACAAAGAAGCCTATTGATTTTTAGCAATTTCCGATAATTACTGTCAGAGTTATGGCCCTTGATCACTTCAAAAAATCTTGTGGACGCTCTAGAGGCTAAAGTTAATAACCGATTAACTTTAAATTTATACACGGTGTTTAAGGTCATGAGACGAAGAAGCCTATTGATTTTCAGCGATTTCCGATAATTGCTGTTTGAGTTATGGCCCTTGATCACTTCAAAAATTCGTGTGGATGCTCTAGAGGCCAAAGTTAATATCCGATTGACTTTAAATTTATACACGGTGTTTAAGGTCATGAGACAAAGAAGCCTATTGATTTTTAGCAATTTCCGATAATTACTGTCAGAGTTATGGCCCTTGATCACTTCAAAAAATCTTGTGGACGCTCTAGAGGCTAAAGTTAATAACCGATTAACTTTAAATTTATACACGGTGTTTAAGGTCATGAGACGAAGAAGCCTATTGATTTTCAGCGATTTCCGATAATTGCTGTTTGAGTTATGGCCCTTGATCACTTCAAAAATTCGTGTGGATGCTCTAGAGGCCAAAGTTAATATCCGATTGACTTTAAATTTATACACAGTGTTTAAGGTCATGAGACGAATAAGCCTATTGATTTTCAGTGATTTCCGATAATTACTGTCACAGTTATGGCCCTTGATCACTTCAAAAAATCTTGTGGATGTTCTAGAGGCCAAAGTTAATATCCGATTCACTTTAAATTTATACACAGTGTTTAAGGTCATGAAGCGAAGAATCCTATTCATTTTTAGCAATTTCCGATAATTACTGTCAGAGTTATGGCCCTTGATCACTTCGTAAATTCTTGTGAATGCTCTAGAGGCCAAAGTTAATATCCGATTGACTTTAAATTTATACACAGAGTTTAGGTCATGTGACGAAGAAGCCCATTGATTTTCAGCAATTTCCGATAATTACTGTCAGAGTTATGGCCCTTGATTTTTTTTTTTTGTAAACAATATTTTATTTCAGAAATACATGAAATGGGATCAGGGAACAGGCAAAGCCTATATCACCCCTCTCCTCTGATCACTTCAAAAAATCTTGTGGACCCTCTAGAGGCTAAAGTTAATAACCGATTGACTTTAATAATCATATTTTAGTGTATTATAAATGTTTCAATACCGAAAAAAGTAACAACCCTTGTTTACTGCTCGGACGATTTAGCTGCTGTGGGCGTATGTTTCGTTGCCTGGCAACTCTCGTTAAAAGTTGTACGCGAACTAAATGCGTTTGTTAGATACTGACAGAGCAGCCCGGAGTCGAGCAATCGCCGCCCGAGCTGTCTTCGTCAGCTAGTTTCAAAATGGCGTACAACCAGTGCAAGTGGGAAAAGACGACAATAAAATCAGAAATATGTTATTTATTATTGTCGCACTTATTACATCACTCCTGTCTAACAAATCATAAAGCTGTGGTGTTACGGTGGCGGCATAGTATTTCACCGTAACACCACAGCCACTCTAACCATTCATAATACATCTAACCATCACTCCCTACACTCCCTCGTCTACTTTCCCAAACGTCAACAACACATCTCATACATCCATTTCGCTGATTAACCCTTGTACCATGTCTACTGGTTTTGTGAATTTAGTGTTTCACATAAGTGGAGATATTATTATTGGTGTAAGCACGACAACTCAAGATTGACAATCAGTACATTACAGATTAGGTAAGGAATGTGGATTTCGTGTTGGAGTTTTTGTAAACTTTTCATTTTTAATTTGTACAGACAATGTTTTGTTTGATTGTTAATTGCAGCTTGAATTCAAACTCACCTCTTTAGATTTCTCATGAAGGATATCTCGTACAACTGTCCAAGGCACTAACAAGCCTCTTCTAATACCTCCCATTAAACAACTTGCCACTTTACATAACAATAACTATATAAAGAATAAATATACAAAGAACACAACAGCTTTTAGAATCATTTTTGTCTTTAAAGTAACTTTTAGGATTATATTTGTCTTCATAGTAACTTTTAGAATCATTTTTAACTTGAAAGTAATTTTTAAAATGATGTTTAAATTAATTTTTAGAATTATTTTTGTCTTTAAAGTAATTTTTAATTCTTTAAAATAGCTCATTTTATGCCATATAAATGGATTGATAGATAATTTTTTTATCCTGTCAATTTCAATCTGTCAATCCAATGTGACGAAATAAGAATTCTAACAGATACCAAAAAAGAAACCTCTGTTTATCCCAAGTTGTAGAGGGTTTGCAAGACATATACTCACAAAAAATAAAAATGGTTATTGAAAGTCATCACAGAACTCTGCAATCTTAGGTCATAAGAGGTACAAATAAAAAATTTTGTTTGTTTTGTTTATATGGAATATACAAAATATTGGAACATGTTTATAAACTGTTGGGTTGAATCTGTATGAATCTCTAAGAACATGTTATAAAGATTTGATAACTTACTATTCCATCTTCTCTAGAACTCCAGAACACTCTTTCTCGTGTCATCAAACCCAATGCTTTAAAATCTATATCATCATAGTATGTTTTACGGACTGAAATTAAATAAAGCATAGGTTATTATTAGAGCCGAAACAATCTTGGGAGGATAGTCGACTACTTTATATAAGTAATCTTACTACTGTTTGATTTATCTTAATATATTTTTGCTGATTTCTTGTATGTGGGGCAACTGAGCAATGGTTTCAAGCTTGAAATTTCTCTACAAATACTGTATAAATGTTAAAATTGGCCAAAAGTTTCAACACTACTGATGTAATTTTTCATGAGTATAGCATTAGGAAAACTATTTAATGACAGACAACAAACGCACACTTTATTCTTTATAAAAGCTATGGAAGTGTATCACTTTACTAACCAACAACAAACAATTGTCACATACCAACCATTTCTAAGATGCAAACTTGAAAGAAATAAATATTTTTCAATATGGATCATATGTAACTTCTTAGACAAATCCAGAAACGAATAAATTACATGTGTATTATTGTAGTGTCGTATAAATGAATCAATATTATTATAGTCTACCAAATTTACCTTTCTTTTTAGGTGGAGCTTTGACCTTTTCAGCAGTTCTTTTTCTTTTAGAAGCTGAAATATAAAAAATTGATACTGGAAATGTAAATCTGACAGCAAGGGGTGGACGTTTACTTACACTAAAAGTGATCTCTCAGACCAATAGCAATTGCATTTATTTAAAAAATCATTCTGTTAGGACTATTTCATTATTGATTGAGAAAGTCTAGAAAAACTGACTTCTATTGAGAGACAGGGGTGGGGGGTGGGGTGTTGAAACTGTTTTGCAAGTTAATAAATATTCATATTTGTATATAACACATATTGAATGGATAATTAAATTTTAAAATGGGGTTTTGAAACAGTTAGGCCATATGAAAAAAAATATAATTTGATTCTCAGATAATCCTGTGACACCTTTTTATCCTTTATCATTTACAACACTTAGATATTTTATCCTAGTTCCATGAATGAATTAACTCATTAACATTTTTGGATGAATTGAGAAATCTGCTCATTTACCAAGTATTTGGAACCCTGGTAAATGTTTCTAACATTCATCAATGATACTGGATAATCATACATTCCTATAAACAACACGATGAGATAAATATAGTGTCTTGAGTTCAAATATAATGTTAATGAGAAATGATTTAGCCTTGTAATGATCCTCTGACAAAATAAAAACACAAAAATAAAACTCTCCCTCCTGCATCAGAGTTTTGGTAAGGATTGTTTGAGAACCAGAATTTCATTTTGTATGGCCTTACCAATCTTGTTTTAAATTACCTCTTTTTATTCCTTTACCTCCTCTATTTCCTTTACAAGGTCCGACTTTAGCTGCAACTAAAATAAATATAATAGAAAAAACTCAACTCATGATTTATATATGTATACGTATCTGTTATAAAATTTGTTTTTTTCAGCTCATTATTATGTAAATGACAAAAACTTCTTTACTGACAAATTGAACCAGAAATATATGAGAATACATTCAATATCTAACCTGTTTTAACAGGGGAGCTCACTCTCTTTCCTGTTTTTCTCTGAGATATTTTCTCTGCTGTTAAAATAAAATAAATAGATGGTAAATATTACTTACATGCACATACACACTCATGGAGGGAAACCAATCATTTATTTGATGTGACTGACACTGGGTAATTAATGCGAGATATGGGTTAAAAAATCAAGACACACAATTTCTGTATTTAAATTTGTATGTGAATATGCATTTATGTTAAGAAGGGATTGTAAATTACTGAAAGAAACAAAGCAAAAATTCACAACAAAAAATTTCAGCCATTTCTAACAATTTTTTTTCTATGGGTATTGAGGAAATTACAATAAAGTTATAGTTGAAGACAAATAGACCAGAAACTTAAGCACATGAAAATGTTTTATTTTACACTTCATAACACTGGGGACCGGGTATCGTCCAGATTTTACGAAAAAAGGAAAGAAACTACCCTTACCGTCTAGAATCTAATACACGTATCCAGTCAATAGAATGCCGTCTAGAATGTGTTAAATGCCGTCAAGATTTATCAAAAACCGCCCAGTTTGTGCTACCGTGTAGATTTCGAATATTTTTAAAATCTTTTTTCTATAAATTGTAACCACACCAAGGGCTCTCGGTAAAGTGGTAATTTGGCATAAAATCTGAACGCCTTGTGTTATCAATATCAAAAAACTCGGTTCATTTCTGGACAACGTCTGGGAAAATAAATGCTGTGTCTAAAAACTAAATCCCTTTTAAATCTAAATGGTAGTGTTCATTTCTAAAAAACATCCTGAGAAACTAACGGTCGTAAAGTAGACGATCTAGGTCAAAACTAAAAAGAGTTTCTAAATCTACACGGTAGCACAAACTGGGCAGTTTTTGATGAATCTTGACGGCATTAAACACATTCTAGACGACAATCTATTGACTGGATACGTGTATTAGATTCTAGACGATAAGGGTAGTTTCTTTCCTTTTTTTGTAAAATCTGGACGATACCCAGTCCCTAGTGTAAGTTTCATTTAGTTAGGGATGGCCATATGTTTTTGTATGGCTTGTAATTAATACTGTAAATTTGATATTTAGAGCACAAAAGGTGAAAATGTATAAAAGTAAATTGTTACCTATTTGATAGAGAGTTGGATGTATATTAGTTTTATCTCCTTCACCTGTTACTTTCTTTATTTCAGATATACGAAACCAATTACGCATCAGATGACTGAAAATATACAAAAAAACTTTTCAAATTTGTAACAATTTATAAATGCCAAGATAAATGGGAAGTGGCATCAGGTGTTCTAGAACTATTAGCATATTTTTTAGGGACAATACCATCACTTCTTACAGCTGAAAGCGACAGGGAAAACACATTCATCATATATAAAGGTAAACAAGCAAGTTTAAGTACAACTGAGAAGTGGTATTAGATGTTCAAAACAGGTTATTGAAGCACTCCATGCATATCACAAAACACCTGCCAATAATATACACATAGTCCAATTAATGATCCAATTCCAAATTCTATTAACCTACCAGAACAAAGAAGAATCAAATCCGCCAGCACCTCTATGATCTCCTGGTATCATGGGATTTGAAGAGACGTCTTTAAAACCTAGTATTTTACATGCATCTTCTAGCGATAGTTCTACATCACCCGTAATATCATCTTCTTTTTGTACTGAAATAACAGTCAGAAATACTGTAATGGTGCAGAGTAATTTCCATTTCACAAATTTACTGTTGGTCAGTTTTCCTGCACTGCTAGGGCATATGCCAAACAGTATGCTATGAGAAAAATTTTGCCCAGACAGAGGGGCTAAGGCCCATTCTTATATCCAATTCCAGCTATACAAGGGTTCTTTTACGTGCATGCCCTTGTATTAACAGGAACTGGTTTTTGCATCCCCATCCTAACGACTAGATATTGTCCTTGCCCTTCGTCTTGCACCACTGACAAAAGAAAACTCCACCCGAAAATTCTAAAAAACTTTCTCGTTCAACACTGGAAGCAAACCTGAGACATCCTAATTAGCCCCCTATAATGCTTGGCCTTTGCAGCCTAAACTCTGCAGGTATCAGGTAATTAATTACTTGGTGACTGCATGTCTTACCAAAGTACACACAAACAGAAATGTAAATTGTACATTATATTTATACACATAATATGTACAGACGTATATTGATCTATAGTCTAATCTGCAACTTTGGAATGTTTTTATTTATACACAACCTCTTAAAACAACAGACTTACATTTTCTTGTCCGAGCTACTATAAAGACAATTCAAATAAAACAAAAATAGACAGGTTTAAATTAGTGTTTCTTAATTAAAATAATCATTTTCAAACATCTGTTCTGTAAAATGAGCAATCATGCTATTTAAGAAATACCTGTTTCGCCCAACAAATAAATAATAACCATGTTAAAATCTACAATGAAATCAAGTTTTATCTAAAGTGGTGCCAATGCTGTTTTCTAAATAATATCTAGCATCTTTCAAATTATGACAAGGGCATTTCATGCTATTTTCTAAAAAATAGCTAGCATCTTTTAAATTATGACAGGGACATTCATACTATTGAAGAGATTTTCATTATCTAACCAATCGAGTTAAACTCAAGAAAATGAACTTAAGCTGAAAGCTATGCAGTCGATAACCACTGAGTAAATTCTGTGGAATTTTACAACATGATTATCGCTATAAAATCATTATTTAACATTCTTATAAACACAGTTTAATTAAAACACCACGTCAATCCCAGGGATTGCACCTTGAAATGTTCACTGTCCATCATTTTTGATAGAGCACAGAAACTTTGCAAATTAAATTCAGATCATATGTTTTGGGCTATTTAAGTAGGTTTATTACGGAAATTTCTGAAATGGCAAAAGAAAAATAAAAAATCATTCTAATGTACCCTGCGTGCATTACCATGTGCTCTATTACTATTACCATGTGAGTTGTATAACAAAAACCTCGAAAGACTCAATACAGTGTAGACATGTGCAGTTCTAATGTGTTAAATCAAGGATTGACATGATATACAACACAGGTTAATAAACATACTTTATCAAAATAATGACTCGTACCTAAACCTTTACAGTTAAGGTTTGTATCTAGAACAATCATCAACATATCACACCAATACAATTCAACATCAGCCATTGAATTAAAATCATAAACCTTTACAGGAAACTCCTCTAAATCTGGTGGTAAAACAGTCTTCATATATCCAGCTAGAGACTGACGTGTATCATGTAATACAGCTTTAGGATGAACATATATAAACGCCTAAAACATATAGAAAATTTGATTACTTGTCATCTATTGCTGCAAAGCTACTTTAACAAACAAAAAAATACATCGGAAGAAATTTTTGGAATGGAATCCAAAGTTTTAAAGCAATATCAGAAAATAATATGAAAGATGCATTTCTATCATTACAAGAATAATGCAAGGAGTAGCTTTTATTCAAATCTCTGGGAATGCTCTATCAAGAGTACATCTCATAATAACAGGATTGTGTCACTTGACTGTAACTTTGTCAAATAATATTGTTTGAAGAATTGAGCAATCTTTAAGAAATACAGACCTTTTCCTTTGCTTTTCTAATCTGTGGACCAAAAGATAAGAGACCCATCTTTGAAAGATGTGAACAACATTCATAGAAAGAGTAAACATATCGTCTAGCATAGAGAAGTTGATTGGTTATCCAGTATGGTAAATACGTAATAGGATATAATCTCTTCATAGGATCAGATAATAACTTCTCTAGACCATCAATCTGAAAATATAACAATAAAACATAGGATTAGACAATAACTTGTTTAATCATCAAAATGAAAATATGTGACCTGCTGCCACGAAACCAGATGCTTGTCGCACAACTTCATTTTGTACTATGGGTACAAAAGCATAAACTGTATGCCGTCTTGTTACTATTAATGAGCCGTACTCAACTCCAGACGATACAACAGATGATAAGACAAATTTAAAAAGAATTGCATTCTTGGAAAGCTTAGCTGTGGACTATTCAAATATGGTGCCAGCTCTATTTTTATATAAACGACCATCCGTCTTGTTTTGTGGGAGCAGCTCACATATATCATTACATAATAAAACATAGGATCAGATAATAATTTGTCTAATCATCAATCTAAACAAAATATAATAAAATATAGAATCAGATCATAAATTCTCTTATCATCAATCTAAAAATATAATATATAATAAAATATAGGACTAGATAATAACTTCTCTTATTATCAATGTAAAATATAATAAATAAAATAAAACAGTGAATTGTCAGGACAGTTTGAATTTCTATAGGGTTTCTCCTTAGGTTCAAACGAACAAAACACATGGTTGAAACAATAAACGTAACACAACACAGTTCTATGGATAACAATCAAAATATTATATACACACACAACATTTCAACAACATTTCACTGGTTGTTATCAGTCATACAATGACCAGTGAAATCTTGTTGAAATGTCGTGTGTACATAATATAGTGACTGTTATATCCATAGAACTGTGTTGTGTTATATTATGTTCAATCGCTAAATGCCATTCAAAGATTATAACAATAAATGAGTTAAAAACCTGTCGAAAAAACATTGTTCTAGCTTATCTTACTTCAACAAATGTAAGCTTAAATTCAAATTCATAAAAGTAGAGAGATATTACATTACCTTGTATGGTATGTTGACTATTTGACAGACAACAGTTAAAGGAAGTAGAATGAGTATATCACTGATCAAACACCAACCATCGCTATTCTCTATAATAATAATAATAATAGTATAACTTTTATTAATGAAAAATATGCAGGGTGAAGATGTCTAGATGATTTTAAAACAATACTAAAAGGTGTTAACTGGGAAGAACTTAACATTATTTTTTGTTATTTGGTTCAAGATATTCATATAAAGAAGTCATGAATCTTTTTTATATTTCTACCAATGTTTATCACAGATCGATGACATGTCAGGTTATGAAAGATGCATGTAAGAAACTTTTCCCACGTTCATGCTATAACATCAGTAGACATTTTATCAAATAAAAGAAACGTCCATGGAATTCTGATCAAGTGTTGAAATATAAAACTAATATATTATTTATGTGGTACAGGAGCTAGATATATACAAGAGAGAGAGAGAGAATGAGAGAGAGAGACAGCTAGAGAGAGAGAGAGAGAGGGAGGGTTTAACATCTACTCGACACAGACTAGGTCATTTTGGGACTAACGTATGGTTTAATTTTATTTCGATAATTCGCTTGCACGTAGGGCTGTATAGCAGTGGGAGGAGGCAACCCTACTCCTTGTTTCGTACAACCTGGGAATCGAAACTACGCCAGTTGACTCAATGATAGACTTTATGTTACAGCGCGCGCATGCTAACCATTCAGCTATCCAACTCCCTAGATATATACAACCTACCAGTAATACCAATATGATGTAGTATAGGAGCTAGATATACACAACCTACCAGTAATACCAATATGATGTGGTACGGGAGCTAGATATCTTTTCCATGATAAATCATCATAATATACCGGAGGTTCTTTCATACTAGATAGCATTTCATCTATAGTTGATTCATCTAATGGCTACAAATATATAGAGACAGGTACATAGGTTAATATAATTAGCAGTAGTAGATCATTTTGGAAAGAAAAGGTTTCAAAATATTTCATAAGATCATTACAGCAAACTTATTTTATTTCTAACTATATTGGACTTGTCACTAAAGAACTGTAATTGACTAAGCAGGTAAGATCAAGCTGGAGGTCTAGGGTTTAGTCCCAGAATTGGCCAATGACAGTTCCTCAATATTTTTCAGACTGTTTTTGCTGTGTCATTGGTGAAAGATGGTGGTAGCTGGCTAGGAAAAGCTTCTAAAAGAAAAACCTGAATAATGTGTCTATACTAATCCATTGGCAGCATGTTTTACCATCAAATGCATCTTTTAAAACTTTTTTTTTTTTAAAATTCATTATGATCGGTAAATACGAATGTACCTCATTGTTATCTGGGGTTTCTAATGTCCATGTAAAATCAATTGAATGTTGATTTGCAGTTATCTCCCCTGGCTCAGGTACCCGACCTTGATAACTATACAGCAGATAATACAACATCTCATGGACTAGTTGATATCTTTTAAACTTTGGTACCAAACCATAACGACGCCAGCTTTGCTGAAAGATTAAATAAAGGCCAATAAATATCTGTAAAGTTATTTGATAAAATCTGTCAAAATTTTACACATGAGTTACATTTTAGTCTTCCAAATGATCGCACCAGGTGTAGGTCTTTTTGAAAATCGGCAATATATGAACAAATGCCAAATTCTACATGTCAAAAATCAAGAATAGCCTGGGAAATGATAATGATAATGTTGTTAATGATACGGAATGATGATATTCTAAACACTGTTAATCCTTAGAGGTATTCCAACTGCAATGATGCCAACAATAAGAGTTAAACAAATATAATACAATAACAGTATAACTTAATTCACGATTTACAGATATAATACAATAACAGTATAATTCAAAGCAAGATTAACAGATATAGTAATTAACAGTATAATTTTAAGCAGATATACTTACAACATCATATTTCATGGGTGTATTGGCTTTAATCTTATTTCTATATTCCTGGAATCTCTGAATACTTTCTGTTACAGATGGTATGGAGTGAATCAATGGCTGCAAGAAAATATTCCATTTTATCAACTTAAAAAATGAAATGAAATGAAATGGGGTTTAACGTCCTACTGTTCTGCTCCGAATTGGACAAATGAGGGAGATTTTGCCCAGACTGCGGCACTATGGCCTACTCTTATATTGAATTCCAACTGGCATTGGATCTTTTAAATATCAACAACAAATAATATTCAAACGTGGAAGTTCTTGTGAAAGGAAATCAGTATTTTATGTGACCTATAAGTAAATAATAGATAATGTAAATGGTAACTTACTTTAGTAATAAAAGATCTGTAGTATTCTTCGTTGCCATCACCAAATTTCTGTATCTCCATGTTTTCTTTACGTATACCAATTAATCGTAACTTAGCCTGTTCTATTGCTAATTTTACAGCTGGATCAGTTGCTGTTATCTCTGGTAGACATACTATTGTCAACTAGAATTATGTAAATCAGAAAAATTAACTTTTGTTTCGTCATGCAAGGTATGTATTGTCATGCAGATGAATGCTAACAAACAGCAATTTCAACAAAAAAAGTTACAAGTGAGTAGGTTCCTAGATACGCTGATATTAGATCATGGTCTCAACTTAGTAAATAAAGAAATTAACTCTGGAATGACTTCCTTAACATAGACTGAAATATTATAATATTGACACCCCAATATATTTCTAATCCAAGAGTTTCTCACTTGAATGTTATCCGTTAATGAGTTCTTCTTACTGATTTAATTTAAACCAATGGTTTCCTAATTATCAAATTCAAACAAAACAGAAATTTCTATATAAACTCAGAAGTGCACGATACTAGTGACAGCTGACATCAACATATAGATGATAAGACTTGGTGGTCAAGGTAACACACATCTTGAACTGAAATGTAGGACTGTGACTACATGTATGTGGTGATAATTAAATAAAAAGTGGAATGTGATTTCCCGTGTTAACTTACATCAATAGCTTGTCCTTCTTTATAAATAACGCTTTTTAATAGCTGTATTCGATTCTCTTGTTGTAACCAGTTTAAAATACGTTTTAATGATCGTTTATCCATCTTCTCTTGTATACCCTGGGCCTGTTCTCTCTGCCATATTAACTATAATAACAACACATTCATTAAATCATCTCTGTTTACAAATTCAAGGAAACATGTTTCTTTAGGCCTGAAATGTTATCTAAATTATTAATTAGACAATTTCATACATGATTAAATCATGAAATAGATAATCAAGATTATGTTTTTTATCGTACTGACGTTCGTTAAGATGATCAATTTAACTGGAATTTTCAGTAAATTCCCTTTAAATTATCTAGTTGTAGTGAGAACTGCCAGCTCTTTATTTAATCTCACATACAGTGTAAATTTATTCAGTCTTCTCTATAATAGGACCCTAAACTTTAATTTAGTCCTACAAATGTCACAACATTATTCATATAATACTGTAGATTTCCAGTTTTACCTTTAAGATATGAAATTCATTTTCAATGACTCTTGATTCTTGTACAGCTTCTAAAATCCAGTTAGTTCTTCGTAGTAGACGGGAAGAAGCAGTTTCTGTTATAGTAAATTCAACATACATTCACATGAAGTTATTCAAATTAAGAGAAAATTCTTATCATATTAAAAGTATCACTATCACAATATATACTATTCAAAAAAAGTAGGGGATATTTGATTTTGGGGGCATAATACTAAAATATGCAAATGACTACGAAAAAGGTCACTATAGAACCTAACAGAAGAAACATTTCCAGTTACATATGACGCCCAAACGCACCAATAGCTACTGCATGGAATGCAGGTGATGCTTGGGATCATCATGGGGGTCCAACCCAAGATTTGCACGACTCTGACTTTGAATGTTACAGTCATTGTGGCATTGAATTCCAGGGTGGAAACATCAGTTTAATTGTTTTAGTGACCAGAAAACAAATTTTGATATGCGTCGGCTTACCCAAAATGAAATGAAAGGTTACGTGCCCTTGGCATGCTACAGATCGGCACAACACAGGCGGTTGTGGCGAGGACGATGAATGTTTCTCAGTCTGTCATAAGCAGGCTATGGTCCAGATACCGTGATACACAATCTGTACAGGACAGACCACGCTCAGGTCGACCAAGGGCGACAACTCAAGCCCAGGATCGATTTATCCGTACCTTGACCTTGAGAAATCGTGTCATCACAGCAAATCAGATCAGCGCTCGTCTTCAAACAGACACTGGTGTGAGAGTGAGTGGCCAGACGATTCGGAATCGACTGCATAGGGGTCACCTTCGCGCCCGACGTCCTCGCGTGATCCCTTGTTTGAGAGATCATCAAAATCGTGAGAAATCGTGTCATCACAGCAAATCAGATCATCGCTCGTCTTCAAACAGACACTGGTGTGAGAGTGAGTGGCCAGACGATTTGGAATCGACTGCATAGGGGTCACCCTCGCGCCCGACGTCCTCGCGTGATCCCTTGTTTGAGAGATCATCACATTCAGGCAAGACGTCGTTGGTGTAGGGATCGTCAACACTGGGATAATCGACGCTGGAGCAATGTGATGTTTTCAGATGAGTCAAGGTTCACTGTTGATTTTTTGGACAGACGTAGGAGGGTGTGGCGTCGTCGAAACAAGCGCTTCCAAGACGTTAACGTCATCAGACATGATCGATTTGGGGGTGGTTCTGTTATGTTGTGGGGAGGCATCACTGTTGCTGGAAGAACGGCTTTACATGTTGTTGCATGGTGTGTTACAGGCCAGTACTACCGGGACAACATCTTGGCAGTCCATGTTGTGCCGTTCGCACGACGTCATGGCCGCCGTTTCATCTTCCAGGATGACAACGCAAGATGTCACAGGGCCAGGATCGTTACAGGTTACCTCCAACAGAAGAACATCACCACATTACCTTGGCCAGCACTGAGTCCCGACCTCTGCCCCATCGAGCATGTCTGGGCCATGCTTGGACAGAGGTTACGTCAACGTCAACAACGTCCTGCCAATGTCCAAGAACTTGATGCTGCGTTGCAACAGGAATGGGACAATCTGGACCAAAATGACCTTAGATGGGAGTATGCCACGTCGGATCAATGCTTGTTTGGCAAACAGAGGAGGATTTACCCGTTACTGACTTTGTTGTGATGCTGTGGTAACTTTGCTGTTTGACCCCGGGTATCATTTTACCCTTATAATGGTCAGTCTGTGCCTTACTTAGTCTAACGATCATTTGGAATAAATCGATGAATGTGAACTTCATTTCATTTTGTCATTTGTTTCTTCGTCAGTTTCATTAGGTGACTTTAATAACACTTAAAAATCAAATATCCCCTACTTTTTTTGAATAGTATATTACATTTACCTGTGTCATGATTCATCATCCCACAATACAGATATGAAATTCCCACCGACTTCATCACTATTTGATGATATTATTTTCTTTATTAATATTATGTAAATTTGATATTTCTATACAAATCTATTAATATTTCACTGGGAGTTTCAGGTGTGGTTCCCCCCTTTCAGGGATACAGGGTGGAGAGAGAGAGAGAAATGGGGTATAACGTCCATTCAACACAAACTAGGTCATTTTGAGACAAAAATTTGTCCAATTTTATTTCAATAATTTGCTTGCGCGTATGACCCGTAAAACCCCACAAGTTTGTTCAGACGACCTTACTCCTTGTCACGTACAACGGGGGTATCAAAACCACGCCAGTTGATTCCCATCAGGATGGAGAAACTAGCAAGGACAGTACCTAGTAATTGAGAATCAGACAGAGTGAAAAACTGAGGTCTCATTTACACATTGATGTGCATGTAAAATAACCTTTGATAATAGGAATGTGAAATAAGAGTAGGCTGTAGTGCCACTGTATGCATATAGTGTATACCCATCTTCAATAGCCTGGATGGAGCAGAAAAGTACGACTTAAAAGCCCCATTTTATTTCAGTTAATTTATCAATGAGTAACGCCCGTATGACATAGGACTACAAAATATTCCATTCCTCTGATTACAACAAAAAAAATATATACACAAATTGATACCATATTTTCAATTCTCATTATCATCAAAAACTTAATATCAATATTACTTTCAAATGGATTAGTAAGCCATGTTAACTTTCTCTTCTCTAGACCTCCCATTACTTCTCCATCTGCTTTTAATATTTCACTGGATGTGGATGATTCGACGGCACTCTCTTCTAAGCTGACTGTTTCAATAAACAAACAATAAATCATAAAATATCTCTATTAGAAATCAACTACACTAAATAAAGTATTAAAAAAGTTGACAAACATATCGAGGCAACTTGGATTTTCAAAAAAAATGAACAAAGTAAACTTGATAGAACATTCTGTAATTGAATGGTCACAATCCCACTAATAGGGACAAGAGGGCAACGAAGAAAGCACTGACTGAAGATCTCTCAACCAACAATCACTGCATAAATAGCATCATTCAGGGTTCTCTGACCTTCCTGTGACCATGGCATTGCTACTTTCTCATTGATTTCATATCATTACATGATGTTAATATTATCTCAATGCATCTGTATTCTCCCACCTCAATAACACTAACATATTCCTCAAAATTATATGACAACTTTTGTCTTTGTCAATTTCAGTGAGGTCAATGCCCCCACCCCCCAAACAAAAAAAATTATACAAAGCAGCTTTCTTCAGTTCTGTTTAGATTAATAAATATAATAAGATTATTTATTGCAATTCTTACTGGATTCATTAGGGTCAAATGACATTGTCATATTTTTTTCCAATGCTGATTTTTCTGCTTGAAATTCCTGGAAGACTTCAGAATCTTTGAAAAGTCTGGCACTAACAAATCTGTAATGACAAAAGCATATATATTAAATGATGTACAAAACTAATTAATGTCCATTCAATTCTTACTAGGTTATTTCTGGACTAAAATGGTATTTTGATTTCACCAAATTGCTTCCTTGCATGGGCCTTGAAAAACCCATAACTCACACATACAGTTAGTCTATTAGAATCTAAGTCAACAACTCCTCTCATCGTCTTTATAATGGATAAAGTATGTCTAACAATAAACTGGCAGTGTGATTTTAGCTTGATTTTGATGTTTCATTTTTTGATGTTCGCCAATATTGAAAAATGAGCTACTTGTTTTTCGTATTTCACATATTGGCATACAATAAAAAACAAACTACAGAATGTCTCCAAACCAATTTGATCAAATACGTTTTCTAATAACGAACTACTAAAGATATCATAAATGTGGATGCCTAAGCATTGGATTCATATAACAAGTGCACTTTCTCCTTGTTTTTTGATAATGGTGAATATGAAAATCAAGCTACTTGTTTTTAGTTATTTGCCAATATTGAAAAACGAAAGTCGAGCTATACTGCCCAATAAACTGGGGTATTTATCTGGGACAAGATCAATTTATAAAACACAATCTAATCAAAGTTATATATCTATTTCATTCCCTCTTTATAAGTCAGAACACGGCTGTTCAGTCAAAAAATGACACAATGATGAAAGTAAAATTTAAATGCAGAAAAAAATAGAATATGGAATATATAGTCTTTTTTAAATAAGTATGCATAAGTATATTAAATGAACGAAATGTAAAACGAATTGAAAGACATCTAATTTTAATCACACAATTCCTGAGTGACCTTTTAATCAGTGTTTTGAAGAAAGATGATTCCAAAACCCCAAACTTACATATTTTTTCTTTGTCGACCGGAGTCCATCTTGTATGTTTGACACAATCCAAGTCTATTTAGTTTACGAAGTACAGAACGAGCTTCAAGTCTTGTGAATCCCATGACAACCGAGAACTGTGACTGTGATAGACCTTTTGAACCTCCACTCTCTAATCCTGCTAAACACTGATCTAAATTTGTCTTTCCAAATTCCCATTCTAAAGGGGTTACTGAAACATATCAAACCTTTTACTACATAAAATAGAAAATTGTGGTGAGGAATTTATTTATCTATTTGTTTTTTTTTATATAAAATTACATACCTATTTTTTGTACCATAACTAAAATACTGTAATTAGTCTTTGTCTTTATCATATATTACTTGAATCTACATGTATTATACACCCTACCCAGAAGGAAGCAAATAAATATAAACCTATTTGGCTTGTTTTTGTATCCTGTTCTTTATGCCTTTAAATCATACAATATTTTTAAAATAAATACTATTTAAACCGAACATATAAAGTTGACATTTTGATTAACGTAACATAACACTAGGCACACTTCTGTGTCAACGTCACAAACACCAAAACAGACAAGTGAAAGCCACACTTGAAAAAGAATCCGTCGTTTTGATCTCTAAATTACATCTCATTAGGATATTTAACTTAACATACATTTTGTGTTACCAGTTTCACATCAATGTAAACTTTGTTTCTTTCAGTTAAAATAGAAACCATTATAAATAACAAAAAGAATCCAGTATTAAATCATTAATTACCTTCATCATCTCCTTCTGAATCGGACGAACCTAACTCCTCGTTATCCTCAGCATTGGCACGAAATGGCTGGATTAATGTGATAACACGAATCTGTTTCTCACGATTATTATCAGTCCTAAAATTATATAAATTTCCAGTGTTTATTACATTACTTTCTTCCTCATCCCCACCCTACCCAAAAAATTGCTGAAACTATGTAAAAATACAGATCTGTTTTTCCCAATTATTATCAGTCCTAACATTATACAAGTTTATTGTATCTATTAAATGCCCCTACCACGAAATATCTTTCTCCCAACTATTATTATTACTATAATTATACAAATATACCCATCTCCAGCACCACACTTCCATGATGGAAACAACAGTACTAGATTGTGAGAAGACTTACTTGCAGAGATATTCTTTAGGTAAAGCATCTGGTCTGATAGATGTATAATTCTTTACACCAGTTTTAATATACTTACAATAACTGGACTGTAAACATTTAAATGATTTTCTCATAAAACCCTGAAAAATTTGTCAGAAACCTTGTAATGACGATTCTTACCTGAAACTATTTAAATTTACTGATGCTTAGGGAGGGCCTGACAAGGTAAGCCATCTTGTATATCAAATGCGATGAAAAACTGAAGCCCTGTGTAGGCCCACATACTAGGATGTGCATAAAAGATCCATTGGCAGTCGAAATAAGTAGCATCCCTGTTTGGGCAAAATTTCCATCATAGAACACTCTATGGTGCATGCCCATCTTCATTAGCCTTCATTGAAAAAATGCTAGTAGAAATCATAATTGAATACGTAAAAATAATTTATTCTAAAATTGAAATAAAATGCTCTATTACCATATCTGTTTTGAATACATTATAGATTTCACTATGATCTGGTTTCCCCTCGAGGTACAGAGACACTCTTTCCATTAACTGGGCGTATTTATTCTTTACAGGAACGTAAAAATGTTTCAAATGGATCAGACGAACATTTAAATTCTTGTGGTTTTCTACTTGTGTTAAAAATTGCTGAAAATTAAAGAATGAATGAATGAAATTGGAGTTACACGTCCTTCTGCACTAACCAGGTTACAGAAGACGCTCTTTAAATGTTGAATACACAAAAACAAAATATAATTACAATATGAAATTAATAGGGTTCCACAAGTTAAAGTATAATTGAAGTACTTATTTTTTAAAAAAAATACCCTAAAAAACAATTTAGCCCCAGAAATTTAGCCTTTAGAGTGGTTAAAGGTTATAATTGCCAATTTCAGTTAAGATGTCTAAAGTTCTACTCACAAACCACTGTACATGTTTTGACCCGCAAGAAACCAGTTGAAATTTTGTTTCTACAGGACCCTCGCCCCCCTCCTCCTCCCATAGCAGCCAGTACTGTGGGTGTGAGCTAGGCTTATATCCATTATAAATTGTTTAAGATGCGATTTGTTTTTAATATCTCAAAACACAAAACCTATACAAGCACAAATGCCGCCTTTAATACATCTTGAGTGACACTTCCTCAAAACTCACCTGTTTTGTGACATAACCACACTCTTGTAACTTTTTACACAGGTAATATATCTGTGACTGAATATTATTGAAAAACACTTTACTTAAAGCATGACTTGTCTCCCCTGAATACCGCATTCTGGAAAATAAACCACAGCAGACATTTTGTGTTTTACTGACATGATTTTCCCTGTGATACTGGTGCTAGTAGCATGAACAATTCAAGCTTGATGAATGTATCTTTATTAGGGTAGTTTACAAAAATTAACGACATCCATTAACTATTGGTGAACTACTATGGCTTGGTTGTGATGCCCGAGAAAGTTTCTCAGGAATATTCAACATGGTTTCTCTTGCAGAGAACAGAATGTAGTCGTTTGGGTAGCACAAAAACCTGAGGTCTTGTGCAAATTTTTAAAAAAAACTCTCACAATTGGAATTCCACAACGAGTACGCAGAAATACAGCTCAGGCAAATCTGACAGTTTAATTGTACTTGTATTGATAAAGTCTCAGCAATTTTTATTAGCCATTAACTTCATTATATTATATTTGTGTTGACAGCTTGATTGTAAACAATGATCTAAACAGGTAACCGCAATTTCTTGCTTTTTTCAGCAGAACAATTACATCTTATTAGTCAAATTTAAATGAGTATAAAAGTTTTCAAACCTTCCAACTCGCTCCAGAACACAGTACATCATATTAGTTAATTCTAACCGTGGATCTCGGTCTCTAACTAATGCATCATAACGAGTCTTCTGTGACGCCACCATTACAAATCTCTGATCCCAGCTGGAAAAATATTTTAGGGAAATAGACAAACAGTCAAAATCACTGTTTCATTTATATGGTTTCTTCTGGTCAGGGGCAGGACTATAATCTGAAAGTCTTATGGATACAAATGCTTTTCTAGTTGCATCTAAAATAAGGGGTGTGCAACATGTGTCTCAATTTGCCAAAAATGATAGCAGTTAATTAATTCTAATCATATATAGAACTTTCTGGTTGGAATTTTCAAAAATAGGCAAATAAGGAATAGAGTCTTTCTATTTTCAAAAATCAATGAAAAATTTACTACCTCTTTGTTATTGTTTATAAGTACATTAACACTATAAACCTCAGAATGCCTCGTTCGGCATTTCTGTCCAAACGAGGTAAAAAAAAATGCCTCGTTGTCTGCAGTTCCAAAACGAGGTTTTTTAAATTGCCCTTCTTTTGGAACGAGGTATTTTGTTCAGAACGAGGCTTGGTAAAATGCCTCGTTTACTAAACGTGGTTTTTTCAAGATAGTTATTAGCGGTATATCGGCCAATTTGTAAAAATTAAAATTTATGTTATTTAATACGAAAATAAAACCAGTTTAAACTATATTATTATCAGAGAAATTGACAAGACAAGAATACACGCCATCGGTGGAGGTGTAAAACTATTGCAGACACATAACTACCTTGATTGATTTATTGCCCAAATCAGTATAGGTGTTAAGAAACAACTGTGGTGTTGTGACATTTTATTGGGGGCAATCAATTAATCAAGGTATAGCTGTGTGTCTGCAATTGTTTTACACCTCCACTGATGGCGTGTATTCTTGTCTTGCCAATTTCTCTGATAATAATATAGTTTGAACTGGTTTTATTTTCGTATTAAATAACATAAATTTTAATTTTTACAAATTGGCCGATATACCGCTAATAACTATCTTGAAAATACCAC
The DNA here is from genome assembly GCA_963678685.1 of Patella ulyssiponensis. Taxonomy (NCBI): domain Eukaryota; kingdom Metazoa; phylum Mollusca; class Gastropoda; family Patellidae; genus Patella; species Patella ulyssiponensis. Next base: position 19,010,063 of record OY783232.1, read on the forward strand.
GTTTAGTAAACGAGGCATTTTACCAAGCCTCGTTCTGAACAAAATACCTCGTTCCCAAGAAAGGGCAATTTAAAAAACCTCGTTTCGGAACTGCAGACAACGAGGCATTTTCTTTACCTCGTTTGGACAGAAATGCCGAACGAGGCATTCTGAGGTTTATAGTGTAAGCACATTCTTTCTTTGCCAGGATTCATGGAGTTAAGAACTATATTGACCATAGTGAATAGTGATATCATCACAAATCTAAGTTTTTGAATAAAGTCAATAACATTAAGATACGACTATTGATGTACCTTTGCAATATTTCTGCCAGGTTCATTTTCAGTGTTCCATCTTTATCTCTTAACTGTGATGTAACATTTTTCCTTGATTTATAGTAAATACACGATCCTTGAATCCCCTCCTCCTCAACAATACCCAGGGGATATATATTCTGTTCAGCAACCTGTAAATATTATAAATATAAAACAGATATTCCATTTAACAAGACAGGAATTTGATCAGATTATACTTTTGTGTATAAAAAAAACTTCAGGAAGAATCCACTGGCTTGTGCAAAAAGGATGCCAGAATTATAATTACTTTTACTTGTCTAACACACATAAAGATGACAGTATGATATCAATGGACAGTAATACTTTTTAATAACAGTTACTTTCAATTGTGTAAGCTGTTTGAAACTCCATATTTGAACCCATCTATCTCCTGGCAGACTGGGGTATAAAATATTTATTCTGTGTTTTAATATAAATATCATATAGTAAAAGAAGAATTATTAAATTGTATCAGACTATCAATGTTCATCCAAACTTACATTATGGACCCAGATTCCTGTGGCAGGATCTTTAAAAGCAAATCTATCGTAGGGTAGTAAGTCTTCTCTAGCTTCTGGTATAGTATAAAACTCTAGCCTTGAATCACCACCAACACTTTTCCATAAAAACTCCTTCGATTTCTCGTCTAATTTTATACAAAACTTCTCTCTGCTCTCCAATCTCACCCACAGAGAATTAAAGGTTATTCCTAGAAGTAAAATAAATTTGAAACATTAGATTGGTTCCACAAACTTATATTGTTCATATATCTGCATTCATATCTGCAGGTTAACTATTTCTGTATGCTGTATTGCTAGAATAGGTGAATCAATACGAACCTTTCCAACTACATGTATACACTGATTGTATTTATTGTGCATGCTCTCTTCTCCAGATAAGAATAAAGTGTCACTGTTGGGCATGACACATGGAATCCATCTAGCCTCATTTTTCGAGTCCGTTACAAATGGGGCTGCAGCGCATTATGCCATAGTACACGATTCGGGTTCCTACAGTAAAATGTTTATTTTATCTAAATTATTGGATATCAGAAGCCCATGCCCATCTTTTCCTGGTAAGATCAAAACATCATTAATCATTGTTGATTTAAATTGACAAACAATTCATGTTTTCAATGTCGATGATATGAAAACTTTAATTTCCAACTAAATCATGTGGACCTGTTCGTTTAAAATGCAAATCGTCGTACCGTACATAATGATAAGTTTGTCGTACCGGTGTACTGAAAACCAAAGATTGTTGAATAAAAATAAAATCATAAAATGTTTACCATCTAATCCTTCCAATGCAATTTCTTCAATAATATCTTCTATGAAATTCATCTTTATCGATTAAACCAATTTATCATTGATACGTCTAGTATAAAATCATAATGACATGTTGTCACTGTCAATTTTGGATATTTATATTTTCAAAAAACACAAAAACGTGTTATTGCTCAAAAAAACTCCTCAGTTTATAAACAAAGAGGAGATAATTCACAAAATTTGTAGTCATGTTTTTCAAGTATTCATGATAAAAAAAATAATTAAAGGGAGACAAATTCAATAAAATATGAGTTAGCTCCCTTTTACCATCCCCTAACCCACAACAAATATTATCATCTTAGGAACCCCGCATCCGATTTCCAAGATTCAGGGAGGTAGAGAAAATTAAAATATTTTAACATTTATAAATGGCTTTGCATGTCTTTGATAAACGAATATGAATGAAATAATAACATGTATGTTATAATAACCATTAACTTACAAAGTACCGTATTTGTGAGGGCTTATTTCCAATATTCGAGGAGGTAGCGCAAATTTAAATATTTCAACATTTATAAATGGTTTGATAAACACTAATATGGGCCATCTTAAACAAATATGATTGAAATAGTATGTATTTGATACCAAAAAAAAACCCACTGTTACTCAGCTATTATAGGTTTATTAACCGCATACAAAGTTAGTCTATTCCCGCGTTGCAGTTTGTCTACCGCGTGTCCCTCGTTAATAGAATTTCAAATACCCATGCTTTTCAAGATACTCTACCACTTTGTTCAAATGACGGAATCTCGTATTTTTATCACCAGCGGTTTATTTCACAATCCACCTGACGAAATCAGCAAGTAGAATGTCTCGTTTGAAAATATTATGATAGAGAGTATTATGGTAAACGCATAATTTGCCACTACCATCGTTTTTCTAAAAGTAGGGTGCCAGGAAGTTCAAGAATTACACAATCTCAGCTTAAAGTGGGTGAATCAATTCAATAATATACAGAGTATTATCTTATCTGTACTTGTGTGAAATATATGGAGTCTTATCTTCAGATGAAACAGCTAACCTTGATCTATAAGGTAAGAAAAATTCTACTGTCCAGCTATGATTTAGTATAAACATGTTTTATAGTAATTATGCGACCAATTATTGACCGAAAAAGTATATACAGATTTCCAGGCGTGGTTTGTCCCTTGTCAGTGGTGGAGGATGAAGGACCTGACAAGGACAGCTGTCTAGTCGCTCGGATGGGACGAAAATCCGAGGTCCCGTGTACAAATTGGCCGTGCGCTTTAAGGATCTCTTGATGTTGGAGTTCTATTTAAGAGCTTGCTTTTAGTGCCTGTGCCCGGGCAAAATTTCCCCTCATAGCTCACTGTATGGCGTATGTTCGTCTTCATTAGTCCCGTTCGGAAGAGAACAGTTGACTCTAAACCCCATTTCATTTATTCAGAAAATTAACACATTTTAACGTCTCGTCAACACAATATTGATTTCATTTCGAGACTAGAATGTAGCACGGATAATTTTTTTTCCATCGCCACATGCGCAATGTTATGGGGCGAAGAGATTTACGCAACCAGTGGTCCTCCCACTTTTTATTTTGGCCGATGTCTGTAGTGTCAAAGGTTCTTTTACGTGCACGCCAATGTGTATACAGGTGAATATAGGTAATGATACATGTTTGTAGTGGTAGCTTATAGCTCTCGTGCCAAGGAGTAATTTTGTATTAAAGTCGGGACCTTTCTTAAAAGACAAATAGTGTTTAACGTCCCCTCGACACAAACTAGGTCATTTCGGGACTAACAATATATGGTTTTAATTTCATTTTAATAATTCGCTTGCGCGTAGGGGTCTTTAGCAGTGGGAGGAAACCGGAGAAAAGCCACGAGGTTGGACAGGCGACCCTACTCCTTGTCACGTAAAACCGGAGATTCGAAACCACGCCAGCTAACTCAATGACAGGCTTTATGATACAGAGCGCACGAGCTAACCATTCGTCCCCCACCCCCGTGAACAAAGTATGGTCGCCTGGCCAACCCCATATGTTTTGTAATAGTTCTTGGGTTTCTTTTCACTGCTAAGGACCTGTACTCACACGTGAATTATTGAAATAAATATTATGTTAATGCTAGACCCGAATTGGTCTAGTTTATGTTTGTGTGAATGTTTTCCAGACCCCCCCCCCCCCGTTATATTGTTCCTGTTTAATTTTTAGAATGCTGGTGATCTTGTGGTTAGTGTTTATTGTCAGTGCGGCCGGCCAGGTGGACCAACATGCTACCACAGAAACAAAGAACCTGTATAACAGATTGAGAACTCTGGCTAGAAATGAAAATCAGATTTTATTTGGAATGCAGGAAGCAACACTACAAGGTGTAGAAGGTGGACATACACCTTACATAATGAACAGACGGCATGATGGTGTAGAAGGCTGGATTTATGGGGTAAGGAAAACATGTAAGGCTCCACAAACTAGTTTTGGACTCAGTCGCCATTCGCCGAGCGGAGATACAAGTGGGCTAGGGGTGGAGTGTCTCAGTCTTCAATCTGCGAGCAGAGATACGAGTGGGATGGGGTGGGTGGCGCTGGTGTTGGCCGGCATGATTTCATTTGGTAAGTTCAAATAGCTTTAACGAAGTTGGATTCAAAGTAACTGACGATATTTTGTTCTGCAATTATTGTTATAACTACTGAAAACCGGCATGTACCCAGTGCTTGATAACGACAAGAGGATACTTATTGAAAGGTTGCACTAAAGTTACCAGTGATTATTATCCATAAACACAACTGTTTTGCTTTAGCTGCAGAGATCTCTCGAGCCTGGAGTCTGTGTTATACCAGCCACAGAACCTGTCGAGCATTAATAACATGATTTAATAAAGCGCAACCTTATGATATAAGGATTGAAGTTGCCCAATATTTGTGGTTAGAATGACAAAAACTAAACAGAAATGGTTGAAATGGGTAGTATGAGTTCACTTTTACCTTTGTCTTGAGAATTCGATTAATACCTTATTCACAACATGTTTTACTTATCAATATTCAATGTTCATATTTATCCACTAGGATTATATGGTGAATCAGAAATATCCAGATGAACTATGTGACGTCAAACGACTGACCGGCTCCTTCCCTGCCATTATTGGTTTTGATCTGTACGACTTGAAGGACTACCAACTCAGGACAACAACTTTCTTAGGTAGAAAAGCGTATGAAAGGGGTGAAGTTATCGCCCTTGTTATGCATCATACGAACCCTATTACTGGAGGTTCACCATGGATAAAAAATGATATGGGAAATATCAAGAAAACAATCAAGAGACTTCTTCCTGGTGGAGATTCACATTGGAAATGGAACCAGATTTTGGACAAAATTGCATCGTGGGCACATGGTTTCAAAGATTCCAAGGGAACGCACATTCCGGTGATATTTCGCTTCCTCCATGAACTTAATGGCGGCTGGTTTTATTGGGGGTTGAATAACGCTGTTGGTAACACGGAAGAGGAATTGAAGGAATTTTATCGATATACTGTCAAATATCTCCGAGATACCAAAGGTGTTCACCAATTTCTGTACGCTTTTAGCCCAGACAAGTTCACTGATCAGGCTGACTACCTCAAGACCTACCCAGGCGATAGTTATGTTGACATCCTTGGTATGGATTATTATTATACTGGTGTTTGGGACACGAAAGATAACCTGCAAAGAAGTATTCGCGATGTTGTCATATTGGCTGAGTCCCGAGACAAGATTCCAGCACTAACTGAAACCGGTTACATGAACAATAAAATAAATCAGTTTCCCAACTTTTGGACAGATTATGTGTTGGATGTTGTCAAAAGGCAACCAACTACCAAACGCGTCGCTTATATTCACGCATGGACGAATCAGTGTTTTGATAATGATGAGCATTCTTGTCTAATCTGGGTACCTTACAAAGGTCATCCCGGAGCAACTAGTTTCGTCAACACATTTTATAAAGATCCAATTACGATATTTGGTGACAAGGTTCCAAACTTTTATCACTGAGTGTATTTTTGTGATGGTAAAGCAAAATAAAATATTGAAAATGGACTTGTTTATATGTTTTGACGCTTTGTACCCTATTCTATATACTTTCGACTTTTCCTTTGTAATCCACTTTATTGATTTTAATCAAAGTTGTGGTGCTTATTTAGACTGATCCTAATGAAGTTCACATGGGCCAGGCGGGGCTGGACCACCTTAATGGGGAACACTTAGACATTTCATTTTATCAACTGAAGAACATTTTATAAGAATGTTGGGCTATGGGTACCCATGCATTTGTTGCAAGCCCACAACCAGAGGCAACAGTAAACTTTTTCTCATAGACAGAGCAATTATTAATTATGTTGATAGACTAGCTCAACCCACCTATGGACAATTAAGCCTGTGTGGGTTCTTGTTTAATCTGTTTATGATGCTTAGTTATACATTAGATAGAAGGAACAACATCAAAGAATTTAAAATATTTTATTATCCTATAAGTAACCATTATCCGCCCGTCCACTCCTCCTGCAACACTTAAGAAAGATCAACCAAACCAGCGATGTTTAACAACAAAGAGAGGACACTATGACGAAATAGGGCCTTTTCCCAAAGTTACGTAATTTGGACAGGTGACCCTACCCCTTGCCAGATACAACCGAGGAATCGAAACCACGCCAGACCTTATGATACAGCTAACCATCGCCCCTTCCCTTATAATGGAAGTTATAAAGCCAGGTATGTACTTTTATAGAAGAAGGGAAGTGGTCATGCCCTTTATCTCAATTATAGGTCAATTTATGCCAAGTTTTATTGGACCAAACTGTGCACCAAAACGCACCCTAAATGATACTTTTAATATAGCTATCTTTTCCATCAAGTGCCGATGGATCGTTAGTTAATGATAGCCTTTTGTTTTTGCATAGGTGTTATTTAAGGAAATCAAATATTTCAAATTTACAATCTTCATTAGCAATAACGATGCGATAAGTATTTTCGTTGGAACATATCTTGCCCGGACAGCGACATTGCGGTCTACTCTTATACGGAATTCCAACTTCCAAGGGATCTTTTAGGTGCACGCCAATGTGTACACGGGACCTCGGTATTTCGTCCCACCCAAACGACTAGGCAGCTGTTTCGGGCACCATAGACATGGGGAAACCACGCCGCACAATCATGATAAACTTTTTCGGCTAACACCGGGGTCGAATCCGCGATTCCAAGGATAACGAGCCAGCCCTTTTACTCACTTAGTCACCGTGCCTACCTTTTATATAATGAATACTTTATGAAACCGATATACCTCTAACTGACGCCAGCATAAATAATTCAATATGAAAATATTTGTTTTATTTCAAAACAATACATATATATACGACAAAGTATTTATAAATGTATGGGTTTATCTCAATAAACTGTGTATCGTCGTATGACGACTTACTATTAATATTCACGGTCCTAATATTGGAATCCCAAAGTTAAAGTCAAAATAAACCTATTTCTTAATGTTTGTTTTTCGTGGTGTGTATTTGGTCTTTTGACCATGTGTGTTCTTTTGGAATGATACTGCCTTCTGTGCTTGTGCGTTTTTCTGCGTGGGTGACATATTTTTAATCGATGGCGTGTTTTGTGTCTTTCCAGAAGATGACGTCTTTTGGGTGGCGGCTTTCTGGGAAGATGGTGTTTTTTGATGCGATAACGTCTTCTGAGGCGAGGATGTGTTCCGAGAGGCTATCGTTTTTTGCTTAGAGGTCGTCTTTTTTGGAGATGAGATATTTTTTGTTCTCGAAACCTGTTCCTCCGACGAATCTTCTTCCTCGGTGAAGGCTTCCTGTGTTAAGAAAGTTTGTTGTGCTTTTGCGGTGTTAGACTTCTTCGTGCCCTTTGTTGACTTTTTCCCTTTCTTGTTCATTGAACTGTTCATCTCTTCGACGGTCTTCTGTATGGTTGCAAAACCTATACTAAGATTTCCTACTTTAGAATCCAGGTCTACGACTTGTGTTTCCAAATATTCAACTGTCGGGGGAGGTTTGTTCCCGGACTCCGATTCATTAAGGTTCCCACTGACGAGTTTTACGATTTGGCCATCTCTTTCTTTAAGTTGGTTCTTCAAATCGGACACCGTTTCATCTAAATGTATCAGTTTGGTTTGTAAAGTTGTAATTTCCTTGGCTTTAAGATTATTGTCTACTTTCAATTCTTTTATTTTTTCGTCCATCTCATCCACCTCACGCGGTTGTATTCGTCTGTTGGACAAGGATTCAACTCGTGGTGATAAATGGGAATCGTCGATTTCGGTTTTCTTTAACAATTCACTATGAACTTTTTTAAAGCCACAATCTTTCAGACCAGCTACAAAACACCTCCATGCCCTGCGTCCGCGTCGAAGCAAGGTGTCCAGCAAGTATTTATTCCTAAGAGCCTTTGTATCAGTAATTTCAATTCGTTTCACATCGTCATCGTCCAAGATAAATGCTTGAAATAGGTAATTCGAAAGATCAGCCGCGTCTATTTTTTCCTGAAGATATATGTAATTATTTCGTAGTTTTCTAGCGTCTTCGGGTGGCATTGGTACTTTGTTTAGGATTGGGGCGTCAACCTGAAATATAAAGGCACAGTGTTAGTATATATTAACACGCCCATCGGAAAAATGGACACACTATCAATATGTCAAATATTTTGTATGTGTGTGCGAATTTCTGCATGAAGTAAGAACGAGTTTTATTCTAAACAGATACGTAAGGCATTAATGGTGCCAGGAGTGTGACAGACACCCGTATGTCTTATCATAAAACACTTCTGATGTCCATTACCACGTTTATTCATAAACCATGCCTTATTACTTAGGCACACTATACTACCCTTCCAAGGATATCTTGATTTTGATAGTTCTTGTATATCCAACAATAATAGCTTTTAATGTGTACAATTAGTGTGCATATGGTACAATATGAGGTTGTGTTTTATGGCATTCTATACCGAATAAAGATTATTATTATAGGTAGAGTAAGTTGTGCTGCTCCTCCCAAAGGCATATGTGGTGATGTACCAGGTAGGCTTCATACAGTATGATTGTTAAATTTGGGTTTCAAATACACGCTTATGAATGAATGTGTCTCAGGAGTACTCAATCGAGAAGATGGAAAGTATAATTTAGGTGATAATACACTTACCGAAGGTCCCTGAGATCTGAGGTGAGTATCCGGAAACAATCCCGGATGTACCCGAGCTAATTTACCAAGTGTTTCAATTCGTCTGTTCGTCATTCTGTGTATTATCGGAGTGGTAATATCATAAAACAAATGGTCCAATTTTAAAATACAAAATATCCACTCAGTGATTGATTACAATGTCTAATCATTAACTCAATCCATGCATATAACTCATTTATTGTTCAATATTTCTCATCATTTAATTGAAATATTGACTGCAATATCCAATTGATTCAGTGGTTGCTCCTGCATCTATTTCACTTAATCAATGGATGTTTATTCCCTCTGATTACAATATCCAATTAACTTAGCCGTTGTTGCGACATCTTGTTAACCTAGTTATTAATTACAGTATCCAGTATTCAATTAATTCTAAAGTCGATTACAATATCCAATTAACTTTAGGACAAGTTCCTTTTAACATATAACATATCCAATTAGATATAATACACATTTCAATTACCCACTTTTCAGCTTTATCCTTTAGAATTACACAATGAATAATTGTACTCCCGGATCAACGGAACGGATGCTGGTAACACCATATGCAAATTTTCTGGCAGTAATTGATAAACCCCAAACAAATACTTAATGTTTTGTCAAAATTTTAAACTACCAGGGAGTGTAGTGGGTTGTTAAATGGCGTATCTATATGACGTTTATTTCTTAACAACATATTATACTGTAAAGACGTACAAATAGTGGTCTATTGTTGTCAACACCTTTCATACGCTTGAATAATACTATATACTTTTAGTATCAGCAAAAAGATCGAATAAATATTTGTATGCTTAGAGGTGAATGATAGTTATAGTTGTATTAATGAAAGCGGATAACAAATGTGTAAAATTGATAGTCTATGTATGATTTCAACAAAGGACTTATGTCGCCACCATGTCAATTCAAAACGTTGCGTTTTAGTACTCTAAAATTACAACAAAATACCCGATCTATCATAAAGTTTTATTCCATAAAAGAATTTTGGAGAGATATATGATGCAACATTCTGCGGGTGGCATTATCATGGTAAGATAACAGAAATAAATAATATACAACACGGGAACATCGTCATGTAAATAGCGGATAGCAATATAATATACGTTGTAAGTTATAAAGAAGATAGTAATATATATTATTATTTATTCATATACTTTGAGAAGATATAACACAATAACATGATTAAGAAATTAAAACGGCTACAACCTCTTTGATTTGGATCACATTTTAACTTTTAAAGGGCCTATCACGATTTGAACAGAGTCTCAAAAATAAAAGTCCGTGCACATATGACATTAATGCGCCTAAATATAGCGAAGGGCGTATTTACCTGGTCTCCAAACATCGGCTCAAAATATTGAGTCGTTTGGACGTGAACGCCAAAACCGCTTATCCGGACACATAAGCCATAATTGCCGCTAATTAGAGCTGTTAGCGTCCTGTGAGAACCCGCGTTCTATTTTCTCCCCCCCCCACACCCCTAACCCCAGGCGCGATAATGGTTTTGATAAACGGACTGTAATTAGTGCCTTTCAAAATATACCTTGATGATTCTAGCTTATGCATAAATTTAGCGTGTAGAAATCTTCAAGACTAACGAGTTTCTTTACTCTATTCGCAGCCCCTTTTCAGCCCACCCTTGTCCTTTTCAATACATTATTTTTTTAAAATCTAAATCAGAGAGGTTTAGCTCCTTTAAATTTATTAAATTCATTTAGTTCAAAATAGAAAAAGGAATGGATGTTCACAAATGAATGGCTTTGTTATTGAGGATTGTTGGACAGCTAGTGTCCAGTTTGGATTCAGATATACACAATCATCCAAACCTCCTGTGCTGTTATTAGGTTCTCCTGGTGCCCAGTTGTTAACGGCTGTAACGGATCCATCTACCCAAGTAATTTGTCCACCATTTACATCATTCGATCCAACCCAATATCCAGCACCTGAAACAGATACTTGTACATCTAGAACAGAAAATTATGGAAAAGAAATTGGGCTTAAAGTAGTTGGGCTAATAATGACGGTATGCAGTGTGCTACGTCATCGAATTTCAACTGCCAAGGGTTCTTTTACATGCACGCCAAGGTATACACACTACCTACTCCACTGACAAAGCAAAAACAACACTGGGAAATTTGTCGGCCGATACCGGGATCGGACCACGGGCCTTCTGGTCAGTGCTCCAGCGCCTTACTCCATGAAAGTATGGAAAGTGGGTCTGCTGATTTATATAGTTCAAAATCCATTGGCAGATTTGTGCATCATGCAGACAAACGTATCGAACAAGAAAATTTCGACGGTGCACTTTAAAATGTGCATGATTCTTCGCCGGCGTGGAATCATTCGTCACTAGGCGGATCATTCTCCACACGTCTCGCTAGTGCCCTGCGAGGGAAGACAACTCTGTTTGGGAGATGGGGGCGGGTCGTACCTTCCAATACAATGTGTTGATAATTTTAAGATACTTAACAGTATAAAAGAAAGTATAACATACCAAAGTGAAGCTTTACAGTCTCCAATTTAAGAGAAAATTCAACTTGTTTCAGGGTTAACAATTGGCCACCATCTTCTTCACATTTTGCCTGCGCCGTTGTCCAGTTAAAAGAAGAATAATGTACCTCCAAACAAAATAATCCACCCATAAATGATCTGTATGTTGGAAAACTGTTGCAGACTACTGTAAAATATATATTCATTTATGATGCTACAAAAATACATTGTAACACGGACAGGAGATCTTCCTTTGTTCTTTTCGTTCAATAAGCAGATTGTTTTACCTCTACTAAACTCACTGGGGCGTAACTGTGCAATAACTAGACATTTTCAGTGTTATTGCACACTTTTGCTGATTTACGATAGTTTTAGTAGAAATCATATAGAAAAGTGGGGTGGGTTTTCCGTGCAATAACAACGAGCATGTTGAGCAGGTGTCAGTATTACAAGTCATTTATAGCGGTATGTCCAAGCGCCCCGGTTAATCCCTATTATTTGGGTGTGTTTTAATCAGTTAAAATTGTTAGTAATCGAGCGGAAAATTTCGGCGCCCTTTGGCCATTGGGGAAAAATCGGCTCCGTCAATGGGCGCCAAAGGACGCAATACGAGGTCAACAACCAACGTCTCCATATTTGTATGGGCGCCACCTAAAGCCGAGTGACATTGGTTGGGCGCCCACGACTAGATTGGCGCCCAACCAATATCACTTGATTTTATGGGCGCCTCGCCAATCATGGCGCTATATATGAGCTGTCTCATAATGACCCACACGATGTGGTGTCCAACTGATGTGGTGTCCAAAACGGCTTGATCTGTTGGTGCCTTATCTCGGAGAGGCGCCCATAATAACTTGATTGGTGCGGTACCTTATAATAATGGTCTGCACATAGTGCATAATGCCGAATTAAACTGGTTGGGCGCCAACAACTTAATCATGGGCGCCCATAATATAATGCTAGTGAGATTGGTTAGGCACCCATGAATGAATTTGGCGCCCAAAACGGCGTGATAATTTTCTAAATTCAAACAGCAGGATTTGTAGGCTGCCTCATCCCGGAGGGGCTCCCATAATACCGAGATCACGGGCGCCCATGATATAATGGTTAGGCGCCCACGAATGAATTTGGCGCCCAAAATTGCGTGATAATCTTCAAACGGCATGATTTATAGGATGTGCCTCATCCAGGAGGGGCTCCCACAATGCCAAGATCATGGGCGCCCATAATATAATGCTAGTGAGATTAGTTAGGTGGCCACGATGAATTGCGCGCCCAAAACGGCTTGATCTGTGGATTGTCTTATCCCGGAAAGGCGCCCATAATGATTGGTGGGGCGCCTTATAATGTCGGGCCGCACATAGTGCATAATGTCGAATCAGATTGGTTTGGCGCCCACAACTTGATCAACGGGGCGCCCTAAACGGCATGATTTGTGGGGGCCTCATCCCGGAGGGGCGCCCGTAATACCGAGATCGTGATATGATAATCTTAAAAATTCAAACGGCATGATTTGTGGGGTGCCTCATCCCGTTAGGGCGCCCATAATGACGAGATCACTTGCACCCATAATATAATGCTAGTGAGATTAGTTAGGCGCCCACGAATGAATTGGGCACCCGAAATGCCTTGATAATCTTCAAAATTCAAGCAGGTCGCTCTCATGTGGGTGGCAAAAAAAAAGGTGTCCGAAATGTAATAAAACACTAATTTTACTTTTCTTATAATAGAATATCGCGAATTAGTACTAAATTGATATTGGATTAAAACATTTTGTCTGAAGCCACACTACTTTGTGCCACATATTTCGGGCATCGGTTACTATTTGTGGATGCAGCTGCAACAGTCCGATCGAATGGTTGGAATTCAGGTCGGAATAGAGCGGGATTTCGGTTACAAAAAGATTGGAAAATTGGAAGTTGCTTTACTCTTGGGTTAGAATAGCCCCCCAAAAACGCATAATATGGCGGCGGTTGTATGGGGTTCAGGTAAGCCACCATATTCCTGAACAATGACCCAAGAAATCCTTCCTTGGCCATTGTTGGCCAGCAACATGACAACCTTTCGTTTAATCTTGGGTCTTCCCTAAAACTTTGGACAGTGATTTAAGGTATTGTACCCGTTTAGATAGCCTTGTTTGTCGCGCAATTAATTTTTCTGTAACATTCTGCTATGGTTAATGATAAAATCGTCCAATTTAGAGCTCTGTTGAACGCGTAATGACATTTTTACGCAGTTAGCTATTGGTTGTTAATCAGACTATTGACCAGTTATTATTTGGAGCAGAAATTTTGTTCTCTTCCAATACAGCAGTATTTAGTGGGGTTAGCTCTAATCAAACGAAACACTGTAAGGTGTATGGTACGCCACCCAAGGTAGATTATATTGGACAACATCTCAGTTGCTGTATTCACGGGCTGAAATAGCAGGAAAACACGTTTGCGGCAGTCAAAATGTGCTCACGACCTCCCCATCTCCGTGGAATATAAACGATTGGTTGGAATTCCACCCAGCCACCATAGTTAGGTTATATCAGACCACCCACTGAATTCAGGGACTTGAATAGCAAGAAAACGCGTTTGAGGTCGTCAAATTTTCTTGGGAGAGGTGAGCGTGGGGTCCCTAGACGTCTGTAGGCCTAACCCAAAATTTGTTCGAGCATTCCAAGTTCTGCCCCCTAACAATGGAGAGCAACCCTATAGATCCTTCCACGGTAGGCACATCGGCGCCCACAGAAGCTCCATCGGCGCCTCCAGAAGTCTTTGCCCCCTAACAATTTTGGGCTAGCTTCGGGCCTGTCGAGTAGTAGTCATTAAATGGGTGTTTTGTCACTAAGGCATCAAAACCATGACTATTTAATTATATACAGGTGTGTGTATTCAATAGTGATAGGTGTTATAAATAGTCACGTCAGTAGTGACATCTTTTACAGCTAGTTAAACATCTGCTAATTATGACAATTGTATAATTTCTAACCACTTTCTATACATACTCAACATTAGTTTATAACAATGACATGCCACTTATACGATTTAATAATAAAACTTGTCATTACTAAAATGCCAAGGTCCATAAGTCAACGGTATCAGCTTACCAATGCCAGGATCAAATTGTACCCCGATCTTATCTTACCCAGGACCTGATTTATCACCGAACTAATCCTTTACTCGGGATCTAATTTGACGTCGTCCTAACCTTACTCGGGATCCAATTTAATCCGGACCTAACCTTACCCAGGATCTAATTTAACGCCAACCCGACCTTCTCAATATCCAATTTAAAAACCTCGTCTTTACCTAACCTACGTTGTAAATCAACCTAGATCTAACCCTTACTCAGGATCTAATTGAACCTAGAGCTAGCCTTGCCCAATGTCCAAACAACCCTGGAAAGATTAAGTTCGAACAAGTAACCTTGGCCCGAGAAATGCCGGACACTCGAAACTATATATATCTTTACCTACCCTCCAATTCTTCATCGACGAACAGAGTTGTTACATTTATAGTACCTACGCCTTTGTTCACCATATTCAAAATATAACAAGACTGGCCATCATGGTGGAAGAATTTACAACCAGGATACAAGGCACATTTCACTCCACATTCCAATAATGACACACCGTCCCATGACTCAGAGTATTCCATAGTCGCGGGTGCTGTATCGTGGACATTTAGAAGCCACACCAAATCTAGTCCTTCTTGCATAATATCTATCTTAGTATACAGGTTTGCCGTGGCGTGAACCATACAAATTACTAAACATGCAAAGCCATAGCTTTTCTGAAATAAACAGGCCATCTTATGGAGAGAAATTTCTTTGTGTGACCGTTGTCTTTATGTGGTGCTTGGTGTTTACACTTCGTCCTGCTTGGCTAAGAACCTTACTGCTTGATACCCAATATACATGAAAATAAGAATATTGATTACAGGTAAATGACAATTCTGTTTGAAGGGAACTCATGGATCATCCTCCTGAAGGTTAACAGGTCCGTGGCATTCAGGGATTGGGGGACAGAGGGGCGGTGGCCCTGACCCCCATTTCAGCGAGGGCTGGGGAATGTAGACAGGGCGGGGGGGGGGGTCAAAATTAATTAGTAGATTTGAATACGTTTTGCGGTTAATGAAATGACCGTAACAGTGGGCAATCGTTATTATCGAAACAACGGTAGCAATGACAATAGAGGTAATACATGTAGTGTTATTGTATCGCCGATATCTAAGCTCAGAGTGAAGTAATTTGACTGCAATTTTTAACATAATCCTTTCTCATTGCTTTTTTTTATAAATCTTTTATAGCGAGAACTACCATCTCTTATTTAATCTTACCTAATGCCCTCTAATGATAGAACTGATCGATTTCAGTAATGTTTCGACCAAATGGTGTCTTTTGTTTGAGTTTGTATAGTCTTAAACTCTACAACCACTTTATTCATCGGAAATAATTAAACACTATTGATCTAACCGCTATTAGGTATTTAATACAGGGCTATTCTATTCAATTAAGAAAAATATTTGTTTGCATAATAATATATATATATATTTATCGATTAGTTTCTCGTAACCAATTCGAATACTATTATAATACCGTTATAACAATTACTTTTGTTTATAACATTGTGGCGTATCAACAATATTTCACAAGTTGTTACCAAGCAAGCAATTGTAAACCGATAACGGTAAATCTCTTTGATCTTTGGGGTATATTCTATGATCAGAATAACTCGCAGTCTAAAAGTAGGGGCGACTTTGGATATATACAGGGGCATTCGGGGTTATTCTTCTGAAAGTTTTTCTTTAAACCTGTAAAGCAGTGGACACACTAGCCGAATGCTTCGCCCGATTCACCAGTCGATTACACCGCCTTTCACGTCACATGATTAAAACATGGCGGCGTCAATGTCTTCAAACAATCATGTGACTTCTCGATATGAGTGACGATTGGCTAATAAATTCTACATTCGGCCGAATGCTTCGGCGAAGCGGACACACCAGGCGAATATGATTCGGCCGATCAAATATTCGGCCGCATATATTTTAAACCTGTTTGATTCGGACGAATAACAGTGGACACACTAGGCGAATTTTGACGCCAATTGATTCGGCCGAACGATTCGGCCGAATCATTCAGCTAGTGTGTCCACCGCTTAACGGTTTATTCTTCCAGGGTAGGGATTTTACCATAAGAAAACTCGATATGTAATTCTAGGATATCCTCATTTTGCGTATATATAAACATCGACGGGTTATTAGCAATATATAAAAAACCTCGGCAGACAATTTCAGAAACATACGCCCACAGCAGCTAAATCGTCCGGGCAGTCAACAAGGGTTGTCGCATATTTTTACTTTTTTTGGTAATGAAACATTTGTAATACACTCAAATCTGATTAAGAGTAACAACTCATTATATAATTATCTGAAAATCATTAGAATTTGTTTGCTTTTTATAAAGATTTGCCCCACGCTAACAATTGGTATAGGAAATATTTAACATCATGGATTTAGCTGTTCAGTTATCAAAATTCATTGAAAATCAAAATACTTGTTCGTTTCATCACCTTGAACTCTGTGTATCAATCTGAAGTCAATCGGATGACAAGTTTGGCATCTATAGCGTCACAAGGTTTTTTGAAATGATCATTTACGAAGTAATTATTTGAAATCGCTGAAAATCAGTAGGCTTCTTCGTCTCATGATCTTAAACAGTGTGTATAAATTTAAAGTCAATCGGATATTAACTTTAGCCTCTAGAGCGTCCACAATCAATTGTGGACGCCGGACCGACGGACGGACGGACGGAAGGGGGCGACGACAATATACGACCACATTTCAATGTGGGCGTATAAAAAAACCCTCGAAAGAAAAAAAACTCGGCCTACCGGCCATGTTTTTTCTTTTTCTCGTTACTTTCTTCAGCCTTTCTTTCTCCAGCATAATAAAACACACAAATAATTGATCTAGAGTCCAAATGGGTTAATATTTTATTGATGTCCCTTGCTTACTTTGCGGAAGAAAGATCACCATGCAAGTTAATCGTTGAAGTTTTAAATTGATTTTAGTTATAAAAAGAACTAGATCTGCTAAGCAGATATTACAGCTTTCATATTCACAGTCACTTCCTGTCATATGTCATGGGTCATATAAATAATCCGATCAAGAAAAAATAAATCATTAAAATCGGTCACAATCTAGTGAGTGAAGTTAATGTGATTTTTCACTCGTAAACAACTTTGTTGGCACGAAAAACGTCAAAGGCAAAATTCGAATTTCTGAAATAGTCAAATACCAAAAGTTCGACCTGTATCCCTGCTATCCTAAAATGTATTAATTTCAGACATAGCAGACGCATTGAACAAACTATGTCCTACTGTGTTTGTTTAGAAGCCCGTAAATGTCGATTTTTTTACTATGTTGTATATTAACTTCAAAATTGCAACCATCAGTTGACCTAAATCAAAATTCTGCTCTGAACGTTTTTTAGGCCTCCCTTCAAGGATTCAGAAAATATAACTCTCGTGTCTGTAAGTACAAAATCACCAAAGTTTTATTGATTTTTCACGTTTCAAGATGGTGGCACTTTCGGTTCGATCGACAAACTCCATATTTTGTGTATGAATCAGTAATTACTTGTCTAGTATCGATTTTTTTTGAAAACTTTGACCCTTAATTTTTCCAAGGGGAGATAATGTTGAAAATTTCTAAAGACATTTTTCAAGTCGCATTGGTAAGATCTATTTGCATACTAAATTTCATGAAAATCGTTCAACTATTAAAGAAGTTGTCAAGTTGGTCTAAACTTCCGGTTCGAAATCACTGCGACGAATTTTCGAAAATCTGAAACTGCCGATGAAAATGTTTTTTGTACAAGGTACTCAAAGAAAAAAGAATTAGTAAAATAGGTCAATAAATAACAAAGTTACGACTATGCATTGTTAGTTTTTTCGTTCGTAAAATTCGGTGATTTTGGATTCGTAAAACGTTTTGAAAATATATTTAAACAACGTTCGCACCCCATATTTTTTTTTTGGGGGGGGGGGGGGTAGGTCAAAGTTTCAGAAAGATCCTACGGTTAGATTCTGATAAATCCGATTTGCAGAAAATACACACACACAAAAAAAAATAATAATAATCTTAACAGAAACAATAAGCTTTCATATGTAATATGAAAGTTTAATTAAGGGACAATCATTGTTTGTATAGGAAATCTTTAGTACAAAATATACGTTTAAAAGGGTTGTTATTTTAGAGATATATTGTGAAAGACAAAACTCTAATAGACATATTAGTCCATAAATGCTTCAATTCTGTTCAGCATTTACAAAGATATATAAAAGTATTAAAAATTCGATACAAATGAGGTCATTTCTATACCAACATCTTGCACGCAGTGTCTTTTGTAGTAGGGGAGTCGGAGAAAACCCACGAAGTTTGACGGGGTAGGGTTAATGATATCAATCGCCATCAATTAAAACGAGACAATCTTTATTGAACGAGTCCTACTGTTCTGCTCCGACCATATTCCTGAAGCAATGGTCCGAGAAATCCCTCTCTGCCCATTGCTGGATTGGCTTCTGATTTCTGATACTTGAGCTTTTGATGGAGTGTGTGTATTCTCCCCGTTCAATCGAATCTATCCCATGTACAGGAACATGACAGCCCTTCGTTTACTATGGGGTCTTGCCTAAAACTTAGGACAGTGATTTAAGGTATTAAAAAACGATGAAAGTATTGTTCGTCTTCATACAGTATTGTTTACATTGTTGATACCCTCGTTTGTTACACAATTAGTTTCCCTACAATATTCTGCTATGCACTGGTTAATTGGGCATAATAAAATCGTGAGTCATGGCGTAACGTTATATAAACATATTTTGTCCAATTTGGAACTTTGTTTCAAATTTAACGATTTTGTTACGCAGTAAGCCATTGGTTGTTAATGGGACTGTTGATCAATAATAATTTAGAACCAGAATTTTCTCTATTTAGAGCAGTGAGTAGTGGGATTAGCTCTAATCAAAGGGAACACTGCGAGGAGTATGGCTCTGACTGGACTAATAGAGACGGGCATACGCCATACAGTTTGTTATTAGAGAACTTTTGCCCTACGGCCTACTCTTATATTGAATTCCGACTGTCAAATGATCTTTTACGTGCACACCAATGTGCACACGGCACCTCGGTTTTTCCTACCTTCTGAACGACTAGACAGTTGTTCATGTCAGGCCCTCCGTCCTGAATCTGGATGAACTTTCTCGGTCAATGCTGGGATCGAACACCCAGCCTTCAGGCTACCAAACCAGCGTCTTACCCACTTAGTCACTTGGTCAAGCTCGTTATCAATAGTTTTGGGATTTGTAAAGTGGTTTTCTTTTTGTTGTCATGGTTACTCCGACAATAGATTGTGTGTTTAAATCAAACCATATTTTATCCAAATTAAAAAAATTGATTTGATACTCGAATTTCAAGTAACGTAATTTAAAAATTATTTTTCTTGTCGGAAGATTGTTATTATTGTAAATAGGACATGAGTAGAAGGCAGCATTATTACAATATATATTTATTTCATGTAGAAAATAAATTATGAACAGATCATTGAAGGCATCTATATACATATAAATATATACAATCACAGCAGTATTAAACATTAAAAATGCAAATTACATATTTTGAAGCATCGGAGACAAAATATTATAGAATTTGTTTCTAAAAATCCACACTGGTTGCGGCCTAGGGCAAAGTGTTTGATATCATTGACACTATCATAAACCTTTCTTACACGCACTGAAGTCTTAAATATCCGGCAAAGCCCCCGGCTTTTATGTTCCTCCAGTCGTTAGTGTGTAGGATGTACAATATTGCTCATGGCTTCTGTTTGTTTACATCGGGCACACTACATGTTTGACCTAAGGATTGTTTAATATCTGGAAGAATAACAACGGAAAGGGGATCTAACGTGACGAAACCTGAACTTAATCTAAGAAGAGCTGTTTCTGATGGCTTTATAGGGATGGAAATGGGAGGTTAATAAAATGCATTCCACCTGCCATTGCTAAATATTCTGTGCATTGCTCATTTTGTACTATGAATACTTCTGTTAAAAATTTACTCGTGGATTGATGAAAGGAAGACTAAAATTATAGCCCAGTTTACCAATTAATAATACCATAGGATCTTGAGTAAAATTATAAAAATATTTCTGCCCGGGGTGACCAAGCCATGGCGTATAATAGCTACAATTATTGGCCGCCGAACACCTGTTGGCCCAAGTGAGAACGTAAGCTATTCTCCTTGTGGCTGGATTTTTCTTGACGTATTTAATTCCTTTTATGGAATTCAATATGTAATCGTTCCACCAATCAGGGATTAAATCGATTTCATTAAAAAGATTCAAGCCAACTTCAGTTAAAGCTGGTATTTTATCCTTGGATTCACTGTACAAAACAACCTCTGATAAACAATCGACAAAACGTTGTAAAGTTCTTGTTGAACGGACATTTTGGTAATCGTCATAACCAAGAATGTCAACGAAATCGTCGCCGGGATACGTTGCCATGTAAGCTGGAAGAGTGCCACCGGCGGTCAAGTTGGTGAAGCCAGCATTAGGACTCGTGGCATAAAGAATATTATGAACATTTCGTATATCTCGTAAATAATGAACCACGTAGCGATGAGCAGCTTGGATGTCTTCACCAGTATTGTTAACAGTATTATTCAAACCCCACCAAAACCAATCTCCATTCGATTCATGAAATAATCTCAATACAAACGGAATGAGTCTTCCGTTTGAATCGTACAGATTATTAGCATACGATGCGACAATATCTAAATACGAATTGTAAATTTTGTTTAATTTACCACCAGGCAATAGATTTCGAACTATCTTGTGACCTCTGACATCCCAAGCAGTTCCGCCTGTAAAAAGATGAACGTATTAATTATTCAATTTAAAATAAAAGCAAATTATTATGGAAAAGCATATGGTACTATTTATTCTCACAGTGGAATCAATCAGATGTGCATTCTTTAAAGGGGATGATGTCGCCATTTTTATTTAGACGACATTTAGTTATTTAAATAGTCACGTGTCCAATGCTGAAGGAGACGGGGAACTGTTACCCAGTCAGAGGTGTCATCGCTATGATATTTCACAGCCTACGTAATTAACGTACGAAAATTAATTGGTGGCTGTCTTTTTTTTCGCACGTATACAGTGAATGGCCATTTTGCTCAGTAATCCCAGACAGAATTTGGCTATTTTTTTTAAAAATTTGCGTTAGTGTTTAAAATATTTGTTTAGAACTGAAATAAATCAACCATAAGTCAATCTCCACGCTATCGACATTAACAGAATTGATTGTGTACATCTGAAATAGGCACGACCGAAGCACATAATAGTGCAAGATGGCAGCCGCCATGAACCACCATTCGCTGAAGCGGTCATTGAAGATGACGCCATTCTATGAGTTGTAGATGCTATTTTTTTTATGAAAAATCATTGGAAGAAGCGAGAACATGGTTGGGCTGTACGGTTTGTATAGACCTAAAGGTTGCAAAGGAAACAATGTAACGTGTTGTGGAATGTTGATGTTGACATTTTGTTTGTTGATCTGTGATGTGTAGATTTCGTGAAAGGGATATAATGGCTACTGAATGTGTCTGAGATAACTTCTCCACAGGTAATGTGTCTCAGATGTTCAGATTGATTTCACAGAACTCCGAGAGTCAAAGATTATCATACATACACATCAAGAACAACACTGTCCTCATCTGACAGTCGCCATTTTTGTTTTACAAATACTCAAATAAGACGGCTTTTATTCTTTTAAATTTGATTTTGAATTTGTTTTGCAATAGGAACTACCCTTACAAATATAAGTATATGAAGTTAAATATATCAGTAAATGCTAGCTGTAAACATTTATTGATAAGGAGTTCCCTAACTAATAGATACTCGCAAGGTCAATAAGATAGAGAACGTAACTACCTGTGGCGATATTGTTAAGATGCCAGGTCATAGCAATAACCATGCCATGGGAATGGGCCTTTTGTGTTAAATACCGCTGTATTTTCAACCATTCTGGATCTAGTTGAAAAAATTCAAACCCAGTGAAAGCCGGATAATATCCAGATACTAATTTGATATCACTGAGTATATCAGCATCATCATTGACCACCATTGAATCCTTAAATAAAACAATAGCTGCATGAACTACTCAAATAAACAAACTGATATTTAATATAAATTCTTTCATTTGGGGGCGATCATGTTTGATCCAACTCCTTTTTCTATTTCCATCACTTTTACCCCGAAAAACTAGCGGTTATCCGCCCGTACTGTGTCCACATGGAACTTCCTATCTTCCATTGGGGTTAGGGTTAGGGTCAGGTATTTAAGATTAAAACATATAATACAAAAATGGGAGTCACATCATAGATGAATGCCCATTTGGGCATTAGGTGGAATTCCATGCCAACGTTGTAAATCTTGTAACCAGGGGTAACCAGGGCGGTACTATATGATTTGCACCAAGACCCGTCGTCGCTGTGTGTTCAATTGCCGTTTACAGTTCTGACATATTGTTCCTTATTTGCTTGTCACATACGCGTCCAAAAAGAGCATTACATGAGAAATAAAAACTGTAGCGGTAATATTTAGGGTCATGGAGGGAAAAGGTACGGACAATGAGAAGATAAAGTAGATTTAGTTGCTTCAAGTGTGAAACAAAAAAAAAAAAAAAAAGAATGGTTATTATGAAGATATTTGAAACTCGCCATCTTTCTGTCTCAATGATGGGGGGTTGGGATGGCCTAGTGGTCTAGAGTGCTGCGCTTCGACCTCTAGCTGGCCGGTCACCTCTGGCTTGCGGCTGTGGTTTCGAGCCCCGGTGTGAGCGTATGTGGCATGGAGATAGGGGCGAATTCTCAACCTCGTGGGTTTCCTCCGGGCACTCCGGTTTCCTCCCACGGCTAAAGACCCCTACGCGCAAGCGAATTATTGAAATAAAATTGAAACCATATGTTAGTCCCGAAATGACCTGATTGTGTTGAGTGGACGTTAAACTCCATTTCTCTCTCTCTCTTTTGTCTCAATGACGCAAACATCTTTTTCAAGGTGGATAACTTCAAAGACCCAAATTGCAAATTGGGATTTCTGACTTTGACATCCTAGGAATCATGTTGAGCAATACTGTACGAAATCATCAATTATCATTATTTGCCAATTTCATCAATAAATATTGCACCAATTACATCATATATTTTAGCACCATTAAATTTCTTGTGATAATAGTCTTTTATTATGAAGTTACTATAGCTACTCGTGTGCACCAAATTTCACCCTCGGAACAGCCTTATTGTAGCCACCAACCCTAGACAGGTACACGCAAAGACAAAAAAAGGTACAGTCACAAATAATAGTATTGATTTTATACTTTATATAGGTTGAACCTTGCGAGCAAACAAAAATTCTCAATAATATGGTGTGCTGCGGCTGGGCTACTGAATGAGGGTTGGATGGTAGAGTGGTTAGCACATGCGTGCTGTATCATAAAATCTGCCATTGAGTCAACTTTCGTGGTTTCGAATTACAGGTTGTACGTGACAAGGAGTATGGTCGCTTGTCAAGCCTCGTGGGTTTTCTTCGGTTTCCTACCACTGATAATTAAGACCCCTACGCGCAAGCGAATTATTGAAATAAAGTTAAACCATATGTTAGTCCCGAAATGACCTAAACCCCATTTCTCTCTCTCTCGGCCATTGACAACGGACTCAGTAACATACACAGATGTTTACTGGTACGCGTTTATTTTTTTAATGTGATGCATTACTTTCACTTTTGCGTCATGTAAGTAATTATCGCGAGAGAGAGAGAGAGAGAGAGAGAGAGAGAGAGAGAGAGGGCTTCATTTTTGATATGTTATAATCTAATAATACATTAAATTATAATAGTTTCAACCTGTGATCTTTTGGGTTTAGATATATACCTGAGCATAAATAAGTATTTCTAACAACTGAGAGAGAGAGAGAGAGAGAGAGAGAGAGAGAGAGAGAGAGAGAGAGAGAGAGAGAGAGAGAGAGAGAGAGGGAGGTGGGGTTTAACATCCACTCGACACAAGCTAGGTCATTTCGAGACTAACATATGGTTCAATTTTATTTCAATAATCCACCTGCGCGCAGGGGTCTTTAGCAAATGGGAGGAAACCGGAGTACCCAGAGAAAACCCACGAGGTTGGACAGGCGACCCTACTCCTTACCACGTACAACCGGGGATTCGAAACCTCGCCAGTTGATTCAATGGCAGGCCGAATGATACAGCGCGCGCCTGCAAACCATTCGGCCATCTACCCCCCCCCCCAAGTAATTATCATGACTGATGAATAAAGAAAATGATTTATAAACAACATGGCGACCTACTGTAAATGTCCATGCTTCGAAACCTTTGTGGTTTATAAGTTGGTAAGGGGAAACCCCGCCAGAAACACCATATTGGGTCGTTTGATGATGACCAAATAAAAAATGGTCTGGATCTCTAGCATGTTTATATAATATTTCATATAATTGTTTGGTTTCTGGGGTCAACTTTTGATCAATTGGTTTACCATTCAATCCACACAACACATTTATAAACACAATCGCCCATGTAAACTTGGCCTGAAACAAATAAAAAGTAGTGTATTTCTAGCAGGTCTAATTTTTATTTGACAGTCTCACTCGGGGAACAATTCCAGACTAATTAATGCCGCTTTCAAACATTGCACCGTAGGTTATTCAGTTTTTCCCATCTCGAATCGATTGAGTTCCAAATGATCAGACTAACTACCATGAGGTTCCGGGTTCGACGCACCTGTTGGCGCTCCATGGAATTTTCCATTCTGGCTCGCCAAGAGGGATTGGCAAGGACGACGTTTAAATATTGTTCGAATGGGACGAAAGACCAAAGTTCACCCATGTAGTCTTTGGGTTGAACGTAAACGAGCACATAAAAGTTAAAGTTCGACGAAGTAAGAACCTGCAAAAGATGATGAATAAATAATATGGTTCATATGTTATGGGGATATGTTTCCTTATCACAAAAGGTTATCGCGCGTGAGTCAAGGACTCGAGATAGCGGATTTTAACCTTTGGATATCTGTATATGCAACACCGGGATCGAGTCGGGAACCTCCTGGTTAGTGAGCCAGCTGCCCTTGGCACCGTCTGAATATTGATAAAAGTTGCTTCACTTGAAACTACTACAACGAGTGTACGCTTTATTACTTTGTCTTTATAAATGACATTTATTTTCAATGGTAGGTCTACTACATGTATAGTTTCAAATCTTAAAGTGGGAATTTCATATTTTCTAAGAAAGTCAAAACATAATTATTTGTATGTCTTTTGCTCAAAAGGTTGTCAACTCACTAGTATACGATCATGGGCATTATTTTAGAGGCCTTAATATCTGTGACACGGGAAATAATAACGCAATTACATCCCCTGTTTTCCATTCACCCCTATGGAATGGCTATCTTCAAACGTTTGAATTTGAAGTTGAAAATTATATTTTCGCCAATTTCTCAACTGACAATAGTGAATTATAGGATTAATAGGATTATTCTATAACAAGGTAGGACTGTTTATAGATACAATCTATTTTAGGCCTTTATTTTAATATATTTTAAAAATATGAAATTGGAACTTTAAGGATCAATGGTACTATATTTCATTTATAGGTCTGAATTCTGATAAAAAAAAAAAAAAAATCAAAATTACTAATAATTTGGAAAATACCACCATGAATTTTACAATCAGTACAAAATTTATATGCTCGTCGTTGCACGTCAGTCGTATTGTGAAACAACGGGCAGTATTGTAAATGGGAGCAGTTAAAATGAAATGCCCCAAACAAAGCATATTATTAATAATTCAGTATTTCCAACAAATTTAATATTAGCTAGTCTTCCAAATACGCATTTTAAAACAGGTATACGAAGTATCACATTACGTGGAAAGCTGTATTGATCCATATCGCATATACCCACATTAACAATTATAAACCTATATGTTGGGTGGAGCTTTGGGGTGGTTCAACAGTTCAGAAGTCAGTCATGAGAAAGATGTCGCTTAACTTTAAACATCGAAAATGACGTTACATTACCTTCATTTTGTAAACAGCTGATGTTGTGATATAGATCACAACGCCCCTTGCACTTACTATAATCTTCATACGCGACACATTACACGTTCGGTCACGCGACTGTCTTTCCCTCTACCATATATATAATAAAACACCAATGTACATGTACATTCATCTTCTATACAATTTGCGAGTCTGGTTAAAGGAGTCTACCAATAAATGATCCGCACAGCGAGTGTTCGTTGTACACTTATACTGCATATTGTTTAACATATGATACTGCACGCAGCGATCCATCTGCTTAACGGAGCACATGCACCATAAGTTTGGGATGTGAATATTATGGCAATTGTATTATCATCAACCGGGGTTGGCCGAGAAAGTTCATCGGAAAACTGCGTTGAGCTGGAGAATTTATTTTGGAAACATTTAAGTAACTAAGTCCCTAACTCAATATCATCCAAAATCTTCAACATTGAAAACACAAATTATTTGTCAATGCTGTGATCTTACCGGAAAAAGATGGGCGTCCGATATCCAATATTTAAGACAAAATAAACATTTTACAATCGGTACACGAATCGTGTACCATAATGCGTTTCGGCCCAAGATCTAGCAAGAGACTCGAGGAACGAGGCTAGCAACATTGCGCCAAATCAAACAGCGTATATAGACTGGAATAACCAGACGCTAGAAATTTGCATTCGATTGAGACTGATGGCTATTTCGCCCAACATAACTGATTTGAAATTAGAGTAAAAACGGATGCCATTGAATGTAAATCAGTTTATATACATTCATATTACAGTATTATATGCGTTGCGACCCACTTGTGTCAATTTATAGGTCCGAAATGTTAGCGATTTAGCTCCTTTAAATGGGTGCAGCTTGTATGCATAAAAAGCTTGTATGCTCGTCAACAAGAAACTTTATTTTTTTTGATGGTATTCAAGGTGAGTTCAACTGGGGCCATGAGTGGTTCCAACATCACTTATAAACACCGTAACTTAAAGGGCACGATTATTACGCCTGTAACTAAGGAAATGGACGCGGAGAAATTTACCTTATCAGCGACAGCATGTCCGTAACTCTTCTCATCCTATAGCACACGGGACATCGTGGCTTAATCCAGATGTTTGACAGGTGCTCTTTAAATATACAAGTGGCATCAGCTGTTCTACATGTACAAGGGGTACGCATATCCAACATGGTACACGACACCCATCACTAATTATAGTACGTGTTATGAAAATCTTGTGTATACAAGCCACCTGGATGGGATGCCGAAAGTAGGTCGTTAAAGCTGAATTTCATTTTATTTCCATCAGGCGTAAAAATCGAAAGATCAGCGAAACGATTCAAAAATTAAATGAAATGGGGTTTAACGTCGTACTTTTCTGCATCAGCCAGGCTAATGAGTTTTTGCCAGTATAGTGGATTTACGGTTTATCCTTACTTCGAATTTAATTCCAACTGAAAGGGGTAACCACGCAGGTAAATCCGGAGGTACTACATGTTATAGTCAAAATCAAACTAAATTGTATTTAGTTACAGACCAACAGCTTTGTCTGCAGATACGTGCAGAGAGATGCTTTTTGAAGTATGCCGTTATCGCTGTTAACTTGGTTCTATAAGCTACCTACTTTATTTATTTATTTGACTGTACTGTTTTGACATATTTAAAATGTCTTCCTTTCTCAAAATTCTCAGTACTAGGTCCTGGGTCTTTGAGGTACACAATCAAGGAGTGGGCATACAATCAAGGGGTTGGGCATACAATCAAGGACTTCGGCATAAATCAAGGGGTTGGGCATACAATCAAGGACTCTCGGCATAAATCCAGGAGTTGGGCATACAATCAAGTAGTTGGGTATACAATCAAGGATTTCGGCATAAATCAAGGAGTTGGGCATACAATCAAGGACTTCGGCATAAATCAAGGAGTTGGGCATACAATCAAGGACCTCGGCATAAAGGAATTGGAACCGTGCATCAGAAAACCTCATATCTACAATCAATCCATTATGTTTTAAAAAAAAAACAATATATTTTTTCACAATTTACAAATATGAAACAATTTAAAAAATATATTACAGGATTACTTATATAATTAGCTTACATTAAATAAAATTAATCATAAGTTTAAAAATGCAAAATTTACAAATATGAAACAATTTTAAAAATATAATGTTACACCATTATCAATATCCGTTGATGAAAATGAAAAAAATAAATAAAACAAGAGTACAAGTCATCAATATCCCGCGCCCTGGTACTTGTTTGGAAAGAATAAAGGAAAACCAACTTCTTTATGCTATTGGTAATCAATATATGAGATACGCAAACAGTGTCACTGGTCCCCATATCGTGGCCCTATTTAGTACATATTGCTCTTTATTTCTGAAAACAAATAGCTGATTACTATTTACTAGAATATTTGTGATAATTTATGACACTAATCTCTGGATTTAACAAGGGCCATAACTCTGGTAGTTATTATCGGAATGGCTGAAAAACAATAGGCTTCTTCGTCTCATGACCTTAAACACTGTGTATAAATTTAAAGTCAATCGGATATTAACTTTAGCCTCTAGAGCGTCCACAAGCAATTGTGGACGACGGACCGACGGACGGACGGACGGGGCGACGACAATATACGACCACATTTCAATGTGGGCGTATAAAAATTAGACATGGCTACTTAGCGAGTAGAAATATTTTGCAAGCGGAGGGGACTGGAGCTCAATTTATGTGACTTTTATGCAATGTATGGCTGTTTGTATTGTTACAATGTTTTGGGCCAAATTATTAAGGTATGATGCCATTGCAAATACCAAAATAACTTGCAACGGGCATAATATATCCAAAAATTTATACAAGGTATCAGTACGATTGTAATGCAGACATTTACGAATTGGTGCAATCCTCATATTTATTCATGTTTCCTCTTCTCTGCAACACTAACAAATTTACATGTACATAGATAATTTATTACAAGCAATTTTGTCTCCATGGAAACACAAAAATATAAATCCCAGATTTTCCTAACTAGCAAAAGGCGCAACTACTGTTTCAAAAAGATATCTTGAACGGTTTATGAGATATGCTTCGGAAACAAAATAATACACCAAAAACTAAGTTAAATTTGTTTCCATGGAAACACAAAAAAATAACTCCAAGAAATTCGTAAATCGCAAAAGGCACAACTACTGTAAAGGGTTGATGTGTGTACAGAGTTTCAGAAAGATATCTTGAACGGTTTATGAGATATATTCCGGAAACAAAATCGGGAGGCTCTGACGACGGATGGGCGGGCGGACCCCATTTCAATATCCCTCCATAACTTCGTTAGGCGCGGGATAATAAAAGAATATCAATGTACGTGTATATAACCTGACATGACTGGAAATGATGCAAATGGTTAAGTACTGTATAAAGATTACTTTTCTCAGTAATAATTAGCACAGATATGCAGAATAGTAAAGAATGTCAAATCCCACCTTATTTCTTTGTAACACAATCAAACACGTAGAACTGCAACCCTACTTTTCTTAATAGTACTTGTTCCAGAATAGTTGAGAGAGAGAGAGTGGGAGATAACTGGGGCTTAACACCCACTCGTCACAAACTAGGCCATTTCAGGACTAACATATGGTTTAATTTTATTTCACTAATTCGCGGGCGCTTTGGGGTCTTTTAACAGTGGGGGGAAACCGGAGGACCCAGAGAAAACCCACGGGGTCGGGCAAGCGACCCTACTGCTTGTCACGTACAACCAGGGATTCGAACCCATGCCAGTGGACTCAATGACAGGCTTTAGGATACCGCAGAATAGTAGGACGCTAAACCCCATTTTGTTTCTTAATAATATCACAAAATAGAACGATATGATGCAAACATTTAAGAGGCATTTGCGGTTTAAAATCGTCATTTGATTTAACTAAATTGACTACTTATAACTTGAAATTAAGTTATATGCAAAACGTGGCGATTTGAAAGCTTCGCCGATATGATTTGAACTGTCTAATCAATTAGAACCAAATAGATTGTAAGCTTACACAAAACTTGCGTCATGATGGGTCAGATGTTATGTTCAACATCGTAGAGATGTCGCGAATACATCTTTGGAAAACGTGATGTATAAATGCAACGGGTCTCTTAAATGGAATCCTTGGGAAAAATTGGGCTTTATCCCTTGGCTAACAGTCCTCAATAAAGCCCATAACAGCCTAGGGAATTAGTCAAGTTCCGGACTACGCATTGTGGATTTCATCCCGCGTGTACCCTGAAAAATATTTTTGTATTTGTTGCCTAATTGAAATACATGAATCTGGGTCATTTATCTTGTCCCAGATTTCAGAGTAATATGCAGGAGAGGTATGTGTTGAGGCCACCCTTATACCAGTGGCTATATCACAAGCGGGAGCTGGTGTACTACGGCTATATTCCGCTCTTGTAAAACCTTTGTACCTGTTACGTAAACCTATAACTCTGGCTAATATTCCAGTAATATGCACGTCTTCTATCATATTAAAAACAAAATGTCTGGACACATTGACTAAGCGAGAGGCTATTGAAAATGGCATGAAATATATATTTCCTTTCACGTGCGGTGGATAGTGAGAAAATGGATACACAGAAAAATCATTGGCGTTTTTCGATGTTGTCATGACCGCTTCTGACTCTGCATAAAAACCACAAATACTTTGATTCCAATCTGGACTGGAGAGTTTTTTGAGGATACGTGGAAGATGTATGAAAGTGTCTTCATCAATTTTCATAACGTATTTAATGTCAACGCAATTTTTCTGTAACCACTGGAGACCCGTCAAAACTTTATACGTTAAATTATTGTAGCTTTCGGTATAGTCAAACATTAAAATATCCTCATGTATATTCGCCTCCGCTTCTACCCTTTTATTCCACTGCGAATGGTTATTTGTTCCCAATAGAAAAAGATATTGCACTGATTGTGATAAGGATTTACCCGCCCAGCGACCGGTTCGTGCAGCAGCACCCCACGTTGTACGAATACTATTACGCAGTTCTATATGACTGTGCATAGTTAGAATTATAACCATCAAAAATGTCGAATTTTTGTCACAGAAACCGGGTCTGTCAATCAGTGTTTTAAAATTAAGAGGCGTCACTTCACGATTGAGGTCAGCATTGAAGTACTGTGAGTAATTATCCGGATACTCATAAACTGTAGACGCAGTATACGT
Source organism: Patella ulyssiponensis (assembly GCA_963678685.1). Classification (NCBI taxonomy): domain Eukaryota; kingdom Metazoa; phylum Mollusca; class Gastropoda; family Patellidae; genus Patella; species Patella ulyssiponensis. The sequence goes on from OY783232.1 coordinate 19,041,712, forward strand.
GACAGGTGGAATTTGACGAAATTGTTGAACGGTAGATCTGGTCTCATAAGTTCTGTGCATTTGTTGATAACGTTTACCATGAAGGAATAAGCCAAGTAAAGAGAACACAGATGCAATGGATATAAGAACAAAACATTTTGTCGTATTCAAAAGTTGTCTCATCTTCATAATAACCTGGAATAACAAGAATATTCATAAAGGAGATAATTCGGCAAGAATAGAAAATTATTAAACGGCGATAGCAACATACAAATGGACGTACCAAGAGGGGTGGGGGTATCTGCATTATGAATGGGCAGGTATTCCAATATGATGACTTGTGGGTTACAATTTTATTCAAAATTTCCAGCAAAAGTTTTCCCAAAATCAATATGCTTTATAATCCTAGAACTACTGATAATCCCTTTAAAGTTAAAAAAAAAAAAACGTGGCACATTGCCTAACAGTGCCCTAACCCTTATTACATCTCGTGACCTATGACGAAATCTGTAAAGGATCTTAGCTTTTAGACATTACCCTGTATGACATATGTCCGTCTTCCTTACCCGGATGGTTCAGAAAAGAATGACGTTTTAAAAACCCAATACGCCAAATTTAGAATGGAATGGGGTTTAGTGTTTTTCAACTTTTTCTTTTAGTTTGACTCGAAATTCCGGGGAAAAAAATAAAGTTCATACAAACCATACGACCGAAATTTACAATATCACGCCTATAGCCACTTACAGCTGTAATAATCTGCTTCCCGTGTTATGTCCAATATAACGTGGCTGAAAACGTGTATGTGTACGGTGTATGCCCAAATCAATATGCAGTGTGTATATCAATTGCTTTGTATTTCAAACAGAAATATTAGCACATGTTACCACAATTATCATACCAAAATCTTAATTAATTTAAAGGAGCTAAATCTCTATTCTTGGACACCTAGAAATGGACACAAATGGGTCGCAGCGGATATTATAGGTAGTGTAATGTGAATGTATATAGGCTGATTAACATTCAATCGTTTATGTTTTACTGTACTTTAATTTCTAATCAGTTATGCTGGGCGAAATACGCAAAAAGTCCAAATTGAATGACATTTCTTGGTACCAACGTCCACTCAACACAAACTAGGTCATTTGGGGACTAATATATGGTTTAATTTTATTTCAATAATTCGCTTGCGCGTAGGGGTCTTAAGCAGTGGGAGGAAATCGAAGGACCCAGAGAAAGTAAAAAAAAAATAATCCATATTTAAAACATAGTGAGCACGTCAATCTAACAAATGTTTTAATAACGTTGGGGAAAATACGAATTTACCACTACATGTAGTTATATATTGTTAATGACATTCCCAACTCTACAGCTAATAAACCAAAAAATCAATCAATAAACCCGAAATTATCAAATTGCCTAAAGCTGTTGTCACAACTGCCAATCAATACTTTTAAACTAGATTTTTTTAGTGAAAGATGTACAACAAATGATGGGGGATCAAGTGGCTAAGTGGGTAAGGCGCTGGCTCGCTGGCCTAAAGGTCGGGTGATCGATCCCTGCATTGGCCGAGAAAGTTCCTCTCGATTTTCCGACGTGGTTTCCCCATGTCAGTGATGCAGAACGGAGGGCCTGACAAGGACAGCTGTCTAGTCGTTCGGATGGGACGAAACACCGAGGTCCCGTGTACACATTGGCGTGCACGTAAAAGATCCCTTGACAGGTGGAATTCGATATAAGAGTAGGCCGTAGCGCCGCTGCCCGGGCAAAATTTCCCTCTAGCACACTGTATGGCGTATGCCCGTCTTCCATTAGCCCAGGTTAGGTACGAAAGCGTAGGACGTTAAACCCCATTTCATTTCATTTACAACAAATTAATGATATATATTCATTGGTCAATACCCCCTTCTACCGGCATTCCATGTGCATCGGTATTTGCGTAATTCCTTTACTGCATATTTCCATTGGATTGTGAACAGGTGGCGTAAGGTTAACTTCAATTTAAGTATATATATATATTATCTGAGTCGGGTACTCTAATACAAATTTCTACCGGTATAGCTTGGCGTGGTTTGGATTTCCAAGTTTTATGGAGTAGGGTCACCTGTCCAACCTCGTGGGTTTTCTCCGGGTCCTCCGGTTTCCTCACATTGCTAAAAACCCTTAAACACGAGCGAATTATTGAAGTTAAATTGAACCATGTTAGTGACTAAATGAACTTGTTTGTGTCGAGTACAGGTTAAGTTAAACTCCATTTCTCTATCCCTCTCTTAAGCCGTCCGTTTACAAAGAAATTCACTTTTAGACTCACCTCTAATTTACATATGTACATTAATTTCCTTCTCCAGCTTCACTTTAATCCGAACATTGCTGTAGTAGTTGCTGGTGGATTAAGGTCTGTTTCGACGGTTATAATATCACAGACAAAAAAAAAATGTTGTGGCCTTTGAATAAACGTTACACACCCTTACTGTCGGTGTGTCACCAGGACCAGGCCCGGATCTCCATTGACAACGCTTGCGTTTGAATTATGTCTACTAGTTAATTACAGTGACAGTCTTGATTATTACTCAACTGGAACAAAAAGGAAAATCTAATAAATATTAATGTATACAAATAACCCGAATGAAATTATTTTGGACAGGTCAGTTTACAGAAGTAATTATCTGTAAAGAACAAACACCATTAGGCTAACTGTTAATCCGCGAAAATAAGTCCGAATTGAATTGATTGAATTACGCTTTAATCGTATGATAAATGGACACATATATATATGTAGCCACCCCAATCTCCTTAAGTTAGCTTTGCATTAAAGGGACAATAACACTCTTGCTGGCATGGCAACCCCAGAAAATAAATAATAGCCTTATTCTATGTATACAAGATGTTTAGTGTCCTACCGGTTATGTAAATTATCTATTACATCCTATTCTACTTGTCCAGAGGGCAGTCACATTTGAAAAGGTTTACGTTAGGCGTTTCAAATCATTTAGATGATTTTTTCCGATTTTTTAAATTAGGTGTGTTAAGATGAAATCTATATCATCAATTAATTGGAATGTTGTAAAATAATACAATTTGTTGACCAGAATAAAGATTGGGACATATTATTCAGTTACGACAAGGGTGGTATTGAGTCTTTAATTTGTGACTTGTAACTATTCATGTATAACGTTTCATGTTTGGTTGGCGGTTTTATTTAAACGATAGCAAGATTTACCGAAACTACCCCCGCCCCTTCAATATTACGGTAGCATAATCTAATGTATTTTAATCAATTCTATAATTGTTATAATTTTTTCATGTGCATTTGTTAAATTGTTTCATGCAAATTTGTTAATAACAATTTATTTAAATTTTCTGTTCGATCACTGTATTTTCTCAAAAACGTTTCTTGAAATTTTTTAAATAACGATGGATCGGCATCTTAAAAATGCACCAATAGTCAGGTTGGTGCCTCTCGGCTCAGTCCCAACATTTATCGTTTTTGGTGGGTGCTTCACAAAAGGATCAATGTGCAATTAATTAATATGTGCCATCTATTTGTCTTTGTGTTAAGGCGGTGGACACCAAGCTCACTGTTGGCTTGCTTTTTGTCATTCTGGTATTAAGATCTAATTAGTGGACTATGTAAAAGTTCTGAGCTGAAATGAGCACTTCAGTTTGCAAAATTAAACAGCTGTCTGATACCCATCCGGTTTTCCCAGGGGTCTCATTCTGTTATACCCCGGGTTAATCCATGACGTACATGTATTTCACGATTTAAAATTATCTGCCCCACGATGACCCCAAAACGCTATTATCGGTGACCTTAGATATGTGGCTGTATCTATGTAGCCACGATGGCGTGTTCAATCTCTGCATTGGTCGAGAAAGTTCGTCGGGATTTTCCGACGTGGTTTCTCCTTGTCAGTGGTGAAGGACGGAGGGTCTGACGACAGTTATCGAGTCGTTCGGATGGGACGAAAACCCGAGGTCCTTGGCAGTTGGAATTCGATATAACATACCCAGACATTGTACTATGGCGTCCCTGTCTTCCTTAGCCCAGTAAGTGGAGCGTTAAACTCCATTTTATTTCATTTCATTTCTTTACTTAGGTCCCCCACATTATCCGCATACTATATTTGACATTGGCGTATTTTGGAACAACTTGAATAAACAGTCACAGCTTTCACACAACACGATGTCGTCAATAAAATTGATTTCGTGTGCGTGACAAATAAACCTATTTATCTTGCTAGAAATCAAAATATTTAGCTGTAAGAACAGTTTTTAAAAAGTTCAGCCCACAGGTGTATGAGTGACTCGGTGATCAGGGGCGTACATAACGATTTCGTTTGGGGGAGTGTTTAGCCAAAATGCGACCGACTGACGCACGTACCCCCCCCCCCCCCCCCGCGAGTGACGCAATCAGGAGCCGAGCACCACGTGTGAGTTTTCAAGGGAATATAGGGGTGGGGGTAGGGGCGGTTTCAAATCTAGGGCGCCTCCACAATCCCACCCCACAATGAAAGTAAACAAAATACTGGCTATAACATTAAGCGTCCCGGTAGTACATATATAGTATTGTAGAATTATATAGTTGTTCGCCGATCGTTGTCTCGTCGGAAAGCAGTTTTATTTAAGTTTACATATAGTTTATGTCATATTAATGATTATGCCTATAACACTGAGTAATTTGAGAAAATTGATTCAATATCCTGGCATATGAGGTCATTGCCTGGAGAAATTCTTGTGGACGAGTGGACCAGAAATGTCAGTCAATGGGACATAATCTCCAGATCTGTTTTGCAAGAGTTGATATAACATCCGTACAATCTGACGCCCCATGGCCCACACACCTGTGGTACTACAAACTAGGCAGTTCACTATAATCGTTAATATAACAGTGCTGAGCCAGTATAAGACAACTGAGGAATAGAAGAATAATTTTAAAATGGAATCGAGCGCCGCAGTCGCGAAAAAAAATTCAGATATCTAACTGAGTAGAAAAATGATGTTATAATGGAATTCAGATATGTAACAGAGCTTTTAAATTTTTGGGACTGGGCTTGAAAATTTGAATCAATATCATCGCAAATGGAACCAAATTCTCGTTAACGAGAGGATAAGAAATTGGACAGAATCTTGAGGCTTATCTGTCAATTTCGCCTGTTTTGTGATTGTTTGCAATTGTTTATCTCATTAATTCATTTAGTTGACTGCGGTCCCATAGAACAACATACTCACTAGAGAATAAGAGTGACAAGCAGACATGGTTATTTCATACTATAGTTTTGTGTGACGTATGCAATTTAGGCACACGGATTCACGCAAATACATAGTATTTGGGAACTTTTCTGGCATTGGTTTTGAGACCGACTTCAGTGACTGCACTTATTTTGTGACTGACCTTTTTTCTCCCTGGGTGAAAGTTTGTTGTTAGACTAACATACTCACAACAGAATAAGAGTGACGTATGCAATTTAGGCCCACGGATTCACGCAAATACATAGTATTTGGGACCTATTCTGGCATTGTGTTTGAGAACGACTGCAGTGACTGCACTTATTTTGATACCGACTGTTTTTCTCCCTGGGTGAAATTTTGTTGTTAGACTAACATACTCAGAACAGAATGAGAGTGAAACACAGCATCTTTTCAAACATGATAAGTTGACAAGGTTATTTTATACTGAAATCTTGCGTGATTAGCGTGACGTATACAGTGAACACTTATTTTTATACCGATTGCTCCTATTTTGCGACCGACGGCACTGATTTTGCGACCGACTATTTTTATACTAAAGTTTTGCGTACCCCCCCCCCCCCCCCCCCCCACACATTTACGCCCCACTCGATAATCACGACGATCACTTCCAGCTATAACATAGTCTCGGCTCCCCTTCCCGGAATAAATATCAAAGTTCATGCATTATTATAAACTGACTTGATGAAAAAAAGGATTAATTAAAAACATTGATACGGTTCATGAAAAGAGAAACCTTACAATTAAAAATAATGAAGAAAGTTGGATACTAAGCTGGCAATACAAATATATTTTAAGGATGCTTTCTCGGAAACGTATTTATCGGGTGGTGTTATATTTCCAATAAACTGTCAACCCGACTGTTATCTGCTAGCTCATTGTGTGCCGGCTTAAGTGAGGGAGCGGTTCTTGATCACATGGTTATGCGGTATGGGGAACATTGTGGGGTGTCAACATACAAAAGACTCTGCAACTAAACGGCGGAAAAAGAAGTTGACAGAAATAATCAATAATTTACGTAGGCCTCAATATGTGTGGTAAATGTACAGTTATTTAATGATAAATACTTTCTGGAAAATGAACCCTCCCACAACGAAGCTAAGTTGAAAGACATTGTGTCTAACAACAACAGCTTACTCATATAGCTATCGGTATTCCAGAAAATACAAAGTTTTGAAGGGAATTGAGGCAAATTTTCGATAGATTGGTCACTTTGAATATGTTTTCAGTCCAAATACATCATCAAATCACAAAGTTTGTACCCGGGACTGTATCTTTAAGGCTAGTTAATGATCTCCCTTAGACTTAGTTCACGATGATGTAAACGCCGAATAATCTATAGCCAATGACCTATTATTCTCAAATGTTGACAACCAATCCAGATTAATATTCGTACAATATTTGTCTGAATGATAGAGACTACTGTAACTTCGACAAGTAGGCTACATCTATATAGACTACCGTAGTTCCTTTTGGAACTGTCTTTGAGCAAACGATATTCGATATTCGCTGACAGTTCCTATCTGGCCTTATATAGCTGCAATATGAAAATAAGGTAAAATATCGCTATTCCCCACCTCTGTTCAATTTTCCAGTAGAATTTAGCGATGAAATAAACATGCGGTTTGCGCTTGTCAAGATCTCGTAATGGCTCTCCAGTTTAAACGTACTTGGTGTATGTTTTTAATCGCAGAATTCTACTTGAAAATAGTGTTGAATCTTTATAAATGTGTGTCAGCCGTGGCAAAAAATGATTCCTTTGGAGAATAAAGTAGAATCAGGTTGAAAAATAGTAGGTAAGGATTCCAAAATAGCCTTAGAACAGAAGTGGGGAAGAACGGTATTTTCATACTGCAGCTATATAAGGCTGGTTAGGAACAGTCAGTGGACATTGTCCGCTCAAAGACAGTTCCTAAAGGAACTATATATAGACATGATTATCAAGTCACTTACACAACGTGATATGTCGGGACTTGACGCCACTTTCACTTCAAACAAATAAAATCAAAAAAATCACAGAGTCAGAGATTCAGATAATAGCACACTACTTAAATAAAGGTTATACACATACATCTTCATACTTTGGAACAGCAATACCTTCAGTGTATATTATTAATTATTTACCATTAAATGCTAAGTATTAATTAAAGCCAGGGGCAAAGATTAATCTTTGATGAACTAATATGCTGGTCTATCTATTTTATATAAGCTTTGACCTAGTTGGGCCTATAGGGTAACAAAATTCCCAGGAATTTTGAAACAGGGTAAATTTCCCGGGAATTTGGGGGAATTTTGAATTTGGTGTCATGAATTGAAACATGTTTTTTAAATAGTTTATATAGATGAAAATGGAAGAGAAAATAGGAAATTCCTGTAACTAATTATAATTTAATTACTTTCCAGTTCTAAAAATAGATTTGAAAATTCCCAACACTAGCATATTTTGTATACCTTTGAGAGCAGACTTTATATATATAATTTATCTCTTTAGTTTTACCAATTGGAACACAACTAACATGGTTAAATAACTTTTAATAGTTTATATAGATGAAATAAAGTAAAAGAGAAGATAGGTTGCCGGTTAACGAAACATACGCCCAAAGCAGCTAAATCGTCCGGGCAGTCAACAAGAGTTGTCGCATATTCTTACTTTTTTCGGTAATGAAACATTTATAATACTCTGAAATCTGATTAAGATTAACAATTCATAAAGTAATTATCAGAAAATATTAGAATTTGTTTGGTTTTTATAAAGTTCTGGCCCATGATACCGCTTAGTATGGATTTAGCTGATCAGTTATCAAAATTCATCGAAAATCAATATACTTGTTCATCTTTGCGTATCAATCTGCAGTCAATGGGGTGATAAGTTTGGCCTCTAGAGCGTTACAAAGGATTTTTCAAAGTGATCAAGGGAGATAACTCTGGCAGTAATTATCAGAATTCGCTGAAAATCAATAGGATTCTTCGTCTCATGACCTGAAACACTATGTATAAATTTAAAGTCAATCGGATATTAACTTTAGCCTCTAGAACGTGGGGGGTTGGGATGGCCTAGTGGTCTAGAGTGCCGCGCTTCGACCTCTAGCTGGCTTGTCACCTCTGGCTTGCGGCTGCGGTTTCGATCCCTGGTGTGAGCGTATGTGGCATGGAGACAGGGGCGCCTTCTCAACCTAGTGGGTTTCCTCCGGGCACTCCGGTTTCCTCCCACTGCTAAAGACCCCTACGCGCAAGCAAATTATTGAAATAAAATTGAAACCATGTTAGTCCCAAAATGACCTAGTTTGTGTTGAGTGGATGTTAAACCCCATTTCTCTCTCTCCTCTAGAACGTTCACAAGATTTTTCAAAGTGATCAAGGACCATAACTCTCACAGTAATAATCGGAAATCGCTGAATATCAATAGGCTTCTTTGTTTCATGACCTTCAACACTGTGTATAAATCTAAGGTCAATTGGATATTAACTTTGGCCTTTAAAACGTCCAAAACATTTTTGGAAGTGGTCAAGGGTCATAACTCTGACAGTAATAATCGGAAATCGCTGAAAATTAATAGACTTGTTCGTCTCATGAACTTAAACACTGCGTGTAAATTTAAGGTCAATCGGATATTAACTTCGGCCTCTAGAGCATCCACAAGATTTTTCAAAGTGATCAAGGGCCATAACTCTGGCAGTAATTATCGGAAATCGCTGAAAATCAATAGGCTTCTTCGTCTCATGACCTTAAACACTGTGTATAAATTTAAAGTCAATCGGATATTAACTTTGGCCTCTAGGGCGTCCACAAGATTTTTTGAAGTGATCAAGGGCCATAACTCTGGCAGTAATTATCGAAAATCGCTGAAAATGAATAGGATTCTTCGTCTCATGACCTTAAACACTGTGTATAAATTTAAACTCAATCGGATATTAACTTTGGCCTCCAGAGCATCCACAAGATTTTTTGAAATGATCAAGGGCCATAACTCTGGCAGTAATTATCGGAAATAATAGGCCTCTTCGTCTCATGACCTTAAACACTGTGTATAAATTTAAAGTCAATCGGATATTAACTTTAGCCTCTAGAGTGTCCACAAGCCGGCCGGACAGGCGGGGGCGACGACAATATATGACCACATTTCAATGTGGGCGTATAAAAAAGGAAATTCCAGTAAATAATTATGATTTTAGTATTTTTCAGTTCTAAATAGATTTGAAAATTCCCGAAAATTCCCAACACTGAAAATTCCCAGAAAATTTCCCCGGAAAGTTTCCCACCCTTTTGGGCCTTTGCAACCCTATTGGTGCTTGTTACATGAAGATATTAAATAAAATCCAAGATTAATGACTAAGGATTTTGTTACTTTCAACATTTTCATTTTGAAAGTGTCTGAACGACCGGATACGGTTACCGGCGAAAATTTACTACCAAACCGGTTATCGTCTCTGATTGGCCAATTTTATCACATGGTTATTACTATATTAGCAGTCTTTTCCAATATGACTGCCTCTACACAGACATCCTTGTTGGTGCAGAATTTATGTTCCTTAATTCACTTTTAGAGGCGATGAAACAATTCGAATTTAAGAGTAAAGTGACATATTGGCGAAGAGATACGCGGGTTAGTAGGGTTAGGGTTAGGATTGGTCAAATATCCAGTTTTATAGTGGAGAAATGTTGAGATCCGGTTTCGTAGTAAATTTTCGTAAGTAACCGTATCCGGTCGTTTAGCCACTTCCTTTCATTTTCTGCTTATCGTGACTCCCACCCCTCCAAACTTTTAAAGAATATCAAGTAGTAATTGGTTTTTAAAATACTTTTACCGGTAGTAAATAACATAAGGCTATTTTTGCAAACTGTCTTGTGTGTTGCATATTGTCAAACATTTCAGGCCTAAAGAAAGACCTGCAATAGGCATATTTAGCTCTTACATAACGTATGTTTAAATGTATTTAACTTACCAACATATCTGGAAGAACTTCTGAACATGTTCAACAACCCCATCATTCTTTTCATCTCTAAAATATGAAATACATATATGAATAAGAGAGAGAGAGAGAGAGAAAACTAGGGGGTTTAACGTCCACTCGACACAAACTAGTTCATTTCGGGACTAACATAGGGCTTAATTTTATTTCAATAATTCGCTTGCGCGTAGGGGTCTTTAGCAGTGGGAGGAAACCGGAGTGCCCGGAGGAAACCCACGAGGTTGAGAAGGCGCCCCTATCTCCATGCCACATACGCTCAAACCAGGGATCGAAACCACATCCGCAAGCCAGAGGTGACCGGCCAGCTAGAGGTCGAAGCACCGGCACTCTAGACCACTAGGCCATCCCATCCCCCACATCAATGAATAAGCAAGAAATACAGTCTATTAAACTATTAGTTATATCATGATATTTAATTTGATAGGATTTGCTCTATATTTCGTAAACTTGATCGTAAACTTGATCGAGGGAACCAAATTCAAATCTTGGGTGAAATTTTCCATAATGATTTTTTTTTTATAAGCAGTATTTTTATTCAGATTTGTATCTGAATAGGAATTGGGGAACAGGCACAGCCTATATTAAATCCCTCACCCTGATGAACATCTCAAACATTTTGGAATTTCAATACTTATACCTAGATTTAGGTAACTATAGTATAATTTTCCTTATAATAAGACACGCTACTTGATAGGTTATCTGTCCAGAATAACATTTTTTACATGAGTAGGCCCTACATCTTACTAAGTATTAACTTTAAGTACCGGTAATGACAGTAATTGTACAATGTAGGCCTAAGCTTCATCTTACTACATTCGTGATTAAATGATTCACAGAGAACTCCATGCGAATTATTGGAAAGGGTTCTTTCATACACATATGTCACATTTATAATCACTGCACATGGAATTTCAAGAAAATTTCCCACCCAGCAAATAATTTTCTTGCTGAGGACCCTACGAGAGTTGTCCTCTACAGCCCTCCGTACATGTCAATGTCATGTAGTAGCGCTGACCTAGTTAACCTTCTGGAAAGGTTTTGCTGTCAAGAAGACCCAATACAACATTCGAATAATGTTATAACTGTTTGGCTAACTGCTAGGAACACAATTTCATAAACATACCGTTTTAAAAACAGAAAATTCATGAATGGTAATCTATTTCACTAATAATATTGCAAACACTAGCCTTAGTAACAGAGGCGTAACCACTTTTCAGATTTTATACAGCACAATAAACTCATTTCCAACCACATTACACCTCAAGCAGTAAACGTTGCTTTGTATCATACAAGACAGCACATACCAAGCAAGTCTTCATATCTCAATAATGAAAATATCAACAGTTCAAGCTCAAACAAACTGTCGATGGAGTACGCTGTCGGTTGATGTTGTCGAGATCAACCAGACATACAATAAGTCACCATACACTAAGTCGGCTCATGGATGCCGGTTGGTCACAGATCACTAACTATTTCCCCATTGACTTTAATGTTAATTCGCGTCTTTTATACCAGCTGTACTTTTTCCGCAAATTTTCATTGGGTAGAACACTTTTCGCCAAAGATGGAGCAATGAGGTTCACCATGGAAAACTTGAGATACACAGGCTGGAAGTAGAAACAAAATAAACAAGTCAAATGAAATGTAAACAATACTGTTTGGAAACGAACATACTTTCACCGTTTTTAATACCTTAAATCACTGTCCAAAGTTTTGGGGAAGACCCAGATTAAACGAAAGATTGTCATGCTGCTGTACTTAAGTGATAGCTTTCATTGAACGGAAAGAATAGACACACTCTCGCATAAGTTCAAGAAACAGACGCTATTCCAGCAATGGCCAGAGAGGGATTTCTCGGGCCATTACTTCAGGAATATGATCGTTGTCTCGCCGGAAAGCAGTTTAGTTTATGACATGTGAGTCTATTGGACAGAATCTCGAGATCTTTTTTGCAAGAGTTGAAATAACATCTGTACAATCTGACGCCCCACGACCCACACACCAGTAGTATTACAAACTGGATAGTTCACTGTGATCGTGAATATGATAGTGCTGAGCCAGTACAAGACAACAGAGGAGTAGAAGAATGATGTTATAATGGAATCGAGCGCCGCAGGCGCGAAAAAATTTCAGATATGTAACCGAGTAGAAGAATGATGTTATGATTGAATTGGGCGCCACAGGCACGAAAAAAATTCAGATATGTAACAGAGCTTTTAAATTTTTGGGACTGGGCTTGAAAATTTGAATCAATGTCATGGGAAATGGAACCAAATTCTCGTTAAAGTTCCAATTTCATATTTTCTAAGAAAGTCAAAACATAATTATTTCTATGTCTTTTGCCCAAAAGGTTGTCAACTCACTATTATACGATCATGGGCAAAATTTTTTGGGCATTAGAAAGGCTGACAATGGCTGATTGAGGAAATAGTTACTCAATTACCTCCCTTGTTTTCCCATTCCTCTCCATGGACGGCCATCTTCAAACGTTTGAATTTGTAGTTGAAAATGATATTTTTGCCAATTTCTCAACTGGCAATAGTGAATTATAGGATTAATAGGATTATTCTTTAACAAGGTAGGACTGTTTATAGGTTCAATCTATTTTAGGGCTTTATTTTAATACATTTTAAAAATATAACTTAAAAAAATGCTATTGGAACTTTAACGAGGGGATAAGAAATTGGACAAAATATAGAGGCTAATCTGCCAATTTCGCCTTTTTTGTTATTGTTTGTTTACCTCATTAATTCATTTAGACTACAGAGACCGACTGCGGTGAGTACTTTTTTGGAGACCGGCTATTTTTTGCCATGGTAGAAAACATTTCATACAACAACATACTCCAACAGAATAGGAGTGACAAACATTTTTTCAAACATGACAAACAGGCGGTTATTTTATACTATATAGTTTAGTGTGATGTATGAAATTTGTTCACGGATTCACGCAAATACATAGTATTTGGGATTTATTCTGGCATTTTTTTGGAGACCGACTGCAGTGGCTGCGCTTATTTTGAGACCGACTATTTTTCTCCCCGAGTGAAATTTTGTTGTTATACCGACAAACTCACAACATAATAAGAAAGACGTATGTAATGTAAGCTCACGGATTCACGTAAATACATAGTATTTGGGATCTATTTTGGCATTTTTTTTAAGACCGACTGCAGTGACTGCGCGCGCTTATTTTCAGACCGACTATTTTTCTCCCTGGGTAAATTTTGCTGTTAGACCATGCAACATATTCGCAACAGAATAAGAGTGGAACACGTTTTTGAGACCGACTATTTTTCTGCCTGGGTAAAATTTTGTCGTTAGACCAACATACCCACAACAGAATAAGAGTTAAACACAACATCTTTTCAAACATGTTAAGTTCACAAGGTTATTTTATGCTACAGTTTTGCGTGAGTAGCGTGACGTATACAGTTAGCACTTATTTTCATACCGATTACTCCTATTTTGCGACCGACAGCACTGATTTTGCTTTGCGACTGACTATTTTTTAATTATTTTTTCCAGTTGGGGGGGGGGGGGGTGTACCGACACATTTCTTTGCTACTGGCACGGGCCTTATTATACATGGACCTCCTTGTATTATAAGGTCCATGCTTTGGTTATCACGAATGTTCGAGGAAATACCCAGTAAATAATTAGACTTTCGCATTTGTCCCGTATTTTGACATTAAACACGCCCCATCACCACGACTCTTAATTTGGGTTAGTGGCGGCTAAGTAACTAATTATTGTTTTGAGAAACCTTCCCGCGTGTGATTTGATGATACATTTTAACTAAAAACATCAAACTAATTAATCTATCAAAATTTGTATTCGTTGGGAGATACTGCAAGCTATAAATGGAGAAAGATCACCATATATTCCTACGCCGTCAACCACAAATGTAGGGCGAAAGTTGTTTTAAGCCCCCCCCCCCTTTGCATGGCGATTTGTGTAGACATTTTGGTGTAGAATCGCAGTAAAGGGTCTTTACTTCCAGTTTGTGTATCTCGAGTATTTCACGGTGAACCCATGTGGGTGAACCTCATACGTGATTTTAAGCAAAGGGTTGTCAGATGTTGCTCCATCTGTAGTAGCCTGGAAAGCGTTCTACCCAACGAAAATTTAAGGAAAGGTTAAACCCGGTCTAAGAGACAAGAATTAACATAACATCACACTGATCCGCAGTGAATATTCGCTTTGCCGCTACAATCACTGATGTGGATGACATCGACGAGACATAATGAGTCAGGCAAATTAAATTCTAAAACATTTTTTTTAAGTATTAGAAAAATAAATAAAGGTATTTGAAATATATCTGGATAAAAAGTATTCCATATTTAGCATAAATAGGTACAGAAAATAGTACGCGGAGGCGTAAAATGGGTAAAAAAAAATATAATTCTACCCGTACCAGTTCATATTACTACATTTGATGTAAACAACGCACGTGTGACCATCACTTATGATGTGACGTCACCCGTAGAATTATAGCTGTCTGACCCGCACTTACTATTAAAGGTCAGTCATCTTGGACAAGATAAAAGACGCCCGTCCCATAATCTCTGTGAAACAGATTGGTCATGTCGGTCAGCTCAATTCATTGATGGTCCATTTATCAGAATGTACTTTTCGTTACCTACTGTCCATTTATCGTACATATTGAGGACTAGTAAATTCTTAATTATTTTGTGTCAACTACTCTTTCTGCCTTTTAATTGTGGCGTCTCTTGTACGTTGACATTCCTCAATGCTCCCAAAACCGCCTGACCATTTGATCAAGAAATAACAACCGCTCCCTCAATGAAACTAGCACACAATAAGCTGGCAGACAACATGGGTGTTTTTGGGGTAATGCAGTGTTTTCCTTGTAGGATTGGATGTGCATACTTTCCATATACCAAATTTGGCATACTTTTATTGGACATAACCACCTGATAAATACTTTTGGGAAAATGTATGCATTGTACCAATAAAATATTGAATGTGGGCTATAACAGTGCACAATTGTGCAATGGAAACCCTACACACTCTCGAGACACGACCCCATATTAATAAATTCTTTCTAAACGTGGCAAGTTTACATTACATTAAACGTTAGCTGCATTCCAATTTTGGGTGCAACTTATCACTTACCGTCACACGACCGAGGTTAAATGTAGCGTACCGCAGGGCCGTATGTAGGATTTTAAAAGTGGGGGTGCAGTAGAGTGGTGGGGCGCCATAGCCTCGACGTAAGTGATATAAGAAAGTTTGGATCAGAGCAAACGACCATTGGCGTGTGGGCGTCCTTAAAACCGACCGACTAATCAGTGCCTTAAGAGCACCACTGTGTGATCATAATCAAGTGCATTATTTTATAACTGAAAGAAAAGATTGTCAAATTATTTTTTAGATGGGGGGATTTCTCGGTGCGCCTTATTTTATTTTTCTGGGGGTGCAATGTACCCCCTGCACCCCCACCAGATACGGTCCATGGGTACCGGTGTCTGTCGAGCATGCGATTTCTTGCAGTCTTGATTCACCCTTAACGCATGGTAAAACGACTAATTCTATGGCGACTTATTGCATGCCAGGTTGATTCTGGTTATAGTAATATACGGAGAACCAAACGCGATATAAGAAAAGATAGATCAAGATACCGATACCTACCTAGATTATCGAAATAATTTCTTTTCTTTTAAGGTGTGGGTAGGATAACAAATCAAGCACAATTTAAGATTATTTACAAGCGATTAGTGTATGGTAGCTGGTCCATTATATATGCCAGGCTTTTGGCTTTGCATATGATTACGGTTTACATTAACGACGGAAGGCGTTTGTGATATTAAAGGAATAATCCCAGTTACATTTTGGGGCTTAAAATTGCTTAATTTTGTATGAAAGGCCTTTAATAACTTATAACTTAGCCCCTAGTAACTACCTCAAGCGTTGTGATACGTTTTCAAAAAATTTCCAATTGTCGGTATTGCTCTGTGTTTGAAGACCGGCGTCTTGGTTGCATCCTAAAAAGTGCCTGGATAATACGCGTCTACATGCTGAGTGCCGAGTGCCGCAAGCTCTCTATTTATGAAGTGTACAATAGGTATCGCATGTAGTCGCATTTATCAAGTTCAACTATTTAAAAAGTCTAGTGTCCGGATATTTGATTGTGGTGCGATTTTGACGTTCACGTCCAAACGACTGAATATTTTGAACTGAACTTTTAAGACAAGGTAAATACACAATTCCTCTGTATTTTGGCGTTAAAATTTCATACGTATACGAACTTGTAATTTTCAGATTCTATGAAATTCGGGATTCGCACTTTAACGGGGATTCTCTTTTACCGTCATTTCATTTTAAGTTGTTTGTTGATATTCATAGTTCTACCGGTCTAATTCCTTTCCTCATTCCGCATTTAGTTAAATGCTGTATGTAGCAAAGCAACCCAACGTTATTATTTATACCAAAGCTTACAGACGACGCAGTAGATATAGGTTAAACAGGTATAAGAAAGCATTGTTGGGGAACCAAAATTTAATGTGGGAAGTTATGGTGCGAGAGGGTGGGTGCGACAGGGCTGAATTTAGAAAGGCGAGTCGCCTAGCGTAAAAAAGGCATAGACGTATACCATAAACAGTGAATCAGTATAATGTGGCCTTTCGACTGACGTTCAACGACATTATATCTGCCCTATGGCCAGTATGAGACTATACACTGCAAATTAGCGATAGTCCGGTGGCTGAAGGTGGGGGGGGGGGGGGGTCGCCCCTGAGCTGTGAATTTATGAGACCAAGTTTTTCTAGACCAGTTTTTTTTGTGTAGATTTCGAATCTGGGTGGTGATCAGGCGTTTGAGGGGGCTTTTTCGAGATATAGGGGTTCCAAAGTCTACAATGGCTGTGTGTGTGGGCGGGTGGGGTGGGGAATGTCATTATGTTGACATAATATATTAATAAAACAAATTTCTAGGACTGCCCATCTATAAATAAGTTTTTTATGATGTCCCTGGACAACTGGTTTGATTTGTGTGGAGGTGGGGTGGGGGTAGCAGGTGTGCGTGTATGGAGGGTGGGGTGGAGTGAGGATAAAATTGGCCGGAAATGAGTTCATTGGATTTAAATGATGATTGTCTAAGAGCTTGACGAGACATATCTAATTATGTTTATAAGATTCCCACTTTCCCATTGTGTGGGGGTGGACGCCCGAGTTGCTGCCTCTGTGTGTGTGTGGGGGGGGGGCGCAAGACTTTTTGTGAACAGAAATCATTTCGTTCAGTACCAATATCGCGGGCATAGCCCCCCCCCCCCCCACAATCGAATTAGCCCCCTCTCCCAATTTTATGAGAGATCTGGAAATGTACATATAACACATGTTTAGATATTACATGTAGTTTATTCTTATAATATATGAGCGGGATATATATCTTCTTGGTGGCTGATCAACAGCTCGCATATATCCTTTAGATATGCTTATTATTGTGTTTAATGTGCAGCAAAAGACTACTCGGACAAGATGGTAATAACGAAATAAAGTTTTGTTATTTTTCATTAAAATTCCTCCAGAAGATCATTCTTCTAGTGTCATCCACTGATATAAGTCGGTTTTCGCCGTACAAGGTATAAACAATTTTTTTTCTAAACCAGCAAATACGGCATCCCAGCTCTTTAAATTTTTTAGGAAGTTGGGATTATCTTGAAAAAGAAAGACACGTAGTCATTACCGTAGGCCGAGATATGCTCAACATTTTCAATATTGATCTTAATGGGATCAAAAAATATCAAGATTAGTATTGAAATAAAGTGTCGAGAATATCCTAGAAACGGCAACCAACCAGGCAGGAGGACACCAAATTACCTTACCTACCCCTCTTCGCATTTCAAATTAATGGAGGTGCTGAAACTACCTACCCCTCTTCGCATTTCAAATTAATGGAGGTGCTGAAACTTATTGTATTTAGCGTTCTTGCTCGGGCGAAATCGTCATTCTCTCCGCAAACGATGATACAAATTTTGATCGATAATGAGATGCATGGGCAAGGGTAGAAAATATCGGGAAAGGCGACATCAGTAGATTGATGACGCTAGAAAAAAGATTTTGTGGGTGACAAAAAAACAGACTTTTCTTTATTACCATATGAACTTTTGATTTTGAATCTTCTAATGAAGACTAAGCATAGACTAATAACTAAACATATCTTTGAGTTACTGTGTTTTTGACTTACATTCCCAGATCTCTTGAAAAGTACCATTAGAATTTAATGTTTTGAACGAAAACGCTAACAAGATATTACTTTAAGCTCAATATGAACGAAATTATTTCTGTCCACAAAAATACATGTTGTCCCCCCACCCGCACACACCCACTTAGGCGTCCACCCCCACACAATGGGGATCTTAGAAACATAATTAGAGATGTCTCGTCAACTCGTCAAGTTCTTAGACAATCGTCATTTAAATCCCATGAACTCATTTCCCGCCAATTGTATCCCTACTACACCCCACCCTCCACACACGCACACCCGCTACCCCCACCCCACCTCCCCACAAATGAAAACAGTTGTCCAGGGGCATCATAAAAACTTATTTATAGATTGGCAGTCCTAGAAATTTGTTCTATTAATATATTATGTAAACATAATGACATTCAACACCCCACCCGCCCACACACACAGCCATTGTAGACTTTGGACCCCCTTTATCTCGAAAAAAGCCCCGTCAAACGCCTGATCACCATCCAGATTCGGAATCTACACCAAAAACTGGTCTAGAAAAAACTTGGTCTCATAAATTCACAGCTCGGGTGGCGATTCCCCCCCCCCCTTCAGCCACCGGACTACAAAGCATGAACTGCTATAGCCAGGTCGGTTATAGGGTATATTATGCGCCATTATTTTGCAATAGACAATGAGTCAGTCATCAATAATCATTAAATTTAAAAATGACACAGTGTATCCAGAGAAAACGACAGTCTCTTCTTGGCGGTATTTCGTCACTTTGTCAAAATTTCAATGATCAATAATTTTGTAGATTTGTTTATGAAATCAAGTATGTCATCAACACTTAGTGCATACTATGCTAACTTGAATCGTCACATCACATTGCTTAGAATATGCGTTTACCTCAAGCAATTTAGCGCATTTTTATATTTTTAAAATACAGAGTACCCCCCCCCCCCTTCTCTCTGATGTTAAAATGTACAATGTTTTCGATTGCGAACTAATTAATGTATCATTTTACTTTTAAATGTTTTTTAATGAATAACATTAAAAGTTATATATATAATGTTAATATCCTGACTGATTTTCATTCATGTCTAATGTCCTTTTGGATGATTTAAAGGAGCTAAATCGCTAACATTTGGGACCTAGAAATTGACAAAAGTGGGTCGCAACGCATATAATACTGTCTTTACTCTTAATTTCAAATCAGTTATGTTCCGCGAAATAAGCCAACAGTCGCAATCGAATGAAAATTTCTTGCGTCTGGTTATTCCAGTCTACATACGCCGTTTGATTTTATGCAATTTGTCTAGCCTCGTCCCCGAGTCTCTTGCTAGAACTGGGGCTGAAAAGCATTATGGTACGCGATTTGTGTGCCAATGGTAAAATGTTTATTTTGTCTTAAATAATATTGGATATCAGAAGCCCATCTTTTTTCGGTAATCAATGTTGATTTAAATTGACAAAAAATTCGTCTTCAAAGTTGAAGATTTTGGACGAGACTAAGGTACTTTAAGTTTTGTTTATAATTATAACTGAAGAGTAACAACACGAAACTAGTACTGTCGTGGAAGACGGGTGATGGCGCGGGCATTTAAACTAATAGATAGACTATGTTTTGATAAATACGGATCTTTGCCGTTTGTAATCCATGACATTGCCTCTAAATTTCGATAGATATTTATTGCACCATTAATTTGCAGTAGACAATGTATAGTGAGTCATAAATAATCATTTATTGAAAAATGAAATAGTGTATGCAGACAAAGCTAAATAATCCCTATATACTTGACGGTATTACGTCGCTTTGTGCTAATTTTAATTATCAATAGTTTCGTAAATCTGTACATGAAATCAATTACATTTTGGATATGGTGTGCATATTCACCACACCCTTTACCTTGTCTGCCGCCTTTTGCAATAGTTTGGGCGCTATATTTCGTTTCGTTTTGATACTTTCGATGGCCTATATTGCACTTATACATGGATATCTGACAAGTTAAACTCGAAGGTCGTGTCAGGGGTCGTACAAGCGGCTTTTGACCCCATGACGTTTATACACTAATTAATCAATCAGCGTTGACGTTTCAAGTGCATTACGAAGTTATGATCAGATTGTGCGTAAGGTTTACCCGGTGTAGATATCTATATCTGTTGAGGGTCAATTAGATATGCCAATTTGGCGTGACTTTATCATAAACAAAGATATTTCAGTGCCCGAATGTCGACAATCTTGAAAGGAATATTTGTGCCAGTGTTGATACTTGTAACCGCATTTATATATTTATCTGCTGTACTTAAAGTTAACATTTAATGTTGTACATTATAAAAAGCAATCCATAAGAGATGCGGGACATTTGCAATATATACAGCAGGATTAATGCAATATATAAGATTATACAGGCACCATGCACAGGATATGTTTTTATGGAGTGCAATACTGTTTACTGTAGTGTTGAGCAATATTTCAAGAAACTAAACAAATTCCACCTTAAAGCCCCAATAACACTCTTGTTGTAATTGAATAATATGTCCCAATCTTTATTCTGGTCAACAAATTGTATTGTTTTACAATATTCAAATAAATTGATGATACAAATTTCATCGTAACACACCTAATTTAAAAAACTGGAAAAATTCAACTACATGATTTGAAAAGGTTAACGTAAACCTTTTCAAATGTGACTTGGATTTTAAAATATTTTCGAACCCTCTGGACAAGTAAAATATGAAGTAATGGATAATTTACACAACAGGTAGGACACATAAACATTTGGTACTTAGAATAAGACTATTATTTATTTTCTAGAGCTGCCAAGCCAGCAAGAGTGTTATTGTCCCTTTAAGGGGAAAGGAAATCGTGTCATTTATCAGAAGATACTTCGACAAAAACACATCATCGACACGTTTCAGTAAAAATTCGTGAAAAGTATATTTTTAGAAAAAAGTGTTGTTTAATTATTTCATTAATAATAAATGCACATTTTAAAATAATAATTACTTCATAATCTTAACAAAGTAACAAGTTAATATAATAATAAATTAAATATTACAAACAAAGCATTATACATGAAGATGGGTGATAACACCTAACTTATAATACACCATTTAGAATAACTAAGAGCGGTTAATTATCTATAGATTTGTCGGCTTTATCACTCGAGTTGGAAGTGGACATTAACCGACATACCAAAACCTCCTATGAAACTATTGTATCCGCCCAGGTCCTGTTCGAGTTCCATGATGCCAAATTTAGAATCTAGTTCCAGCTTCTGTCTAAAAATCTCAAATAAACAAATACAGACTAAATTCTGAATATATAGAAAGTCACATGGTCCATTCGCTCATTCTAAATGGTGTAACCGACTGGTTATTATGACAAATAAAATATGTATCATAATGATTTGGTACATTGCATCATGGTCATAACGCTATCTGTTTAGGTTAATTAGGCGGTTTAACCTCACTTTCCCAACATTTGATTGTCTTGATAAAGGATTAGGAGGTTAATAGACTGTGGATGTATGACTATAGTCTGTTCTAATTAATAAGTATCACTGGTGTAAGCTAATTATTGTTACTGGTGACACTTCCCACTATTAGTAGATTAGGCAAATTGATGAAATCAGTTTACTAATAAATGTACACTGTGAGCGGTTTTGATGTAATAATTAATTTGAATTAAAAACAAATAAACTACTGATATTCAACCAGAGCTTATCAGTTGATATATATGCACTTACTCTGTATTGCTTATTTAATTATTTATTATATGTTTGTGCTTGTTATATATGTATTATATTATAATTTATGTATTAATTTGGATATTATTAAAATTCTTGAAATGGTCTAATACAAGAATCCATGTCATATGTATTTTTCTTTAAATGTAATCTTTTTCACTAATATATGTATAATTAAAATAATTTTGTTGAAGTGTAACAAACTTGTTACAGACTATACTTTAAACCCCCTTTGTTGATTAATTAGTCATGGCCTAGTGGACCCAGACTCTAAACATTAGATATGGGGAAAGTGAGGTGTCCCCAATTAGACTTCTTAATTGAGAGCATGGCATATAATAGACTAGAGTGGGGTTCGGTCTCTCGATGTGCTTACTAGATTTACAATTGTCAAGTATTTTATAATGTAGGTTCACGCCGCTATTCTTATCGAGAGTCTACTTCCTACAGGGAAAACCTACACGCCTGCAGCGAGCTCCTAATAAAACACACAGCATCTTTAGGTCCTTGTATACCAATCGTTTCTATACAATAAAAAGCTTTTTATCCAATAAATGATATGAAATTGGGATTAACGTCTTACGTTTCTGAGCAAGAGGGCTAATGAAATGCAATAAAAAGAAATGGGATTTAACGTCTTACTGTTCTGCTCCGACTGGGATAATGAAGACGGCCGTGCTCCACGCAGTGTTTTACGAGGGAACTTTATTTTACGTCAAGGCCAATGAGTACACGGCCATCCATACTTTTAAAGATAGGTTGCCAGGCAACGAAACATACGCCCACAGCAGCTAAATTGTCCGGGCAGTCAACAAGAGTTGTCGCATATTTTTACCTTTTTCAGAAATTCTAATAATAAGAAAATCATTAGAATTTGTTTGGTTAAATAAAGTTCTGCCCCATACTAAAGTTTAGTATACAAAACATTTAATATCATGGATTTAGCTGTTCAATTATCAAAATTCATCGAAAATCACTATACTTGTTCGTCTCAAGACCTTAAACACTGTGTATAAATTTAAAGTCAATCGGATATTAACTTTAGCCGCTAGAGCGTTCACAAGATTTTTCAAAGTGATCAAGGGTCATAACTCTGGCAGTAATTATCGGATATCGCTGAAAATCAATAGGCTTCTGCGTCTCATGACCTTAAACACTCTGTACAAATTTAAAGTCAATTGGATATTAACATTGGATATTAACTTTAGCCTCTAGAGCGGACGGACGGGGGCAACGGCAATATACGACCACATTTCCGTGTGGGCGTATAAAAAGTGTAATATAAATATATCATGTCATTTTATGCATAATACAATTGTACAATGTTATATATATAAAACAGTGAATACTTAAAAAATAACAGTATACAGAGCAATTCAGTGCAAGTTATGTAAATGTCAAGGTCAAGGCAGGATTAAGCTTGTATGGGGCCCATGGATGAAAATGTCACTGGGGCCCATGCATCAACAGTGAAAATGAGACCCAGTCGACCCCTCCCATTCCAGAATAATCCGGCCCTGGAAAGGTTCATTGTGAAATTATATACCCGTTGCCTTTTCCAATGGGAAATGGGCGTGTCTTATGGACGCGGGTCATTTTCTTAGGCCATATGTAAGTGAATTTAAATTGTCCTCGGCGACTTATATCGAAACTTATCGGCGATGAGTAGCCGCATGTCAAAATAATAGTTTGATTCTCGACGACAGAGAATTGTCCGTCGCTCTGAACTCGTACATTAATCGCTGTGCATGCGGCTATTTTTGTTTGTTTGACCAATCTGTGCAAGTCAACGATGCATTATGGGATATTACACAGAGCTCGCAGTTCTCACTATGATAGTTAAAAACTAGATAATGTAAAGGGAATTGATCCACTTTGAATTTTCAATTTGGGGATTGAATTTTCGACCTAGCCTAGATCATCATCACTAAAGTCGGTACGATAAAAACATAGTTTCGATTATCCATTCCATGGTTAAATCATGTTGAGCAGCAAATCGGACCATAATCCAATAAATATCGCAGGATAGCGATGTCACCGAGAATTGAAATTGATCTGGAAAAGTTAAATAAAGTCTAATTAATAATTTAGATAACATTTCAGGCCTAAAGAAAGGCCTGCAATAGACATATTAAGCTCTTGCCTAATGTATGTTTAAACTAACATGGTCACGAGATTTTCATCCATGGGCGCCGCCATTTTGACCTTGTCACAGTCATTATTTGCGGTGGCAATACGTGGACCGTCGCCAGCAAAATTACTTTTCGCGCGCACATAATAACCGGGAGTTAAACAAAATCGCTGGTTGCCTAAGAATTACTCGAGCAGGAAAAGTATCACATTGTCATGTTTTGAACCAGGCTTTAAGGTATGCTATACAATCATTGACAATACAAAATATAACAGTCGGTCAAAAAGAAAATTCTATGAACGATATAATACAAAATTGAGCAATAGTAAAATAATAATACCGGGTGTGAATAGAATCTAGTTTTATATCCTTGATTTTACCACCACACCAGAAATACTTATGGAAGATGTCACATTTGGTCGTCGCTATTCTACATGTACTTTCATTTCGTTAATTAGAAAACAACATATTATGTGCGCCCCGCCCCGATTGAATTCCAAATTCATATAATACCGGACACCTATTTCTATGTTTGAAACTCAACTGAGTTTTAGAATTGATTAGAAATTTAATACAACCAGATAAAATATGCGTAAATAATGAAATCGACAGGATTTGTCTTAGCAAAAACAGTACAGAGTTTATCTTCATACAAATTATAAATCTTTATGTCAACCGTTTGCCTTGGAGGCTGAGTAACAGTATTATAATGTCTTAACAAAATCTAAGCATTCCAGGGCACATTTCCAGAACTGGACGAATATATTACAAGTATTGCTGATGATCTTAATGAATATCTTTACTAAGATCTGAATCAAAATTAACCAGAGATTTTAACATGATTTCGAAAATTTTGAGATTCGGAAAATTTGTTTCTATCATCATGCAATGGTTGTTTTATTGAACTCAAATAGTCATCGAATCTAACCCTGGTGAAACACTTATGGCTTTAAAGTATTTAATGAAGTTCTCCTCATACTCATATTGTTTAATGCTGAGTTTATTTGAATGAATTGTTGACAGTAACATTAAAAATATTTCTGGTTGATCCGGTAAATCAACTGTCTTATTAATCAGAATAGTTCTAATAATAAGTACAGAAGGACTACACCACACATAAACAATTACAGAAGACAAACATGCGGACAAGAATCCTCAAACATTCGATAAGATCACATAAAAAATACCTTAATGAACAAATGGCAGCAAGAATGGACGCAAAATTACGATCAATTGCATAGTAATTAAAATGAGTAAATTATGAACACCATGAAGGCCAACATGAAAGCAGCTTACTGGTTAAAACCCCTGTCTAAATATTGTTTCGGTTATTATGCACTCGACTTCGAAGAACCCATGAAACAAAGTTTGAGCAAAATCAGCAACTGAATCAGAATCTGGTACAACTCTAGTTATTTGTTTCGTCACATTTCTTATGAGTATTACCATCTTGCAATTCCTTCCATATTGCCAGTCCTGTTTCGGCTGTTGTTGATGACACTAAAATATTACCGCTTAGTATTTCACAATCTTTGGCCGGGTGATACGGATGATATTCTTCTTCTGTTAAACCGCGATGCTCGATATTTCCCGCGCTTTTTGCAAGTATACCCGTCACGTGTACATCTTCTATATTGACGTACGGGATATATTCCGCAACATTTACTAGTTTAGTTGCTATATGCCTGGGCATGAAATATGCCCTCCCCTTTACATGAGGGGGGTAATTTTTAATAGGGTAGCTATTCATACTAACTTTTGATTTAATGTTATTTCTTTCAACCGGTTCGGAAGGAGAAAAAAACCCGCATATTTTGGTATTCCACTCCTTAGACTCCAGTCTTAGTAATATTTCGGGCAAATTTAAATAAGTATCGTCGTCTACTTTTAATACATACTTCGCTTGGCGGCAGGCACCTCGAACCCATTTCAAACCCGATAATACTTTGTAGGTTAAATTATAATAAGAATCTTTAAAGTCAAACATCACAATATCGCCAAAAATTGCTGCTTCTAACTTCACATCATGATTCATATTTTTGTCTTGGTGTAATCCGAATAAGAAAACAGTCTGGATATTCCAGCGTTTAGACCCGCGGATCACGGTCTTTTTAGCACCCCACGTGGATCGAATCATCTGACGCAATGGTACATGATTGTGTTCGGTAACAACCAATATGACCATGTCTATAGAGTCTGCTTCACAAATATCGTGACCAGATGTTACCACATTGAAGTCAAGGGGGGTAACTCTGGCTTTTCTTAATGTAAAATGGTAAAGAAAATCATCAGGATTTTCAAATAATGCCTTACATGGTAGTTGTTGTATCTCTGTTCGTGGGGGTGTTTGGCGGATGAATAAAATCGTTACCAGTATGATTCCTAGCAAGATGATGAACTGGCGGGTCACCAATACCTTACCCATCTTCAAGAGCCTGAAATCAAATAAAATAAAAAATGAAATGGGGTTTAAAAAGTCCCTCTGTTCTGCTCCGACTGGGCTAATGAAGATGGGCATATGCCATACAGTGTGCTACGCAGTGCTTGGAGATCAATTAGCCCGGCCAACGACGCTACAGTGCCGCGGTTTTTCCTACCATCCGAACAACTAGACGGATGTCCTTGTCATGCCCTACGTCCTACGACACTTACAAAGGGAAACCACACAGGCTAGCGACCCGGGGCCTTAACCACCGGGCTACCATGGCTCCCAAATAAAGTGCATATAAGCGATGCAACGCGAAGAACGTCACAAATCTCTACCATTGCTATATAGCGAAATGTTGTGATCAGAGCAGTTTGTCTTAAATAAAACTGATCACTCACATGACACATTGTAAAGTGAGTAAAGGCTAGATGAGTTACACAAAACGATTTAAGCATTTTAAATAAATACACTAAAATAATATTTTAAAGGAGCTAATGTTACAAGGTGAAATCCCTGCTGTACCTTTGACCTATCCGTCACCAGTAATTAAATTTACTACGGTGCTGCTAACATCAATATAATTATTATGTTTTTTGTAGAG
This sequence comes from Patella ulyssiponensis, assembly GCA_963678685.1. Taxonomy (NCBI): domain Eukaryota; kingdom Metazoa; phylum Mollusca; class Gastropoda; family Patellidae; genus Patella; species Patella ulyssiponensis. The sequence continues at coordinate 19,069,012 of OY783232.1, forward strand.
AATAAGCTACCGCTATGTGGAAATGGTCATGTCGAGAACCCTCTGACCTTTTAAGTACATATGCTAGAGTCCAAATTTCATCATGGTTATTAGGCTTTCACTCTATTGGGGCATTTTGTCTGATTAAATAATGTAATAATATATCACTACAGAGCCCTGCGACTTTTTAATTTGACAAAATGGTTATTAAAACTATACCGACAATAATCTCCATACCGGAAGTATTCAAAAACTGAGAAAAAAGGTTAAAAAAAAGTGGCTCATGCGAAAAATTTGATTTCCCTGTTAGATATCAGTGGACCAAAAGAACTAAAGTGCCGTTGGATAACCCTATTAATGGACTATCATATGACAACTGAGAACGTGTCCTAATTCTGTCTTAGGTGATGTGACGCAACCCGTGGGTTATTTGTCACTAGTTCTCACAGTGTTACCTAATAATAAAAAGAGATTGTTTACACATTATGTCTGAAAAGTTGGGTTCCAGGAAAGTATTTATCGGGTGGTTATTGCATTAAAAAGTATGGCAATTTTGGTATATATGGAAAGTAGAGATATCCAATCTTACAAGAAAAATACTGGTTTCTCTGAAAAACACTCATGGAGCGTATACAGGCCAAAAATGTAAGGGCTCCCCTAATCATCAGCCCGACGAATAAGACTATCCCCACGCGTGATGTCGAAGGCTGCACGAGTACATTGAACACTTTGTGAACATGTTGATAAACGTTATGAAGAGTTAGGCGTACAACACTTCCTAAGATAAAAAAATCACGGAAAAAGACCCGGGCAGTGGATAATCCGAGAATTTAATTAGGATTCAATATTTGTAATAAATAGTCAGCGATTACAGACAACATCGTATTGTGTATGCAATGAATTCTCACCCGTCTCTGTCCGCTGTTGCTATAGGTACGGAGAGGGGTAAACCCATGACGCAAACATGGCCTCTTTTGATCGATTTTTATAGCAGGGTATACTTGGCAATTACAATGTTTTGAGAAAGATTTGAAGCAAAATTATGATAAATTATTTAGTGACTGTAACTTTAAAAACAAACTTTAACTTAGCACGATAGTGTCGATAGAATAGAAGAAACTCCACCAATGGCGGTCCCAAGTCCGGGTGCAAAAGGAGGAGGATTAAGCTTAAGTGCATTGTAAAAGTTTAAATTAACGAAGGTACTAAACAGCTCATGTGAGGAAGCTTAAGTTTAAGTACGTGTAAAACTTGAAATATCCGAAGGTACGAAACACTCGCGTGAGGTACGAATGAACTAAGTACGAAACAGCCAGGGCAACCTTCGGGTGCGCTTGTATGGTCACGACTAAACGACAGAGTATAGTTCACTACACCCGAACGAAAGCTAGTTCGACCATGGTCGTCAAAATGGACGCCATTACCTCCAATGAACAGCTACAGAATCTTTTACCTAACGAAAACGCAAGTTTGCTTAATGAAAACTTTGATATGACCACATCATTCTTCGGATGCAAATTCCGGGAACGTTTGCCAAAAGTTTCTGACTACGCTGAAAAAGCTGTACTTGAGATAGAATATGATAACGACGATTTCAAGAAATCTACTCACAGTTGAGTCAGTAACAGAGTTATCCCCAGACAATAAAATAAACAAATCAACCAAATATCCAGAGTTTATTTACTGTTACATAATTTATATTTATAATGTATATCAAACGCATGTGTTCAATGAACAAAATCGTTTGTTTATTTTACTGTTTTTCCAAATAAAATTCACAAATAGTTGAATTTTTTTTACTATAATACCGTCACTTTCAGTACAGTCACAATTTCAGTCTGACATCAGCCTTGTGGTCGAATTGATTGACAAAAAATGATTATCCACTTTATATAATATAGAAACTACTTAAATATGTTATATGAATTTAAATAACTTTCAGGTTCTGGAACAACATTGGTAGCATACGTTCTTTCTTTAAATAACAATTCCAACACAACACATCTTTTGTGGCCAGCCGCCATTTTTAATCTGACTTGACCAGCCTCAACCGACCTCAAAAGGTTGGTTAAGCATGCTCGCGACCAATCTCCCAAACAGAGTTGTCTTCCCTTGCAGTCCACACTAACCTCTGCTAACGGCTCAATTGACTACGCCAATTGATGGACAATCCTTAATGATGCGATTTAAAATACATAAATGATAATTTATCTAATACTGTTACCATATTTAAATAGAAATGTGGTCGCAATTGCAAAGTAACAATATATTTACAAATATTACACCGAACTCTTTCGCGTAATATCACTAGTTAATCGGTCGGAAATAAGAACTGAGCATGTCACCGTGCTAATTTTAGAATGAAAACACGTGGGTCTGTTTATCTGCATAACGCGATCGGTAGGCCCAACAATTAATTTAGAAATGTCTGTTGTTAATTAAAATCAAAGAGTTCTCGATATATGTTTAAAATATGATCGAAAAAACATAAAGTGTATATAACGCCTAAAATTTACTAAAATTCATAAAATCATAAAGTGTTTATAACGCCAAGTACATTTCTCTGACAGACGCCATTTTTGATATTGTAGTAAATCACGTGATCGATGACATCCGGGTCAAAGCTATATAGTACGCGAGCCGACGGCAGAGTCGAATGCTTGATAGAGCGAGACTTGCGTGGAGAATGGGTCGCGACTATAGTCTAACCATTTCAAGTTCGGGTGTACAAGGTCGAGACCGAGTTGAACTATGGTCGGTGATTCGATCTTAAATCAAATAACAAAATGGTCAACGAGTACTAATCAAACAATCAACAATAATCATACGATCATACAAACTATACGATTAACTTTGGTACAAAGACATCGGTGATTCGATCTGAAATCAAATAACAAAATAGTCAACGAGTACTAGCTATTTCTTCCATACGATTAAATTGCGTACGAGTCTTATTCAATAGTTGTGGATACGATTAAATTGTGTACGATTCTTATTCTTAGTTGTGTACGAGTCTTATTCTTAGTTGTGGACGACATAACCAATAGTTGTGGACGACATCACCAATAGTTGTGGACGACTCCACCAACGGGTGTGGACGACTCCACCAACGGGTGTGGACGACTCCACCAACGGTTGTGGACGACTTCACTGTGGACGACTTTGCTTGTGGACGACTTGTCTGGTACCCCATCAAACAAGTGTAAATGGAATGAGCCGCGCAAACGTAAACTTAGTCCCAAAAAATCTCAGGACATAACATTTAAAAAGTACAAATGGACTCAAGAGGTTCAAGATTCCAAAATAGAAAAGACACCAGAAGAAACTGTTTTAACTGTGACACCAATTAATGTTAATAAATTTGCTAGCAAATTAAGGCGATGTGCACCACATGCTGCATGGTTATTAACAAGACCAGACACATTTAAAAAAGATGCAAAACAGGTATCAACTATACCTAATACGAGTATCTAGTTTATACATTAGGCCTACTATTTAAATCAAAATATATTTGAAATATCTAAACATTAAATCAGCATAATAATTAGTTAGACATAAACTAACAATATAAATTTACACGGAAGGTACATCAGCGTACTATAGAGCTGACGAATATAATGAAAATGAAATATATTGAACAGAGAATGACTTACCTAATAATAAAAAGAGATTGTTAACACAAAATGTCTTTAGTGTCTTCGAGAGATAATAATGATTATGCTTCTTGAGTTTCTGGGTTTATATCCTAATTTTGGTTACCATAGATTTGATTAGCGTGCATTCTAAAGTATTTAATCCGTTTCTAATGGAGAGGATTATAACCCAGACCAAGACATGTTAACAACCAAAGTTTAAGTGGACAAGAGGGATTATCAATTTCAAAGTGAGCTAATGGCTTAAGCTTTAACTTAATTAATTGTTAGTGCACAACAAATATATGTTTGTTGCACAGCAAAACATGTTGAGCCCAGATTTTTTAAGTTCGATTTCATTTTGAAATATTTATTCGTAACTTCATACACTCGTAGCAATAATCCAGACGAAGAGAACATATTCGAAAAATAGTTTATAATATACCGGGTAAGCAGTTGTCGAGAAATATGCAATTTTGCATGCATCACTTTTCGCGTTATTTTGCCTGTAAAAGAGTCAATTATCATCCGATTTTCAATATTTGTTTTCCATTTGATGCCTAATGCCAATTTGGACTAGGTTAAGCAAATTTTACATTTTCACTGTGACCGGAAATGACGTCATTTTGGCAAAAACTGTTAACCTAAAAAACAAATATTTTATTCAAATAAGTCTTCACAATATTTTTAAGATAAGTTGCCAGGCAATGATACATACGCCCACAACAGCTAAATCGTCCGGCAGTCAACAAGGGTTGTCGCATATTTTTACTTTTTTCAGTAATGAAACATTTGTAATACACTAAAATCTGATTAAGAGTAACAACTCATTATGTAATTATCAGAAAATCATTAGAATTTGTTTGCTTTTTATAAAGTTTTGCCCCACGCTAACAATTAGTATATGAAACATTTAATATCATGGATTTAGCTGTTCAGTTATCAAAATTCATTGAAAATCAAAATACCTAAATTCGTTTAAACACCTTAAACTCTGTGTATCAATCTGAAGTCAATTGGATGAAAAGTTTGGCCTCACAAGATTTTTTATCAAGGGAGATAACTCTGGCAGTAATTATTTGAAATCGCTGAAAATCAATAAGTATTCTTCTTCGTCCCATGACCTTAAACACTGTGTGTAAATTTAAAGTCAATCGGATATTAACTTTGGCCTCTAGAGCTTCCACAGGATTTTTTGAAGTGATCAAGGGCCATAACTCTGGCATTAATTATCGGAAATCGCTGAAAATCAATAGACTTCTTTGTCGCATGACTGTAAACACTGTGTATAACTTTGAAGTTAATCGGATATTAACTTTGGCCTTTAGAGCATCCACAGGATTTTTTGAAGTGATCACGTCCATAACTCTGGCAGTAATTATCAGAAATCGCTGAAAATCAATAGGCCTTCGTCTTATGACCTTTTAAACATTGTGTATAAATTTAAAGTCAATCGGATGTTAACTTTGGCCTCTAGTGCGTCCACAAGATTTTTTGAACTGATCAAGGGCCATAACTCTGGCACTAATTATCGGAAATCGCTGAAAATCAATAGACTCCTTTGTCTTATGACCTTAAAAACTGTCTATAAATTTAAAGATATATCGGCTATCATTCTGAATGAGAATGCAGTCATTGACATGAAAATCACGAAACTCTACGCGGCCTTGCTTGTTATAAACACTTAGTGAGAGCATGGAAATAAATTTCGTGACTTCATTTAGTCTAAACTAAAATGGCGGAGATGGCACTGACAGATGTGCCGTTGTTGACGTTGTAAAGTTAGTAATTGTTACAGGACCTACAAGAGTACATGTTATCACGAAGAAGGCCGCTGAATCCGTAATGAGATAATTTTTGAATGATATTGTTTATATTGACAATTTACTAAACGAATCACTTTTAATGAACTGAATGGTATAACCACAGAGCAAGTTGTCACAACAAAAGAATCATTGACATTAACCTGAATTTTCTCGCCATGAATACTCGACGTTGAAATTGACGTTGAAACGTGGTCGCTCAGAAATTTGCGACATAGTACATCTCTTGATAAATTTGCCATAGTTTTAGTACACAGCAGTTTCTAGTTTGAAACAGACTTATATTCCTAAACTTCTATAACTGACAAGAAAACACGAATTTTAACCAGAAACAAGGCGTGAAATAGCTTTAATTTCTTCTTGTACATTTTACGACAACCGTGTCAAATACATTAGGCCCATCTCCCAAACAGAGTTGTCTCCCTTTGAAGTTGTTGGATGACATTTGGACATAGAGTTATATGCAGCGACAACCACACTGATCAGCAGTGAATATTCGCTAGGCCGCTACAGTCACTGTTCAAGGATGACATCGACGCGACTTAATTAGTCCCCCATATTAACTTTTTTCTTTCGACAAATTAAATTCTAAAAAGTATTTCTAGTTAAAAAGTATTTCTATTTAGTGTAAATGGGTATTAAAATGAGTAAAAGGCATCATTTTGCCCGGAGCAGTTACGTCTAATGTAAACAATGCACGAGTCTTTGAGTCAATGATTGTCGCCACGTAAGTAATTCTCTGTGAAACAGATTGAGCGACACTTTGTAAATCATCGAGATAATTACCATCCCGTGTTAAAATACATACCTACAATTACATGTATATTACATGTTTACTGTATACTTTTTACAGTTAAATTGATAATAAATTTAAATGTTAGGCCTACCCTAACTTGAGATAGCCCAACCTTAGCTTTTGTTTCACAAAACGATTTTAAGCACCCAGATAAAATCCACCAATACTATAATATTTTACGATAAAATTTTATATTAACTTAATTTAGTGGTGTTTCACAAAACTATTTTAGGGACAATTTTAACTAAAATTAATTTTAATTAATGTGGGACAGCCCTCTTCTTCATCGATCATAACATAAACATTGTTCATTAAGGCTTGATCTATTTGGAATCAGGGTAATTATGGCGGTATAATATTAGTGCCAAAATTCTAACATGCTATCGTCTAATTTCTTACTTCTGTTCACGTAATTTCTAACCCCCATTCATGTAACTTCTAACTTCCATTCATATGTAATTTCTAATTTAAGACAATGTATAACCCAACTTCTTTATTTGTTCAGTGTAAATTTCAATTCTGTTCCAACTTGTTATTATTATTAAAACGAAAAATGTTTTCTTAATAGATGCTTTACATGTTTAGCATCAACATCAACGAATTTAGAATTTATACATTTCTGCCCAGCAACCGTCATTATGAAGACGTTTGGTGTCGCCACTGCGTGCTCAGTTGGGTGATTGCGCAGCTGATCGGGACCATTATTTGGTATTTAAAAGACCCATTCTTCGTTTGGCTGAAGAATGGAAGGCGTGCTGAGAGAGAGAGAGAGAGAGAGAGAGAGAGAGAGAGAGAGAGAGAGAGAGAAGGGGGGGTCACTTAGTATTAAACTCAGTATCTGTGTAGGCCTATCGATAACATTTATACCCTGTGTTAATATAGACCAACTGCATATAATTATTAATTATTGGCTCAACCGGAAAAAAAATAAAATAAAATTCTCCAAATCCCGTTTAGCTTATATTTGAAATAGAAAATGAAATGAAATGAAAGAGGGTTTAACGCCCTACTGTTCTGTTCCGAACCGGGCTAATGGAGACGGACATACGCCACACAGTGTGCTTTAGGGAAATATTGCCCGGAGAGCGGATCTACGACCTGGACTTATATCGAAGTCTAACGGTCACGGGATCTTTTACGTGCACGCCAACATGTACATGGAACCTGGGGTTTTCATCCCATCGGACCGACAAGACACACTGAAAATAAACTTGTGTTGGATCTCAACACAAGTACTTGTGTTAAAACTAATCTACACAAGTTTGTGTTGCTTTGCATTGCATTAACACAAACTTGTGTAGATTTATTTAATCTTGTGTGTTTTCATATAATTAACACAAGTAATGTGGTGTTTTAATCTATTATTAATTACAGGTATGTCGTGAAATATAAAATTGCATATTAAGCACTAGGTATTGTTTATATTCAGAGCAAACTTTTTTGAAGTTTTGTGAAGAAAATTCTAACGTATCATTAATTTTTTTTTTTCGGCTGAAAAGGTACTGTTTTATAAACGAAAACTAAAATAAAGGGGTCGAATTATGTCGACTTATATTATTTCTTTGTTTTCGTTTTTTAAATGTTTTAGTTACTTAACAAAAGATTATTAAGACAATTTCCACTATTTAGTTCGATATTTGTTGCAAAGACAATGGCTTGACAGAATTAATTGGATGTTAATTGGTGTTAAGATGTCTGTTGTTAACATGTCTGCAAGTTGCGGATTTTTATTGGCCCTATAAACTGGTAGATCAAAGGAATATTTAATGTAAATGTGATTTTAGTACATTGGTGTTTTTGCAGTTGATTCAGTCTGCGTGGGAGAAATTAGTTAAAGTCTCATTTAATTTAATTGGTTGTTAAAATTGAAATTAAATATTATTGGTTAACTAAAAAATAACCAATGAAATTTATTCTTTCATGCACCAATTAAAAAATCATTACCAAATGTATCTTTTCTAAGTTAAATATACTTTGTTAAATCTTTCTGTGCGATATCACCTCGGTGGAAGCGAACGTTAAATAAAGCTATTTCACACACTCTTTCTGTGGAAGCAGGCGTCAAACAGTCAGACGGCTACTACTATTGGATTACAATATAATACCGACGATCAGTTTAGCTGCACTGAATCCTATCGGCCATTTTCTACCGATGGTTGCCGACTTCTACAGCCGTGGGACACCGCCACCGGAAGTAACGCATGTATTTCTAAAATGGCGGACAAAGCAAGGGGGAGAAAAGGTAGGTTAATTCCGTAATCTTATGTACTTTATCCATCTAGTTTTTCTGAAATTTTACACGATTATCACTAGAAGTCCAAATATTTAAAACGGCAATTTCATTTTTTTTAGTTATATTTTTAAAATAGATTGTATCTATAAACAGTCCTACCTTGTTAAAGAATAATCCTATTAATACTATAATCCACTATTTCCAGTTGAGAAATTGGCAAAAATATCATTTTCAACTACAAATTCAAACGTTTGAAGATCGCCATTGCATGGAGGGGAATGGGAAAACAAGGGAGGTAATTCAAGTAATTGTGTTATTATATTCGGTGTCAGGGATTTTTATGCCTGTGAAATATTTCCCATGATCGTATAATAGTGTGTTGACAATCTTTTGAGCAAAAGGCATAGAAATAATTATGTTTTGACTTTTTTTTTAGAAAATATGAAATTTCCGCTTTAAAAAATTACATCGTTCGACTATGGTCAGTAGGTAAGAATTTGTTCTGAATTTGTACGTTCCAGGAGAGTCATTTAATTTAATTTTTTCTACGCCGCCATTTTGATTTGGGAAATTTGGCCAAAATAGAAATTCACTCGTGCATAAACTAGATACTATTTTTTTTTTTTTTGTTATAGATTATTTTTTTTTCAGTCAATGGCGTAATATATGTGCAAAGAACGACTGGTAACAGTTTTATATTATTATTATTTTTAACAATGAATGCCCTTCGCCTATAATTATCCCACAATTAAATACTGTATCTTCTGACTAAGGTTGTTATTGATTGAATAAATGTTAGAAAAAAGATAAAAGTATGACATTACAAATATGATATTCTGCATATAATAATAAAGGAAGTATAAACTTAAAAATCTTACTACAAAAATATAGGATTCTCTAAAAACAACCTTCATGGGGCGAGTACAGAACAAAAATGTGAGCGTATCAGCGTATGATTATAGCATATGATTATGGTTTTAGGCTTGTATTTTACACGTTTTAACTGATCATGGATTATTGTGAATATAATCAAATCAAAACTGTCAAGTTGACTCAAGTCAACTACTATCTAGCATATTTATTTCAGTAAATGTCCAAAGGGACAGTTGGAAATGGCTGTGGAAATTTTTTTCTCAGAGGTTACCAATCAGTTAAAGGCTATGTAAGTACCATACGGATATATACTCTCCACAATACTTAGTAAAAAAGTCAGACCACCACAACAGGTATCACGTCATTTGGGATTCACGTCATTTGGGACTCAACACAAACGACATTTGGGACCCAGTTGACGACGTTTGGGACTTCATTGGCGTCATTTGGGACTCAACACAAACGACATTTGGGACTCAATATAAACGACATTTGGGACCCAATATAAACGATATTTGGGACCAGTGTTCGACACAAACGTCGGTCCCTTGGCCCGAGGCCGACTGATTTATCGCGCTTCTTTGACACTCCGTATGAATTCCAGGTACCGGTAGATATTAAAATAATGATTAGATCATACATACATTTAATTGATTTGCTGACCAGTTGTTAGTGAAATTTAAATCTTAGTTGAATATAATCCTCTGATAGAACACCAAAATACACCGAGAAACAGTCATTAATAATTAACTAACGCACGAAAATTAAATGGTAGCAGGTAGGGTGAGTCTGTCGTTCAGATTGCCTGTCAATAGTGTATAAAATAAAAAATCAATTTAGAACTGGTTTATTGGTAATGCCAACCGATATGTAACTTTACCAACGTATTACCAGTGTTGTGATACAAAAACATGTTTGTTCGTTACCAAATAACATATATTCCCGTATTTGAAATTGTAACGCATATTACAAAACATCCTGTACAAGACACCAATATAATCGACTTTTAAAAAGGTTTTCTGTAGAATAATAGAATGATAATAAGACTCTTAGAAAAATAACAACTATTCATTCTAACTTTCAATAGAATAAATTCATATTACTATCTATTGATATCTATAGAATAACTCCATGATACCAAACAGTAGAGGTAACTTGTCAGATAAAAAATCAATTTAATGGCATATTTTAAATACACAATACATTAACCTGCATTTTCTATATTACCTTTTATACAATTAGATCAGTTCTTATGGATATAATAAAATGTAAAGAAATTCTTTGTTTGGCTATTTCTATGAAAGTCACCGTTACGTTGTGCGAACATGTTTTCTTATAGATACATGATAACCAGATGATGTTAAATAGTATTATATTATATTTAATCATCTGATAAACAGTTAATGTTAAATAATATTTTACTATATATATTTAATCGTTTGATAAACAGTTGATGTTAAATAATGTTTTACTTTATTTAGTTATCTGATAAACAGTAGATGTTAACATTTTTTTACATGTGATATTGAATAAGGAAAACAATGAATCTGACTTAATGAAAATGATCACTGTATTTGGAGGCAGCTATAAAACTGAATTAGGCGACACCCCTTCGCCCTCCATGTGTTCCCCCGTATCAACTTAAATTCGGAGACGAAATCCTGATATTTATGATTAGAAGTGTGAGTGTTAGCATTTGTATTACCTTTTCTTACCCAGTCTTGGAATTTAACTGAATGGTGATAGCAACCAGTCTTTTCAGATAATAACTGAATTCTCATAGCAACCAGTAATCCAACCAGTCTGGTAATAACTGAATGGTCATAGCAACCAGTCTGATAATAACTGAATGGTCATAGCAACAAGTCTGATAATAACTGAATGGTCCTGGCAACCAGTCTGATAACAAGTGAATGACCATAACAACCATTGTCAGACCAGCTTTGAAATGAAATTAATAATTATCTGTCAAATACACCCGCCAATGTTGTTTAGGATGTAGGTTGCAGGATTACACGTCATTTGGGACTCACGTCATTTGGGACATTGATAATCAGTTTACCGATATCTCACAAGTCTACCGATACCTCACAAGTCACAATATACTTAGCACTATTCGTATTTCTGCCTATATGAAATATATTTTAATCAGAAATTAAACGATTGCTTTGAAAAATCAAGAAGGAAACAGGGATAATTCTAACAGTACCACCGGTCGTGTGGATAAGTCACGTGATGTAAAAAGCTATATCACGACGTTTGTAATCTTTGTGAAATAAACTCTTGGAAATTTATAACAGTATTTATTGCTATTTATTTCATTAAACAATAAAATGCAGTGAATGACATTTTAATAGTTAGACTGTCGAACGACAAGCAGGGTGTACGACGTGGGCTTTTTAACACGATGAACTAAAAATAATCTGGTATGTCCGCGTTCTGTAGAATATATTAAAATTAGCGTTAGACTAGATTATATCTGTTGAAAAGCGCTAAAATATAGATAATATATTAAAATACTGTTTGCAATATTGTATTCCCAACTGCCTTGGTGGAACTAATTGATAAACATGTCAATTTGTCAAGGGGCTTGCGATATACAACACATGACTAGATTTTCAGTAGTTATTATCCATTTTCAGCAATTATATATTTTTATCCAGGAGCCGAGAACATTTTTATTACAAACCAAATAAGGGAACTATACAGAAGATATGACAAAAGTCAAGAAATAATGCTTGGTATGTTGATTTTACCTAAATGCATAATAACTAAAATATCACTACTTGCTTTATTAAGTGATGACCACAACAACTTTATTCTACAGTTGGTTGATGTGTCTACTATAATTGTAGTTTACATAAACTAGCAGTGCATGAAGCAAACAGCTTATAATAAATAATCACATTTGATCACTTTGATGCACCGAGAACAAGTGTTGTAGAAAAGTTCTCTTCTGCTTATTCCAGATGATAAAGAATAATATGACATAATTGACAACGAAGAAGCAAGCCATCTAGTTTGTACAGAAAGAAGTTTCAAAGACATTTCTGGTGCCATGGTACTTACATGTACATATATATTTAGAAACAGACATAAATGAATAAAACAAGGTTTTTCTTCTCTGAGAGAAATTCAACATATCATCAGATTGGTAAGTCTCTAATGCATACGAAATTAAGATGCAAGGATGCATTTATGGGAGAAGAAAGATTAAGAGAGATGGAAATAGTTACTCATATTGTGGAAACTTTTCTCACAGAGCTTGATAAACAGGAAAATGTAACTAACATTTGATATAAGAGTAGACCTTGGGGTCGCGGTACCTGGCAAAATTTCCCTCATAGCACACTGTATGGCATATTCCCAACTTCATTAGCCAAGTGGGAGCTGATCAGTAGGAAGCTAAACCCCATTTCATTCCATTTTTCATCTCGTCTCATCTGTGACAAAGCTAACTAAAACATTTAACATACAATATAATTAAATTAAAGCTTTCATCTTATAACTGTTGAGCCAATTTAAGTCGACTAATACATAGTATATTTTTTTTCTCAGTTAACTACATCAGAAAAATCAAGTTTGAAATGGCTATTCACATTGTGGAAACGTTTTCTCACAAAGCTTGATCGGTCAGGCAAAATGTAAGTAACATACATATTTGTATTTTTAATCAAGGAACTAGTTCTATACTCTTGCTTGGTAATTTAGTTATTCTTCTCGGGCCAATGCCTAGGGCTCTGCTATTTCAACTACTTGGCATGCTTGATTTTTAACAATCACATCCATAGATTATCTTCAAGTTGTGATATGTGTATCTTTACTGTAAATAGCAGTATAAAAATGTTGGATAATATTTTACTTTTCAAAACGATTTTGAAAGGTAATATCCAATTTGTTGCCAATGGAAATATAATATGAATGGGCCCAAATAATTAGACATTGCCAAGTAAATAGTCACTGTCCTGATGTAGTAGAGAATTTGGATTTGGAAACTCAATACATGTTCGAACCGTGTGAATAGTGGACCTATTATGTGGTTTCAGTCCCAAATCTCCCGACTTTTTTCTGACATCTCAGATCTAACCCATTTGATTTGAGCATAATAATCTCCCCGGGTATGTAACTTGACAAGACATAATAAGTGTTACGCAGAGTTAAAACAAAATAGAGACCCAGTCTCGATGTGGCAAAATAATTTGTCTATTTAAACATTATGAACCATAAAAAAGTATTCTTATTGCCTATTTTTTTATTTTTTAGGCTTAAAGAGTATTTGATGTATGATAACAACGAGAGAACCCAAGCATCAATCTATTTTAAAATTCTGGAATAGAATGCATTTGACCCAATTTTTATATTTTTATTTTTGTTTTTAATGTTAAATGTTCTCCCAAACACAATTAGATTTGAATTCTCTTTAGAAATATATGTATCGTATAGAAAGTCAAGTGACATATAACTAACTCATTTAGAATATGGTCGGAAATCATAAAGTATTTAACAGGCATTATCTAGAAACCAAATATAGATCAAATATACCCAGAATTACAAAAAAGCCTTGACCTGCATTAAGATGACTTTCCCTTTCTACCTTTCTGTGTTATTAGGGTGATTCTGTCCTACAACTAACCCACTCTTATATCAAATGTCAAGGGTACCCGGTGAGGGGGCGCAAATGGTTAACACACACACATTGGATCAGAAGGTCTTGTCATTGATTCAAATAGTTCAATTGTCTAGGGTCCTTCAAAGTGAACGCAATGGGGGATGGGGGGGCGATTCCGGGCTTGTACACAATTATACTTTGCTTTGTCGTTCACTACTGACATCTAGTTGAAATTTCTCGGCCAACGTTTATACTCACTGAACTGTTATGCCCCCCTTGCTTATGTACATATTATTTAATACATGTATTTGCAACTTTCTTTAAAATTATGTAATTTAATAGATGTAAAAAAAATCATATTAGTGCATAATTAATCTCATTAGTGATTGGTTTGGATGTTATTAAATTTAGATATTTTTGAATTATATATTTTTGAGGTTTAGGGTAGAAATACTGTGTACATATCTTTATATTCTCATTTCTTGTTTTAGTGTAAAAAAACTTAAATAACTATTGTATATTTTGTGATTGGGAAAGGTTGGGGGGGGGGGGTCATTATATAACACAATTTCGTTAGTATAATAATTATTTTTCTGTTTTTCTGTTAACATTCAAATATATATTTACTTTTTTCCCATCATGTTTGAATAAATAACAATTAAACAAAAAATATTATTGTTACCTCATTAATCAAACATTACAGGTTAGGTTAAACAGAGTAAAAGGGGGGGGGGGTACTGCATGGGAAAGGTTGCTATAATGGATACAAATTGGGTGGTGATACACAAGTTTGTATGAAACCACACAAGTTTCAAAAATTTCAACACAAGTTTCAAAAATTTCAACACAAGTTTCAAATATTTCAACACAAGTTTCAGAAATTTCAACACAAGTTTCAGAAATATCAACACAAGTTTCAAAAATTCTAACACAAGTATTGTGTAGCTTTTCACACAAGTTTCAACACAAGTTTGTGTTGTTTGATAAATTTTAACACAAACCTTGTGTTGTTTCAACATTTAACACAAGTTTGTGTTGTTTCAACACAAGTTTGTGTTGTTTCAACACAAGTTTGTGTTGTTAAATAGTAACACCTAACTTGTGTTGAAAACAACACAAGTTTGTGTTGTTTCAACACAAGTTTTTTTTCAGTGCACCAATAAGGGGGAACCACGCCAGAAAATCTGGATGAACATTTTTCGACCCATTCCGGGATCGAACTCCCGACCCACAGCCTAGCGAGCCTGCGTCTTACCCACTTAGCCACGGTATTCGAAATAGTATTTGCAAACCATACATTTATATCACGTTCAATGTTGTTTAGATGGCCGAATGGTTAGCACGTGCACGCTGTAACATAAGGTCTGTCATTGAATAAACTGGCGTGGTTTCGATTTCCCGTTTTTACGTGACATGGAGCAGGGCCGCCTTTCCAATCTCGTGGGTTTTCTCCGGGTCCTCCGGTTTCCTCCCACTGCTAAAAACTCCTACGCGCAAGCGAATTATTGAAATACAATTGAACGGTGTTAACACCGAAATGACCTAGTTGGTGTCGAGTGGATGTTAAACTCCATGTCCCCATCTCTCTCCCACGATGTTGTTTTCAATTTTAACACTCCAGCAAGCCACTCAATCTGACGAAGAGCGAGTCGTTTGTATCAATAGAATGGTCCCGATCAGGTGCTCAATCGCCAAACTGAGCACATGGTGGCGACACCAAACGACATCATAATGATGGTTGCCAGGTAGAAGTATCATATTTCTAAATTTGTTTGCCGTTCATGATACAACAATGAAGAAGACAGTCCCAATAATAGAAATAAGATGAAATAGAATTGATATTTACACTGAACAAATAAAGAAGTTGAATTATACGTAACATTGTCTTAATTTAGAAATTACATGAATGGAAGTTAGAAGTTACATGAATGGAGGTTAGAAATTACATGAATAGAAGTAAGAAATTAGACGATAGCATGTTAGAATTTTGGCACTAATATACCGCCATAGGTAATAGCCTACGCTGGCTAATAGCAACCCGGTCACATAGTTTTAGTTTTAACATACCATCATTCACAAAAACATTTCTCACTCAATTTGTTTTTGTGAAATGGGAAATACATCTTCGGCCAACTCCGTTTGTCTATAGTAAGACAAATTAAGCAATCAGATGACACCCCAAATTAAAAGAAAACACCAGTAATGTTTTATATATTAATAAATTATAACTCAAGTATAAATTGTACTATTTCTAAATGGTTGGAAGGTTGCACGAGAACATTGATCGCTTTGTGTACATGTTGATAAACTTTATGAAGAGTTAGACGTGCAACACTTTCTGAGATAAAAAAACCACGAAAAAAAGACATGGGCAGTGTAGAATTTAATTAGGATTCGATATTTGTAATAAATAGTCAGCGATCACAGAATTCTCACACGCCTCCGCCCGCTTTACGAAGAGGTGTAATCCCCTGACGCAAACATGGCCTCTTTTGATCTAGGGTATACTTGGCAATAACAATGTTTTGAGAAGGATTTGAAGCAAAATTATGATAAATTAATGGTTTGTTCTCACTTTCCCAGCAGATTAACCCACTAATTAAGCGGATTAGGGATTAGTAATTGATTAGTGAGTTATACTCTGTTTGAATTATTGCATGAACAGTTCAATTTAACTTCCCAGAAACATGGTTTGCAGAAACTGTATGGTAAAAACAATTCTGTGACTAGATTTGTGAAACGAGCGGCCGTGTTAGCCCTTGTAAAACCCGAGATAAATCGTCATGGAATTGACCACATGTAAGTTTGTTTGTTCTTGATGGAGGGGGTCTATAGATGCAAACAGCACGAGTGGATGTTTTGCAATGCTTGATTAATGTTTCAATATACTCAAATGAGGAGTACAGAGGGGGTTGAGAATCTCAACATTCAGCTGGTATTTATAGACAACAGCGACACCACCACCTACTGATGTACTTCTGGGAACATGCTTGAATGTATAGCCTGGTGGGGTTAATTCAGCTATTTTAGCCTCATCACCGTTTGATTTTAACCATGTCTCTGTTAGATACAGAATGTCAATTTGATTTTCAATGATAAAATCGAAGATTTTAAGTGTCTTGTTACGACAGGAACGGGAGTTCCAGAGAAATATATTCAGTTGAGATGACTTATGCTGCGGACAGACTTCTGCAAGGTTTCTTATATTGGTGCCTATGGGAGGGTGTTGACAGTTTTTGTTTACAGAATTTAATGTCACATGTACCTTTATAGGAAAGATACCCTGATCATAATTCACCTTACGTTTACCTCCCCGACTTCTTCGACCACTCCGAAATATCCCAAGATCTTTCAGATAGTTAACCTCTAAATTTTCACAAGTTTTTTGACCAACGTGTTAAATTTGGTATACTGCATGTTATGTATATATCTAATTTCCTTTATTTATACGATCTATAAGGTGTATTATTTTTCATCGTAAAATAATCAGATTGTAAGTATGTTCATAGGTTGTATTATCTCGTAATCAAGCTCACTGGAAGACGGTTAATTCACAAACTTACTGTATCCGTATATTTACAGTGTTGTGGTGAATTTACAGTTCAAAGTTAAAAAACAAACTCATAGTTATTTTCCATTTACCGTTTTCAGGTAAAGTTACACACAAAGTCAAATTACAGAAACACTGTAATTTTACAGCTGAATGTTTATTTACAGTAATTTTACTGGCAACTATAGCTGCCAGTGTTTTTCATGTAAATTTACCAGATTTTTTTTCTAACAGTGTACATTACTTTACACTGCTGCTTCGAATTGTCCATTAGAACATTATTCAGGCATGGTTAAATGGACAATAAACCCTCAATGAATACGAAACAGGGATGTGTTAATCGATATTGTAGCCCTTATATTTAGGGATTTTCTTTGATACTATTTAAAATGCTATTCAGATATCGCCAATAAAATATTTTTAACGTACGAAGATTTTTTTAAAAGAATACGAAATTAGCGTTATTGTTGCGATGCTTTTTGCCGGTAATTTATAATGTCTGCACTGTTAAAAAATGAATGTAAAATAACATCGAAAAATACGTATTTTTTAAAAACATAACGCTGTAAAACATATCACTGCGTTTTTTATACTATAGATTTACTGTATTGGTGAGGTGACATGGGATTGCTATTAAAGGTAGGTAAATTAACCATAAAAGTGTAGTTTCACAAGTTAGAACTGTATACATGTATCTTCTCAGAAGTGGTTAGGGTACTTGTTATATTCTGGCAAGCTGTAAATTTTGTCAAGTACTCCTCCATAGGCGTACGGGCTCGATGACAGTTAGGGGCAGAACCCGAAATGCCCGATAAAATTTTGGGTTTACAGACAGTGGCGCCAGTGTTCTTCGCCTCTCCGGAGCTTACCTTGTATGGACCCCAAGAAATCTTTTTTGAATATTTGACGACTGCAAACGCGTTTTCCTGCTATTTCAGCCCGTGAACAAAGCAACTTCAAAGGTGTCTAATATAGCTTAATAAAGGTGACTGACTCGAATTCCAATCAACCAATCAATCGTTTACAGTCCACAAAGACGGTACAGTTGGGCGAAAATTTTGAAAATTTGACTGCCGCAAACGTGTTTTCCTGCTATTCCAGCCTGTGAATACAACAACTTCAATGTGGTTCAATGCAGCCTACCCGACTGACCCCAATTCCCAACAACCGATCAATCGTCGCGGAATCTGGAGGGCCTCACCATCCCCGAGAAAATTTTGAAAATTTAACCACCGCAAATGCGTTTTCTGCTATTTAGCCCGTGTAAGCAACTCCAAAAGTGTCCCAATGGTTTTGTAACCGAAACCTCACTCTGAATTCCACCCATCCAATCACACTGTTACAACTGCATTCACAAATAATAATCGATACCCGAAAAATGTCGCACAAAGTAGAGTGACTCCAAAAGTGTCCCAATGGTTTTGTAACCGAAATCTCACTCTGAATTCCACCAATCCAATCTGACTGTTGCAGCTGCATTCACAATTAATAATTGATACCCGAAAAAGTTTTAATCCATAGCCAACTCAGAACAAATTCGTGGTATTCAATCAAATTTTCGGAGCTGACCTTATATGGATCCCCAAGAAAAATTTGGCATATTGAACGGCCGCAGAAGCGTTTTTCTGTTATTCCAGCGCGTAAAATTAGTGTTTTATTAGATTCCTCGCACTTTATTTTGTCATGTAGATAAAATGATTTTTTTTTCACTTTACCCGTCTGCCCAAAAAGTCTGATTGCCCGAAAAGTAAGGAAAAAAAAAATCGCCCCAAACTTTTTTAAGATGAAAGCGAAACCGGATACCAAGCTAATGCAAGGCGAGCAAGTGACCAGTCTCTCAGTTGGATTGATCGATCACGCTAAAGCTCATCTCGAGTGCTATGGTGTAAAAGGCCGTGCGAGCCCTCTTCCTTTATAGTGAACCGCTTATACAACCGAGTGAGGCTCGCCGGAAGCGTAGTCCAGTGAACTAGATAATGTAAAAAATAAAATTTAAAATGGTCGTCGAAAATTTTATGGGCCCCATTTTGTGTTGGGCCCTAGGCAGCTGCCTACACTGCCTGTAGGGTAATCCGCCTCTGTTAACGCCCACTTCATTCTATAAACCTAAAACCATTACATACGCTTGAATTCAAGCGTGAGCCTATTATGCCGTAATCCGATTCGTCAAAGATTAATTGACTAGACAGATATAATATAAACCCCTTGTCAAAGTGAACATACGTAGAAGCTACATTTGAACTTGGAATTCAGAAACCGGAGCTAATTAGCGGTTTCATTGGGATCGCAGTCGCCTGTTTGAAAAGGGAGGATAATGTACGCAATGTGTGTACGCACAGACATCACTTTGTGTCCTAACGAACAGAAGACCCGTGATATTTTTGTCGCGAGGATAGTGCCATGTACTGGGATATAAGTGTCTAGAGGGTCTAGCTGGCTGGTCAACTCTTGTTTAAAATTGCCTTTGATCCCTTGTATGAACTTATGTGGCTTGGAGATAGGGATGTCGTCTCATCCCCGTGGGTTTACTCCGGTTTCCCCCGACAGGAAAGACTACTGCATGTGCGCTATGATAATAAAAATGAAAATATGATTTGTCAGCGATATCACTCCGGCACTTCGGTTTCCTCCCACAGGAAAGGCCCTGCACATGCGATATGATAATGAAAATGAAAATATGACATGTCACCGATATACCCCTCGGTAGAAGCTTACGTTAATATCAAGAAGAACAAGAAACAAGTATAGTACAATTAATATGCTTGCCATTTGTTTTGATGTTGGTTTGACTGGCATTTATTATCTATTAACCTTCATACATTTTTAATTTTCCAGAAGTGAGAAATAATCAGTAAATGGCAATAACAAAAGTAAAGTTCGTGACCTCGCTGTTTCTGTATACATGTATATTATTATATTTTTACACATATCCTAATCAATATATTCATTATTATTGATAAGTACAGCAGGACAGAGCCTGGGCAAACTTACTTCCGCGGCAGAAGGGATTTGTAGCTCTTCAAATAATCACAATGTTGGCATATGTAGATCAGGATAATGTGGCTTGGTTATTTCCATTCTTTGAAAAAGTATTCATGCTCAAGATCTTTCAGGTATTTCGTAATTATTTTTGAGTGTGAGTGGGTGTGCGTGTGGTGGGGTGGGGTACAGTCACCGTGTCCCTTATTCCTCACCAACCTACGACTATCGAGAGACTTACATATAGTCAGGGGCGTAGCCATGAAATATATATTGAGGGGATCCGCAACGGTGGGGGGGGGGTTACCCCCATAAATTTTGTTTAAAGTCTCAGTCTTCTGTAAACATTGTTTGGCATATTTTACGGGGTTAAACTAAAACATCACACCAATACAACGTTTATCATGTTTACAGACAGCGGCAGACGACGAAGCGTGGCTTACCCCCACCTAAGAAAATTTTGGAATATTTGACGGCTGCAAACACCTTTTCCTGCTATTTCAGCCCATGAACAAAGCAATTTCAAAGTGGTCTAATATTACCTAATTAAGGTGGCTTGCTGACTCGAATTCCAATCAATCGATTACACCCATGAAGACGGGACTGTTGGGAGAAAATTTTGAGAATTTAACTGACACAAATGCGTTTTCCTGCTATTCCAGTCTGTAACCTGTGAATACAGCAACTTCAATTCGGTTCAATATAGCCTACCTGGCTGCCAAGAATTCCAAACAACCAATCAATCGTCGCGGGCTATGGGAGCCTCACCCTCCCGGAGAAAATTTAACCACCGCAAATGCGTTTTCTGCTATTCTGGCCTGTGTGAGCAACTCCAAAAGTATCCAATGGTTTTGTAACCGAAATCCCACTCTGAATTCCAACCATCCAATCACACTGTTGCAGTTGCATTCACAAGTAATAATCGATGCCCGAAAAATGTCGCACAAAGTAGAGTGGTCCCAGACAAAATGTTTTAATCAATAGTCAACTCAGTATAAATTTGTGGTATTCAATTTAAAGAAAAGTGAAATTAGTGTTTTATTAGGAAGTTAGGGAAGCAAAACTAGAAATGCCCGAAGCAGGTTTACGGGCTGCGGGCAGTTTGTTTTCTTCGCAGGGCGAAGAAGCGGAGCTGACGTTGTATGGACCCCCCAAGGAAATTTTGGAATACTTGATGGCCGCAAACGCGTTTTACTGCTATTCCAGTCCTAAAATTAGTGTTTTATTAGATTTCGGGCACTTTATTTTGCCAAATATTTTTTTTTTTTTTGGGGGGGGGGGGGGGGTCCAAGTATATTCAGACCCCCCCCCCCCCCAGGAAAACAATTGGGGGGGGGGGGGTCCGACACCCCCGGACCCCTCCCCCCCATGTGTGACGCCCACACATATAGTGCATTACATTTATTATTAAATTGGGCCTAAATTGGCATTCATGTGGGTTGGTGCTCTTTCAGTAACAGTGCGGGAAAAATAGTGTAAAACAGAATATTATTTGACTTAAGCCCAACGTAATCGTGGGATCGAACACATTCCGCGGGGTTTGAGATCGGTTATCCGCAGCGTGACCACTGGCACGGAACCGTATAAAAATCAATCAGCTACAAACATGTTATTCTGTGACAGTCCAGTAAGAAATCTATTATTAATAATATATGTAGGCACATGCGGCGTAGTTTTATCGCTCTGTATTGGCTGGGTCGTAAAGGTCATTTCTTTCATACTTAATAAATATTTAATGAAAATATATGTTCTCACAACCAATACAAGACTAAATTCTTGAAGCACTATACGTAGTTAGGTAGTCAAATTCCAGGTGAAATTTATGTTTGCTTTTCTTTTAGATAAAAAGCTTAGACGAGTTTTTTAATAATTTGTGTCTGTATTTTTGTTGTATTATGTAATCAGTGTTTGCTTTTCTTTAAGGATATTAAAACATACATTATGCAAGAGCTAAATCTGCCTATTGTACGTCTTTCTTTCGACCTGAAATGTTATATAAACTATTAATAAGACATTAATTAACGTATGCAGACCATAATCAACTCTGGGTATCAACGATAGCCAGTGATATTTGTTGGATTATGATCCGATTTAATACATAACTTTCCTCCACGATTTAATGATTAAATGGATAATCGAGACTATGATTTTTGTCGTATCGAGGTTAGATGGAACTTTCATTCGCTTAATTCTCGGCTAATCCCACGAAACACTGCTTTAATGAAAGTAAATTTTTGTTCCAAATTATTACTGGCCAATAGTCCGATTAACAACCAATAGCTAACCGCGTAACAATAACAATATGATTGCGCTTTAATCAAAGCTCCATGACGCACGATTTATTAATCCCAATAGTAGAATATTGCAAAGAACTAATTGCGTGACAAACGAGGCTATCAACACAGATACAATGTAAAAAGTACTCTATGGAGACGAACAAGACTTTCACCGTTTTTAATACCTTAAATCACTGTCCAAGATTTGGGGAAGACCCCAGATTAAACGAAGGGCTGTCATGTTGCTGCTGTACATGGGATAGATTTGTTAGAACGGGAAGAATAGATACACTCCCTCAAACGCCCAAGTATCAGAAGCCAACCAGCAGTGGGCAGAGATGGATCTCTCGGGCCTAAAGCTGGGAAATAGGGTCGAACTAACAGCCCCCTTTTCATAACAGAACATACTGAAGAACGTTCTTCCAATCTTGACTTGCAGTCCTCGGAAATTGGATTCTGTTAATATGGGACGAAATATCAGAAAAAGCTCTTGCTAAAATGAGCTACTATTGTTTTTGTCATCTGGACAGAGGATGCAAAGTTCATTCACGCTATTCTCAACTTGTTTTAGTCATTCATTGACAGACAAACAATCCCTACACTACATTGATTTACAATGTCAATTAATCGGGTACTAATTATGTCCTTGTCGCTCTGCTATACATATAGTATTGTATAAAGCTATTACAATTTGTTTTCCTCTTTCCCCTCGATCAATTCCCGTGACAGCCATAATTAAAATGGCTTCTATACAATTGAACACGACTGTGCATGACGAGAAAACTCTCGCCGAAACGTCGCCTGCAGAAATAAATCTTTCAAGTAACTTGTGTGCCATATAATTGTGTCAAGTGTTATATATAGCCTTCACCATTTAAACACTATATTTAAAATTGAGCCTTTACCAGCATGGTTATGCCTTTCTGAATTATAGCAGTAAATCACTGATTTTTCACTTATATTACACATGTCATCTTTAAGTTTGAATCGGGGCATTAAACAATTTATTTACTGATTTAGCCTTCTGTCCGGGGTTTATGAAGAACTATCTACATTTTACGGATAACAATTATATTTTTGATATTATCCCCTAATGTTCGTGGTGTTAAAGGAATTTTCTATGCCGAGAGTTTGAAATGTTTTTTCTTTTGAATTTGCTGAATAAATTTTACCGGTAATAAGTTTTATAAACTTGGTTTAGCAGTAGTAGTCAGTATAATTGCTTCGATTGATACCACCGGTGTCCATGCTGGACTTGGAGTCACAAGTCAGACTTTTTCATTTCATACCATTTGCCACCACCAACAATATCAAGCTTGGATTCAAATGGACTAAAAAAGTGACTCCTTTGTAAACAATGAACGAAATCGAACCATTTTTGGACTGATATTCCTTTTAGATCCAAATGATTAGATTATAAGGCCATTGTGTGATTCAAAATCCCTAATCAGATAAGCAGCTTTAGAATAAGTACTTTTGATTGTACGTGGTCTTAAACTACAAATTTTACCTTTATTGTGGCATGTTGAGCTTTTAAAGGGACAATAACACTCTTGCTGGCTTGGCAGCCCCAGAAAATAAATAATAGCCTTATTCTAAGTACTAGATGTTTAAGTGTCCTACCTGTTGTGTAAATTATCCATTACGACCTATTTTACTTGTCCAGAGGGTTCGAAAATATTTTAAATCAAAGTCACATTTGAAAAGGTTTACGTTAGACTTTTCAAATCAATTAGTTGAATTTTTCCAATTTTTTTAAATTAGGTGTGTTAAGATGAAACTTATATCATCAATTAATTGGAATATTGTAAAATAATACAATTTGTTGACCAGAATGAAGATCGGGACATATTATTTAGTTACAACAAGAGTGTTATTGGGGCTTTAAAAGACAGACATGGCTAATGAAAGCACGCTTCAATAACAATGGCGTGGTTCGTTTGCCAATATTGATGACTAATTTAAATTTCTCAATCATTCTGACCCATAATAATCACAGGCACTTGAGGGGATTAAAACAGAACTTACTACTACTGCTTGACTGTATATAGTCCAACAATAGTAGGAAGTTTCATTTTAATCCCTTCAAGTGCCGGTGATAATAATCCGGCGTACAATATGTTTATTGGGTGTTCCGTATCCCCAGATTAGTATCAGGCCACCATGATGCAGTCGAGAGGATTCACTGGAGGTGAAAAACTCACCTCCGTGTTTTTATCAATTATAACACCAAGTATTTACGTAGCCTATCTGATCTTCCATATTATATTATATTTGAACGACTTACCTTGAATGCAATTCCCTTCCAGGTGATATAGACAAATAATCATTACAAAACTATTCGCGATTCTAATTAGTAGAAATATTGATCTGGCATCGGTTCGTCTTCGTTAATTGACAACTATAACCTCACTACGCATTGATTACGGTCTGTTAATATTTAAAATGATTCGTGCGTGCACAGAACCGATTAATATGCAGTTTTGTGCTGCGATTTCTCCCCTGATGGACGTTGGCGTAAATCTCTAGTAATAGAACCAATTGAACATTTTTACTAAGTTATATTTTGTAAATCATTCCATAAGGGGGATGAATTCGCATTAGCCCCGAAATGTTTTCAAATCCCATCCTTAATATTTGTATTTTTAAATTATGCTAATATTTAATAAATACATTATCTTAGAGAAAAAATCGAGTTAAACAATTACAATACCTATATTGAAGTGGTATCAGCTGTCCACGAATAGAGTAAGCCAAGTCAGAATAGATCCATTACTATAAAAGAAAGATATATATTAAATGTATTGGAGCAGCACAGTGAAATGTTTTGTTATCTTATAGCCTGCAAGACTAAGACTTTCCGGCTGTTCAGAGCAATATCCTGTTACATATACATTGACAAAACAAAGTAGATAAGATCGGGTCAATGAAGATGAGTATTAAAATACAATACAATATTAATATTTACATCTATTGTATGTTTAATAGATGGGTTTATTTAGGACAGATCCAGCTGGGTTGTTTGCGGCTCAGTAATAGACTCACCCACTTGACCTAGTGCTAGCAGATCAGAGAAAGTATTTCCAATGGCCCTTTCTGATTCAGCAAACCTTGATACAGGTCATGAAATAATTAATATGACTCATATGGGATCTTATTAGACTCTCACACTGCAAATAGCAACCCATTGCAAGTTAAGAGTATCCATAGCGCTCTGAGAGCACAGGTTTCTCGAACCATAACGCAAAAGATTTGTCATGGTGACTATGACGATCTCGCTTCATTATTGGCCACACCAAAGGACTCCGAAAGAAGACAATCCCCAGGTCTTAATAGGGAAATTTTTGATATTAAACTATGGACTGACGCCTTCTTAAAAGTAAGTGCATGTATACGCTGCTCAGTTCATCCTATTAAATTTCAGGATTTGTTCAAATATATTAGCATCATCCGATTAGGGGCATCAAGGATTAGGACTACGGACTGGCAATCATATGACGAACAGTTTAGACTAATGTTGAACCAGTGACTAACCAGTTGACTCAATTCAATACAAAAGGTCGTTCTACTTTGGGGTAAAATGGTTCCATTATTTGACGGTCAAATTTTCTGTCACTTCGACACTAAGTCACTGACCAAATGTCAAATGTTTGAGATAATTAGGGGTGGAATCTATGAATTGCAAGTCACATTCATTCAGAATAGTTGCAGCTACAGCTGCATCAATTGCTGGTTACACCAAAGAAACCATTCAAGGTGCAGGGAGGTGGAAGTCCGAATCCTTCAAATCCTACATAAGAATCTCCACGGCTAATATGTCATCATTTTGATTTGAAAATTTCAGGTAAGGTAAAAGCCATGTAAGAAGAATCTGGGGTCTTGGGTTATGTATCATGAAAAGAGCCGTCACTATGTCCATAAAAGGCATGTTGGCTTAAACCTTGGATTAAATCGATTGAATATTTGGTGGCAGGTCTACAGTGGTCTTAAAAAATGCCGGACCGGGCCCACCTGACCGTAGACAGGTGGGCCTAAGCTCATTTAAAAAGTGGGCCTAAGCCTATAAAGAAAAAGAGAAAGTAAGGTAAAAGAGAAGAAAAAAGAAAAAAAGTGAAAGAAAGGAGAGGGGAGGAAAGAAAATAAAACAGGAAAGAGAGGACAGGACACAGGACAAGAGAAAGAAGAGATAGGAAGCTTTTGTCTGAAATATTTGAAAAATGGGTTTGCGGTTGTCAATTTTCAAAATTTTCCTGGGGGAGAACCTCCCCAGACCCCCGTCAGGCACTCGCGCGCCTTGGGCGCGTACGTGTGTGGGCCTAGGTCAATGACCGGCATGGGTCGTAAATTCAAAAAAACCTTGAACAAAACTTGACACTATAGAATCAATACCACCAGATATACTGGTTATTCACTGCCGGGGTAATGACCTTGGAACATTAAATGTTGCATACTTCCGCAGAAAAATAAGGACAACATTTCAATTTATTACAAATAGGTTTCCAAATACTTTCATAGTGTGGTCGCAAATCCTACCCCCAAATTTTCGGGTAGTTGCTAAGTCCTTATCAAAACAAAGACCCGGACTTAATAAATTTGCAGCCAAAGGAATATAGCACTTAGGTGTAACATATATCAGATATCCAGATATAAAAGTTGGCATTAGTCACTTATTGATTTGCTGATTCTCAGGGTCACGTCGAAAAGATTCCCTGACACGCCTCAGGATCACTTAACAGTGTATATATTTTAATATGTTCAAAATCAGTTAACATTGGTGTTTTTCTTTTTAGTGTTTCGAATTTAAAACTTGATCACACGGACAAGGGGAAAAACATAATACCGATGATGAAACCGGGACCGGGTTTGAGGCGATGTACCTTCTCGTGTTCTTTCCCCCACATGAGTGGATCGTCAGCTGGGTTTTTGGGATGTTCTCGCATGTAGGTCTCGAACACGATGTTGACAATTGCAGGGCTTTGGGGTTTTTTAATTCACGTTGTGTATATGATCAGTTAACCCAGGGATACTGTGTTTTTACAACTATGTTTATATATCATATACAGGAAAGTTCAACATCTATGATAGTACATTAGGAGTTATTATAATATCTACAGTCTGACTTTAACAAGTCTAAAACTCAGACCTAACGGCTTAAACACTACCCGAGTCTCGCACCATAGGGTATGAGTACGTTCTTTAAGAAGCATGTATGCTGTTTGAATCTCGACCTTTAAGTCGAGGCGGCTAAACGTCCCTCTGTTGACGGCAATGTTGTCCAACTGATGTCTGTATCCCGGCCTCTAAGCTGAGGTGGCTAAACGTCACTCTAGGACCTTTCTATGATTTGTCACACAGAATTTGAAAGATTCGTCAATAACTATTACTTCTATAGCCTTCATAAAGTTTTTGGAACACTGAATATCGACAAGGGATGTCCACTCATGGCCAAAATGCTTCTCACCAAATTTGAAAAAAAACCCAGTTAAAAACTGTAGTCCCTATTTAGTTCGCCAGGTTTTCCAGAGAGGAGGCATAGCCCAAGTACTAAAGATCACAGAACGTTGAATAGGGTTCGTCCAAGCATGGCCACGATGCTTCATGTCATTTTGAAGTGTGTAAAAGATTCAGACCGGGGTGGCGTCCTTATTGCGCAGATACGACGACGTAACATGATCTCCGAGCGAGTCAAGATCGCCATACGCGCTGTAAAAGCGTGATGGAAACGCTAGATATCCTGCTGTGATCTCCATGGTCGTCAATGTTCAAAGCAAACGCAAAGTTTCTGCGATCTGACCTGGAAATCTGTGAGAACTCGACCTTTTTCAAGTTTGTAATTTTTTGGGATATTTTCTCGCGTTGTGTTCACGTTTGCCGGCGACAGTGTGCATTTTCTAGTCACCGTGCGTGCGTAGCAGCGCAATAAGGACGTAATGTCTGACGGGGCATTATCTAACCCGTTACAAAGCGGAGCTGGAAACCCTTTCATTCAGATTTCCAATATTAGGACTTATTGCAGCGCGTATCCAAACTTCTCACATTAATCCACCTTAGTATCATGGGCCATCTTACACCGAAAACAAATATTCATGTAACAACATATATTATGTTTCCTTCTTTACACAATTCGCACTCTATCTTCGGAGACTGCTGTGCGTTGTTTAATTACAGACAAGAATATAGTAAAAAGTGATCGACAAGTAAACCATACAAGAAAATAACAAAATGAAGAGTAAGTCAAGAGGTAGGAAAGCGGCGTAATACCATTTGATTTTGTAAGGCGACATGTATTTGATAGTGGTAACTGGTTTTATTTTTAAAGTAATTAGTGTTGTGATTGTATAATGTTCACTTTGTCCTAATTATAATTTAAATGGGCCAAAATTGAAGTCTAATTCGTGTTTTTGTTTCCCAATGTTATTGATAACAGAGTTAGAGGTTTAACTCCTTTAACAATCCAATCCAAACTTCACTTACCATGGATATGGTAAGTAGTATATTATCTTACATTGTTACTTGTCCGTCTGTTTATATCGTATACATTATATTGGTCTTTGTTTGTACTTGATTCTTGTATTCTACTTGCTTATCAGTGAAAAAGGATTTTTTTTGTAGAGACGTGCATGGGCTCTCATAACCCGTTTGTACTTGATTCTTGTATTCTACTTGCTTATCAGTGAAAAAGGATTTTTTTGTAGAGACGTGCATGGGCTCTCATAACCCGCACATCTTTGAATCTCATTCAACCTATATCTATCACACAGTTTTATCTATGGTTTTAAAAATAGTTTATCCAGTGCAAGTCATTGATTGTAAGCTGTAGTTCTTCCCTGTTAGTATTACGCTGATTTGTCCATATTTCAATTATCCCTAGGCCTACAAATGAGAGATGATTTTTAAATACGGAAGACAGTCGTGCGGAACAAACTGAAATTAATGGGGTTTAACCTTCTGCGTTTCTACACCGACTGGGCCCGGCTAATGAAGACGAACTAATAATTACATACAACTGGCGGTTGTCTTTTTTACTTTATCGACAAGTGCTGATATTTTTTGATATCAAAAAAGACGAGTAGGATAATTTTTTTATCCTGGAGTCGAGTTGTCGCCTTATGAAGGTCGACATCAGGACATCACGACATCAAGATATGAGACCAATCAGCGACCATTCCAATATTAGCCTAACTAAAAGTTCTGTGATTTAAAGCAGGCGCCTTATTACATATACTCATACACAATCCACTCGTTCAATATTGCACGTTTGGTAGCACTGTACGATAAAATAAAAGTAGAAACATGTAAACACTCCCCCCTTATTAACATTTAACTCCCGCTCTTGAACATTCATTGACAGATTCGTTTATCCCCTTCAATCTTATGGGGGAATATCGATTCGTTGACGTGGAATTCGAGTTTTATAATGATTCACGATAAGACCACTGTGAATCAGTTTCATATTGTAAACTGCTGTTAAAGACTGTTTATAAATTATAGGAATAAAATCTTATCTTATGCCGCTAGACGATATTCTCGATGACGTCAGTTTTTTTGTTTATTACACATGTGCACTGCCGCTAAAATTTGTTACCTTTTTGTACGCTTGATTATGAAGAGCTAATAAATCATGACGGTTTCGGGTTATGTATTTCGAATTTCTAGCATCGAGGAAAAGGGCTGTATACTGTATGTAAGATATTGAAACAAAAATGTACCTACCATTTGATTCTCAATAAAGCGTTAACACTCCTAGCATTAGGCATTACTAATGGTAATGAAAAAGCCTTGACCTTCTACATAGACTGGCTTGCATGCCGTTTTTATGGTTTTCTGCCGTGAAAATCTATGGAAGACCAAAAGAGTATTTAAATGAAATGAAATGGGGTTTAACTTCCTGCTCAGACTGGGCTAATGAAAACAGGCATACGTCATGCAGTGTTCTATAAGGGAAATTTTACCCGGACAGGGCGCTACGACTTACTCTTAGGACGAGTTCAAAATGTCAGGGGATCTTTTACATTCACGAAATGACTATACGGGACCTCCGTTTTCTCTCCCATCCCAACGACTAGACAGCTGTCATTGTCAGGCCCTACGTTCTGCACCACTGACTCGGAGAAATCACACCGGAAAATCCCGCTGAACTTTCTTGGCCAACACCTGGATCAACACTCGCGACCCCCACGCTTACTAACTTAGCCACCATGTCTCCTTCCCAGTGATAGACCCAAAGACGGATAAAAACATAAGCACCTAGTTGAACAATTGGTCCGGTTTTAATGTCATAATTTAATACTGAGTTTTGTTCCAGCCGTTAAGTAAAATGTTAAATTCGGTATAGTTGGGTACGAGACCTAAAATCCGTGACCAATTTGCGGCGAAGTTGTTGTGAAGGTGGTTTCCATAAGAAAAAAACCTGCTGAAGCGATTAAGCTTGGGTGCCTCTCTCTAAAATGCTGGCGGAAGCCCCTAGAGGGCCAAATTTCAAAATGGTGGTCAGATGTGGCGGGAAAATATAAAATTACGTAATATAGGCTTCTGATGTGTCTATTCGTATGTTTTAAGGGTCTCTGAATCGAATTAATGTAATCATAAATCCATCCAGTCACCAGTTTGCCAATATGGCCGAAAAATCCAAAATGGCCACTATTTTTAGCCTGGAAAATAGTTTCGGGGTCGATGTCTTCAATTTTGATGAATTTGTGTCGATAGATGGCAAGCAGCAATAATACTCACCGATATTTATCATCTGATATACTCTGTAGTCAAAGAAAATTATCCGTCATTTCCTTGTATCTGTGGCCATTCCAAGAGCTATTTGGCTATGAGGGGGGATTTGACTCAAAAGTCAATGCTATGTTGTTAGTGCTATTACATGTCCAATGTTGCAAATATTTAATGTTAGGTGTAAAATCAACAAAGTCACGAGTAAAACATCCTGTAATACTGACAAATACATCGTGTAAATTGACATCTACTTTTTATCATTAAACATTTCATATTAGACATTTCACAACAAGCCTAACTCCATCTACCCAGAACTTTAAACTTTCAACTCTTACATCTTCTCATATGACACGCGCACTATGTATTGTAACCATCAACATTTCACTTTTACATCGCAACACAGAACAAGTAATGAAATCGGCCAATATGCAAATTAGTTCATCACGTGATATGTTAATTTTCAAGCAGGGAATTCCCCAACATGAGACCTTCAACCAGATGCTGATTTTAGGATTTGTTTTTAGCATAAAGTGAAAGTAAAAAAGGAAAGTAAAATGTCTCGGCTTCCACATATAACCCAAGATATTTTTCGTAGAACTCACCGAATTTCTTACGAAGAATTTAGTTGCGTTGAGTGGACGTTAAACCCCATCTCTCTCCCTCGCTCTCTCCTATTTAAATCCCGCAGACAACTTCCTACACAGTCCAAATCGGCCATACCGAAAACCCGGAAAGGATTTTACGAGTTTTAACAGTTCTGAGTTCTAGATTTCGACTCGACATTTTACCTAAATCTTGGAAAAAAAGTTTTCGGCACAGGAAAACTCGGGTTTTCGTTTTTTGCATAGAGTAAAAATGAAAACTCGGATTTTTATACGCCCACATTTTCATGTGGACGTATATTGTCGTCGCCCCTGTTCGTCCGACCGTCCGTCCGTCCACAATTGTTTGTGAACAGTCTACAGGTCACAATTTTTATCCGATTTCAATGAAACTCAAAAAATAGGTTTATCACCCTGAGATCTCGGTTCCTTTCGATATTGGCATGTATCGGACCGTGACTTCATGGGTTATGGCCCCTGATTGTACGAAAAGTCGCGTTTTTTAGCTTGTGAACAGTGTAGAGGTCACAATTTTGAACCGATTTGGATGAAACTTGAAATGCATGTTTATAACCCAAAGATCTTGGTTCCTTTCGATATTTGTGCCAATCGGATCGTAACTTCCTGAATTATGGCCCCTGATTGTCCAAAAAATCGTCCTTTTTAGCTTGTGGTCCCTCTGGAGGTCAAAATTGTTATCCGATTTAAAAAACCGTTTGATTATATCACCGTCCCATGGTTATGAAGGTTGAGTTCGAATTTCGTGAAAATCGGACCAAAATTGACGGACAAAATGGCCGCCGTTTGTACGCGAATAGTGTGAAAATATGTTATATCAAGGTTGTGGACCTTATAGAGGTCACAATTTTGAACCGATTTTGATGAAACTTAACATGTACGTTTATAACCCAAAGATCTTGGTTCCTTTCGATATTTGCGCCCATCGGATCGTAACTTCCTGAATTATGGCCCCTGATTGTCCGAAAAATCGCCCTTTGTATTGTTATCCGATTTAAAAAACCGTTTGATTATATCACCGTTCCATGGTTATGAAGGTTGAGTTCGAATTTCATGAGAGGTCACAATTTTGAACCGATTTTGATGAAACTTGACATGTATGTTTATAACCCAAAGATCTTGGTTCCTTTCGATATTTGCGCCCATCGAATCATAACTTCCTGAATTATGTCCCCTGATTGTCCGAAAAATCGCTTTTGTTAGCTTGTGGTCCCTCTGGAGGTCAAAATTATTATCCGATTTAAAAAATCGTTTGATTATATCACGGTTTCATGGTAATGAAGAGAGAATTTGAATTTCGTGAAAATCGGACCAGAGTTGCCGGATAAAATGGCCGCCGTCTGTACGCGAATTGTGTAAAAATATGTTATATCAAGGTTGTGGACCCTATAGAGGTCACAATTTTGAACTGATTTTGATGAAACTTGAAATACATGTTTATAACCTAACGATCTTGGTTCCATTGCATATTTGCCCATATCGGATCGTAACTTCCTGAATCATGGCCCCTGATTGTACGAAAAATCACCCTTTTTAGCTTGTGGTCCCTCTGGAGGTCACAATTATTATCTGATTTAAAAAAACGTTTCATTATATCAAAGTTACACCGTAGTTATGGGTGAGTTTGAAATATGATTTTCTGATGATTACTTAAAATGCAACAACTCTTGTTGACTGCCCGGATGATTTGGCTGCTGTGTGGGCGTATGTTTCGTTGCCTGGCAACCTATTTTTTTTATCTGTTAATATTTTTTGGAGGTTGGGATGTCGAGTGGTCTAACGTGTGTACTTTAGATCATAAGGTTTGTCATTGGGTCGAGTGACAAGGAGTGGGATTGCCAGCTTAACGTCGTGGTTCTTCTCCGTTTCCTCTGGTTTCGTCCCATTTCTAAAGAATCCTACGGACAAGCCAATTATTGAAATTAAATTGTACCATATGTTTGTTCCAAAATGACCTAGTGTCGAATGGACGTAAACCACATTTCTCTCTATCTCTCTTGACAAAAATTGGTGGCTTTTGATGGAAGATTAATTAATTAAATCACATTTTTATAGTATATCACATAGGTCTCGCCTACTCTTCTTCAAACTGTATTTGATAGACTCGGGACTTGGGCCAAGCATTCTTGGCTGTCGGCAGTTCGATTTTTTCGACTCATTTGGAGACTTAATACGGTATTTAATTTTGTTTTCATTGCATTACTTTAACAGTTCCGAGTTGTACGTTTGGACAAGGTGTTTTACCGAAAAGTAGAAGAAAAAAAAAACGACTTTCCCGTATTAATCAGTTTTTGATATATAGCTCTGTATCAGCATTTATTCAATTTCGTTCTTTGCCGTATTAAAAAGCATTTTTCAAAATAGAATTTCATTAATGGTACATGAATGAATGTCTTGGAAGATTCAGTCTAAGAAATTAAGATTACTGATTTCAGTTACTTAACAATGTTTTCTTTTAACTAATTTATATTTGATTATTAGAGTATAAGGGTCACAGTGGATTTATCTATAATCAGACAAATATTCTGTATATGGCTGTTTTCAGATACATGGAACGGACATACTGTTTATTATATAAACATCATGTATACAATACAATGTATAAGCGTACATAATATATAGTCGTGCTGACCTATATTACAGACTAGTAGGAACGATAAGACATTGTATAAGTCATTGGGGTAAGGTGCGGGATATCAACATCAGTGCATATACGTCATTGGTTCCACCTTTTGACCGTTATTTGTTCTTCGTGCGAGATCTCACGTGATAAAAATTTGGTGCCGTGTGAACTAATTTGCATATCTGATTCCATTACTTGTTCTGTGTTGCGATGCAAAAGACATATGTTGAAGATTACAATACATAGCGCGAGTGTCAAATGAGAAGATGTCAGAGTTCTGGGTAGATGGACTTAGGTTTGTTGTGAAATGTCTAATGTGAAATGTTAAATGACAAAAATTAGATGTCAAGTTACACGATGTAAGCTTTTTTTACATTTGACTTTGTCTAATTTACACCCAACATTAAACATTTGCAACACTAGACATGTAATAGAACTAACAACATAGCACTGACTTTTGAGTCAAATCCCCCCTCATATTTGGCTGATATTTTCGTCTAAGTAAAAGTTCAGAACGGACATATTTGGGTCTGAGAAAAGGCACTTTCAGCAGTGAAAAAGGGCATTGTCGAAACTTAGGGGGGTGCACGCCCCCCTTTGAATCCGCCTCTGACTTGTATTCTGATGATACAAGATATGCGGCAATTGGTAACGTTTCAGCTACGTTGACTGTTCTGTGGTTTGTCTATATTTAAAGCAGAACTCCGGTTTCAAAACCACAGAAATAATGAAATGAAAAAAGGATAACGCTCAAAAAAACCGCCATACTTGTTTTCAATTTGTAGAAGAAATATGGCGATCGCCTTGAGCTAACAAGAGCCCGGGTAGGCCATGCCCACGTCCTGTATATGCCGAGTCAAGCTTATTTATATTTGTGTTACAAAGCAGCGAGGCAATTGTTTTCAGCAGTACCACATTTGCCTAACGACTACACAAATGTCGTGCTTGAATAAAAAATATATAAATTGTAAAATGCAACTTAGCATGCAAGGGCCAAGTCAATAATAAAGAAAAATCGAAAGTAAATTACATATCTAAAGGATAAACGATTGGTTACTGTAAATCATTTTAATAAAATAAAAATAATTCTGGCTGATGAGAAAAGCAAAACAGAACACAATAGCTTACCTTACAAGATTATTTCTGTAGTTATAAGTTGACCTTACGTATTGTGTAATATTATCGGGCTGGATGTACCTAATTGTTCAGTGGCCTCAATGACATCTATTGTTTCAAGTAATCTTTAAGGTTTGTTCTCACTTTGCCAGCAGATTAACCCTACTAATTAAGCGGATTGGGGATTAGTAATAGATTAGTGAGTTATACTCTGTTTTAATTATTGCATGCACAGTTCAATTTAACCTATGACATGTGTGAACAATAAATCGCTGTCTGATTCTCATTGTAAGGGTAAAACAATGTGTGAGAAATGCTCAGAATATCACAGCAGTGATACCAAACTGATCCCGCAGTGAATATTCGCTTGGCCGCTACAATCACTGATAAGCATGACATCGACGAGGCTTAAAGGACAATATTGGTGCCAGCCATTATTACATATGTGATAGAACTGGTAAAATACATTCCAAATATAATTTTAACACAGAGATCATTGCTACGGGAGATGTGTAACAAACTCTTAAATGTACGGGAAGTGACGTCAAACATGACAAACACGAGTTGTCCTTCTATGTAAGTGACTGAACTAACGAGCGATAACAGACAGGCAGGCGAATTTCATTTTACTGACAATTCAACTGATGATGAAAAATTATTATATGAGAAGGTGAGAGGATATCCGACAATTCACAAGAAGAATTGGCTGTCAGTAGATAAAAGACAACAAACAAATTAGAAAAAAGTCCGTGCATTACCATGTTTTTATTAAGAGCTGGATGAATAAAAACAGGGGAATGAACGGGATTTTCCTATTTTTTTCGTTTTGTCTTATCTAGTGACAGCCAATTCTATTTTTGAATTGTGAGATATCCTCTCATCGTCTTATAAAACAACTTGCTATCTTCAACAGAATTATCAGTGAAATGAAATTCGCCTGCGAGTCGGTTATCACTCGTTAGTTCAGTCAGTTATATAGAAAGACAACTCGTGTTTGTCATGTTTGACGTCACTTCCCGTATATATAAGAGTTTGTTACACATCTCCCGTAGCAATGATCTCTGTGTTAAAATTATATTCGGAATGTATTTTACCAGTTCTATCACATATGTAATAATGACTGGCACCAATATTGTCCTTTAATAAGTACGGCATATTAACTTTTTTACTCCGACAAATTAAATTCTCAAACATTTTTTTGAGGTAAAAGAAAATTAAATAAAGCCGTTTGAAGTATTTGAGGTTAAAAAATAGGTTGCCTGGCAACGAAACATACGCCCACACAGCAGCTAAATCGTCCGGGCAGTCAACAAGAGTAATCACCAGAAAAACATAATTCAAACTCACCCATAACTACGATGTAACTGTGATATAATCAAACGTTTTTCTAAATCAGATAATAATTGTGGCCTCCAGAGGGACCACAAGCTAAAAAGGTTGATTTTTTGTACAATTAGGGGCCATAATTCAGGAAGTTACGATCCGATATGTGCAAATATGCAATGGAACCAAGATCTTTAGGTTATAAACATGTATTTCAAGTTTCATCAAAATCAGTTCAAAATTGTGACCTCTATAGGGTCCACAACCTTGATATAACATATTTTCACACTATTCGCGTACAAACGGCAGCCATTTTATCCGTCAATTATGGTCCGATTTTCACGAAATTCAAATTCTCTCTTCATTACCATGTAACGGCGATATAATCAAAAGATTTTTTAAATCAGACAATAATTTTGACCTCCATAGGGACCACAAGCTAACAAAAGCGATTTTTCGGACAATCAGGGGACATAATTCAGGAAGTTACAATCCGATGGGTGCAAATAGCGAAAGGAACCAAGATCTTTGGGTTATAAACATATATGTCAAGTTTCATCAAAATCGGTTCAAAATTGTGACCTCTATAGGGTCCACAACCTTGATATAACATATTTTCACACTATTCGTGTACAAACGGCGGCCATTTTGTCCGTCAATTCTGGTCCGATTTTCACGAAATTCAAACTCTCTCTTCATTATCATGTAACGGTGATATAATCAAACCTTTTTTTAAATCGGATAATAATTTTGACCTCCAGAGGGACCACAAGCTAACAAAAGCAATTTTTCGGACAATCAGGGGACATAATTCAGGAAGTTACGATCTGATGGGCGCAAATATCGAAAAAACCAAGATCTTTGGGTTATAAACATACATGTCAAGTTTCATCAAAATCGGTTCAAAATTGTGACCTCTATAAGGTCCACAACTTTGATATAGCATATTTTCACAATATTCGCGTACAAACGGCGGCCATTTGACAATCAGGGGCCATAATTCAGGAAGTTACGATCCGATAGGCGCAAATATCGAAAGGAACCAAGATCTGTGGGTTATAAACATGCATTTCAAGTTTTATCCAAATCGGTTCAAAATTGTGACCTCTACACTGTTCACAAGCTAAAAAACGTGATTTTTCGTACGATCAGGGGCCATAACGCATGAAGTTACAGTCCGATACATGCCAATATCGAAAGGAACCGAGATCTTAGGGTGATAAATCTATATTTGGATAAAAATTGTGACCTGTAGACTGTTCACAAACAATTGTGGACGGACGGACGGACGGACGTCCGGACGGACGAACAGGGGCGACGACAATATACGTCCACATGAAAATGTGGGCGTATAAAAATATTTTTATGAGTTTTTATTAGAAACAACGCTTGGTGTAATCGTTTGTATCAACAACTCATCGGACAAGGACTCTGTAATTAACATAATTAAACAAAGTGCAAAAAGGTTCATTATTGACAACCATCTAGAAATAAATAGCACGGTCCCTAATCACGTGATTAACAACACTCAGAAGGCTGAATCAGCTACTGAGGTTTATGAAGATGAGATGTTAGTTTGTCAGTCGGACGAGCACATCTCAACTGCGGCTAAAAAGACGAAAATATCTAACAATCGCTTAACCACCAACAGGGGCGTACATAACAATTTCATTTTGGGGGGGGGGGGGGGTAGCCAAAATGCGACCGACTGATGCACCTCCTCCCCCCCTGTTGCGAGTGACGCAATCAGGAGCCGAGCACTACCTGTGAGTTTTTCTAGGGAATATGGGGCTGGGGTAGGAGCGGTTTCAAATCTAGAATGCCATCCACAATCCCACCCACAATGAAAGTAAACAAAATACTGGCTATAACATTAAGCGTCCCGGTAGAACATAGATAGTATTGTAGAATTATATAGTTGTTCGCCGTTCGTTGTCTCGTCGGAAAGCAGTTTTATTTAAGTTCACATATAGTTTATGTCATATTAATTGTGCCTATAACACTGAGTATTTGGTGAGTAAATTGATTCAATATCCTGGTATTTGAGGTCATTGGGAAAAATTCTTGTGGATGAGCGGACCAGAAATGTCAGTCAATGAGACAGAATCTCCAGATCTATTTTGCAAGAGCAGACTTAACATCTGTACAATCTGACGCCCCACGCCCCACACACCAGAGGTACTACAAACTGGACAGTTCATTATAATCGTGAATATGATAGTGCTACGACAGTATAAGACAACTGAGTAGTAGAATAATGTTTTTAAAATGGAATCGAGCGCCGCAGTCGCAAGAAAATTTCTGATATGTAACCGAATGGAAGAATGATGTTATAATGGAATCGCGCCGCAGGCACGAAAAAATTTCAGATATGTAACACAGCTTTTAAATTTTTGGGACTGGTCTTGAAAATTTGAATCAATGTCATGGCAAATGGAACCAAATTCTCGGTAACGAGAGGATAAGATATTGTAGTGAACGAGTGGATACATCAACACTGTTACTAAATTAAGAGTACCTGCTTCGTTGAGGTCTTGACATAAAGTGACATAAAACATACAACGGAAGTTGGTAGTGTTGGTGTCACGTGGTTTACCACATTCTCCCCCATCTTGTTGAGCCGAACATACATTGATGTTAAGAGGCGAACATACAAATATATATTGAAAAGTAAAAAAAAATATAAATATGTCAGCTGATATATATAGTTCTAAAATGTCGAGTGATCTTAATTGTTCATAAAACAGTGTTGATGCACACAAATGTTAAAATTGTTCGTTGTTGAAAATAAAATAGACCCTGAAATAGTCTAAAATAATAGAAAAGTCATTCAATCCACACTTAAAATAAACTCGGGAGTTTCTAATAAAACAAACAAAAGGTCCCAGATAAAATGAACTCAGGAGTTCCAAATAAAATCTATTGGCAGCTTCAGCTATCCAAATACCCCGACAATCCTGAGAGCTGCCAAAGCATGAACCCTCGGAAATGAGACGTTGGAAACTGTAATGGAAGCCGTTGATCTTTTTATTGTAAGTTGAATCAAGGAAACCACGTAGATTTTAAAGTTGTAGACATCTAAAATATAAAATTACAAATAACCCGATTTAAAATTGTCCATCCAAGACATTTTAAAATTCACACACTATACGCATATCCAAAATATTACTCAAAATATAAAATTTTCCATCCAAGACCACTATCCAATAATACTTCCGTCAGACTGGGTTAATGTACATTTCATCTGTAGCGCGTAGTAGAATGCTGATGAAACACGGAAGTAGACTGTCACCCAGAAGGTTTAAATCCAATCCGGAGAAAGAATTGATTAGGTGAATGTCAGCTGGTGCAGGACACGCTGAACCAACACTCACAGAATCCCCAATCTGAGGCTGTAGTTGATCTCTTGGTATCGGAAAGTTGACCGTCTACTACGCTCGGGTCATCGCATTTAAAGCCCCAATAACACTCTTCTTGTAACTGACTAATATGTCCCATTCTTCATTCTGGTCAACAAATCGTATTATTTTAGAATATTCCAATTAAATGATGATATAAATTTCATCTTAACACACCTATTTTAAAAAATTGGAAAAATTCAACCAATTGATTTGAAAAGTCTAACGTAAACCTTTTCAAATGTGACTTGGATTTTAAAATATTTTCGAACCCTCTGGACAAGTAAAATAGGTTGTAATGGATAATTTACACAACAGGTAGGACACTTAAACATCTAGTACTTAGAATAAGGGTATTATTTATTTTCTGGGGCTACCAAGACAACAAGAATGTTATTGTCCCTTTAACTATAAGACGAACGTAACGATGCCTATTTCGTTTCAGCCACAAGGGAGTATCTGTGTCCTTGCCTAGTTCCGCATGGTTATGGCAAATATTATTATCTCCTCGTCTGTGTCTGGCCCAATACAAAGGTGAGTTTGACGGGACAACCAGAAAAGGTTTCTTCCATGGAACCTGGAACTCTTGGCCTATTTCAGCAATATAATCAAGGTCATTTGGATGTTTTTGGTGAAGTGGGCTAGCCATAATGTGCTGACAAGCTTGCCCATGAACCTCAGCCAGAGCAGAAGCTACGAAACGTATCAACGCGTCAGCATTATGACCAGGAACTATCTAAGTAGCAGCACCAGACACTATAGCCATAGGCTGGAACAAAACCGGTGTAAAGCGATTGTGGAATCCAACATGGCAGCAGTCACCTCGATCCATTATCTGCATCTCCTCTAACCACGTTGCCATTTGACCTACAATGCATAACAGCCAGACAAGACTGTTATGGGCAATAATAGGTAATTCCTTCCTGGCCGTCACCTCTTCTCCATTTCGAAACTGAGATAACCCATCACAGATAGTTTGATGAGAATCTTCAGTGTCGGGGGTGGATATACACCCAGGAGGTACGAAATCAACACAAGGTACATTTGTTGCTGCCATCTCCAACGGATTGAAATGTTCCTCATGTGTGCCCGTCCATCCACATGAACCCTTGCTGTGATACAACTCATATTGAGGAAAAGCAAGAGCTGCGAACTCTCTGACTTGACCACGGTGGTAGTTGACGGGTGGTAATTGACAGTTATGTGTAGAGACGAAGGAATTTAATAAAGGAGC
Source organism: Patella ulyssiponensis (assembly GCA_963678685.1). NCBI lineage: Eukaryota > Metazoa > Mollusca > Gastropoda > Patellidae > Patella > Patella ulyssiponensis. The sequence continues at coordinate 19,110,797 of OY783232.1, forward strand.
ATCTGGGTTTTGAACCCCCTTATCTACCTCAAATGCCTGGGATTTGGTAAACTGATACAGGTGATTGGGCGATGACGTGTATTCGGGAATTACAGAGGGCGCTGGATTGTCGAGTTCAAACTCATATCTCAAGGCATTGGTCTGCCTTCTTTTTGCATCCTGCTCAAATTTGGTATTAATAACACACTCTAATGCGTTCAGTCGGGCATTAAAACGCGAAGAATCCTTGCTGTCTCCCCCCTCATCTTCTGGAGGTAAAAACGTAATTCTTCGTTCCTCCACCCAATCACCCCATTCTACAGTTGGTAAACTGTCGGTCTCTTCAAGAGGTTCAAATTTGAGCTTACCACCCCCTCTCTTATTGCTATAATCTGCATTGCCTTTAGGTGATCAATGGTAGGCAATGTCATCAGATCTTCCACGGTTGCAGTCTGCATATAAATCACCATCTTTATTACAATTTCAACTTTTGATTATTTGGTGTTGTGATGGAATCAAAATGGTAAACACTTTTAATGAAGTTGACGTGTGACTTGACCTAAGTGAACCAACAATAAAGTCCGCTGTTAAGGTCAACTCAAAACAATAGGATTTGTGATGTTAAAGTTAATTAGAGTAGAACTTACTCACTGGTCACGTGACTTCTCAGACTAGAAATAATGAGTATTTATGGATGTCGGATAATTTATTCTGTTAAATTTAATATAGATTCCAGTTGTAGATTTAATAAATAAAGACTTGAATTGCTTTTTTCTACTCAGCTATAGTTTATACCCGATCTGAACATTCAGTAAACCAGTGAGTGATTACTCACACTTCACCCCCACTGATTGAGAACGCTATCGGCGTATAAACAAAGCAGACGACTAAAGTTGAGTAGCAATTCAACAACGATGACAACAATAGCTTTTGGGGAAAATAAATTATCTTGAACTTCAATATAAATTAGAAATAAAGTAACTAGTTTCCACTATGCTACACTCGATCTGAACATTCAGACAATCAAAAGGCGTAAAATCCCAATGATGTGTTGAACGCTACCGAGCATATACAGCAGACGATGGGTTTGGCGTAATAATACAATTCTAAGAACCTAGTAGTGTGCGCTCTCAATATATTCAGAATACCCTGTTTTATATTGCAAGCAAACTGTATGGTTTTTATATACGAAACAAATAATTTAATACAAATTTCGACCACGACAAATAGCAAACGATAGAGAACTATTTCCTCTATCTAACACTATCTTTCGTAAACGCTGATAAACAATTTTATGTTGATCAGCAAAATATCACAGTAAATTATATATAAAACAATTTACCATGAATGACTTTATATAATTAAACCTTGTACGGCGACGCCAAATGTAGTGAACGAGTGGATAAATCAACACTGTTACTAAATTAAGAGTACTTGCTTCGTTGAGGTCTTGACATAAAGTGACATAAAACATACACCGGAAGTTAGTAGTGTTGGTGTCACGTGGTTTACCACAATATGGGACAGAATCTTATCTGTCAATTTCTTCTGTTTTGTGAGTGTTTGTGATTGTTTGACATATGCAATTTAGGCAGTCGGATTCACGCAAATACAAAGTATTTGGGATCTCTTCTGGCATTGTTTTTGGGACCGACTTTTTGTGACCGACTATTTTTCTCCCAGGGTGAAATTTTGTTGTTAGACCAACATGCTCACAACAGAATAAGAGTGACGTATGCAATTTAGGCTCACGGATTCACACAAATACATAGTATTTAGGATCTATTCTGGCATCGTGTTTGAGACCGACTGCAGCGACTGCACTTATTTTGAGACCGACTATTTTTCTTCCTGGGTGAAATTTTGTTGCTAGACTAACATACTCATAACAGAATTAAACCACCTTATTAACAAGGCCAAAATTGACATAATATGCAGACATGAAACAAAATTAGGTCCAGCGCAGAAGGACCCAAAACTTACTGGGTACACACTATTGCGGAAAGATCGTCCAAACGTGACAAAGGGTTCTGGGGCGTTGCAATATTCGTCAGTGACCAACTCTCATATAAATGTATTATAATTGAATCTGATGAAGTAGAGGCAATCGGATTAGAATTAGCTACAACCGACAAACAAAATATGACCGTTGTCAATATTTACAATCCGTCTAAGCTCATTAAAAAAGTGGGCCTAAGCCTATAAAGAAAAAAGAAAATAAGGAAAAAGAGAAAAAAAATGAAAGAAAGGAGAGGGGAGGAAAGGAAAGAAAACGGGAAGGAGAGGACAGGACACAGGACAGGAGAAAGAAAAGATAGGAAGCTTTTGTCTGAAATATTTGAAAGATAGGTTGCCAGGCAACGAAACATACGCCCACAGCAGCTAAATCGTCCGGGCAGTCAACAAGGGTTGTCGCATATTTTTTTGGTCATGAAACATTTGTAATACACTAAAATCTGATTAAGAGTAACAACTCATTATGTAATTATCTGAAAATCATTAGAATTTGTTTGCTTTCTATAAAAGTTTTGCCCCACGCTAACAATTAGTATAGGAAACATTTATTATCATGGATTTAGCAGTTCAGTTATCAAAATTCATTGAAAATCAAAATACTTGTTCGTTTCAACACCTTAAACTCGGTGTATCAATCTGAAGTTTGGCCTCTGTAGCATTACAAGGTTTTTTGAAGTGATCAAGGGAGACAACCCTGGAAGTAATTATTTGAAATCGCTCAAAATCAATAGGCTTCTTCGTCTCATGACCTTAAACAGTGTGTGTGTATTTAAAGTCAATCGGGTATTAACTTTGGCCTCCAGAGCGTTCACTGGATTTTTTGATGTGACCAAGGGCCATCATACGATTACATCATGTGTACCTACTTCAAGAATACACATGATGGCAAATGGCCGCCATTTAAAATACTACGCCCGCCTCTTAGAGACGATAACTTAACTCGCTATAAATTGTAAAAAAATTTACTTCGGCTAGAATTAAAAAACACCTAAGATTAACATTTGCTAAAAATTTCTAAAAAACAACCTAAATTTATGGAAATGGGGCCAAATCAAATCAGGCAAATTACATCAAATAGTCCATGTTAAACGTATAGCAAAAATTTTAAACTAACGCGAGCACGCGCGTTTCTAGACAACGCCATAGCGGGTCATAGCAACCAGTGAATATAAATTGGAAATCCCCAATGACGTAGATATTATAAATTGGAAAGCCGAGTCTGTCTTAAAATAAGTAGTACCGTCAGTAAACAAGATGGAAGCCATCTGCTATCGTGTTTGATCATGGAGTAGGCAAGCACAGGTGTGTCGTATGCAAGGGCCATAACTCTGGCAGTAATTATCAGAAATCGCTGAAAATCAATAGGCTTTTTCGTCTCATGACCTTAAACAATGTGTATAAATTTAAAGTTAATCGGATATTAACTTTGGCCTCTAGAGCATCCACAAGATTTTTTGAAGTAATCAAGGGCCACAACTCTGGCACTAATTATTAGAAATCGCTGAAAATCAATAGGCTTCTTCGTCTCATGACCTTAAACACTGTGTATAAATTTAAAGTCAATCGGATATTAACTTTAGCCTCTAGAGCGTCCACAAGCAATTGTGGACGCCGGACGGACGGACGGACGGGGGCGACGACAATATACGACCACATTTCAATGTGGGCGTATAAAAATGGCTTTGCGGTTGTCAACTTTCAAAATTTTCCTGGGGGGAGAACCTCCCCAGACCCCCGTCAGGCACTCGCACGCCTTGGGCGCGTACGTGTGTGGGCCTAGGTCAATGACCGGCATGGGTCTTAAATTCAAAAAAACCTTGAACAAAACTTGACACTATAGAATCAATACCACCAGATATACTGGTTATTCACTGCCGGGGTAATGATCTTGGAACATTAAATGTTGCATATTTCCGCAGAAAAATAAGGACAACATTTCAGTTTATTACAAATAGTTTTCCAAATACTTTCATAGTGTTGTCGCAAATCAACACTGGTCGAAAACGTAAGAACTAGTTGAATATCGGCGATTCTTGAACGAGAAAACGGTTTGCCATTTGTATCATATTACCGTCGCCAAAATGGTCTAAAGGTGAACGACGGGTATTATTGTAAGCATGTCTTACAAATATAATTGATGTAATATCATTCTATAAGGGATTCAGATTCTGATACCTTTACGGTACCTGAAAATAACAATAGGTTTATTGTACACGCAACACATACATTTATAGAAAATTGTCATTCCTTGGACGAGATTTGACGTGTAACTACTGAATATATAGTGTTGTGCGATGTTCAAATAGATTAAACTCACCAAAAATAAAATCTGATCTTATTAAATCAAAACTGTGCTTACATATAATGTAAAGACAGATTTTAAAAGTTGTTTTACATGTATATTGTATTGTATATATCGGTAATTATTTTATAATAAGAATAGGTGAGACATAAAATTGTTAGATATTGTATTTTTTATCACACATTTTTGGCAGATAAAATATTCAAGTTGGCAGAAAAAAATATGAACATTTCTTTATATAAAAATTATCATCCATTTTGGCGGAAAAGAATTGAAAGCCAGTGTGAGCCCTGCGTAACACAATATGAACATAACATGACTCAACTGAAAGGTGATATATATATATGCACTATAGATGATTAAATATCTACATTCAAGTTAAACCAACTGTGTCTCTATATTTTTTAAGTCTTATGTCGAGCTGAATAAACTAAATGATTTATTGTCATTAAAACTCCAATGGCTGGTTAACAGTGTGTAATTAAAGACTATAAATGGATCTTTGTAGAAATACGCATATTAATTTATTTAAGGTGTCATACCGATGCAAATACCTCTCAGGTAGATTCAAAGACATAATAGGGGTATAATTTATTGTGTAACATTGTGATTATAATCAAAACAATAAATCTCGTCCTATACTATAAACAAGCCATAGCAAGAAATACCTCCTATTGTCAATGTTTTAATGTACCTAGAATTTTCTACACCACCTCTATTGCACCCAGATATTTAAAGCGTGTTAACAATATATTCATTTAAGAGAAACTATGTAATTTCGAGATTAACATATCGTACAATTCATATTCATTTGATGATCGATCACCTATTTACAAAAGTATGGTTTATCCCGACTACAGTATAAACATGGTTTAGAAACTCTATCTGAACTACAGGGTACATCATGGTTAAGAGACTGACGGGTACATCATGGTTTAGAGACTAGAGAGAGAGAGAGAGAGAAATGGAGTTTAAGGTCCACTCGACACAAACTAGGTCATTTCGGGACTAACACATGGTTTAACCTTATTTCAATAATTCGCTTGCGCGTAGGTATCCTTAGCAGTGGGAGGAATCCGGAGGACCCGGAGAAAACCCACGAGGTTGGACAGGCGACCCTACTCCTTGTCACGTACAACCAGGGATTCGAATACACGCCAGTTGACAGGCTTTATGATACAGCACGCACGTGCTAACCATTCGGCCATCCAACCTCCCATTTAGAGACTATATGAACTACAGGGTACATTTTGGAAATGTTTACTACAATTTTCGTCTTCAGCATCCCTTAAAACCTCTAGAATAAGTATTCAACGACAAAACAGCAAATAAATGTCTTGGTTGCTATGGGATTTTGTTTTGAAACATACCAAATCTTTGACTTGACTTTTCTCAAAACTTACTTTGGTGAGTTGGGTGGCTTCAAGCGGACACATCTCAGTCAATTTTTGCGCGATTCAATCAAACTATACATCAAATTGAAGGTATTGAGTTGGAGAATGTGAAAATAACAATAACTAAATTTTCAAAATTTCCTCATTGCGACTCATTATGCCATGACGGGTCACATATGATCAGTTAACTCAGGGATATTGTGTTTTTACAACTATATTTATATATCATATACAGGAAAGTTCAACATCTATGATAGTACATTAGGAGTTATTATAATATCTACAGTCTGACTTTAACAAGTCTAAAACTCAGACCTAACGGCTTAAACACTACCCGAGTCTCGCACCATAGGGTATGAGTACGTTCTTTAAGAAGCATGTATGCTGTTTGAATCTCGACCTTTAAGTCGAGGCGGCTAAACGTCCCTCTGTTGACGGCAATGTTGTCCAACTGATGTCTGTATCCCGGCCTCTAAGCTGAGGTGGCTAAACGTCACTCTAGGTCCTTTCTATGATTTGTCACACAGAATTTGAAAGATTCGTCAAAAACTATTACTTCTATCGCCTTCATAAGGTTTCTGGAACACTGAATATCGATAGGGGGTGTCCACTCATGGCCAAAATGCTTCGCACCAAATTTGAAAAAAAAAAACCAGTTAAAATTTGTAGTCCCTATTTAGTTCGCCAGGTTTTAAAGAAAGGAGGCATGGCCCAAGTATGGTGGCTGATTGGTATCATGTCGTAATGTCGTGATGTCACCTTTCATAACGCGATAACCCGACAACCCGACATCACGACATTTCTACCCGACAACACGACATCCCGACATTTCTACCCGACAACACGACATTTTTACCCGTGTCGTGATGTCGGGTAAAAATTTGAAACGAACCCGTCAAAACATAACCTTTAACGGAAAGCCGTTGAACGCTGAATATCGACAGGATTCTTCCTCCCTTCACCTCAATGCTTCACGCCAAATTCGAACAAATTCTTCAAAAACCGCCGTTTTCGGTAAGGGGGGGGGGTAACTCCGGAACAGAAAGTTGCCGAAGGTGCACGATACACTGCTGTTCGATTTTCATGTGGTGCACTTTCGAACTAATCTAGTTTAATTCGGGGGGCATGACATTTTGGGCGTGAAATACCACACCCGTCACCAGATATACCCGGTAGACTTGCAGGGGCGGATCTAGGAATTTTGAAAAGGGGGGGGGGCGCAAAATGAGGGCACTGACCGTGGAGACGGGGCACGCCGTTGAGAGGGGTGGGGTGGGGGAAAATTATCCGTCATTTCCTTGTATCTGTAGCCATTCCAAGAGCTATTTGGCTGATATTTTTCGTCTAAGTAAACGTTCGGAACGGACATATTTGCACTTTCAGCAGCAAAAAAGGGCATTGTTGAAAATTAGGGGGTGCGCGCCCCTCGCACCCCCCATTGAATCCGCCTCTGACTTGTATTCTGATGATACAAGATATGCGGCAATTGGTACACGTTTCAGCTACGTTGACTGTTCTGTGGTTTGTCTATACTTAAAGCAGAACTCTGGTTTCAAAACCACAGAAATAATGAAATGAAAAAAGGATAACGCCCAAAACGACCGCCATACTTGTTTTCAATTTGTAGAAGAAATATGGCGATCGCCTTGTGCTAACAAGAACACGGGTAGGCCACGCCCACGTCCTGTATATGCCGAGTCAAGCTTCTTTATATTTGTTTTACAAAGCAGCGAGGCAATTGTTTTCAGCAGTGCCACCTAACGACTACACAAATGTCGTCCTTGAATGCAAAATAAATAAATTGCCAATAATAAAACGATTGGTTACTGTAAATCATTTTAATAAAATAAAAATAATTCTAGCTGATGAGAAAAACAAAACAGAACACAATAGCTTACCTTACAGGAGTTTATTTCTGTTGTGAAAAGTTGACCTTACGTATTTTGTAATATTATCGGGCTGGATGCACCTAATTGTTCAGTGGCCTCAATGACATCTATTGTTTCAAGTAATCTTTAAGTTCGTGTTCAATAAGGGACAATAGCAACTGTCGGCATAACTCTCTCAAAATATAATCATACGCAATTAGAAAAAATAAATACATGTATATGAATAAATAACTGTTAATCTCGGTTGTTATTTAATAGATAATGAATGCTCCGTGTTTACCTACTTATCTTTCTATATCGTCATTAAGTGCAAACAACCGTTACATGGGGACACCGATTACCATGCTCGATCGTGATGGTGGCCGAGAAAGATCACCTTGACTTTCCGCCGTTGTTAATGGTGCAGGACGGAGATAATGGGAGGGGACAACGTATAGACCTTCGTTTGTTCGCATGAAACGACAAACTGGGGTTCTGTGAACACATTGACGTACATATTTGAAATAAGAGTGGGCCGTAGGGTCGCCGTTCGTCAATATTGCCCTCATAGCACACTGTATGACAGAACAGTAATACGTTAAACCCAATTTCATTTCACTTTAATCTGATTTACTGAAAAAAAGAAAGATATCCCCCAATCTCGTTCCCAGAGGCAGCCGCGGGGCCGGGGGCCTCTGGTTCCTTTGACCGGCCATTTTTACCACTTTTTTTCAAACTTTAGCCCCATCCATTCTGACCTCTGATTGGTCAATCTTTTTGGGTCGATTTCTCAATCCTAAACGTACAAATTCAAGTTTTTGTAAAGATCTATTTTTCTACGCGTGGGTATATTTTTAAGTGATTTGGTCATCCAGGCACGTAAAATAAATACATGTCACGTGATTCGTCACCTCTGGGGAAAATGGCTACCCCGATTCACCAGAGAAATTTCTTCAAAAATTTTTCTGGTTTCGAGATTGGATATCCCCAAGCGCTCGAGATACTATATCGCGTGTCCTAGATAACAACGTAAAGTAGAACACTTGGTAGTTTTAGAGTGTGCGTAATAGCCTGTTATGTCAGTATTATTCCTTCTTATTGGTACCAAAATGTTCTTCGTTCATTGAAGCGTTTGTTGGCTTGCAATTGTCCAATGGTCTATGTTCTGGGGGACTATCATTGAGTCAAGTGTCGTGGTTTTGATCACACACTTATACGTAACGAGGAGTAAGGTCACGTACCCAAACGCCATGTGTTTCCATGTGTCATTCGGAAACCCTAAAGCATAGGCTTTGAAGTTCACCAAGAAAACTGCAAAAGTATAGTATTTTCGAGAATGAAACTTTATTTTCCCTGATGCTACGCCTGTTTATTTCCATAATATAGCATAAAATAAGTGTATTTTGCCTCTTTTCACAAACAAGATAGTGTAGAAAATTAGCCGATTTTAAGTGGCCAAATCGACCAGTTCGAACATGAACATACTATACAATATTTCATTTCATTTGTTTTACTTCAATATAATTCGAATCAGAAAGGGATTCTATTTAGAGAGACAAAGGTCGGGAAATGCATCATTGGTAATTTACCTCTACATAATCTAGATTTAGATACCAACACGCATGATTGAGGGTTATTGACACAGCAGTGAAGTTTGAAACGGAAGACATCATAAACTGTGAAACCCAAATGAACCCGAAACTTTTAAATTCACAAGATACAGTTTTGGAAAACCTTACATGTTCACGCTGTTATAATATTAAACAAAGAAACAAACAGGGACATTTTACTTACAGGTGCAGTTTTAAAGGTTTGTCTGTGGTAATCGCCACAATTCCATTATTGTGTTATGTTATTTGTTGGTCGCACTAGGAAGTACGGGGTTTATAAGGAGAAGTTCTTAACAGCACGAGTCATACGAAAACGGGCAGAAAATAAAAAAAAAACAGTAACTATTGGCGGCATGATATTAATGATATGTATAAGCCCGTGGTGAATACTAAGAGTAAAATAGGAAAGAGAGGGTGGAACGGGAAGGTTAGGTAGAACAGCTGAAGAAAGTAATAAACATGAAGCCGAACCCAATGAAAAATAGAAGGTGAAAGAATGAGGTCAAAAACGAGGAGGTGAGTTAGAAGAACAAAATACATGTCACATGAAACGGGTGATGAAACTGAGATTAAGAAAATACGTGTGAGTAGAGAAAATTCGTGTCGTGGTTTCCATCCTGGGATTAGCTTGTACGCATGACAATAATTTGGACGCCAGTTTAAGATAGCACCCTTTCACTGGGTTCTACTGTTTGCTTCCAATGATGAAATTAATTTATGAAATAAAGATATATCATTTGTTAGTCTCGTAATGACCAGTTACGTTCGAGGGGATGTTAAATCACCCGTTACGTTCGCGAAGATGTTAAATGGCCTGTTATGTTCAAGAGGGCGTTAAATGACCTGTTACGTTCGAGAACATGTTAAGTAACATGTTACATCCGAGAGCATGTTAAATGGCCCGTTACATTCGAGAGCAAGTTTAATCCAATTTCTGTTTATTACTGGATCTGATACAAAGGGGATGGTGTGCTTCTATAACTCGGAAATCATTTGTTTTAGATAAAATAATTCACGGTTGTAGTTCAAGTCTACGACGAGGTCGCCGCGTTGACATGCTCATACCCATTGGGGTGCATTCAGTTGAAATTTCTACTAACGCAACAGTAGCGGTGATCAATCGAACTCCAAATTTAGGAAAGACACTTAGATAGAAAGTTCTAATGAGGTCAAGTGATTCATTACCTATAAAGGGAATAGGGAAAGTTTAGTTGTATGGAATAGGAAGCACGTTGCCCCCCCCCCCTATTTTCAACAGTGCCCTTTTTTACTGCTGAAATTGCCTTTTCTCAGACCAAAATATGTCCGTTCCGAACGTTTACTTAGACGAAAATATCAGCCAAATAGCTCTTGGAATGGCTACAGATGCAAGGAAATGACGGATAATTTTCTTTGGGACCCCCACCCCCGCCCTCTCAGTGCCCCCCTTTCAAAATTCCTAGATCCGCCCCTGGAAAATTATAAACGGAATATGGGAATAGGGATCCGTACATTGTTTCATCATCTATAGTATTCTATATGGGTGCAAATCTATTATCAATACGTCTAAGTTGTTTGGTTTTTTTTGTCAATTTCTGTTGTGAACTTTGAAAAGATGAGTTTTAATCGAAATTTGAAGATTGATAAAGCGAAGTCACAATACCGGGTTCAACTAGGATTGCTCTCCATTTCTTTGCGTTAGCAATGTGTAAGCACTCTTTATCCAAAGGTAGCAAGTTTCTACCAACTGACTGAGATTGTTTGAATGCAACTGTACCGTTGACTTAATTTGCAGAGGTAATCAGGAGCCTTTCCACTGAAACACTAATATGTTAGGCAGAGAACTTTGAAGTCTATCCGGGGGTTGACTGGTAACCATTGACGGGTTTGGTTGATTTTGGGATAGGCCGGCGAGAAGACTATTACAATAGAATTAATGATCGCGCTAGAGCTGAAGCTGAATCTTGTGTGAAAACAATGCGGGTGGAACTTATATGTTATGCAGATGACAGTAGCATTTTCTACACCGATCATAAACTTGTTTTATAAAAGTCGGACCACTACGCATACATGTTGGCGTAAATTCCATATGCAGATGACAGTAGCATTTTCTACACAGATGATCAACTTGTTTTATAAAAGTCGGACCACTACGCCTAAATTTTTGACCACTGATGTTGACGGAAATTCCATATCTCCCATGTCGAATTTTAAATCCGATAATCGAGTTTTGAAGCCGACAGGATAACTTCGGTTTTATCTGCATTTAATTTCAAGCGATTTAAATTTATCCAGGTTTTAATTTGTCCGATACTGGTAGCCATTCTTGTGAGCACCTCTGTTTGATCTGATAGAGGAGTAAACGAATCTTAAAGTTGGTTGTCGTCAACATAAAGATGGCGACACACAGGATTTTGAATTAGAACATCCCCAAGCTGCTTTGTATGATGGTTTCTTAAATAAAGATTTTACCACAGCTGATTTGAAGAGTGCTGGAACAGTACCAATCGCAAAGCTCCTTTTGATAATGCTAGGGACGGTTAGCAACACGCTAGTCGGAATTGAATCAAGCTCGCATGGTGTTGGTTTTGAAGATCGCACTAGTTGTAAAAGCTCCCAGTAAAGTGCCAATATAACCAGGATTAGAGTAATTGTGTTTTTTTAACGACTGCTGGATTGTGATAATCTTATCGTGGAAAAGGTTACTGAATTTCAACAACATTGAGCTTCCTTTCCCCAAGTCCGTCCGTTAAAGATAACGCAAAACAGTAATGGGCTTTAAGATTACCAGTGTTTGGCTCGATCTGTGCTTTACATTATTTGACCTTTGCAGACTTAAGGCGATTATTAACATAATTTCTGTAACTGACATAGATTTGTCGATGGATCTCTAAGCTGAATAGGAGTACATTGTTTTTATCATTCATAAACGGAATACGGGTACATTTCTTATAACGAATAAACGGAATAGGGTACATTGTTTTATCGTCTACATGTATAAACGGAATAGGGGTACATTGTTTTATCAGCTATAAACGGAATAGGGGTACATTCTTTTATCATCTGTAAACGGAATAGGGGTACATTGTTTTATCATCTATGAACGGAATAGGGGTACACTGTTTTATCATCCATAAACGGAATATAGGGACATTGTTTTATCATTTATAAACGGAATAGGGGTACACTGTTTTATCTTCTATAAACGGAATAGGGGTACACTGTTTTATCATCCAAAAAACGGAATAATGGGACATTGTTTTATCATTTATAAACGGAAAAGGGGTACATTATTTTATCATAAATAAACTAAACAGTGTGTTTGTTGAATTGATCACGAGTACCTCCACAGAAATAATTATAAACTATATGCATAAATATTTATGTACAGGAAATATATACTTTGCTATAATAAGTATTAAAAAGTCAAGAAACAAAAATATATATCAGGTCGATAGTGACGATCGCTAATCTTTCGAAAAGCACCGATAATAAGTATATTATGCAATTGGAAATAAAATTTATATCATAGTTGCTGGCTTCTACAAAAACTCGTCTTTTTAACGTCTGTAACAAGAATTAAAGGCGCAAAATACCCCAACCCAATCTAAAGTGAACTGATTCACAGAAGGCAACCCATAACCTAGAAGTTGATGACAAAACACACCACGCAAAGGGACCACAGGTATTAATAGTAAATTCTATCAAAACAATTGGATGGCCCCAGGGACAACCGTTCCGAATCGCAAAGCAACTAGTGTAGACAATTGACTGATTTTATTATAGATGTCCCTTGTTTACTTTTTAACAATTTTTAGCCCCCTTTCCCCGTTCGCCCCGTTCGTAATATCTTGTGAACATCCTACTGGTCAGGGTTGTTTTTCTAAGTTTGCAAGTATGGCGACTAATGCTAAATGCTATGCAAGGCAAATTTTCGGTTGGGTGTTTAAAAACATGTTTATTGGGTTGACAGGATTGTGTTATCAATGTGAATGGAATATAACAAATGAAATCAATAGATCATATGAATTTAAAATAAGCAAAATCATGAAACAGCAATCGGACATTCATTTGAATCACCCCGGGGAACGTAACTGTTGCTAACATAAAGGTGGATACCATGGAGACTGGAAACAATGTTCAACTTCATAACTTATTTATGTTCTGCTTTTCTGAAGTGTTCTTTCTTCTTATATATGGTATATCCGAATTAGCGGTAAAGACACCAGTTGCGTGATGACGACATATAAAAATATGATGTTGATAGTCCAGGGACTTATCTGGATATCTGGTATAATTTTAGCATCGAGTACTTGCCCGAAGCGGGTTTGGAAAAAGATTCCTTTAGCTGGCAAACTCTTCAGTGGTATAACTTCTGAGACATCTGTACACTCAGTAAAAAGTTGTGCTGAGGAATGTACAGAGACAACCAACTGTAAATCATTCGGTTTCGACACTGCTAACAAGAAATGCTATCTGTATAATGTTTTAATATGGGCTGGTGGACAAGGTGCAGTTGAAGCGGGCATGGTGTATTATTGGGCTCTTAAAAGTAAGTACAACGGTTGGAATGGGGTTCAAAGTCTCGTCAACACAGTACTTTCTATGGTTCTATAGGGATTTGGGATAACGACCTTTTTGGCCAATTTGACCGATTAGTCACAACCGCTTGACTATCTTTCGTTTGAAATCAAATGTTATATAAATAATTAATTAGATATTTATTCACGTGCCAAGCCCATAATCAACCCGCTCGCTAAATCATCAGATGGCTTTGATTTTCAACGAATTTGAACACGATTGTCAGTTAATAATTTAATTAAAAACTGGATAATCAAGGCTGTTTATTATCATAACAACGGTAGCGAAGCCACTCGAGACTACACAATTCATCAAATGACCATAGCACAGTTCAGATTGAAGTAATTTGATTGAAATTTTCAACATATTCCCTCTTCATTACCTTATATAGAGAGAACTGTCAGATCTGTGTCTAAATCTTATATATTGTACCTTTAAGTCGTCAGACATAAATATATTATATGTTCTTTGGATTTTAATTTGTTGTTTTGCGAATACTAGAAAGATACAAATCTACTTTTCAGAACGGTGCCCAACCAATATTGGTTATACTCTAGATTCTACTGGATCAACGTGTGCCAAATACTTCAGCGATGCTAGAACATGGGAGAATGCTATGACGAAATGCGACAATCATGACGGTCATCTCTTTCTGGCCGATTCTCCATTCAAAAGAGATATCATTTTAGATCTCATACAAAATTCCAGTAAGTCCAGGTTAATTCAAAACCATTCAAGTTAAAGGTGAAATGTCACGCATCAAAAAGATAAATATAAATAATTTTGAATAATATCTCATAATAACATTTTTTCAGCATATTAAAAAATACTACATGTCAATTAAATACTTTTGCTTAGTAAAATTAGTTAGCACACCATGAACATCTGCACAAATACGAAAAGTAGTGCTCTTCATAATAATATGGGCTTATATTTCTTGAAACGCCCATAAGACATATGGCCGTACATAAATGCCCACACCCCAACACACAACACCCCGTCATATTATCTAAATATTAAGGTCACATGCTGATTTCCCCGAGGTCAAGAGATGTAAGTCATGTGACTGTTGCCGAGTATCGTGAGTTAATATTTAGATCTAACACCAAGCCCCCCCTCAGAATCCCACATATCCAGTGCGGCAATAAGAACATATATCTTTCTGTATCTACCACGAAAATAATGTATCACATAAAAAACAACCCCCAAACCAGCTTTGTCGGCAAAATCTTTTTTTTTATTTCACAGAAGAAAGAGATAACTAATATTCGACTACAAAATTTCAATAGCTTCCCACGTAGCATTTTCAGAGTTATAAACATCTTTGAACCACCAAAGTTAGTTTAGAAGTTATTTAGAAGTCATTGTAGTGAACCTTCTTCAACACGAATTTCTCATGTTTACGATAATATATTAGTACGTTTACGATAATATATCTCGAAAATGCAGTCTTGTTGTTTATTGATCCCTACATTTTGTGAAATAAAAAAAAACTTTTGTCACCAAAGCTGGTTAGGGTGCTTTTTGATGCGACGTGGACATACCCTTTGTTTATTCAACCGAAAACTTTATTCTTAATCCGGAGTCTGTAAACTTTGCAGTAATATAATACAACATAGAAAGTTAATGAACTTTTGTTCACACTTTAGCCACTTGCGAATGTGGGGATATAAACATCTTTGAGCCACCAAAAGCTAATTGTGTGCGCTGTGAGCTTGCCCTAACCCTATTTACTCATATTACTGGAATGTTTACGGTTATATATCTCGAAATGCAACATAGGAGGATTCTGAAATTTAACACTTCATCAGTTTATTCAACCCTGTGGAAAAAAAAACCTTTGCTTATTCAACCCAAATATTTGTCACGAATCCGGGTGCTAGGAACTTTGCCGTCATAATACATCGACAATGCATCATACAAAGTTAATGAACTATGGCAAGTTCATACCTTATTCATCTGTTAATTCGAAGATATTAATTTAGAAGTTAGTACGTGTGTATAGTGAACTTACCCTAACTCGATTTTCTCATATTTGACTGTTTAGATAGTTGTTTCGACCTAGTAGAATATAACTAGCTTAAAAGAGCTATTTTAGGGAAGTAATATAAATTTTCTATTTGGTTTCAGACCACAGTTTTTTGTTCCACTGCCTTAGATATTAAATTTGCTAATACGGTATTATTTTAGATATTCTAGTCTATTTCTTTTTTGATTTATTTTTTTTTTGTATTTTGTGAAATGCCCCTAAGCAAATGATACTTTGACAGAAAACGGAAAGGGGTAGTAGCCACACAAGGTCAACTTCTGTTAGATCAAAGGCACGTCATTGCGTTTTTATGTTCACACCACTAGTTATTTTTTTTACATTTAATTTATTCATATTGATTAACCCCGAACTTCATTAAATTTCTGCAAGTCTACCTTTTAAACAAGAAAGCAGAAATAAACTGTTTTATAGAAATCATTTATTTACACAAATTCACAGAAAATGCTCCAACTATATACATCACTGAAGTTGTCTGGCCTACATTCACGCTATCTATTATACAATTTACGTACACAATCTACACATTTCACAACACTCGCGCTCACATCAATCTCCCTGTCAGTACATTTCGCATTCATCCACCTTTCACACAAATCAGAGCCCACCCAATCAACAATCGCATCCGACTCACTTCCCGGTGGGTTCTCACAATCACATACACTACAAACACGTCTATATTATCAGCACTCAAATCTTCATTCGCAACACCACCGGCATCCATAATCTCAGCAACATTTTCACTCTCACTACTGACATTCTGTTCACTCTCATACTCGAACTCACTGTCACTTCCGAATGAAATGACAACTGGTGGTACTTCTTCATTTAATCTCCCCGCTTCCCATCCAATGGGTTATATTTTTTACGATTAGTTTTTATTTTATCTATTCAACGACAAGATCTGAAACAAACCGTGTGCGCCTGTCGAACGGGAAAATAAATAAAAATGGATACCGATAATCGATACTAGTCCATAAAATTATAAGATATCGTAAAATATTTACACTTCATCCGTAAGGTTACCATGCTATCTAATGCTGAAAATAAGTGTTCTGTGAGGAATATTTTAGAAGACATGCACTTCTGTGAATATTTCAAAGGAATATTAAAATACCGGAAACCAAATAAAACAGACCAAAACACACGCACACACAAATTGTTGATATTGTAACAATAAATGTATTTATTTTGCATAAAACGTTTTGAAAAAAGCTCTGAAAATAATCGAAAATAAGTATTACTTCCGCAAAATGACGGTGCGAAACCTCCCGCCCAAAGTTTTATTAACCGAATGCACCCGATTTGTGGAATACCTTCTACCCCTACATGATGTACGAGTGACACAATTTACACATGCGCAGAGTCAATGTTGATGTTCTGAGAAATTGAATGTTTCGAAAAATGTGAAATTTACAAGAGAGTAGATGATTTTATCGAACTTATTGGCGTTAAGGTTCAACGAAGAAAGTAATGGGGTGACCATTCCAGGTAGGTCGTTAAGTTTTAACCATTTTAATTAAAAACTGAAGAAATAGCATGCAATTTTCGAGTTGTAGTGTTGTCTGGAACAGACAGTAAAATTTGTAATCAATAGAAAACGTTGATGTAATAAGTTTGCTAAGCACCCACTCCCCATTCTTGATCTGATCTAGGTCGATTAATGTCCCACCCCTGCCATGCCCATGTATATATGTCCACAGCTCATTCCCATACTACAATCTGTATATACTTGCCATCACTATATGTATATAGGCTCATTTCTATTAATATCAGCTCTATTGTTATTATTATTATTTTCAGCAGTGTTTTTTTATCATCGTCATCGTCATTATTATTATTTATATTGATGAGGATGATGATGATGATGACGTTGATGATGATGATGATGATGATGGTGCTGATCATGAAGATGATTTATTTATTTATTTATTTATTTACTCATATATTTGTAAAAATGTAACATATAATACTTTTGTTGAAAATTGTACATTTTAGCAACGTTATTGAAATTTTCAGTTTACGTGGAGATGAATTTATATAAGCTATAGCTTGTTTTCAGATCCACAATATCATTATTGTAATTAATCATGATACAATAGAAATAAATATTGTTTAAACCAAAGATCACAGAACGTTGAATACTGATAGGGTTCGTCCTAGCATGGCCACATAGTTAGAGGTTTAAGTTAACTTTAACAATCATCCAAGCTTCACTTTTTATGGATGAGGTAAGTAGTATATTATCTTACATTGTTACTTAATTGTCGGTCTGTTTATATCGTATACATTATATTCGTCTTCGTTTGTACTTGCTTCTTGTATTCTACTTGCTTATCAGTGAAAAAGAATTTTTTGTAGAGAAGTGCATGGGCTCTCATAACCCGCACATCTTTGAATCTCATTCAACCTATCCATCACACAGTTTTATCTATGGTTTTAAAAATAGTTTATTAAGGGCCCTGAGTCACGAAATCTTAACTTAAGATAAAACCAAATTTTAGTAAATACTTCAGTTTTGATTGGTTTAGCACTAAAATCAATCTAATATTATCCAATCATATAACTAAAATTTGGATTTTTATCTTAGTTAAAATTTCATGATTAAAAGCCCCAGTGCAAGTCATTGATTGTAAGCTGTAGTTCTTCCCTGTTAGTATTACGCTGATTTGTCCATATTTCAATTATCGATAGGCCTACAAATGAGAGATGATTTTTAAATACGGAAGACAGTCGTGCGAAACAAACTGAAATTAATGGGGTTTAACCTTCTACGTTTCTATACCGACTGGGCCCGGCTAATGAAGACGAACTAATAATTACATACAACTGGCGGTTGTCTTTTTTACTTTATCGACAAGTGCTGATATTTTTTGATATCAAAAAGGACGAGTAGGAGATTTTATTTATCCTGGAGTCGAGTTGTCGCCTTATGAAGGTCGACATCAGGACATCACGACATCAAGATATGATACCAATCAGCCACCATTCCAATATTAACTAAAAGTTCTGTGTTTTAAAGCAGGCGCCTTATTACATATACTCATACACAATCCACTCGTTCAATACACTGAAAATAAACTTGTGTTGGATCTCAACACAAGTACTTGTGTTAAAACTAATCTACACAAGTTTGTGTTGCTTTGCATTGCATTAACACACACTTGTGTAGATTTATTTAATCTTGTGTGTTTTCATATAATTAACACAAGTAATGTGGTGTTTTAATCTATTATTAATTACAGTACCGGGACGTTGGCGCGCATGCGCAGACGCCCCTAGCAACGGGTTTGCGCATGTGCATGTCCCCAGCAACGGTCACTTCCGGTGATGACGTCATCGATGACGTCACTTCCGGTGATGACGTCACTCCTTAGCAACGGTCACTTCCGGTGATGACGTCACTCCTTAGCAACGGTCACTTCCGGTGGTGACGTCACTCCTTAGCAACGGTCACTTCCGGTGATGACGTCATAGGTGACGTCATGGCGACGTGACGTCATCTCCGAAACTGACGTCATCTTTGCTAGTGACGTTGGGATTTCCTTTTTTCTTGAGGATTTCTTGAGGATTTCTTGAGGTTCTCTTGAGGTTTTCTTGTGGGAACCCCCCTCCCCGGTGCTCATTTACTCTGGGGATTCCCTCCCTTTGCTCATTTACTCTCGGGGATTCCCTCCCTTTCTTTTTTCTTTTCATTTTCTAGGGATTCCCTCGCCTAGTCTATATCCACATGTCATGCAACGTTGGGGAAATGAACCGTAGTTACTGTTAGGTGAAGTGTGATAAATCACAAGTTCCTATACAGATTCTTATACAAATTATGATAAGATTTCTTTTAGAATCTTGGATTTTCCTGGTGGGAGCTCCCTGCTAGGATGCGATTCCCATAGTTATATTATAGATATATTATAGATATATTATAGATATATCATAGATATATTAAGCGGTGAGAAAGTGGTGACGGATGTAGTCTACGTGTAGGCATTTCATCCATTCTTATAAAAGCGTTTGTAAAAGTGTTTGTAAAAGTGTTTGTGAAAGGTTCTTATAAATGGTCTTATAAAAGATATAAACAAAATAGAATATGAACGTTCTTTCTGAATGAGTTGGGTGGCCCTGAAAAGGGCCGTTTGGGTGGCCTTGAAAAGGCCGTTTGTGGACTGCCTAGTCGAGGCGTCGGCGGACATGCCTCATGTCTTCATCGTCGTCGTCGTCGTACATCTTCCGTTTAAGGGTTGGTGTCGGCGGTGGCGTGGCTGACCCAGGCTGGTACCAGCTCTTTAGCGTTTCAATATCATCAAAGGGTTCGAACATGGATGCTGGTGGTGGAGTGGTTGGCCTCACTGGTGTAGAGGAGACATTCGGTCTGAACGCCTCCTCATACAGCCAACTGTATACTTCCTGGTCCATTTCGCACAGGAATGGGTCTGAGACCAACCACTCCTCGTCACCAAACATCCATTCTTCTTCTTCGTCGTAGCCATCATCAACATCATCATCAACATCCGCTTCATACCCGTTATCAGTTAGTAGTGTCTTGGCTACCTCTTCTGTCACCACCACCACCTCTTCCATCGAACAGTCTTCGAGCACGCAGTGAAATTCCATGATGAAATGATAAAAAAAAGTGCGACCGAGCGGCCTTTTATGCAAAATAATCGGATCGAGCCCCTGCAAGCGCGGACTTCATAGAGGTCACCTTTTTTTAATAAAATATTTGGCTACTGTACTACATTATTACAAATTAGACACGAATTATTACAAATCGGATCGGGGATTGGAGTCGGGGTATTCAAGCGCGGACTGCATAGTGAGCATCTTTCTAAAAACCAATCCAAAAACAAACAAAAAAAAAAATCGGATCGGGAAATCGGATCGAGGAATCGAGTCGGCTCCATCAACGCGGACTGCATAGTGAGCACCTTTCTAAAAACCAATCCAAAAACAAACAAACAAAACAAAAAAAAAAAATCGGATCGGGAAATCGGATCGAGAAATGGAGTCGGGAAATGGAGTCGGGGTATTCAAGCGCGGACTGCATAGTGAGCACCTTTCTAAAAACCAATCCAAAAACAAACAAACAAAAAAAAAAAAAAATCGGATCGGGAAATCGGATCGAGAAATCGAGTCGGCCCCCTCGCCTTTTTTTAAAAAAAAAGATTTAAAATACATTTACAATAGATGTCTTGTTTTAGTATTCTAAAATTTCATTATCAAAATAGAACTATTATTAGAACTATTATTAGAACTATTATTAGAATATGTAAACATTCTTTCTGAATGATTTGGTGGCCCTGAAAAGGGCCGTTTGGGTGGCCCTGAAAAGGGCCGTTGGTTGCTTGGTCGACTAACCAAGGCGGACACGTTTGATAAACGCTGCGTCGTCTTCGTCCTTGTACAGGGTATCTGATGGCGTATTGGGTTGGTGCCAGGTCTTTAGTGTCCACGTACCGGTAAATGGCTCGTATATGGGTGATGGCGTCGTTGGAGTGGCCGGTGTATACCAGAATGGATCTTTGGAGATGTCCATGACCAGTGGCTTTAATGGGTCACGGGCCACAAGCCATTCATCGTCGTCTTCGTCGTCTTCGTCGTCGTCGCTATCACTCACGACTATGATTTCATTTACCTCTAGAGTGGTATCTAGTGCAGTTTCTGGTACAGTTTCTGGAGCACTCTCTGGTATGACGAGCACCTCTTCCAGCACCTCGAACCAGTCATCGCCGTCCAGCATGATGTAAGAGCCCATGTTTAATGATAAAAAAATGGCATCCGCAGCCCTTTTATGCAAAAGAATAGGATCGAGATCTCCGAGCCCCCACCCAGCGCGGACTGCATAGAGAGCACCTTTTTTAATAAAAGACTTAAACAAAAAGAAATAGGATTAAATATAAGAACACAAAAATGGAGTTGGGAAATCGGATCGGGAAATGGAGTTGAAATTTCCAACCCCTCTACCCAGCGCGGACTGCATAGAGAGCACCTTTCTTGACCTAAAGAAATTAATTAATAAATTTTAAAAATATAACTTAAAATGTCTCATGCTCCAAATCGGATCGCCAAATGCCGCGGCACTGTGATTTACTTATTATTTCGGTTTGCAATTAGAATATGAAAAAACTCTTTCTGAAGGATTTGGTGGCCCTGAAAAGGGCCGTTGGGTGGTCGGTTTGCCTTACAGCCGAGGGTAAAGACTGTAAGGCGGTGGGGGTGGTGGTAAGGGAAGTACCCCATCAGCCTGTAGCCGATAGAGGTCCAACAACTCCTCTCTATGTGTATCCAACTCCATGGCCTCTAAGCGATGGAGCTCACGGCGGGTCTGCCGCAACAGTTTCTGGAGGTACCCCCTCTCCTCCATAAACCGTTGCCGCTCGGCCTGCCACGCCGCTTTCTCGGCCTCCCATGCCGCCCTCTCTGCCCATTGTTCAGAGAGGAGCTGCTGGAACTCCCCCTGCCACACGCTAACCAGACGTTTCTCCTTCTTCATAGAATTACCCATGATTGAAGTGTTGGGTTTCACACGCCTATTTGTACTTCTATCGCGGACCTGTGAGAGAGCCTTGATTTTTTGGACAAAAAACATTCTGTAATTCTATGAATTCCAAGAAGACCAGAAAGACAAAAAAAAATCGCGCGGACTTCACTGTAAGCATCATCAATCCTGTATATATAAAGCAGCCAGCGACTGTTGGCTAAAGCATTCTACAATGGCGAACACACCAGGCTACACTCTACGTTTAGGACATCAGCGCCGTTCCAGACGTTTTCATACGGAAAGTTTGTATGTCAACATTGATTTTCATCAGAATTGGGACCAGATTGCACCCGCTGATGTTCCAGAAGTGTTGTACGATACATTTGATAACATATTGAATGATCTGGGAAACTTGGTTGGCTGTCAACACGAGTGTCATGCTATATGTCACAGTTGTCAACAGTCAGGACCCCCGTGTTTGGAAGACGCCACCCGTCGAGACTGTGACACATGCCATCGACGTTTTCCGAATCAGATGTGTTATGACCGACACCTACAACCCCGGCAACCAGGAACACCGACGATCTGTCAACGATGGACGAAATGTTTACAGTGCGGCAAAGAATGGGATATTCTGAGAAGACACCGGACATTGGCCGAACACGTGTGTGGGGAATACGAGTGCTCTATCTGTAAGAAATGGCATCAGCGCGGAGACCGTTGGTGTTTTATTCAGAAACTCAAATCACCCATCGATCTGACCCAGCCGGACCGGCCACAACAGTTAGCGAAACTGCAAGGAAAAGACTTGACGCGTTTTGTGTTTTATGATTTTGAGTGCAGCCAAGATACGGGAGAACATTTAGTCAACTTGTGTGTGTTGCAGTGCTGTTGTCATTTCTGCATGGCATCGTCGAACCCTTGTGATTACTGTGATCCTTTCTGGAATGGTCAACGCGAATGGGTGTTTCGTACATTGGACGACGTGGGAAAATGGTTCATCCATTTATCGGCACACGGTACAGTTCCCGGAGGGAAGTCCACACAAATCAAGTCTACTCAAATCATAGCCGTTGCACATAATTTCAAGGGATACGATGGTTTACTCATGTTACAGGCGATACACGACCATGCGATAGCCGCTCCTCAAGTCATTATGAGTGGTGGAAAAGTGATGACAGTGACCTTGGGGACCGTTAAATTTGTCGATTCGCTCAACTTTTTACCGATGCCTTTACGAGATGTACCCAAGACGTTTGGCCTCACGGAACTGAAGAAAGGTTATTTTCCACACTTTTTCAACAAGCCGGAACATTACGCATACATGGGTTCATATCCACCTGCCGAAGAATACGATCCGGATGGAATGGGTGTGTCTGAACGGAAAGCCTTTCACGCCTGGTACCAACAACACAAACACGAACCGTTCGATTTTCAACACGAGCTGATGACGTATTGTAAGAGCGACGTCGACGTCCTCAGACGGGGCTGTGCAGCTTTCAGAGACATGTTTTTGATGGACACGGGCCTCGATCCTTTTGTGGAAAGTCTCACGCTGGCTTCGGCCTGTAATAAAGTATTTCGCACGCATTATTTGGAACCTGACACTATGGCCATCATTCCTCGAGCGTTGATGCAGGAACCCGAAGCCGGAAAAGATTGGAAACAATTTCGACCGCGATAGCAATCTAACATAGCTTTGAGATGGTTGGAATGGGAACAGCACTGCCAGACGCTAAAAGCTTTACGAGAGGGAAGACGCGTTCCACAGATTCGACATGCCCGTAACCAGGGTGAAGTGAGAATTGGCGAGTATCATTTAGACGGTTACGACGATAACACGGGCTACGAATTCATGGGGTGTGCCTATCACGGATGTCCTCGCTGCTACCCGGGACCCATACAAGACGTGAAACATCATCACCCCTATGATCCGTCTAGAACCATGCGTGATTTGTATCAACACACTCAAGATCGCCTTTACAAATTACGCCACGTGTATTGCTTATCTGAGATCAAAGTTATGTGGGAATGTGAACTGAGCGAAGAACGTCGTCGTAATCCTGAGATGGAAGAATTCTTTGCCAGTCTAGAAGCCCAGGGATGGCCTTGTCCGGATCCCCTGTCGCCCAGAGCTGGCTTTTTTGGAGGAAGAACCAATGCCTGTCAATTGATGGCCAAAGCCGAACATCCCGACGAAGAGATCCGATACGTGGACGTGGTATCCCTTTATCCCTGGGTGTGTAAATACGGTAAATTCCCTCTGAAAGAACCAAACATCATCACACGACCCAGTCAAGCATGGGAACAGTACGAAGGTCTGATTCAATGTTCTGTGCTTCCACCCCGTCAACTCTATCACCCCGTACTCCCGTTTCGATACAACGGAAAACTCACCTTTCCACTATGTCGGAGCTGCGTGGAACAACACATGCAGAAAAGTGAGATCACCCACTACATCGATTGTACACACAAACAGAAAGAACGCTCCTGGGTAGGAACTTTTGTGTCGTTGGAATTAAAGAAGGCCGTGGCGATGGGTTATCAAGTCCTCGTCGTGTACGAAGTATGGCATTGGAGCGAATGGTGTCAGTACGACAATCAATCCAAGTCTGGAGGATTATTTGCTGGATACATCGATCATTACTTGAAAAAGAAGATGGAAGCTAGTGGGTATCCGGACGATTGCTCCACGGACGACGATAAACGACGTTTCATCCAAGACGTGTACGACAAGGAAGGCATTCAACTCGATCACGAAGCCATGATACCCAACAAAGGTCTGAGAAGTTTTAGCAAGCTACAATTGAACACATTGTGGGGCAAATTCGGACAACGCGATAATTTTACCCAAACCGTGTACATGACAGACCCCGCTGATTATTTTCCACTCATGATGGATGTCACCGAAACCATCAAAGACGTTCGAGTCGTGAACGACAACATGGTTATGGTAGAAAAGCTCAAAAAAGAAGAACACGTGAGACCATGTCCCATTACCAACGTCGTGGTGGCTGCTTTTGTGACAGCTCAAGCCCGGTTGAAATTGTATTCGGTATTGGAACCGCTGGGAGAACGTGTGTGCTACTTTGATACGGACAGTGTCATTTTCAAATACGATCGCAATCAGTGGAACCCTCCGGAAGGAAACTCGTTAGGTGAATGGAAGAACGAATTACCCGACACATTATCGATACGTCAGTTTGTATCTGGTGGACCTAAAAATTACGCCTATCAACTGAGTAGTGGCGAAACGGTGTGTAAAATCAGAGGATTTACGCTCAACTACCGTAACAGTCAACTGTTGAATTTCGACACCGTGAAACAGATGGTCCTCGGTCTCGCCCAAGACAAAATAACAGTTACCAATCCGCACAAGATTGAGCGATCACGTGATAGACGGTTATGGTCCCGTGTGGAGGAGAAAGTGTATAAGATAGTATACAACAAACGGTTTGTGTTATTGGACCAAGACGGACAGCCGAGCAACACCCTACCTTACGGATACCATCACGAAGAAATTGAGGCAGAGACCACCTTACTTTATGGAGACCCTCACGAAGAAACTGAGACAGAGGTGGTTGGCGCATAGCGTCAGTCATCGCTATTTACCTATTATAGACCACCACCAATATACGTTTTGCATTGGATGTTCCTACAATCACCCGAGTCAGCGGTATCATTCCTGTCTGGGTTTGGGAGTCTGTCCTACTACCGGTCAAACGTCCCATCCCGTTGACATGTATCTGGATCAAGTATTAGAGGACCACAACCACGACGATGTCGAAAAAGTATTGGGAAGTTTCATGGACGAGCCGCGACAACAGGTACAAGAATGGGAAGCAGATCCCCAATGGGCAGTCGACGTGGAACACGCACTTCGACAACACTGGGAGGTGGTACCGGGCTTCAAAACGGCATTGATCAGAAGAAAATATGAATAGAGAAGAAAATATGAATAGAGAAGAAAACACAGTTGTGAACATGAATAGAGAAGATACGTTGGTATTAAATGATATGTTGGACACGGTGTACCCTCTTACACACCTTTGGAAGTCCTATTATGAAAAGACTCAAGGCTATCGAATCATCACTTGGTTCGAAAAGAGTCAAGCTTATTACAAAAAGAGTTGTCAAGCCGTCACCTGGTATGAGGAAGATCGGATTATTTTTGATGTATTGGATCGTTTAGTCAAGACGTATGGAGTGCAAATGACACAGGAAGCAATGAATCACTGGTTCGCCTCCCATTTACTACCGGACTATCACGTGACCATGACGTATTGTTTACGCTGCGTTGGGCATGCGCAACCGACTGAACGATCTGGATGTTGTCTTTTATGATCAATAGGACCAATGAGCGAATGTCACGTCATCCATCACGTGATTTGGGGGGGGGGGGATATAACACCAACCACAACATCGACACTTCATTCTGGAGACAGCTACTCAAGTACACAGACGTAGTATGGAAACTTCTGGTGATGGACAACAACAGTACGATCTTCAGCGAACTCCTCAACGAACCACTCAACGAACTACTCTACGAGAAACAGAAACCAAACAACAGTCCAACAACTGTTTTGGGTGTGGAAGCAATGAGCATTGGTACAGAGACTGTCCACAACGAGCTACTCAACAAGCCACTCAACGAGCCACTCAGCGAGCCACTCAACGAGTTACTCAACAACAGTCCAACAACTGTTTTGGGTGTGGAAGCAATGAACATTGATACAGAGACTGTCCACACAGAGCCGACCAACGAACCACTCAACAACAACAACAGTCCAACAACTGTTTTGGGTGTGGAAGCAATGGACATTGGTACACCCCACAAAGAGCCACTCAAGGAGAAACATTTCACGGAAAAGAAACTCAAAGAGAAACTCAAAGAGAAATATTTTACGGAAAAGAAGTCAACACCAAGAGCGAAGCTCAACGAGAAGCTCAACGAGAAGCTCAACGAGAAACGATAGAAGTCAACACCCAAAGAGAAGCTCAAGGAGAAGCTCAAGGAGAAACATTTCATGGAAAAAAAGCTCAAGGAGAAGCTCAAAGAGAAGCGCAAGGAGAAGCTCAAGGAGAAGCCAAAAAAGTCAGTAAACGCTACGACACCTGTTATCGATGCAAACAAGTCGGACACTGGGCTCCCGCCTGTCCCCAACGCTACCAACCTTACCCGTCGACCCGTTACCAAAAAGAACAAAATAAAGAACAAGAAGCAAAAGAAGCAAAACACCGATGTCTCAACTGTAACGAATTTGGCCATGGATTGCTTACCTGTAGACAACCCAAAGAAAGAATCGACGACTTTAACACCCTTGCCAACAAACTGTTTAACGTCGATCAACGTAACTGGTACTGGTGTGAAGAAGGCAGCGAACTCTATCGCCGGTTCAGGCAAGACGAAAAAGAAGACCTTACATCGGCCTACGTCCGAACCTTGTACTACGACAGCAACTAGACTAGAACAAGATTTGAAACAAGATTTGGTTCATTGTCCGATTCAACTCGAGGTGCCGCCGTTTACTATTTCCTTGACGGCCGAAGAGGCTCAACGATTAGCCCACACACTCATCATTCCAGGTGGCTATCGTGGCATGACAGAGCATCCTCCACCACCACCACTGCCTTGGATGGACAAGGAATGGGCACCCCTGGTGTTGACACTACTAGATGCGCAAGACTGGGTCGACGACGACGCTTTACAACAAATGATCGGTTCCGTATATTGGGTACCCCGTGTGTTGACGCGATCTCCGTGGCTGTATGCGCATATGGTGCGCATGGAATACCCTTTGCCGTTGTGAACGTTTTGGATAACGTGTGAACTTTGTGGATTACATGTGTGAACATTTTGGATAACATTTGTGAACACCGTTGTGAACATTTTGGATAACATTTGTGAACACCGTTGTGAACATTTTGGATAACATTTCGAATAACATTAATTTGTGAACACTGTTGTGAACATTTTGGATAACATTAATTTGTGAACATTTTGGATAACATGTATGAACTTTTTGGATAACATGTGTGAACTTTTAGGAGAACACCGTTGTGATTGTAAATAAATTGTAAATAAATTGTAAATATATTATAATGTTAATAAATGTTATTTTTGTTACTATACACATCTTGTCTGTTTTATTTTTGTTTAAATTTTGCCAGGGAAAGTATAAAAGGGGGACTGGTCAATAAAGGAAAAGTTATTTCACCATGGACGTGTCATTCAAACACCCCTTTACCATGTTAGTGAGTGGGCCAACGGGTGTGGGGAAAACGGTCTTTGTGCAGAAATTTCTCCAAGCGTCGCTGTTTGATACTCCCCCTGATCGCATTGTCTGGGCTTATGGCGAATGGCAAGACAGTTACAAACAGTTCCCTTATACCTATACTCGTGGGTTGGGCAATTTGGACGAGGTGATGGAACAAGTCCCAGGACCCCAATGTTTAGTCGTGGATGATTTGATGGGAGAAGACACCGACACGTTAGAACGTTGGTTCACCAAGAAAAGTCATCATAGGAATGTGAGCGTGATTTACATTGTGCAAAATCTGTTTGATAAACAACAGAGGACCATCAGTTTAAATGCTCACTATGTGGTCCTCTTCAAAAATCCCCGCGATGCCTCACAGATGGGTGTCTTGGCCCGACAAATGTATCCCGGACAAGGTCAATTTATGCAAGAAGCCTTTGCCGATGCCACCAGTACCCCTCGCAGCTATTTACTGATCGATCTGAAACCCGATACCCCTGATGAACTACGTCTTCGTACACGTATCTTACCGGAGGAAGAACCGTCTCATGTCTATGTGAAAAAGGTATAAAAAGGCTCCTGGAATGATCACCTTCATTTCATGTCGTCATGGCTCGTGTGAAGAACACCGTTCGTCGGCATCCACCTCCAGGTCTACCTCGTGCTAGATTTCCACCGCCCGCCTGGAAAGGACAAAATTCATTTGGCGCCACACCAACAGAGACCACAGGACCCAACCGACGCCGCAATGTGGGCACCCATGTGGGTTCCCATGTGGGTTCCAATGTGGGTTCCAATGTGGGTACCGGCACCAACCTAGCTCCAGATTTACGTTTATCCCCCGTAGTCGTACGTGTGCCACGCCATCATCAGATTCCAGTCACAGACGATGACGCCCGCCGTCCCACGCCGCGCCGTCCCGCACCGCGCCCTCCCGCACCACGCCGCCCTCTACGTCTGGATGATGACGATGTCGTCAGACGCCGTCCAGCGCCCCGCCAACCACCACGTCAGGAACTGAAGGGAATGAGGAGCTTTATTAACCGTTTGAAACGACTGTCCCCCGAAATGGCTTATGGACAGTTGGCCAAGAATACAGGGATGGCTCAAATTGGATTGCTGAAATGGTTCAAGCTGGCTGCCGAACATTTGCTGAAAGGAAATATACGACCCTTGCACAAACAACACGAACGCTGGGTAGAGCGAAATCGAGAGAGATTGCAACAACTGACCCGAGATCGTTTATCTGTCAACGATAAATTGAACATGATCATGAAACCTGGTGGACAGGGATTTTTCGGAGGTATCCTGATTCGAATCTTGATTCGTTGGAAAGAACGTTTGCAAAAGGCCAGAGAAAAACAGAGACCCGTGAGACGGGTGCAACGCGGTGGATTTTTTGGTGACATTGTCAAGTCCCGACAAAAACGACGAAGACGCCGATAAATACCAAAAAGGCTATAAATACCAAAATCCAATGCATCTCTTCATAACACCATGAAATCCCGTGATCTCAACATTATCCGGTCGCTACGGGCCCTGCCCAAACCCTGGCAGAAACAAGTTCTGAGACAGGCTCCTGATACGTTTATTCAGACTCTTTCCGAATGTTGCCGCCAAGTCTCCAGACCGCTACCCCCATCTTTAACTCGGTTGGCAAATCGTAAAACCCCCATGAGAACGAAACGACGAATCGTTCAACGCGGTGGATTTTGGGGTGAAATTGTCAAATTCTTGCTTCCAGTTCTGACAACCGTCGGTCAGGCCGTGGGTCGTGCGGTAGGTCTACCTATCTAAAGTAGTATCTAGAGTAGTATCTAGCGTAGTATCTAGCGTAGTATCTAGAGTAGATCCAGAGTAGTATCCAGACCCCTATAAAAGCTCTGTAAAAAGCTCTCCAGTATAAAAACCAAGACGTCACCATGCAGTCATTACCTCTCTTGAATGTGTTATTGAACGTGTCTCCAGCTTGGCGAAAACGTCTGATTCAACAAGCGCCCCAAGACGTGGTGAATTGTTTATCCGAGTGTATTGGTAATTTACTGCAAGGTACCATACCTCTGACGCCCAGCGAAAAACAAGGTTTGCAACGTCTAAAACGTGTGTTGCGTTCTTTGGGAACCCCCAACACCTCGTGGCATCGACGAAGACGCTTATTGGATTCTTCAGCCCTTTGGAAAAACGTCTTCCCCTGTATTCAACGTCAGCTGGAACGACGACGACGATGAAATTTGCAAAGAAAATGAAATTGGTTCCGGTGGACGAACCCAGTGTCACGGTCATGAAGCCGTACGAACCCGTGTGGGAACGGGACCCCATTCGCCGTATCATGGAAGAAGTGTCAACCGAGATGGATAACGTCTTGAAATCCCGTATGTCTGATGCCGATAAAATGCAAAAGTATGGTCAGTTGTTTGAAAGATTTCAAACGATGCAAAAGAAACTCGAGACCCCCCAGCCATCGCAACGGCCATCACCCCAAACACCACAGCCACGAGCACCATCCCCGCAACCACCGCTACCGCAATCACCACAACAACCCGATATCTCGCAATCGATCCTGGAATCGGTTCCAAACAAGTATCGCCCTAAAGCCAAACTGTTGTTAAAACACATCAAAGAAAAAACACCCTTGGAATGGAACGAAAAATATGAATTGGTACGTGATGGTCAAGTGATTAAAGGAACGAATGCCTACGATATCGTCAACGATTTAATGCGAAGTCGTAAAACCGTGTCGCCAGCTCCGGGGTGGAGCGATGTTGTGTCCACGTTGAAGAAGACACATGCTTCGCGAGAATGGGTAGGGAATGCAGACCGATGGAAGACACCCACTCGTAGACCACAGGTGAAAGGACCAAAGACGACCCAACCACAGACCCCACGTACACCCCTGGAGGTACGCTGGACAAGACCTCGAGAACGAAAAGGGAAACGTCTTCAAACTAGCCGAAGAACAACGCCACGTTGGATCCCCTTCAGAGACTTGTAAAATTAATAATAAAGTGCATGTAAAATGTTTATTATTAAAATGTTAAAATTGTTATTATTAAAATGTTGTACAATCAATAAAATAAAATTAATAATTTATTGAAAATAAAACTTTGGAAATAGTATAAATACTGTTAAACAGTGCAAATACTTTGCAAATACGTTTAAAATGGACAAGAAGTTGGCTCGTGTGTATTACGACCCCGAGCATCCTACGGGTTTCGGGGGAGCGACCCGATTACAGAAAGCTACCGGGGTTCCACTAAAACGTGTCCGGGCCTGGTTACGTGGACAACGCACGTACACCTTGCATAAACCCATACGAAAACGTTTCCCTCGTTTATCCACCGTCGTGGCCGGTGTAGATCATCAGTGGCAGGCCGATTTATCCGATCTCTCGTCCTTGGCGTCCTTTAACGATGGGTACAAATTCTTACTGTGTATCATTGACGAGTTTTCCAAATATGCCTGGGTGGTGCCACTCAAGAATAAAACGGGTCCCACGTTATTGAAGGCTTTACAGAGTGTTTTATCACAAAAACGTATTCCTCTGCGGTTGCAAACAGACAAAGGAACCGAATTTCTCAATCGACATGTTCAAGCTTTCCTGAAGAAGAAAAAGATTCATTTTTTCGTCACGCACAATGTCGAAACCAAAGCCAGTGTGGTAGAACGATTTCAGCGCACGCTCAAACAACGCATGTGGCGTTATTTTACGTATCGGAACACACAACGTTATATCGATGTACTGCCCGATCTGGTGAGGGGCTACAACGGGGCTCAACATCGTACTATTGGCATGGCACCCAAGGACATGACCCCGGACAAAGAATGGCAAATCACTTCCAAGAAAACCAATGGCAAATCACTTCCAATGCAACGCAATGGCAAATCTCCACGTACGTCCGTCCGTTTGGCCTTGCCCAAACACGGGGCATTCGACAAAGGCTACTGGCCCAATTGGACCCTGGAAACGTTTCGTGTGGATCGACAGAGTGGGTCGACGTACAAATTATTGGATGAACGTGGCGAACCTATCGCAGGATCATTTTATCCCCAGGAATTACAAAGTGTGAGAACGGATCCGAACGAAGAATTTCCCATTGAACGGGTACTGGATCGTCGCCGCGGCGAGATGTTGGTCAAATGGTTGGGATACCCTGCCAGCTTTAATTCCTGGATACCCAAGAGCGCCGTTGTCTATAAATAGTCCCGATGTGTTCCAGGGAATGTCACAATGTCGCAAGACGAAGCCACGTCAACGATTTCTACGTCCCTCTCCGAACATCGACGTCACTGGTCTTGTTTTGGCAGTCGCATCCCGCAAGCGGAAATTGTCTTTTTCTGTCAAGTGATTTTAGTGTACGTGGTGGCCGGTGTCGCTTTAGCTCAGTTAGCCACACGCCCAGACGGTCCCCAAACCACCCTGTGGACGGCCCTCCTATCCAGTAGTATTGGTTATCTGCTTCCGGCGCCAGCTCTCAATCCCACCCCTAAAAATGACAAATCCTCGCCAGTTTTATCTCACATTGCCTAGTGACAGTTCCATGAAAGTGTATCCCGACAACACAATGTCCAGCTATCGTACGTTGCTGAATTCTCCCATCGATTTGGACCACCGAGACTGGGAAGTGGGATTGGCCTCCGTGTCGTTTCCCACGACGTGGAACAACCTCCCGGAAGGAAGTAGTAAGGTTAGTCTGATGATGGTGATGGTTG
Source organism: Patella ulyssiponensis (assembly GCA_963678685.1). Classification (NCBI taxonomy): domain Eukaryota; kingdom Metazoa; phylum Mollusca; class Gastropoda; family Patellidae; genus Patella; species Patella ulyssiponensis. The sequence goes on from OY783232.1 coordinate 19,144,018, forward strand.
CACCCTTTAATCCAGACGTACACAGACCAGCCAACATCCCAAAGACTGACAAATGGAAGGTAGTCGAAGAGCCTTCCAAAGTTGAGATCAAAAAATACCCTATTCCTGGAGGAACGTACAACAGTGTCCAACACTTGCTGGCTGAGATAAATTCGCTTATACAAGCTCTGTTTAAAGATCACGTGACGCTGGAAACACTGCATGCCAAACCCATACGAAGACACCCAGACAATCCCGAACTCACGGAAGTCGAAAAAGAACACGAGAAGAATTATCAAGCCAAAATAAATGCCTACAGCAAAGCGATCAAAGAGGAACCGATCGTATCCTTTGTGCTGGACGACGTCACGAAAAAAGTCAAGTTGCAGATCAATACGGAAGATGGCTTTAAATATCTCAAACTTATACCCTTTCTCAAATTGAAGTTGACGGGCCCCGTGGTATCCTCGTTGGGGTGGATTCACGAGACCACGATTATGCCCCGATTGGACCATTTAACCTCTTTCAAACAGAGGGATGTCATCGTGGCCCCGGACACCTTTGACATCAATGTGGGACACACCATGTTTTATCTGTACGCGGATCTCTTGGAACCTCAACGGGTGGGCAATATGGTGGCGCCTTTACTGGATGTCTTTCCAAGTTCTCACGGTTATCATCGACCGACGGTCATCCATTATCAACCCTTCAAGTACGACAGCATCACCACCATTGGCCTCTATATAAGAAACGGTCTGGGCCACAAAGTGTCATTCACCAAAGGAAAAGTCGTCGTCAAACTACATTTCCGACGAAAAGCGTAATATGCAGTTTTATCGTGGTGTGTTACGCCAAAAGGGCGCCAGCATGAAGACCCGCACGCCCATCAATGTCTACCGGGGCGGTGTCTTGCGGCAAAAAGGCGCGGGACGTTTACAGGGGTTACTGAACATGGCGAAACCCTTCCTGCAAGCCGGAAAGAACGCATTAAAAGCCAATTTCTTGAACAGAGAGACGTTTGGAGAATTGGGAAAAGCAGCCCTCGGCGTAGTGTCGGGAAAACAAAGTGTGGGCCAGAGTTTGAAGAATGTGTTCCAGCGCACCATAAAACCGCGCCTCCGACAAACACTAGCCGACGTCATGTCCTCCAGATCACCCAAAGCCCAACGCCGACCAACACACACCAGTCCACCCAAACCCAAAACTTCTATAAAAAGGAAAGGAAAATCCCCTGGCGTCATTTCACGAGCCAAACGTCCTCGGCCAGACATCTTCGATCATGGCTTCAGCAATGCGTAACGATTCCTGTCCTTGTGCTCGAGATGAACTGCAAGAATTGTTCCAAGTGCCCGACACCCACACGGCCATTACCAGAGTGACCAAAATACGTAAATATTCCATCACACCCGATCTGAATCACGATGGACCAATTGAATTTCTGGTGAACAATGCCAGTATGGATTTCATCGATTTGGCCAATACGACCCTGTACCTGCGACTCAAAGTGGTGAAAGAGGATGGTACCAATCTACCGGCAGACGAAGCCGTGGGTCCCGTGAATAATTGGATGCACTCTTTGTTTAAAGATGTGAAATTGCGGCTGGGAAAAGATTCCGATACGTTGGTCACATCTCCTCTACCTAATTACGCCTATCGAGCTTACCTAGAGAATTTACTGAGTTATGGAAAACAAGCCAAGACGAACCATTTAGACCGACAAGTCCTGTGGCACAAGGATACAGCCGGCGAATTTGATCAAGCCTCACCCGTCAAAGTCAATGCAGAGGCCCCTGAACCTGCGAATGCCGGATTGGTGGAACGTTACAAACGCATCTCCGAAAGCCAGGTGGTGGAATTACAAGCGCGGCTGCATTTAGATATGTTTTTACAGGAGAGATACTTATTGGACGGGGTCGATCTACGCCTGAGTTTGGAAAAACAAGCCTCTAAATTTTTCCTGATGCATGCCGACAACAAAGGACCCTACAAGATTGATTTCATCAAAGCGTATTTGGAAATTCCATTCGTCACCCTTTCTCCCACCACGTACACGCGGATTACGAACCAACTCCAAACCACCAATGCCAAGTACCCCTTGAAACGCATGGTCGTCAAAGATGTGGTCGTACCCAGTAACCGCACCAGCCACGTCCTGGATAATCTGTTCATCAACGAAACCTTACCCGCACGTCTATTTGTGGGGTTGGTCAGTAATCGAGCTTACGATGGATATAATACCCGGAACCCATTCCGATTTCATCATCATAACCTCAAACACATTCGCCTGACCATGAATGGAGAAGTCGTGGATGATTATGCCGATCTCAACTTTGCCGATAAATTGGCTATCACACCGTACATGGATTTAATGAATCGTGTGGGTGTTCTCAACACTCGAGAAGATTTGGATCTCAGTTTCCACGATTATATCAAGGGCTACACACTGTTTTGTTTTGATTTGACCAACGACCGAGGAGCTAACGGGGCCTATTCACACCCCAGAACCACCGGTAACCTGTCTCTAGAACTACGCTTCTCGGCAGCCCCCGCCAACGCTCTCAATCTTATGTTGTTTGCCGAATACGACAATGTCTTGGAAATCGATCGTAACAGACAGGTCATCCTGGATTGGTAGTCCTTTATCCACGTTACAATTGGAAGAGGCCTTACGGTATCATTCTGGCGTCTTTGGCGGTGTTTGGTCACGGAATCACCTGTACCGGTTGCAACCCCATACCTATCCTCTAGCCTACATCGTCAATACCGACGACGAACAAGACCCCGGCACCCACTGGACCGTGTTTATGTGTGAAGGACCTGGACACTTGTATTTCTTCGATTCTTACGGATGCCCACCCGAGACCTACGGACAAGCCTTTGCCGATTTCAGTCAACGTCACGGACCCACTACCCATCAACCTCAATGGTTACAGAGTTTAACAAGTTTTGTTTGTGGACATTATTGTTTATTTTTCATCTGCCATTCGAAACGGTGCCTGCAATTGTTTGGCACCGATACTCGACAAAATGATGTGCTGGTGAATCAATGGGCTCAAAATCATTTTCCATCCTTAAATCATTTGGGTGGACAAACGTGTTGTTCTTTTTCAAACATGTAAATACGTTATAAAATTGTTCTATTGTTATTAAAAATATGTTTAAAAATTGTTATTAAAAATTGTTATTACATATGTGATTAAAAATGTGATTAAAAATGTGATTAAAAATTATTGAAATCAAAATTTATTGAAATCATGATTAAAAAATCCCCGAAAAGGGCGAGGGAACCCCTCGAGAAAGGGAATCCCCGAGAGTAAATGAGCAAAGGAAGGGAATCCCTAGAAAATGCCGCCCAAAAAAGAAAAAAACAAAGGGAGGGAATCCCTAGAAAATGAAAAGAAAAAAGAAAGGGAGGGAATCCCCGAGAGTAAATGAGCACCGGGGAGGGGGGTTCCCACAAGAAAACCTCAAGAAATCCTCAAGAAAAAAGGAAATCCCAACGTCACTAGCAAAGATGACGTCAGTTTCGGAGATGACGTCACGTCGCCATGACGTCACTTATGACGTCATCACCGGAAGTGACCGTTGCTAAGGAGTGACGTCATCACCGGAAGTGACCGTTGCTAAGGAGTGACGTCACCACCGGAAGTGACCGTTGCTAAGGACGTCATCACCGGAAGTGACGTCATCGATGACGTCATCACCGGAAGTGACCGTTGCTAAGGAGGACCGGAAGTGACATGCGCATGCGCAACCCCGTTGCTAGGGGCGTCTGCGCATGCGCGTCAACGTCCCGGTAGTAAGGCCCCCACTACTGGTATGTCGTGAAATATAAAATTGCATATTAAGCACTAGGTATTGTTTATATTCAGAGCAAACTTTTTTTTAAGTTTTGTGAAGAAAATTCTAACGTATCATTAAATTTTCGACTGGTTCGTTCATTCGTTACTGGGAGTTTAACGTCCACTTCCACCTAAGGTGATATCGTAGACTACTTTTTTTTTTCGACTGAAAAGGTACTGTTTTATAAACGAAAACTAAAATAAAGAGGTCGAATTATGTCAACTTATATTATTTCTTTGTTTTCGTTTTTTAAATGTTTTAGTTACTTAACAAAAGATTATTAAGACAATATCCACTATTTAGTTCGATATTTGTTGCACAGACAATGGCTTGACAGAATTAATTGGATGTTAATTGGTGTTAAGATGTCTGTAGTTAACATGTCTGCAAGTTGCGGATTTTTATTGGCCCTATAAACTGGTAGATCAAAGGAATATTTAATGTAAATGTGATTTTAGTACATTGGTGTTTTTACAGTTGATTCAGTCTGCGTGGGAGAAATTAGTTAAAGTCTCATTTAATTTAATTGGTTGTTAAAATTGAAATTAAATATTATTGGTTAACTAAAAAATAACCAATGAAATTTATTCTTTCATGCACCAATTAAAAAATCATTACCAAATGTATCGTTTCTAGGTTAAATATACTTTGTTAAATCTTTCTGTGCGATATCACCTCGGTGGAAGCGGACGTTAAATAAAGCTATTTCACACTCTTTCTGTGGAAGCAGGCGTCAAACAGTCAGACGGCTACTACTATTGGATTACAATATAATACCGACGATCAGTTTAGCTGCATTGAATCCTATCGGCCATTTTCTACCGATGTTTGCCGACTTCTACAGCCATGGGACACCGCCACCGGAAGTAACGCATATATTTCTAAAATGGCGGACAAAGCAAGGGGGGAAAAGGTAGGTTAATTCAGTAATCTTATGTTTTCTGAAATTTTACACGATTATCACTAGAAGTCCAAATATTTAAAACGGCAATTTCATTTTTTTTAGTTATATTTTTAAAATATATTAAAATAAAGCCCTAAAATAGATTGTATCTATAAACAGTCCTACCTTGTTAAAGAATAATCCTATTAATACTATAATTCACTATTACCAGTTGAGAAATTGGCAAAAATATCATTTTCTACTTCAAATTCAAACGTTTGAAGATCGCCATTGCGGGAATGGGAAAACAAGGGAGGTAATTCAAGTAATTGTGTTATTATATTCGGTGTCAGGGATTTTTATGCCTGTGAAATATTGCCCATGATCGTATAATAGTGAGTTGACAACCTTTTGAGAAAAAGGCATAGAGATAATTATGTTTTGACTTTTTTTTTTAGAAAATATGAAATTTCCGCTTTAAAATTACATCGTTCGACTATGGTCAGTAGGTAAGAATTAGTCCTGAATTTGTACGTTTCAGGAGAGTCATTTAATTTAATTTTTTCTACGCCGCCATTTTGATTTGGGAAATTCACTCGTGCATAAACTAGATACTATTTTTTATTATAGATTATTTTTTTTCAGTCAATGGCGTAATACATGTGCAAAGAACGACTGGTAACATTTTTATATTATTATTATTTTTAACAATGAATGCCCTTCGCCTATAATTATCCCACAATTAAATACTGTATCTTCTGACTAAGGTTGTTATTGATTGAATAAAAGTTAGAAAAAAGATAAAAGTATGACATTACAAATATGATATTCTGCATATAATAATAAAGGAAGTATAAACTTAAAAATCTTACTACAAAAATATAGGCTTCTCTAAAAACAACATTCATGGGGCGTGTACAGAACAAAAATGTGAGCGTATCAGCATATGATTGTAGTTTTGGGCTTGTATTTTACACGTTTTAACTAATTATGGATTATTGTGAATATAATTAAATCAAAACTGTCAAGTTGATTCAAGTCAACTACTATCTAGCATATTTATTTCAGTAACCAACCGCCAAGGGGACAGTTGGAAATGGCTGTGGAAATTTTTTCTCAGAGGTTGCCAATCAGTTAAAGGTTATCTAAGTACCATATATATACCCTCCACAATACTAAGTAAAAAGTCAGACCACCACAACAGGTATCACGTCATTTGAGACTCACGTCATTTGGGACTCAACACAAACGACATTTGGGACTCAATATAAACGACATTTGGGACCCAATATAAACGATATTTGGGACCAGTGTTCGACACAAACGTCGGTCCCTTGGCCCGAGGCCGACTGATTTATCGCGCTTCTTTGACACTCCGTATGAATTCCAGGTACCGGCAGATATTAAAATAATGATTAGATCATACATACATTTAATTGATTTGCTGACCAGTTGTTAGTGAAATTTAAATCTTAGTTGAATATAATCCTGTGATAGAACACCAAAATACACCGAGAAACAGTCATTAATAATTAACTAACGTACGAAAATTAAATGGTAGCAGGTAGGGTGAGTCTGTCGTTCAGATTGCCTGTCAATAGTGTATAAAATAAAAAATCAATTTAGAGCTGGTTTATTGGTAATGCCAACCGATATGTCACTTTACCAACGTATTACCAGTGTTGTGATACAAAAACATGTTTGTTCGTTACCAAACAACATATATGCCCGTATTTGAAATTGTAACGGATATTACAAAACACCCTGTACAAGACACCAATATAATCGACTTTTAAAAAGGTTTTCTGTAGAATAATAATAAGACTCTTAGAAAAATAACAACTATTCATTTTAACTTTCAATAGAATAAATTCATATTACTATCTATTGATATCTATAGAGTAACCAAACAGTAGAGGTAACTTGTCAGATTAAAAATCAATTTAATGGCTTACACAATACACTAACCCGCATTTTCTATATTACCTTTTATAGAATTAGATCAGTTCTTATGAATATAATAAAATGTAAAGAAATTGTTTGTTTAGCTATTTCTATGAAAGTCACCGTTACGTTGTGCGAACATGTTTTCTTATAGATACATGATAACCAGTTGATGTTAAATAGTAATATATTATATTTAATCATCTGATAAACAGTTAATGTTACATAATATTTTACTACATATATTTAATCGTTTGATAAACAGTTGATGTTAAATAATGTTTTACTATATTTAATTATCTGATAAACAGTAGATGTTAACATTTTTTTACATGTGATATTGAATAAGGAAAAGAATGAATCTGAAAAATGATCACTGTATTTGGAGGCAGCTATAAAACTGAATTAGGCGACACCCCTTCTCCCTCCATGTGTTCCCCCGTATCAACTTAACTTCGGAGACGAAATCCTGATATTTATGATTAGAAGTGTGAGTGTTAGCATTTGTATTATCTTTTTTTAACCAGTCTTGGAATTTAACTGAATGGTGATAGCAACCAGTCTTATCTGATAATAACAGAATTGTCATAGCGACCAGTAATCCAACCAGTCTGGTAATAACTGAATGGTCATAGCAATCAGTCTGATAATAACTGAATGGTCATAGCAACAAGTCTGATAATAACTGAATGGCCCTGGCAACGAGTCTGATAACAAGTGAATGACCATAACAACCATTGTCAGACCAGCTTTGAAATGAAATTAATAATTATCTGTCAAATACACCCGCCAATGTTGTTTAGGATGTAGGTTGCAGGATTACACGTCATTTGGGACTCACGTCATTTGGGACATTGATAATCAGTTTACCGATATCTCACAAGTCTACCGATACCTCACAAGTCACAATATACTTAGCATTATTCGTATTTCTGCCTTTATCAAATATATTTTAATCAGAAATTAAACGATTCCTCTGAAAAATCAAGAAGGAAACAGGGATAATTCTAACAGTACCACCGGTCGTGTGGATAAGTCACGTGATGTAAAAAGCTATATCACGACGTTTGTAATCTTTGTGAAATGAACTCTTGGAAATTTATAACAGTATTTATTGCTATTTATTTCATTAAACAATAAAATGCAGTGAATGACATTAAATAGTTAGACTGTCGAACGACAAACAGGGTGTACGACGTGGGCTTTTTAACACGATGAACTAAAAATAATCTGGTAAGTCCGCGTTCTGTAGAATATATTAAAATTAGCGCTAGACTAGATTATATCTGTTGAAAAGCGCTAAAATATAAATAATATATTAAAATACTGTTTGCAATATTGTATTCCCAACTACCTTGGTGGAACTAATTGATAAACATGTCAATTAGTCAAGGGGCTTGCGATATCCAACAAATGACTAGATTTTCAGTTGTTATTATCCATTTTCAGCAATTATATATTTTTATCCAGGAGCCGAGAACAGTTTCATTACAAACCAAACAAGGGAACTATACAGAAGATATGACAAAAGTCAAGAAATAATGCTTGGTATGTTGATTTTACCTAAATGCATAATAACTAAAATATCACTACTTGCTTTATTAAGTGATGACCACAACAACTTTATTCTACAGTTGGTCAATGTGTCTACTATAATTGTAGTTTACATAAATTAGCAGCGCATGAAGCAAACAGCTTGTAATAAATAATCACATTTGATCACTTTGATGCACCGAGAACAAGTGTTGTAGAAAAGTTCTCTTCTGCTTATTCCAGATGATAAAGAATAATATGACATAATTGACAACGAAGAACTACAGTTAAAGGTGAAAGCCAGCCATCTAGTTTGTACAGAAAGAAGTTTCAAAGACATTTCTGGTGCCATGGTACTTACATGTACATATATATTTAGAAACAGACATAAATGAATAAAACAAGGTTTTTCTTCTCTGAGAGAAATTCAACATATCATCAGATTGGTAAGCCTCTAATGCATACGAAATTCAGATGCAAGGATGCATTTATGGGAGAAGAAAGATTAAGAGAGATGGAAATAGCTACTCATATTGTGGAAACTTTTCTCACAGAGCTTGATAAACAGGAAAATGTAACTAACATTTGATATAAGAGTAGACCTTAGGGTCACGGTACCTGGCAAAATTTCCCTCATAGCACACTGTATGGCATGTGCCCAACTTCATTAGCCAAGTGGGAGCTGATCAGTAGGAAGCTAAACCCCATTTCATTCCATTTTTTTCATCTCGTCTCGTCCGTGACAAAGCTAACTAAAACATTTAACATACAATATAATTAAATTAAAGCTTTCATCTTATAACTGTTGAGCCAATTTAAGTCGACTAATACAAAGACATTTCAAAGACATTTCTGGTGCCATGGTACTTACATGTACATATATATTTAGAAACAGACATAAATGAATAAAACAAGGTTTTTCTTCTCTGAGAGAAATTCAACATATCATCAGATTGGTAAGTCTCTAATGCATACGAAATTAAGATGCAAGGATGCATTTATGGGAGAAGAAAGATTAAGAGAGATGGAAATAGCTACTCATATTGTGGAAACTTTTCTCACAGAGCTTGATAAACAGGAAAATGTAACTAACATTTGATATAAGAGTAGACCTTAGGGTCGCGGTACCTGGCAAAATTTCCCTCATAGCACACTGTATGGCATGTGCCCAACTTCATTAGCCAAGTGGGAGCTGATCAGTAGGAAGCTACACCCCATTTCATTCCATTTTTTTCATCTCGTCTCGTCCGTGACAAAGCTAACTAAAACATTTAACATACAATATAATTAAATTAAAGCTTTCATCTTATAACTGTTGAGCCAATTTAAGTCGACTAATACATAGTATATTTTTTTTCTCAGTTAACTACATCAGAAAAATCAAGACAGTTTGAAATGGCTATTCATATTGTGGAAACGTTTTCTCACAAAGCTTGATCGGTCAGGCAAAATGTAAGTAACATACATATTTGTATTTTTAATCAAGGAACTAGTTCTATACTCTTGCTTGGTAATCTAGTTATTCTTCTCGGGGCAATGCCAAGGGCTCTGCTATTTCAACTACTTGGCATGCTTGATTTTTAACAATCACATCCATAGATTATCTTCAAGTTGTGATATGCGCATCTTTACTGTAAATAGCAGTATAAAAATGTTGGATAATATTTTACTTTTCAAAACGATTTTGAAAAGTAATATCCAATTTGTTGCCAATGGAAATATGATATGAATGGGTCCAAATAATTAGACATTGCCAAGTAAATAGTCGCTGTCCCAATCTGATTAAAACACAGATCCAATTTCGTTTCGTTTTTTATAGTTCAAAATTTCGTTTTTACTTGTCTTCACTACTCTTGGATCTGGAGGACTTGTTATTTAAGTCGTGTTCTGCCTGAAATGAGGGGTCAGCCAATCAAATGGTCTGTCGAATCGACCGTTTGACCTTTTCATGCGTGGAACTGTGGGTAGATATTACCAAAGCCCTGTATAGGGAAAGTTACGTCAACTCATTTACAGGCGCCATTTTGGGTCCCAACTATGACGCCATAAAAACTATGACGTCATGGCGTCGTATAGCCTTACTTAACAAAAAGTTTTATTTTTTTCTTGGTATATCGTTTTTCGGGATACAATTTATACTAAACAAATTGCAAAAGAATAGTTCGGATAGAGTCTCTAGACCATGATGTATCCTGCAGTTCGGGTAGAGTCCCCCTAAAGATTCATGTACCCTGTAGTTCGGACAGACTCTCTAAACCATGATGTACCCTTTAGTTAGATGTATCCTGTAGTTCTGATAGTATCCAATCCATAATCTACCCTGTAGTCTCTAAAACATCATGTACCCTGTAGTTCAGGGTCCGTATTCAAAGGATATCTTAAGTCTAAGACAGCCACTTAACTACTAGGTTTCATTTAAATATACGTAACTTCCTGTAAGTTAAGGGCAAGCGGTATTCAAAGGCACTGTTAAGTATCAAATTTTCCCTTAAAGTTAAGCTGCCTCAACTTTTAAGTGTTAGTCTTTAAGTGGTATTCAAAGGCCAGTTTAAGTGAGAAATATCCACTTAACTTTAAGTGAACTATGGGAAGTACCTTAAAGTTAAGTGAGATTATAATGACTTCTTTTAATGTTGCAGAAGCAGTCCCGTAATGGGGATTTTAAAAGATAGGGGATTCAGATTAAAACAAAGACAGTGTCGCCAAGCGTAGCTGGCCTTTTTTCGTCGTCAATTTTGATGTTGAAGTGCCATAATGGAGTATGAGGTTATTACCACCGAGATATGTTAAGGATATCTTTCCCCGATCATTTATCATTTTATGTTTGTATGTTTCCATGACTGTCATATAATAAATTTAAATTCATTTGTGATGACATGGCTTTATAGATTTCAGCAATTATTTATACTACCACTAGAAGCAAGGTATGATCTATTTTTTACAACTCATTGCCATATATTATACATAATCGGTATTTATTTCGGTAAAATATAATGCAACATGAATATTTCGCACACACAATGTACCGTCAATGTCAGGTCTGTCAAATGGAGGTAGTCACACAATATCTATGAATTCCTCAAACGATAGATTTATATACAAGACTGTATAATTTATCCAGTCTAACTGAGGAGGCAAGGGTCATTGAGTATTGCTAATATGTTGTTTTCTAGTCGCGTTATGTTGTTAAAAAATTAAAGTTTACAATATCCATCATTATACTACCACTATTTATTGTAATCTATTGGAATAGATTTTTTTTTTTTAAAAAAAAGTCTATGCGAAAACAGCTGTTTCGACAAAGGATGCACACTATCATAATTTATCGTAAATTATAATCATACTATTTTAATGGGTTACAATATAATATTTCGACAAACATTTTCGTGGTGATGTACACTAGGAATTTAACAGAGTATAGTGATGCTCTTTAGGAGGAATAACATGCTTGCAATGTCAGAAATTCGTGATTTTTTGGAGTGAAGGGTATTCCATAAATTGAAAATTCATGCTTTTTGGCGAATGTGAGTATTCCATAATATAAGTGTGCAGTTAAGTTTTCACATAGCAAAGTATACTATTCAAAAAAAGTAGGGGATATTTGATTTTGGGGGCATAATACTAAAATATGCAAATGACTACGAAATGACTTTGAATGTTACAGTCATTGTGGCATTGAATTCCAGGGTGGAAACATCAGTTTAATTGTTTTAGTGACCAGAAAACAAATTTTGATATGCGTCGGCTTACCCAAAATGAAAGGTTACGTGCCCTTGGCATGCTACAGATCGGCACAACACAGGCGGTTGTGGCGCGGACGATGAATGTTTCTCAGTCTGTGATAAGCAGGCTATGGTCCAGATACCGTGATACACAATCTGTACAGGACCACGCTCAGGTCGACCAAGGGCGCCACCTCAAGCCCAGGATCGATTTATCCGTACCTTGGCCTTGAGAAATCGTGTCATCACAGCAAATCAGATCAGCGCTCGTCTTCAAACAGACACTGGTGTGAGAGTAAGTGGCCAGACGATTCGGAATCGACTGCACAGGGGTCACCTTCGCGCCCGACGTCCTCGCGTGATCCCTTGTTTGAGAGATAATCACATTCAGGCAAGACGTCGTTGGTGTAGGGATCGTCAACACTGGGATAATCGACGCTGGAGCAATGTGGTGTTTTCAGATGAGTCAAGGTTCACTGTTGATTTTTTGGACAGACGTAGGAGGGTGTGGCGTCGTCGAAACGAGCTCTTCCAAGACGTTAACGTCATCAGACATGATCGATTTGGGGTTGGTTCTGTTATGGTGTGGGGAGGCATCATTGTTGCTCGAAGAACGGCTTTACATGTTGTTGCAGGGCGTGTTACAGGCCAGTACTACCGGGACAACATCTTGGCAGTCCATGTTGTGCCGTTCGCACGACGTCATGGCCGCCGTTTCATCTTCCAGGATGACAACGCAAGATGTCACAGGGCCAGGATCGTTACAGGTTACCTTCAACAACAGAACATCACCACATTACCTTGACCAGCACTGAGTCCCGACCTTCCTCCCATCGAGTATGTCTGGGACATGCTTGGACAGAGGTTACGTCAACGTCAACAACGTCCTGCCAATGACCAAGAACTTGCTGCTGCGTTGCAACAGGAATGGGACAATCTGGACCAAAATGACCTTATACGTCTCATTAGGAGTATGCCACGTCGGATCAATGCTTGTTTGGCAAACAGAGGAGGATTTACCCGTTACTGACTTTGTTGTGATGCTGTGGTAACTTTGCTGTTTGACCCCGGGTATCATTTTACCCTTATAATGGTCAGTCTGTGCCTTACTTAGTCTAACGATCATTTGGAATAAATCGATGAATGTGAACTTCATTTCATTTTGTCATTTGTTTCTTCGTCAGTTTCATTAGGTGACTTTAATAACACTTAAAAATCAAATATCCCCTACTTTTTTTGAATAGTATATATGTAAAATACAACCTTTGAATACCGATACGGTCAGTAAACAGTTAAGTGGAAAAATTGAGTTTTTTTACTTAACGTTTAGAAAACCTTTGAATACGGACCCAGATAGACTCTCTAAACCATGTTTACACTGGGATAAACCATAGTTTTGTAAAAAGGGGGTCGATCGTCAATTGAACATGAATTTATTTTACGATATGTTAATCCTCAAATGACATAGTTTCTCATAAATGAATATTATATTGTCAACACGCTTAAAATAGATGGATGCAATAGATTTGGTGTAGAAAATTCTAGGTACACCCTGTGAACCACACATAGATGTTTTATGTTAATAATTCTTATACTTTATTCAGCTCAACGTAAGACTTATACACAGTTGGTTAAACTTGAATGTAGATATCAATAATCTACGTTGCATATACATATATGCACCTTTCGGTTGAATCATATCATAAAAATATCTTATTTCATAAAGTCTTACGTATTTGTCGACATGAAGGTGTACTTGTTCTATTGTTCCTTTTAGCCTTTGAATTTTCTTGTTTAACATTTAGTAGGGATGTATGCTTTTATAGATGGAACAAAAAGTCGGTAAATGTTTAGATGGGTGGAACAAACTCGAGACAATTTGTAACAAATCTGATATATCTTTGATACTGGTTGAGCATCAGAACAACATCATTCTTTTCATTGGAAATGGGGGGGGGGGGGGCAATACCCAAAGGAGTCGGACAAACTCAAAACTAACTGCGTCCCCTTCATTGTCTACCTGTCGCATTTGTGTCGTTTATACATAAGACAAATTGATATTATTATTGACACATAGGCGGGGAGTGATAACGTCTTAACCCAAACAATTTGCAAAAGAAACCATAAAGTTTCGGAGAGCGATATCTGATATCGCATGACACTCATAAAACATATGCCCGGAACGCATGTCGCGCATACACATATAGCAGAGTGGAGCTAGACCCCTTTTATTTAAATTACTCTGATTTTAAGTTATACTAATTTCAAATGTTGTATCCATCCGTCAATTTAAAGAAATTTCGATTTTCGAAAAATTGATGATACAATTAATGATCGATGACCGAAAACTGACGCACAATCCGGAATGGCTCCAAACCAAAAAATCGAGCGCATATTTTGCCGGCTAGAAGGAAAAATGGTTTATCTCCCAAATTATTATATATATTTTGATTTTTCACTTTAACCGTCTGCACAAAAAAATCTGATTTTTAAAAGCGTATGCAAGTTAAATATATATTAATAGCGCTTTTATCTGGGAAATCTTTTACTTCATGCTCTTATGAATTCGGCTATAACAATGTACTCTTTGGGTTGTATAATAATTAATAATGATAGTATGTTCAGCTATACTTTTCGTTTTTAAAAATGTATGTTTTATCGCCTATAGACTCTTTTTCGCGGAATTCTATAGCATATCTATCAACATTCCATCTCCCTGTTGGGGCAGACAACTTCGACACAGCAATATAAGTGGGCATAAAATAGATAGTGAGTAAGCAATGGCTTGGGACCCAAAATGGCTTCTTTTTACAATTGACGTCATATTTTCATGACGTCATATGAAATTTCTGGCTTCACAGTTGTCGCAACTTTAACTATACGGCTTTGGATATTACCAAAGCCGTATATAGATAAAGTTGCGACAACTGCGAAGCCAGAAATTTCATATGACGTCATGAAAATATGACGTCAAGTGTAAAAAGACGCCATTTTGGGTCCCAAGTCATTGCTTACTCACTATCTATTTTATGCCCAATTATATTGCCGTGTCGAAGATTCCTGCCCCGACAGGGATATGAAAAGTTGAAAGATATGCTATAGAATTCCGCGAAAAAGAGTCTATAGGCGATAAAACATACAAAACGAAAAGTTTAGAGGAACATACCATCATTATTAATTATTATACAACACAAAGAGTACATTAGGCCTTTTGTTATATAGCCGAATTCATAAAAAAAAATGAAGTAAAAGATTTCCCAGATAAAAGCGCTATCAAACATATTTAACTTGCGTACGCGTTTAAAATTCAGATTTTTTTTTTTTTTTTGTGCAGACGGTAAAAGGTATAATATATGCAACGTAGATTACTAATATCTACATTCAAGTTAAGCCAACTGTATATATATTTTTAAGTTTCACGTCGAGCTGAATAAAGTATGTGAATTATTGACATAAAACATATATGTGTGGTTCACATTGTGTACCTAGAACTTTCTACAAAAAATCCATTGCATCCATATATTTTGAGCGAGTTAAGATTCATTAAGAGAAACTATGTCATTTCGGGATTAACATATCGTAAAATTCATATTCATTTGACGATCGACCTCCTATTTACAAAACTATGGTTTATCCAACTACAGTGTAAACATGGTTTGGAGACTCAATCTGAACTACAGGGTACATCATGACTAGAGACTACAGGGTAGATTATGGATTGGAGACTATCAGGCTACTAAAGGGTACACAATGGTTTAGAGACTCTATCCGAACTACAGGGTACATGATTGTTTAGAGGGACTCTATCCGAACCGCAGGATACATCCGAACTATTCTTTTCCAATTTGTTTATTATAAACCCGTAAAACTTTATTACGTTATACCAAGAAAAAAATATAACGTTTTGTTAAGTAATGCTATATGACGCCATGACGTCATAGTTTTTATGGCGTCATAGTTGGGACCCAAAATGGCGCCTGTAAATGAGTTGTCGTAACTTTCTCTATACAGGGCTTTGGATATTACCAGCCAATGACGTCTATACTAACACCAGCGGATAGAAATCAAAACAAAACAAAAGTAGATTTTAAAAAGCATGGCGGTCGCTAATTGGTTAATCGAATGACTGACGTTATCGGGTCAAATGTCCCGTGCTTGATACCTGACGTCATAGAACGTGAGCTCCCACTATAACCTGTTAGATCTACATGAGTGTAGGCCATCGAAAGTATAAAAAAACGAAACGAAATATAGATCTATATTTTAATTAGATTGTCGCTGTCCTGATGTAGTAGAGAATTTGGATTTGGAAACTCAATACATGTTCGAACCGTGTGAATAGTGGACCTATTATGAGGTTTCAGTCCCAAATCTCCCGACTTTTTTCTGACATCTCAGATCTAACCCATTTGATTTGAGCATAATAATCTCCCCGGGTATGTAACTTGACAAGACATAATAAGTGTTACGCAAAGTTAAAACAAAATAGAGACCCAGTCTCGATGTGGCAAAATAAGTTGTTTATTTAAACATTATGAACCATAAAAAAGTATTCTTATTGCCTATTTTTTTATTTTTTAGGCTGAAAGAGTATTTGATGTATGATAACAACGAGAGAACCCAAGCATCAATCTATTTTAAAATTCTGGAAAAGAATGCATTTGACCCAATTTTTATATATTTATTTTTGTTTTTAATGTTAAATGTTCTCCCAAACACAATTAGATTTTAATTCTCTTTAGAAATTTATGTATCGTATAGAAAGTAAAGTGACATATAACTAACTCACTTAGAATGTGGTTGGAAATCATAAAGTATTTAACAGGCATTATCTAGAAACCAAATGTAGATCAAATATACCCAGAATTACAAAAAGCCTTGACCTGCATTAAGATGACTTTCCCTTTCTACCTTTCTGTGTTATTAGGGTGATTCTGTCCTACAACTAACCTACTCTTATATCAAATGTCAAGGGTACCCGGGAGGGGGCGCAAATGGTTAACACACACACATTGGATCAGAAGGTCTTGTCATTGATTCAAATAGTTCAATTGTCTAGGGTCCTTCAAAGTGAACGCAATGGGGGGGTCTATTCCGGGCTTGTACCCAATTATACTTTGCTTTGTCGTTCACTACTGACATCTAGTTGAAATTTCTCGGCCAACGTTTAAACTCACTGAACCATTATGCCCCCCCCCCTTGCTTATGTACATATTATTTAATACATGCGTATTTGCAACTTTCTTTAAAATTATGTAACTTATGTAAAAAAAACTCATATTAGTGCACAATTAATCTCATTAGTGATTGGTTTGGATGTTATTAAATTTAGATATTTTTGAATTATATATTTTTGAGGTTTAGGGTAGAAATACTGTGTACATATCTTTATATTCTCATTTCTTGTTTTAGTGTAAACAAAACTTACATAACTATTGTATATTTTGTGATTGGGAAAGGTGGGGGGGGGGTCATTATATAACACAATTTTGTTAGTATAATAAATATTTTTCTGTTTTTCTGTTAACATTCAAATAAATATTTACTTTTTTCCCATCATGTTTAAATAAATAACAATTAAACAAAAAATATTATTGTTACCTCATTAATCAAACATTACAGGTTAGGTTAAACAGAGTAAAAAGGGGGAGGGGGTACTGCATGGGAAAGGTTGCTATAATGGATACAAACTGGGTAGTGATACACAAGTTTGTATGAAACCACACAAGTTTCAAAAATTCTAACACAAGTTTCAAAAATTTCAACCCAAGTTTCAAATATTTCAACACAAGTTTCAGAAATTTCAACACAAGTTTCAAAAATTCTAACACAAGTATTGTGTAGCTTTTCACACAAGTTTCAACACAAGTTTGTGCTGTTTGATAAATTTTAACACAAGTCTTGTGTTGTTTCAACATTTAACACAAGTTTGTGTTGTTTCAACACAAGTTTGTGTTGTTAAATAGTAACACCTTACTTGTGTTTCAACACAAGTTTTTTTTTCAGTGTATTGCACGTTTGGTAGCAATGTACGGTAAAATAAAAGTAGAGACATGTAAACACTCACCCCTTATTAACATTTAACTCCCGCTCTTGAACATTCATTGACAGATTCGTTTATCCCCTTCAATCTTATGAAGGAATATCGATTCGTTGACGTGGAATTCGAGTTTTATAATGATTCACGATAAGACCACTGTGAATCAGTATCATATTGTAAACTCCTGTTAAAGACTGTTTATAAATTATAGGAATAAAATCTTATCTTATGCCGCTAGACGATATTCTCTATGACGTCAGTTTTTTTGTTTATTACACATGTGCACTGCCGCTAAAATTTGTTACCTTTTTGTACGCTTGATTATGAAGAGCTAATAAATCATGACGGTTTTGGGTTATGTATTTCGAATTTCTAGCATCGAGGAAAAGGGCTGTATACTGTATGTAAGATATTGAAACAAAAATTTACCTACCATTTGATTCTCAATAAAGCGTTAACACTCCTAGCATTAGGCATTACTAATGGTAATGAAAAAGCCTTGACCTTCTACATAGACTGGCTTGCATGCCGTTTTAATGGTTTTCTGTCGTGAAAATCTATGGAAGACCAAAAGGGTATTTAAATGAAATGAAATAGGGTTTAACTTCCTGCTCAGACTGGGCTAATGAAAACAGGCATACGCCATGCAGTGTTCTATAAGGGAAATTTTACCCGGACAGGGCGCTACGGCTTACTCTTAGGTCGAGTTCAAAATGTCAGGGGATCTTTTACATTCACGAAATGATTATACGGGACCTCCGTTTTCTCTCCCATCCCAACGACTAGACAGCTGTCATTGTCAGGCCCTACGTTCTGCACCACTGACTCGGAGAAATCACACCGGAAAATCCCGCTGAACTTTCTCGGCCAACACCTGGATCAACACTCGCGACCCCCACGCTTACTAACTTAGCCACGATGTCCCCTTCCCAGTGATAGACCCAAAGACGGATAAAAACATAAGCACCTAGTTGAACAATTGTTCCGGTTTTAATGTCATAATTTAATACTGAGTTTTGTTCCAGCCGTTAAGTAAAATGTTAAATTCGGTATAGTTGGGTACGAGACCTAAAATCCGTGACCAATTTGCGGGGAAGTTGTTTTGAAGGTGGTTTCCATAAAAAAAAACCTGCTGAAACGATTAAGCTTGGGTGCCTCTCTCTAAAATGCTGGCGGAGGCCGTTAGAGGGCCAAATTTCAAAATGGTGATCAGATGTGGCGGGAAAATATAAAATTATGTAATATAGACTTCTGATGTGTCTATTCGTATGTTTTAAGGGTCTCTGAATCGAATTAATGTAATCATAAATCCATCCAGTCACCAGTTTGCCAATATGGCCGAAAAATCCAAAATGGCCACTATTTTTAGACTGGAAAATAGTTTCGGGGTCGATGTCTTCAATTTTGATGAATTTGTGTCGATAGATGGCAACCAGCAA
Source organism: Patella ulyssiponensis (assembly GCA_963678685.1). Classification (NCBI taxonomy): domain Eukaryota; kingdom Metazoa; phylum Mollusca; class Gastropoda; family Patellidae; genus Patella; species Patella ulyssiponensis. Next base: position 19,163,401 of record OY783232.1, read on the forward strand.
TAATACTCACCGATATTTATCATCTGATATACTCTGTAGTCAAAGAAAATTATCCGTCATTTCCTTGTATCTGTGGCCATTCCAAGAGCTATTTGGCTGATATTTTCGTCTAAGTAAAAGTTCGGAACGGACATATTTGGGTCTGAGAAAAGGCACTTTCAGCAGTAAAAAAGGGCATTGTCGAAAATTAGGGGGGGGGGGGGTGCGCGCCCCCCATTGAATCCGCCTCTGACTTGTATTCTGATGATACAAGATATGCGGCAATTGGTACACGTTTCAGCTATGTTGACTGTTCTGTGGTTTGTCTATATTTAAAGCAGAACTCCGGTTTCAAAACCACAGAAATAATTAAATGAAAAAAGGATAACGCCCAAAACGACCGCCATACTTGTTTTCAATTTGTAGAAGAAATATGGTGATCGCCTTGAGCTAACAAGAGCCCGGGTAGGCCATGCCCACGTCCTGTATATGCCGAGTCAAGCTTATTTATATTGTGTTACAAAGCAGCGAGGCAATTGTTTTCAGCAGTGCCACATTTGCCTAACGACTACACAAATGTGCTTGAATGCAAAATATATAAATTGTAAAATGCCACTTAGCATGCAAGGGCCAAGTCAATAACAAAGAAAAATCGAAAGTAAATTACATATCTAAAGGATAAACGATTGGTTACTGTAAATCATTTTAATAAAATAAAAATAATTCTGGCTGATGAGAAAAGCAAAACAGAACACAATAGCTTACCTTACAGGATATTATTTCTGTAGTTATAAGTTGACCTTACGTATTGTGTAATATTATCGGGCTGGATGTACCTAATTGTTCAGTGGCCTCAATGACATCTATTGTTTCAAGTAATCTTTAAGGTTTGTTCTCACTTTGCCAGCAGATTAACCCTACTAATTAAGCGGATTGGGAATTAGTAATAGATTAGTGAGTTATACTCTGTTTTAATTATTGCATGCACAGTTCAATTTAACCTATGACATGTGTGAACTATAAATGGCTGTCTGATTCTCATTGTAAGGGTAAAACAATGTGTGAGAAATGCTCAGAATATCACAGCAGTGATACCGGCTCATCAGAAATATTAAAATGTGTAAATTGTGGCGAAAGTCACAAGTCGACTGACAAAACTTGTACTAAATTCATTGAAATAAAAGAAATTCTCAGAATTCAATATACCAAGAATATTTCGTTTAAGGAAGCAAAATTAATTTTAATGTCATCCAGGGATATACGTGAAGGAAACGTTGAACGGCAAAATATATTAACTAGTCATCTAAATTTAGATAAGAATAAACCGAAAGAATCAAATTGTTATTACACCCCAACTTTCAAAGATAGAAACTCTTTTCATGAGTTTTTATTAGAAACAACGCTTGGTGTAATCGCTTGTATCAACAACTCATCGGACAAGGACTCTGTAATTAACATAATTAAACAAAGTGCAAAAAGGTTCATTATTGACAACCATCTAGAAATAAATAGCACGGTCCCTAATCACGTGATTAACAACACTCAGAAGGCTGAATCAGCTACTGAGGTTTATGAAGATGAGATGTTAGTTTGTCAGTCGGACGAGCACATCTCACCTGCGGCCAAAAAGACGAAAATATCTATCAATCGCTTAACCACCAACAGGGGCGTACATAACAATTTCATTTGGGGGTGGGGGGTGTTTAGCCAAAATGCGACCGACTGATGCACCTCCCCCCCCCCTCCCTGTTGCGAGTGACGCAATCAGGAGCCGAGCACTACCTGTGAGTTTTATAGGGAATATGAGGCTGGGGTAGGAGCGGTTTCAAATCTAGAATGCCATCCACAATCCCACCCACAATGAAAGTAAACAAAATGCTGGCTATAACATTAAGCGCCCCGGTAGAACATAGATAGTATTGTAGAATTATATAGTTGTTCGCCGTTCGTTGTCTCGTCGGAAAGCAGTTTTAAGTTCACGTATAGATTATGTCATATTAATTGTGCCTGTAACACTGAGTAATTTGTGAGTAAATTGATTCAATATCCTGGTATTTGAGGTCATTGGGAAAAATTCTTGTGGACGAGCGGACCAGAAATGTCAGTCAATGAGACAGAATCTCCATGTCTATTTTGCAAGAGCTGACTTAACATCTGAACAATCTGACGCCCCACGCCCCACACACCATAGGTACTACAAACTGGACAGTTCATTATAATCGTGAATATGATAGTGCTACGACAGTATAAGACAACTGAGTAGTAGAATAATGTTTTTAAATTGGAATCGAGCGCCGCAGTCGCAAAAAAATTCAGATATGTAACCGAATGGAAGAATGATGTTATAATGGAATCGCGCCGCAGGCGCGAAAAAATTTCAGATATGTAACAGAGCTTTTAAATTTTTGGGACTGGGCTTGAAATTTGAATCAATGTCATGGCAAATGGAACCAAATTCTCGGTAACGAGAGGATAAGATATTGTAGTGAACGAGTGGATAAATCAACACTGTTACTAAATTAAGAGTACTTGCTTCGTTGAGGTCTTGACATAAAGTGACATAAAACATACACCGGAAGTTGGTAGTGTTGGTGTCACGTGGTTTACCACTACATGGGACAGAATCTTATCTGTCAATTTCTTCTGTTTTGTGATTGTTTGTGATTGTTTGACATATGCAATTTAGGCACTCGGATTCACACAAATACATAGTATTTGGGATCTCTTCTGGCATTGTTTTTGGGACCGACTTTTTGTGACCGACTATTTTTCTCCCTGGGTGAAATTTTGTTGTTAGACCAACATGCTCACAACAGAATAAGAGTGGCGTATGCAATTTAGGCTCACGGATTCACACAAATACATAGTATTTAGGATCTATTCTGGCATCGTGTTTGAGACCGACTGCAGTGACTGCACTTATTTTGAGACCGACTATTTTTCTTCCTGGGTGAAATTTTGTTGTTAGACTAACATACTCATAACAGAATTAAACCACCTTATTAACAAAGCCAAAATTGACATAATATGCAGACATGAAACAAAATTAGGTCCAACGCAGAAGGACCCAAAACTTACTGGGTACACACTATTGCGGAAAGATCGCCAAAACCTGACAAAGGGTTCTGGGGGCGTTGCAATATTCGTCAGTGACCAACTCTCATATAAATGTATTATAATTGAATCTGATGAAGTAGAGGTAATCGGATTAGAATTAGCTACAATCGACAAACAAAATATGACAATCCGTCTAAGCTCATTAAATAAGTGGTCCTAAGCCTATAAAGAAAAAAGAAAATAAGGAAAAAGAGAAAAAAAATGAAAGAAAGGAGAGGGGAGGAAAGGAAAGAAAACGGGAAGGAGAGGACAGGACACAGGACAGGAGAAAGAAAAGATAGGAAGCTTTTGTCTGAAATATTTGAAAGATAGGTTGCCAGGCAACTAAACATACGCCCACAGCAGCTAAATCGTCCGGGCAGTCAACAAGGGTTGTCGCATATTTTTACTTTTTTTGGCAATGAAACATTTGTAATACACTAAAATCTGATTAAGAGTAACAACTCATTATGTAATTATCTGAAAATCATTAGAATTTGTTTGCTTTCTATAAAAGTTTTGCCCCACGCCAACAATTAGTATAGGAAACATTTAATATCATGGATTTAGCAGTTCAGTTATCAAAATTCATTGAAAATCAAAATACTTGTTCGTTTCAACACCTTAAACTCCGTGTATCAATCTGAAGTTTGGCCTCTATAGCATTACAAGGTTTTTTGAAGTGATCAAGGGAGACAACCCTGGAAGTAATTATTTGAAATCGCTCAAAATCAATAGGCTTCTTCGTCTCATGACCTTAAACAGTACGTGTGTATTTAAAGTCAATCGGGTATTAACTTTGGCCTCTAGAGCGTTCACAGGATTGTTTGATGTGATCAAGGGCCATAACCCTGGCAGTAATTATCAGAAATCGATGAAAATCAATAGGCTTTTTCGTCTCATGACCTTAAACAATGTGTATAAATTTAAAGTCAATCGGATATTAACTTTGGCCTCTAGAGCGTCCACAAGATTTTTTGAAGTAATCAAGGGCCATAACTCTGGTAGTTATAATCGGAAATCGCTGAAAAACAATAGGCTTCTTCGTCTCATGACCTTAAACACTGTGTATAAATTTAAAGTCAATCGGATATTAACTTTAGCCTCTAGAGCGTCCACAAGCAATTGTGGACGCCGGACGGACGGACCGACGGACCGACGGGGGCGACGACAATATACGACCACATTTCAATGTGGGCGTATAAAAATCAATCAGCTACAAACATGTTATTCTGTCACGGTCCAGTAAGAAATCTATTATTAATAATATATGTAGGCACATGCGGCGTAGTTTTATCGCTCTGTATTGGCTGGGTCGTAAAGGTCATTTCTTTCATACCTAATAAATATTTAATGAAAATATATGTTCTCGCAACCAATACAAGACTAAATTCTTGAAGCACACTATACGTAGTTAGGTAGTCAAATTCCAGGTGAAATTTATGTTTGCTTTTCTTTTAGATAAAAAGCTTAGACGAGCTTTTTAATAATTTGTGTCTGTACTTTTGTTGTATTATGTAAACAGTGTTTGTTTTTCTTTAAGGATATTAAAACATACATTATGCAAGAGCTTAATCTGCCTATTGTACGTCTTTCTTTCGACCTGAAATGTTATATAAACTATTAATAAGACATTAATTAACTTACGCAGACCATAATCAACTCTGGGTGTCAACGACAGCCTGTGATATTTGTTGGGTTATGATCCGATTTCATACATAACTTTCCTCCACGATTTAATGATTAAATGGATAATCGAGACTATGATTTTTGTCGTACCGACTTTAGTATTGATGATCGAGGTTAGATGGAACTTTCATTCGCTTAATTCTCGGCTAATCTCACAATACATTGCTTTAATGAAAGTAAATTTCTGTTCCAAATTATGACTGGTCAATAGTCCGATTAACAACCAATAGCTAACTGCGTAACAATATGATTGCGCTTTAATCAAAGCTCCATGACGCACGATTTATAAATCCCAATAGCAGAATATTGCAGAAAACGAGGCTATCAACACAGATACAATGTAAAAAGTACTCTATGGAGACGAACAAGACTTTCATCGTTTTTAATACCTTAAATCACTGTCCAAAATGTTGCTGTACATGGGATAGATTTGATAGAACAGAAGAATAGATACAGTCCCTCAAACGCTCAAGTATCAGAAGCTAACCAGCAGTGGGCAGAGATGGATCTCTCGGGCCCAAAGCTGGGAAATAGGGTCGAACTAACAGCCCCATTTTCATAGCAGAACATACTGAAGAACGTTCTTCCAATCTTGACTTGCAGTCCTCGGAAATTGGATTCTGTTAATATGGGACGAAATATCAGAAAACAGCTCTTGCTAAAATGAGCTACTATTGTTTTTGTCATCTGGAGAGAGGATGCAAAGTTCATTCACGCTATTCTCAACTTGTTTTAGTCATTTATTGACAGACAAACAATCCCTACACTACATTGATTTACAATGTCAATTAATCCGGTACTAATTATGCCCTTGTCGCTCTGCTATACATATAGTATTGTATATAGCTTTTACAATTTGTTTTTCCTCTCTCTTTCCCCTCGACCAATTCCCGTGACAGCCATAATTAAAATGGCTTAATACAATTGAACAAGACTGCATGACGAGAAAACTTTCGGCGAAACGTCATCTGCAGAAACAAATCTTTCAAGTAACTTGTGTGCCATATAATTGTGTCAAGTATTATATATAGCCTTCACCATTTAAACACTATATTTAAAATTGGACCTTTACCAGCATGATTATGCCTTTCTGAAGTATAGCAGTATATCACTGATTTTTCACTTATATTACACATGTCATCTTTAAGTTAGAATCGGGGCATTAAGCAATTTATTCACTGATTTAGCCTTCTGTCCGGGGTTTATGAAGAACTATCTACATTTTACTGATAACAGTTATATTTTTGATCCCCTAATGTTCGTGGTGTTAAAGGAATTTTCTATGCCGAGATTTTGAAATAGATTTTTTTGAATTTGCTGAATAAATTTTACCGATAATAAGTTTTATAAACTTGGTTTAGCAGTAGTAGTCAGTATAATTGCTTCGAGTTATACCACCGGTGTCCATGCTGGACTTGGAGTCACAAGTCAGACTTTTTCATTTCATACCATTTGCCACCAACAATATCAAGCTTGGATTCAAATGGACTAAAAAAGTGACTCCTTTGTAAACAATGAACGAAATCGAACCATATTTGGACTGATATTCCTTTAAGATCCAAATGATTAGATTATAAGGCCATTGTGTGATTCAAAATCCCTAATCAGATAAGCAGCTTTAGAATAAGTACTTTTGATTGTATGTGGTCTTAAACTACCAATTTTACCTTTATTGTGGCATATTGAGCTTTTAAAAGACAGACATAGCTAATGGAAGCACGCTTCAATCACAATGACGTGGTTCGCTTGCCAATATTGATGACTAATTTAAATTTCTCAATCATTCTGACCCACCTGCTCGGCATCTAAACACTAAACTACATAGGGGATATACACTAAAGTAGCGGGCTAGTGGAGTAAGGGAGGGTCACGGTAAGACGGGCTCGGCATCTAAACACTAATCCACTACAAAGACACCAAACCTACAAAGTGGGATAAGTGGAGTAAGGGGAGGCCACGATAAGACGGGCCTTGCATCTAAACACTAAACCCCAAAAGATGACTTCTACCAATCCAGAGACGAGACGCATATATGTCTGCATAAATGCTGTCCCTACAGATCAACTACCAAACAATATGTGTTTTATTAAATAAAGAGAAGAACTTCTCACTAAACCTACTCCATGGCTCGAGGCCGCAAATGGAAAGATTGCAAAATCATATTCTAAAAACAGGAAGAAGTCTCGGCTCTCCTATGTCTTGTCTGCGATATCACTTCTGTGGAAGCGGACGTTAAAACATCAGGTAGTAGTAGTAGTCTGACCCATAATAATCACAGGCACTTGAGGGGATTAAAACAGAACTTACTTCTACTGCTTGACTATATATAGTCCAACAATAGTAGGAAGTTTTATTTTAATCTCTTCAAGTGCCGGTGATAATAATCCGGCGTACAATATGTTTATTTGGTGTTCCGTATCCCCAGATTAGTATCAGGCCACCATGATGCAGTCGAGAGGATTCATTGGAGGTGAAAAACTCACCTCCATGTTTTTATCAATTATAACCCCAAGTATTTACGTAGCCTATCTGATCTTCCATATTATATTATATTTGAACGACTTACCTTGAATGCAATTCCCTTCCAGGTGATATAGACAAATAATCATTATAATACTATTCGCGATTCTAATTAGTAGAAATATTGTTCGTCTTCGTTAATTGACAAGTATAACCTCACTACGCATTGATTACGGTCTGTTAATATTTAAAATGATTCATGCGTGCACAGAACCGATTAATATGCAGCTTTGGGCTGCGATTTCTCCCCTGATGGACGTGGGCATAAATCTCTAGTAATAGAACCAATTGAACATTTTTACTAAGTTATATTTTGTAAATCATTCCATAAGGGAGATGAATTCGCATTAGACCCGAAATGTTTTCAAATCCCATCCTTAATATTTGTATTTTTAAATTATGCTAATATTTAATAAATACATTATCTTAGAGAAAAAATCGAGTTAAACAATTACAATACCTATATATTGAAGTGGTATCAGCTGTCCACGAATAGAGTAAGCCAAGTCAGAATAGATCCATTACTATAAAAGAAAGATATATTAAATGTATTGGAGCAGCACAATGGAATGTTTTGTTATCTTATAGTGTGCAAGGCTAAGAGTTTCCGGCTGTTCAGAGCAATATCCTGCTACATATACATTGACAAAACAAAGTACATAAGATCGGGTCAATGAAGACGGGTGTGGGATGAGTATTAAAATACAATACAATATTAATATTTACATCTATTGTATGTTTAATAGATGGGTTTATTTAGGACAGATCCAGCTGGGTTGTTTGCGGCTCAGAAATAGACTCACCCACTTGACCTAGTGCTAGCAGATCAGAGAAAGTATTTCTAATGGCCCTTTCTGATTCAGCAAACCTTGATACAGGTCATGAAATAATTAATATGACTGATATGGGATCTTATTAGACTCTCACACTGCAAATAGCAACCCATTGCAAGTTAAGAGTATCCATAGCGCTCTGAGAGCACAGGTTTCTCGAACCATAAAGCAAAAGATTTGTCATGGTGACTATGCCGATCTCGCTTCATTATTGGCCACACCAAAGGACTCCGAAAGAAGAGAATCCCCAGGTCTTAATAGGGAAATTTTTGATATTAAACTATGGACTGACGCCTTCTTAAAAGTAAGTGCATGTATACGCTGCTCAGTTCATCCTATTAAATTTCAGGATTTGTTCAAATATATTAGCACCATCCGATTAGGGGCTTCAAGGATTAGGACTACGGACTGGCAATCATATGACGAACAGTTTAGACTAATGTTGAACCAGTGACTAACCAGTTGACTCAATTCAATACAAAAGGTCGTTCTACTTTTGGGGAAAATGGTTCCATTATTTGACGGTCACCTTTTCTGTCACTTCGACACTAAGTCACTGACCAAATGTCAAATGTTTGAGATAATTAGGGACGGAATCTAGGAATTACAAGTCACATTCATTCAGAATAGTTGCAGCTACAGCTGCATCAATTGCTGGTTACACCAAAGAAACCATTCAAGGTGCAGGGAGGTGGAAGTCCGAATCCTTCAAATCCTACATAAGAATCTCCACGGCTAATATGTCATCATTTTGATTTGAAAATTTCAGGTAAGGTAAAAGCCATGTAAGAAGAATCTGGGGTCTTGGGTTATGTATCATGAAAAGAGCCGTCACTATGTCCATAAAAGGCCTGTTGGCTTAAACCTTGGATTAAATCGATTGAATATTTGGTGGCAGGTCTACAGTGGTCTTAAAAAATGCCGGACTGGGCCCACCTGACCGTGACAGGTGGGCCTAAGCTCATTTAAAAAGTGGGCCTAAGCCTATAAAGAAAAAAAGAAAGTAAGGTAAAAGAGAAGAAAAAAGAAAAAAAGGGAAAGAAAGGAGAGGGGAGGAAAGAAAATAAAATAGGAAAGAGAGGACAGGACACAGGACAAGAGAAAGAAGATATAGGAAGCTTTTGTCTGAAATATTTGAAAAATGAGTTTGCGGTTGTCAATTTTCAAAATTTTCCTGGGGGGGAGAACCTCCCCAGACCCCCGTCAGGCACTCGCGCGCCTTGGCATGGGTCTTAAATTCAAAAACCTTGAACAAAACTTGACACTGTAGAATCAATACCACCAGATATACTGGTTATTCACTGCCGGGATAATGATCTTGGAACATTAAATGTTGCATATTTCCGCAGAAAAATAAGGACAACATTTCAATTTATTACAAATAGGTTTCCAAATACTTCCATAGTGTTGTCGCAAATCCTACCCCTAAATTTTCTGATAGTTGCTAAGGCCTTATCAAAACAAAGACCCGGGCTTAATAATTTTGCAGCCAAAAGAATATAGGACTTAGGTGTATGTAACATATATCAGATATCCAGATATAAAATTTGGCATTAGTCACTTATTGATTTGCTGGCCTCAGGACCACTTAACAGTGTATATATTTTAATATGTTCAAAATCAGTTAATATTGGTGTTTTTCTTTTCAGTGTTTCGAATTTAAAACTTGATCACACGGACAAGGTGAAACACATTATACCGATGATGAAACCGGTACTGGGTTTGAGTCGATGTACCTTCTCGTGTTCTTTCCCCCACATGAGTGGATCGTCAGCTGGGTTTTTGGGATGTTCTCGCATGTAGGTCTCGAACACGATGTTGACAATTGCAGGGCTTTGGGTTGTTTTTAAATTCACGTTGTGTATATGATCAGTTAACTCAGGGATACTGTGTTTTTACAACTATATTTATATATCATATACAGGAAAGTTCAACATCTATGATAGTACATTAGGAATTATTATAATTTCTACAGTCTGACTTTAACAAGTCTAAAACTCAGACCTAACGGCTTAAACACTACCTGAATCAAAACCATAGGGTATGAGTACGTTCTTCTAAGAAGCCTGTATGCTGTTTGAATCTCGACCTCTAAGTCGAGGCGGCTGAACGTTGACCGCAATGTTGTCTAACTGATGTCTGTATCCCGGCCTCTAAGCTGAGGTGGCTAAACGTCACTCTCGGACCTTTCTATGATTTGTCACACAGAATTTGAAAGATTCGTCAAAAACTATTACTTCTATCGCCTTCATAAGGTTTTTGGAACACTGTATATCGACAGGGGGTGTACACTCATGGCCAAAATGCTTCTCACCAACTTTGAAAAAAACCCCAGTTAAAACTGTAGTTCCTGTTTAGTTCGCCAGGTTTTCCAGAAAGGAGGCATAGCCCAAGTACTAAAGATCACAGAACGTTGAACAGGGTTCGTCCTAGCATGGCCACGATGCTTCGCATTCATAAGTCTGTCATGTCATTTTGAAGTGTGTAAAAGATTGTTAGACTCCCTTCAGACCGGGGTGGGGTTTTTATTGCGCAGCTACGACGACGTAAAATGATCTCTGAGCGAGTCAAGATCGCCATACGCGCTGTAAAAGCGTGATGGAAACGCTAGATATCCTGCTGTGATCTCCATGGTCGTCAATGATCGCCGTATCACGGCATTTTCTTTTGAGCATGTTCAAAACAAACGCAAAGGTCCTGCGATCTCACCTGGAAATCTGTGAGAACTCGACCTTTTTCAAGTTTGTTATTTTTTGGGATATTTTCTCGCGTTGTGTTCACGTTTTCCGGCGACAGTGTGCATTTTCTAGTCGCCGTGCGTACGTAGCATTGCAATAACGACGCAATGTCTGACGGGGCATTATCTAACCCGTTACAAAGCGGAGCGGGGAACCCTTTCATTCAGATTTCCAATATTAGGATTTATTGCAGCGCGTATCCAAACTTTTCGCATTTATCCACCTTAGTAGCATGGACCATCTTACACCGAAAACAAATATTCATGAAACAGCATATATTATGTTTCCTTCTTTACACAATTCGCACTCTATCTTCGGAGACTGCTTTTCGTTGTTTAATTACAGACAAGAATACGGCAAAAAGTGATCGACAAGTAAAGCATACAAGAAAATAACAAAATGAAGAGTGAGTCAAGTGTTAAGATTGTATAATGTTCACTTTGTCCTAATTATAATTTAAATTGGCCAAAATTGAAGTCTAATTCGTGTTTTTGTTTCCCAATGTTATTGATAACAGAGTTAGAGGTTTAACTACTTTAACAATCATCTTAAGCTTCACTTACCATGGATATGGTAAGTAGTATACATGTATATATTATCTCATATTGTTACTTGTCGGTTTGTTTATATCGTATACATAATATTGGTCTTTGTTTGTATTTGCTTCTTGTATTCTACTTGCTTATCAGTGAAAAGGGATTTTTTTGTAGAGACGTGCAAATGCTCTCATAACCCGCACATCTTTGAACCTCATTCAACCTATCTATCACACAGTTTTATCTATGGTTTTAAAAATATTTTATCCAGTGCAAGTCATTGATTGTAAGCTGTAGTTCTTCCCTGTTAGTATTACGCTGATTTGTCCATATTCCATTATCCCTACTAGGCCTACAAATGAGAGAAGATTTCTAAATACGGAAGACAGTCGTGCGGAACAAACTGAAATTAATGGGGTTTAACCCTCTACGTTTCTATACCGTCTGGGCCCGGCTAATGAAGACGAACTAATAATTACATACAACTGGCGGTTGTCTTTTTTACTTTATCGACAAGTGCTGATATTTTCTGATATCAAAAAAGACGAGTAGGAGATTTTATTTATCCTGGAGTCGAGTTGTCGCCTTATGAAGGTCGACATCAGGACATCAAGATATGATACCAATCAGCCACCATTCCAATATTAACTAAAAGTTCTGTGATTTAAAGCAGGCGCCTTATTACATATACTCATACACAATCCACTCGTTCAATATTGCACGTTTGGTAGCACTGTACGGTAAAATAAAAGTAGAGACATGTAAACACTCACCCCTTATTAACATTTAACTCCCGCTCTTGAACATTCATTGACAGATTCGTTCATCCCCTTCAATCTTATGGGGGAATATTGCTTCGTTGACGTGGAATTCGAGTTTTATAATGATTCACGATAAGACCACTGTGAATCAGTATCATATTGTAAACTGCTGTTAAAGACTGTTTATAAATTATAGGAATAAAATCTTATCTTATGCCGCTAGACGGTATTCTCGATGACGTCAGTTTTTTTGTTTATTACACATGTGCACTGCCGCTAAAATTTGTTACCTTTTTGTACGCTTGATTATGAAGAGCTAATAAATCATGATGGTTTCGGGTTATGTATTTCGAATTTCTAGCATCGAGGAAAAGGGCTGTATACTGTATGTAAGATATTGTAACAAAAATTTACCTACCATTTGATTCTCAATAAAGCGTTAACACTCCTAGCATTAGGCATTACTAATGGTAATGAAAAAGCCTTGACCTTCTAAGAAGACTGGCTTGCATGCCGTTTTTATGGTTTTCTGTCGTGAAAATCTATGGAAGACCAAAAGGGTATTTAAATGAAATGAAATGGGGTTTAACTTCCTGCTCAGACTGGGCTAATGAAAACAGGCATACGTCATGCAGTGTTCTATAAGGGAAATTTTACCCGGACAGGGCGCTACAGCTTACTCTTAGGTCGAGTTCAAAATGCCAGGGGATCTTTTACATTCACGAAATGATTATACGGGACCTCCGTTTTCTCTCCCATCCCAACGACTAGACAGCTGTCATTGTCAGGCCCTACGTTCTGCACCACTGACTCGGAGAAATCACACCGGAAAATCCCGCTGAACTTTCTCGGCCAACACCTGGATCAACACTCGCGACCCCCACGCTTACTAACTTAGCCACCATATCCCCTTCCCAGTGATAGACCCAAAGACGGATAAAAACATAAGCACCTAGTTGAACAATTGGCCCGGTTTTAATGTCATAATTTAATACTGAGTTTTGTTCCAGCCGTTAAGTAAAATGTTAAATTCGGTATAGTTGGGTACGAGACCTAAATCCGTGACCAATTTGCGGAGAAGTTGTTTTGAAGGTGGTTTCCATAGGAAAAAAACCTGCTGAAGCGATTAAGCTTGGGTGCCTCTCTCTAAAATGCTGGCGGAAGCCGCTAGAACTATCACTGCAATGAACAAGTATGTCACTGAAACGTCCTGGTAATGCTGGGTTCACGTATCTAATTGAGCCGCACTGTCCATTATGGAGCAGTTTCCAACCATTACCAACGGAAAAGTGTGTGATCTCAGACTTTCAGTAATTAAGCATTAAATAAGCCTGAAAATTAGCTCCGGTGAGTTTAAGTTTGTTAGACTTCTCATCAGATGATAACCGGCGAAAGTTTTTTTCGTTTTATGCTTGGCCATTTCTTGGCTCTTGCTTCTGTCAGTGATATGCTTTGGAGGTAGTTTCTGTATTAAAACAAACCCGCTAAAGTGATTAAGCTTGGGTGGAATGCGCTAGAGTGCCAAATTCAAGCTAATTTTCAGGCTTATTTAATGCTTAATTACTGAAAGTCTGAGATCACACACTCTTCCATTGGTAATGGTTGGAAACTGCTCCATAATGGACAGTGCGACTCAATTAGATACGTGAACCCAGCATTACCAAGACGTTTCAGTGAGTTACTTGTTCATCGCAGTGATAGTTCAAGTGATGAAGATTCCTTCTGAATCTGAACAATCAAAACTGGATCTATCTTTTGAATCGGATGACTGTGATTCTGATAACCAAAACCTTGATTTTGACTGGATAAGTTGGTGATGTTGATTATCATGCGTGAATAAATATTACATGGGTCCGTTATTAAGCGTTGTTTAACTTAAAATCAAAATCAGTTGACTACAGAGTATATCAGATTATAAATATCGGTGAGTATTATTGCTGGTTGCCATCTATCGACACTAATTCATCAAAATTGAAGACATCGACCCCGATACTATTTTCCAGGCTAAAAATGGTGGTCATCTTGGATTTTTCGACCATTTTGGCAAAACTAGTGGCTGAATGGATTTTTGATTACAATATTTCGATTCGGACACCCTTAAAACATACGAATAGACACATCAGAAGCCTGTATTACATAATTTTATATTTTCCCGCCACATCTGACCAACATTTTGAATTTGGCCCCCTAGCGGCTTGCACCAGCATTTTAGAGGGAGGCACCCAAGCTTAATCGCTTCAGCAGGTTTTTTTCATATAGAAACCACCTTCAAAACAACTTCTTCGCAAATTGGTCACGGATTTTAGGTCTCGTACCCAACTGTATGAATTGTAAACAATCGTACATTGCTCATGTTTTTAATGTGTTATACTACCACAGAAGATATTTTCCAGTTTGGTTTCCCAAGCAGTTGGGGTTGCAAGACAGACTGTCCGACAGTGAACAGTGTCACGTAGAGCGGAAAGTCGCAGAAAACTGAATAACGATACGATCAGTCTTCTCGTGATCCTAATGCTTCACAACGAATTTGAAACGAACCCGTCAAAAACATAACCTTTAACGGAAAGCCGTAGAACGCTGAATATCGACAGGATTCTTCTTCCCTTCACCTCAATACTTCACGCCAAATTTGAACAAATTCTCCAAAAACCGCCGTTTTTGTTAGGGGGGGGGGTAACTCCGGAACAGAAAGTTGCCGAAGGTGCACCATACACTGCTGTTCGATTTTCATGTGGTGCACTTTAGAACTAATCTAGTTTAATTCGGGGGCATGACATTTTGGGCGTGAAATACCACACCCTTCACCAGATAGCCGGTAGACTTGCAGGGGCGGATCTAGGAATTTTGAAAAGGAGGGGGGGGCGCCGCAAAATGAGGGCACTGACCGTGGAGACGGGGCACGCCGTTGAGAGGGGGAGGGGTTGGGTCCCCCCAAGAAAATTATCCGTCATTTCCTTGTATCTGTAGCCATTCCAAGAGCTATTTGGCTGATATTTTCGTCTAAGTAAAAGTTCGGAACGGACATATTTGGGTCTGAGAAAAGGCACTTTCAGCATTAAAAAAGGGCATTGTCGAAAGTAAGGGGGGTGCGCGTCCCCCATTGAATCCGCCCCTGACTTGCATTCTGATGATACAAGATATGCGGCAATTGGTACACGTTTCAGCTACGTTGACTGTTCTGTGGTTTATCTATATTTAAAGCAGAACTCCGGTTTCAAAACCACAGGAATAATTAAATGAAAGAAGGATAACGCCCAAAACGACCGCCATACTTGTTTTCAATTTGTAGAAGAAATATGGCGATCGCCTTGAGCTAACAAGAGTACGGGTAGGCCATGCCCACGTCCAGTATATGCTGAATCAAGCTTATTTATATTTGTTTTACAAAGCAGCGAGGCAATTGTTTTCAGCAGTGCCACATTTGCCTAACGACTACACAAATGTCGTGCTTGAATGCAAAATATATAAATTGTAAAATGCCACTTAGCATGCAAGGGCCAAGTCAATAATAAAAAAAAATCGAAAGTAAATAAAATAAAAATAATTCTAGTTGATGAGAAAAGCAAAACAGAACACAATAGCTTACCTTACAGGAGATTATTTCTGTAGTTATAAGTTGACCTTACGTATTGTGTAATGTTATCGGGCTGGATGCACCTAATTGTTCAGTCGCCCCAATGACATCTATTGTTTCAAGTAATCTTTTAAGGTTTGTTCTCAGTTTGCCAGCAGATTAACCCTACTAATTAAGCGGATTGGGGATTAGTTATAGATTAATGAGTTATACTCTGTTTTAATTATTGCATGCACAGTTCAATTTAACCTATGACATGTGTGAACTATAAATCGCTGTCTGATTCTCATTGTAAGGGTAAGACAGTGTGTGAGAAATGCTCAGAATATCACAGCAGTGATACCTGCTCATCAGAAATATTAAAATGTGTAAATTGTGGCGAAAGTCAAAAGTCGGCTGACAAAACTAATCTAAATTCATTGAAATAAAAGAAATTCTCAGAATTCAATATACCAAGAATATTTCGTTTAAGGAAGCAAAATTAATTTTAATGTCATCCAGGGATATACGTGAAGGAAGCGTTGAACGGGAAAATATATTAACTAGTCATCTAAATTTAGATAAGGATAAACCGAAAGAATCAGATTATTACTACACCCCAACTTCCAAAGATAGAAACTCTTTTTATGAGTTTTTATTAGAAACAACGCTTGGTGCAATCGCTTGTATCAACAACTCATTGGACAAGGACTCGTTCGTTCGTTACTGGGAGTTTAACGTCCACTTCCACCTAAGGTGATATCGTAGACTATGACAAGGACTCTGTAATTAACATAATTAAACAAAGTGCAAAAAGGTTCATTATTGACAACCATCTAGAAATAAATAGCACGGTCCCTAATCACGTGATTAACAACACTCAGAAGGCTGAATCAGCTACTGAGGTTTATGAAGATGAAATGTTAGTTTGTCAGTCGGACGAGCACATCTCACCTGCGGCCAAAAACACGAAAATATCTAACAATCGCTTAACCACCAACAGGGGGGTACAAAACAATTTTGTTTGGAGGGGGGGGGGGTTTAGCCAAAATGCGACCGACTGATGCCCCCCCCCCCCCGTTGCGAGTGACGCAATCAGGAGCCGAGCGCACTACGTGTGAGTTTTCTAGGGAATATGGGGCTGGGGTAGGAGCGGTTTCAAATCTAGAACGCCATCCACAATCCCACCCCCCAACAAAGGCGTACGAGCTGGGGGGGGGGGCGCCCCTCCCCCCCATTTTGGGCACCAAATGCTGGGAAAATTTGGGCACACAATTGTACTTTGTAAAAGTTGTATAAAAAGATATTGTGTTCTTGAATGTGTCCAATTTAACGGCGAATTTAAATTCAGAGTGTCTATAGTTAGGCAATTAAATAGAAATCTTATGACTCGAACCCTCTTTTGTTTGGAGTACAGTAAGCCAAGTGTTACAGTTACATAAACAACTGTTTTTAGTTGTGTATATTACAAGTAAATAAAATTTAGTTCTCTTTTATTGATGATTTAGAAATCAAGAACTTATTCATCGCAAAAGAGATATTGTAGAACCTGTCATGGGCCTTCAAATAAAAATTGAACTTTTTTTTATTTGGTAAAAACTCCTTAGAATCACTTAAAATGCATATTTATTCATGCGTGATTTGGTTTAATAAAAACACAGACACCCTTAGCAGCATTCGGATCGGAAATATAGTCGGTACTCGGTCCGTTAGCTTTGTAAAAGAATCTGCACACTTCGTTTCCATCCTACAGGCCTGGTACTGAACATATATTTTGTATTAATAATATTGAAGTAGCTAAGCATAGGCGTACGAGGAAATTTTTGACTGGGAGGGGCGGTGGTGGTTGGTGCCCAAAAAATATAGTTAGGTTCTTAGTATGTTACACAATAATAATCATAGGCATACATGTATGGGCTCGATGACAGTTAGGGGGGCAGAACCCAAATTGCCCGAAAAATTTTCGGGTTTACAGACGCACCACCCCACCCCCCACCCTCTCCTCCTCAAGAAAATTTTGGAATATTGACGGCTGTTTTCCTTCTATTTCAACCCGTGAAAAATGCAACTTCAAAGTGATCAAATTTAGCTTAATTAGGGTAACTTCAATTTGGTCAAATACAGCCCACCTGCTGACCCGAATTCTAAAAACAATCAATCGTCGCGGGGTATGGGGGCCTCACCCTCCGGAGAAAATTTTGAAAATTTAACCACCGCAAATGCGTTTTCTGCTATTCTAGCCCATGTGAGTAACTCCAAAAGTATTCAATGGTTTTGTAACCGAAATCCCACTCCGAATTGCAACCATCCAACCAGACTGTTGTAGCTGCGTTTACAAATACTAATCGATGCCCGAAAACTGTCGCACAAAGTAGAATGGCTCCAGACAAACTGTTTTAATCCATAGTCAACTCAGTACAAATTCGTGGTTGTCAATTAAAAGAAAAGTAAAATTAGTGTTTTAGGGCTCAAGGACAGTTAGGGAAGCAAAACTAAACAGAAATTCAGGTTTACAGACAGCTGCGCCTGTTTTTTTTCGATAGGCGAAGAAGCGGAGTTGAACTTGATAGACCTCCCAAGAAAATTTTGGAATATTTGACGGCCGCAAACGCGTTTTACTGCTATCCCAGTCCGTAAAATTAGTGTTTTATTAGATTTCGGGCTAAGTAGGTGACATTTTTTTTTCTCACTTTATCTGTCTGCCCGAAAAGTCAGCTTGCCCGAAAGTTTGGGGGTCAATGTTGATTTAAATTGACAAATTATTCGTGTTTTCAATGTTGACGATTTTGGATGATATTGAGTTAGGGACTTAGCTACATAGGCGTACGAGCTGGTGGGGCTGGGGGGCGGCCGCCCCCCCCCCATTTTGGGCACCAAATGCTGGGAAAATTTGGGCACAAACATAGTCATAAGATTTCTATTTAATTGCCTAACTATAGACACTCTGAATTTAAATTCGCTGTTAAATTGGACACATTCAAGAACACAATATTTTGTTATACAACTTTTACAAAGTACAATTGTGTGCCCAAATTTTCCCAGCATTTGGTGCCCAAAATGGGGGGGGGGGGGGCGGCCGCCCCCCAGCCCCCCCCCCCCCCAGCTCGTACGCTGACAGATAAAGTGAGAAAAGAAAATGTCACCTACTTAGCCCGAAATAGCCCCGCGACGATTGATTGTTTTTAGAATTCGGGTCAGCAGGTGGGTTGTATTTGACCAAATTGAAGTTACCCTAATTAAGCTAAATTTGATCACTTTGAAGTTGCTTTTTTCACGGGTTGAAATAGAAGGAAAACAGCCGTCAATATTCCAAAATTTTCTTAAGGGGGAGGGGGGTGGGGTTGGGGGGGGGGGTGCGTCTGTAAACCCGAAAATTTTTCGGGCAATTTGGGTTCTGCCCCCCTAACTGTCATCGAGCCCATACATGTATGCCTATGATTATTATTGTGTAACATACTAAGAACCTAACTATATTTTTGGGGCACCAACCACCACCGCCCCCCCCCAGTCAAAAATTTCCTCGTACGCCTATGCCCCTCAATGAAAGTAAATAAAATACTGGCTATAACATTAAGCGTCCCGGTAGAACATAGATAGTATTGTAGAATTATATAGTTGTTCGCCGTTCGTTGTCTCGTCGGAAAGCAGTTTTATTTAAGTTCACATATAGTTTATGTCATATTAATTGTGCCTATAACACTGAGTAATTTGAGAGTAAATCGATTCAATATCCTGGCATTTGAGGTCATTGGGAGAAATTCTTGTGGACGAGCGGACCAGAAATGTCAGTCAATGAGACAGAATCTCCAGATCTATTTTGCAAGAGCTGACTTCACATTTGTTCAATCTGACGCCTCACACACCAACCAGAGGTACTACAATCTGGGCAATTCATTATAATCGTGAATATGATAGTGCTGAGACAGTATAAGACAACTGATGAATGATGAAATTAATTTATGGAATAAAGATATATCATTTGTTAGTCTCATAATGACCAGTTACGTTCGAGGGGATGTTAAATCACCCGTTACGTTCGAGAAGATGTTAAATGGCCTGTTACGTTCGAGAGAGCGTTAAATAACATGTTACATCCGAGAGCATGTTAAATGGCCCGTTACATTCGAGAGCAAGTTTAATCCAATTTCTGTTTATTACTGGATCTGATACAAAGAGGATGGTGTGCTACTATAACTCGGAAATCATTTGTTTTAGATAAAATAATTCACGGTTGTAGTTCAAGTCTACGACGAGGTCGCCGCGTTGACATGCTCATACCCGTTGGGGTGCATTCAGTTGAAATTTCTACTAACCCAACAGTAGCGGTGATCAATCGAACTCCAAATTTAGGAAAGACACTTAGATAGAGAGTTCTAATAAGGTCATATAAATGGAATAGGGAAAGTTTAGTTGTATGGAATAGGAAGCACGTTGCTTCTGAAAGCAGAGGCGGATTCAATGGGGTGCGCGAGGGGCACCCCCTCCCCTTATTTTCAACAGTGCCCTTTTTTACTGCTGAAATTGCCTTTTCTCAGACCAAAATATGTCCGTTCCGAACGTTTACTTGGACGAAAAATTAGCCAAATAGCTCTTGGAATGGGTACAGATGCACGGAAATGACGGATAATTTTCTTTGAGACCCCCCCCCCCCCCTCAGCGGCGTGCCCTGTCTCCGCGGTCAGTGCCCCCCCCCCCCCCCTTCAAAATTCCTAGATCCGCTCCTGGGAAATTATGAACGGAATATCGGAATAGGGATCCGTACATTGTTTCATCATCTATAGTATTCTATAGGGGTGCACATCTATTATCAATACGTCTAAGTTGTTTTAGTTTTTGTCAATTTCTGTTGTGAACTTTGAAAAGATGAGTTTTAATCGAAATTTGAAGATTGATAAAGCGAAGTCACAATACCGGATTCAACCAGGATTGCTCTCCATTTGTTTGCGTTAGCAATAGTAAATACTCTTTATCCAAAGGTTGCAAGTTTCTACCAACTGACTGAGATTGTTTGAATGCAACTGTCCTTTTGGAATATACGGTTGACTTAATTTGCAGAGGTAACCAGGAGCCTTTCCACTGAAACACTAATATGCTAGGCAGAGAACTTTGAAGTCTATCCGGGGGCTGACAGGTAACCATTGACGGGTTTGGTTGATTTTGGGATAGGCCGACGAGAAGACTATTAAAATAGTCTATAAGCCGCGATAGAATTAATGATCGCGCTAGAGCTGAAGCTGAATCTTGTGTGAAAACATGGCGGGTGGAACTTATAATAAGTTATGCAGATGACAGTAGCATTTTCTACACCGATCATCAACTTGTTTTATAAAAGTCGGACCACTACGCTTACATTTGTGACCACTGATGTTGGCGTAAATTCCATATGCAGATGACAGTAGCATTTTCTACACAGATGATCAACTTGTTTTATAAAAGTCGGACCACTACGCCTAAATTTTTGACCACTGATGTTGACGGAAATTCCATGTCTCCCATGTCGAATTTTAAAGTCCGATAATCGAGTTTTGAAGCCAAAAGGATAACTTCGGTTTTATCTGCATTTAATTTCAAGCGATTTAAATTTATCCAGGTTTTAATTTGTCCGATACTGGTAGCCATTCTTGTGAGCACCTCTGTTTGATCTGATACAGGAGTAAACGAATCTTAAAGTTGGTTATCGTCAGCATAAAGATGGCGACACACAGGATTTTGAATTAGAACATCTCCAAGCTGCTTTGTATGATGGTTTCTTAAATAAAGATTTTACCACAGCTGATTTGAAGAGTGCTGGAACAGTACCAGTCGCAAAGCTCCTTTTGATAATGCTAGTGACCAGGCCCGTAGCCAGCTTGCTGGCTTCGGAGGGGCAGTGAAGTTTTTAGGAGGGGCACACCCGTTACAGTCTACAGTAGGTATTTTAGAGTTATGGTTGGCAAATTTTCTTTCGGGGGGGGGGGGGGGCAAAACATTTTTTCAGTGGGGCATTGCCCTCCCTTGCCACCCCCTGGCTACGGGCCTGCTAGTGACGGTTAGCAACACGCTAGTCGGAATTGGATCACGCTCGCATGGTGTTGGTTTTGAAGATTGCACTAGTTGTAAAAGCTCCCCGTTTAGTGTCAATATAACATAGAGTAACTGTGTTTTTTAACGACTGCTGGATTGTGATAATCTTATCATGGAAAAGGTTACTGCATTTTGTTGCGAGAGACTCGGTATCATTATCAACAACAAGGGGCTTCTTTTCCCCACGTCCGTCCGTTAAAGATAACGCAAAAGAGTAATGGGCTTTAAGATTACCAGTGTTTGACACGATCTGTGCTTTACATTATTTGATCTTTGCAGACTTAAGGCGATTAACATAATTTCTGTAACTGACATAGATTTGTCGATGGATCTCTAAGCGGAATAGGGGTACATTGTTTTTATCATTCATAAACGGAATACGGGTACATTTCTGATAACGAATAAACGGAATAGGGTACATTGTTTTATCGTCTTCATGTATAAACTGAATAGGGGTACATTGTTTTATCAGCTATAAACGGAATAGGGGTACATTCTTTTATCACCTATAAACGGAATAGGGGTACATTGTTTTATCATCTATGAACGGAATAGGGGTACACTGTTTTATCATCCATAAACGGAATATAGGGACATTGTTTTATCATTTATAAACGGAATAGGGGTACACTGTTTTATCTTCTATAAACGGAATAGGGGTACACTGTTTTATCATCCATAAAACGGAATAAAGGGACATTGTTTTATCATTTATAAACGGAAAAGGGGTACATTATTTTATCATCAATAAACTAAACAATGTGTGTGTGTTGAATTGATCACGAGTACCTACACATAAATAATTATAAACTATATGCATAAATACTTATGTACAGGAAATATATACTTTGCTATAATAAGTATTAAAAAGTCAAGAAACAAAAATATATATCAGGTCGATAGTGACGATAGCTAATCTTTCGAAAAGCACCGATAATAAGTATATTATGCAATTGGAAATAAAATTTATATCATAGTTGCTGGCTTCTATAAAAAATTGGTCTTTTAACGTCTGTAACAAGAATTAAAGGCGCAAAATACCCTAAGCATAAAAAACAGCGTACAACCCAATCTAAAATGAACTGATTCACAGAAGGCAACCCATAACCTTGAAGTTGATGACAAAACACACCACGCAAAGGGACTACAGGTATTAATAGTAAATTCTATCAAAACAATTGGATGGCCCCAGGGACAACCGTTCCGAATCGCAAAGCAACTAGTGTAGACAATTGACTGATTTTATTATAGATGTCCCTTGTTTACTTTTTAACAATTTTTAGCCCCCCTTTCCCCGTTCGCCCCGTTCGTAATATCTTGTGAACATTCTACTGGTCAGGGTTGTTTTTTTAAGTTTGCAAGTATGGCGACTAATGCTAAATGCTATGCAGGGCAAAGTTTTCGGTTGGGTGTTTAAAAACTTGTTTATTGGGTTGACATGATTGTGTTATCAATGTGAATGGAATATAATACATGGAATCAATAGATCATCTGAATTTAAAATGAGCAAAATCCTGAAAAAGCAATCGGGCATTCCTTTGAATCACCCCGTGGAACGGAACTGCTGCTAACATAAAGGTGGATACCATGGAGACTGGAAACAATGTTCGACTTCATAACTTATTTATGTTCAGCTTTTCTGAAGTGTTCTTTCTTCTTATATATGGTATATCCGAATTAGCGGTAAAGACATCAGTTGCGTGATGACGAGATATAAAAATATGATGTTGATAGTCCGGGGACTTATCTGGATATCTGGTATAATTTTAGCATCGAGTACTTGCCCGGAGCGGGTTTGGAAAAAGATTCCTTTAGCTGGCAAACTCTTCGGTGGTATAATTTCTGAGACATCTGTACACTCAGTAAAAAGTTGTGCTGAGAAATGTACAGAGACAGCCAACTGTAAATCATTCGGTTTCGACACTGCTAACAAGAAATGCTATCTGTATAATGTTTTAATATGGGCTGGTGGACACGGTGCAGTTGAAGCGGGCCTGGTGTATTATTGGGCTCTTAAAAGTAAGTACAACGGTTGGAATGGGGTTCAAAGTCTCGTAAACACAGTACTTTCTACGGTTCTATGGGGATTTGGGATAACGGCCTTTTTGGCCAATTTGACCGATTAGTCACAACCGCTTGACTATGTTTCGTTTGAAATCAAATGTTATATAAATAATTAATTAGATATTTATTCACGTGCCAAGCCCATAATCAACCCGCTAGATCATCAGATGGCTTTGATTTTCAACGAATTTGAACACGATTGTCAGTTAATAATTTAATTAAAAACTGGATAATCAAGGTTGTTTATTATCATAACAACGGTAGCAAAGCCACTCGAGACAACTCAATTCATCAAATGACCATAGCACAGCTCAGATTGAAATAATTTGATTGAAATTTTCAACATATTCCCTCTTCATTACCTTTTATAGAGAGAACTGTCAGATCTGTGTCTAAATCTTATATATTGTACCTTTAAGTCGTCAGACATAAATATATTATATGTTCTTTGGATTTTAATTTGTTGTTTTGCGAATACTAGAAAGATACAAATCTTCTTTTCAGAACGGTGTCCAACCAATATTGGTTATACTCTAGATTCCACTGGATCAACGTGTGCCAAATACTTCAGCCATGCTAAAACATGGGAGAATGCTATGAAGAAATGCGACGGGCATGACGGTCATCTCTTTCTGGCCGATTCTCCATTCAAAAAAGATATCATTTTAAATCTCATACAAAATTCCAGTAAGTTCAGGTTAATTCAAAACCATTCAAGTTAAGATGAAATGTCACGCATCAAAAAGATAAATATAAATAATTTTGAATAATATCTCATAATAACATTTTTTCAACATATTAAAAAATACTACATGTCAATTAAATACTTTTGCTTGGTAAAATTAGTTAGCACACCATGAACATCTGCACAAATACGAAAAGTAGTGCTCTTCATAATAATATGGGCTTATATTTCTTGAAACGCCCATAAGACATATGGCCGTACATAAATGCCCACACCCCAACACACAACACCCCGTCATATTATCTAAATATTAAGGTCACATGCTGATTTCCCCGAGGTCAAGAGATGTAAGTCACATATCCAGTGCGGCAATAAGAACATATTATATATCTTTCTGTATCTATCACGAAAATAATGTATCACATAAAAAACACCCCCCAAACCAGCTTTGTCGGCAAAATCTTTTTTTTTTATTTCACAGAAGAAAGAGATAACTAATATTCGACTACAAAATTTCAATAGCTTCCCACGTAGCATTTTCAGAGTTATAAACATCTTCGAACCACCAAAGTTAGTCTTGTTGTTTATTGGTCCCTACATTTTGTGAAATAAAAAAAAAACTTTTGTCACCAAAGCTGGTTTGGGTGCTTTTTGATGCGACGTGGACATACCCTTTGTTTATTCAACCGAAAACTGTGTTCTTAATCCGGAGTCTGTAAACTTTGCAGTAATATAATACAACATAGAAAGTTAATGAACGTTTGTTCACACTTTAGCCACTTGTCAATGTGGGGATATAAACATCTTTGAGCCACAAAAAGCTAATTGTGTGCGCTGTGAGCTTGCCCTAACCTTTTTACTCACATTAATGGAATGTTTACGGTTATATATCTCGAAATGCAACATAGGAGGATTCTGAAATTTAACACTTCATCTGTTTATTCAACCCTGTGGAAAAAAAACCTTTGCTTATTCAACCCAAATATTTGTCACGAATCCGGGTGCTAGGAACTTTGCCGTAATAATACCTCGACAATGCATCATACAAAGTTAATGAACTATGGCAAGTTCATACCTTATTCATCTGTTAATTCGATGATATTAATTTAGAAGTTAGTACGTGTGTATAGTGAACTTACCCTAACTCGATTTTCTCATATTTGGTATGATTACTATAATATATCATTCTATAACACAGGGGGCTTCTAGTAGTGTTTATTCATCCTTCGATTCTGTGAAATATAAAAACCCCACGCAAAGTGGGCGTACACTCTTAGCCTAGAGTGCATTTTTTAAGTGATAATAACTTATTGGGTTATTTTCTAATTTAAAGGTAACAATTATTTTCGTGATAAATATAATATAGATTTGTATTGGTGTTATGAATATGTTTGCTAACTTCATTTCGAATCATGGTTCTGGAATCGTGGAACTGTATATGCTGGATTACTATAACTATATTTTTTATTTTCAGACGCTACTTACACTTATCTTGGAGCGACGGACGTAAATAAGGAAGGTGACTGGAAATGGCTAAATGGTGTAATAATACCTACCTCATCACCAAGCGAATGGCTACCACATCGTCCTGACAATCATGGAAACTCTCAACATTGTATTGTGTTTGTAAAAGGGAGCGATGGACTGGATGATCGAGATTGCGCTGAGACGATTCCGTTCATTTGTGAAATACCCATGGAATGAGGGATAAAATGAATACTGAAATCTTGCTGTTTGAATAATAAAGATGTCCAATATTGAGTCTATATATCAGGGCCGGAAGCAATGCACGATTGGGGTGGGCGGCACCCCAGAACTTTGCGCCAGGCCGGGGGTCCAAATCGTCAGATGCCTTCTAAGCAATTTCTGGCTAGTAAAATTTTTCAGCAATGAAGTGAAGTTTTAATTTTTTTTAAATCCCTTACCATGAAAGCACTGCAGTCGATGTTTCATTCCTGTGATGGTGAACTTGACAAATTCATGCACAATAATACCAAGGTTGTCGACACTCTCAGAGGTCACAATTTTTATCCGATTTGGATGAAACTTACAATGTTTGCCTATAACCCAAAGATCGCGATTCCCATTGACATTGGCGCATATCGGACCGTAAATTCTTGGATTATGGCCCCTGATTGTACGAAAAAACACATTTTTAGCTTGTGGGCCCTCTACGTGTCACAAATTTTATTGATTGTACAAACCACAAAATATATCACCGTTACACATAATGACCGCTACCCTTTAATACACCTTCTCGGTTGGTATAAAATGATTTCAAAATCCTAAAGGATGTTTAGTAGTCCTGGGTTTAGTGGACCATGCTAAAGTCGATTTGTAGCGTACTCATTACAAACAGTATTTATGAGGTAATATAGTTATTCGTATTTTTTTTTATTTGCAAAAACATGTCTTACGCATAATGCTGTTCAAACATATGAAGCAGGTCATTTGTTTATGGCCAATTTTTTTTACCTTAAAATTGGTAGGTCAGAGTCGGTGTAAATTCAGTCACACTCTCTGGTCTCACCAGCCTCTGGTCTCGCCTGCGCGTCATTCTCCACGTGACCCGGCCCCTGTCACTCCTCATCACATCTACTCCCGTTGATGCAGTGTGCCGCTGTCATCTTTTTCTTGTCGTACAAGGAGGGGTGGGGGTATGTCTTCTTTGGTTTTGGAATCCAGCCTCCGTGTTCCACTTTCGGATTCGAATTAATTATTGCATTTTTGGAGGGTTTTTGTTTATGTCAAATTGTCACAAACGATGATGCTGGACCGAAATGCAGTGGCGGCGCCAGCCGTCGGTGGTTGGAGGGCCAAAGCTGGGGCAAAGTCCATGGTTAAGGGGGCAAAGCCACGAGCGTCAACAAGGGGTAAGCCTCCCCAGAAAATTTTGAAGAACAGGCTACCGGAAATGCAGCCTGGCAGTATTTCAGGCAATGATCGTTGAGGCAATGATCGTTGTCAAACGAACGGATTTGCGAACTCCGACGAATCCCACTCACGAGCGCCAAAGATGGGAATCCTTAAAGTGGAAAAATACACTGTCGGAAATGCTATCTGGCTGTTTTCAGTCGGGCACAGATCGTCCAGATAAATAGATTCGACCATATAACGTCCCAGTCTGTTTCACAAAGAATTACTTACGAATTATCTCTGTCACAGATGACTGCCCACAACACGTGCATTGACTTCATGTGGCGTCAGTCATTGGCTCAACGGCTCGTGCATTGTTTACATAACACCTAACTGCTTCGGGCAAAATGATGCATTTTACTCATTTTAATACCCATTTACACTATATAAGAAATATTTTTTTAACTACAAATACTTCAAACGTCTTTATTTATTTTTCTTATACGTCAAAAAAAAGTTTGAGAATTTAATTTGTCGGAGTAAAATAGTTAATATGCCGAACTCATTAAGTCTCGTCGATGTCATGCTCATCAGTGATTGTAGCGGCCAAGCGAATATTCACTGCGTGATCAGTTTGATACCGTCCGTCGCCTGATCAATTTTAGTTTTTCGACCAGAGAACAAAAATTAATGTCAAACGAACGGACTTGCGAACCTCAAAGAAGTACCCTTGTGAGCGTCAAAGTAGCGAGTCCCTGTGGGGGGTTTTGGGGACCTCCTAAAAAAAAATTTGAAAAATAGACTATTGGAAATCCTGCCTGAAAGTATTCAAACACTATCGTAGAAATAAATAGAGCTGATCAGATACCGCCTGTCGCCTGATTACTAGACTTTGCGAACCTCAACGAAGTCCCCAATAATTTAAAAAGTAGACCGCCCGAAATGCAGTCTGGCAGTATTTCAGGCATTGATCGTCGAGATAAGTAGAGCTTACCAGATACCACCTGTCGCCAAATCACGAGTTTATAGGACCAGAAAGGGAGTGTCAAACGGGCGGAGTGGGTGACTCAAAATTAAATGAATATTTTGCCACTGCATTTAGTCAAATAATAATAAGTCACCTGCACCCAGTTTGTTCGGATACGCCAGAATCCAAAATTAAAAAGCAGCTTTTATGATTTTCATTTTCGTCACTCTGTACCAATGTGTTTCGTGGCCTTCCATCACAGGAGGAATCAACGAGCGCTCTCGGCAACAAAAATGGGACATTTTTCAATGAAAATATTCCTGCTGATTCAATATTTCTAACTGGTTAATCCAATGGTCAAAATTCTCTCAACTAGTCCCATTTTTCAACCAGTTAAATTCTCTTTACTCTTGACGATACGTTAATTAATAATATGACGATATGATAATTTCACAGGTTGATGGTTGTAAATTACTTGCAGGTCGTGGTTTTGGCCTAAGTTAATCGATTTATGAAATATATTATTTGACAGAGATTATAATCAGAAATTGCACCAAATCGCATATTTGGGGTTCATTTTTCAAAAATGTCCAGGGGGAGAGCCCGGGCTCCTCGGTCAGTAAAAGGTGCCGCTCCGACACGGGAGCCCGGGCCGGTTCCCGACTCGAATCTGCCCCTGAATGAGTGTATGAGTGAATGCATATGCTCGTCGCGTTGAACCTATACCCAAAAATTTTGGGGGTCGTAAAAGCACTTCTCAAGCAGGCAAATCTATGACTGAGTGGGGATATGGGATTTAATCACCGTAAAATGTATTGATTACCGAAACGTATCAAAAAATTTTCTTTTCTAAAATTATTGGGGGGGGGGGCAAACAGAGGGCAGGACAGATTTATGGGGGGAGGGGGTGAAAATGACCCAGCCCTTGCCCCCCCCCCCCTTGGTGCCGCCACTGCTGATGTGGATCAAGGTGCCTAAGACGTTGGATCGCTGGCCTGGAGGTCAGGTGTTCGATCCCTGCATAGGCTGAGAAACTTCGTCCTTTTGTCAGACGTGGGCCCTTTTGTCTGCCTTTAGAGCCCTCCATAACTAGGGTACATTTGCATTTTTCTTATTGGTTTTAGCATTGTTCTCCCGTTTTATTTTTTCAACTTCTTTGATTTTTTTTTTCGCGAGGAGGCTGGCGCCTCCAGTGCCTCGGCTATAAAACGCTTTTGATTAATGCATTTTTAATGAGATATTGATTCAGGGGAGGATCAAGACGGGGGTGGTGGGTGGGGTCCAAAACCCACCCTGCTCAGCTACATAAAAAAAATAATGCCTTGCATCAATGAAATTAAATCACAATGTGATCCTACATCATTATAACAACGATTTCTCTCTTTAAACATAACGCTAACGCTACAATATACGTCCACATTCCTGCTTTGATTGATATGGTACTTTGTCAAGAAGGCTAGGCGTTTGGTTTGTTTAGCGTTGAGGGTCGTGCCTCAACATCAATAGTTGCCGTCCTTAGAGTATAAGGAATAAGTATACCAAGATAATCCATTCAGAATTGTGCCTTCCTAACGCTAAAGGCAAAAAGTGGGCGTGGCCCTGCCCCTGGGGGTCGGGACATTCATCAAAATCAATAGTGGACGCCCTCAGGCTATAAGGAATACAAGTACCAAGCTGCTTCATTCAGAATTGCGGCCTGTAAACGACAAACACAAAAATTGGGCGTGTCTTGCCTGTGGGAGTCGGGACATGCAGTTGACGTCCTTAGGCTATAAGGAATACATATCCCAAGTTTAAAGACGATTATTAAGAATCGTGGCCTGTAGACATCACACACAGACACGAAGTAAAAATGGGCATGGCTCTGCCCCTGGGGGTTAGGAAATCACCAAAAACAATACGGGTCATCTTTAGGGTATAAGGAATAGGTATGTAAAGTTTTAAAAGGATCTGTTAAGAATTGCATCCTGTAGGCGAACACACGACACAAAAGCATTGGGCGTGGTCTGTCCCAGGGGGTCCGGCATGCACCAAAAATAATAGTGGTCAGCCTTAGGGTATAAGGAATAAGTATAAAAAAAAGTTTTCAAGACGATCGATTAAGAATTGTGGCCTGTAGCTGACACACAGACAGACAAAAAGAAAATGGGCGTGGCACTGTCCCTGGGGGTCGGGCATGCACCAAAAACAATAGAGATCTTCCTTAAGGTACCAAGAATGAGCATTCAAAGTTTCAAGATGATACATTAAGAAATGCAGCCTGTAGACGACAGACAAACAAATACAAGAAATGGATGTTGCTGTCCCACGGGGGTCGGGCATGCACCCAAAACAAAAGGGATCATCCTTAGGGTATAAGGAATAAGTATTTTAAGTTTCAAGATGACCAATTAAGAATTGTGGCCTGTAGGCGACACACAAAAAGAAAATGGGTGTGACTCTGCCCCTGGGGGTTGGGCATGCACCCCAAATGATAGGAATGTTCCTTAGGGTACAAAGAATAAGCATTCAAAGTTTCAAGATGATACGTTAAGAAATGTGGCTTGTAGACGACAAACAAATAAATACAAGGAATGGGCGTGTGGCTCTGCCATTGGGGGTCGGACATGCACCAAAAAACAATAGGGATCATCCTTAGGGTGTAAAGAGTAAGTATACAAAGTTTTAAGAAAATCCAGTTAGAATTGCGGCCTGTAGGCGACAGACACACAAAAAGAAAATAGGCGTGGCTCTGCCCCTGGGAGTTGGGCATGCACCCCAAATGATAGGGATCATCCTTAGAGTATAAAGAGTAAGTATACAAAGTTTGAAGAAAATCCAGTACGAATTGCGCCCTGTAGGCGACACACCAAAAGAAAATGGGCGTGGCTCTGCCCCTGGGGGTTGAGCATGCACCCCAAATGATAGGAATGTTCCTTACGGTACAAAGAATAAGCATTCAAAGTTTCAAGATGATACGTTAACAAATGTGGCTTGTAGACGACAAACAAATAAATACAAGGAATGGGCGTGGCTCTGTCCATTGGGGGTCGGGCATGCACCAAAAAACAATAGGGATCATCCTTAGGGTGTAAAGAGTAAGTATACAAAGTTTTAAGAAAATCCAGTTAGAATTGCGGCCTGTAGGCGACACACAGACACACACAACAAAAAAAATGGGCGTGGCTCTGCCCCTGGGGGTTGGGCATGCACCCCAAACGATAGGGATCATCCTTAGAGTATAAAGAGTAAGTATACCAAGTTTGAAGAAAATCCAGTAAGAATTGCACCCTGTAGGCGACACAAAGACACACAAAAAGAAAATGGGCGTGGCTCTGCCCCTGGGGGTTGGGCATGCACCCCAAACGATAGGGATGTTCCTTAGGGTACAAAGAATGTGTATGCAAAGTTTCAAGATTATAAGTTAAGAAATGTGGCCTGTAGACGACAAACAAACAAATACTAGAAATGGGCGTAGCTATGCCCCTGGGGGTCGGGCATGCACCAAAAACAATAGGGATCTTCCTTGGGGTATAAGGAATAAGTATACCAAGTATAAGGAATAAGTATACCAAGTTTGAAGAAAATCCAGTAAGAATTGCGCCCTGTAGGCGACACAAAGACACAAGAAAAGAAAATGGGCGTGGCTCTGCCCCTGGGGGTTGGGCATGCACCCCAAACGATAGGGATGTTTCTTAGGGTACAAAGAATGTGTATGCAAAGTTTCAAGATTATACGTTAACAAATGTGGCTTGTAGACGACAAACAAATACTAGAAATGGGCGTGGATATGCCCCTGGGGGTCGGGCATGCACCAAAAACAATAGGGATCTTCCTTGGGGTATAAGGAATAAGTATACCAAGTATAAGGAATAAGTATACCAAGTTTGAAGAAAATCCAGTAAGAATTGCGCCCTGTAGGCGACACAAAGACACAAGAAAAGAAAATGGGCGTGGCTCTGCCCCTGGGGGTCGGGCATGCACCCCAAATGATAGGGATGCTCCTTAGGGTACAAAGAATGTGTATGCAAAGTTTCAAGATTATAAGTT
Source organism: Patella ulyssiponensis (assembly GCA_963678685.1). Taxonomy (NCBI): domain Eukaryota; kingdom Metazoa; phylum Mollusca; class Gastropoda; family Patellidae; genus Patella; species Patella ulyssiponensis. Next base: position 19,195,770 of record OY783232.1, read on the forward strand.
AAGAAATGTGGCCTGTAGACGACAAACAAAAAAATACTAGAAATGGGCGTGGCTCGGCCCCTGGGGGTCGGGCATGCCCCCAAAACAATAGGGATCTTCCTTGGGGTATAAGGAATAAGTATACCAAGTTTGAAGAAAATCCATGAAGAATTGCGCCCTGTAGGCGAACCACAGACACACACACACACACACATACATACGATTACATCATGTGTACCTACTTCAAGAATACACATGATGGCAAATGGCCGCCATTTAAAATACTACGCCCGCCTCTTAGAGACGATAACTTAACTCGCTATAAATTGTAAAAAAATTTACTTCGGCTAGAATTAAAAAATACCTAAGATTAACATTTGCTAAAAATTTCTAAAAAACAACCTAAATTTATGGAAATGGGGCCAAATCAAATCAGGCAAATTACATCAAATAGTCCATGTTAAACGTATAGCAAAAATTTTAAACTAACGCGAGCACGCGCGTTTCTAGACAACGCCATAGCGGGTCATAGCAACCAGTGAGTAAAAATTGGAAATCCCCAATGACGTAGATATTATAAATTGGAAAGCCGAGTCTGTCTTAAAATAAGTAGTACCGTCAGTAAACAAGATGGAAGCCATCTGCTATCGTGTTTGATCATGGAGTAGGCAAGCACAGGTGTGTCGTATGACACACATACATACATACATACATGAATTGTATGCGGCCCGCAATGGGTGTTATGATACAATAAAATCTTATCTTATCTTATCTTATCTTATGTAATTTCGAGACGATGATGGCAGATCCTTAACAGGAACCTGGCAAGCACCCTCCTGCGAAAATTCCTGGATCCATTTTCTAGCTTTGTAAAGTGCTTTAGAGCAGCCATTTCCTGGATTTTGTTGAGCTGTATAAATAAATTTCTATAAATTATATTATTCATAATTCACTGTGGATTTTGACATTAGTTCGTTTCGGTTTTTATATTTGTGACTAGCTTGCTTGATTGTAATTTGCCAATCACCAGGGGAAGTAACTCTAAATTAAAAACACGTGAAGCCAGCAATTTTCATAGAAATAATTTATTCTACCAAAATAAAAATTCCAAGAACTTCTATTTTGAAATCAGTACAATGCCAGAAAAAAGATCTTCATCTGGATTTGTATCTGGTGTGGTACAATTTACAGCCAGTTTATGGACAGACCCTTTCAGATGGTAATTATACCTTTAGTCAACAGGTCTCGTCGGTCAAAACACATTCGTTTGAAAAATCCACAAAAAGAAATTAGGACCCAATCGTCTTCGATTCTACTATGACTGAAAAGTCAAATGTCAAATACAGAATCAACGGGACGAATTCGACAGTGGAAGTTGGCAAATTGTTTGTTCAAAAGATTCTATAAATAATGAATATAAATGGCACCACTTCTGATATTGTCATTGATCGTTATTTGAACTAATTTTTTTTCTTGAAAGATTTGGGCTCATTTATCTAGATAACTTTTAGGTCGTTGGGGTGCTGGCGCTTGGGAAATGTTCAGTGTATGTTGGGAAGTAAGTAACTATGTCTGATACATGTATAAAGATGTATTAAAGTGTAATGGCAAAATAGTGCAGAACATGCTAACATAATACATGTACTATACATTTTGCCGTTTATTCCAAATTTGAACATTTTTATTCCCCCAAATATTAGTGTATTGTTTACATGTATAATAGAAAATACAAAATATATTCGAATGACCCCACCAGTAGAAAATCTTATCAAATTATTTCATTTCTGTTTCTAGGCAATTAGTTAAAAGTATTGGTATGTTTGGAGTAGCTGTTTTTATAGCCAGAGAAATGGCTGCTGCAGAAGCAGCTCCACCATCACCTGTATAGTAGAAATTTTAAATAGGTACCTGTACTGTATCCGTATTTCATCCAAAATTTATGTGTCCTATGCTAGGGGTGCCCCAAGTGCCTAATGAAAAGTTGAACTAGACACGTTGAATGTGCACGATTCAGTTCGTTAACTACTGCTAATTTTCTGACAGTCTTGCACACTCGTTGAGATTCTCAAATGCTGGTTTTTAAGAGAGAGAGAGAAATGGGGTTTAACGTCCACTCGACACAAACTAGGTCATTTTGGGACCAACATATGGTTTTCATTTTATTTCAATAATTCGCTTGCGCGTAGGGGTCTTTAGCAGTGGGAAGAAACTGGAGTGCCCGGAGGAAACACACAAGGTTGAGAAGGCGCCTCTATCTCCATGCCACATACGCTCACATCAGGGCTCGAATCCTCGAAACCACAGCCGCAAGCCAGAGGTGACCGGCCAGCTAGAGGTCGAAGCGCGGCACTCTAGACCACTAGGCCATCCCAACCCCCAGCTGGTTTTTAAGAAAATTTTCATAATTATAGTGTTAAAGCATTTTATGCGACCTGTTGATAGGGAATCAGGGATATTTATTACAGTTCCAACAGGTGAATAATTTGGAACAGGTCAGTTATGACATGGTATATGCAATACCCGATTATCAAATTAAATCAGTCTAGAAAATGCAAAACCTTATTTTATAGAAGCACATTGAACATTAACCTGATGCATCCCCTGAATTTTTTCAGATGTTTACAGCTTTATTGCTTTGACATGGAATATCCTAAATGAAATAATGGAAAACTTTTCATTCATTTGGCCTTTATTTTCAAGAGAGAGAAATGGTGCTTTATATCCTCAACACAAATTTGTTCATGTCGACCAATTTTATTTCAATAATTCCCTAAAGCACAGAGGAGAAAAAACAGATTCTTTTTCAATAGCTGTCCTTAAATATTCTAAACATTTTTTGTTGCAGGTAATATTATAAAACTCATGGACTTCTTAAAATCTTACAGAAGAAATGTGTTGTGTGTGTGAAAGATAAATATGTGATATATGGTGTACAAGAATTTTATACAAAAACTATGATACAAAATAGTAACAATAAAAATTGATTGTATCATTTGTCAATTTATTTACACCAATTAAGGGAGTAGAGCAGCCTACCTATTTGTAGGTTACCTACATACATCTGAGAGTGATAGTAACACTACAATATGGGATTAAGACAAGTACATGTAGTAGTACCAGTACGATAGTTCTTTAGCATCTGCATCCACAAGATTGATACTTGCAGACTCAAATATGATTTTGCAATTTTTCATTTGTGTCTTATGTCTATGGATTGGTTTAGTGGGTAGTTCTTATCTATATGGTAGTGGATTATCAGAGATTAGGCCCATCTACATCCCCAATCTATTGTTCATATTTCATGCAAGCAGAAGAAACCATACTACATTATTTTTCGATGTCTAGAGTTATTCCCCTTTGTCAAAATTTCTTGTTCATCTTGGACTGAAATTTGCATTGGTTGCCTATCCCATTGAAAGGCAGTATAGTATTGATTATCAATGATTTTTGATAACTTTCAGTGCCTAAGCCTAAGAGGCTTGAATTACCAATTAAAAAGGCAGGTGCAAGTTCAGTAGAGCGTAACAATTATTCCCGGGCCTGAATAAACCAATTTTCGAAAAGTTGCATGAAGCGCAATGATTTGTTTCAAAAACTTCCAGTTTTGCCTCCTTTCGTTGCGACTTCATATTTGTCAGTTTGTTGTTATCATTTCTTGCTAGTATCCTTGGAGGTAAAATAATATGTCGGATGTATCTTATTTGCCTATTTAAAAATCTTATGTACCTGTGTTATGAAATGTTGCTAATCCCATTTACGATTTGACCTTTTTGAAATTCATACGAGTTCATTAGTTAATAAATGATCAGACTTGGCTACTAGCAACCCATTCATTATCATATCCCATCCCAAAGACTAGAGATAATTTCTTTGACTGATCAATTTCCTCTTCAGATCCATGAGATTCCACCTTGGGACTTTTACCGACTACTCAACTATCAGCATCGTGCTTCACAGGTCACCTGTATCATGATCATTAATGGTATTCCTAGAAATATCCATAATCCGAATTCCCAATGTTTTAGACCAACTGATCTATAAACAAAAACAATCTGATTGATTTTTTGATCATATATTTTACAACTGGTACATCTTGTTTCCATTTAAAATATTTTCATGATTCTATATGTTAACATAATGAACAACATTTGATGGGGAAAATGTGTAAAATGAAGTAATGAACAATAACATCACAATGATACAGTTACCAAATTCAGCTCAAGAATAGAACCATGTTGGAAAATTGAATGTCATCCTTGCCAAAGAAGCATAAAATTTCAACAAATTAATATGCACTAAGAGATGTTGAACTACCCTTGTAATGAATTGTAATTTATAATTAATTAGCTACAGTCCATCTTAAGTTAAATTGTATGCCAATAGTCAATTACAGATTTCATTAACCTAACTAAAATGAGAAAGGTGAACAAGGTGGCTTGTACTATAGTTCCAGATGAATTCATCAATTCACATCATAAATGTATTTATATATGATATTGGCAATACATGCTCTCTGTTCTCTTTGAAACAAATATATAGAAACCCTTTTATACACTAATTGAATTCTTACTAAAACATTGAAATGGGCAATTTTACACTAACTCTTCCAAATACCTTCATGTAAACACTCTGTACATGATGAATGTATGATTAGGTTGAAAATAAAACCAGGACAGCTTTTGTTATTGAAAGTATGATATTTACAATGATACATGATGAATGAATATTTTGATGAATGAAAGTCAACTTTTGTTCAATCTTTCATTTCTCCTTCCTCATCTTCTTCCTCCACTCCTCTGATATATAAAACATTGTTACACCTGAAAAAAACATAATACCCAATATAATGACAAGTGACTCCAGTTTAAAACCATAAAATGTTTTTTCTTAATTTAAGAATTGGTCAATTTAAAGCATGCCCTACACACCTACATCAGCTTACAATAGATGAAGAAATAAGAAATTTTTAGGTGGGGTTTATGTATTTCAAAAAAAAAAAATATCAGTAATTTTAATCAGAAATGATTGAAATTTGAGCAAAAATTTCAACAGCACAATGATAGGATTTGTCAAGATTGCTTTCTACTTTTCCGTGGTTTATTTAAAAGTTATATTCCCGGGTACAAACTGGGTGATTTGATGATATATTAGAACTAAAATCATATTCAAACTAATTATTTTATCATACACAAATCGCTCAAGTTCGCGTGCAGCCTTCAACGGCAAGCGTGCAGGTATCCTTATTCTTCAGGTTGACTATTAAGGGAACCCCTTCCATTTTTGTCCTGTATATGCTCCATGAGTGTTGTTCAGGGAATCAAGTATTTTTCTAGTAAGATTGGATATCTCTACTTTCCATATATACCAAAATTGTCATACTTTTATAGGCAATAACCACCCGATAAATACTTATCTGGGAACCCAACCTAAACCAACTGCATTTGTTAACATATTTATAGAGAGAGATTGAGAAATGGGGTTTAACATCCTTTTTGTCACAATTTATGGTTCAATTTATTTCAATAATGCATTGCAAGTAGGGGTCTTTACTAGTTAGAGAAAACTGGAGCACCTGTAAAAAAAAAAACAGTATTGGACAGGTGCCCCTACTCCTTGTCATGTAACAACTACGGAATATTTATAGACCTATAGTTTGATGTAATTTTTGTTTCCTGACTGATGTCCAGGTAGATGTAGCCTAGATGTACCACAATATAACGAAATTCCCAGTGAATGAATAAAATTTGTGGCAATTCTTTTTAAAAATTGGCCATCATTAGAATTGCTAATCACCTAATAAGAATTTCTCCTAAATTTCCAGCCAGCATACCATCTATATATTCTTCTGTATTAGCCAACTGAAAAAACAAATAGCAATATTGTTTAATAACATTAAACTCTACCGGTATTCTAGGGACATTATAATACTGTTCGTTATAATGAGATACTGTCCATTTGAATCGCATTTATTAAAATTTTACTCTGGTGAAGATAATTCTTGGTGCAACATTTTATTAATAATATATTGCCATTCTCTTAAGGTCCTTTCAAATGCACAACACTTTTTGAACTCAAAAGAAAACCCCAATATCAATCAAGATCCAAGTTGCTGTACTATTACCGTCAGTCATTGTTTTTTAAGGCGAGTGATCGCTCTCGAGCGCCTACAGCTCACCTGAATGTCGACCGAGGGGAGTTTTTTTTCCCTCCCCTTAAAATTGAAAATCACTCTCCTTTACAAAGTCATTGGGGGTTTATTAACATTTATCTACTAATCACTCTCCTTAATATCAAATCACTCTCCTTAATTTCTAAAGCATTCCTCTTATCGAAACTGGGAGAACCTTTTAGGAGAGCTATTTTTTTTTAATTTGTTGATTGAGGGGAGCTTTTTTTGTCTCTCCTCTGAAATACAAAAAACGACTGATTACCTGTAAGTTCATGTAACCATCAACAGAAACCAAGTAGCCTTTATATTCCATACCCCACTTCAATTTGACCATGATTGGTTTACCAGTTAGACCATTTAAAAATGGTTTAGGGTTCATAGGTAAAGTCTGAAAGATAAATAAATAATAAACATAATTAAAACAACACAAACTAAGAAAATACCACAAAGTCTGCAGACAAGCCACAATTATTGAAATGATATTGCAGTGCACTTAATAGTGAATATAGTGTTTAATCAAAGAAAACACTACATGTGTATTAACATGTATCAGGGTTCAATTTAGTCTAAAATGAATGAGTAGCAAATTTTTGTGACAGATTCACATTTTGGCTAATCAATTCAAAATTTGAATAGCATTTGCTCAGATTTGAGGAGCAGTAAAACGTAGCCTACATCACAAAAATTTACAATTCTGATTTTTCGAGGTATAAGTGGATATGTTTTTCCACCGAAGTCCGGCCTTCGTTGTATACTCCGCTTCGACTTATGCACGGATGAAGGTAAAAAAAAAAATCGTCTAAAACAAAACTACACGTACTTTATGTTAAACCATTCCAATCGAAATATTTGTAGACGTGGCTTTGCTTGTTTATTTCTTTATTTAAATATCCCCCTTTCCGCCTTCAAAATATTATCAACCCGAGAATATGCCATAAGCATCAAATATATTCAGACATTCGTCAAAAATGGCTTGTTTCACGCGTCTCGCGAGACGTCTACTTTTAGTTTTCAGTTAAGTTAACCAATCATACTATACTGCGTTGTTTTATTCTATTTTTAGTAACACTTTATAAACACGTGTGATCAAAAACGGAGTCTGCGTTGTCTTCTAGTTATCGGGTATATTGAAATAAAAACTGGTTCAAATTAATCACGACCACAACTTGGAATATTGAACAAGTTAGTCCTGCATTTATAAATTGATTCTTTCGTGGGTCTAAATATACTCAACATTCATCCAAAATATAATGAATCGCACTTCACAAGCTTGAAAGCAATTTTTGGCTAATGAATAAAATAATTCTATCGCCATTACCGCGATTTGAGTCGCTTTTTGCGATGCGATACTGCTTAAATTGAACCCTGACATGTATGGTAGGCAATATTATAAAAGATCTAGAGTAGGGTAGTAGTCTAGACTGTAGTTTTCAGTAACACAATTTAAAGTGGCTAAGTCTGTAACTTAATAACATCCAAAATCTTCAACATTGAAAACAAGAATTATTTGTCAATTTAAAGCAACATTGATGCTGTGATCTTACCAGGAAAAGGTGGGTTTCTAATTTCCAATATTTAAGACAAAATAAACATTTTATCATTGGTGTACATGAATCGTGTACCCAATCAAACGGCGTATGTAGACTGGAATAACCAGATGCTAGAAATTTGCATTCGATTGAGACTGCTGGCTTATTCCGACGAACATAACTGATTTGAAATTGGAGTAAAAACGGAAAACATCAGGCCCGTAGCCAGCTCATAAAATTTGTGGGGGCTACAGAACTTTTTGGAGGGGCTAAGGATATGGCCGACTAGGAACACTACTAAGAAATCATTATTGTTGGCGAAATATTTGGGGGGACTAAGCCCCCCACCCCCATTGAATATTAAATCAGTTTATATACATTCATATTACATTTATTATGTGCGTTGTGACACACTTGGTCAATTTCTAGGTCCAAAATGTTAGCGATTTAGCTCCTGTCCTTTAAAAGTTTAATCCAGCCCTATCATGATCATCACCGACATAAAAATGGCATAAAATTATACAGTATAATACTATTAGTAATGACAAATAATTCGTTTTTTCAATGTCAAACACTTTGGATGATTTGATATGAGTAAGAGACATGGATACCTTAAATCTTGGACTGCACTACAGGTATGATAATTATTAGATCTATTTGATATGATATTGATATGAAAAAATAGGCCTATATTGCCATTGGTAGTATTGAAATGAAAATTTTCATTTTCGTCTAGGCCTAACAACATTCAAATTGTATAAAAATCATACATTATACATGCCAAATAAGTAATAGGCATTAGCAGGTGTACCATGTAAATCATTTTGTAATACATACCGCCATTGTTGCTTTCTTTTTTTCTTGGAAATCGGTAGTTTAGAAAATAATTAATTTAGAATCTACAATTTCTTAGTTTCTTTCTTCCCTCAACTTCTTTCGAACTAAAGACCGGAAAGCGTGGATGAATCGTTTTACGCAGGCGCAGTGACTCCATTCAATATTACAAAATTGGATCTTGTAATTCAAACGAAACGAATAAAGAATTATGAACAAATGAATGAAAGGAGTTCTATCTACAGCACTCAATTGCGGCAACTAGGATGTATTGCACAAAACTAGACAGATAACAGAGGTATATATTTACATACATAAATAAAAACAAATATCACGAAAAATAAAATTAAAACAGTTATCTCATTTCTTTATACATATAGGCCTATTATAACCTATAAATTTAAAATGTAAAGCAATGATAAATAAATATAATATTATAATAAAAAAAAAATCTCTTATAAACGCGGTTTGGCAAACAATTGATGTATAATATTGACTGACAACTGTAAAATTGGAATAATCCACCATTTTGTTTAAGATGCTGTACGTCGATTGTTAAAGACCCCCCCCCCCCCAATAAAAAAAAAATTAACCAAAAATAAAAACCAACCCCAACTCAAAACACATTTATTTAATCAGGTTCTAAGTGACTCTGTGTACAACTCCTAACATGTCCATAATCTTGTTGTTTATTTGTGATTACATTGTTACTTTGTAAAGTGCCCCTGGGCATATTATATGAAAGGGCACGCATATAAATATGCTGTAATAATAACAAATGCTTGCTGACGTTCTGGCCGAGGCTCTTATCGATTTAAAATGGGGAAAAACAACAAAAAACAAATGAGTTTTTTAAAAAAAGTATGCCAAGTTAGGGCCGTATGTAGGATTTTAAAAGTGGGGGTGCAGCCGAGTGTTGGCGGGGCTCCAATATAATGCGAGCGCCTGTGGCAGTGGTGGAAAATTTTTAAAAATTAGACTGCAATCAAATTCACTAACAAGTGATCCCGTACGTCAATTTCAGCGGCGCTATTTCTCTTGTTCTCAAAACTAGATCTAGTCCGAAACACCAATAAGGCCATGTGGTGGATAGGGCGACCAGAAAGAGAATCTCTAATAATCTTCTTTGATGGCGGCGCCCCCAATTAAAAGACCGATATAAAGCCCTAAATGTCGATAGGCGACCAAAACATTCCCTCCAATAGTGGGGCAGGCGCTGAACCAGAAAGGGGCACATCGCCTATGGTGGCAGCACCCTGGTCTGGGGTCCGCCCTCATAAAATTTTGAAAAATAATGCTGCTGGATACACGTTTTTAAGACAGTCTGGTGATATTTAAGAGTCGATTTTGTATTTTACATGTTTTTTTTTTGTTGTTGTTTTCTGGCAGGGGCGCTATATTTCAGAGATTTTATAGGAGAGGCATTTGCTCCTGGTGCCCCCGCCCCTTGGTTCCGCCACTGTGGTGGCGCCCTATAGCCTCCATATAAGTGATATAAGAAGTTTGGGATCAGGGCAAACGAATCAGGTACCCATTGGCGTGTGGGCGCCCTTATAACCGACCGACTGATTAGTGCATCACCGTGTGATCATAATCAAATGTGTTTTTTTTTTTAAATAATGAACTGGTTGTCAAATTTTTTGAAGGGGCGACATTTCTTAGGGCGCCTTATTTTTCTGGGGGTGCAATGTATCCCCTGCACCCCCGCTAAATACGGCCTTGTATCAAATACGAGAGCGACACAAAACATTTTCATAATTCTTGTTTTTGGTAAATATTTCAGTATAACAATCATAATCCATCCTATGTTCCAGAGATTGAATACTTTCTGGTGGCTCCGTGTATTTATTTAGTAAGGCACCGGCTCACTAACCAAGGATGTCCCAGGTTCGATAATTCATTCATTTAGACGAAAATCCAAAAATAGTTCTATTTTCATCAAAACCTGAAAGAAAGACTGAAAGGGTACATTAATTTTCAAACGCTTTTCTATCATTCTAGACTCCAAAACACCAATCCCCATGAAAAAAAGGAAAAAAAAGGAAGTCTACGAGAGAAAGTTAAGACATAGAAAATTAGAAATAGATAGGCCTACTGTACAATTTGGCGATCCAGTACATATGTATTAGTATGTCTGTGGTGCGGTGTCGTACCGCTGAACAGCCTTTTAGTTGGAGTTCCCTCCCCTGCACCCGGTGTTTGGAAACATTTTAGTCTCGGTTGTCTTAACACTATTTTATGCAGCAAATATTTTCAAAATGTCAGCGCCCACACTTCGAACAAGAGAACGACAATTTTGAACATAATTTTCAATTTTCAGCAAATACAGGCATTAATTACAACGAGAAATGGGGGTAGTTTGGTAAATTGATTTTCTTATAACTAAGAACATTGCCAGAAGAATCAAAATGTCAATAAAACCAAGCAGAAAAAAAAGAAATACGGACGATTTATAGTAGGCCTATACTAATTTATAGACATAAAGTAAAGACAAGCTTCACAAAAATTGACAAAATATACAAATGAAATAATACGATATGGCAATGACGCAGTCATGCGTTATCGATATAATAAAATATAGTCCATATGGTGATCAATACTCAAAATGATGTTGTTATGTTAACAATTTTATGATGGTCTCGCTAAATGTATTTCTTGACCTGATTTCTATGTGAGTATTGTGAGTGTGATGGCACTTAGTGGTTTGCTAACCAAAAGGATGACCGATTAGATTTATTCCTGGAGGTGGCTTAGAAAGTTCCTTCAGATTATTTGGAGTGATTTCCTCTTCAATGTAGAACAATTGGGAGAACGCTAGATCGATGACGGTCCAGGGTTCAACTTAGTCTAAAAGCCAATGAGTAGCAGTAAAACATAGCCTTACATCACAAAAATTTGCAATCCTGATATAAGTGGATACTTTTTTCTCCCGAAGTCCGGTCTTCGTTGTATACTCCGCTTCGACTTATGTATGGATAAAAAAAATTCAGTTACCGTCTCTCCACGATGCCGGACGCACTATAATCGTCTAAAACAACACTACATGTACTTTAAGTTTCACCATTCCAATCGAAATATTTGTAGACGTAGCTTTGCTTGTTTATTTCTTTATTTAAAAACATCCCCCTCACTGCCTTCAAAATATTATCAACCCGTGAATATGCCATCAGCATAAAATTTTTGTCAGACATTCGCCAAAAATGGCACGTTTCACGCGTCTCGCGAGATGTCTACTTTTAGTTTTCAGTTAAGTTAACCAATCATATTATACTGCGTTGTTTTATTCTATTTTTAGTAACATATTTTATAAACATGTGTGATTAAAAACGGGGTCTGCATTGTGTTCTAGTTATCGGATATATTGAAATAAAAACTGGTTCAACTTGGAGTATTAAACAAGTTAGTCCTGCATTTATAAATTGATTTTTTCGTAGGCCTAAATATACTCCACATTCATCCAAAATATAATGAATCGCACTTCACAAGTTTGAAAGCAACTTTTGGCTAATGAATAAAATAATTCTATCGCTTTTACCGCGATTTGAGTCGCTTTTTGCGATGCGATACCGCTTAAATTGAACCATGTGACGGTCCTACGCATTTTGGCACATATGAGTCAATATGACGTCATATTATATAGATTGTGGGTTAGGGCTAGGGTAAGCGCTAGGACCTGTAGATTTCGTCAAAGTCCTGAGATGTAAACAGGGCTAGCCCTAACCCTGGGCCAAGCCTAACCCTTACCCTAACCCACAATCAACATATGACGTAATAATATGCGTAGGACCGTCTCCGATGTAGCGTTCTCCGAACAATTGGCCTGGTAAGGATCAACCATGTCTAGTTTTTCACATGGAATCTGTATGCCATATAAGGTAACACCACCATCCAGGCAGACAGATATTTTAAGCACAAACTGGTATGCTAAAATGTGTTCAGTAATAATTTTAAGCAATGAATCCCTAATAATTGAGTCAATTTATACTATTTGTTATGTTTTCAGTGTTTATTTCTATCCTGTACCAGAAGGTAAAAGTGGACAGCAAGTAGTTGATGGCATTCAGAAACAAATTGAGTTATTAGGTGCTGTTAAAACAGGAAATTTCTGCGTTGATTGTGAAACGTTTCAGGCCGGATCAGGAATACAGAACAGTAAGTTGGTTAAATCAATCAAAGCTAGTTGGTTTAAAAGGCTAAAACTTAAAACACTTAGCTCAATATTATCCATTATATTCAACAGTAAAAGCATGAATCTTCAAATGCCATTTAACTCGTCCACTGGCAAACTTGTCCACATAAAAAGTCTAGTTAAGTCGTCTACAAATCAAAATACATTGGCTGCGTCATCTATTGTAGCAATGATCTCTGTGTAAAAATTATATCTGGAACATGTTTAACTAGTTATATCACATACCGGTATGTGATAATGGCTGACACCAATATTGTCCTGTAAGAGGATTTATTGATATCCTGTACAATGTAGATAATAGAGTTTTAAACATGTTTTTCAGCACCACAGAGACAAGTGAACATACTACACAGTAGTGAACAACCAGCTTCATGTTTCGCTATTCTAGACACAGGAACTTGTTTGGTGGCTGATGCTTTATTTGATGGTCTCATGCAGAAATTAAAACATTATTATCAACAAAGAAAGGGATCAAAAATAGAATCAAAGGGTCAAAGATATGAATATGGAGATTTTATATTTAAGGTTGGATCTGTGTCACAAGCATCTAATTTTAAAGGGATACTAGTTGAGGTTAGTCAACTTTTTGTAACATGTAATATCTAATTGTGTCAAGTGTTATTCTTTAAACTTTAAGCGACAATTAGCAATTGACACACTCATCATTTGCTTGATAATCTTTAGAGAACCCGCAATGAAACGTTGCTTTAATTAAAAGAGTTTGGTAATTGTGTTACATATTATGTTCTTGTGTTTATTATGTACTACTTAATGCATATCGTATACCATAAACACAAAATGTCTTAATCTGCTACTCAAGGACCCCATTGCGGCATTGGAAATAAACCAGTGTACATTGTGTAATTTTTGCTGGTTTTAATGGGTTATCCTTAAGAAGCAGATTATTCATGATACAATGTATATCTTGTAATTCAAAAATTTTGTATTTTTGTCATGCATGTATCTGTTTCTTTGAATGAATGAATGAATAAATGAATGAATGAATGAATAAATGAATGAATGAATGAATGAATGAATGAATGAATGAATGAATGAATGAATGAATGAATGAATGAATGAATGAATGAATAAATCAATAAATAAACTGACATGTTTTTAGAAAATAATGGGAGGTATTATACTTGTTTTTGTAATAATACCCACATTAATTTTGCCATCAGTTAAGATGAGTATAGCTGGCAGTGTGTTTAAATGTAATAATATCGAAGTTAGTAGCTGAACACTATCAAATATTTGCATGAAATTACAAACTGATGAGGAAGTATTCATATTTTTGTGTTCTGTAGGATGTACTGGCTATCATAAGGTCTGTCATTGCTGCAAGTGTTGTGGTTTTGTACATGCAAAGGTGTAGGGTTACCCACTTAACCTTGTGAGTTTCATCTGCAGTCTCTGGGTTCCTCCCTCTGCTGAAAACCCCTGCACCAAACAAAAAGCTATTCAAATGAAATATATCATATCTTAGTCCCAAAATAACCTAGATAGAGTGAACATTAAAGTCCATTACTCCTGGAATATAATTTATTGAGGCTTTGTTTGTTTGTGTTATTTACAGATAGAATATTGTCCGTGTGTGGTAGCTGGTGATTGTATGAGTTTAATGAAAGAGATGTCACAGAGTCTTCTAGGTAGTGCAGTAGCAGAACAACAGTCATCATTTCTTAAAACTAAAACCGATATGATCTACACCCCTGCGGATACAATGTCTCAATATCTCGAACATTTTAACAACTTTAAAAAAGCTACATCAGTTAATCAGGCCATGAATAGATGAAAACATCATATGATATCACAGTCGAAAACACAACCCAGGATTTGTCAGAATCTAGCATGATAAGGCCGAAATAGTGTTAATTGTAAACTTTCATCGACAGTCATTACTAATTACTGAACCCTCCAACCCTTTTTAAGTTTACAGGAATTTGAACTTTTTGACCATAAAGATGAAAGTCTGATTTTGATAATGATCTATTATTTTGTTATATAATAAAGATTACAGTGGTAAGGGGTTGGCAGCTATCTAGTTATGTTGATAGCTAACTCAAACTCTAGTACTGTTCTGACTGATGAGTAGGACTAATTTGTTTAGTTTGGGCAGCTAGATAGAAAAATATTCATAGAAAGTCTTTAGTGTCTTTCATCACCTAGGAGCAAACATATATACATACAAACGAAAGTTTTAAAATCTTATTGAGATCTTAAAGGAATGGACTATGCTGTTCATTTCAAAATTCGAAATCAGGATGTTTTTTATGTTTATATTATTTACAACAATTTGTTCAAACTGGATTTTTCTTCCCCAGAAGGTAACAGTTTTGTTAATTTATTTTAAGATATTTTATATGTCAAATTTAATGAATTCGTATTGACCAAAGTACCAATTTAAGGTGTTGAAGTGCATCATTTTAGATATCCATATTAGAGCATGTAAATTGATGATAGACATAAGCTTGTCAATATTGCAAGAGGGGAGGATTACATGGCTGAATGTTAGCATGTGCTACGCTGTATCATAAGGTCTGTCATTGAGTCGAGGAGTAGGGTCGCCTGTCCAACCTCGTGGATTTTCTCCGGGTCCTCCGGTTTCCTCCACTGCTAAAGACCCCTATGTGCAAGCAAATTATTGAAATAAAATTGAAACCATATTTTAGTTCCGAAATGACCTAGTTTGTGTTGAGTAGACTTAAACTCCATTTCTTTCTTTCTCCATAATGAGAGTCTGATATTAGCAATATATAAAGAAGTAACCCCTTTGGTGTTTGTTACAGTGGAGACACCATATCCATTCTGAAACATTCCCAAATTCATGAAATCAACAACAGCAGGACGTTAAATCCCATTTCATTTCATAAAATGAACATACAATTATCAGTAGGTAAACAGTACGTATATTGTATTACCATTTTATTATATCAAAATTTATTGATTATAAATGATCACATTACCATACATATAGGGTAGACATCCTTCATTTCCTCATTTATTTTCATTAAAGAATAACCCAAACAAATCTGTTCTGTTTTTAAATTGAATTATTTAAAACAAGAAATGAATGCAAACTGAGGGGCCTTGGCATAAACCATAAATGCTTATTTTAACAAACTAACGTAAATGTGACCTGTCTTAGATGATTGAATGTTTGGAATTTGTTTTCAAAATTAAGACTTGCAAAATGCTATACTCAAAGGTATTAAACAGCTTTGGTGAAATAAGGGCTTCTCATTTTGCCTTAAAGATAAGTACTTCTTAGTTTGTCATGTTTTCATTAATTGAATGATGTTAAAGTTAACATTATGCTTCAGAAAACAGAAAGCCATAGTTTGATATTTGATATTGCTTTGATGAATATGCTGTTATAAGTACTACCTCTAAGCAATGATTTGGTTATTAAGTTAAATAAGGTAAACAGTGACGACATGGGGTTAATTTTTGAGCATCCCCTATTCTATGGAATATTTTTTCTCAACAGATCTTCATCAGCATGATAAGGAAGAGTTATTTTTAAATTATTATCTTCATCCATAGCATGGCATATGGTTTCTTCAGCATTCCTATTACCAGACCAGCATCTTCTAGCAACCTAAAATATATTGTCAAATATATAGAGGATATTTGTCGTTTTAGAGGGAATAACATATTTTATTTCATCGAGAAGCAAGAAAACTTGTATATAAATATAAGCGTTTTCTTGCTTAGAGATGAAATAAAATATGTTATTCACGACAAAACGACAAATGTTCTATTTATTTTATGATTTTACAATCATTTTAGGTAAAACAACATCTAGCCAGTGGAATAACACTTTTATAAATATAAACGTTTTCTTGCTTAGAGATGAAATAAAATATGTTATTCACGACAAAACGACAAATGTTCTATTTATTTTATGATTTTACAATCATTTTAGGTAAAACAACATCTAGCCAGTGGAATAACACTTTTATTTCACTGATAAAACGCGGTATTCCACTACTGATCATAAAATAAACTATGTAAAGGATTAGGTCGCCTGTCCAACCTCATGGGTTTTCTCCGGGTCCTCCAGTTTCCTCCCACTGCTAAATGCCCCTACGCGCAAGCGAATTTTTGAAATAAAGTTAAACCATATGTTAGTCCCGAAATGACTTCGTTTGTGTCGAATGAACGTTAAATCATATTTATCTATCTCTCGTACCTAGATTAATAATTAGAAACATTATGGAAACTTACTCCATTATTAACATCCCAGGAAAGCATCAGCGCAGCTCGTTTACCCGCCTCCTGAAATCGATAATATAATAATTGTAGTATTCCTGTAATATAATATTACATGTATATCAAATAATCTTCTCATATAGAACTGTATACTAACATCCCGTATGTATTACTGCTCAGTGGCGCTTCAATTTAGATCAGATACTTGTTCCAATTAGCATATTTTCTAAACTTCATATGTGAAATGGAAGAGTATTAGGTGAAAACTCAGATAATCAGAGTATTTTATCTTTCTACGTGATTGTAGAGCAAAGGCCACATGTTAGTCTCAAAATGAACGACATGTAAATCCCGATTTCTTTCTTTTGTGTATAATTATAGAGTTTATCTTACCTCCGACCCATCTAGTACCAATCCAAAACCTCCATTTATAACCTCACCCCTTGAAACAAACAAAATCATCTGATGTATGTATGGATAAACAGATAACTAGCATACTTTATATTTTTATATATTAAATTTACTGAAAGTGTTCGTAATTTAAACTTAAGACTTAAAAAAATGTACATTGTATATTGACAAAATATCTTCATACATGCAAGAACATGCCTCCATTATTTACTTTTATGATCTTAAACGCCAAAATTCGAAAATCAAAATGAAATTACCGCGCTTTTTAAGAACTATGTTTAAACAACCTACCAGCCTACACCTCCACCATTATGTACTGCTACCCACGTGGCACCCCTAAAACTGTCACCGATCACATTCTGAATAGCCATATCTAAACAATCAACATCATTATATGAATTGAAATAGAAATTTATAAAAGCAAATAGTACTGTCTCGAGAGTCTTCTAACGCCCACATGGAGTAGATGCATCAACCGAAACAACTGAGATATATATGTACTGAGATGAAGGTCTCGAAGACCCATCTTTCTGTAATCAAAGCAATGCTTTCTGTAGTAATTCATAACAAAATTAATTGATGCAGGTAATTTCATAAATATGCTGCCATTTTAAAGTCTGGATTTAAGGGACCTGAAAAGAACTCATACCCAAACGTGTATACTGGCCCAATCAGCTTAGGGTCGGGCAGAAATAGAAGTACCCACAAAAGCGTTTTCTTAGTTTCGAACGAGAAGAGACAAACAGCCGAGCCGGTCACCACCGGGGGGATAAGTGGAGCATGTCTTCCCAGACAACAGGTATAAGGCACCAAAGGCGTTGTCCTGAAAGTGGACCCGCGAGTACACCAGCAAAACGTATTCCAATAATAAGTGGCTATACACCGAAATAACACTCTATCTATGATCACTTTAACCACAGATGTGGGAGAGGGTTCATTAGAGCTACGGGGTATATGATTGATATCTCTGAGATAATTTATGAAAATTGGACAGTCACAAACACGTTTTCCTGCTATTTCAGCCCGTGGATACAGTCACTTGCAAGTTGTACAATATAGTCAATCGGAACTCTATCAACCAATCGATGTTGTTCACATGACCCCAGAAATTTCAGTGATGAAACGAATGATGATGCCCGAAAAATATGTCACATATTAAGCATGGTGGGGAATCATCCTTGGTGGAACAGGACACTGTAGTGACAGTAGGAGCAACAGTAACAGCAGTAGTAGTTCAATACACCCACAGAAGAAGAATAAATCACACTGATTAGGGTATAAAACTAACCTGCACACAGATTGGAACCATCTGTAATGTTAGATGTCTCTCTAAACGGACTGTCCGTTCCACTAACGTCATGGTGATCACGGCTTATAGCTATTGGTGCCTACAACAACAAGTCTTTTTGTTGAAAGAAAATTTTAACGTAGCACGTAGAAAGCTATTGGTGGGGTTTCTTGAAAATTAATTTTTTAAAAAAAATATTTAGGTCTACTGAAGAACCTAACCGACTTTTCACACTTTGCGATCTGGACTCCGTAGTTATAGTAGTCGTATTGGGACAATAGAAGTATTGTTACACAATGGTAAGACCGAAAACTGACTCAATATCAACTATTATAAAACCCTTTTTACCGTTATTTGACCATCAGCTATAGCTTTATTAAACGCCAGTGCTATCGCTTGTCGTCCTTGTTGATTAGAGTATAATATACGAGCTTGAGATCCAACAACCTGTAAGAAATAAAACACATATTTAGATACTTATAAATAGATCGGTCAACCTAACAACTTTTAACATGGACTTTATTTCCGTTGTGGTGAAATAAACATTTTCTAGTAGCCCCAAAACTAGTATCCTGAGCACAGACCGACACTCGGGTTTTCGATTGCTCACAGCTTTGTGTTCATTTCGACATTCGGTTTATACTGTTGGTATATTTCATTCACTGTGTTTTTATTGAGTCGTTTGTGTACTGGTAACATAGATTCAAAGTTACCAGTATCTCGCAAACAATTAAAAGCTTTACCATTTTATGTTGTCCAGCTTCTTTAATCCATTTTATATTATCAGTATACTGTTGTTTTGTTGACTTAGGAACTATAGAAAATACAAAAAAAATATAACATTTATTATCTTCTGGAAAGCTAAAGCACAACTGAAAGCTAAAACATTCTATTCTCTAACTGTGAATAATGTAAATTCCCATATCAATATTGAAGCTTATCTATATTATTAAGCACAGAACTAATATTTGCTACATTAATTGTCTGCTGTAAATTATGTTGTTAACCAAAACAATATAGAAGAATATTAACAGCCAACAACAGTCTTGTCTTTGTTTATTCAACCACGAGCATTCAAGAAAATGCACAAGAATTGTACGTCTCCAATAATATGCAACACAAAATTTAAATAGAACCGTTTATAATTTCTGAAAAAGAAACAACTTTGCTCAGTTTACTTGATCCATACACCATTATTCAATGCCTCTGTGTCCAACGAGGACCTACCTCCTTGTTTTATGATATCTTCTAAAACACAAGTTGCTATTTCATCAGTTTTCTCTAGATCGTTAGGATTACATGATGTACACACCCATCTACAAAATATGTGCATGGTGCATTTATTCCAAATAATTATATACATTGTGAGTCATGTTTATCCTTTTGATTTCATCTTTTTTTTTCTTTAAACAAATTATACTTGCTGGCACCAAGTCAACATGGTATGACCAACATGGCGTCAGTGGAACAGATTGATCGTTCTCGAGAAACAGCAACACAGAATTCCCATCTGGTAAATACAATGTTGGATTGATATGCAATGAAATGAGTTGAAAGGGGGTTCAGTGTCCCACTTTTTGCACGAACCGAATTATTGAATATGAGTATACGTGATATGCACTGAAATATGAATTCCTACTCGTTATCAAATCCCAATTGTCACGGGTCCTACATCACTGACATTGGAAACTAAAATGGAAAAGTTTGAGGAACTTTCGTGGCCATCATCGGAATGGTTAGTGAGCCATCGTCATAGCCTATTAACTGAATCACGGTGGCTTCCGGAGATGGCAGAAAGTGATATAAACGAACCTGAAAGGACCGAATCCCAGAGAGAATATATCTCCCATAATGTCTTGAACATAAGATGGATATTTAAAAGATGTATCATTGGCTCCTTTAGCTCTACCAACATCAGCACCTAGATATAAAACAGGCACCTTAACTTTAAGATATAACAAAACAAATCGGCGACAATTCATGTAAAATACAGACAAGGGTCACATACATTGAAATAGATTTGCGGATACTGTCGCTGCTGTTGCACTTTAGTCATTGCTTCAGATAAATTTTACCCCTTTGCAACGAACTAAAATTACCATAAATATATCAAAACTTTACCTACCTGCTCTACCTGCTTCTAATAAAAAGGCATTGCCATAATCCCAGAAAAACATACCACGTGATGTTAAACGATCGATGGCGGCAATATGACGACGTAGGCTGTTTAAAGATGAGAAGAAACAAGATTATGCCAAACAGTAAACATATAAAGTTTTATTTCAATGATTAACTAAACGTGTATCTCCCCTCATAGGGGACACTCAGGTTATGAACAGTTTAAAAACGAAATTCTATATGGTATTAATTAAATATCCTAAACTAACCTAGAACGGACGACAGCTGTCAAGATTGCTTGCATCTTTTGCGTTCAATGCAAAGTGTTTATTAACCGAAAGAGAGAAAAATTGCCCGACATTCTTATTCCATTGGACACAATGCTTTAACGGTTTTATCCATTTCACATTAACATTAACCCACCTTTCTTGGACGAGATTTTTAAATATTGTTGGATTTTCTGACATGACGACACGAGCTTGTTTATATGTCAACTGAAATAGTAAATCAAAATGGCGTTTCAGTTAAGTTTTTTAAAAAAATCCTCAACGTATATTATCAGGTTGACGCGATAATTAATCGATCCCTACGTTCAAAATATGGCGTTCAAGGTTCAGTTTATTTTATTGTCAAATATACTGTCATGGTCAATCCGATACCCAAGGCAATCGAAATAAAAATATATAATAAAAGAGAGGTTTCGTTGTCAAGTCACTGCCGTTTAAATTCATCTGGGGACAACTTGAACTATCAGTTACCACATGCTTTACCTGAACAGGATAATATCCTCCTAGAAATGGATTATGGCAGGACGTTTGGTCTGCACCTAGATCAACTAAAAGGTCCCCAGTAGAATCATATTCATCAGCCAAACGTTCCCTGAAATAAAAATACAGCCTATAATTATCAGCTAAACAACCTAGTATGCTAAATCGGAAATGATACAATTACAGAATTCGTAATAATGTTTATACTGATGTAATAAGATGTTTTCGTATGTTTGCCCATCTCCTCTGTCAATTCTTGTACAGTTATCTTTCACACACGCAAAAGAAAAATAAATGTAATGGTCAGATTGTATCTACATGATTTTGGGATTCGATCAACATACAGGTCTCACAGAGCTGAAGCAGACCCGAAGAGTTTGTAAGACGAGGACAAGCAAAAGACTTAAGCATTCAGTGAAGTTACTATTAGAATGAGGATAATCGGAAATTGGCACAGCTATTACACTGGCCGGTTACAGCTGTAAGATTAAATCGTGGATAAAGGGATACTTACCAAAGATCAACCACGTTGCCATGATAACCGATACTGGTAGTTGTTTTATTTTGTTTAGCTTGTCTGATCATGGCGATACATGTATCTAAACTAGCTGTCACTTGCAACAACCATCCTTGATTATATCGTTTATAGATTGCTTCCTCACTCACCTAAAAGAACAAATAGCATCTGTTATAATGGAACTATCATAGAAGCGTCAAGCAAAAGCTGGGATTTGATTTTGACACCGCTACCTAAGGCACACAAAAGATTTATGTACATCCTGTGAACCTATGAATAGCAATTATTTAAACAGCCTCACCCTAACCCCGCCCGATCCCCAATGCTATTGTTTTGGTCTTCTTTTGCTGCTACTTCTGATATTTGTAATGAAGAACCTACCTCAGCTATAACTCCTATACATCCAGCTATCACTGCAGCCTTAGCTTGCGCTCCACTCATACCCCCTAGACCGGAAGTTACAAAGATTTTACCTGTTAAATCTCCTGTGTCCAAATGTTTTCTAGCCGCATTTAACAACGTTAACTGTAAATATTTAATTCAAATATCAAATATAAATCTTTTGATGGAAAATAAATATCAATTCTATCATATGTAGCAAAACCTCGTTGACAAAGAATGGAATTCGTCACCTGTAGTGTGTTATTTCGATTGTAGGCAGACCAAACTTTACACGATTACATTTTCATTTTCACTTTAAATGAACGCAGAAGTCGTTCTCATTACATGCTTTACCCGATTACATTTTCATGTCCATTTACAAGTATGCTTAACTTATCGGTACCAATATGTTTCCCACACACCATTTTAAAATCAATCTTTTTGTGTGTTATGCCTTTGCAGAGTCCTGGATCATCTTGGAAGAATTTAAATTTGTAATAATGAAGATATGTATAGGATATTAACCTAACCGAGGTTGATATGATAAGAGAACACGCGGGCGAAGCCCAAGGGTTCTTTATCATATCAATCCAAGGGAGAGTAGGTTTATATCTGACATATACAACGTTCACCCTTAAATTTAATGGACTCTTCTAAAAAAGGCAACAGTGATTGGATAATTGCTCGATAGTTTCCGCCAAATGGCGAAAATTACCGAAGAAATCACGTGCACGTGTTTGTTGATACGTCGCAATTTTGTAGTAATTGAACTGAAAGCTAAAACAAAATGGATAGCAAAACGAAGTCAGACGAATAATCAATCCTTTTTAGTCATAATATTGATGATGGAATAGATGTGAATGCAACTATGATGAGGATCAAAACAAAGCCTGAAGAAAATTTGGATCAAAAGGCAATCTTTTCCGATAATTCTGACAATGAACCGTGACTGAAGGTTACTTTTAGGTATGTTCAGAAAAAGATTTGACCGACTGATTTGAGTGGACTGTAGCCGTAGCCAAAAATACTTTACAAAGGAATTCTTGGGCGATAAATACTTTCAAGAATATATCGACCTGTGATTACGTCATCAGCGGTTGATATATCAACCTGTCAGGACGTCATCAGCAGTTGATATGAACCGAATATATCAACCTCTGATGACGTCATGAGAGGTTGTTATAAGATATAACTGCTATGGACATCACAGAAAAAACTACCGCCAGTTGTATATAATGAAATATATTTACCGTTGTACCATGAACAATACCCTGTGGTCCAATATAACAATAACTACCAGCCGTCATCTGACCATACCTAAAACATCAATGTAATTAGAGAAAGTAGCTGTCCTTGTTACATCATAGGTACTATATATATATATATATATATATATATATAGCTCAATGATTGATCGTCATTGATGGACAGGTGCAGATACTCGACACAAATTTGGTCATTTCGGGACTAACACATGGTTCAATTTTATTTCATTAATTAGCTGGCGCGCAAGGGTCTTTAGCAGTGGGAGGAAACCGGGGACCCGTAGAAAACACACGTGGTGGTCAGGCAACCCTACTTGTCACCTAGAACCGGGGCATCGTAATAATAACAGTTGACTCAATAACAGACCTTGTGGTACAACGCACACGCGCTAACTATTCGACCATCCAACCCCCGCAATACATACATAAATACAAATAAAATCAAGTAATATCCTATCTCAAGCTCAAGGACCAAGCAATATTTGTATTCCAACTATATCTGTCAAATATTGTACTTACATGGTAACGCCTAATGCAAATAATTTATCATACAATGTTCGTGAAGAATAGTTTGGTACGACCTGCAACCAAATATAGCAATAACAGAAGTGAACAGATAGTATGCAAATTATATTTATCACACAGGCCTGCAGCTGGCGGGGGGTGGGGGAGAGAAGCAGCTGCCACCCCTGGAACAAATCGGACAACCAATGGGTGCTTTTACCCATGGGGAAAGAATCGGTTACCCCAATGGGCGCCTTTGGTGACCTTTCCATTGGATGCAATACAAAACCAACGACGAACGTGCCCGTCTTGCCCCCTCCCCCAGCTACGGGCCCGACGCATGACTGTTAAAGGTTTATTAACCATTTATCAACATAAAATTTCAGAACCACACTGTATTTATGGAGAAGTAAAGAATTGAAGAAGATCGAAAGAAAGAAAACTGGTGAAATGTTTCATTAAACAAAAATAATTTAAAACACATTTTGGGTCATACTGCACGGAAACTGTAGTTGGAGGCCGAATCATTGAATTCCTAGACAAGTTTATTGTTGTGACATACATACCATTCCGTTGGTAATAACAACTCTTGGAGAATCTCTGGAGCTGGGAAATAGTCCCATAGGATGACCAGAATACATGACCAGTGTCTGTTCTTCATTCATGGTAGATAGATATCTCATAGTTAACAGAAACTGTAAAATGATACTCGAATTTAAAAATGAAAGTAAAATAGTGATTTTTAGCGACATTATGACTTATGTAAACTCCCCAAATATGGACATTTCCGTAATACAATAACATGTAGGGAAAGATCATTTAAATTATCCTCGTGGATTTCACTCAATGGTTTAAAGACTCAAGCCTGTAAGAGAATACTAAAAATAAAAGTTTACTACGCGTTAGTCTGTAGGGCTGTAGAGGGCGGTAATATTCTCTTGTGCCCAGCTAGCGAAGGTCTGACCCTTAGCACGATAGGCATCGAACTCCTGTGGAGCTTTGGCTGTGCATAATCATATTATACAGCACAAAGCTGCATCGTATTGCTGACTTCAATGTTTCTGAAGACGGTCATGAACAATGCCATACCTGTGCCCAGTTAGAGAAGACCTGACCATTACCACCATAAGTAACTAGTTCTTGTGGAAATTGAGCAACATGAGGATCTAGGTTGTTCATGATCATATGCATCACAGCAGCTGCTTGTCTAGTCTTAGCTGGATAATCATTTATAGGATAAGCTCTAAAGTAGATAGAATAGTAACAATAAGTAATGTGAATATAAGCTTATAAACACAAAGTCGCTCTACTATAGATCCGAATTCTGCTTTTACTTTAACAATAGTCACGGGTTGTAACAGCGCCCCGAAAACACCTTCCGGAATACTTTTGCGAAATGCAGGCCGTTCAACTGACAATTCATTTAACAGGACACCGTGTTTTACCTGCCTAATCACTTGAATTTCTAAAGACCTAGTCAGTGCCGAGTAGACAGCCCAATGATGTCATAGTTTGTTATATAAAATTTAGAAAGAAAACTATCTTACCGCATTTCAATATTTGGTCTAAATCTGTACATGTATATGTGTCCATATTCTCGGAGTTCTTCCACAAATTCCGGTGCAAGCCTTTCATGTAGTTCCGGAGGAAAATATCTTAGGGAGTTTTCAAGGGCTAACTGTGAAACAGAACAATTCACATAGTAACTTATAACTGCATATACCATTAAAAGCAACGTGTAACACATGTGCCAGTAAAAACAACTTATAACTATACGTACCAGTATAAAAAAAACAACTTATAACTATATGTACCAGTAAAAACAACTTATAACTATATGTACCAGTAAAAGCAATTTATAACTATATGTACCAGTACAAGCAACTCATAACTACATGTACCAGTACAAGCAACATACATGTACTTTATATTTGAGTGGTACGGAATCGGCTAGTCAAGGCGTTTTAACATTCGGGTTAAAATCACTTGGTAACCAAATGGTTATCCGATCCATCTACTGTCCCATTTTAACATTCGGGTTAAAGTCACTTGGTAACTAAATGGTTATCCGATCCATCTACTGTCCCATTTTAACATTCGGGTTAAAGTCACTTGGTAACTAAATGGTTATCCGATCCATCTACTGTCCCTGTTTTTATCGAATAGTCCGCGGAAGAGATATCTGGTGTGTACCATATGTAAGCTTCGAAATGACTAGGTTTGTGTTGAGTGGACGTTTACCCCGATCCGACCAGCCACGGACGGCATCCTTGATCATAAGTTTTCTGGTCTCTTAGTTTAAAGATTCATAGTATACTATTGTAGGCTAGATTGATTGAAACTATCGGATGTTACATATGATTTTGTGGAATAAATATATAAAAAAACATGTTGCTCCTATTGGACTGTCACACCGAAAGTGAGTAAAAACAAAATGCCAAATTTGTGCAATAATTTGTGGTCTTTAGAAACTGGAAGTATATTGATCATAAAACTATAATAAACATACAAATATTTACCCGTTCCTCGTCTTTTGTTAGATTAGGATTAAGTATCGGTGCGTGTGGTAGATTCTCGTCCCTCCCTCGATAATGGGGGAGAGGATCGAGAGGTAATCCGTCACAAACTTCCTTCAACGTTGACATATTGTAATCTGGCCTGTATATGACCTTCAATATAGTTCAAGATAATAACAAAGATAACGACTGCATTGTTTACGTAAAATTTATTTCAAGGTGTATTCGCGCGAGTGTGTGTGTGTGTGTGTGAGAGAGCAGACTGTGTGTGTGTGTGTGTGTGGGTGTGTGTGTGTCTGTGTGTGTGTGTGTGAGAGAGAGAGAGAGAGAGAGAGAGAGAGAGAAGTGGTATCAGATGTTATGAAATATAAGCATGGCCTACCAGTCTTTGTTTCAATGATATTGCTGTCGATAGACAGGTGATGGTAAGATTAAGTGCATCTTCCCCACAAAAGTCAGCGTCCCTGTTTCTACCCAAGTCAACCTATCCAGAGGCATAATGATAGATATATAGGATAATGATAAAATAGAGATCATCCTGCTGGAAATATTCTAACATTTGTCGAACAGACAGGCCTAAAAGCCCATTCTCACGTTAGATACTCAGATTTCGAAACCCGAAAACGTATTGGGATTACCAGATTTTTACTAGTGTTCTTTAGAAAACTGTTTTTGTCCCCCCCCCTCCCCTCGCCTCCCCGAGCGCTGTTCCTGCTATCAACCACACACATTAGTATACAGGCATGACTTAATCTAAAAAAATCTGAAATTTTACGAAATAGTCATTATCCATGTAAACACCTCGATTATGACTAAAAACAATGCTTTCTAGATTTTGCTATTCATAAATAAAAGGCGATCTTTATGATTTCATGTGCGTCGATTATTTTGCTCTTAATAAACGGTCATGTTTAATATTTGAAGTCATTTAATGTTTTAAAATCAGCAAACGGGGGAGGGGGAATAAACTGTGTTGACACAAACTGCAAATGGTGCTAGGGTATATAATGTATTTAAGGTATCAGAACATGACAGGTGTTTATCTGACAGGGTATATAATATAATATAAACTCGTTATCTTATTGCTTTACTTACTCTATAACACGTACAAACATACTGATAATAATATAGTATTCTATACAAGACAGGTGGCTAGGAATTGAAATGAAATGGAATGGGGTTTAACGTCCTACTGTTCTGCTCTGAGTGGGCTAATTAAGACGGCGGGTGGTTAGTGTAATATCAACGAGCAGTGTATCTCATCATAGGTACACATTGAATTTATGCTAATATTTATTTGCGCTGTGGAATGGTCTTACACAAGTACTTTAGATCATAAGGTCTGCCAACGAGTCAAGTTATGTGGTTTCGGTCAAAAGCTTCAATGTGACAAGGAGCAGGGATGCCTTACCAACCGCGTGGCTTTTCGGCAGGAACTCCAGTTTCCTGCCACTGCTAAAATACCCATACCAAATAATACCATACTGTTCTAAAATGACATAGTTTGTGTCGTGTAAATGTTAAATCTAACATCTTGAATCACTTAGAATATCGAGTCGTTTGATTGGCTGTATCCTAAAATTGTCGTTGTCGTAACAGTAGAAAACGAATCTGTTAATAAAACATCTGTCCGAAACGGATTGAATTCCATTTTGTTTGTGCAAAGATATGATTAATTAAAATATGGCAACATAAACAGCCTATTTAGACGGTATAAACAAGCCAGGGCCATCTATAAGAGCTGCCCATCTCTAATACCAAAAATAGATTCACAGCTCCTGTTACTGATGAGAGCAAGGACCGGTTGTATCACGCCGTTGCTGTTCTGGGACATACGCAATCTGGAAAAGACAAATTTATTTGTGATTTCCGCTTTATGTACCTTTAACTTAGGCTATATGTATTATTCTACGTGACCCGTTAACATGCAGAAATATCTATTATATTAATCCTTCATTCTATGTATCAAATGTGGAACTAATTCTACCTGAACCTTTGTTCACTTGACTTGCAAATACAGGTAACCTGAATGGAGGAAGAAGAAGAAGAAGAGAGAGAGAGAGAGAGAGAGAGAGAGAGAGAGAGAGAGAGAGAGAGAGAGAGAGAGAGAGAGAGAGAGAGAGAGAGAGAGAGAGAGAGAGAGAGAGAGAGAGAGATGAATGGAAGAAGAGTGAGAGGGCGAAAGAGAGTCGACACAAACTAGTTCATTCCGGTACTAACATATGATCAAATTCTATTTCAATAATTAGCTTACTCGTAGGGATCTTTAGCAGCGGGAGGAAACCAGAGGACCCGGAGAAACCCCACGATGTTAGACCGGTGACCCTTCTCCTTGTCACGTACAGCCGGGGAATCGAAACCACGCCAGTTGATTCAATGACAGACCTTATGATGCGGCGCGCACACGTTAACCATTCGACTATCCATCCCCGCTGAATGGAAGTCACGGTGGTTCGATTGGCAAGGCAGTGGCCCATAACCAGGAGACCTTGGGTTAAATCCCGGTGTTAGCCGAGAAAGTTCTTGGGGATTATTCCCCTTGTCAGTAATGCAGGACGAAGGGCAAGGACAGGCGTCTAGTCGATCAGATGGGACAAAACCCCCGAGACTTCGTGTATACATTAGAGTTCGTGCACGGAAACGAACTTTAAACTTCATTTTATTTCTTCATGTTTAATCTGAATGGAATCTAGCATCATCATCCGTCATGGTTTACGATGATACGATGATACGATGTTTAATCAAACATGTCACCCTGTATATCCTAAGGGGGGGGGGGGGTGGATGGCCGAATGGTTAGCGTGCGCGCGCTGTATCAATCGGCCTGCCATGGAGTCAACTTGCGAGGTTTTCCAACCTCGTGGCTTTTCTCTGGGTACACCGGTTTCCTCCCACCACTAAAGACCCCTACGCGCAAGCGAATTATTGAAATAAAATTAAACAATATGTTAGTCCCAAAATGACCTTGTTTGTGTCGAGTGGACGTTAAACCCTCTCTCTCTCTCTCTCTCTCTCTCTCTCTCTCTCTCTCTCTCTCTCTCTGTATATCGTAGTTTACGACGATGACCCAGTAGTGAGTAGTAATAATTGGTGAGATTTGTTTAGTTTTGAAGTTAAAACAACATAACTAGTCTACTTGAGAAATATCTTGACATTGTCTTGTGTCCAGTTTTATTTATATATACCTATATACAAGGAATATCATAAAACCATAAAGGGACAGGTTTTATATAATGTGAATAGATTTATGATATATACTTACATGTACATGTAAAGTTATTGTGTGTGCGTGGGTTAACGACAGACAAAGGAATTCGATATATCTCTGTCTGAACTGAAACTTGATAATTATTAGTTACAGGTATTGAGAAACAATTATCATAACTGTGAGGATTCAAGTATTGTATTCTGTGTTTTCATTGACAAAGCTATTGAAGTAGATGGTGTTTTTTTTCTACTGTAAGTATTTTATCATCTTTTATGACTGTATTATTTAAAAATCAACCCCGTAACGAAGCAAAATGAAATGGGGTTTAACGTCCCACTATTCTGTTCCTAAATTAGGCTAATGAAGATGTGCATAAGCCCTACAGTGTGCTATGACGAAAATTTTGCCCGGGTAGCGGCGCTACGGCCTACTCTTACATCGGATTCCAACTGCCAAGGTATATTTTACTTACACGCCAATGTGTACACGGGACCTCTGTTTTTAGTCTTCTCCGACCGACTAGACTCTACGTCCTGCATCACTGACGAGGGAAACCATGCCGAAAAATATGGATGAAGTTTCTCGATCAATGCAGGGATCGAACACCCGACCTCTAGCGAGCCAGCGCCTTACACACTTAGCCGCCTTGGTCCCCACGCAACATTCGAAGTATACCAGTACACCTTAAATTCCAAATAACAAAAATGTTTTTCTCTTTACATTAGAACAGGATTCTTGAGAGAACGTACTTCTGTAGATCACACGGCTTGTTATTTAAAGCGAGGATTTCATATTTCCAAAGAAAGTCAAAACATAATTATTTCTATGCCTTTTGCTCAATAGGTTGTCAACTCACTATTATACGATCATAGCCATTATTTCCCACTCTTATAACTCATTAACACAAGAAATGATAACATAATTTTTACCTACCTTGTTTTTCTATTGCCCCCATGCAATAGCTATCTTCAAACGTTTGAATTTCAAGTTGAAAATGACATTTTTGACAATTTCTCAACTGACTATAGTGCATTTTAGGATTAATAGGATTATTCTTTAACAAGGTATGACTGTTTATGGATACCATCTATTTTAAGGCTTTATTTTAATAAATGTTAAAGATAAAACTTAAAAATATGAAATTGCAGCTTTAAGAAACTCATAGCTTCGATCTCAGCCAATAAGTAAAGTCGCCTGCCTTATTTAGTGTCTTGTTGGACGTTAGGTCTTCTGCCAATATAATATTTTTGCAGTCGTCATCTTCGTCATTGTCTCTCCCCTTCCCCTCATTCTCTTTAAATTTTGAATTTGTTTAAAACTTAATTTTTGCTATCGTTGCAACCCTCTTCCCGATGATAGCCTTGATCTGGATGTTCTGTCGTTATATCAATTAAAATGACTATGTATTTAATTGATATTGCTGTGTTTTGGGAAGTGTGCAGCAAATGACACGCCAAATTTCACGTCTGCAGGTATATTCATTACTAACGAAACGAAAATATGAAACCCAATGAATTTATATCAAGACCCATGCACATAGTTAATATATTTCAAGTAATTCTCTTTTTTCAGTTACCTAACCTTAATTATTAGCTAATAGGATAAACCATCCAATGAGGAGAGATGAAGTTGTTGTTACTACTCTTTCTGAGTTCAGTTTTAGCACGAAATGATGGTCTGTTTGTCATATTTCATTTCCCTTGACATTGTAGATTTTTGAATTCATTTTATTCAAGAGAACATTAGTTTTGGCAATTTATCATTTTGAAAAAATATAAGTGAATATTATTTAGTAACAAGCAAAGATTTTTATATGAAACTGTGTCCGTATTCGCAAAGACTTCCAGCAGCCCAATCTTTTCCGAGAGCACTAAGGACCCGGAACCGGGCATGACGTCATTGGTTCCGTCTTGTAATTGTCAACAGATATACAACATGTCAAAGAATAAAAATGTCAAAAAGAGGATTATGAGTACCGTTAGGCAGGGGCGTTTTAAGGCTTATCATGGCGGAGGCTATACTATTTTGAGGGCCCTCTTTCGCGGGGGAGGAGGCGGTCTAGATTGATGATTTTCATGCCAATGCAATGACTGCATTCTCATTCAGTAGTAGAGTCGACAGTAGCAGTGTATAGAAAACGATTGACTCGGACTTGGGAGCCCTTTCAGTTGGCCAGTGGGGCCCTTTCGCAGACGTGGGGCCCTTGCTGTTTGCCTCTAAGGCCCTCCCTAACTAGGGTACATTTTCATTTTTCTCATCGGTTTTAGCATTTTTCTCCCGTTTTATTTTTTCAATTTCTTTGATTTTTTTCGTGAGGATGCTGGCGCCTACAGAGCCTCAGCTATAAAACGCCTTTGCCGGTATCATTTAACAACGGGTCCAAAAATGCTAATGATATATATTACTACAAAGCTATTAAAATGGAGTTAGAATAATACGAGCGCGATTAACCACATATTGATTACAAATTAATATTTAATTCATTGTATGTTTTATATCACTATATTTTTAGTATGTCGTTGTAAGGACGGCTGTGACGAAGATTTTCGCTGCATCACAGGAGGATGTCTACCTGGATGGTCTGGTAACACTTGTCAACGAGGTAACACTATTGTAATATTTCTCGCCACTTGTCAGTTAATATGTCCCAGAATGGTCTCGGGATTTGTAAAACCCGATATCGAAGTTTGACTCGTTGCGTCTATTTGGTTCGTTCCCTAAAATAATTATTTATGTAGATATACACCATTTATATAAGGCACAATACTTCTATAAGTATGCCTTATTATAATGAATACGAAATAAAACGACACAAATAAGAAACACCAAACTGGTAATATTTAATTGCTTTTGGTAGACCTACGGTGATTCGGCTACAGAGAGGTTCCATGTTCAATCCCTGTGCTGACCAGAAAGTTCATCGGGATTTTCCGGCCTGGTTCCACCGTGTCATCGATACAGGATGGACGACCATGCATGGTACCAAATATATCATAGTCGAACGGATGAGTAAATTCCTATGCACACATTTGCGTGCACGTAGCTTTGGTATCTGGAATTTGATATAAGTGTAGGCCATAATGCCACTGTCCGGTCAAAATGTCACCCACATCACTATGTATGGCGTATGTCCGTCCGTACAGAACAGTAGGACGTTAAGCCTATTTTCTTTCCATTATTTGGGTAGTTGTCCTGTAGAACTGGATATTATGATTGTAATGTCTTTGAAATAACTGTGAGGAACTTACTGTATCTTTTTATTTCAATACAGAAAATATAGCATTGGACGGTCAGGCAAAGCAAACTCCGAGCAACTTTGATGAAATTACAATGTGTTTAAATTCTGAAAGTACAATGCCATGTGAAGCTGCCAATGCAATTGACGGTATCCAATCAACCACATTTAAGTAAGTTCTACTATTTAGGTTCGGGGTTCACTTAATATATCAATTAAATCACAGGACAAAAAAGGGTGTGCTAAAATGAATGATAAAGCAAGTATTCACCGATATTTTGTTAGTAAAATATAAGCTGTGTTCTTATTCCCCGATATTATGTTAACAATGTAAGTTATATTCAAATTCCCCGATATTTTGTGGAAATAATGTAAGTTATATTCATATTCCCCGATATTTTGTGGAAACAATGTAAGTTATATTCATATTCCTAGATATTTTAAGGAAACAATGTAAGTTATATTCATATTCCCAGATATTTTCTTAGTAAAATGCAAGTTAATATATTCATATTCCGTTAACAATCTAAGTTATATTCATATGCCTCTATATTTTTTGGAAATCAATTTGAGTTATATTCATATTCTTCGATATTCTGTTAAAGCGGTAATTTCATATTTTTAAGTTATATTTTAAAAAATATATTAAAATAAAGTCTTAAAATAGATGGTAACTATAAACAGTCCTACCTTGTCAAAGAATAATCCTAATTATCCTATAATTCACTATTGCCAGTTGAGAAATTGGTAAAAATGTCATTTTCAACTTCAAATTCAAACGTTTGAAGATAGCTATTGCATGGGGAGAATAGAAAAACAAGGGAGGTAATTGTCTTATCATTTCCGTTGTTGGTGATTTATAAGAGTGAAAAATATGCCTATGATCGTATAATATTGAGTTGACAACCCATTGAGCAAACGACAATTATTTAATCGTGCTTTGACTTTCTTAGAAAATATGAAATTATCGGTTAAAACAATGTAAGATATATTCATATTCTCCGATATTCTGTTAAAACAATGTAAGATATATTCATATTCCTCGATATTCTGTGGAAACAATGTAAGATATATTCATATTCATCGATATTCTGTGGAAGCAATGTAAGATATATTCATATTCCTCGATATTCTCCCATGTGTTTGAATAGTAAAACATGTTATATCTGATGCAATTTTGGCGGTCCCTGCCTTTATTATTCCCTAATGATAAAACTGTTATATTTTTTATGCGGAAATCTCCACTTATTAAACCTTATAATGTTATGCTCGATTATTTCTCTATTTAGACATTTCAAACAGTAATATTCAATCAATGAAGACCTATAAATTACCCTCCCCCCCCACCTCCACACAGACACACATCCACCAGCTTACCCCACCCCTCGCAGCAACCCGTTAGTAGATGATTGTTATTATTAATTGTGGTGTTAAGTTAACCCCAATATACTTTTTACAGCTACGGCCAGTTTTACTAGATAAATGCTGTATTTATCTCGGACCATGAAGCATGGCGAATTATAGGGTTAGACTTGCTCCCACTGCTGAAACCCCAAGCGATCCTATTGAAGTCAAATGTTATCCCCGAATGACCTAGTTGTGTCGAATAGACGTTAACCCCCTTTCGTGTGCTCTCTGTTTGAGAAAGACCTAATTAAAATGATTTCATGGAAGGAAACTCGCTATTTGACACGATTGTACTGCACAAAATTTGTATTATTTCAGCGCCTCGACTTGCAGTCTACCAGGCATTTCAGATAATGTTATGGTTTGGGAAGTACGTTTTAAACAACCAGTGGTCGTTAATTGGTTGGACGTTTATTTTGGTATTGATGGTAAGAATTCATTTCATCGCGCATATTTTAAGACCAGTGACTCCTTTGTGCCACACATTGAATCTGATTGAACTACAGAACTGTTATTTATTTTTTCATCTATTACGTTTATCTTTTTTTTATTCTAGATATATTTAATTGGCACTATACTATTACTATCTCCCTGATTATATGCTCTACATCGTTAACACAGTTCATCACGTGCATTTTGCATACCGATAGTTCATTGGCCAATCACGCTATTTTACCGACATTTCGCCTAATAGTTTGGATGCAGCTATGGCGGGTGTGGCGCCAGGCAGGGTATACAAAGCTTACTCTTCCGGACACCTGTTACCACTGTTTGTTGTGTATTTTGTACATTGGGAGCAGTCCATTTGCTGATTACACTATTTTGCCTTTAACGTTTTTAGGACTTCGAATTCTGTCTAATGGTTGATTGTTCGTACTTGGTTTTATTTTATTTAAACATCTATTTTCTTATTTATCTATTTATTTCTTCGTTTGACAGTTCTTCCAGGTGAGTCTTTACCACCAACGGACATCTTTATCTTTGTTGATAACCAACAGTGTTACATGGATATTGTAAGGGCATCTACCGGCATGTATTCCATACAGTGTCCCGAACCCGTGCAAGGAAAAACACTCCGCTTTTACGCCAAATCGACCAATATGTCAGTTCTCAGTCTTTGTGAACTTGAAATCTTTAGTAAGTACAGTTAGGTATTTTCAGTCAAAATAAGGTTTTTGGTAGTCTATATCTACACTTTATCATAGACTGAACGAAACTTAAATTGAACTGCTACTAAGAATCACTTAAAACAATCGTTAAAAACCTTGGCGTGTTAACTGTCTCCCAGTTAAACATGGAATCTATATAAAAAAAAATCTGTGTAAGTTGTGTCCAAAAATGACCTCCTTTATACTTCTGTATCCTGCCTGGTTTATTTTATGGTGTCTTTAAAAACCCTATATCCTATCTTATTTAAATTGGATTGGAAACCCTCTATCCTGTCTGGTTTATGTTCAGTGGACGTTAAAAACCCTCTATCCTGTCTGGTTTATGTTGAGTGGGTGATTTTTTAAAACAAAACTATACCACACGTTAGTCCCGAAACGACCTTATTAATGCCCAATGGACATTAATACTCCCGACCGAAGTCATGGGTTTCGATCACACTTTTCCGCGTTATCGTGGTGTTGGGAGACTGAAAGTATGGGTATGAGTATTCATTCGCTTAATCTGATATTTTCGTTTGTTTGTGATTTCTGCGTATTGTGTCTTGTGCGTAAATTTGTTTTGTGTAATTGGGTATGGTGCTGTATGCGACCCGTTTCTGTCAGTCAATAAATATAATATTATTACTATTACTTTGGAATAAAGTAAGAATTGTTCCACTCCATTTGAAATAACCTGCTTATTTTGGACTCGGCTCCAATTCCTACCTCATAATCCCCACACCCTCATCCAAACTATCGCCCTTTCTTATTAATTAAATTTGAGTTAATTGTATTGCAGAGTGTGCTGACGGATGGTATTCTGAGTTTTGTGATAAAAGATGTAATTGCTATGACGACGTGTGTGATACTGTGAACGGAGTGTGTTTTTATGGGTGTCCCAATGGATATCATGGTCAAGATTGTCTACAAGGTATGTCTTTGTTACTTTCACAAGAATACCATTTTGAAAGATTACTTACTATTATACTATAATGTCTAGATTTGTTTATTAACTATACTGATCCTGTTTGCATTATCCCTGTGGGTATAGAAAAGTGAACGTCAAAGATGCCTTCTCGCGTACAAACTGGGTGATTTGATGATATATTTGGACTGAACACATAATCAAACTTTTGTTTCAAATCCCTCTCAAAACATTGCATTTAAGAGGAAATACAACACGACATAAACAAAATCTATCTTAGAAACCATGATTGTCATGTAACTTGATAGGGTGGGGTGGGGTGCATTTTCAGAATGTATTTGTCGTTACTTAATGTCCAGTTGCCATTAATATATTTTGACTAATGGTTTGAATTGTTCGTACTTGGTTTTATTTTATTCATATTCCTGAATCTTTGGTCCGAGAAATTCCTCTCTGGCCATTGCTGGATTGGCTTCTGATACTTGAGCTTTTGAGGGAGTGTGTCTATTTTTTCCGTTCAATCAAATCTGTCCCAAGTACAGCAACATAACAGCCCTTTGCTTAATCCAGGGTTTTACCTAATAAAACTTTGGACAGTGGTTTAAGGTATTAAAAATGGTCAAAGTCTTGTTCGTCTCCAAACAATATTGTTTACGTTGTATCCATTTTGATCAGCTCGTTGGTCATGCAATTAGTTTTTCTGTAATAGTCTGCTATGCACCAAGAATCGAAGACGAGTGTTTGAATTTACATGCCAGTTTTCTGGTAGCTGAAAGGGATGATGAAGGAGTATCGCCACCCGAGCTGTGAATTTATGGGGCCAAGTTTTTCTAGATCAATTTTTGCGTAGATTCTGAATATGCACGGTGATCAGACGTTTGAGGGGGCGTTTTCGAAATATGGGTGTTAATTAAACATTAATTTCCAGGATTGTTCACCTCTAAATAAGTGTATATAGATGCCCCTGCACAACTATTTTGTTTCGTGGGGAGGTGGAGTGAGGGGTTGCAGGTGTACGTGTATGGAAGATTGAGGGGGGGGGATATAATTGGCGTGAAATGTTGATTATCACGTTGATAGAAATGATGATTTTCTTAGAGACTGGTAAAAACAATACTTTTCAATGCCGCTTCACATCTACATGTATGTGTATAAGATTCCTATTGTGGGAGGAGTGGGGTGGGGGCCAAAATGTTTTTTTGTGGATAGAAATCATCTGGTTTAAAATTGACCTTGAAGGTAGCTTCTTGTTAGTTTCTTCGTTTCACTATTCAAAATATTAAATTATAATGGCATTTTTCAAGAGATCTGGAAATGGATATAAAAAACAATTCAGAGACATGTTTAGATATCAGTTTATTTATTAGAAGATTCAAAATCAAAGTGTATGATATGAGCGGGATAAATATCTTCTTAATTACAACCTTGCCGTAGTGGTCTTTTGCTCCACATTAAACGAGGCAAGTATTTTGCAAGAATTTGGAGTCAACCTGTAAAACCAATGATCGTAATGGATGGTCTTGCATGGGTGGAATGGCGGTTTACAAAGTGAATGGGTATCTAAAGCATATCAAAAGGATATATGCGAGCTGCTGATCAGCATCCAAGAGGATATTTATCCCGCTCATATTACAAACTTCTAATGAAACCTACAAGAATAAACTAAAAACTAAACTTGTCTCTGATTTACTGTGTTTTTGATTTACATATTTTGTGATCCGTAACGTCAAAATGAGTCGGAATGTGCACAATCTCATTATGAGATGAAGACAAAATAAGTGAAAATATTGATTTCGATCTCTTAAAAAGTACCATTATAAATTAATATTTGGAATGACGAAATTGGTACTGAATGAAAAAACAAGCGAAAAGCCACTCTTAAGGTCAATAATAGACATTGGTACCCCATCTCGAAAACGCTCCCAAACGTCTAATCACCACACATATTCGGAATCTACGCAAAAACTTGACTAGAAAAACTTGTTCTCATAAATTCACAGCTCAGGAGGAGATTTCCCCCTTCAGTCGCCGGACTACGGGTTAATAGTCATGATTTGGGGGCAGATTGATCAAGAGGAGCATAGACATCAATTGAGGAAATCACGCACGAAAATGACTGCAGAGTCTTGAGATTCCTTTGACCAGGCGCCGAAACCAAAAAAAAACCCAAACCCCAAAACCCAAGATATCAGATAATTAATTGTGACATGTTGGTTATAAAGAAAGAAATCCTTGGTTGGTTTAAAACTCGTTTATGAGAAAAGAATTCAGTTCTGTTATCTTTGTCAAACGTCTGAATTAAAAAAAATACTTTAACGAATATCGGATTGGCTAATGTTGCGAAAAGGGTGCAAGATTTTGAAAATGAAACTGAACTTAGTAGATAAAATACACCAGACATATTTGATTCGTTCTCCCATGGACCGTACATATGCAGTCCATGGTTCTACTTTATGTAAATTTGTAATTGTTGAGATTGGGGATATTGTTGTTTTTTTTTTAAATTTTTGATAAGTTGATATTGATCTATATAGGTTAATCACCATTTTAATATGAAAAGAATGTGTGCAGTACCAATTGTTTGTATTTGGAAAAATGGATACCAATATTGACTACAATTATTTGATGAAAAAAAAAGCAATTGTCATACACGGTATGCTTACAACTTCTCATGAGAGGAGTTCACATAGGGAAGAAGTTGTTGACCTTTTGTATTTCTTTTAAAGCTTGTAGTGAAGGAACGTGGGGACTGAATTGTGAAACATCGTGTGCAAATTGTGCTACAGGTTGTGATAGATTTACAGGTTATTGTAATACATCAGATTGTGGGCCTAATTGGTATAGTGGTCCTCGTTGTGACGGTAAGATACCATATCATGTCAGTCTAATTATAACTAACATTTGATCTATAATTCACTATAGTGCTTGACCTGGAACACACATAGATCTAACAACTCCTCTGTTTTAAGTCAAGCATGTGTTCAGTGCCAAGATGTCCGGCAAGGTCCGTTGAACGCAAGGTATGCTCTATATAATATAAGATCAATTTAATTTGTCGTGGGTGGATAAAGCCGATTCTAAGATTGAACTGTCATGTCACCAATGGTAAACTGTTGGGTACAATAAACCTATTATTACTTCTTATTTTGCAGAACTGAACATACTCGTACTCTGTATCCATCTGTGACAATAATCTCAAATTAATTCTAAGCTATATTGTTGCTAAAAATCAGAAGGAGGGAGCTTTATATAACCTAGAAGGCCATCAAGTCAATCTTTAAAAAACCCAAACATATCTTTCATTGATGACCCACCAGATGTTTTATAAAGTCCCATATCTTGACATTTTGTCTCTTGCTGTCCTACATTTAATACGAATACGGTCTGGCCAGGTCGAATGACGCCATTACTACCGCCAATTCCCATTTCGACCCATATTATACAAGAAAACTATTTCCTATAAATTGACTTATCGATTTTTGTTTATAATATCATAAACTTTTCAATGGTTTTATTGTTCAATGTTTATCTTAATTAAGTAAATTATTTCAGTCTCCATGGAAACGAATTCAATGAATATGAGCTCCCCATATGATAGCATGTGGCTTTCGAATTCATGAAATTAAGTAAACATTTGTTCGGTTTCCATGGAAATGGAATTTTATTGTATTGATACCCTGTATGTTTTATACCACATGTTATGCGCGTCATGTTATATGAATCCTCTGCAGTAATATCATTTTAATGAGTTTATTTTAAAAACCTCTGTATGTCGGAAAATGTAGATTTATTCCACACGTCCCACATAGAACACCTGGCAATTCCTCCCATTTTTAAAGAGTTTACTGTAATATTTGAAAAATATTTCCTCCTTTTCTAAACCACATGTTATAGAGCCGAATGATCATGTAACGATCGTTCCAATATTATCTATTCTCAAAATAATCCATAATTGATCAATTTCTCAAAATTCTTACCCTGTACCAAATTTACAATTTCATATTTCGTAATAAAGTTCTCATTCCATTAAAATAAATAGGTAACTGTAAATTTACGTTTTAATATTTTTGTTTTATTTTAAGTATTTATGATAGCAACTGTAAACAAATTGTGTAATATTGTTTGTTTTATATTGACAGACATGTTTTTAGGGTGGTAACTGTAATATTTAGAATTTAGATGGTTGCCATACACACGTATAATATATTATTTTTTTTTATGTTGATTTGACAAGGTTTTGTGCTATAAATTTTAATTTTTATTTTCTTAATTCCCTTCGTTTTATAATAGTTTGTCCACCAGGGTATTATGGCAATAACTGTACTGAACTATGCCGTCATTGTGGTGGTAATGGTACATGTGGTTATTATGGTATGTGTGATGATGGTTGCGTACCAGATTACCAGGCGCCATACTGTCGTGGTATGTTTTAAGAAGGACATTACCTCTTTGATTCAGATAAAAACTGAATAAATTTGTATCGCCAACATGCAAATGTGGTATGTTACCCATTTGCAAAAATTACCATAGTACAGTTTACTATCTTTTTATACACTTATATAATCATTACCAATGTATACACTTATATTACCATACTACACCTTATTACCATTTTAAACACCTATTTCGCCCTTTTATTACCACCGTACTCACCATACTACACTCGTATATAACCATAATACACTTTACTATCATTTTATACACATAGGTCAAAGCTTTCATTCTATTTCGTTCATTCTTTTTAAAAAGGAAGGATCTTTTGGTTAATCCAAAAGAATCCCCTTTTTTAAATTCATAGTAGGTTAACAGTTTTTCATATGGTTTTTGCAACATAGGACAATTTTGTTTTTAGAATTTATAAAACCTAAACTTACAGGATTGTTCCGCTTGACCGAATGATACCTTATATCAATTCATATTTCTTTTTAACTCGCCAGTCAATATTATGAGCAGTTAATGTCTGGAATCTAATAGGGTTTTTCCTGTTATTGTATTATGCTTATGTTACCACAGAGTCGTTACTATTTTTATATACACAGGTGTGAATAAACATGACACATGATAAGTTGATTTAAAATGAGACGCACACTTTAATTGAAAATTTTATTAATACTAACATCGAAAGTATTTTTGATTGGAGTAAATTCTGGCAAACCCGACTCCGTTTCAATTTGAAATCAGTCTCTTATTCCCGGTAATTAAAGTTTCATGAGTGGAGTCAACTTCATATGATAGAAAAGGTAAATTCAGTAAAATCCGATCATTTATGGCAAGGTTTTTCATAAGTCTTTATGGATTTCGAAGCACAGTTCACATTTGTTTCCGGTGGAATTACTAATTATTATGGTATGACATCCACATTACGATTTTCTTAATATAAACATATCAGTAAATATCTATTTTAGCGACTTACTGTAACAATATTGTCTTTGCGACATTGTTTTCAAATTTATAGAAAGGGAATCGAGGAATATGATGGCGGAAACAATATTGTTATCTTCATAAATTATTCATAACTAAAATTATAGAAAGCATGCTGGTTATTTTGATAGTTAGCACAGTTTTAGTTTAGAAAACATGTTGGTCATTTCTTTTTTTCCAAGAATAAGTTGCTATTGTTTGAAATACACGTGAGTTGAAAAAATTATTAGCCTACACTATTACATTCTTCACCCATAAGAGAAAGAGCGGGGCTAGAATAATTTTTAGATATGATGTAGATTCTTTAGATGACTATTTCGTGATGTAGCGTTTTTCTGAATCTAGCCACGCTGGTTAAACCTGTTACAGGAGTTGGGTTTGAGAGAAAGATGTTCATTTTAAATATTGTAATGTAGACTATTGGTGATATAACTACGTTCAGCAAACACCTTTCGTTGTTCCTATTACATATTTGATTCCGATATCGTAAGATAACATAATAGCGAAGCCATTAAGCCAGTCCGGAGCTAACTAAACCCTAGACAATCACGCCAAAACAACTGCCTCCACTAATCCACGTGTCCGATGAAGGTTTGCTCATGCTGCGAACGATTTCGACAAAATTCGCATACTTAGCATGGTTCGTTCTTTCGGTTACACACTTTACAAAAGCTTTAACGATATGTTGCGTTTGCTTCTGTTGAACTTGGGAAGATGCATGATTCTTGTTGCTTTAAGAGGGCGTTATCTGTTCTTTAGAGCACTAATGGTCATTTTGTATTTTTGTATTTTAGATTGTGAAACTGGTAAATGGGGATCTAAGTGTGATCAAACTTGTGGACAATGTGTTACTAAATCTTGTGATCGAACATCCGGACTGTGTGATGAACAAGGTTGTCTGCCAAATTGGAAAGGGGGGAAGTGCAATGGTAATGTTATATTTGATATTGTTCCGCTCTATACCAGCCCTGAGTGTACTAACTGCTCATTTCGCTCGATTCCCCTTTTCTCAAGCTCCTTTACAAACAAAAAACAACGCTGGATTAATTTCATCCATATTATTTGGAATTATGAATATGAGAAAGTCGTGTAGCTACATTCGGATGATAAGTTTTATTAGTGCCCTGATATGGTAGGCGCGTGTCCAGAGGATTTGGGACAGAGCCTGTGTTTTCTCCTATACTCATCGAAATAAAGTCAAACAAACAGACATGCGTGTGCATTCATCAAACGAGTTGAAATCATATCGCAGCTAAGGCTTCTAATTAACATGCCACCATTGCTCAAATTGTCGAGTTAAGTCGGTTAAAATCACTGCTGTATTAATTTAACCCGTGATATTTGAAAATAAATATGGGTACAATGAGCTGGGTATGTTTTATTAGCAGGGGCGGATCAAGAAATATTTGCAGGAGGGTTTTGCCAGGTTCTTGTTAAAGAAATTTGACAGTTAACAATACATGATGCCTTCGTCGTCTCCAAATTAAGTAGGCATAAATACACACTGAGCTTCACGACAATTTTTATTATAAATTAATAGGATCACATTGTGATTCAATTTCATTGATATCAGGCATGTCTATATCTAGAAATGGTTCCACTACTGCTGTCTTCCGTCTTACGCCAGTCGCAGTAGTGGTTTTTCCTACAGAGTTCCTTTGCGCAAGTTTTTTAGTCAAATGACTACAAAAAGTTTACTGGCCTATAGCTCGCTTAATTTACAAATAAACTGACCCAAAACAGTACTGCACACAGCTTAACATATAATAAATCAATTCTTATTGAAATAAAGGTGAGGCCTTACCGCATAATTATATGATTTGATGAAACCTATCTCCTACGCGAAATTTCAACTGGCCGACCGTCATGGCCGCAACTTGCGTAATACGTCATTAGGCCTACAACATAAACAGCGCTATGCAGAGAAAAACTGTTCGGTAACTATTTTAATGGTCCAGTCTTCACTATTTGTGATAAAATTACTTATTTTAATACAAACTGTAATGATGTGTGTTGACAATTGTGCGTTTTAACCTATTTGAACTTGCGTAAGGGGTCTTAGACTGTACCAATTGTTACCTTAAACACAGTTAAAGGTTACAAGTATAGTTACTAGTCTATATCATCCAACCATCTGATGATAAAGGATAAAGCACACGCCCACTATCCCTGGATCCGCTCTTGATTGGTCCTCATAGTATCATATTACCTAAAAACAAACACAAACACGCACCACGTTCGTGTATTTGCCTGTGTAGATTAGAATCTGTTCT
The DNA here is from genome assembly GCA_963678685.1 of Patella ulyssiponensis. Classification (NCBI taxonomy): domain Eukaryota; kingdom Metazoa; phylum Mollusca; class Gastropoda; family Patellidae; genus Patella; species Patella ulyssiponensis. The sequence goes on from OY783232.1 coordinate 19,240,069, forward strand.
GTGGAATTTGGTACTCCTGAACATTAAACTATCCTCCAGCCTAGAAACGTTCAAGTCTAAATTAAACACTCATCTATTTACAGTCATAACTCAAATCCTGTAATTTGGTTTTCTACATACATGTACTTACATTTCGGGGACAGCCTCTGGTGCAATCAAATTCTGTGGGCAGAGTTTAAAAGACAGAGGCGGGCGGTTTATATTCTTTCATAAGGAAAGTCTGAGTTCACGTGGAATTCAGACTATAGTTAAAAGTCGAGACATCATTTCAGATACCATTTATACAGGTTTGGCTTTGGTTGAATTATTGACCAGTATTTTAGAGTTTTTATTATTATTGTAAAATGACTATACTTTATATTAGTTTGTACTCATGTATATCGTTGTACATGTAGTAATGTTATTGACCGAAATATTGAAATTGGTGAAAAGAATACAGGACTTCTATCACTATCAATTAAAAAAACACAACGTGAAGTCAATGTGAAGTTGGAATAACAACTATATGACCAGCCATTACGCTAGACCTACATGGTCTCGATCGACTGATAAAATCGAGGTATCGAACACACAGTTTGTTTTTTGAACCACACCCTTTAATATTCATATTTATATATTACAGCTAGTGATGTGCAAATGGATACGTTGATATTAGTAACAACCTTGGTGGCATTTGGTATTATAATTTTACTATTTGTGGCTCTTTATATTATTTACACGAGAAAAAGGTAAATTTACAGTTGATTACTTAAGATAATGCCTTAGCAAATTAATTTATTGAATTCCACTACAAAAAAAGCTGAAAAGTGTTAATTTGGTACTAGTTTAGATTATAACACAAAACAACGAACCTATTTACAGGTTATTCTGTAATATTACAGGTCTTTTGATTAATAAAACAATCTATAGTGTTGTCAGATTTTATCAGATATTACTTAAAAGTAGGTAAATATACTGACGTTTCTGTCCAAATACAGAAATGCAACTAAAACAACAGATTTTATGGTAAACAAAACGAGTTATTTATCTCAAATAAGAGATATTTCTGTGATAATACGGATAATATCCTTCAAATAACAAAAAGTGGGGATTTAAAATCAAATATTTTAACATTGAGATGATATATGTTCAATTAATTTTAATAAATTTTGAACCAATGTGTTTTGTTGGTAAGAGAAATATTGATTATACATATGCTGTTAAATTCTATTTTTGATTTTTGGTCGGGAATATTATGCCTTTGGAAAATATTATTAGTGCCTGAAAAATTTAGAATAATATCGAAATGTACTTTAATACATGTTCTGTTTGTGTAACGAAATCATTTCAGGATCACTACACCCAATTTAATAATGCCCTTAACCCTTGTATTATTACATGCTTGTAATTTTATCATCTTCACAGGAGAGGAATTAAAGCTAGTACAATTAACGGTACGAAGAACACTGGTTATGACAATTCTTTAGATGACGTGGAAAGAGGCGGTGAGGACGATGATGAACCAGATGAAACACCGTGTACTATTACCGAACCTACAGAAATAGTTTGTTCGGAGATGAAAGCTTACAATGAAAGACGAATGAAAAGTGACCAGTTTTTTCACGAGTTTATGGTATAATACTTATGAACATAATATAGATAAAGCTGAATGACCATTGAATACCGCTCGGGTTATTCAATGGTTCAAGGGAGTGTATCCCGGTACAAGTTTTCTGCGAACACCCAACTGCATGCAAATCGCAAAATACTGTACTATCCAGATTATCACTAATAACGTTAAAATTCATCATAGGTTCCGCCCTTTTTTCTTTCTTTTTGACAAAAATTGTGGTTGCTTAGTGGTGACGGCATTACAGCTTAACGTAATTCGGTAAGTGACGTCATTCTAGACAAAAGTAGTACTTGACCAAGCCATTGAATACAACCATTGGTTATTCAGTGGCTGTATTCAATGATATTAATTGCTTGTATTTGCATGTAGTTATAGAATAAATATCTCTAACAGAAATGGTGAAAATATTATTAGCACACGCTGGTTCGTTTGATTTCTGAGATTTAACTATATTATTGAAAATATTTCACCTGATTGACCAATGAGTAGTGATAATCTGGGTCGATGTCGCATTGTGTCTATACTCGATGGTATAGAACGCGTTATAGTTATGTATCAATTATTCCCCTCTTAGACCCAACTTCGGGGTCTGGGGCCTGAATTTGAAGAAAACGTCATCTACAGCGTTCCAGTTTATTTTCAAATCGAGGTGCTGGACCTGTCAGCGCTCGCCAATTGTCACTACATCACTTCAATACATAGATCTAAAATTACTGGACCGCTTGTGAAAATCCCTGATCTTCCTCTCATATTTATATCAACCAGTTCACATTTGATCTCCATTCTATCTTAGTTCAAGAAAATCCTACATCCTGCTTAATTTTGGAAATGCTTTGAGAAAGGTTTATCTTAAAGATTAATCCATAGCTGTGTTTTTTAAAATTTTATTAACAGTGCCTGCCGACAGGATCTCATGGAAAACATAGCTATTCAAGTATGAAAGTCAACGTTTCCAAAAACAGATTTGCTTCCATACTTGCTTGTAAGTTACTAAAAATATACATGATCTAAACAAGTTGAATGATATGCTTTTTAAAAATTGACGATTAAGTTGCATATAATTTGCGAGCCGAGATGGCCCGGTGAGTAAGACGTTGGCTCACTATCCGAGAAAGTTCGTTGGGTTTTCAGCCTGGTTTCTTCTTATTAGTGGTGTTGGCAATGGGCAACGTAAAATAACCTCTGACAGTTGGAATTCACGATAAGAATACGCCACATCGGCCTCCAATCTCATTAAAACACAGATCCTATTAATCGTTTCGAAGAGTTGTAATGTTACCGGGGTTTTGGTTGAAGCGAGGGATAAGCCAATGAAACAATCTGTTACGGCGACTTCTTGGTGTGCCATGCACGGAACTGTAGATAAACCACTAGAAACGCCTACGCTGATTGATTAATCAATGTATGACGTATGACGTTCGTACGACCCAAGACACGACCTTCGAATACAACTTGTCAGATCTTCACGTAGTGTAGGCGATCGAAAGTATAAAAAAAAAGAAACGAAATATAGATGTTTAATTTAATCAGATTGGTCGGCCACAAAGCACACTGCGTTGCATATGGCCGGCTTCATTAGCCCAGTCGGAACCGTACGGTATGACGTTAATCCAAATTTCGTTTTTTGCACAGAACATCAGGACGTTAATCCATATTTCATTTTGTGCACAGAACATCAGGGTTACCTCAAACAGATTCCATGCTTGGACTGTATATAGTTATGCGAATAGCCGGTCAGTTACCTTGTACACATAATAATAATATGTCAATTTATATGGCGCCAAATCCATAAATCGTGCTCATAAGCATACAACAACTATACAAAAGTCCTTTGGCTCTAAGTTTTTTGTCAATTTCTGTATTGAATTTTGAACAGATGAGTCTTTAATCGGGATTTGAAGATTGGTAAAGAAGTCACAAAACGGAGTTCAACTGGGAATGAATTCCATATTTCAGCGGCAGCAACTGCAAACGCTTTTTGTCCAAAGGTAGCAAGTTTCCACTTTGGTACCACTAGCTGATTGAGATTGTTTGAACGCAACTGTCTTTTTGTTGGAATGTAGAGGTAGTCAGGAGCCTCTCCACTGTTATGTTAGGCAGAGTACTTTAAAGTCTATCCGGGCACTGATTGGTAACCAATGAAGACCTTGGAGAAAGGGGGTTATGTGACAATGATATTTATTAGTTTATGATCTTGAGTTATTTATTAGTTTATGATCTAGAGTTTTATATTGCAGTTGATCACTCGAGAGTAAAATTGCACACCGATCACCAGAATGAATCCGATTACATCAACGCTAATTACATTGATGCAAGTATACAAGCTTATTTGTTGAAGTAGAACAAGGCCAAACTGGTCCCAGACTAATTATTTATAAATAATATTGTATTCATAAATAATGAAAATGGAGAACAGACCTGACCTGTTTAGCACCTCTCATAGTCTAACTACAGTGTTTACAACAGGAAATGGATTTTATACGTTATGAGGGGGGGGGGGCACTTTGTATCATAAGGCCTTTAATTGGGTCAAGTGGCGAGATTATTCCCGCATTGTACTTGAAAATGAGTAGGGTCATCGGTCCAACCTCGAGGGTTTTTTTTTCCATTTTAGTCCCTAAATGATCTTGCTCGTGATGAGTGGACGTTAAACCTCATTTGTCGGACTCTCTTTACACCTTATGTTGTTTTAGATGGTAAATTGTGGGCGAGGGATCCGTATACTCGTTCAGATCGGACGAAAAACCGAGGTCTCGTGCACACGTGGGAATCACATGGCTAAGGGGGTAAGAGGCTGGCTCGCTAGCCTGGAGGTCGGGTGTTCGATCCTTGCATTGGCCTAGAAAGTTCATCCAGATTTTCCCCCATGTCAGTGATGCAGGACGGAGGGCCTGACAAGGACAGCTGTCTAGTCGTTCGGGTGGGACGAAAAACCGAGGTCCCGTATACACATTGGCGTGCACGGAAAAGATCCCCGTCTTCATTAGCCCAGGTTAGGAGCAGAACAGTAGGTATTTAAACCCCATTTCCATTTTAACTCCAAATAACGGCAGCGTCGAGTCCGCATTTTAGTGTTACGGTCCTTCTATATTGTTCGGCCAAAGCAGCAACGTTTCAATCTTAAATAAAATACTCAAATACAATAATATATGGTCATATAAGAATCCCCTTTTTGCGAACTTGATCACACCTAATTTTGACATTAAAAGTATGGAATTATTTTCACAGGGTTACGAAAAGCGAAGACATTACATAGCAACTCAAGGTGAGTTTTATTTTTAGGTGAAATAAGTTAGATGTATTTACAGGCCTGTGGGATCTAGTCAAACAACATCTCTAAGATTGGGTTTAATTGACCTTACTGGAAATAGAGAATATACTATAAGGTTACTGGACATTCAGGGCTCTTATGAAAAATAAATACAAGACTAATCTGATGGATCGTGCCCATGTGGTATTGGGATGCCCTTTTTTGCCTTTCTCTTCCACTATAGTGATTTCACAGCCAAACTTTTTAATGACATTTTTATCTGTTAATTTCAAACTACGGACAGGTTCCCGTATAGTTCCATGTTTGAATTAGGCCGTCGCAACAACACTTTGTATCAAAGGCTATCGGAATTCATAAAATCGGAGGATTATAACTAATACAAAATGGAAAATTGATCTTGATTAAACATATAGAATGAACGCTGAAGGCAAAAAAATCACTTCTGATCATTTATTTTACGATCTATCTTTCTGTACAGGCCCAATGCCAGCAACTATTGTAGACTTTTGGAAAATGGTTTGGCAGGAACAATCAGGAAAAATAGTCATGTTAACAAATTTGGTAGAAAATTCTAAGGTAAGAAATTTGAACCTAAATATATTAAGGCAGAGATTTAGTATATTATGGGATGTGACTTTCTTCATGTTTCGCATATACTTGATTGGTCAATTAGGCACTGTCTATTGGACAATAACACCCCTCTGTTTTAGTGATTTCTTTTAAAATCTTAAAAAGCATGTTACAATGTGGATAAGCATTTAGATGCGAAACAGGAAGTGTTTATCTCCTAAATATATGTATTAATTTGTATATTATAATTATTTGGAAAATGGTATAATATAAGAATCCATATAATTTGTATTTTTTTTACCAGTAATCTTTTTCACTAATACATGTGTTATTTAAATCATTTTGTTAAAGTGTAACAAACTTGTTACAGACTATACATTGTACTTTAAACCCCCTTTGTTGATTAATTAGTCATAGCCTGGTGGACCCAGACTCTAAACAATAGATGTGGGGAAAGTGAGGTGTCCCCATGTCATCATTATCGCCATCTTGGAATTATGTCGCATTAAAAAGTCCGTCAATCGATGCCTAGCTGTCAATGAACAAGCATGCTAAGTTTTATGTCGACCGTACTTGAATTAGCAGATAGTTGGGTGTCGTCTCGAAGAAGAAGAACAACAGCAAGATGAGTAACGCTAGGGGCTCAGTTCCTGCTCCGCAAATGCAATAAAGCCATTTACATAATATGCTCGACATCTCATGGTCTATGTTTTTCTCTGTATATTTCCAGATCAAATGTTCTCAGTACTGGCCGAGTGAACCAGACACTAAACAACTGTGGGGTAACATGCAAGTGATTCTGAAAGACACCTCAAAACGAAATGATTATATTATTAGAACATTTGTACTTCTAAACCGCAAGGTAAGTATTTATATTTATACTGTTTTTAAATAGCGTCTTAAAATTGTTTTCTAGGTGTGATGGGAGTAGGCACTGTTGACTAATACAAGTAAACCAAAGTAGTGGATAAACAAGATGTGCATTATTGAATGTCTAATACCATCACCAATTCTGGTTAACAACCCTTTGAAAGATTTATATTTAAATGGCTTCAGCGCTATGAAATAATAGTAGAGAATAAATACGTATCTCGGATCCCCATTTGATGTCCAAGGGTTGGCCTATCACTATTATTTTCATATTTCTTGTTTAAGCTTTAGTTGTCAGGTTTTCCAGGTAGATCAAACCATGACCAATTCGATAAGTCTTTAAAACAGATTTCCCACTTAACCTTCGAATGACTGGGTCAGAAGTTATGAGATCGATTTTATACCCAAATAATAAGCAGCTGATGTTTGTCCAAAGTTTGAGATATTAAAACGCCAATATACCTTATTTGATTTGGGTCAAATATCAAATTTCTAATTTCAAGTAGGTAGATGAAACTAAACTGACTTCAGACAATCAATCTGATTTCGCTTCGTTTTTTACAGTACAAGAATTCCATTTTATTTGTCTGCACTACTTATCGGAAGTATAAAAAACGAAACGAAATCTAGATCTGTAATTGAATCTTTCGAAACACAATTTCAGTCATATAGGGCTTGAACTAATCAATGATCAAAATGAAACACCAGATCAATCGATTTCAATCCTTAATTTTGACCTAATTAAAAGAGGTTGAACTTCTTTTAGCCCAAAATGTAAATACATTAAAATTCGTCTTTATTCTAGACAAATAAAGAGAGAACGATTATACAGTTTCATTTTACCATATGGCCTGATCACGGTGTACCATCTTCTCCAGCTAGTTTAGTCTCATTTGGGAAGCTTATTAAACGTACACCGTCAACACTAACCGGCCCTATTGTGGTGCACTGTAGGTAAGTACAGTGGACTCTGTCACATCCGATGTCTGATCACTCCGGATTTCTGTGACATCCGACATGATTTTCATGTGCCGATTTATTTCCTTATTACTTCAGCCAAAAAAAATCTGATAAGTCCGGATTCTGTCGTGTGACGCACCCACTGGTTTGCAGTCATCTGATATGGAAGAAAAAAAAAATAACTGATTAATTTGAAAAAACTGCCGTTTTCAAAGACTGGAAAGTTAGCGTTCGTTTCGCAAATAAATCGTTGCTTTCTTGGCCTGCTTTTAAAGTTACTCTTGAGTGGCAATAGAAAGGACGTTCTGGAGCTACTATAATGACACTCGCATTTGAATGATATTGAACACCTAGGCTCATGTTTTCGTAGAACTCCATATCAGTTACACAGAAGTGATGTGCTGGTTGACTGAGAGTAATGTATAGATGGTGATAAATATTTGCCATAACGGCTATCAAAAATCAAACAAAATATGCCATTTCTCTAGCCATATAGATTGAGTGTAGTATGTATTGCATGGATTGTTTTTGGCATGTATGGTTTATTATGTATTTGATTATTACTACATTATGTGGTTTACATTATATTTAGAGGGGTTGGGATGGCCTAGTGGTCTAGAGTGCCGCGCTTCTACCTCTAGCTGGCCGGTCACCTCTGGCTTGCGGCTTTGGTTTCGATCCCTGGTGTGAGCGTATATAGGGGCGCCTTCTCAACCTCGTTGGTTTCCTCCGGGCACTCCGGTTTCCTCCCACTGCTAAAGACCTCTACGCATAAGCGAATTATTGAAATAAAATTAACCATATGTTAGTCCCGAAATGACCTGGTTTGTGTTGAGTGGACGTTAAACCCCATTTCTCTCTCTCTCTAAATTATATTTAGATCAGTTTGAAATTTAACGCAAACAACTCTTCCAAATGCCATTTTAACTAAAATATTCGTGTTGTTTTGGCCATTAAGATGCACATATATGTAATATATGTAATATCTGTATGAATTTTGTTTTTGTTAGCGCTGGTGTTGGTCGAACTGGTACATTCCTTGGTTTTGATACTTTGATGGAAGATAGTGCTGCGAATGGCGTCATCGATGTATTTAATTACGTCTCCGTAATGAGAGCAGATCGTCCTTCCATGGTCCAATCCAGAGTAAGAAATACTTTCCTCATGACGCTTTTATTTAACCATTAATATAATTCATCGAATAACTATGGAAGACCAAACAGTTCTATTTTTCATTGTTCTGAAAGGTGTATTATGTAAATTGCATCGCTGTTTTTATCTAATTGTATTTTAATATAAAGATGATATATTGTTTAGAAAATCTAAAAAGTTGTTTCAGATATGTTTTTCGTGGGAGGTTTCTGATGTCTACTTTGTATTAAACTTCAATTAAATTAAACAATTTACAATTTGAAAAACAGACATGACAAATGTCTGATTTTCAAAACAGATATTGATTCTAATATACAAAAGTTAAGTTTAGCATTCATTTGTCGAAATACGACAACAGATGAAGAAATAAGAATTAAGGTCTGTGAATTAAAATCCAAGATTAAGAGATCCTAACATAGAGCTGTTTGGTCTTCCATAAAGTGCTAGTTACCGCCCTTACCAATTTTGTTGCTGGCTTCTAAATGAACCGGGTGCGGGGTAATAAGGTCATTGTTAATGTACCAGGTTTGAAAGAGACCAAGGATGGGAGCCCATGTCTAACCTTGTAGACTTCCTGCTAATTCTACGGATTACATCTTTTGTTAATGATATTTATCGAAATAAAAATATAAAATATGTTAACTCCCGCCCCTCCCTCTAACAATGTTATAATGATTGCAGACCCAGTATTCGTTTTTACATCAAGTGATATATGAAGGTATTCTAGCTCGCAACTCATTGCTAACACTGGATGAAATAAAACAACTGAAATATCGACCCATGCTTGTTGAAGAAGAAACTGTTGAAACAGAATTCCAGGTAAAACAATGTTATGATAAAAGAAGATATCCCCATTGTGTTTTGTGGCGTCTGTGACCAAGTTAAGGATGGGTCGAATTTTACAAAATAGATAGTAGAATTTTTATCATCTTATTTGTCGAAGACGCATACTCCGAAATCAATGGAAAGCATTGGAAATTTCAAATGGACATAAATAAAGTACGAATTTTCTATATATTGGTATACGTTTACACTGAAATATCGTCACATGTGTGGCCAGAAGCACTGGAGGCTAAGCTTTCATCCAGTCGACTTGCAATTTATACACAATTACTGACAGGGTTATGGCGCTTGATCACAGAACAAATCTTTTTGACACTCTAGAGGCTGAAGTTTTTATGGTCTGAGAAGATTTCTTATAACTTGAACAGGAGTAGGGTCGCCTGTCCAACCTCGTGGGTTTTCTCCGGGTGCTCCGGTTTCCTCCCGCTGCTAAAGACCCCTACGCGTAAGCGAAATACTAAAATAAAATTAAAACCATATGTTAGTCCCGAAATGACCTAGTCTGTGTCGAGTTGACGTTAAACCCCATTTCACTTTCACTCTCTGATTACTGATACATGTTTTGTATAATAACTGTTACCAATAGGAAGAACAAGAGGTCAACCAAATTGACAATATTTATTCACGTGTTGTTACTATTAATCAGCTAGTCACCCACGAAGCAATAAATATGAAACAATTTTTATGGACTGTTCAGACGGCGTGATTGCTGTGAACGCGTGTTTCTTTAGCAGCGGTTTATTTTATATAAAAAAGGTATTAATGATGGGGTATGGTCTTTAACAGTAAACATAAAAATACATTTCACTTGTGTTCTGTTTTGATAGAGTGTAATGTTGTTGAAGAAGGAACACCACAAGATTAACACTCGAAGTGCTCGAGAAGCAGAAAACATCCCGAAAAACCGAACAGGGCATATTGTACCACGTAAGTAAAAGCAATTTGAAAAATTTATAACAATATATGCAGAACTGAAGATGTCTGTTGGCTATTAGTAATATAAATGTTTTGGAATTGCGCTGTTTTGGGGTTGTCTGATTATCTGTGCTTCTGAATAGGATAGGGTTACGGTTAATTGTATATTTGCTTATACCAATGAACTGTTACCACCAGTTCCTCAATTTAGAGCGTTCATCATTTTCAAGGTATCAGTCACTTCATAATCTCTTTTGACTAGAAGAGACACTCTTTTGACTAGAAGTTGACACCGATTTCTACAATTCACTGTTGATATTGCTTTGTCTATATTTTATAGATGATAATTATCGAGCCTATTTGGTAACACATGTTGAAGGACGAAATGATTATATTCAAGCATCACTCGTACCTGTGAGTATAGTTTTAACATGAGTTATATGATTAAGAAATGTCGAAACAAATTGTTGTGCACTCCATCTTACTTACCAAAAACTTTGACGCCATTACTTGATGAAGAATGAGATTTCGTCTAATAAAGGTATTCAATATGTCGTTATTGCAATGTGGTGACACAAGAGTACAATTTATCACAGCAGCACTAAAATTACGCCTGGCCACAAAAAATGAACATTAATAAAGTTGTGTGTATCATGGTTAATTACTAACAGTGGTATATACGAAATAATCTTACTAGTGAAGTCATCGTGGTTCCAGCTCTTGAAATTATGGCATGTCATAGTAGGTAACAATGTCTAACTGAAAATTCAGCTGTGTTTCATAACAAAGCATGTAACCGGGTTGTGTTAATAGAATGAGAGGGGAAGTGGCATTATTAGGTCTGCCATTGAGTCACGTGGTGTGGTGTCGATTCCCAGCCTGTGTGTGACGAAACGTTAAATTTCAATTTTAATTCTGGTTCCATGTTGGTTTATTTTTCAGTCGGTGTTCTCTCGAGATGGTTTTATAACCACTCAGTTACCAATGGAATCAACTATTATAGATTTCTGGCGAATGGTTTATGAATATAATTCATTAACTATAATATCATTGGTGGACCAGGAATCAGACCACAAGGTTTGTTTTATTGGTGCTTAGAGTATTGGTGGGTGGTGGGTACAACCATAGGCGTAGGAGCTGGGGGGGATAGGCATACATTGAGCAAAAGTAGGTTCAACAATTTTTACTATATATTGAGCATATTGATTCCGATATATATACTATATTGATTATATTATATTGATTTCGGGCAATTTTCTCTTATGCCCCCCTGAATTACTTTGAGCTCCTACGCCTATGGGTACAACAAAACTTATAGTTATATGAAAGTGACCAGGGCACATTGCATAATAAGCCTATACTATCTTATTCAGCTTAGTTATTCAAATATTACAACCACAATTTGGCCATTGATATATCATCACACATCGGATAGTATCTAGTTAATACTAGAGTGTTTACCCAGTTGTCCTAGTACTGGCGTGATGAATCATTCAAAAAGGTCCCTGTGTCAGTATAAGGTCAACATGTTTTTTAACAGATGAACTCCCTTACACCTTGTTGGTTGTCTTCTAGATGTGACCTAAGGTCTTGTATTACAGACGACCCCCTGCTCAGTGTTGGTTGTCCACTAGAGGAGGTCTAATGTCTTATATGGCAGATGAACCCTCTATTCATTGTTGGTTGTCTACTAGAGGTGACCTAAGGTCTTGTATTACAGACGAACCCTGTTTTCATTGTTGGCTGTCTACTAGAGGTGAACTAAGGTCTTGTATTACAGATGAACCCCATACTCATTGATGGTTGTCGATAGAGGGTGTCCCATAGTCTTATATTACAGGCGAATCAGATCCCGTTGGCAGTATACTAAATATGGTCTGTCGTCTTAATACTGTTGTCTATTTTACAGATTGACCCACCCTTCTGGCCGATTACTGGAGGTGACTTTAAATCCGGGCCGTTTCTGGTTACCATGACAGCGACAAGTGAACCAGATAGCTTTTATACTGAAAGCGTTGTAGCGCTGGAAAAAACAGATGCTGTGAGTTTCTTATTAATATAATGTAAGATTGCTCTATGCTAATCCCTCCACAGTAAGGATGGGAACCCTCGCGTTCTCTGGATTCTTCGGTTTTCACCCAAAGGCCTATTTAGTCTTCGTATTGGTGACTGATTCCATGGAAAAGTAAGGATATGTTAATAAACTGTAATACATTTTTCTGGAAAAACAATTACTTTATGATCTTGACGTTATGAAGAAAATAATATATAGTAGGGTCAAAGTAATGAAAAAAATGGGCTAACCTCAAAAAAATTGCAAGAAAACGTTTTATGGTTATTTCCTGAAGTATATGGCCTAGACAACAACATATCAAAAGTTTTCTGAAATTGAGGTACCGCTAAGGGTCTAAATATGACGTCAAACAAAATGGCTGCCATTGGACCAAAATCCCCTTTTTTCTGCCCATATTCTATCAAAACCGTTGTTTGAGAAGGCTCAGGTGTAAGACAATGCTATTATAAAAGCAATATCTTAGTAATTCATCACTTTGTGAGTGTTGTACAGTGTTTCCAAGTGACGTCATGGTGTTATAAGGGGTCGTTATGACGTCACGAAGAAAATTGTTCATTTCTGATGGTTTCTTAGTCATTATATTTGATGTTGTAGATGGATTGATAGGATAAATGCGGGCAATTGCTGCACTAGAAATGTCAACGACGATTTATGTTCGGTGTAGACCTATATTATAACTTTAAAAAAGTCCCAGTCCAAAATCCATGCCAAATTGGGTCAATGTGGCCGAAATTCAAAATGGCCGCCTGTTATGGCCGGTAAATTCCATTTTCCACCTAATTATCATAATATGATCGAATCTGGTATCAACCTATACGTTTTCGGGGTAACTGAATCCATTTCCATAAAAACTTTTGTGATAAGTGTGACCGTTGAATCAATATTGGAGATTATACGATATGGCGGGCAGTTTTGGCGGGAAAGTTCGTATTTTACATAAGGATCAAGTTTGGTGTCAAAATATACGTTTTCGAGGTAGCTGAATCCATTTTTGTACATATTTTAGTGATTAAATGATTCCCTAGATGGATGGATAGCAAAAGAGCAGACAATTGCTGCAATAGGCATGTCGACCATGATTTATGGTTGGTCTTCAGTGTATTATCACGAAATAAAGTCCCAGTCCGAAATCAGGGCCAAAATGGGTCAAATTTGCCAAAATTCAAAATGGCCGCCGGTTTTGACTGGAAAATGTAAATTTGTATCCAATTATTATATATGATCGAGCTTGGTATCAAAATTTATCCTGTCTGAATCCATTTCCATACACATTTGGGTTAATAATTATAATGCGGAGTCAACATTGGGAAATGATTCCAGATGGCGACCAGTTTTGGCGGGGAAATTCGAATTTTACAAAATGACCACATTTGGTGTCAAAATATACGTTTTGGAGGCAGCTGATTCCATTTTTGACTCTCTTTCTCGTGTTGGTTATCCCCCTGGGTCAAAATATGTAGACATCCCATTGGAGACATGGGGATTATGAGAGGTTGAGTCTGCCTCAGATTTAATACTATTGCATTCATCAAGCATCAACTAAATTCCATTTAGACTAATTCGGAAGCTGGCATGATGAAAGAGGCCTCTATCAACTCACTGTGTCCGATTCCGAGCACCAACATCGACAGTGGAGCCAAACCTATTGAAGCACACAACGAATGTATTTCACAAAATGTATGACCAATACGAGAGCAACACAAAACAACCTCATCTCCCCTATTAGACCTGTAGGAGCTAGGCCAATCTGTAACACTATAAAGGCTATATACTGTAGAGGTTACTTAAGTTCTGTAAGGTGCTCTGTTTAATAACAAGAATATGTCTGGAAGTTTGATAAAATCGGGCAATGATATCATAGTCTGATAATCCAAATATGGTAATCCCATGCATTAGAAACGTGGTTAGCTATCCTCCTAGGTGCCCATATAAATACACTGTGTTGAAATCTAGGGTGGCGTCTGTGCAGCTGACCCAATCCGATAAAAGAACTACCTGGTCAATTTCCCGGGGCTCAGTACTGACTCATGCACGTAACCTCTTTATAAAGAACAGTCACTGTTGAAGTTTCTCCGGATTTCATTGAGAGGCTTCCCAGGGCAAGATCATACCACCACACTCGGCAAACCTCGACAGATTTCGAAACCTACATCTAGTCTCGGCTGTATGACAGTAAGTGTTATGTACCTACGCCCATACATTTGCGATGCGGCTACCGGTTTACTTTAACAGGAAAACTTGACGCTATTACACAAATTGGGAACCTATTCGGCTAGCGACCCATTCGATCGATCGAGCTGCAACCTGTTCGTTGGAAACCTATTTAGATTAAAGACAACAATTGCCTTAACTCATCTATTTATCAACCAATAAAATATAACGTTATGTCTATCAAATGAACGTAGAATATATTATTTTTTATCCATTCCTTTAGTTCAGAATAGAAGTGTAATTTCGTCATTATCTTACAGCTGAATCGGTCGAATAGGTCGCTAGCCAAATAGGTCGCCAATTTGTGTTCTGTATGGGCGCAGCCATGTTTCATCCGGGACCTTTAAAGTAGTTCCAATATGGCGGATTTCGTCATACAGCCGAGGTTAGATGTAGGTTCGAAGGTTACGGAATCTGCCGAGGTTTGCCGAGTGCATACCACCAGCCACCTAGGGCCAATTCGATTAGGCAGTCCGGACTCTCCACGTTCTCCAATCCGGATTGTCCGAGTTTACGGTGTAATCGAGTACAGGTGGAGAACCAAAATGGCGACTGTAACTCTAGTTTTGATTCTAGAGAATCTCCTGGATCCATCAAATTGCCAGCGAGAGCACGTCAAAAGAAGACGACATATTGCTTTATTCTCAACATTGTAAGTCGGTTAAATTAATCATTTGGGGGTATAATAAATATCTGGATCTCCGGTTATGGGCTGTATTTTGAAGATAGGTAAAAAAATAAATTGAAAATCAAATTTAGTTTATGCCTGATTTTGAGACAGACAACTGTTTTTAGAAAACTAGGTTCTATCCCTCGATCCGCCATCTTGTTACGTCACTCTCCGCAATCGCACCGGTCGAAAAATTGGAGAGGTTGGACGATCCGAACTCTCCAAAAATGGTCACGTGACCAATAAACGAATGGAAATGGAGAGTCCGGACTGTCCGGACTGCATAATCGAATTGACCCCTAGGCTGAGACACAAAGAAAATCATTCGGACATCGATTAGACACCACTTGGATTAGACTACCCCTTTTAGTCGTTGGAGAGCCATGATGTTGAGGGGTATCGGCAGTAAACTTGTCCTACGAAATGGAGGGGTAAAGAGAATCAAGCTGGGGAAAGAGAACTTATATTTAACTCATATTTAGTGTCATAGCTGTATGTAGCTTCCTGTATCATGGATGTTATAAAGATGTATATGACACAGTTAACGTAACAAGTCAAGAGAGTCCTAGACGATAAGTGACCAGCATAGTCACAATCCATCCCCATAGTGTCACAAATCTCCAAGGAGAGGCTTGATGTGATCAAGTTTATTTGTGTCTGCAAGATTTCAATACCGTTGCCAGCGGTCATATGATTGATACAAGCTTGAAATTCTGTGACAGTTGTGATATGGGAAGATCTAAAGCAGACTTTGCAGCTGAGTCTGCATGTTCATTCCCTTTAATATCAACAATAATGTTGGGTAGATCATTATCAAATTAGTTTGTGACTTAAATTAGCAACGTGCTTCAATAGGCATGATCAGTTTCCGCAATGACCTGGAAGTGTTCCCAGTCGACATGGCCATGCCCATGCCCATACGCCAGTGAGCGGGGCAACACTCCAAATAAAACTTAGTTGATACTCGATGAATGTCATTGTATAAGTTTTAAGGTAAGAGTATCATTAACTTCCTAATCTGTAATCTAAATCTCTAATTGGGATTTCTTCTTTATTGAAATAGGTAATCACTTAATCACTAAAATATGTACTAAAATGGATTCAGCTACCTCTAAAACGTATATTTTGACACCAAACTTCATCCTTATGTTAAATATGAAATTTCCCGCCAAAAATGTCCACCATTTTGTATAACCCCCAATATTGATTCAGCGGTAACACTTATCACAATAGTATTTATGGAAATGGATTCATTTACCCCGAAAACGTATATAGGTTGATACCAAACTCGATCATATTATGATAATTGAGTGGAAAATGGAATTTACCGACCAAAACAGGCGGCCATTTTGAATTTCGGCCATGTTGACCCATTTTGACACGGATTTCGGACTGGGATTATTTTTAGGTGAAAATATAGGTCTAGACCGATCATAAATCGTCATCGGCATTTCTATTGCAGCAATCGCCCGCATTTATCCAATCCATCCATTTATAACTTCAAATGAAATGGCTAAGAAACCACCAGAAAGGAACAATTTTCGTCGTGACGTCATAATGGCCCCTTACAACGCCATGACATCACTTGGAAACACTGCACAACACTCACAAAGTGATGAATTACTAAGATATTGCTTTTATAATAGCATTGTCTTACACCTGAGCCTTCTCAAACAACGGCTTCGATAGAATATGGGCAGAAAAAAGGGGATTTTCGTCCAATGGCGGCCATTTTGTTTGACGTCATATTTAGACCCTTTGCGGTAGCTCAATTTCAGAAAACTTTTGATATGTTGTTCTCTGGACCAAATACTATAAGAAAATGCAATAAAACCTTTTCTTGCAATTTTTTTAGGGTTATTCTACAATTTGACTCTACTAATATGCTTTCGATAAGAAGTAGCTTATATCAGTTCATTAATCTGGTCACTGCTGCTGTAGTACATATCCTCCCTTGTTTTCTTCCTTAAAGTAACGGCCTGGGTGGTGGTTTTTGTTGAGTTAAAGTTTGTTGGCAATTTCATTACGTGTTCTATTTGAAAGTTGCGATAAAAGGTCACAGCAAGAATTTGTAAGCGCGTTTTAATGGGTGTCAGTAGCGACGGTGGGCAAAGCCAAACCAAAACAGCAGAAGGCTGCTGGTAAACAAACTGGAGGTTTTGGGTACGGCAGATCCAGGAGGTGATGCTACAGTCAATGAGTAACACTCACGTTCATGTATTCGAGTGTAGCAGATTCTACAGGATGTTTAAAACAAGCTTGCTATCTAATAATCATCAGGTGATTCCATATACGGGCAAATTATCAACCAATTTCTTTAGAGTAATTAGATCTTTGAAATTCATTATTGTTTGACTATTTTGCAGCCGGACCCTAGTATTAAATCTACTATTAACATATATAAAGTACATGAATGGCCTGCTGATGTTGCTGTACCAGATAAAAGGGGTTTATTGGCACTGATACGAGCTATACAAAAACGAGAAGAAGATGTTGGTCACCACTCAATTGTAGTTCAAGATATGTAAGTGTTTCTCTCCTTATCCAAGACCCAACAAGTTCAGGAGAGGAATATTGAAATGGATCCCCTCCTTCAATTATTTGCGGAACATATCACAGGAACCACGCAAGATATCTATGTAAAACTTTGTACACACATCAGCCTGTTCTCGTTCCTTTTACTAGTTAGAAAATTGTCAGTTGAATAATGTGTGTGTCCTATGAAAACAACTTTTAGGTTTTTGTATGTTTTTTGTGATTGCTGTCATGCCTTTTTTGATATTTTTATAAACAATATTTTATTTCATTTGAAAAAGGGTTAAGGAATAAATTTAAATCTACATACAGAGCGATGTATATAGGCCTACAACCAGAAAATATGCACATATAAAATATAAATATTTCAGAATAAAACTAAACATGTATACTTATATTCAGTTGGCCGTTCTGTCAATTTATATATATGATCTATCAAATAACTTGATAGTCAAAGCATTTTAATGATATAAACAGCAAGTAGAACAATAGAGATAAAAAAAAATTACTCTATGTTAGGCTCAAAACAACCTAAAATCGTTTTATTGCATCAAATAGACGTTAAACCCCCACATGTTACCCCTTCGTTCGTTTTAAGAATATAACGGCCTCCCTCCCCTTTTTTGTTTTTTTCCTCAGCGATGGATCGACGAAGAGTAACCTGTTCTGTACTATAGTTAATTGTATAAATAAACTAAAAGAGGATAAAGTTCTAGATGTTATGTTAACTGTTAGAGATATGCACGTCGTACAACCTCAGTGTATATCTACATTAGTGAGTATTTTTCCTTCTTTCCTTCTTTGACCCGTCTTCCATTAGCCCAGGTCAGGCGCAGAAGAGTAGGACGTTAAACCCCATTTCATTTCATTTCCTTCTTTGAGAGTCTTATCAAGCAAGTAGTCGTAGTCGTGGGGTTGGGGAATCGATCATGCGGTCTGTCAAGTGCCTCCACCCACTGCTAAATGACGCTATAGCCACTATTGTAATACTATTAAAATGTGTTAGTCCCCAAATCACCTAGTTTGTTTCAAGTGGACGTGTAAGCCAACACCTCTTTCCCTTTCCAATGAGACGCGAGAGGCGAGTCTTAGTCAGAATGGTTGTCTCGGAAATAAATATCCCCTCTCCCCTGCTTGTATTGTACACGAGATACTTTATTTTAAAGTATTTGGTCGTCATTTGAACTACACTGTCGAGAAAGTGAAATCTTTAAAGGTATATTTGCTCAAGAATGGTTCACTTCTGTTCAATATTTACAAAGATATGATGAATTGAAACAATTTGACAACACTCGGCATCTTCTACATACGATATAAATGTGGTCATAAATTGCACACGTCCTGGCACAGTGCTTCCTCCTTAAATGTAACGTCTATAAGCTGGAGACAATGGAATATAACCGTATAGAGAAAGGGTAATCAGTGATTAGAGAATTAGATTAAAATCACGACTTTAATTATGAAGTAATTGGTTGTATCAAAAAAAATTAACAGATTTATAAAAGTAGAAGGCTTGTTTGTAACGACTGGTATACAAGTTCCTTTAATCTCATGCCTAACAAGGAACTTGCCCTAATCGAAATAAACACCATTAAATTTGCAAATTATCATTTTTCTTCTTTCAGACGGAATACAGATTTTGTTATGAAATGGCTAAAGAATACGTAGACACGCTAAGTGAATAATGAATTTGTAACTAACAAAAGGCTTGTAATATTTTAATGCACAATTTTAATTTTAATGTTCTTTATAGTGCTATTTATATGGAATACCAGTTGAATTTCGAAATTAATTTTTGTTATATTTTGTATTTTGATACCATTTGTGTTTTGATTGATAGAAAGAATACCCCTTGATGCCCTCCCCACCTGATATGGAGCCATTTATTTGAATGTTATTTATTTATATATTTTGAAATGAAATTGGTATTGCATTTAGGAAGAATTGTGAGCTTTAATATAACATTCTTTAGTGTTGTTTAGTGTTATTTAAACAAAATTGTCGAATATCGAAATTAAATTTGTGTTCTTTACATTTATGAAAAGTGGCTGAAACTTTTATTAGTATTTTCTTTTAAATGTAGTGAGTTTTACTGCCCTGGATCGCTGGTGCCCAGTTCTTGTTTAACAGGTTGCAAATTAAATTTTCATTTAACGGTGTTTACTTAAATTATAACAATCAATTATTTTTTTTATTTACATTTTTTTGTTTGAAGAGATTTTTGTGTCATAAATAACCCATACAGACCAGCCAATGAGAACGTGGAATTCTTTAAGTCAGGTTTTATGTGGGAGGTAAGCTCAGTCGCCTCTTAAAATTAGTCAAGTTTATGATTCTGATTGCGGTTCTGATGTTTTACCCCAAGAAAAGAATGTAGATTAATATCCGACATCTTGTTGATGTTATTTAGTGTCAATGTATTTTGTGTGTTTTTTTATAGTATTGTTTTGTGTATTAAATTTTACCTAACCTAAAACAGGGGTTATTTTAATTTTAATAAAAATGAAATGTCATGATAAGACCAGAAAATTCTGAGAGAGAAAAAAAAAACTAAACTAACCTTAAAGATGGGTTATTTTAATAAAAAAATATAATCATATGAGAAAAAAGTATTGGTTTTAATGTATTCTTAACTAATTGATAAATTTAAGAAAAGAAAAAAATATTAATATTAATTTTTTCCCGACCATTTGATAAATTTAACTGACCTAAAAACAGGGGTTATTTTAATAAAACCTAACATGTCATGATCAGACTAAAAAATAACGGGAAAAAAAATTGGTTTTAATTTTTTCCAAACCATTTGATAAATTTTTACTTAACCTAAAACAGGGGTTATTTTAATAAAATAAATGTCACGACTGGGCCAGAAAATCATTAAAGGAAATAATTGGTTTTAATTTGTTCCAAACTTGATATATTTCATTAATCTAAAACAGGGGTAGTTTTAATGAAATGAAAAAATAAATGGTCGTGACAAGACTAGAAAATTTTGAGAGAAAAATACTGGTTTTAATTCATTCCAAAGCATTCGATAAATTGAACTAACCGACAAAAGGTGTTTTTTAAATGAAAATGATACTGATTTTAATTTATTCCAGAGCATTCGATAAATTGAACTAACCTACAACAGGGGTTATCATGAAAATGATATTGGTTTTAATGTATTCCAGAGCATTCCATTAATCTAAGTATAGTATGTTTCAATGCTTTGGTCAGATAGACGAACTTTATAATTTGTCTCTGTAATATGGATTAACTCGATAATTTATAATTTTAAATAAAAAATTGTATGATATTAAAATATTATGTTGTAAATGATATGGTTTATATATAGTGCTTATTGTGTATAGAAAAAAGTTTTATTGTTGATTTTATCTGTTGTTTAATAAAAATTTTCTAAACAGCGTTATTACTTTTTTTGCCGTGCTTTAAATTGTATCTAACGACACCCCATTGTACACAACAGACTCGCGGGTGGGGGGGGTACGGCCTAGTGGTCTAGAGCGCCGCGCTTCGACCTCTAGCTGGCCGGTCACCTCTGGCTTACGGCTGTGGTTTCGATCCCAGGTGTGAGCGTATGTGGCATGGAGATAGGGGCGCCTTCTCCACCTCGTGGGTTTCCTCTGAGTACTCCGGTTTCCTCCCACTGCTAAAGACCCTAGGCGCATTATTGAAATAATAAAAATTGAAACCATATGTTAGTCCCAAAATGACCTAGTCTGTGTCGAGTGGACGTTAAACTCCATTTCTCTCTCACACACACACACAACAGACTCACCCTACCTGCAGGACTTTAGTTACGTAGTCTACAACGATATCCTTCACTGGGTTAGGGTTCTTTTGTCGATCGTGGCGGTAGTATTACACAGGTTATAGAATAGTTGACTAATTTAGTAATGGCTTGGTCTGCATACAATCATGAAATTACATAGGGTAGAGCTAACTTTGTTAGATGAATAGTAAGTTCCAGAAAATGCAACATTTAACGGAAAGGTTAAAAGCCAGAAAAGTCATGACGTCTCGTTTCGAGTGAATAATCAATGTCCATTCTATCTTTGTAAGTACCCCGTTCAGTGGTGCAGGACGTTCGGTTGGGATGCAAAACCGAGGCTCCGCGTACACATTGACCACGACGGAAAATCCAAATGTACCTTCTCTTCCAGTACGGGAATCGTTACCTCTCACAAACTGAGCCACCATAGTGCCTTTCTAGAATACAGAAACTGACTTTTACCTTTGATAGCGTAAATTATGGACTTACATTCCATAAAACGAATTGTTCAATTGTTTAAATACGGAATAGTTAAAACAATTTGTTAGCTATATTATTTTCTCGAATAAACGAAGTGTGGTACCAGGCGTTTTATACAAAATTCTGCACAACATTTATGGCCTATAAAAAAATTGGATTTTCTCAGATTGTCAATTACAAACCTTACCTACGTCATAAAACCCCTGACGTCAATTAACAACGATATTTCAAAATAAGCTCAACATGCACCGACTTTCTTCATATTTGAAACTAAGGAAGAACGTGTTTGAGAACGTCAGAAAACAGACGCGCGTACCATTTGGAAGTACCGAAGAACATTGTGAACACATTGGTAGAGGTCTCTGCGCACAAATAGATAGTGGTGCTTTAACTGTTCAACAAGTCGTTAATGATTCCGTCAAGTTTGCGTTGGTTAACGCCAGGGATGCCGAGAGCCGATATTTCTCATGGCTGACATTGCATATGTCATTGGGAATCTGTTTTCAATATCAAGTGGAAGACAAACAACTGATCAGGCACGTTCTAGGAGTATTACTTCCCTTAAGTCATGGCGTGGATTATGGAATATTTTTACGTGATTTATTAGAATCTTCTCGACAACCCGATGTCTCATCTGTCATTAACCTTTCACCCGGACAAAGACAAAGTATGAGATCCCTTGCAAACGTTCCAGACAAATCACTTTATTATCTCAAATGTTCTGCAGGTTTGAAAATAGATCTTCGAGACCCAAAGCTTATGAAAACCATATTTGATGGAACTGGAAGAGCCGTGTGGGCAGAACTGTTGGACCGAGAGACGTGCTTATACATTGACCTTCCCATTGCGCATGCTCATCTGCAACCAATGATGATTCACCAACCATTAACAGCAAGTTTGCAAGTATCGTCAATTTTATTGGCCATAATGAACATGAAACCAAACGTTGTTCATCTATTGCTGCGCTATGGCGCATCGGCGCAAGGCCCTCCATTACGTTACTTACTGCGCACGCTTGGAACAATTCACTTATTTCCTGGAATGCAGAAAGATGGCCCTAAAAGATATACCATACCAGTGTTGATGGTCGCCGACAGTTTAAAATACACCCTGAGAACCATGCCATACGTTCGTTTCAAAACTGAGATGGAAACAATCGGCAATAATACGAGATTCGATACATATTACGTCAAACTGGAAGTTCTCCAATTCGTTCCATCTTGGACAATTACAGGCGTTCCACCTTTAAAACATCTTTGTCGTTGTTTTATTCGGAACATATTTATCTCCCTTGACCAACTTCCGGACGGAATACAGCTGTTGGAAATACCATTGGAACTGCGTGATTATATTGATATTAAATGCTGAAACGTTTCATGTTCTTATTATTCACTACCAATAGTTATTGGTTCCCACAACTCAAGGACGCACTGTTCTACCCTGTACCTTCGGATCAACTGCTTTCCTTGGGCCTCCATCGCGGTGAAGAACACGTGACGAGAAAAAAAAATAGCTTGATTCACCTCTCTTCCCTCTCTTTATTTATTTTGAATAAAATACGCTTAAATTTTTCACAATCGGAACCAATGGTCCGCTGACCCCCTTGCCCTCGGACCACGTCCGACGATTCGAGGCTTAATTCACCGCACTGCCACTATTTATTCTTAGCAGTCAATAATAATAACGTTGTTATAAAAAAAACGTAGAACGCGTGGACAGCTAGTATATGTTTATCTGCGTGATGTCAAATATAACTACTTAACAAAAGTAAAATCTTGAACTTCCCCTTTAGGTGCGCTCTGCTATAAATTATAAAGATGTGGTGATGGATGCCTCGGACGCTTGTTGTTTAAATTTTAATCGAGGACGAAAAACACGAATTGTGATTGGATAGTTTTAAGGAAGGCGTTAATGACGCTGTGTGATGTATACCAATGACATTAAATGAGATGCCATCTGATTAACAAAGGCCCTAAAGCAGCAGTAAACTTAATGGCTATTTCGGGCTCGTTAGGAGAAAATCTTTACAGTAATTCAAATCCACCGGACATTAGCCAAGTCATTTAGGAACTAACATAATAAGGTTTAATTTCAATTACTTAGTGGGTCGATACCGGAAAATACCTCGCCTGTCCAACTTCGTGGGTTTTCTCAGGGTCCTCCCTTTTCTTACCACTGCTAAAGACCCATACGCGCAATCGAGTTTTTGAAATAAAACTAAACCATATGTTAGTCCCGAAATGACATAGTTTGTGTCGAGTGGACGTTAAACCCTATTTCTCTCTCTACGGAAAATACCCAAGAGTTTAGGCGGGTGATACTATTCCAGGTTATATTGATAACGTGTAAGGAATCGATCCCATGATCCAATCCAAAGGCCGGGGGGTGGGGGCGAGAGAATTCACGAGGTTAGATACACTCCTGTAGTCCAGGCGCGGATACAGAGGGGGCGCACCCGGCGCACGCCCCCTCTATTTTTTTGCGGTGGCGAACAATTTTTAGCTCCATATATTCTCGCGGGAAAGAAGAACAAAAACAGTTTAGGTTGGAAATCGTAATTTACAGTACTAGTATGAAATTAGTCCTTGTGGGCATTTTTGTCCACTCAAAAATCATGGGTCGGGCTTCGCACTCCCAACTTGGTGCAGCACGCCCCCCCCCCCTTTCCATATATTCTCACGGGAAAGAAGAACAAAAACAGTTTAGGTTGGAAATCGTAATTTACAGTACTAGTATGAAATTAGTCCTTGTGGGCATTTTTGTCCACTCAAAAATCATGGGTCGGGCTTCGCACTCCCAACTTGGTGCAGCACGCCCCCCCCCCCTTTCTGAAAATCCTGGATCCGCCCCTGTAGTCCTCCTACAATACAAACCAAGGGATGGAACTTGTGGCTTGCATGGTTTAATGCACACATACAAATAACATATGCTAGGGTATCTCATGCTGTTCTTATACACTGCATATCGGTTGTTTTGTTTTCATTTGTGGAAGTGACAACTGAGAAGTGTTATCAGATGTTCTAGTAAGGGGTGTCATGGTGGCTAGGTGAGTATGGTGCTAGTTCATTAGCCAGGAGATCCAGGATTTGACCCCACTGGTGGCAAAGGGATGTTCCCTGGGATTGGCATTTCTGGCCTTTCGTCCCGAGATCTCGTGTACAACAATGGTTGCACGTTAAAGAGGCTAGCCCAATTTTATTTAATTTCTGGAATAAAATAAGCACAACCCTGTACGACATCGCCCCCCCCCCCATGCTCCTATAGCAACGTCCGCGAGTTTTACAACATCTAACTTGATAAGATGTACGTAGTTAAGGCGAGATCAAGCCTTCTATTGAAGATGTCACCCCCATGCTAATGGGACGGTGAGTCTTCGTCGAAGGTAATGGACACGTGAAGACAATATCACTGTATGTCGTAAAGGACTCATCTGATCCTGTTTGATTTGAAAAACCTTCAAAGTATTGGTCTTTATATTAAAACCTTTATTGTAAATTTTTAAAACTTTGTTATAAATATACAAAAAATGTAGTCGAGTATTTAACATGATCATTTGAATTCATTCTTTTAATAATAACAAAAATAAGATATTATTGTAAATGTGAAAAGCTGACAAACGACAAATCAGAAACATCTGGTTAAGGACCAAAAGTAAAACGTTACAAACTTATGAAAATAATCGATTGAAACGTGTATTTGTTCATTTGATTCAGTGATATCTATTTGTTTTGGCTTGTGTGCATAAAATAAGTGATTAACCTTCTAATTACATGGGAATATATATAAATATTTACCAGGTTGAAAAAGTGGTACCGTCCAAATAATCTTCCTTGCTTTAATATTCATGACGATAATGTGCACATAATTAATGATTTAACGTCAGGTGTGATAATGTTCAAATAAAATAAACAATAAATAAATGATTTACATGTACATGAAGAATGTCCAAGGTAGGTTTGTTAATTTCAACTTTTGTAGTAAAAACAATACTTCAAAACATTAAGAAATGAATTTATAGGTTTCATATAAGACTTGATAAACAAACATAGCAAACGTTCGTGGGAATGACCTAAATCGTAATTTCTTTTGAAAAATGTAACCGCCGGATTAAACCACAGAGAGACATTAATAAACAAACACAATAAAAAAAGCAAAGTAAGCGTTGTTGTTTTTGTTAACCAATTCGGAATAAAACATAATGGCAAGGTAATACATATTAAGCTCTTAAAACGTACTTAAGACACGTGTAACGTTAGCGTACGAAATACTCTAATCTTAAAATATTCAACGATTACAATAAAAACATGCATAATCAATGTTAAAATATCTATCGTCCCATCTGAACGACTAGACGGTGTTCCTTGGCAACGACCCCCCCCCCCTCCACCTATCCTGCCGACCACTGAACCACACATAAAAAGTACTTTCCCTGCCAACATCGAACCCGAAAAAAATTAAAATCCTTGGCAACGACCCCCCCCCCCCCCTCAACCTGTCCTGCAGACCACTGAACCACACATAAAAAAAACTTTCCCTGCCAACATCGAACCCGAAAAAAATTAAAATCCTCAATACTCCTATACAGTCGTATAACTTTCTGTACCAGAATATTTGATAAGATCTGTTCTATTTACAGGTGAATCTTTCATATTCTCTGAGCGATTAGTAAGTGCATGGAAGCACACTACACGCAAAACCAAAATCTACAAGATAAACCTGCGGACAAGACAGAAAATAGACATTGCAAAAAATAAACAAATATCGAATCAAGTGAATGGATCATATAGCTTTACATGGATTTGATTTATACCCAAAGAACTATATCTGTTTATTTGTGAGCGTAAGAAAGGGTTGCTTATGCATTATCAACTTGTGTTGATATTTTTGATATCAAAAACGACTCGTAGGAGATTCTTTATGTCTTCACAGGCACAGTCGTTACATTTTAATAAAATATCAACCGGAACGAAAGGTTCACCTAGTTTTGATTAGATTGCCATATTAACAGATTAACAGACACGAGATCTACATCATTTTAATCCTGAGCAGTAGGTACGGCTATTATACACAATCCGGTATACATTTGACTCGCAAAGATTTGATTCGGCTACAGATCGTTATACGGGAGTAAGCCAATCAAATAATAATAGTCCGTACAGTTGGGGGAGTGTTGTGAATAAACTTATGTCATGGAATGAAGGACGACACAAACAGAACGCTTGTAAGATTAATCATGTTCAGCAGTTCGACCCGTCTGCTTCCGGTCGGAATACAATTTTCCTTCTACATTAAGGAATTTGTAGTAGAGATTGCGGATTAAAATTATTGCTCTAGAAGATACGAATTGGGGAACTTTACAACAGACTGTTCTTCCTGCTGCATTTGACAACCTTCTGGTGTAATTCATGCACATTCTTTTCGTAGTTTTCGTTGATTTGGCGAAGTTGGGCGCTGATCGACAAACTCACATCATCCATATTGGCAGCTTCAGACGGAGAAATGAACTGCACGGATTTTATTTCTGATTCGCTACAATGACTTCTGTCTGAATCTTCGTCTGGCTGGAAAGGTCCAATTTCTTCGGATTCGTCAAATTGTTCAAGTTTCTCGGAAATGAATGTCACGTGGCATTTACCAGAATCATCGATTGAATTTCCAGAAAACCTGGTGTTTGATTTACTTGAATGTCCAGTCCATGAATCACACCCATGACCCGATTGTCCAGATGATGAACCACCATTCAAACTACTCAATTGTCCCTCAACATTATTTACTGATTCCACCGGTCCAAAATAATCTTCCGGGGGATAAAAACCAAGCTCATCTCGACCATCACTGGAACTTTGTCTTCGGGTACGTGTATCTTGGTCCGAATCCTGTTCCGTCACCGAACTGAATCCGGAATCGTACCGAAAAAAGTTTCTACCATAAGGCTGTCCGAATCGTTCCGAGAACCAAATCACGTGACTTCTTTCATACTTTGTTGCTTTATTTATTGCATCTTTCAAATTTCGTCCTGCTTCGAAATGATCCAGGGGTTTTGTTAAGAGTGGATTTAACCCTGGATCAGTATTTGTTGCTTGGCGATGGATATATTCTACTAAAGCTGATGTTTGTTGAGGTATTTTATAGCAATGTAGGTTTGGTATACCTGGTAGGAAATGTGACGATGACGTATACTCAAAAGATAGGTGGATGTATCTTTCCCAGGTTTCCGTTTGTTTGGATTCTTTTAAGACCTGTTTCACAAAATCTTTGAATAGATGACCAGTAGAGGTGATGGCGTGATATTTATAAGATTCGTGTCTACAATCAGCTTTCATGATTTTAAAAGCGGCTTCTGAACAAATAATCAAGATATAGTCAACCTGGTCTAAAGTCTTCAACATCCAGTCCTTGAAATGTAATTGGCTGATTTCCGGTAGGCAAAATGGTGGATAAACGGGCAAGCAGTGGCAGACATCTTGAAGAAAGAAAACGAATTGTTTTACACATTCTACATGATGTGAATGATCTTCGGCGTTTAATATTAAGATAGACTTCTTCCTCGGCTCATCTCTGGCAGCCCCTAAATATATTTAAATACAGAAAAAAATATATAAGATCCTGGTCGCTAAGAAGTTAAAACAAGTATACGAATTTAACCAACACTGAAAATTTGAGTTCATTATTTATGAATTCCGTATTATAGATTGTCAAGTTTGTTAAAATGTAGGCATAATTCATACCAGTGGTTAAATATTTTAGCCGGGTTACGTTTGTCTAATTTGAGTTACCTG
Organism: Patella ulyssiponensis; assembly: GCA_963678685.1. Classification (NCBI taxonomy): domain Eukaryota; kingdom Metazoa; phylum Mollusca; class Gastropoda; family Patellidae; genus Patella; species Patella ulyssiponensis. Next base: position 19,268,786 of record OY783232.1, read on the forward strand.
GTTGTATTAATAAAGTATCCATTTACCTAGGGAACTATAGTGAACACCTTGGTCTGCCAACAAATCATCTTGCTGCTTGTTATCTAAAACAAATAAGACATTTTTGGTACCAGTAATTTTAATGTTGTTGCTGTTTAATTATTAAGGAATGACAGAAAGATTGACGAAATGAGAAATGATATTATATGACTGTCTCAACTTGACATCAATAAACTCAGATATTACATTTAATAAGATTTAAAAATTACTTCTGTTTTTGAAACTTTATGGTTCATTTTTATTTCCTGCTAAACTGTTGTGGTTAATCAAATCTATCACTTACCGGAAGTGGCGCGTTTTTTCCAGAAAACAAACGCTACTGTGGTACTGACCAGTCCTATGCTGATTGTTAAAACCACAACAGCCATTACAATAGTATCATGGTTCACGTCATCGCTGGTTTCTCTCGCCATTAGCTCGCTGTCTTTATGGTCGTTTCCGGATATTTCTCTCGCCATTAGCTCACTGTCTTTATGGTGGTTTCTGGGTATTTCTTTTGTCCTAGGTACTGCATATTTGGTTGATTTATCTGTGGTTGTCATGGTCACTGACCCCTCTCTTATTATATCCCTGTTTTCGTTGGTTACTGACCCCTCTCTTATTAGTTCCTTGTTTGCTTCGGTTACTATCCCTTCATTTCGTTGATTTGGCGTTGCTTTGGTTACTAGCCCCTCTCTAGGTTGATTTGGAGTTGCTTTCGCTACTAATATACAAGATTACCATACTATATTTTTCATATATTGGGTGAAGGTGTTAATTCGAGATGGGATGAACATGAAGTGGAATTTGGGAATTGATACACCCTTGTCCATTATATGTTAAATTGGCAATAGACCTTTTGCTTACTTTGATTCTATATATTTGAAGTCTATAAAACCGATTTGAGGGAAAAAAACATGCTTTAAGTAATAATAGGGCATACTGCTATCCACCCCACACGCATGTCTGAATTATACGCAGACGCCATTACCTGATTAAATTCTCTTTCATCATTTCTACTTTTCGCGCGTAAAGTATTTTTGTGTCACCATTTGGATATTTGGTTGCTCTGGTAAAACCTAAAGGAAGATATCTTGAAGAGGGGTAGGATGCACAGTGTTTGCTAATCTGTATAGAATGGGAATCTGGCTGATCAGCACAGTACTTCGATCAGTTTAAGAAAAAGGATAAATACGCACGTTCCTGGTAAATACCCCGTAATCCCTTAGACATAATCGACTACTGCGGTCCCCATTAATTTTTATTGTGAAAATTACATCAAATTACCTTGACTAAAAGGTTTAACGATGAATGGTGACGTTTCAGACGTCTGGCAGGGATCACATACTCTTCCTTGGTCTGTTATTGTGAAACAAAAACATCGCGAGCGCACACCAAAAAAATCATCTCGTGGTTGAATCTAGAAAATGATAACAAATGATAACAAATTGCAATTTTGAAATTAACTAAATTAGAATCGGCATAAAGCTATCCCAAAATTATGAATAGTGCCCTCTTTAAGGTATGGGGTCAGCAGTATACTCTTTATAAGCTTACAAAATAACCACATTACTTTCATTAAGCTTTGGGAATATCGGCATTAGCCTCTTTAATAATACGTTATTTCAATATCGGAATTGAACACATTTTAGCTAACCAGTATTAATTAGCATAAGACACAAGGTATATCCCACTAGTGACTAATCTATCCTAGAATATTAAACACTTCGAAAACTATTGACCTTCTGTTTCGCACAGTTTTTAAGACACAGCATCAAACACGTCATGTCTCGTTTTGGGAGGCTGGCATTTTTTGTAACGTTTACCTTTATGACGTATGATCCCGGTTCTACACCTGTAAAAACATGTTCTCCGTGTTCACTATTGTATATGCTCTGAAAATATAACGGGGAGGCATTGAAGTGAAAGATGGTGTGCAACATTTTGCTGCCGGTGAAGATTGTTTCTCATCTGGGGCCGACACTGGACGATCAGTCCTTGATAGACAACAATGAGTAGAAATTTGATTTGCAATACTTCTGTAGTAATATAATAATCAGGCCCGGATCCAGGATTTTGTCGAGGGGGGGGATACATTGGCACAAAGGGTAATACGTTGCAACCTTGGAATGCTTGGGCGGAGACAATGCGAAAATCATGTTGATATCATCTATTAAAGAGCAGATATGTGAACTACAACAGTAACAAAGCAAACGAAAATGAAAATCAACTATGTCACTGGATCTGCGCCTGATAATAAGAGATATATTTTACCTTTTCAACAAGGGCCTTTTTATAAGGTTCGTCGCAAGCGACATTGTCTTCTTTACACAAAAACACATCATATTTACTAAACTGAAACTTATCGGTAAAGGCGAAATTAACCTCCACTGTTTCTGGTCTGTCTGTTTTATACTGGATACTCGTGAACCACATAGATGAAGAATTAAAATCGCCTTCATTGACTGGATCTATTGGAAATGAAATAAAATGTGGGAGGTTTAAACGACATACCATGCTTATGATCCACACAGTGTAATTCATTTTCAAATACGAGGGAAAAGATTGTTAGCAAATTCGTTCACGATTTTTTATTGCTAACATTGTAATATTCGTGGAAGGGGGGCGAGGCGGAATGGTCAAGTGACGTGTTTTGAATTACATATTTGGTAACAAGATGTAGGACCGCTTGTCTAACCCCGTGGGTTTCCACTGGGTCCAGTGGTTCCCTCTCGCACTGCTAAAGACCTCAACGTACAAGCGAATTAATGATATACAATTGTACCATTTAAAGTTAGTCCTGAATTGACATAGTTTGTAATATTTCGCAAGCAAGTTGTCTTAACATCTTCATGATAGCCTACAGATTTACCTTTAAAAATACCTACCTGGTAAGTATCCAGGAGTGGTAACATAGGTAATCATGGCCATATCCAGGTTTTCACCAGATCTAGGTAAACTATACAGATGTATACTGTAGTCAGAAAGAGGGGGCGCTGGGAAGATTTCATAATTAAACACCAACTGCAACAGATAGCATGTTCAATAAGGTTAGTATTCCACGATTACAATGTCTAATCCGGTCATGCCCATTGGCTTTGGTTATAAGTAACCCAACTATTTTATGAGACTAAAAGTGCAGAAATAAAATGAATATATATTAATCTTATCATAAGGGCCGTCATTGAGTCAACCGCCGTGATTTCGGTTTCCCGGGTTGACGTTACAAAGAGTAGGATCGCCTGTCCAACCTCGCTATTTTTCCAGGTTCTGCGGTTTCCTAACACTGCTAAAATTTAACCACATGTTAGTCCCGAAATTACCCAGTTTGTGTCGAGTGGACACCAAAAGGAATGAAATGAAATGGGGTTTAACGTCCTACTCTTTTGCACCTAACCTGGGCTAATGGAAGACGGGCATACGCCATACAGTGTGCTATGAGGGAAATTATGCCCGGGCAGCGGCGCTACGCCCTACTCTTATATCGAATTCCAACTGCCAAGGGATCTTTTACGTGCACTCCAATGTGTACACGGGACCTTGGTTTTTCGTCCCATCCGAACGACTAGGCAGCTGTCCTTGTCAGGCCCTCCTTCTGCATCACTAACAAGGGGAAATCACGCCGGAAAATCGAGATGAACTTTCTCGGCCAATGCAGGGATCGAACACCCGACCTCCAGGCTAGCGAACCAGCGCCTTATCCACTTAGCCACCGTGACCCCCCCCCCCCAAACACAAACAGGGGACCACGTGACGTCTAGATATCGGTACTCAATGCCACCAACCCATGACAATCCCTAAATTCAACCCTGATATTTTCTACCGATTGTTCTGTATTTAGTAAAATATTGAACTCTTAAAGAAGTTTGTTTACCGTTTTATCATTGGGTTCTAAACTTCTGTCTTTAATCTTAAACAGACGACAAACAGAATAAGGGATTTCATCTATAGTCAGTTTCATCAATCTCAACAAAAAACCTTTGGTATTCTTTAACCCAGTAGCTGAAACATAACCATGTTCAACTTCATTACATAATGTTATAACGATTAAAACTGCTTTGTTTGAAATAAAGTCTCCATTTTAGGGGATTAAATATGGATGTTCTAAAATAAGTGTATCAGTTAACTCGGTTGAACGATAATATTACTGCTAAAGCCAAAGCCATGGTTATTTTATCATAGTGAATACATAGACATTGAAAAAATACATGGTACATGGCCTAGTTTTACCTGATTGGGGCGGAGTCCAGCTGACATTTATACCAGGTAAAATCCCATGTTTGGTTTTCTTCTGGAAACCTAAGGCAAACAGACTGGATGGCTTTTCTACAGATTCTTCGTGGTTGTCTGGAACTGGTAATCTACGTCTACTTCCTATTTCACAGTCTGTTGAGGAAAATCATAAACTCTAATAAGCATTCATTTCAAGGGTGGAATTAAACATAAGTATTTACCACTGTTGCTGTACTTAAAGATACATTATGTAAGATTTAGATAAAGAACTAGCCATTCTTGCTATAATAGTTCGAAAGTAGATAATGTAAAATGAATAATTTGAAAATTTCATTCAAATTACTCTATTGCAAAGAAAGATATTAGCCTTTGAAGGTTTGACAGACGTGTGCAATAATTTCAACCACCGTACTAGCTGGTTGATCGAAGCTAAGTCTCGTTCCTCCATGTTTGATTAAATCAAAGTATCGCTGAACCGTTTTAATCTATTTAATATCGGAGAAATCTGATGCCATCGAGAGTTGATTAAGGCCTGGATCAGTTAATTAATGTCTAATTAAAACTTTAGAAAACATTTCATGCCCAAAGAAAGACCTGCAAACGGCATATTTACCTCTTGCATAATGCAGGTTTAATTTGAATAAAAAGTTTATTTTGTCTATTTAAAATGTCTCCCTTCGTGGGTCTTGGAACGATCATCAAGGAAATGACTACAAACAAGACCCGATGTTTGAGATTCTTCATACTATGTGTATGCTACTAGAATTATAGGAATTATTTCCGTTCTATAGACCACAAGTGGCAGGATTATTAGAACTATTTTTAGAATAGAATTCTTTGAAATAATTCCCGGATTTAAAACACGTGAATATAAAACAACGTGTGTACTTACAACTCTGGCCATACTGTTGACACGGAATTTTCTGCTATAAAATAAATGAATAACAGATTGTTGAATAACAGATTGTTTCTATAATTCATTTTCAAAGAAATTTACAAAGTCCGATATTTAAGTTGAATTGTACAGATAACACAATTAATTTATTCGAAGACAGAGGGCAGACATCCAACCATTGATTCCTAGAAATGATGTTAAATATGTCAAAATATGTGCTACCCGATGTCAATGGGAAATAACCGCGGATATAAAATTAAACACTTCTGTGATATATTATTCATTCACATCGCCACGCCTAATAATACCCACCTCCCTATAATACGTATGCTTTGATGACGTGTAAGGGATCAAAAACCTCTGTGATATATTCTAGCCCCCACATCGCCACACCTAATAATACCAACCTGTAAGGGGCCAAAAAATTCTGTGATGTATTTTACCCCCCACATCGCCACATCTAATAATACCAACCTCCCTTTAATAGTAAGCTTTGATGACGTGTAGGGATCAAAAACCCTCGATATTCCAGCCCCACATCTAATAATACCCATGCTTCCCTATACGTAAGCTTTAGTGACGTGTAAAGGTTTAAAGGGTATTAGATCAACTTAATGGCGAGGTAGCGTATTTTAGTGTAATGTCTAAGGGAAGCCACAAGTACATCTATTTAAACCTGTGTTGAAATGTTTTATTTAGAACACTTATATCAGAAGAGAAAATAAATAATTGTCATTTCCTTCCCCAATTCTATATCATTTTTAGAACAAAGGTCCGAAGGTCAAGGTTGAAAAAGAAAACCGATGTAAAGTAGAAACGCGGGTTGCACGGTTCAGTATTCACTAATGCAGCGGTCGTGAAACTGCTATAGTCTCTTGACAATTGGTGCTGGACCCCCCCCCCCCCCCGCCACAACCCCCAAACAAACCAGAATTACTTGGATTGATTAAGTATGTTATTGATTGTGTTTGCTAATATAACCCCTCCTCCCATCACCACCACCAAAATAGAACAAACCCCGCACAGTAAACCGAACAGCTAATTGCTGAGTATCGTGGAAGTGCTATAGCCTCTTGACAATTGGTGCTTGGATACCCCCCCCCCACCGCCAAAAAAACAGCATTATTTTGGTTGCTTAATCATGTTATTGATAGTGTTTGCTAAATATACTCCCTTCCTCCGCCAACGACAAAAAGAACTAACCCGCACAGCAAACAAAACCTCTGCGCAGCTAATTGCTGAGTATCAGAAATGCAATTAAATTACAATTCCATCTTTTGAAAAACGAGTCAAGCTACAGTGTATCTTTTAATCGCAAGACAGGGTGCATCATAATAAATGTATAGTAATCTTACCTCGGTGTTATTCTGTTTTACAGTCCATTCACATTGTGTAGCTCCAACAGCTTGATATATACAACAAATATAAAACATGAAAAGAGTCATGTGAACCATTCTTAAGATTTGGTACATCTTTAAATATCATTCATCGATGCTAGAATCTTTATAAATGGCACTATTCCAAGTCAATAAAACATCTACAAGAATGCCGACGAAATCATCTCATTGGAACCACTGGACTCGATATCATCTTTATTACATGAATATATACAATCAAGTTTCTATTTATACATGTGCACGATAAAAGTCAAAGTTCAATTTCAAGCACCCGAATTCGTAATATGAGTGGTTGCGTACGAGTATGAGTTTTATTCGTGACCTATTTCCTTCTCGTCTTCCGATACTAATTGTTTAATGAAATGAGATACCCTGCATGTATAGATGCTCAGGCAAAAAGATGTCCGTTCTACCCTTTGTTTTTTTTTTATACATTGCTTTAGATATATATGTTTTACTTTCCAACAATACAGCATCTTATATAATTTCTTTACAATTGTTGATAATTATTCCATATCATCCCCAACCTTATATTAAATTGGATAAAGTTAGAATTGTAATATTTCGAATTTTTAATAAACCAATTCATCGAAAAGTACAAACACACAAAAGAAGAAGGATGGACTTATCCTGACATGAGATACGTTTCTCTTTTTTTCGAGGGGGGGGGGGTATATTTATTCATTTCGTGCCGTACGGTAAGAGGTCGCATATAATATTTCGCATAAGTTTGGAATTTGTCCATCCGAATTTCTTTAATAGTCGACCGTGTACTAAATACTTCAATACAACAAAGAAAATAAAACAAACGCGGAAGTAAGGATGGCGGAAACCATAAATGCCTCCAGAAAAGCCACCAAGTTATTAAAAATCATAATTGAGTATTAATCGCGATAAATTTAGAGGGTTATTATGTTCCAAATGTGAATCAGTTTATGAATATTTTGACCAATCCGAACGTTTGTCTCAGATTAGAATACAATGCATTTTAGAGGTCCGGCGTACGTCTGTTTTGTTGCACCCAATTACAGTGTCGATGGCAAAAGAGATTCGCAAAATTTCCAATTCGCCCTGAAATTCGTTTATTTAAACAAAAAAGAACAACAGGGCTAGTACAGAACTCTGTCGTATCCCACAGCCATTGCGAGGTGTTTTCGTTCAGATGAAGGCGAAATAGTGTCTTTCCATATCCTTATTGTATATCATCAATTTATATGGGTGCTGGGTTATTTTGTCAAGTGTATGGTTACTATTTTAATCGGAAAATTAAACCCAATAGTAGACCTGAAATGGAGAGAGTCACAGAGAGAGAGAGGGGTATATACAATTCACTTGCGTGTAGGGGTCTTTTAACAGTGGAAGAAATCGGAGGACCCGGAGAAATCCACTAGGTTGGACATGCGACGTTACTCCTTGTCTCACATACAACCGGGGAATCGAAACCATCCCAGTTGATTCTATGGCAAATCTTATGATGCAGCGAGAACACACTAACTATTCGGTCACCCCCCCCCCCCAAGGCGTGAATAAACATTTATGTCCCAATTGTAGTGTACAACAACAAAAAACAATGTTACGAACGCCTATTTCCATTAGTTCAGTTGGTGTAGACGAGTATAGAACGTTAAACCTCATTTCATTATTAACGCAGTGGTATAATGCGTGTTACTGAGCACTGGACTCTCGCCAAAATATCCGTAGTGACGTGGGGTGGGGTGGGGTGGGGTGGTGGTGTTCTGGGGTCTGACATGGACCACAGTAGCTCACCAGTAAAAGAAGCTTGGACAGTTGGAAATGCCACTGCTCACACAAAACTCTTCGCAGTAAACCTATCCAAATCTTCTTGTAGTGAAACACTAGAAATTACTGGTAATGTTTTAACGGAATGTGATTGATTTACATGATAATGGAAACGATAATGAACATTACTGAGAACCTTATATGATCAATTCTACAAATGGTGTTTTTAATGATACATAATAATGGTCTGTCTAACTGGTTTTTATTTTACTGTTCTTTTGCCATTATTCTTATAATCTGAGGCACGTGTCCCCTTAAGATTCGAATTTTAATCGCAAAAGCGAAATAAATACAATATCCAAACATTTGTTGATGTTCTTTACAAATGTATACAAATAATGATGGGTTTTCATAAGATTAATATTAAGCATTTCAGGAGCGGATCCAGGAACCGTTGCAGGGGTTGGGGGGGGGGGGCCATGGCCATCATCGTCTCCAAATTATGTAAGCGAACTACACACTAAACTTTTTCAATAGACAAATCCAACACCCGTTTGACGTCAATTCTTATTATGATTAGGATCGTATTGCGATTTAATTTCAATGATGCAAAGCATTAATTATTGTGAAATCACATATCATTTTCTAGGTTATGAACGTCCATCCCATCCCACCGTCTGGTGATAAAGGATAAATCACCGGCCGTGATACATGTCTCATGAAAGTGTTGTTTTACAAAATTGTTTTATGCAGCTGAGCCGGAGGTGGTGCGGGGTGTTCAATTATGATCCACCATTGCATTTTACGTCGTTTTCGTACCTTTTGTCTCAATCCTTTAGTTCTGTAATTTCTATTCTAGTTCAAATATTAATAAATATTACGTAATTTATGTGTGAGCATGTATGTGACGGGGCGTATAGTTTGCTTCTTGCTGCATTATTCATAGAGAAACTATTCTTTAATCGGGTTGTCACTATTTTAAGACATGGGTGTGTGTGGTTTTATTATAGAAAGAAATTATAAAGATGGAAATGCAACGCAAATTTGATGCATTTAAATTGTATTGCAAAACTAGTTCAGATGAAATGAAATGATATCAATGGGGTTTAAAGTCCCACTGTTCTGGACCGATTGGGCTAATAAAGACGAGGATGTGCAGTATCTTATTCAAATCTTCTTTTTAGAGAGACACTTTAACATTATCACGTGATATTTAACTGAATAAGATTGATGAGCTGATGTGGAAGTTGATTTAATTGTTTTGTAACTTGAGGTCATCAAGAAGTGGAAATAAACGCATTCAACGGAAATAAATGTAGATTTATACACACTTGTTTAAAAACTTCCTTTTTCATTTCAGGGCAGACAATCACCCCATCAATTGACCTCGTTTGCGTACAGCCATTTTGATTGGTTGCAGTTTGAATGTTTATTAGGCGTTTATTTTAATATAAGTGTAATTCGTCTCAAATTTTATGTTGTTATTAAATTCGGTTCAAAAGGGCAGATAGTATGGAATTTTTTCAGTTCGATGCAGATGATAACGACTGATTATTGGGGTCAACAAATTAAAACACTTTTAAATTAAAACCTATTATCAGGGTCCACCAATTAAACACCTTCAGATTAAAACCTATTTGAAAAAAAAATGTGAAATTTAAAGTGGCTGTCAGGATTATTTTGTAAATGCTTATTTTATTATTTATTTGCCAGTTGATCCACATGATTAACAGAACATCTAGGTTTTATCGGGCAATAGCTTAATCTTATTCTAAAATCACGACATTTCAAAAAGTATCTTGATGGTTTTTCATAAGATTTGTGCTCTTTTAATGGGTTTCCCAATTGTTAAATGCCACTTAAAGATAATGATCAATATGATATTGAATGGGGGTGGGGTGGGGGGCTTTGCAGTAATGTAGCGGTATGTTGAAAAGACAAAGTGCCATTGGAATTGAGTTTCGTAGTGTATATTCTCAGGCAGTGAATAATGTCCTCGGCTTGGAACCATCATATTCCTGAAGCAATGGCCAGAGAAATCCCTCTCTGCCCATTGCTGGATTGACTTCTGATTCTTGAACTTTTGGGGGAATGTTTCTATGCTTCCCGTTCAATCAACATGACAGTCCTACGTTTAATCTGGGTTTTCCTTAAAACTTTGTACAGTGATTTAAGGTATTAAAAACGGTGAAAGTATGTTCGTTTCCAAACAGTATTGTTTACATTTCATTCGACTTGATAGCCTCGTTTGTCACGCAATTAGTTTTACTGTAGTATTCTGCTATGCACGGGTTAGTTAGGCATAATAAAATCGTGAGCCATGACGTAACGTTATGTAAACATATTTGGTCCAATATTGGCACTCGTTTTAAATGTAAAGCTGTTGTAAAGCAGCTAGTCATTGGTTGTTAGTCGGACTACTGACCAATCAAAATTTAAAACAACAATATCCACTCATTACAGCAGTGAGTAGTGGGATTACCTCTAATCAAACGGAACACTGCGAGGAGTATGGGAACCATTAACTTTCTAGAACATAAATGTTTGACTTTAGCTGTTAGAGGAAACCAGACGATCCGTGAATTTACGTGGTGACCCTAGAGCTGAAATAGTAATCTAAACTAAAACGTACACATTAAAACACATGGAGGTATTTCAGATTGCATTTATTCAGATGGTTGATAAGGAAGTTTGAAAATGGGTTTGATTATGCAAATCAAACGCCAAAATGAGAATAAATAGTATCTTTACTTTGTCGAAAAAGTTTAGAAATGGTCGCGAAATTTGCTTGAAATTTAAAAGTTTACATAACACATAGGCCTATGTGAGACTTGATAATAATGGTTATTACTAAGCTTGCCATTAACCATTGGATTGCCAGCCAAAAGACAATGCTTACAGTAGAAGCTTTCGAGTAACACCATTAAACACGGATTGTCAGTAGCTTCTAAAAGTAATAGATGAATCGATAGCTTCCATGGGAAAAGGAAATGGTTGATAAGGTAGAATTCCAATCATAACAAAGACAGACGATTAATAACACAATATTAATTTATTCAACATAGAAGTCGACAGAGAGACACAGAGCATACAGATTATAATATTAACAACTTGCGGGGGATAAAACATGTACAGTTTATAAATGTCAATCTAATCAGCATAATACAAATGCAATGGTGGGGGGGGGGCATTTTAAAATATCAATGTGTCAATAACATACACGGGAGGGTGATAATACAGTTCATAAATGTTAATCTAATCAGCATGATACAAATGCAATGGTGGGGGGCATTTTAAAATATCAATATATCAACAACATACCTGGGAGAGTGATAATACAGTTCATAAATGTTAATCTAATCAGCATTATACAAAGGCAGGGGGAGGGGGTCATTTAAAATATTAATTTATCAACAACATACCTGGGAGAGTGATAGTTAAGTTTATAAATCAATGTTAATCTAATCAGCATTATACAAATGCAGCGGGGGGGGGGGTCATTTAAAATATTAATTATCAACAACATACACAGGAGAGTGATAATACAGTTCATAAATGTTAATCTAATCAACACGATACAAATACATGGGGGGGGGGGGTATACAGTTTAAGATATCAATTTATCAACAACATAAACGCGAGGGTGAAATACAATTCATGTGAGCAGACATAATATTAGACTACAGTATATAAATGTTAAATTAATCCACAACAAGACAGCATTTCGAAAACATGCATGATATATAAATTACGTTTATAACTATTAATTTTGAATTTAATCAGCGAATCAGACATAGCGTTTAGAATACAATTTTTAGATATAAAGTTAGATATAAAGTTTATCAACTACACAGACATGAAGGTGAGAATACAGTTTATAAATATTGAGATCAAAGACGGGGCAGTGATAATAAAGTTTATTACATTAATATGTAATCAACGGCTTAGACACAACGTTAAGCATACTGTTTGTAAATATCAATTTAATCAACAACGTAAGCACGCGGGAAAAACAAATACAGTCCCAATACTCAGCCAATCCAAAGCACGATAGACATGAAACTTGACATGCTTAATGCGTTTCGATTTTTGACAATTCCAAGTAGTTGGTGATGACGTTATGCTTTGTTCCTGGTTCAGTTTTGTATCATCCTTACGGAAAATTGGTATTTTATTTTTGGTTGGGCGTGCATTTTATCAACAACATACATGGGAGAGTGATAGTAAAGTTTATAAATGTTAATCTAATCAACATAATACAAATATGAATGCTTCATTTGTTTAAATTTCGTTTCAATTTTATTTCTTTAAGTCATTCCATAACTTTTGCAACATACCCTGGAACTCAATCTGTTACTGATGACGAGTTCACTACTATTTTTGCAATACGTATTTATTTTTATCATTATATAACAGCATAAAGTAATATTGATATTTACTAGATAGAAAACCTCCTAAAGGGTACAAAACTCGACCCTAAATATACATATTCTGAAAGTTGAAGAAAGGTGCTTTTTAATCAAATCTAATTTATTTGGCGCTTTGGATGTGGACTAAAATCACGGTATACGCTTTAGCAGAGCAATTTGAATAATCTTTTATCAGTGTTTTTATCTAAGTGGTGTTGTTATGTAGCGGGGAGACTTTCCAATGAACAGAAAGTGCTTCTGTTTGACATAACTCTGGATGACGAAGAACATGATAATTCCCGTGATGCATCTGGATGTTCCCTTTGGCGATATTTAAAGAGATTAAAAAGGGCAGTCCGATATTTTTTACAGATGATTAGATAAACAATAAAATCTAAAGCGGTACCGATAATTTCACAAATCGCACCAATTCGACTCATCAGTAGATACAAATATCTTTCCCGACCATTTATAGAAAATTCTGTGGATATCTGAGCCACGAAACTAAATGTTGAAGTTGGCAGGGCCAATATTACAAATAACGTTGTAGAAACGACTATGGCTAATGTTGTTTGAATCTCAGCAGGAGCGGCCGTATTCGGTCTTACGGAAGACCGTGTTTGGAGTTGTTTCCGTACTGCTCGGTGGTAACGCATGTAACACAGTGTAACAACATTGCAAATTGATACAGCTAAAAGTGGTAGATATACAAATAAAATCTTACAAACCATGCTGAATATATTAAAGAATACACCACTGGATTTTTGGTAGACGGACGGACTTATACCATAAACGGATCTGTTACTGTCGTTCGCAGTTAGTTGAACGACGTTAAATCGAAACAATGCGTTAGAATGAAAAATCAGGAGAACTGCGATGGTAGCCGAGATAACAATTAATGGATTTTTAGCCACACGCATGAAACGTCCAGAAATTGGTCTTGCGACAGCCATGAGACGCTCAAAAGATGTCAAAGCGGTCAGGGTATATATTGCTCTTCGGAAAGAAGCAGTAACAAAATTTGAAACATAAATTCCAAAAGTGAGATAAACCTGTGATGTAGTAGCGTTAACACCATAGACGTCAGATATGATCTGAAGGGTTAATTCGAGGAATGCGGAAATGACGTCAGATATACTTATAGCTACGAGGTAGACGCCAACTGCACAACGCATAATGGGTTTGCAATACACAATAATATTAAAGATATTAAATACTAATGTTAGTACTAAAACCACATACATTACATAACCCAGTATAATGGATGACTGGTTGTACCCGTCTATAGAAATAATACCCTGTGATGTTTGACTTCTGTTAGATTGGTTCTGGCTCTGTACAGTTTGTTTCATAAGTTCGGGATCAGAAAGAATAGTCGGGTTTGTCATAATTTCGGACAAATGGGGCGTTGATGTAACATGATCTCCCCCCGAAGATCTGGGTTTGCGCTTCTGAAGTTCCGTCCCTTCCGACCTCGTGTCTTGAATAACTTCAAACATTAGCTGTTTGGCGTTTTTAGACCGTAACACGCGTCGTCTAAAGATATTATGAACATCAAAACTTGCAAATCCAGGCTGTGGTTCTTCATATAGCGATGGAATTTCAGTTCCGACAACCAGATCATATTTCTGACTTACTAAAAGACCCATGTCAATATTGTGTGTATCTCGGTCCGTCTTGGTATACTGGGAAGTCTTGACTGATGCGATGTCTTTGAATGCTTCTTTTAATAAATTCGGATCATTATCTATTGTCCATTGGGAAGTGGTTCCAACTAGTGAATTACTAATCTCCTGAGAATCTATGTCCATATTACTTTTCGATCGAGAAGTAGTCTGTCGATTGAATCTCCTATATTTATCGTTTACCTCTAGAATATAATTAGTAGCCTTTATATTTATGCTGTATCTCTTTTGGGGGTTGTATCCAATAACTGTTTTTGAACTTGTCTTGTTCCAAAATCTGTTGTTTAAGTTTACATTAATCACATTTACGCCCCTCATTTTTCTGACAAGTTCCCCATTGTTTGGACCAATTCGTTTAGAGACCAGTAGTGGTATAGAAGCTCTGGATAAGGGATTGGAATCTTCCTTGGCGTCTGGTATATCTGTTTCTGCATGATATTTCAAAAATGGTGTGTATTGACTGGGCTTTCTAGCACTGTTAGCACTTGACACGTGATCACATACCTTGCACCATGAGTTTCCTTGTCCTATTTCGGAACCAACGCCAATAACAAAAAGAAAATCCAACACTAACATCGCAACCATAGGCTTATTGTTCTTAAACATTTTGGAATCGGAACACAAAAACATCGATATTAGCAATTCCCGATCACATTGATTTCACAGAAGCAAATTTCGAAGATTCTCGCTGCTGTGCCGATTTTATAACTATTTGATGTCCTTCCCAAGCTTGAACGTGGCAGTGTTGTTTTGGATTTCTAAAGATCTCCGTTGCTATACGGATATAATAATTATTTTATCGTCAATCTGCAATAAAAGTTTTTCAATACAAGGGATTCCAAGATTCTTCTTGCCACGGGTATTGTCTTTGTTCCTCATAATGTACACTTATCATTTAACAAAGGCGATTACCACTGTTCTTCCTAGCAACCGCGATAAATACGTTTATGTTTCATAGCTTTCATTCTATTATTGAGACGTATGCCCACGTCCATTTTTTTAAAGTTTCTATTTTCAATTACAATTTCCCTTAAAACATAGAAAATATATATAGGCATAGCACACAATCCCGATACTTGCTCGCTATTCTTATAAATAATACGCCCGTCTTCATTATCCCTGTCGGTGCCTAAATGAAAGACGTTCAGCTCTATTGCATTAATTCATTTAGAAATAATTATCTATTTCCCGGGTATTTGTACGGTTGACTACGCTTTTATATAAATATATTTTAGATAAAGTATTAAATTGAGCTTTAAAGTGGGGGTAAACGTATTTAATTTGTCGTCTTTAATCATAGTAACTGTTAGAAATATTCATATTAAACATACATTATGCAAGATCTAAATCTGCCTGATAATAGGTCTTTCTTTTGGCCTGAAATCTTATCTAAATTATTAATTAAACATTAATTAATTGATCCAAGCCATAATCAACTCTCGATAGCATAAGATTTCTCCGATTTTAAATAGATTAGAATGGGTTCAACCATATCTTGATTAATTTAAAATTGGACGACCGAGACTTTGCTTCGAACAACCAGTACGGTAGTTGGAGTTATCTCACACGGCTTGTCAAACCTTTTAAGGCTAATATCGTCGCTCACAATAGAGTAATTTGGATGAATTTTTCAAATTATTCATTTTACATTATCTATTTTCGAACTTTTATAACAAGAATGCCCAACTCTTTATTGAACTCTTAACTAATGCATGTTTAAGTTAGAAATATCCTGTCAGTTTAAGCTTTATTATATAGGTGGGGTGGGTGGGGCAAACTTTAATTTCAGATGATGTGGGATGTTTACAGGTAGTAAGCTGTAAATAACTAACGATGATTTTAATTTATTTGGATGATCAACGAAATTGTTCCTTTAAAGGTATGATGATAATAATGTATTTAATCTCTTCGGGTCCTTTAACAACCAGCAAGATAAAGACTCCCAGAATCATTTCAAAGCTATGAAACTATTATATTAATCGTCCTTTGTGTAATCATCGTTTATATCAAAGGCAGTATTACGGATACGAGTTGATTAAAATTTTTCTGGAGACCAATAAAGCCTGTTACAAGAACTTTAGAGCACATAATATGATCCCATAAAAGTGAATGAAACCAAGTTGGATATATATGCTCATCACGCAATTCCACAACAGAGTATCCGATATGTGCTCGAAAACTTCTTTCAATCATTCGATTATCTGAAGAGATGATCGTGTGAGTTCATGGGACAACGGTATATTATACCTCAACACCCGACCCATATGACGATTTGGCTACACAGGCTATCTATTTAGTCGCATAAAATATCTAGATTCAATGTTAATATATAATGAATCAGATATAGCACCGGAATCCAAGACACGAGATTTATATCAAAAGCTAATATCTCGGATCCGAGAAGAACTATTTGACTGAAAGTTGCAGCATATTCTATTTATATTATCCAATTTTTAACTATTAGAGTGAGAACTGCCAACTCTAATCCCATAATGCCCCTTTAATTGAATACAGCGTATCTAGAATATTAACCAATTGCATTAATTGAATACAGCATGTAGAAAAGGGAAAATATAAATCAATTGCACCAATTGAATTAATTGAACATTTTTATGGACACACAATCAATACAAATTAGAATTTCAAATAAAGGGACGTATTTTCTAATTTGAAAGTCAAGTCTTTAGTTATAGTATTTTCATTATTTTTTTTTAACTACAGCCTGCTGGGGATCATTGTTTGTTTGTAGAGCCGTCCCTGGTTCGAACGATTACCGTTTTTATTTCAACATCTTCTTGGTAGCGGTAGAACACTTTCTTGGTGAAGACATTTTCCCTTCCTCCTTCCATGAATGATACATTCTTACAGCTACCATTGTTTTGTGCTATTTTTTGTTAGATTTTCCCTTTAAATTGTATCATCTAAATCTGACTTGTCTTGTTGCACACGAAATTGTGATACCCAGACTCTGTCTTTGTTAGTTTTCTCCTATAGATCTAAATTCACTCATATTAATTATAGCACTTGTGTGGTTAAATCTCGCAGTAATCTAAAATATTGCGTATAGTACACGTTTATCTGACCAGTTTGGCTGGTTTGTCTTGTTGCACACTAATTAATTGTGATACACAGTCTACGTGTTTGTAAGTTCTGAGTCTGAGGCCATTTCCGACGATGTGCTCTCCTCCATATCTAAATCTATCATAAAATAGCACCTTTTTGGTTAACTGTCGCAGAAATATAAAATATTGCGTAATAGTGCAAGTCAATCTACCAGTTTGTCTACAAGTGAAAAAGTAATGAAAACATCTGACCGGTTAACTAATCACCATTCTATGTAACGGGTAGCTTTCATAGGCGTAGGAGCTCAAAGTAATTCAGGGGGGCATAAGAGAAAATTGCCCGAAATCAATATAATATAATTAATATAGTATATATATATCGAAATCAATATGATCAATATATAGTATATTATATTGATTATATATAATCAATATAATATAATATAAATCAATATATTTCTAAAAAATTAAACAATATTTTGATATTCAGAGATCATCGTCTCACCAAATTGATCGTACAAATCAGGACTCAGGAACAAAAGTAAAACATTTTAGAAATATGAGAGGCACGTCCATACGGCAGAATGTTCACAATTTCGTACAGTTTCTCAAGTAGTCCAATAGTCTTTTTACAAAAAGTGAGAGGTGCGACCATGATGTCCAGCAAACATGACGTCCGAAAACGGGTGAATCCACCCTGGCAACTGGCTGTTTCCTAGCAGTTTTCCATTTGGATCGTTTCCTCTGCCGTTTTCCGGCCCGATGCCCGTTTTTCGGGCAATACCGTTTTTTCGGGCATATTTATCATAAGAGAGCTTCGGGCATATTTTCGGGCATGCAGTGGACAAGAAAAAGACGAGAAAATACTTTTCGGGCATTGTGGATCTCATAGAAATAAGTTAGTTATATTTTTTCTCTAAACATTAATAGAAAAAAAAGGTCGTCGAATTTTTCATTTCGGGCAATACCTTTTTTTCGGGCATACCTATCATAAGAGAGCTTCGGGCATATTTTCGGGCATGCAGTGGACAAGAAAAAGACGAGAAAATACTTTTCGGGCATTGTGGATTTCATAGAAATAAGTTAGTTATATTTTTTCTCTAAACATTAATAGAAAAAAAAAGTCGTCGAATTTTTCATTGCCCGAAAATAAATTTCTGGGGGGGCAAATGCCCCCCCTGCTCCCCCGGCTCCTACGCCTATGGTAGCTTTAGACATTTTACGTTTGGTGTATTGATAGAAAGCTGAATTAAACAACGACAGGAATGGGTATTTTGCATAAAGTATGATGAATTGTATGTGAGACAATTTAACTGCGGCGCGCCTATTTCCTTCATCTCAGAATAGGCAATTGTCGGACTCTATATCTATTATTACTAATCCTTACGTTATCAAACTACTATTGTATAAACTGTGATGTTCAGTCAGTGTTTTGGCCATATGAACTATGCGAACATAGAAATGAAGGCTTTTCCTATTTCCAATCCAATTAGGGGATCATGTGGCTAAGTCGGGTATTCGATTCCTGCATTGGCCGAAAAAGTTCATCCAGGCTTTTTTGGCGTGGCTTTTACCTTGTCAGTGATGGAGGACGGAGGGCCTGGCAGGGACAGCTATCATGTGATTCGGATGGGATGATAAACCGAGGTCCCGTGTACATATTGGCGTGCACAGAAAAGATCCCTTGGCAGTTGGAATTTGATAGAAGACTGGGTCGTAGCGCCGCTGCCAGGGCAAAGATGTCTTCATAGCACACTGTATGGCGTATGCCCGTCTTTATAAGCCCAGTTTATGAGCAGAACAGTAGGACGTTAAAAAGCATTTCATTTCCAATAATCATACCACCATTAAAATCCATTATAAGCGATGACCTTTATTAGCAGTTCTACACTCTGGAACATACGAAAGATATGTAATGAACAATATATATACATATTAATATATCTGTGAATTTCTCAGCGGTGGCTCTACTATCCGTGCCCTCATGACTAAGCACAATGGCGTTCACTTGTCAACCTTGACATAATATTATTGTTCCACGGACGAATAGGACTTGTTCTGGACCTACTTTATAAATGACCACGTTTATACCCATGCATGTACCAAAATTCCGAATCTGTCGAATTTAAGTATTTGTATGTGAGAGAACCGATTTGTGTTGCGTTTACAACACGCTTGAGATTTACAATCACCTAATAATTATAAAAGCGGCGAATATTCAATACGCCTGGTCTGTATATTTTAGACACAATGCACATTGAGAAATCAAGACAAGCATCAACAAAATTTCAGATTAAATGTTTACTAATCCCATTGATACTAGGTTTATCATCAATATATAATTCTTTGATTTTTTATTTGTTTCCGACTCCATCAATAACGCGCCAGATAAAACACAAATTCATTCTACATGGTATGATTGTTTTAATACAATAGTGCTTTTATTATAGTATGAATGGAGTAACAATGTATTTCCTCTCCAATCGGTTTACTGTTGTTTGAGTTAATAGACTTCTAGTCTCGTGTACAATGATCTATTCAACGGGGAACTACACAAATAAAACCAAAGCAAAAACAAAAATTCTTCTTTATCATCAGGCAAGATACTTTGAACAGTAAACATACTAAGACAATATAGACAGGGTTCGCAACAGCCCCCAAGCAATGGCGCTTTGGGAGGGCCGCGCATAAATGAGGTACGGGGGGGGGGGGCCAAATTGAAAGAGTAAAGCCGAGCAAACGCCATGCAGGGTGCTAAGATGATGTAATTGTTTACGGATAGGGCGTTTCCGCATACTCTTCTCTTCACATTCCATTTGATAAGTGTTATTGTACGTGCACGCTAACGCGTACATTGGTTGTGCATTGCCAGGAAGTTACCGGACCGAAAAAAACACGAGGAATTTGTTTACAGTTTATCTGGTGCACTGCCGACGGTCAAATATTCGGTCGAGGCCATATCATTGTAATAATAAGACTTTCATCTGTATCAACAGATATTACTTGATAGCCTGGGCCCTGTTTCATAAAAACTTAAGCTAAAATCACTAAAATAGATTTTAACTAAAATCAAAATGAAATTTTAAATTTTATGCGTTTCACGAAGATTGATTGTAACTTAACATGCAATTTTAAGAGATTTTAGTTAAAATCGCCTGCGCCCGCGCAGTGCACATTTCCGCAGCAGGTACTTTTTGTGAGAGCAAATACGCTTCGAAACTAAAAACTGTTGACAGATTGAATTTACGGTTGCAATATCAATGGGGAGAGTTTCATCCGTTGTAGCAATGTTTGCACACGGTTAGACAGTCGTAGAGAAGTGAAAAAATTAGATTGTTATCTTATTTTTTTAGTTCGAAAAGTATCGGTGGGTTGGCCTTGAACTTGCATTTGATTCGTGACCTTGGCATTTGATTTACTCACAGGCTTCAAATGGAAAAAATGTGTATCACTAAATCGCTTGGATATGTAGTTTTATGGTATTTTGGACAAACATATGATATTTGCGACTCAATTAAACGAATAATCTAAGCTGTATTTATTTTTTCGTATTTTAAAAGTATTTATTAACTTTAAAATTAATACACCAAATAGCCAATGTTCCGATGCCTAGATTTGAAATGTCATTCCCATAGACCTTTTCAATGGTACTTTGCCTATATTACTAAATTAAATGATTTTTTACCGCAAGATAAAACAGCTATGTTATGATGTTTTATTAACGTAAGACTTCATTAAGAAATACTAATAAATTTATTAAGGTCCCCGCACACGAGCGCATTTTGCGTACGCATTTAGCGCCGCGCTAAATGCGTACGCATTTGGCGCAGAAATACGGTGCCCGCACACGAGCCGAAAATGACGCTGCGCGAAAGCTACTGCGGCAATTGTGTCGTTCACGTGACCACCACTCATCCGAAAATGGCAGCCGTGAGTGAATCGTCGTCGTCGTCATCGTCATCGGAAGATGAAGAAACAGCCCTTGCAGTGTTACTTCTTTCATAAATCGACGATTTTATCCTCTAAAATTGCGTCACTGACGAACTCACTGGGTGCCGCCATTTTGCAGTAGTGATGACGCATGCGCATTGACGACGAATGAAACGCAAATACCGCTGAGTTGCCCGCACACGAGAGCGCAGTTGGCGCTGCGTCAAAAAATATCAAACATGACAGATATTTGGCGAACGTCAAAATGCGCTCGAAAATACCCCCGCACACGAGCCGAAAATGACGCTGCGCCATTTGCGTACGCAGTTTTCGGCTGTAGGCCTACACGAAGATATTTTCTTTATAGATAAGAGTGCTTTTCTTCCCACGACATTGAATATAAATATATGATTTTTCTTTTATTTTAGTGTTTAGTTTACTGGGGTTTTGAGTGACTTTTTTTTCTTGGAGTTCTAATATGGAACGCCACCCAAATGCTTAAATTGCCTTACAATAAAAAAGAAACGGGTGGACCGATGCTGTGAAAAGAAATTGAATGAGAATTGTTATGTGACCCGGGACGTTCACAATTTTATCATTATTCCAATTATATCCATATGTCACAATAGATCTAACAATGTAGCTCTAATCAATCTTTGTTAATGCCTTGATTTTAAGTTAGGAGAGGGTGACGCGTGCTATCCTAAGTTAAAATTGATTTTAGTTAAAATTTTCCTTAAAATCGGTTTGTGAAACGCCACTTTTTTAAGTTAGGAATAGATTTTAACTTACAATATTATTTTAGTTGATTTTAACTAAAATGCTTAAAATTGTTTTGTGAAACTCATCTATCTTAAAGGAATAATCCCAGTTACATTTTGGGGCTTAAAATTGCTTAATTTTGTATGAAAGGCCTTTAATAACTTATAACTTAGCCCCTAGCAACTACCTCAAGCGTTGTGATACGTTTTCAAAAAATTTCCAATTGTCGGTATTGCTCTGTGTTTGAAGACCGGCGTCTTGGTTGCATCCTAAAAAGTGCCTGGATAATACGCGTCTACATGCTGAGTGTGCGCAGTGGCATTTCTAATGCTATCGCTTACCGCAAGCTCTCTATTATGAAGTGTACAATAGGTATCGCATGTAGTCGCATTTATCAAGTGGTTGGCCCGAACTATTTAAAAAGTCTAGTGTCCGGATATTTGATTGTGGTGCGATTTTGACTTTCACGTCCAAACGACTGAATATTTTGAACTGAACTTTTCAGACAAGGTAAATACACAATTCCTCTGTATTTTGGCGTTAAAATTTCATACGTATACGAACTTGTAATTTTCAGATTCTATGAAATTCGGGATTCGCACTTTAAGTTAGGATGAAATTTTAGTTTAAGACGATTTTAAGGAGATTTAAGTTTTCGTGAAACAGGGCCCTGGCCAAGATCTCCGTCTAGTAGTTTAATAGTAATTGTTGTGTATGGTCAAAATACTTGAAATCTACACACACCTCAATTAAACAACAAACGCATTATATCAGATCAGCATAAACTGCGCTGAACTGTCGCCTGTAAAGATAATGCTTCACTCAAAATGAAAACTAAGTGACAATAATTAAGGTACACAATGCAAGACAATAAGGCAGTATTTCCCAAATATTGTATCATAAAGATGAAGAAATAAACTATCTATAAATAACGATTTTCGTGAAATGTAGTAAATGAGTAACGTTAAATGATTTTATATAGTCGTCCAGGTGCCAACTGTGGGGTTGAAGTCGATACCCCTATACCACAAGAAATAGATGGCGCACATTAATTACTTGCCCATTTAACCTTTTATAAAGCATCGACCAATCGTTATTAATTCTAAGCGTAAAACTATCAATAATTAAAGGGAGAAAACTCTCCATTTCGCCTGACTGTAAGGTGACTGCTTCTGAGAATCAGTCGCGTTCATACTCTCAGACATAATGCTTCATTCGAAAAAAAAATCCATTAAGATAGATACTGAGACTGTTTGTCCGCTCATGGCCAATTGTTTTTAAAAATCTGTTGAAAACTGTAGCCTCTATCATGTTCACACTGTTTAAGAAATAGGGGCGACCCTCCACTACAACCGGTCAGATCATTGTGTCAGAATGGCTATATAAAGTATAATTATAAAAAATCACGAAACTAAATATAGATCTTGTGTGTTGTTAAAAAAGTTTACGAAATTTATCTTGGTTCAAAATTTACCTTGATCAGTTTTTGCTCCTAGGTTAGAAATTGGAATCAGACCAGTTATTTGATAATCTAGCTTACAACCATGGACGGAACAAACTTTAGACATATACTTAATGATAGCTTGGTGTGGTCAAATTTTGTACTCTTCTTTCATAATCAGTAACTTATTGTCCTTAATACGCAACCGATGGGGTGTAAAACTATCGTCATTCCCTCATGAGCTGTCGCTGAAAAGAAGTGCCCGGAATTTGAACTTGGTGGCTGTGCGAGGGGTATACTTCAAACACCTTTATTTTTTCAATACTCCATAACTATGATTTATAATTTAAGTTGCAGATGGAAAAAAGCTAATGCCGTGTGCACATTAAGTCGTAGATAGCAAATCTCATCTCTCAACCCTCAGTTCTCAACGTTTTTAGCTACGTTCTCGTAGCTAATTAAATCGCACCTATGTCATCCCTTTCAGTGATTGTTAGCGGCCTAGCGAATATTCACTGCAATCAGTGTTGGGGGCGGGGGCATAAATGAAATGCCCGAAAATAATCTTCTTCCCTTTAGCGAAGCTGAGTGTCGAGAACTCAGGACTTGCATTCAAACAAGGCTGGCGCTACTGGCCACATTTAGTAAGACATTTCGTGTTGCAATTATCAACCTATTTCAATAACACTCACAGATCACGATAGCATTGATAATATCACAGAGTAGCCAAAATTTCGACCTCTGTCGGTCAGCATATTCCGAGATGCGTAGTAACCCGATATGTTTGAAACCGCTAAACGGAAGTGTTCAATATTTTTGGCTACTCCGAGATATTAATTTTATCATTCTAAACGTTTCATGGATATGGGCTGATAATTGTTATCTGTTGTGCCAGATGAAATGCGTGGTAAACTGGCATATCAGAAATCGCCACACCTTAGATATTATGTCATTCTGTAACTTTCCGGGATGGCGGTTGATAATTGAGGTCTGCAGTCCTGCCACATAAAATGTGTGGCATCTCGGTAGGCTATATTGGAATGGACTAACCGGAAGTAGTCAAAATTCTGGTTAGGCCTACTGTGCATAATATTCTGTTTGTTTCGTGGATATCGGTCGATAGCTGCGGTATGGAGTTTTAAGGTCATTTTGAAATTCTTGCTTACCACATGTGACAAATAGCCACAGTATTAATACAATATTCACTATATTGGGATGATGTTAGATGTACTTATCTGACCACTCTGGATTTATATTGACAGTTTGGCAACGGTTCAAGCTTCCACTGGAGATGAGCATCACGGATCAACGTCCTTTGACCTTGTAAGGTTTCACATTGCCACAGCCGGTTCAAAGGAGGTTTGATACATGTACCTATCTTTGTGTTTATACTGGAGATGTGCCTTAAAGGATGATTGGGCGTGGCTGACCAATGGTGACGTTTTGACACTGGCCATGCATCTGTAATGCATATGCGGCAATGTGTATGTAATATACATTGGAGGGGGGAACCAATGAAGTGGCTTAATGACCTTAACTGAACTTTAGTTTTAATAGCTCGCACCTCCACCCCTAGTTTAAGCAAAAGCATAACTAATAGTTGTACTCGACTGAAATTTTCAATAAACTTTTTTTAGAATGAAAGCAATTGTGTCTTACAGACTCGACCAATCAAATGGCACTCCTTAGATGACACTAACTGAATCAGAGTCAATTTCTTTTCATCAGAAAAAGTGGAGACCAATGAATCCATTTTAACAGTCTCCCCCCACCCGATTTCTTCTACTGGGGAACAAAAATAAACAGCATCATATTGGATGTGTAATCTGGTTGTATATTATTCAGCATGATATTTAAACAGAACACTAGAAGATACAGAAATATGAATACAATGGTCTTAAAGCAGAAACTAGCAATAATTGAATACATCAAGTCATTTCAAATATTTATATATCAGAAAACTTTAAAGAATTAACTTCAAAAACTACAATACATTTGAAATTTAAGTAACTTCTAAATTAATTTCATATTTGAACTTAAACTGATCACGTTAATTCCAAATTATTATTAGAATATTAAAACTTGAAGATGATCCAAAATTTTGCCACAGTTAAATTTCGAGCGACTTTACCAAAATATTGTAATATTTGAATTTTAACAAATTCCTGTAGTTTATTCCATACATGTATGTAGACAACTGAGCAGTATGCATGATAATCAAATGACATTAATAATTAGATTCGAGCTACAACTGTATATAAAATAAAGAGAGTATTCAAATTTTCAGATAAATTATAAAACTATGCAATTACTATGAGCGAAATAAACATTTTTGCACAATACCATTCCAAAGAGAAACCAGAACCGAACAGAAAAATAAATGTCCATATAACCGTAAGAAAAACTCAAAACAAGTATTCATAACATTTAAAGTTGAATAAAACGATAAAACATTTTTAAAGATCAACAGCACTTGAAACATTTAGTATTTGTATAGATAGAATTACAGCTCTCGTTTCATTTTAGTCATGACGAAATCCCTGACAACAAAATCACCAATCAAAAAAATAAATGATCAGTCAATTCATATGCCAGAAATATAAGGATTCTGAAGGATTTTTCTAGAACTGAGGAGCACAGACATTGTCATACATTTTAGTTATATTTATGGAGCCTATTAAAAAAAAAAAAAGGTTTAGGAAATTTAGAATTGAGAGCTGTGAATAGACGGTTATATATATATACAAAGATCTATTTCTAAGAGAATTAATGAAATCATGTCATACACATGTACTTCAAACTCTCATTTATAGCCTGTGACAAATAGTGGAAATCCTGGTGCATGTTCAAAACAGAATTTATGTACATGATTTCAACTTCATAAAAATACAGACAACAGTTGTAAAAGTTTATGTGGGTTGTTTAAGAGAAATCCTGACACATATGGAATATTTTTTTTTTAATGTTTTTAATCAATTAACATGCTATATAGCAAATTAATTCTTTTATATCAATATGCATAATAATATGCAACCCTTCAATAATACAAGAATGATACCCATACGGCATACATAATGTTTTTATAGTAGCACTGAATGGTTTCAACACCAAATGAAGCATTTTTTAAAATAATATTTTACATTTTGCAATTCATTCTCACTGATCTTCAGGGTTTTCTTCAATTAGCACAACACGATCGATAACAATTCATAAAGGATCTGGAAATTAAAAAGTTTGTCAATCACCGAATATTATCTCTCTCTAGGGCATTTTTTAAATATTTTACAAAGATTATTTATTAAGATGGTGAAAAGCAGACTGATTAATTAATAAAAATTTCTAAATTAATTATTCAGCAACTTTCTTGTGAGAGCATATCATGTCTTCTCCCATAGCTGACAATACAGTGACCTGAAAAATTACAAAAAAAATATTATTGTCCAAAACTAAAAAGTTTGGATATTCATAAAATTTTTTATGACTTCCTCACACAGTCCTTATTATTCTTATAGTCAGATGTCATCGAAGATATCCTGCGAGTAATTTCTGAAACGTGGTGTAATGGAGATTTGGTAGTACAGACCTTAATTCAAAAACATTCAATTACTGCGCGAGCTTTGCAAGTAACTGACTTATTCACAAATATCCTTGGAGAGTAACATTATTAGAGACCAAGAACTATGACAAATGACAGTCCATTAATTTACTTCATTCCAGAGATGTAAAGATTTTATTTTCAAATGTTCTTCACTAGAAGTGAGCCTTCTTGTCATTTGTAAGTAATATTACTAATATTTATTCAATACTTGAATTATTCATACTAATTCCAAAAAGAAAACCTATTTATGCGGTTGCTGAGATTAATTTAATAATGAATAATAAAAGAATATTTCGTCCAATTTATTTTGGCTGAATGGGAAAATAGTAGTTTGCTTATACGTCTACCCATATATAATGTACATTTGATGTTTGAGAATCTAGAATGAAAGTGACATCGTCTGCTAAAATATACTAATAATAACAAGTCATTTAATAGCACTTGCATGTACGTAAGGCACCTTGTTCTGACTATAGCTACTGTTATTCTAATCCTAATTCTCAGCATTTCTACTTTATTCTATTCTTCGTAACATTGTGTAATTGTATTTCATCGTAGATATTGAATTAAATAAAGAAACTATAGCAGAAAGTTTTAAATTTTCATAAAAGAATAATACATTTTTCTATGAAAAGTTTCCAAAAATGTTACATTTCAGGTGAGTATAGCGTGCGCGCGAGTAATGAACTCTCAATTTCAATGCTATAATGGCAACTTGGCTAGCCAACTAAAAGTTGAAATACAATATTAATTACAAATCTTGTGAGTTAAGATATAGTTCAAGATCATACTTACACAAAGATTTTCCCCTTGTTCGAAACATTTTTGTATATTATTGCCAGTTTCTCCCTCTGGTAGTTTAAGATTTTCCCTAATTTCACCGGCGTCGTCCATCAGAGATACAAAGTTTTCATCTGTGATATCAACTAACTGAAGAAAACAAAAAGTCTACTTTACATAATCTGGACAGACAGGAGCGAGTCCGAGCGACAACAATATATGTCCACATTCCTAGATGACAGTCAAACAGAAAATAAAGTGAAATCATTTCTAGTTTAAATAAAGGGAGAAAATTCTTTTCAGTCTCAAGGTAAGAATGCTGCATCTGAATGCTTCATCCGTCATTTTTTTTTAAGACGCATAATCGCTCGCAAGCACATGCAGTCTACCTGAATATCAACTGAGGGGAGGACGAAACTGAAAATCAATTAGTAAAACATTGACATATAAATTTATTTTTTTTAAAAATGAATATTTTCAGAGAATATTTGGATGAGCTGTTTGTTAGAACCTTAAACATGCATTATGCAAGAGTTAAATCTGCCAATAACAAGTCTTGCTTTAGGCCTGAAATGTTATCAAAATTATCAATTAGACATTAATTAACTTATCAAGACCATAACAAACTCTTGATGTCAAGGCTAGCCTTGATGTTGGCTGGATTAGATTCCATATGCTGCTTAATGGCCATTGATAATTAAATTTAAAACATGGATAATCGAGACTATGCTGGTTATAATGTATCTTTAAGTAAAAATTTTTAGGTTTAGGGTGTAGGCCTTTTCGATTGTTATAAGAAAAAAACATACTTTTGATTGATTTTATTCTGAGTGAAATTCAGGGCTTGTCACACAAAAGCTTAAAGGGACAATAACACTCTCGCTGGCTTGACAGCTCCAGAAAATAAATACAGTGGACTCTGTCACATCGGACATCGTACGGGGTCGTGACAATATGTCGGAAGTCACAGAGTGTTGGAATACCCAGTTTTGTCAAAACCGCAAATATTGTAACTTCGAAAACCGAAAGTATTATTATAATGTTGATTCGAATCACCAGAACGTTATTCCCTTTAAAAATGATAAACTATTCTGTAAATTCTTCGTCGTCTTCAGTTGATCGCACAGTTGTGTTTGCTATCACGTGTTCATTGATAATCTGTCGTTCTATGTCAAGGTCGTCGTCACACGGTCCAGTGAGATCCGTAGGGTTAACAATCATTGAGCTGAAGCAAGCCGACGTTACGTTCTCAGTGGCCGTTTTATGACCTTGACCCTCATCGGCGAAAGCTGCGGTCAATGGTTCAATACTACGGGCGTTTGTTATACATTTCATCCGCTAACGCAAACGGCTATACACTGTGTTAGTTAACCGCAGCTATTGACGATGAGGGTCAAGGTCATAAACCGTAACGTCCGCTCATTTCAGCTCAACGTGGACAAACTTACGTTATTCGGGTTCAATCAGCATGCGTAACGAATGTTTTTAACGGACTGCTAGGAATATTTGTACAACCGAATTAGTGGGAAAATTCGTAGATATTCTTGAGTATTTGTCACAATTACTATCTTACAAGAGATTATAAAATTATCAAGGTAATCAGCAAAGACCGACACGATTGCGAGTTTCAATCTTACCGATAATTGATTGGTGATTGACTGTTAATCTTTTGTGGCATCACACCCATCAAGTTTTAATCTAACGGACAATTGATTGGTAATTGCCTGACACCTACAGATTTAAGGCCGGATTATACGGTGACGATTCAATAGAAATTATGTGACGGGACGGCTGATTGATGTCGAAATCCGGAACTGACAGAATCTGGACTTATCAGATTATTTTGGGCTGAAGTAATAAGGAAATAAATCGGGACATGAAAATCATGTCGGATGTCACAGAAATCCGGAGTGATCAGACATCGGATGTGACAAGAGTCCACTGTAATGCCTTATTCTAAGTACTAGATGTTTATTTGTCCTACCTGATGCATAATTTATCCATTACATCATATTTTACTTGTCCAGAGGGTTTGAAAATATTTTTAAATCCAAGTTACATTTGAAATGGTTTATGTGAGGCTTTTTAACCATTTTAATTTTTTAAATTGGGTGTGTTAAGATGAAATTTGTATTATCAACTGACTGGAATATTGTAAAATAATACAATTTGTAGAGCAGAATAAAGATTGAGACATTATTCAGTTACAAGAGTGGTATTGAGCCTTTAAGCTAACATTTTATCTAATGTAAATATGATGTTTTAAATATGTGCTTCACAAATATCCATTGTAATTTAAAATGGACATATGCGGTTTAACATCCTCTTGACACAAACCAGGTCATTTCGGGACTAACACATGGTTCAATTTTATTTCAATAATTCGCTTGGAATTAGGGTTTTAAGCTATTGGAGAAAACCAGAGGACTTAGAAAAATGAATAAAAACCATGTCAGTGGACCTAATGACAGGCTAGATGTTACAGTGTGCCCCCCCCCCCCCCATTTAAAAAGGAATTTTAATAGATAAGATACAAATATACGACCACATTTCAATGTGTGCTTATAAAAAGCTGTAAACAATTTGTATGCCTTCATATTGATGCACTATTGTGTACATGGCGTGGTCTTATGTCTTTCCAGTACCACCTGTTGTTACTTAAAATACTTTGAGACATGTACTGCCACGACATTTTCAAGCGGCGGACCTCCTTTGCTGTGTCTTGATAATCAAGATCAGAGCTGATGTAGAATGTTGTTGATGTTTCTATAGTAACTCGTATTTGAAATTCCCACATCTTTAATCTAACATCCATTGGGATATAACCCCACCACTAAAAGTAACACTATGATACCCTATGCTATCTTCATCTTAGAGGGGATTATTCAATAATACTCCTAAGGAAATAAAAGAGTATGCATTGCCATTAGGCACATGAAATTTTAAAGGATACTCGCGCACATTATTCTGTGTGAGTAAATACATGTACTTGCCCCAGTCGTGCAAGTCTATATTTGCGCGAGTAGTCATCCACTTGCCACCAATTTGCTTGTGGCAAGCCTTGCATTCTCTCAACAATTCTCACCTGGTATTCAGTTCGTTTTACGTTTGGTACTTCAACATTGTGGGTAGAAGGACAAATATCTTCATATTTTTTGCCTGTGAATACATCAAGCCCTGTTAGATGAACCTAGAATATAAAATATACTGTTAAACTGAATATCGTTAGGGTTTGTCCTCACATGATTCACACCCGATTTCAAAAATATGTTTGGAATCATCCTCTCATGACCCCAATTATTCACATGAAATTTGAAAATCTATTAAAAAAGGGTTTCAGCGAAGGGAAGGTTAAGTCTGGAAAAGAGCTGAAAATTGATACGGTTCATCTTCTCAGGACCAAGCAAAATGTTCTGTTTCCGTCTACCTGACTGACCCATCACAAAACCTGCTCACTTTATGTCAAGAGAAACAAGCCAACATTGAGGCTGATGACCCGTAACCACAGTCCCAAAATAAACAGACACATTAATTGCACAATTATCTTTTTGAACTATATAATCAAACTGATTATCTGAGAAAGAGCAAGAAATGGGGCTTAACACCCACTCAACAAAAACTAGGTCAGTTCAGGAGAAACATTCAATCAAAATAATGTGTTGGAGAGAGAAATATGCCTCAATTGAAAGGACTTTCTTATGAGTTGCTAAAGTGTAAAGACTTATCTTCAATCAAATAAAGATTCATACTTTCAAAACAGATCTCATCCTCCTTTACTAAGAAGACCTTAGAATTATACAGCCCTGAACCCTGCTTTATAGAGTGTTCCCCGGTTATATCTGCACCATCGGATTGTCACAACAGGTGACTAAAGGTCAACGCTAGTCATGTGAGTAAATGTCTTGATACTTTACGTAAAATTTGAAGTCAAAATAAAAATCTGTAATAAGCAGACTTAGCTTACATATTTTACTCTTATAATTATATGGACTAGAGTTTCAACTAAAGGCATTTGATATTGGGCTTACTGTTAACACCCCTATGGACTCAGGCCAAAAAAAAAAAAATGTTGTGGTTCTGGTTACATAGCCCCAAAAAATTAGGGTGGGTCGGTAGGGATTTTTTTTTTTTGATTTTTTTTTTACCATTACAAATGACGTTGGCGAGATTACACATCATAGGTAGCGACTGATTGACAAAATAAATAATATTTATTGACCTCAACACTCTACAAACCAAGTTTCAAAAGGAAACAGAATAAGTTGATGTGATGAAATAATATTAAAATAGACAGGACAGTAAAACCGTTTACATTGGCCGTCAAGTGATGCCTTGTGGGGGTCAAAGTAGACGACCCTACATACGGGCCACTGTCACACCAGCACTGTACAGCATGGCTATATAAATGAAAGGGACACGTGTAGTAAATTCTTTGGAAATATAGCTGACATGTTTAAATATTTATGGCAATACTAATCATTTAAAGAATTAAGGCTTGGAGCATTTTTAAATCAACCTGCTTACAACTGGTCAATCAATACCTGATGTCAAAAATACGTCATCTGTCAAACTCAAAAGTACCTCAAAAGTACCCGGTACCGGTAAGACTGATGGAGAAATGAAATGGCAAGAATGAAGAATGAATGAATTTAGTTTGTGCTATAAAACTAAAAATTCAGACAAGTGTCACAAAGTTATCCTGTATAAATATTGATCAAATGTGAGTGATAAATTTGTTAATGAAATTTGTTAACGTAGCCGATATTTCAATTTGCGTAATCAGGAAATCGTTTGCATGTTTTTGAGCTCGCGCGACCACACGTAACTAGTGGGTATCGTTCGCGTCAAATTTTGTGGCGTGAATAAATGAATTTTATTCATCTTGAAAAGTTAAGGAAAGCATTGATTTTGAAATACAAAAAAAAAATGCTGTGGTGCCGTAGCAGTACCATTCTGCTACGGCATTTGTCCTGCCCGCTCTTCTCGTCGTCTGCTATTTAAGCCTATTGCCAAATTACTTCTATGAAAAAGTAGCCGCTAATTATTTTACGGGATTGTTTTAAACAGTTCCTGCGGATACTTTTTCCAGCTCCCGTGCTATTTCTAGGCTCCCAAGTCCTAAAGTGTGTGCGTTTATTTATACAAACCTTGAATCTTGATCAATGTTGCTCGGCTGTTCGGTCGACCACGCTTTCAGTCTCGCTCTGTGTATCAAGCGCTGTGATTGGCTGTCGTCACGGGAAGAACCAACCAGACTTCGCGACTCATACGACGATATAACGGCTCAGTATCGAAGTTTCAGAGACGTTTGTTGACAGTTTACACACCCCCCAAAATTTAAAAAAATTATCATCTCATTAGGGTCGCAGCTGAAAGATAGGGTCGGTCGGGTAACCAGAACCACATCATTTTTTTTTTTAGGGCTCATCTCTAATGGGTACCAACCTTAGCATGTCCGTGTTTTCCGGTTTTCGAGGTGGTCATTTCAACAATCTTGACAGGCTTTCCTTTGATGAGGCAATATTCATTTTTACGAAGAGCAGAGCATTGCTTGGGATAGGTCAAAGATGCACCGGATTCAGCTTTTTCAAACGTTACATCAGCAGCATCTCCCATGATGAAATGTCTGAAAAAGAAATTCAAATCACTAAGATTGCTACAAATAATTGTTAGAATTTGCCTTGTTTTTAAATAACTAGAATTTAGAATGTTTCATCACAAATTGAGCAAGGTCAAAGTCAATATATATTAGTTAAGTTGCAAAATATAGACATATCTTAAGAGTGGCACCTGAAAAAGAATTATAAATATCTCAACAATTTATGATCAATAGTTGAAATATTCAGTACATCTACAATATTGTAATACTTATACAATTAGTGATGGTCCGATATGGCACCTACCGGTTTTACCGATATCAGATATTGACAGCGAAATATATCGGCCGATATCTGTATGTCAATTATTTTATGCGGTAATTAAATGATACATCAAAGCGATAACTTCCTGACCTGTCTGTCAACAGTGTCTATCACGTGACATTCTCCTGTCATTTCTAGAACTATTGTTGAAAATATAACATCTAATGATCTTTATTATGAGTTTTTATTTGTTGACACAAATTATGTAAAATTGTCAAAATATCACTAAATTATTTCTAAATTTTTAACGGCATCTAGAAGTTGGAATGTTAGTCAGTAATCATATGACATCAAAGGAATATTCCCCCATTTCATCCTTTATTCCAAATATTTTAAATAGGTGTTGCGTTTGTCCAGCTCGGGACGTAGGTCGTGTTATAATCAATCTAATTAAAATATAGACCTATATTTCGTTTCGTTTTTTATACTTTCGATGGCCTACACTCATGTAGATCTAACTAGTTATAGTGGACGCTCACGTTCTATGACGTCAGGTATCAAGCACGGGACATTTGACCCGATAACGTCAGTCATTCGATTAACCAATTAGCGATCGCCATGCTTTTCAAAATCCACTTGTGTTTTGTTATGATTTCTATCCGCTGGTGTTAGTATAGACGTCGTTGGCTGGTAATATCTACCCACAGTTCCACGCATGAAAAGGTCAAACGGTTGATTCGACAGACCATTTGATTGGCTGACCCCCTCATTTCAGGCAGAACACCAGTTAAATAACAAGTCCTCCAGATCCAAGAGTAGTGAAGACAAGTAAAAACGAAATTTTGAACTATAAAAAACGAAACGAAATTGGATCTGTGTTTTAATCAGATTGGTGTTATAATGAGACCGTTTGTTCAGAGCTGGACTAGTGTCGGGTATGGCGAGAAATGATTCCTTTTGTTGAAAAATAGAAGGTAAGGATTCCAAAACACATTTGTAACCTTGGAACGATTACATGTCATTTCGGTCCTGCGTCATTTCGGACTTACGACATTTCGGACTCCAAACAATATGGCCTCGACGTTTCGGACTCGGGTATATGACATTTCGGCCTCGGGAGTAAGTTGGAAGGAAAGGTTGAACACAACTGTCAAATCAATATAAAATACGCCGTGGCTATTCTTAATAGCCCAACAAAAAATAACTTACAGATTAAATTATATAATTTACCACTCGCCATGAAGTACTAAGTAGGCCTTCGGCGTGGAGTCGTACATCACGAACCTATACGACAAAATTTCCAATGATGAGTGTTTACTGATGAATTTATTAGGAATAGGCCAATTTAAAACACGAAAGAAAGTCGCTTGACTGAGTCCGAAACGACGCCATGTAAGTCCGAAAAGGCGCCAGACTGAGTCCGAAACGACGTTTGTGTTGAGTCTGAAATGACGCGGGACCGAAATGACGTGCTACCCCTTGGAACAAAGGTGGAGAAGACCAGTATTTTCTTATTGCAGCTACATGTATATAGGGATGAAAAGGAATGGTCATCATTCAATTAAAGACCTCATGTACTCCAAGTGATCTTAACTGGTGAACCAATTGAAGAGCCATCTGCCATTTTTTTGTTCAAATGAAGGGTGAAAACTATTTGTGGGTACCTTTAACACAAAGTTAAAAACAGACTCAAAAATATGCGCTGGCAATACTAGAATCAGGCCATAGATGCTGTTAATATATTTCAGCCGCTGACAGTCTGATTTCAAGCAAAACTGACACATCCCGAGCCCCCTAGAAGTTTGATTCTAAAAATTTAAACGGTTTTGAAATTCTAACGCTTGGTTTGTACGTGTTAATTACACTATTTCGTGCCTTGCGACATGCCATTTGTGTCAATTTCTAGCTCCTTTTAATTTAAACCAAATCTGTCCATCTGGCACATGTAACATTGAATTGTTTTGTGGCATGATCATTTCAGAAGTTAAAGCATTCAAGTATCATTTTTCAACATTGGAATATGGCACCAGTATAAATACACAATGAAAGACATTGAGCATGTACGTGTCACAGATTGCTGCTGTGCCTGTAAAAAAAACAATTTTAGAAATCTTTAAGTTCCACCACTTTCTACCTGTCCTGAAGAAATAGAATTTGATATCGAGCTATATATCGTTGAAGTTTCAATGTGAAAGGCAATCGATATTTAAAAAATACAATGTATAGTTGTATAATGAATTACAAGTGAGAAAGTGGACTATGCAAACAAAATTTAATCACATACATTTTTACAACACGTGGGGTAGTTTATTCGTCTTCCATTTTACAAAATGGCGAAACAAAAATTATAGACTCGTTATTTATTAAGTCAAATACACGGTTCAAAATATTTTTTTTTAGTTTCAGGAGACTTGGGAAAATTGGCGAATGTTTCATATGCTAAATTTCACGCTTCAATTAAACAATTAAACGGCTTAAAGATCTTTAATTAAGACCAACTTACTCACGTGTCACTATCCTCCGCTCTGGTGCCTAAAAGGATGTCTGAGCATGCTCAACGCGATATGACCAATCAGTGGTAAGTATTGGGACAGGTAGCGCCATTGTGGGAATCACGCGCAGTTAAATCCCCTTGTTGCTATTAAAGTTAATAAACAAAACACCGTGAATAAGATTCTTATTTTATAGCGACCGGTAACAAATTAATTTTATATAAACATAGGCAGATTTTATAATCCCGCAACCCTTCAATAAACAAAATTGTGATATTTGTGGTGGGAAATAAACGGAAAAATTACAATGTTTTCCCTGTATGTTTTGCATATCCCTTACAAAAAAATACCACGGTTGTAACAGGAAAACCATGGTTTTCAAAACCATCAGATTTTGGGACAAACCATGGTCGTTGGTAACCATGGTTTTTATCGTATTTCACAAACCATGGTTTAAAGTTTAAACCATGGTTACAAACGACCATGGTTTGTCCCAAAATCTGATGGTTTTGAAAACCATGGTTTTCCCGTTAAACTTTAAACCTAGAATACACAATGGTTTTTGTAACCTTGGTTTTTGTGACCATGGTTTTTCAACCCTAATTCTATCAACCTTGGGTTCCTACTAACCATGGTCTTTTTCACAATATTCTGGTTACAAACCATGGTATTTGTGCACCAAAACCAGTCCGAGCTACCCTTTACTCTAAATTTCATCCTCGGGACAGCCCTAGAGTGTAGCTGCTAGCCCTCAAAAGACAAACGATAGTAACAAAAATTAGTATAGATTTTTTTCATTTTTGTCTTAATATACATGTACATTCTTTTATGAAGCTTTCAACAGCTTCTCTTCTTTTTTTGTTTTTACAGTCAAATTTTAAAACAAAGTTTGAAATAACAAGTTATTTTAGTTCCCTTCTGAAAATATTCTGTTGGATACATTTGAAAATGCCATTCTGCTAACAGAATTTTAAAGTTATTCCAGTAGGAAGTTCTATAGATAAGTCAAATCGGAAGCTCTAGGAATCTGGTCAATTCCTAATAGATATTTCTATTGGGAACAATAGAATATCCATTCACATCATTTGATATTTTATTTTTTGCAATGTCTTTTCTGTATTGTCTGCAGGTTTTTTCTTGTACATTTTTGTTTTGCGTGTAGTGCAGTCTTCTTGCACTCACTATTAAAAGAAGTCCTAATAGGAATTTCAATAGGATCACATAGAATATCTTATGAGCAATTGTATGGTGATTTGTTAGGACACCTACTGGAATTCCAATAGTAAATTTTGTACAGTGCTATGAGAAATCTGTGCTATTTGATGGCATCTGGATGCTGTATATCACTTCAAAAGACAAAACTCGATTTTAATTTTTTTTTTTATACATTTTAATTTCCTACATTTTGGTCATTTTTTCAACATTGTTCAAATTATTCTTAATGTACCCGTGAACTTCCTTTCTTGAACTCACAACTTCTTATTCAATAATTCTATAATGAAAAAATTAGTCACTTTTTAGCATTATATCATACAAAACATTTTCAAATATGGACAATAACAAAAACTATACATCATGTATGTATTTAGTATTTCTACTCAACAACCCAAGGATATACTGGCAGCAGGCCTACCAGTAAGTCAATTGTTTATACTCAAGCTTAGCACACAAGTATAAGAAAAGTAGCATTAGTATCTTTCTCCTTGAAGGCATCGGTCATTCTGATGCTAGCAAATGGTTCGACAAAAATTTCCCTTGGCTACTGAATACTGTATCCATGAAGTAATAGCAGTAGCTCTTGGGATTTATAAGAGCCATGTATAACAATACATGTATTAATAATGATTGAATCATATTTTTAAACTATAAGCTGTGCAAACTGCAAAACCATATTAGACATAGCCTGTATCTCGAGATCACAGGGCTGGATTCATATATACTCAAAGAATTTTATTTTCATGAGACAAATATTAACTTACCACACAAGGAAGTAACCTTTCCAAAATCCAAACAGGGCTTTGGATTTGCAGTTTTACCAGTTAAGGAGTGACTGGATAATATCTCTTTAGTCCATAACATACTCATCAAGTAATCTATTAGCTCTTTCCATTTAGGTTGAAATCTAATAGCTGCTTTTGGGACTTCTGAATAGATAAATAAATACAAGGTGGTTCTTAGATTAAATAAAAATATATTTTGTTTCTGGGGCGATTGGGGGGAGAAAAACATGGGGAGAGTGGGAGGGATCATTTTTTTTATTATGCAACATTAAAAACTATTTGAAACCAAGGACCAAGGTGGACAATTTTTTTTCTCAATTTTGTAGTTGAAATCATACCCTAGAGGCCTAATGATTGATTTATTGCCTTATAGATGAAAATGTATTGTAATTAAAGGGTTTAACAACTAATAGTAAACACACGTTTGTTTTGTGATTATGAGTGGTGGTAGGGAGGCATGAAATTTTTATTTTTGTATAATTTTAGGGGGCTGGGAAGTACCTGAGAAACAAATATTTCACTGCTATTAAAGTTACATTCCCAGGTACAAACTGGGTGATTTGATGATAAAACTAAAAACATATGCAATCTAATTAATTTATCATAATTTTGCTTCAAATCATTCTCAAAACATTGTAATTGCTAAGTTACCCTGCTATAAAAATCTATCAAAAGAGGCCATGTTTACTGTAGATATCGAATCCTAATTAAATTCTCTGATTATCACCTACCCGCGGCTTTTTCCGTGATTTTTATCCCAGAATGAGTTGTACGTCTAACTCTTCATAAAGTGTATCAACATGTACACAAAGCGCTCAAGTTTGCGCGCAGTGGACTGCCACGCTTGCAGGTATTCTTAATCGTCAGACTGACTGTTAAGAGGACCCCTAACATTTTTGTCCTGTATACACTCCATGAGTGTTTTTCAGGGAACCCAGTATTTTTTTTAGTATGATTGTCATACTTTTATAGGCAATAACTACCAGATGAATACAGTTCTCTTTAAAATACAATGTATAACCAATATTAAACTCGCAACCCAGTTTTCGTGTGGTTTTCTGAGATTTCATTAACATCAGGTAACACTTAAAATAAATATATTGATTAACTTCGATGAAAAATATACCTAAATTGTAGTAATGGCAGGTCAATATCATTATTTTCAAGCCACATAATTTTAAGGCGCTTACATGCAAAATAAAGTTATAAACACATCCATTTTTGGGGCACAAACATCAGAGAATAAGGCCATTTATCATAGAAACATAAATGGTATTATGATTGATTTATTTTGAAAACATACATTATTCAAAGTTGCATCAAACTTGCGACCTCTGGCAGGTCCACAATTCATGATGTTCCAGCCTGCCCCAAAATAAGATAATTTTGATGAAATTAAAAATTTAAATTGGCAAACCTTGCACAGTGGCGATGATTAAAAATTAGGTATTTTAGGCCTTCAAAACTATTAACCATTTTCTCAGGTTATCTTGGCACTGAAATCAACATTTTATAATATATATTTTTACAAAATCAATACTTTACACATTCAATACTAGTATATAGCAGTTCACAATTTCCCCATAACAATGGTTGCAATGCAAGATACACACAAATTTTGAAAGAGATAAACAGAAAACAAGTTTTGAAAAAAAAAGGGAGCAATGCTTCATACAAACC
Source organism: Patella ulyssiponensis (assembly GCA_963678685.1). Classification (NCBI taxonomy): domain Eukaryota; kingdom Metazoa; phylum Mollusca; class Gastropoda; family Patellidae; genus Patella; species Patella ulyssiponensis. The sequence continues at coordinate 19,308,769 of OY783232.1, forward strand.
AGGGCCATAATGCATGAAGTTACAGTTCAAAATATAAAAGGAACCAAGATTTTTAGGATATCAATAAATATTTTAAGTTTCATCAAACTAACATATATTAAAAACTGTGACCCCTAGGGGGTCCTCAACCTTGGTATTTACATACATTTACACTTTTTGTGTAAGGGGAGCGGTCATGTTGTCTGACAATTTCAATCTGATTTTCACGAAATTCAAACTAATCCATCATTAAGGTGTAACTGTATTGTAGTCGAATGTTGTTTAAAATTATGACCTAGAGTTTCCATATGAAAATGTGGATGCATAAAAATGTAGACTAACCATTTCTGTATGCATTAGCAATAGAAATAGGACAGAAATATTATTGATTTTGAATATCTAGTAATGTTTTCAAACCTACCGGAACATAGTTAATTTTAAAAAAGAAATTGGAAAATCAATAGTTCTTATGCAAGATTATCCCTCATTTTCAAAATGATGGATAAAAATTAGGGAAATTGATACTGAATAATATACAGTCACACGTAAATGAATAAATAATTAATATATATATATAAAACAAAAAAACCCATGGCATCAGTTTATGAGAAATTTTGCTGATCAATTCAAAACTGAGAACGTAGATTGTAGATTTTATTAAATTGATGGACTAATGAGGTAAGTTATACCTTTTTTATATTATGTAAAGCTATGTGCAGTACAGTTTGGGGTTAGTTTAATTGAAAATTAATGTCCAGAGTTATAATAAGCCAGTAACTTCCATCAAATGTGCTCAAAGAAAGTCCTCAGAACGATTCACTATATTTGTGGAACCATTTCTATATACTAGGCCTATTAGCTAGGCCTAATAAATAAATGGCATATTTGATGTGTGGTCTAGACACTAGGCTAATATAGACATAGGCCTGAGCACTCATTTTTTAAAAAAAGGCCTACCTACTTACTTTCTTTGTCTTCTGAACTATATAAATACTTTTTACTGGTGAATCAACATTTCTTGTTTTTAAGTATCTCGATAAATAATCTAGAATTATTTTTTGGTCATCTGAAAAACGAAAATAGTTAAATAATAGAGAAAAATGAACTATTCTGATCTGACTGGGCAATTGAAGTCGGGTATACGCCATGCAGTGTGAGTGATGAGGGAACTTCTGCACGGACAGCCGCACTAAGTCCTACTCTTACTCTTAATGGAATTCAAACTGCCAATTTTTTAATATGCTTGTTAAGGACCTCAGGTATCAGGCCAATCCAAACGATTATACATTGCTCCTGCCAGGGCTTTTGTCTTGTCCTGCATCACTGACATTACAAGGCTGAACCACGCTGGGAATCCTGAATCAGCTGATGAACTTTCTTGCCTCGGTATATGCAGAGATCGAAATGGGAACAGTTCTAGACCTACTTTAGTTTTAAAGCCTTCTATAGTATTAAACTATAATATTACTATTACATTACTACACAGGCCTACTGGTATATAGTACAAAGTATTATGAATTCTAAACATAGGCCTAATATCCTGAATAACACTTTAAAGATTATGTACAGGGCTATAGGGGCCTAGCTAATTAGGGAAATGAAATAAAATGGGGTTTAGTTTAATGTCCTACTGTTCTGCTCCTACTATAGGCTGGGCTAAGTATAGTTCAGCTCTGAACGTAGGTCTCATTACACTCGCCATTACTACGTTCAGATCCCGTGCCATTCAACCAATGTCGAAACTATAATCTGTCCCAGTCAATTTTACTGGGCAACTTTTCACGGCTAAACGGTCGCGTGTCAGTCCCCGTGAACGCCTGAACAATGTAAATGAACATCTTAGTGACAAAATAAGACATTGCTTACCTAGCTAAAACCAATATGACCGACACAACAGGCTTTTAAAAAATACGTCTCCGTCTGCTAGACGACTTGGACGATGCCATTGATAGGGTAACACACAAATTTACGAACTCGGCCATATAAGATGAAACGAAATTTTGGTAAGCCTGGGGAGAAAAATTGGGATTTTTGAAAAAAAATAATTGTAAATTATTGTAATTGAAATAAAGAAAGCAATAAATGGCTGAAGATTTTCGGCTTTTCAAAGATTTTAATTTTCCCACCCAGGCTTACCAAAATTTCGTTTCATCTTATATTGCTGAGTTCGTAAATTTGTGCGTTACCCTATCAATGGCATCGGCCAAGTCGTCTAGCAGACGGAGACGTATTTTTTAAAAGCGTGTTGTGTTGGTCATACTGGTTTTAGCTAGGTAAGCAAGGTCTTATTTTCTCACTAAAATGTTCATTTACATTGTTCAGGCGTTCACGGGGACTGACACGCGACCGTTTAGCCGTGAAAAGTTGCCCAGTAAAATTGACTGGGACAGATTATAGTTTCGACATTGGTTGAATGGCACGGGATCTGAACGTAGTAATGGCGAGTGTAATGAGACCTACGTTCAGAGCTGAACTAGGCTAAGTAATGAAGATATGGGCATATATGCCATATTTATATACAGTGTCGTGAGTGTGCTGTGAAGGAAATTTGCCCGAGCAGCGGCACTACGGCCTACTCTTTTGTCGAATTCAAACTGCCAAGGGATATTTTACGTGCAATCGTGAATGTGTACACAGGACCTCGTTTTTTTCGTCATATCCAAACGACTAGACAGTTGTCCGTAGGCCGGGAGGCCCTCAATCCTGCATCACTGACATGGTGAAACCATGCCGGAAAATCTGGATGAACTTTTTCAACCAATGCAGGGATCGAACACCCGATCTCCTCCAGGCTAGGCCTAGCGAGCCAGCGTCTAACCCACTTGATCCCCAGTTTAATAGGGACTATTAAAAAAAAAATAACGACTTACCACAAAATTTAAAATTTAAGCAAGGTAGTCTACAGAACTGTGTCTGTTTCAGTATTTGTGTCTGTAGGCTAGGTCCCGCCTTTTGTTTGTTGTTACCGCCATTTTTACAAATTGAAATTTCCCTCGAGAAATATCCCACGTCTCATTATTAAATGTTTCTTCTAATTCGGCATTATTGAATTGATACATTCCAATTAGTTTCTCCTATTTCACACCCTTTTTCTCACTGTTTCTCCGTGAATTGAAAAAAGCTCCCACTTTCGTCTGATCTCCACGTCGCTTGCGTAAAAAACACGCGCGCTTCAATAAGGTTCACGTGACCATAGTAATTTCGTAACCCTAACGCCATTTCGACACACGCCCATCTCCACAGCGGCATCTAGGTGGCATTCTCTCTTTAATAACTAACAATAGAATAAACACAAACTCTAAATACGTAGAAAAATAACAATCGAAAGCAGGTTTTAATTTTCGTTTAGTATTATTGCTAAGTAAAATGGGCACGGCATAGAAATAAGGCACGATCTTAACGTAAACCGGTATGGTATGGAGCGAACTAACTCCATGGCACGTGACTTATGCAGAGTGAGGATTTGATTTCCAAGATGGCGTCCTCCACAAGCGACACCGACAGGACGCTCCCGACGTATAGGCTAGTTCATTTTCGTTTGAATTTCAGGTTAAAATACGAGTATCGTGGACATTCCTAATACGAATGCAGGGCATTTGGGAAGAGTCAAATGGTACAACTCCTTGTTTGTTATGTTTTTGGGTGGTTCTCCAAAAACTGAAAAAAAAAAATGAAATTTTTAATTTATTTTTCCTGACGCTCAAGCCTCAATCTCAATCCTGGCGAGGCCACTCCGAACTCGTTGCATCTACGAGAACCGATTCAACTTACATTTTCAACACCATCCCTCTTCATTATCTAGTTTTTTATACGCCCACATGGAAATGTGGTCGTATATTGTCGTCGCCCTTTCCGTCCGTCTGCCTGTACGTCCGTCGGTCCACAATTTCTTGTGAACGCTCTATAGAGGCTAAAGTTAATACCCGATTGACTTTAAATTTATACACAATGTTTAAGGTCATGAGACGAAGAAGCCTATTGATTGATTTTCAGCTAATTCCAAAAATTACTGCCAGAGTTATGACCCTTGATCACTTTGAATAATCTTGTGAATGCTGTAGAGGCTAAAGTTATTATCCGATTGACTTTAAATTTACACACAGTGTTTATTGTCATGAGACGAGGAAACCTATTGATTTTCAGCTATATCTGCTAATTACTGCCAGAGTTATGACCCTTGATCACTTTGAAAAATAAAATCTTGTGACGCTCTGGAGGCTGAAGTTAATATCTGATTGACTTTAAATTTATGCACAGTGTTAGTTTAAGGTCATGCGACGAAGAAGTCTATTCATTTTCAGCGATATCCGATAATTACTGCCAGAGTTATGACTCTGGTCACTTTGAAAAATCTTGTGAACGCTCTTGAACACTTTGAAATATCTTTTGGATGAAGGCCATGAGACAAACAATCAAAACAATTCTAATAATTACTCGTAATAAGATTTTTATGTGTTGTAATCGTTCTTTTTACTGACAAAAGAAAAATTATGCGACAACCCTTGTTGACTGCCCGGACGACTTAGCTGTTGTGGGCATATGTTTCGTTGCCTGGCAACCTATCTTTAACTATTATTACGAGACCTGTCAAACATCTTTAACTTTCCCTGGGGGTGATATAGGCCTAGATCTAATACAAAATAAGATAGGGTCCTACCTTTACTAAAAGTACACCATTGCCATTATGAATTTTGAATTCATTATATCTTGTAGATACTGAATGGAATTTAACCATTTTTGGACTGATTCAACTTTCACAATATAGTAGTTTGCAGGGGATAATATAATGCTAAAATCATCCCCAGAGTCTTGAATTAATAATTTTCTGACTGAATGTTATTTATTTTCTTGATATTCATTTCAGATCCATTTCTACTGTTTATTTTATTTGAGAAAGGTTAATCCCAGAAGATTGTGTGACAGGTGTGTAAGATTGTGTGACAGGCTTGGAAAAATGGAAACTACTTTCACTGCTTGTCTTTAAAACAGCAATTGGTTGAATTACTCAATGATGCAAGATTATGAATGTTTAACAAGACGTGATGTGCAGTCTTTGTTGCAGTTAAACAGTACAGATGAAATTTGCTGCTCAAAACTTGACAAAAAATTGATAAAACTACATAATTTGTGTGGTAATGATAGAACAATAACATTCATTATTGACAGAGTTCCTCTACTTAAGTCATCTGGATTTCTTATTTGACCAATACAGTGTATTGTATGAGCTTCCACCCCATTCTTGCATGGTCTGAATAAAATTAAATTGACGTAGCCTGGTAGAAATGCATTTGTATCGCCTGTCTTATTTTGTTACAAATAAAGATAGTCTCCCCCTTAAAAACAATACAAGAAATGTTATTATTTACTCCCTATAAATTATGCCTTTAAGGCCTTTGACATCATCATTGACAACACATTGCAAAGATATGTGCATTTAGAAAAGAATAAATCAGATGAAATCTATTTTTCGCATAAATCTGATATCTTTTATGTTAATAAATTAAGTTATACAAAAAAAATGATTTTAAAAAAAAACAAATAACGCCGACTTTTGACATTTTGGAATATCATCTCCGAAAACTATTCAAGGCTTTCTTCAGATTATTGTCATTTGTGGTCTAAGGGGAGACAACTGAAATTATCTCCCTTGAATTGGTTGTAAATACAGGCATAAAATTTCTAATTTTTTAATTAATATTACATTTTGTTACTGAAACTTACACCATTTCTTAAATTAAAATTTATTTTTCAGGTTTCTTATTATTGTAACAGTTTTAGAATGGAATAGTAGTTAATTCTGAACCGCTCTTTAAATTAACTTTTAATTTGTTATATTGGATACAGCACATTAAATGTAAATCAGTTTATATACATTCATATTGCATTATTATAAATGCATTATGCATTGTGATCCATTTGTGTCGATTTCTAGGTCCAAAATGTTAGCGATTTCGCTTCTCTAAGAAATTGTGTAAGTTTCAGTAACATAAAAAAAATTAAAAAGTTTATGCTTTTATTTACAAGCAATTCAAGGGAGATAATTTCAGTTGTCTCCCCTTAGACCACAAATGACACTAATCTGAAGAAAGCCTTGAATGCTTTTTGGAGGTGACATTCCAAAACTTCGTAAGTTTGTTTAATAGGAAGACGAAAGACAATCCTTTGTGTCTATTATGAAGGATAAAGATAATATTCATTTTTATGTGTATGTATGAAATTAAGTCCAAAAGATGTAAATATATACCTGCAAAATTTGTAAATAATGTGAACAATAATGTTCCATGAGTTATGTACAACTAAAAATAAATCTCTTAATTTTCAATTTCTTGTCGCTTTAAGTAACTACATTTAGAATTCTCTTTATGTATTTATATGTCTACTATTTTCGTATTTGCTAAATCAATGCTGTACATAACTATTGTTCCTAAACCTACTTACTGGAATAAATTATTTATTTATTTATTTGTTTATATTGTGATTTCATGAAAACAAGTAACAAGCCACAAATGAGTATGCAGTGTAATAGCAAATCTCTGAGAAAAATTATAAAAATTCAGAAGTTATTTTTTGTGGTGGGCTTTTGTGACTAAACAAACTTTTCATGGTTTATGCAAATAATTGTAAATTCAATATAGCTTTGTTATAGTGTTAAAATGCATTATATTAGTATGTGATTTGATTTAATTTTTAGGGGGGGAGGGGGGTAAATATATGCACACCATATCATAAGGTCTGTTATTTATTCAACTGGCATGATTTTGATTCCCTAGTTATACGTGACAAGGAGTAAGGTCACCTGTCCAACCTCATGGGTGTTCCTCGGGCCCTCCACCACTGCTTAAGTAACCCTATATGCGCAAGTGAATTATTGAAATAAATTTGAACCAAATGTTAGTCCCGAAATGGCCTAGTTTGTGTTGAGTGGACGTTAAACCCCATTTTTCTCTCTATTTTTACATTTTTCATTAAGTATTTCTCTACAATTATGTTACTCATCCATATATTTGTTGGTAATAAAACTAAATCAGTTGATTTAATTCTTTGATGTGTGATTAATAAGAAAAGCCATCATATCATTCTGCACCATTCTAATTTGAGGTGTAGAGGGTAAGTTTTTTGAAAAAAAAACACACTATTTTGAGCAGTAATGTAAACTGCACTCGCATCAGTTTATGATATTAAATCTTATAAACCTTTAATGGTAAATTCTATACCCAAATAACTTGCGATCTGAATATATACAATGGAATTTGGGGTTAGTCTTCTGAAACGGGTTAAACTTCCAGAGTAGGATTTTATTTTCCATAAGAAACATGAAATAAGGCTTATCTTACTGGATTTTTGGGATATTCTCATTTTATGTACATAAACATAGACAGTTTATAAGCAATTTAAAGTGCTGGACTTCCGGCCTCAGGTTTGTTTTTTTCTCAGGTTTCTTTCCCCAGCATAATCCCAGTTTCGTGCTTTATCCTAGGCATAAAACATGGTTTTGAAATAAAAATAAATTTGTGTAAACCATGTTTGTAATTCATTCTTCTTTTTGTTTTTTCTCTAAAATATCTAAACCATATGGTATATAAAGTGTGAGACATGATCTGTATGGAAAACCATGGTGTTCACATTTCAAATTATGGTGACCATTAAAACCATGGTGACCAAATTTTAAACAATGGTGACCAAATTTCAAACCATGGTGTACAAATAATAAACCCTGGTTTGTAAATGAAAACCTTCATTTTTTTTCAAACCATGGTTTTTACATTCTGAAACATGGTTTATATTTGAAAACCACCATTTCCAGTACCATGGTTAAAACTGCAACCATGGTTTTGGGGGGAAACCAACGTATTTAAATGAATACCTTGGTTTTGGATCGTCTTACCATTTTCAACCAATGTTTTTCTCCACCCAAAACCATGGTGTCTCTCCTTAACTATGGTTTTTTCAATAAAAACTGTGGTTTTTCTTGAAAAACCATGGTTTTCCTGTTAAAACCATGGTATTTTTTTGTAAGGGATGTTTTGCATTTATTTGGATGTAGGGGCCGATATGTTTTTGTTTTTAAAAAAAAAACAAACAAAAAAACAAAAAACAAAACATGCACCCTTTACCAAATAATTTTGAGTTAGAAACTGACACATATTTTACATTGAGACATCGGTTAGATTATGTTATAATTCACACCACAAAGAAAGAAAAACAAAATGATTCGAGTATTTCCGAGTAGTTTCTTCCCCCCCCCCCTTTTTTATACTTTTGGTTCCGCGACCCATCTGTAACGCACAAAAGAAAAATATATCCCACGACCTACAATACAACGCAAAAGTAATTAGTAATGACCGATTCACAAACGACGAAATAACATAGGCTACCTGTAGGTCACAATTCTATGGAATACAATTAGACTGCTTAATATTACTGAGCGATGTTTCGACTAAAAGGATTCTATAGTCACTATTAAGCAAATAAAACATATTGCGAAAATATGTAAATGCAAGAAACAACATGGCCAATACTGCCGACCGGAGACAGACTTCTAATACACTTTTTTTTGGTATTTAATCGATGAGTTTGGCTGTCACGTCTCCATACTGGTGTCTGGGTCCATGACATAACTATTAGCGGGGGACCAAGAAACCAAAACAAAATATCAATTCTTACCCCTTCTTCATTGTTTCCTTCAACTAAGATGTTATTTTCTATCGAGATCTGAAATCAGTCTGTTGGTATTTCTCACCCTTTTTAATGCCTCGACTCTGTATGTCTATGGTAGAAATCAAAAATGATTTCAAATGTTTAGCGCCTCGGTCCCAAAAGAAATAGACACTGCATTGTTGACGCTTGAGAGTTTTCTGAAAGTTTTCGCAGATGCGGTGCTTTTATACGGAAGAACACTCCAGACAACGTACGTTGCTATTTCGGGAAATCTAGGCACGTATAGGCCTCGAATAAGATATTGCACAACTGTGGTGAAATTATCACGCGCTAAACTGAGTAGCCGAGTTTAAAATTTATAGATCAGTGCCTTATTCACGATTTTGATTCATAAAACAGATTTCCTTGCCCATGCAACCCTTTTTGATTTTTTAAAAGCCAAATGCCCCATACTTGACAAAAATTTGAATTTCAAACAACCCTAAAGAAAGATTATATAGTCCGGCAGGTATATCTGTCCACTACCGATGTGTGATAATGGTAGTTACAGTTATAGCTGTCGGTATACTATAATTTGTAGATATGATATAGTTTTAAAGTCTTGGGGTTTTTTTTTGGCAGTTTTGCCGGACATCAGCATTTTCGCTTACCCTTCAACGTCAACATCCCACCCGAAAGACTAATCTAGTGGAATTTTCACGACCAGACACTTCGACTAGTTCCAGTAGGTTAGTGTTCAACTATCACCTTACCATGTCTTATCGTTGGTATAGTGTTTTATTGTTGATTTTCTGAACACCTTCAAAAGCACTAAATTATATACAAATTGTATTAATTTTCATTGATGGATTGCGAGATTATACAATTTGGAAATAACAGGAATGAATTTGGATTTAACGTCCTACTTTTCTGCACGGACTGAGCTAATGAACACAGTCTCTGATTTGACATGCAATCGAAATTCAACTGTGTACATTTGTATATCCACTACCTTTGTATCAATCGCAAACTCTAATCTTGAAAAACTGAATCCATTTCACCCACGGGGGTCATTTATTTTTATATGTATTTTAATAGCGCACAAAAGTGGAAATGTTTTTGTGTGCGTGTTGGGGAGGGGGGAGGGTGTTTTGTTTTTTTGTTTTTTTATTTGTAAGCCGCGTTGGATCAGTGAGTAAGGCGACTGTTCGCTTTAGAGGTTCCGTGTCCGATGCCGTTGTTGCTGAAACGGTTTATAAGTGGTGAAGGACGGAAGGCCTTTCAAGATAAAACGTAGTATGGTCGTTAGAGTGTACAGATTGGTGTGCCCAAAAAGGAACCCTTGACGGTATGAATTCGAAACAAGGGCGGCGAAGAGTGAGACGATAACTGTATTTTATTTCATTTTTTTTTTCCTTGATTAAATTGAAGTTGGGTCTCTAATCATAATATATAATATCATATATGACCTGTAATTAATGTATAGTAGTAAGATCTATATTTACTAGAGATTGCACAACCAAATGAAATACTAGATAGCAATGTTGTTGATAATGGGTTACGTACATAACGACCCTCAACTATTGTGACCAAACCTGGCCGTTATGACCAAAGGGGGGTCGTTTTGACCAATATGGATTTTTGCGGTTATGACCAAAGGCCGATATGGCCACATCCGAAAATAATAAGATACCAAATCGGGTGTTCCACTCCCAGTAACCCGTTTGATATACTACAGTCAGACAGTATAATTGTACACTGGTGCAGACATATCTTAGGTTCCAGGGCCGTACTTAGCGGGAGGTGCATGGGGTACATTGCACCCCAAGAAAAATAAGGTGCCCCGAGAAATGCCCCCCCCCCCCAAAAAAAAATTATTGACAACCTTTTACTTGATAAAGATCGATCACATAGTGATGCTCTTAAGGCACTGATCAGTCGGTCGGCTTTAAGGGCTTCCATTCACCTCTAGTTCGTTTTCCCTGATACAAGCTTTCTTACATCACGTATGTGGAGGCTATGGGGCGACACCACAGGCGCAGAACCAATGGGGGGGGGGGGGCACCAGGAGCAAATGCCCCTTCTAAAAAAAATCTGCCGCGCCTGAAATATGGCACCCCTGAAAAGAAATCGACCGTATAAAATACAAAATCCCAGAGTGGTCGAAAAACATGTTTCCAGCTGCGATAGTTTTCAAAAGTTTCTGAGGGCGAACCCCAGAACCCATAGGCAACGAACCCCTTCTATCACCCCTTTCTGTTTTAGCAGGTTCGTTTTAGTCGCCATATCCAGGGTCATGCAAAACTGTGTGGACCTCGAACATTCTATAACCTTTTGTTGTTTATATAAACCACTCTCTCCTCGAAAGGCTTGTTAACGTCATAGAGGCTTCACTTTTAAATCATGTGTTAAGCGTGAAGCATTGGGATCATCATACTCCTCGGCTCTCCTCGCAATGTTCCGTTTGATTAGAGCTAATCCCACCACTCACTGCTGTAAAGAGAGAATTCTTGTTCTAAATTATGGTTGGTCAATAGTCCAATTAACAACCAATGGCTACCTGCGTTATAAAAGCATTACGCTTAAAACCGAACGCCAAATTGGACCAAATATTATTATTATGTTTGCATAAAGTTACGCCATGGCTCACGATTTTATTATGCCCAATTAAGCAGTGCATAGCAGAATATTGCAGTAAAACTAATTGCGCGACAAACTAGGCTATCTTATCGAAAAAATGTAGACAATACTGTTTGGAAACGAACATACTTTCACCGTTTTTAATACCTTAAATCATTGTCCGAAGTTTTAGGGAAGACCCAGATTAAACGTAGGACTGTCATGTTGCTGTACTTGTGATGGATTTGTTTGAACGGGAAGAATAGACACACTCCGTCAAAAGTTCAAGTATCAGAAGTTAACCCAGCAATGGCCAGAGACGGATTTCTCGGGCCGTTGCTTCAAGAATATGTGGGATAATGAACTCTTTTGATATTCAGCACTCAGTGATCTGCCGTCCCGTTACTCTACTTTCTTTGCAAACGCATGTTAACGCGAGACTTAAAAGCGTTTTTACCGGATTTTCGATATTCAGTGTTCCGCCATAAGGATGGATAGATAAAGATTAGATTTCTTGAAGGGTGCTAGATGTTTAATCAATTTATTCAACGTCCAAGGTTTCCTTTTGAATAATCTGCTGTGGAGACAAAGATATACTGCGTGCGTCTATTTTCATACATTGTGATTTATGTTTGTTAGATTTTTGGAAGGATTGTTGTACTAAAGAATGAACTTTATTGATTTAAAGTGCTCTCCGATTTTTTGTTTCGGCGTTATTCATATTTTCCTGTCTTGTGAACGCGAGAATTTCACAAGATTTTTTGTTTTAAAATCTGCCCCGAAGCATTTGGGCCACAAGTCAATAAACCGTCTGTGTAGCGTTTAGACCGGGAGCCCAGGAGGTTAGCCCTGCTGAAAAGTGTACCAATTGTCACACAAACGGTATCAAAGCATGTATATATGGTATAATAATCAGAATTTAAGTCCGTCGAGTATCTGGTGGTGGTTGTAGCTTTTTGGGTTGGGATTCTGGGTTAGCTCAAAAGTGTACCACGTGAAAATTGTACAGCAGTGTACCTTACATGCACCCCAAGAAAAATAAGGTGCCCCGAGAAATGCCCCCCCCCCCAAAAAAAAATTATTGACAACCTTTTACTTGATAAAGATCGATCACATAGTGATGCTCTTAAGGCACTGATCAGTCGGTCGGCTTTAAGGGCTTCCATTCACCTCTAGTTCGTTTTCCCCGATACAAGCTTTCTTACATCACGTATGTGGAGGCTATGGGGCGACACCACAGGCGCAGAACCAATCGGGGGGGGGGGGGGCACCAGGAGCAAATGTACAGCAGTGTACCTTACATGCACCCCAAGAAAAATAAGGCGTCCCGAGAAATGCCCCTCCCCCCAAAAAAAATTATTGACAACCTTTTACTTGATAAAGATCGATCACATAGTGATGCTCTTAAGGCACTGATCAGTCGGTCGGCTTTAAGGGCTTCCATTCACCTCTAGTTCGTTTTCCCCGATACAAGCTTTCTTACATCACGTATGTGGAGGCTATGGGGCGACACCACAGGCACAGAACCAATGGGGGGGGGGCACCAGGAGCAAATGCCCCTTCTAAAAAAAATCTGCCGCGCCTGAAATATGGCGCCCCTGAAAAGAAATCGACCGTATAAAATACAAAATCCCAGAGTGGTCGAAAAACATGTTTCCAGCAGCGATAGTTTTCAAAAGTTTCTGAGGGCGAACCCCAGAACCCATAGGCAACGAACCCCTCCTATCACCCCTTTCTGTTTTAGCAGGTTCGTTTTAGTCGCCATATCCAGGGTCATGCAAAATTGTGTGGACCTCGAACATTCTATAACCTTTTGTTGTTTATATAAACCACTCTCTCCTCGAAAGGCTTGTTAACGTCATAGAGGCTTCACTTTTAAATCGTGTGTGAAGCATTGGGATCATCATACTCCTCGGCTCTCCTCGCAATGTTCCGTTTGATTAGAGCTAATCCCACCACTCACTACTGTAAAGAGAGGGAATTCTTGTTCTAAATTATGGTTGGTCAATAGTCCAATTAACAACCAATGGCTACCCGCGTTATAAAAGCATTACGCTTAAAACAGAACGCCAAATTGGACCAAATATTATTATTATGTTTGCATAAAGTTACGTCATGCATAGCAGAATATTGCAGTAAAACTAATTGCGCGACAAACTAGGCTATCTTATCGAAAAAATGTAGACAATACTGTTTGGAAACGAACATACTTTCACCGTTTTTAATACCTTAAATCATTGTCCGAAGTTTTAGGGAAGACCCAGATTAAACGTAGGACTGTCATGTTGCTGTACTTGTGATGGATTTGTTTGAACGGGAAGAATAGACACACTCCGTCAAAAGTTCAAGTATCAGAAGTTAACCCAGCAATGGCCAGAGACGGATTTCTCGGGCCGTTGCTTCAAGAATATGTGGGATAATGAACTCTTTTGATATTCAGCACTCAGTGATCTGCCGTCCCGTTACTCTACTTTCTTTGCAAACGCATGTTAACGCGAGACTTAAAAGCGTTTTTACCGGATTTTCGATATTCAGTGTTCCGCCATAAGGATGGATAGATAAAGATTAGATTTCTTGAAGGGTGCTAGATGTTTAATCAATTTATTCAACGTCCAAGGTTTCCTTTTGAATAATCTGCTGTGGAGACAAAGATATACTGCGTGCGTCTATTTTCATACATTGTGATTTATGTTTGTTAGATTTTTGGAAGGATTGTTGTACTAAAGAATGAACTTTATTGATTTAAAGTGCTCTCCGATTTTTTGTTTCGGCGTTATTCATATTTTCCTGTCTTGTGAACGCGAGAATTTCACAAGATTTTTTGTTTTAAAATCTGCCCCGAAGCATTTGGGCCACAAGTCAATAAACCGTCTGTGTAGCGTTTAGACCGGGAGCCCAGGAGGTTAGCCCTGCTGAAAAGTGTACCAATTGTCACACAAACGGTATCAAAGCATGTATATATGGTATAATAATCAGAATTTAAGTCCGTCGAGTATCTGGTGGTGGTTGTAGCTTTTTGGGTTGGGATTCTGGGTTAGCTCAAAAGTGTACCACGTGAAAATTGTACAGCAGTGTACCTTACATGCACCCCAAGAAAAATAAGGTGCCCCGAGAAATGCCCCCCCCCCCCCAAAAAAAAATTATTGACAACCTTTTACTTGATAAAGATCGATCACATAGTGATGCTCTTAAGGCACTGATCAGTCGGTCGGCTTTAAGGGCTTCCATTCACCTCTAGTTCGTTTTCCCCGATACAAGCTTTCTTACATCACGTATGTGGAGGCTATGGGGCGACACCACAGGCGCAGAACCAATCGGGGGGGGGGGGGCACCAGGAGCAAATGTACAGCAGTGTACCTTACATGCACCCCAAGAAAAATAAGGCGTCCCGAGAAATGCCCCTCCCCCCAAAAAAAATTATTGACAACCTTTTACTTGATAAAGATCGATCACATAGTGATGCTCTTAAGGCACTGATCAGTCGGTCGGCTTTAAGGGCTTCCATTCACCTCTAGTTCGTTTTCCCCGATACAAGCTTTCTTACATCACGTATGTGGAGGCTATGGGGCGACACCACAGGCACAGAACCAATGGGGGGGGGGGGCACCAGGAGCAAATGCCCCTTCTAAAAAAAATCTGCCGCGCCTGAAATATGGCGCCCCTGAAAAGAAATCGACCGTATAAAATACAAAATCCCAGAGTGGTCGAAAAACATGTTTCCAGCAGCGATAGTTTTCAAAAGTTTCTGAGGGCGAACCCCAGAACCCATAGGCAACGAACCCCTCCTATCACCCCTTTCTGTTTTAGCAGGTTCGTTTTAGTCGCCATATCCAGGGTCATGCAAAATTGTGTGGACCTCGAACATTCTATAACCTTTTGTTGTTTATATAAACCACTCTCTCCTCGAAAGGCTTGTTAACGTCATAGAGGCTTCACTTTTAAATCGTGTGTGAAGCATTGGGATCATCATACTCCTCGGCTCTCCTCGCAATGTTCCGTTTGATTAGAGCTAATCCCACCACTCACTACTGTAAAGAGAGGGAATTCTTGTTCTAAATTATGGTTGGTCAATAGTCCAATTAACAACCAATGGCTACCCGCGTTATAAAAGCATTACGCTTAAAACAGAACGCCAAATTGGACCAAATATTATTATTATGTTTGCATAAAGTTACGTCATGCATAGCAGAATATTGCAGTAAAACTAATTGCGCGACAAACTAGGCTATCTTATCGAAAAAATGTAAACAATACTGTTTGGAAACGAACATACTTTCACCGTTTTTAATACCTTAAATCATTGTCCGAAGTTTTAGGGAAGACCCAGATTAAACGTAGGACTGTCATGTTGCTGTACTTGTGATGGATTTGTTTGAACGGGAAGAATAGACACACTCCGTCAAAAGTTCAAGTATCAGAAGTCAACCCAGCAATGGCCAGAGACGGATTTCTCGGGCCGTTGCTTCAAGAATATGTGGGATTATGAACTCTTTTGATATTCAGCACTCAGTGATCTGCCGTCCCGTTACTCTACATTCTTTTCACGTGCACCATGTTAACGCGAGACTTGCGTGTTTACCGGATTTTCGATATTCAGTGTTCCGCCATAAGGATGGATAGATAAAGATTAGATTTCTTGAAGGGTGCTAGATGTTTAATCAATTTATTCAACGTCCAAGGTTTCCTTTTGAATAATCTGCTGTGGAGACAAAGATATACTGCGTGCGTGTATTTTCATACATTGGGATTTATGTTTGTTAGATTTTTGGAAGGATTGTTGTACTAAAGAATGAACTTTATTGATTTAAAGCGCTCTCCGACTTTTTGTTTCGGCGTTATTCATATTTTCCTGTCTTGTGAACGCGAGAATTTCACAAGTTTTTTTGTTTTAAAATCTGCCCCGAAGCATTTGGGCCACAAGTCAATAAACCGTCTGTCTAGCTTTTAGGGGGGTTGGGATGGCCTAGTGGTCTAGAGTGCCGCGCTTCGACCTCTAGCTGGCCGGTCACCTCTGGCTTGCGGCTGTGGTTTCGAGCCCTGGTGTGAGCGTATGTGGCATGTAGATAGGGGCGCCTTCTCAACCTCGTGGGTTTCCTCCGGGCACTCCGGTTTCCTCCCACTGCTAAAGACCCCTACCCGCAAGCGAATTATTGAAATAAAATTAAAAACCTAAAGGCACATTCAATATGCCACGCCTCCAAGCCAGGCTGGATTAGCTTAAGTCAATACCGCCTAAAACTGCTAAGAAGTCGTTCAGCACCACGAATCGTGAATGATCACTGCCAAACAGTTTGTGCGGTGGCTACCCCTAACGCATATGCCCAAAATGCCAGCCCCCTCCACTCACCCACCTAGGTTTCATGAATGATCACTGTACTGCCAGGCAGTCGTACGGTATGGTTACCCCTAATAGACACGCCAAAGATACCACGCCCCCAACGCGGCTAGTCTAGCTGAAAGCCGTACTACCTTAAAAGAGAGAGAGAAATGGGGTTTAACGTCCACTCGACACAAACTAGGTCATTTCGGGACTACATGGATTAATTTCATTTCAATAATCCGCTGGTGCGTAGGGGTCCTTAGCAGTGGGAGGAAACCGGAGTAAACCCGCGAGGTTGGAGAGGCGACCCTACTCCTGGTCACGTACAACTGGGGGATCGAAACCACAGCAGTTGACCCAATGACAGACTTTATGACACAGCGCACACACGCTAACCTTTTACCCCCCCCCCCCCCCTGTACTTACTTAAAAGTGCTTGGAAGTGGTTCAGAACCATCAAATCCATCAAGAATGGCCACTGCCATACAGTTTGTGTGATGGGTTATCCCTGACAGACACGCCTAAAATACCACGACACCCTCCCCCAACAAGGTTAGATTAGTTGAAGTCCGTACGACCTGCAATTGCTTGACGTTTTCGGCAATCGGCAAAAGCGCGGGAATCATGGATTACCACTGCCAGATTGTTCGGAGGGGTACCTTGGTATGAAGGTAGTTTCTATATGAATTTGACCCATTGAATCCGATGAGCTTGGGTGTTCCTCCTAAAATAACTGCTAATTCCACTAGGAAGCAAAATTCACAATGGGGGTTCATTTTTGAAGGAAACTCATAATGTAGGACTAGGTGAATATTGGCAAAATTTTCAGCTAGGTTGACCCCTAGCTGTGCTCCTACATGTAATTCTAAGCTTTACACATTCATCATTAACGCAGCTTTTCATTTTCAAATTTGATATGAAGCAATGGGGTCATAATACGATAACCCAATATCGACTATTATAATCATTTTTCAAATTCAGTGTAAAGCATTATAAGACCGTTAATTCGTTTATTGCCATAACCAAAAAGAAACTGTATTTTTCATAAATAGTCTGTGGGAAACTGCAAACTCCCAAACCGGCAGTTCAAAACTTTAGTCTGTGTTGCATTAAAAACGGGATAACTTCAGAACGAAATCGGCTGTCGCGTTAATAAGATTTTTATTGAAGGGGGGGGGGGCTCCGAAACGATTGATCGCGATGCGCTGAAAACTGTAACCTCTATATATATCGTGATCGTGTTAACCATATAATACGCGCACACATAAAATAGGCTACACCAGATCTCAAGAAAATTTACACAGGATGGCATGATCCCGAGAACATTATATTAACTCAATCTTAGCTTAATATGGCAGTGTAAAAATGCTTATTGCTAGATTCCAAGTATTATGTGATAGGCCTACGTTACGATATAGGATTGTCTCTGTTGAGTCCACGATCTGATACGCACAGATACGTTTCGATACGATCAACACGATTGCTGTAACTGACCTCGATATACATGTAGGATCAGGCCTGAGAGCATCACCACGATTACTTCACGATGAAAACCACGATTTCAATCGTAGCACAAATCCTGACAGCTTCAACAGTCTGTTTGGATGGTTGGAATTCAGGTCGACATAGAGATCGGGATTTCAGTTACCAAACCATTGGACAACATTTGAGTTGAGAATAGTAAGCGGTTAAATTTTCAAAATTTCCCCCGGGACGGCGAAGCCTTAATTCATGCCCCGCGGCGATTGATTAAGCATGTTAGGAATTCCAGTCAGTCAGGTAGTTAGGACCACATTATGGTTGATGTATTTGGTTTGCTGCACAGGTATAAGTAGGCCTACACGTTAATCTCCGCTCCTTCTCCTCTCGCAGAAGACCGACACCGCTATCTGTAAACACTATTTTTTTCGGGCATTCGGGTTCTGCCACCATTTATGTCATCGAGCCCGTACGCCTATAGATTTCCATAAATATTAAAGAAAATATGCTTTGCGGTGCATGGCAATGTGGGCTACTATGTAGTGACAGTAGTGTGTGTAGGCTATATTCATTAAATCTTGCTCTTTATTGCTTCTTTACACTAATGCTTTTTTCGCATTTATTTTAGTTTAGAGGTAGAGCGGACGGTTTGGCTTAGGAGGCTATGATAAAACCGGTCCGTCTATGTTTGTTTTTCACGTAACGTGGCGCGGGGGGCATAAAATGATTTTAATTTATTTGTAGGCATGCAGGCATGGATTTAAGGGGTTGGGGGAAACGAGAAGATCAGAGATGCGATACGTATAATCTCGATCGAGATCTGCCTGTTTTGTGAGAGTTTGTACAGTCTGTCCCCCAACGTACGAAACACGCAAGTTTTGTAGGCCTGGGCGGTTCACATAACCGTGAATCACAGGCACTTGAAGGGATTGTGCCTGTGCCGTGAATAGTAAAATTTAATAGGCTATTAAATTTGTACAGCGGAGTACGTGTATCAGGAATCGTGTGCCGTATATGCGCGAAAATATTCAGATAGCGACGCGTAAACCGTAAACTATGTAGGCTAGTATATTGAGATATTTTAAGTTTATAATAATTGTTGGGGACTAGGCCAGAGAGTAAATATGGGGCCGGGGGTGGCGCGCTGTCGCCGTGCAGACCCCCCCCCCCCCATCGAAGAAAACATATCCAGTTTTATCGACATTTTAAAAATAAATATATGTCTAAACTCTAATCTAATATTTCTCAGGTGAAGCTATGTTTGGATTTAGTAAATATATCAACAAGATAATTTAATGCACTACTGTATGTCTGTTCTATTATTAGAATGAGATTTTCTTTGTTTCTTTCTTTCCACGATACTTTGCACAAATATTTCTTTCCATGCAAGATGAATCATGCATTTCAGGGAATAGGGTATATTCCCGAAATCCGCCAATGATCGGTGAGACACAGCTACTACGTCATAGATATTACACCAATCAGATTTTCGTATTACAGCGTTTGCCGAACAGGCATGTGGAGGCCATCTTAGAGATAGGAACAAAGAAAAAGAGACTGAGTCCAATTTACCATCGGGACATCTGAAACACCTCAAATAACACCAGGGGCCATGTCCGACTCCGAGAAACAGCAGGAGGATAGCCAGGAAGAGCAGGTTGAGGTGTCAGAAAAGAAAATTTTGGGTAAAATTAGCAAATAATCGGAGCGAGTAAAAACCTCGTGGTCTCAAAACACGCGAGTTTACGAACGGACCCCGTGTTGTAATTTTCCATAAATAACGGTAAATTATCGCCTCACGTTCGTTCTCAAACTTGTATAAACAATGTATTATACTTTTTATAGCATCAAGAATAACTGGAACGGTGAAATGGTTTAACGTAAAGAGTGGATATGGCTTTATTAACAGGTAAGAAAACACGCACGCCGCCTTGTCGGTGCGAGTTTCGACCCAGCTCGCGTACACCGCGTGCATGTGAACTCGTCGTAGACATAGCCGTTTTCTTCTTCCTGATATAAAACGAGGCGTCTAACGTCTCGGGGCATGACCTTACTATTGTAATGGAACAAACGCCAAATTGTAAACGAGCGGTTGTAATTTGTATTTAAAAACAGAATCAAAACACGTGGTAAAGTATTGTTGGCAACGATCCAAGATAGACCCGCCCACTAAATGACAAGGGTTTAGAAATTGACCTGCCTGGTGTAATATTTTAACAGCAAATTATTGCCCATACACGATTTGTTGATAGTAATATAACTAAAGATAGTCATATGCACATAAAACAACCACAAAACTCATTTTTGCTGGAGTTTTATGTAGGAGATATATTGCAATGTGCAATCCACATTTTGGCTGAAATTTTTTATCAAGCATTGCAACGCATCAATTTAGTCAGATCAAAAGTGAAAGTTACGGGGTACAGAGTTTTCTACAGCTTTTGTTGTAATATAACATATCTCATCTCACAATCCTGCATGTCTTTAGATGAGGCATATATTAATTAATAATATAATGGTTACATCTCTACTCTAGCCATTGTGAGAATTGCAAGTATGAAGTAGAAGGGGGTTCAGGTCAAAGTTTCAAATGACAGAAAAAAAATATTTTGTGAAAATATAGATAAAATGCTACCAATTTTTTTCATTTCATCAAAATATTCTAATTAGATCTAAAGTTATGGAATTTTAAAATCCGAGATCAACGTCAATAATGTAATCAAAATGCTCTATACCACTACCTAGTACCAGTCAGTCAATGCGTGGCATGGCACCAAAATAAGTGCTGTTCAGTCGATTCTGAGTGACGTCATAATGGGTATTTTCCCTTCAGAATCGCTAGTACCAATTTTAAAACTGAAATCCGCACGTTATTGTCAGCTAAGATTTATTAAAATCGTAATAACTTGAATGATAATGTCAAATATTTATAATCTGGATGGTATCATACCACAAAAAATATAGGCTATATTTTGTCGAAATTTAACAAATATCAGTCATCAAAACAGATGAATCCCATTTTCTACGGCTGTAATTGTCGGATCTCGTATCCATAAACTATCGTTTGATTGGTGCTATATCAAAATCCACCGAAACTAAGCTGGGGAATACTGCTTACATTACGATAATTTTTGAGCCTGAACCTTTGCAGATATTATTGAGATTAATATTAAACTATTACAATACATAAAAAGTATTTCAGAATCGTAGAATGAAGTGGGCTATATTTCAGCCACTGTCTGTCAGATTTCACGCTAAAGTCATGTGACCTGAAACTCCTACAAGTAGAGAACTTGTATTCTTTTCAGAGTTTAAAATTCAATGATATATAATTAGAATTTAAGTCTGAACTGGGCATCATTTTAAACCGGATAGTGACAAGAATTTGTGAAGAATGTCTTTGCTTTGTCATATAACAGGATTTTTAATAGATTAGTTCCCTTGATTTTAAAGTTTAAAGATACTTTTTTTAAGAAAGTACTCATTGGGTGGTTATTTCCAATAAAAGTATGGCAATTTTGATATATATGGAGAATAGAAACATCAAATCTTACTAAAAAAATATTGGATTCCCTGAAAAACACACATGGAGTGCACACAGGAGAAAAATGGAAGGGTTTCCCTAACTCAAACTGGCAAGGAAATGATTAGTGATGTCTGCTTGAGTAACGTCAAGGTAGCACATGAAGATTGTCTTATCGTTCAGTATTAGTGAGCGCCTCATGTATGTTGATAAAATTGATGGTACAACAGTTTCTGAGATAAAAATAAAACACAGAAAAGGACTTGTTGTGTATAATTCGAGAATTTATTGAGTTTTGATACGGCTTCGTACCCGTTGCTAGTAACAGAGAAAGCCAAGTCTGTGACATAAAAATGGCCTCTTTTTTTATAGCTAAGAGAATGCTGCTAAATACGTTGGTCGTTGAGATATACTGATGCTTTTATTTTTAGCTACGATTTGATGCCTTTAGTTCCATGTGGCAAATATATAATCAAATCACCCAGTTTGTATGCGAAAATGTATCTTTAATTAAATGAAACACAAGCTTTTGTGAAAAGTATTTTGAAATTGTTTGTTAAAGATACTTTCCTGCGAACAAACTGAGTTAATTGATGATACATTTGGACTAATTAATCTATCCAAAATGTGCCTCAAATCCCTCTCCAACCTTTGTATGTGCAGGGAGATTCCTCAAGCTATAAATTAGTCAAAATGTATTTTTCATTATTTACTGTCCATTGACCATACATATTGAGGCGCAAGGAAATTCTCATATTTTTTTTTTGCTGTTTAATAGAGGTATAAAATCCTTTTATTTTTATAATTATGCAGGCAGTAATAAAAGATGAGATTGCAAGGTATAACTAAAGGGCTTTCTGCTTCAATTTTGCCAGATAAAAAAATAAGATACTATATATAATTTTATTTCCAGGGATGACACCAAGGAAGATGTTTTTGTCCATCAGGTAAAATAGATTTTACTTTACAAGCATTTATTGAACTTGCTAATTGAAATGAAAGTAGCCAAACTGAATGCTTTCAGAACTTGACATCAATTGGTCTGGTTTCTAATATTAGAAATTTGCACATTCTGACATCCTTGTAATATTGTATATTAGAGAGGATTTTATAATCATGTGCTACAGTAAATCAATTTGTCGCTATTCCTGTTTATTATTAAACAGAGAATGAAAACTTGTTGAAACAAATATTATCAAATAATCAAAGTGTAAAGAAATGCAACTTAAAGCATGCCTCAAGATATTTTTGGGGGGTCCGAATGCTAGTGTGGTTTCGAATCCCTGTTTGTATGTGGCAAGGAGTGAGTAGGATCGCCTTTTCAGCCTTGTGGGTTTTCTCCCGATACTCCTACGCACAAGCAAATTATTGAAATAAAATTAAACCATGTTAGTCCTGAAATGACCTAGTATGTGTCGAGTGGATGTTAAACCCCATTTATCTTGCTAGATTTTGCATGATAGTTTTAATGGTTTATATACCGTTCGGTGTATAGCTAGTGCCCTGATAATTGCACCATCGGCTGGTCTGACAACTACACTAGTAAGTAGTATTACTCTTTTAATGATTCTCCCCGTACCCCCGTCCCCACCTTAACTTCTCATTTCAATCGGTGTCTGTCGAGAGACGAGAAATGGTGAAAGTACCGGAACTTTTAAAGTTTGTAAGAGTTGTTTATTACATGTTAATGAAATTTTTTTGCAGACTGCAATTAAAAAGAACAATCCCAGAAAATACCTACGAAGTGTTGGTGATGGTGAACAAGTAGAATTTGATGTAGTGGAAGGGGAAAAGGTAGGTGTTTATTTCATCGAAATATAACTGGTCGGTTCTAAAGCCATTTCAAATACTTTCTGTACTTCCCAGAAGGTTGTTACCCTAAAAAAAGAGCGAAATTAAGCTTGGGAGTTTAGAGTAGATCTGTTGTCATAGTGGTATCACTTTCAACAAAATAAAAATTTATATCATGTATCATATTCAAAATAACCAATCCAAGAACTGGCTTTGTTAATATTTATTTTTATTTTAGGGCTTTGAAGCGGCAAATGTCACTGGTCCAGAAGGAGCAGCTGTACAAGGTAGCAAATATGCTGCAGATCGTCGTCGTTATCAACGTGGTGGGTGGTATCCAAGATATCGAGGTGGTAGGGGACGTGGTGGTGGTGGTCGACCAAGGGTACGTTTATTGGACAACCCAATTTGATTTGCTTATCGAGTTATAAACTATTTGCATGTGTAGTGAATCAGTTTAGGGTAGATTTAAGTGTTGGAAGGTCAGTTTCTGAAAAAACTCAATTTGTTTAAACAATGCATATTAAATATTGCATTTTACTTCCTGGTAACTTTTCATATTAATTCAACTTAATATGGGTTAAGTTTTGGCAACCTAACCTTTCATACAGGGCGTCATTTTTCTTTGAGCATTGTTAAGTGTAACAAAGGGTTTTAGCATGTATGGACTTGAATTTTCATTATGTCATTGAATGAACTGAGCATGCTAAATATTGGTCTGTGAAGGTTGTCCCAACAAATCTGCATATTGAATAACTTGACATTTAGCTAGTTGTAATAAAGTGGTTAGTCATGTGTAACAAACGGTCGACTAATGAAAATAACCTTTAAACTTACCTCCCTTTAGACTTTTTCCTTGTTTTCTGAAGTTATATTGTGGTCAGTTATTTGATTGGAACAATTCTTGCCAATGGAGAAAAGTCTGTTCACTAGCCAATTTATTTTTATGATCAGTTAGTTGGACACTACCTTTTATAAGATGTTGGACTCAATTTTTGCAACAAAAAATTGTTTTCTTTGTAGTCTCAGCATGAGGATGACGAAGAGGTGGAGGGAGAAGAGGATGAAGGCAATCGACCACAATACCGAGGACCTTCAAGACGTCGTCCCTATTGGGCCAACAGACGATATTATAATGGTCCTAGACGTGGTGGTCCACCAAGGGGATATAACAATCGCCAGGAATATCAAGATGATGGCGATGACGGACAGATGAGACGTCGTCCATTTTACAGAAGATTTTACCAACCACCTCGTCGATATTACGACCAGGCACCCAGAAGAGGATACTATCAAGGTCCTCCACGAGGCCCACCCAGGAGACGACGACGCCCACAGAAAAACAAGGTAATTTTATTCTATTTAAAAATACTTATGATGAAGATACTATTAAAGGGACATTAGATACTATTAAAGGGGAATTATGGAAAATTAGATAAAGAGCTGACAGGTCTTGATATAATGTTAAAAAGTAGATAATGATAAGAGAATAATTATGCTGAAAATTTCAGTTTAGCCTCGACTGTCATAGCACCTTTTGTACGATAACCAAGTCTCGGTTACTCAAAAACTGTTATAGTGGGGGCCCCTCCTTTGTAAAGCGTAGTTCAAGTTATTTAAACCGATTTCCAGTGCAAGTTAAGATTAAAATGTGGGATAACAAATGTACCAGTCTTTGTGAACACTGACTCTGGGCAGAATTTCATCTGACTTTTTTGCACATGTCATAAGAAAATAAACATTTTGATGCATTTGATTATATTTCTGCTTTTACTTTCAGGATGACGATGGTGAGCAGGCTGACAAGTCAACTGATGGAGGAGATAGAGATACCCAGGCTGAAAGCAAAGCCGAGGGTGAAGAGACTGCTTAATTTAATCAAATCATCTTTCTTTGATACCAGCTTCAAGGTTTCTTTTACCTACCATACTAGTAGGTGTGAAACAAGGGGGATAACTTGTAGTGAATAAACTAACGCTTTAGTATAATATACATACTATCTGTGCAGAGACAAAATATAAATAAGAACTAATTACAAATGATGGATCACAACCCGTTGTTCAACTATGCAAAGATACTATGTATGACTATATACTGCCAACTTTTTTTCATAATTTTATACTTCGATCATCTTTCATATTGTAAACTAAAGAGACCTATTGAAGTCCAGTAGGCCTGGTTGTTCCATAGAACAAAACTTAAAAAAAAAAACAGAAAAAGACAAAATTTTATTTTTGTGCATTTTCACATGGAATCAATGAAGTTATTTAAAGAACTAGTTGAATGAACTGGGGGTTTCATCCATCCAAGCTATTAATTAATTTTTGAAGTAGCAAATTTTTGATTTTTGGAAGTTTTCCAACCTTTATTTTTCCAAGGCTTTTTGTGAAAAAGAAAATGTGCATAAATAAAACCCATGCCAATAAAGTGTGTGTTCTAAGTTATTTCAGTACTGTACATGTGGGGAATGGGGCTGTTAAGACACTTGAATTGTGCTAAGTTGGATTGTCAAGCCAAGTTTCAAGATATGGCATTGTCAAGATGTTACAAACATATTACTATATCCAGAAGGAACCCTAACAGTTGAAAGATTAGCCAAAAATGGCAAAGTAATTCACCCCTTGTATTACATAAATCATTGTAACAAAGATTTTGAGACCCCTATGACCCACTTCTGTTTGGTTGCACCTGAATGTACAATTTCTGAATTCCTCTTTAGAAATTAGTGTATATCCTAGATCAGCAACACAGAAATATTGCATCTTGATATCTGGGAAATTTGGTCCATGGAGCTTGTAATGTATATTATACCTACATGCATTAATTTTAGAAGACGAGCTAGCGCCCTTGTCCTTTGAAAATTTGCCCCCTAGTACACTGCACGCACTTACCACGTTGGTGTAGGGAGTTAAACTCATCTCCTCATTGGTGAAAACTTCCATATATAGAATATATTGACCCGTTTACATTACCCTAAAATAACCGGTCTCAGAACCGTGCCAAGCATGCCAAATGTGGAACTCTTCGCAGAAAAGTTAATTTCAGTCCCTGTGCAAATTACCCATATGAAGACAATTATGACTGATTTAGTTTGAGCAGCTATTTTGACAGAACTGATGACAGATCTGCCAAGGTTTGCAGGGAAAAAAGGCCAAGGTTCATTTGGCGCATGTGCAGTAATCCGTACTCAGACCGGTTAGCGTTTACACTACGAAAATTTAAAGGGCGCCGTTCTTGGTACGGTTCTGAGACCACCTCACTTCAGTGGGCCAGCTTGGCACGGTACTCAGTACGGCACGCTTGTGTTTGACCCGTTTACACTACAAAAAAATAACCGCGCCGTACCAGGAACGGTACCTGGCACGCTTAAAATTTGTAAACAGGGTTTATGTATATGACTTAACTGCAATAAAAATTTCAGAAAGATTGATCTTTACAGGTTACCATTTATAACCAAACAAGATTCCATAATAAAGGGGCAAAACCCTGGAGGTGATTATCAGAAAATTTTGAAATTCATTAAAGTAGCTATGTGACATGGCTCTTAACTCAATATCATCCAAAATCTTGAATATTAAAAACACCGATTATTTATCAATTTAAATCAACATTGATGCTGTGATCTTACTGGAAAAAGGTTGGCTTCTGATATCCAATATTTAAGACAAACATTTTACCATTGGTACACGAATCGTGTACCATGCGTTTCAGTCTAGCAAGAGAATCGAGGAACGAGGCTAGAAACATTGCGCCAAATCAAACGGCGTATGTAGACTGGAATAAGAGAGAGAAATGGGGTTTAACGTCCACTCAACACCAACTAGGTCATTTTGGGACTAACATGGTTTCAATTTTAATTCAATAATTCGCTTGCGCGTAGGGGTCTTTAGCAGTGGGAGGAAACCCACGAGGTTGAGAATGCGCCCCTATCTCCATGCCACATACGCTCACACCAGGGATCGAAACCACAGCCGCAAGCCAGAGGTGACAGGCCAGCTAGAGGTTGACGCGCGGTACTCTAGACCACTAGGCCATCCCAACCCCCACAGACTGGAATAACCAGATGCTAGAAATTTGCATTCGATTGAGACTGTTGGCTTATTTCGCCGAACATAACTGATTTGAAATTAGAGTAAAAACGTAAACCATTGAATGTAAGTCAGTTTATATTCATTTATATTACATTATTATGTCTTGTGACCCACTTGTTTCAATTTCTAGGTCCCAAGTGTTAGCGATTTAGCTCCTTGAAGGGTAATTTTTAAACCCTTATATAAATAATCCACAGATATTAAAAAAAATTAAAATGATCAGGCCCTCGGCAAAATACTTGGAAATAACACTGCTATGCACGTGAATCATGCAGAAAGTTGGGGGACTGTAGTTAGTTTTAGACTGTCCCACATTTTCCTAAAGCAATGACTGCAAGTTTTACAACATCTGGAGAAGATGTTCCTAGTTAAAGCGAGATGAAGCCTTCTAGTGAAGATGGCAGTCCCAGTGCCAAAGGGTTAAAAATATATATGAATTATTGTGCCAAAGGGTTAAAAATACATATGAAATTTTGTAACCTCTGCTGACTAAGAAGTAATTTCAATAATTGACTGATGACAATAAATGACAACCTTTTAATGTGGGTGTATAAAAATAGAAAGAACAAATCATACATATAAATATAAGATAAAATATTGCCTCACATTGGAATATAATATATATTAAAATAAATACACATATAACATTTTTAAAAACATTATTTAAAAATAATCCTGGGTTAAATTAATTAATTTTTATTCAATTATCAAAGTTTTGATTATTTATAGGCATTAACAAATTTCTGCCATTACTTTATATGACTGATTTGCAATTTTGTTCAAAGCAGAGCATTATTGAGTTTAAACATTTTGTCATCAAAAAATGTGGGACATAATTTGTATTTCGATGACAGAAGGAACGACTCGTAGAGGCTGTACCAGACATCCCGTAAACATTGCACTTTTTTTAAAGCAGGATCCAAAAATATTAAGATAGGTTGCCAGGCAACGAAACATAAGCCCACAGCAGCTAAGTTGTCCGGGCAGTCAACAAGGGTTGTCGCATATTTTTTCTTTTGTCAGTAAGGAGAAAGTTTACAACACATGAAAATTTTATTATGAGTAATAGCCCATTAAGTAATTATCAGAAATGGTTAGAATTGTTTCGATTGTTTGTCTCATGGCCTTCGTCCACAAAGTGATCAAGGGCTATAACTCTGACAGTAATTATTGGAAATCGTTGAAAATGACTAGGATCCTTCGTATCATGACCTTATCATGATCAAGGGCCATAACTCTGGCAGTAATTATCAGATATTGAAAATCAATAGGTTTTTTCGTCTCATGACCTTAATCACTGTGTACAAATTTAAAGTCAATTGGATATTAACTTTAGCCTCTAGACCATCCACAAGATTTTTCAAAGTGATCATGGTCGATTACTCTGGCAGTTATCGGATATCATTGACAATCAATAGGTTTCTTCGTCTCATGACCTTAAACACTGTGCACAAATTTAAAGTCAATTGGATATTAACTTTAGCCTCTTGACCATCCACAAGATTTTTCAAAGTGCAAAGAAATAACAAGATGTCCATAGTACCTGACATTTTCAACTAAGTGCCGGACATGTATTAATAATATCAATAAAAAGGACAAATCAGTGCCAGACAAAATGACAGACACCAGAGGTTTTGTGCCTGACAAAGCCTGAATCTGTGCCTGACATTGTCTGTGACAGGTGCCTTATTTCCAGGCTTGTCAAAGTGATCAAGGGCCATAACTCTGGCCGAAATTATCTGATATTGCTTTTTTCGTCTTGTGATCTTAGACAATGTGTATAAATTTAAAGTCAATCGGACATTAACTTTAGTCTCCAGAGCGTCCACAAGATTTTATAAAGTGATCAAAGGCCATAACTCAGGCAGAAATTATCAGATATCGCTGAAAATCAATAGGCTTCGTCATCACATGACCTTAAACTTTGTGTATCAATTTCAAATCAACCAGATATTAACTTTGGCCTCTAGAGCATTCACGAGAAATTGTGGATGATGGACCGACTGACGGATGGACGGACTGGGGCGACAGCAATATACGCCCCCATTTCAATGTGGGTGTATAAAAACATTTCAAATGTGCCAAAGACATGAACAGCATTTTACAGGTTCGTAGCAAATCCCTGTCCTAGCTGGTGGATCTAGAACGGATTTCGGCCAAAATGTATTGATCAACCAAAAAGGAAGCATGAGCACATAAAAACCTGAAATAAAAAAAATTAAAAGAATTGAATTGGATGTATAATAAGTTTCTGTGATATCTGTATTGTATTAACCTCTTATACAGGACATGTTCTTGTGCAAATTCAATTTCTGAGTGGAAAGTGTGCTTAGTGCAAGATGAGGGGACATTTGTGTAAACTGAGGTGAGGGTGATGTGACATCTCAGTCCGGCAAAACATAATTTGACATTCTTTTTTCAAATCGGTACGATTACTACTAAGTTAACTCTATTTGAGTGGTGTGAGAGAGAGAAATGGGGTGTTTCTGCGCAGTTTTATTTAATAGGTATATGAGAACACGAAGACATGCGCATCCCATCCACACAGCTTATTTGCCGCACAGGGCGATTGGATGGCCAATGGTTAGCATGTGCGTGCGCTGTATCAGAAAGTCTGTCATTGAGTCAACTGGTTTTGATTCCCTGGTTGTATGTGACAACTTCCTCCCACTGCTAAAGACCCCTATACACAAGTGAATAATTGAAATAAAATTGGACCATGTGTATATATTAGTCCCGAAACCAACCAAATATAATATAACTATCCAATCATGGGAAAATGTTGGAGAATGGGAGGGTTGATAATAAATGTAATGTAAATCTTACCTATACTGATGCCAGTAATAGATGCTAATATCACAGACAAAGTATACAGAGCTTCAGTGGTCTTTTTCTATAATAAAACAGTTAATATTGGGGTAATATATTTAGACAGAATTTGTAAGAATTGTTTATTATAACAGTGCACTTATACGTAAACATACATTATGCAAGAGGTAAATCTGTGTATAACATGTCTTTCTTTACGCCTGACATATAAACTATCAATTAGACATAAATTAACTTATACAGACCATAATCAACTCTCGATGTCGTCAATTACTCGATTAGGGTCCGATTTTCTGCTCAACTTTCATTCATGATTTAATCATGAAATGGATAATCGCGACTATGTTTTTTATCGTACCAACTTTAGTAATGATGATTGAGGCTAGGCCAAAAATTCAATTGCTAAAATCTTGGTTCAGAGTGGATCAATTTTCAGCAAATTCCCTTTCCATTGTCTAGTTTTTAACTATTATAGTGAGAACTGCCAGCTCTTTATCTCATCCCACATAATGTATCTTTAATTAGACATTTATTAACTTATCCATCACATAATCAACCCTTGATGCATCTTATGTGTCAGATTTCTTATCCAAACCATAATCAACTCTCGATGCTTTTTTATAACCCGACCTGTTGCTTAACGCTCATTGATGATTAAATCCAAAAAAGTATAATCAAGACTATGTTTTTTTATCGTACAGACTTAAGTAATGATGATTGAGGTTTGGGTAAAAATTCAAAAGCTAATATCTGGGTTCAGAGTGGCTCAATTTGATTTAAATTTTCTATTTACGTTATCAATTTTTAAACGATTATAGCGGGAACAGTCAACTCTTTCACTAATCTCCTATAATGCCTCTGAACATTCCAGAACAGAGATTCTTTAATTGTAAAATGGAGAAAAATATCGTTTATTATAAATTCAGATCACTTCATAAAATCTTCCATATTTGGCTACAAATGTAATTTTAAACTTACACAATCTGTTGCTTTAGAGGTTAGTATAATATAAGAAAGACCAGTGATTAAACCCAAAACACCAAATACATGAAATATAATCTTCACTAATCCTGGGACAGGTACCATTACCATAAACAGAAAGGTAAATCCTGCAGAAAATAACAAATATATTTGGTAGGACTATATTTAATGTATTGTGTAAATTTTGCATCTCCATTTTGCAATTGGGTAATATTGGCTTGATTAGCCATAGTGGAGATTTCCTTCATAGAACTTAGTTGGTTAAAGACAATCAAGACATTTGTAAATTGTGACATGTGTCCTAAATAAAATAATATGAACGTCCATCATTAGGTATAACTAGTCTTTTAAACATATTGAAGGGACTATCCCAATTTGAACAGAGTCCCAAAAATGAAAGTCCGAGGACATACAGATTTTTTGCGCCAAAACATAGGGGAATGGTGTATTTGCCCTTTCTCAAAATTCCAGCACAAAATAATGAGCCTTTTAAGATACCCGAAGAAATTTTTCGTTGGGTGACTTGATAATTGAAGGATCCCTGTACTGTACTTGATAATGAAGGGTAAATTGCACCTACATATTATTTTTATGAAATAAAAGTATAGTTTTATCCTGACACCACATAATACAGCTTGGGACAGCGGTCTCCATTTCCAGTCTTCTAAGGGATTTTAACACAAGATTAAGCAGTTTTATTCTCCAAAATATTATCGGGATTAGCCCTTTAAACAATTGAGAAACGTGGCATCAGGTGGTTTTAATTTTTTAAAGAAAACATGAAACACAGAAATTATTTTATGAATTGAAAGTTAAATAAAAATGTTTTATTACCCACCAATCATAATTAAAGTCAAGATAATGGAGACGATGAGGAATTCAAACAAAGGTTGCCCGCACCATCTTTTAGAATGATCAAGGTATAAAACCAGTAGTTGAGGAACCAGGAATGCCACAGATAAAATCATCACCAAAAGAAATCTGACAAAAAAAGAGAGATGGACAGTTACTTTAGTAGTCTATGACATGAGAACAGGTGGATAGTATAGTACCTATCTTAATAGTCTAGATAAGTATTCCATGATAGGCCTATTATATAATATAGAAAGAGAGAGAGAGAGAATTGGGGTTTTACGTCCACTCGACAAAAACTTTGTCATTTCTGGACTAACACACAGTCCAATTTTATTTCAATAATTCGCTTGCGCGTAGGGTCTTTAGCAATGGGAGGAAACCGGAGGACCTGGAGAAAGTCCATGAGGTTAGGCAGCCGAACCTACTCCTTGTCACGTACAACTGGGGAATTGAAACCATGTCAGTTGACTCAGAGTCAAGACTTTATAATACAGTGTGCACATGCTAACCATTTAGCCATCCACCCCTATATAAAAGGAAACAGATAATTTATTTTAGGCAATTTAAAGAAGTCATATAGGCTATATCCTATTTGAATATGGTAATCTTGGACTTTTATCAGTAAGAGTTGTAGGACAGATTTCGTTTAGCATTTACTGCCTCCAAAAATACCTTAAAAATAAAAGCAGAAAATTTGTGAAATATACCTGCAAGTCTACCAGAGAAAGTCTGAATTTGATCCCGTTATCATGAGACATGTTGTTTATTTAAAGGTAATGGATACTTAGTACACAAACACTTGCAGTTGCACCATACTTTAAACTTACATTTTTAGTCTGTTATTCCTAGGAAACCATCTTACCAGATGGTAGATACTGTGAGCCCATAAATATTGCCACATTCTGGTTTTTTAATACATATTCATATCTGAAAGGAAGACATTTTTTAAATAGAAACAATGGCAATAGACTATAATACAGGGTTGTTATTACTTATAACTTATTGACATTATTTGAGGTTTGCCTTTTTGCTTTTTCTGTGTCAATAATTTTGACAAAAATTTGCTACAAAAAACTCAGCCTATAGTCAAATAAATATCTGTAATTTCAGCAAATATATTGAAGTTGAATAAATATGATATATATTTAAAATTGCTAAATAAAGAAGTAAATACTCTATTTTGTAACAAGCACCCGTTTTTATTGTTTACATCCGTTGTAAAGGTACAGCTCCCTCTATCAATGGGATAACTCTATAATACATTATCAGGTCAAAGACTACTAACTACTAACTCTCTTCCTAATATCGCACAAATGCCTACTCTTTATTGGTGCTTGACAATTATTTTGAACATTCCGGCGACCTTAATCTTCATAAACAATTTCGCAAAGAGTTATCATCCAGTATTAAACATATTATTTTATGGGATATTTACGCGGGTAGAGGCAAACCTTAGGTCGCGAGAAAAGCAGACGGAGGACTTACAGACGATTTTACAAACTGATCCCGCAATGAATATTCGCTTGGCCGCTACAATCACTGATAAGCATGATATCGACGAGACTTAATGAGTTCGGCATATTAACTTTTTTATTCCGACAAATTAAATTCTCAAACATTTTTTTGAGGTAAAAGAAAAATAAATGAAGACGTTTGAAGTATTTGTAGTTAAAAAATATTTCTTATTTAGTGTAAATGGGTATTAAAATGAGTAAAATGCATCATTTTGCCCGAACCAGTTAGGTGTTATGTAAACATTGCACGAGTCGTTGAGCCAATGACTGACGCCACGTGCAGTCAACGCACGTGTTGTGGACAGTCATCCGTTTCAGAGATAATTCGTAAGTAATTCTCTGTGAAACAGATAGACGATTTTAGTGCTAGAGATGTTAAAAATTGGATCTCGGATTTAGAAACTTTATCACCGTTCAGTTCGTGTTGAATATTTCGTTATGTAATACCTTAACCATGGACCGTATTTAGACGGTCCACTACAACTAGATATAGACCCATAATACTGAAAATAAAAAGTAATTACTTCGAAATACGGGTCATACAGACCAGTAGGTTAAATTCTTGAACAAATACTAATTTGACCGTTAAACGTGCCTATGTCCTGCGCTAAGAGTTAATTTGAGAGAATCTGCACGAACATAATTAAAACAACCTGCCATGTATCTACATTATGACAAATCATCACTAAATGTGTTTAACAAAACAAACTAAAAAACAAAAAACAAAAAAAATAAAAAAAAATAAATAAATAATAATAATATTATTATATTAAAACAAATATGTATGTATCTGTTTTGTTAATTATGAATTTTTATCAGACTGTGACGCGTGTTATATTGTACATGTTTACCCGAAAATGCCTTTTTTGCATATTTCACATATTAAAATAGCTAGGCCTATTATATGTAGGGCCTATAGCGCTCCAGTGATAATCTACTAAACTATATCAGATGGCACTTAAACATGCTAATTTCAATAAGGCTTTTACGGGTGAAAATATACAAAATATAATACGTGACTGGCTATACCTGAAAAATATCGAAAAAAAAAAAAATATACAAGACTGTTGTGTTAATTATCAGGTTTTATTGCTATGGTGACGTTGGGGTTTTACCTTCGCTCTTTAGAATGTGTTACAAACATCCTTAAACGATGACACTTTTTATCTGTGAAGGACGGTCTCATTCTACCCCAAAACCGTACATGATTTAGACAGGTAAGCGTATATTTGAATTTTAATTCCATTTCATAAAAATATTAATAGGCGGATACATATTTTTTTTTAAAAAAAAAGGAGATGTGTTGTTGATGGGGGAGTCAAACAAAGCTTATTCCAGAACGAGGAAACTGGATACATACCGTGGAAGTTGAATATATATCAAGCAGGCTGGATACAAACAAAAATGCTATTTACGTTTTAAATAATAAAAGATGTACTGATTGTACCGGGAATTCTCGTATTTAAGCCCAGGGTTTAATTTTGAATTTGACCATTTCAGTGATGAAACATTTATTCTGAAATTAAGCTCATGTATAAAATTCGAAAAGAGGAAAAAAGACAAACATTTTAAATTGTCGCATTTAGTGTCTAAGATGTCACCTACGATTGGTGTCCACTGAGTTTTAAAGATGCGAATTTCTCTCACGGCACTAACAGTAATGTACACCAATTCGACGTGACTCCATCAATGCCAATGTGGTTTGACAATTCAAGTGGGGGACCACTCTAAAATAAATTTTAAATTTAAACCCATAGGCTTATTTCCCAGTGTCGAACAAAAATAACATATTAAAGACAATTAACCATCTTTGATTGCATTTTATGTTTATATTTTGTGTCTATTTTGAGTTTCACAAAAGATCCAATGAACCCGTAATCAACCCCACTGTTGCAACAGTCAAGAATAATTCGTTAAAGTGTAGTGGTGATACTGTTGTAAATAGAGACGTTCCTACTTTAGCCAAAACATACCAAAAGACATTATAACCAACCGAAATAATAATTATCACTTAGACTTTCAAAGTACTTAAAAATCACTCGAACCCACTGTTACGACAGTCATGGATAGTTTGGGAAAGTGTAGTATTACCTGAACTCAAAAGCTAAGAGTAGGCCGTAACGCCGCTAGCCCGAGTGTCTGTGGGAAAAAATGTCTTCATGTTTCAATAGAATCGTCTATTCTAGTAATTAGCTGTGTGATCATACACAATAAATAGTATATTTCGGGAACACCAATTTTACACCATGGATTATTTTCTTTTTTTTTTGTTTTCATCGCTACAGGATTTATCCAGAAAAGACGATGTCGTGGTCATTATCTAATAAGACGAAGACCCGGGTTCACCCAAATAAAACTAAAGAACACGAGAGAAACGATTCTGTGTCATCATTATCACCGTCTGAACTGGATCGGGCTATAAATGACGTGTTAAAGAGGACAGAAAGACCTAATGTTCTACGATGTGAATCAATATGCAGAGGTAATACCATCTTCATAATGTCAAGGGTTTATGCCTAAACGGATGACGATTAAGTCTTTCATAGATATTTAGTTTATTTCACTCTGATTGACTGTAGCAGTGAAATTTAGAGATGGGATCCAATATAGAGTTGATTGTATTAAATCGTAACAAAGGGCCCGGTTGTTAGTCTGTGTGCGGGCCAAGCCTACCTCTAAGGTCCATAGAAATCGGACATTGGGAAGGTAGCTAATTAGAAACACGACTTTA
Source organism: Patella ulyssiponensis (assembly GCA_963678685.1). NCBI lineage: Eukaryota > Metazoa > Mollusca > Gastropoda > Patellidae > Patella > Patella ulyssiponensis. The sequence continues at coordinate 19,345,118 of OY783232.1, forward strand.
CCAAGTGTTGATCTTTTGACCCAGGTTTGGGTATTTGACAACCAGGTTCAACAAACCTAGACATCGAACCGCCGTGTTTCGTGCTGAAACATAATAATATAGACAAACTTTCCTCGTCATTCGGACATGATAAATTTCTCACTGGCGGGATATCGTTTCATAGTTGATGAAATTTAAACTTTGTTCAAAATCTTTTCACACACAATCGAAATTATAAAACTCAATGTAGTCTTCCTTTAGCAGGAAGCATGGTGAATGCTTTTGCGTTATGTACATGAGGTTTTGGAAAGTTCGTCATTGAAAATATGCAGAAGTTGTCTTTTTTCTTCAACCAACTTCAATGGAATGAGGGGCCTTTTCGATGTTTCGATGAGTATAAAACCGTGCGTCTTTTTTAACCAACCAAGCTTTATATATTGAAGAAAACACTGATACAAGTAAAACCCTACGCCCAAATTACAGTCTTTGTCCATTGCAACCATTTCTGAAAACTCCCGTTTCACACTTGAAGACTGAATCCAACCATGTGTGATTCTTTGTTTACCATTTTATTTACAGACAACCCAATAACATCAGCTGGAAAGAAAACCCAACTCGTGAAGATGGTCTCCATAGTGATGATTCCAGTTGCTGTTCTCACTGGTCTTACAGCCAATACGTTTGTGAACACGTTCACGAGCTACATGTCGTCTGGTATAAGGAACACCATCTTATACTCTGTGGAACTAGGTGAGGTCGTTCACAGTTTACAAAAGGAGAGAGATATGAGTGCTCTGTATATCAGTAAAATCAGTCCAGTATCTAAATCCTTTCTTTTACAACGATATCCAGAGACGGATAGATCTATTGAGAAACTTACATTCTGGACGACTTTATCCCGCCTGGAATTTCAATCAAAGGACAAGTTTCTATCCTATCTGAACAGACATAGGTAAGTCCATGGTAAATAAAATGATGCAAGCACCACACTCAAATCTATTGACAACTTCCATGTATAATATGCATTTATATAGGCCCTATTTGAAAATCAGATCTAGTCATTGGTCAGGGTTTTTAATATCATAATTGATTCGAATCAGTAAAAATAACCCAGTTCGAACTCAACGACTGAAAAGCACGTTACTGAACATCAGTGAAGTAATACTTTGTGGTGAACATACGAGCAATGCCCACTATTGTACGTAAAAAGGGATATCTCCAATTGCCACAGATATACCAAAGAGTTCGTCGCATACATAAAGAATCATACACGTTAAGCCCAAGATGCTTACGATTTTTGTAAGGAAATCCAACCCTTTCTCTTCTGATTACTTTAAAATGACCCAAACTGCATTGCCCACTATTATACATAAAAAGGGGATATCTCCAATTGCCACCGATATACCAAAAATTCTCCGCATACAAAAAGAATCATACGGGTTTAGCCCAAGATGCCTACGATTTTTGTAAGGAAATCTAACCCTTTCTCTTCTGAATACTTTAAAATGCCCCAAACTGCGTTTCCCAATATTATACGTAAACAGGGGATATCTCCAATTGCCACCGATATACCAAAAATTCTCCGCTTACAAAAAGAATCATACAGGTTTAGCCCAAGATGCCTACGATTTTTGTAAACAAATCTAACCCTTTCTATTCTGAATACTTTAAAATGGCCCAAACTGCGTTTCCCAATATTATACGTAAACAGGGGATATCTCCAATTGCCACCGATATACCAAAAATTCTCCGCTTACAAAAAGAATCATACTGGTTTAGCCCAAGATGCCTACGATTTTTGTAAGGAAATCTAACCCTTTCTCTTCTGAATACTTTAAAATGCCCCAAACTGCGTTTCCCAATATTATACGTAAACAGGGGATATCTCCAATTGCCACCGATATACCAAAAATTCTCCGCATACAAAAAGAATCATACGGGTTTAGCCCAAGATGCCTACGATTTTTGTAAACAAATCTAACCCTTTCTATTCTGAATACTTTAAAAGGCCCCAAACTGCGTTGACTTGATATTAAATACCACACCCTATTTCTTCCAGGTATGAACTTGATACATTGAATCAAACTGTAACTAAAGAGCTGGAGATGTACACGACATTAATTCGTGTATTTATCAAATGGTTGTATGATACGATGACAGAGGAAGAGTCCGGGTTCATCTGGAGAAGTCTTGTGGCCTATCTGGAAGTTATAATAGTCAAAGAGTATATGGGGTTAGAGAGAGCTTTAGGCATGGTATTTTATGCTAAAGGGCGGTTCCCATCACGTAATGTTTATCTCTGGTTCTCTGAGAGTCAGGATGTATCGAATGCCACGTTTTTATCAGCTAGACGTTATTCTGATCTGGTAGCTACTCTTTACAACAAGAATATCAAGGTTAATTTCATTTTAAAGTTTTTACAATAAAATACTAAATTTCAATCTTAATTGTCAGCTAGCTTGCAATTAGTAACTGGTTTGTACGGGCACGTTCTTAAGCAATCTTAAGACGATGGAAAATTAATTTCAATGTCATTTAGTAATGGAACTGAAAATACCCAGAACCCAATGCCATGAAATGTAATGAAATGAAATGGGGTTTAACGTCCTACTCTTTTGCACCTAACCTGGACTAATGGAAGACGGGCATACGCCATACAGTGTGCTATGAGGGAAATTTTGCCCGGGCAGCGGCGCTACGGCCTACTCTTATATCGAATCCCAACTGCCAAGGGATCTTTTACGTGCACTCCAATGTGTACACGGGACCTCGGTTTTTCGTCCCATCCGAACGACTAGGCAGCTTCCCTTGTCAGGCCCTCCTTCTGCATCACCCGACCTCCAGGCTAGCGAACCAGCGCCTTTTCCACTTAGCCACCGTAACCCCCCAATGCCATGAAGTACAATAAAAATAATTATTGTTACAGAGCCTTTGCTTAGTGTGAGGTGACGGGGGCTAAGTGCGGAAAACGCTGGCTCGCTTGCCTAGAGGTCGGGTGTTCGATCACTTCATTCGCCGAGAAAGTGCATCCAGATTTTCTGGCGCGGTTCTCCCTTGTCAGTGATGCAGGACGGAGGTCCAGACAAGGAAAGCTGTATAGTCGTTCGGATCGGACGAAAAGCCGAAGTTTACGTGTACACGTTGGTGTGCACGTAAAAGACCCTTGGTAGTTGGAATTCAATAGAAGAGTGGGCCGTAGCGCCGCTGCCTGGGCAAAATTTCCCCCCATAGCACGCTGTATGGCATATGCCCGTCTTGAATAGACCAGTTTAGGAGCAGAACAGTAGGACGTTAAACTCCATTTCATTTCGTTTGCTTAGTGAATACTAGAGAATCTAGCCGAAAAGTAATAGCACAAATTGAACTCCATAGGAGTGGGTCCTGTTTAATTGTTAAATGCCATTGAAACTGAAACTGTTTACCAGTTGTATTTTGCACTGGGCACAGTGGCATTCAATACTAATTAATCAGTACCGATGAAACCGTTTAAAATGTTTGAATTCGGGAAGAAAGAAAATAGCGTATTTTTATTTTGTTTGAATAATTTCTGTGATTTTAATTCAGGGCAATGAAACAACATTGAGTGTTTTAACAAGTATGAGGGCAGAGATTAGACGAAATGAGCTGAATGGTTTAGGATCTATAAAGATGGCGGAATGGTGGTATAACAATATGACGGTGTATATGGATCTTCTTCTCGAAACACAATCAGAACTCGCCCAGGAAATTACAGGACTTTTGGACGAACGACAAAAGATCAACCTGCAAAAACTCATTGCTATTTCAGTCGTTTTCGTCTGTGTCTTCGTCATTTGTCCAATAATCATCTACGCTGCTTATAAACTGACCAATGAAATACAGAAATATTCTATTAATCTAACCAATCGGTGAGTATTAGTTCGGATTTTTAAATAAAATAAACTATATCGTTGATTCTAGACAAAGCAAATCATTTGCTACTCATGTAAAAAGAAACATGTATTTGGATACAGCAATTTAATATTTTAATAACAACCACGAACATAAACAAATGTTAGGGTCCACAGTGTCTGTTTGATTGGAATATTGGAATAGCTAGGTTTCCAATTGATGCGTGAATTAAGATAAACCCCGAGGAGTTGGCATACTCGGTTCCAATTGCTGCTTGAATTTAGACGATGCCTCAAGAATTACTATGCTCGGTCCCAATTGCTGTAGTCAGGATTGTTAAGTTTCCCAAACTACTATTCAGAACGAATGTAATCTAAAACAACGATCTGGTTTGCATGATATTCGTGTGAGTTCGGGTATAAGAATTGTATTCGATGATCGCAAACATAACAGTGTTAGTATCTCTTAATCTAATACGAGGTTCCCGCTGTCGTGTGATGAGTTATGGTAGGATTGTTCCTGTTTTGTCTACGACCTGGTACGTGCAGGTACGTTCGGATACCTTTCGTTACGATTAACACGATTGCTACGACTGACCACAATGTATTGTAAGACCTGATATGATCACACGATTACTCTACGATTAAAACGATGAAATCAATCGTAACGCGAATTGTGACAGTGGGAATCTAGGATCACATATAAAAATCACCCAATCGTAGTTGTTATTTCCAGGACGAAGGCTTTAAACAAAGAAAAGAAGCGGACTGAAGCCCTGCTACATCAGATGTTACCCCAATCTGTTGCGACTGCTTTAACTTGTAACGAGGTGGTGGATGCGGAGAATTTTGATGAAGCAACGCTGTTTTTCTCGGATATTCAAGGCTTTACGTATTTATCTGCTCGTAGTTCACCGATACAAGTGGTGGAGATGCTGAACAGTCTATACACGTGTTTTGATGGTCGCATCGCCCTCTATGATGTTTACAAGGTGGAGACAATCGGAGATGCCTACATGGTTGTTTCTGGTATGTTGAATAATTCAAATATTCTTGTAATTAGGCAAGCACATATATTTCGGTCAACCGAAAGAACTGACAAGGCTATAACAGGTTGACGAAATCACAGGAACTACTATACAGACCCTCCTCCCACCTCCCCCACCGCCAACCACTAACCATTGAGCGACTTACAAATAAAGTATTGTTTGTAAACTCTGTGATACTGAAATTGAATATTGTGTCTAGAAGTTGTGACTGAAGCAAAAACCGCGATTTCGTAGAAAAATAAGCTGATTTATTTATTTTTCAGAATTGTAACTAATTTGAATAAAGATTGCATTTATAGCTTCATTAGAGTGGGGTCGCATGCAATATCTCTTTTTCGGGATCTTCCTAATGCGAATTATTGATGATCAGTATGGAGGGAACAGTGCCAACTTTCCCCACCCACCCGGTTTATGTTTTACTTGCAGGTCTACCGATGAAAAATGGTATACAGCACGCAGCAGAAATAAGTATTATGGCTCTCGATTTATTAGATCACATCAGCTTATTAAAGATACCTCACCTACCTGGCACCAAACTAAAACTTAGAATTGGAATTCACAGTGGTAAGTCGGCGGTCTTTTCTTTTTAACCCTGATTTCTGTAGTTCATACCGACTGTCATAAAGTCAGATGGGTTCGATCCGATCCCAAGGTGGAGAAGGAGTTAGGTAGTCTTTCGAACCTCGTGGATTTTCTCCCTTCGCCGAATAAGCCCAGTTGGTGATTTCTGGAGGTTAAGCCCATTTTGAAAATAGCGCATGAATCAGATTTCAAATTATGTTTTGCACTTTACGAATTCTACATGCAAACCTGAAAAGTATGTTGACACTCGAATCGAGGTCGCAAATAGAAAAATATCATAATATAAGTTCTGTTTTCTTGTCAGAAATTCGTAACTCAAACAACTACGACATGACTGCAACACAACTATAAACCCCAAAAGAACTTGACAAAATTACATTACTAACAATTTAAAAATATTATTGGTATATTTATTAAAAACAGGATCTGTAGTAGCGGGTATAGTGGGCACCAAGATGCCCAGATATTGTTTGTTCGGTGAAAGTGTTAGTATAGCTGCTAAAATGGAATCACTCGGAAAACGTAAGTTAGCGCTCATTAAAATTCCTTGATATACTGTTTTAATGGCCAAAATGTTTCAATCCAATAAAATTCACGACTATTCGATGGTATAGAGGGTTGATTATGGGCTTTTCGTGTGAATTAATATCTAATTGAAACTTTATATATCACGCAGGGGCGTGGTGACTCATGATTTAGCATGAGGAACAAGATCCCCCCCACTCAATGCCGCCGAGCAATATTGTTAGAGTCGATTTGCAGCATATCTGACCCATGGTATATGTTTGATACTGGTTATAACATTGAAAAGCGCAAAAAAACAGGGGGTCGCAAAAAATCAAATTAATGACGCAAAAGTGCACCCCCTCTCTACTTCTAAAGATCTGACTTCTTCTTCTTAATAAGAGAGCCGATGTGGCTCGTTGAGTAAAACGTTAGCTAGGTTGTTTGGAGGTTCCATGTTAGGTCGCTGCGTTGGCCGGTGTGGTTTTCCCTTTTCAGTGTTGCATGACAGAGAGCCTGGTAAGCACCAATGTACAATTATTCGAATGGGGTACATTCGGAGTGTCCCTGCAAAAAGGAAATCCCCCAAATAAGACACTGTATGGCGTATGACCGTCTTCATTAGCCCAGGGGAGGGGGTGTGGCCTAGTGGTCTAGAGTGCCGCGCTTCGACCTCTAGCTGGCCGGTCACCTCTGGCTTGCGACTGTGGTTTCGAGCCCTGGTGTGAGCGTATGTGGCATGGAGATAGGGGCGCCTTCTCAACCTCGTGGGTTTCGTACGGGCACTCCGGTTTCCTCACACTGCTAAAGACCCCTACGCGCAAGCGAGTTATTGAAATAAAATTGAAACCATATGTTAGTCCCAAAATGACCTAGTTTGTGTCGAGTGGACGTTAAACCCCATTTCCCTATCTCTCATATTAGCCCAGTCATAGCAGAACAGTGGGACGTTAAATCCTATTGCATTTTATTTTTATTATTTCTATTAGCCACAAAGAAATGAAAGTGGGTCTCTTGCTTAAGTTTATATTGGACGAGTGTCCTTTCTATCTTTATCATCCACTGTATTATCCGTTATTTTAACCTGTGCAAGTATTTACATTTTTTTTTAAAATAAATTTTAGCTGGACGTATACATATTAGTGAGACAACCCATGACATACTCTTTAATTTGGGAGGATTTACATTTGACGAAAGAAAGGACGAAATAATCCAGGTTAGTTTTTGTGGTTGATAACATAACACAGTACTGATGAGTACAGGGCGTTTGGGGGCTCACATCCGGGAATGTACGACGATAAGTTGGACAGTCGATGTACTGTGGACGCATAAAGTTAAAGATGTATTATTGGTGATAAGATAAAGAGCTGGCAGTTCTCATTATAATAGTTAAAAACAAGATAGTTTGAACCGAGATTCTAGCGACTGAATTTTGAGCCTAACATCGATCATCATTACTAATGTCGGTACGATAAAAAACATGGTCTCGATTATCCATTTGTTGATTTAATTATTAATGGACGTTAAGCAGCAGATAGGATTATAAATATCGCAGGCTCGCGACGCCATCAACAGTTGATTATGGTTAGTTAATGTTTACTTATTAATTTAGATAACTTCAAGAAAGACGTGCAATAGGCAACTTTAGGTCTTGCATAATGTATGTTTAAATATAAATACTACCTGACAAATGATGACATATTGTCCGTCGTATTGGATTCATAAATAATGACGTACAGACACTTTTAATTTAGTTTCACAATATGAGTATATTTACCCTCCAAAGTATAGAAATATTGTGAGGATTTACAGTACAACTGATATTGGTGATGCTATTTAGAGAGTCAAGAACGATGGGCATAACCCCTTTAACATCGATGTACATTTGTGTTTTCAGCAAGATAGAGAGTTAATGATGATATTAAAGGGGCATTTACACACTTATTGGTTGATAAACCATGACAGCAGGATACACAACACCAGTACGAGTACCTCTTCTCATTCTGGGGATGAACTTTCCGACTACGACAATGGAACAGATGACGGCGACGGATTAACGAAACGTACCTCTGTCCAAGGTAAAATTTAGTATTGCTTCAGTAGTGTCTGGAACAAACACCTACGAAGTTGTTGTCATGAGGTTAGCTTCCATCTGCTGGAAATTTGCTGACCGAATGTAGATGTAAGACCTTTTATCATTATAAGTCATGGATTCCACCCCGTGACTTCATGTAGAGTCGGCTGTTTAATTCCATGCTTACGTTGGTTAATCCGATTTCTGGCTACTTCTAAAGGCATTGCCTGAAATCGATTATACATTTGTGAGGCGCTTAGGCATTTGAAAAACTACCGAAAACAAAATTTTATATCCATGATAGTATTTTCGCCCTTGTCTTATGCTCTAAATCTAACACCACTAGAGAAAATATTCAGGGCGCCACACATTCCTTTAGGTATATCATTTTCCTCTGTCAGCCGATATAATAATATGTGCATGTTTTACATATTTTCCAGAAAATACTGGCATCGTTGCTCGTGGAAAAGTCACTAGTATTCATTAATGCATTGAATCTATTGACAATAACTACAATGGGGCAAATATATTATGTAATAGTTTTTAATACTGTGTGCATCGTCTACAACTTTAAAGTATCAACTTAAGTTTGGACAATTTATCATCATTATTCAGCATTTATCCAACCTAATTGTTAATTTAGGAGCAGCCGAAGCATTTTTATATGAATAAAACAGGAACAATTCAGGATGAAAGACTCTTACACTTATCCTTGCCTCGTGAAACTATATGTGAAGCTCAGTTTATTTTGAAGATATACCAACTTTCAGTTTTTCTTTGAAACTGGCCAAAAGTCTACAAATTTCACTGGATAATTGCCTGGATAAACAGTTAACAGTTTTGTTTTCTGCATCTTTTTCCCCCAATATATTGTGATAGGTTAAATTCGATCCTGGTTTCTGTAAATTATTGATGTAATGCTATAATCAATAAATGTATTAACACATTTTGTGTTTTTGTTCTATATACCCTTCTTACTCCATATATTTCTTTGTATATTAGATTTCCAATAGGGAATTACTTGGGTCAGTGGGTAGGACCAAAGCCGTATATAGATAAAGTTGCGACAACTGTGAAGCCAGAAAATTCACATGGCTGCCCAGACACACAGGGTGTGGATAGATATAGAAATGAAATGAAATGGGGTTTAACATCCTACTCTTTTGCACCTAACCTGGGCTAATGGAAGACGGGCATACGCCATACAGTGTGCTATGAGGGAAATTTTGCCCGGGCAGCGGCGCTACAGCCTACTCTTATATCGAATTCCAACTGCCAAGGGATCTCTTACGTGCACTCCAATGTGTACACGAGACCTTGGTTTTTCGTTCCATCCGATCGACTAGGCAGCTGTCCTTGTCAGGCCCTCCTTCTGCATCACTGACAAGGGGAAATCACGTCGGAAAATCGAGATGAACTTTCTCGGCCAATGCAGGGATCGAACACCCGACCTCCAGGCTAGCGAACCAGCGCCATATCCACTTAGCCACCGTGACCCCCAGGATAGATATATCATAGATTTCTGCGAAAAAGATTCTATTGGAGATAAAACATATATTTTTAAAACGAAAAGTATAGCTGAACATACTATCATTATTAATATCATTATACAACACAAAGAGTATATTATTGTTATATAATCACTTATTCATAAGAAAATAAAATAGAAGATCACCAGATAAGACTGATAAGAGCGCTATGTATTAAAAATCAGATTCATCTGAACAATTCTGAATAGGCTAAATGGAGCAATAGAGCAAGTTCACCTTGATGTTGACAAATACGTAAGACTACATGAAATAAGATATTTTTATGATATGATTCAACTATATAAATGGTATGCAACAAGACGGCATTGTACGTCTTATATGTTGAGCTGAATAAATTATGATTTTTCCCACTATTTGATTTGTTTATTTTTTGCATTGCTATTTTCTGTCTTGTCCGCAGATTTATCTTTAAGATTTTCTTGGGTTTGCGTGTAGTGCGATCCTGCTGTACTTACTATTTTTGTCATTAAAACATCTATGGGTGGTTAACAGTATGTACCTAGAATTTTCTACACCAAGTCTATTGCATCCAGATAATTAAAGCGCGTTAACAATATATTCATGTAAGAGTAACTATATCATTTCTGGGTTAACATGTCGTAGGCTACAATTCATATTTACAAAACTATGGTTTATCCCAACTACAGGGTACATCATGTTATGGAGACTACCTGGTAGACCATAGCTTAGAGACTGTCTGAACTACACGCTACTTTATGGTTTAGAGTCTCAGTGTCATGGTTTATAGACTCTACCCAAACTACAGTTTAGATGCCCACGACCCCCCCCCCATCCGTCCTGGTAGTTGTGTTTGAGGATTTAAAAAGAAATTATTTATCCTCCCACTACTGAAAGACACTGATTACGAGATATCGCTCTCCGATAATCTCCGGATAACGCGACACCGTATTGAATTATGTTAATTACGTCATTTTTTCCTTGGCCAAATTCGGCCGATTTTGAGTATGAATTTGTCTGACATTTTTATCATTGAACCAAACAGCATTGGTTTCTTTTCCAATTTGTTTATTATAAATTGTAGCTCGTAAAAGGTAACCCCAAGAAAAAGATAAAACGTTTTGTTTAGTAAAGCTATATGACGCCATGACGTCATAGTTTTTATGGCGTCATAGTTGGGACCCGCAATGGTGCGTGTAAATGAGTTGTCGTAACTTTCCCTATACAGGGCTTTGGGTAGGACGTTAGCTCGCTAACTCGGAGGCACTAATCATCGAACCACAACAAGTCATTCACCTTAAAAATACCTATACATGTACTATATATACTGTAGAGGTTATTTAAGTTCTCTAAATTATGCTCTAGTTAATGTGTTCATGTCATTAACTTGTACAAGCGACAACTAGAAAGTTACTTTTTAGATTTATTTTGTGGATTAAAATCGGTCAATGGCATCATAGTCTGTTAATCCAAATATGGGATCCCGCCACCTGCCCCTCTTCCTTGGTGCCCATACCGGTTAGCTGCTGAGCAGCTGAGGGAAGACATCATTCAGAGAGGGTAGGAAATACATCATTCAGAGAGCGGTGAAGGCCAGGGAGAGGATGCGACATCACAACAGTGCGCTACATCGACCAAGCCCCCATGTCATATCACATGTAGCACGTCATCGAAACAACGTTTTCCAGCATGACAAGGCCTATGCCCAGTCCACACCGTCAGAGTAACTCGGGACTTTCCACAGCAGAACTGTGTTATCAACTGACCAGCCCTTAGTCCGGTCTTAAACCGATTGAACATCTTTGGGATAAAATTCAGAGGAGATTTAATAACGACGTGCCCAGACCGAATAAACCGTATGGATTGCGCCAGGCTTTCCGAGATTGTGGTTTCAGGTGCCAATGGCGTTCATCAATCATCTGGTCCACTCCATGAACAGACACAGCGCCGCTTTTATTGACACTCGCGGTGGACACACGAGATACTGACGTGTAGACTGTGTACAGACTCCAAGCCTTCTCGTAATGGGTTGGATTTGTGATGAATTAATCACTAATGTGTCAACATACTGTTCACCAAAAATTACTTTGATCCTCTCTGATTTTGAAATCGTATTGACGCTTTTTTGGTGTTTAGTACATAAGCCACCCGTTGACACACAGAGTTGAATGTGGGTTTTTATGTGAACAGATGTCTAAATAATAATTCATGTAACAGATTTCTAAAAAATAATTCATATAACAGATTTCTAAAAAATAATTCACATAACATTTGAAGTCAGATAAACGACATGCATTAAGCAAATATATTTCGCTTAATGTATCTTTAATGAGATGGTTGACGGATATGGTGATATAATAGTAGAGTATAAATATAACATTGTATAAAATAGTATGAATAAGTCTAATAGACAGATAACAATAAAAAATTAATGTTGAATATCTTCATGTGATTAAAATAATTTCAAGTAAATATAAAATACATAATTTTAGACATTTTGATTTTCAGGGTCCTTCACGGGTTGTAATATTTCTTTGCACTCTGACAACGGGAGGTTAAATTTTTTATTTATATTAAGGGTATCTTCGAGCGCCTCCCCGCGGGTTTCCGGTAATGTTAGAATGGAACATGTGTCTATCGCCATTAATATACAAATTATCACATACGGCACATAACCACCTTTAACAGCCTGTAATAAAACAGAAATGATGCATTAATACATATTATACATTTATACAGTATGTTTAAAATGTAATTCAGATTATAGTATGGAACCCTAGTAACAGTTGGGGGTTTAGTGAGATCGCGCGCTAAAGGAGGAGGGGAAGGGCGTCGACTACCCCGAAGACACCTGGAAGAGTAAATCTATAAGTTTCTAACACATAGTACATCCAGATCAGTAGTTGCCAACATCAAAGCCCCACCCATTCCCCCAGTCATCTTTACCATTGTCTACTCACCAATGATATGACTTGTGAAGCGAAAATTCCGCCGATCCTTGACCAAGTTCCGGCACAACCATAACCAAGATTTCTACAATAAAACACTTAAAATTGTTATCATCATTCTTGTATAACATAAAACCACCAAGTCCTTCCATGACAGAAATAAGAACAGAATTGAATTATTTCCCTTTCAAGAACCAAGAGTAGCTAGATTATATTCCATTTGACTGCAACAACTTCTTCAAAAATAAGCTTACATGATAAAAATAAGCGCGCTGAAAATCACAATATAGCCCCCTCCACAATGCCATTATTTAATAATAAATGTTAAAAGTGCATCCCATAACTATAATTCTGTGCAACAACCTCAACACAGGTATATTGAAATTACATGTTAATTAACTGAATTAGTTTAGTCAAAAGAGACTTGTTACAGTTGTCTTAACATAATATGTTACAGCTGCTTTAAGCAAAGTATTTGACATAGAATTTGGCATAAATTAACACCAGCCTTGACAATCGAGTCTTCTTACCCTTCAGTATATTAATTAATCAGGTTATGGAAATAACCGAGTCTACTAACCTTATTACTGTGGGATATAATTCAGCAGTAAATACGCACATAGATGCCCAACCGCATGCCGTGCAAAATTGTGATATCATGGCACAGATACTGACATAATAAGCTTTATGATCTGGTGGGGCTGAAGTAGAAAAAAGTAATGAAATCATTAAATTTAAATAGATAATAATAATAGTGAAATCGACTATGAAATTTACCCTTAAAATATAATAAATACAGTCCTATTAATTCTTTCCATGTGTGATATCATTAAGAAATATATTTGAAAAATTGGGATAATACCAGGAGTTGTCATATTATTTGAAAAAAATCTTGCCAATATGGGGTGGGGGTGGGGGATGGCCTAGTGGTCTAGAGTGCCGCGCTTCGACCTTTAGCTGGCCGTTCACCTCTGGTTTGCGGCTGTGGTTTCGATTCCTGGTGTGGGCGTATGTGGCATGGAGATAGGGGCGCCTTCTCAACCTCGTGGGTTTCCTCCGGGCACTCCGGTTTCCCCCCACTGCTAAAGACCCCTACGCGCAAGCGAATTATTGAAATAAAATTGAAACCATATGTTAGTCCCAAAATGACCTGGTTTGTGTCGAGTGGACGTTAAACCCCATTTCTCTCTCTCTCTCTCTCTCTCTCTCTCTCTCCAATATGGGATACAGCACGCTATAACACGTTTAATTTGTCTATTTGTCTAACAATGGAATTCGCCACACCCTTTGAGCATCTAAAGGGGTGATTAAAAGAAAATTTCCTTCTGTCTCCCCGACATTTACAAAGGCTGCGGAAGCCACATACAGAATAAAATACAAAAGAGTGTATTTGTAGAATTATCTACCTACCGGTCAAAGACGCTATTATAGCCCCAAGGGCCCCTAAAGTTACACCCATATTACCCATGGCTATTGACCATCTTCTTCCAAAACGTTTTCTAAATGAAAATAAAAAAATACCGATAAATCAATTGAAGATGGGTGGGTCTCAAATAAATGAGATAGGGGCACATTAAGAACCAGGGGTTCCCTGGAATATTTTGAGAAGTACATCACTGTTGATGGCATCTACCGTACAGTCAGCCCGCCTGGATGATGCTGCCCAATTTTCTGTCAGCATGTCTGGATGATGCAATGTAGCTGCTCTGCAGGATACAATTGGTTCTAGTTACTGTGTAAGACCATGGTCTTTAAGACCATATTGTGTCTTTGGAGAAATTGTTAAAACAACTATTTTTATAAAGTCAAATTAACACGTACCTAGAGAACGCGAAATAAAAGTTATACATAAAAAACAGTGATGTTTTGGTAAAATTATAAACATTGTCAAAATATCTATCACGTTCTTTAAGTTATGTGACCTATGGTTGGAAGACCATATAAGGAGTATCACTTCATTTTAGTGGTGAGAAATATAAGGCTTTATTCCATATTTGGAATGTAATTTAGGGTCAAAGTTAATCTTGAGTTTGCAGGAACTGGGGGATATAAAATAGGGGGTAGAGGGGGATTCGTTAGAAACTCACCCAGATTCCAAGCAGCCATTATCTGTGGAGAACAAGGGACCTGCGAAACCATTCAGCTTGTAATAAAGTTATTTACAACTAATGCTGTAGTATTATTGTCGATCACAAGAGGAACACAACAAAGAAGAAGTCCATAGTACTACAACTGTTGTACCTGGTTTGGAAGATTCTATTGGGATCTTGAGTTGGGTCACGGGTCAGCAGACTTGGATAATTGCATCTGGGGTGCTAACCAAGTTTTAGGGATATTAGGGCAATTGAGGGCATTCGTTGTACGTAAGCGGGTCTTGATGATGGTGTTGAGGCAACCGTCAAGGATTTTATCCAAATTATAGCTGAGAGTTCAGGTAATATTATCTGGAGTTCTAGTCCAGATGATATTATTTTTGGTTCTAGCAAAGTATTAGCCCAATGCAATCTATGCTTTTGGTTCACTGTCAGAATGATGATGTTGTGCTTCCAGTCAAATGTTACCCAATCTGCCAGTGGTTCTTGTGGAGTACTATCTAATATGGACTGTTCTTATATTATCATGTTCACATGCTACTTAAAACTACGATTAGCATAGTCGTGTTGACTTGATATTTTGTCCATGGACGCTACGGAACACCTCGAAGAATAGAAGCCCCCCTCTCAACAACGAAAGACTTGCATTTATGACGGTAACTAGTCAATATCCGTAACAGTAGCTTTCGCAGAGCATGGCACAGTTGGAAGATTTGGTATACACAAGTATTACTGCACGTGACTGCATGATCATGATTATTAAATTATATAAAAAACAGCTTTTACAAACGTACCAAAAAAGGAAACCGTCTTACCTGTTCACAAAGAGTAAAACCAGTAAAGATGCTGGGACATCCACGATAGCTACTAGGAAGAAGTTGAGATAAAAATTCCCTGACATACTTTGTACTCCAAGGATAAGGCACCAATAACAAACAGCTGAGGTAAACCTTTTGATTTCAAATATAAGACACAAAACACATATCAAACATTTCATTATAAAAGGCCTGTATTAAAGAGACACGCCGTTTGGGATGTGGACAATATTGAACATTACAAATACTAATAAATCCTGAAATAACAAAGGGTCAGCCATGTCTGGCGAAAATTCAATACATTTATTAATCGTAAGTACATAGATGGGAGATGAAACTACACTACCATAACAGATGGTGTAAGGATAATTAATGGGCAAAGCTCTTAAAGCACAAGAACGGATGGTATAAGGATCTTCAAAGAAGCCAAAATGAAAATTGATTCATTTTGATTCACAAGGCTGCTACACCATAAGGAGCAACGTTGACAAGCATTATTACTGGACAAAAATACTACTTTTCAAAAGCAAACAGTAAGGACCACAAGGATCAATATTAAAGGAAATCTGTGGGAATCTTTGGGAAATGACTGTATGGAGCGAGCTGCAGTGGAATAGGTTACTGCACCGATTGTGCTAACGTAAAGTACACGTAAATTTAGCGTCACGTTGCTATTTGACATCTTTTAATACGACCAAATTTTTTGTTGGACCCCAGTCTGTCTGGTCAGACGAAATCTTATAAATGCTCTAGAGATTTGAGTTTTTTTCAGACTTGCTGAAATTGTTCAGCTATTCAAAAATAGAAACCGCATCAAAATCAGAATCTTGCATTAGTTTCACGTATAGCAATTACGCCTATCAAGAAAATTTACAAAAGAATGGGGTGGTGGGATGTCCCTCTTCTATGTCTTACTTACCAGGAGTACCAGACACGTAAAGTTATCAGAGTAATTCGTTTGTCATGAAATAAATCCAAATGAGTATAGTTTAAATACGTTTTGTTGATCCGTCTTTCGTCTTCTGCCACCAGTTCTAGTATGTCAGTATTAGGTTCTGGCTTTTTGTTTTTGTTGGCGATTTTACATGCTACTGCCGCTGCTTCCTTTAACTTTCCTTTGACTGTTAACCATCTGATACTTTCTGGTACAATACTACATAAAATAAATGGCCAAGTCCCATTAAAGTCCCAAGTAAAGAAACGGCTGTGCTTGTCTCTAAACTTGCAGAAATAATTCACAGAATTTTGTATGATAATCATTTCAAAAGTTATAAATTGCTTTTAAAAACAAACGCAACCCATGCCCAAGCAAGCATGTCATCTTAGTTTTCATCTAAAAATTATGGCTTTATATCAAATAATGAGTACCTTTAATTGATGCTCAATTATCCAAGAAAAAGATTACCATGTGTATGCAATAGAGGCATATATTAGGAATAGAGGCATAGTGATGTTAAAATGGACATACATGTTAAAACAGATACATCATGTGACACCCTTGCGTGTTTTATTTGTTTTAATTAGACGGTCTATCTCCTAAACTGTAATGTAGGAAAATTTAAATCAACTCGTTTCATGCTTGTTGCCTGGAAAACCTTTATAGGGACATAAGACCATATAAATTAAGAAATCTTAAACATACATTATGGGAGAGCAAAAACTAACTTTTGTCGGTCTTCCTTTGAGCCTCAGATGTCATAGAAATTATAAATTAGATCTTTATTTAAACAACAAGCCCAAAATGAACACTGTAGACCCACGGATGGCTTGGATTGGGCTCGATTTAAAACAGGATTTCGTCGACTGATTTAATCACTATGGCGTTGTGGGTGGGGTTTCTCCGTGACGTTGACGTCATCATACTTCCGGAAATTATTATTCATAAAAGACAGTGATGACCGAGGCTATACACAAGCTTCACTAGATACCGTTTAAACGCCTGTCAATCAACAATCGGCCATAGTGGGAAAAGGGTGTCGATGATTTTAACCACAATTTCTAGTAAAAAATTATAGTGGTAACAACTTTGTTCAGGATAAAGTTATTTGACTGAAATTTTCAATATATTCTTGTTTCAACATCTATTTTTGAACTTTTATAGCAAGAATGGCTAGCTCCTTGTCAAAATCTCCCATAATGTATCTTTAAGTCTATGTTGAGTCCATTTAAGATACAGTTACTACTTGGGGTTGATCCCCAGTTCATCACCGCTTGTCTATGAATGTGATAAGGTTTTCAATATTTTTATACCGATATAAACAAAACCAAATACTGAAACATAACTTTGCCATATCAAATGTTTTATATCTTAGCGTTCTTTGGACATTATCCACGACAAAGCTTTCAATAAGACGAAATAAACATCAACTTTATTACAGAATGAAGCCTATTAGATCTAAGCTCTATGTCCTCGTAGGTCTAGATGAAGTTCTATTAAAGATTTGAATTTGATATCAACCGAATAAATAAAGCAACTTACAAGAAACCTAAACAAATAGGAACATTGATGATGCAGACGATGATTTCAAAATGGCGCCAGTTTGGGAACAACCAGGTGATTAATGGAAGAAAAGGTGCTGTTCCGGCCCAGACTGGAAATGCACCAAGCAACGCTCGCCATTTCTTTCCCACAAACTCAATGGAAGCGGGAAAACTCACAACAATCGTGGCGCCAGCTGACAACCCGATACCAAATCTCATAGCTGCGAACAAATGCCAAGAGTGCGACGCCGCACAAATACCGAGGAAGATGAGGTGAAGTAACTGTATGACATAGAGTGTTCTGCGTCTACCAAATCTATCTCCGGTATAACTGACTATAGTAGCTCCAACTAACGCCCCTGCCATCTGAACGGTTGTAATTGTAAAGCTTATCCATCTGTTTTCACAGACTAAGTCCCACTGTAATACAAGCAAAATACAAGGTTGGCATGCAACTCACAGAAGTAATAATTTCAAGTGAAAACGTCTTGTGTTTACAAGTTCAGTAGTAATGGCAGGGGTAACAATACAATCGTGAACGTCCACAAGATATGACCCATATATAAAGTATTGATTTTGTTTGATCACTCTAACTGTATACAATTACTGTTGTGGTAAAACAAAAAACATACAGTGTCCGATTAATTTAAAAATGTATTAAGAACCCTGCTTAATGCGCGAGAGTGTGCATGTGGGTGTGATCTGCTACCTATTTATTTAAATCCCAGGATTATGTCTGACATGGACACGGGTTAACTGCCTAACCCAGTGAGTTTCCCTGTAAATTTGATGGATCTAGTGCCTCTAATTGAAAATTCAAACATTCAATGACATGTGACGCCGACTAAAAAAATAACTAAATGTACCTTTACCTCATTCACGATGGTCCGTTTGCTAATATCAAACTCTCGTTTACAAAATGTTGCATTATTGGTGTCATAGCATTGGTTTAAACTAATACTATGTCTACTCATGTTGCCATTGGTAACTAAGTAAGTGGTCTGGTTGTTGCCATCGCCCAAAAGATCCGATGTTGGCATGGATTCACACCACCAATCTGGTATAAAGCCAGTAAATGCCATCTCCAACATGGTAAAAGCTACTGGAATTATCGTTGACAGGATACAGGCCACGATGACGATTTGGTACCAACCAAAGTCCCCAATGTCAATCATTAATTCATCTAGATGCATATTAAAGGTTTTAACCAAGGCAAGGTGTTTAATATAAGAAAATGTATCTTTTTTGTAACAACTGGGTCTTGAATACCAATAGATGATCTACATTCAAAGCCTGAAACGATGAAATGTGGCAATAAAATATAACACAATTATTTTCCTAAAGGAAATACAGAGAATGGATGTTTCTTAGCTAATTTATTTTTAGCAAATGGCGTTATTTCATTTTGCGGAGATTTTAAACTATTGTTTTAATTTAGCTATTAAAGGCTTACCATTGGACCCACATTCCACCAGCTTGTGGCACCTAAACAATGTTAACCGCGATAATTTCAAAGAACTTAATTTCAATATTCTCTGTCTGATTTGACGTCCCCGCAAAACGCCCGCACCCCCAAGGAGGCAAGAATGTCTGATATTTTATCGTTATTGTTTTCTTATCATTCAGTGATATCAAAAAGGGAATATATGTATAGGTAATTTCTATGCAAATTTATCATGATTTTATTAACATTCCATAAAATATTTTCTGAATTGTGGCATTGACTTTCTTTTGTCATAGTTTCAAGAAAGACCAATTAAGAAAGGTTAAATCAGGAAAATATTTGGTTATTTCTTAAATCTCTTAAATAAATTTCTACTACAGCTCTTATTTTCTTAGTGGATTGTTTATCATGGAGATTCATGATTTACAATAAACATTGTCTGCGTCCAGTAGACCATATACGAACAAGTGGAGCGTGAATGAGCTCTATTGTGCAGGTGTACCAACTGAAGTAGTATTTCGTAAACATAAACAAAAAACTAGACAGCTATTATAAGGTTATTTATATATTCGTACCGGGTTTATTAGTAGCGAGGAGCCACGGTGGCTATGTAGGTAAAAAAGGAAATAACAAACGGTGGCTTGCTAGCCTGAAGGTAGTGTGTTCAATCTTTGCGATGGCCGAGACAGTTCATCTGGGTTTTCCAACGTGGTGTCCTCTTGTCAGTGGTGCAGGGCGCAGGGCCCGACAAAGAGAGCTGCCGAGTTGTTAGGATGGGAAAACCCAGGCCCTCGTATAAATCGGCATTCTCGCAAAAGATCCCTTAACTCTTGGAATTCGGTATATGAGTAGGCCATAATGCCACCGCCCGGGAAAAATGTCCATCATAGCACACTGTATGGCGTATGCCCGTCTTCATTAGTCCAGTCGAAGACGGAGCAGAACAGTATGACGTTAAACCCCATTACATTGCATTGCATTTATTAATTGCTTGACCTTGATGTCACCACTTAACAACATAGCTGACTTTATGGGACCCTTCTTTAAAATCTGTACCATTAACAGAAATTCTTCAACGCTGAATATCAACAGGATTCTCCCTCCGCTCCAAATAGCCACAATGCGTCCCACCCGATCAACCCAGAGTTGCGTATGGCCGTGTAGCATTAAAGTGATACTGAGACATTGTAAAAATTCTTCACCAACCGAACTGATGAAGGCGTGAGGGAAATTTTTAATTAGACACTGTCCCTTGCAGGGCTGTAGACCCCGCTCCGCTCACAAGAGGAAATCACGCTGGAAAATTTGAGGAACTGTGGTTCCATGACCACGGCCAAACAGACATACGGAAGGTCATGGGTGACGACAATAAATACAACCATATTTCAATGTAGGCATATAAATTTGGGCCATTACAGAAATCCTTAACCGAGCTAATTGCTTCAACAAACGAGAATGTGAATTACTGTTATGCAATGTTTAAAATTCCTACATAAATATAGTCATACCTGCATGATGGATCAATCATAAACTTAAATCAAACAATAATTAAAAATTCCATTTGAAAATAGAAAAAAAACACTTTCAAATATACTGAAGGTAAAATCACAACTTACCACTAAACTATCAATGAAATTTTCTGTAAGTTCTATCACTTTGTACAAGTTACATAAGTTTGATATCGTTTTACGTAACTACATGTACAATAATGACCTAAATAGCTCCACCCATGTGCATCCAAGACTGAATACGACTTGCTGTAGCAAACGGCAGTGAGAGGCTAGCATACAGGGACTTGAACATAGGACTGTATAGGCCGTGTTCCACCCGCCTGGTTCCATCTGACTGAACACAGCCATCAGCTATCCATATTTGTTCTGCTTGTTATGCAAATGAAGGTTATTTTCCACCGCCCACCTGGTATTCTTGATTCTGATCCATTGACGGAGTGTCTGAACGACGGTGCTGTATAGACCCCTACCCTCAAGAAAATTTGAATGTTTGACGGCCACAAATGCGTTTTCCTGGTGCGAACCGTGATAGTGGGAACCAAGCGTTTAGACGGTTGTATTAACATTTTCTATTTTTTTGGTAACTATCCTAACATCTCACTGGTTTGTGCGAATAAAATGAATAATCAGATCTTTCATGGCCCTTAAAGCCGTTACATGTGTTTAAATAAAACAGATATGTGAGTGTAACGTCCTTGTTGAATAATAATATATATTATATGCCAATAATAATATGTATGTTATATAGAAGATGGTGTGTGAAATTGTATAGTTGCGTAGAATGATTGACTGTTTAATTAAACAATACTCAATTTCTCGCATCCAATAGGCTTAATTTATATCATTCGTTAAGTTATATGGGGGTTGGGATGGCCTAGTGGTCTAGAGTGCCGCGCTTCGACCTCTAGCTGGCCGGTCACCTCTGGCTTGCGGCTGTGGTTTCGAGCCCTGGTGTGAGCGTATGTGGCATGGAGATAGGGGCGCCTTCTCAACCTCGTGGGTTTCCTCCGGGCACTCCGGTTTCCTCCCACGGCTAAAGACCCCTAAGCGCAAGCGAATTATTGAAATAGAATTGAAACCATATGTTAGTCCCGAAATGACCTGGTTGTGTTGAGTGGACGTTAAACCCCATTTCTCTCTCTCTCTCTCTCTCTCTCTCTCATTAAGTTATCGACATTATCTGGCTGTAAAATAAACAACGCAAGCAGCGTACCCAATATAAACCACTATTTAAAACAGCGTACCAAGCATATTAGATATCTGGGTGGGTCCGTATTCAAAGGAAATTTAAAGTCTAAGATAATCACTTAAATATGCGTAACCTCTTGTAAACATCAAACGTCCCCTTAAAATTAAGTTACCTTATCAAAACGTTTTTGGTGGTGTTCAAAGGTCAATTTGACTGGAATTTTCAGCAAATTGCCTTTTCATTATCTAGTTTTTAACTATTATAGTGAGAACTGCCAACGCGTCATCTAATCTCCCATAATATAATTATCTTTAATCGGTAGTTTTTATTCTGGTAGAAAATAACGTCACTTGCAAGTATTGTTCACGCAGTGTACCACCAACGCCAGCTTTTGGGATTCTAAACTGTTTCTAAGAATGATTTGTGTATACAGTCTAGTTTTAAAGCCAAAAGGCCACGCATATTACTAAGATGTTTTATATTAGTTAAACATTTTTAAAACAATAAAGTTTACAATATCCGTCATTATAAATTATTACCACTAATCGATAACTGCAATTGAAATCTATTGCATTTGATTTTATATATAAAATCTGTGCTTGCTATCGCAATTTTTGTAGTCATACTCTTTTCAAGCTATTTGACGTCGTTATCCACAAGTGGGTGACAGCTAGATCTGGGTTAATAATGTACCTTGCAAGATTAACTGACAGTTCCTGTTACCATCTATTTCTGGAATTGGGTTGCTGTTATTACCTCAATACGCAGACATAGTGTAATTTTATAAGATAAGGTTGACGCAACAGGGTGCCCGAATGAAACACTTACACAACTACGGTAATGGCCCGCCCTAATAGCTGATGTACCTGAAAATACATATTGGCAGCGTGAAGTTGAATCGTTTTTCGTTTTTCGTTATTCGTTATTCACCAATAACGAATAACGAATAACGAGGTAACTTGCCTCGTTAATAACGAATAACGAATAACGAGGTAACTTGCCTCGTTATTGGCGAATAACGAGGCAAGTCACCTCGTTATTCGTTATTCGTTATTCAACTTTATATTCGGGATTCCAATATGCAGCTAGCCATGACTAGAATGATGGAGGACAAGTATCCCCCAGTAGTATAAAACACAGCAAAACGACCTCTAGACCAAAAACAATCCACATTGTTATTCAAGCAGCGAATAACGAGCTGTTTGTTATTCGTTTTTTCACCTCGTTATTCGGGATTCACATATAAGGTGTCCATGTATCTTTAATGAAGATATTTCAGAATTTAATTTTAAACGATCACTAGAAAACAACAGAATAGTGGATTGCAAAGTATCCCCTAGCAGTAGAAAACATATTGAATGGCCTATAGTCGGTAAATAAACCATATTGCTATTCAAGCGGCGAATAACGAATAACGAGGTGACTTGCCTCGTTATTGGCGAATAACGAGGCAAGTCACCTCGTTATTCGTTATTCAACTTTATATTCGGGATTCCAATATGCAGCTAGCCATGACTAGAATGATGGATGGCAAGTATTCCCCAGTAGTATACAACACAGCAAAACGACCTCTAGACCAAAAACAGTCCACATTGTTATTCAAGCAACGAATAACGAGCTGTTTGTTATTCGTTTTTTCATCTCGTTATTCGGGATTCACATATAAGGTGTTCATGTATCTTTAATGATGATATTCTTGATTTAATTCTAAAAGATCATTATAAAAGAACATAATAAGGGACTAAAAAGTATCCCCTAGCAGTAGAAACAGATAAAATGCCGGTTAGACTGTAAATAAACCAGATTGTTATTCAAGCGGTGAATAACGAATAACGAGGTGACTTGCCTCGTTATTGGCGAATAACGAATAACGAGGTGACTTGCCTCGTTATTGGCGAATAACGAGATAAGTTACCTCGTTATTCGTTATTCAACTTTATATTCGGGATTCCAATATGCAGCTAGCCATGACTAGAATGATGGATGACAAGTATCCCCCAGTAGTATGAAACACAGCAAAACGACCTCTAGACCATAAACAGTCCACATTGTTATTCAAGCAGCGAATAACGAGCTGTTGGTTATTCGTTTTTTCACCTCGTTATTCGGGATTCACATATAAGGTGTTCACGTATCTTTAATGAAGATATTTCAGAATTTAATTTTAAACGATCATTAGAAAACAACAGAATAGTGAATTGCAAAGTATCCCCTAGCAGTAGAAAACATATTAAATGGCCTATAGTCGGTAAATAAACCATATTGTTATTCAAGCGGCGAATAACGAATAACGAGGTGATAATAAGGGACTACAAAGTATCCCCTAGCAGTAGAAACAGATAAAATGCCGATTAGACTGTAAATAAACCAGATTGTTATTCAAGCGGTGAATAACGAATAACGAGGTGACTTGCCTCGTTATTGGCGAATAACGAATAACGAGGTGACTTGCCTCGTTATTGGCGAATAACGAGATAAGTTACCTCGTTATTCGTTAGTCAACTTTATATTCGGGATTCCAATATGCAGCTAGCCATGACTAGAATGATGGATGACAAGTATCCCCCAGTAGTATGAAACACAGCAAAACGACCTCTAGACCATAAACAGTCCACATTGTTATTCAAGCAGCGAATAACGAGCTGTTGGTTATTCGTTTTTTCACCTCGTTATTCGGGATTCACATATAAGGTGTTCACGTATCTTTAATGAAGATATTTCAGAATTTAATTTTAAACGATCATTAGAAAACAACAGAATAGTGAATTGCAAAGTATCCCCTAGCAGTAGAAAACATATTAAATGGCCTATAGTCGGTAAATAAACCATATTGTTATTCAAGCGGCGAATAACGAATAACGAGGTGACTTGCCTCGTTATTGGCGAATAACGACGCAAGTCACCTCGTTATTTGTTATTCAACTTTATATTCGGGATTCCAATATACAGCTAGCCATGACTAGAATGATGGATGACAATTATCCCCCAGTAGTATAAAACACAGCAAAAGGACCTCTAGACCAATAACGAGGCAAGTCACCTCGTTATTTGTTATTCAACTTTATATTTGGGATTCCAATCTACAGCTAGCCATGACTAGAATGATGGATGACAAGTATCCCCAAGTAGTATAAAACACAGCAAAAGGACCTCAAGACCAAAAACAGTCCGCATTGTTTTTCAAGCAGCGAATAACGAACTGTTTTTCTTCGTTTTTTTTCACCTCGTTATTCGGGATTCACATATAAGGTGTTCATGTATCTTTAATGAAGATATTTCAGGATTTAATTCTAAACGATCATTAGAAAAGAACAGAATAATGGATTGCAAAGTATCCCCTAGCATTAGAAAACACATTAAATGGCCTATAGTCGGTAAATAAACCAGATTGTTATTCAAGCGGCAAATAACGAATAACGAGGTGGCTTGCCTCGTTAATGGCGAATAACGACGCAAGTCACCTCGTTATTTGTTATTCAACTTTATATTCGGGATTCCAATATACAGCTAGCCATGACTAGAATGATGGATGACAAGTATCCCCCAGTAGTATAAAACACAGCAAAAGGACCTCTAGACCAATAACGAGGCAAGTCACCTCGTTATTTGTTATTCAACTTTATATTCGGGATTCCAATATACAGCTAGCCATGACTAGAATGATGGATGACAAGTATCCCCAAGTAGTATAAAACACAGGCAAAACGACCTCTAGACCAAAAACAGTCCACGTTGTTTTTCAAGCAGCGAATAACGAACTGTTTTTTCTTCGTTTTTTCACCTCGTTATTCAAGATTCACATATAAGGTGTTCATGTATCTTTAATGAAGATATTTCAGAATTTAATTTTAAACGATCATTAGAAAACAACAGAATAGTGAATTGCAAAGTATCCCCTAGCAGTAGAAAACATATTAAATGGCCTATAGTCTGTAAATAAACCATATTGTTATTCAAGCGGCGAATAACGAATAACGAGGTGACTTGCCTCGTTATTGGCGAATAACGAGGCAAGTCACCTCGTTATTCGTTATTCAACTTTATATTCGGTATTCCAATATTCAGCTAGCCATGACTAGAATAATGGATGGCAAGTATTCCCCAGTAGTATACAACACAGCAAAACGACCTCTAGACCGAAAACAGTCCACACTGTTATTTTAAGCAGTGAATAACGAGCTGTTTGTTATTCGTTTTTTCATCTCGTTATTCGGGATTCACATATAAGGTGTTCATGTATCTTTCATGATGATATTCTTGATTTAATTCTAAAAGATCATTATAAAAGAACATAATAAGGGATTGCAAAGTATCCCCTAGCCGTAGAAATCATATTAAATGACATGTAGTCGGTAAATAAACCAGATTGTTATTCAAGCAGTGAATAACGAATAACGAGGTGACTTGCCTTGTTATTGGCGAATAGCGAATAACGAGGTGACTTGCCTCGTTATTGGCGAATAACGAGATAAGTTACCTCGTTATTCGTTATTCAACTTTATATTCGGGATTCCAATGTGCAGCTAGCTATAACTAGAATGGTGGATGACAAGTATCCCCCAGTAGTATAAAACACAGCAAAACGACCTCTAGACCATAAACAGTCCACATTGTTATTCAAGCAGCGAATAACGAGCTGTTTGTTAAACCAGATTGTTATTTACCGACTATACGTCATTTAATCTGCTTCTACTGCTAGGGGATACTTTACAATCCATTATTCTGTTGTTTTCTAATGATCGTTTGGAATTAAATCCTGAAATATCTTCATTAATGATCCCCTATCAAGTATCCCCGACTAACCGTCATTCACCGCTTGAATAACAATCTGGTTTATTTATCGACTACACGTCATTTAATATGCTTGCTACTGCTAGGGGATTCTTTGAAATCCATTATTTTGTTCTTTTATAATGATCGTTTAAAATTAAATTATGAAATATCTTCATTAAAGATACATGAACACCTTATATGTGAATCCCGAATAACGAGGTGAAAAAACGAATAACAGACAGCTCGTTATTCGCTGCTTGAATAACAATGTGGACTGTTTATGGTCTAGAGGTCGTTTTGCTGTGTTTTATACTACTGGGGGATACTTGTCATCCATCATTCTAGTCATGACTAGCTGCATATTGGAATCCCGAATATAAAGTTGAATAACGAATAACGAATAACGAGGTGACTTGCCTCGTTATTCGCCAATAACGAGGCAAGTTACCTCGTTATTCGTTATTCGTTATTGGTGAATAACGAATAACGAAAAACGAAAAACGATCCAACTTCACACTGCCATATATTAGACAAGCGCGTTCATATAAGAATCGGCGGGGAAGTTGTGCGTGTGTTGGGGAGGGGCATCATATACGAAGTTCCATTCGGGACATCCAACTGCCTTGGCTTACAGGCAGTTAAACACCGCTTCTTTTCATTCTCTTTCTTTTAAAAATGATTCATTTCGGTACATTGCCATAATTTGTTGCAACGTTTATTTGATTTCTTTCCTGATCAGCATTTGTAGGCTACCTTATTTTCTATTTTAAGAAATATGTTTCATTTCGGTACAGTACCTTTAATATCTTACGAAATTACCCCCACCCGCTTCAAGTGTTGTCTCATGATCATTTACAGACATTCGCTTTTACTTCAATATGTTACGATGTTTTTCTTTCTTTATTAGATGTCGTGTTTTATAAGCCATTTAAAAAAATGCATTCTCTTTTTTAAAGTGGCTAAACCTCCAACTCAATATTTTCGATAATATTCGAAATTCACTATGCCAGATTAATATAAAGAGCTGACAGTTCCCGGTATGATAGTGAAGAGATGGATAATGAAAAGAGAATAATATGTTGAATATGTAGGAGTTGATTATGCGCTGGGCATGTGACATAAATGTCTAATCAATGTTTAAATATAACATTTGAGGCCAAGCGAGAGCTCTGAATTTGGCAGATTTAGCTCTTGCATAATGTATCTTTTCAAACGCGAACTCAAATTCAATATTGGCCCATTTCAATTAATATTGTTATCTTGTTTTTATCTTACAGTGAAAAGATGGGATCCTAATATCCAATATATGAGACACAATGAACATTTTATTCTGTGGTTTCGGGCGCCATTTGTAATGAATGAAGAAACACATCCTACAAGACACTGGCGGGGGGGGGATTTAGTAATGGCTGGTTCACTAACAACAAAATAATAGTAAGAAAAACGTGTTGGGCCGTCCTTGTATTTCACGCGACATAATTATTAGACATTACAATATTTCTTTTTAGAAATCACGTTATATACATTCATATAACATTAATATGTGCTTTTAAAACCATTTTCGTCTATTTTAAGGTTCCAAAGAATAAAGTCATACGCCCTTTAAAATAATATTTAATTTCGGTACACTACCTTTAATAATTATGTAACAAAACTAAAGTTTGTTTTTTGTTGCATTCTCTTTTTTAATTAATGTTTCTTTTCGGTACAATGCCTTTAATATGTTACGAAACAATTTTTTTTTATCTTCATTTGATGTCATGTTTTATTAGCAGTTATGGACATTATCCTTTTATCAATTTACATATCTTAGATGCTATTTTCGTTACACTGTACCGAGAGTAAGCTCCACATAATAATAACACCTGTTTAAAGTGTTACACTGACCCGTGAACCCAAGTTAAATTTGTCATGCAGGTTTTATATGTGTTTTATTAATTTTATGTTACATATTTTATCCTGTGTATTTCTGGGGTGGGGGGTATCTTTCTCCGACATCAGTTTCTTTCTGGGGAAAATTCCCGACCCTCGAATGGTGCCTGATGTCTACGAGACTGTTACGTGTATAATACGAGTTGGGTGACATCTTTTGAAGATCACAGCCAAGTAACATTTGATGCTTAGTGAATTATGTGCTTTTCTTCGATTATACGGCCACCCGAAATAATTTTGCGCCTCTGGGGCGACTGTGATTTCTACAATGCAATGGGAAACCTTAAACACAGTCTTGTTCTGGTCGTGCCTACAGCGATCTTCTAGACACCCATGTTTATTTCCACGGCCGTCGGAACCGTTATGCTATGATAACACTATCATAGATTAGATTTTATATATCGTTGAAAAGATATTTGAAATATACGCAGTAAAAAGCCATAGTTTATGACCCGTTCTCTTGTAATACGAAAACGTCGGTCTAATGTAAACATTTGTTGTTTTAATGTATCAAATACATTAATGAGAAACTATGTGCAAAGTTTTGTGTTTCTGGATCAAGGATATTTCACATAATGACTGAAAGTTGAGTAAATTCTTAACTGAATTCTTTGTGAATTCGTCCACCTAACTAGTGTCTAAATCATGCGAACTGGTTCTAACGTATTGCAAACAGGCGAGCCTATCTTAATAGTCTGATGCTTTCTTCCTAAGGCAGAGGACAAAATATAATGGTTCCCCTGTAGCCTATAATTTCAATCCATGAATTCCCGTAAAGAATTCCAAAAAAAAAATGTGCGCTATATTGGCGGTACATTTGGAGGCGCCGAATGATCATATCGCTGTGAACAAATAATATAAGTTTGTATACAAATTAGCAGGCCCATGTGGGGAGAAGGGGGTGGGGATCTCGCACATAGCTTGTTCTTTCTCAAACAGTCAAAGAAATAATGTCGAACAAGCAAACATGCCAATCATTGCTGCGGGTTTGGTCAAACTCCATTAAAATCCTATACATAGATGCGTCTGATGGATCAGAAATCTTGTCGGAGAGCTTCGGATTTTATCCAATTCTCGGGTAATCGTCCAGACCTAAACCCGAACTTGACGTTGTCTCCACCTCCCCTTGGTAAAATTCCTGGACATTGAAAGTACATATGGGTTGGGCCCAATATGATTAAAATACAGATCTGTATTTCGTTTCGTTTTTTTATACTTCCGATGGCCTACACTACAGTTTAACGAAATTTTGAACAATATAAAAAGATAGGTTGTTAGGCAACGAAACATACGCCTACAGCAGCTAAATCGTCCGGGCAGTCAACAAGAGTAGTCGCATATTCTTACTTTTTTCGGTAATGAAAGATTTATAATACTCTGAAATCTGATTAAGATTAACAACTCATAAAATAATTATCAGAAAATCATTAGAATTTGTTTGATTTTTATAAAGTTCTGCCACATGCTAACGCTTATACGAAACATCTAAAATCATGGATTTAGCTGTTCAGTTATCAAAATTCATTGAAAATCAATATACTTGTTCGTCTCAAGACCTTAAACTCTGTGTATCAATCTGACGTCAATTGGCTGATAAGTTTGGTCTCTAGAGCGATACAAAAGATTTTTCAAAGTGATCACGGGAGATAACTCTGGCAGTAATTATTGGAATTCACTGAAAATCAATATGATTTTTCAGCTCATGACCTTAAACACTATGTACAAATTTAAAGTCAATCGGATATTAACTTTGGCTTCTAGAGCGCCCACAAGATTTTCTGAGGTGATCAATGGCCATAACTCCGACAGTAATTATCGGAAATCGCTGAAAATCAATAGACTTCCCTGTTTCGTGAACTTAAACACTGTGTATAAATTTAAGGTCAATCGGATATTATCTTTGGCCTCTAGAGCGTCCACAAGATTTTTTGAAGTAATCAAGGGCCATAACTCTGGCAGTAATTATCGGAAATCGCTGAAAATCAATAGGCTTCTTCCTCTCATGACCTGTAACACTGTGTATAAATTTAAAGTCAATCGGATATTAACTTTAGCCTGCAGAGCGTCCACAAGCAATTGTGGACGCCGGACGGACGGACGGACGGGGGCGACGACAATATACGACCACATTTAATGTGGGCGTATAAAAACGAAACAAAATAGGATCTGTGTTTTAATCAGATTGAGGTGGGCCGTTTAAATGAACACTGCCGAGCGGCGAGCACCATCCAACATAAATGGTAGTAGTAGAAATATTGTTTAATTCTGGCAGAACGTTCTTTTACCATAGTCGGAGTTTAGAGAATCAAAACCTGACTTACTGGATTCTATATTTTATTCTAGCATATAAAAACAAAACTAGAAAATACAGTAGAACTAGATATATACAAGAACTAGAACAACCATTTGACATACTGCATGAATTATCGAATACATGACAACTGTAAAATAGTAGTAACTGCTCAATATATAGTAAGATCAATAAGTGACCAACAGAGGAATTAATTCTGACTAAGAGTTTGTTGGAGTCCCGTTGGCTCATTTGATAAGGCACTGGGTGGTGTTGGTCGAGAAAAGTAACTGGAGATTTACCAACGTGGTTTACCCTTTTCAGTAGCGCAAGGGGGTGGGGGGGCAAAAAACGACGTCCCGTGTATGGTGCAATAACTATGGGCAGTTCATAGCTATGAACAATAAATGGCTGTACTTATTTGTACACTGCTACAGGAGCATTATAAAACAGGAGAGCGAATCTTTGCTTTATTTGGTAACCTTGGGTAAGAATCTACGTCATTGGATTTGCAAAAACAAGCGATCATCAATTGATAACAATGACCTATAGTACTTTCAGAAACGGACCCAGCTGCAGATAACTGACCAGAAACCCCACAGAACCATAGAAAGTGAAGCAATGGTTAAAGATACATTACGTCAAATTCAGAAATTTGGTCTAATTGAGGACGGGCATACGCCATACAGTGTGCTATGGGGGAAATTTTTGCCCGGGCAGCGGCGCTACGGCCTACTCTTATATCGAATTCCAACTGCCAAGTGATCTTTTACGTGCACGCCAATGTGTACACGGGACCTTAATATTTTGTTCCATCCGAACGACTGGCCTTGTCAGGCCCTCTGTTCTGCATCATTGACAAGGGGAAACCACGCGGGAAAATCAAGATGAACTTTGTCGGCCAATGCAGGGATCGAACATCCGACCTCCTGGCTAGCGAGCCAACGCCTTACCCACTTAGCCATGTGATATCCCCATTCGATATATAAATCACCCGTTGATCCAGAGAGTTGTGTATGGGTTTTTCTATGAATAGATAATAATAATTTATATAACATCTGAAGTCAGATAAACAACCTGTAATAAGAAAAATTTTAGCTGTCGTATAATGCACCCTTAATGAGATGGTTGACGGACATTGTGATATAAATTTAACATAGTACATGTATAAATATTTATATTAAAATAGTAAGAAAAAGTCTAATAGAAAGATAACAGTAAAACAAAATAATGTTGAATATTTTCATGGTAAAAATGATTAAAATAATTTCAGGTGAATATAAAATATATAATTTTAGACATTTTGTTTTTCAGGCTCTTTCACGGGTTGTAGCACTTCTTTATACTCTGACAATGGGAGGTTAAATTTTTTCTCTGTACTAAGGGTATCTTCGAGCGCCTCACCCCGAGTTTCCGGTAAGGTTAGAACGGAACATGTGTCTATCGCCATTAATATACAAATTATCACATACGGCACATAACCACCTTTAACAGCCTGTAATAAAACAGAAATGATGCATCAATACAGTCTGCTCAAAATGTCATAAACAGAGTATTTCAGATTATAGTCCAGAGGTCTACTAACAGAGGAAGTAGTATGAGGGCCTGTCCAGCCACGCACATGCGCGCATGCGCGTGCGTGCATGTGCGTACATACGCGTGCACGTGACCTTGCACTGGATGACCTTTAGCACGTGTGTGACCCCTTGCACGTGCGTGACCTTGCACGTGCGTGACCTTGCACGTGAGATTGCACGTACGAAGAGAGGGGCGCGCGCGCGGAAAAAGAGAGAGAGAGAGAGAGAGAGAGAGAGAGAAGAAGAAGAAGAAGAAGAAGAGGGAAGGGGGAACAACTCTTTTACATTGATTAAGTTGGCCCTGAAAAGGGCCGTTGGTCCTCACTCGAATGCGAGCACTAGAATGTGAGGGTACGACGCACTTTATGTCGGTTGCGTCTAATGGCCTCCACTAATTCGGGAGGAGGTCTTTTCCTGGGAGGTGTTTTTAATACCTCGTCAGGTAAGACAAAGATATCGTCAGGGGTAATCACGGCAAGCGTGTGACCCCTGAGATACACGAGAGTATCCGTGCTGTGGTTGTCTTCGATGCGTACGACCGGAGCATCCATTCTGATACTGATAGAAAGACGTGTGTTGTGTCGTTTTAAAACCGTAAGGGCGAATCCATTTGAGTGGTATGACGTCACAGACGAGTCCATTCATGGAGTGACGTCAAAGTACTGAGCATCACGTTATGCATCGTAGGTTGAACGTTGTGGGCTAAATATAGACGTGATGCAACGCCATGCGTACGTTGGAGGCTAAATATAGACGCGATGTAACGTTATACAGCGCATGTGTGTACGTTTGTTGCTAAAAATAGACGTATGGAAAATCCAGTATTACACAACCGCATGTAACCTGACGTTAAGTATTGCACATGTGTAATGGCATGGATATGACGTCACGGACGAGTCCATTTGAAGGATATGACGTCATGGACGAGTCCATTCATGGTGACTGGAATAAAAGGCCGAGAAGCGACAGCATCGAACATTGATATGCGATCAGCGAGCGAAGCAAGATGAGTTATACATTACGACCCGTGGATAGACGATACAGCCGATTGTTTAGAACCGAATCACTGTGTGTGGAGATAGACTTTTTGGAAGATTGGTCCCACGTTCCAGCCAACGATGTACCACAACAACTACACGACACCTTTGAGGCCATCATCGAAGAAATTCGCCGAACCTTGGACGCCAGAGAAAGTGACTACGTTAGAATCGCCATCAGTCACCCAGGACTCAAAACACCGATCTGGTTACCCTTCCGTGAGCATCGTTTGTTAAAAGCCGAAGACGTGTTACAGAAAGTGGCTGCCGTATTACAGAGCAACGAAGAATTCAGATTAGATCAACGCATGTCCATGAGTATCTGTCACGTGTCCCCTCCCGATGGTAGAGGTAGTGGAACAAACGTGAAGAAGAGACACAGTGCTAATTTCGAAGATTATTTGAAGAGAAAGCAATGTTTGGTCACCATTAAGAATGCCGACGACTTATGTTTTCAGCGAGCTATTGTCGTCGCCCGTCATTATGCCAACAAACAGCACACGCCTGAATGGGAAAGAGAACGGAAGAGATTAATCAACAATACAGGACCCCACTCGTGGCAAACGAAGAAAACCGAAGCCCTCATCGATGCCGTCGGTGGAGCCAGGCAAGCCTGTACGGGGATGGAAACCTGGGAATTGTACGCCAAGTATTTGGGAGAGCAAGGATAACAGCTCAATGTTTTCTCTCGGGCCATCTTTGGGAAGGCGATTTATCGGGGAACAAAACACGTCACCGGTACCCCAAAACATCTGAACCTGTATTTACACGACAGGCATTATGACGTCATTACCTCCATGCCCGCCTTTGTGGAAAGGTCGTATTTTTGTGAGACCTGTCAGGTGGGATACAATGCTGCAGAGAATCATTCGTGTCACGTCATGTGTCAAGGATGCAAGACAATGGGTACACCCTGTCCACCCGATCCCAACACAAAGACGTGTTACCGATGTCATCGTGTGTTTGTGAGCCGCCAGTGTTTCGACAATCATCTCGCCACCCGTTCCAGAGCCAAGTGCAGTGTATGTCATCGATGGAAGAAATGCGAGAAATGTCAAAAAGAGTGGGACGTCATCAAGGCCAAGCGAAATTTAGAACAACATCGATGCGGAGAATACGAATGTTCCATCTGCCGAGAGTGGCACACGGCCGAGAAACAGTTTTGCTACATCCAACCACTGAAATCACCCATCAACATGAACAAAGACCGAAAGACCCAAATCGACAAACTACAGCAGACAACATTAACCCGCTTCGTCTTCTTTGACTTTGAATGCCAGCAAGATACCGGTGAACACATTCCCAACCTATGTGTCCTGCAAACCTGCTGTCACTTTTGTATCGACAACCAAGATCCCTGCGAGCACTGTGACATGTACTGGAATCACCAACGGGAAATTGTGTTTAAAGGCCCAGACACGCTGGACGATGTGGGAAAATGGTTTCTACAACTCGCTGCTCACGGTACGGTGGTAAATGGTCGGAAACATGACAGTCACGAATCGAGTCCCGTGATTGCCGTGGCTCACAACTTTAAAGGTTACGACGGCCTACTGATTTTACAGACGCTGCACAAACATTCCGTGGCGCAACCCGAAGTGATTATGAATGGTGGTAAAGCGATGATGATCACAGTCGGTACGGTAAAATTCATCGATTCCCTCAACTTTCTACCGATGGCTTTACGGGACATGCCCAAGACCTTTGGCCTGCAAGAACTCAAGAAAGGTTATTTCCCTCACCACTTCAACAAACCGGAGAATGAAGATTACGTGGGCGCCTATCCTCCCGACACCGATTACGATCCGGATGGCATGAGTGTATCGGAACGTGAAAAATTTCACGAGTGGTACCAACAACACAGTCACGACGTCTTTGATTTTCGTCAGGAAATTCTCGCCTACTGTAAAAGTGACGTCGATGTCCTCCGCCGATGCTGTGGTGTGTTTCGCGAGATATTTCTCATGGACACGGGAATCGATCCCTTTGAAAAGAGTTTGACCCTGGCCTCTGCCTGCAGTCGCGTGTTACGCACGCACTACCTCACAAAAGACACCCTCGTCGTCATTCCTCGAGCTTTGATGCAACAGCCAAAACCTGGTAAGGACTGGCACCGCTTCCAGCCTCGACAACAGTCCAACAAAGCCCTTCGATGGTTGGAATGGGAACAACATCGACAGACCATGGCTGCATTCCGAAACCAGACGCCACTACCCAACATTCGACACGCCCGCAACGGTAATGAATGCCGAGTTGGCCCTTACAGTTTAGATGGTATGGACACGACCACGGGTACGGTGTACGAGTTTCACGGGTGTGCCTTTCACGGTTGTCCCAAATGTTACCCGGGCCCCATCCAAGACGTTCAGCATAAATATCCCTACGATCCATCTCGCAGCATGAGGGACTTGTACCAGAAGACACAAGAACGTCACCGTCGACTCCAGGAACAGTACGGTATGAAGACCATCCGCGTCATGTGGGAATGTGAGATGGAGGAAGAACGACGCCACGATCCCGAGATGAACGAATTTTTACAAGGCTTGGAAGATCAGCAATGGCCCGCTCCCGAACCTCTGATGCCCCGCAACGCTTTCTTCGGCGGGCGAACCAATGCCATCCAACTGTTGGTGAACGAGTCGGTGGAAGACATGCGCTACATCGACGTGGTGTCCCTGTACCCTTACATCTGCAAGTACGGTACCTTTCCCATCAAGGAACCCACGATCGTCACACAGCCCGATCAAGACCAGTGGCAACAGTACGAAGGGTTGATCCAGTGTTCCGTCTTGCCGCCCCGTGGCCTGTTCCACCCGGTGCTCCCGTTTCGACGCAAACAGAAATTGGTGTTTGCCCTGTGTCGAAGCTGCGTCGACGAACACATGCAACAAGGGGAGATTGCCGAATACCAATCGTGTGATCACACCGACGAACAGCGAGCCTGGGTGGGTACGTTTGTCACCCTGGAACTGAAGAAAGCGGTGGCCCTAGGATACAAAGTACTGAAAGTCTACGAAGTCTGGCACTGGAAAGAATTCAGCACCTACGATCCCGAGGCCAAAACGGGCGGTCTGTTTACGGGGTACATTAACCACTACCTCAAGAAGAAGATGGAAAGCAGCGGTTATCCCGACACCTGCCACACCGAAGAAGACAAGGCCCGCTTCGTTAACGACGTGTACGACACGGAAGGTATTCGTCTGGATCCCGCGTCGATAAAACCCAACAAAGGGATGCGGGCGTTTAGCAAGTTACAACTCAACACAGCATGGGGTAAATTCGGACAGAGAGACAACTTTCCCAAAACAGAATACATCACGGAGCCCAGCGTCTATTTTGAAAAAATGTTGGACGTGACCCAGACCGTACGAGATGTGCAGTTAGTCAACGACAATATGGTCTTGATGGAAACGCTGAAAAAAGAAGAACACGTGGCACCCTGTCCCATCACCAACGTGGTTATCGCTGCCTTTGTCACGGCCCAGGCCCGTTTGAAACTCTATTCCGTCTTGGAAAAATTGGGAGAAAGGGTATGCTATTTTGACACCGATAGCGTCATCTACCAATACCACCCCACGTCATGGAATCCCCCGGAAGGTTCGAGTTTGGGCCAGTGGAAGAACGAGTTGCCCGAAGATGTCACCATTCGAGAATTTGTTAGCGGAGGACCAAAGAATTACGCATACCGCCAGAGCGATGGTAAAACTGTATGTAAAGTCCGGGGATTCACCTTGAATTATCGTGCCTCCCAACAGCTGAATTACGCCATCATGAAGGAGAATGTACGGCACGTCAATCAAAACGAGCCTCTGGTCATAGCCAATCCGTTCAAGATTACCAGAACACGTGACCGCCGTCTTTGGACACGCCCCGAGAACAAGCGGTATAAAATCGTGTATGACAAGCGGTTTGTTCAATTCAATGACGATGGCCAACCGAGCAACACTTACCCCTATGGATACTGACTTTCGGGTCTCAGGACGATGGCGATCAAACAAAGAAGATGACGAACCAGCAGAAAATACGGAGATGATCGAGAAACTTAGACGACGATGGCTCAACTTTCGAGTGTTGAAATGTTTCCTACCCATTATAGAAGAAAGGCAACACGAAGAGTGTATCGGCTGCAAGTACGAACATCCCAGTCAGAGATACCACTCGTGTCTGGGACTAGGCGTTTCTTCCATAACGGGTCAACCCTCACACCCCGTGGACGATTACAATCACTACCTCTGGGTGGACGAGCCGAAACTTCAAGACATCGATAGCGTGCTAGGCAGTATGATGGACGATCCACGGGATCAAGTCAAGACGTGGGAGGACGAACAACGATGGCGAGAAGACGTCGAGAAAGCCTTGAAAAAGTTCTGGACGGTGGTACCGGGCTTTAAGACCGCGTTGATCAAACGCAAAGACGAGTTCGTCGAACAGAAAGAAGACCCCATACGCCAGTGGATGGACGACTTGCCGAAGAAAAAGAAACGATGGTCTCTGGATCAAATGGATATCAATGTCATGTCCGGTAAACTGGGAGAAGGCTGGGAATGTATTGGCAGACATCTAGGGATCAGAGAAGCGCGAATCAGTCAAGCCAAGATGAGTCATCCTAACAGCGCGCGCATGCAAATTTTCACCGTGTTCAACCATTGGCGACAAAAACACGGTAATCGAGCCGACCTGATGACGTTTTTGGAAGCCTGTCACGTGAGTGAAGCCTTGGTCGATTGGGACGAAGTGAAAAAGTACGTGGAAAGCCTGGAAATCATAGACTAAACAACGAACCAATCAAAACGAAGGAAAAGAAAGAACCAATCAAAAGCGAGTGACGTCACGACCAGGACTATAAGAAGCGAAGTGTCACACTGCAATTTCATTCTGCTCTCGATGGCTAGTCAAGCTTGTTTCTCCTGTAACAATGTCGGACACTGGTATAGAGACTGCCCTGCTCGTTCCCAACAACAACAGCAACGCAAACCAAGACAAGACAGACCAGCCTATGGTTCCTATGGAAATTGTTACCTCTGTGGAGAACCAGGACACTGGGCACCCCAGTGTGGAAAACGAGCCGAAGCCCAAAAAGCGAAGAGTGATGAAGAAAGAAAAGAAACTGTCAAAAGAAAGTGTTATGGAATCAAGAGACCCACCGACGAAAATCACAAGTGCCTCAACTGTGGACAGCTCGGACACGGCCTGCTCGAGTGCCAAGAAGAAATCCAAACAGAAAACAACTTTGAAGCCGTTGCCGGTCGCATGTTCGACAACAACATCGACATGCCCAGAGACAACACCCGCAGTCAGCGATACTGGTACTGGTGCGGAGAAGCGTTCGAGCTCTACAGACGATACAAAGAGAAAAAGAAAACAGCCGACGAAGCTTTCCATCCCATCTCCTATTCTCCCAACTACCAGTGAAAATGGTGAAACCCCGGCTGTCCTCTTGTTGGCAGAGAAGGAAGCAGAAAGTTTTTCCCGAGCACTCATCCAATATGCGGGTCCGAGAGATATGACCGAAGTCTTGTCGTATCCCCCTTGTTTCGATATGAGTGAATGGATACCCGTCGTCGTCACGTTTGCTGAAGTGGAAGACTGGCACCCACACGACACGATGCAGAAGCTTTTGGGGCACGTGTATTGGATTCCCCGCGTCCTGAGAAATGTACCCTGGGTGAGACAAGAGATCCTGAAGAGAGAACGCGATAACTAACAGTTTTTTCTTTTCCTTTGTATGATATGTTTTTTTGAATTGTTGTATTGAATGTTCTTTTTGTATTTTTTGTAAAATAAATTGTGTTCTAATTTCATTCCATGTCTGTTGTTCTGTCGCGAAGGTATAAAAGGCGGGGAAAAAGGGAATTGGGGGAAACAGTGCAAGATGGATGTGACGTTCAAACATCCCTTTACCATGTTAGTCAGTGGTCCAACGGGTGTTGGAAAGACGGTCTTTGTGCAGAAATTTCTTCAAGCGTCCCTGTTCGACGTCCCTCCTCAACGTATCGTGTGGGCTTATGGCGAATGGCAAGAGAGTTACGATCGCTTTCCCTACACTTATGTCAAAGGCTTGACGGATATTGACGACGTGATGGGTCAAGTCAAAGGTCCACAAGTCTTAGTCGTGGATGATTTGATGGGAGAAGACACGGAGATATTGCAAAAGTGGTTCACGAAAAAGAGTCATCACCACGACACGAGCGTCATTTACATTGTGCAAAATTTGTTTGACAAGCAACAGCGTACCATCAGTCTGAATGCCCATTACCTGGTCTTGTTCAAAAATCCCCGAGACGCCTCGCAAATTGGTGTGTTGGCCCGTCAGATGTACCCTTCCCGCTCCAAGTATATGCAAGAAGCTTATGAAGATGCGACGAGTACCCCTCGTAGTTACTTACTCGTTGATTTGAAGCCCGACACTCCCGAAACATTGCGACTGAGATCCAACATTTTACCCCAAGAGGAACCACCCATCGTCTACGTCCAAAAAGTATAAAAGGGGGACCTGTACCTCGAAATGACTCTTGTTTGTCACGATGGCTCGCACGAAGAATACGCAGAGGAAACACCCACCTCCCACCCTTCCCAGGGCGACGTTCCCGACCCTGGCACCGGACCTTCGTGATCCCACTGTACGAAGTCAGACTCGCCCGAGAATGAGGGCACCCAGAAGACAATGGTTACCCCCGTCGTTGACACCACCCACGAGTCCCATGTCTCCCTTACCGGCCACACCACCACGCCGTACCTTACCGGTTACACCTCCACGCCTCACCTTACCGGT
Source organism: Patella ulyssiponensis (assembly GCA_963678685.1). Taxonomy (NCBI): domain Eukaryota; kingdom Metazoa; phylum Mollusca; class Gastropoda; family Patellidae; genus Patella; species Patella ulyssiponensis. The sequence continues at coordinate 19,385,545 of OY783232.1, forward strand.
CACACCTCCACGTCCCACGTCACCACCCTCCGCTTCTCGGTCTCCCTCTCCGATCTTTCGCAGACCACGAAGAGAAAAGAAGAATTCTATGAAAGGACTCAAGTCCTTCATTCGCAAATTACAACAGCTGACTCCCGATATGGCTTATGGACAGTTGGTCAAGAATACGGGCCGGGCACGTATTGGATTGTTGCAGTGGTTCAAGTTGGCGGCCAACCATTTGCTGAAGGGTAACATTCAACCACTACATGCCCAGCACAAGAAATGGGTTGAACGAAATCGACAAGTGTTGACCCAACTGACGGAGAGAAACATGCCGACGACCGAAAAACTCTCCCTGATCATGAAACCTGGGGGACGCGGGTTTTTTGGGGGTGTGTTGATTCGTATCTTGCTGCGATGGAAGGAAAGACTGCAAGAGGAAAGAAACAAGAAACGAAATCAATTCGTTCGACGGGCCGCTCAGCGCGGAAGGGGTCTGAGTACCGAAGAATTGAACCAGCATCGAGCGTTGCTTCGCAAACTGAGTAATCCACGAACATCCCCCAACGTCAAACGACGACTTGTCGATCAACAGGGTGGTGCCATCGGGGCATTGCTGGCCATGGCCCTCCCGGCTTTGGCCCCCTTGGTATCTAATCTATTGGGTGGACAAAAGGGTGGTAAACATCCCTTCCTTAGAAGGCGCGATAGAGCGAACGCTATGGCTGCCGAGCTATCTAAACTATTTGGTGGATAACCCCGTGGACAGAAAGGTATAAAAAGGGAACCGGAGAACGACCCCGAGCTCAGTCATGGAGACACTGCGGTATCTATTGAACACTGCACCGAAAGACCGTCCTCTTTTACTCGAGACCCAACCCATCGTCGACGGTGTGTGTGAGTGTATTGGAAACCTGATTCGCGGCAACGTTCCTGTGACCGACAAAGAAGTCAAGCGCTTGAAAAAGGACGCCCCCTTGTTACGACGTTTGGGCACGTCTAAAACACCTTGGAAGACCCGTCGGCGACTTCTGAAGCAACAGAAAGGGGGATTCTTCACCCGATTGTTTAGGTCCTTTCCCAAAGATGAAATTCGCCAAGAAAATGAAACTGGTACCCTTCGACGGACCCATCGACGTCAAACCCGTCGAAGTCATGCAAGTCGAACCCGCGTACGATCGAGATCCACTGCAGCAGGCCGTCGAGAATGTCCACCAAGACATGCAACACGTGTTAAACGATCCCACCCTAACCGACGAAAATAAAATGCAGCGTTACGGACAGTTGTTACATCGTTATCAAACGATGCAAAAGAAAAGAAAACTGGTCATTCCCTTGTTGGACGAAAACATACCCGAGCCAAAAGAAGAAATTTCGGAGGCACCCATCCTGGAGTCGGTCCCCCGACCCTATCAACATCGAGCTCGCCTTTTGTTGAAACACATGAAAGAAAAGACACCTTGGTCGTGGAACGAGAACTTGGAATTGGTTCGGAATGGCTCACGCGTACCCAACACCAATGCCATTGACATTGTGAACGATTTGGTTCGTCGGCGAAAGAATACCCAGGCTCCCGTGGGATGGTTTGGCGTGATGCAAAGTTTGAAGGCCACGAACGTACCGCGCGAAGCCATTGGTAATCAAGAACGATGGAACGTGTTGTCCACACCACCGACACGGACTCCGCCCCGACGCCCGAGAAAGAAGAAAATCTCCAGCACGGATACCCCTAGTACATCTACCAGAAGATGGCTCTCCTTGCAAAAACTATAAATAGCCTGTTCATAGGGACACCTGCTGAAACATGGAACGAAAGCTGAAGAAAGTGTATTACGACCCGAATCACCCGGCCGCTTTCGGTGGAGTCCTGGGCCTTCACAAAGCTACCGGTGTGTCCTTGGACAAAGTCAAGGCATGGTTGAAACAACAAAGGGCGTACACCTTGCACAAACCATTGAAAAAGAAATTCTCGCGGTCTCCCACGGTGGTGGCCGGCATAGATCATCAGTGGCAAGCCGATTTGAGCGACATGTCGGCCTTGGCCAAACAGAATGAAGGATACCGGTATTTGCTGTGCGTCATCGACGTGTTTTCCAAGTATGCTTGGGTGTTGCCCCTCAAAAACAAGACGGGGGACAGTTTGGTGGATGCCTTTCGTCAAATCTTTCAAAGTCGACAACCCCTGCGACTTCAAACGGACAAAGGTACCGAATTCCTCAATCGAAAAATGCAAGCGTACCTGAAGAAGAAAAAAATACATTTTTTCGTGACACACAACGTCGAAACCAAAGCCAGTGTGGTCGAAAGATTTCAAAGGACACTGAAAGAGCGCATGTGGCGTTACTTTACTCATCGACAAACACAACGGTACATCGACGTGCTAGACGACCTGGTTCGGGCTTACAATGCTAGACGACATCGGACCATCGGCATGGCGCCCAAAGATGTTCGCCCCGAACACGAATGGATGTTGACAACACCGCCTCCACGTCCCCGGAAAAAGAAAAAATCAATGAACATTGGTACGACCGTACGTTTGGCTTTACCGAAACATGGTGCCTTCGACAAAGGTTACTGGCCCAACTGGACTCTGGAAACGTTCAACGTCGCACCCAACGTCGGTCCCGGTTACAAACTGTTGGACGAAAGAGGTGAACCCATACAGGGCACCTTCTATCCCGAAGAATTGCAAGCGGTCCAAGTCAACGACGATGAGATCTTTCCCATCGAAAGAGTACTCGAAAGAAAAAAAGACAAAGTATTGGTGAAATGGTTGGGCTATCCGGCGAGTTTTAATTCGTGGATCGACAGGACCAGTCTCCAAAACGTATAAATAGGAGCGAGAGACGCCAACATCAGTCAACATGCAAGACGAAACCACGTCTACGTCCGCGAGTGCCCACAATTGGTCGCTCTTGGGAAAACGTGTGCCACAAGCGGAAATTGTCTTTTTCTGTCAAGTGATTTTAGTGTACGTCGTGGCGGGAGTTTCTTTGTCCCAACTGGCTTTCAAACCCGACGGATCGCAGACCACGTTGTGGACGGCCTTGCTCTCCAGTAGCTTGGGTTACCTGTTACCTTCTCCAACCTTGAAAACCAAACATAATGAACAACGACCGGCCCTTTTACCTCACGCTCCCTAGTGACAGTTCCATGTCGTGGTATCCCGACAACAAAGTCTCCACGTATCATACACATCTGGAACCGCCACTTCTCGTCGATCATCGGGAATGGGAAGTGGGTCTGTCCATGATCACGTTACCCGACCAATGGCAAAACATCGATCAACGAGACAACACGCTCGGCTTACGCATTCATCCTTGGTCGCCCTCGAGCGACGAACCCGGAGTAAAGATATGCCGGGACCGCCACAGGATCGACCCGTCGAATTGTTTCAAAGGTGTAAAGGGTGGTGAGATCAAGGGATCGGTCGAAATGGAAACGCACATCAAGAGTGACGACTACGAGTCGCTGAGACACATCCTGGATGTCCTGAACACTAGACTGGATGATTTGTGGAACCTGTCTCCCATCTACAATCATTTGGCCCATAAACCCGTCCGCTTGGATCCCAATAACAAGGAAATGACCGACCACGAGAAGAAAGAGCAGAACGAGTACGAAACTCGAGAGGTGATGCGCCAAGGGGCCGTACAAAGAGGTTCCTTCGTGTCTTTCAAGAGAGACAACACCAACGATAGAGTGTATCTGAAGATCAATAACGTGCAGGCGCTTTTCTGGTTTGACGTGTTGCCGAAAATCGAACTTCGTCTGTGTGGACCCATCGTGGCCATGTTGGGATGGCCTGGAAACGAACTCTTGGTTGTCCTGCAGTCAATCGATATGACCGGCGAAGATGGCCAAAGTCTACGGTATTTCTACGCCCACCACACCCCAAATCTTCAAATCCAGTACGATCTGTTTTACATCTACACGGACATTATCGAACCCCAGATCGTGGGCGACGTGAAGGCTACTTTGCTAGACGTGATTCCCAGTCGACGATTGTATCACCGTCCCGCCAGGATTCACTACTTACCTCTGAAGTACAGTCGACTAAACTCCATTGGTCTCTATATAAGGAACGGAATGGGGAAAGCCGTGCCATTTCTCGACGGTAAGGTGGTGGTCCAACTTCATTTTCGCCGCCGATGATGATTCGAGTGTACAAAGGTGGAGTGCTCAGACAGCGAGGGGCTGGCAATGGTCTGGTGGTGTACAAGGGGGGAATTCTGAGACAACAGGGTGCCGGTCGATGGTCGGGGTTATTGAATGCCGTCAAATCGGTCGGGAAGACCTTGTGGTCGGCGGGTAAAGCGGCCGTGAAAAAGAATGTGGCCCAAGTGTTACCCAAAGTGGGGCAAAGCGTGCTCGACGCCGTCAGTGGTCGTGAAAAATGGAACTGGAAGAAAGTCGCCCAGGACACGCTTCGCCCCGCATTGTCAAACACGATGTCCGACACACTCAAGAACGTGGTCGCCCACCTGGAACCTATAAAAGACCCCTCACGAACCCCGTCCACTTCACATCGTCCGAAGAGGAAGAAGAAGACACAGGTCACCTCTCACAAACGACGTAAACTAGATATCTTCGACCATGGCTACGCAGGTAATGCGCAATGATTCCTGTCCCTGCGCGCGAGACGAATTGCAGGATTTGTTCAGTGTACCCGACACGCAGACGGCCATAAACAAGGTGACCAAAATCCGAAAGTATCCACTGACGCCCGACTTGAACCACGACGGACCCATCGAATTTTATATTTCCAATGCCACCACCGATTTCATCGATCTGGCCAATATGACACTGCACTTGGCCCTAAAGGTGACCAAGAACAACGGGGATGACCTGGATGCGGATAGTCAAGTCGCACCCATTAACAACCTGTTTCATTCGTTGTTTAAAGACGTCAAATTACGCCTGGGAAAGGATGCCGAAACCTTGGTCACCACCTCTCTACCCACCTATCCCTACCGGGCTTACTTGGAGAATTTGTTGAGTTTCGGTAAGGGAGCCAAGAACGATCACCTGTCGAAACAAGTCTTGTGGGAAAAAGACACCGCCAGTCAGTTCAATTCCACGAAATCCGTCGCCACCGCCGGGGATGGTGGAGGACAGGCTCCGAATAACAAAGGATTGGAACAACGTCAGAAAACCATCGCTGAAAGTCGCACCTTTGAATTGCAGTCGCGTCTACACTTGGACATGTGTTTACAAGATCGGTATCTGTTGGACGGTGTGGACCTGCGATTGAAATTGGAAAAGCAATCCCCGAAATTTTTTCTGATGTACGGCGAAGGCAACGATGCAGAAGATTACAAAGTCGAGTTCACCAAAGCCTACCTGGATATCCCGTTCGTCACCCTGGCTCCCAGTACCTACACACGGGTAGCCGCGCAACTTCAATCGTCCAACGCCAAGTATCCCCTGAAGCGCGTGGTGGTGCGCGACATGGTCATTCCCGACAATCGCACCAGTCACGTCCTAGACAATCTGTTTGTCAACGAAAGCCTGCCCAATAGATTAATCGTGGGTATGGTACGTAACACGGCCTACGATGGAAGAAAAAACAGAAATCCCTTCGAATTCCAACACAATCAATTGGAAAACATCAAATTGACCAAGAACGGGGAAATTGTGGACGAATACGATGTCAACTTTCCCCAGCGACAAGCCATCGCACCTTACCTAGATTTGATGAAACGGGTGGCCGTCTTAAACACCCGAGAAGACCTGGACCTCCCTTTCAACGACTATATCAATGGGTACACTTTGTATTGTTTCGATTTGACCAACGACCACGGAGCCGACGGTAACTACTTCCATCCCAAAGCGGCGGGTAACCTGTCTTTGGAACTCAAGTTCGGTGCGGCCCCGACCAATCACCTCAGTCTTGTTCTGTTTGCCGAATACGACAATGTCTTGGAAATCGATGCCAACCGACAAGTCATCACAGATTGGTGAGGCTCTCTCCAACCGACAACTGACACGGGCTTTAGAAAAACATCTCCCCGCTAACGTATTCGGGGGCGTGTGGGCTCGTAATCATCTCGATATATTGCGCCCGACCTCGTACCCCAAAGCCTATGTCATCAACACGGACGACGAAGACCAACCCGGTAGACACTGGACCGTGTTTGTGTGCGAAGGACCAGATCACATTACCTTCTTCGATTCCTACGGGTGTCCCCCTGATGTCTACGGAGAAGCCTTTCGACGTTTCGTCCAAGATCTACAACTCCACTACCAACCCCGATGGATTCAGGGACTCGAGAGTGTCGTCTGCGGCCATTATTGTTTGTATTATTTGTGTCATCGGTTTCACGTTCCCTCTCCGCACGCCCTTTCTGTGTTCGGGCACGTGTATCGTGTGAACGATATACTCGTCGAACAATGGGCTAGGGATCATTTTCCCGACTTGCAAAAAGACCAGAAGAAGGGACAACGATGTCGATGCTTTTTTGCTCTGTAAATATGTTTTTTGTGTTCAATGTGTTCAAGTTCAATTTTGTGTTCAATTTTGTGTTGAATAATATGCTTTGTAAATGTGTTCAAGTTCAATAAAATGTCGACAACATATTACGTGTCTGTTTTTTTGTGACGTCATATGACGTCATGTGACGTCCTGCTATTCTGATTGGTGGAAAATGGTATCGCCCCAACACCTTAGACTCGTCCCGTCCCGAGCTATAAATAGGAGTGTCAAAGCCAAAAGAAGTCACAAACACCATGGATCGACCTCAAACAGATCGTAGATTTTGTACCACCTGTCGGGGGTATTACCCCATGTTTAGGGGGAACCGGCCCGATGCCGATTACCTTGTCTGTTTTTGGTGTGGGACCGAAATTGGCAACACCTGTCATAGACGGAGCAAGCATGCGGTGAAATGCACCAAGAAGCCCAATCGGTGGGAGCAGCCGAAGTGCTCCTGCTAACCCTCTCATTGAGAGGACCAACGGCCCTTTTCAGGGCCAACTTAATCAATGTAAAAGAGTTGTTCCCCCTTCCCCCTCCCTGCTTCTCCTCTTCCCTTTCTTCCCTTTCTTCTTCTTCTTCTTCTCTCTCTCTCTCTCTCTCTCTCTCTCTCTCTCTCTCTCTTTTTCCGCGCGCGCCCCTCTCTTCGTACGTGCAATCTCACGTGCAAGGTCACGCACGTGCAAGGTCACGCACGTGCAAGGGGTCACACACGTGCTAAAGGTCATCCAGTGCAAGGTCACGTGCACGCGCATGTACGCACATGCACGCACGCGCATGCGCGCACGTGCGTGGCTGGACAGGCCCTCATACTACTGAGGATTAGTGAGTGAGGTCTCACTTTAAAAAAAAATTCAAACAGATGTTACATCCAAATCGATTATTGATTGGATTATAAATTGAATACAAGCGAAGACTAGAGTCGGTATCAATTAAACACATGCCAACAGTAACAATAAGATTGGTGTTACATATAACACAAACAAGCGACAAGAGTAAGGCTGGTGTCGCTTGCTTTAATCCGAAAATATACAAAGATGACACATCATTAATTACTTGCACATCTATCTTTATAAAGCATCCAGCAGGTTTAACTGTCACAATTAGAAGCAGGGTTAATCTGTACCAAATAGCTTTATTTAACGTCCGCTTCCACCGAGGTGATATCGCAGACAAGTACCAAAAGGGTGACAAACCCGTTTTAATAGTACAACGATTTCTCAGAAGGCACGGTTCAATAATTGGAGCTTAGGCAGAATTTATATCAAATATAAATTTGGGTTCACCCGGATACGCCTCTAACAGAAAGTGTTTGCAAATTAAACTTCTCATATGCCAAACACGCTTTTCAAGTTCTGTTACAAACCTTCACAATAACAGGAATACGCATGAGTGAATACTAATTATATTACTAATTATATTGTTATATTAAATCAAGATCGATATTCAATTAGGATATTTTCTATTATATCAATCTGAATGTAGGAAAATGAAAAATGATGAACAATTTAGAATGTTAAAGTTTGGTTGAATTAGAAGAATTACTGTTTTAATGTTTAGAAAGATATACATATTATGTGTTAATAGTTTTCTTTTTTCTATTTTTGAGCTCAACTGCTTTGTTCTATATCCCATTGTAAATACTACAATCCAAACACAAAATATTGTTCATGTTCAGCATGCTAATTTGCCTGTCTGTATCCAATGGTAGCGACCATTAATAACAAATTGTTGTACTGTTTAGGGGTAAAACCTGACATGTGATTGTTATGTAACTTAAGACAATTGAGTGCAATTTAGTTCAGTATATTTACTTAGTGTTTTGCTGACTGGAGCTTACCACCCCACCCTCCCTTTTGAACGATGGCAGGCCAACATTTCCTTTTGAACAATTTGCCAGTTAGACATTTTTACTGATCAATAGGTATGCAACCCTAACCCTAAAATTACCATATCAGTTTTTTTTCCATTGGTGAGGTTAGTAATTTTGTGTTAATAATGAGTTTAAAAACATGAACGCCCCCTCCCCCGCACACACGCACACACACACACACACACACACTCACCCACCACCCTGCACCGCCTTCCCATACCCAAACCAACCTGACCATTCTCTACTCACCAATGATATGACTTGTGAAGCGAAAACTCCTCCGATCCTTGAAACAGTTCCAGCACAACCATAACCAAGGTTTCTACAATTAACCAACATTATCATAAACAGACAAATTCAGGTATTAAAAGGGGGGGGGGAGGTACAGGAGTGCTAAATATTCAAGAGTCTGATTAGTTAGTTTCCATTGCAGTCACCTGATAGAGTAATGAATATTCCAAAAAAACACACACTTTTATTACCGTCTACTGATCCCAGTGCTGGATTAACCATAAGGCAAATAAGGCACCCGCCTTAGGGCCAGCCAAAAATCCAGGCCATAAAATAATAAAGTAAAAAAAAGGCCTGTAGTGTCATATTGGGTTGCATTCCACTCACATTTTGGTCGTAATCTAGCTAGGCAGTGAATGGGAATATGTGGGCTATTTATGGTAAATATTGTCAATGTTCTGAAGTTGTTTGTAATAAATTTTCTGTTGCTAAATGTAACTTAATTCCTTTTGTCAATGAGCCCAACATATCTGTATTTTCAGGCCACCTATCAAAATGTGCCTTAGGGCCAGCAGAGCCCTAATCCGGCACTGACTGATCTGAAATAGTATAAGGCTTTTGTAGTTTATGGTTAAGTAAGATAATGAAGTTTGCATTTCGTCCAGACGCTTGAAACTATTGACACTTTATTTAATGCTCTTTAAAGCAGGTGTACACTATCTTACACATACCAAAGCATTCAATAAAATAAATCACACGTAAACTTGTTATTATCATTCTTGTATAACATAAAAAAAACCATGGTTCATCAAAATAAAGAAATTTGGTTTATCTCCCTTTCATGAACCAGGAGTCGCAAGATTGACGATTGTATATTCTATTTCACTACAACGTTTCTATCAAAAAGAAAAAAAGCTAATTTTTTACACAATAAACTGAAAATTACAATTTGACCAAAAAGTAACAGTGGCTAGCCATTATTTAATAATAAAACAACTCAATATTATAGTCAAACATTCATCCAATCTGATTAAAATAAACATCTATATTTCGTTTCGTTTTTTTATACATTCGATGGCCTACAACCACAATAAGATCTGACCGGTTGTAGAGGGAGGTCGCGTCAAGGGTAACGTCAGACATTCATTACCAACCAGCGTTGATGTTTCTAGTGGTTTACCCACAGTTCCGTGCATCACGAACTCACCGTAACAGACCGTTTCATTGGCTAATCCCTTACATTACCCAGAACGCAGCATTTATTATATAACAACTCTTCCACTTCCGAGTGTTGTGAAGACAAGTAAAACGAAATTTTGAACCATAAAAAACGAAACGAAATAAGACCTGTATTTCAATCAGATTGACCTGCTATCCTATAAAACCTGAGCCAAGATTTCGACACAAGGGTATTCAAATTACATTCTTTTAATTTAAAAAATAAGTTATAAATCCAAAAGAGACATGCAGCTGTTTTTACATGTTAGTTCTGCTTTAAGCAAGATATTTGACATAAATGGATTGGATACCAACCTTGGTAATCGAGTCTACTTACCTTTCAGCTTTACAGTATATTGACCAGGTTTCTTCAGTTTATGGAAATAATCGAGTCTACTAACCTTATTACTGTGGGGTATAGTTCAGCAGTAAATGGGGACATACATGACCAACCGCATGTCGTGCAAAACTTTGATATCATGGCACAGATACTGACATAATAAGCTTTATGTTCTGGTGGGGCTGAAGCAGAAAAAGAAATGAAATAAGTCTTGAACAATTTTAATTCTGTGATACTTGGGCTCTCTAGTCCATAACTGTATTCAGTACTGTACAAGTAAGTGTTTAAACTCCAAGAGAAGAAAGTTCAACAAGTACGGATTTAGATTAAATATTCCTGTATCAGTCGAAGAGTCCAGGGGAAGAACGATCTAGGTCACTTTTTCAACAAACCCTAGTTAATGGCGCCACCTGGTAGCAAATTGTATAAGTTTTCTGTGGAACCAAGGCCCTTCTGAAATGACCTCCCGGACAAATACGTCCATCGTACCCTTTGTTTGACCTTAATTTGGCTGAAAAGTGGAAGTCAGTTGTTGTACTGGTATTATGATTTGTATTAAACATCATTTTGAAGTTGTAATTAAACCCACTTCTGTTCGCATCAAGCATTCTCGTCCAAAAGTTTGTTTTGCAGTTTATGCAAAAAGACAAACATGTGACTTTGATCGTTTTTCCCCTAGACTCTTCAGATACATATCAGTCCAAATTAAATGAAACGAAATGAAATAGGGTTTAACGTCCCACTGTTCTACACCGACTGTGCACCGGGAATACGCAATGCAATGTGCTATGAGGGGAATTTTGGCAGAACATCGGTACTATGACCCTATCTTTTATTGAATTTCATCTGTGGAGGGTTATTTTACGCACACGCCAATGTGTATACGAATCTCAGTTTTTTGGCCAATCCGAGCGACAATTTCACACTGTAAATGTGCAATAGACACACTAGGCCTACACAATATGCTATTTTACCACGTTGCAGACTGAATACACTCGACCTCGTGTTTCAAGGTTTCAGTACTTTTATATTTACAAATATATGTCAGCTAGGATTTTAATTTTAACTAAAAATATAGAACGCTGAACTAAATTACATCTTAAATTGTCATAATAAATTGTTTTGTATAATTCAAATAAACAATTTTTTTTATTACGTGGCATATTTTCAACTCAACTGAAAATGATAACCTATATACAACACCGCATCGTTAATTGTTAATTATGTGCACCAATCAAATAGAGAAATAAAATGAGAAGTGGAATCAGGTGTTCTAGAAAAGAGAATCATCACCATGCAAATAACCCCCACTTTTCAAAAATGTATTCCTTACGCTTCACATTAAAAACATTCGACACCACGGTATATACAGCGGGTGGGGAGTATTCCATTGCGTCAGGGCACAAAATTTCCTAAAAATGGGGTTCACCACATTTTTTGAGCACCTAAGGGGGTGTGGTTAAAAAAAAACTCCCCCTGGCCTCCGAAGCTATTTATCAAAGACTCAAAATAACGTTGACAGAGGACACTGACAGAATCAAATGAAACAATATGACAGAAATTGTAGATTAATATACATACCTGTCAAAGACGCTATAATAGCCCCAAAGGCCCCTAAAGCTACGCCCATATTAGCCATGGCCGTTGACCATCTTCTTCCAAAACGTTTTCTAAATGAAAATTTAAAAATACAAATAAATCAATCAAAAATCAAACTTGTAAATACTAACATCTTAAAAACCCCTTAAAAGAACGGGTTTCAAATAAATGAGGTCAGTTTGAAAACATTTGTATTTTTGATGGCAATTTCCCATAATTCCACCTCCTGGCTGAAGCTATTAAATCATCCCATAAAACATATACCGGTACTCAAAGTTCAAGTAAACAATACACAGGTTTTAATGAAAACATTACATTGTTAAAGATATCGCTCTTGACTCCTAACTAGCAGATAACCAAAGAATAGATTAAAGATGCATTATATAAGAACCAAATGTGTCCATTGCAAGTGTTTATTTAGGCTTCAAATGTTATATAAACTATTATTTAGACATTTATTCACATGTCAAGCCTATAATTAACCTTTAAGAACATCGGATGGCTGAGATTTAAATGGAATGAAACACCCATGCGATCAAAAAATTAACGATAAATTGGATATTCGAGATTTAACCACGATTGTACTGTTGCTACGATAGTAAACAATCTATCCTATATCTCGAAACAGTCCCAACTTCGTTCAGATTAAAGTACTTTTAATGAAATTTCAAGATGTTCATTTTTCATTATCTTTATTTGAACTATTATAACAAGAACGGTCAGCGCTTTATCTACATCTTTAAAGTTATATTCCCGGGTACAAACTGGGCGATCTGATGAAATATTAGGACTAAAAACATATTCAAACTATCATAATTTTGCTTCAAATCGTTCTCAAAACATTGTAATTGCCAAGTATACCCTGCTATAAAAATCGATCAAAAGAGGCCATATTTACGTCATTGGGATTACCCCTCTCCGTACCTATAGAAACCTTGGCGAAGACAGGGGACAATTCATGGCATACCAAAGACTGTGTTGTCTGTAATCGCCAACCCTTTGTTACAAATATCGAATCCTAATTAAATTCTCGGATTATCCACTGCCCTCGTCTTTTTCCTTGATTTTCATTCCAGAAACTGCTGTGCGTCATAAAGTTTATCAACATGTACACAAAGCGATCAAGTTCGCGAGCAGCCTTCGACGTCACGCGTGCGGATAGTCTTAATCGTCGGGCTGACTATTAAAGTAACCCTTACATTTTTGTCATGTATACGCCATGAGTGTTTTTCAGGGAATCCAGTATTTTTCTAGTAAGATTGGATATCTTTACTTTCCATATATGCCAAAATTGTCATACTTTTATAGGCAATAACCACCCAATAAATACTTTCATGGGAACCCATTTTTAATAAACAGCGGGTCCTCTCTCAGAAAATTTTGAGAATTAAATCACTGTAGTTGAGTAAGAGACCTTTGCTGTCATGCACTTTACATACAAACTGAAACAGATGATTTGTTGTCAATAATGACATTTGCCGAGTGATAAAAGTGATAAAATCAAAATGATAAATATAGTCAATATTTTTCCGAACTCATCATGGTTATGAAGGTATTTAAAGCGTTTTGTTGGAAGAAAGACATTTAGTAGATCAAGGATTCTCATTAGACAGTGGTTCTACAATGGAATCAAAGTTGACAAAAGAAAAAAAAATCACCACTTATCACACATAATATTTTACATGAGTAAATTTCCGTAACTATTAATCATGTTTTATTAAAAATTTGACCATATATTAGTTAAAGTAAAATCACTTGATTGAACAATATAGGGTTTTTAATTCTGGAATTCATTTTAAATATACACACACTGTTACGAAACGAATTCATTTTTTAAATGAACATTCTTGATTGAACAACGCAGAATTTTTTTTATTCTATTACAGGAATTCATTTAGATATGCGCACAAAGAGGTTCTGCATGTGAGTAAAGGAATGAAATTTACATAGGGGAGAGAAATTATGGTCCAGAACTAATATACATCAAAACATTTAAAAATCTTGTCATGAAACAAAGCCAATTTGTTGTTATTTCTATATAAATGTGATGTTTTCTTTCCATTAAAGTGGCATTAGGTAAGATTATATAAATAGCTGACAGTTCTCGCGATAATTGTTAAAAATAGCTAATGAAATGATAATATGCTGAAAATTACAGTCAAATTACATCATTCAAAGAATGGATATTAGAGGTACAATAATAGGCTAGCCTATCGCCTGACATTATCCGTGTGTATGATAACGCATGCACCATAAAACATATTTAAATCTAGTAAATATCACAGGCATCCGATGACATCGAGAGTTGATTGTGGTCTAGGTAAGTAAATTGATGTCTAATTAATAATTTATATAATATTTCAGGCCTAAAAAAGACCTGCAAATGGCAGATTCAATTCTTGCATAATGTGTTTAATGACAGAGTACATTAAGGCTAGTCAATGTATATTTTACTGCTACTGGTGGCAGCTGTATCATTTATCACCTATTTTGATTGATTCTCAGGTGAGATAACTCGACCCTAGTAATCATAAATACAACAAGCAGACATTTTTGTATTTTTATCTGAACTAGGCCACGTTCTTTTTTTATTATTAAAACAGTAGATTAGAAATGAAATTATCATTTTGTTTCGCATAATTACAATAATAATTTGTGAGTAAATCAAGCCTTGATGGGCTTACATGACGATCAGGGTTGGATTAAAAAGGGATTTCAATATGTGTATAAACTATCCATGAAACATATGAGGCGAGCCAACTTTATTTTGTTCATAGGCACTTCAACCCAACATTTCTACAAAATAAGAAAATATCGAAATTTTCCCATGATTTGGCCGAAATCAACCCTTGGGCTGAACAAATAAAAATCACAATCTAAGCAGCATTTATCCTAAATTTGTTTTAAATCCATTTGAGTGCTTAAGATAAAATTGGCCCCAAATCTAAAGTCTAAATAAGCATTATCAAAGTGACAGATTTGCAAAATTGGGATGAAAAGCACGAATTATTCTATAGGTACAGATCAAGTTGAACACGTCGATATGAAACCAACTATATTTTAATAAATCTAAATCAGGACGCATGAAACATACTTACCAAACACAGTTGATGTCCATTGTCCAGATTTTCGCATTAAAGTTACCCCCCCCTTACCAATACCTACAGTTACGTTGCTGAACCTCTCCCAACAAGAATGCAGCTACCAAATTTGGAGGAGAGCTAATTGGGCAAAAAAACTGAAAATGTACAAGTTGGCGGACAGAACGAAATGAAATATTCTGATGATTACGTGTTGTAATCACTCAACTAGATAATTGAAAATAAACACCACTTCAACTTCCTGTCTGGCACCAATTAATTACTCGTAAAACGTAAAAATATACCCCTCCTACATCTCTAGGGTTCGACAAGACTGTCATTCGGGGTATAGTGTCTAAGATTTTGAGCAAGTGTTAGTGTATCAAGAGGGTGATAGTGTATGCTGCTTAAGCGGAATGCCAGACCATCTAAAGGATGGTAAAAACTGCTGACAGTTCTTAAGCCTGGATGAAGTTATCTACTGTTTTGGCAGCCTGTCTGGATGAAGGCGTCTACTTCTCTGTCAGCCTGTCTGCATGACGCTATCTGCTGTTCTGTCAGCTTGTCTGGATAATGCTCTCTGATGTTCTGTCAGCCTGTCAGGATGGTGCTATTTTCTGTTCTGTAAGGGGGGTTGGGTGGCTGAATGGTTAGCACGTGCGTGCTGTATCATAAAGCCTGTCATTGAGTCAACTGGCGTGGATTAGAATCCCCAGTTGTTCGTGACACGGAATAGAGTCTCCGGGTCCTCCGGTTTCCTCTCTCTCTCTCTCTCTCTCTCTCTCTCTCTCTCTCTCTCTCTCTCTCTCTCTCTCTCTCTCTCTCTCTCTCTCTCTCTCTCTCTCTCTCTCTCTCTCTCTGTTCTGTAAGCCTGAACAGACGGTGCTATCTAACATTTATATCCCAGCGCTTGCCTGGGTAGGCCTAATACTATTACGGTTCTAGATACTGATTTACTATTTCGGAAGATACTACTGGATTGTGAGTTGGGTTGCTGGCAAGCCGTCTTTGGGTGTTCTGTCTAGGGATCTAGCTAATATTGGCGGTATTTGGGATATTAGTTGGGTGTTAGCTGGACTTGAGGATACAGGTCACAATTTTATGGAATACAATTACAGCTGCTTACTGCTTATTACTGAGCGACGTTTCGACTAGGCTTCTCTAGTCATTACCAAGCAATGATAATACATGAAAATATAACAGGACAATATAACATACATGTACACAACAATACTTAGTTAATGCTGACCAACCAGAGATATCCCTTAATTACATGTACCTAAAGGGAATCTAATTCAATTAAGGATTATTGATTGGTGATTTGATAATAAGGACCTTGGGTACTATAACGGCATCCCTGCATCGCATCAAGAAAGTAAGATTATGTACATATTTTCATTCAGTTCTTCGTATCTGATCAATGCGTTACTTAATGCCATTGAAACAGTGGAGTGAGGATGTTATTGAGACACCCTTCTATGATTTTATCTAGTGATGCTATATGTGGTTCTAGTCTAGATGATGCTTCCTGGAGTTCCAGTGCAGATGATGTTTTTTGTGTTTCTAGTTAGATATCATCTACGATTCTGTCGGGATGACGGTTTTGTGCTTCTGTTCAAATGTTAACAATGTGCCACAGTCGGTGGCTCTAGTGGAGAACTGGCCGATATGGGCAACACTTGTATTGTTATGTCTTGAAATTGGCAAAGCGACGCTCGCCAGACAGAACTAATCGACCACGCCAGCCCTGAATATGATCGGCCAGATCAAGGTAACAACACAAATATTGTAAATACTAGTTTCCATATAGTTATAAGCTTTAAGATGCAGACTTCGAAGACAATATCCCAAACATGGAATGATTAAATTGCAAAATATTTTACATTTTTCATTTTGTGTGAGTTTTATGCAGTGTTGTTACTGATCCTTTGACAGCACAGACACCCGCATCCTTCCCTCCAACACCAACACGCACCCACACAAGATAAAAGTCTTATATTTTGGACTGGTGCTAGTCGACAGCTATTAAAGTAGATATTATAAAGCGTAACACATTTGGAAGATTTGGTCGCACTTAGCGGTAAACACTCGACGAACTATATGAAAACCAGCTTTTTACAAACGAGTCAGAAAAAGGAAAGTGTCTTACCTGTTAACGAAGAGTAGGACCAGTAAGGATGCTGGAATCTCCACGATAGATACTAGAAAGAAGTTGAGATAAAAATTCCCTGACATATTTTGTACTCCAAGGATAAGGCACCAATAACAAACAGCGGAAGTAAACCTTTTGATTTCAAATATAAGATACAATTTACATATCAAACATTTCACTATAAATAGGTCGGAATTAAAGAGACACGCTGTTAGGATCTGGAAAAAAATCCACTTAAACTTATTTCATTTTAAACGTTTAAGTAATGGTTAGATGTATCTTGGGAAGATTCCGTTACGGACATGAAATGAAACGAAACGAAATGTTTTACTTTTCAGTTCCAACGTGGCCGCAAAGTGGGCTATGTGGGAAATTTGGTCCGGACAGCAGTACTACAGCCTAATGTTATTTCTTTTTTAAACAGACATAGAAATAACAATTTTAATTGTACGCTTTAATTCCCAAAATGTTAAACACTAATGATCTAGAAATTTAATAAACGAGCACAAAAGAGAGATGTAGTGGATTTGTTGAAAACCAATTTATGGAAAACCTCCAGTAACTGTATTTCTAACAAATGATGTGAAAACTGAAGTTGATGTTTGTATCACAGGTCAGGCAGACCCGTGGTGTATAAGTATCTAGGCCATTCTAAGGCAAACTCATGGAAAAGTAAACAAAAACACCATGTTTATGGTACCATTAAGACACACAATTGAAAACACCAAGTTTGTAGCATTATTAAGGCATACAAGGAGGGCTGTTTATGTCTGGTGAAACATCAGTATATAATTATTATTCTTTAATACTGTTACTAATCACGAACTTAAAACAAATTACAGGGTTTTAATAGTCCTTTAGCAAATGCCAAACTTTGCCTAACAGCAAAAATGCTTTCTAGTTAATTCGAAACATTATTACAAGAATCAAACGTAAGAAGCACTGGCGAAAAAATTGTTAGTAGACCTACCATAGATGGGATGGTTACTACCTCAGAATAAGCAACTGCAATTAGCATCACTGGGCAATGGTGCAATGGTACTACATATCATCTGGCAGTAAGGTTCATGACCTCAAGGGCCAGTATGGAGATACTTCACCAGAAGTACAAACTGTAAACAACACCAATGAGAAATGTTTTACACACTGGTAAATGTTCTTTTAAAGTTGTCACCAATTTTTGAGCACCTGATAACAGCTAGAAAGTGTTCTAAATAACGGTTTTATGGTATGACAAAATAAAGTCAAACATTTACAAATTTGGACATCTCTTGCTTCATTTTCTCAAGTAAAGGTATATCATCCGTACAGGGTGTCTCTCTAAACCTTAAAAGTAAACCCATGTGCACCTATGCACAAACAGGATCCAAACTTCGATATATCGATTAGTTCAGGTTCAATGAAATGTACGAATAGACTGGTCCATTCGACATTCTCAATAAAAGTTGTACTCACTGTGGACATGTACATGCTTTCAATATTGGATATAGTATAATATATATATATATATATTTCTGAGTACAAGTTGTCAAAATCACATCCATTGTTAGCTAATCAAAGAGAGACTGGTTGACTGAGTCTACGTTAGTAAAGATATCTTCAATATACATGATATACAGAATGTTGTCCGATTCCACCTTAATGCTAAGGTTTAAAATATAAAAAGGATCAGTAAATTAAAGATATATTCCTCATAGATACATTATGTAAGATTTCGATAAAGAACTGACAGGCCTCGCTATAATAGACTCGATTTTCATGGTACCATTGTTACGATAATAAATACAGTCTTGATTATCCATTTTTAAATTAAATTATTAAATGGCGTTTGGTTATCAATCCATTCAAATGACGACCATCTGATTATCCAGAGAGTTGATTATGAGTTTGTCATGTGAATAAATGTCTAAATAATAATTTATATAACATTTGAGACAAATAGAAAGACCGACAATGGTCAATCAGTCAATTTGTGAGGATCTGCCTTTGAACCATTATACTTGTTGCATGGTTTGGCCCATAATTTCGTTTTTGACTATCAACGGAATATATCTTTAACGGGTGCATAATTTAATATTTAGTTCATCTAATTATAGATAGAAATAGTGGAGCTCTATTCATAGAATAGAATACCGCCTCTTAATTGGTTATGATTTCAGCTCGAAAGATAAATTCGAAGTTATTTTTCTTAACTAGTTTCATTTTTGGCTGAAAATAGTTGATTGTTGAACACAAAGAACGAGTATATCTCAAATTGGCTATCTATGGACCTACAATATATATAAATAAAATACAATCGAGTCAAAGTGGGGAGCCATGTTAACTTTGCAACAGAATGGGGTGGTGGGATGTCCCTCTTCTACGTCTTACTTACCAGGAGTACCAGATACGTAAAGTTATCAGAGCCATTCTTTTGTCACGAAATAAATCCAAATGAGTATAACTTGAATACGTTTTGTTGATTCGTCTTTCGTCTTCTGCTACCAATTCCAAAATGTCGGTATTAGGTTCTGCTTTTTTGTTTTTTCTGGCGATTTTACATGCTACTGCCGCTGCTTCCTTTAACTTCCCTTTGACAGTTAACCATCTGATACTTTCTGGTACAATACTTCATAAAATAAATTAAAAAATCTCATTAAAGTCCCAGTAAACCAAATAAAGAAACGGTTGTGCCTATTTCCAAACTTTCAGAAATAATTCACAAAATTGTAATAAATATTTCAAAAATGATAATAATATTCTTTCAATGATGGTAGGAGAGCACTGTCAATCTGTTTCACAGAGAATTACTTACGAATTATCTCTGTCACAGATGACTGTCCACAACATGTGCATTGATTTCACGTGGCATCAGTCATTGGCTCATAGGCTCGTGCATTGTTTACATAACTGCTTCGGGCAAAATGATGCATTTTACTAATTTTAATACCCATTTACACTAAATAGGAAATATCTTTAACTACAAATGCTTCAAACGTCTTTATTTATTTTCCTTATACTTCAAAAAAATGTTTGAGAATTTAATTTGTCGGAGTAAAAATGTTAATATGCCGATCTTATTAAGTCTCGTCGGTGTCATGCTTATCAGTGATTGTAGCGGTCAAGCGAATATTCACTGTGGGATCAGTTTGGAGCACTGTATGAACAAAGAACCAAGCATGACGTCATCGCAGCCATCTTTGAATTCTGACACCATATGAAAATAATTAGAGGTATAGTGAAGTAAACATGAATACAAATGTAAAAATAGATACACAGTTTTAGATATCATGTGACATCCTTGTATTCCAGTATTTGCTATAATTACATTTTGTGTCTCGTATTTAATTTAACTAGTTTCATGTTTTGCTAGGTCAAGTTGCTGCCTGGCAACCTTTTGTGTTTGCGTTATTGGGACTTAAAACCATATAAATCAAGAAAAGTTAAATATATGCTGTTTCCATTTATATAAGATAAGCCTTTACTGGGGTTACTTCTTATAGACAGACATGTCGTTTTTCACCGCTTTTCTAAGATCTTGATAAAGCTCCTCCCAAATACCATCCATTAGATTTATACTACAGTAGGACTTAACTTTACTTTGTAATGAGATTTCTAGGATCTTGATAAAGCTCCTCCCAAATACCATCCATTAGATTTATACTACTGTAGGACTACTGAGATTT
The DNA here is from genome assembly GCA_963678685.1 of Patella ulyssiponensis. Taxonomy (NCBI): domain Eukaryota; kingdom Metazoa; phylum Mollusca; class Gastropoda; family Patellidae; genus Patella; species Patella ulyssiponensis. The sequence continues at coordinate 19,406,160 of OY783232.1, forward strand.
AACTTGACTTTGTAATGAGAATTCTTTGAGCTTAATCCACAAAGAAGCTTTTAATGAGACGACATAAACATCCAATTCAGTGATAATGAAATTTAAAGAAAGCAACTTACAAGAAACCTAAACAAATAGGAAAACTGATGATGCACACGATGATTTCAAAATGGCGCCAGTTTGGGAACAACCATGTGATTAGTGGAAGAAATGGTGCTGCTCCAGCCCAGACGGGATATGCACCAAGCAACGCTCGCCATTTCTTTCCCACAAACTCAATGGAAGCCGGAAAACTCACAACAATCGTGGCACCAGCTGACAACCCGATACCAAATCTCATAGCTGTGAACAAATGCCAAGACTGCGACGCCGCACAAACTCCAAGGAAGATGAGATGAAGCAACTGTACGACATAGAGTGTTCTGCGTCTACCAAATCTGTCTCCGGTATAACTGACAATAGTAGCTCCAACTAACGCCCCTGCCATCTGAACGGATGTAATTGTAAAGCTTATCCATCTGTTTTCACAGACTAGGTCCCACTGTAATACAAACAAAATACAAGGTTGTCATATTGCATTTCACAAAAACAGTACTTAACTGGTAGACGTCCTATGTTTACAAGTTGAGTAGACGTGTAAACAAGTCTACTCTAGAGTGTGTGTGTGTATGAGAGAGAGAGAGAGAGAGAGAGAGAGAGAGAGAGAGAGAGAGAGAGAGCGAGAGAGAGAGAGAGAGAGAGATGGGGTTTAACGTCCACTCAACACAAACTAGGTCATTTCGGGACTAACATATGCTTTAATTTTATTTCAATAATTGGCTTGCGCGTAGGGTCCTTAACAGTGTGCGGAAACCGGAGGGCCCGGAGAAACCCCACGAGATTGGACAGGCGACCTACATCTTGTAACGTACAACCAAGGATTCGAAACCACGCCAGTTGACTCAATGACAGGATTGATGATACAGCACTCACGTGCTAACCATTCGGCCATCCACCCCCAAAACGTCCTACTATAAAGTGCGACAGTGTGTGTTACTGTGCAAGTGGATCTAATGTTTGAGCTGTAAATAGTAAGGCCTGTTATCTATTGGATTAAATCTCAGCTTTGTATGTAAAATGGACAAGGGTTAGCTTCCGAACCCCATGAATTTCTCCGTACATTTGCTGTATCTAGTGCCTTAGTTGGATAATTTAACCTGTCCAAGAATTAGATGTGATGCCCATAAAAAAGAATCAAATGTAGCTTTACCTCATTCACGATGGTCCGTTTGCTCATGTCAAAAGTTCGTTTGCAAAATGTTGCGTTATCGGTGTCATAGCATTGGTTTAAAATAATGCTATGTCTACTCATGTTGCCATTGCTAACTAAGTAAGCGGTCTGGTTGTTGCCGTTGATGACAAGACCCGATGTGGGCATGGATTCACACCACCAATCTGGTATAAAGCCAGTAAACGCCATCTCCAACATGGTAAAAGCTACTGGAATCTTCGTTGACAGGAAGCAGGCTACGATGACGATTTGGTACCAACCAAAGTCACCTATGTCAATCATTAATTCATCTAGATGCATAATGAAGGTTTTAACCAAGGCACGGTGTTTAATATAAAAAATGTATCTTGCTTGTATCAATTGTGTCTTGAATTCCAATAGGTGGTCGGTCTACGATCAAAGCCTGAAACGATAAAATATAAAGGAAACTCAAATCAAATATTACTCAAATTTCTTCCCTATAACTCTGGAAGTTTTTTGTTGGCAGCTACTAATCTATATTTCATACAGATCAAATAATAAATGTTGTGGTTATAGCTTTCACAGGATTCAACAGAGTGAAGCAAGGGTCATGACTCCAGAAGTTATTAACGGTATTTGCAGAAATTCTATAGTCTTCTTTGTTTTAACAAAGTGAAATAAGGGCAATAACTCTAGAAGTAACAAACGAAAATTGTTGAAATTGAATAGGGTTCTTTGTGTTACTAATTTAAATAATCCATGTAAATTTAATACAGATCAGACGACAAAGGTTATAACTCTAAACGTGATTAACGGACATTAGTGAAATTCCATAAGATAACTAATCTAAATAAATTTAATACAAACTGACAAAGGGACTATAAACTCTTCAAGCAATTCATGGAAATTGTAATCAAATAGGCTTCTTCGTCTCACTAATGTAAACAACATATATAAATGTCAAAAAAAAACCCCAAATAATACATGTACTCAGTAGAATGTTCACAAACATATGTGGATGGCGGGACGACGGACTGACGGGCGGACGGAGGCGACGGCAATATACCCATGTAAGATCACATTCCAATGTGAGTGTATGGAAAGATAGTTACACGTGACAAGTTATCTGTTATTGCCTACTAACACACATATCCACATTCACATTAGCTTGTGGTAGAGCCTACCTGAACAAGAAAGCCAACATTGATAGTTTAAAATTTCATAACTGAACGCCCCTCCCTCTCCTGCCAGGAGCTAAGTCTGTCTGGCATTTTTGTGTTCTTACCATTATTGTGATGTCCAAAGAATGGGAATATATGTGAAGGTCATTTTAAAGCAAATTTATCATGATTATATTATCCTTCTATTTTCTGAATTTAATTGTATTGAGTTTCTTTTGTCATGATTCAAAAACGTTATTTCTTCCATACAACAATGTCTTTATCTGCACAGAACAGGTAACTGAGCTTGTAACTAATAACTGTGTTAAATAGACCATAAGAACAACTGGGGCGCGAATGAGCTGTGATTTATTGGTTTACCAGCTGGAGAAGTTCGTAAAAACAAGCGAGGAAATTCTATTACCTTGTTCATGACACATTTTTCTTTTCCTTTCCTTTCGATCTATTTTATTTATGTATTCATATTATGAAATGAAAATTAAATGGGGTTTAACGTCCTACTGTTCTGCACCATTTAAATGAAATGGGGTTTAATGCCCTACAGTTCTGGTCCGACTGAGCTATTAAAGACGATCATACATCATACAGTCGGCTATGAGTAAATTTTGCCCGGGCAGCGGGAATATTACATGATCTTCAAACGGCCAATGTATACATTGGACCTCTGTTTTCCGTTCTATCCGAACGACTAGACAGCTGTTCTTGTCAGACGGCCCGTCTTACACTAACGAGAAGATTACCCACGTCGGAAAATCCCGATGAACTTTCTCGACCAATATAGGGATCGAACACCCATACTAATGAGCACGATAAATAAACTTATTCAGTTAATGCCGAGACAATACTGCTTTATACAATTCCATCACCCAAAAGGCATATACTATAACAAAACAATCCATGCTTAACATGGTGGTAATGTTTTGTATGTCTTTTTGGCCTGAAGCTGAGACATGCTTTTGTGAGATCAGAATGGTAGAACAGTCTCTTCTGTAATCCCCCGGATTTATCGACTAATGTAGCAATATAGTCGTGATGACATTGTTTTTAAAGATTATAGACAAGGAATGAGGAGATAAGATATAGTTTTATGTTTCTAACATATTCACATAATATGCAGTATGTACTAAATATCACTTAGAGTAAAATGACATATGTAGCAACATAGTCGTGGTGACATTGTTTTTAAAGATTATAGACAAGGAATGGGGAGATAAGATATAGTTTTATGTTTCTAACATATTCACATAATATGCAGTATGTACTAAATATCACTTAGAGTAAAATGACATATGTAGCAACATAGTCGTGGTGACTTTGTTTTTAAAGATTATAGACAAGGAATGAGGAGATAAGATATAGTTTTATGTTTCTAACATATTCACATAATATATGTAGTATGTACTAAATATCACTTAGACATATTGTTTTATAAAAAGAGTAGTTTAGCCAAAACATAACTTGCTCTGTATGTCAACAACATGATAATTAGTATCTCATGGGAAATTTATCTAGTAAATTTCCATATGACCATTTAAGCGTGGGTTTTGACGTCATTGGACTCAATTAATCAATCTCTCTAATTATTTACATCATGTTTGACCAATTAGATAATTGAATGTCCAAAACCAGTTGATACAAAATTAGGATACTCGTGAGAATTCAGCTGACTTCGATTAGATTCCAGAGGGTTACCATCTAAGAGTCCTAGACACCGCGAGGTGTCTAGGTTGAGAAGAGTTTAGTTAGTATTGACTGTAATTGTAATATGTAATATGTAATATGCTTGTATGCATACCTATGCTACATAAAAGGTAAAAACGAACAGTTGCATTGCTATAACTGAAGAAGACAAACGTCTTAAGAAACCAGCAAGAAGAAACACACAACGTGAAGGAGAAGCAAAGACAGCTAGAGACAAATTCTAGACGATCACAAGGCTACGAAAATATGTAGTAAGAAAAGATGCATGGGTCATACGTAGGATGTGGCGACCGGTTTGACCATCGCGACCCCCACCCGCTCTCCACGTCAGACAAAAAGGCCCATGGTGTTACACATATTGTTTTATAAAAAGAGTAGTTTAGCCAAAACATAACTTGCTCTATATGTCAACAACATGATAATTAATATCTCACGGGAAATTTATCTAGTATATTTCCATAAGACCATTTAAGCGTGGGTTTTGACGTCATTGGGCTCAATTAACCAATCTCACTCTAATTATTTACATCATGTTTGACCAATTAGATAATTGAATGTCCAAAACCAGTTGATACAAAATTAGGATACTCGTGAGAATTCAGCAGACTTCGATTAGATTCCAGAGGGTTACCATCTAAGAGTCCTAGACACCGCGAGGTGTCTAGGTTGAGAAGAGTTTAGTTAGTATTGTAATAGCTGTATTGTAATGTATCCAGCTATGCTATGATATAAAACTGTAGAAACCGTACATGTCATCGTGTTAAACATACAATATTTTGGAGCTGACAACGTGGAATGTCAGAGCGACATTTAAAGAAACCTCCTACCTAGTTAAAGAATTACAAATTCAACCGCAGACGGCCGCAAGACGATCACCAGGGCTGTTCTAAAATATGTAACACAGAAGAAAGAGTATGCGTCACACGTTGGATGTGGGGAGTGCTCCAGGCTTATTTTCCACATCTAACCAGCGACTGCATAGCACAAGCAATAGTGTTACACTATTTGGAGTCAGGTGTCAACGTATTTGGACATACAAGAATCACCTTCAGCTAACATAAATAATGAGGTGATTAAAATCTAAAATCCCAAAACCTGATATGAAATGAATAACTTTATTTTAAATCTAAAAATCGTGTAAGTTCAGTAGCGCCTATTGAGTTTTCCCACATTTGGCAAAATGCCTTAAAACAATTTAAATACTTCTTTCTTTATTAGATATTTTTTTATAACCTTACTTATCTGATCTGAAATCTTTTAACAAAAGACTAGATCGCTATTATAAGGTGATTTACGTATTGACTCCTTTTTTATACATCCCTTCCGGGGTTATTAGAAGCTTGAACTTGATTTCACCACTTAACAACACAGTTGACAAAGCAGACTTTATGGAGCTATTCTTTAGGATCTGTACCATTAAGAGAATTTGTTAAAATTTGATTGGGTTCATTGTCTGACCAATCTGAACAACACAGATTGTGTGAGAAAATGTAGTTTCCAGAGCGTCCGCGAGGGATTGTTGACGACAGAAACAACATATGACCATATTGGGTTAATTAAGTGTTATAACATGGGAACTACATGGTAGCTGCAGTTAGGGTTTGGATTTTGATCCGGAAGCTGGAGCTACTTTGAAGTTTTATATAATAGCCGTTAGGATTGTCATACACCTGATTTAAACATTCTTCCCCATATCGGTAATCGTCTTCATTTGCTCAGTCGGAGCACCATTTCATTTCGCATATCGGTAACACCAAACGCAATCAATTGTCCCTATTAGAACGCTGAACACAATGCTGTGCAAAAAATTCGAAAAAGATTTTTCAAAAACTATAGACTATATCACTTCCACAAGCCCATTGTTGGTCAACGAACGCAAAGGGTGACAACTATAAGTCCAATTACGTATGGACGTACTAATTTGTAAAGATATAGACCTCATTCTATTTCATTTTCATTTTGAGCGAAATTAAAGAATTGCTTATTGTTATGCAACATTAGAATTCATTAAACTAACAAACAAACATTGTACAAATTCAGTACCATCCGAACTAATAGACAATGTTGCTTGTAAGACACTCTGCGTTGCCGCTACTAACAAGAGGAAGTCATACTGGAAAATGCAATTGTATCTAATCCCAGTTGTCCTGTTAGCGATCCAACATCTTGTGGTATGAGCCAAACACAGGCGGATGGAAATAGGAGACGACAAAACATGCAACCATATTATTTCGATAACAAAAAATTCCAAACTGAAATAATTGCTTCAAACGGGTATAAAAATTACCGTTATGGAATGTGTAAAAGGCCTATATAAATATAGCAACACATGAATGATGAATCATTCATAAACTTAAATCAAAATAATTAAAATTTCCATTCGAAAATAGAAAAAAACACTTTCAAATATACTGAAGGTAAAATTACAACTTACCACTAAACTATCAAAGAAATTTTCTCCAAGTACTATCACTTTTCACAAGTTACATAAGTTTGATATCGTTTTATGTAACTACAATAATGACCTCACTCAACTCTGCTTCATTCACTAACTCTACTCCATTCATGTGCAGCAGAGACTGAACACAGCAGCTTGCTACAGTCAACGGCATGCACAGACTGGCATGGCGGGACTGTGTGTTAGACTATATAGGCTACGTTTCATGTACATGGTTCTATCTGACTGAACACAGCCTTCAGGTAAAACTTATTTGTTTCTGGTTCTTATGCAAATGAAAGGTATTTTCCACCAAACAAAAAAAAAACAAAAAAAAATTGTATGTACAGCATTTGTAAAAAAAAAAGCAAGCAACAACAAGCGATTGGATATTTGATAAGCTACATAATATCTAATTGTGTGGTTATATAAATCAAGAAATTAGCACCATTCGTAAAGTAAAGGCGGGGACCCACGGTTTCTGAGATGGACCGGTACTTGATCCCTGTGTTGACCGAGAGAGTTAATTTGGATTTTTCAGCCACCCCCACCCTTTGTTGACCGAGAGAGTTGATTTGAATTTTTCAGACCCCCACCCCGGCCGGTTAAAGAGTCACCGTGGGGCGGCGAAAAATGGAGATCCTGTGTATACAGTGGGAAACACGTAAAGGAAACCTTGACAGTTGGATTTCTATTTAAGAGTAGGCCGAATAGCCGCTCTCACGGCAAACTTTTCCGCGTAGTACGTTGTATGGCAAAATAACCGTCTTCATTATTCCAGTCAGCACACAAAGCAGTAGGACGTTAAGCCCATTCCGTTGCATTTCATCACAAGCAGGTAGTTCGGCAGTTAAATCGTGATTGGTACTTATCAACTTTGTAACACATGGAATGATTGGCTGTTTAAACATTCGTTAATTTCTCGCATCCAATAGGATTAATTTATATCATTCATTAAACAAGTATTATCCGGGTCTTTGGTTTAGCCTTAAATGCTATATGAATTATTATTCAGACATTAATTAACTTACCAAGACCATAATTAACTCTCAATGCCATTTCAGATCCTACATTTAAATACAATTTGTGGTTGATGATTAAAGGGCAAAAAGGATAATCGAGACTTGGTTTATTATCGTAACAACGGTAGCAATGACAATCGATGCTACACTGTAATTATATTGGTGATAACGTGTCTTAAAGACAAGTAATTTGACTGAAATTTACAGCATATTCCCTTTTTATTACCCATTTTAAATTATTACAGCGAGAACTGCCAGCTCTTCATCAAATCTTATGTAATGCATCTTTAATTTAACCAAGTGGTTAAATTAAAGCACAGGCTAGGCAAACCATTTAATACAAAGCCTTTATAATGAAAACCTCTAACAATTGACTATTATTACAATGTGAATGTAATTCATTTTGGTGCAGTACCTTTATCATGTTACCAAACTATTTTCTCTTGTGTATTTAATGTTTTTTCTACTACGGAAAAAATCTCTTTTAAAAGTGGTTCAATTGGGTACAGTACGTACCTTTAATTTTTTTTTACAAAATTGTTTCATTTTTATTTGATGCCTTGTAACTCAGCATTTGCGGGATTCTGTTTTTATTCTTTATTTCGGTGCAGTACCTTGAATATATTACGAAAGGTCTTCTTCTCTGATTAGTATAGACATTCTCTTTTTTACAAAAATATTTCATTTGGGTACAGTAGACCTACTTATTACGGAAATGTTTCATCAGCATTTTCGGCCATTCTCTCTCATTTTTGTTATGTTACGAAACCTATTTTTCCCCAGCGAATATGTTTTTAAATATCTCATTTCGGAGCAGTACCTTTAATATGTTACGAAACTATTATTTTTTTTTATCTTTACTTGATGTCTTCTCTGATGAGCATTTAAAAGCATTCTCTTTTTAAATAGTGTTTTGTTTTCATACAATGCGTTTAATATAGCATGACATTAATTTGTTATATCTTTATTTAATAACTTGGCATTCATAGTCATTATTCTTTTTTCGCAGTTTTGTCTGATCAGCATTCTCGGACATTCTTTTCTTATTAAAGATATCTCAATTCGGTACAGTAAGTACCTTTAACATATATGTTACGAAACTATTATTTTTTATCTTTATTTGATGTCTTGTTTGATGAACATTCAATGCATTCTCGTTTTTAAAATAATGTTTTGTTTCGGTACTGTGCCTTTAAAATGTTACGAAACTACATTTTGTTTTTATCTTTATTTGATGTCTTGGCATTTATAGTCATTATCTTTCATCAATTTACATAACTTAGACGCCATTTACGTTACCGTGTACCAATCTTAGGCTCTATTTGATAACAACGCGGTTTTGTAGTCACTGGGTAGCAGCCGGTAAAAATTGTTGTAAGTTTTTGCCAGTGTGTTATTAATTTTAAGCTTTCGTTGTTTAGGATGTGTTAGTCTGTGGATGAGAAATTCCGACTCTGGAATGGTGCTAAGTGTCAGTTTACTTAGGCCATTCTGTGAGTGTTATGTATATACGATAAGTAGGGTACATTTTATGGAGATAGTAAAGGAGAACTCTGCCTCGCGATCTAAACCCAGTTTACTTAGGCCATTCTGTGAGTGTTATGTATAAACAATAAGTAGGTCTACACTGTAAAAAATATCTGTTTTTAAAATCCCTACTTTTTGTTATTTGAAGGAAATTATCCGTATTATCACAGAAATATCTGTGATTTGAGATAAATAACTCGTATTTTTACCATTAAATCTGTTGTTTTACATGCATTTCTGTCTTTGGACAGAAACGTCGGTATTTTTAAATACTTTTCAGTATATCAACTGGCAGAAACTGTTTATAAACAACCGAAATTGTATATTAACTGGCAGAAACTGTTTATTAACAACAGAAATTGTATTATTAATCAAACGACATGTAATATTCCAGAATAACCTGTATATTAACGGCACTGTTCTGTTAATTCACATTGTTATACTGTTGGATTCGGTTAACGCATGCGCGTCGTAGACATAACTTATGGCGGGGAATGTTTGAATGTGCTCTGACGATGCAGAATAAAGAACAGAGGGAAATTAACACTAAAATGTGAAGGTAGGTCTTTCTAATAATATTAATGTGTGAAGGGAAATCTACAGCATAAGTAGATACAGCGTATAGACGCAACCTCTGTAATGTCTGTTTAGTTTGCTAGTTTTTTATGTTTAGAATCCAAGATCAATGTACATAGTGGCATCCATGCAAATGTGTGTTCCGGTATTGTGAATTTGAAATCGACCAAGTAAACAATATTACAGTGTAAGAAACGCAATGGTTCAGAGAATAGGATGCTGGATTATTAACGCCTTTTTATTTCATGTCCTATATGCAGTGCTTCATCATTTTGTTTCAGGGTTGTATGGAAGTAACAGAATTTGCAAGAGGACAGTGGAACGGCAGAAAGTAGTAAACCTGGCCATCAGAAAATTCAAAATTTGAAGCCATTTACGATTTCTTAATTTCTGGTTATGTTTGATATCTTTGTACTTTCATATTGAAAAATTGCATTTACAGAAAATAAATATTTTTTTACGGATGATTTTGTTTTATATTTAGCCAAAATAATTCTGTTAAAGAACAGAAAATCTTCTGGCAGCAGATTTACCAGATTTTTTCCTGTAATGTCACAGATACATGCTTCTGTGACTAAACAGAAATTATGTGTTAAAGAACAGAAAATCTTCTGGCAGCAGATTTACCAGATTTTTCCTGTAATTTTACAGATACATGCTTGTGTGACTTAACAGAAATTATCTGTTAAAAAACAATAAAAATTACAGAAAAATCTGGTAAATTTTGCTGCCAGAATTTTTCTGTTTTTTTACAGAATTATTTTTAACAGTGTACATCTTATGGTGTAAAGGCGAACTCTGCCTCGCGATCTAAACCCAATGTAGATCTTTTTCGTTCTACAGTTTATATTCCATTTAGTCACGAAATTAATTAGTTGTGATGACTGCCTTCATTTTGGTTCAATTTGGTAAATATCCCCTTTAAATAAATATAGTTATTTATTGGAAGCATTACTCAACTAAAATGAAATGGGGTTAATGATCTGACTTTTCTGCACCATACAGACCAATAAATAAGAACTAACCCCAAAGGTCGCCAGCTGCACAACGACACGGTCTGTCGCCCCCCACCCCACCCCACCCCGGACGACTAGACGTTGTTCTTTATCAGACCATGTGCCCTGTAACAGTGAAACTCCAGAGGAACCTTCTCTATCAAGATCGGGATGGATTCCTGAACTACCTTGCTCACTGGTCGTACCACGACTAGCTAAATCTGCCTATTGTATGTCTATCTTTTGACCTGACCTGTCTTATTAATAAGACATTAGTTAACTTATCCAGACCATAATCAACTCTCGATGTCATCGTTACCCTGCAAATATTTTCTGGATTATGATCCGATTCGCTGCTTAACTATCATTCATGATTTGTACGTGAAATGGATAATCGAGACTATGGGGTTTTTTTTATCGTACCGACTTTAACGTTTTGTAATATAATACTCCCTAAGAATTGATAACGATGGCAAAAAAATACTGATTTAATATAGTAAATGACCCTTATGTAACACTTGGTATTTTTCCAACTTTTCTTTTCTGTTTGATATAAGCTGCCATGGTTTGATATAGATGCATGGCTCTTGCACTCTGTATTTTGTAATGTGGCATTTAAAGATGTTTTTTTATTGGTAGCATTTAAAGTTTTTTATATGTAGCATATAAAGTTTTTTATGTGTAGCATTTAAAGTTTTTTATATACAGCATTTAAAGTTTTTTTTATATGCAGCATTTAAAGTTTTTTTATATGCAGCATTTAAAGTTTTTTATATGCAGCATTTAATTTTTTTTTTAAATGTAACATTTAAAGTTGGGTGATTTTGCTGCTTTTCGTCGATTTTGCCGCCACCAATATCATGTTTCGTCTGTTGCACGTCGATGGAGCGACTTTGTTCCGTTCAATGGGAAACCTTAATCACAGCTTTGTTCCGATCGTGCTATGCTTTAACGATTCGTCTGACCAACCATACACGATATTATGTGCCTATCCCGATGGCCGGCGGAATAAACAAAGAGAGACGGAAAGAGAAATGGGGTTTAACGTCCACTCGTCACAATTTAGGTCATTTCGGGACTAACATATGGTTTTATTTTATTTCAATAATTCGCTTGCGTGTAGGGTTCTTTGGCAATGGGACTAAACCGGAGGATCCAGAAAAAAACCTCGAGGTTGGACAGGCGACCCTACTCCTTGTCACGTACAACCGACAACCAGGGATTCGAAACCGCGCCAGTTGACTCAATAACACGCTTTATGATACAGCACGCACGTGCTAACCATTCGGCCATTCAACCCCCGGAATAAACCAAATATGTGTTTATTAGTCTGTAAAAATTGACAGTATCCCATATGATCACAAGTATGCTATAATTGCACAATAATGGGTTAAATTCGATTATCATTTGAGAAGATATGTTCAGTAAGACGTAACACAGTTTTAGCACATGGTTTTAGATTTCAGTATTGCACAAAATGAGGATGGTTATCGCGTCACCTAACCTGTGTATTGCTCAATCATGCGAATAGGTACTAACATATTCCAGAACAATTCGCGGCCCAATGATTTCGTTTACTTGATAAAAAAAAACTCGAGTCGTGACATCATTCATGCAGTAATAAACATTAAATGCATTCCATACTTGATGTGTATATTTAGTTACAAAATGTCCCTCAAACAGCCTATAAAATACAGTTGCTCTGGTTTTTGACCCGCGGCCGGATTAATTCCCCTTTGTTATATTGCGTTGTATTTAAAGGCACCGCAGCTTGAAACAGGAAATCTCTTTCAAAAATAATATTAAGCTCGGGCTAGGTATAATGTCTAGATTCTATTAAGGACTTATTCATACCTGCGAGATCATCAAAGTCGAAGGCAAATAACGCGGTTTTCGATTATCTCGCTAATATGTAGTTATGAACGCAATACTGCATTATTTGAATGAAATTCTCCATGTGACGTGCGCCTGTATCCAAATGCATCTAAATTAAATCAGGCTTGTATGGTAAATGTTTGCGGTATGTTAACAACTTTAATCTTTCTCTTCTAACAAATGAAGAGAGACCTTTTGTCTTAGACAAAAATGGTTTTGAAAAGAACCTTCAAATATAACAGCGAATTAATAAAGACGTTGTTAGATCTTCATAGTGCAGGCCAAACTAAAATAAACTGCAACCAATCAAAGATCAAATATCATTCACGTTATACATACAAAGATTGGTTGCTATAAGTAACCAAATCTAAACGTTGTCGCATTCTGATATTTTTGCCCATTGAAAAGAAAAATATTTATACTGATTTTGAGACATAATCACGGATAATACTGTTAAGAAGTAATCATTATAAATAAATTGAATTCACTCAGCAAGACTTAAATAAATTTCAAGCCGATAAAATGTTCATTTACGCGTTCACGATAAATTGACATAACTAAAGTGGTAATTAGAGGAAATCGTTTACATTCGATAGACTTCGAACAAATTGAACAAAGCATATTTTCTGTCGATAAAATATAAACACCTGTGCATGGCTAGAGCGTCCACATGCTTCCTACCTATAAATTGTTTACTTTTAAAATATTTTGTCTGCGATGTCACCTCGGGTGGAAGTGGACGTAAAACCCCAGGAACAAACCTTCAAAACACATTCATTGTATCACGGTTTGAAAAAGGTTTATTTTACGTCCGCCTCCACCAAATTGATATCGCCGTCAAGACTAATCTGAACAACGTACATTGTACATGCATTTACCGCATACCTAATGTTAAATTTTGTCGTCAGAGCATTCACAATATTTTACAAAGTGATCAAGGGCAACGAGACGACTCTGCATATTGTAATCAGAAATCACTGAAAATAAATATAATTCTTGGTCTCACAAATGTCAACAACATATGATAGAATATATTTCACTGTGAACGTAATGAAAAAGTAGCCATTATCAAAAATAGGTACAGAGATTAATAATATCACAGTAATTAAGGAGAACTAGTGAAGGATTGTATTTCCCATAGTTCAGTCGAACGACGCCGAATGGATTAAATTTTGGCCAAGAGTTATATGGTCATGAATAGTAGACCCAAGCTAAGGGTTATAGCGAATTAACCCCGATCGTGGAGGAGAGATCGCAAAATAACAAAAAGTAACTAAAGTCAAAATTTATACATAACAAGTTTAATGACCTAGGGCCATTGAAAGCAATGAATTGGAAGAATGTCAATGTCCAAAATTCTGTCGAAATGTTACAACAATATGTCTTTAGCCGGATCGCGCTTATTCAGTCGATTTTTAAAATGCATAAGAATATGTACCGTGTCAGTGGTGAAGGACGGGAGGGGGCTGACAAGGAGAGCTGTCTTGTTGTTCGGATAGGACGAAAACCCGAGGTCCAGAGTATACATTGTTGTGAACGAAAAATATCTCTTAGCAGTTGGAATTCGATATAAGAGTAGGCAATAGTGTCGCTGCCCTGGCAAAATTTCCCCCGAAGCAGATTGGTATATGCCCGTCTTCATTAGCCCGGGATATAGGAGCAGAATAGATAGACGTTAAACCCAATTTCATTCCACTCAATTCAAGTGACTCTGATTAATAGCTGTTTTTTTTTACATGGTCCCCTGTCTTAAGATCTTTGACCCCCACTAATACCATCAAAGGAATATCTACCATAACCGCAATTCTGCCTTACGCCACAACTTCCCCGTGTAGGTATTTATCGTTCAGGCAATATACGTGTTAGTTTTGCTTCAGGCAGATGTCATTTATATAATGAAAACTAACAGAACTGCCAGTGTCTTATCTAAAATCTTAAAGTAGAGAATCTCTTATTTCACGTTACACCCAATTTACAACTTACTCTTTTATAAAGAATTGCGATGTGTAAAATTGGTCGTAATTGTGTTAAGAGTTACGTAAATTATAGTGGCAGTGCGTAGATATTTCGGATCCAAATTAAAGGTTGTTCATACCTCTGAATATTTGAATATAGCAATGAAATGAAATGAAATTGTGTTAAACGTCCTATTGTTCTAATCCTAAACTGGGCTACTGAAGACCGGCATACGGCGCTACAGCCTACTCTTATATCGAATTCCAACTGCCAAGGGATCTTTAACGTGCATGCCAATGTGTTCGCGGGACCTTGGTTTTTTGTCCCATCCATTACACGGAAGTAATGGAACTATAGCGACAATGCAAAATGAATTCACAGGTATGAGTGTATATATACATGTAGGGCCTTGCTATTGACCAGAATTATGGTTCGTCAATCAATGCGCAGTTGTCCAAGGAACTAAGATTCAAAAGTTTCATGTCGAGGGTACTTTTTCGAAGAGCGTCGCCCCGAAGAACCAAATACAACAATATGAACAGTGCTTGAGATCCAGGCTAATGACAGCATGGACGATACAGATCGCACAATTTAAATTAGATACACATTCCCGGAGCAAATACCACTTTAGACCGGAAAACCCGTTTATTGTTCTTTTATTTTTTACACCCCCCCCCCCCAATTCACTAAAACATCTGTGATCTAGGTGATTTCTTGACTGATACAGCCATGGACCATAATAAGGTCCATAATACAGCATACTGCTTTTAAGTATAAATCGATTGCCAGCAATGACACTTCAACCTTCTAAATACAATTTTGCTGCAAAAAGAGTAAGTGTCTTGGTCACCTATTCTCAGCACAAGGAATTGAGGTTGACCGCTCAAAAACAGAAGCCATTCAAACTATTCCACTTTGAAATTTTCAGCCCGACGTTCGTTCTTTCTTTGGCTTGCCTAACTCCTGTATTATAGGAAATTCGTCAAGATATCTAATCCTCTCAATCAGCTTCTCCAAAAAGATGGGGTGGGGGTATTGCAAAAATGGTTTCGTCGACTTTTACTTTTGCAATATCGACCTTTTTGTTTTATAATTCTTCAATTTTATTGGCAAAATGTTGCTACAGGGTTTTAATATAAGCGTGGGTAAGCGGTATTGGGTAAATCGCGTTGATACCAATCAGGTGGAGCATCGAGTGGTGGGTGACTATAAAGTTTTATCGTATGTAAATACTTATAAATACATATATACTCTGACAATGTAGGTTACAGCTAGTAAACTAACGTTAACCTATTATTATATATTGTTTATATTTATAACGGTAAATAGTGTATTTATTATGGTTAACATCTGCTCAGATATTATACTCATATAGGATTTAAAGTGGTATTCACTCTACATCATCTGGCTGCTTGCCTCGGGGAATTAGAATCGCCTAACCGACTTCATGTGCCATCAAATTAAATATGTATTTTTTAACCACACAATATGTAACCGTAAATGAACAACACCTGCTCACATATCTTACAGAACAGACATTATTTAAAGTTGAGCTTCACTATATACATTTTCAGACCGCTTGAAGTAAATTATTAGGATTCCAATTCCTGTTCTAAAGAATTGTGAGGCAGTGTTGCAATTAAAAATATATGTACCGGTACATAAACATGTACGTCACTGATGGCATTTATGTATACTGGAGTTTCGAATCATAGCTGTATATTTTTCGGATGGCTTAAAGTAGATTATTGGGATTCCAGTTCTTGAAATAAAGAATTAGGATGAAGTTGTGGCGAGTTTCGCGCACTATATAATCCAATATGCCCGTTGCAGTACACAGGCAGTTTAATCAAACATGTGGGATACGGTATGCGAACGTCCAGAAATATGTTCGTTGGTCTTATTTTTTGTAGCAGTAAGCAGGGCCAAATTTGGTTAATTCTAAATTATGATTTATTCTCACATTTGATAATTTCGATCTAAAAATAAATCGCACAGGCTTAGTGCCGTGTATATGGTGTTGGGGCGCTAGCGGGCATAAAAATGGCAACTATAACCAGAATCACTGAGTCGTGTATCATAATTGGTAGAATTATGAGGAAATGTTACAACAAGGTCATGTTCTACATTTATTTAAGGATAGGCTATAACACCATATCAAAATGTATGTTGCATGAAGCGTAGCAAATACAAAACGGTGACTAACCACACGGAATATAGAAATAAAGTCGTACAGTGATAATACCATGCAGGTAATGGCGCAGAACTTGGGATGTCAAACCCCATTAATGCTTGAATGACTACCTGACAGCTTTAACAATAATACAAGAAGTCATTATATACCACATTCGGCAAACCCAATATATAACTACGCCTTAATTTTGGTAAGTGAAATATAGCTACATCCATACAAATGGGATGCAGCTACCGGTTTACTAGTTAGGAAGTTGTCCTTTGTTTAAAGTAAATCGGATAAACTTCAGAGATCAAGATAAAACCCATTTCACAAAGAGTCTGCATGATTGCAACCTTTTTAATTCGGGTACTTGAAAGTAGTTCTAATAGCGGAATGCGCCATACAGCCCAGGTAAAATGTAGATACCGAGGTTTTCCGAAAGGGCGTACCGTGCAATTTGGAATTGTGACGTTGAAACTGCATCTACAATATTGTAGACATAAATTGGTTTATACCAACTCAAGGTACAATTTTATGGATACACAATTACTGAGTTTAATACTATGCTACGTTTCGCAGAGGATACTCTCGTTTTTTTCAAGAAAATGAGAGAGAGAGAGAGAGAGAAATGGGGTTTAACGTCCACTCGACACAACTAGGTCATTTCGGGACTAACATATGGTTTTTAATTTTATTTCAATAATTCGCTTGCGCGTAGGGGTCTTTAGCAGTGGGAGGAAACCGGAGTGCCCGGAGGAAACCCACGAGGTTGAGAAGGCGCCCCTATCTCCATGCCACATACGCTCACACCAGGGCTCGAAACCACAGCCGCAAGCCAGAGGTGACCGGCCAGCTAGAGGTCGAAGCGCGGCACTTTAGACCCCTCAAGAAAATGATACAGACAAATATATATATATAAAGTACATAAAAAACAACAATGAAATATAGAGGAATAGACGATCATTCATATCACCTGTTGTAATATACACTATAAACAATAATATAAATACTAGAACGTTAGAAAATCAATTTCAGTAACAATATAACAGTCAATCAATGATTATGTATTATGTACGTATATACACATGTTGTTTCCTTAAACTGATCGGTAACATAAATCATACAATGGTCAAATAAACGTAAAAATTGTACGTATTGTCTACATCTGATTGTTGATTAATTGATTAAGAGTATTAACACTGTTATCACTATAAGATGAAATATATGATAACACTTTGAAAATTAATCAATATCTACTGGTTATACATATACATTAATAACCAGTGGTGACATACATACACTATTATAACTTAGGCCTATATCACGAAATGCCTAGGATAACTACCAAGCAGAACATGACCTAGTTTGACGATGGACGGCTGCTAAACCCTACTTTCGCTCTAAGTTTTAATATTAATGAAGTCCATCTGCGCTTCTGAAGGCAGGTATTTTTTTAATATTCGTTTTAGTTATTCAAGACATCTGTCATTTCTTGTTAACGTACATAATTTAAATCTAATAACCCATAAACCTAATTATACGAAAGTTTTGTCATTTTTTCTGCGTATTTTGTAATTTGCTCTATACGTATTTTAAACTTATTTTCATTTGAGACATTCAAATAGTTAACTGTTTGATAAGTTGCTTCAGCTTCTACATGTATATAACCCTGTTAATTAAATATGAAAATTTCCGGCGTGGTTCCCTTCTGTCAATGATGCAGGACATAGGGCCTGTTAAAAACAGCTGCCTGGTCGTTCGGATGGGACAAAAAACCTAGGTTCCGTATACATATTGGCGTGCACGTAAAAGATTCCTTGACAGTTGGAATTCGATATAAAAGTGGGCTTATGGCCTTCGATTTTAATATGGACAAACTATGTGAAATAAAGACACGGCTGTGGACTGAGAAAAATTCGGGTAATGGGATTTCTTTTCTGAATGGTTTATAAAAACATCAAGATGAAAATACCCAAAGATTTATGGCTTACAGGTATACGAAATAATGGCCTGACTAAATAACACTAGCTATATGGACACTATCATGTCTCACATATTTTCAACCAGTCCACAATTCTTATTCAAAATAATATAGCTGAATGCAAAGATTGTTCATTGACTTAAAACCAGAGTGTTGTTTCTCAGAATATCTCAGAGTTACCCTTCCAAAGCACCAGCTGCACTTTGGAGATCTTCTTGATACGTCTGATTTGATTAAACATTTACGTTGAGTGTGTTTAAATTCGCTAGTTTTTCATAACTTGAAAAGAACAAGTCCTGCTATTTTGTGTAGATGTTTCAGCTTTCAATTTACGACTTGTATTGGTTTTCAAACCCGTGAAAAACACATTAGTGGGTCTATGGCGGTTTTCGATCATTACATAAAGTAAGTAAACTGTTATATAATCACATGTCTCGTATTATACTATCTTTGTTTATTGATAGAATAACGATCTTTTTTCCCCTAAAATGTCCTCATGAAAAACTCTGATCAAAATGCAACAAAATATGAGATTAAATAATTTAGCAAAATTCTAACGACGGACTTCAAATATTAGGCCTAACGCAGTGTAGATATGCTCTGATGAATTCGAGAAGCGCTAAAATTAATAATTTATACCCGACCTCAATGCACTTACCTTATCGGTGAAATTCTTAGTACTCGTGTATATAGCAAATATGTTCTGTGGTGTGGAAACGAGGTGTCTTCCACTTAGAGTCCAACGTACACACTAATAAATGTCTGTATAGTACTATAGCAATAGTATAGCAAGGCTAGGTTTCTATTAAAGGGAAATTCCGTCAATTAGTGACTGGCATATACGATAAAACTATTTCAGAAAAAAAGACGATTAGTTAGATACCTAAAAAATCCATCTCATTCTCCCCGGTCTATATATTTCCATTAAATATTACTGAGGCCAAGAACAAAAACCCGATCACATTATTTAAAGTGAAATAATTGAACAATTATCGTATAGCATTTCCCATGTTGTACAATATGGATGTTTGACAACTTCACTCCAGATTGTCAAATCGATATGCCACAACACAAGCACTGACCTCGGCTTATATAAACAAATTGTCAATACGCCGTTCGTCGTGTTGCGAAATCAAATTTTTGTTTCTGCTAAGCTGATTTCTGTCCATATTGTACTATTCATTTGTTCTTCCATGAATGTTTTCCGGGAGAATATTCCATGTGGGGAAATCCATCGGATACAGGCCCGGGGATGGGGTGGCCATTGAGCTTAACATAACACCATCGAACTCAAATATATACTTTTTATTTAACTTTAAATTGTGTACTCGTTTTTTTTCTGGGTCAGTCGATATAATGCTCTGAAAATGTTTAACTATATATAATTTAACTATGTCTGCTATGTTTCAGCGCAAATTGTTTTGTAGGTGTTTTTTCTTTCAGTGTTAAATTCCTGTATTGTTTATCAACTGGATATTTTCGTGTACAATATGGAATCAGGCGTGTGTGATGGCAGCAATAATTGATTAAGAATCCACTCGCTTTGCATTTCAATTATTCTTAATCGCAAAACAAATTCAGAATGGTATGGGAAAAGATAGTGCAGAGTTTTATCCTTTGCCGCTTTTTTTTCTACAAAGCGGATGTAGACAGAAATAAATGATATTTATCTAAAGCCTAGTGAGTTATAACCATGTTTATCAGTTGTTACAAAGGAAATAATATATATATATATATATAGTTTTATTTCCATCCGTTATGTAATTAGCCGGATCCGTATCACTATACGAGATCTTGTCAGTTAGGAAGTTGTCATTCTGTTTCAGGGACAAAGTTAAATAGTATATCTATAGTCGCGTAAATGAATTTTACATGAAAATAAAATTGTTTTTTCTAACCTTCTGCACCGACTGGGTTAATGGAGATGGACAAACGCTCTGACAACGGTGCTATACGGCCTACTCTTAAATCAAATTCCAAATTCCATGGGTCCTTTTATCCTTGTACGCCAATGTGAACACGTGACCTCCATGGGTTTTATAGTTCCATCCGAACAACTATACCCTGTTTCTTTCCATACTCCTTCATCCTGCATCACTGACAAGGGGTAACTACGCCTGAAAATCCACACGAACTTTCCCGGGACCAACGTCTTATCCATTTAGCCCTCGCTATTTTACTTTAAAACGTAATAATTAATAGAATAGTGAATATTTTAGAATAGAATGGACATCACTGTAGAATGGTATCTAGCTATAACAAAATAGAATGGAATAATGAAATCTAATTATGGAATTGAATATGGAAATAGTTCCAGTATTTAAACAGGCATTAGGCAAGATTTGGAGAGCTGGTCATAGATGGATAATGCAAAGTCAATATCGTTGTAGCTTTGACAAGATGTGTGTATTGATTGCTTATTATCGCAACCACGGTACATTCGAGGCTTAGCCTCTTTTCTCCATTTCAAATTCAAACATTAAATGGCCGAACTGTTCTAATCTACATAAAATCAAAGCCATATGATGTCATTGTGTGTTGATTATGGTCTTTCCATTTTAATATGTCTAATTAATAATTTATATAACATTTAAGGGCTAAATATAGACTTGAAATAGGCAGATTTAGCTGTTGAATAACGCCTGTTTAAATAGAATAATGTTTTTATTAAAGAAATATATCTACCTGATAATGCTGTTACGATTATTATATTTTAGAAATTATATGCATCAAGTTTCGCACCAGTTCTACTAGTTGAAATACACAAGACAATATCATATAGATAGATATAGGACGAACATCACATTACAAAACGATATTGAACTGAAACACGGGAAAATCGATTTTATGTTTCATGCTAGTTCAGTCGAGTCTGAAAGCCTCTTTAAATCTGTTATGAAACAGTACTATTGGGAATTAACTGTTGGATGATTTGATTGGTTGGAGAAAAGTAGTATCAGCCGTTTGAGTGTAACCGTGGTACGCCTTGTGCTCATCACTACTTATCAATGAAATGATATGGGGTTTAACGTCCTGTTAATGAAGACGGGCATACGCCATGCAGTGTGCTGTGCGAGAATTTGGCCCGGGCAGCGGTGCTATGACCTACTGTTATATATTGAATTCGAAATGCCAGGAGATCTTTTACGTGTACGCCAACATTTCTCACCCCATCCTAACGATTATACAGTTGTCCCCGTTAGGCACCCGTCCTGCACCACTGACAAAGTGAAACCACACTGAAAAATTCGACCAACACACTTAACCACCGTGGCTTCCATTACTTACAGCCGAACAAATTTTAAAAGCTGAACATAAATTCATATGGTCGCAAACTGAAATGAAATGGGGTTTATGGTCCAACTTTTCTGCGCCCACCGGGATAATAGAGACCGACAGTGTGCTGTGAGGGACATTTTGTCCAGACAGTGGTGCTGGGGTCTACTCTTATTTCGAAAAGGATTTGTTTACAGGGCCTCGTTATCTTACGCCATCCAAACGATTATACATTGTACCTCGTCTTCCACTTCTTCTCAAACCACTGACAAATGTTCGCATGACCAGCCTCGTGGATTTTCTCTGGGTCGTCCATTTTTAACCCCAAGTTACAGATCCCTATACGCACAGGCGATTTTCTAAAATTATTTAGGATTTTGGGAAATAACATGGACGAATATGTATGGGCGTATTAGGCTAGATGGTCCCGAATATAACAAGTGTTCAGGTCTAGAAAATAAATAATATATTGTCAGACAATAATCAGCACTTTTGCTGGCAGGTTTCGTCGATAAATTCAGGAAAACTGTTTACAGCACTTCGTATTTCATTGGAACTGGAATAACAAATACATACATGTTATTCGTGGTGGATTGTAAAGCAATGGCCGAACTATGTGCTATATTTACTTTGGTAATCAATAATTGACCTTTTGTGCTGGTCAATAACTCATCAATAACAGGTCTTCTACAGACAAAAATACCAAAAACCTCACGGTCGACGGAAATAAATATCCTGGCAGTATCCAATGTTACATCAACAGAATAATTAGAATTCATAAAAGATACCAAGTGGTATCAAGCGTTAGAGAGGTTATAGGAAGAGTAAGCATATCACAAATTCAGGCCCGGATCCAGGATTTTGTCGATGGGGGGGGGGGGGTGGTTGGGCATACATTGGAGCAAAGGGTAATACGTTGCAACCTTGGATTGCTTGGGCGGAGACAATGCGAAAATCGTGTTTATATCATCAATCAAAGAGCAGATATGTGAACTACAACAGTAACAAAGCAAACGAAAATGAAAATCAACTATGTCACTACGGCTGCTTCCCCTTCCCTGGATCCGCGCCTGCAAATTAGTTGCTTTTTATCACAGCATGCCAAATCAAGTATTATACATCATTGATCAAAGAATTAGTCCGGACATAATGGTAGATATTAGATTATTCAATTCAGGGTGAATGCACAAACATCCAAATAGATCAACGTTAAGATTGATTGACATTTAGAAAGAAGTCATTATATTATTGCTGTTTTAGCCAAGATTGACAATTTGAAAGGACCATTTAATTTGATTATTTTAATTCAATACATTTTGAGGTGACTTATTATTGTATAACCAATGGTCATGTCATGTAATGTTAAATGCATAATTACACAAAACAAATCTCCGTCAAGGCCACACTATTTACAGACATAACAAATATCAAACGCCAAGGTCAGATAAGGTAAACAGATTATCAAGTAATATTAATTATTTAGTATTGACAGGCTCTATAATATAGCGTTAAATTAATAGTAACAATATGACATGCTATTGTTGTATACTGGACAGAAACCAAGTAGAAACGGGAGCGTGAAATTAAAAAGGATAAAATGACGCTATAGGTATATTGACAAGCTATTGTGTAGTTTAACAATTGAATTCTTTGCTTATTGTCTCCAAATTATCATTGCCATTATACTGTTATTGTGTTTTTATTGGTATTTACGACAAAAGGTCAGGTTTACGAATTATACCATTTTGTGCCTAGACGCCATTATAGTCTGATATACTTTACTGGATTATTACTTAACACTAGTAATCTGACATTCATGTATTTGTGAATTTATTATTGTTATCCGGGAAATAAATTCTGATTTGTCTTAAAGCTGCAATTTCATATTTTTAAGTTATATTTTTAAAATGTATCAAAATAAAGCCTTAAAATAGATGGTATCCTACCTTGTTAAAAAATAATCCTATTAGTCCTTATAATTCACAATTGCCAGTTGAGAAATTGACAAATATATCATTTCCAACTTCAAAATCAAATGTTTGAAGATAGCTATTCCATGGGGGGGGGGGGTGTAGAAAACAAGGGAGGTAATTGTGTTATTATTTTCGGTGTCAATGATTTTTAGTGGAGAATAATGCCTATGGTCGAATAATATTGAGTTGACAACCTATTGAGCAAAAGACATAGAAATAATTATGTTTTGACTTTCTAAGTAAATATGAAATTCTCGCTTTAAGGCAGTAATGATTTTGATTGTATTGAATTTTACATTTCCCCTTTCCATATCTCTATAAAAAAAATACAACTTTTAGCAACCACGCAACATTATTCCCATTCTCCACACAAGTCTCGCTCTATCAAGCATTCGACTGCAAGGGAAGACCACTCTGATTGGTAGATTGTATTATTCCATTACATTGCCTTAATCAAGGTATAAGGCATCGTACTAATGCTTATAATAACATCCAGCTTGACAGTGGTGCAGGCGGATGACCTGCCAAGGGAAGTGTCTAATCTTTAGGATGGGACAAAAATCCGAAGTCCCGTGACACATGGGCGTTCACGCAAAAGAACCCTTCACAATTGGGATTCGAATTAAGATTTGACCTGTACGGGCAAAACGTCCCCTAAAGATATTGTGTGGTATATGCCCGCCTTCATTAGCCCGGTCGGAGCAGAAAGACTTTAAACACCATTTCATTTATATAACATTTATTTATATAACATTCAGTTATATATTGCGTTGGATCAGTACAGGTAAGTTACAGACAATTTTCTACTTGTGTAACATTTGATAAAAAAAACCCTCGTAGGTGTTGCAATTATACTTAACATCAAAATGAATCATGAATACACCCTTCAACTTTTTTTTCAAAATGTTTTTTTAAGAGATGGTAATTCACATTTTTATGTTAGAACATGTTTTTTTTAAAGGTATCCTTTGTGCTTTTATTTAATGTCATATACTTAAAAACGTAAAAAGAAATGCTCGCTTACATAAAATATCTAAACAATTTGGGGAAAAAGAACCGTCATCTTGCCAAAATAAAGGTTAAATTTTACATATGTTAAATAATAAATGTACTCTTTTTAATAATTAATTTTTACAACCATCTTTATTCACATCCACTTTATTTGCACTTCACGTAGGTTTTTATTTATTCCATACACAAATTAGATAAATAAAGTACTACTTTAAATTCTGGCATCTTTTTATAACAGCTAGCCCATCCAGATAAAGTTTTGTTTTATAACCGACTGTGCTTAATTAGACACTAAAGGTGTATTCGCGTATCGGCGTTAAAGTAGAAAATTCGTAAAAGGGCGTATCTATGGTGAAATCGGTTGCCTTTCTTTGATGAATGTCTGTTGTTATAACAACCAATTAATGGATAATGTATCATTCTATAAAATAATAAGTCCAAGAAATACCACATGGTGATAGTAATTATAAAATATAGCGTATATACCTATATTGGACCTAGAAATTGGCACAATAAATGGGTCGCAACGCATATAATAATGTAATACGAATGTATATAAACTGATTCGTTTCTGTTTACTTTAATTTCTAATCAGTTATATTCGGCGAAATACGCCTGGACTTTTAACATCCCATTGCCGATAATTAGAAAAGAGGGGATGGTGGGGATGAGGGTCCAAATAATGAATAAGACCTCGTTACTTTCCTACATGAAATTAAATCTCTGATTCATCTACACATTCCTGATATATTGGCATTAGGCTTACTCACCCAAGGATTCATCTTTGAAAAGAATTGATGCTTCTTGCGCAAATACCTACAGATATTTTGGGGGTTTTTTTTCTCGATTTTATTAGGGTATCGTAAGGTCCAAGCAGGTTTTAGAATTTTGTGGTTTGCATGTAGACTCAAGGGTTTTCCATGCCGAATTATCAACTTTTATTAAATAAAACACATTATAATTCCCTCTTCATTCAAGGTAATACTCTAATGTCGACACTTTGTCTCTGGTCTATAGTGCGATATAAATTATACCTTCAAAGCAGATAAAAGTGGTCTGGCTCATATGGACACAGATAACGAAAAAATGCTACCTTTCTATTAATTGTTTGTTGACCGTTTGGTGTAGAAACCATAAAAAAAATAAGCTAAGGTAGTAGATAGCTGTTGACCATATGACGTCAGACATTTGATTAAACGTACATTATGCCAGAGCTAAATCTGCCTATTACTGGCCTTTCTATAGGCCTGAAATGTTAAGTATCCAGATCATAATCAACTCTCGATAGCATCGGATACTCGAGAATTTGAATAGATTAGAACGGTTGGCCATTTAAAAATTTAATTCAAAAATGGGAAAGAGGGGCTAAGTCGCGACAATACCAGTGCCCTGATTACCACTATACACGCATCTTGTCAGAACTACAAATAGTTTTAATTT
Organism: Patella ulyssiponensis; assembly: GCA_963678685.1. Lineage (NCBI taxonomy): Eukaryota > Metazoa > Mollusca > Gastropoda > Patellidae > Patella > Patella ulyssiponensis. The sequence goes on from OY783232.1 coordinate 19,432,509, forward strand.
GGCTCACAATGAATTTGACTGAAATTTTTAATATTCTTCTTTCCATCATCCATTGTTGAATTATTATAGCAAGAATGACCAACGAATTACAAAACACTTAACTAATGTATCTTTAATCAATCAGTCGTGATGTTTCTAGTGGGTTACCCACCAGTGCACCTCACGCCAAAACACGCCGTAACAGACTATTCATTGGTTAATCCCTCACACCATCCAGAACGCGGGTTATATAACAACTCTTCCAGATCCTAGTGTAGAAAAGACAAGTAAAACGAAATTTTGAACTATAAAAAACGAAACGAAATAGGATCTGTGTTTTAATCAGTTTGTGGATTATCAGAGGTTCTTATTTCTTATTTTGTGATTGAAATATATATGTAATAGGGTCAAATTTCGATACTACTACATTTAATGTGATCACGAACAATTTGAATTCCTCTTGAAAACCAGAATATCAACACGTGAAAAATGTATTAACTACTGAACAGACTGGTCAGTTAAATCGGCCAGTCGGTCAATGGCCACATCTCGAGTGTTTTATAGTGTAACTTTATCTGTTTATTATTAGACGTTGTCTTTAATGGTAGCTAAAATAGACCATGTATGAGTCAGGTGCAATCCTACTTCTAATCGTTTAGGTTAGTGGTAGTAATATATGGAGTTTGTTATTAACGTCTGCTTTTACGCTAAGGTGATATCGCAGACAATTGTTCCACGCTCCATCCTGCACGCCAAATATACTCAGACGGATTAATACACGTTTAAATCAGGCAGCCAAACCATATTATTTGTCGGATTAATTTAAAGCCCGGCCTCAAAAGATAGGTGGCGAGTACTGGCTGCGCTTTGAGGGGGGAGGGGGCAGTGAGTCCTCGATAACATTCACTGATGGGTACTATATGGGTACCATGTATCGTGTAATATCGCCGTTATGGGGAGCCCATATGGGACCGCATCATTTTTGATGCCCCATATGGAGTGCAAATAAATGTAATATGGGGCTTGCATGGGACCTATATGGCCATGTTAAGAAATGTAATTTGGGCACTATATGGGACTCATGTGGGTGCAGATAAATGTAATTTGGTTACTATGTGGGACTCATGTAGAGTGCAGGAAAATGTAATATAGGATGGGACTGATATGGGATCTTTGTGGATATGTCATGATATGTAATAATATTACCCTCTACTGTATAGGTGATTCGAATGGGTGTTCTCTGAGTCTCCCATTTAAATGATAATTAAAGCACAAATCAATTTGAACAGAGTTTCTTTAGACTAGACATTATAGCCGAACTAACTATGACTAGTTTAATACAGTATCCTGTGATGTGTGATCATTTTCTATTACATGCTAGGTAACACTGATTGCAGAGTTGGGAACCATTTTCGCCAGTTTCTTGTTTACAAACTTCTAGCTGCTATACACATACTTCTGCATTTCAGAATCTAATATTAACCCAAAGACCAAACAGACTTCAAGAGACTAAATTGGTGGTTAAGGATGACTTGCTGACAGGTATTCACGGTTGACTTGATAACCTCAGCAGTATGTTTTGATATTATTTAATTTGAGTACAAAATCTGCTAGTCATTCAAATCTTAATAGCAAACTACCAACCAGGCTGTATTCCTAACAAACTTTAGTAAAAACCTATGCTGATTTCTTTGAATTTTTTTTAAAAAAATAGAATAATGTATAAGCATTCTCTTGCCTTAAAGCTCTACAAATAAAACTGACATTTGTTTTGAACGGTGGAATGAAGTATGTATTTCGTAAAATGAAAATAGTGACAAGACAAAGACCCACACAAATCTCGATCCAAGAAATAACTTTACCGTTCGTTTAAACAAAGGGTTAACATATCTTTGGGATCGGGATTGGGACCACATCAGAATGGACCATTGGGCAAGTCAGTACAAAATATATTACAAATACATATCAGAGGACAGCCAATGATATGTGTAATGTTTAATAACTTCCCCAAATCAATACGCCACATTGTAGTACCTGACTGTTGTCTATTAGGAACAGTAGGTAATTTAGAAAGTGGGTGGGGGTGGGGGCGTCGTCGGCAACGGATGCTAAATGTTGTGAAATATGTTAAGCTGTAAGCCGGGGATTCATAATTAAGTATGAGGTATCGTTCACACGACGGTGTCTGCTTACACTAATACTTTACATAATTTCGTTCGTAGGGGCCGAATCAGTATTCGAGGCGTGGGTGCGAGTTTTCTTTTTTTTTGCGCAGTCACTCATTGCTGCAAATCGGCAGGTATATGGTCGACAGACAAACTTACTTGGACTTAAGGTTTTACAATGAAATGTAATAAAGCAATATTAATTAGGGCCTGGTAAGAAAAGGCGTCTAAGTTGTTCGGGTTGGAAGACAAAATCGAGCTCTCGTGTATGCCATTGGTATCATGTAAATGGAAAGAGCATAGTCTGAAACTATTTAAAGTTATACTCCAATTATTGGTTGTATCCATACTCTGATGTCTTGAACATAGAGATGGGATTCAAACATCTCCCACCGAATAGCATAGCATGGCGACAAATGGAAATTAACTGTGTTGTAAGGCCCGTTGGAGGCAGACCACCATTAAATTTCACCATCTCGATACCCACAAATTGTAGTTCGTCTATTTATAGCAGTTCTCTCTCTGTCTCTTTTCTCCCCTTTTGCATGCCCATTTTTGTTGATTTTTTGGTCTAAAATGGACGAAAAGGGTTTGAATGAATATTTTCTGCCAGGTTTCGGTATATATACATGATTTTGTGGCGGAAGGATAACAGTGTTATGAGGTTGGCGACGGTGATATGTACGGCAACTACATAATACATGGTTTTAGTATGCTTCTTCAAGTTCGTGTATCTCAAAATTTTGGTGGTCATCCCCAAAAATTTTTAGTGCAAAGACACGGGCATTTGTTCCCCTGTCGGTAGTGAAAAGCATTCAGCCCAACGAAAATTTGGGGAAAAGTTGGTGGTGGGCAAAGAGTCCAGAATATACTTTGAAGTCAATAGAGAAATTAATGGTGGTCTGTCTCCCGTTGTCTTATTCGAGTTATTTCCCTTATAGTAGATTGACTGTGTAGGAGCTGTTGTTATTTCCTAACAAATGGTTAGGCGGTTTGGGGAACATTAAGGGGTGTCAACGGACAACAGACTCCGCAATTAGACGGAGGAAAAAGATGTAATTAAAAAAATAACTCATCCCTCAATATGCATGGTAAATGGACAGTAAGTAATGTAAAATACATTCTGAAAAATGAACCCTTCCACAAAGAAGTAAGGTGACGGTTATGATGTCTAACAAGAGTTGATTTATAGGAATCTCTGGCGAATACAAAGTTTTGAGAGGGATTTGTAGTCCAAATATATCATCAAATTACACAGTTTGGATGCGGGCAATTATTCATAATCGAATTAAAAACAGGTCTCCGTCCCATAGATATGACGCAGAGAATGTAGAATTTTGACAAATTGAACGTTGAGTTTATTGTAAGTTTCAAGGGATTAAAACAAAATCCAACCATGATATGTGCGGCAATTAGTTGCATGTTTTTAGTATGCTTCTTCAAGTTTGGGTATCTCAAAATGTTGGTGGTCAACCTCATACAAATTGTATTCCAAAGGCATGGCCATTAGTTCTTCTGTCTGTAGTATAAAGCATTCAGCCCAACGAAAATTGGGGGAAAAGGTGGAGGTGGGCAAAGAGTGGAGAATTAACATTGAAGTCGATGGGGAAATTAATGGTGGTCTGTCTCCTGTATAGTGAGGCTAGTCAATGGAGTTATCTCCCATTCTTTCAAGTCACCAGTTCTGCAAAAATTAACTATCATATTTCAAATCTGAAAATATTAATTCGACTTTGAGATAATGAAAATTTCACCTGAAGTAATTTGACTTGTCAATTACAACTTCGGCGTTGTTCAAATTAGAGATGTATAAAATTTGAGATAATATACCGAGCGATCACTGAGATATATCATTTTGAAACTAATTGAGTAATTTCTTGGAATTTCAACTGTTCGGTTATTGTAACATCCCACTCCAAGCAACACTTACGTTGTCCAGTCGTTACCGTTGACACGTAGGGGTGTGGTTTGAAATCTCCACATGGGTCTTCTCGGCCAATAATTCGAAATCTGGATAATTCTAGAAGATATAAATAAAATAAAATGATATGGGGAAGACGGACAGCGGCGCTACGGACTACTCTTATATCGAATTCCACCTGCAGTGGGATCTTTAACGTGCACAACAATGTGTATACGGGACCTCGGTTTTTGATATATCGGAATGACTAGACAGCTGTCCTTGTCAGATCCTCCGTCCTGACATGGGGAAAACGCACCGAAAACGCGAACCTGCGACCTCCAGGCTAGTTAGCCAGAGTTTTAGTCACTTAGCCATCGTGACTACCCTCAAGAAGATAGGTTACCGCCATTTATATTCGTGAATTAAGCAATGGTAAAATACTGAGATAAAAGATCCCACACTGGGCATGTGGTTTAACGTCCTACCGTTTTGCGCCGATTTGGCTAATGCAGACGGGCATACGTCACACAGTATGCTATGAGGAATATTTTTCCCGGACATCGGCACTACGCCCTACTCTTTTTTCGTTTACGTGCATACCATTGGGTACATGGGGTCTCGGATTTTTGTCCCATAATAACAATTATACATTCTCTGTTGCTAGAACCACCCCTGAAAATTCCGATTTTCTCGGCCAATACCGGGATCGAACACGAGGTCAACAGCGAGCGAACCTCTTACTCGGTGAGTCACCGTGGCTCCCACGTACTAGTTTAATATAAAGACTTTTGAGCGTGTGTGAACAAGAAAGCATAATTATTATCTTTTATTTCTCTTAGAAGCATAACAGGGGAGAATCCGAGGGGGCGGGGTGTCTGGTTCACCCCAATATTGAGAATAGTGCAACAGACGTGTACTTTATCCTTTATCATCAGTTGGTGGGGTGGGGTGGGCATTCAAAGTCTGAGATAATTAATACTTTGCATCAATGAAATTGTATCAAAATGTGATCGTATTAATTCTTAATAAAAAAATGACGCCAAAGGGTCAATGTGTGACTATGCCTTGGTGACATTAACAGAAACCTATTGCAAAGATTCGTGGATCCGCCCTTAGATAGCGGTGGTGGCGTGAAATGTACCGAAACCAAACTATAATTGATCATAACGTAAGTTAGAATTGATCGATATGAATATAATATCTTAAAGCGGGAATTTCATATTTTCTAAGAAAGTCAAAACATAATTACTTCTATGTCTTTTGCTCAAAAGGTTGTCAACTCACTATTATACGACCATGTACATTATTTCACAGGCATAAAAATCAGTGACACAGGAAATAATAACACAATTACCTCCCTTGTTCTTCCATTCACCTCCTTGGAATGGCTATCTTCAAACGTTTGAATTTGAAGTTGAAAATGATATTCTTCCCAATTTCTCAACTGGCAATAGTGAATTATAGGATTAATACGATTATTCTTTAACAAGGTAGGGCTGTTTATAGATACCATCTATTTTAAGGCTTTATTTTAATACATTTTACAAATATAACTTAAAAATATGAAATTGGAACTTTAAAGTATTCTGGACTGTGTATGGTCTTTAAATGGTCATAAACCCTACATTTAAACTTAATACGGTGATGTTGAAGCTTTAGTGATTATGGAACAACACTAATAATGACTACATGGCAATCATGCTTTAATAAACTAGGGGGTGGGCAGCATTTATTAGTAACACATTTAGGAATCATTTCATACGAATAATAATAACATTGAACACGTGGCCCTGGTATGGGCTAGGTCGTATCAGATTTTAGTTATTCCGTCATAAATTTGGGGGAAACCTGTCATATATCTATAGTTTTTTTTAAAAAATACGGAAACAATGGAGGAAAAATTAAAATTAAGAGTTCGCCATTATTGCTATTTGAATTTTAATTAAAATTAAAACCAGTACTACAGAACATGATACACACGTGAAACAAAAGGTTGCGAGCTGTGTGGATCTCTCAAAAGGGTGTCGGGTGTTCTCGACAGAATACGAATAACTATGAACGAATGAATGAAATTGGCTTTAACGTCACACTTTTCTGCTCCCACCGAGAAAATGAGGGCGGACAATTTATTTGCTATGAGAAACATTGAAATCCAACTGGCAATCGTTGTTGTACTTGCACACCAAGGTTCATCAAGGTGCGTGCCGTATCATAAAGCCTGTCATTGAATCAACTGCTGTGGTTTCGAATCCCCGGTTGTACGTGGCAAGGAGTAGTATCGCCTGTCCAACCTCGTGGGTTTTCTCCGGGTCCTCCAGTTTCCTCCCACTGCTAAAGACCCCTACGCGCAATTTATTGAAATAAAATTAAAACTTATGTTAGTCTCGAAATAACCTAGTTTGGGTCGAGTGGGCGTTAAACCCAAATTCTCTCACTTTCTCTCTCAATACGAGAAAGTGAAGCCACGCAAAACGATAAATTCAGGACAGGAAAAGATGTCATGCATGTATAAAAGTACGTTACAAGGGTATCTTCACCTAACGGGAAAAGTAACAAGATCAAATCGTTACACAAAACGAATATTCGCACACTAAGAGAATTCGTATATAGCAAACAGGAAACATTCAGAAAATGATCTGTTAACAAATAGTGATTTGACAAAACTTTCAAAATATATTCTTAGCTTTTTATCCACGGTATCTGCATTCACATACACCAAATATGGTAACCTGATCTGATACTTGGTTCCTTGTGAACTCTGTCAGGTATGCCTGTAGTACCTATTTGTTTGGTAATTTCGAAAAGTAAACGGAAGACTCCGGTAATTTTTTAAAAGTATGATATCCTTGGAAAATATCCGAACTAATCACCCCCTTTGCATTAAATAAGTGTCGGTGTATCTCTTCGTGCACTTTACAAGACAAATCTGTTATGACGTGATAATACAATAAATTCTAGAAATTATTGTTCAATATGGACTTATTGCACAGGGCCTGATTCGAGGTTACAGTTGACCAATTATTCAAAATGTAATTAACTAATAAGGAAATGTGTAGATATTCCTGTAGTGTAGGCAAATCTAAATTTAAAACCGGAACGAAAAGTTTAATATATTAGGTGCAGGATCACACACAACAATAGTCACCTTAATGCCGGAAACTGGTAAATCAAACATACGGATTTATACAGTATGCGGACACGAACTTAACGAATATACGTGAAGGGCAAACTATACTAATAAACAGTGTGATGTAACCACGTGTGTTGACATTCAATTTCTCTTAAACAATGATTCAATTAGAGACTTACAATAGCACGAGATTACCCCCGTCGTCTGATAATCGGGGTTATATTTATTAGACTTTTCACGTCTGATTATAAACCGCTATTTACCTGGAATCGCCACGTGATTATTTGATGAAGGGTTGTGAGCGCGTGTAGGGCGCGAGAAAGCATAGTAAATAATTCTCTGTGTAGTGTACGTATATATAAGCTATATATCTATAGTCGGACTAAAACATTGAGGTATCAATACGAAACTAAAAATCTCATATATTTTTCTAATTAATCTCTTTCTATATGGACAGCATTATCATTCATGTTAATCCGATAATTGACGTCAAAACTTTCTCCGATACTATTAACCAATAACGAATCACAGCCCGGGCTTTTTCTTCCAATTAGAACTCAATGATTGTGTGCTGACGCTGGCTGCTAGCAGACGACAATCTGAATACATGTACTGCCAAGCGAGACAGCTGTCAAAATGTCGACGGACTCTAAAGTGCTGCAGTTCTATTTTCTTGGAATAATTCTTGGATTAAAAGGGAAGAACACAAACTTGTAGGTTAAAAAATGGCTATTTCAAGTGCGTGGACATTTGTTATTGTGTGTTTTTGTTTATTTAGTGTTTGTCAACGTGGAATTTTGTGTTTAAAGAATCGATATATTACTGACGATGAAGATGACAATCTACAGATAGATGATTATTCTAATCTAAGTACAAATGAGGAAGTGGTAAGTCATTTTTTTAAAGAGTTTCGTATATTCGTGAACCGCATTGTGTTAATCTTAAACTCGGAAAACCAGTTTGATCTGCGTCAAAATACAACTATTTTGACAACATTAGGTTTTATATAATTATGTTGACTTAATTTGTGGAATAACAACTTGTCTTTGTTTTGAATTGTACGTTCAGAGATAAGGTAATAGTTCAGATATCGCTGATATTGTACTTAACTGCCGATACAGTTAGCCAAAACATTAAACTTGTATTAGAAAAAAATAAACGACTTTCTCTTAATCTTTAAGAAGAAAAATAAGTCAATAGAAGATGTCCAATCATTTATCTACATAACATATCAGATCAATCAATTGAATACTTTTTTTCCGGGAATCTTATCAGCTGTATTCCTTTATCGTTTTTCGCATCTCTCCATTTCGAGTGCAGTTGTCCGCACTAAGTTACATGAATCAACATTCAATGGAATGACGTATTTGGGTGCTTTATATTTTAGGAAAACAAATCTTCGTCAGAAATCTGTACTGATTTACTGTAAGGATTGTTATCATTATAGAATTAAGTAGAATTATTATTACTATCGTTATCAATGATAATAACGGTATCAAATAGAAGCCAATGTAAACTTTAAATGGACTTAAATTTGAATAAGTTAGAACCAATCCATTTCAATATTATTTTTGGATCAGAATTATTTTTCACTGATCCTGGAGTTTGTGGCGAACCTATAACGTTGTGCTTTTTTCGATATAATCCGGTTTCCTCATACTTCTAAAGAACCTTGGGCACAGGCGTGTTACTTCACTACACTTGTACCAAATGTTAGTCCCGAAATGTCCTGGTTTGATTCGAGTACACGTTCATCTCTCATAATTTACAATTATTCAATCCATTTGAAAACATGTAAAACTGATCATTCATAGACAATAATGACATACCCTCCGCAGTAGTTCATAAAAAGTGCGGAGATGAAGTATTATAATTGTGTATATTTTTTCTGTGAATATATAAACAGTATGGTATTGTTGGCCAGTGTTTGGTTTCGGTATGTGCAAATAAGAAATGTTAATATACTATAAATATCAATATTATTCTATGTGAGTGTGGTATTTTTATAATTCTGTAAAACACATCAGCTTTTAAAAAGTTATCAACCATTACTGCGATTGAAATAAAATGTGTTTCCGAGACTCTTTCTGGGGGTGACAGGTTCATAGTAATATCTTGACATCGTGAAGATTAGTTATGAAAATGATGGGGTTTGAGCTAACGACAGGCATGACCTATTGACACTGTCCGTAAGGGATAATTGCTGTAAAAACGTAGGAGGGGGGGGGGTCTATTTTCTCCTTTACTAAAAACCCGGTAAAATGGTATAATTATGATCAGCAATATACACACAGAGAGATATGTTGTTATATGTATCAATATCATAATTGCGGCTGTGGCACTTAAGGTGGCCTTGTTCGCCAAGGCTATTCTTAATAAACATCCGCTTCCTAAATTATCGTTCACACTATATCTGTAATCGAAGTATATAGATTTAAAATGATCGATTTAACTTGATTTTAATGATTGTTTTGTAGATTGACAATCTGTCATTATATAGTTGAAAATGTTACCTCTATTGATCTACGCGAAAGAGATTTTTCTTCTTTAAAACATTTCAAATTGTTTTTCAGTTGATTTCCAAATTAAGGTAAGCCCAGATAAAGGTCCAGGTGTCTTGTAATCAACAATGTGCTAAAATGAGACACAATCTCTTTGAATTGGTAGAAAAGTTTACACTAATTTTGTGTTCGCAGTTCGATAATTTGAAAATACCGTAGCATTTTAAAGGTTTCGATGAGATGTACATTTATTTGTAAACATTATGATATTTTTCAATTGACCGTACCATGATTTTACAATATCATCGGGATGTTCAAATAGGCATATTTGGAAACAAATTTTCCAAGACTTCTGGAAATAAAAACGAAAGTCGTAGTAAACCAGTGCATGGATTTTCAGTAATTAGTCCTATATATTTATTAAAAATACGATAATTTATAACGGTAAATACATTTATCTTCTTGGTAGGGGAGCTAATGTTCCTTTAAGTAGATAAAACAGACGCTTGAATTAGCGAAAATTCATTTTCATAGCGCTTGCCCTATCATTTCGTGCAATAACACATTATTTTGACCTATATCAATGATGCCCCTCTTATTTAAGTAATAAATGACCATTAAATCATATTTATAAGAAGATATTGGTTATCTCACTTGCTATTAATGAAAAATAATGATAACTTTAGATGTAACATATCGTAATAAATGTTTCATCACCAGATATATAAAATTTAAAACTGATATGTAATTATTTTTTTTGGTAGAACACATTATCTATTTAGTCCAAAGAACTTCCAGGACGTTGAATCTGTAGGTCTGAGGTGAAAATGGTGTCCAGTCGTAAAGTTTGTTCGGACGCTTGGTTCGGTGTAAATGAAAACGAAGTATAATTTGTTTTGGCCTAATGATATTAAACTAACTGAGAATTTAATCACAGTCGTATGCTTACCACATTACTGGGGGGGGGGGGGTCTGTCATGGAGACAAATGGCGTGGTTTCGATTCCCCGATTGCACGCAGCAAGGAGCATTGTTTCCTGTCCAACCTCATATGTATTCTCCGAGTGCCCCGGTTTCCACCCGCTGCTAAAGACCCCTACGCGCCAGCGTATTATTGACATATAATTGAACCATATTCTGTTAGTCCTGAACTTACTTAGTTTGTGTCAAGTGAGTGTTTAAACTCCATTTCGTTTGCTCTCTCACATTACTAATCATATAGAGCATGTTACAATACTAATCGTAAAGAGCTTATCATACAGATATTGTCCCATTAGTAATCATACAGAGCTTGTCACATTACAAATTAATCACACACAGCTTGTCACACTACAAATCGTATACAGCTTGTCCTTTTACTTATCAAAGGGAGTCTGTCACATTACTAATCGTGTAGGGCTTATCACATTACTAATCGTATAGAGTTTATCTCATTACTTATCAGATAGAACTTTTCATTTACTATTCAGATAGAGCTTTCATGATTACCAACTGTACATAGTAAATTCAGTATTCCATTGAACACGTTTAAATAAAAATATTTACAATATCTTCTTAGTGTGAACGCGACAGCTATGGCATATTTCCATTGTCACAGAAACTTTGCCAGTGTAAATTTGCTTCAACTATGAAAAATATTCAAATACTGAACGTTCTTTAATTAAAGTTCGTCGAAACACCGAATATTACTTATCAATACATGAAAATTAATAAAAAAAAAAAACAATAGTTTCTTCCAAAACATGAGACGTACGTCTCATTGGAATTATCCGATTATCCAACTGTCTGTAAAATCATCAATGTTAATGGATGGTAGATATACGATAAAAAGTGTGAGTTTAAAAAGTGTAAGTGTGAAATATAAACAGTTTACTGTGGTATATAAGATGATAGACCATAGTTACCTGTAAGTGTATTGGTCATTACACGTCAATATATAGATTAACCTATGATATATATCATGGTGTTTACATGTAACAGGGAATTATCAGTATTTACCTGTCGGTGTGTCTGGATATCAGACGCCTCGAGTCAGATTAAAATAAAAGTAAATGGCGGCAGACCTTCTAGTCGCCCGTTATCTACCTGGGGTCTATGATGCTATCACCAATCAACGTGTACACGTATGTACTTCACCTGATAAAAGGTGTAAATTACAGGTTTAACTTAACCCATTTTAGTACACACAACACATAGTAAATAAGAGAGAGAGAGGGAGGGAGAGAGAGTGAAAGAGAGAGAGAGAGAGAGAGAGAGAGAGAGAGAGAGAGAGATGGGGTTTTATGTCCACTCTATACAAACTATATCATTTCGGGACTAACAAACGGTTCACTCGTATTTCAATATTTCGCTGTGCGCTTAGATGTCTTTAGAAGTGGGAATAAACAGGATGATCCGGAGAACACCAACGATACTGGACAGGCGATCCTGCTTCTTGTCGCGTAAAACCGGGAAATCGAAACCACGTGGTTTCCCCTTGTCAGTGGTACAGAACGGAGGCCTGGAAAGAACAGCTATCTAGTCATTGGACGAAAACTCGAGAACCCGTGTATACATTAGCATGCACGTAAAAGATCCCTTGGCAGTTGCTATTCGATATAAGAGTAGGACATAGTTCCGCTGCCCAGGCAGAATTTCTCTCGTATATCGTAAGACCGTCTTCATTAGCCCCGTCGAAGCAGAACAGAAGGACGTTAAACCCCATTTCATTTCAAACCTCTGCACGCCACAGTCTAACAGTAGTCTACTGTTGCACTGTTTCTTAAAATTTGAGATTTCGAAATTTAGTGAATTGATCAGGAATGACATCCAGTCGGAAATTAAACAGTTGATAGTGATCCCTGCTCCGACTAAATCACAGACAGATTCAAACTACAATCACCAATTATGTGAAATTTAATGTCCGCTTACCGACAAGGTGGTGTCGCAGACAATCCATAATCACAAGTAAGCCTTATATCTATAATCCGCTTAGACTGAAAAAGAGAAACGGGTCTTAGAATATACTAAATTGGGAATTGTTGCACAGCCAAATGTCCCAATAAGTTAAAGTTTTTCGCTAACAAACACGCAACACTAAACCCAGATGAACTCATTTGAGTGAAATGGACAATGACAAAGCAATCTACTATATCATGACACAAAGGTTGTTGCCCCTGGATCATTTGTTACTAGATCAAGATAATTGTGGACACAGAAATATCGTAAGGTAGCTGAAAATCCCATTGAGAAAACGTGTAGAAAGTTCTTTGGTTCGGTGATGAGATATCTGTTGGGGAGAATGTTGCGGTAACTGCGCCTAATCCTCTTTGAATTCAAATTTTCGAGAGAACTTTAGCGTTCCCGTCTAATTTGTGGACATGACATCGTTTTTTGTCCTATTCGAAATATTGGTCATATCCACCTTTTAATCTTTCATTGGGAAATGGCTAAAAGTGTTCTAAATAAACTTACGCATACTCTCTCTCTAAGGCAGTAATACATAATACACATCACGACCAATAAAGCGAAATATCTGGACTGGTTTCTAGGCCTCAAGCTGGAGAGAAGTACCGGTACAGATAACCTTTAGATAAAACAATTAACCATGTTAATAAAAACATATAACATCTTTGACCCGTGTCCTGCTTTGGGACCCAATTATACAAAAAAAAAATAATATCTAAATTATTATTAGCATGGCATTATTTTTGAAAACCAAAAGAAAAAAGACCTGAAAATACTTTGGTCTTGTAATTACCCTAACTTAAATATAATGTAGTTATTTTCAGAGGTTCGCAGCGGCATAAATTTCTCTAAATATATTTTAATTATTACTGCAGACATACTGCCGATGATCGCAGACTCAGACATCGTGTATATGAGCCGAGAAAAAAGCGAAACAACAAACTAGTTTAGCCTCCCCGGGTTGTGAAATAAAATAATTAGCCACTATTCAACGGAAGACATTGGGTGTGTACCCGTATTAGAACTATTTTTATTATTATTACATGGATTTATGGAGGAATTAATTGATGTTGAACTGGTAAATTGGATGTGTAGTTAAATGGAGGGAATTAATATATTATGCTATATTAAGAAATATTTGTGTAACTAAGCGACAGCCGTCTATAAATTTAATCTATAGAATCCGTTTATACTTTCTAGAGAACACTCCACGCCACTTCTATAGGAACAGCATAATTAGTTATCAGAATCTGAATGAGATAGCAGTATAGCTCAATATAATTTAACCAGCACGCTAAGAGTATTTGTTGACATACATCTCGGCTTTCTAATTATGTTATCAGCACATATTAAAAGATGCTCGGACATGATACGATATATCCCTTTAGAAGAATGGGGTGTGGTGGGGGGAAGTGGTCTGACACATGAACTTTAGATCATGAAGTTTGACATTGTATCAAGATTCGTTTTTTCGTATGAAAAGATCGTGCTTCTTGCAAAATGAAATGAAATGGGGTTTAGCGTCCTACTGTTCAGTGCCTTCGGCCCACCTGTCAGGTCATTGACAAAGGCCCATAAAAGTATGCGCCGAAGGTGCGTCACGAGCGTCTGAGGGGGGTCTCCTCCGCCCCCTTCCCCCTGGAAAATTTTGAAAACTGACAACCGCAAATCCATTTTACAAGCATTTCAGACCAAAGCAGAAGAAGGCAAATGATTTCCTGGTATAATTAAATAACAGAAGAATGAGTGTGTCCTGTCCTCTCCTTCCTTCTTTCTTCCCCCTCTCCTTTCTTTTTTCTTTCTCTTCCTTACTTTATAGGCTTAGGCCCACTTTTTTAATGAGCTTAGGCCAGGTGGACAAGTGGGCCCAGTCCGGCACTGCTTCTGTTCTTCTCCAAATTGTCCTAATGCAAACGGGCATACGCCATATACATTGTGCTGTGAGGGAAATTTTGTACGGACGGTGGCACTGTGGTCTACTCTTAAATCGAATTCCAACTGTCAAAGGGTGTATTACGTGCACACCAATGTGTACACGGGACCTTGTGTTTTCGTCCCATTCGATCGACTGTCCTTGTCAGGCCCTCCGTCCCGCATCACTGTCAAGGGGGGACCACGCCGACCATTGCAGAGATCGAACACCCAGGCCAGTGAGCCTGCGTCTTACCAACTTTAAACATACATTATGCACACGCTAAACCTGTCTATTGCAAATCTTTAATTAGGCTTCAGATGTTATAGAAATTATTAATTAGCCCTTATTTACATGAAAAGCTCAAAATCAACTCTGTAAACCCACCGATGGCTTGGGTGCAGTTTGGATTTAAATAGTCGTCCATTTAGAATTAAATCCATAAATGGTCGACCAAGCTTACATTTACCGTTATTCGCTGATGTCACAACCGGTAACTGGCGATGTAAAGCCTGCCAAGCGAGGCTACCATAGCATGATAATTGATAATCGAAAATTATTATGTTACTGGAGTTATCGATTGTCAATCAAGCGATCGTATATTCTCATAGACGGTGAAGACACAATTGATGCCTATTTCTAGTCTTCTAACAGTGACAATTCCGTTCAGAACAAACTAATTTGACTGAAATTTTCAACATTTTCTTTTTTAACATCTACTTTTAAATTATTATAGCAAGAATGGCCAACTCTTTACAAAACTCTTAACTAATGTATCTTTGACCCATTTGCAAATATGAAAGACTGATCACGCACTGACAATAATATAATGCCATACACTTACCAGTAATTCGTTAAAAAAAAGGAATCTAAAAATTGTTGGAGTGTTGTATTAATGTAAACAGAGTGTGTTTATATAAAACATAATTGTGGCTGTTTTTTAGTTTTAATTTTGAATTCTGTCAATATAAAAACAGTGTGATACTGTTGGCCAATGTTTTGTTTCGGTATGTGCAACTAAGAAATGTTAATATACTATAAATATATATAATAATAACATGTAAATATTCTATTTGAACATGGAATTTGCTCTAATTCTGTAAAACACATCAGTTTTTAACAGGTTATCAATGTTTCCTGTGATTTCCGCAAAATTAAGAATTTGTGAAAAATGTAAACATGTTAAAGAATTAGGACCTCTTTGGTTTATAGGTCAAAATAAAATGTTATATTATTTGATAATAAAATTGTGGGCTATATATAGTAGCCCAGTTTGTTCTAGCACACTCTGTCACATGGGCAATTGGTTTTGAATATATAGCCAGGTGATTACCCGGGACTAAACGCAACCCACATTTAAATTTGGGTATGGTCTATATGGTTAATATTTGGGTGTGGTCTATATGGTTAGTATTTGGGTATGGTCTATATGGTTAGTATATGGGTATTGTCTATATGATTAGTATTGGGATATGGTCTTTGTGATTAACAGCGGGACATAATGTATGCTCAGTATTAGGACAAGGCTTTATATTGTCCTCGATAAGCGTCCATGGACGAAGGCGTTAAACATCACAAATGACAACAATACGGTCTATTGGGACATGCTATAATATAATTAATATTGGAGCATGGTATATATGATTTGTATTGAGACACGGTCTGTGTGATTAGTATTGGGACACGGTCTGTGTGAGTATTGGGACGTGCTCTGTATGATTAGTATTGGGTCATGGTATATATGGTTATTATTGTCTGTTTACATATTTATATAAATGATTCGGAAAAAAAGCTCTACATGATTGGCAACGTTTAAGTATATAGTATACTAAAATTAAACGCTTTCCAAATATATAAATCACCCTTTTCTCACTAAATTTCTACAGACACTTTCTATACTTATTGAAGCATTCACAAGTGGAATCACCTTTTTTTCTCACTAATTCTCTGCAGGTACTCATGCTATCGGAGCCCCCTAAAGCTCATGCTTAATCAAGCCCCGACAAAGCAGATATTAATTCTTTTTTTTCAACAATTGTATTTAAAAATGGACGTTTATCCCGTCTTTATTTACTATAAAGGTAAATCGGTTTGTTTTGTCTAGGGTTCAGTCGTTTATCTCGAATAAGCTGTCGGCAGTAATAGGACAAACGAAATTTTGAAATAATCATATAGGCGACAGACGACGAATTTCTCAAATAACTCAACGAGGCTTACACTAATCGGCCCGAGATTGTATTAATTTGGGTCTCAGGGAGAGAGAGAGAGAGAAATGGGGTTTAACGTCCACTCGACACAAACTAGGTCATTTCGGGAGAAATATGGGTTGATTTTATTTCAATATTTCGCTTGGGCGTAGGGGTCTTTCGCAGTGGGAGGAAACCGGAGTGCCCGGAGGAAACCCACGCGGTTGAGAAGGCGCCCCTATCTCCATGCCACATACGCTCACACCAGGGATCGAAAGTCGCAAGCCAGAGGTGACTGGCCAGCTAGAGGTCGAAGCGCGGCACTCTAGACCACTAGGCCATCCCAACCCCCGGGTCTCAGGGAAGCAAAGCCTCTATTCGTGTATACCACGATATCAGGCAGTAATATTCTATTAGTCTCATCATCGTTTTAATGATTATAAGATATACCTGCAATTGTTGATTTACAGTCACGGGACCTGTCAGATCTTCGGTCGTGCACCACTGACAGGGAGGACCACACCGGAAAATCCCGATAAACTTTCTCGACCAACGTGGGGATCGAACGCCGGATCTCCAGGTTATCGAGCTAACGTCTTTAGACTGCCTACCCACTGAACCAGCGTGGCTCCAATGTCTATTGGAGGGAATTAATAATATTTGATCCCTTTATGTAGTCGCTATCTTTAACTCGACATAAGAAGGTGTGGTATGTTTTTACAAAATATGGGTTTTTTATCTGGAGTCCAGCGCCTAGTTGACTAGATCATGTCATTAGACCTAGAGCAGATTCTCGAAAATTAAACAAAATGTTTGATTTTGATTATTACATAGGCGCCATTACTTCTCCAGTCTCGTATTACTGGACTTCTGGTGGTACACTATCGTTTTCGTCTTTAATTTCTCCCCCGGTGTGTAGCTACGATTAACAAGTAGTCGGTCGAGTGCCCAAATTACAAAAAACTGCTATTTCGCACCAAGGTTGTGGTGTAGAATTACGATTAGATTTGTTTTAATAATATAAACCAAATATACGTTAATATGACATATATATATAAAACTATGTGTCGGGGTCGTCACAATAAACTAGTTAAACGGTTACCCGGATTCATGCGCCTTCTGTGCTATGTGACCATTTCTGCTGGCGCAATCGAAAGCATGTAAAATTCCACATGGAAATTCTTTCACAACCCAGAGATGATCATTTATGTATTACTTATGAATAATCCTCGCTATATACTATCATTGACTTTCAACTTTGATGAAAGGATCTTCAACGTGTATTACCATGTTTAATCGATTTCTGTCTCATCAAAAGATACGTCAGCGCTGTTGACGTTACCGCTAACGCAGTATAGTTAAGAGAATAGTTTGGGAACCGTGTTTGTAAGTTTACGTTATTCCACTTCGTATCAAAAAAAAAAAAAAAAAACAATATTGGCATTCGAGTTACTTTAAATAATTCTGGAAGATCAATGTTGACTAGAACCATTGGGCGAGTTTATAGGATTAACGGGGATTAACATCTTCCCATATTACATAAGTCGTCCGGCACAATATTTAGTATTGTCTGTATATACGTATTATGTTTACGATCTTATTATGTAGTACCCAGACACTCATGTTTACAACAACATACACCGTATCCATGCCGCCATCGACTGTACTCAGATGACTTTTAACTTTCTAAGATTCTACTCCGCCCTGATTTTTTAACAACAGAAGACGGTTTGATAGAACAATAGATATTCTGGAAGAAGCGATCCTCCCTTTTACCTGGCAACAACAACTAGCCAATATTTCAACACCAAGCAAACATCTTTAAAAGGAAAAGAAAGTTGTAAAGCTATTGTTTTAATGTCAACAGTACTCCGTGGTCTTTCAATACAGACGCAAAAATAAATCCTTATTCTTGCAAAGTGCAGTTTGTTACTTTGAAATTTTGTATACCCATTAAAGACAAAAGAAAGACAACAAATAACATTTTTGTTAAAGGAAAAATCGTTTTTTTTAAGATTAGAATAAGAAATATGTTTGACAGACCGGTATTTAAATACGATAGGTAACGGTATCATATTATTAGATACGAGAGGTATCATATTAAATAACGGTATCATGTTAGAGTTATCATTTTAAATATCAGTATCATATTAGATATGAGAGGTAACGATATTATATTAAATGGGAGAGGTAACGGTATCATATAAGATATCATATCATTATACCAGAGGTGAAGATATCATACTTGATACGAGAGGTAACGGTATCATATTAGATACGAGAGGTATCAATATCATGTTAGTTACGACAGGTACCGGTATTATATTAGATTGGATAAGGGAGACAACGGTATTAAATTAAATACGAGAGGCCACGATATCACATTCGATTCGATAGGTAACGGTATCATATAAAATAGGAGTGGTAACGGTATCATATTAGATACGAGAGGTATCAATATCATGTTAGTTACGACAGGTACCGGTATTATATTAGATTCGATAAGGGAGACAACGGTATTAAATTAAATACGAGAGGCCACGATATCACATTCGATTCGATAGGTAACGGTATCATATAAAATAGGAGTGGTAACGGTATCATATTAGATACGAGCAGTATCATATTTAATGCGAGAGGTAATGGTATGTTAAATACAATAGGTAATGCTATCATATTGAACACAACAGGTAATTGTATCATTTATGTTGAATACGATAGGTAATTGTATCACGTTAAATACGATAGATAATGGTATCATATTAGATACGACAAATAATGATCCCATATTAGACACGACATGTAATAGTTTCATATTTAATACAAGAGGTAACGGTATCATATTAGATACGAGTGGTATCATATTAAATACGAAAGGTAATGGTATATTAACTACGAGATGTAATGGTATCATATTAGATATGAGAGGTAACGGCATCATATTAGATACGAGCGGTGTCATATTTAATGGTATGTTAAATACAATAGGTAACAGTATCATCTGGAGTACAAGAGATAATGGTATCATGTTAAATAAGAGAGGTAATGGTATATTAACTACAAGATGTAATGGTATCATATTAGATACAAGATGACAATGTAATGGTATCATATTAGATACGAGCGGGCATCATATTGGGTACGAGCGGTATCATATTTAATGGTTTGTTAAATAAAATAGGTAACAGTATCATCTTGAATACGAGAGGTAGAGGTAACAAACATGTAACAATTTCATCTTGAATACGAGAGGTAATGACATCATATTTGATGGGGGAGGTAACGGTATGTTAAATACGGAGAGGTAATGGTATCATATAAGTTAACGGGGTATGATTCGAATCGAATAAAATCATCACCATCACATGTTAAGATGTTTTAGATAAACACAAAACATAGCCTTAGCGATGTAGAGACAACTTGTCTTGAATTTAAGAGAAAAATCTGAAAAAAAGTCAAGCTACTTTATATCAGAGTTGAGGTCATATAGATAATATCTTTATATCTGTAGGATTTTAAGAAGACGTCAAATAAAAAAAAAACGATACAGAAATAAAAGCTCCGTGTATTGGATTGGCGTCGTGATACACGCTTTATCTAACAGCACGAGCTATCAAGGCTTTTATGTCATAATTCATTTCATTAACCGTGCTTGGATGATAATCGTTATTAAAACTGTAGGCCTATTATTATCAACAAGATTATATCTACATTAAAAATTCTCTTTAAAAACACTTTCATGTCAAGATACTTAGAAATTGAGTACCAAAAGTCGGTAATATTTCCTAATAGTAAGTGCATAGGAGGACCGCACTACACGCAAAACAAAAATCTACAAGACGGGCTGGAGATCGAGGTACCGTTTACACATTTGCATGCACGTAAAAAACCAGGATATTTGGAATTCGAAATAAGAAAAGGCCATGGTTAACACCCCCACCCGCTCTCTCATAACACACTATGTGCCCTTCTTCATTGGTCCAGCTGTAGGTAGAACGTTAAACACGCGTAAAGTATATAATGTGGGATATATAAGCGAATATCAAGAAAGAGAGAGGGAGAGAGAGACAGAGAGAGAGACAGAGATGGGGGGGGTGTTAACGCCCACCCGACACAAACTAGGTCATTTCGGGACTGACACATTGTAAGATTTTATTTCAATAATTCGCTTGCGAGTAGAGGTATTTCGCTGTGGGAGGAAACCGGAGGATCTGGTGAAAACCCACGAGGTTGAACACGAATATTAAATGCAGAATAGCAATGAAAACGCGTTTCAATTAATCCATTTGTAGACATTGAATCTCGATGGGACGGCCCAGTGTTTATGGCCTACAAATAATAAATGTAGGTAAAACTCAATTTATTGTTTTTACTATAGCCCCGATTATATTTAATTACGCCCAGTATAGCGCGCGCTTTTGGAATGTGGTAGATGTGGTATCCTCAACTTGTCTTAGTTATTTGTTGGTTTAACCAAAGACGCTGTTTTAATTGCCTCCCTTGCAAAATGACGCCATAACGCGTCCGCCGTCTAGGCGGCGTCTCGTCACAGCAGGAAGTGACGTCAAATTGAATTTTGTCATTCCAGATAATACGAAACATGCCTAAGCATGGTCTTTGAATTCTCAGTTGGTTTTGAGTAGGGTAATTTGTCAATAAGATAAATAAATGGATAGCTAGGTTGGCGGCTTGAAATACCGCTTCACGCCATTTGGCATAGACCCCTGGTGGTTTATTAGCTATTTAAGATAGCTCAACTATTTCACTTATCCACTTTATTAGTCGGTTGATGAAGCCTGGTTTACAAGCGATGTTGATAAGAACGGGATTTTAACTGGGTCTAATTCTCCTTGTAACACATACCTCGACTTTTTTACATTAAATACTCGGCTAATTTTACTATAAACTGTGAATAATGAAACTCGTCACCTATAAATGTACGATTAGGTGAATATAACAACAAATAATGTTTGACTCAAGTTAATAAGACATGTTCACCCATTTGTGATAGTTTATGTTCTTAAGAGAGGCGGGTGGGTTCGATTGCAAGTATGCAATTATTTAAAGGGGTGAGAACTCACGTTAAAATCTACTGCAACTCTTCTCCCCCCTTTCAATAGAAAAGACATGCGATAATGCCGATCTCGTAATAATCCTGAAACGCCATTTTGTCCATTTTTATTAACTATACTTTGTTGATTCAAACTTCCTCACGGTGATTGTCCAGTGAATAACAGATACATGAAGGTATTAAATACAGAATTTCGTTTAACTTGCAATTAGGGTCAATAATAATGATCGCAAATCTTAGCCATTCCGGCATATTGGAATGAACATTAAGGCATAAATTATAACCCGATAAGAAGGAATATAAATTGTTAACCGTGCAGGGACAGTTCTAGACACAACTTAGAGGACAGCTTCGATGTAAATTTTATGTAGTTGGATTTAGTCTATCACCGTTAAGAGTGCTTGCAGATAGGTAGAGAGTAAAGAATTCCATCTAACATTGACATTAAAGTCAATCATGGCGCCGCTATATATAAACACTTGTTGATGTATGTATTTTAAATAGAGTTCCTCCACTTGTCTTCAAAGAAACGCGTTATAGCCTATTCACCTTTATTGGACGCCCGAGACTACCATTTCCTTACATTCTTAATTCACTCTCTAGAACCTATTAGACTTTTACCTTGAATAAAATACCTACCATAGGTAAACAAATATTAAAGGAGCTCGACCTCTCGGATATAGGACAAAACAAAGTATTAAATTAGGTTGATCTGATCTGTTATCTGGCATAGTGCTATGACAACCTCTATATAATTTAATTTCTTTTTAGAGAACTAAGCGAAAATTGGTTTGCTTACTGTTTTGATGATTTCATTTTTTGGCTAACTGTGTCGACGGATAGAGGTCGCGTTCAACGTCCACTCAACAAAAACTATGTCAGTTCGGAACTAACCGTTTGCGCCTAGGGGTCTTAGCAGTCTTTGGAAACGGGAGAAAACTCACGAGGTTGGATAGCCACATCAAATCTTGGGACCGAAACCACACATGTTGAGTCAATGACACGTTATGGTCACATTAGACCACTCGACCGCATGCCGCCCCACTCCGACCTGCCACTTATTGCGAATTCTAAATGGGGCCTTGGTTTTACGTCCGACCGGAACGACTAGACTATCTTCCGTGCTTATCCCTCCGCCCTGCAACAACGAAATTTCAGAGGCCAGGGATCGTACCCGTAACTTCCGTGTCAGTAAACCAGCGCCATACCCAATGAACCACCGTAGCCCATAATCACGTTCGATTTTGTCGGATTCGTCAACTGAACTTCGCATAATTTAGACCATTTGCCCACCCAACCCCTCAATAAATATTTTAGCTTTCAATTGTTACAAAAGACCCATACTATAGGTCGAAGACTTCGACCGCCCACCTCTTGCTAAAATGTGATATTTTAATATTGTTTGAAACAAATTTTAATTTACTAGTAACTCTCTTGACATTTGTAAATTCTTTAAATGTTGACGGTTTTTAAAGTTTATGACATTTTCCTTTCTATAACTAAAGTATCCCCTAGAACGGACAAAGAGAAAGATTGACTTTAGAATAAAATACTTTTTGCTTATTTTGGCGGTTATTTGTTACATCGGCCAGGAGATGAAAAAAATGTACAATCTTTAATTTCAACCGATACTATAATCGAACATGTCCAAAATGCAGCAAACGACAAATGTCCGAGTTGAAAAAATTGACGCCATCTTTTTAAATATAATAGAAATAGATTTTGTCACTGATAATCTGTTGAGCGAAACTCTGATGTCTCGTAAACAAAATGAATTGTGTGATAGGGCCTTAAGCCAATGCAAATATTGGAATAAAGCATTCTTAATTTTGCCTTTATTGATATTCAATGTACCTATAATTATCCATATAAAGATATTTCTGATCGACTCCGTCATATTAACAACAGTAAAATGATATTAAATGGGTGAATACATTGAATTACCCAGCTCTAATTGTTACCTTAACACAAATTTATTAAAATAATAATAAAAGGGGAGTAATTTTAGCTTAAAGGCGATATTGAAGTATTAAGAAGTACCATTAATTTACAGAGGCATACGTGTGGGTGGAGAAAGGTAATACCTTTATGAAGTTTGGAAATCGCAGTCTGGTTAAAATTATACTCAGAATTCGTCCTGCTTATATTCGGTGGTTTTCTTCACTTCATCTTGATCAGAAGGTGTCTCTTTTCAGATGTGCTAAGTAGTACATCAACTGCAGACAACCTTAATATGTGAATGCAAACATTATAAAAAATATGTAGCCTCCTTTGATAATCAGTGGTCCTTGGTTTACAATCTATCCAAGTGCTTCGGTTTCTGAAATCCAAGTTAGTGTCATTTTTATACATCCACATTTAACGTGGACATATACTGTCATCATCCTTTTCCGTCGTCGGTCTATCCGTCTGCAAGGGTTTTGTTTTTTGGTGACCACTCTTCATTTCTGAATAAACTTGTGTGAAGAAATGGAGCAAAATGGCAGAATTATTGTTACTTTATAAATCTTTGAGACATAAAGGTGGTGGTTTGAAATAAATAGAAACCAATGCAAACTTAATGGCCATAACATAAGTTAGAAATGATGCATTTGAATATTGTTTGGACCTGTGGTTGCTTATGGTCGTAGTGTCGCCATTAACCTGGCATTTTGCATCTTTAATAATGTATGGACTCTATGTAACACCTCATATGTTTATGAAAAAAAGTTTGTTGGTCGTAAGTCTGAATTTAAATACAAGCAGGATTGCTCCTGAAGACGCTCATCGATTGTGTTGTAAGTTTTATAGCCTGTCTTGATTTACTGGAATCTGTTTCTAACTGATAACATATCACAGATCGTATAGTAGTCAGATCATTATAAAATATTTCCTTCAGTGGTTCCTTATTGACAGACAGACTCCAGTAATACATCATATCCCATGATAACATACACTACTCACTTCAGATACGGATTATGTACCGCTGATTCGTCCTTAAACGATTCACAGATAAAATGTATCATTCAATCAACAATTAAAAAGTAATTAATTCGATTCTTATAAATTATACAATTATGGTGGTTTGAAAATCAGAATGTACTCTTATATTTGTTTCGTTTTTATGTTGTTAACTTTTACCCTACTGTACCCAAACCGTGTTTATCTTCAACCGATTCATGACCAATTACGAGGGGCTTGGATAGAAATGGTATTGACCCATCAGAATCTTGTAATTATGACTTTCGAATAGAACAGAAGAGTAATAGAGATCTACACATAATTACATCTCTATAAAATTAAGACTACACAAAGATTTAAAATGAAAAGAATAAAGATCTAGTCAGGTCGTGTTATGTACGAGAATTCGACGAGTTTATAAATAGACCAGTGATCGATGTCTTGGTGTGATTGGAAGTCTTGCATTTTCATTGGATGTTTACAGTATACAAATACGAACATGACATGGGGCAGATGTTAAGACCTGTAAATTGGAAAAACAAGATAGATGGCACATTTAGATACCCATTTCAAAAATAAAGGCTCGGGGAAAATATTTGTAATTTGGATTTGTGTATTACTGCCATCTTATTAATTTTAATGTTTTAACTTTCTTCCAGGAATCAGTAACACGGCCCTCTATGGATCCCAAAGGCAGCTGGTTTCAGTTCGTTCGACATTCAGATAGAGACAACAGACGTAATTCACGTAAAAAGTGCAAGAACAAGGGACGATCTTTGGTGGGTTCTAAGGTAACGCGTGGTAACTTTGATATCAAGGTAACTTTGACACATAAATATAGGGCGATGCTACTAACACATAACAATACAATAGAGTTCAGTTAACCTCAACTCAAAAGTACAATGTGTGTCCTATTTCGTAAAGTTCGCTTCAAAGTCTCATAAGGTGGAATGCTACTAACACATAACAATACAATATAGTTCAGTTAAAGCGGGAATTTCATATTTTACAAGAAAGTCAAAACATATTTATTTCTATGTCTTTTGCTCAATAGGTTGTCAACTCACTATTATACAATCATAGGCATTATTTTCCACACTGAAACATCTTTCACATCGGAAATAATAACACAATTACATCCTTGTTTTCCCATTCCCCCATACAATAGCTATCTTCAAACGTTTGAATTTAATGTTTGAAAGTGATATTTTTGCCAATTTCTCAACTGGCAATAGTGAATTATAGGATTATTATTTAACAAGGTTGGACTGTTTATAGATGTCATCTAGTTTAAGGCTTTATTTTAATAAATTTCAAAACATAACTTAAAAATATGAAATAACTCACCGCAACAATGTTTCAAAAGTGCGAAGTGTGTCCTATTTCGTAAAGTTCGCCTCAAAGTCTCATAAGGTGGAATGAATAATATGTACAGAAACAAGTTGTATGGCCAGAATTGTCATCCACTTTAAAAATGTCTTTCGACAATTTGCCCAAATATTTAGTTTTTTTTTAAATTTTCAAAAGGAGGTAGAAAAGGGTGAACAGGTTGGGTTTTATTTCATCTTGGAGAATTAAAAATTAACGATGACAGCTACTAGAATCAACACCTTTTAACGTTCTAAACACACACTAAATTAAAGAGAGGGACGGAATCAGAGTTAACAATTCAAACCAACGCCATTGTTAAGCTTGGGTACACCATTGTATCGGGTGATATTGATGACGTCACTGTTGATGACAGCGACACCTGGAATATCCCTGAACGTTGATCTGGGTAGCTGATATTATTATATATCTAGAAATAGATGAAACATCTCGTTTAATATTGTTATTTATATAAAGTACGATTGTACATCGAGAGTCGTTTCCTTCTATTCCAGCGCACACAATCAGGTCCACCCGGACCTCCAGGCCCACCAGGACCACCGGGACCAGCAGGTGCTGCCATAACCAAAGACGAATTGATGAGAGAATTTAGAGAAATGGTTAAAGGTATGTTTTATTGAATCACCTGCTTTCGCTTATCATCAGTGTAGGATTTCGTAAAGCATTTTGTCCATCGTTTTTGGTCTGCTTTGACCATTGGGTTCATTGGATTTGATTCGCCACTACCAGAATTGATTCTTGTACAATAGCGATGTGGACTAACTGTGTGTGCATATCTTAAATTTGATAGTAGCCAATACTGTGCTGTTGGTATGGTATGTTATGCTCAGTGATCATGGCTAGGGATTTTTTGTTATTATGTTATACTTCTGTATTCAGTGGAACACGTAGATGCAACTCCAGGAAGTTTGTTGGCTTTAAGAAGTTAATGAAGCTGTTGTTTACCTTTTGTTTATCGGCTGAACTCTGTGTGAAATGGCGATTTGATTATTTTATCACACAACTTGTCTAAAGGAATTTGCCTGGTTTGTTAATAAACCTCTCGTCTTATCTACCTGTATAGTATAATTATAGATAAAACAACTATGGTAAATCCTATCTAGGAGTTTAAGGCCATAACTCGGACAAGAATTAGTGGTGTCGACAGCCCGACTTTGGTAACTTTTATGCAGACACTGAGACTTCATGAGGATGAATACCTAACGTTCGGATATATGGGGAGTTTTTATGTCTACATTTCCACCAACCCTATCTCCAGTGCCATATAAATCCTTGTGGGGTTCAATCTTCGTTAGCTGACTGCTCATTATTTTTATTTTGAATTTATGGATTCCGTACGATTTAATGCAAACACTCTAATTATGAATAAAATAAAAGAAATATATGACCAAATTCTCAATGCAAACTATAATGTAATTTGGCATGGTGGATTAGATACCATCCCGACCTTGATGTTCATGGATATAAATGGATTATCTTTACGACGTGAACAGACCTTTATAAGAGAAAACAAAATGACGGCGTAAAATCAATTTACGTTATGTGAGCTGTAGATTGTCTTAACATAGTTTGGAATTTGGATCAATATACTCTTTGATTTTTGCCATTGACTGTGTGTATTCTGGAAGTCAATATTTGGATTATTAGACCTTTAATTGCCCTTATCTTTGAAGGTGTTATCGGTCATCGCTATTGATTTATAGAAAAGTAAAACGTATCCCGTTTCATCAATAACATAATCGTACTCATATATAAACAAAAAAAGAACCTCTCAAATATAAGAGCGTGCGTTCTGAAATGAATGAATGTATCCTGATAGTGTGTGTTGGCCTTTAGTCTATTGAAAGGTATATATATAAAGATAAGGTAACAGTGTAATTATAGGTGATAGCTTATTAACCTTTTAATGTTAAACAGACAGAAATACCTTTAAATAACTACCCCCGCTGAGTACTAGTCGTAAAGTCTTCAAAATGTTAAAGTGGGTGTGTGATGATATTTGGGTTCAGTCATTTTTTATACATTCTGAAAATACTTTACAATTTTTAAAAATGCTATAATTAAAATCGACACTGTAATTTGCTAAAATCATTTTTGGCCAAGCGTCGCTTCATTAGATAGATTGACCATATCAGGTCGACTGCAATGTCTTATAGATGTTGTTAGACTTTACAGTCTGTAAAAAGAAAGACTATGGTCTAATTCTAAAAGTATACGATGCGGATTTAGTCCTTTCTTTCTTTTTGGGTCTGTGAAACGATCACTGAAACCAGTTTCTTTAAAATAAAATGGAGTACTGCGATACTTTGTGTCTTTTAACTGGGCTTAGGTACATTTAAAGGGGGTATAAGAACTTATCTCTTTAACGACTGCAATGAAACTCTTTCAGATATAGACTGATTTTTTATAAGTGAATAATTTATCCATGGTGTTGTTTAGCAAGGCAACTCTAGCAGTGGGTGTAGGGTGTAAATTTCAAAAGGGTTGGGTTTGGGTGTTGAGTGTTGATGTACAATAACTAAATACAAAATCCAAATTCTAGTACATACTTCAATTTTGATTGGCTAGGCACTAAAATCAACTTGATATTATCCAATCAAATTGGTAAAATTTGGATTTTATATTTTATTCGACTGTTTTGTTTCATATATGCACGAATATTATAAGTGACATTATTTTACTTTTAATAGACGCAGCTGAGAAGAGAGCCAATGAACTATTAATAGAAAGGGTAAGTTTACCAATCGCAAGGTGAATTGAAAATATCTTAAAGAAATAATTTTATGGACAAACTTGCTGTGACAAAGAAACAGCCGCTAATGAACACTGAACTAAAAAATTGACAAAGAGTTTATGGTAATGCAAGTTGGTCTAAAGTTGTCATAGGAATTAAACATGCTTTCGGACAGCCATTTAACCAGTTTTTCCCCGGTGATGACATTACTGTCTGTTTTTTTATCCAGGGTTCTTTTACAGGGAAGACAAACGTTTTAAATTTTTCTCATATTTCACAGGATCATTCATACGTTTTAGTGATAGATGGCGCCACTTTTCACAGAATCTTGGTTTTAAGAAAAATGAAACCTCGTGGCGAATGAATCAATGATAGAATGAAATAGTTTTATTCGACATAAAGAGAGTATTGAGTTGTAATTGAGTTGATATCATCATGGCGTATCTAGTTAACAGTGGTAGTTATTCATGCCATGTGTTGTAGTAAACTGTTTTACAAGAAAATATTTAAAGTGAGACGGCTGAATTAAATAAATGACTAATCCCAACTGTCCCCGCTTCGTCGATTTTAAAACGCAGTTTAGTTCAAAACAAACAAACAAAAATGTTTTCATTTAACATTACATCAATAAAGGTTCTGTCAAATATGACATCTATGAGCAACTCACAAAGTTGTCTTACTTTACGATGCTCAGCGCACGCGCAGGGGTCATTCCTCTAAGGGGAAACCGGAGTACCCGGAGTAAACCCACGAGGTTGAAAAGAGTCCCCTATTTCCGATCCACATACCTCAGGGGTCGAAACTACGACCACAAGCCAGAGGTGACAGGCTAGCAAGAGCTAGAAGCGCGAAACTGTAGACCACTAGCTCAATGTGGGTTAACGATTTAACAGCGAAATACGTCGACCTTTGTGAGACTAACAACGATTGTTTTTATCTACTATTGTTACTTATGTATTGTAAATTTGGGGATTTCCCTTGGGCAAGTGTATTTGGACCGATACTTCATTAGATTCTGATCATATTTTGCTTGCGCTACAACTTTATTCACAGAACCCGGTTTTTTGCCTAATCGAGACGGCTCCATGGAATCCCGCGCTAGTGTTGTGAGAATTCAACGAACAGAAAGCAACAAGGATTTCTTTATAAGTATGGTTTTATACTAATAAGTTCCAAGTAATAAGCGTCAATGTCGTTTTATGTTAAACACAACTTCACTAGATCGTAAATCAAAGAGGCCTAATCCATATTTGACCGCGCTGTTGCTAAGATCAGTCTGCACTTTTCTTGTACTCAAACTTAAGAAATACTTTGAAGACTTTTTTGCATCATATGGGTCACTCCCTTTAAAGACGGTCAGATCATTGAGCTGTTTAATTACATCTTTATGGTCGTTGATTTTCTGATCAGTGGAATATTTTGGCGGTAAATGACCGAAACACAGACAGTTGGCGCCAAAACTGCCGTCTGTTTGGCCCAGAGCTTAGTCCTGACATTGAAGAGATAAATTTGTACATCGATTCGATCTGTGTGTTTGTGGAAATAATCTGCTCGAGTCACGTATCATAATCATTACCCAGGCTTTCAACGCTTCACAAAATCCGTTAACAACAGATCTTTACATGTAGTCTCATACAACCAGCATAATCCTTGGTAATGGACCTAATTAACTCGCCTCATTTAAACACGAGAAGAAAGAAGATGCCATTTAAAGCGCCACTTTCTTTAACAAGATTGATTTTTAAAACTCCGATTATAAATTTATTCATTTGCAATTCAAATCACAGTCAACTTTTTTCTCCAAATAATATTTAGAAATTTTTAAAACTTTCAATAACTTTGTTACTACAGACAGAATTGATGAACAAATTTCAGATTTGATTTCTTTCAGCAAGCGTATTTTATCTCCTGTTAAATGTAGGAGATGTTTTGTGTCCGTTCCTCTAAAAGGTCATTTTGTTCATGTCAGAGCGGCCCAGAAATATTATTTAGTGAATGAGAAATGAGTTTAGGTTAATAAAGTAAATAATTATTGTTATATTTCTATTATGATTTTCATACAACCAGACAATTCTTTTCGGACAATATGGATCACAAATTTTAATAATTCATACAATGTTGTAACTCACACAATGTTATAAAACATTAGATGTATTATGTTAGTATGTCATGAGGAAGTAATGATACAAACGACAATTAAAAATATTAGAAAGTCAACATGAAATAATGACACTACTTCAAGTAAATATTTCAGTATGTCTGACTGAAATACGGATATTTCTTCCATAGTATACGTAACGATATATTTTAGTAATGTCGCCGGGGAATAATGATACTATTTTTTCAATTACATATTTTAGTATGTTTATATAAAATTATGATACTACCTTCAATTACATATTTTACTAAATCTGCAGAAAATAATTATACTGCTTCAATTACAAATTTTTGGTATTCCAGCAGTATGACAACAGTGATACTAATTTCAATGGCATATTTTAGTAATATCAACAGCACATGGTGATACTATATACTTTCGATTATATTTTTTACAATGTCAGTGGGAAGTAATGATACTACTGCAATTAAATATTGTGCTTGATAACGATAAGATGATACTTGTCGAAACGTCGTGCTTTTAGAATACGTGTAAAACCAGTGATTGTTTCCCATAACAATTGTGTTCTGTTAATGTGTTTCCCAATTGCTAAATGCCACTTCAAGATTATAAATATTGGGTACAGGGAATAGTGTTAATATTTGCGATTGCATATTTGATCGCAGAGCGCTTTTTAAATGTTAGTTAAACTTTAAGCTTTTAATTTTCTTGCAGTGTGATGCCTGTAATTCTATATTAAATGGAACTTATGTCATACCACCGGAAATGGATGAAATGTTCCTGGTTCCCAGAGTAACAGTGGCATTCCATGTGCGTCTGCGCAGTAATATCGTGGTGGCCAGACGAACATTTATGGAATTGAAAAAATTCCATCAGGTAATGTGTGTTTATTGTTTTAAATAATGAACAGGTGTCAAGAAATAATTGATTAAAAGATTTGAACGAATACCGACGGTTTTGTCGATTCCTGAACATTATCTCATTAAGAGTTAATAAAAACATCGTCTCAGACACCATAAGACATCTTTTTTCCAGCCAAAACACAGAATTGAAGTCAAGATGATATGAATTAACTCAAACCGTTTGCGCCATAACAAAAAATTTAATTAAATAAGTCTACTGTCTGTTAAACAATTACTTTTAATTAGTTTTAGTTATCAGATCTAGATGTATTGTTCATCATTGCGGGTGGCCGTTTGTAGACTAACCTGTATTTCAACATTCTGAAAATTGAACTAAATTCACCCTTTTCGAGATAGAAAACCTTGTATATTTTTGTAAAGGACGCTACAGAAGTATATTTGATACAGGAATACACAATCAAATTTTATTATTATTACAATCCAATGTTTATATTAATATTTGAGGTCAGTCTTAGGTGGATTATGTGAATGTGCACCACTAATTGTAACGGTATCATTACTAAATAGCATACTTGCAGTGTGTTCAGTTAAAGCATACGAGGGATATAAGCAATACTGTACCGTATGTATACAAAGTTACATGTTTGTAAATTTGATAGAGCTGTGAAAGAAAATGTAAGGGTGACAATAATGTGTTCTTTTTCCGACGGAACACTAGTCTATGAATTGGTTCATTTGCATCGTGCAGATACGCACCTAACTTCCGAAATCATTAAATCAACGTGGCTACGTTAGATTTATGGGTCGATATTTTTTCTTTGTTTATAAATTTATACATTAATATTTTCAACCGAATGTGTAACTCCAAGAAACGGCGATTTCCGTAAGGTCAAAGAGAATTATTATTTTACAGATTAACTTAGTAATTTTGTATAGATGGTTTGTTAGGTAATGATTTTACGTGTACATCAAAGTGCAAAACATCGTCTTGTATCTTAATCATCCACGGTAATAAAAGTCAAGCTAGGCTGATGATGTGGCGAATAAGTCTTCTTCCAATCAGTACTATCATTAAAATATGTTCATCTTAATTAATATCAAATTAACCATCTTACAGAGCAGTTCTCTCAGCGGGAAAATTACTATTTCCTCCAATATGCTATCCGAACCGGAGTGTTCTTTTTTTTCTTGGTGCTTAGGTAATTAAGCTGATTTACAGGGCTGTTTTACAGTATATCTAGAAAAGTTGCAATCAAACATATATTACAACATTAATATGACTTTTATATCAAGTAATTGAGGTATTTTTAAATTTTATACTTCAAGAATGACGTTCGGTCTGATTATAATACATATCTATATTTCGTTTCGTTTTTTATGCTTTCGGTATCCTACACTCGGAGAACGCTAGATCGAAGACGGTCTTACGCATTTCATAAGGGCAAGGATGAGGTTTAGCCCAGGGTTAGGTTTAGGGCTAGCCCTGTTAACATCTCGAAACTTAGACGAAATTTACAGGTCCTAGCCCTTACCCTAACCCACAATCTATATATGACGTCATATGTGCTAAAATGCGTAGGCCCGTCTTCAATGTAGCGTTCTCCCCTACACTCCTATCACTACAGGATGTGTTGAAGACAAGTAAAATGACATTTTGAAAAATAAAAAGCAGAAACGAA
Organism: Patella ulyssiponensis; assembly: GCA_963678685.1. Lineage (NCBI taxonomy): Eukaryota > Metazoa > Mollusca > Gastropoda > Patellidae > Patella > Patella ulyssiponensis. The sequence goes on from OY783232.1 coordinate 19,466,025, forward strand.
ATAGGACATGTGTTTCAATCCGATTGAATGACGTTAGAATGATACTGACATTCGAATTACTTAGTCAGTTTCATTCGTTTACTGTTTTCAGATGATGTCATAAAAATTAAACGGACCGCAATTGATATTTGTTTTTAATCAAATTACATTAGAGTAAAAATGGCATTAATTGAAAATAACGATATTATAAATATCACTACAGTAATAAGACCGGGCTCATTTGCTTTTAAATATAGTCAAACACAAGAGGCAGTAAGCGGAAATATAAAAACAATTCTTAGAGAGTAAAACAACTTGTTTCCATCTGGTGAAATACAAGTTATAAAGTCTTGAAGACAGGTGGACAAACTACGTCATCTGGTAGCAATAAAAGAACACAGCGACTCAACTGTCCCCGATTAGACGTCACGCTTTCTGCCATCTTTAATGTGCTTTCCGTCAAACACTGAACTCTGATAACTAAGAACAGGTCTTGTTTCAAAGATAGAATAATAGAAATTTATTGACTTCATAAATTGTAAATTATTTCAAGGAAACGGTACGAGACGAACCTTTAAACCCGCAATAAATTGGAAACATATTCCATATAATTTATATTGACAATTGCCTTTTTTTTTCAAACAAATTAAACAACACAGATCTGTTCTTTAAAATTAATTGAGAATATCCTGTTGTAACCCATTCAAATTAATTGAACAATTATTTGAATTATTTATTTTGCAAGTAAAATTGAATCTTTGCTCTAAACAAATGCATAGTTGATACTTATCCTACTAATGCTTGGTTAAACCAGGGAGAATAATATCTAATAGCCCGTAGTGACTATGATGGTTCTTCCTATTGTATACAAAATGTGCTACAAAACTCGGTAAACAAAGGGTCGTATTAGGTGTTCTTAATAAACTGTTTCGCCTATTTGTTTAACGCGATGGCATGGTCAGTCCATTAACAGTGGGGCAAGCAAATATTTGTACTGGTACCACTTCCACTGTGAGATTTTTCTAATGAGATAAGCTCACCAGCTCAGGGGTTTTGACTACTGGATAGCATCGATTGTGCTTGCTTTATATTTTATCTTCCTGTAAATTGCTTACATCTCAAGATGATCTATCCTGTGTTGACAGCAGTTCAATCCCATTATACTGTTATTAGTTGAGAACTAGTGCCACGGAGGTCGAGTAATATCTCGTAATAATGAGATAAATATGGCTTCACATTGTTCAAAGGCTAAAAACCATCGGCGACGATATATTAATACCATATTGTTTGAACACAGAATTTCTTATTCTATAATAGGCACACTATGATTCTATTTACTCTACAAAGAAAATAGAAGAAATAATTGAATAGGTTATTTAATAGATTCGTGATCTGTAAATACAAGTTGAGTAAACATATAATAAAGTACATAATAAATATGGAAGGCATATATTTGTTTTTCTCAACACAAAGAAAATTACTTTCAAAGAGTCTGTTGTTGATTTTGCAATTTTGGAATCTAGAGGAAATAAAAAATGGAACCATTTGAAGTCTTTTGTATCTACGCTGTAGATATAGAATGGACATACATAAGGAAAAAGGGATGGCGTGTGTTTGTTTTCTGAAAATAGAGATCATCAAAATGATTTTGCAATTTTAGAATATCTAGCAAATAAAAAGAACTTAATAGGCGACATTTTAATGGCTGAAATAGATTGTAAACATGGTATTATGAGATAATTTATTTATTTTATTCTTAATGCGAAAGAACTGGAATCGGTTATTAAGAATTGGTGTGTATTTTCCCTAAGGTATCAAAATAAATAATTGAATATAAAAATGTGCATTTGATGAAAACAAAAAATGCGCATCAAAGATAATTTTTAAAGCACAAATTTTGTTTTTATAAATATTTATGATATGACATGGTTACTGTATGTCATTCATTAGGAATATTTTATACGGGCAGCGGCATTTGCACCCTCCTCCTCAAATTCAAAGTGTAGGAACACTCCCAATGATATTGCTTTAAGCTTTATCAACCCACAGGGTCTTGCCTTTGACGAACAAGATCTAGATTTTAAAAACAAGTCCAGATCTGAAATATTCTGTATATTATTCCTATAATTAATTGCTGACAAGGACAGCTGTCTAGTCGTTCAGACGGGACGAAAAACCGAGGTCCCGTGTACACATTGGCGTGCACGAAAAAGATCCCTTGAAATTCGATACAAGAGTAAACCGTAGCGCCTCTGCCCGGGAAAAATTTCCCTCATAGCACACTGTAGGGCGTATGCCCGCCTTCATTAGCCCAGAACGGTAGGACGTTAAACCCCATTTCATTTCATTTCCTATAATTAATTGTGATCTACATTCATAATTACAATAGATGAATCATACAGATCAGTTTTACAATATACAAAGAGGGAATTCATAATCGATATAATGGTTTTAATTTCGTTTGGACTTATCATTATTAAATAGAATATATTTCGTCTTTGATATAACCATCAAAAATGAAGAAAGCCAGATCATCCGATTGTAAGATAATTAATTTTGAAACAATCAACGGGGGGAAATGTCGAGTTCAGATAAAAATACTTCTGATCAAACAAGAAGACGAGAAACAGAGGATAATACAATAATTACCGTTAATATATTCCGTGATGCGAAAAGATCTCCTGGTGATTACAATTTATGATTGAGATTTCAAAAATCTCTAACTTCCGGAAAATTCAAATAGCCTATTATTCTAAACATTTTAGTCCAACATTCATATTTGATACTACGTATTTCGTACAATAACATTGCAGAATTTGTCAAAATGAAAAAAAAGGTATATTCTGTTGTGAATGGTATCTTTATTTTTGCCTTGACCAACGATTACAAATTGGTTTACAACTGAGAAAAGGGCTTTGTGGAGAAGGAAGCCGTTTCTATGCGCGTACGTAAAAGTAGAATTCCGTTTACTTGAGGTACAATAAAGATAGCAACGGAACAATAGTTTCCTTAAGACGTGTCTTCGGGTGCTTTAAAGTTACTCTTTATTTAGTTTTCGCTTATCTAAATCAGCTTTCGTTGCCGTCTGAACGCAGTGGTGGGACAAGTATACCAGGGTCCTGTTTCTCGAAATGCTAACTAAAGATTAATTCCATATTTTAGTAGATACCTCAACTTTGATTGGATAAGCACTAAAACCAGCCTAATATTATCCAATCAAATTACTAAAATTGGATTTTATTTTAGTTAAAATTTTGTGAAACATGCCCAGATTGTTAACTGTCTTCCAAGTGGTATTTTTCCAAAAAGCGATATTTATTAATATAACACCTTTTGAATGTCTTTGTGGATTTCGAAAGTAATATATTATCCGCAAATTCAAGAGACGTTTTGAATTGTATTGGAGATTGTTCAACTCTTGTTAAGTGTACTACTATATCAGTGATTCGGCCATCATGTTTCTCTTCATTATACTAAGTAAACCAATTCACTTCTTACAACAACCGCTAGGAACTACAGCACGTGCGTTCAAGAATACGGAATGGATGCCAGGATGCAGTACGAAACGACCTGAGCGCCATCTGGTGTGTATGAAGGAAAAGACCTGAGCAATTAACTCGTGTGGAGTAGAGCCTGTCTTCCAACTATTCGTTTATTTAACAAACATCGTCAGTCGAATACCGATTGAATACGGGCCATGTTTTTCATAGTAGGACTAATGAGAGAGGCATGACCTCCTCCCACCTGACCCCCCACACGAATAACAACTGCAATAACGAACTAAACTTGAATAACACCGCCACAAAGTAAACCTGAACATCACAGGAATATGTCAAGATTCCTGAATGTTTGGGGAAGAGGTGCGGAAATTCTGGCGTTTCTGAGAAATATAGAAAAAATAAATCAAGCGCTATAAAACATTTTTGTTTAATATGTTTTAATACATTTTTCATATCTAATTATTTAGTAATTACATTCTTGGACGGGTTTACCGGAAGTGTGTTTAACATTTGGTTAGAGTTAACCGGAAGTTCGTGATTCGTTTAGGGTGCGAAACAAGCCAATGGTCATTTTATGAATCAGTCGAAAAAATTATAAACACATACGCACACCTATGGAAAATGTGACATTAAACATAAAGTTATAAGTATAACACAGTTTGTAGGATAAACCCCTAAACTACCAGGAATAGTATTTGTTGCCCCTTCATAACAAACATACAGATTGCCAGGAAATCATGCCGGTTCATTCTGGAGGGCGTGCTGTAAATCTATCACAACTCTTGTAACTATTGCACAAAACTGTGCAACCTAAAAAGTAATCATCCGATAACCAATGGGATTCTTTCTAAAACGGGCATGCGTTGTTTTATGGCATCCCGTTCATTGGGTTAACAATTTGACCTTGATTACACAACCAATCACATGTTTCGATAACCAAAAACTTACAAAAGATTTCGCAGAATTTTCTGTTTCATGGGATTTGATTGGCAGGTTGATCTGGGGTCGATCAATCGCCATTACGGAACACACCTTGTAAAGAAATGTATTTTAGGCCAAGATGAAATCAAGTAAATAACCAATGGTACGAAATAATTGTATGAAATTAATAAAGTTATATATAACCACATTTAAGCTGGCCCGGATCCAGGATTTTGTCGAGGTGGGGGGGGGGGGGGGGCATACATTGGAGCAAAGGGTAATACGTTGCAACCATGGATTGCTTGGGCGGAGACAATGCAAAAATCATAATTATATCATCTATTAAAGAGCAGATATGTGAACTACAACAGTAACAAAGCAAACGAAAATGAAAATCAACTATGTCACTGGCGCCTGTTTAAGATATTAGCAGGGCCATGGTTAGTGGCCCTACAGCTATGGGTAGTACCGCCTATTAAATTGGCTAATATTGTAATTAAGGCACAAGAAACCTCATATAAATGAAGTCTGGTATTGAAGTAATTTTGTAGTCATTCCCTTCAGACTGTGAACTCAATATTTATATTGCAGTTTGGTAGGGTCTGTCTAAATCCGGCCCTGGATGATAAGAGTATAAAAACCCCAATACACCTATTAAGACCAACAGAACTGAATTCCGGACATTTATTTTTTCAAACCAAATGAATGTTGGGCTTTGTAACGTACAGGTAGGATCTTTTTCTTATGGATTCAAGAAAACATAGAATATCTGTATTGTTTTATATTTTCAGCCATTTGGGGATGGTGCTTTCCATCGAGGTGACGTATTTAACTCACGTGACGGTCGTTTTGTAGCGCCACGTGATGCTCTATACCAGTTTTCGGCTAATTTACATATTCAAGTGAGGAAAAAGGGGCGTAGCGGGAAGAGGTTGAGGAAGAGAGATAATATTAAAGTCTTCATCTGTATTGATTCATTATGCCAGAAAAATACGTAAGTTGCAGTCTGGTGAAATCAAAAAATAATTTCGTTTTTCGTTTAAATTTTAATGTTGTATTATCTCTGAAAAAGCCATCCTAATTACGTTAGCTTTGTGACTAATCAAACTGGCTATATTGGTATAAAGGGCTGTGTATTATGGTGACAAGTTTAGTTATTTATGTCCGGGTTACAGTTTTGAGTATTTTTGTCATAGAAATAAAGCAATATTGTCCCCAAATTCAAAACAGCAAGAGATTACGGGGATTAAAGACGCTTCTTCATTTACTGTATCGTAAATATAATATATATCGGGTTTATTATAACATTACGATATTGTATTTTGTTGTATATGTAGATCAGTAGAACATATCACGCATTTATTGTATTATAATGATATTATATATTGCGTAATATACAGATCATTACAAAATATAACGGATTTATTGGGGTTTTGTTTTATATATAGATCATAGAACCTATATATAGGTCATAAGATCATATAAAGGGGTTATGGTTATAATATAATGATTTCTATATATTGTTTTATATACGTAGATCATTAGAACATATAACGGGTTTAGATGTCAACAGTAAGATATTTACATCAAGTATCACAGGTTTACTTCAACTCAAGGTACGTATAATATTCATACATTCAATCATACATCCAATAAATCATTATGACACAATTTTATTTTCAAAATTAGCTGTTTTCAGCTTTGTGCGGTAGGTATATGTCACATGAGATAATAGTCCATAAAAATCCAAACTTTCAGAAAATTGCGGTGTAGTACTGTTAATAGAGCAAGTTAGGGGGTTGGGATGGCCTAGTGGTTAAGAGTGCCGCGCTTAGACCTCTAGCGGGCCGGTCACCTCTGGCTTGCGGCTGTGGTTTCGATCCCTGGTGTGAGCGTATGTGGCATGGAGATAGGGGCGCCTTCTCAACCTCGTGGGTTTCCTCCGGTCACTCCGGTTTCCTCCCACTACTAAAGACCCCTACGCGCAAGCGACTTATTGAAATAAAATTGAAACCATATGTTAGTCCCAAAATGACCTAGTTTGTGTCGAGTGGACGTTAAACCCCATTTCTCTCTCTCTCTCTTCTCTCTCTGTCTCTCTCAGAGCAAGTTAATAGAACCATACACCTCGCAGTGTTTCGTTTGATTAAAGCTAATCCCACTTAACACTGCTGTAAAGGAAGCAGGTTTCTGTTCCCAATTATGACTGGTCAATAGTCCGATGAACAACCAATAGCTAACTACGTAAGAATATCATTCGTTACGCTTTTACAGAGCTCCAAATTGGACCAAATATGTTTACATAACGTTACGTCATGACTCACGATTTCATTATGACAAACGAAGCTATCAACACGGATACAATGTTAACAATACTGCTTGGAGACGAACATACTTTCACCGTTTTTAACACCTTAAATCACTGTCAAAAGTTTTAGGGAAGACCCTAGATTAACCGACGGGCTGTCATGTTGCTTTACTTGAGATAGCTCAAGTATCAGAAGCCAATCCAGCAATGGCCAGAGTGGGATTTCTGGGTCATTGCTTCAGAACTGAATCGGAATTAATAGTTTGGAAGCGTGGCATAAAGATACATGTAATGTTTGAGATTTAATGTAATGGGTTGTGTTTTCCGGTGTTGGCAAATCCAGCAAAAAAAAAAATGGAATTTCAAATTTTTATCAAAGAATTTAAGCTCCTTTTTATTCAATGAATATTTCTTCATTTCAGACTGGGCAGTATGTGTCAGTGTATATCGACAATTCATCGGGAATAACAGTTCGGGTACAGAGCGGTTCCGACTTCTCTGGTATCTTGTTCGGTGTATAGAACATCGTCTGTGATCATCAAAAAGTTGATGATCGGGAAACTAGTAAAATGTGAATTATTTTGACTCTTGGGTCCGGACTGATCATGGTTCCACCTGTGAATGTTGTGACAACAAAGTTTTATAATTGTGTCACAAATTATCTCGAAAGAATACATTGAAAGACTTTGAGAGATTTTTGTGTTTCCCAGAATCTGGAAGAATAATGATATTGCGAGACTTTATGAGTAATTGGTGTAGACTTCAGATCAGAAATTGGATGTCTATAATACCTAAAAGAAGAAGATGTAACTACCTCTGAATTCCACGTGAACAAAACGCGGGTAGATAATTAGTGAATCATAGACTACAGTGAGGTGTCGAGAATAACATACCTCCAAATCAGGAAAATGTCTTGTACCTCGTGGGTTTATGAGAAATTTTATTTCATAAGTGTAATGTTTGGATGAAATGTCTTATACTGGGCTGACTCTCATTGTTTGGAGATAGTCATCTACTTGCAATTAACAAATTGAAACTATCTATAAGCCATTTCTTTTTGTCTAACTATATTATTAATTTAGTGTGTATTTTGGAAGGAATCGCAATTTTGTGGATTTATTGATATTGCCAAGTGATTATTTCGTACCAATTTTGTTGTAACTCTGTACGTTTTATAACAGTGTTCAGTGTAACCTTTCGTTTTATTACTAGATGTAGTCGTCACAATATTTTGATGATATTAATGTGGTTCATATAATTAGATAGAATGAAAACAGTACAATTTATATGTTGTAATTATGCCGTGTCATTACATTATTTTCAAATATTAATGGTGTTGTTAGTCATTTCACATTATACAACTGTCCATTGGTGGAACTATAACGTAGTATTACATTATATTTCCAGAACTTTTCTTGGCTACAATGGTGTAACAACAGGCCCGTAGCCAGTGGGGCGGGGTGGCCTGGAACAAATCGGACACCCAATGGGTGCCTTTACCCAATAGGGAAAAATCCGTTGCCCAAATGGGCGCCCTTAGTTGGATGCAATACGAAACCAACGGCCTGAACGTAACCCGGGTTGAAAACGGTTCATTGTAATTGTATAGTAGAAATATAATTTTAACATGGTTCAAGGTCAATTTTCTAGTACAGTTCTGGTAATTATATAATAGAACTATAATTATATTAATAAAAACTACTATAAATTATTAGGTATTTTGAAACAACAATTATATAATGTGGTACTCTTATTATAAAATTATTTATGGTTATTATATAGTAGGAATATCTTATAGAACTGTTATGGTAAATACTGTAATTATAAAGCAGTCCTGGTAATTTTATAATAATAGGGCTCTAATTACAGTGTATAATAATGTTCCTGGAAATTTGTAGGTATTTTAAAATAGCAATTATAGCAGTACTCTAAAATAACTTATGGTTATTATATATTAGGGCTAATTTATAGAACTGCTACATACTGTAGTATTATAAAACAGTTTTATGGTAACTATTTACAGGTAGTAGTGACATGATTATAAAATAATCCATGTTGTGTTCTATAATTATAACACAGGTTATTATAACTGTTGAGTTGGTGGCGAGTTCTGTAATTATAAAACAGTCCATTGTAATTATTTAGTAATAAAATAGTTCATGATATTCATCATAATGCTGTAATTATAAAATAGTTGGTGGTGAGTTATATAACAATATAGTTAATGGTGAGTTCTGTAATTATAAAATAGTTGGTGGTGAGTTCTATAAGTATAGTTGATGGTGAGTTCTGTAATTATAAGATAGTTGATGGTGAGTTCTATAATTATAAAAGTGTTTATGGTAGTTACTTAGTAGTGTTATGATTATAAAACGGTTCATATATTGTACAAATATTAATTATATAGCGGTGTTGAACATATAAAATAGTTCCTATAAGTACAACAATTATATAATAGCAACTGGCTATCAGACGAGCCCTGGCAACTGTATCCCGTTTTTCGCTTTCAAAGCAAACAGATAAATGAACATCCCATTAACGGATCACCGTTTTGTAGTTAGGCGTTGAACCCATTTAGAGAATAATATGTCTCAGTCGCTGGTTATTCTAAATTTGTGTATGATAATAATGTCGTTAGTTTTAAAACCAGCTCGTCAGATTTTTAAGTGACAGTCCAAACATAGGCTGGGATCCTTTAATGCTACAAACAGTGTGGTTGTTTGTATAAAAAGGTGTATTGGCCTGGATTTTAAAAACAAAATCTCAAACGATCGATGTTTCAAACAAAAAATGACTGAATTAAATACCAACTAACACGCGGGGTTTTTTTTATAGAAGGTGGTGTTATTCAAATCTCCATTAATTATTTGTGAATCTTTTTGTGTTTTTTTGCAAACATTCTTGTTTGTAAAGGTAGACTACTTGATGTTCCGCTGCAGTCTAGGCATGTTTTAAAGGGAGATAACTTTTCATTTCTGTATGTGCTATTTTTTTTAAATGTGTCTTTGTTTCATTTGAGGTGTTAAAGGGGACTAACTTTACTATTCATCTCAATATGAGTTAGATATATTTGAATATCCCACGAGATTTTAAAGGAGTGGCATGACTTTTCCATTACTGTAAACTTTTTACTTCTGCAGACACTATATATAGTATCTATAGTGTCTTAATACCCCACTTCAAGTCGTACTAAAAATCTTGATATATTTGAACATCAAGTGAGATAACTAATTCTTAATATTTTCTGTAAATGGGCATATTTGTATGTTTTCATAGCACTTGAATTTAGTAGTGACATATTTAAGATAATTCTATACGCCCGTAAGTTGTTAATTCGCAACTGTTCGGCTAAGTTAACGTTTTACCCGACACGGCTTTTCCGCCATAGCCTAGTTTGTACTATTCTCAATATTGAAATATTAATTAATGGCTCTTGTATTTGTATATCACGTAATGTTTGTACATGTAATGTGTACAGTTGACAATAAATTAATTTACCGAATTTACCATTGTTAGATAGTCCATTTTGTTTAATTAGTAATAAAGATGGTGGTGGCGGGGATTTCCCGATCCCGTATTGGAAACTCATTGACGGGAGGAGAAGAACCATTAACATTTTTTAATACTAGTTCCTGCTAAGCGCGGCGGCTAGCTTCGAACGAAAATTCATTCTGGGAGAGGGTCTGGTGGTGGGATGGAAGGGGAATTATTAGCAAAGTCTAAGCCACCAGAAACACGTGTATAAACATTATTTGCATCGGGTAAGACGTTGGTTCGCTTAAAAAAAGGTGTGACTCGAACCCGGTGTTTACCGAAGAAATTCCGTGGGATTTATCGCCAGTGTCTACATGTATAGTCGATCGAATGGGAATTATTAGCAGTGCCTAAGCTTATCCGGACCAAGCTGTTAGTAGGCCTACGGCAGGTGGGAAAGAGGGCTCATTTCAAACTGTTCATATGTGTATGCTTATAACTACATGAGTTTATAAATACATGATATTATTATGTGTGTGCCTATAGATATATGTATGCGTGTAAATACATAATATTTGTGCGTATAAATCACGTATACGTATAAATACATCGAAGGTGTATGTGTGTAAATGCGTGATAATTATATGCATGCGTTTAAATACATGATATTTATAAATACATGGTCATGTACTTAAAAAACTGAGGACTATTCGTAACTAGATAAGTACGTCTCAATATCATGTACCAACGCCCAACACGCCTCGACGTTATTACCGAAATATTTCGTAAAGTCGAGCGAAAGTATGGTAAGTGTGAGCTCGCTATACAAGGGGGGAAACTCCATTTTAATTCGTAGTTCAAACATCCTGGTGGATGTAAAAGGGAACACTTCTGTGGGAATTGGGGGCACTTTTCTTCTACATGTACTGTGTTGAAAATGGCGCTGTTTTTATTTCGAGCCAGTAGAAGGACACAAGGTTTTGGAAAACACTGATTTTTCTTAAACGGTCCAAATTGTTTGGTATGTATTGTGCTGTATTTGTAATGGCGGGGAGGAGCAAACTGAATAACAACATGTGCGGATCGTTACTAACGAATTGGAAAACAGTAACGCCAATGTTCGTAAAGAACATACATGTAAAACAACAGAGTACTCAGTAGCGGACTGGCCAGGTTGTCAGCTTTTCCTATGGCGAGTGGGTCCCTGAGGAAGTGGGCAAACTAAGACATCAGACAATATATTATATTAAATACGAATTATCAAAAATTATATTATATATATTACATCTTTTAGTTTCCTCTCACACATTTCTTGAAAAATCAATTTATTCATTTTAAAAATTAAAGGATAGAATTGAATTGGTGGATAGGTGCCCTTTGTCTCCTGGCAACCAATATTTTCGGACCCAGTCCGCCATTGAGAGTACTGTAATTAGAAGCCCCGTGTATGCCAACACCCACCGTCGCCCGTCGCCCTCCGTTATTTCCCGAATCAAAATATTTCGTGAAGCCGAGAGAAAGTCTGGTAAATGTGAGCTCTCTATGCAAGGGGAAAACTCCATTTCAATTCGAATTACAGACACGCTTTGTGGGGATGTGGGGGTAGGGGGATTGGTACTTTTCGTCTAGTGTGTTCAAATTAATTAACCACTCGGGCGACTTACTCTTTCAGGTTTCAATCCATTTATATGTCAATATGTTTATATAACGGTTATTACAATTAAAAGCAAAGTCTCACCTATAACCACCTAGTGAAACCCGAAATAATCATGAATACAATTAGAACTTGACGAAAACATTCTTTCTCCATCATGCATGGATTACACTATAATGTACCCATTTATATTTTTCTAGAATTTTTCAATCAGGTTAACTAATGCAAGTGTTCACAATCATCACCATGGCTGTCCGAATACATATACCAGTGACTGTAAAAAACAATATTATGATCCTGACATAACTTTAACTGAATGCAGGAGGCTATTTAGAGTACCGTATATAGGTAACACATTTATAAGCGGTAAGATAAATAAGAAGAATATAGTAGATATCTTGAAACGAATGTATGAGCACAATTACATAGATACTATAGCCTTCAATATATTATATATACTATAAATTTTCATCCATTTTGTGACATTGTAACTAGATAGGCTACACCCTTTGCATGTATTTAGGGAGAGGGGTTTGCATTGGTAATTCTTTTCCCCCAATCCTATTCAGATATCCCGAATAAATATATTGTTTAAATAAAAAGAAAGAGAAAAACACACACACACACCAAAAACAACACAATTAAATTGCAGATAAAAAAAATAAATCACTGTGCGTGGGATTTGTAATCTCTCGACATGAAACACTGGTCAGACAAAATAGTTCTAGGTTAAGGATAAGATAGGCCTAGTACAAAAAAATATATTTTATGTCTTTAGGTAACATAAACGTGACATGGGACGTAAATGAAGAAGACAACATAAGTCCTCATATAATAAAGGTGAATGTCAACATTCAATCATGGTGTAGGGGAGGTCAATCAAAGGTACAGAAATGTAGTTACCTCCCTTGAATTATGATTATCCATTTCATGTGCACTATCATTGGCGTCTGCTTGGTACTATCCAAGTTAGCCAGAGCCTAAATCAATTTAATCAGCAACATAATTGTAGTGTACCGATATCGATATCAATTATTATAGATTTCGGAAGGAAACGGAAATATTTTGACAATCGATACGAAAATGTCTTTACCAAAGAAGGATGCGCGGTTCTCTAGAGATATGGTAACACAATGTGTAGGCCTATTTGCAGTTCTTAACATATTATTTTGTTCAGTTGCCAATAATTATCCAATCCTTTAAATTTTTCTGAAATGATAATGAGAATAGCTCCAATAAAGTCATCCTATGGTTTACTCATAAACCTAGAAATAGTTCTAGCTATGAGTACAATGTAATAAGAAATTCAATAGGACAGATGAATATTCTACACTACAGAGGCATTAGACCTCTCACCGGGGAAATAAATGTAAATAATATTGAAAAAGACGTATTCAAACTATTTTACCCTACCCCACCCCAACACACACACACTGCACACACACACACACACACACGCACAAACTAATATACTGAAAATTCAAGCACAAAACTATGTACTTACTCCAAGGTATTTTGCACGAGAGTTGGTTAATAATCTATATCTATGATGGAGTTTTACAAAGGTTCCCCAATCCCATTCAGATATCCGGAATAAATATACATGTATTGTTTTTTTTTAAAAATGTGTAAGTCTTAGACATTTTTTTTTGGCATACACATGTTTTTCATTTTAACAACGCGGAAATATTGGTCTGATTAAAGTTAGAATTTAATTTTTTCTACAAAGAAAGTCAAAACATAATTATTTCTAGGATTAATAGGATTATTCTTTAACAAAGTAGGACTGTTTGAAGATACCATCGATTTTAAAGTACAATTTCATGTTTTTAAGTCGTATTTTTCAAAATAAAATGTATTAAAATAAAGCCTTAAAATATATAGATGGTGTCTATAAACAGTCCTACCTTGTTAAAAAAATATTCCTATTAATCCAATAATTCACTATTGCCATTTGGGAAATTGGCAAATATATCATTTTCAACTTCAAATTCAAACGTTTGAAGATAGCGATTCCATTGGGGGAGGGGGGGTATAGAAAAACAAGGAAGGTAACTGTGTTATTATTTCCGGTTTCAATGATTTTTTTGTGGGGAATAATGCCTATGATCGTATAATAGTGAGTTGACAACCTATTGAGCAAATGGAATAGAAATAATTATGTTTTGACTTTCTTAAAAAAAATATGAAATTCTCGCTTAGGGCTTTATTTTAATACCTTTTAAAAATATTACTTAAAAATGTTAAATTCTCGCTTTAATTGTTCCAGTTTTGTTTTGTTTTTATTAAAACCAAGGTCTCCTAATATACCACTGGCGCACATTAAAGTTTAGTTGGGAATTCAAATAAAAGTATCGAAAAAATCCAAATTGACGGGACAAACTTTTCTTCATAGCACACTGCTTGCAAGGCCCAGTTTAGGCATGGACCCGAGGGGCCCGGGCCCCGCAGTTCATGGCAAAAAGAGAAACAATTTCAGATGAAAGTTTCACGGTAATAGATCTAGCCACGCGAGGGCAGAGACTGGACTATCCCACAACTCAATGATCGGTTTAGGCCTCTAGCGGCGATTTGACTTGTTATAACAGTTCCCCGCCGTTATATGTCATTTCCGCGCATTGTATGCCATTCAGAACTGACATTACGTATTTTTTTCTTGTATTACAGACCGTATAAAATTGTGTGTTACGTATGCGTACAATTCAAAGGGGTATGAAATAATCTTTTCGTCGCGTTAAAGGGGCCCCGCGATTCTAGTCAGGCCGAGGGCCCCGCTCCGGTTAAGCTGGGCTTTGACTGCTTGGCATCGTAATCCCGTTTGGTGCAAAAAGGTATAAAACATTTTTATTCCACCCATTAGTGTTCTCTCTGTTAAACACCGATTTTGAACACTCTAAACATAGCTGAACACATGACGCGTCATGTATGTTCTAATATTGAACACATAGGTCTAAAAAGAACACACCGTATTCTATGTGAGATCTCAGTGGTTCTCAACGAGATCACTAGTGTTCTAGCGATGTGTTCTGATCATGATGGATATGCTATATAATATCAAATCGTGTTTTATTCGTGTAAAAATGAATGAAAATTGTTTAATGTTACGTTTTGAATATCACAAATTAGAAAAGTAACATACAACACACACTACACCGCGTCTCATTTTCTCATCGACTACACTCATAAAATATGTGTAGCCTTCACATTAAATGAAAGTATATTTACTGTTAGTTGCTGTAGTTAACTTACACAATGTTATTTTTATATAAACAATTTGGTTTTTTTTATTTATCAATGAAAACAGTTATCAAAAAATAAACTGTTTTCTTGTCGGATTAAAATAGCACACTAGTGTTCATCTGGTGTTCTTTGGGAGAACACAATGTGTTCTGGTTTTTATGTATTTAGAGTTACCTACCCTTTCGAGCATGCGCATTGAATCCCGCGCTTTGTTTCAAGTTTGCCTTCAGACATTGTACCGTTTGAGTATATTATTTTGTGTTTAGGTAAAATTATCAGGTAACTTTACCCCAATATGTAACGTATAGCGTAACGTTTATCGTGTATATGCTAGAGATAAGAAATGGAATAATTATTTTTTCAAAAATATATGCTCACGGCAAGGGTTAACATTTTTTGGGTAGGCGCTGGGGTTGAGAAAATTTGATGAGCGGTAGACATGACAGGAAGTCACGTGACGCGGCGAAGTGTCAAAGAACACTAAGTGTTCTAACTCAGAATGCATTGTGTTAGTATTTACAAGACCAGACCGCACGGAAATGATTTCTAAATTGGATGTAACACCACGCATGATTTTTGAAAAGTACCCATGTCTCAAGGATGGTTCGTATGTAAGTTAAGTTATAGATTTATTTATATCAAGTTGGAAACCAATTAATATTCCGGGCGATTTCTATCTGTCAGTGGTGTGACAAGAAATGACATGGGAACTTCCGATGATAGACGGGTACAAATTGGCAGCGCACGTTGAAGATATCGAGGCAGTTGGAATTCGATAAAGTGTAAGAAAGAAATACCACTGTCTATGCACAATTTCGCACATTGCACTCAATCATGTATGTCCGAATATAACTCAATCACTTGCCGGGTTGATACAAATCTCAATTCATATCATTTCGACACCAGTTGCTTATATTCCAACGTTCTTTATAATTAAAGTTAGCGTGGGTGAGGGGAGTGTACCATATGAGTGTTGACGGATTGGAAAATCCCGATGATCTTTCCCCGACCAGGGATCAATCCCACGACCTCCTGGTTAGCGAGCAAGCATCGTACTCACTGAACCATCGCGGCTCCGATTAACGTCTAATATACAGCTAGATGATTTGTTCAATGACAGAACAATGAGTGATTAGTTAGACGTATTAATATCTTACGCCATCTAATCTACTCGGAGACAAAATATCAGCAAAGTCTCTGTTTTATTGACTTCTGACGGCTCTGTTTTGTTGTTTCAGATTCTTAAAGAATTGTCACTTGCAGTTGGCAAAACCCGCATAAGAAGGATTTCACACAATCTCAAGTCACTAATGCTGAGTGTTGAGGAACTAGGAAATATCAAAAGTAAACATGAAGTAAGCTATAAGTTTAAGTAATAAATTATACAGTTCGTGTACTTGAAATAAACCAAAGTCCCGTGTGTAGATCAGTGTGTAGATCAGCAGCGTACGTTGAAGATTTCGAGGCAGTTAGAATTCGAAGATGAGTAAGCAAAAATGTCCCATATTGCACTCAATAATCACAAAACCTTGACTTGTTTGTCCCAATATAAACCTGCCAGGCGTTGAATTGTCCATGAGCAGTAACCCATTTCATTTCCATTGTAATTATCATACCATACGTAAACATTGTATCATTACTGTGTCTATTTCCTAGGATCCAACGAGAATGATGGAAGCGGTTAAATACATAGAGAAACACACACAATGGCATCAAGGCTCTAAAACCAAAGTAAATTCCATAATAACCGTAAATAATGTAAGTATTGAATTGTAGTTTTGGACAATGTCTACTTTGAATAAAATATTACCTGACCTGAGCTTTGTAAGCTTGAAATATTTTAAGTGTCTATCAGTTATTTAGTTTTGGTGGCTTCAAACATGTTTTCAAAATCGGTCAATTAATTTTAGTGCTAAATGAGAATTAACACAAAAAATGCAAATCCAATATGTATCGTTAGAGTTACCGGTAGACAGCTAAAGATATGCTATAACACAAATGCTTGTCGGAAAAATTCCTATTCATTGGTCATCACTTCATCATGCAGGAAATAAATTCAAGTCTTCATAATTTTCCGGAACAACCCGCCGCTATGCAAAATTGTCGGGAAGAAGTAATTTGTCGGGAAAAATGTTACCCCCCGCCCCCGTCACAGAAATCAATGGACGGTGTACAGCTATTTGTCTACGAATATGGACTATTTTTGTAATATATTTCCATTCTCATACCCATCGGTTTTCTATCCTAAGGATATATGAAACCGATGGTTACGAGAATTTATATTTCAATGTTTGAGGTTAAATCTTAATATTGTAATAGGCTTATTAATCCAGTGTACAATATAAGAAAATATAATTCTCACTTTAAAATAGGAAATGTGAAGTACCTATGTGTCCTTTATGAATTTAAAGTTGTATTATTTGTGTATTATTTCAGGATGTATTGGAGAGTGATATAGCCGCAGTATTAAATACAAAGGAACTGGAAGCACCACGTATACACATTTTTTCAACTGAAAGTGAACTTCAAGGAATATTTATTGCTTTTGATTCCGTGTTTTCTTCAATAGCAAAAGCGGAAGGTGTAATGGCTGCGGTATTAAAATTATTGGCAACATATTATATGTTTGATTTAGAGTATCCAAAACCCTTTTCGATGGTACTGGGGATAATGCAAACCTTTGTAATGGAGGAGCCGTACAAAAAGGAAACCAGTAAAAAATATAAAACATTTATAAAATCACTGAGAAGTATATATAACAAATACCCAAATTATCAAGAGTAACATGTATACATGTATATGTATTATTAAATACATTTATCTATATTTCTAATTGTTTTTATTTTTTATTTAAATTTAGCCAAGAAGACCGTTTCTTTGATTTCAGAACAGGTCGTGTTCACAATATCCACCAGAACACTATTGTGGTGTTCTAAATCTGTTACATCCGTCCAATGTGTCTAAAGTGTTCTCAGTGGGGGTCTTTAGAACACACGCAAGGAGTTCTGAGAGTAGAACAGTAATGTTTTCTACTAGAACACATACCGTTTACAACACAGAACACTATGTTCTCTGACAGATCACAGGTGTTCTGCAAGCCTTGAGAACACATATGACGTGTTCATTATCTGTTACATTTGTGTGTTCTGAAAGGCCATTTTATGTGTTCATTTTTGGAACACTATGTTTAGAGTGAAGTGATTCGTATTTACGCGCCGACAAAGATCAGCACAGCCAAAGCAAATGCATGGAAAACTCAAAATGAAACAAAATCCTATTTTTACGTTTGTATCAATTTATAAATTTGCTTATTACGATGTCTTTATTTCCATATTTTCTTTATGTTTGATATGTACACTGATAACAAATTTTAGGTGTTTTTTTTTTCTTTTTTGAGGGGCGGGAGGGGGGGGGTATGGCTTAGGACATACTGCACGCAGCGGAGCTAAATTTACTGTCTAAGTTTGGGGTGGGCGAAGGGAAGCTATGAAAGTAATTTTAAATGTCATCAGATGTTCTGTAAAGAGAAAGCTAGCAACTGCTTCGATTACTTTGCTGTGTTTACTTATAAATTATTATGGATTCCAGCATAATGGGCCTAATTGTTTTTAGTTATTTTGTTCTTGGTGATCACGGTTGCTAAGTGGGTAAGATGCTGGCTCACTATAGTCTGGAGGTCGGGTTTCAATCCCTACATTGGCCGATAAAGTTCATCCAGATTGTCAGTGATGCGCAGGACGGATGGTCTGAGGGGCAGCTGTCTCGTCGTTCGGAAGGGACGAAAAACCGAGGTTCCGTGTACATATTGGCGTGCACGTAAAGCATCCATTGGCAGATGGAATTCAATGTAAGGAGTAGGTCGCTCATGCCCAGGCATAATTTCCCACTTAGCATCCATTGGCAGATGGAATTCAATGTAAGGAGTAGGTCGCTGCCCAGGCATAATTTTCCACTTAGCACACTACGTATATATCATAAGCCCGCCTTCATTAGCCCAGTTTAGGGGCAGAACAGTAGGACGTTAAACCCCATTTCATTTCATTTATTTTCTTCTTTTTTGCCTACCTAGGATTAGAAAATGTCGGCGATTTGGCAGAATAAACCCCAAACTATTTTGGTAAAATATTAGAAAAGGGTGCAAAATAATATTATTTGGTAAATTTTCAATACAACGCATAATAAATCACAGACAAAGCCAGAGTTAAATTTAGGTTGAAATTTAAGAAACTGGTTACGTATTTAGCATCTGTTTATATGATAAATTTACCACCACCAGCACGTGAGATAAATACGTATTTACGTTCATTTCAGCGCGAGGCGCGTATACAACCAGTGGTCGACTGCTAATGCTTTCCAAGTTTGGCATCAATACGTCACACTTGTTTCTATTCCAACTGGGAAGTATTCAAAATGGCGTCATGACTGGATTAAATTCGACGCCGTCTTCGTTTGTAAGCGCTAAACTGGCGAAAGACACCACTCACAGCGGTAAGTTAACCAGATTAACCAATTCATTAATAATACATATTTGTATTTTAATCATTATTTCAGTATAAATATTGAATTAGAAGCCAGAATCAACCATAATTTCGAGTTGATTTGAAACATTTGGTTTGCTGGTTGACTGAAAGGTCACGTGCTATAATAACACTACCATGCTTTGCTGTCGTCTGCTAATTTCAACACAGAAATATTTTTTTTGCAAACTGCAAGAATTTGTTAATGGAATAGAATATTTGATAAGGGTATGCCAATATTTATCACTAATCTATGAATGAATGAAACCGCGAGAGGGAGGGTTTGTTATATAAAACGATAAACTATAACCTCAAAATATGACCCGAGAATGCATGACTCACGCGCTTGTGTTTACGATTCATACATTGTGTATGTATGTTGTGTATGGACTGTGGGGAATATAGAACGAATATATTACGGTTTGTTTATTGCAATCCCTCCTTCGTTATAAACAGAAGTGGATATTGTATTTAATGTAAGTTTTAGAACAGTGGTTTAGCTTGTGTAAAGGTATGCTTTTAGAAATATTGTGTAGCAAAATCTTCACTAAAATGGTTTTAAATTTCATGTGAAGAAGATCGAAACATATTTATCCAACAAAATAGTGATTATTAAATTAGATAGCAGTTCTTTATTGTTTACTGATTGGAAATATGGTGCATTAATGTCCTTCTTAGTATTCATTGGATTTTATTTCATGGGGAAAAAAAATCTGGATTAAGTTTGTCCAACAAATGGAGAATTTAAACAGCATTCTATTAATTTGTTTTCTGGTAGCTGTGTGTGCATTGAACAAGAACACTGTTTGATTATTTGCTCCTTACAGTTTTAAAACATTCAACATCTGCATTTGTCAAGAAACTACGAAAATAGAATGTGCGTTGTAAAAGAAAATGTTTTTAAGTCTTTAGCAATGAGTCATGAGCAGTGTAATCAAAGGGACATAACTCTTTGATATCTTTTTTATAATATTTTATTTTATAAGCTTATACGTGACATCATGACAGGACAATTTTTTGCTCTATGCTCGAAATTTGGGGTGCAGTTTGCAATAGCAGTGTTTGCATTTTTTTTACCATTTCCATATGAACTGTAGAAAATGATGCAAATTTGAGTAGCAAATTACCCAGCTGCATTACTTCTTTGGGGTAGGCCTATGCAGCTGCCGGTTAATTGGGAACATGGCTTATAGGGATCAAGTTTGGGATTAACTGAGACGACATTATTTTGTTAACTAGCCTGACCATGATAAGGTTGACGACAAAAGTATTTAAAATAAATATCCATATTTTTAAATATTAAATTATTTTGTTTCCTGTGATATTTAGGCTGATTTCTATTCATCTTCATGAAGTTGGACTGTAAATATGTGGTGTGTTGTCTGAGGATATTCAAACTGTTCTGAAATGAATAATTGTCTTAAAGCAAATATATTTATAGAATCTACAGATAATCTACCCATGTACAGTGATCATCCAAGATTTGAATGGTCAAATGATCTGATGTGTGCATTTTTGATCATAAGGTCAGTGATTGATTCATGCATTGTGATTGATTCAAGTGTTGTGTCGCCTGGCTATCTGTGTGGGATGTTTCCTGTTGTGAAGATAATAGCTAGTCATAAAGGAAACAATCACATAATAAATGGTTCGATTCCGCTATTGGCTAATAGAGATTTTGGAATTTTCAGTATGGTTTTGTCGTGTTACTAGTAGTACAGTAGGCAGGAACATTTGAACGATACACATGCACAGCACACTGCATAGAAACATCTTCAATATATACAACTGGTGGTATGTTTTTCTTTGATGTGCTTTATAGATTATATTTCATATCAATCTGTCATGAAGTCATCATAGGCTGATATATTTGGTTCATATCAACCTCTTCATATATACCAACCTCTGATGATGGACAGTGGGGTGGGGGGTGTATGGCCGAATGGTTAGCACATGCTCGCTGTATCATGAGGTCTGACATTGACTCAACTGGCATGGTTTCAATTCCCCGATTGCAAGGGACAAGGAGTTGGGTCGCCTGTCCTGCCCCATGGGTTTTCTCAGGGTCTCCTGGTTTTCTCCCACTGGTAAGACCTGTATGCCCAAGGGAATTATTTAAATAAAATTGAACCATGTGTTAGTCCCGAAATGACCTAGTTGTGTCGATTGGATGTTGAACCCCATTTCTCTGTCTCTCTCTTTCTTTCTCACTGGTGACGTTGACAAAGAACACAGAAATCACTTTTTTAATCTCTGTTTGTGGTAGAGTTACCGGTAGATGCATTCAGCACTGAAACAGAAAAGGTGTACTATCGGTATATTTAGATCTGACTCTTAATTTCGTATTTTTTGCATCAGTTGGATTACTGGAACTTGACACTCTTTCATGCAGCAAATCACATTTGTTCTTGTGTATACTCTGACACCTGAATGATATACACACAGTGTTTACATGTATAGGTTACAAAAGTTTATCAAAAATATTAGAAAAAAAATTCAACTTACCCTCAATAATTTGATATGTCCAAAATAACTACCGTGTATAGGCTTCTAAAAATGTCTGAAGAAAACTTCCAATTTACCCTCGAAAAATCGATGAACAGTTCTTGATTATCCATGTCTAAGATATCTTTCAGAAGTTTCTCTTCGTCCGCATGTCAAATTATTTCTCCACACACTCTAATTATTTATAAAGCCCAACAGTTTGTTTGTAGAGTATATCAGGGGACTGCCCCTTTTACACAGTCTGTCAAATCCTTTCTGAACATACTGAACACCTTTCAGGTTCACAATCAGAAATATCTGAACACATTGCCTTTTGATCAATATTCTTGTTGCCATAGAGTTGTTGGCTAAAAGGGATTAATTCTTCGTCTGATGACGTATTACTGTCAATTTTAATTTTGCTTTCAATTCAAATGAACCAAAAGTGACTTCAAAGTGGTGACAAGTTTGTTGTTAGTTTTAAAGAAACCTGGACATGCGTTCACATGATTAAAGTTACATTATGGGAGATAAGATAAAGAGATGGCAGTTCTCACTATAATAGTTTAAAACTAGATAGTGTAAAGGTAATTTGCTGAAAATTTCAGTCAAATTGATCTATTATTAGCCGAGAAAAAAGCGTTTGAAATATTCACATAGCCTCGGTCATCATTACTCCAATCATTAATATAAACAGCATAGTCTCGATTATCCACTTGATTGATTTAATTATCAACGGCCATTAAGTGGCATATAGGATTTTAATCTGCCAACATCGAAGGCTAGCCTTGACATTAAGAGTTTATTATCGTCAGGATATGTTAATGAATGTCTAATTGATTATTTAGATAACATTTCGGGCCTAAAGAAAGACCTGTAATAAACAGATGTTGCTCTTGCATAATGCTATTTTAAGTTCAATAATTTTCATTATTTGGTAGAAATTATTGAGAGATTCTCCAGTCATTGTTGACTTCAAATGAAAGAGTCCATTTAGTTTTAATACGATTAAAACTATGACATCTAAGTTAGATGTTAACCCTCCCCCCTCAGATTGAGAACAAGTGGGCAAAGCCTATGTGTTATCTCTATCATATCAACTTTGGATAGGTTAATATTCTATACTTAGTCCGGATGCTGCAGAAGAATACGATATTAAACCTCATTTCAATTCAATTCAAATTAAATTTAGCAGGAATTTGTATGAAATTGGGATTCAAATAATCAGTATAACAAATGAGGCCACCAGCGTTAGACACATGTACTACTATTGATGACATCAATATTAGAATATGTTGTTGAAACCGTTGTGATTTTAGTCTGCCATAAGCTAATTTTCACATTGACAATTCTATCACCCTGTTGAGTTAAATATATATATTATAAAATGTAACAGACTTTATAATAAATAATTGAATAAATAGTTGTTCTGACATTTTAACTGACATTTTGAGTGTAATATATCAAAAGTTATAAAAGAGTGGAATAAAATGTCACATGTAATGTAATGCTAAAGTGAAATATTTTTAAATTCTACTGTTCTACAGTAAACAATTCATAAATTACTTTATATGAATATCTGCACCATGAAATTATGGTTTTGTAACATTCGAATTGTTGAATTTTAATTTTTTGCATTTGTTAAGAGAATACCATGTGGTGCATTTACACTATCATGAAAACATATCCTTATGTGTATTGTCCTTGTGGGATGTTTCATTCAGAATTACAAGATCGCAGTGTATCTCTTAATACTCTTATCATCCATTTATAAAAATGTTATGTTTTCATTGCGCGTTATGTTATATATAATAGTTAACAGATTCTTTATGATATAAGTAGTTAGTAATGTACATGTAGTATATAAAGGTAACAAGTGATAAACAATGTGGTAAGTAAAAGAAATAGTATACAGTGTAAAACTGTCTTGATGGTATGTAGTAATAAGTGGGTTCACTCATTCTTATACTTTATCATCTATCTACACGGAACTCTTAACTTACACATACAATAAGAATGTTACTTTACTTTCTGACACATTTGTTAGTCATACTCTTTAAATTATACTTTTCATTAATATCCTGTCATAAACAATTACTCTCATCTTCACAATATCAAGATATTATGACGCAGTTTCTGTTGATTTTGCACGGGGCTGTAATTGCACGCCCACGTTGTTTGCATTCTGTACACAGAGATCCATCTACTTCATTCTTCGAGAATAGATCTCTGCGCTAAATGGCCGCCATATCCAAATATTAGTATGAAATTTTGTAATGCGTTTCTACTCGTTTTCACATCTGTCATACACACAATCTCTAAATAAACCATTTCTATTTTATTAAATTGAAGCAGAATATATACTCAACAAAATTCTCAGTGTTTTCGACTAAAATCGCTGATTTATGACTTAAAATGTCGGTCAACTAGCTTAGTGTCTGTTCTCAGGCGGAGCTAACTGTATACAGCCTAAGTTTTAGTGTCCTCGGTATTTCACTTCTCTGTTAAGATATTATAAGTGACAGTATTTCTTATTGGTATAGGGGGGGTTGGGATGGCCTAGTGGTCTAGAGTGCCCGCTACGACCTCTAGCTGGCCGGTCACCTTTGGCTTGCGGCTGTGGTTTCGAGCCCTGGTGTGAGCGTATGTGGCATGGAGATAGGGGCGCCTTCTCAACCTCGTGGGTTTCCTCCGGGCACTCCGGTTTCCTCCCACTGCTAAAGACCCCTACGCGCAAGCGAATTATTGAAATAAAATGAAACCATATGTTAGTCCCAAAATGACCTAGTTTGTGTCGAGTGGACGTTAAACCCCATTTCTCTATCTATCTCTTATTGGAATAGACTTCATGCTTCAGAAATTCCTTGGAAACCTCTGATACGTTTCAAATTTTACATACAAACTAATGTAGTGTATAGTTAAATTATATCATAAATCAAAAACCTTGTTTCACCAGCTGGTGGTGGAAGGGGACAATCTGATTAAAACACAAATCCACTTGCTTTTTTTGTTCTACACACCTTCCCTACACTAGGATCTGGAAGAGTTGGTAAATAACTTGCTTTCTGGTTGATGTGGAGGATTAACCTAATGAAATTGTCTGCTGTGCGGTGCACGGAACTGTGTATGCACATTTGCAGCAAGGGCAAAGCAAAAGTTGTATTTCCAAATACCCACTTAAAACATCAACACAGTTTGGTTTATCAAATGACTGACGTTATAGGGTCAAAATCAAATCGTATGATCTTTATGTAGTGGAGGCCATTGAAAGTATAAAAAAGGAATCGAGATATAGATCTGTATTTTAATCAGATTGTGGGACAGGGTTAGGAGATGGCAGGATTTTTTTTTTTAAATACCGGTATTTGAATATGTATACCGGTGCAAGGAAAGGGTGCCTCCTAGTCATTCCGGTGGGATTAAAAGCCACAGACAAATCTGTGAGTGTGTATCATATCCTTTGAAAGATGACACTGAAAGGAAGTAGCCCAACTGTTTTGTACATGTGACCAGAAAAAATAATATGTTAGTCTCAAATTTACCAAAGTTTTGATGAGACATTTTAGTTCATTCAGGTTTTAAATCTAGGATGACATGTACCTATTGTTAAAAAATATATTAATGCATTAAATGCAATAATTTAAAAGTTGAAAAATGAAATACACAACAATTCAGTAGGTATAATGGTGCTAGAATTACACAAAAACCACAATGTCAACTTTATTTTAGAATCCATTAATTTCTTGATGTACAATTAATATTTGTTTGCCAGTGCAGTGACAAATTGTTTGAGACACACCACCATTGTTCAACTTAAGAGATCATATGTAAATTGTAATAAACATGTAATACAATTTTATGGAGATTTTAAGAGATACTTTTGAATGAACCTATCATCAGCTCATAAAGTCATTTAAGTTTCAGGAATTTTAATTCTTTATATTTGTGGCAACATTTTGTAGTTTTGGAAGGCATTCATTATACTGAATGGAGTTAATCTATAATGATAATAAACAATGGAAGTGTCTACTGAGTTGACATTGTTACAATAACAATGCATTGTTTACATCTAGTTTAACAGTATTACATCTTCTACAAGTTCAACACAAGTTCAATATTTATATTATGTAATATATTTGCTAGGTTATCAGTGATGAATTCACAGATTGTAGCTACCATACCCTAAATCTTGAAAAGAATTTAACACCCTATATTTATGTTAATTTGTGACATGTGGTAAGAGCTGTTCAGGTAAAGCACACCACACCTTGTGGACAATATCTTTCACTACTTGTAGTTATGGTGATTCCAGAAAAGAAATTTACAATACTGGTGCCTATGGTACCTCAATCTGATTAAACACACATCCTATTTCGTTTTGGGTTTTAGTCAAAATTTCGTTTTACTTATCTTTACTACACTAGGATCTGGAAGAATTGTTATCATTGACAGGTTCTAAATGGTACGTGTGAGGGATCAGCCACTGAAACTAGTGTGTTTTGCATGGAACTGTGGGTAATCCACTAGTATTAGTAATGTCAATGATGATTGGTTAATCAAATGTTTGATGTCATAGGGTCAAAGGCCGCTTGTATCACCTCTCGTATGACCTCTGAGTTGATCTGTCACAACAACTGATCAGATCTTCATATAGTGTATGCCATCAAAAGTATAATAAAATGAATTATAGATTTGTATATTTCAATCAGATTGGTGGTCCCTGATTAGATATCTGTAGGTTTGTAAATGAATAATAAAATGTACAGTTGAGTTTGACACCCTTGGTATCGTATCATTACTGTACTCTATAACAGTGTCTACAAGAACAAGAACTAGGGTATGTTGAAATATAGTTTGTTTGTTGGGTGTAACTTTCACACCAAATAATTCTTTCTTATAAATTGCTATTGTGCCGTGACTTTAAACATTGATATAGATTATACAAGAGTAGACCTACTTTATTCTAAATATTACTCTCACAGTACTGAAGTCATTTTCTGCACTATTTTACCAGTTTAATCGATTGGATTAGTGATTGTATTGATGGGACCATGAGAGGCTCTTTATCTTCCCCAGTTCAACCAAACCCCAAGCACTGGTCTTCACACTTTTCTGAAAAATTTAAAAGTTTGTTCTCGTAATTCATAAAAAAAATTGGAAATAAATCTAAAAAGAAAGATCGGGTGTCAACCCCCAATAGTGATACCGGTAGACAATATGAAAAGGTTTGTTTGTAAGTGACCGAAACATGTGACTTCTTTCTTCTGAACTAGTGGCAAGTGGTTTCAACTGTTCTTCGTCATATACTTGAAGCAATGGTCCGAGAAATCCCTCTCTGGCCGTTGCTGGATTGGCTTCTGATTTCTGATACTTGAGCTTTTGAGGGAGTGTGTGTATTCTCCCCGTTCAATCAGATCTATCCCATGTACAGGAACATGACAGCCTGTCGTTTACTATGGCGTCTTCCCGTAAACTTTGGACAGTGATTTAAGGCATTAAAAATGGTGAAAGTATTATTCGTCTTCATACAGCATGGTTTACATTGTTGATAGCCTCGTTTGTCACACAATTAGTTTCCCTACAATATTCTGCTATGCACTGGTTAATTGGGCATAATAAAATCGTGAGTCATGACGTAACATTATGTTAACATATTTGGTCCAATTTGGAACTTTTTTCAAATTTAACGATTTTGTTACGCAGTAAGCCATTGGTTGTTAAATGCGACTGTTAACCAATAATAATTTAGAACAAGAATTTTCTCTATTTACAGCAGTGAGTAGTGGGATTAGCTCTAATCAAACGGAACACTGTGAGGAGTATGGTTCTTCGTATAAGACAAAGTGTTACATACATGTAAGGCACTCCCACTCCTAGTCCTATGCTGTTTTTGGGGGTTTGATATTATTTCCAATTAATAAGGTATTTTAGCAGCTTTTATTTTCAAGATCAGACCAGGGAACTATAAACTTCATTTCCAGTAGGTAATGAAAGTAATCTTAATCTGAGATGAACAAATACATTCTATCGTATACAGAAACAAATAATTTTGTAGGAATATAACAGCCCTAAATTTTAATACTGTACCAGAATTAAATATGAAAAATAGCCAGGTGCACCTATTTTTGTCGTATTCATAACAGGATATGCAATATGAAAATATTTGTAGTTAAAGTCTATTAAAGGGAATGGAAGCTTATTGATGCTATTTCCTGAAGCTGACAAATGATTTAGGGTGACCTAATTCTTGCCTCAATAAACTTCTTACTAAAAATGTCCGACAAGCAAAATTTTGAAATAGCATGCCAGATATGTTCAATATTGTACCTAACCACTCCAAGAGCCACATCTAAATGTTGGTGAAATTATCAGTTTAAACTTTTTTATGGCCTCAACATTATGTTGTAAAATACAAAAGGATTAGACAAAAGTTATAACAAGTTTATGAGATCTTGCCCCGAGTTCACACAGTATTCTCATATTTAAGTTAAGGATTTAATTAAGATTGTTCGTTTTAATGCATCTAGAATATAGCCCTAGTCCTTTTGTTGTTTAAATGTATCAAATATGTCAATAAGAAACTATGTGCAAAGTTTTGTGTTTCTTGATCAAAACTATTTCTCATTAACAGTGATTGAAAGATGAGTAAATTCTTGACTTAAGTCTGAGAGTGCTTTGTGAACTGTCCAGGTACTCCCAGGGATGTGCAAACAGTGCTTGCTTTTAATACAGTAGCATCTGCTTGTGAAATGAATGTCATTTGTTTGTGAAATTCACATTATAATAACTGATAATGACCGTCTCTATATAGCAGTGGTAACATAAATAGCAAATTGTTATATTATTGGGAGATCCAGTCTGTTCAATAGAAGTGGACATTTATTTGATTGGGTATATATTGGAATCAGTATTTTATTCATTAGCCCAGTGATAACAATGAGGAATATAACATTTAAAAGAACTTTATTTAAATTAGAACAAATGGAGTGGTTTGGGTAGTAAAGCTGTCAACAATACACATTAAAGAAGACAGTGACTTGTTTTTGTTTACATATCTGATCAGTTGATCGGTAATGATCTTCAGTTTTTCCATTGTAAACCAAGACAACTTGAGAATATTTTATTGCAGTTGAATGAAGTAGTGTATCTACTGTGTATAAGTGTATATTATACATTTTATATAGCTACTGTATATAAGTTGAATGAAGGGGTGTATTTATCTGCTTACAATTAAATTGAATTAGGGGTGTATATAATACTTTTTATAGCTACTGTGTATAAACTGAATAAAATGGGTTTATATTATACATTTTATATAGCTACTGTGTATAAGATGAATAACAAGCGTATATATTATACATGTACATTTTATCTAGCTACTGTGTATAAGTTGAATGAATGCATGGATATATATTTTGTGTAGCTACTGTGTAAAAGTTGAAAGAAGTCAATATACAATTTATATAAGTACTGTGTATTTGTTTGTACAAGTATAATAAATTACATAGCTACTGTGTGAAAGAGGGAGTGTATATTATATATTTTATATAGCTACTGTGTATACCGGTAAGTTTAATGAATATGTGTATATATTATAATTTTATATGGCCACTGCGTGAAAGAGTAAGTGTATATTATATATTTTATATAGCTACTGTGTATAAGTTTAATGAATAAGTGTATATATTATAATTTTATATGGCTACTGTGTGAAAGAGTGAGTGTACATTATATATTTAGCTACTGTGTATATATAAGTTTAATGAATATGTGTATATTATATATATTATAATTTTATATGGCTACTGTGTGAAAGAGTGAGTGTACATTATATATTTAGCTACTGTGTATAAGTTTAATGAATATGTGTATATTATATATATTATAATTTTATATGGCTACTGTGTGAAAGAGTGAATGTATATTATATATTTTATATAGCTACTACTGTGTATAAGTGTAAAACAGAGAGTGTATATATGGGTGGACTGTTTAGTAACGGAACCTATGTGTGAATCATCTGAAACTAATATGTTTAATTTTAGTACAACACTTGAGATATATATAACATTACAAGTGTTCTTTTATTCATATCCTATCGGAACAACAAAGAATAGACTGAATTAACATCTAAAAGTCCTAGCCAGGACATTGGGAGAATTAAAAGTAAGAACACAAGATACAATTTCAATAATGAACAATTACTGAATTCAGTAAAATTGTATCCTGCCTTTATATGTTCCATTACAAATGAAAACTTGAAAACTATGAATATTATGTTATTTTAGTTTTACTGCAATATTCTCAACAAGATTGCAGGTATAAATGTCTGTCTGATAAAACCTCTATCAATAATCATCAGAATTCTTAAATATTTAATAAGGCATGTCTTTATTATGTAATATAATAAACCCTGCAAGTCTCATTTCAATCAATAACCTAATGCAGATTTATGTGTTGCCTTATAGATGCTCACCTTATATAAACATATATAATCTAAACATGTATGCCCTGTATTTGTAGGGGGATCACGTGGCTCAATGGATAGGGCGCTGGCTCACTAGCCTGGAGGTCGGGTGTTCGATCCCTGCATTGGCCGAGAAAGTTCATCTTGATTTTCCGGCGTGGTTTCCCCTTGTCTGACAAGGACAGCTGTCTAGTCGTTCGAATGTGATGAAAAAACGAGGTCCCGTGTATACATTGGCGTGTACGTAAAAGATCCCCTGGCAGTTGAAATTCAATATAACAGTAGGCCGTATCGGCGCTGCCTGGGCAAAATTTCTATGGAAATCCTTTATTCTATGAATAGCTTCTCCTGTTTCAAGAATTGCTACGAACATCTGAATTAACCTAATTAAATGTTAAGGAAATGTGTCTTTCCTTGTTGATCTACCATATTTGCAGTAATCTTATTATAATATAAGCACCCTCCCATATCTTGGTCTTCCTTTCAGTCCAGTACTTAAATTAGCTTGGTCTTGGTAATTGTTGTATTACTCACTTGATGACAGAGACTAAGCCTCATGTCAACTCCATGGGTAGCCAATCAAATACTAAATTTGGCGGTAATCAGACAAAGTTACGTTGATGGGACAAAATATCTTAATGGAAACCATAGCACACTGTATGGCTTATGCCCAGGTTAGGTGCAGAAGAGTAGGGCGTTAAGTCCCATTTTATTTCATTTCCTGTATTTGTGCAATGCTGGTACCTACTGGTAAATATTTCTATGGAAATCCTTTATTCTATGAATAGCTTCTCCTGTTTCAAGAATTGCTACGAACATCTGAATTAACCTAATTAAATGTTAAGGAAATGTGTCTTTCCTTGTTGATCTACCATATTTGCAGTAATCTTATTATAATATAAGCACCCTCCCATATGCTGGTTTTCATGGAACAATAATGAGTGTAAATTATTGTCTTCATTTTGAGGTTTAGACATGTACTAACACTGCCTTATGATTTGTTATAATTTTTCTTTAGTAGATACCCTGGTACATGGATGCTGTCTTTTAAGTGTTCACATATTATAGCCTCTTTATTATTCATTTTCCTGTTTGTGATTTTTCCAGGAATAAAATGGTTTATATAAACAGACAGTTCCTTGTATGTTCAAGCTGACAACATTTCGATGGTAAGTAAAACTACTGATCCTATAATAAGTACATGCATGTGGATTGGGCTAGGCTTAGTAATTAAGCTACTTGGATGTCAGGACAAGACTTAAAAAAAGATAATCCTTGATTTGACATCATCAGCAGATTTTTAACAAATCATACACAAGCCATGTTTATTATGTGTGTACTGTTAGAGAAGAAAAATAAGATTAAGATTATTCAATATAACCTGACCTATATTATATTAGTCAACAATATGATACATACTTTACAGTAGTGTAAGTAATGTAGGATTTTAAAGCCCCAATAACACTCTTGTTGTAATTGAATAATATGTCCCAATCTTTATTCTGGCCAACAGATTGTATTATTTTACAATATTCCAATTAACTGATGATACAAATTTCATCTTAACACACCTAATTTAAAGAATTGGAAAAATTCAACTACATGATTTGAAAAGGTTAACGTAAACCTTTTCAGGTGTGACTTGGATTTTAAAATATTTTTGAACCCTCTGAACAAGTAAAATATGATGTAATGGATAATTTACACAACAGGTAGGACAAATAAACATCTGGTACTTAGAATAAGACTATTATTTATTTTCTAGAACTGCCAAGCCAGCAAGAGTGTTATTGTCCCTTTAATGATTAGAAGTTTTATTCTATTGGACACCAGGAATTAAGTTACTTACCGGTAGTTGATGAATATTGCTTACTTCTATAATCGATCAAAAATGTCTGGGGTTTAAGGTCTCATTATTGCAGTGCTTTTGTAAATTTTGAGACTAACAAATGGTAATTTTCATTTCTATACTCATGTGTTATTATGTTATGTATAAATTATGTGTATTAGTATGTGTTTTTTCAATGGAGCAAATTATGGAAATCTTGATTTTGATTTGATTGAGTGTCCTAGCCACACAACTTCCATGTACGACCCCTATCTTTTACAAATGAAATGATTATCTTTGTAATTCCTGAATTGTCGAGGTATTCATAAAGTAATATTGTCTAGTGGATGAATTAGATTTGTTTTATATTGTAGAACAATGGGAGCTGCACACAGTAAAAGACAAAAATACAAACGTAAGAAAGAGGAAGTTGATGACTCGTTATATCGAGATTTAGAGAGATTGCGAAGTTTGTCAAAAACGAGATTAAATCGTTTATCGGCAGACATCGAGAACATGAATACAGCAGATTATTTACCCCATGAATATAAAATGTGTGATTCGGTTGAGGAAAGTAGTGTTCCTACAGTAACAGATAATCCCACAATTCAGCATAATATCAACTTGAAATACCCACATAGTGTTCGACATATAAGTCTGGATGATCATCCAGTGCTTACAAAACTACAAAATAAACAAAACGCCAGACTGGAAAGTATGGAACAGCGTATGGACAGAATTCGAACAAATGCAATGCAAGCTGCAGAGAGACGTAAATTTGCACATATGTTTAAAGCCAAAAACGATGTGGATCGAACAAATGAATTACTTAAAGAAGCAACCGATGCATTGGAGGAGATGAAACGCCAGCAGAAACAAAATAGAACTTTAACGGAGCACGGTGATCAAGGGGAGATTATTCCCGTTAAAATATTACAGAAAGATTATCACCATGGTGACCAGGGCAAGAAGAAACACGTGAATGTTTATCAAGATGATCAGACTTTACTTATAGGTGGTCTTAGACTTAGTAAGTATTATTCTTGTAGATAACAATGTTAATTCATATAAAACTCCTTGTTGTAATGAGTTCAGATGGTAGGAAAATGCTGAGGTCCTCCCTTGTACTAATTAACGTGCACATATAAGAGTCCTCGACAATGAAACATTACCAGCAATTCTTCTGTACGGACAGAGTTTCCCTCATAGCATACTATAGAATTTACTCATCATCATTAGTCCAGTTGGTGCAGAAAAGTAAAATTAGGATGTCAAACCCTATTTCATTTATATCCCTTTCATATTTTACTGAACATCAGTATATACTGGCCAATCAAGTGAAAGATTCGTTCAGCTCCCATTGATTTAAAACTCATGTCCATAAACTAGAATGTTTGTCACATCAGCTGATATCTGCATGTGTAGTATATTTGGCCTGTAATTAAATAAGTATTTCAAAAATAGAAATTAGAATAATAGCATGTAATTATTTTATACTTTCAGATGATCCAATCACATGGCTACTTCTTCCTCTAATGCTTCCAATCGTTTTAATCGTGTACCTGATGCGTGGAATAATGACGCATCACCCAAACAGGAAAAAACAGAGTTCCCCCGCTAGATAAATTAACGCTACAGCTCCACAAGGCCTTATGAACAATGTTTATTGTCACAAATAGTGCTATATCGATTATTCTTATTTTATTTGACAACTCTTGTTGTTTATATATCTATATATATATATATATATGGTTAATACTAAGAATTGTAAAAAAAAAGTGTATTATTTTGTAGTGGTTTCGAAATTAGGAAATATACAGGTTGGAGTTATCTCCCTTTAGCTATCCATGAAGCAAATGAGTCATTGGCTAATTGTGTGTAGATATAGGCTTGGTTTAATGCTATATTAGTGTTAGGCACTTTGTGTTCGTTAAACTTAAACCACAAATAAACAAAATTTTGGCAGATCCATATGATGTAGGAATTAAAATTTACCGGGTGCTTTCAATAAGTAGAATTACAGATCTGATATAGATATTTCAAACAGATATCAAATAGCCATTAAAATCTGAAGATCTAAATATAGAAAAGTATTTATTACCAAACTACGTTTTGATTTATCAGTACTCTTGATACCATCAGTTGGTTGTTTACGAGCAAACTATTTGAATCTGTCTGTCTGTACATATGGACTTCTGTGGATTTAGAGTTATTGACACTCTAGTGTAGGCCTAATTATGATTAGAACCAGACATAAAGTACATGTAGCCTATCCTGAAGGTTCATCTTGGCTAACGTTGAAATTTAATCGCCAGCGCATTGTAGTACTGCTTACTGTACTTATTACCATATAGGAGATTAGCCCAGTGTAGTTAAACGTTTTATTATCAAAGGTAACCTGATGTCAAAAATCATATTTTCTGGTCAAAAATAAATGTGGTGAAAAGTTCTAGTCAAATTTATCAACATGGTACTATGTTGTAAATGATAATGGTCACTATGTGTGAGACTGCTAAATTTAGCTTATCTTGGTCTTCCTTTCAGTCCAGTACTTAAATTAGCTTGGTCTTGGTAATTGTTGTATTACTCACTTGATGACAGAGACTAAGCCTCATGTCAACTCCATGGGTAGCCAATCAAATACTAAATTTGGCGGTAATCAGACAAAGTTACGTTGATGGGACAAAATATCTTAATGGAAACCATATTTCATAAGATGAAAATTATGCAATTTTGTTTCAAATTTTAAAACTTGCCAAACATTTAGCAAAATATACACCCCTCTTTATCAAGGCTAGTTAACATATTGAACTAATTGGAAGACGGAGATAATAATAGCTGTATATAGTATTTATTTAAAGCCATGACTAAAAATATTTTGTTCGAGATTATATTGTAATTAAATGAATTACATGCATAATATTATATAAGTACATTTATATGTTGATTTTTAATTTCATTTATAACCCTACTAAAGTCGATTTGGCATATAGGTCGAATATCTTTTTCTGGAGACACGATTAACCAGATTTCATTACTTGTTTCAATTGTATCATGATTGGATGAAATTTCCAGAACTGTAATATCGTTTCAGCCAATCAGATGTATTTGACCTATGTAATAGGTTAAATGTCCGTTCTTGATATTATTGCGTCTGCTATGATGGGAAAACTGGTTTTAGCCTTCTATACAGCTTTTTGTTAATTATGAAATGTTAAATCTTGTGAATATATAAATATTATAATATGGTATATGTAGAATGTAAGTTAAAATTTAGACGACTTGTATTATAACTTAGATACGGGTCTTAATTATTAATTCGTATTGTTTCATTTTGTTGTGTAGGGCCGCGGGAAGTTGACGGTTGTATTCATGTAAAGGCTGATTTAATAAACTTATGTCCGAGTGATCGTCAAAACTTCATTGATAGTAAACTTTTTGTTTATTTGAGGTTTTAATTTCCTTTTAAACTTTTTGTTTATTTGAGGTTTTAATTTCCTTTTTGTTTGATTTTTGACAAATCCAAGCATTGTGCCTCTTAAAACATAAAGAAAGTTTACATATATTATTGGTATTCTGGATACAACCCTAACTTTACGAGACTACATGTTTGTAAATTAAGAGTTTAATCGACTTACTCATTTATTTTGTATAAAAATAACAATAGTTTTATAGTGCATCATCCCTCATTTCCTTTTATTTTAACACTCTCCATTTATACATAGCTAATGGGGCAGATCATTAGCTATTGAATCAACATCTATTTCTATAACTGATGGGATTGTTGAATAAGCCTTTTTCATATATTGCAATAAATGCAGAACTCCACGACCACAAGTGGCTAATTTCAAAAGATATATTAGTGGTACCCCATCTGTTAGTATTGATAGTCCAGTCCTATAGTTATAATTTACATTCTTGGAATCGAAAGAGGGGATTTTATTTTTTTATTTCTGTAATCTATGTAGGCTTGAACTTACAGGTAATTTACAATCAAAATGTGAGTTCTTTCAGAATAGAATGGTTTAGCAAGACTATCCTATTTCCTGAAGTTTATTTATAAGGAAGGGCCTTAACTAGAATGTTAGAGACATTAGTCGTTAAATGTTTTTTTCATATATACAGATATTATAACCTCTGAAAATAAATCATATACATGTATATACAATTTGTTATAAACACAAGACAATCAGATATCAACATATATATTTCTAAGGCTTACATCTGTATTGGCAGATAGTCTGATCTTTCTAAAAACAAAGGCTAAGACTTAACAGATGTTAATATATGTTCACCCTTGGCAGATATTGTCCTTTGTATTACAAAGGATTGAAAAATTATATGTACAGCCTTATGCCTTTGTTTTAGGGATGCGACATTGAAAATGAAATGAAATGGGGTTTAACGTCTTACTATGCGACATTGAGGAAATAGGAGAGATCTGCAGCAATAAGCAGCAGCACTGGAGCAGACAAGACGTTGTGATGAAGGTTATGTACTAGCCTCAAATTTGTCACTTATGTACTTGTCTTGCCTACATGAGGATGCCTGATTGACTCTAACAGACAAGTGACATCCCTAACTTTGAAACAAAATGTGTTTATTTATTTTTCAAAGTATCTATTAAAATCAGTATTATCTGTAGTGTAATAATTCAGTTTATTTTGTTTTGTTTTATATATTTTTTTTAATTCATATTTAAATTATTTTTAACACTTTTTACTGAATACATCTATTATTTTGTTGGCAACAGGACTGGAGAATTTCATACAGTAAATTTTAAGTTTTGAAAGGACATGCACCTTCTGATTTGTGTTAAACCAGTATTGTGAGGTATGTAAAATAAACATCCACATCAAAGGCCCTACTCCTTTAATGTTTAGAGTTAAATGTGTATTGGTTTGCTTCTGTATTTATTTCGAATGAAGCATTGGATACACAATGGTGCCCAGGTTTATTTTAATCATTAAAGAAAAAATGACAGGATTCAACCCATGTTATAGGGTTCACCTAAGTTAACCATGTTATAAAATGGGCTTGATTTAAGTACTGTTGCAAGGCTGAACTTTAGCCTCGCTATTAAGTGAACCTATTTTAGCCATGTTATTAAGTGAGCCTATTTTAAGCCATGTTATAAAGTGAGCCTAATTTAAGCCATGTTATAAGAAATTGTATCTGCATGTATTGTATATTTTGATTGAATAAAATTACATTGTTTCTAGTCATAAAAAAATCTTTGTCTATTCAGAATTTCTGGCCAAATTCTGCCATCCTTCCCTCATTTACACCATTGATCAAAGCCCAGCTTAACCGGAGTGGGGCCCTGGGAATGACTAGAATTGCAGGGCCCCTAATGTGACGAAAAGATTATTTCTTACCCCTTTGAATTGCACGCATACGTAACACACAATTTTATACGGTCTGTAATACAAGAAAACTTACGTAAGGTCAGTTCCGAATTGTATACAATGCGCGGAAATGACATAAGACGACATATAACTGTTATAACTAGTGAAATCGCCGCTAGAGGCCTAGACCGATCATTGAGTTGTTGGATAGTCCAGTCTCCGCCCTCGCGGCTTAATCTATGACCGTGAAACTTTCATCTGAAATTGTTTCTCCTTTTGCCATGAACGGCGGGGCCCTGGGCCTGTGGGACCCTCAGGCCCATGCCTAAACTGGGCCTTGCCATTGATACTACTGGAGACTGTCCTTACAGTGATTTTTGCTCAATTACTGAGACAAATTGCCTGAATGAAACATTGCTATTCATTGTTGACTCTGGGTGTCTCCATTATTTGAGTTCTGCAAATGGTATAGAGAAGGATACGGCATAACATTAAAAGAGTTGAAAGTTAAGTTCCTTAGTGCTGAATAAAACATTTCATTTCTATATTCTGGTCTGCCAGCTATAAATGGATACCAATGGGATCAAGGCATGTTGATTAAACAAATAACTCTTCTTGTGCTCAATTGGTAGCTTCCTCCACAAGAACTCAAAAGCAAAGTTAAGTAATTAGACTTTACCTGTATCTGAGAAACCAAGAATGATCATACAATGTTGGTATCTGATTGGACATTGAGGAATTGAATACAGTATTATTTTGCCCAATCACTACAATTGATAAAATAGAGTTGAAATTCACCACATCTATTATCAGAACTGGCCGATAGGAAGAATAATTAATGCCAAGTCATTTCACAATGTTACAGTCGCATAATCGAGCACATTTCCCCCTTCGTGTGGTTCTTTGAGCATATTGCTTAGTGGTTTAAAAGTAAAGAGCTTTATCTTTCACCTTTCTCATCTCAGATAAATTTTAATTCTGGTGTGGCCTAATAAAATATAGCCACATAGCTGCATGCATGTATATCTTAGAAAACCCCCCAAAATAATCCATATTCCTTGTCTTTTTATTTTATGTTATTTTGATGAAATTTTACTAACATCAGATTTACAGATTGCAACTTATTACATCATCATTTTACAGGCATATATTTGTCAAAAATCTTATCACTTAACACTTGAAATGAAAAACAAAAGATGTGCATTAGATTTTTAATAATACTACTTGATTCTAAAGAATTTAAGTATTTATGGGGTACATCTTACTAGTGTATATTCTAAAGGTGTGGTGCAGGCCTTTTACTTTTAAAATTGTTCCAGTGGGTTTTTGTCATGCTATGTTTACTTCTGATTAGCAAGATATGTTTTCCTTAGAATATAACATTTTTTAGCATTATCCAAATACCTTTTTTTTTTAAACATATGGAGAGCTTAGAACCAGAGTGAATATCTCCAAAAACATGATGTTGAGATAACTTATATCTGAACCCTCTCAAACTGGTTTCAATGAAATATTTCACGACACAAACAACTTAAAATTGAAGTAAACCCAGCTGAATTTCCATACTGGTATTAATTATCACTAAATTCCTGGTTTGAAACTATCCTTCAATCAGGTCAGGAAATAACAGTTTTAGATGTACTTGACAAAATGTCAGACACTAATGAAATAGTACCTGACATTTTCAACTTATTGCTGGACATGTATTAATAATACCATAAAGAAAGACAAAATAAGTGCCGGACAAAATAACAGACACCAGAGGTTTTGTGCCTGACAAAGCCTGAATTTGTGCAGGACATTGTCAGTGACAGGTGCCCAATTTCCAGGTTTGCTTTCAATATTGAAAAACTAAAACCAATATTAAAAAGTATATGTAATAAAGAAATGAAATCTACCTGTATCCTATACATTAAAGTTTAAACTTCAATTATTTTAATTAATTATGCTTTAAAAATAAAAAAATAAAAATAAACTCTCTGTATTTAAAGTCTCTGTCATTGACTGATACAAATTTCTATCATGCATAATAAATCTTTCATATATACAATCTTCATTACAACACTGATTTACTCTAAACCCCATTTTATTTCACAACACAGATTTTGGGGTTCTCAGAGCATAACAAATGAGATTCACTATAAAATTAATGGTGTTGGAGCTTTGGTCTATTGATTGACTATACAAATTCTGACAAAATTGACACAGGAACAATGCACAAATAAAGGTCACATTCAGAAGCAGGTATATTTAAGAAACAAAATTTGTAATATCATCCACGGGCAGTCTTGTAAAACCAAGAACATAGTTTCCAATACATCTGATAATGCTGACAGGCTACCATAGGCAATACCCCCTTTATAGTGTACTATGGTCTAGTTTGATCCAGGTCACACCCAATAAAATCACTAATTAATAGTCACACCCTTATTCTTAATTCCCAGCATTTCAATACTCCATCAATAAGAAGTGGTTGTCATGCAAGATACGCCCACATTTTGCTGGAGGACAGAGAACAACCTAAAAAAAAATGATTTTCCGTACAATCAGGGGTCATAAACCGGAAAGTTATGGTCTGATATGCATCAATATCGACAGAAACCGAGATCTTTGGGTTATAAACATACATTTTAGGTTTCATCAAAATCAGATACAAATGTGACCTCTAAAGTCTCCCCAAGCTAAAAACATGATTTTTCATACAATCAAGGGCATTAATTCATGAAGTTTCAGTCCAATATGTGCTAACATCGAAAGGAACCCACATCTGTCGGATATATACATGTACCTATATTTCAAGTTTTGTCAAAATCGGATTATAATTGTGTACTTTCGAGTGTCAACAAACAAAATGTGGATGGTCAGATGTCCAGACAGAAAGGGGCGACGACAATATACTTCACATGAAAATGAGGGTGTATAATTAAAGTGCATGTGAATTATATTTTAGATAACAGCATTAAAAATTAGTGTTAATCACCAATATATGCTCAGATTCAGAGTACTAAACAAATTTTACTACATCACATTCTATCTACAAGGATTTCAACAATAATTCTAATAATTGGGAGAGCACAGACTAGACACTAATATATTATAAAGATCTTTGGGAGCCATACCAAAAATTGCTTTAATTGAGCTCTGCCTTGTAACATTGAAAACTATAGTGAGGCAATATTAATAATAATATATGAATGAAAAGTTTGTAATAACTAACAACTTCAGCACATTTATATCACATTTTCCTCTAAACAGTCCTGATCAACAACTGCTTAGTAAATTTGTCCCTTTAAATCCTTGTTCTTGTCGTGGTGGAGCTGAAAACACAAAATAAAATATCATCATGTTAATAATAGAGATGTATTATTAGAGTATTAAATACAATAGCACAGCAAAATGAAAAGTCATATCAGGTTTCTAGAAAGATTTAGTATCCTCTGTCTCATGGTTATTGATAAATATCACACTGTATGTTGTCAAGTATGGCATTTTCCCAATCTTCTGAAGATCATCATCTGATCATCATAAGGAGATTGGAAATTCTTGTCTATATATATTTATCTGGACAAAAAGCTGTGCTGATATTCCAGTGATTAATTTCAAAGGATAGACCAGAATATAAGACATGTAGAATAGAATGTTTCGATATTATCATAACTGTTTTTATTACATCTGTATATCCAGTCTTAGAATATCTATCAATCCTTTTTAAACTTACAATATCTATTAACAGATATATCAGTGGTAGCAATGCTGTTTTAAACATACAATATCTATTAACTGTTTTAAACTGACTGTTTTAAATTAATCATAGAACAAACCTGACATTAAATCTTCTATAACTGTTGACTCTTCATTTGGTTCATCAACCTAAAATACACCATTAATACAGCATCAACATTATCATCATGATTATTATAAAGATTCATGTATGACATAATTTCCACTAAAGTCGAACTCTTAAGCGTTTCATAAAAGATCCCTTTTAAAAATCATTTACCACAAATAAACACTTTTAATTTTTATTTAATTGGCAACAGAAAGACAATACCCTATACAAATATGTTGACAAATTGAAACGAATATAAACTATATCTCTATTCATTATCTAAAAACATGATCCCGCAATGCGATCATGATTTATCCAGTTAAAACCTTCCAAACAACTATACCTGACCTCCTTTCTCTTACCTTTAATAATATACTACATGCTGGATAAACCTTTAATTCTTGTAATGTTGAAGCATTATCCTGGAGTAATCTTCCATCTATCCATAAATTCTGATCAAAAGGCGGGACGGAAAACAAATTCATTATCTATGGAGTAGATAAAAAAATTATGAAATTCAGAAAAAATATAAACTATTTGTGTTTTAATAATGACATACTAACATTTAGACACACCGTAGAAATTCCGATATCTTGAACTTTTGTGCCAGAAATATATCAAAAAATCAATAAAAAAATAAGATAAAATCTTGCTCAGACACCTGAGAGACTGTACTTGATAAAGCTTAGATGTACATTTGACAATTATTTGCATTCTTGAACAGATAGATTACTAGGCAATAAAACATATGTCCACAGCAGCTAAGTCGTCCAAACAGTTTCAAGATAAAATTTCTACATGGTATAATATCATTGACGAAATTCAATAGATTTCTTTGTTTCTCTAATTTAAATAAAGCATATAAATTTCATATATTTGTCATTAAAACATTCACAAGGTTTAACAAAGCGAAACAAGAGCCATAACTTCAATTCTTATATAAAGTTTAAAAGACCGGATTATATTAATGTATTCTGTAGAGTGTTCACAACAGGGAGAGGACAATGGGGGCATATTATAAACAACTTATTAAACTCCCTCAAAAAGTGTGGTCATGACATATATGAACGTAGTAGTTATCCCAACTGTTTGTGAAAATACATGTATTCTCATTTATTCTAATTCATTCATCTCACATTCTGATTGGTTGAGGAGTTATACACTCATGTTTATAAACCAATAACAATCACCATACTTTACCTTGACTTTAAGATCTTTAAGTGTCATGTCAGATGATACAGTCACTTCTTTCTCCCCTCGCAGTTTTCTACGTCTTTGACTCTTTCTTCGAGAAAAGTCAAAATCAAAATCTATCTTCTGTATCTTATCAGGTGGTTCTTCAACTTCATTTGTCTAAAATATAAAGTTTCCAATAGAGAGAACGAGAAAGAAACAGGGTTAAACGCCCATTCAACACAAACAATGTCATTTTGAAATTAACATATGGTTCAATTTAATTTCAGTAATTCGCTTGCGTGTAGGGGTCTTTAGTTAGCAGTGGGCATATTCCTGAAGCAATGGCCAGAGAAATCCTTCTCTGCCCATTGCTGGATTGACTTCTGATTCTTGAACTTTTGAGGGAGTGTTTCTATTCTTCCCGTTCAATCAACATGACAGTCCTACGTTTAATCTGGGTCTTCCCTAAAACTTTGGACAGTGATTTAAGGTATTAAAAATGGTGAAAGTATGTTCGTTTCCAAACAG
The DNA here is from genome assembly GCA_963678685.1 of Patella ulyssiponensis. Lineage (NCBI taxonomy): Eukaryota > Metazoa > Mollusca > Gastropoda > Patellidae > Patella > Patella ulyssiponensis. The sequence continues at coordinate 19,509,278 of OY783232.1, forward strand.
CATTGTTTACATTTCATTCGACTTGATAGCCTCGTTTGTCACGCAATTAGTTTTACTGCAGTATTCTGCTATGCAGAGCTGGCCACGAATAAATTGATGGCGAGAAGATGACTGCTCTCGCAAATTTAGGTTTGGGCGAGCAGGGCGAGCAATAAAAATTGCTCACGTAAAATGTTGCTTGCGTGAGCACACATTTTGTAACATTATTTCAATATAAAATCAATTTGTTGCCTGGATACTTTTGTTAAAAAACTAATGACAAAGCTGTTTAAAGTCGGTAATATATATTTTTTTTCAATTCTTTATTTACATAGTGATAGTACTATGAGTTGGCACTAGACTAGTAGTATAACAAAACAAACAGTTTTGCAACAACTTAACATTACAAGGCGGTTATTCTATCATTAATTGGCACTAGCATAACAAAACAACAAAATAAACGATTGAGCAACAAAATTGCTCTTTCTGGCACAGAGTTTGCAGTAAACATGTGTGACCATCGCTTTTCTGTTTTTGACAGTGATACTCTTTTTTATAACCAATTTCCGTACGGATTTCTTCACCCCATGACATAAATTTATGTGGATAGGGCAATCAGGTTTCCTTTGGCCATAATTACGCTTAGATTGAAAATTATACGACTGCACAATGGGATTAAAACCGAAGTTCTGATAAAATAAGAAATACCGATAAATATAAGTTTGAAACGTGTTCATTTAGCGTGAAAGGTACCAGCGTGAAATGCCAAATCATCCGGATGTAAACCAACATTCTCTACTTTAGACTCGATTATCACGCGTTTGTTACTAGTGTTCATGGGAAAACCAGTCATGACGTTCAGGTATAAAGTGTATTTTTAGTAACATGACTTCATTAGCCAATCAAATTTAAGGACGAAATGTCGCGTGCAGCTTGATGAATCTCAGTTTGACAGACGAATTTATGACGTTATTGACATTGTTGGATTAGTTTCGGCAATAAACTTGTCGATATTTTGATTATTTTTAAAGGTTTTCCTTAAAATTTTGCGCGAGCAACGAACAGCTCGCGTGAATGTTGATTTACGCGAGCACAGCGCGAGCGCGAGCAAGTGCTCGCGTCTCGTGGCAAGCCCTGCTATGCACGGGTTAATTGGGCATAATGAAATCGTGAACCATGACGTAACGTTATGTAAACATATTTGGTCCAATATTGGCACTCGTTTTCAATGTAAAGCTTTTGTAAAGCAGCTAGTCGGACTACTGACCAATCAAAATATAAAACAACAATATCCACTCATTACAGCAGTGAGTAGTGGGATTACCTCTAATCAAACGGAACACTGCGAGGAGTATGGCAGTGGGAGGAAACCAGAGGACCTGGAAAAAATCCACGAGGTTGGACAGGCGACCCTACTAATTGTCACATACAACAGTGGAATTGAAACCCCTCCTTGATGACAGACCTTATGATACAACACGCACATACAGTACTAACCATTCAGCCATCCAACCCCCCAAGTTTCCATTAAGTAAACCTAATCAAAATTAGATGACAATTTTTTATTGAGCTAGCACCATACTCAATGAGATATTTCCATCAGGAGAAAGAGAGATTCACAGATATAGACAGACATTAAAATGATGCTTAAATCAAATATGGTTTACAACCCTAATGTTTCTAATAAGTAAACCTAATCAAAATTAGATAGATGACAATTTTTTTATTGAGCTATCACCATACTCAATGAGATAGCTCTATCAGGAGAAAGAGAGATTCACAGATATAGACTGACATTAAAATGATGCGTAAATCAAATGTGGTTTAAAGCGCTACTGTTCTGCACCAACTGTGCTATTGATGGTAATTTTTTCCAGACAGCGGTGCTACGGCCAACTCTTATAACGATTTCCAGTTGCCAAGGCCCAAGAGATCCTTTACACGCATGCCAATGTGTGCATGGGGCCTTGGTTTTACATCCCATTCGAAAGGCTATATTATGTTGTCCCTTGCCAGGCCTTCTGTCCTGCACCACAGATAACGGGGACGACACCAGGATGGAACACAGGACCTTCCACTTAGTAAGCCAACATCTTACTCGCTGAGCCACCCCAGCACCCTCAAAATAATGCTAGTTACTGACCTGTATATGAGTATTATTGGTACCATTGTTAACTGGTAATGTTGTGTTATTATGGTTTTTATATACATATACTACACTATTTACAAATATATATCTCTTCTTCTCTTCTTCTAATAATCTCATTGATTGACATTCTTTACACACCACTAAAAATATACAAAATATAAATAGCCTTACAGTTTCGATAAAAAAATCATCCCCTTACTTGACCAAACACACTTTAATACTGTAGGCATAAATATCCTTATATCTTAAGTAAAAATATCCTTATATTTCATGTATAAACATCCTTATATTTTAAGTAAAATAATATCCTAATATTTTAAATAAATGTCCTTTTAAAGATACATTATGGGAGATTAGATAACGAGTTGGCAGTTCTTACTACAATAGTTCAAAACTAACTTATGTAAAGGCAAAAATCTTTTTTTTATATTGTAGGTAAAATTTCCTTATAATTCAAGTAAAAATATCTTATAATGTAGGTAAAAATATCTTTATGTTGTATGTCAAAAATATCCATACATTTCTCATTAAGTAAACTATACTTATATCAACAGTAAAAACGTCCTTATTTTTCTGATAAAAACATTCTTACATTTCAACCAAAAATATTCAAATATCCTTTTATTTCATGGAAAAAATCAGATATTTTAGTTTATATACACATAAAAATAGGGCTAGTTTTCTACTAGTGTGACTAATCAATGAATGTTATAATATAAAAACTCACCTGGAATAGTCAATGTTTGTATTTCACCAGTTTCTTCTTTATATCTAACAATATTTATATCAACATCACAGTTTGTATATTTACATAACTTCTCCCATTCACCAGGCCATAATAAAACACTACAACAGAAATACAACTCTTATTGGCAGTTTTACATGCATTTAATACAAAACAGGTAATTTGGGGACTAAAATATAATGGGACAAAACTCCAGAATTGATCTTAATAATAAAATTATTGTAAAGAAACTTACATTTCCGAATGATAATCTAGTTGTTCAGGGGATAAAATCAGCAGATTATGTTCACATAGTAACAGTTTATTATTTACATTAGTTACAGCAGGACTTCTACCACTATCTCTGTAAATACAAAATAATGGTGTTATATTTACAGAAAATTAATGTAGTTTATTCAAAATAACCATTGACTCACCTAATTATAGAAATTCTAACACAAAGAAAGAGCAAATTGTCTGTTACATCTCAGCTAGCTTTGGATTATCTTTTAATTAGGAGATAAACACTTCCTGTTTCGCATTTAGAGGGGTGTTATTGTCCAATAGACATGTCCTGAGATCATTAGGACCAGAGACGCGTAGCGTCGAGGGTTCTAATGTAAAATCTCAGGACATGTCTATTGGACAATAACATCCCTGTAAATGCGAAACAGGAAGTGTTTATCGACATTGTAATATACTTTTTTAGGATTTTAAAAGACATTACTAAAACAGAAGGGTGTTATTGTCCAATAGACAGTGTCTAATTGACCAATCAAAACGCGGGGTTTACCCTGAAGCATATTACAATATTGTAAATTACAATATTGTAATATGCTTCAGGGTAAACTATTTGTAATAGTTGCTCTAATATTCATGGGCCAATTAATTTTGTAGGCATATAAAAAGGAAAGGAAAAAAAGGAGAACCAACTTGATGTATTTTCTCCATTCAGATACGAAGACCTGACTGACGACATACAGCTCTAGATTAGATAAATCATCTAACACAGGACGTTTACGATCTAAATATAGATCTAATAAATCTGATTTCTGTTGATCTACACATCTCTTCTTCTGTAACTTTAATTCACATTTCTCTACATTTAAAGCCTGAAAATAGGAGAGAGATAAAATAGGACATCGATAAAATAGGATAAAACAGGACATAAAATAGGACATTGATAAAATAGAATAAAATAGGACATTGATAAAATAGGACATCGATAAAATCTAATTTTACACAAACATTGACCTACTGTACTTGTTCTCGAAAAAACAGACCATTCATTGTGCCCTGTTTAATTGGCAAAAATAATCTTTATTATGAGATAATTCATTTTCAATAACTTTTACTTGCGTTAGATTTAGTGTCAAATCATGGAACAAACCTTCCAATGTTAATAAAATAGATGGCCAAAACAAATAATTATATTGTCAAAATGTCTCTTGATTGAATAAGTGGTCTTCTTGAACGAAAATTTTAATTAAGGAAATTATTTTGGTTAGTCCTTACCACAGGAGCTCAGTTTAATATTCATCATAATCTTTGTATCTGCAGTTGAAATTATTTTTTCAATAATAATTAATATTTGCACTCCTCAAATTTGGACATGCGCAGCATTGCACACAAGCATGCAATACCAATTCTTGTTATAGTGGTACTCAATAAACCATACCTGACATTGTTGGCAGATGGCATCATCGATATGGAATTGTTGACTATATGGAAAGTAAGAATATAAAATCTTCCAAACATCTTCTGGGACTAATCGACGACAACTTTCATCAGGATTCAGATTATCTACAAATATATATCAAATTTTATAAATACTATAAATTACACAGTGATTAAATCATGCAAACAATTGCTTTCATAGAATTAAAAGAAAAAAGGACAAAATAGGATTTAAAGTCTTCTTTTTCTGCATCAATCTGGCTAATAAAGAGGGTCACATGGCATGCTCTTTCAAAAAAAAATAAAACCAAGTACAAACAATCCAAACCATTAGACAAAATTCGAAGTCCTAAAAAACGTTATAGGTAAAAGAGGGTAATCAGCAAATGGACTGTGGTAACAGGTGTCCGGAAGAGTATGCATTACCCTGCCTGGAGCCACACCCGCCATAGCTACATCCAAACTATTAGTCGAAATCTCGGTAAAATAGTATAGCATAATGATAGGCCGAATCTTGTGGATCAATTTAATTCATCTTAGTTTTAAACAGAGAAATTGACAACAGATTTGTGAAATACGAAGGAGATATTTAATGAAGTGAAAGTAAAGGATACATACCATGTAAATCACAGAGTAAATCTGTATTAAATATAAAACTAGATTCAGTCTGATCTTCTGTCTCTGTACCTCCTGAAATATAAACACTCAAACATTTCAAATTATAAAATAGATAAATACATGTTTACACAGGACACTACGTCAACTATTTGGATACCAATCAAAAAAATCTTTTTACAAGTATTCTTTATCTGCTATGAATATGAATTCTACTCAGATTAATGAATATATCTCTATTATTCTCTTCATAATCTTTTATAACCTAGCTATCCTGCTACTTGAAAAACTGCAAAACATGAGACATGTATACATTTTCTTTAAGGAAATGAAATGGGGTTTAACGGCCTACTGTTCTGTTCCGAACTGGGCTAATAAAGACGGTTTCTTAAGGGGAAATAACAGAAAGAAAGAGACAGAAAATGGTGTTTAACGTTCACTTGAAACAAACTAGGTCATTTTGGGACTAACATGGTTTAACACATTTCAATAATTAGCGTGCCCGTAGGGGTCTTTAGCACTGGGAGGAAACCGGAGGACCCAGAGAAAACCCATGAGATTGGTCAAGTGACCATACTCCAGTAATCGAAATCACGTCAGTTGGTTCAATGACAGATCTTATGATACAGCATGCATGTGCTAAATATTCAGCAATCCAACTCCCCTGAGAGATAACAGACAACATACCATTTATTTCTTCAGACGGTTCATCAGGAGAGGGACTAGATGATCTTTTACTACCATTCTCTAATCTATCTAAAGCTAATTTCTTCCAGCTTCTTAAAGATGATTTACCAACCCAATACCATGAAAGACTACTATAAAAATAATAATTACTTATCTTTATAAGCAAACTGACAGGTGGGATATTGACAAACGGTTTTGATGATGAGGATCAGATAAAAGAACAAATGACTGGCCAGGTAAATGAAGCTGCCCAATTTATGGCATTCAATTTTATATACAAATATGAATTTTGCTTTCAGGAAAGATAAAAATAATTATAAGGCACATAATGCACACAATTATTGAATTCAGTCAAATTCAAACATCCCTATACACAGTCAAATCATATAAAATCATAAATAATTTTTTACCAATCACTTAAAGATTTGAAGGTGTTGTTGCACCTTTATGGTTCAAAAGTTTTAGGGATAGTATTATTTATGTTTACAACAAATCTATTTTGCAGAATACATGCCAAACATTGACCATTAAAGCCCAAGATCAGCAAGGAATAAAGACATATTTTCAAAATAAAGTAACTCACCTTTTTTTCAAATTAGTATGTTGTACAAAAAATACAAGTTTTTGTAAAATCAACAGAAATTGAAATTAAATTCCCTACCTATTGTTTATATTCTTCAAACCACTTGTAATTTTCTGATCATCGGAAGCCATTTTGATTTTAAGTCGTATCACATGACATCTTTGTTCTACACACTGTCTACATAAACCTTTATCTCTGTAAATAACACATTTATTGATATGTACAAAGAGGTCCATTGAAGTTCTGTTGATAAGAACTTGTTTCTGGACCAATGATATGAGTTACATCTGGATCTGAGAACAATTCAAACATCAAAACGTGAAGAAATTTACCATATAAAAAGGGTTCAGACCAGGGTTCTTACTTCATTTTGAAATGAACCGGCCACGGGTCGCCCTAACAGATAGTCGTCTTTATGCATATTCTATTCACGACCATAATTGCATATCGTATTAAGAATAATATTACCTTAAACCTTGAATGTAAACCCTTAATAAACAAAACCTTTGTTTTAATAGCATACTTGTATTCATAAGTCGATATATTCACACTTTTACAGTCAAATTTCAGTACTTTGCAAAATGCATATTTCTAGTCCTACTTTTGCTTTCATTGTTTCGTCCAACCAAACGCAAGTTATAATTTAATAATAAAAAAAAATACGAATAAATACAAATATGTTTTTTAAAACTATTTTTATTCTTAATCACTGGTGAATATATAAAAACAACAAAATATATAAGCACATATCAATAGTATAACAAGTTAACAAGTGTCACCCGCATACAGTCGCCGGGATCTAATGCCTTTCCACTTTACAATTATGTGGATCGAAGGAAGATAGAGGGGGGCCTTCTAAACTTATCCGCATTAAGTTATCTAACGTTTCTACGTTTAGACGGCACCTAAGCTTAGTTTTGATAACGTTCTGCTTAGAAAACCCCTCTCACACTCGACACTACTAACTGGTGGCGTCCTCGTTATTTCCATCAGTTTTATGACATTTGGAAATTGTTCTTTCATGGAATTGTTATGACAGCTCACCAGTAATTCAGAATTAATAACTTACTATAGACAAAACATTTTCTGTGAATTTTTGTCAAACGAAAGCCATTTGAAAGTAGTTAACCATTCGGATTTAAAATATCTTCCTGACTTCGACTTTGGTTGACCTATATTGGACGTGGGGGGATCTGCAGCTTTTGGAATTTCCAATGACGACGTGCATGCTTGAAGTTCAAGGTCAGCGCCGCCATCACTATCTTCGGCTATATCTCGTTTACGTTTTCTATTGTCATTCTGCTAGGTGTTCAAGTACTTCAACATTGTGTTAGATATAAATGATTGAACCGTTCGTTCGTTACTGGGAGTTTAACGTCCACTTCCACCAGAGGTGATATCGTAGACTAGATTGAACCGACATTGGATTATATACATTCTTTTACTTGGCATGATTAACTCAACCAAATTGTTTATTTAGGAAACAAGCCGATAAGGATTGAAGCTGAAGGTAATCAGATTGTATTGACGGACTCTGTGATGGGTTTCTTAATCGACGAGTAATAATTAACTCTTTGTAATCGGCCGAAAGTTGATTGATTAATGATACCATAGTGGCCGATTCATGATAATTAACTCTTTGTAAATCGGCCGACGTAGATTGATATATCATACCATAGTGGCCGATTCATTGTTTTATCAATCGGCTAGATTAAAGATCAATCGGCTAAAGCCGACAAAAAACAGCCAAATAAGATCCCTGGTTCAGACCTTAGGAGATGACTACCAAAAACAATTTATTGTGGTTATAGAACACTTTTAAAGTGCTTGACTCTTTCAGATGATATATTCCTGATATAATCAAACAATCAAACTTTTAAACGCTACTTGGGGGTTCAAAAGTAAAATATATATTACCTTTTTAATCGCGGTCCACCTCCATACAGCATATATAAACTATTGGCCTTAAATACAGTGAAATAATCATATTAAGGCACTCGAAATTCAAAATAAATAAATTTCAATTTCTTTTAAATATGATCATTCTGAAATTATTATTTAGCAACTGGACTAATAGATTAAATCAGGGAATATGATACACAGACATTTTTCATTCTTCAGGAATATTTACAGATGAAGAAACTGCAAAATAGTCAACATAATCCTCAATGTATGAGTAAGTACATTAGGCATTTGATTCCAGAATGCGTCCAAAACACTGCAAAATCAATAAATTACCCAATATCCATAAATATAAAATTTACTTACCCCTATACTACTGACACACTTCATTTTATGGACTGATTCTGGGTCTAACCTTAAAAAAAGAAGAAAATATAGATAATAGGGCTATATATAAACCTGGAAAATTAAATATAGGATGATGATTCTCCCCAGTAAAAGGTTTGGGCAAGTGGAAAGATCAAATGACCAGAGAGAGAGAGAGAGAGAGAGAGGGTTAATCTCCACTCCACACAAACTAGGTCATTTTGGGTCTAACACATGGTTCAATTTTAGTTCAAGAACTTGCTTGCACATTGGGGTCTTTAGCAGTGGGAGGAAACTGGAGGACCCGGGGAAAACCCACAAGCTTAAATAGGCAGCCCAATTACTTATCAGGTACAACCGGGGACTCAAAACATACAACCAGTGAAAACAGGTGAGATGGAGAAGGAGGAAGAAGGTCATAGATTAACATGTAATTAAATAGAAACTTACTGTTTATGTGGACATAATAAAGATGTATTATCTATAGCTGGAGCTTTACTTGGTAAATTTAACCATTTTATTAACCAATCAACACTTATCCATTCCATCTCATCTGCAAAAAAATGTTTTCAAAGCAAACGATCTTAAAAGTCTTTCCCAGTATCTGTAACAAGAAGAGTATCATTTTTGCATAGAAACTGACACGTGTAAATGAACAAACTAAAAAAGATTTAATTAATGTTGGTTGTAGCATGTTATTTTTAAATCTATAGAAAAAAAATACCATATTCCAAATGATTGATTTTATAATATTATTAAATTGTAATTTTCAAGTGGTAACTCTGGATTGAAATATTACCTATATTGTTTAAATCTGTAGATAATGTTCTATAAATAGATTGTACTTCTGTTTGTTCAGCTTTACCATTCTCTATATTCTGTTGCTGCAAAAAAAAACAACATATATCCATATAAACCAACATTTTCTTTCACAGAAGTATGAATCTGTCAAAAAGAACTATTAAGACCCACATTTTTCAATGAATTTTTTCAAAATAATCATTATTTTAATCAAGCTCTTTGCAATAGATTTTGTAAATTATGCCTGACTCTACGGTTCCGTTCTTTATTTATACATACCCTGGATGAGAGAATCTCTGCAATCCATTTATTGAAGTTTTCATTATCCTTAGCTACATAATCTTTAACAACTGGTGGTAATAAATTATACTCATTTATATTTTCTATCACTTCTTCTACAAAATAAATATTGATATTATATTATTCATTTTATATATAGTTCAACTATAAAATATTATGGTTGGTTTTCAGATATCTTTATCTAAGACAAACTATTTTTAGCTTTTGAAACATTGGGAATCAACACTAAAGAGCCAAAAATTATACGATTATTTTTTTTTCTTTAAATAAATATTAATAGTCTCAAGATCTTAATATATAGTCAAGTTCCTGACAAATATATGTAAAAAGATAAATAAGGAGATCTAAACTACTCTTAAAAAGTTGCCATCTGTGAGTACACAATCACCTCAAAGGGTATGAGGCAAAATTAGTGTGGGTCTTGATTTAGCATGAGGTCAAATTATCACAGTTTCATATACTCTACTTTAACTTTAACCAATATAGCGATATAAAATCAAAAAAAATGACTTCTTACATAATTTCTTTAAGAAAATAAGGCTACAGTTTTACATTTTTTATTTCAAACTTGGGTCACAGACATGGATCAAAAACATAAACGTGCAAGAGCATTAATATGAATAATTGTCTAAATGAGAGTGACGAACACTAAATAGGAAACAGAAGAGACTATTTATGTTGAATGGCTGAGTGATGATATTCAATATCACAGAAAAATCCTTGTATGTTTCTTCATTTAACTTCAAAAAGAGACCTCCTCTAATCACTTCCCCAACGAAAAATTAGATTAGTTAAGGTAACTGTCTTCACAAAGCTCCAAGACAACTAGACCGTCGAGAGACGCCTCAAATTTATGATAAATATACGAGTATATTGTTCTAGAAAATCACCTGTTTTATTTTGTTGTTGTCTGCTGTAGACTAACATATAGGCGTTTTTAGACGTATGACATCCTTTTGTTACTTTAGGTGCCTTCTGTTCTTTACCAGGTAATTCTGTCAAAATAAAAGAATTAAGTATGTTATTCAAATGATTTTGGATCCCTCTCTCTCTATTTTTATTAGAATTCACATTTTAATGTGGTCGTATATAACTAGTTGATAACTAGTCAAATCCCAACTCTTAGAATTATTTTCATTCAGCATAGAGATTTTATTTTTTAAAACAATATTTTTATTCAGGTTGTCTGAATGGGATTGGGGGAAAAGGCTTAGCCTATGTAAAACCCCTCTTAAAACTATTCTCTGTAAATAAAGAAAACAACAACTAACCTTGAATATCTTCCTCAGCACCTAATTGTAATTTTTTACCCATCATTTTATCTGTTTTTTCATCGTTAAATCTGTACCATGCTGAACCATCTTCTGATAGAATATGAGCTGTGTAATGTCCACTATAAGCACTTGGACCACTATGGATCAACACAGCCTTTAGATAATACAATGATGTATTCTCTGAAAATACAAAACATTTCAACTTTATTTCAAATTCTAGTCAACATCATAATTCAAGATTGACAGGCCAAAACAGTGCCTTTGTCACAGTCTCGGTCCGATTTCCATGAAATTCAAACTCAACCATAATCATGGTGTAAAGATTGTGTTCTCTCGAGGGTTCTCATGCTAAAAACGTGATTACTTATAGAATCAGGGGCCATAATTCAGGAAGTTATGGTCCGTTATGCAGCAATGTTGAAAGGAACTGAGATATTTGGAATATAAATATTTGTTTAAGTTTCATGTTCAGTTTCGGTCTGATTTTCATGAAATTCTTACTAAACCATCATTTGAGGGTCTACAAGCTAAAATCCCTGGAGTAATGGTTCAATATGCACCAAGAGCAAAAGGAACTGAGATCTTTAGGTTATAAACACTCAAATCGAATAAAAAATTATGACCTCTTACTAGTATCTACAAGGTAAAAATGTGATTTTTCAGACAATATCAGGGGCCATAATCCCTGATGTTACAATGCAGGACTTGCTAATATTGAAAGGAACCGAGATCTTTGGGATATAAACCTATTTCCAGTTTCGTCAAAATCGGATCAAAATTGTAACATTGTGAAACATTCACGACAAGATTTATTTATTCCCAGGGATTTTGAACAGGCCCCTTGATTACGTTGGGATATTTCAAGACTGAGACAAAACGCAAGTAAGAATAAGTACAGCCAACTCTAGGCAGTATGAATACTGATGTCACTATTAACAGTATTTAGCAGGGGTAAACAAAAACAACAAACCTGGCTGTCCTAGGTATTTACTCATATCAAGACATTCTGGAAACTGTATAAAACTGTTAAGTTTTTTCTTATGTCCTGTTTTTTTATCGAAGACAAATCGTAATAACTGTAGATTTAATACTGGTGGTATTGTATCTAGTTTTATAGCTCGGGTAGCATCCTGTTTCTGTAAACAATATTTACACATATACTGGTTCTCTCCCTCTAAAACTTCTTCCTATAAAACAGAATCATTCTTATCTACATTCTAAAATTTCTTCTTATAAACTAAGTATATATGTGAAAGACTTTGTAACAATAAAGAGAAAGAGATATTGCTAGAAAATAAAGATAGGTTGCCAGGCAACGAAACATACGCCCACAACAGCTAAGTCGTCCGGGCAGACAACAAGGATTGTTGCATATTGTTTCTTTTGTTAGTAAGGAGAACATTTACAACACATGATAATCTTATTACAAGTAATAACCCATTAAGTAATTATCAGAAATGATTAGAATAGTTTTGATGGTTTGTCTAAAGGCCTTCGTCCACAAGATATTTCAAAGTGATCAAGTGCCAGAAATTATCAGATATCACTGAAAATCAAATAGGATTCTTCGTCTCATGACCCTAAACACTGTGTACAAATTTAAAGTCAATCGGATATTAACTTTAACCTTTAGAGCATTCACAGGGTTTTTCAAAGTGATCAAGGGTCATAACTCTGGCAGTAATTATCGGATATCGCTGAAAATAAATAGGCTATTTTGTATCATGACCGTAAATAGTGTGTATAAATCTAAAGTCAATCAGATTTTAACTTTAGATTTTTCAAAGTGATCAAGGGTCATAACTCTAGCAGTAAGTATCGGATAGGATTCTTTGTATCATGACTTTAAACACTGTGTATAAATTTAAAGTCAATCGGATATTAACTTTAGCCTCTAGAGCGTTCACAAGATTTTTCAAAGTGATCAAGGGTCATAACTCGGGCGGGAATTATCGGATATTGCTGAAAATCAACAGGCTTCTTCGTAAAATGACCTTAAACACTGTGTATAAATTTAAAGTCAATCGGATATTAACTTTAGCCTCTAGAGCGTTCACAAGATTTTTCAAAGTGATCAAGGGTCATAACTCGGGCGGGAATTATCGGATATTGCTGAAAATCAACAGGCTTCTTCGTAAAATGACCTTAAACACTGTGTATAAATTTAAAGTCAATCGGATATTAACTTTAGCCTCTAGAGCGTTCACAAGATTTTTCAAAGTGATCAAGGGTCATAACTCTGGTAGTAATTATCAGATATCACCGAAAATCAATAGACTTCTTCGTCTCATGCCCTTAAACACTGTGTATAAATTTAAAGTCAATGGATATTAACTTTAGCCTCTAAAGCGTTCACAAGATTTTTCAAAGTGATCAAGGGTCATAACTCTGGCAGTAATTATCGGATATCACTGAAAATCAATAGGCTTCTTCGTGTCATGACCTTAAACACTGTGTATAAATTTAAAGTCAATCGGATATTAACTATAGCCTCTAGGGCGTTCACAAGATTTTTCAAAGTGATCAAGGGTCATAACTCTGGTAGTAATTATCGGATATTGCTGAAAATCAATAGGCTTCTTCGTCTCACGACCTTAAACACCGTGTATAAATTTAATGTCAATCGGATATTAACTTTAGCCTCTAGAGCGTTCACAAGAAATTGTGGACGATGGACGGACGGACCGACCGACAGACGGACGGACGGGGGCGACGGCAATATACGACCACATTTCAATGTGGGCGTATAAAAAGGAAGTCATTACCATCAAAAACACCGAAAATCAACAGACTTCTTAAAACGACCATATACAAAAGATATGCAGATTACTGTAGTCTCTAATGTAGAAAGGTGAAATTTGAAAGACAGACTGACAGCAATGACGACAATATAAAGAGGAATCCAAAACCATTTGAATAACATAAACTATGACGGGATCCAAGTGCTAATAAGCTGGATATAGTGACACCAGTAGGAGTAGTGGTTAAAAACAAATCACTGGTTACTTTGACTTTCCTTATGCTAAGTTCTATGAGGAAGTAAGTTTTTACACTTCCGAAATATTTAGATGTTATAAAGGATGATTTTATGATACCCAAGACTATGTCTTTAACCACATTAAAATGTAAGTGTATATATAAAATGATGGAACTATACCTGTAGGAAGTTATCTATAGCTTGATGTAAAGTTCTATGACCTTGTATGTTTAAATCTAATTCGTAAAATGTAGAACCAGTCTTAGATTCACCTTTACATTTAGTACACCTGAAAAACACACAAAAAAAAAAATAAAACAAATTAATTCTTTAAAAATATCACCCAAGTTTTTAAATTATTTAGACTCCTTCATATTTTTAAATAGTTCAAAGCAGATAAATACTGCAACCAACGATCACTTCATCACAAGTTTTGAAGATAATCAAATAGCTCACTCCATTTTCATCCCCAACATAGATAGAGAGATATGTGGTTTAATATGGAAGGGTTTTTGGGTCTAAATAAGATGATCTGCTAATTTGTGTAATCCATTGTTGAAATGTTCAAAATGTCAAAAATACTTATTATGATACCGTAAGCTTGGTCATATTGCTTAAGTAAATTGTAATAAAACAAATGTTTTTTGTCATTTCCTCACTCCAACTCTTCAAACTACACTTTACATATCATTTTGGTATTATCATTTTAAACATATCATTTTATACATATCATTTTCAACATTTCTCTAAGCGCAATATGCAAATGAGGTCAAAAGGCGTGGCTTCCAGAAAAATGTTTTCACACACACTAATACCTCCCAAGGAAAGATAACTCTGAATAAACGCGCGTTTATTGGAGGCAGACCACCATTAATTTCCCCATTTACTTCATTGTTAATTCTGGACTCTTTACCCATCTCCAACTTTCCCTCAAATTTTCGTTGGGCGAAATGCTTTTCACTACAGACAGAGGAACAAATGGCCATGTCTTTGCACTAAAATTTTTATTAGGTTGACCAAAATTTTGAGATACACGAACTTAAAGAAGCATACTCAAAACATGTATCTAGTTGCCGTGCATATCACCGTAGCCAACCTCATAACGCCGTTATCCTTCCGCCTCAAAATCATGAAATTTATACACAAACCTGACAGAAAATATTAATTCAAACCATCTTAGTCCATTCTAGGCCAAAAAATCAACAAAAATGGGCATGCAAATGAGTATGTTTCTTCAAGTTCGTGTATCTCAAAATTTTGGTGGTCAACCTCATAAAAATTTTAGTGCTAAGACATGGCCATTTGTTGATTTTCAGTGTTTATTTGCTTTTCAAAATTAGTGAAAAACATTTTAATGTGTAATTTTGACTTTTTCTGCATCGTAAAGGTTAGATGGGAAGAAAGTACAATAATTTCACTCAATTTTGCCTAAAAATCATGATAATTTGTCTGAAATTCTTCAGATGACCCCCAATATTGGTGTCAAAATTTTAATTATTCATCTGTTTAAAATGAAACAAAATGTCTTGCATATCTTTATTTCCATTGTTAAATAACTTGGAAAGGGACCATGTGTTTGTCAGATATCGAAAAAGTATTTATGTGTTTGTTAGAAATTTAAAAATTAAGAAATTTTGTCTAATTATATACTGCTGAGGCATGTGAGAATTTTCAAAACATGAGTGAACTGCATTTTGCTTGGGTGTTCCTCAGACTTAACACAATTTTAATCTTTTAAAACCTGCAATTGTTGCATTTCCCTTCTTGAGAAAGTAAAATTTAACTGTCTGCAGAGAAATTTCTCTGTCTTCATTTCATATAGACTAGCTCAACCTCCCCACCCCACCCATTTTCTTGAACATGATATTTGGATATTCAATTGAAAATATATTGACTCCGAATTAACAGTAATTTGATTTTGTGCTTGAATTGTAACCGAGCATTTTATTTTGCACAAACAATTAGTTACATAAAAGATTCCATGAATTTTTAAGACTTTTTCTTTATGGCCACACATGTTATTCTATGACATTTTCTCCAAAAGAGTCCACACCCCAAAATGGATATGTTGTAGATGTGTCTTTTGCAGCTTAATGTTTGACATTTTTGATGTAAATCTATTATTTGTGGTGATCTTTTAAAATGTGGCACTTACAGAGCAATGAAATTTTAATTAATAGCCTTTTCATACTCCTTTTATGCAATGAATTATGTCATAACTCCCTTTTTCCACCTCATTTTGCCAGGAAATTGCTGTAAAGATTAAAACAACTTGCTTCCACCAAATATTGACACTATGTAATTCCAAGGATACCTCTGATTGTTAAAGTGTTTTAAATACTGAAATATTCCCATTTTTAAAAAAAAAAAATAGTGCTTTGTGACCCTTTTGTTGGAGTGGCTGGTTGTCAACTAAATACAGCATTTATTTTACATTTGTCAATCCATATTTTAATAAATGATTCATATTTCTTACAAGTACCTGTGTTTATATGTATGTATACAAGCCAGGGATAGAAAAATGTGGCTTTTAGCCATATTCCATCAACAGTATTACTTATGTGGACACAGGTTGGATTTGTTATCACAGCAACATTTTCAGGGTGTGGGCTTACAGGTTTCATTATAGTTCCTTACAGTTACCCTCAATGCAACCAATTTGCAGCTTGTCTTCTTTTATACTGGCCATGGTTTCTAGAAATAAATGCTTTTCACCGCAGAGTTTCCAAGAAATAGGGAATTATTGGCATTTTGAGACATACAGTGTCAAAAAATGGGCCATTTTGTAAAAAAAGGTAAAATAAAGTCAATTTTTAAAAAATATCCCAATATTTGGAATATTTTTGATGAGACTTGTTTGAAACTCTTTAAATCTTTTTGCAAAACTGACATTTTGACAAAATTAAGAAAGAGTCTTCAATTCTAGAACAAAAGGCCCATGGACCTGATCTGTAACCCAGCATACAAAACAGTACATAACTTTAAAGGGTCACCATTCCTTCTGCAATTATTTTTTTTTGATTCTGTATTATAATAATTTTGCAAAAATAAATGTGAAGCTATAAAGAAAAGAATTTTGATGATATATGAACTTTTAAAAACATATAGGAGGCAGACCACCATTAAATTTCACCATCTCGGTACCCACAAATATTGTAGTTCGTCTATTTATAGCAGTTCTCTCTCTGTCTCTTTTCTCCCCTTTTGCATGCCCATTTTTGTTGATTTTTTGGCCTAGAATGGACTAAGAGGGTTTGAATTAATATTTTCTGCCAGGTTTTGGTAAATATTCATGATTTTGAGGCGGAAGGATAACGGCGTTATGAGGTTGGCTACGGTGATATGTACGGCAACTAGATACATGTTTTAAGAATGCTTCTTCAAGTTCGTGTATCTCAAAATTTTGGTGTTCAACCTCATAAAAATTTTGGTGTTCAACCTCATAAAAATTTTAGTGCAAAGACATGGCCATTTGTTCCTCTGTCTGTAGTGAAAAGCATTTCGCCCAACGAAAATTTGGGGAAAAGTTGGAGGTGGGCAAAGAGTCCGGAATTAACATTGAAGTCAATGGGGAAATTAATGGTGGTCTGCCTCCAATAAACGCGCGGTTATTCAGAGTTATCTTTCCTTGGGAGGTATTAGTGTGTGTGAAAACATTTTTCTGGAAGCCACGCCTTTTGACCTCATTTGCATATTGCTAAGAGAAATGTTTAAAATGATATGTAGAAAATGATATGTTTAAAATGATAATACCAAAATGATATGTAAAAGTGTGATTTGAAGAGTTGGAGTGAGGAAATGACAAAAAAACATTTGTTTTATCACAATTTACTTAAGCAATATGACCAAGTTGACGGTATCATAATAAGTATTAGACAATTCAGCAGATCATCCTATTTAGACCCAAAAACCCTTCCATAGTTTAACGTCCACTCAACAAAAGTAGGTCATTTCGGGACAAACTTTGTGCAATGTTATTTCGATAAAATGCTTGCGTACAGATGTTTTTAACAGTGGCAGGAAACCCATGTGGTTAGGCTGTAACCCGTCTGCTTTAACTCCTCGTCACATACAAGTGTGGCTCTGACAGATCCTTGACTAAATGACAGACCTTATGATATATAGCACACATGTTAGACCTGCCCATCCCACCTTGCATTATATAATCAAAAAGTGATATATTACAGTTGTGACTGTCATACTGTTTATGCATAGCTCTGGTTAATTCTAATTTGGTATGCTAAGCTATTTGACTGATAACAATAAAAAACTTACGTGATAACATAATTATATTGTCCACGGAACTGATCTTGTATTATATTTAACTGAGAGGACTTTGACATGGCTTCCTCTAATAAATTCAGGAAGAGTTTCGAAAATTCTTGGGCATCCTGTAAACACAAAATAAAAACAAGAAAAATCTTCTGATGATAAAAATAGTTCTGTTAGCTTTGAAATGACTTAAATTCAATATCTTGAAGTGTAAAAAACATGAGCATAAAACACTAAAATCTCAATCCAATTCAAAATTTAATTAGACAGTCCAGTTTACTTGCTCAATGACCTTATAACACTGAAAAGTGTGGATCTGGCTTAAAAATACCCCAAATTCAAATCTGGGACCTTTCAGGCATCAGGGACAAAAATGAAACGTAATGGGGTTTAACGTCCTACTGTTCTGCTCTGAACTGGGTTAATGAAGACTGACATCTCTTATATCGAATTCCAACTGTTAAGGGATCTTTTGCAAGCATGCAAATGTGTACACGAAACCTCAGTTTTTTTGTACCATCCGAACTACGACAGCTGTCCTTGTCAGGCTAGCATCACTACTAGTTAATGGTACATGTAAAATAAAATGGATGTAGAGATGAGATAATAATATATATAATTACCTGTTGTAGGGCTGTATCTAAACCAAGATGATTAATAAAACTACTTGGATCTATATACCTAAAATCAAATCAAATATATCATATATTTCAAATATAAGCAGCAACTCGGCCTTAATACTTTATATTTTCACCCGAAGGGTTAAAATGACCTGATATCCAAAATCGTTTAAAATACCTGAGAGATACACTTAATATTCAGTGAACATCATATTCCACAATTTAAAAATCAAAAACACACACGCAATGTTTTCTTTGATATTGAGTACAATATATCCAGGTACTTGGTGGATAAAAACTGCTTTGTTTAAAAAGTCAACAGGCGAGGAAGTCATTGATCAAATATAATAATCATAATTCCATCTGTATTTCAGGTAATATTAAAAGTTTTACCTTTTCTGTGTATATTTCAGTAGAGAAAATATAAGTTGTAATTGACCACATATTGTAGATGGTGTCCAACTGTCACCTGTAATTATATACATTCATCTCAAATATGAAATAAAATGGGGTTTAAGATCCTACTTTTCTGTACCTACTGGGCTAATGTAGACTGGAATATGCCATACAGAGTGCAATTTAGAAAATTTTGCCCAGAATAGGGAACTACGGCCTCCTCTAGTATCAAATTCCAATTGTCAAGGGATTTTTTAAGTGCACACCAACCATGATTTTCCGTCCCATCTGAATGACTAGACACTGTTTTCTTGTTCCTGTACCACCGACATGGGAAAACAATGCTGAAAAATCCTAAGGAACTTTCTTTGAAAACACCTGGAGAGAACCCAAGACCTCCTGGTTAGTGCGCAAGTGTTTTACTCATTCAGCCATCAGGCCTTCCTTATCTCAAATACTCTAAGGCTAGAATGAATGTGATCTAAAGGGAGATGACATAATAAATGTGTAGAGTAGAATTAATTTGATTCATTATTATATCTAATAATTGGCTTTATGGAATGGTTTCCTGTAGTGTAAAAGTAAAACATTATCTATATAATAACACCATTGTAAAGTTATCAATGATGTTGTTAATCACAGTTATTTATTGTACTGTTTCGATGTAGGTGTCCAGAGTAGGTAATACTTACTTATAATATCTGGTAAATCAGCATCTCTCCATCTAAATATAGCCTGTCTAACACAATGATTGTGATACCATAGTTGTAAAAACGTATTAACATAACATGTATTACCAAGATTCTTTAATCCAACATATGAATCCTAGAAAATAGAAAAAGAATTCATTCAATTCAAACTTATTTTTGAATGATAACAGGTCTGCCATGAGCCATGATCTGCTATCAAAAAAGAAAATCCTGCAAGAGTCCTAAGTGTTTACTTGCAGCTTGTGAAATACCCTGAATATTTCTTAAATTCTTACTAAGAAGGCATAAAAATTAAGAACATTTTGAAAAAAACAGATAAACAGTACAATGACTCTTAAAAAAAGCGTTGAAAAAGCAGGTTGTAGTTGTATCATTCATATGCAATAAAATGTTCATTCCTATGATTGTAGTAAGTTAAGTGAAGGTAATCTATTTTCAAGCCAACTACTTATTACAATCTTCTAAAATATCCATTAAAAGATATTCTCACCTTCTCTCTTTTCTCAAGTTCTGGGTCAAAGTCTGTGAATTTTCGTACATTAAGTTCTCCTAACCACTGTTTCTCCCCTATACCATTTAAACACAAGGGATTTCCACGACAATTTCTCCTGATGTAAAATAAACAGTTATGTAATTTAAAAGTACAAATGTCTAATCTCCTTAAAGATGCATTATGTAAGATTTATTTAGATAATTCAAAATTAATATATTGAAAATTTCATCCAAATTACTTTTTTCTGAGCTAAGTTATCACTATTTGAAGTTTTGGCAAGATCTGGCATACATCATAGCAACAAACTTTGCTTCACTTCTCTTTAAGCAAATTATAAAGTGGCAATCATATTTCAATCCATTTATTAAATCTCTGCCACCAAATGAATAGAGATTTGATAATAGATTTTTCATGTGAATAAATGTCTAAATAATAATTTATATAACATTTGAAGCCAAAATAAAAAGCTGCAATAGGCAGATTTAGCTCTTATATTCTTATAATGCATCTTTATATATAATTTTTGAGGTTTTTCTTCAACTCATTAACGTAAACAATAAACATACAAATCTTATGGATCTTAGTATATACGTATATATTGCAGAATTGGTGCAAAATATTATGACCACAAAATATTATTGAACATATGCAAGCAAAGTAAAAAACAACAAATTTACAGCATTACCAAACATAATTAATCTTTCTTGAAGTGCATGTAGTTAGTAGGACCTCTGTACATTTATATGTATGTAAAACTAAATTCATAAATATTTTGAAATAAACCACATACTTGCAAGCTCCTTGACTGCATGGTTTTAGGTTTAATCTGTATGCTGTTTTTATATGTTCATTAGTTACTTGATCTGGTTCCGTTGTGTCAGCCCATTTCCATGCTTCCTTATCCAGTTGTAGTTTGGGTGGCATCCTTGTTCTTGATCATTCCTGCACAATAACCAAACTTATTAAAAACCCCTAGGCTAATTACAAAATGATGATACAAACAATATTGTTTTAATTTTCTATCCACTGAACACTAAACACCACACTTAACACCCGAAATTTTTAAAGGTTTACGTGTCCGGATAAGCATTTAAAAATGAAGTTCACTTCCAAACGAGCTGGAAATTTGAGACAGGGTAAATACATCCTTTCACTATATTTTGGCGCTTAAATGTCATACGTACTCAGACTTTTATTTTTGAGACTGCGGTAGCACGATTTACCCAAATCCACCCAAATCTACCCAAATCCACCCAAATCTATCCAAATCCACCATTATTTCAACTGATATCACAATAATTTATATTGATAATTGATCATATACAGTTCTTTCTGTCAAATTGTCATTTTAAATTTAAAATCGTAGCGTTTTTGTGTCAGAATGTGATTTCCACGTAACTTTGGAAGAACTACAAATTTAATGGTGGTCTGCATCCATGTGGGTATATACACGAGTTATGTCCCTTACATACGACGACGAAACACGCATGAATTGTTGGATTTTAAGACAAAATTTAAGAGTAATTATGGCATATTTAGCTAAACGAATGATAGTATATTAAAAAGCGATGAACATAATTGTGATACATGTGGAAATAACGTGGTTTTGGGTAGATTTGTGTATTACACGAGCTATTCCCTTGGTTACGACTTCCAAACTTGCTTGGAAATCGCATTTTGAGGGGCATTTTGACATTAAAAAGCTGCGATTTTAAATTAAAAATGTCAATTCTACATAAAGAACGGTATATTATCAAATATCAATATAAATTATTGTGGTATGAGTTGAAATAGTGGTGGATTTGGGTTGATTTGGGTAGATTTGGGGGATTTGGGTAAATCGTGCTACCCTTGAGACTGTTCAAATCGGGATAATCCCTTTAAGAGTGACTACATGTACATGTACACAGGTTTGAGAATTGAAAACCATTAGTACAATGTACACGCAAACGGCAACTGATCACATTCAATTTATACGACAAAGAGTTCACATGGGCCTTCACATGATCAGCTTTCACTGTGCATAATGACAATGGAAGAATGGTTAGAATTCTCTGAAGACAAGCTAGTTGAAATATTGAAAGACCGATGATGTTTTTTCGCTACAACTTGTAAAAAAATTCTTGATAGTTTATAAATAACATCAGTACTAAACTGATAAGTGATGATCAGACAGATTAACTTGTGTATTTTTCTTCATTCACTTTTTTGATTTGAACTTTTTTGGCATTCATGTTTGATGTGACTCCCATTTTTGTGTTATAGCTTTTAATCTTTAATACCTGACCCTAACCTCAACCCTAATAGAAAGCAGGAAGTGTAATTGAGATGGAAATAGAAAGCTGAAAGGGAGTCGGATCAAACACGATTGCCACTTTTGGCATTTGTTAGTTGGTAGGCCAGTTTGAGTTGGATTATCGATAATTCAAAACAAAAAGAACAAAATGACAGATGTCATTTCGATCTTTATTTTTCGTGTATCATCTTATCGGAATATCTGATGAGACTGATTTTAGAATGGACAGACTGTAATGTGTTCTATTGATAACTAATACAAACCAAACTTCAACAAAAATACTAATTTAATTTGACATCGTTTCTATTCGGCGCTAAAACAAAAGTTGTACCAAATAAATATTGGATGATGAAAATTAATGACACGGATTTGGTAAAAAAAATAGTTGGAAAATTTCTTCTAATATTGAAGTCTCCTTGAGAAATATTCACCTAAGACTAAAAATGACACAAAATGATAATTTCTGCCTTAAAATTTTAATCGATGGTAACGTTTCCTTAAAGTAATATTGGTAAAACGTTGATGGAATCCAAGTCTTTATATTGGACTAAATAGGTAAATGCAAAATTTCAACACGTAATTTTTGACGACACGAAATAGTCTCAATCTCAAGATTGGCTGTGTTTATTAATCATTCTGTTATGTTATACCACGTTGTAGTTCTGCTCATTTAAATTTGTTGAAGGTACCAACATGCAGTTATAAAAGATAGACATATGCACTAACCCAGTAACAAGTGCAGGAGGACCACACTACACCCAAAACAATACCGACTAAACAAGGCAAACCACATAGATTTTTTGTACTCTGTACATGTAGTAATGCAAGAGGAATAAACAACAAATGAAAATATCAAATCAAATTAAGTCATTGCTTGGCCATAAGGTTACAATTATAAGATAAAAATGTATAGATCTCTTTGATATGGGCATAATGATACATGAATAGTTGATTGGGTCTGCTGAAGGCAAAAAATAAATTTGTCAATTATCAATTAAGGATTGATCTGTTTTGGCCGATGAAAACTGATTTGGGGTTCCACAGTCAAGACATATGTGGGCTGTTTTAAGCCAAACTTTAAACTAACATTCCACTTAATTTTTTGTTTATAAAGCTTTCTCATCACAAGAGGGGGGTTTGGGATGGCCTAGTGGTCTAGAGTGCCGCGCTTCGACCTCTAGCTGGCCAGTCACCTCTGGCTTGCGGCTGTGGTTTCGATCCCTGGTTTGAGTGTATGCGGCATGGAGATAGGGGCGCCTTCTCAACCTTGTGGGTTTCCTTCGGGCACTCCGGTTTCCTCCCACTGCTAAAGACCCCTACACGCAAGCGATTTATTGAAATAAAAATTGAAACCATATGTTAGTCCCAAGATGAACTAATTTGTGTCGAGTGGACGTTAAACCCCATTTCTCTCTCTCTCTTTCTCATCACATGAGACACCTTATTTTGACCTAAATGAAAGAGGATTGGTTCCTTTTAAAGTGTGATTTAACATGGGTAGGCCTATTAATAGGCCTACCCATGTTAAATCACACTATATGCATTTATCACAGGGAGCAATTCAGAAATTAAGAGCAGGCTTTTGTTTGGCGCAGACTGATAGTTAATCTTTAACAAAGTTGCTGATTACCTTATAGATAGTCCAGCCTGTTTGGTAATGGTATATACCGGTATGTATCAACTACCAATTTTATGAGTGTATTTGTATTCGAATTCCCGTCTTCCATTAGCCCAGGTTAGGTGCATAAGAGTAGGACGTTAAACCCCATTTCATTTCATTTCATTTCGTATTCGAATTCGTCTTTGTTTCAGGAGATAAATGAAATATAAGTAATAGCCTAGAAGAGACCATAAAATGCTAAGTCCAGGTTCTCTGCTACAAACAGAATGGTATAAAACAAGAGAAGGTCAAGATATGCTGGCTCCGTTATTCCACAGAGATGGTTTTAGCAGGAAAACATTTGGTAGGAATTATGATGCAAGAAAGTTTTTTTTCTAATGTCAAGATGTATGGTAGTTCTTTTGAGATACCCCAATTTATTTTTGAAATTATATTGATATGTTCACTTGACGGTCAACTAAAAAACTTACAATTCTTTTATAGCAGTAAGTTAAATCTGTAAAAAAAATAACATCGGCAGGAATTAGACTCAAAGCAGAGCATTTTCCAGATGTCATATTGTTCTCTTAGCCCAACTGTTTCTAATGTCACAATCATTCAGTTATTACTTACTAAGTGGCATCTGTATTTGATAACCATAAAATAATCTAATCAAGGCCCAACATTCCAGACTAAAGGTAAAATATACTTTTAGACCATACGCAATAGAAAATAAAAAAGTTTCAATTTTCAACTTTATTTACATTTTATTTTGTAAGGTCTAAATGTCAAAGATTAATAAAAAATTGATTAATCCTGCCTATTTATATCCATTTAAATTACATATTTCTGTATAACGGTCATTGATTTCATTCCTCCATCTTTAATTGTTTGTGGATGTCCAGGTGTGATCCATTTTCATCCACAACCATCAAGACCGATACTGTATCCAGCCTTTTTGGATTTTTACGTACTGCCAAGTGTTTATTTTAACCTCCTTGCACATTGCAATTGCATCTTTAAAAAGATGGCTAAC
Organism: Patella ulyssiponensis; assembly: GCA_963678685.1. NCBI lineage: Eukaryota > Metazoa > Mollusca > Gastropoda > Patellidae > Patella > Patella ulyssiponensis. The sequence continues at coordinate 19,534,735 of OY783232.1, forward strand.
CAATACGATATTAAGATGTCTTGGTTTTATTTCATTTTGTGTTCTTAATTCAGGTTTTTTAGGGAGACCAAGTCATCCACACATAAAAGATCATTTTTTTAAATTACATTTTGTGTATTAAATTTAGGTGTATTATATAACAAGAGAGACCAAGTTATCCACCCATTCAAAGATTTGGAGCCAATGTGGCAAAGCTGGCAAGACACTGGCTCGCTACCGTGGAGATCACGGGTATGCTCTCAGTGTTGACCAAGAAATCAAGATTTTTCAGCATGATTTCTATTTGTCAGTGGGTCTAGTCATTTGGATAGGACAAAAAACCAAGGTCCCATGTACACATGGGCATGCAGTAAAATATCCCTTGGCATTTGGAATTCAATATAAGAGTAGGAAATACCGCCACCGTCTTGGGGAAAATTTCCCTCAAAGCACAGTATACCCGTCTACATTAACCCAGTCGTAGCAGAACAGCACTAGGTTATTAAACCCTATTTCATTACATTAAAATATCTTTTTTTATTTCATTTTCTGTATTTGATTTAGGTTTATTAGAAAGACCAAGTTATCCCCCCAGTAATCCACCAGAAGAAGTTACATATAAATTATTTCTAGTTGGTAAATCAAGTGTTGGTAAGACAAGTACTGTCTGTAAACTAGGTGGTTATTCCATTCCATCAATACACAGTGAAACCCCAGGTTAGTAGAGTGACAGATGGGAACGGTTTTCGTTGACACATGTATATAGTATATGTCTTTAGGGGTAGGCTAAAACATATGTGGAGAGCAAAATGTGAAAAAGTTGAATGTTGCACACTAAAAACTATTTTTGGAGTAACAATTACTGGTTTATTAACTTGCAAAATTTTGACAATGATAGTGTTGATTTGAGCTTTTTTGAAATAACCTGGGCATTAAGGGTAGTTGATCGAACTGAGTTGAGAGTGGCATATTGGCGGACCTCCATATTTATTCATCTCAGATGATTACTTACTCACTCTCTTACTCAGATATAGGTATATTGTTCAGGGGCTGCGGATCTGTGGTAATACTTGCCACAAATGCAATTGTAACAGAAAGTCTTATTGTCTTCTTTTGGTAGACATAAATAATTAAAGCAAGCCCATCGTTTTAAAAAAAAATGCATCAAGGGGAATAACCCTGTCCATGTTGATTATATCTTATAGGTGTGCAGGTATCAACTGTCTACTGGCCAGCTAAAATAACTCAACTTAATAAAGTATTCTTATTTAAACTTCAACTGTGGGATGCTGGTGAAAACTCACTCAAAAAATTTGATCATATTCTAAGTGTAAGTAGACGATCTGCAATATGGAAACATGTCTGAACTGTTTGAAAGGAGCTACAGATGTAGGGTATTGTTGCTCTTTATTGAATCTATCACACCTCTTAGTTCATCTGTGGGGTTCTAAATGTTATTGTTCAGTAAGCTTATCGATCTCACAGTAGTGGATTTACTTACAGGAGCTAAGTAGCTGATTTACATTCAATCGTTTTTACTCTAATTGCAAATCAGTTAAGTTGGAGGAAATATGTGAGAAATCTCAATCAAATGGCAATCACTAGCATCTGGTTATTCCAGTATTATTTGTGCATGCTCCCCAGATAAAAATATGGCATCACCATTGGACTGGAATATGTCCAGCCTCGTTCTTCGAGTCCCTTCTTACAAATGGTGCTGAAAACCATTCTGGTACATGATCACAACATCAATGTTGATTTAAACGGACAAATAATTCATGTTTGCAATGCCGAATATTGTGGTTGATACCGAATCAAAGACTTCGCTACTTTTACATTCACTGTGTATTTTTAGGTCTGTGTTTAGTTGTATTCTGCCAAGTGGCCTAGTATGGATTATTTCAAATAATTATAATTCCAAAACCACTCAGAAACCAATGTAGGCATTCGAGTATTTCACCACAATGTCAAAAGTTTAGTCATCTTAATGCCTTCTTCAAACAAATTATATTAAATGTTTATAATACAACATAAAAAATAGAAAACATAATATCTGCTTTTAAGGTCATTGGACCCATATATTAGATTTATTTTGAGTAAAAATTTCTATTGTGTCAACACAAAACAATGTGTAATCTCATATCTTTTTTTTTTCAGTCGTGTACAGATAAGACAGATGGTATTTTATTCCTCTTCTCATTTATAGATAAAGGAAGTTTTGAAGAATTACCTCAGTTTCTTACTAAACTCACTAATCCTGGTGATAATTTATGTAAAATAGTACTAGGTACCAAGTATCCTTTATAATAGATGCAACAGTTTAAAACAACAGAGTTTCACACATTTAGTGTGTAAAGATGCATTCCCACAAAAGTATTTTTATAGGATAGTTATTTAGAGATACATAATCTTACTCAAAAAATATTGGATTCCCTGAAATACACACGTTGTACACACAGGTCTCAAAATGTAAGAGTATCAATAACTAGCAAGGTTTTGACTGTCTGCTCGAGTGGCGTAGGAGGGAGCACTTGGTATGCTGTGTTGTTCGAATGGTTAGCGATTGTGACAGCTGTGAAGGACTTAAGCATACATCAAAAACATATTAGAAATGAATCCTCCATCAGTCATGTTACAACTAACATGGCTGCTTAAAATAAAATGTTTTGAAAAAGATATGAAAGAATTATTTGATAGATAATTTAGTGTGATTATATTTGTTTAGTTCAGGTATATCACCAAATTACAGTTTGTACATTGAATCAAAGTATGGAATGTTTTCCTGAAATTTAATAACCTTAACTTGTATTTAGATTTGATCAACATGCTCATAGTGAAGTAACACAACGAGACATTCGTGACTTTGAGAGCACATGGAACATTCCAATTCTCCGCATTAAAAATGTGCCTTATTATAATCAAACTGAAGCTGAGAATGAAGTGTCTGAGTTAGTGCCGATATTAAATACAATATGTGAACATTTGTGGTACAGAGATATTGTCACTGCACAACAAGAAAAGGCCTACTTTTAATGTATAGACTCGTTTATAGTTAATTATTTTGATTGGAGCTGTTCTGTTAAGTACAATTCTGGTCAGAATTTTAACAGAATTCACTATTATGAAGTAGGATGTAAATCTTCAAAATTTCATGAATATGAATAAAGGAAGGACCATTAAATGAAGATGTGTCTGGAGCTTCCCTCACAGGGAAATTCGAGATGTGTTTGATGTGCAAGATAAGGAACACAATCAACAGAAATAATTTCTAACTGCACAATTTGTTATCCATTTTTACGCCATAGCTCTCTTTTACATATTTTGTACTTAATCTATATATATAACTATACTGTCATTAATTGTAACATGCTTCAGTGTAAACCCTGCGTTTTGATTAGTCAATTAAACACCGTCTATTGGACAATAACACCCTTCTGTTTTAGTAATGTCTTTTAAAATCCTAAAAAAGCATGTTACAATGTCGATAAACACTTCCTGTTTCGCATTTAGAGGGGTGTTATTGTCCAATAGACATGTCCTGAGATTTTACATTAGAACCCTCGACGCTACGCGTCTCGGGTCCTAATGATCTCAGGAAATGTCTATTGGACAATAACACCCCTCTAAATGCGAAACAGGAAGTGTTTATCTCCTAATTATAACCATGTATATTATTTACCATGTCCATTTCATTTTGTAAATACCAGACCTAGTTTTGTATTCATTAGACGCCCCCTCACCTTCTCTTTTTTTACTATCAAATATTCCAGTTATTGTTTTGTATTTTTGGAATTGCATAAAGTTTACATAATTTCATAGCTTGAACCAATTCAATCCATGTATAGTGAGTACCTTATTTTGATTTCTAACCTTTCTATGCATCTTTAAACTGGAGAGGCTGACCTGGGAGTGCTGAAACTGAAAACTCTTATCCACTGAAGAAAAGAATTAAGGTTTAACACCCTACTGTTCTGCTCTGAACTGGGCTGATGAAGAGGGGCATACACCATACTATGAGGGAAATTTTGCCCAGACAGCGGCACCAGGGCCTACTCTTTATATCGAATTCCAGCTGTCAATGGATCTTTATGTGCACATCAATGTGTACATGGAACCTTGGATTTTCGTATCATCCGAACGACTGGACAGCTCTCCATGTCAGGCCCTCTGTCCTGCATCACTTAAGGGAGAACCATGCCGGAAAATCTGGATGAACTTTCTCAGCCAATGCAGGGATCAAACACCCGAACTCCAGGCCAGCAAGCCATCGCCTTACCCACCGTGACCCCCTTATATAGACAACTGTTTAAAATTAGAGAGCCATATTTTGTTACATCATAACTTGTAATTATTTGTAGTTTTCTACCTGTAGCAATTCAATCTTTTTACACCTTACATGGCAATTTTTTTATGGGGGTTGACTGGTCTTTCTGTAAAGAAGTCACCCATTGGTAACCTTTAAAGTGGTATGGATGCAGAGATCATTTTATAAAACTTTAATCATTAAATATTTAGTACTGCTTTATCCTACCATTCATCAAATAGATTGGGCAATAATATATGTCTGTGCAGCATTTCTGTCTATACAAATGCTTTCAAGGTACCTCACCTCATATAGATAGAACCATCAAATTTAAGATCACTATTTATTTAGCTCGAAATGAGTTGGATATCAATTTTCTTTGGAAGGAAAACAGGTCATGTCACAGCTTTATTATTAGTCCAGAAAACCATGTTGATTTGCAAATGGAGACAGCTTTATAGTTATTCAATTCTTTTATAGGATAGGATTGAATCCCTCATTATTATAAGCTACTCTCTCTACTTACTAAGGGACACTAGAAAATCCAAACCTGGGACTTTCTGGTTATCGAGCCAGCACATTACTGAAACACTCAGAGATACATGTATCTGTGGAATACAGTGCATTGTTTTAAGTGTTATATATTATTATACAAATTTTCAGTTGCATGTTCGAGTGTTTGGTAACATGCCTTAAAAGACCAAAATTCATGCTCATTTTGATCCTTTCTTGGTTGTCAACTTGGAGAAGCACTTGTTTATGCATATGAATTTCACAAGAAAATCAGATATTTAAAAATATTGCAAATTCCTTTATTGATAATGATAATAATATGCTATGATAATGATATAAAAATTTACTTTGTTTTATATTATATACAACATGACATGAAGTTAATTATTATTTTATGAATAAAACAATAAATTCATTGAAACAAAAAAAATATAAACCCTTCACTTTTAAAAATAGCTTAATTATCATTTAATGACAAAAAAGAAAATTTAGAAATGAACACATATTCCTTGCCAATACTTCCATTTAACCCTCCATCCTGATATCACCAATGTATCATTACTAAAAGAGTTCCTGAATACAAGAGATCAAAGACCAATAGATGCTGCAGACTCCAAAAAACACTAGCACAATACAGATGCAGATTTGTACACAGTTAATGAGTTTGATTGAATTGAATGATTTCACTTGATCTTTCAACTTTTATCTCCAGATGCACCTGACCCACTGAAAAACAAAATTACAAATTGAAAATATACGCTGTAAGAATTTCTAATTTAAAGATGACTTACAAAAGTTTTGAATCCATAAAAATAGCAAGAGACCAATATGAATGAAATGTTGTTATATGGCACTCAACTATATATATATTGCACCAAGTCACCTCTGGCTTGCGGCTGTGGTTTCGATCCCTGGTGTGAGCGTATGTGGCATGGCGATAGGGGCGCCTTCTCAACCTTGTGGGTTTCCTCCGGGCACTCTGGTTTCCTCTCACTGCTAAAGACCCCTACGCACATGCAAATTATTAAAATAAAATTAAACAATATATTGGTCCCGAAATGACCTAGTTTGTGTCAGTGGACCTTAAACCCCATTTTTTTCTCTCTCTCTCTCTCTCTCTATTGCACCAAAGAGAACAATATGCCTGGGGTACATGTTCACAGGATCACAGATAGAAATGAAATGGATTTTAAATCCTACTCTTCTGCTCCGAACTGGGTTCTATTGAAAGTGGGCACTCGAACGACTAGATAGCTGTCAGTCCCAACCGAACGACTCGACAGCTGTCCTTGCCAGGCCCTCCGTCCTGCATCACTGACAAGGGGGAACCACGCCAGAAATCTGGATGAATTTTCTCAGTCAATGCAGGGATCAACCTTGACTCAACCTACCGACAAATTAAATCAACATTGATGCTGCGATCTTACCGGAAGAAGATGGGCTTCTGATATCCAATATTTTAAGACAAAATAAACATTTTACCATTGGTACACGAATCGTGTACCAAATGCAGTTCAGCCCCAGTTCTAGCAAGAGGCTAGAGGAACGAGGCTAGAAACATTGCACCAAATCAAATGGCGTATGTAGACTGGAATAACCAGACGCTAGGAATTTTCATTCGATTGAGACTCCTCGCTTATTTCGCCGAATATAACTGATTTAAAATTAGAGGAAAACGGAAACCATTGAATTTATATCAGTTTATATACATTCATATTACAGTATTATATGCGTTGCGACCTACTTGTGTCAATTTCTAGGTCGCAAATGTTAGCTACTTTAAATTGATAATCCAGCAGGTTAAATTGATCATAATATATAATTTGGTTTGTGGTTCAAGACCAGCGCAAAATCAAAATTGCAGGCTTATACATGTAGATCAAACAACACCTACCCAGCAACTTGTTCATCTTCAATATCTTCACTAGTAATAGTTGCTGGTGCAGAGTTTTCTTTGTCTTTTTTACCGTTTATGAAGAAATTTGTGATGCCTTTCTGCCACTGAGGTGTTGGTCGGGGACATACGGGATTGCCACCACCATATTTGTTACCTACAAATTCAATGTTTCCAATACAAGTAAATTCTAATCATATCACAAGGTCAAATGAACATACGATAATCAACTATACACCTTTATGTTACAGATGTAACCCTAGCTAAAGAATGTAAATTTAATTCACCCTAATGGAACAAAGCTATATTTCCTGGAACTGGTTCTGCTGATGATTTCATCAGAGACATTGATTGACATTACGGAATTTATACGGCATCCGATTAATCGGCACTGATACAATTTTTGGCTGGACGATTAACCGATTCAAGAATTTTGTAATCGTGACAACCCTAATTTCATCTACTCTTTTCGAAGTGGTAGGTTATTATATAAAATATGAACTTCCAATATAACTTTGAACAAACAAACATAACTGAATGATTTTAAGGTTCTGTACTACAGTTCTGGGGGGGGGGGTGAGACATTACCATGGGGAGCCAATATAAAAGACAGTTTCACATTCAGTCTTTCCTGCCACTAGACTAACATTTATACTTCATTATGTGATACCTATAATTTTAGGATTTGCATTATGTAGCATAAGATTTTACATGATGTTCCGAAACCTAGTCTAGGTAGCAGTCACCCAGTTAATTCATTGATCTTATGCTAAGATCAATGAACTTCACTGAAACTAAGCGAAGTTCAGGATTACAGTGCCACATTTATACATCATATAGGTTCATGTGCCTTCTTAAGCCTTGGCATAATATATAACAGGTCTATCAAAGAGGAAATTAAAAGCCTAAGATAACCAAGAACGGTTCTGTCGGGTTCCGTATGTGTCTCCGGGTTTTTTTTCATTTTCGGGAGAATTAATTCTTCATATCTGAAAGCAAACTGATTGTGTGATTAGCTATATGTAGTTTATAAAAGTCTCCTCGTTTCAAGCTTTACAGAAAAAAAAAAGTAGTATTACCCGAAGGAGACGAGCCATCTGCTGCTGCTGCTGATGTACTGCTGCCTAATGCTTTTCTTGGAGCCCTTGCTGCTACAGCTGTAAAAGAAAATAATCTTTTGTGAAATGTCACATGGACACGTCACATGTCACTAAAATATCACACAAATTTTGAAGTGTTTTGACATATAATATATAACCAGTAGAATGTAAGATTTTAAAAAGAGAGAGAGGGAATGGGGTTTAACGTCAACTCGACTAACGTTACTAACATATGTTTTAATTTTATTTCTTTACAACATTAATTCGGGGTCATTGACATTAGAAACCTGACGACCCTGAGAAATCCCACAAGGTTGGACAGGCGACCCTACTCCGTCCTTCTCAAGTACAACCGAGGATTCAAAACCACACTAGTTGACTCAATGACAGGCTTTATGATACAGCACGCAAGCATTAACCATTCGGCCATCCAACCCCCCATTTTTATAAAGACTGCTATAGTGCTAAACTTCCAAAAAACATAACATAAAAATTAAAATTATTTTTTTCTATAATGACTGTGGTCAAATTATTATGAACAATTTTATACCTTTCCTGGTGGCTGATCCACCACCGCAATCTGCTTTAGTTCGAACCATTTTGAGGTAGTTTTATTAAGAATAACTTGGAATATTAGGTTGGCTTCTCCTCTCTATTCACCCGCCTTCTTCAATAATGAATGGATTTCCCGCGATAATTTTAACTTCCGGGTCGATAGTTCTTTCGACTTGATCAAACAGCCACATTTCACGCCATGCAAGTCTACGTTACATATTTGACTGGATGACAAAGTCAATTTCCGGGCGGGAATATCAAAGAAGACTAAAGAATTTTGCGATGATTGATAACTGACTACCGCTCAAGATTGATTAACTTATTATACGAGAGAACCCAGCGGTAAAATAATTACGGTTAAGAAATGATCGGATCAGATGCAGAAATATTTCCAAATATTTGGTCAGAATATAACGATACATTCACGAGTAAGTTTGGAGTAGGCAAACATGTCATTTGGGACTCACGTCATTTGGGACTCACGTCATTTGGGACTCAAAAAAATATGCCCGCGACATTTGGGACTCGGGTATACGACGTTTGGGACTTTGGTATACGACGTTTGGGACTTTGGTATCCGTCGTTTGGGACTCAAGCAAGATATAGTAATACGTTGGTAAAGTGACATATCGGTTGGCATTATGCCAATACCAAAATCAAATAACAAAATAGTCAACGAGTACTAGCTATTTCTTCCATATGATTAAAATGCGTATGAGTCTTATAAATACATTTATTTATTTTAACAATACATGTACATTTATTTTTTCATAACACAATTTGTAGTTTTTGTCTGTCACATAACTTTCAAATGTTTTTATTCATTCGTCCATGATAGACACGCGTACGGCACCGTGATCATGTGACAACCATAATTGAAATTGCTTTAAATAAAATTCCGTACGACTATGCCAGATACCTTTCAATAATAATAACGACAATATGTTTAAAACTAAGCCCCTGTCAGTATGTGTATATAAAACATTATAACGGTAGATGCTACTTGAATTTAAACGTAGCATCGCCGGCTTATTGACCTAGAAATTCCAATCAATGTCACGTGTCATCGGCGGATTTGGCAATGGAGGAGAAAATATATTATTATTAATGTCTGTTTCTCGGTGTATTTTGGTGTTCTATCAGAGGATTATATTCAACTAAGATTTAAATTTCACGAACAACTGGTCATCAAAACCATTAAATGTGTGATCTAATTATTATTTTAATATCTACCGGTACCTGGAATTCATACGGAGCGTCGAAGAAGCGCGATAAATCAGTCGGCCTCGGGCCAAGGGACCGACGTTTGTGTCGAACACTGGTCCCAAATATCGTTTATATTGAGTCCCAAATGTCGTTTGTGTTGAGTCCCAAATGACGCCAATGAAGTCCCAAACGTCGTCAACTGGGTCCCAAATGTCGTTTGTGTTGAGTCCCAAATGACGTGAGTCCCAAATGACGTGATACCCTCGGGATCAAGTTCATGTCAACATAATCTAACAACTATTTATACATGATACATGTATATTGTATTATCAACCTAAATTATTTTTTAAAACTAAATAAACTTCTTAATCTTTGTTATAAATACATTTTCAGATAAATCGAAAGATGTTTGTGAAAAGAAGTCTGTTTATTCTGTAAGTAAATGTAGACGTTATTAGCTGAGCTGACAGTTCTTGCTTTTTTATGAATATGAATGTTTTGTATTCTAATTCTACTCTAACTTTTTAAAGCCCCAATAACACTCTTGTTGTAATTGAATAATATGTCCCAATCTTTATTCTGGTCAACAAATTGTATTATTTTACAATATTCAAATAAATTGATGATACAAATTTCATCGTGACACACCTAATTTAAAAAATTGGAAAAATTCAACTACATGATTTGAAAAGGTTAACGTAAACCTTTTCAAATGTGACTTGGATTTTAAAATATTTTCGAATCCTCTGGACAAGTAAAATATGATGTAATGGATAATTTACACAACAGGTAGGACAAATAAACATCTGGGGCCGTATTTATAAAAATTCTTATAGTTTTCATAACTTTTACTCTAACACTTCCTAAAACAACATTTAGTTAAAAGTTACTCTTTAGAAATATTTATAAAGGGTCTTAGAGTTACTTTTAACTAAATGTAAGACTTGGGTCCTAACCAAACTCTTAGCGATGTAACCATGGGAAAAAGAATCCCACCCATGTCCATTCGATATCTCCTTATCAACTCGTCATTGTTGTACTCCACTAAGAAATCTCTTCTTGTTTTAAACTCTCTTAGGCGGCGTACACGGACGGCCATGTTAACCAAGATAAGAGTACTTTTAACAAGTTAGGAGTGCTACAGGAGGACTCCTAAATATGTGTCATAGTGAGGAGTAATTCTTAAAGTAAAATGTTTTATAAATAGGTCTTAGGAAAATCTACAAAGTTAGGAGTAATTTTTGACAGTTAAGAGTTGGTTCCAACTGTTAGAATTTTTATAAATACCGCCCCTGGTACTTAGAATAAGACTATTATTTATTTTCTAGAGCTACCAGGCCAGCAAGAGTGTTATTGTCCCTTTAAGTTGAGAAATCCTCACTTTTAGCCTTGACTGTCATTATTACGATATTTAATTAGCATGTACCAACCAAATTTTATTTTTTGAGCAATTGCTTTGAAACTTGGCAGAAGTAATTGTCCAAACATTAGAAAATTTCAAAACCGTTTAAATTTTTAGAATCGGACTTATACTTTTTGAAATATTCAATTTTTATTAATTTTGTTTTTTTGATCCAAAATCAAAATCGGGTCCAAAAAGTGGTAATTTGACTTCAGTGCGATGTAAAAAATTTATTTTCCAAAGAATTAACATGAAACTTGGTATAATTATAGTTTGGTTACTCCTTATAAAATTTACAATCATTCAGATAACAAATAAGACCCCCTTTTAGCAGAAAAAATGATTATCAATGACCATGGTAAGGCTTAAAATTGACGATTGTTTGCTATTTCTCCTTATCAAACATTTGCTCCCATCACACAAATCCTAAAATATACATTTCAAGCAGGGAAAAAGGAACATATGGAGAAATAGAAAGAAAGATGTGTAGAGAGGGTTATAACTCCACTTGACTCCATATTCCTGAAGCAATGGCCCGAGAAATCTCTCCCTAGCCATTGCTGGAATAGCGTCTGTTTCTTGAACTTTTGCGGGAGTGTGTCTATTCTCCCCGTTCAATGAAAGCTATCACTTAAGTACAGCAACATGACAGTCCTTCGTTTAATCTGAGTCTTCCCTAAAACTTTGGACAGTGATTTAAGGTATTAAAAACGGTGAAAGTATGTTCGTTTCCAAACAGTATTGTTTACATTTCATTCGACTTGATAGCCTCGTTTGTCACACAATTAGTTTTACTGCAGTATTCTCCTATGCACGGGTTAATTAGGCATAATAAAAGCGTGAGCCATGACGTAACGTTATGTAAACATATTTGGTCCAATACTGGCACTCGTTTTAAATGTAAAGCTTTTGTATGTTAGGTAGTGATTGGTTGGTAGTCGGACTACTGACCAATCAAAATTTAACACAACAATATCCACTCATAATAGCAGTGTGTAGTGGGATTACCTGTAATCAAACGAAACGCTGCACGGAGTATGCTTGACTCAGACTGTGTCATTTTGGGACTAACATACACCACCGTCGGGACGCTGCAGAGAAAATCTCAAGAGGTGGGCAGTTGTCCCTACACCTTGGAAACTGAATCTAACCATATAATACTTTTAATATGATTTATTAAAAGTTAAAAAAAAATTTTAATTGAAAAAAAATGAAATTGTAATAAAGTAAAATTTGTTTCTTATGCAACTGCTTTGTTTACGCATACCTGAAAATAGATATTAAATAGTAAAATTACAACAAGGCTTTTTAAGATTTCATCCAACAAATAAAAAACAATTCAATTCAATTTAATTCTTAATAAATCAAAAAATAAATAGATAATGGTTATTTATATAAAATAATAACAATATATGGTATTGTATAATAATAAATAGATATTGGTTATTTATATTAAAAAAATAACAATGTTGGTATTATAATAAAATTTGGAAAGTTTCAAACAATAATTGTTTTTTGCTAGCTTGTTTCTTTTTTTGTTTATCAATTGGTTGGGGTAACAATTTTTGATATGAATGCATGAGGCCTCTGCTTCAGAGTCTATCGTAAACAGCTTTCACAGAAAAAAATAACCAGTGCAAAGAATTAGTTTTCATACCCACTGATAATTACTAGTGACAGTTATTACTTTTACAATTTAAAACAATATCGCATGACATTATGTTCTATGTCAGTGACACTACGTTGGCCTGACATTTAACTGTAGATTCTATGTGAAATATTCTTTGTTGGTACAATATGTATACATTGACATCATATAGAATTCTGCTTTTAAAAAACGTGCTGTTTTATTTTTATGTCCGTCAATAATAATAATGCCGTTTCATCGGGTCGGCTTCGGTCCATTTTCTACAGATCGAATAATATCGACTAAAATTAAATCATTATATATTATAAACATGGGTGAATTTATTTTCGAAGTCATGTTGTAACCAATCTATGTAAAAAAGACAGAATAAGCACGTTTTTACTGAATGAAAACAAATAGCGACAGTGCTCACCATAGGCATCCATGATGGATATTTAACTTCCGGTATACCGTTATTCGCTGTATTTTTACTTAATTCTCAATTTAACGCATGATTACGTCCATGACAATTCGGTTTTTATACGCCCACATTGAAATATGGTCGGATATTGTCGTTGCCCCCGTCCTTCCGTCCATCGGTACGGCGTCCACAATTGCTTGTGGACGCTCTAGAGGCTAAAGTTTATATCCGATTGACTTTAAATTTATACACAGTGTTTAAGGTCATGAAACGAATAAGCCTATTCTTTTTCAGCGATTTCCCATTATAACTACCAGAGTTATGGCCCTTGATCACTTCAAAAAATCTTGTGGACGCTCTAGAGGCCAAACTTAATATGCGATTGACTTCAGATTGATACACAGAGTTTAAGGTGTTGAAACGAACAAGTATTTTGATTTTCAATGAATTTTGATAACTGAACAGCTAAATCCATCATATTAAATGTTTCCTATACTAATTGTTAGCGTGGGGCAAAACTTTATAAAAAGCAAACAAATTCTAATGATTTTCTGATATCAGATTTTTTTAGTGTATTACAAATGTTTCATTACCAAAAAAAGTGAAAATATGCGACAACCCTTGTTGACTGCCCGGACGATTTAGCTGCTGTGGGCGTATGTTTCGTTGCCTGGCAACCTATCTTTAATATTTTATGAATAGACTATTTACTAAAGTGTCATAAAATCGTGAAATTATGTTGGAATATTCCTACGTAAAGAATTGAAAAGTATTTGAATTTTTTAAAAATTCCAGAAAAAATCATTCCACTCACCTGATACGGGTCCAATTGTCATATTCTACAAGCCCAACATTCTCCCGAACATCTCCCGCCAAGTTACACCATCCGCCAATAAAAATAAAGGTATGGTCAAACGTAATTCGATACCTACTTTTCCGCTAAAAATCATGACAAGTTCTTGGATCAAATATTAAGCCAAACAGAGTTAACTGCCCTTGAGCTTAGTACACGCTAATTTAATAAAGTCTTGATTACCGGTATTCATTCTATGGTAAATCATCAACTTGACATCATGATGCAATCCGTTCTAATCATTACCGGTACATTACAGATGAGATAGGGGTGTTGGATGGCCGAATGGTTAGCACGTGCGCGCTCTATCATAAAGTCTGTCATTGAATCCCTGTTTGTATGTGACAAGGAGTAGGGTCGCTTCTCCGGGTCTTTCGCTTTCCCCCCACTGCTAAAGACCCCTACGCGCAAGCAAATTATTTAAATAAAATTAAACCATATATATGTTAGTCCTGAAATTACCTAGTTTGTGTTGAGTGGACGTTAAACCCCATTTCTCTCTCTCTCTCATTACAGATAAATCTACTCCAACTCATGTATTAAGTATTGCATGAACTCTCAGGTCTGTTTTTGTCAGTTGCACTGAGTGAGTTGTATCCTGTTTTCTATTATCGTACCAGTACAAAAAATGTCTTAAAAAAAAAGGAGCTATTCCACAGAGACTATGCTCAGCGCATTTGCTGTTTATTTCCACAGAACAATGCTGAAATAAGACACACAGGTTACCAAGCCCTGTTAAACCCCAATTCATTTCATTTCTTTTTGAATTCTTCTTTCACGTATTATTTTATTGAGCTGCAACAGAGACGCGTCCTATCACAAAATTTGTGAATGGGGCACCTGCCCTGCCATCTGAGCAGCTTAAATATATATATAGAGAGAGAAATGGGGTTTAACGTCCACTCGACACAAACCAGGTCATTTCGGGACTAACATATGGTTTAATTTTATTTCAATAATTCGCTTGCGCGTAGGGGTCTTTAGCAGTGGGAGGAAATCCACAAGGTTGAGAAGGTGCCCCTATCGCCATGCCACATACGCTCACACCAGAGATCGAAACCACAGCCGCAAGCCAGAGGTGACCGGCCAGCTAGAGGTCGAAGCGCTGGACTCTAGACCACTAGGCCATCCCAACCCCCCGCTTAAATATAGCTTTGTGAATGGCACATCAAATCAAACACTTGACTTTTCTAGAAGCCTTTTTCCTCAGGAATCCGAAAATGGTGGGTCAGGTGATTATATATTTATAGATTATATACTTATTGTGTGACATATCACTTGCTTAACATAATCGTTAATTTTGGATGAAATTACTTCCCCAGACCATGCAGAATTGTACTGCATATTGAAAATAACATTAGTTTTGCCCCTAATCTCAGTGCATCCTTATTTCTTGCTAATTTGACCTCGGTAACCTTTTGACCTTTTCAATTACGTCAAAATTGATCAATGGGTTTCACAAATTATCCTTCGTCACTTACTCAATGATTCAGCTGCGTTCCAACAAGAAATCTGCAACAGACAGCATCAGAAGTGACTAAATTCATAAGCCAGCCTCCTTTGACCTCTTGTGACCTTTTGACCTCGATAACTCCTGAACGCTCCCTCACCTGACTGATCACCCATCATTTTCGGATTCTTGAGGAAAAATGCTTCTAGAAAAGTCAACTCCCGCTTTTTGGCCACCTTTCTGATAATACCCCCCTTCTCCCTCTGGTCTATAAGCTTCTCAGTCATGGGTTGCCCTAATCAGTCCTAATATGTACAACATATACGATATGATTATGGCAAAGATCTCCAAAAGTGCTAATGTCACATTCAATTACAAGACGACTTGGTGCATGTTGTGTTATTGCTATCATGGTATGGTCTTGAAATTTTAATGAATAGTTTTTGTAGCTATGAATTTTTTTTATATTTCAGGTAGCTGTAGAAGGAAATATAGGCTGTGGGAAATCTACATTTTTAGATTATTTTAAAAAGTTTTTAAATGTTGAAGTAGGTATTTCCTAGTGATAATTTACTTTACTTTTGCTTTGGATTCAAGAAGCTATCCTAGATTTATATTTTAAGACATTTTGAAAAAATGAGGCGTTTATTTGTTATATGGATGACCTTTTACTTTGAGGTGAGAGAGAGATCTTTTACTATGCTTGAGGTGAGAGAGATATTAGATTATGTTAGAGTTGAGAGAGATCTTTTACAATGTTTGAGGTGAGAGTGAGATCTTTTTCTGTGTTAGAGGTGAGAGATCTTTTACTATGTTTAAGGTGAGAGAGATCCTTTACTATGTTAGAGGTGAGGGAAATCTTTTGTTTTGTTTGAGGTGAGAGGTATCTTTTACAACTATGTTAGAAGGGAGACATCTTTTACTATGTATGAGGAATGTTAGGTGGGAGAGAGATCTTTTACTATGTTAAGAGGTGAAAGATCTTTTACTATGTTTGAGGTGAGAGGGATCTTTTACAATGCATGAGCCATTTGAGGTGAGAGAGACTCTACTCAACACATTGAGACTAATATAGTACCGTCATTCAATAACTTGCTTGTGTATAGGCTCTTTAGCCTTAGCTATGGAAAGGAAACTGGAAGACCCATAAAGTTAGACAGGGGACCAAGCATGGGATTAAAACCTTGACACTAAGAAGTCTTCTAAAACTAATCTTAATTCATGGTAAAATGATGTCCCTGTGTATTTTTATTTATTGATGATTATTGTAGGTTTTAGTTGAACCAGTTGAAAAATGGAAGAGTATAAAAGGGTTTAATAGCTTAGTAAGTACACTTAATTGTTCAAATCAATGCCCAACTCACAAGTTTAAAAAGTTAATGTTTGTACTTTTCGTTCAAAGCTATTTATATCCCATCTCCATAAGTCAATCTCCCAACCCCCTTTTAAAACAAAGGACTATATTTCTGAAAATTGTGATTCTTATGTGATCAACTTCCATATTAATATGACTGAATCAAATTTTGTCAGCTCAACAAAAAAAATTAATGTCCTCTAATATTTGTTTGCTTACAAGTAGAATTTTATAAAATAATTTAATTGTTGTAGGATCTGATGTATAAAGATGCCACCCGATGGAGTTCAGCGTTTCAATCATACGTCACATTAACCATGTTACAGAATCATCATTCATTAAAGGTGAATCTTTTTAAATATTTGAACCAATCATACATGAATGTAACCTTAATATATCTTTATTTTTTTTTGTCTTTATGGTTGATTTTCTAAACTATATGTAAGATCTAATACTAATATATACTATTCAAAAAAAGTAGGGGATATTAGATTTTGGGGGCATAATACTAAAATATGCAAATGACTACGACAAAAGTCACTATAGAACCTAACAGAAGAAACATTTCCAGTTACATGTGACGCCCAAACGCACCAATAGCTACCGCATGGAATGCAGGTGATGCTTGGGATCATCATGGGGGTCCAACCCAAGATTTGCACGACTCTGACTTTGAATGTTACAGTCATTGTGGCATTGAATTCCAGGGTGGAAACATCAGTTTAATTGTTTTAGTAACCGGAAAACAAATTTTGATATGCGTCGGCTTACCCAAAATGAAAGGTTACGTGCCCTTGGCATGCTACGGATCGGCACAACACAGGCGGTTGTGGCGCGGACGATGAATGTTTCTCAGTCTGTCATAAGCAGGCTATGGTCCAGATACCGTGATACACAATCTGTACAGGACAGACCACGCTCAGGTCGACCAAGGGCGACAACTCAAGCCCAGGATCGATTTATCCGTACCTTGGCCTTGAGAAATCGTGTCATCACAGCAAATCAGATCAGCGCTCGTCTTCAAACAGACACTGGTGTGAGAGTGAGTGGCCAGATGATTCGGAATCGACTGCATAGGGGTCACCTTCGCGCCCGACGTCCTTGCGTGATCCCTTGTTTGAGAGATCATCACATTCAGGCAAGACGTCGTTGGTGTAGGGATCGTCAACACTGGGATAATCGACGCTGGAGCAATGTGATGTTTTCAGATGAGTCAAGGTTCACTGTTGATTTTTTGGACAGACGTAGGAGGGTGTGGCGTCGACGAAACGAGCGCTTCCAAGACGTTAACGTCATCAGACATGATCGATTTGGGGGTGGTTCTGTTATGGTGTGGGGAGGCATCACTGTTTCTGGAAGAACGGCTTTACATGTTGTTGCAGGGCGTGTTACAGGCCAGTACTACCGGGACAACATCTTGGCAGTTCATGTTGTGCCGTTCGCACGACGTCATGGCCGCCGTTTCATCTTCCAGGATGACAACGCAAGATGTCACAGGGCCAGGATCGTTACAGGTTACCTCCAACAACATAACATCACCACATTACCTTGGCCAGCACTGAGTCCCGACCTCTCCCCCATCGAGCATGTCTGGGACATGCTTGGACAGAGGTTACGTCAACGTCAACAACGTCCTGCCAATGTCCAAGAACTTGCTGCTGCGTTGCAACAGGAATGGGACCATCTGGACCAAAATGACCTTAGACGTCTCATTAGGAGTATGCCACGTCGGATCAATGCTTGTTTGGCAAACAGAGGAGGATTTACCCGTTACTGACTTTGTTGTGATGCTGTGGTAACTTTGCTGTTTGACCCCGGGTATCATTTTACCCTTATAATGGTCAGTCTGTGCCTTACTTAGTCTAACGATCATTTGGAATAAATCGATGAATGTGAACTTCATTTCATTTTGTCATTTGTTTCTTCGTCAGTTTCATTAGGTGACTTTAATAACACTTAAAAATCAAATATCCCTTACTTTTTTTGAATAGTATATATTTAAAACTTCTGCTGTCCAATATTTCTTTTATGCACAAGGCTTCTGTAACTCGACAAATCAATCAGTGAATAATATCTTCTTGTGACTGGAACAGCTGCATTCTGATAGGCTGTCTGTAGTACACAAGTAAGAACAAAGCATTAGTGGTAAGAAAATACAGAATATAAAACAAGAAAATGAATTGAAAACATCAGAATTTTCTCATATTATATTTCAGGAATTAATATTTGTTTGGTTTACCGTTTTTGGAAAGCTAGACAGTTCAGAACTGTAATACATTCAATCATCCATCATCATAGGAGAAATTCATAACATACATAAACATAAACTATTTCAGTATAAGGCAATGGAGAATTGATGTGACCAATAACTCTGAACATATTGCCAATAAACAGATTATTTATATTATGTAATGATATCCACTGTAAGCTACGTCTATAAGTATAATAGCAATGACAAGATGAGTGAAGTGTTTTATAATGTTGATTATTTACAGGATCATATGCAAGTTAGAATGACAGAAAGATCTGTTTATAGTGCTAGATATTGTTTTATAGAAAATCTTCATCAAAGGTTGGTAACATGGCTATATATAACTAAAAGGTTGCTCGATTGATCTTCAAACTGGATGTCCCATGACATTATTATTACTTTGTTTTTTTTGGTTTTTAATCTGTTTTTACATTGGCACTTTTGTAGCATATCACAGTAAAGACTTACATTTTGTTCATTGGATGGATTTACTGTCCAAAACAGCCACCTTACTCAGTAATTTGAGTTTTACAGTATTTGATAGATTAACTTTCTTGGAATAATTATCAAGTTACACACCAAAAATACAGTATTTATCAACTGTTTAAGATAAACCCAAAATATTGACAAGTGTTCCAGAATAAGACACTTTAATTCTATATTCCAGTCTATCTGTTGCTGACCTACTGATTATGTTTGATTGTTTAATTAAATTGATCTATTTTGTTTTTTTATTTATACTTTTTATTTTTATTTTAGTAAATTAATGCCAGAAGTAGATTATGCTATGTTGTGCGAATGGCATGATTGGATTAAAACAAACGCAGAAGCACAATTAGATCTTATAGGTAAGTGAAAACATGAGGACATTCAACATACTGAAAGTGAAAACACAGAATATAACACACCTACCCTGATAGAAATCAGATATTAATAATAAAACATAACGCTAACGCTACAATATACGTCCACATTACTGCTTTGATTGATATGGTACTTTGTCAAGAAGGCTAGGCATTTGGTTTGTTTAGCGTTGAGGGTCGTGCTTCAACATCAATAGTTGCCGTCCTTAGAGTATAAGGAATAAGTATACCAAGATAATTCATACACAGCCACAAAATAAAAATTTGCATGGCTCTGCCCCTGGGGGTTAGGAAATCACCCAAAACAGTAGGGGTCATCCTTAAGCTATAAGGAATAGGTATGCAAACTTTTAAAAGGATATGTTAAGAATTGCACCCTGAAGGCGAACACAAGACACAAAAACATTGGGCGTGGCTCTGTCCCAGGGGGGCCAGCATGCACCAAAACTATAGTGGTCAGCCTTAGGGTATAAGGAATAAGTATAAAAAAGTTTCAAGATGATCGATTAAGAATTGCGGCCTGTAGGTGACACACAGACACACAAAAAGAAAATGGGCGTGGCACTGTCTCTGGGGGTCGGGCATGCACCAAAAACAATAGGGATCTTCCTTAAGGTACCAAGAATAAGTACGCAAAGTTTCAAGATGATACGTTAAGAAATGCAGCCTGTAGTCGACAGACAAACAAATACAAGAAATGGGCGTTGCTGTCCCAGGGGGTCGGGCATGCACCCAAAACAAAAAGGGATCATCCTTAGGGTATAAGGAATATGTATTTTAAGTTTCAAGATGATCGATTAAGAATTGTGGCCTGTAGGCGACACATAAAATAAAAATGGGCGTGGCTCTGTACCTGGGGGTTGGGCATGCACCCCAAATGATAGGGATGTTCCGTACAAAGAACAAGTATTCAAAGTTTCAAGATGATACGTTAAGAAATGTGACTTGTAGACGACAAACAAATAAATACAAGGAATGGGAGTGGCTCTACCCCTGGGGATCGGGCATGCACCAAAACAAAATACAGATCATCCTTAGGGTGTAAAGAGTAAGTATACAAAGTTTTAAGAAAAATCAAGTAAGAATTGCACCCAGTAGGCGACACACAAAATGAAAATGGGCGTGGTTCTGTCCTGGGGGTTGGGCATGCACCCCAAATGATAGGGATCATCCTTAGGGTATAAAGAGTAGGTATACAAAGTTTTAAGAAAATCCAGTAAGAATTGCGCCCTGTAGGCGACACAAAGACACAAAAAGAAAATGGGCGTGGCTCTGCCCCTGGGGGTTGGGCATGCACCCCAAACAATAGGGATGTTCGTTGGGGTACAAAGAATATGTATGCAAAGTTTCAAGATTATAAGTTAAGAAATGTGGCCTGTAGACGACAAACAAACAAATACTAGAAATGGGCGTGGCTCTGCCCCTGGGGGTCGGGCATGCACCAAAAACAATAGGGATCTTCCTTAGGGTATAAGGAATAAGTATACAAAGTTTGAAGTAAATCCAGTAAGAATTGCGCCTGTAGGTGAACCACAGACACACAAAAAGAAAATGGGCGTGGCTCTGCCCCTGGGGGTTGGGCATGCACCCCAAACAATAGGGATGTTCTTTGGGGTACAAAGAATATGTACGCAAAATTTCAAGATTATAAGTTAAGAAATGTGGCCTGTAGACGACAAACAAACAAATACTAGAAATGGGCGTGGCTCTGCCCCTGGGGGTCGGGCATGCACCAAAAACAATAGGGATCTTCCTTAGGGTGTAAGGAATAAGTATACAAAGTTTGAAGAAAATCCATGAAGAATTGCGCCCTGTAGGTGAACCACAGACACACACACATACATAGATACATACATATACACACACACACACACCCACACACACACACACACACAGACAGGGGTGACGGCATAATACGTCCACAATGTAAAGGAGAAGTTTCACAGCTCAAGAGTTAAACTTACATATAACTGTCAGGATAAATGTACATTATGGCGTTTCGCTAAATGCACTTATGCTCAATAGGAGGTGACATCAGACAATATTGACAGAGACAGTATTTATTGTTAGCCATGGAATTGATGATGAAGTTACTTCTAAATAGAATTATGTGATTCTATTTGTCTGCCACACTTTTATGCCATGCTCATTGATGATGTTGTGCCGTATAAATGTAACGTTACAAAACAAGTCTAATGAAAACTACTTGGATTACCCTTTTAGAAAATTTATTGGCAACACCGTTCAAATACTAATCATGATTAAAGAAAGAATGTATTTGTGATAAAACCAAATCTTTCAATATGACCTTCTACAGGAAACACCTCTAATACCAATACTTTTCCTTGTTTTTAGTTTATTTAAAAGCCAGTCCAGAAACATGTTTACATAGAATTGAAGAAAGAAGTCGTAATGAAGAAAAAAGAATACCTCTAGTAAGTAAAAAGTCATCATTCTAACTTTCTCCAACTGCTTATAATGCAGATGAATGCAGATCTGTAAAGTTACTGCTAACCTGGGTAATAGTTGTAAAGGATTTAAATCCAGTCAACAAAATGAAACCCAAGTTGTGGGATGTAAATTATGCAGTATAGCTAAATCAAGGTGTTAACAAGGCAGTTTCCCCAGTTGTTTTCAAATGTTTCACCATGATTTTAACACGCTTTCATACTGGGATAGTTGTGTGAGACTAAAAGCACCGTAATTGGTGACTTACTCAAACGTGCACTTACTCAATCTTTTTGACATACAGGACTACTTGAAGACACTACACAGACTACATGAAGACTGGTTAATCAAGAAATCACATGGCAAACTACCTTGTAAAGTATTGGTAAGTACACCTTGTCTTAGAAATTGTATTCTTAAATTAATACAATAAATAGTGAAAATAAATAGTATAAACCCTAAGGGATGGAAATTTACAGTGTATAGAACAACCATGTTGTTTTCAGCAAGTTGAGATCACGAATGACTGATTCTAGTCTTAAATTGTCAATACTTTTGCAAGGATGTTATTTTTTAAATGGTCCTACAGTGTGCTATGAGGGAAATTTTGCCCGGGCAGCGTCGCTACTGCCTACTCTTATATTGAATTCCAATTGCCAAAGAATCTTTTACATGCACACCAATATGTACACAGGAGCTTGATTTTTCGTCCCGTCCGAACAACGAAACAGCTGTCCTGCATCACTGACAAGGGGGGAAACAACGCCGGAAAATCTGGATGAACTTTCTTGGCCAATGCAGGGATCGAACACTCAACCCCCATTTAGCCACTGTGACCCCAGTCCTAAAATACTTAAATTGATTTTAAACCGTATCTCTCTATATTTCAGGAAATAGATACTGAAGGAAGTAAAGAAATGGTTTTAGAAAAAATTAAACTATTTGAGTCAACAATATTATGTGATGTGACACCTCAAGTTTCCTAATAGTTAATTTCCTTTTAATTGTATATAGATCTTTTAATATATTAATATCTAATATATTTTTTATTGTATACACATTTTATTACATTTTTATGAAATGAAAAAAATCTCCATTGTTTTTAAAAGTAGTGAATTTTAAATCAAAGATCTCAAAAGTCAGATATTATTCATTACCTCAAACACTATTTTATTATAAAGTATGTTAATGTAATGAAATGAAAATATTCACTTTATTTCAGAAATAGTTAAATGTAATAATTCATACTATCCACACACCGTCATCATTCCTCTCATGACAAGCCTCATGGCCAGACTTGTACATCACAAAAAGTAGGGTCACTTGCTTAATCTTGTGGGTTTCTCAAGTTAATATTCACCCGTTTCCTCCTACTTGTAAAGACCCATGAATATAAATTAGTTAATAAATAATGATATACTATATGTAGTGAAAAATGACATTGGTGAGTAAAATATGAACCTCTCACATCATCATCATCATCATCATCATCGTCACTTTCAAAGATAATCATCACCATCCCATATAACCATACCATCATTGCAGGAATCGTATAATGGTGTGAATGAGTTCTTAAACAGAAACCTTGGTCCAATTCATCTCTGATACTATTACCAGTAACCCCTTTAAACTTAATCTCTGTTGTTATTACCAATAACCCCTCTAAAGTTCATCACTAACCCATGACTCTAATTACCACCACTAATCCGACACAACCCATCATTAGTTAACTACATCACCATCCATAACTCACCCTTGTTCACAATCTCTTATCATCACTGACCCAGACGTTTGAAAACGTCATGCATCCGTTGTGTACGCATTGTGTACGTATTTCATACGCTCTATCCACCGAGCATCCGTTCACTTTGATTTCATCCGCGCAAAAAGTTTTGAGCTGCACAAAACTTTTATAACGGATGAACTTTCTGCCGTGTACGATGTAAATGCGCGACATATACAAGCAACAAACGTTCCATGTCCATTATCATTCGTTAAACGTCCACTGTATCCTCGCAACTCACATCCGCTCCAGCTGAAAACGGAAAGAGGGAGGAAAGATAAGGTACATGGAACGTCTATACATCGTTAGTAGCACGGAAATAGAAAGGATGTAAGCGTATGCATCTCGTATATAAAGTTTTCAAAACTTTGTTTCCGTGCGTGATGCATCCGCTTCACTCGCTATGCTTCCGCTCTTTCCGCTATGCGCCCGCTTCGAAATTATCCCCGATAACCCCCTCGGAGGTGTCACCCACTTCCATCCGCTTTCATCCGTTAGGCTTCCGATGAACATCCATTTAACATCCCCGCTACCTACTTCCCACGTTCGTTCTTTTCCGTTCTGTTTTCGTCAATTTTGTCCATTTCTGGAGCGGATGAAAACGGATGGAGCCACTCCCGAAAGTTTGCTCGTCCACTGTATCCTTTATGCATACGTTTTGTGTCCACCGGCCACTGGGACCGGGCCTTTATCTTTATCAACAACTAACCCTTCCCAACTAAATACTTACATCACCTCCTAACTCAAAAGTTATCACATTGAACCAAGCAGAGCTCAACCCTACCATTAGTATCAACTAACCCTATTACGATTCATCTCTAAAGTAATCACCACTAACCCTATCACGATAATCACTGCAGTATAATCACTGTTTACTGATCAGAACACTTTGTTGCAGTTCAACACAATCATCACTTTTAAAATCATGACTGGCCTTTGCAACATTGATCTGCCACTATCATCACCACTCAGTACTATCATCATTACTAGCCAGTATTTTCATTACTTAGGAGATGAACACTTCCTGTTTCGCATTTAGAGAGGTGTTATTGTCCAATAGACATGTCCTGAGATCATTAGGACCCAAGACGCGTAACATGCTTTTTTTTTAGGATTTTATAAGACATTACTAAATCAGAGGGGTGTTATTGTCCAATAGCCAGTGTCTAATTGACCAATCAGAACGCTAGGTTTACCCTTAAGCATGTTACAATAATTACTAACAGCATCGCGTTCACCACTTTTATCATAATTACTTGGCAATATTATCGTCACTGACCACTATCATCACCATCACCCTTAAGCATGTTACAATAATTACTAACAGCATCGCGTTCACCACTTTTATCATAATTACTTGGCAATATTATCGTCACTGACCACTATCATCACCATCACCACCAAAGTCTCCATGAAACTCACCTGGATAACTATTTTAGTTTGTACTGTAACAATATTTATAGATACGAGTATTATGGAAGTTGATGTATTAAAACAATGATCTCGACAATAAAATATACAATGTAATATACTTTACTTATATGTTTTGTGTTTTATGACCATGTTTTTAACTTTAATTTTAGGGCGTGTGCGGAATGACATACTTGCTCTCACTAAGAAAGTAATTTATAATACACCTCAAGTCGTCGTCTGCTAAATGCAAGTTCCTTGTAAGACGGCGAAAAACCTAATCAAAGCTTACTTTCCTTCTATGTTCCGTTTCAGTGTTCCATTTTTAACCGGTTTAGTTTGCGAATTAGCGTTCTACAGAGGCAACAGTTGCAAAGATTGCCACAAGAATACGTAGACACACACATTTGGAAAGAGCACTTCCAATTTGTACTTCCTTAATCAATTCAACAACTCTAATGTACTCAGCTGGTTATCTCCGAAATGCCCACAATGAATCTTTGACAGAAAGTTCATCTTCATTTTAACATCTGGATATTGCAAAAGCTATGGTTTCTATATCCGTGCAAAGCCAGGGTAGGACACCGGTGACTCTGTGGCACGAATACTCGTGAGCCCCTAGCGATGTACTGGCTGCACCCCTCTCCTTGAGACTGGGCATCCTCGGTCTTTCCGGAGTTGGCATTCAAACGTATACTGTAGGCGGTGTCAAGCACATATTACAGGTATGTTTGAATTAATTTAAAAATAGTTCTCAACCATCTTATAAAACACGAATACGTTTGCCCATATATATTGTTTTCAACGTGAAAATTCACTTCAGAGATGGTTGCTAGTAATTTGTCAAGCTGTCCCCAGGACAACATGACTATCAGTTTTGCGTCATTAGATTGTATGGTATGTGTGACATTAAGAAAGTAGGGTGGAACCCCCTGCCCAATCTGTTTCACAGAGAATTACTTACGAATTAACTCTGTAACAGATAAGTGTCCACAGCACGTGCGTTGACTGCTCACCGCGCCAGTCATTGGCTCAACTGCTCGTGCAATGTTTACTTAACACCTAACTGCTTCGGGCAAAATGATGCATTTTACTCATTTTAATACCCATTTACACTAAATAGGAAATATTTTTTAACTTCAAACGTCTTTATTTATTTTTCTTTTACCTCAAAAAAATGTTTGAGAATTTAATTTGTCGGAGTAAAAAAGTTAATATGCCGTACTTATTAAGCCTCGTCGATGTCATGCTTATCAGTGATTGTAGAGGCCAAGCGAATATTCACTGCGGGATCAGTTTGCCCCCTGCCCTGTGATAACAGTATCTTATAAACGTGCAACAGCTGTGCAAGTTGTCACTGAATACCATCTGTTACTTCATATAGCATTTCTAGCTAACTAAGTCGATGTTTGAACCATCTAAATAACTTTGTGGACGATTACCTCAATGGTGAGGGTCACTTTGGAAGGCGTAGTCCCTCCCAGTGCTAACGGGTAATTGGGCTGTGTTGAATATGCTAGATTCGATTTGTAGCATATATGACCCACCGTATATGTTTGACACTGGTTAAGCATTATGATTATGGTTAAAATGTTGAAAACAGCATTTAAAGTGCGTGGTTTTTTTTAGCAATTTGTGAAATGGCGCAAAAATTTAAAACCATGAGGCAAAGCTTGTCATTGTGTCCCTGTCACTTAGTCTGAGTGTCAATGGTGGAATGCAGGGGTATGGCCGAAGATGTAGCTGACAAGATAAAGAGTCTAATTGCTCGGATGATACGAAAACCGGATATTGACTCATTTCTTTCAATTTCGTAAAACTTTCCATGATAACTGAAACATCACCAATAACCCCGATAACATTCCCAAATTGGTATAATATGGGTACCATGTGTCATGTAATATGGGGCCATTATGGGGAGTACATATGATAAATGTAAAGTCTGTTCGGAAGCTAGACAAATAATATAATTCTGTCAAAGTAGTAAAATAAATAGTTTAATACATTCACAATCGTAAAATTAATACATGTATGACAACAAAATAATCAATAAGAACGCATCATAAACCTTTCGAATTTGATAGGATCTGCGGTACGTATTGGGAGCCACATCCCGAGTTTTTCTCATCGTATGGTTTCTATTTCTCAGTGGTACGGGACGTAAACAGAGGTACCGTACGCATAAAAAGAACCCTTGGCAGTTGGAATTAGACCGTAGCGCCGCTGTCTTGGCGAAATCCATAATGGCTTATGGCACCCGTCTTCATTAGCACGGTTGGTGAAGAGAAGTAGGACGCCAAACCCCATTTCATTCCATGCGATACTTATTAAAATAATCAAAAACAAATTGGTTTCAGAGGCGGAATTATTCATGCTAGGAGGAAATACTCTGGGTACGCCCCTAATTATCGGGAGACGCTTAAATGGACAATACAATACTGGTCTGAGTCGATGTAATTTGACAATAGGTGACATTTCATTTTACGGATGTACGGATTCCAGCCCGAAATGAAGGATGATAAAATAAATAGTATAAATGCCACATAGTTCTACGATACCACAGACCACGAAAAGTCTCCACTCTCAGAGCCGAAGTCCCAAAATAAATTGCGATTAATTCAGTCACTTTCTTCCATGTGATCTGTCAGTTTAGTTTTATCACGTCTTAAAAAAAAAAATACTTTTAAGCGTCCTTTTTGATCGACCCATTAGTACCTGCACCCTTTTCCGAGTCCTCAAAGTTCCAGTCCTTCTGCTGAACCATTTGAACTGTTTTCTTGTAGGTCCAATATGGCGTCATGACGAAGGTTATCAAAGGTAGCTGTATATACAGAGCGTAGAACACTTGGGATGGCATCTGGGTGTAAATGTAGTCCCAATTTTTATAAGATGTAAATAATAAATAACATTCTACTATGGAACGACAATGGAAAGTGTGAACCAAAAAGAATTGATTGGCTTTCCATAAAAGCGACTTTTCTTTGCCACATTTCAGCATTGTCCAACAGATTGCTGAAAATGGCGTGCTCATCTCCAACACGAGTCCTTTACCGGCGAAAAAATGACTGCTTCCGGAATACAAAACAATGCTGTAACCTACCAACGACAACCAATGATGAAGATTCAACAACATGCTGTAATTTCTAAAAATGATATCAGATATCATCAGAGCTGTACATTCAAAAGTAAAAAATCCAACAGTTGTGGCTATAGCGAAATAGGTCGTAGCCGTGGTACCAAACACAACATCCCTGTCCAGATTTGTTGGTGTAGACAGCGCCCATAATCCAACAAATCCTGCAAAAAAGCCAAACACAGAACGCACAATCGCCAGATGCCAAAATACCTTCTCCTTGGTCCTTAGATTCTTGTATGAAGAGAAAATAACTGGTGATAATATCATGGAGAAAATGTAGGTCCCAAAGAAAAAGAAAAATGATCCTAAAATCAATTGTTTCTTGACCTCACTAGATTCATAATCAAGCTGAACTAATTTAGGGTGTATCAATGAAAGCAATTCAAAATCCTTTTCAGGCTCAGCATCCAAGCCTTTAGCCACCATTTTAAAATAAATTCTGAAACAATTGAAACAAGTTAAAGTGTAAAATTATTATGGTGAATACAATTTCAATAAAAATGCAAATATCCCACTCAGTGAGCATTTTGAACTGACACGATTTTACGTTTTCGGGGAACAGTCAACAATTCCTGCTTCGTGAACGATACCAATCACTACTTACAGGCAAATGGCACCCATTAATTAATTCCTTTGGCATTTCGAATGCGAAGAAGAAGAGACTGTATGAAACGTTCTATTTCATTCTAGAAAGCATACCTTGTTTAAATCTGGTGTGTTATTTCCAATAGTTATACGTCATAACCCCTGTACTTTAAGGAAATGTTCTTAATCAGAATATCCAACCCTTTATAGTGTTATTCACACTGGACTTTGAGATATCAGCTTATTTATCGACTTTTTATTTTTGCATATTTTCAAGCACATTTATGTGTTGTCGACTTCTTAAAGTATAATGAACATCAAAAGTCATTAATATAATATTATCTATAGATGGTTGCCTTATTTATTATACAGCTAGCTATGTTACTGTGATTTATCAAAAACTATTGTTGATTGGAATATTTGCTTAAAATGTCAAATATATAGGTGAATTCTTATCAGACTAAACACTGTTTATAGTATAACTACATGTTTATGTTGACCAAGAATTAGTTTTACATACCTATAACCTTTAAAAATAGGTGAAGCGAAATAATCGAACATTTTAATATACGATTATTAATTTAATTATTTGATTGAATACGCTTATTTGCATCTATTTAACGTACACGTGCTTCATAATTTAGACCTACATGGCATTTCAGTTACTATAAATTGAAATCGGTGTCTATCCATCATTGCTAACTCCAAAAAACTAAAAAATGATCTTTATTTCATTCAGGTACTAATTCTAATTAGCCCACGTTAAATGACTATCTAACTACTTGCTTGTTTATCATAGCCAAATTACAAAAAGACCATCGTGACTGGTCAAAATCTATTTAATACAGTATTTTGAGATTTAAGTCAAACATATTGTCTTCTTTTAGATTGGGGGGGGGGGTCAGTCGTTTTACTGATTAACCGACATATTAGATCTTGGAGTAGTATTTAGACAAGCCGGACGTGATAAAATACACACACCCCCTTACAAGTCGTAGGCTCATTTATTTAATCGCTGGGGTGCGGACGTACCTCTCTCTACGGTAGCCAATGAATTCCGCTTTGCACAAACCACGTTTTTTCACGACTAACACAATATATTCTTGGCTCAATATTTCGCTTGCGCGCATTTTTTTTTATATAACTGAGAGGAATCCGGATCTCCCTTCTGCAGACAAGACAACTGCTCATTTAATCGGTGATATGTAGATATATTCATATAATTCAAATTTATCTTCCAGATTTGAATGAGCAATTAGTGTATTACATAACTGGGCACAGGTCCATGTGTATCGATGTAGATCACATATTAAATATCGTATTTATAATCTATTTATAGGCCTATTGGTAGCCGACTGATATCATGCACAGTAAATACTAACTGCTGGTAGCAGGTACATCGATTACTTTAGGCAGAATACACACGGGTATTCCACTCCCAGGCCTGCATCGTATAATTTTGCATTTTACTGTTAACAAGATAGTATGATAAAGAAGTCTAAGGCCATGTTCGAAATTCAAAAAGATCAAACGATGAGATATAATTCTAAGTAGAAGCATAGTGGTCGTGTACATTAAACGTGCTTTGAGGCTAACACCGCGGAAGTGATATCAGCTATTCCCGAAAGGGTAATCATACCATGTTTCGTACACGAGACTCACTAGTGCAATCATTTGTATACGATGGAACAAAGCAAATTTTGTTTGTATTTGAATAGATGAGCGATATATTTATAGCAATCAACTGGAGTGAGGTGCCACAACACTTGTTTAGTTGTATACGCTTAAACAAAATAACCTTATAGGCTACTTTAAAATACTAAATTGAATTCATGTAAAACATCTTACCTTGCAAAACGCCTATTTACATCTGCTGGTACCCAACCTCATCAATAGGTTAATATAATACGTTTGTAATGCAATTCAAAATCCCAGTTATCTACATCTATGTCATATGACACTGGCTATATTTACGGGTCAAAGGTTGTATTCTATCATAAATATATCTTATCAGATATGCATCAGTGATCTTTATATCATTAGGTATATTATACATATATTATAGGATCCCAAATAACATATTTCCTGACGGTCATCAGAGATATTTCGCAAAACTGTTATCCAACACTTTTCAGTTATTTTTCATCAATAAATTCTGGAAAAATGAATGCGACCTTCCCAATGACAATCTGTCATCCACCAATATATGGTGGACTTAAACTACCCCTTAGGATTTGTTATATGCAGCATTATCCATGACAAAATAATAGTCCTACTATTAATAGACAAGATCTGTAGGATTGTGAGTGCTTATACAGTATGATAACAAATAACGACAAACAGGGCAAGGTATGCTATTATGGACCATTGAATGTTTGACAAAATAAAATAATACCGACAATGGAAGACTATAACTTACATTGCTTAAACGAATTAAAAAGGCCATTATCAAAATGTAATTAAATTGATTTAAATTACCTTTATAATTATTAATCAGCCGATACCAGGTGTCACAGAATAGATCGCCGACATGTCTAATTACCTCATTACACAAAATTGATTGATTCAGAATGGTCATACACATTTCATACTGCAAGAAATCTTTTGGGGGTTTTGAAATATTTGCATTAATGTTTATCTAACTTAACCAATTTTGAACATAAGTAGATAACTTACTTCAGGAGCGGATCTAGAAATTTTGAAAATGGGCGGGGGGGGGTTGTTCCGCAAAATGATGGCACTGACCGCGGAGACGGGGCACGCCGCTGAGAGGGGGTTTGGTGGGGGCGGGCAAGAAAATTATCTGTCATTTCCTTGCATCTGTAGCCATTCCAAGAGCTATTTGGCTGATATTTTCGTCTAAGTAAACGTTCGGAACGGACATATTTGGGTCTGAGAAAAGGCACTTTCAGCAGTAAAAAAGGGCACTGTCGAAAATTAGCCCCCCCCCCCTTCGGATACCGCCTCTGTACTTTGGTCCTTGTTTGGATGTTTTCCTTCATTTTAAACTAATCTTTTAAAACGTGATACATAACATACTATATATGCCACACTTTTGTCTTAGTCATAGTTTATTCAGTGTAAGCGACAGTTTTTCCATACCGATTACGCTGCTTTGCTATAATTTCAATTATCCATAATTTTGAAATTTAGATTTTGAATATGATTTGAAGAGAATATGCACACCTTGTCAGTCACGTTTTGCAATAGTTTGGGACCTTTTGACCTGAAGCCCCCCCCCCCCACTCGTGTTGTGCGTCGTGTTGTGTATCCCAAAATTTCCGTCGTTAATCTCACATAAACCTTGGATCAAAGAAATGGCTATTTGTAGCTTTGTCTGTGTTGGGAACCGGTCAGCCAAACTGGGATAGTTAATCGAGAAATATATAGTAGCCTGCATCCTGGTGTTTGAACTAGAGTTCTCTCCCTTTAAGCTGTCCATTTCTAATCATCCGCGTAATATTCTGGCGAATTTCTTTCCTTCAGGTAACAAAACAAATATAAACTGACGTAGCCTACGCATGTTGTGATTATGATGGATAAAGCACTGCAATCCTTGTTCACAAGTTAGTATGAAGTTCTT
Organism: Patella ulyssiponensis; assembly: GCA_963678685.1. Lineage (NCBI taxonomy): Eukaryota > Metazoa > Mollusca > Gastropoda > Patellidae > Patella > Patella ulyssiponensis. Next base: position 19,567,451 of record OY783232.1, read on the forward strand.
TATACGTTAAGGCAGGAGCCGCAGGACCGCAACTGGATTTCAACTGCTGATGGAATATTATTTAGGCCTACCCATTCCCACTCTCATTAAAACAGGGGTGCCAGGTCTTACTTCGTTTCCTTTTTTTGTCATTCAAATTTCGTTTTATCTATCTAATATTGAATTCTCCCAATTTTAGGAATTGTGAAGATTTTGAGCTACAATCTACAAGAAAATAAAAAAAATTATCTCAATCAACCGTATTGCTAAAAATATTTTCACTGTATTTTTCACCTTAACTTAGTTATCAAAACAAGACAGAATTCTGTATCATTCTATTGAAAGTCTGTCAATTCAAAACTTTCCGCAGAAACAATCGAACATCCACTGGGTTTACCATTTATGAGACCTATCCCAATCTCCCAACTCCCTCCCCGACGAGGAAGACGAAAGTATGTTTGAAACTCAATTGAATAACACCGAGAATGATGACGAATGTTTAAAGCTGCAATTTCATATTTTTAAGTTATATTTTTAAAGTGTATTGAAATAAAGCCCTAAAATAGATGATACCTATAAACAGTCCTACCTTGTTAAAGAATAATCCTATTAATCCAATAATTCACTATTGCCAGTTGAGAAATTGGCAATTATTCATTTTCAACTTTAAATTCAAACGTTTGAAGATAGCTATATCATGGAGGGAATACGAAAACTAGGGACGTAATTGAGTTATTGTTTCCGGTGTCAATGATTTTTAAGTGTGGGGAATAATGCCTATGATCGTATAATAGTGAGTTGACAACCTTTTCTTTTGAGCAACAGACATAGAAATAATTATGTTTTAACTTTCTTCGCAAATATGAAATTATCGCTTTAAGATTACGGTGTCAAAAATCCTAAAAATCTTATAGGCTTCCGTTTGGCCCAGAGACTTCCTAGATCTTGAGGCCCAAGGTTCCAGTCTGTCAAGCCTATTGATAAATCCTACACTGACCGTCGTAGAAAAGTGTAAGTCACACAGAAACGGTGTACATCTACTTTTGTATAATTATTTTATTACTTTAACTTTACACCTTTTAACATAATATAAACATTTATAACAAATAACCATAAAAACAATTCATAGTTCATGAAATATGTAGTGTGTTTTCTGGTGATCATCCAACAATATTTTCACGATAGAATTAATTTACATTAATTTATTGGATCAAAATTCATCAATACACAGGTCACAATTATATGGAAGACAATCATTGACTTAATATACAATTTAACCAATTGCTCAAATTTAAAATGCATACATCTTGTGCGTTGTTATGGATAACGTAAATTTCCAATCGTTCTACTATTTTGATTCATATTAGCATTTAATGCTGTTGAAATTATTTACTGCACCTGCGCTAATTTGTCTTTCGCCCATTCTTTGCAAGTTATAATAAACTGGCGAAGTACAGTGTACACCCATAATTATTTTTCTGTTATTTATAATCCTATAGGAGGAGCAAACCTAGTTTTAAAATCTCATCGTAAACCATGTAAGGGAATATCGTCGTCCAAGTAATGATGAGTATTAACAGCTAGCACGCAAGTATAAACCATTAATTGATAAATAGAAAATCTTATCGAGGATGGCGAATTTGATCTACCGAACTTCACAATTCCCCAACCTAAGGATTATTCATTCCTGGCTCTACACTGTAGATTACATCGTTGCATAACCATGGCCGGTAACATGTCATGGCTACCCACGTTAAACGAGTAAATATTGTCGGAGGTGTATCTGTAATTCGGAACTGATCCCATACGTGTGTGGGAGATAAAATCCTATTGCGTCAAATAAAACGTCATTTTGAACTGTTCTAGGCCACAAGTTACTAACCATGGTTATGTCAAGACAGGTAGCCAATCAATAGGTGACATTTATTGTATATCGAAGTTCATGTAATAATAATATTGCATCTTTCGCACACTTTTTGATTTTCCTCCCTGTGAAACACTGCGAGGAGTATGATTATAGTGTGAAGTAGATGGCACCCTAACACCAGAGTTCTACAATATATTATGCCTTAAAGAACTGGAAGGCACTACACTATTTTGTGTTCTGAAGAAGGACTGTGATTGAATTCGTAATCTAAATGAACAAAGGCTCTCTCTACATCTGGCAATGTTTCAAGTTTCTGTTGTAACGATTCACCAATATCATGAGCCTCCTTTAGCCTCATCCGTTCAGGCAAGACAATGTCTACTTCCACTAGGAAATTATTTCCAAAATGAAAAGCTCTAACCGTGTCTATATTAAGAATACGTGGATGGTGGTTCACACTAATCCAAGTTAATTTACTGAGAAAATCTGGCTGGGCTGAATGTCCCGTTAATAACTTGATTTGATCTGTAACAATGGAGATAATACATATTAGAAACAACACTTTCATAAATGCTTAGATTGGTATTTGATAATGGGGGAACTGGGCAAACTCGAGTTAACAGTAACTGGATTGACTAAATATGTTAAAATTCTCACACTAAGAGTGGTTCCTAGAAGTAAACAGGGAACACCCACAATTGTCGTTGTGTTAAATGAATACTGGAAGATGATAAGACCGAAAGATTTTGATCCGATAGACATGCCACTATAACAGATATCACACAATACATTGATGGCGACCATACTTATTAAATATTTCTGTGATTTCGTTACTTTCTGTCCACTGTTTACTGAGAAACATGCGAATAACCTGGGGCAAATGGGTATCATCCGATATGCTTCAAGAAAGAATGTTTGTCCTACCTTTTCCTGTTTTCCACCAGTTGAAAACTATATACATACTAATTAATATGGCACCACCGGGATCAACAAATGAGAACTCTGTTATATGCGTCTTCTGAAACATCTCCATAGAACCTAGAAAACATCAATATAACTACAATACAGTGTAAAACAGTCCGGACCACAGAGTTTGTTGTATCTGACCAGGGTATTATCCTCAGCGCACTAACAATTGAAATGCAAATTACTAGTGGGTTGTTGCCACAATTACAAACGTAAAGCACTGACGATATCTTAAAAACTATGGCATGGAAAATGAATATTTTTTTCAACTCGAACGCTAAACCCCATTCCATTTCATTTGATATCTATCATCTGGTTGGAAATACCCAACTTGTTACCAATCAATAATTCAACAAATTTGAATATGCGCTACTTTCTAATCTAGTCTAATGCCCCTTTTGATAAATCGGTATGCGACCACTCAAGCATAATGGCTAAACTCGCTCCGTTGAGGTGCACCTGCCCCATCCCTATCGAATTAACACACACCACTGGGTCGTTGGCCTGTAGTAATAAGACGTTTACTGTGCTAAACCACATTTCATTTCTATATATTTCAACATTTATGAATGAAATAAAAACAGAACCATATATACCGAGGTAGCCACAAATAATAGCAACCGTATTAGAAAGAACATCATTCCGGTGATCTTGGGCTAAAGCCTGAACAGAAGGACTTTGAATTCTTCTACACAACAACCACATAATAAACTTTATAACTGAAAGATAAACATTCGGCAATGCGTTTTAAATAATGATATGTACATGGTATTTGTAGCAAAATATAGGCATCTTGGTCTTTGAAAGACACAATTTATAGTTACTTCATCATATTCATGGGGGTTTGGAATACTATGGACGCATTGTTCAAACCGAAAGGAAACGCGAATTGTTCAGACCGAAAGATAACGCGAATTGCTCAGTGTGTATGTATGTACATAACATGCTGAATTTTAACAAAAGAATGATTTTAAAAAAAGAAAAGTATGTGTGTCATAATAGAAAAAATAGAACAGTACAATGGTTCACAGCCAATAACAGAAAAACAAAACCCATTGGACAAATCTCCCCTTTGTACTGTTTCAATGTGGATACACTGTATGTATATATCGAAGATAAATTATAAGCCCACACCAAGTTAAATTCATATATAACTGAAAATGCAAAACAAGAAAAATTGTGATAGTAATTATGACTTAATATATTATCATGACTGCCTCTATTACCTACCAACAGTTGAACCGGCTATGATCATTGTGGGTATTTCCATATTTGGTAAATCATACGTGACACCTGTCAAGGCAGCTATTCTCTCAATAGATTCACGTATCAGTTGTAAAGAAGCTAGTGCCATGACCACAGATATTATCACTATGGCAATGGGTTCTAACTTCGTTCTTCCTGAAACATATTATAGCGTGTACGTCTTGAATATATTTAAAAGGAATAACCCGGGTAAATGGTCTTCTGTTTCCACAAAGACTACATACCTGTCTAGGCTATGTGTATACATGTATTAGAAATTCTGAATGTTTAAGATTTAACATTTTTAAAACTTTTGAACTCAAGAACGAATAAATTATCTCATAACCTTTACTAACCTTGTGGATAAGCATAAACATTTCGTTTTTTCACAGCATGATTCGTCCACCAAAGAACAATACCAGATACTAAATCTACAGCACTATCAACTAAACTGGATATAATGGCTATAGAACCTGACATCACACTTGCTACTGTCTTAGCTATTAATAACAACTGAAAACATATTGACGTTTGTTTTAGGTAATGAGTTAGGTATGATATAAAATATACTAATAGTACCGTCTATTTCAATAAAAGTGGAAACTCACAAGACAGCCATGGACATAGGGACATAGTAAATCAAATGAAGTAATAGGATAGGGAGTCGGTCGAAAGCGTTTACTTCGCGGTACAGTCACGTATCTATAACGCCAGACTTCGTTAAATTTGTAAGTAGAAAACGACTGACATAAAATATACAAATATTATTTTATTTTATTTTACTTTATATGATCTGCTATCTGCTAATATGAGATAAAGGGTTGTTTAAAACATGTCTTTATAAACATCTGTGGTAATTAGACCTTAGCTGCATATTTAAAATAAAGCAATCTTATACTTGCAAACAATATTTACTATTCACTAAAGGAACCAATCTCTATCCACTAAAGTCTCGAAATATTAAATTCACCCGCCGAATCGCACCCACACTGACAAATATGAAACAGGGTGAAAAACATGCAACTGTCTCCATGGCAAATTGCATCGTTAAGCATTACTGACAATATCCCTTTAGAATGTTAAGCATTAGGACGCGGTATATGGTGATGACTTTCGCGTGGAGGTGAGATTGAGAATGAAATAAGTTACCAAATTAAGAGCGAAGGTCATCTTGGCGTAACAACTAGCTTGTTTCCTCAGTCTGATTACATCTTCACTGTTATCCATAGCGTCGTCAATTCGCAACTGTATCTCTTCAAATGACGTGATTAGTTCATCCTGGGCCTTATAATACGACCTACAAACAGTATTTTAAAATTCGCTACAGTTAGATTCTTAGGTTTCGTTATTAGCATGTATCGCTTATTATTTATTGTTTTTACTGGGGAGTCATATAAATCTTATTTAAACCAGTAGTCTCTTGAACATCATTTTCATTCACCAAGCGTGCAAGGGTTATTAATAATACAGCTACCGTAATTGAGTTTTACAATTCGGGATATCACTAATGTGAATCAAGACCGTGGACCAAAATGAGATCCACGATGATGGCTCCAGTATAATAATGACCGGAAGGGGTGTGGTGCAGTTGTATTAGTTAATTACACATATATACATTTACCTCATTCGTTTGGAGTGTTGTTTGTAATTAGGCCCTTGTCTTTTGGAACTGAAGTCGTTGATAGGCATTTTCCATTTTTCTTCGCCGTCTATAAGTAAAAAACAAGAAGGACAATGTAACAATAAAGCAGGGGCATTTGCAGACAAATGAACAATGAAGGGAGGGGGGGGGCTGTTCCGACGTAAATGGCCGCCGAGTCTCGAGGTAGGTATGGGGCTGTCCTTTAGAAAGCCTTGGAAGTTTAAAGTCGATGTCCTTGCGCCTGAGGCTATTTCTGGGGCGAATTTACTCTTTTAAATGTACAGACCTTCTCCACTGGGTCTATCCTGAGCCGACGGGGCTTGGAGGGCTAATGGAGGATACACTGAAATATTTATTGTCAACCAAAACGATGATAAACTACACAAAAACATATTATGGAACACAATTACTAGTTTAAACGTTGGTAGAGAACCCTGAACGAAACGTCGCTTTAATTAAAATAGTAATTGTGTTCCATATTATGTTTTTGTGTTTATTACTATGTCACTTGCTAAATGCCGCTCAAAGAAGGAACCAAAACGATGATACGAACGTTTATAAAATATCATAGATTATAATATCATTAAGTGTGACAAACTATTTGTGTAAATGATATAGAGTTGACAAATGCTTTGTCAATGTATAACAAGTATCAAGACGATAACATAGCATAGATATGTTGCATTGCTCCTTACATTCTGATGCACGAAAAATATCTATACATCTTTTACCATCGAATTTTATCAATACACATAATCTGTTATACGATGTAAGCAGCACTGTTTTTTGACGTGAGCAGAAGGTTTTAAGATCTATATTGACCAAAATGCGAACATGAACAACTGCGTAGCCTATGTGTAAATATGTATATATGAAATGTTGTTGATTAAGTATTCATTTTATTGTTTTGTTGTTTACTCAATTACTTCTTTTACATATCCATATTAATTCTTGTATTTAGGAGAGAGGTCATATAGGCTATGCCTGTTCCCCAGTCCCTTTCAATTTCTGAATAAAATATTGTTTTAAAAAAAAATAATAAAATAGCATAGATAGTTCATGTTTAAATCCATTTTCAGGCTGGAAAATCTGCTCCGACAGATGTTTTGTTATATTTTGTTATAACATAAAGATGGTTCTAGACAATTCAGATCTGACATAATCTCTAATCAAACATTATTTAAATTGACTTGATTTTGGCAGATATAATATGATGGATTTCAATGGATTTTATAGGAGAACTTGTTTATGGGATGAAATGCTAGTCGTCTTGTTATCTAAACTTTTTGAGCAAGTCAGTGCTTAAGTTATAACCGACTTTTGTGCGTCTGTCACTAACGTCAAGTCAAAATTTTAACTTAATTTTGTAAACAAGACGACTTACGCCGAATCTTTCAAACATATTTAATTCTATCACCAATGGAAACAACAATTTGATTCTTAATTGTAACCTAAATCTGAGGGGCTTAGGCCATTTAAAATAAAGACTGTTTTAACCATATTGTCAGTTGTAAACGCAGTTTGATCCCTGACCTTTGTGCTGTCATATTAGCTAAAACACTATTACATCGGAGTTCAGCAAATTTAACACCTAATTTGGTAAATATTTATGTATGACGTGTGAAACTATTTAACGACGACATGTGTTTGTAGCTGATTCACCACAGTCGTTCACTCTCAAACAAAACAGTATTTCATACAAAGGTGTAAGAAAAACGTTTGTCAGATATGTGAATTCTTCTAATGGGAAAGAGTAAGAATACATTGTTGGTATAAATACTAGTAAATGCAGGAGGACCGTACTGCGCACTAAAACCCACCTAACATGTCTACGGACAAAATATACAAACTGCAGAGACAGTGCAAGCAATAAACTGCACCAAACGTACATATTAAACACACATTATGTTACAGCTAATCTGCCTATTGCAGGTCTTTATTTAGGCCTGAAATGTTATCTAAATTATTAATTAGACATTAACTAACCCATCCATACCATAATCGATTCTCGATGTCATCGCTAGCCTGCAATATTTACTGTATTAGGATCTGATTTGCTGCTGTACTTTCATTCATGATTTAATCATGAAGTGAATAATCGAGACTATGTTTGTTATCGTATCGACTTTAGTAATGATTATCGTGGCTAGGCTGAAAATTCAATCGCTAAATTATTGGTTCAGAGTGGATCAATTTGACTAAAATTTTCATCACATTCTTTACATTATCTATTTTTTAACTGTTATACTAGTGAGAACTGACATTTTTTTATTTAATCTCCCATAATGTATCTTTAAATCCTGAGGATGGAGCAGGGGACCAGTTTAACTGCACTATACATTTCATCACTATACTGTAAATAGACCTGTTCTAGAACCTAAGAGTACCGAATATTGAATTCTAGCCATCCTGGTTCTAAACACTACTTACCCCCTTCATTTTCCGACATAAGAGCTTGTTGTTCCTTGGACTTCATATCACAAATATCATCATTGTTATTCATGTTTCATATATTATACACTTTAGAACATCCACTATTCCGCTATTTGAACAATCTCGACCAGTTAACCTGTGACCTCCATTTTAATCTTTTATTATCTTATCAAAGAAATAGATACAATAGCTTGCAACTTAACTAACTTTGATAATGATTTTACGAGCTGACAAAGTATCTTAAAGGGTCATTAGCAACCCCACCAAGGAGACAGAGAGGGGGAGGGGGAGAGGGGGTTTCACATCCACTCGATACAAACTAGGTCATTTCGGGACTAACTAATAGTTTAATTTTATTTCAATAATTCGCTTGCGCAATGGGACATGCGACCCTACTCCTTGTCACGTACAACCGATGAAACCACACCAGTTGACTCAATGACAGACCTTATTCGATACAGCGCACATGTGCTAACCATTCGGACATCCACTCCAAAGAAGGTAAATGTGTGTAATATTAGACAACATCGTATATAAAATTATCAAAGATGTTTTGCACAAATCTTGGTTAACATTTTGTACATAGGCCTACAATCTGATCTGAGAACTCGCAAAGTCATATTACGTTGAATCGAAAGTGATTTATACCAAACGGCCAAGAGCCTCAAAGTGTTAGAGCCTCTTTAACTTGTAAGTCAATATATATGTAATTCTATATATTTACTTTAAAAATTTCAATTAAAAAACCCTGTTATAATACCCTTGTTTACATATTCAAATGTGTCAATGAAATGAATGTTATTTGCATGAATATGTAACGACATTTATAATCAATTGGACGGAAGTGTGACAAAGATATGATTTATAATTTGATTAGACAGTGAATCAATTCAAGTAACTTAACGTTTCCTTTGACCTTTTGTGAATATGTATATGAATTATGCTATTGTTGAAATGGACATATTTGCACCAAAAAGACTTAGAGGGACAAAGCTGACAAACACAATTCTTATATAAAGTCAAAGCGGAAGTCTAGTTGTATGTCAAGTTCATGTCGATCGGTTCTGACCTAGAAAATGGTTAACGTATTTGAATAATAAGGAGGAGGATTGGGCGGTCGAGTCGTCTCATGATGACCGAAAAAACACATATTAAAGATGTAATATAAAGGAATGGGTAAAACGTCATGGCAGCTTTTACAAAATTAAGTCGCTACGTGGTCAATACGACTTGGTGAATGTTATCTTTGACATTGGCTTTTTCGCATACTCTTTCAGGTGACGTTGTGGTTGTAAGCAATTTGTTGTACCAACAGAAATAAATAGAGCGTGTAGGAAATATTTCCTTGTCAGCCCAAAAGGCATTACCGTCAGTAAACAAGAACATGCCAGATACGTACCTGCGTGTATACTACTGTTAAAGGGTGCTACTTGAGTAATTCTAATACTACGTTTAAATTCTGAATACTGTCGGTAAATGAGAACATCCCAGATACGTACCTGCGTGTATACTACTGTTAGAAGGTGCTACTTGAGTAATTCTGATACTACGTCTGAGATTATTAGCTCTAACTAAATGCTGAGTACTGGCATCTCTAGCTTCTGCTCTTCCCAGTAAAAACTTATCTTGATCATCTGTTTCTTCTGTTCCTTCTGTAGATTCTGTAGCAGCCTGTAAATAAAACCAGAGTGTGTTCCCCGGATATAAAAATATACACACATCCATGGACGGATCAGATAGCTAACAAAGCTTTATAGAACCAAGGTAGTCACAAGCTCAGCCGAAGATTACATAAAGAGCTGGAAGTTCTCGGCATAATAGTTAAACAAAATAGATAATGCGAAGGGAAATGCTGCAAATTTCAGTCAAATTACTTCACTCGGAGCATTGAAAACCTCAGTTTGATAACACTGTAGCCTCGATTGTCGTTGTTACTTTTGTAAGTGTTATGATAATAAACAAAGTCTCGATTATCCATATCCTGAATAGTCATCAACGGCCGTTGAACCTCAGATCGAATTCAAATCTGTTAAATCGGACCAATCAGGTGATATCGAAGCTTGATCATGGTCTTGTCATGTTATAGTTTAACAAATATTTTATATAACATGTAAGGCCCAAAGAAAGACCAGCAATGTGCAGATTTAGTTTAATATATATAATACAATTAATTAAGCTCAGCATATAACCTCGGTATATGTTCAGCGAATCTGCTTTACATTTGTGAGAAACATAATATTTAATGCTGCAAACAATTTATTTTTCTTTTTGTGGTTCAGTCGACCGGAGAATATAGGTCACCAGAGGGCACAGAGGGATTGATTAACATTAATTTGTCTTAAATCTCACAAATACGCATGTGCCTGAAGCAGCGACCGCGAGTTTTACAACATCTAGCGCAGACACGTGAACGATAGTCTCCAATCAGAGTTTGTGACACAAACACACTCGAATCAAACATTGCGACTTCTAAGGAAACAGGGACGGATCCAGGAATTTTTGCAGGAGGGTGTTGGCCATGTTTCAGTTAAATAAATCTGCCATCATCGTCTCTAAATTACAAAGGCATACATACAAATTAGGCTTTTTAAACAGAGAAATCATTTTTATAATGATGTAGGATCACATTGTGGTGTAATTTCATTGATGCAAGGCATTATATTTTTTCATGTAGCTGAGCATGGTGGGGTTTTGATCCCCCCTCTGGATCTGCCCCTGGGAAACCTTGACCTTGAACGAACCATGAGCTTTGCAACTCAATTATCACAGGTAGACATTTTAGCAGGAAAGCCAGCAGCCAATTAAAATCAGTGCCGAAGTATTCAGGGTATTACGGGGTTGAAGATGGAAAATACGGCGCTTAAAGCACATGAATGTTAATTTTCAAAAATGTATATTGCAGAAGTTTGAGCAAAACCTCTATGATAGATACATGTATGTCATGTAACGCAGTGAAGATTCTGGATTTGGTTTAACGTTTTAGCAGAATAAAAACGCCCCAATAATCACCTGGGTAAGGCCGTATGGTGTATCACCAAGACTTAATCGCCTTTTACGTCTGAACGATTTTCTGATCAACTCCAGTATGTTAGCTGTGTTTGTTTCAGGCTCAGCAGTAATTCCTGGTGGTTGTGGTGCTGGAGGTGCTTCATCAGGACCCGATGATACGTGTTTATCTTTGATACTTTGGTTAACAAAGTCATCAGGTTTAGTCTTTTTGATGCTATCATTATTGTTATATCCATCGATCACAAAAACACTTCGATCATGTTTATCACACTTACCACCGTCTTCAATAAAACCAAAATTGTTGTACATCTGTAATTCTGGGTCATTGCTAGCGACGTGCTGAAAGTGATAATCATAAACTTTTATTAGCGGTCACATACATAACGTAAAATACTTATGAATGCTCTACTTAATTTTCTTCTCCAATCGGTCTAATGAAGATGTGTACTTTGAGTGTCATCAATGTACTATGAGGCCTAGTTTAGTAAAGGAATGAAATGGGGTTTAACGTTCTACTACATCGATTTTAACAATAAAGACGGGCATACGCTATCACTGTGCTAGGAGGGCAAATTTACTTTCTTCTTTTATTCGAATTTGAGCTGCGAAGGGTTCATTTCTTGAATGTTTAATGTACACAGGACCTTCGGCTCCCCGGAATGGAAATTGGAACCTCGTATCATCTGATGTATACTGACTGCGTTCAGAGGCGCATAACAAAATTAAAGAACCTTTCGGTTTACGTTACAGAAATTTATCAACTGGTAAAATATTCTGAATGAAATGTTTCGTGGAAGAAATAACAATGCATGAAAGGCGTAGATCTATGTGAGAAATAAAATTGTTACATGTTTTTTATCACACATTTTCGGTAGGCGAAGTTGGCGGCAAAAAAATATGGACAGTTTTTTTTACATAAAATTATCATTTATGTTGGGGAAAAAATTGAAAGCCAGTGTGAGTTTATCAACTGGTAAAATATTCTGAATGGAATGTTTCGTGGAAGAAATAACAATGCATGACAGGCGTAGATCTATGTGAGAAATAAAATTGTTACATGTTTTTTATCACACATTTTCGGTAGGTGAAGTTGGCGGCAAAAAAATATGGACAGTTTTTTTTACATAAAAGTATCATTTATGTTGGGGAAAAAATTGAAAGCCAGTGTGAGTTTTGGTTACACCCAAATAGAACATGTATTTCTTTTGTTTAGTAATTGATTAGTAATTGACCGATATTTTAGAAATGCACCGTGATAGCATTTCCTTAACAAAACAAAAGAAAAATATTTCATGATATTGGTCTTGACGCAACTCACTTGTTACTATAAATCGCTTTGTCACGTTGCAATGTTTCCCGGTGTGATGTAGAAATGTCAGAATGGCGACACATTATGTTAGAGGTGTTTACATGGAAGGTGGTCGTGTATAAATGATGTAAACAATAGACCCAGTCGTTTTCTGTGGTTCAATAGTAAAGATGCCGAGTCACGTTTTTTTTAAACTGAAGAATCATGTGATAATTCGTAACCAGAAAATAATAAATTCACTGACTGATGCACTGATAGTTTCTAACAAATAAGGTTTTAATTGTCTAAATTAAAATAATTATATACGTATGCTTCCTTTTATTTAACACTCGGTTCTTTTTGTTTCAATTACTACAATCGTTCCTTTTATACGTCCATATGTGTAGGGTATACTATGGTCCACCCACCTGTTCGATCGTTCGATCATCCCTAGATGCGCCCACTAGTCTTGTAAAACACTGTATATGTCAAAATTTTACAGATTTACTTTTAAAGTGGGACACTATCGAAATTCAGAGTTGGGTTTCGACATTTTATGGATATTTTGCCAATAACAATACAGGGAACTTTTAAATTTTATACAAACAACTGAAATCAAAGTCACCATCTTTCAGGTATCTCAGGTTGTTTATGTGACATTCAGAAACTGAGTGAGAATAACACATGACACAATTATATGGAATACAAGTTACTTGAAGATTGTATTTCAGCGACGTTTCGACGAGGGTTTTCACGTCTTTATCTTTGTATGATAAAAACGGGAGAACCCTCGCCGAAACGTCGCTGAAAACTCTCCAAGTAACTTGTATTCCATACAATTGTGTCATGTGTTATTATGTATTTTAGGCTTCTAAAAACAAGGTTCATTCCATCGATTCATTTAGCTTCGGAAGTGGTGCTCAAGGAACTGAATACTTATTCTTTCTAAAACATCTTCTACCACGTTTTCATGCTTATCCATTTTTCTCACACTAGTGTATACTGTATCGTGTTTATCATTTCCTTGACCATCTAACCCACAAACCTGACTTATCAAATAACTCAAGCATTCCGTGTTTTGGGTATTATTTTTGAATACTAAAATCAGAGAGAGGGAGAGAGAGACCGAAAGAGAGAGAGAGAGAAATGGGGTTTAATGTCCACTCGACACAAACTGGGTCATTTCGGGACTAACATAATTTTAGTTAAATAATTCGCTTGCGCGTAGGGTTCTTTAGTCGAGGTAGGAAAGCGGAGAAAACCTACGAGGTTGAAAAGGCAATCCCACTCCTTGTCACGTACAACTGACTCAATGACAGGCTTTGGCTTTATGATACATCGCGCACGTGCTAACCATTCAGCCCCCCCCCCCAAAAAAAAATACTGAAATACTAAAATCAACACAAGATTTCCCAACATGGAAATGTTTTAAAAAGCCTTTTAATCGAATTATAATATAAGCTTACACATAAATTATAATCATGCTAACATATTTCTTTTATAAACTAATTTTTAAGTCTAATTTGATATCAGCTGGGTTTTGAATTTATTAACCAGAAATCATTCTGATAATCCTGCTTAAGTGGAGTTAATAAGTTGAAATAAAGAAATGTTTCAAAACAAATTAAAAGAATTATCTTGCACCTAGATGTTTTAAAGATACAAGATCAAGTATTTATCAATCTGGATAAAAAAAATCCACTGAAAGGCAATTGATATTTCCAAGGATTAATCCTAGGTATTATTTCCCTGTCGCTCTGACGGGGAATAACTGTAGCGCCATACGCTGATTCATATTTTGGTGAATACATATTTAAAAAAATACCCCCCCCCGCTCCATGTTTTAAAAACCTTACATTAAATGATTCATGGTAGTGTTGCACAGCGTTCTAGTCTTTATTTTGCTGCAATCCCTACACATATTTATTTTGATGGTTATGCAGGGCGATCCGTTGTAACCAACCCTCTTTGCTGAAGTTATAAATGACTTACAAAATATATTCATGAATGTATATAACTATTCTATGAAGTAAATTGGAAATAGCGCAAATGTCCTGCCTTTTGCAAATACTTTGTACCCCAGGCACCGAGAAGATTTTCCAGTACAGTGAACTTATTACAAATACAAGAGAATTGTTATCGGATGTTCTATTTCAGGGCATTACATCGTGCAATTATTACGTTTAAGTATAATAATATCACGAACATCGCTGACAGTCGTGTATTACAATGTTGAAGAATGTTTAGTATAAACAATTAAATCATAAACGATATTCAAATACCGGAAAGTGTTAAAATTAACACTTATTTTTCCGTGTTTTAGCTCTTTAATGTCCACGAATCAAATTCTTTTAATAAACTTGAAAGTCGACCTTAACATAAATATTTATTGTCCTAACTTAAGATTTGTTTACAATGTTGTAAACGTGTTGGTCACAATATCTTATAAACTGGTCTCTTATAGTGTATTGCGAAAAAGTTTTTCCAGTATTCTCCTCTGGGGGCGGTTCAAGGTTGATTGGAGATTTGCTGGCAGGGGAGTACATCTACATCCCCTCCCTGTAACTGACAATAAAAAAGAAACGGTACATAGTCTACTCTAAAGTGCAACCAAAAGAAACGGTACATAGTCTACTCTAAAGTGTAACCAAATAGATATTTTTCAAATTCCCATTTGAAATCGCTTTTCGAAAATACCACCCCCCATGTAACTCCGTGTTTCTTTTTGTACTGTTTAAAAACACGATATTCTCGAATGGTTAATATAGATTGTACTGAGAGCAGGAGCAGTGGACGGGCCCCAGCAAGATATCTGCATCCCGAAACAAATAAAACATGATCTCTTTTAAACCAGTTGTCCCAAAATTCAAGAGACGGAAAAGTAGGGCGTTAAGGGGGGCCTCTCTCTCTCTATCTCTCTCTCTTTCTCTCTCTCTCTCTCTCTCTCTCTCTCTCTCTCTCTCTCTCTCTCTCTCTCTCTCTCTCTCCCCCCCTTTCTCTCTAACAATTGTTTAAACGAGTAGCATTTAATTTATGTATTTTTAACCACCGAAGATATCTCATTTTTTATCAAACCCAAACCGCCGTTGACATAACGATTTTTATTAGAACTTCACTGACCATATTTTTGCTTGAAACACTAAAATAGAATTGATCAACATGTCCTGATTTCCTCATTCTTACGTCTAGTCGTGGGACGTACAGATCAAATAGACACGTTTATTAACTTCAGAAAAAACGAAAATAGCTGGTTAAGATTTTTTTTCGCGGATGTAAGAAACTTAGATACGTTGTGGGTCAGGTTATAAAAGTGATAAGGCAATAAAATTGTAACTTGAGTTTTTTTTACAAAAATAAGCAATGGTTTGCAGAAGTAACGAGTCTATACATAACAGAATAAATTGTTTTTATGAATAATAATATTAAATATACACATTAATAAAGAACTTCTAACAGTTTAAACTGCGTTACATGTAAACCTCCCTTGTTAACGCTTCTTTATGAACGCAGTGTAATTTTAATCTGAGAAATTGAGTTTTTAAGTGTTGTATTTAAGAAATGTGAGCGTTTTGCTGGCTCAAGTATTCTACATAAGGCTATAATATAATTTGAGTGCCAAACTTCTCTTCGGGAGGCCTCTATTTTGTATTTAACTATTTGTTCAATTAAATCATATAATAGCAAACGGCGTTTATGGATCAAAAATATACCTCGATTCCCCATGTAACTACATCGGTTAGGCTCGTAATATGTTTCTGTTCTAATAACAGCATCAATATTTTCTTTTTACATGTCGAAATAATAAAGGACCTCCAATAGATAATTATGTTATTTAAAGTCATATTTCAGGCTGTCTGCAGTACATACTGTACATTTAACAGAACACCTACAATTGAAAAACAAATCACCAACTCCCTACACAGGAACCCCTGTCTATGATATCCCCCCTTGGTGGAAGTAGACGTACAGCTCCAGGAACGAACGAACACAGTTAGTACTCTTTAATGTAGATAAATGAAATTGAAGATGAAAGTGAGATTGTTATAAACTGTACATACCTGTGTTAAAGGAGGTTGAGGTAGATCTGTAGATTCTTTATTTCCCATGGTAATCCGTTTGATTCAATGGTGATTACTGAATAATAGTTATAATGGATCAACTATGAGGATTACTTAATAAATTACTTAAATGGTTACTTTTCAAATATTAATCATTTTTACTCAATAACAGGAAGAACCCAACAATGTGAAATACTAAATAACACTGATCTGCTCAAACATTAATAATTGCCCAATATTTGGGATCACTTAATAAAAATTACACGATATGCAGAAAATTACTGAAACATATTACAAAATTACTACATTCGGGATATTACTAAAACTTGCTACTTACTGAAAGATGTTGGAAAACTTTTGAGAGAAAAATTATCCTTTCTCTCTTACAGAATCAATGTGCTCATTATTCTATTACATGTTAATTCTAACATTACATAATAGAATAACATAACAATATCTTATGTTAATTAGGAAATAATTAAACTCGAAAAGCTATTAAACTATATACTACCAACAAATTATTAATTCTATCTTTGAATAATATATTAGAATAATGCAATGATGTTTTTTTAAAGATAATAGTTTGAAAGATAATTAGACCATCAAAAATATTTTCAGACTACACAAACATACTTACTATACAAAATGTAAATTATATCCTCGCTGTATAATTGAATAATATAATAATAAATAAAGACTATCAACACAATAAATCAAATTAATATTCTAAACACAATAGAACAAAGTAAAATTTGTGGTCTGGATTAAATAGAAAATTACAGTAAATTATATACTCACCTACAAAAAAATAAATTATTTTTTAAAGCTAGCTCGCCAACATCAGTTGTCGCGTTATGAACTTTCAATAAATAATTTTAAAAATGAAACAATTAATTAGCAGTTTCTAGTTTATTAAATTGTAATCAGTGAACACGTGACTTCAGAATTTAAAAAACTGATAAAAGGAAATATGACCGAGCACGACCGTTGCTATTGTTGGGTTGACCCCAATACGTGATTACCTTAGGTTAAAACGATTTGTACATACCCTGTAGTATATTATACGGGCATTGTTTTAGGGATTGACTTATGTGTAGTACTTGTGTAATTCTCCCCTTCTTTATCATATTTCATATTAATATTAAATAACAAGTCATCGCGAACCATTGTTATAAATTCCCTAAAATTGTTTTTAGTCACAAGACTAATAGTTTTATTAGTTAACATGCGTTTTTAATTTTTCTTCACCATTTTAACATCTCCATAATGTCAAGCCAGAACTGTATACTCGTTGATGGTTTACCTTAAATTTGTCGTATTATTAATGCAGTATGTTAAAGAAACAGTGTCGCTCAATTTCTACTTTTTAAAGATGCATTATTCAAGAGCTAAATCTGCATATTGTTTGTAAAAAATTCCCCTGGAATTCAAAATAAGAGTTGGCCTTAGTGCCGCTGTCCGTACAAAATGTCTCTCATGGGACACTGTGGCCTCCGAGTCGTCGTTGAACGGTAAAACGTTAGCCGCCATCTTCTTTATTTAAACAATATCTTATTCATTTAAAAATACAAAATTTATATAATAAATACAGGATACGATAACAAGCTTTACCAGCTTATATAAAATCGCTTTAATAGAAAATGTTGCAGAATAATCGGACAAACACAGTAGTCTTTTCTGTTACATACATATAGACGAGATTTAACATTTGTTGAAAAAGAATCAGGCTTTAAATAAAGCTATGGCCATTACTTTTCTATAACATTAATTTAATTCAAGAGAAAGTTTATAGCTGACTTATTTCTTACAAACTCTCAAAATAAATGTCATTTATCAAACGATTTCATCCTCATAGATTGCGCAGAGACAACAATCCTTACTTTCTGTCCCAACCCTTCTATCTGCATGATATTGGAGTATTCCATTACGTTGGAAATTATGAACACCAATTTTCATTAGTTTCTACACGACCATTTGCAATTATCTCTATTTAATAAGATTCGATCAAATTTGGCAATGTGTTGAAAAAATGTTTTAGAAAACTACAAAAAAGCATACCGTGATGATTTTAACGATTCAATTCATTGCGAAACATTTGGAATATTAGGGTTGCGTGAAACATTATGCAACAGTTGATCATTTGATCATTATGTTATAAATAGACATTTGTTAGGTTATGAATATTCATGAAGATTTACATTACATCATAGTAATAATCATGTGGTCAGACCAATTTACATTTCAACTTAAAGTCGCTGATTGTCATTTCGATTATTCGGAAAACATAAAAATTTTACGGCTTAATCCATACTATTATTGATTGATTGGCTTGTTGGCCGAATGTTGACATATTTTCAAGTCATCATATATCTTTGTAAATGCTCAGCGGGAGTGAACTGACATATCTTTTAGAAATTAAGCCTGCACAATATTGTAGTTTGGAAAGAATTCGAAATTATCCAATAGACGTACAGAGGTTTTAAAGAGACATACAATATGATGCTATTTTTTCATGTTGCCTTCCATATTTATATCGACGACCGGCTGTAGTGGGTTGCCCACAGTTCCGTACAACTCACACCAAAAACTGCCGCAATCCCTCACACCATCCATAACGCTGGTTATATAACAACTCTTCCAGATCCTAGTGTTGTAAAGCCAAAATAAACGAAATTTTCAACTGTAAAAAGCGAAACGATATAGGATCTATGTTTTAATTAGATTTATTTAGAGCTTAAAGTTCGTTCACGCGTTGTAAATATGAGTACTTTAAAGTAGTTAAACTATTGGGATGATTAATGCTTGGACTAAATTTATATCACTGAAATTTCTTTTAGAAACATTCAGCGGAAGTCAGTTTGTGTGCTAGTTTCGGTTTTGGCTTAAACTATCGACAGTGTAACCAAAAGTCAGTTAACTGGGTGCATTTGTTGAACTTGAATTTGAAAATGTAGACAGATACCCGCTTCACAAAGCAAATAAGTGCACCAAACTTAATTGCTCATAATTTTAGTGATTTCATTGGGGCGGAAGAATGTCAATATACCTTCAAATTATTTGGAATTCGAAAACGAGTTGGCGAAAACGTAGCTGTACGGATAAAAATTAACCCCTGGTATTGAACATAGAAATACACAAATATAGACTGCTATTGTCTAAATTGACGATAAATTAAACCGCCGTGTTGCAAAATGACATCAAATCCCACCCGGTACACAATTACCAAGTCTCTTTTGACCAGGGTGACCAATGAATATAGATTTCTTTTTCTATGTGTGCATACCATAAACCTTTTCTTCTTTTTTGAAAAAAAAATAATTAGAAATTTTATCCCTTTAATTTTACCGATAAAATTTATTAAGGTCATGACTTGGTTCCGTTATATCCATCCAAAACGTGACCTGTCATTGACATAATAATATGCTAATTGCTCACGTTACTGGTAATTAATATTTATATCAGATACATTGTTTCATTAGAATTTTTGTAATCGATCCGGATATTCATATTTGTATAATTGTCTAATCCAGAGAATTGTGTTCTTTTTATATCTGATACCACCCGATTGTATACACCGTTTTAACATATACAAGCTTTGACATATAGCCTTAATAACATTAAACCCGATTTCGTTCTCGCTATTTAGTTTGACACCTGAATATACAAGTACCGTGATTAGAACGACATATGCTAGTTGGAATTTGGTAATAACCGTATGTACGCTCTGGTTCGTATGATACAATACATTGGTATTTTGCAAATCTAGCTGTGTGCCCGACGTTGCATGGGTAGGGCACTGATACCCTTCCTTCTGGCAGTGTCGGGAAACCGGAAGTAGCATAACTTCGAAAGCCCCACATGTGGTAGTGCAACGCTATCAAGGTTATGCCACATCCTAGCTGGATCTGGCTTTACCCTCGAAATTTCAGTATCTTGGCACCCTTGTGTATAGCAAGGTAGATAATGTAGAAACAGCGCTATGATAATCGAAGAGTAGGGTAAAGGGCAAGTTAAATTTCGTTATCATTATGGTTAATAAAATACAAGCGCAACTTTTTGTAAATTTTGTTGCACTATATGATTACAGAAACAACAGAATTACATTTCAAGGAGTAATAGATTTGTTATATCACCCACTTTGTAGTGTACACGTTAATATAGAAAGACGAAATATTATGACAAAAGTATTAAGCTTGTTGATTTGTCTTATTCTATATTGTCGTTCCAATGCCCACCAACATCACCCATCACCATGTCGCGGTATAATCTTGCTCTAAAATCAAATAGCCACCCCGTCGTGTATTTTAAGAGCGAAAGAGTGACATGACAATATTAGACCTATTATAACCATTCAAAGAAAGATTTTTCCTCATTTTCCATAATGCAGGAACATATGTATTCCTACTTTATGACATCAGTAAAAATCAACCTAAAATCAAACAGTTGCGTGAGGTCGTGCAAATCGTTTAATGAAGTAAAAAAAGGAAGAAAAGTTATACTGACATGTTTATATATACATGTTTCACCTTTATGTTGTACCTGTTTTAAAAACATCAAACGAATTTCGACAGTTCAGTTTTCATAAATTGCATGTCAATTGTACAGGCTTTGTTAATATAAAACAAAAAGCTAGTTCCGTCTTTTTCTGAAGACAAAGCACCAAATATATGACTAAAATTGGCTTTATCGTCTTACTTTTAAGCACCAACTGGGCTAAAGAAAGCGGCAATATGCCATACATTGTTCTACAGTTACTCTTACTTCGATATAAAAACCGTCAAGGGGTCTTTATAACGCACTGTCATTGGTTTACACGAGACCTCAGTTTTTCGGTCAATATTTTAAAACGACTAGATACTTATTTTGGAAACCAATCAATTCAGAATTCGGGTGTCCAAACTGTATTTGAGAGATATGAAAGTTTGTAAGATTCAATATGCTTGTAGTTGACTATAATACGGCAAGCGTTAACGCCACGCTAATCCTTGAAGTGGTTCCTCTTTATAGACTTTTACGTTCCCATTGTAGATTTTTTATCGATTACGTCACAAGATTATGGTATATTCGTCTATTTCTTTTATGTTTCTATGTATATTCTTATACTTAGGAAAGAGGTCATATAGACGATGCATGTTCCTTAATCCTTTTCAAATTATTCATTCAAGAATAAAGGAAACTAATCGTTTTTTCGCGACTTCCATCAAATAAAGTAAAATCTTTTTGATCATGTTCAAGGTGAAGAAATTTATGTTATAGGTTAAATTAACTCTTGACGTCGATGAAACTGGGAAGGAAGTGCATTTTAACATAATAGAAAATCAATAGAGTGTTGCCTTGTTTGGCGAATGTGGACGCTTACGGCTAGCCCCCGGATCCATTCATTTAATTTGATATGATCGTTTGTTTGTGATTTCTTCGTTGGTGTCTTGTCCGTGTATTTGTTTTTGTGTAGATTATGTGCGGTGCAGTCCCATGCACTTACTACATGAATAATATCCATGACTGTGATGAATTAACCCTTTACTGAAAGCACAGTCGATGAATGCAACATTTCCTGATATGTTGCAGGCAAGATCTGATTTCAGTTGGGAATAAACGAAAATAATCTACTTAAAATAATTAAACATTTATAATACTTAGAATATACCCCAAGTAACATATTTTAAAGGAGCTAAATCGCTAATATTTGGGACCTAGAAATTGACACAAATGGGTCGCAACGCATATAATAGTGCATGTAATATGAATTTATATAAACTGATTAACATTTAATCGTTCCCGTTTTACTCTAATTTCAAATCCGTTATGTTCGGCGAAATACGCCAGAAGTCTCAATGGAATGGCAATTTCTAACGTCTGGTTATTCAGTCTACATAGTATTTATTGCGCATGCTTTCCAGATAAGAATATGGGTCACCTTTGTTAAGATGACTTGTGGAATATGTCTAGCCTCGTTCTTCGAGTCCTTTGTTACATATGGGACTTGAACGCATTATGGTACACGATTCGTGTACCAATGGTAAAATGTTTATTTTGTCTTAAATATTGGATATCAGAAGTCCCGGTAAGATCACAATAATTCGTGTTTCAATGTCGATGGCTTTGGATGATATTGTGTTAGAGACTTAACTATTTCAAGTTATTCTTTCTTATTTGGTTTATGTCGGAACATTCTAATTAATATTTTTCAATGTCATACGAAGCATACCTTTAGTTTAAGATCTGGTTGCTTTGGACGGTCAAATTAGTGTATTCTCATATCGGTGTTTTTTGTTTTAAAGTATAGCGTTCGCAAAAGGGCGTAGGTGGAAATCAATCGGTTTTCTTTGATGAACGTCTGTTGTTATAGCAAGCCATTTAAGGGCGTGAAGGAACTTTATTTCTAATTAACCCCGACGTAACATAATTATAACTTTGAAGATAAATTTGGTCAATCAAGTACAGTGAACTTGGTGTTAAAAACCAACTGTTAACTTTATCATGATTTAATTTAAAAAAAAAAACATGTTAAGTAGCGTATTTACATAACTTGCGGTAATTAGATTACATTTTTTTACCCAATTAATCCCCTGGTTGTTGGTATCTATACGACAATTGGGCGGTAATTAAATAAGTTTTGCCTGTTTTATTTATACAAATTATACTAATTTTTATAAGATTTAACATTATTTATACGTATTTTTGACCTGGAGGTTAGTGCATTAAACATCTAAAACATCGATTTCCGAGATAGACTACTGGTATGAAATTATTTCTTTACACCTAAAAAGAAGTAATAGCTCGACTTTATAATGTTTGTATTTAAAAATATAAAAGTACAGCAGAATTTGTTAGTTATAGGTGAACCCATTAAAACATATGATATTCTCGTCGTGTTACGTTCGACATGTTGATCTCAGCAGACCTCATGTATCTTTGCAGACATTCTTGTAGCGCAGCATTGGGCGGTCAACATGTCTGTTGCCTGATGTGGGCTCGCCATAGAGAACATCCTTCGGCACTCGACTATCCTCCATGCGCCCCCGACAGAGCTTAGCGATCATGCTTTGGATATCCATTAATGCGGGAATAAAATTGAATATTTTTGTTATTGCTTCAAAGATTATTATCATTTGCAGATAACAAATATTGGAGAGTTGTACCCGTACTTTGGCATCAGTTGTTCTTGAATGAGCAAGCATTTTCAGCCTTGACAATATTCCGAAACACGGTAACCACAGTGCAAATGGCTTTCGGACCTTCACGCTCTCTGGAAAACTGTGGTGTTTTTACAAACTCAGATTTTTATTTAATTTTATAACAATTATCTACACTTTTGATCTGCAATTAGTAATAATAGTCATAGCCACATATTTAATAAATCATTAATTTGGTGTTTTAACGCGTGTATGTGATCTCTATAACGGCAAAATAAGTACATACGCGATAATGATAAACAAAATACGCTCACGGATTTTTAAAAGCAGATTAAAAATCTAATGCGCTTTGAAAAAAAGAATTGTTTATATTGGCTGTGATTATAGGTATTATACTGTAGATATAAATAAAGTTTTTTGTAATTCCATCATTATTTAATTGGTGCGGTTTAACCCACAATTACAGTTAATTCCCTTTAATCTATTTATGGAGAATGTGACAGGTAAAAATACTTCCGTTCAGTTGTTTTTAGTCAAATAATTTTTCTGATAATTAGCGGAAATCATTTCAAATAATCTACCACCCACCCAGAGACAGAGAATCGTCATGCAAAAAAAACCCCTAAAAAAACTGAGGATAATATTCAATTATCTAGGCTCACTTTATGCCAGGTACTGTACAATGCGGTGGACACATATTATGGCCTCACATGATTAGAAAATAAAATGACGTCCTGCTGCGCTGCTCCAACTGAGCTAATGAAGACGGTCCTATGCCATACAGTGCCAGGGAGGGAAATTTTGCCTGGACAACGGCGTTATGGGCTACTCTTATATCGAAATCCAAATGCCAGGGGATCTTTTACGTGCACACCAATGTGTACCCGAGAACTCGATTTTTCTTCCTCTCTGAACGACTATATGGTGTTGTTTCGTTTTTTAAATACATATTTAAGGGGAAGAACAACTATTTTTAATAAGGTTTCCATAAATCTTAAACATATATTGATAAATAATCCCCCCTGTAACACAAGCAAAAAAGTTATTAAAACCGGAAGTGACATAGTTGGTTCAACGCGCTCACTTGGCTCTATAGTGAGCATACAGAACCGGCAAAAAGTCTACTGCCGTATTGTGTTCACGCGTCGTCCTTTGGCAAAAATCTAATCAAATGGGCTGTTCATTAGGATATTATAAACCCGAATATATGTTACGTCGCTGAAATAAACTGAGAGGGGGGGGGCGAATGGTTATCACGTGCGCGATGTATCATAACGTCTGTTATTGCGTCAACTGACGTGGTGCGAATCCCCGGTAGTATTTAACAAGGAGAGGGTCGTATGTCCAACCCCGTGTGTTTTCTCCGGGTTCTCCGGTTTCCTCCCCCCGCAAAAAGACCCCCATGCGCAAACGAATTATGAAATACAATTGAACCATTAGTTAGTCCCGGAATGACTTAGTTTGTGTCGGGTGGACGTTAAACCCACCTCTCTCTCTCTCTCTCTCTCTCTCTCTCTCTCTCTCTCTCTCTCTCTCTCTCTCTCTTCCAGTGCCTTGTATTCCATATAATTGTGTCATGTGTTATGCCTATTGTAGAATGATAATATCCGAAAGAAATTATATAAATCTTACGCCAATGAAATACGTAATAATGCAAAAATAATGTATTTTACAACATCATATTTTGAATATATTTACTGTGCACTGCAGTTTATGTATATTCAAAGGTAGATAACTCTTTAATTGGGAGATCAGAAAATCACTATTAAAGTTTTATACAAAATTACCACATAATTCCTTTACTTGTGTGCTCCCCTTAAACGAGAACCGGTATCGAATGTTCTTATTATCTTTTTAAATATTGGTTTATTTGTACCTGGATTGCAATAGTTAAAATCTTTAACAATTCTTATAACTTAAAATGTATTTGACCGCTTTGATTTGTGTTAAAAAATAAGTTTTACAGTTTATTTTCCAGACACGTTTGTCCAGTAATTCAGGTGGATGACAAGGCTCGGAAAAAAGTCTAGTAGTTAGGATGTTACATGTATACCACTGGCAGAACGTTTAAGATCCCCAGACAGGTAAAATAGGCCGTAGTGCTGCTACCTGGGCAAAATATCGCCCATATCAGACTGTATGAAGTATGCCCACTTCATTTGTCCGATTGGTACAGAAACGTAAAGCTCTCTGGTTTTTTTTTTTAAAACTCTGTGGTCGTGGTCTAGAAGAGACGACGTGGAAAACAATACATTTCATCTGTCAGTGCAGAATACACGGAAACAAAAAAATCAAAGTGAATCATTTTAGATCACGTGAACAGACCACAAGACAACAATCATCTGTAATAATCAGGTGATAAGGATAAAGAAATACATCACGATTTCAACATTACTTTTAAAATCGCACTAATTGGTCTTAATGTATACATGTATTATTATGTTTTCAGTCATTTATAATGTTATTTAGATCACAAATGACGTGAGGAACTAGCCTTCTATTTACATAGTCCTATATACTGACCAGAACTTATAGGAATGATAATTTATCAGTCGTTTATTGTTAAACTTGTCACGTCCTACACATAGTGTGGTTTAATTAGAGATAAGGTTAGATTCGCAACCACCGATTGTACTAAATCGCATCTTGAATTTCTTAATTTGAACAATTTCTGGTTTGAGATTCCGTATTTTTGTAAATCTTACTAGTTTCTGTAGTATTTTAAGAATGGTAGATATCGAGTTTGTTTAGACATATGTTAAAGTAATTATTAAAGGGATTAGGACAATTTCTGAAAATTATAAACCTTCTCTCAGTGATGATGATGATGATGATGATGATGATGATGATGATTGCCGCAGTGAAAATTTCCCATTGTGTTGTTTTATATTTTTGGAATAGTACTGTTGAAACTATATAGATGCACTAAATTCAGATCTAAAATGGTTAAAGACAGTATTTAAATCATTTAGCTCCTACTAGAAGTAGTCCCCGAACCGAAAGGGTTAAATTCGACATCCTGTAACAGCTTATAACCTTGAGATGTAATATTGGGGGTCACGTTTATGATAATGAGACTGAGTTACATTTACATTTAAGACAAAATGTTACCTCCACACACAAATAATAAACAAAACATCACGTAATAAATTTGCACAGTAATTGTGAGTCAAGAATTATTTTGGAACGTTTTGAACACGATTCTTGAATTTGAAAAAAATTTGAATGAAAATAATGTTTAGCTTAAAGCGTTTTCTAACATACGTATTCCACTAAAATGATCTGTTTCCCAAACCAATACCAGAATTTTGACAACCACAGATGCGGTCAAATCACATGTATTAAAAGAAATGTGAAATAGGGTTTGGAATCGGAAGTTTCTGACAAACTGGGATAATGGTCTACTCTTACTTTGAAATCCAACTGCCAGGGAATTTAAATCATATGAATAAAAGATTCATTAAAAGGCTTTATCTAATTTCTGTCTGTATCACCGTAAGAAATGTCAACATCCACAGCCTACCTTAGGCACTCACTACAACACACGAATAATTCTTTCGTTTTAGTTGGGCTTTAAAGAACATCGATCATAATAAATAAATATTAAGATAAGTTCAGATTTTTTCCAAATTTATTTGGAAGCAATGTTTGAGTTAAAACGAATATAAATCTTGTTTCTGAAATCACTGGTTGAAATTTGAAGCAGTGAATACTGAATACTGAATCATTGCTAGACTAGGAGTTAAAACACGCGCCATGATATATGACTTTGACCTGACTTCATGTAAAGAATAATTAATATTCTGGTCACTAGCAATATGAACCGACCAGATACTTTTAAAATAAAACCCCGTGCACATCCCACTTCGGAAGGCATTGACATGATGGCATTCAGCAAGCCGACGCTAATATAAGGAGGAGTCATGAGATTTAAAAAGGAGTCTGTACATTTGAATAATAGTACCGTTGGT
The DNA here is from genome assembly GCA_963678685.1 of Patella ulyssiponensis. Classification (NCBI taxonomy): domain Eukaryota; kingdom Metazoa; phylum Mollusca; class Gastropoda; family Patellidae; genus Patella; species Patella ulyssiponensis. The sequence continues at coordinate 19,595,045 of OY783232.1, forward strand.
CCCAAAAAGTTTTCAACAAACGCTGTCGTATAAATAACTGAACCCAGATGAGAGAAGTAAATGGAGAAAACTAAATTCCATTTGAAAATCGCTACTTAGTGACACTATTACCGTACTCTTCAAATATCAAGAGTAATAAATTCAGGTGAGAAGACGTTTTATGTATGATTCAAAGCATCAAAGCAGTCATGGATGATAAAGAAGTGAGCTCTGTGAAATCGCCTGATGGGGAAGACAGAAAAGAAAATAACCCAGAAAAAATAAATGGAATTTGTAGAGAAGCGATTCAAAGGGAAAATGATATCATTTCAACACAAGAATTATGTACAAAAGATGATATCGATAACAATTTTAAAATGAACCAAAAGGATCGACACATGCACCACAATGGAACACACGAAGTTGGAGTTAGTAACCCTGCATTTAGTTATGCTGATATTGAAGCTAAAGGAGCAATTGATGCAGTTTTGGTCAAGGACCCGATTGGGCACGATGATATAGATTCAATTGGTACAGAGAACAAGAAGTCGTCTAACGTAATATGCGTAGATCCTACCGATACTGCAGAAGTTGGTGCAGTGAGTGGTGACAGGTAAGCTTTGTCAGTTTCAAACTGGGTTATAGTTGTCTCCCTTATATTGGTAAAATGACGTCCCGTGTATGTAACTTTGTTCAATAATACCTTGCAAAAATAGACCAATTGGAACAACAAATTGCCTAATAGCTTGCGTCTGCTTTCAGTAAACTTCTCGAAAAGAGCTCTAATGCATTTATGATTCGTAAATTGACAGCTAAAACGTTTATATGAAATGTTGGCCAGATAACTTTTTAAAAATGTTTCAGACCTTTTATATGAACATGCACGATATAATATAACTGTAATATAGTCAAATCGAAAACTTATTTTAACCTTTGCAATCAAGATTGCTAAAGCGCTAATGCCACGTGGTTTTTTAAAGCTAGCATTAACCCTTCCTGTGTATACACTACCAAGTTGTGTGGTATTTGAAAATTCGGATTCAATTTTTAAAAGTGCACATATTAAGCTGTACGTACCCACGCGCAAGAGGATCGCGCCTCGCATTAACTAGAAATGCAAATGCAAACGAGCGGACACTGAAAATCATACGAATCCAAGCAACTGAACCCGGGGATCGGCTGCGTGGTCCTTCGTATGTAATGACACGGGTTCACTTTAAACAACTAGGTTGTGTCTCTCATATATTATCTCTAACATCCCAGAAATCCAGGTGAAACCCACAAAAAATGGGGACTTTTCATTTGTGTTTCTCTTTTTTTATTTTCAGAAAGACTGTGCCATCAATAAGCAAGGGTTTAAAGATAATAGTAACAATAAGTAACTGTTTGATGGCATCACTGTCCATAGGCTTCATGCTGGCTCTTGGTGTACTGTTTGTTCCAATTATTGATGAATTCCAGTCCTCTACAGCAGAAACATCCCTCGTATTATCTGTATTTACTGGTACATTATTTATTGGAGGTAGGTAGTTTAGATATTTATTTAATATGAGGTGGATGCGATAACTGTTTGTTTTGTTAAATAGTTTTATGCCAACGGCGTATCTTGCTGAGTTTGATCAAAGCACCTATAAATACAACAACACAGTTACTGAATTGAAAATGGCCTTTATTAATATATCTTATTAATGAACGACAAGGTACAAAAATATATCTTATTAATAAATGACAAGGTACAAAAAGATAAAAATATGATTGTAATGATTATGGAATAATTTCTAATGCAATTAGAACTACGATAACATATTATATAATAACAATACAAATTATCTTATACTGTAATGACCATAGATGAGGATAAAAAAAAACCTGAACAATATTGCTGTAAATTTGCTCAAACATTGTTACAAGCAATATCCCCCATTCAATATAAACACGGTTTTCTGTTTTCACTGGGAGACTTATATAGCTTTAGTTATAACACTACTGAAATTAGATTAGTTGTTCTATTGGGGTTGGAGCAACTTTCTAGATCAATTTTAAGACTTGCGTACCATAATTAAGTAATGCCTGACTTACAAGACAACTTTTCAGACTGTGTTTAATTTGAGGACTCATATGATTAGGGATTAGTACTGCCTGGAAGATACGTTCTGTGTATTAGTATTAATTCTTTTAGACAACTAAATATGTATGTGATTTAAGAAGAGAATCCTTTGACTGCCTGTTAATGATAGCCATGGGATATTCTTATTACAGGTGGATTAACTAGTCCTCTGTTAAACAAGTATAATGGTGGTTACATTTCTGCAGTTATGGGGTTGGTTGGAGCAGCGGGCTGTTTAATAAGTTCTTTTGCCCCATCAGTTGCAGTCCTTACTTTTGGAACTGGGGTCTGTACAGGTTTGTACCACACGTTTTGTCAACCCTATGGACCATTGGTTGCTCGAACAGCTTGGCCGCTAGCGATACTGGGTATAGCGGCCTAAATAAATCTAGATGGAACTAAACAAAATTTCCCCTACACAGTCCCGTGTACACTTTGGCATGCACGTAAAAGACCCCTTGACAGTTGGAATTCGATATAAGAGTAGGCGGTAGTGATGTTTCCAGTAACATTTCCCTCATAGCACACTGTATGGTGTATGCCAGTCTCCATTAGGCCAATTGGGAGCAGAACAGTAGGACGTTAAAACCCATTTCCTTTCATTTCATTTTGCACTTTCCGTGACCCCCGCTGTACATCGGCTATCATTCGCGGTCATAACATGCATATACATAGTACATACTACTATTAACATTGATGCAAAGTTCAGTTTTTATGGCCGAACATCCACCCATTAGTCCAAAAGAAGATTCCCAATTTATTTACATAGATATGTCGTACATTTCAGGAACTGCTCTAGGCATTGCATTCATTGTACCATACATCACAACCGGTGAAATTTTTGAGAAACATCGCCCCTCAATGCTGACTGTCATCAGCATTTGTCCTGGTATTGGTGGAGTTGTCTTTCCCTACATGACTTCGCAGTTGATAACGATATACGGTTGGAGGGGTGTTTACTTACTTTATGCTGGAGTTTTGTTTAACATTGTCCCGATCGCATATCTGAACGTAATCGTGAAGAGAGAGGTTATCAAAACACGCAGCGTTGGCGAAAAGATACCGTGGAAGGACATCTTAAACTGTTCTTTGTTCCGCAAACCACGTTTCTTGGTTTTAGTGTTCTGTGTATTTCTCATGAACACACTGTTCCCGACTGTGAATCTTTTCTTTGTGGACATGGTACGGGGGAAAGGTTTTGATATTCAAACAGGTTCCAGCATTTTATCAATAAACGGTTTCTGTAACATGGCTGGAAGACTTTTGGTTGTATTTCTAACGCCGTTCTTAAAAATATCCCGGATGGCCCAATGGTCCGTGTATATTATGATTATATCTGTAACTGTATCAATGTACGTTTTCGCCATGTCTTATGGAGCTTTGTTGGGCGCCGCAATTACGTTTGGTGCCTTTTGGGGAATGGCGGTTGTGTCATACCCGGCTATGATACTTGAGATAGCTGGACCCAATAGATTTGCAGCTGCTATGGGATACTGTAACTTTCTTGGTGGTTGTGGTGGATTGATTGGCGGACCTGCTGCAGGTATGGACGGTATCCTTTCATATTTTACAATTTTCCAATTCGGGTGACAAAATAAACACGTAGTACATGTAGGAATTCGAACTCATATCAGTTGTTAAGCACAATAAATTCTAACAATTTGTCAAATATGAGTCCAATAAACGAATTCAGTGATTCGACAAAGTGAGGCAACAACAATAAAATGTTGCAAATGCACTTTAAGCTTTCTGACTCTGTTTGATGGAGTTTAAATAATTAAGAGACATACGTGTCCTTACGCTAATTATTATTTGTATGATCCTCCTGAGGGTGGGGCGTTTCCACCTACATTTTTTCCAATCACAACTGCCATTTGATCTATGCGTGTATAAGTTATACTATAATAACATGGACGTTGTTTAGTTCTCTGATCAGTGTATTGAAGCCGGTACCTATACAAACCGTTGACAGACTGTATTGGGCTAATTAGGTGCCTCCATATTAACTAATACAATAATGGGCTAGTCTGGTAATCCAAATATAGTCGTAGTTCTTGGCTCTGCTTGTGCTGAGCCCATTTTTTTTTAAAAATGGTTCCCACCAGTTGTCCCTTTCTCAACGCGTATCCATATTAGGATAAGTCGATTGATAGTACGTTACAATTTCATGCCATCGTCCTCTGATAAGAAAGGGCGCGATTAGGTTTACTTTAGACCATCATACGGTGTTCCTATGAAGATTTACCATTACAGGCTTGTACTAGACATCATACCGTTTTGATAAAACCATATTTTAGAACAATACAGGTTTAAGAGTGTTACAAACGTAAAGTACACAACATGAAGTTTTGGATCGGATGTCTTATATAAATGACAGTTTGGTGCTACTTGTCTTTAGTTGGCTATTTGTGATAATAGAATAGTCAGGATAGGTGTGACAGTATAGTGTCACATTCTGTACTTGAGGTTGTGGCCCATCAAATTAATGCCATACTAGTTACAGCTGTTGTTTTCTTCTGATCTTTTACATGTTTATATTTTATATTTTAGGATTAGTTAAAGATATAACTGGATCTTATGACGTTGTTTATTTTGCGACATCGTGCTTTGGATTAATAGCCAGCGTTTTACTCGCAGGCATGTACCTCAAGACGAAATGTAGAAAAAAAATTGAAGAGTCAGAAGAAGAGAAGCCTAGTACCCTGAAAGTCGAAGAGGCAATTCTCAACAACACCGTCAGTATAAGACTATAATCCTGACTACTTTGCCACAAGATGTAATCGCTGCTGTTGTGTATGCTTACACTTTCCGGAACACCTTGTAACATTACCACTAGTCTAGTCTGTTAGAAACGTCAAGCGACACCTGTATGTCCGTCTTATTTTGACTTTGTCAATTATGTTGCGTTCATGTACGGTTGGAGTTATGACGCAATGGTTAATACAAGTACAGAGCTGACTCAAACATCCGTCACAACCTACCCAATTAATCTGTAGAAACTCTGAACAAAACTTTCAAATCACAAGCATTTTAAAGTAAATGAAATTTTGATATTTAAATTACAAATTCGACCGCGACATGCTGTGCGCACTGGTACCAGTATTTGCCACCCAAACATTGTACCGAAAATACAGTTTTTGAGGCAGAATCGCATGTATAATTATTTATTATCATGATCGAATACCTTTAATTTCCTTTTAATCGCACAATGGTAATTGTTTTGTAGATTGAAAAGGCAATTAAAACGTTACGTTGTTGTCTTAATGTTGGTTTTAAATATTTTTGAGGAAATGAAGCAACACTTTCTAGAAATGTTAATCAGGTGTTATCTCTAACACTTACAGTACACTGGTTGCTGCATCTCTACTTATTCCGTCTCACCCGAACGACTAGATGCCTTTTATTGCCCCCCCCCCTTCGTCCTTCACCATTGACAAAGGAGAACCGGGCTTGATAATTCCGATTCACATTTTTGGCTTATCTTTGGCCAAACCTCCTGAGAAGTCAGCACGCGTCTTAATCACCGTGGTTACCAATTCCAATTTCATAATTAGTTTCATACTTGTGTTAAGATTTGGAATTGAGAGTATGGAGATGTACCTCTGATAACCTGCCTTCTTTTATATCTGTATATACATTTGAATTAAGACTCTTAGCAGATTGTCAGCGAATTATGGTTCTACATCTGTTTTCTTAAAAGCGTTAAACACGCTGGAAAACGTAGCCCAGCGCAGATTGGTGAATTAGCATAAAACATCGAAATCTACTGAGCTATCGATTATATTAGGACCATTTGTTGTTTATGATATTGACATAGTAAATATCAATAATCGGTCTGTATCCTTGTCAATCCTCTCAGAACGATATCTAACACTAGATGTCTTCTTATCATGTTTAGATTGAAAATATTACATCACAGATCCAGGTCACGCTGGTCGCTACAAACTTAATACAGGCTTCATATCTAAGTTTATTTTTGTTGGAAAGTGATTCAAAGACACACTGTTCGATATTGACATTTTAATAAAAGTTTTGTCAAATGCATATCCGCCACAAAATTATCTAAATCAATCAATCCTATGTAGATTATTGACATCTAAAGTTCACGATGTTGCTTGCGTCTGTTTTCATGACTTCATATTTTGTGTCAGTTATTTTAACGATCCGTTCACTAACTTTCTGTTGCTGAAAAGTCCAGTTCATTATGTGCTAGCAAACACTATAAATAAATCTATAGAATACTAAAGTACTTTTCTATAGGAAAAACTACGTGATTTGCAATATAAAAACCCAAGAATATTTGGGGCCGTTATTTCCTACAGGCCCTTCAATTATGTAGAATACTTTAGAATTTCACCCTAGAACCCCACCCCACCAACTAGTGTCTAGAATGTTATATATTATTCTATGGAAAGCTACGCTGTTATTCTACAGGTATACTTCGACTGACAATCGGCTAACGCCATCGTTAATCGGATAACGGAGGGTAAATTAACGACATGTTAAACGTAACGGGGCTTCCAGCAAAAAACTTTTCTCTCTGCTTCCGTTAGTTTCATTTTAACGCGTTATTATAATATCTACTGGATGGCATATACATGTATACATGTAATCTAAAACATTTAAAACAATTGGCTATTCTGAACATTATCTAAAGAACAATAATATTTTTGACAAATCTATACAAGGAAAGCGACTGTAGATTTTGTAGACTCCGAATAGATGTCGTATGAAGATGTGTTTACAGTTTAGTTGATATCTGTTCACGAAAAGCAAAAACCCAGTTACCAGAATTTTGGAGTTGACCGATTTGCTTTTTAGCCATTGATAGCCTAAACGCTGAATATGGATTCGTTGACCCTGGTACGCGGATACAATTCACCGACTCTATCCAGATCAGATCGATAAATTGAATCGAATTTCCAACTTAACAATAAATCGTAGAAGTTTTATCAAAACCCATTCACTAGAAATAAAGATTTTGCGTCTGAAAGATTATGATGGAATGAAGCCAAAGCGAAAAATTTAACAGCATTTTGCTTTCACCGTATTTGCATTTATTGGAATGTTAAAAAAATATGTTATTGGTCTGACTGTCTGAATTTGTATTAGCTCAAATTTAGATTTATTTGAACCAACTAACAAGTAGACGACACGATTGCAAATAGCGACGTCACACACGAGGCAATCACATTAAAAGTGCAATATCAGATTGACAAGATATAGGCCAGTGTTGAAACAGGTAGGATTTTGTTTCTAAACCAAGTCCAAAATCTCAAGAAACAGCCTTAAAATATAGTCGAAACAGCTTAACGTGGTAATGTCCAAGATTATGAATTAAGCGTTTTCCTGCATTTCGTTTCTCACGTGTGACTTGATGAACGCGAATGTATGAATGCGAATATACTGTACCTTAACTGGCGATGTATTGCATGCCATGTTCTTCCAGAAATGAAAATTGATGTGCAATTTCGTCAACAACAATCCGAAATTAACTGTACGAAAATGGTTAAACTAGGTCATTTCGAGACTAACATGTGTCCATTTTTTCAATAATACGCTTGCGCGTATGGGTCTTTCGCAATGGGAGGAAACCAGAGGGTCCGTTGAAAACCCACGAGGATGGACAAGCGACCCTGCTACTTTTGACGTACAAGTGGTGAATCGAAACCACGCCAGCTCACTCAATGATAGACCTTATCAAACAGCCGCATACGCTAACCATTCGGGCATACACCCCTTCACAACACCAACCCACTTGGTTAAAGATCAGTGGGACCCTTTCACAAAGAAATACTCTACTTTAATCCACTGGGGGTAGGGTGGTGTAATTGCTGAGCTTTAGATCATAAGGTGACCTGTCATTGAGTCAAGTGGCGTGGTTTCAAGGCCAAGCTTGAACGTGACAAGGAGCTGAGTTCACTACTAAAACCATTATGCCCAATCGAATTATTGAAATAGAATAGAATGGTATGTTCGTCTCGAAACGACCTAGTTTAATGCATTTTCTGGGACTGTTCCTTTAACCAACAGAATTTATTGACGTTACAAAACTATGGAAGCGTATAGGGGTCAATAGCGCGATAGATAACGCAATATTAAGTTGGTATTATGTAAACATATTGTGATTATTCTGATGATTTTATCTCTGAAAAGTCAATTTTTGCCGAGGTAATTGAGTCAACACGCTATGTTGTATGTCCCTTTTTCGTTTTAAGTGTGTAGGTTTGAGGTAAGATATTGCTATTCTGAAGCTTTGGCGACATATGCCATTTCGCCGTAGTATATGTCGACATATTCGCAAAATATTACCATGCGCTATGTCGACGTGTGCATCTAAAACGAATTGACGACATGCAAAATAGCTAGTTATTCAGTTAACTCGGCAAAAATTGCCTTTTCAGAGATAAAATCGTCATAAAAATCACAATATGTTGACTTATTATCAACTTAATATTGCGGTATCTATCGCACTATTGACCCCTATACGCTTCCATACAAAACAGATAACAGGGCTATAGACAAAAGCTATTTAATTTTAGTTAACGGGATTTCATTTAGACTTTTAATCAACTTTCGATGGCACACAAATCGTTAATAAACGATCTGGTCTATATATGGCTACTCCATCAAGAACAATTTCATATTTCAACATTTCGTGCTCTAGTCGTAATTTGAAATTGGAAAGTAGTAGGGAAAATATTGAAAGGTGATCGATATGGTTTAGAGATTTAATAAGTTCGCGACGCTTCGTGAAGGTTTCCGATTCTCACGATTGTCTGGGTGTTTAAACAATTTATAACTTTCGGCCATGAAAACTGTCTTGATGTTGGCAATCATCCTTGATTGATATGCATTTGCCTATATCACACTACTCTATTCATATAGCTCGGTGATGGGTAAATGCTTGATCCGATTAAATTGAGGCCACCAGGGGTTCAGATTGAAGAGACTATAGCGTAATCAATAAACCACTTTTTACCCGTATCGCCACACACCCGTGAAACCCCCAAAAAGGACAGCTTCCTTTAATCTCTTGCGTCTATTTTCAATCTCGTAAATATTCCATTTATGCACTATATTTAGATAATGTTCAAATATAGAAATTTATATAATTGGAACATCGTTTTCAGCCGATTTCAGAAATGACAGATCATACCACCTTGAAGTATAATCGAAGTTTTACAGAGTCACAGAGATGAGTTTTAAGCATTTATTGATGGGGATCGTGAATTTCTTGACATTTGTAACGAATTTACAACTTTCAGCCAAGACAAGAATCAGCGTATTTCTGAAGTATTCATGAACGTACATGTAATTGAGTGTCTTAAGATGTCAATTTCGAGATATCTGTGACGTAATCCCGGTCCATTGAGAATACGATGGCGATAAATCAAACGCTCTGACTTGATTACCAACCATAAATGCCACAACATTGAGGTGGTTTATATATAGAAGACTTTAGCTGAGATTTGAAACCAACATGCAACTGTCAATAATAATTGATTTTATCATGCTTTGAATAAGATAATTCTCACCGTGGATTTTGACCTGTGAAGAAGTGTACCTATTTAAAACTTCAATCTTTAGACAATTGACATTTAAACCTGTCACACACAATTGGTAAGCAATTTATATAATAGAGCATTAAAGCGACATTAGGTAAGATTAGATAGTTAAAAGTACATAAAGAAAGCAGACTGAAAAAATCAGTCAAATTGCTTAACTCTGAACCGAAATATTAGCGATTCATCATAGGGTAGCCTCGATCGTCAGTACTAACGATTGTACGATAATAAACAAAGTCTCGGTTATCTATTTTCACGTTAAATTATCCATTACAAAATGTATTCAAATCCACTAAATATCGGAGGTTAAAGATGACATCGAGGGCTGGTTATGGTTTGGATAAGTTAATTAATGTCTCATTAATAATTTAGATAACATTTCGGGCCTAAAGAAAGACATGCAATAGACAGATTTGACTTAATTGATAGAAAAATCGCCCTAGTAGTAACCTGGTGGAGGGACTTACATGGGCGTAATCCGATGTGTAGAGTAGAGACAAGTCGGCAGTGATGGATCATGTGACCGATAGAAGGTTAGCGCAAGTGGTTTCTTCCACATTCCCGTTTATCTTGTAGAGCCAAATTAGTGACCACACGAAAACCCCCACCAAAACATATCATATCATTTTGCGTTAAAAATAAATAAATCCCATATGGAATAAGCGTATAAAAGATATGTATATTTACACGAAAACAGAAAAAAACGAGCATATTCCTAAATCGTTATTAATAGCAGTGTTGACCAGTCAACAAAACGTGCAACAAGTCTCTCCTGCTTTAAACAAAAGCTCTCCGAACATGACTCTAAACCCCCAAAATATTTCTTAATTGGTTCTAGGAAACTTGAAATTATCCATAGCAAACTACGACTCTCATGCAGTGACTGAAATGGTCACATGTTTTTTAGACACATCTCTGAAAATCCAGCTTGCAATTGTGGTCACCTACACTGTCCTAACTTCAATACTTTTCGACAACAAACCATTTCTACATTACCTGATGAGAATAAGAACAGCAAAACTCTACTTTACGGTCTGCATGATTCCACCAACGAAATTAATAACCTTATATTTAAAACAGTTCAATCATATTTCAATTTAACTAAACGATTTTAAATTATTATTTAACTAAATGATTTTATATTATTATTGTCGTTGTTATTAGTAATTATTACTATTACATACTCTGATACTTTAGGTGTATTCAACTAAGTAAGGGGTTGTATATATTGTATATACTGTTTTTTATTATTAGTATATAATTTTTATTGTAAATAGGGATAGGGGTCTGACATAGGCATATTGTCTGTTCCCCAATTTCCCATTCATTGAATAAAATATGTCTTTAAAAATAAAATAGCAGTGTATGCTCTCTGTTGTTACTTATTAACAAGATCAACGTGGAGGGGGGGGGGGGTATCCTTGAATCGTAGCCGGAAAATTGTTTGTATTCGCGCACACATAAAGCTGTGACTCATAAATCAATGGTGCCTAAAAAAAAATCGAACGCTTGCCCCAAGCTTTAGTCAACAACTTCGAAATCGTTCATATTCAAACTTGATCTTTGATCAGCCAGTTGCGTTTTGGCTAGGAGCCCAATCCTCCTGTCCTTGAATTATTATAGACACTGATACTGGTTAGGTCAATACTGAAACCTGTTGTTATTTGATATATTAGAGAACATACAGCCGTCCATTACAATTGATTGCAAGATTTGATTTACATAATCTCTCTGACATGAACTGACGTCTTAGGCGTCTGTTTTTCTGAGAACTGAAGACTAAAGACATGCTGTTTGATTAACCCGAGTGGCAAGAAACACAGACGAGCATTCAATGGTGGGTTTCAATAAAGTCCTGTCTTGTAGTGGCATGGGTTTTGTTGCTGTCAGACATAATCCCTGTAAATCTAAGCCACGTGTACAAGGAAATGTGACCGGTCTGAGAAGGGACAAGGATAGGGGAGAGTGAGAGAAATGGGGTTTAACGTCCACTCGACACAAACTAGGTCATTTCGGGACTAACATATGGTTTAATTTTATTTCAATAATTCGCTTGCGCGTAGGGATCTTTAGCAGTGGGAGGAAACCGGGGAAAACACACGCTGTTGGACAGACAACACTACTCCTTGTTACGTTAAACCGGGGATTCGAACCACACCAGTTGACTCAATAACAGGCTCTATGATACAGCGCGCATGTGCTAACCATTCGACCACCCCCACCCCAAAGGTAGGGGACTACAGTCATATTACAATATCGGACAATGTAACCGGGATTATACTTGATTCTAAAAGAAGACCTGTTAGATAAGAAATATTAATCTGTTTATATAATCATACCAACTATTTCATACAAATCAACAATATTTAATATAAATACATAAAAATGTAATACAATAGACAATACTTAATAAAAAATACATAACAATGTAATACAGGGGAATTTAATCTACATAATAGGCTATAATCGTACAATTGGGCCCACTAACTTCCCGACAAACATCATCCAAGCTGTACATGTATATCGTAAATCCCCCGCTCCCAGCTCAATTGTTATCACTCAGCAAACCTCGGTGAATTCCGGTACCCTACATCTAGCCTCGACTGTATGACGGTAAGTGATATGTACCTACGCCAATACAATTGCGATGCGACACTGGTTTACTTATTAGGAAAACTTGACGATTTAAGAAAGAAGTTCTCACAATTTCTCTGTTCGAAGAGTGTGTAGAATTTTCAGTGCAAACTTGTAATTGACTAAAGAAAATCGGATAAAACTTCAGACTTTGAAATCTTTATATGGTAAAACAATCTTCAAAGGCGTCGTCATGGGCAACGCCGTTGGTAATCCGGTTACTTGAAAGTAGTTCCAATGGCGGACTTCTTCACACAGCCGAGGCTAGATGTAGAATGCTGTAATCTGCTGAGGTTTGCTGAGTGCATATGTTATAGCTCTGTCATATTTGACCGTTACAGTGATCATGTTTGTAAAACCCCAGATTGGTCCAAATCGAAGACTAACATTAACCTTTACGAGATTTGTCTTCTCAAAATTTCATTACTATGGTCGAATTCTGGAAAACCCATCGCGTCTTCCTTAATATTCTCGGATATGACACATTTCCGAGAATGTAATAGATACAACATAAAAAGGAAAATTTTATTTTGGAAAAACGCCACTAATTTCAGGTTTATGTTACTAGGTGGTGCTATTAAACTGGACATTTCGATATATAATTGTCTACGCATTCTAGGTCAAAGCAGCTGATCTAATATGAAATATAAATTATACAACTGCTACATTCAATCTCTATACAATATACAATGCTTATAGTGTTTATATTATCGTTATTAGATGCGCATATACAAAATTAACTTCTGTTTTCTTAATAAACTATGACATATATGTATTAATGATACACAAATAATACTTAAACAGACTATGTCTTCGTTTCGGAGATAATTCCTTTCTCAATTTTATCATTTTTATTCTCTTGGGTGTTTTGGTAAAAAGTGGCAATGGCTCTTTTAACACGCACTATTGCGTAATGAAACAACACAATTAATCCCTCCAATCTGCACGTTTTTCTATTTGAATCTGTAATCCTTGCTTTCAATAGTTCAATAAGAACTTTACCAACAACAAGGTGCGGTGAAGTGTTATCTAATTTCATGTATAACACGTCTATTTCTGAGTGAAGTAATGAATTTGCAGTTTTCTTTAAAGGCGTTTCTTTGATTTTAAAAGCTAAGTAAGATCATTGATCGGGATTTATCTCAAGTACATGTGTGGGAACTATGTTGTGTTAAGTGCCCGTACAATTCGCTATCAAGGCAAGGTTATACTCTTCATACTTGTTAAAAACAAAAGGGTGTTCCTACTTTGTTGTGCTTAATTTTTTCTAGGATGCTTTTTTTATCTGATTATAAAATCCAGTAAAATGTCCCCATAATGTACCATTTAGTATAGCAACTTTTCCTCCGGAACTAAATGATGTTAGCAGTATCTTAAAAGTAATGGTCAACAGCTTATGGTATATTATCAGTGACCGCCTGGTGGATTGATACGCACCCTGATCACCAATAATTGTTCCCCCCAACTCCGGACTTTATGTTAATTCTCGTGTCTTAGACCGGCTCCAACTTTTACCAAAGTTTGGATGAATAGAACGCTTCCAACCACAGACGCAGCAAAATGTGGCAACCTATTGCTTAAAAGTACATATGCAGTTAGTCATGTACAAATTGAGATACCCAAACTGGAACAGTGGAAGTAGAGATTTCAAAACATGCAATTTTCCTTCTTCGTCCAAATCATAAATATTCATCAAAACATGACAGACAAGGTATATTCAAACCATTTACGTCCATTCTACAACAAAACGTCAAGAATTGTCGCCATGCAGAAGGGGTAAGGTGGAGAAAGACTAAAAATAACGTTGGTCCTAGTTTCGTGACGGCGTAGGAATAATTAGTGGGCTGGATACCTGTTTGATTATCTGACAGTCCAACGGTTATATCCGTTTCAAAAAATACCACGAATACGGCCACTGAATAGTGCTAAGGATATTAGTAACTGGAAAACAAATTAACGTGGGAAGTAGTCAAAAACCACCCAGACCGCTGATCTTATCTAATTTTCTTTTTAAAGCTTTGAATATATTATTTCTGGTATAATATTTTGGTATTCTCGAGGGCCGCTAAACAGGATTTCAGGAATACAGAACATTTAAATAACGAATAGTCTTAATCAGCTTTCGGGGATACGACCCTAATCATACCAATCACAAGCAATACTAACATATAAATTACACTCAGCATACAACAACCTTATTCCCATCTCGTATTTGTAAATTTAAACCATCTTCTTTCTCATTAACTGAGCGAGCGAGAGATCCTAAAATGATAATTCTTCAAAGATGCCAGGCAATTAAACTCAATATAGGACAAACAGCTCTGTGGACAAAACCCCCTTCTTGAATTCTCATTTGTTTTAGTTTTTGTGTTCTGTGTAAACGAACTGCTGTAACAATCATGTCTCATGAATTAGTTTTATGCACTTAAAAAAATGTTGGCAGGCATGGGGGTTGGCCCGGTCATGTATCTTTTAAAAAGGTTTGTCGTAAGGTTTATTTTTTATGCACTTAAAAAATGTTAGCGGGCACGGGGGTTTGGCCCAGTCATGTATCTTTTAAAAGGGTTTGTCTAAAGGATTTTTCATCCTATTAAAATAAATATCTATAATACGATCTGTAAATCTTTAAGTCTGTCAATCTAGAGTTTATTTATGTCCACAGACTAGAACTGGAACATGTGAATGATGTATGATATAATCGCTGACACTGCCTAATAATGTTCTCCTGACGGTACCAAGACCACGTGTTCCTGTCACAATACAATCCACTTTCTCTGTGTCACTGGCTTTAACAATAGCATGACCTGGGTCACCAGACAACCGCAACATACGACATTTTACCTGAAAAATATATAAACCAGTTATCCAGTTATAGATAGAGGGGGTGGGTGGTTAACGCATGCGCATTGGATCACTAGGTCTGTCATTGAGTTAAGTCGAAAAAGAACCATATGTTAGTTCCGATATGGCCTGGTTTATGTTGAGTGAATGTTAAACCCCACCTCTCTCCCTCTCTCGGGTCTAGAGTAATGGCAATCTGATTAAAATACAGATCTATATTTCGTTTCGTTTTTTATACTTTCGATGGCCTACTCAACATGGAAATCTGACAAGGTATAGTGGGAGTTCACGCCAGGGTCAAACGAGAGACTTTTGACACTATGACGTCCGACATTGATTAATCAATCAGCGTTGACGTTTCTAGGGGTTTACCAGTTCCGCCTAAAAGTCGTCTTAACACACCTTTTAATTGGCTAATTCCTCACATCAATAAGAACGCCTATTATATAACAATTCTCCAAGATCCTAGTGTAGTAAAGAGAAGTAAAACGAAATCTTGAACTATAAAAAACCGAAACGAAATAGGATCTGTGTTTTAATCAGATTATAACAATGGGGAAAACGAAATCGTGCGCATTAAGCTGTTTAATAAGCATATGGCATGTTGTGGAGTTGAAGAATGAACACGTTAACTTGAAATAGGAGAAAAACGCAACAAACTTCAATAAGAGATTTTATACGGTGATTTTGAAGTAGTAAACACACCACATCTCCTACGCGACATGAGTTACAGCAAAATCCATCAATTTATCCTTTAATACTCAGTACCCGGCATGATCTCAATCGATTCAGTGCAATATTCGTTGTAGTTGACGCGAATACAATGGAGAGGAGAGAGCTATCCATAGTCCAACAGCATGTCATTTTACAGTTTGAAATAACTAATTCTAAAAAAAATATCTTACACCAACTACGTTGACTTTTTCTTTAATCTTGCTGATAATTTTATCTACTTCCGCTTCCTCTTCTTTCATTAAGGCAGCAATCAAGGCGGGATCACTAGATATAATAGCTGTAAGATAGATCACAGGGAGATTAAATTTAAATTAAATAAAAGATTAATGGACGACAAGTGAAATACATATACATGTACGCAGTGGAATCTGTGTGGTAAAGAAGCATTATGCGAGAACTAATTTCCGGGCGTTTTTATGGTTTTAACCTTTATATAAATGAATATGTTAAGCAATTATTCACAAGACAAGACGATAAAAAAAAAACTATGTAGATTAACTGGTGGCTAAGATATTGAGTGGATTAGACCATCGCCGTCAAGTTTGCGTTACAGACACTAATATTGCCAATGCGAAATTTAAAGAAAATGCACACCGTCACGTTGATCAAATGATTGAAAATCAAAAATTCGTCCATTATCGTAGAAATGCTAACTGACAACGATAGGAAATTCCTGGAAATCAATGGAGACAATTTATTCAAACATTCATAACATTGCTCAGAATAATATAATTCGACTTGAAAGCTGTTTCACTAAATCTTGCATAATGTTTTCTTAATCTGTGTGTGTATTGTAGCCGTGCAATTTGTTTGGGGAGGTTTATTTATAATTCTAAAGATGGATTGTACCAATTGTACTAATCCTAATGGAGGTTTAACTTGGACGTAATGTCACCGACTCCATTCAATTAAACCGTAGTAGTAATGACGATAAGCTGACACACATCATCTAATCAATGTCCTAGATCTTTTAAAATATAGGTTACATATCTAAAATTATACTGATAAAATGATGTAGTGATACAAATACCGACAATAGGGTCAATCAAGTATACATACATACATTAAACAAAAGGTTCAAAGCAGACAGAATATTTCTAAAACTCGCATAACGAATCATTCAATCCCACCTGGACAGAAAACACTCAAGACAAGGAGTCAAAGCTATTGATGTAATATTTAATATACCCATGTACCCCGTTTTATCACTTGCATTCAATTAAAATCAGAGATATACATGTAGTATTTCAAAGCACTCATTGTGCCAGGTATTGCGGATTTAATGAAACCATCTACCAAAGTCTGGGTCTATTCAATGGCGTATCGCATGCTAAAAAGGCTCATCGTCATGGGATTCAGGAGGTGTGTTAGACAGATAGATAGATGGCCAAATGCGTTTCCACATCCATCATCTTTGAAAACCCAATATACTAAGCTCAAAAAGTCTACCCGTGTGTTTCAAAAGGTGTACCGGAAAATTACAGATGAGTCAAACTGTTTCAAAAAAAGAAAATGAACCAGAACAGCTTTTGTTTTGGGAAAGTAGATTTACCCTTAATCCCTTCCGCTACCCAATAAAACCATTTAAGCACCACCCCAACCCCACCGGCTATTCTAATTTCTCGCATTATAATACAAAGGGACCGGGGCAGGAGGAGGGGTTCTATAAATTCCATACGTCAAACGATACATTATGTCCTACGCCAATTTCTGCACGATAAATAAATTTAGGAAAGGTGAGAACAGATTGAATGAATCTTAAATATTTCTTTCAATCTATGTCAGTCATTCTGGTCACATCTTCACTGGCCATGCAATATGTTTGACCTTCTTAAACAAAGAGCGTCTAAATGCTAGATTTATATAAAATTTACTTACGTGATTTAACAAGTGATTTATAATCCGGTACATGAGCTATAATTATATTATTATCTGGTTTATGTATATTATCCATATACCCTGAAAATATTCAAATAATACAATATATTATACATATATACAGTAATATAAACATATACAAATACAACATCCATATATACTGTGATATACACAATACATTATGCGTATACACTAATATAAACAGTACTTTATCCATATACACAATATATAGTCTATATACATGATATACACTGTAGTATAAACATTACACTATCCATATACACTGTAGTATAAACAGTACACTATTCATATACACTGTAGAATAAACAGTATATTATTCATACACACTGTAATATAAACAGTAATATCAACATTATGATCCATACACACGGAAGATTAGCAATGCTTTGTCAAAATAATATAGTAAATAGTTTCTAATGTCGACCACCATTAACAAACACAGTCACTGTTATTCACTAATTAATTACAAGAGGAACGTAATGACTGACCGATTGTAAAAGGGCTAACGATATTGTATCAGTTGATACGAGGCCATAGCCAGTTTGCTGGGGCAATAAACCTTTTACAGGTGGGGTGATGGCATATATATAGTGACAAAACATTATGTATTTTAGAACTATGGTGGGCAACTTTTTTTTCGGTGGTGGGGGCACTGTCCCTCTCTTGCCCCCGACTTGCTACGGGTGTGGGTGGTGCTTATTTTCTTTCCGATCAAATTCAAATTCAAAACCCCGATGCTACCCAACATGGATGAAATCAGTAAAACTCTGTACTCAAAAATCGGTGATGGTTCTTCGTACTCCATAGTACGATATTTAGGATACCCCTGAAGAAATGTTCAGACTCGTGCTTCCCCTTTAAAGTTCATTATGTTAGGTAGGTTGCCCAATTGGGTCTTGGTCTAAATATATGGCTTTAGGACGCTGTCAACCTATCAATCAAAATCAGTAATAGAAAATTCCATGAAACCTTTCATTATAGAGACATTTGATTACACGCGTTCCTAAGATTTATTAAATACACGACACAATTATTACGAGGACATACGCTGTTTTCATGAGTTGTCAATGTCCCAATAATATAGCATCCAAAAAATCAAATATTTGTGAGTTTAACCATGGACCGTATTTACTGACATCACTTACGGTGAACCCTTAATGCGTGTTTGTCCTTTAAAATGAACGTAATGATCTTGTGTTTTTATGTAAGACCAATTGACATTCAAAGGACACCCGCTTGTTTACACAAATTTTGAATCGGATTAAATAATGAACGAAAAAAAGTATCCACGATTATAAGTATAAGGTCCATCCTTACACTAAAATTACATACCACTTGAAACTTAGACACAGAACTCTGCATTCGAAGTATTTAGGAAATACAATACACGAAAGAATGATGTAAGCGAATGTAATTACACTGAGCTTTAGTTTTCAAACATAGGTTATTGAGAGTGCGAAGTTAGTGTTTTTGTTTTCATTTGACAGATTAATTTGACATAACCCGACCATTATACCTATCGAAATAAGACTGGAATTCTGTTTGAACAGCATTCCCCGGTAGTCTCCTTTACCCTATGGTTGTCTCTGGGATTAAACGAGGTAGTGATTTTCCTATTCGTATTCATGTCAACGATCGTTAGGTCACATTAAAGATGTATTGTGTAGAGAGAGAGAGAAATGGGGTTTAACGTCCACTCGACACTAACTAGGTCATTTTGGGACTAACATATGGTATCATTTTATTTCAATAATTCGCTTGCGCGTAGGGGTCTTTAGCAGTGGGAGGAAATCGGAGTGCCCGGAGGAAACCCACGAGGTTGAGAAGGCGCCCCTATCCCCATGCCACATACGCTCACACCAGGGATCGAAACCACAGCCGCAAGCCAGAGGTGACCGGCCAGCTAGAGGTCGAAGCGCGGCACTCTAGACCACTAGGCCATCCCAACCCCCCATGCATTGTGTAAGATTTAGATAAAGGGATGGACAATCGTGCTATAATAGTTCAAAAATAGATTTTGATTTTTTTTTTGGGAAGATTTCATTCAAATTACTTTTATCTGAACGACGTTATGACAGTAACTGTACTTGACAAGCGAGATTTAGCCTCGATTGTCCATTACAACTTTGTAGTTGTTTACATCCGTGTAAACCTAGACCATCTTTTGAAGCCTAAAGATGGACCTACAATGGGCAGATTTAGCCATAACATAATGCATTGTTAATTTCATGACGCATTATTTATCTGTTATGGATAACACCCCTTTAATTCTAATCGGGTACACTTGTTCAATTGATTTGAATTCCTGGTTAATTCCACATTCTTAAACGAGTATCCAAGCTCGTTTTAGTTCAGCCAAGTAATTACTCTAAGCTCTCGTTAGTATCCTTTATCCCACTGCTGAAATAATATTTACTTTGGCCCTATACCATATTTATAATACCGGCTTAAATAATACGTAATGGAACCGTAAAATAGACGAAAATGGGTCTAAGCGCGTATTAATGGTACATTAATGTAAATAAAATATATTCAATTTTATAGACAATCATTGTAATTTCTAATCAATTTTGGTCGGTAAAATACGTGAAGAGTTCAAATTGAACTGCAGTTGTTTACGTCTGGCTAATCCATTTTCCCGAATGTTTAGTGCGGGCGCGCTGTATCTAAAGGTGTTTCATTGAGGCAACTTGCTAGGTTTCGAATCCAATGTTGTACGTGACAAGGAATATGGTCGTGGGTTTTCTCTGGGTTCACCAGTTTCCTTCCACTGCTAAAGACCCCTACGCGCAAGTGAATTATTGAATTAAAATTGAACCATGTGCTGGTCCCAAAATGACCTAGTTTGTGTCTACACGATTTTTATTATTCTTCTGTCGCTAATGAGGCAGCCATTACCAACCATTTCTGCATTGTCCAGTAGGATATGTTTTCTTTGTTTATTACAAATGGCGCCCGACCCAACAAAATGCAAGACTCGTGTACTGATTGAAAAATGTTGATTGTTTCTTAAATTTGTTCCCGGCAAGATAACACCATCAATATTAATTGAAATGGACCTATATAAAAATTTAAGAGTTTTTAATTTCGAATATTATGGAAAATAATGAGTTACAGGTTGAGCCCCTTTACCATCGTTTGGGAAACGGGTTATTGATAAAAGATATGATTAAGCCACCGGTATGTAAACAATAACTAAACAAAGAACCCCCAAACTAAGCACTTTACATAAAACTATCCTATTATCCACTAGAGTAATATATCTTTATTAAGTCATTATTTTGTTAACAAGATGTTTCCAAAAGAGTAAATTAGACAATACACCGTTTAATCGTGATGTGATTATACCAATTTACTCAGACAATACGTATATTTATACTAAATACGTTCAAAGTATATCATTGGAATTTTTCTATAATAGTGAGTCGAGTAATTGTTATTTTAACTGGGTTATTATTTTAAATACAATATATATTTAACCATGACAATCAATTTCACAAACATTCAATTAAGCTGTAGTTATTTATAACATAGGTTAACATCGTAATTTATTTGACAAAACATATAATTACGCTTTCGTACATATTATAAAATCACACGCCATTTGACAGGGTATTCATAAGGCTTCGCAGCTAAATTGTTATTTAAAAAACCCCAACCCAAATCTCGTTTATTAATTGTAAAGTAATTATATGCGTCTTTGATCAAACTCTTCCCAATTATCTTTTTTTTATTCTACGACAAAGCAGCACGTTTCTTATTGCCTAATACATGAAATCCTGATCAACCAGACCTCGAAAAGTGCTAACAATAAAGTAGGTGAATGCTAACTGTTGAGCAGAAGTCCACAATGACCGCTTTATATGAATGAGTATTTTGAGGGAATACTAACCCTAACCCTTTTAAAGCGAGATAAAAGGTAAATTGGATCCAACTTCAGTCTTCTAAAAAGGGCTAGGGTTAAACCCCCCCCCCCACACACACACACCAAATCCTCATTTATATAAGCGGCCATTGTGAACTCCGGAAATTCCAGAACCTCCCCACCTGGCCAGCAATTAGCATCTCCCAATAAAGCAAACCCTCACCCCTGCTGCCCATATTTGCTACAGTAGGTTTAAATTGCAGATTCATCAACTCATACCCTGCCTGTGGAGATTCGAAGGGTCGTTTGCTCCATTCCCGTTAATTACAGCCGATGTTATTAAGTACAATTGATTATAAATTAATTTAACAACGAATATAGTGACTTTTTAATGAGCTTGGTATCTGTTAATCTCTCTGCATCAATTCATTAACAACGGCGAATTCGCTGTACCAAATTGCTGTCAGAACATTAAAACGCTTTCAAATTTTGTACACCTGTGACTGTGCGGGGTGTTATCCCGATCTCAACGACTTTTACGTGCATGCAAAAGAAACTATGTTAAGAAAAGGACTTTGAATAAGAGTTAGGGAGTTCCTTGCCCAATACTGTCCATTTCATCCAATTTCTGCGTAACTTCGCCAGAAGTTCATACTTTAGTCTAAACAGCAAATATTACACTAATTGTAAATAAATAAACAATAAATTCCGCAAATATCAGAGTTCCAGACAGGGAAACTATCCAATCAATATGCAATTAACAATCAGAGATATTATAAAACGTAGACTCTTTCATTAATTATACACAAACACAAACCCCAGTGTAAACATATTTCCAATTAAACAACCATTTAATGTCTAGCTATATGAAAGGAGTAGATGCCCTGATTATATAGCTTGTATTTATATCATTCTTCAAATAGAATTATACTTTTTTTTATTCCAATTGTTATAGACTCGTAATGATGGCACTCGTGATGGCTCCGTGACATTGGGCAAACGTCTGGCTCGGTCAGTATGACATTGATTCACTGAGCTATTGGTCCGGACGGACCATTTAGGCTACTGGCCTTGAACCTCGGGGTAGAAGGAGAGATTTATGAATTTGTACTCTCATTTGTTAGATTCATAATGATGGCCCTCGTCATAGCTCGGTGACTAAAGGTAGACCTCCGCAGATTCTGGCACTGATTCACCGAACTGTCGGTCTCAGGGCGGACCCTTTAGGCTATTCTCCGTGGACGTTCCTATGAGGGGGGGGGGGATTGGGTTCAACGGCCACTTCAATTTTATTTCAATAATTCGCCTAATGTATACCACGTGTAGCATGTTACAGATCTTCAGACAGTTGGAAATCGAAAAATATCTCTCATATAGTACATGTCCGTGTTTATTATACCCCGATCGCTATAAATACTACTGGAGATATACTTCAGTAAATCTATTATTTCAGTACAATGGAAAAGAAGCTAGAATTGAGGCTTTCATTATGACCATTCTCTAGATTCCGTCAATACAATGAGTTTCATTAGTGGGTCTAGGTTTGTCATCATATCCTTTAGTCCCACAGGACCCACCCTTGGATGAAATATGGTTTAACATCCCACTGTTCTGCACAGGGTGTGCTAATTAAGACAGATATACGACATACAGCGCGCTATGCATACTCCTCGCAGTGCCTCGTTTGATTACATCAAATCCCATTACTTACTGCTATAAAGAGAGAAAATTCTTGTTCTAAATTATGATTGGTCAATAGTCCAATTAAAATCCAATAGCTAAATGTATCAGAAGCCAATCCAGCAAATGCCAGAGAGGGATTTCGCGGGCCATTGCTTCAGGAATGTGCGTGCTATGGGGAATTATTACCGCACAGTGGCACCACGGCCTACTATTTTATCGAATTTCATTTGTCGATGGTTCTTTTACGTGCTCGTCAATGTATACGCGATACCTATACGAATGACTATACGTTGTCCCGCATCACTGCCAATCAAATCGGCACTTGTTCACATCAAATAGATCATTATCCTTTGACAGATGTTAGATATTTCAGGTTGCCATAGAGATCATATTAAAACACACCATTTAACAGTTCTGCCATCGCTGCAACTATTTATCTAACTATATTATTGTTTTTCATGGTGATTTAAAATATTAACAACTTTGAACGACCTATAAAACTATTTCTATAAGAATTCAAATGAGGGCAGTGACCTTCATTGACTTTCAAATGATGTCATTCATTTTTGTCAGATTTCACAGTTTGTACTGAACTCTTACAGGATTTAGAGACCCTTCTCTGTAATAGTTTCGCGTACACCTGGCTGGCATGTTTAGTTGAAGTCACCGACTGACATTTGCACATTTTCACAATTTACTCCATGCTAAATGTACTCAGATTGGTTATTATATTTAACATTTTATTAAAAACAATATCAAAATATCAATAGTAGGTAATTACCCGGATTGGATTATATCGGATTAAAAAGAGGTCCCTCAAACAATACAGTAAAATTTATTGGTGGCACTGGTTTGTGTTTGACCATATCCTATAAACATTAAATCGCTGATTAAAATAATATGACTTTGCAATATTCCATTCCTTTCAAGCTATGTGTTAAGTGATTTGGGAAGGGTTTAAAATTTCAGTGAAAAATTAATTCAGTGAGTAACAGATTGCCCTCCGGTTTGATTACTATGGTAACCAGACTTTGTTTAATGGCACTATTACGATTCCTGGGATAAAACAGGAACGTTTCATAAATTATATTGGTGAACTGCAAAACTAATAACATCCATGTATTAAACGTTGATATACACCAGACAATCACATCTTGGCAATTAGCCGCCAAAACGCACCTTTGAACTAAACCGGAAGTAAATATGTGAAATCATTTTTAAGATATTCTTATTGATGTGATGGGTAAACAACGATTGATTAATCAATAGCAGGTGCATTTATATATCATCATGGTCTCGATGTTCATGGATAGAAATGCGCTAGCCTTAAAGAAGCTGAATCGCTAATATTTGGGGCCTAGAAATTTACCTAAATGGGTCGCAACGCATAAAATAATCTTATATGAATGTATATAAACTGATTTACATTCATTCATTTCCGTCTTTACTCTAATTTCAAATCACTTATGTTTGGCGAAATACGCCTGAATTCTCAATAGCATGCCAATCTCAGGCGTCTGGTTATTTCATATTATTGCGTATGCTCTCCATGCACCACCGTCTAGCCTCGTTCTCCAAGTTCCTAGTTAAAAATGGGCCTGAAACGGAACATGGTGCACGATTCGTGTACCACTGATAATTTTTTTTCATTTTGTCTTAAATATTAGATATCAGAGGCCCATCTTTTCCCGGTAAGGTCACAACATCAATGTTCATTTAAATTGATAAATAATTCGTGTTTTCAATTTTGAAGAATTTGGGTGACATTGAGTTAGAGACTTAGCTACTTTAAATCATTATAATAACCACTTCTGAGACGATAAAGAGGACGGCTTAAAATATTAATAGTCCGGATTAACCACTTTTTATATTTCTAAAATTTTAAACAATTTTTCTTGGCAAAATTGCTTTATATTGCGAATAGTCCAAGAGTCTATATTTGCGATTTTACTCTGGAATGGCGTGCTTTAAAACCAGACTTTGACTTCCACTATATCAGTAAAAACGATACATAAATCAAAGAGTGTTTGATTCATTACTGATGAAATTGATAAATGTGATCAACCAACATTTCTATTTTGATCTATATAAATAAAAGAGATTCAGTTTCTTTGACAATTGGTTAAAAACACGCTGTTCGCACGGGGATAAACTGACATGTACACACCAAAGGAATTGGCATAAAGTTTGGTTCCATATCATTCCACATAGCAGGATAGCACATGGCGATGAACAACTCTTATCCTCGAGTTATCAATTAACCTTGAGTACGTTTGATAATAATTGGTGTTTGGGGAGTGAGGGGATAACGGTAAACAGATGTACCATATTGAATGAACGATTTTGTAATCTGTCTTTGCACCGATCGTAAACCCTGGGAGAAATAATTCTACCATACCGAATCCTACACTGAACAATGTAATTACTTGCATGGTTGCATTTCCGGTAGCCCGAAAACCAATTTCTTGAAATTGCACAAATGAATATTTTGCTTTGAAGTAGTAATAGTTTTATTCACAGAAATTCCATTTATGCCCTAAACTGTAACAAGAATGCCTAACCTAGTGTTTAGTTATACAAATTCATTTGTATGTAATAAAATCAGCTAGTAGGCCGAATTAACCAATCGAAAAACAATAGAACAAGTATGATATTGTTATGGACCAAGCACTGGCCAAGTTGTTACATGAAATCTAAAAATCTATTCCACTAAATCGATGCAGAATTGTTCAAAGAAGAAGAAGCTTGCCAATTTTCACGTCGATCGGACTTGAATTGACGGAGCATTACACACTTTTTCGAAGAGCGTCAACCCAAGGCTAACCACCAGTTCCTGGTCCAAAAATATATTTACCAATTAAAGATACATCACCACAAAGGTGTCAATTTATAGGGCAGTTATTTCCAATAACCAAATGACTACTCAATCTGCCTAGAAAAATACTTTATTCCTAAAGGACAAAAATGCGTTAAATTCACATAAAAGTATTATCGGGTGATTATTTTCAATAAGACAATAGCATATTTTAGTATTTATTGAAAAATAGAGACACATAATCTTGATAGATTAATACGGATTCACAAGGAATAAAAATGAAAAGGTGTCAATAACTGACAGCCTGCCTTTTCGAGTGACGTAAGGAGCGCTTCTGATGTGGCTGACGGTTTTGAAAACATTGAAAGACTTAAAGGGGGTTGGGAACTTGGGATGGCATAGTGGTCTAGAGTGTCGCGCTTCGTCTCTAGCTGGCCGGTCACCTCTGGCTTGCGGCTGTGGTTTCGATCCCTGGTGTGAGCGTATGTGGCATGGAGATAGTGGTGCCTTCTCAACCTCGTGGGTTTCCTCCGGGCACTCCGGTTTCCTCCCACTGCTAAAGATCCCTGCGCAAGCGAATTATTCAAATAAAATTAAAACCATATGTTAGTACCAAAATGACCTGGTTTGTGTCGAGTGGGGGTTAAACCCCATTTCTCTCCCTCTCTCTTTTTGAAAGACTCAAACTCCAGTATTCTCTGGGATTAAACGACTGAAAAAGAATTAGTCAGATGACAATCCAAGAATTTACTTAGGCTTCGAAATTTCTTAAAAATGGACAGCAACTAACGAAAATTGATTATTCCTCACTCAAGTCACGCGATAAACAAGACATCTTAAAAACGATTTATGCGACACGGGTAATTTTCTTTGGATTGAAATATTTAAAGACGGATGGATGGATAAATTTGAATCTCTTTCGCTCAAATATATCATCAAATGATACAGTTTGCACCTGGAAAGTCATCTTTATCCAAATAATAACGTGTAGTATTCATCACTAATATTGATGTGGACAGAGGACAGACCCAATTCCTGGAAAATTCTAATGCTTGTATTAATTCGACAACAGCCTGCGATGTGTATTTTACCTCTTACTGGAATAAAGAAATAAGATGACAAAATTAATATTTGCCACATGTTAAATTTATTAGATAGCAGTTCTACTACGTGCTGAATGTCACCTTTCATCAAGTTATCAAAAAGGTCATTATACTTGAGAAGATATAGTTACAACCTAACAAATTAACGCAACGCTTTAACTACAAGATAACATACTCAATAATTCTCTTATAAATCAATTGATTAATCACGCACAACTAAACACACATGCCATTTATTTTTAACCATCTCTACATAATCACAAGTGTTTTCTTAACTTGTATTCCTGTTTAATTCTGCACTTACAGGAATAAATGGCGAACCGGAACTCAAAAATATTTAACCAATAAAATAGTGAGAGCTTGACGTCAAACAGATAAAGATTTTCGTAAATAACGTCAATTCAAAACAGAAGTAATTAAAAAAATCACATTTAAATTAGATTTTTTAAAACTGATCGATGCTGCTATGTATTCCAGGTTTTAATTGACAGATATGTATTGTAGATAATGCTTACTAGCATATACCAAAGCGTCAACCCTTCCCTCCCCGCGGTATGCTGTATACCGTTGTCCATTTGCGCGATACTATTTTAGTATGTCTAGTTTTCTGATAGGACAAGAAAATAATGTCATTATTCGTACATATGGGTAGCAATCCACAAACAGTTTGAATTCGAAAAGCCTACTTGCCGGGAAAACCGAACGGTCAACAAGACGAGGAGAAGACGAAGAGCCGATTAGAACCCATATGATGCCACCACCATGAGGTAAAAGTTACCGTATGTTAGTTGCAAAATGGCCCAATTAATTGTCTCAGTCTAGTTGATCGTCCATTTAATCATGCATACCGAATAAAAACAATTGTCATCACTATCCATGAGGGGTATTTTGACCTTAAATATGCCTTCCGGGATACAAACTTTGTGATTTGATGATATATTTGGATTCAAAACAACTTTGCATATCAACAGTTTGCTGGAGAGGAGTCAACATAGGCCCACCATGTTCCCCAATCCATTTTCAAATGAAATAAAATATTGCTCATTAAAAAAAAAGCTTGCTTACAATCCTCCTCAAAAAGTACTGCATATCGCGAAAATCTATTTTATCAGCAATATTTATTAACCTGACCTGATTAAGGAGATATCCATTTTGAGCTTGTATTTATCGTTAGTCGCTGGCCTTTTACCATAAATAGCCCAAATACATTGCCGGATTATCTCCCGTAAACCTATTTATCTGCTATTACATCACGGGGCTCATTGAAGGTTAATACTCTCGATGCCCTCGTAACCGTTAGCCATTCGATCAACACATTACGTCACGTGAGGAGACAGATTGTCTTTTAGTTATACCCCCATATGTATGTCATGCGTGCCCCGTGTGTGCTTTTCTGTTAAGATTGGGTAGTGTCTAGATTTTCTATATAAATGTATTATCATGTCAAAAGTACCACACTTCTGTGGGGATGTATCTTTAAGCAGACGCATACACAAGTCTATGGAATCCATACGACAAAATTCGCATTATGAATAGCCAAGTTCAGCGCAAACACCAATATCATTAGTCAGACTTCGTTTACTGGATGGACAACAGATTCGACAAATCTAACGGGCCATTAGAACCCATACAATTTTTAGTGATGTCGAAATGCAAACGAAGCGAGAACTCTACAATAATAGAAAAGTCAAATATTCGATAGGGCAAAGTTCAAATGATAAAAACCAATGTCTTTTATAGGTCTTTATTTATTAGAATTAAACAAAATTAAATGAACCACACGTTTAGTAGACACACCTGGCTCTTAAAGAGATTTACTACAAGCTACATGGGCAAAGAAAATCTAGGTTGATTTTATGTCAAAGTCACAAATCTTCACTTGAATCTTGAAGTTATTTATAATCTTCAAACAAAGTTTGTTGACCATTAACTTTATATGAGCAGTCGTACCAGAGATCGTATGTCAGTTACTGGGGAATAGAACTTGTTTATAATTGGTACAAATACAGACGTAGATCTGTGTGGACGTTCCGAATAGTATAAGAGTGATATCGGGTGTTCCAAAATGAGTAAACCTATGCGGTTATTAGATATCGCTAATTATTGCGACCATAATCTGAACCTTGAAATTAAATTCATCGGCCGAGTATTTCAAGATCATTGAACCAGGCTATCGGCAAGATACCGAAGTACAACAAAACACCGTCTTCAATAGTCCAGTCGGAACAGAACAGGGGGACTTAAAATCCCATTTTATTTCATTTCACAACAAAAGATCATCAACCGTGTGAGCTCCTCCGGTGAGAAGTCGTAGAATTGATATAAGAGTTAGCATACCATGCCCCACTCACGACACATATCACTACTTATAGGTAAATGGTGCGTGTCTTTATATGGCCTTAATTGTAGAAGTCGAAGTAGGGAGAGAGAGAGAGGGGGGGGGGGGTAACGTTCACTGCATACAGACTAGGTTATTTCGGGACTAACATGGTTTTATTTCAGTTAGCAGTGAAAGGAAACCGGTTGAACGGCTGGATCAAAAATCACCAACGAGGATGTTTACAACAAAATAACGACATCAATATATATTATTTATAATAAACTGATTAACTGTGATGGTGCAGAACAGTGGGACGTTAAATCATATTTCACTTGAATTAAATGGCAGGTTGTAGTGTATCATTACCATTTGTTAATCATTTAATTACATTTCTACTATTATGTAAGATTTTTAAAATACCATTCTTTATGGATATCGGGTGAGTCGATACAAGTCTACATAATACAAAAAATCCCTGCTCACATACGTCATTAATAACCACGATGTTTAAAGCTTGGATTTAATTACAATTAATGGATTCTCAGCATCAGCCTAATATTGTAATATTTTATTCAATTTCCGTGCAATTATTCTAAAAACATCTGACGTCTGATTCATCTGAACAATCATTTTTGATCGTGAATTATTCACTCCATGGCTGTTTCCTACACGTTCTCTTGGATTTTTTATGTCTCCTAGTCTGGGTCGTTGTTGTTTCTTAGGTATTTATATCATTTGTTAGATAAAGCCGATAACATAATCACCGTGGAATCGTCTGATAAACGGTTGATTTACTGATCGAAATCTGGAAATTTTCATCGATTTGATGAGAAAATTGGCCATTTTGACCTGATCTTATTTTAGATCAATCATCACCACCAACAGCTTATCGACAAGTGGAAATAAACGATAAATTAAACGTTAAAAATAACTTTCGATTTTAACTACCGGATGCAAGACAAATTTTCTTCTAACAAATTAGTTTATTTGAGTTATATTTACATTTGTGTTGCCTGTAGGCCTATTTACTCTGCAAACCTTTTTATCCACACCTACACGAATGGCGTTAGATTTAGTTTCCTCCCATTGCTAAAGACCCCGACGCACAAACGAATAATTGAAATAAAATGGAACCATATGTTAGTCCCGAAATAACCTAGTTTGTGCCGAGTGGACTTTACCCTCTCTCTCTCTAACTATATCCCTCTCCCTCTCTTCCCCCTCCCTCTCTCTCCAATAAGTTCAATAGATATTTTCATAAAATAATTACATATTATATAGACAACATCATACAAGAGATTATAAAATTGCAAACGTGAAATTGTAAATGGCTAATAAAACAGTAGTTGACTGTTAGAACACCTGTTTTCACCCCACGGTGGGTTTACCTGATGATAATCAATAGTTTTTATTTCACTTTTATACAATATCGCACCTGTTGTATAGTATACAAGATCTCACCTGTTATATAGTATACATATAGTATTTCACCTGTTAAATATATTGTATAATGCATACCTTGTTCAATCATCATCTATATATTACATGTTATATTAATATAGTTGGAATAATGCACACTTTTCTTTCAATATGTTAATTAACCTACATACCTAACATCATGAATTTTGACAGTTAAATTCTCGCCTGTCAGCTGTGATAACTAACATATGTCAGAGATAGAGAGAGCGAAAGAGAGAGAGGGAGAGATAGAGAGAAGATGTGGGATAATGTTTAATTTTCATGGTCCTTAGGAAAATATGCCTTGGTGGTAAATGAA
The DNA here is from genome assembly GCA_963678685.1 of Patella ulyssiponensis. Lineage (NCBI taxonomy): Eukaryota > Metazoa > Mollusca > Gastropoda > Patellidae > Patella > Patella ulyssiponensis. Next base: position 19,626,371 of record OY783232.1, read on the forward strand.
AAGAGATGAAATGGGGTTTAACGTCCTTCTGTTCTGCTCCGAACTGGAAATGCGCCATACAGAGCGCTATGAGCGAAATTTTGCCGGCCAGTGGTACTATATCGAATTCCAACTGTCAAGGGATCTTTTACGCGCACGCCAATGTGTACACAGGAACTCGTTTTTTCGTCCCATCCGAACGACAAGTGCAGTGTTCTGCATCACTGACAAGTGGAAACCACGCCGGAAAATCTGGATGAACTTTCTCGGCCAATGCAGGGATCGAACACCCGACCTTCAGAGTTTATTGTCCACTCAAGTCTGAACACATATTGCCAATAAAGAAACGTGTCCACCCGGTTGCATAAAAACAATTTGAGGGAAAGATTCAATTCCCGAAAGCTTCGTCATAGATCAAAAAGTACAATTTACTACGATTCCAGCATGAAGATTAGTTATGCCCTGTGGCAAGAAATCTTATATCAAATTACAAGTTGCAAATTAGTTTATATTTATTCACAATGATGTCATAATGGAGCTTGTTTAGTGAAAATCTATAAATACGCGAGTCATCAATTACAAACAATGAAAGACTTATCAAATAAACTAGCTTCAAGGCGTTTGGCCAATTTCTGATTGAAAATCATTACACGTCTAGCTACATTCTGTATCAGGAGAGCTGTATCAAGAGAGAGAGAGAGAGAGAGAGAGAGAGAGAGAAAGGAAGAGACATGGGATTTAACGTCCATTCGACATAAACTAGGCCATTTTGGAGTGGGAGGAAACTGGAGCACCCGGAGAAAACCCACGAGGTTGAACAGGCGACCCTACTCATTGTCTCGTACAACCGGGGAATCGAATACACGCCAGTTGACTGAATAACGAACTTTGTGTGATACAACGCGTATCAATGAAAAGTACCTCGTGAAGTAATAAACTTGAACCGAATATAAATTAAAGGAACCCTACTGGTACTTCTTCTCACCGTGACAATTTACATGTAGCCAGTCAAATAAAAGAATCGAACCGTATTTGTATGTACTTTAGAAACAGTATTGTGAAATATGATTTGGGGCCGTGTGGTTGAAGCTAGATCAGGACATCTAGCGAACCGGCACAAAATCAAATTCACATAAAATATCCCGTCCGAATTTATACTCTTTCATCAAACAGACGCTAATATCCGTCTTATTCAATCTAACAAAGTGCGCCCACTTCATTGAGCCCTTGGCAGATGGAGAACAGTAGGCCAGCCAGTCTCCGATGTCCAGCGCACTGCATTGAGTATGCCTGTCTTAAATAGCCCGGTTTGTACATAAAATTATCGGGAGTAAAACCCAAACTGACTGTTTGAAGTTTAACGTATGTTTCCAAGGTAGTGATGTCGCAGACAAGCCTCTCTGAGTGACTGATTGGCGTCATTTTCCGTTAAACCCTTGGTCAAAGCAATTGTTCACTACAACTGAATCAAACTGAACAGAAGTCAAGAGTCCATATAGGTGCGTTCACACTGGGGGTTTAATCTGAACTGAATTCAGAAAAAAATCTCATTCTTACTTCGCTAAAATCCTAACTGAATATAAAAAGAAGAATCCGTATATTTTCAGAATTCAATCTAGAAAAACTATTCCGAATCGGGTTATTTGTTGTTAAATTTGTTGTCTGGCAATCTTGATTCATATCGGCGGGTTTACCGGAGCCGAATAACTTTGCGCGCATGGTCACTTCTACTTCCGTTTCATCGATGGGAGGGAAACGTGTATACATCAGGGTCACTATAAAAGTTAATATTACAAACACAAATCAGTTGGAGTAAAGCCTACATAGCCGTAGCCCTACCTCATTGGAACATTTATTGAGTGAACATGACCAGTTAAAAACTGAAATACCAGAATATGGTGTGGTAGATCACGACTGTTCATTTAAGGCCTAGACAGGCCAGTTCCAGTCGTCTTCGGTCTAGTAGAGCCTAGTCTCTAGCATGTATCGTATGTTAATCTTTGCATTATGCATGTTTAGTTCTGAAAGGGATTTTTATTATGAAATGTATCTTCGCTAGTACACTAGTTGGGAGTGAAGTGCATGTACATACATCTGGTGCAGACGAAATCGTGCCTGACGCTCAATGACCCGACGTCGCGGATGTAGCTTTGCGTGCTTCAAGAGACTAAACTATCATTAGCAACAGAAGATCACAAATACGAATGACGGGCGCATATCCATCTTTCATATGCACGACCTTCACCTGCTAGTTATACGAGCTCAGTGTGGCGCATCTCAATTCGAATACAATCCGAATAAGTTGTAATGTGAAGCTACGTTCACACTTCATGCGCAATCATTGCAAATTTCGGAAAATGGCCTCCGGAATTCGGATTGGATTTTCCCGGATGAAAAGCAGTGCGTCATATTACAGTTTATTCTGCGCCAGACATTCGTTTTGTTGGTCTTAAGCTGCTTATGTTTAATTTCATGAGCCAAGCAACGCTACATCCGCGACGCCGGGTCTTCGACACCTTGCCATGCAGCGCCGTGCACGATTTCGTTGGAACCAAAATCAAATGTACATGTATTTCACGAAGATACCTTTCATAATTGAAATGTAATGAAATGGGGTTAAACTTCCTACTGTTCTGGTCCGACTGGGCTTATAAAGACGGGCATAGACCATTTTCTCAGGACAGCGGCGCTACGGCCTACGCTTTTATCGAATTCCAACTATCAAGGGATTTTTTACGTCCACGTCATTGTGTATACGGGAACTCTGTCTTTCGTCCCATCTGAACCACTAGACAACTGCCCTTGTCAGGCCCTCCACCCTGCAACACTGGCACGGGGAAGCCACGCCGGAAAATCACGATGAACGTTTTCGGTCAGCACCGACAGCAAACCCTCGACCACAAGACTAGGTAGCCAGTTTCTTACTCACTGAATCATCGTGGCTCCCATTTCATAATCCAATTCCTTTCAGCACCAAGCAACACATTTGACGAATAAGGTGATGGGTGAAGAAGCCAGCTGATTTAGAACGATTTACGATAATTAAATGTTAGTATAGGGCAGAATTCGTAATCAGAATTTAGTATGTTGTAAATGTTTGCATTACTGACAAAAGGAAAAGTATGCCACAGTGACGAAGGGCTACGGGTATGTAGGCTACACCCCAACTGATTTCTGTTTGTAACATCAATTTATTTGAAGAATATTGGCCCGGGCCGTAATACCCGTCGCCTTTGTGTGAAATATCGTCTTTGGCATTATTGACACAAAATTTATCATGGCAATCGTTGTGAAGAAAGCTCGAGATAATTTTCAATTTGTTGAGACTACCCATTGCAAAACAAGAGAAAGACTCCGAAGGCCAGTGCCTCGCCACGAGAGGCTGGCTGTAACACTTAGAAACAGGCAACGGTTACAAGATTCTTGGACAGAAATTTGGACTTGAACAGTCAACGGTTTGATTGGAATCAAGCGTGTCACACTCAAAATTTGACTGGGAATAACTCGTTCGGAATAATTGTTCCGGGTTGAATTGTGAAAAATATACGGATTCGTTGATTCAGATTCAGTTCGGTTTTTATCGAATTGAGTGTGACGCCAAAGTCCGGAATAAGACTTTATTCTGAATTTAATTCAGATTAAACCCCTCGGGTGAACGCAGCTTGCGACACCGCTTTTAATCCGAGACAAACCAATCCCCGGGAATTCGTATTGGACGCGCATGCAATGTGAACGCAGCTTAGGTAAGTTCTCTACAAATATTGATGATTAAGGCAAGCTTCCGTGGTAGACAAATGTTATTCAAACCCATTTCATGTCCTTTTCATTCGATCTCAAATACGTACATATCGGTGGTCCTCGAAACCCCCGGTTCTGTTAAATTCTGTAAATGTTAAAACAAATCAATACGCACGAATATAAATTGATGTGTAAAAAGTGACAATTCATCCCGGTAAGTTACTGGTATATGCGATTAAGTATAACAAAATCAATTTAGCTTACGTTTTTTAAACAGATTGGCGTTATCTTTACTTATGTTATAGTAATAACCTAGAACCATTGCTAATGAAACTAAATATTTATAGACGTGTTTTACGATGGTATGGTTGTAAACAGTTTACCGTAATTTAAACGGTGGCTTTTTCAAAGCATGTTAATAAACCATTATTGTTGAAAGACGACGTACTCACTATATATCACTAACAGTGTGGTACAGTTTGATTCGGCGAAGCTTTCAGTTAACGGGGATATCGGGTATTTGGAGATCTACATACATATACAAAAAACCTACCTATGTCCAATTCGACAACCAGGTACTACGATTTCAAATGAATTATCTATTAATATTAGTATATTTTTGATAGATATTACGGTAACATTGGTCACGTACCTCTTATAATTAATTTGCGTGGTTTGCGGCGTAGGGGTCTTTAGATGTCAGAGGAAACATGATGACCATCAGATTACCTTCGCCGTTGGGCAGGCGGCCATGCTCCTTGCCACGTACTAGTGAGCTCCAAACCATTTCAATTGATCTAAAGACATATCTTACAATCTAAATCATTCGAGTTAGACCACTTGGGCACCCACTCCCGACTTATTATAGCAGTAGATGGAATATAACCGCACGTGTTGGGGGTGGGTGGAGGTGGTAAGGATGAATTAAGGGTGGTTGATAACAGACCACGGGGCCAAACTCACGACCCTCAATAGAATTGGACCATTGAAAATCAGTGTAGTGTAAATTGCTATATCATAAAGCATGAAGCTTACATATAAAAGTAACACATGAAAATCAATTAATATAACAAGGATGGTCAGAGATTTATAGTCTGTTTCACGCTATGTTACCATCAATTGTTATATATCAAGCTGATTTTGACATTAATCTACTTATAGAATTACAATTTATAGTCTAATTGTAGTTATATTATCATCAATTATATATGATATTTAGGTTGATTCAGAAGTAAATGAGGTTATAATATAAAACAATACAATACACGTAACATAATTCTATGGAATATAATAACTCTTTATTGTATTTCAATAGAGTTATGTTATCTGCATTTCATGTTCAATTACTAAAAATCATTGAAATAATCTATATTATATTTATACAGGTGATGTATAATTAGTAAAAATGTATGAGCAATGTAGACAGTTCACGCAAAGGCGGAGATGTGACAAAATACAGATTGTCGCATCAACTTTGGGTGTCGGTATACAGCAAATGAAATGGGGTTCTGCTCCGATTGGCCCAAAGAAGACGGTCATACAATATATATACTGTGCTATGAGGGTAAATTATGCCCGGACAGCGGCGTTACGACAGACGCTTATATCGAATTCCAACTGCCATACGTACACACCAATATATATACGGGACCTTGGATTTTCGACTGAAAAACGAAACCCGCGCATCTTCGTGTTGCCGCGTTTTGAATCTTCAATATCGAAACAATCATCCAGGAGCAAAGTTGCAGCAATCGTTTATTTTTTGTCACATTTCTATCGTCATGAAAGATGACAAATTGTGGTTTCCCGTCACGCTATCACTATTAGTTTTAATGAATCTGTATTGGAAAATAACTTGGAATGTAAGCTCCATTACCCTGTTAGTTGTTTAACGCCGCCGCGTTTCCTGAAAGCTTAGAAATCTATCATTGTAGTGCTAGCTGTAAACAATATTGTCATCAATGGCTTTAAATTCGTTATGTTACATTTGACACGTACGCGATTCACCTTAGGTCGACATATACGTGATTCGCCTTAAGTCAACCAGACTAAGATGTTGGCTTGTCGAACGGAAACAAAAATCAAAACATATAGCATTGAATAATCTTGCAGCGAAAATGATAATATTTATCCTTTAAAAAGGAGCTGGTTTATAAATATCAGAGAGATGTTCAATACGATTACACGATCTTAAAATAACATTTCCGTGGAGATGACATCAATCCTAAAGCCTCTTACACACTATGAGTATGGATATATCAATAATGTAATGCTCATCTAATAAACTATTATTATACTTTTTAATATAAATGTGTCGTGAATGACATTTTACGACGACTTCAGTCTCAGATTTCACCGAACACTGTGAATTAAAGTAAGTCAAATAATGCAAAACAAAGCCAAATTGACGTTCTGAAATGCCCTTAAGATTTGCTTTAAGGGCAAAGATCGGTTATATCTTTACTGGGTGGGGGGGGGGGGTAGAAGCTGTGGCTACTACCAGCGATCATCCCAGCGATCCTGTATAGTTTTTTAAATTGTTTATTACTTATTCTCAGAAGCAGTCGGAGGCGACGAATTTTCTTTCTCGAATTCACTTTCCAATTATGCTGGACTAGCCCCAGCAAGTTTTTTGGGCAAGTTTCTCGGTAAACAATGTCAACTGTTATGGCTCATATAACCTTCAAATTTTATATTCCTTGGAAAATGTACCACAGAGCGCTAGATAATGATTTGCAATATTCCTTAATCCTGACTTAATCCGTTTTAATCACTGAATCATTCCTGGGTGGCTCCTTTAATCTTCTATATACGGGACACGGGATCAGCAAAGTAATAAAAAAAATGCCCGCAACGATTTACTGTTTTTTTTTATAAAAATGTCCGTTGCCTTTGTCCCATCGATCCTTCATTTGGGAGTTAAGGATCCCCCGAAATGTTGGTTTTAGGGGGAGCTAAATGGCCTGAGATACTTAAGCTGCATCCATTGCAAATTATTTCAAACATGTAGGAAAATGAAATGCTCGTATGACTAACTACCCATAACTGACGAGGTGTCGAGTTGGCTGTACATCTGCCTGGTATGACACATGCATGCAGTGATCATTTAATAATAAATCACAGCGATATCACGTTAATAACAAACAGACGACATGGCCACGATATCAACACTGTGAAATATATTATTGGGTGATAAATTATTGTTAAATACTACTACGATATCTGGAGATCTATAACAACATCAAGATTTTTTTATTGACTCGTTGTGTACATTAATCATCCCCGAACTGCGGTGGTCTCTTGGCAATAGACCAGCAGAGTTCCAAGACCAAATAAATGTTACCGTTACGTTTATGCCTCTCCTCCCCCAAATGAATGTTAACATTATCCATAAACCCCATCTCCAATAGAAAAATAAATAACACAGTGTTCCAGAAAGAGTAAGCATGCCCTGGCTCGTGTACTAGCCTTGTAGCGAAAACACGTGATCGATTCTCTCCCTTCAGAAGCAAAAACTATATTGTTCGATAGAACAACGAAACTACTGTATAAAACCCATAATGTAATCTTCGATTTGTTTTAAAAAAAACGCTCTTAAAAGAATGGCAGCTCTTAGACCATTACAGACTATATACATGTATATATATACTTACAATCAAAGGCATAGAGAGACGGATCACTTCCGTCCATAGCTATTAGAACTTTCGTTGATTTTACTGCAGACATCTTCACACTTGTATTCTCGTTAAGCACTGTTGGTGAATTTAACACTTGAATTTAGAAGAAATTGTTTAACTTATATTCCACAAGTCCATGTGACGTCTTAGATTACAGATGAAACCAGTTTCCTAATACTCTATACGTGATATCAATATTGATAAACTTCCCGACCTTCTGAACCTTCAAATCAGTGCTTCACAAATGAATATTCAATTAACAAAGAAGGTCTGTGTATGCATTTAGCTGCCTCAATATTCTGAATTCCAATTCTCGCTCTCTACACTTGAAACAAGGCAGATGAAACAATAATAATTTTTTCACAATCCGTTTCTGGTATTGCCGATCAATTAACTTTTATCTTATCAATGGGTGTTCGTTCACCTCTTAATCTGCCTATCAGTTTGTTAGACTTTCTATCACCCTAGACCGACTCTATGTCAGCTGTTAAACAAAATCAAGTCAATATACTGTCTGTACCGCTATACGATCTGTCTATATAAGGTTATCACGTGATCTATTATCTACACGGTAGTGATCAACGGTCTACTGTATAGACGTTAGTTTGCGTTCCATCAAATTAGATATGGTGCAGAATGCTGATTTCTGATTTGTTAATTACAGGTTCAGACTAATCATGCCAATCTCTGTTTTGGTACCATTTCATAACAATTTATCAGTCAAGATTCTTGCTTGTTTTCTGTAGGAATTGCACACACATAGATTCATAAAAACCCCATGAAACACAGTAACTGTTTATATCTATTGACTTCTTACACTGTACATGTATATTTTTTTTCAAACATTTTTTATTTTAAGTTAGAAGTTTTTGCCAATTAACCTGTGCGAAAGGAAACATATGTTAACTGTTCATCAACACCATATGTTCTCTGTAAGGTATTTTAAAGCGCTACCTATAAATAAACGTAATTTATTCATTAAGACATCTATCAAAGTTAATAAAAATTATATTGTGTTGTTGTTCTTGGTGTTTAATATCCGCTTCCACCGAAGGTAATATCGCAGACAAGTTGTCATTCATCATTCCTGTGGGAGGAAACTGGAGTACCCAGAGTAAACTCACGCGGTTGAGAAGGTGCCCACCCCCATCTCCAAGCCATATACGCTCATACCACGGATCGAAACCACAACAGCAAGCCAGAGATAACCGACCAGCTAGAGGTCGAAGGGAGACGAAACACTGTAGACCACAAGGCCATCCCAACCCAACAAAAAATGTATGTTGAGGCTTCCAGTAGTTTAAAGATACATTATGGGAGATTTTGACAAGGAGTTAGCCATTCTTGCTATAAAAGTTCAAAAATAGATGTTGAAACAAGAATATATTGAAAATTTCAGTCAAATAACTTTATCCTGAACAAAGTTGTTACCACTATAATTTTTTACTAGAAATAACTCGACACCCTTTTCCCACTATGGCCGATTGTTGATTGACAGGCGTTAACTCCACCTACATAGTCTCGATCATCATGTAATGTTTAAACGGTATCTACTGAAGCTTGTGTATAGCCTCGGTCATCACTGTCTTTTATGAATAATAATTTCCGGAAGTATGATGACGTCAACGTCACGGAGAAACCCCACCCACAACGCCATAGTGATTAAATCAGTCGACGAAATCCTGTTTTAAATCGAGTCCAATCCAAGCCATCCGTGGGTCTACAGTGTTCATTTTGGGCTTGTTGTTTAAATAAAGATCTAATTTATAATTTCTATGACATCTGAGGCTCAAAGGAAGACCGACAAAAGTCAGTTTTTGCTCTCCCATAATGTATGTTTAAGGAGCGATTGTTGTGGCGCTCGAAGGAGGTGTGCTGGGGAAGATTGTACTGTAGTAGGTGATTGATTTAAACAGTTCGATCGAGAAGCATGTTAAAAACTAGTTCCTTTAGGAACTGTCTCTGAGCTGACGATGTCCACTGACAGTTCCTATCGAGCATTATTAGCTCTTCCCCGACTATTTTGGAATCCTTATTCACTATTTTCCACCTCGATTCTACTTTATTCGCCAAAGAAATCATTTCTTGCCACAGCTGACACACATTTATAATGATTCAACACTAGTTTCAAGTAGAATTCTGCGATTAACAACACACACAAAAAATGTTTGAATTGATCAGTCATAACGAGACTCATACATCGCTAAATTCGACTTGAAAATGTTGTTGAATTATTATACATTTGTGCCAAATATAGTGCAAAATGATTCCTTTTGTCGGAAAATAAAGAATCACGGTGAAAATAGAAGGATTGGGTTCTAAAACAGTCTAAGAAAAGAGATATTTTACCGTACAGTATATGTATTTTCATATTAGTGGATATTGTCCGCTCAGAGACAGTTCCTAAAGGAGGTAGTTAAAATCGTAAACGATTAAACTTTCGATAAACCAAAAGTATGTCAAGAAGGGAGTCCGCTTGGAGATCTTAAAAACAAAATCCGAACCATGAAAGGCTCCCACAAAAACAAAGTAAAAGGGTGCATATGGCTGTCATTCATCATCATCACAACCATAACACGAGTCGATCATTCCAGATAAAGCTTTTTTGTCGTGCAGAATTAGATATAGCTGAATTAGTACGTTATGTCTCTTCCTTTGTAGGTAGACCCATGATCCCACCTTTCTTCGTGAGTGATGTTGCCCTCTGCTGGGTGAACTAGGATAACAACTTTGCTGTACTTTGAAATTCTGGATTTTCTTCTTGATTTGGGGGATTAAAGCCACGTGGCGATTAAATTCCACGAAAGATCATGCCACCATTAGCCTTGAGAGAAACTAGTAAAATTCGGTTGCTATTATTAGAGGTCCGCGGCGATGGATGGAGATAGGTTGCGACTCACAACTTTTTCTCCTATCTACATGTAGAAAGGCTTTGATACGGTTATAGCGTTTCAGGCGATGTGTAGTCATTTTGGATTGTATGTAGTTCTTTTTTGAAAAGTTCGGCAGGGTAAATTTTGTGTGGGAAAACAATATCTAATATCTACATGTAGAAAGGCTTTGATACGGTTATAGCGTTTCAGGCGATGTGTAGTCATTTTGGATTGTATGTAGTTCTTTTTATAAAAGTTCGGTAGCGTAAATTTTGTGTGGGAAAACAATATCTAATATCAAAAGATCATGTTTTTTTTCTGATTTTATTTTTCTGTTTGATTTACCTTTTATGATTATGACAAACCGTGTACCATATTTGTATTCATCAAACGCTCCGTGTTCAAAGCTCGAAAAAACAAATGATATTTACAAAACATGCAAACATAGCAATCATTTTGAAGTTCAAAATATCAAAAGTTGACAATTAAAGGTTATTAACAGGACAAAAGCCAATAACAAACGCTAGTCATGTATTTGGACTGCTTTTGTTCTTCTGTGTGTGTTTTAAAGGTTAATTAGTGTGACATTTCAAATTTCACGGAGTTTTAACAAATTAGTCCTGTCAGGTGGCCGAAACCAAAGCATATTAGCATATTATTCCAAATAATCTCCATCGAAGGAAAGTCCATAATATCCATGAAAACTGTAAGCCGCGGCGCCGGAAGCATCTGTCTGTCCACAGTCCTTGTCACGCTAATGCTTTGCTTTTTAGCGCCCATGCTAAGTCTCACCGGAAGCGTCATAGCTGTCTGTCGATACAAAACCCGAACACAACGCAAATTCCTTTATTTTCAAAGAAAATTAAATGGCATTTTGTTTGACAGTTGATGTGACCCTATCAAATATATCATTTATTCACATAATAATTTTATTAATTTTCTTTTATCGGTGCTTATTATGTACAGTATATGAAAGTACGTGGACAAATTGATTTTTATTTCTATTATTTCGGAAGCAGCGCTAGCTGAGTAGGAGAGATGCTGACCCGATATCAATGAGGTCTCGGGTTCCTATCCGTGGTGCAGGACGTAAAAAAGACAAGGAACAGTCTCAGGTCGTTTGCAGGGTACGACAAACCGAGATCCCGTGGACGGATAGGCTTTCAAGTAAAAGAATCCTTGACATTTAAGAATCTAAGTTTATCTGTCCGTGCAAATCTTTCATTGTAACATTCTGTATGGGGTATGCCCGTCTGCATTCCCCTAGTCGGTGCAAAATAGGAGGGCATTAAACCCCTTTCACTGAATTGTTGGTGTCATACTGTGGGTTTTAGCAACTGGAAATTGCATACAGTTTCCCAATTTGTTTTGGAAGAGACATTTTATCGATTAAACTCGCCTTACAAATTCCTCTCATCACGTTTATTTCATATTTGTTTTTTGCAATCCAGTTAATTTGACAATTGCTGAGAAGTTGCACTCTATTAGGAATAAGTTCAATAACCAATTTAAGGAAGCGTGTTCTCAAAGAGCAACATGGCAAGTTATTGGCTATTAAGTTACACAAACATTGTCGTCCACTCAAGTCTGCAAGTCTGAACCCAAATTGCCAATATAGAAACGTTCACCTGGTTGCATAAACCGGAGGACCCGGGAAAAACTCACAAGGTTGGACAGGCGACCCTACGTACAACCGGGGAACCTAACCCATGCCAGTTGTCACGTACAACCGGGGAATCAAAACCATGCTAGTTGATTCAGTGACAGACCTTATGATAGAACGTGCATGCGCTAACCATTCGCCCCCCCCCCCCCGCGGACAAACACCTATAGCTTTGCTCAGAATAACCTAATTTAAATAAAAAAAGGCCTATATATTTATTTTTCAGTGTCTATTTTTGAACTATTATAGCAAGAGCAGCCAGCTTTTTAAAAAAAAAAAATTCTACATAATACACAATGCGTCTGAAAGTAAGAACAACATACGTTTCGAAGATGGAGAAGGGGGCTGGTGTTTATAATCTAGACAACCACAAGTAAGGTACCGCACCACGATGGACTAAACAATCGGGATATTATATTGTATGTTATCATGTTTGATTATATTTATATTGATGAGTAAAATATATCAAAATAACAAACTGTGGTCGTGGATCTTTTGTTGTTATAACTTCAGATAAACAAAGCAAAAAATCAATTCACAAATAAATAAGTGACGAAGTATTTTGTTGAATTCACAAAGAGAAAAGGGTTGTTTTGTTGAAAAGGATCGTAAAATATGGTTTTATGTGTGACACGGAAGAATGAGACGATTGCATAATACATGTACTTTACTTGATAACAACCATAATAAAGCTGAAATAGCTACAACATACATTAATTATGCAGTTAAAATCCCATGAAACACACTGACACATGAATTTGTGTGGGTTGGCGTCATTTAACTACTTAAGGCATTGTACAGGAACGATTATTTACAGGAATTTGTTAATATAGGGTGCGATAAATCAATGTCAACAGATTTTCTTTGACGGTTAATTTCATCCATTACATGATTCATGCAAGAGGTGGCGTCGCCGGGTATTAAGGAATGGTGTGGGATGCTAACCCCTTCTTCGTTGATTGGGTTTATTGTCCGCTTCCACCGAGGATGATATCACAGAGAAGTTGTATTATTTTACTCTGTTCCGCGCACGAGCAGGGGTCTTTTGGGGAGGAAATCAGAGTTCGTGGAGTAAACCCATCGGGAAGCTAGAGCTGGAAGCGCGAGACTCTAGACCACTATAGCACTCAACTGTACATACTGTCTCTAGGCTACGTTTTCAAATTAAATATGGCGGTCGATACCCTAAAAATTGTTCAAACTAGTTCTTTGAATGTGTCTCACAATTACCTTATTGCATGATTGATTGTCGTGTAATTAATCGATTTTAAGAGGCAGTGCAATTCTACTGATTAGCTTGGCATTACAATAACACAACACACGAAATTCAAACTATAAAAGTGAATATAACCAAATGCCGTTCGTTTCACGTTAACTTGATTGATGATACTTTTGTCATGGTGGTTTAACTTACCGTCTCTTGATTGATGATAACTATAATGTCCTGTTGATTTTATTAGGCCTTACATCTTGATTGGTGATATTTATCATGGTGGGTTATTAACTCACCATTCCGTGGATGATGATGTGATTAACTGTGTCCTGGTGATGTTACTTACCTTATATCTTGACTGATGATACTCATTACGTCATGGTAGGTTATGAACCTAACACCTCTTGAAATATAATGATATATACTACTTAAAGTATCTGGACTGATGATATTCATATTTATGTATATCGTGACCGACTGTTCCACATCACTAACAGCTCCCACGTATCTCCACTGGCATCGTTCCGTTCCACTTCAGTAACATCTAAACTCCTCGGTATCCCCAGTGGCATCGTTCCGTTCCACTCCAGTAATATCTAATGAAATGAAATGAAATGACCAGTGCCGGACTGGTGGGTTTGGCCTACCGGTCAGGTCATTGGCCAAGGTCCACACAAGTACGAGCCGATGGCGCGCGAGCGTCCGAGGGGAGTCTGGGGATTTCTCCCTCCGGGAAAATTTAGAAAATTGACAACCGCAAACCATTTTCCCTAGTCTACGATATCACCTCTGGTGGAAGTGGACGTTAAACTCCCAGTAACGAACGAACGAACCATTTTCCACGCATTTCAGACCAAAGCAGAAGAAGGCAAATGTTTGATTTCCTGATACAATTAGATAACAGAATGACCTAATTACACGATTCTCGGTATAATGAGGTCAAACTCATAAAGTTTTTTTCCTTGTAGTACACTTCTCTTTTTGTGTTGTTTGTCCGTCATTTTTTTCCTATCTTTTCTTTCTCCTGTCTTGTGTCCTGTCCTCTCATTCCTTCTTTCTTTTCTCCCCCCCCCTCATTTCTTTCTCTTTTTTTTCTTTTTTCGTTTTTTCTATACTTAGCCCCGCAGGTGAACAGGTGGGCCCCGTCCGGCACAGGAAAAGGCGCTTTCACGTACTGTTATGCAGAGACCCGAATAATGACGGTGGGCATATTATGCTATACAGTGTACTATGAAGGAAATTCTGCCCAGGCAGCGGCACTATGGCCCATTCTTATACATACAAGAATTCCTACTGTCAAGGTTTCTTTTACATTCATGCGAATGAGTTCGGGATGACCTCTGTTTTCAAATCCCATAAGTCTGCATTATCTTTATATTATGTACATATTTATTGAACGCATTGTGTTAAAGTGAATTCTAATGTCATCTGTTCGTAGTGTGATGAATATAACCGGAATGTTAAAATGACTACAAAACATCTATAGCCCTGTTTCCACTTGGCTCTGATAAGCGTGTCGTTCTCGGCAAGGTACCAGGCCGCGATAATTTTCAAGAAATTGACCCTTTTACATTACTTTTCTGAAATTACCGGTCTCAGAACCGTGCCAGACAAGCAAAATGTGGAACTTTTCACAGAAAAGTTAGTTTCAATCCCAATGCAAATTACCCGGATGAAACCAATTATGTCGGTTGATTTAGTTTGAGCAGCCAGAACTGATGACAGAACTGTCAAAGTTTCCGAGGGAAAAAGTTCAAGGTTTTGTTTCGCTCATGCCCAATAATTTGTACTGAAACCGTGCTCAGACCGGATAGCGTTTACACTACGGAATTCAACCCCGGCACTGCGCCGAGCCCCCTCACTTCAATGGGCTAAACTGCCATGGTACTAAGTACGGCAGGCTTATGTTTGACCCGTTTAGACTACAAAAAAAATTAACCGTGCCGTGCCTGGTACCTCGCTTTCGGTCTTACACGCATAACATTTGTAATGTTAACGGGGTTTATGTGAACCCCACTACTCCCTCTCAGACTAAAAATAGGACGAGTATATATATATGCCTAGTATACATATATATGCCTATGCTAGGAAACTGTTAAAGCCGTCCTCTCAACTAAATACCACTTTAAATCCATTTCTTTTTTCCACAACAGATATTACAGCCACTCAATGCACTCAAGCTTTCAAGTGTAGCTTTAGGTGGTAAAGGGTAATATAATATCACACAGTTGGATCTGCACGCTATTCACCACTAAATCTTAATTTACATTAACCCAATAACCATCACCTAGTTATTCATAAATGGAGGATTTATAACGGTGGTTTCGCGAATTGAAATGAAATGGGGTTTAACGTCCAACTGTTCTGCCCTGAACTGGGCTAATAGAGACGGACATACGCCATACGGTGTGCATTGAGGAAAATTTTGCCAGGCAAGTGGCACTACGGCCTACCCTTATATCGAATTCTAACTGCCAAAGGATCTTTTACGTGCATTTTAATGTGTACACGGGACCTCGGTTTTTCGTTGGGGGGGGGGGGCTGCCATTGAGTCAACTGGCGTAGTTTCAAATCCCCGGTTGTACGTGGCAAGGAGTAGGGTCGCCTGTCCAACTTAGTGGGTTTTCTCCGGGTACTCCGGTTTCCTCCCACTGCTAAAGACCCCTACGCGCAAGCGAATTATTGGCCCTCCATCCTGCATCACTGACAAGGGGGGACCACGGCGGAAAATCTGGATTAACTTTATCGGCCAATGCAGGGATCGAACACCTGACCTCCAGACCGGCGATTCAGGCTAGTGTCTTACCCACTTAGCCACCGGGACAACCGGTGGTTTAACCATCTCTGGAAAAAAAGGAAGGGCGGTCTGTTATAATGTAGCAATTAAATTTCCGTCCTGCACCACCCAGAACAATCTGTGTCGGTCGAAACTACGGCAAAAAGTCCTGATATATTTTTCCCAGCCAACAACATAATCGAAACAGGTTCACAACAATAACTTATTGAGGACGTAGGCCAAGAATGGTCTAAGCAGCCGCAGTTTTACCGAACATAATATACAGTAAAATCTGAACATAAATCACTTTCCTCATAATACATTTAGACCAGCTTTAGTCTATTTTAAAGTTCCAAGGGTTATATCCATAGCCTACGCCCTTTAAATAATCCGAATGATCATAATTTTTTTTAAAATGTGTTATACCTCCTTTTTAAAAAAGGTTTTACCACCTGTGGCAAATAACCACAACCTTTTAAAAGTCGTTTTAGGCTACATTTATTTAACCTTTTTGCACATTTAGAGATAATTCAATAACAATAACCTTTTTTTTTAATTTTAAAAAAAAAAAAAAAAAACAAACAAAAAAGCTGCCTCCTTCAAAAATGATTTATCTTTATTAATACTAATATTAGGACTTTGAGTCGTCTCGATTGCCAATTGAAACGTCTGGATGATCCCAATCCGGCAATACTTACACTGTCACGTGATACAGAAGCAGTCAAAATGGCGAAACCGGTTTTGATCAATAATGGGTTGAGGGTTAATCCTGATTTACAGAAGGAAAGAGACACTGGAACATTTAATATTGTAGAATTAACAAATATAATAGATGGCGGTCCTGAAAGAACAAAAAGAAGGCATGAATTGGGTGAGAACCAGGAGTAAACCTTGAAAATTTTCGCGTTAATTAGCCCTTTTGTTTGACGTGATTTTTTTTTTCTTGCTCTGCACTTGACTTAACTTGACTTTATTTGGTCATTGGGACAAATGTAATATTTTTTTATGAAAAGCTGGAAAAAATCTTCCCATCACTGAAATCCTGATTAGATTTCAGGCTAATGGTCCCACTGTCCCTAACGGATGTCTTTCCTCTCCAGCCACAATGACGATAGTCAGCCTCAGATAGTGGATGGTATGGCCTTACTTTGCAGTACCGTAGTTAGATTGGTTATTTGCTCTAGTTTTGTAATCATATAACTTCTCTAATTTCCAATTAAAATGGCCACAAAGTGTACTACACATAACTTAACATATAATAAGCTAATTTCCAAATAATACCCTACCATAATTATGTGATTTGATCAAATTCAACAGCTATGCGATATATTTTATTTCTTTTAGAGTTACTTATTCCAGTTCAACTGTTACGCTATGTTTTGAAAATTGTGTGTTTAAAGCTATTTATATTTGTGTCACAATAGATACTTCTACAATATATTGCACCTAGATAGGGATAGAAACACATTTTATGGACGGATTCTGAAATTTCTATGTTATCTATCTTAACCAACAAGTTTATTCATTGCGTTCAAAATGTATTGTGTTTAGGTTGGAACGATTAAGACAATTTGGATTTCCTTCTTTTTTAAAAATGTTCTTTCTTTCAATTTTCATGCAAAAATAAAAATATATTATATTTGTACCCTTTTTCAAAATTCAGAACAACTGCTATTCTCTGATCCAGTATTCACCAACCCTAACCGAGCATTTCTTTCAAAATCACAACTCTACGACTATGGCGTCCAGAAATCTGTCAAACTTTTTCATTTAAAGAGAAAATATCAGTGGTGTGAAGAAGATTATTTTATGGCTGAATCGTAAGTTACTACTGCTTCCTTCAATTTGTTTGTCTTATTTTAATTTCCCCCAGTTATCGTCACCAAAAAAAGGGTAAGGGCCAGCAACCAAAATATTCAGAAACGTGAGATGGATATTTATGAGCTAATTTAAGCGGTACTACCGCTAACAACACACATGCTGTGTCTCTGTTGTATATAATCACTTGAAAAATTATCGTAAAGCTAAAAATTCACAGAAGTAAATTCAGCTTTTATAATAGACAAATTTTGGCTGTGTGAAGAACATTTTTTAAGGATCATTTTTTTATGTCTTAAAAAAAAAGCATGAGGCAATACAACCAATATATACTTCAAAAACATATTGAGATCATTGATTTTGTTTATTTATGAAATCATCCGTATTATTGTTTGATGAATTTTTTATTTTTCAGTTTATTACGGAAGGAGATTTCTCTATCACTCCATCACACCATGTTTATACCGGCCATTGAACGCTTAGCAACAGATGAACAGAAAGCAAAATGGCTTCCATTAGCCCAAAGTTTTAAAATCCTTGGAACATATGCTCAGACTGAGTTAGGGCATGGTAAGATTGATCTGTGCTTGTGTTTACTTATTCATTTTTGTCTAATAGCTCAGTGTAGAAGATGTTGACTCGCTAACCTGGAGGTTCCTGCATTGGCCAAGAAAGTCCATGGGATTTTATGGCATGATTCCTCCTTGTCGGTGGTGCAGGACCAAGGGCCTGGCAAGGGATAGCGTATAGTGATTTGCGTGGGACTAAAATCCAAGGTCCTGTGTACATATTGACATGCACATTAAAGATTCCTTGGCAGTTAGAATTTGATATAAGAGTAGACCATGGTGCTGCTGTCCAGGCAAAATTTCCCTCATAGCACAATGTATGGTATATGCCGTCTTTATTACGTCACTTAACCCCATTTCATTACATGTCTAATAATTTGTAATGATTTATACGTCAAGGGAAACAACTCCATTTTAATGATGAAAAAAGATGAATGTAGAGAAATTTAAATGGGCTATTTTTGTGTTTAGGAACAAATCTATTGGGCCTTGAAACCACAGCAACTTTCGACCAGTCAACAGATGAATTCGTTTTACGGACACCAAAAATTACATCAATGAAATGGTGGCCTGGTGGATGTAAGTATGAATACTTATGATTATCAACTCTGGTAGCACGAAAGTGTGAAGTCTTCTCAATTTCACTGGATTTGATACATATAGGTCAAGAATGAAAATCTGTTGTCTATTTGAATGCATTTGTTAATGTATTGCTAGATGACAAGACCAATGATCTTGTGTTAGCAAACAATAGGTAAAGCCAAATAACTTTTAAAATTAGTTGCTTAAAAACCAAATTTATTGTTTAAGAACCATTTTAATACAGTGTTTGATAACCGACTACAACATGACACATTAATATAGAGTAAACATTACTTGGTGTTTTTTTTTTGTGACATGACAAATCATTGTACATGTAATCATGTATAGAGAAAGTGAACCAAAATCCCAAATAATCTTATTTTATCTTATCCTGAACATTGTTTCATGTTTTAAACATAATTTTACTCGTTCTTTTGACATGAAAATATAATCTTACAAAGCTAAAATATTTGAAAGTGAAATATTAATCTGACTATATGTATATGTTTTTTTATTTCCAGTGGGTAAATCAAGTACACATGCTATAGTTTTAGCTCAGTTGATAATTGATAATAAACCTTATGGCATGCATCCATTTATGGTACAACTACGTAGTCTAGACGATCATACTCCATTACCAGGTATACTTTTATATCCTCATAAACAAAACAATCTGAGAAAAAAAACTGGTTTCTAGATAATTGTTGGGCCAGGTAGTCATGTTGTATTCAACAAGATTTATCAATTGCTTACCAGAACTAGTTGGAGGTTGGGGTTTGATTCCAGTATTCGCCGAGAAGGTTCATGGAAAATGACCAACGTGATTTCCCCTTGTCAGTGATGCAGGACGGCGGGCCTGACATGGACAGCTGTTTAGTTGTTTGGACAGGTAGAAAATCTGAGGTCAGTGTAAACATTGGCATGGACATAAAAATCCCTTGGAAGTTGGAATTCAATGTAAGAATAGACTATAACACTTCTTCCTTGGCAAAGTTTCCCTCATAGCACAGTTTATTTCCTTTTATTACCAGAAATGTTTGCTGTTTGGGAATGGGATGGAAATGCTACTGTATGGGCAAAATTCTCTCCCTAGTACTTACAAGATGTTAACCTCATTTTCTTCCTGTATTTTAGGTATAAAAGTTGGTGATATTGGACCAAAGATTGCTATTAATACAGTTGATAATGGTTTCCTTATATTAAATCAAGTTCGAATACCTAGAGATCAGATGTTGATGAAGAATGCCAAGGTTTGTAGATAAAATGATTATATGGGAAGGCTCGATCAGTCATAACTACTTATGTTTTGGTTACCTAAAGGCTGAGGATGGCTTCAGATTTTATGTAATGAATTTTAAACTGTATATGTCTCCTGTTGTAATGTACTTTTTCCTGTAAAGAAGTATGATAAGTTATCAATTTTTGTGGTGTTTATAAGAATTAGCGACATTGCATATCTGTGGGTCAGATTTAAAGATAAATTTGGCATCAAGGATGATATATGGTATAAAAGTAAAACAGAAGCATTTATTTATTATTAATATATTTATTATTACATATATATTATATAGGTATCTAGAAGTGGCAAATTCACATCTGTAGGTAATAGTAAAGCTAATTATGCTACTATGATGTTAGTTCGTGTTAATATGACCAATTGGGCAGCTAATATATTATGTGGTTCCGTGACAGCAGCCATGAGATATAGTTGTGTTAGACGTCAGTCCGCTCTAAAACCTGGGTAAGTATATATGACAGTGTTTAATGGTCTTAAGAATCAATACATACTGTTTGATTACTGCCACCTTCTTCCATATTCCATATCCATATGTAGCTAGCAGGAAAATTATAATTTACAAAAGAAAAGATCTATTTAGATATTAACATCAACAAGAACAAAATAGCGAATCAAATCAAAAGCATTTATCAACATTATCAAATAAACAGAACAGATTAACACCATTTAAAATGGGCATTAGCAATTCATAACTAGATACATGGAAAAAATGTACAACTTTAAAGTTTTTTCTATTCACAGTCTAAGCATTAATTTGTTTCTTTATAATTTTTCAGTGGAGAAGAAGAAAAAGTTATAAATTATCAATCTCAACAATATAAATTATTTCCAGCTCTAGCTACAGCTTATGCTCTCACATTTGCTTCTCAACAGTTACATGATTATTATAATCAAATATATCCACAGTTAGCTCGAGGTAGTTATACAAATCTTGCTGAGGTAGGTCTATGTCTTTCTGTACTTTAATAATTCTAGCAGAGTTAATTTCCTTAGTTAAAGTCTTTGTGCATTAATTGCATTTTTACATTCTTAGAGAAAAAACAAAAAAAAAAGAAATTCTTAGAGAAATACAATCGAACAGTAATTACCCATTCAGATAATTCAAATACTATCCATCCATTTTTCGAAAAGTGTGAAATTTCCCCTGGTTTAATACACCCTAAAATTTGAAAAGCAAAATCAAGATATCAACTGTAGATAATCTCCAGGAAGAGATCCTTCAAAACATTTCCTCAAAACTTACAGGTGTCCAGGAGCGGATCCAGAGGGGGGGGTCCAGGGGCTCCGGACCCCCCCCCCCCCCGCTCAGGCTTGAAGATTTTTTATGCGTTTTCATTGGCGATTTTTAGACCTTAAATTTTGAAATTTACCTTCCGGAAATACGTCAGAATGCACCAAATTGAATCTAATTTACCAAATTTTCAAGGGGGAGGGCCCCCAAACCCCTGTTAATCAGTTGAGCGCAATTAGTAAAGCAATTATCAAACCTAGACCCCCCCCCCCCTGCAAAAGATCCTGGATCCGCACCATTAATTCATCATATCTTTGTAATACTGAATGGAATTTAAACATTATTGACCAGACATTTAGTCTATAGACTTTAAAGAGACCTAATTCCTTTGAGTTCCGTTATCGTGTAGGTAGTTCACACACTGACAATGTTGACTGACTTACTTATCCCTTTATATTTATAACATTGACTTATTATTTCCATAGACTCTTTCTCAGAAGAATTATCTAAAAACAATTGTCTACTTTCATTTTGATCATGTAGTTGTAATTATTGTAGCTTCACAGTCAGTCATCAGCACTTAAGGCTATAACAGGAGAGGTGGCCGTTCACCATTCAGAATTATGTCGTCGAGCTTGTGGTGGTCATGGTTATCTGTGGTATGCTGGTATAGGTGAAGCTGTGTCTGGTGGAGCATCAATCATAACGGCAGAAGGTGAAAATACCGTTTTATATCAACAAACAGCCAGGTGAGATATTTACAAGGGTTACAAACAAACGCTTTTCTTTATATGCTCTTCTTTATATGCTCTTCTTTATACTATCGTTGTGTATGGAACTATGGTGAAGATCAAGTCAGAATTTAGTGTAATAATTATTATTCTAGGGACATCTAGTAATTCAGCAATTTTTGAATAATCAGATAGATGGATGAGTATTTGACTTACCTGAATGGGTAATTTCGGATCTGATGCATTTCTCTAATAGTAAGTGCAGGAGGACCGCACTACACGAAAAACAAAAACCTACAAGATTAACCTGCGAAAAATATCAAATCAAGTGAATGGATCCGGGGGCCAGCCGTAAGCGTCCACTGCGCTGTACAGTCCCAGGCCTGATCTTTTATATTTCTCTAAGAATTTCTGATCTTTTGTTTGTTTTTCTCTATAAATCGCTGATCCTTGTGTTTTTCTAAGAATTTCTAACCTTTAGTAGTATTGTGTAAGAATTTCTGTTTATTTTCTTTTATCTTGTGTATTTCTCCAATGATCTCTTACTCTTTGTATTCTCTAAGGATATCTGTTGTATTATTGTATCCTTGTTTATATTATTATATTGTAGATATCTAATGAAACAAGTAGCATTGAATGTTTCTGGTCAAACACTGGATGGTTTTACTTCATATTTAAATAATGATGACATCTACGTTAATCCGATACAGACATCAGAACATTGCCATGATCTACAAATACTCACCGATATATATCAGAATATGGCAAATAGGTGAGTTATTCTGAAACAAAAAATTACAAATTTATGTCATACATACAAGTGGTGAAATATTTTTTATATGGATCTGCTTGGTTATATGACTTTTTGGATTTTGACAAAGATATAGTAAAGCTCTATTGTATATAAATTTTGTGGAACTATAAATTGAAGTGTCATTAGTTATTGTGTGATACATGTGTGTACATGGATATTTTGTTTTACATTTTGTAGAATTATTAAGAAGACTGCCCATAGATTACATGCTGACATGTCCAGTGGTTTGGAACAGCATATAGCATGGAATAAAAATATGATTCAACTAGTCAGATCAGCTCAGGTAAAAAATTTGATGCAGCTACGGTACTCATATCATAGACTTTATACAAATAGTCAGATCAGGTCTGGTATAAACACTGGTACAGCTAGTCAGATCAGATCTATTACAAACATGATGCAGCTAGTCAGATCAGATCTATTACAAACATGATGCAGCTAGTCAGATCAGATCTATTACAAACATGATGCAGCTAGTCAGATCAGATCTATTACAAACATGATGCAGCTAGTCAGATCAGATCTATTACAAACATGATGCAGCTAGTCAGATCAGATCTATTATAAACATGATGCATCTACCTAGTCAGATCAGATCTATTACAAACATGATACAGCTAGTCAGATCAGACCTATTACAAACATGATACAGCTAGTCAGATCAGATCTGTTACAAACGCTGGTGCTGCTCTTCAGAAACAGATCCATTACAAATGTGATGCAGCTAGTCAGGTCAGATCTATTACAAACACTGGTGCTGCTAGTGAGATCAGATCTATTACAAATGTGATGCAGCTAGTCAAATCAGAATTAAATAAAGAATGAGGTGTTTTGTTTAATGTCATTGATTTTTAATAATAAAACAATATTTTTGTTTGTATTTCATAGGTCCACAGTCATATGTCTATAGTCAAAGCTTTCATAACTAGTGTACAATCATTGGTACTAAGTCCAGTATTAAAACAAGTATTACATAGATTGTGTGTGTTTTATTGTTTATATGGTATCATCAATAACTCGGGTGATTTTATAGAGGTAAGTTCATCAATAACTCAGGGGATTTTATAGAGGTAAGTTCATCAATAACTCGGGTGATTTTATAGAGGTAAACTCATCAATAACTTGCGGATTTTATAGAGGTAAGTTCATCAATAACTCGGGTGATTTAATAGAGGTAAGTTCACCAATAACTTGGGTGATTTATAGATGTAAGTTCATCAATAACTCAGGAGATTTTATAGAGGTAAGTTCATCAATAACTTGGGTGATTTTGTAGCTGTAAGTTCATCAATAACTCAGGGGATTTTATAGAGGTAAGTTCATCAATTACCCAGGTGATTTTATAGAAGTAATCAGGTAATTTTAAAGAAATAAGTTCATATTCGAGGAGGTAAGTATAGAATGTTTCTATTAAAGATTTTATGCTTGAAATATAAAATTGGAATGATATCTCAAGGAGACATGATAAAAATACAAAAATGTGTTGGCTATAGTGTAAACTCCAAGAAAGAGAGGTGGTATCAGGTATTCTAGAAGGAGTATCCATATCCTGCAAAATACCCAAACACTACTCATGAATATAGCAAATGTTTTTGGCTTGGATTTCAGGTACCTTTAAAATTTTTGGAATTCCCAAGTTTGAATGCCAGAGGAATAATCATGTCGTATATGGAGCCACATGTTACCAGTTTTACTGTTGTGTAAATAGAGTTTGGCGCTTTGAGCATGAATAGGTGTTTGGATATTTGTGCATTATAAATATACACTGTTATTACTGTATACTTTCAGACATCATCTGTAAATCTCAATCAGCTAGAATTGATGAGAGAAGAAGAAATCAAACTATTGTCACAAATCAGGTAAATAAGGAATTCTTTTTACTTTGTATAATCAGAGGCCATAATCCAGGAAGTTAAAGTCTGATACATGCAAATATTGAATGAAACGAGATCATTGGAAGATATACCTATATTTCTAGTTTTGTCAAAATCGAATAAAAATTGTAAACGGTCCACAAACAAATTGTCCGGGCAACGACAATATAAGTCCACATGAAAATGTTGGCTTATAAAAACAGTTCCATTAATTATCGAGCGTTCATATGTTTAACGGTAAAGGAAATTAACTACACCATGCTAAATCCTGGCTTTCACTGTATCACTTTCAAAATTAGTGAATGAACGTACTGTTACTCCATTTTGCTGAAGTCTTTCACTGGACTTTATAATATGATCATTGATTAATATCTATTATTCTTAATTTTTATTTTACATTACTGTTATTGTTTACTAGACCCGATGCAGTATCATTGGTAGATGCGTTTGATATACACGATGAAACTCTATGTTCTGTATTAGGGGTTTACGATGGAAATGTTTATGAAAAACTTTACGAATCGACACAACGAGAACCTATGAATAAAACAGATGTAAGTAGAATTTTGATTTGTTTGTGAGATTAAATTAATATAATAAAGTTTGGTCTTGCAGATTGAAATAATAAAAGGATGTTTGAAATCAGCTAGCAATACTAACTAGTACCTGTATTGCATTGGAAAAAGGGGTTCAAGTTCACAGTGAACAGATTTTGAAACGTAATAATAAGCCATAAACAAAGATAATCCCTTTATTTATACAAGATGTGGGATAATCCCTTAAAATTATATACAAGATGTGGGATAATCTTGTCATATTCCTTAGAACAAATATCTTGATGGTAAATGAAATGAAATGATATGGTGTTTCACATCCTACTCTTCTGCTCTGAACTGGGCTAATGAAGATGGGCATGTACCATAGTGTGCTACGGTCAACTCTTATACCAAATTCCAATTGTCAGGCCCTCAGTCCTGCATCACTGACAAGGGGGAGCCACGCCGGAAAATCTGGATGAACTTTCTCGGCCAAAACAGGGATCCAAGCTAGTGTGCTAGCGTCTTACCCACTTAGCCACTCTGACCCCTTGATTGTAAAAGTTTTAAGTAAAGCCTTGACCTGTTGTAAATATGCAGAACTCATATAGATTTCATTTAAACTCTTTACAATTCCAATGATTTCAAGACACATTAGTTGAATTTTGAATTTTTTTTGTCTGAACCTATATTTTTATTGTTTCAGGTTCATCCATCTTATTATAAATATATCAGAGATCTTCTTCATAGTACACCACAATCTAAACTATAAACTTTATTTTTCTTATTTTTATTCCATGTCTTATGTTTTAAATTCAATTTCCGATTGGCAAAGAGAATTAATTGTGAATGGGCATGATTTGTACTCATGCCAATATATATATAAATATTTTTGTACAGCCTGATTTTATTTAACGGAACAGGAGTGTATAGTAGGATATCAATTCAATTCCTACCTTTCAAATGACAATCTGTAAAATTTGAGCTCTAGAAATTGATAATTTGGCAAGATATTTCAATCTAAGATTTTATTTTGAAATAATTATAATTTTTCCTACAGAATCAGTCATGTAGAAAAACCTTCAACCTTCTAGTTAGATTATTTTGGTCATTTCTCCTGGCTATTTTTAGTTCACTAAATGGTATATCTTCAAACCAGTTGGTGAAAATGTTTATAATTATAAAATGACATATTTGGAATATTTGGAAGTTGCAAATGGCAAAATACTCATTTGGACCTCTTTCTTTGTATAAACATCAGGAGCAAAATTATATTTTTTCAGGTTTTTTGTATACTTTTAGCCTTGGACTTTGGCGACTTTTGCCTTATGGCCTCCTGATATTTGACCTCTACATCAAATCAGACCACAGTGTTGTAAATTGTTTCAATGGCATTTAATAATTGACCTGGAATAGACAGGTCACAATTCTAATACAATTACTGCTTATTAATGAGGGACGTTTCAACTAGGCTTTGAAGTCTTTATTAAGCATTGTTGTCCATTGTGCAATGATAGTCAAATATTATGATATTATACAATGTTGTATACATAAATTTTATTTATTGTGCTCATTCCGGTGTGTGTATATGTACAATTTTCTTTGCTTTTATTTTTAAGTGATACATTAAATAAAAATGGAAAAGCTTCTAACTTATAATTGTATGAAGAACTAAAAATGTGTAATTATATGCATTTAGGGAGGGTAATTACATGTAAATGTTTAAAAGTATAGTTAAATATCTTTGAGGCAATGCCCTTCTGTAGATTAGGGTTATAGCTATAACCCTATAATATCCATAACATTCAACATGAAAAACAAGAATTAGAAT
The DNA here is from genome assembly GCA_963678685.1 of Patella ulyssiponensis. Lineage (NCBI taxonomy): Eukaryota > Metazoa > Mollusca > Gastropoda > Patellidae > Patella > Patella ulyssiponensis. Next base: position 19,653,573 of record OY783232.1, read on the forward strand.
TCAGTATTGCACTACTGCTTTTCGATGTGGTCTGCTCACTTTTTTTACCATAACTGAATAGACAGTAAAATACAAATTTAAAAGAGAATATACATCAGTATATTCATTCATATAGTGTTTATATACATTAATATATGCTTTTCAACTATTATTGTATGTTTTAATTAGGTTCCTAAGAGTAGAGCTATACACCCTTTAAAAACACATTGCACATAGTATAAAAAAAAATCACGGCTCAAATGGTTATTACAGCATTTAACATTTAGTAACAAGAGATTGTTTTGTTTGGGTGGATATTTTAAAATTTTAAATTCTTGCCTAAAGTTTTTATTATAGTATTGTGATATTTTTAGTTTTATTATCAAAATCTTTTAATAAATATCTTTCTGTATTTGGTTTGATTATTTCCAACACGTTTTAACTAAAATGTTATTTTTGTTTCATTTATTTAGAATGCTCTAAGTGATTACATATTTGATATGATTGGTTTTTGTTTTCACAATTTTAATTTAAAATGTTTTTTGTGACAATTTTTTTTAGAATGCTGTACAAAATTATATATTTGAAATATATGGCTGATATAACCCTGATTGATTTATCTTTTGATTGATCTGTAAGATGGATTTTGTCCAAAGGTGGTTTCACCTTAATTCAGTGTGAAAGTTGTACGGTTTTCGTTTGTGTTTTGTTGAGATTATTTTGTATTATGTACTGTACACGTTTCTTCTCTGGATTGTTGAGATGGTTTATATTATGTACTGTTTCTTCTGTATTTTGTTGAGATTGTTTTGTGTTGTGTACTTTTTATTCTCTGGATTTTTGAGATTGTTTTGTGTTATGTACTGTTTCTGCTGTGTTTTGATGATATGGTTTTGTATTATCTACTGTTTGTTCTGTGTTTTGTTAAAATTGTTTGTATTATCTACTGTTTGTTCTGTGTTTTGTTAAAATAGTTTTGTATTATGTACTGTTTGTGCTGTGTTTTGTTGAGATGGTTTTGTTTTATCTACTGTTTGTTCTGTGTTTTGTTAAAATTGTTTTGTATTATCTACTGTTTGTGCTGTGTTTTGTTGAGATTGTTGTGTATTATGTACTGTTTGTGCTGTGTTTTGTTGAGATTGTTTTGTATTATGTACTGTTTGTGCTGTGTTTTGTTGAGATTGTTTTGTATTATGTACTGTTTGTGCTGTGTTTTGTTGAGATTGTTGTGTATTATGTACTGTTTGTGCTGTGTTTTGTTAAAATTGTTTTGTATTATGTACTATTTGTGCTGTGTTTTGTTGAGATTGTTGTGTATAATGCACTGTTTGGGCTGTGTTTTGTTGAGATTGTTGTGTATTATGTACTGTTTCTTCTGTGATTTGTTAAGATTGTTTTGTATTGTCTACATCCTCGAGGGGGTGGGAGGGATGAATGGTTACCATGTGTTTTGTTGAGATTGTCGTGTATTATGTACTGTTTCTTCTGTGATTTGTTAAGATTGTTTTGTATTGTCTACATCCCCCGGGAGAGGGGGGGGGGATGGATGAATGGTTACCATGTGCGAGCTGTATCATAAAGTCTGTCATTAAGTAAACAGGCGTGGTTTCAGATCCCAGGAATAGGGTCGCCTGTCCAACCTTGTGGGGTTTTTCCGGGTCCTCAGGTTTCCTCCCACTGCTAAAGTCCCCTACGTGCAAGCAAATTATTGGGATAAAATTAAACCATATGTTCGTCCTTAAATGACTTAAGTTTGTGTCGAGTGGACACTAACCCCTCTCTCTCTCTCTCTCTACATCATCAGCATCTAGCTGATATCACTTCACGTCTAAAACTAGCAGTACGCGGGGGTGTATGGAGCTGGCCCACTTACGTGACAATTTGAATACACAAAGAGTAGGCAAAAACGTCCTGGTTAATTATGTATTTATAGAAACTGGCTGGGTGGGTTTAAGGATTTGAGGGAGAGTTTAAGTCTCCACATAAGCACTAATCTAGAATGATTGAAATTTAGTTTGTGATATATCCTAGTTTTATAAAGATATATAATATACATTAAAATTGTGGTACTGGTTGCTGATTTTGGTGATGGTGCCGCGGATTGTCTTCCTTGGGTGGTGCTTGCGGTATTCTGGTATTTTTGTTTCTGAAGAAAAAAGAATAAAATTAGGTCTCCGAATGAGTCCCCTGTTGACAAAACAAACTGCACCTGTCGGTGTAGAGTCGTAGCATTTGTATATCAATGAAGCATAACAACGAGCAAATGTTTGTCTGCGATATCAATCAAGGTGGATGCGGAAAGAACCCAACAAACGAGGGAACGAACGAACTAAACAAATGAAAATGGTAAAACAAATGTATGAGAGAGTAGAAGATTATGAGGTAACGGTTAACGGAGTCGCATCCGGTGAAATAATTTTCTACAGCTACCTGTGAGGATATTACTCAAATTGACAATTATTACCACGTGTTGCGTTTTATTTTTAACCTCGAGTTGTAGACAGTCCGTGTCACTAGCGCTATATTAAAGAGCTAATATAACTTTACTGTGACCATTTTGATTATTACAAGGTGTGAACATATCGGTGTATATATAAGTAAGATATATAGTCTGAGTATTTGGATTCCGGGACCGGTTTTTCTACAAGTTTAGATATTACAAAATATCTGCAATATATCAGAATTTAAAAAAACAATCCAAAATAGACAGACACACCCATTTGATTGCATCGTGTAGATGCATATAATTATGCCTAAATGTTAGTTTAAGATCAAGTTCTTAGCATGTCGTGAAATTATATTGAATCATTCATTAATCTCCACAAAAGATTTAAATATATTTCTTGGCAAGTAATAGTGACATTGGCTTTCTATGTTCGGTGAAATTGGCGCAGTGACGATGTCAATGGGGGGAGAGAGAGAGGGAAATGGGGTTTAACGTCCACTCGACACAAACTAGGTCATTTTGGGACTAACATATGGTTTCAATTTTATTTCATTAATTCGCTTGCGCGTAGGGGTCTTTAGCAGTGGGCGGAAACCGGAGTGCCCGGAGGAAACCCACGAGGTTGAGAAGGCGCCCCTAACTCCATGCCACATACGCTCACACCAGGGCTCGAAACCACAGCCGCAAGCCAGAGGTGACCGGCCAGCTGGAGGTCGAAGCGCGGCACTCTAGACCACTAGGCCATCCCACCCCCTTCCCCCCGATGTCAATGGATGAAGAGCTAAAAAATAATGTAATTTTGATCGATGTAAAGACGTGGTTCGTCGCTGCCTTCTTCGTTTGGAAAATCATGGCGTCCATTTATGCACAGGTACAGGTGTGGTAGGGGGTGGGGTGGATGGTTAGAACGTGTGCGTTGTATCATAAGGTCTATCATTGAGTCAATTGGCGAAGTTTCGATTCTCAGGTTGTACGTCACAAGGCGTAGGGTCGCCTCTCCAACCTCTTTGATTTTCTCGAGGACCTCCGGTTTCCCCCCACTGCTAAAGACCCCTACGCGCAAGCGAATTATTGCAATAAAATCGAACCGTGTTAGTCCCGAAATGACTTAGATTGTGTCGATTGGACGTTAAACCCCATCTCCACACCTTTAAATTCAACAAATATATCATTAGACCTACAGTAAAACAATACATCGAGTATTTTAATCGAGTTATTTTTATATCACGTGGTTTTATTTTTACAGGTTGAATTTATTTATAAATCATTTCACGCATGCACCTGTTTATGTAAAGTCGAACAAAGGCAACATTTTATATTTAACATTAGGAATAGGTTTTCTGAACTTATTGTTTTCAGAACTTAAAGATATATTCACAGCATTCGTGCAAATTTATTATCTGAATTCTTTGATGATAGTCCACAAACTCGATATTACTATGACTAGTCTTAAAACAAACCGTTGTGTCGAATACATTATGCAGCATAACATGAGTCACCACACACCCCGTTTTGTCGAATGAACAAAGCGTACGTTATGCAGCACAATATACATGGTAAATTTGTCACGGCACACAACGTTGTGTCGTATAAACTATACATCATAACCCGGACAACTTCACACACCGCTGTATCGTACACAATATGAATAACACGGGGCAACATTTTGTGATATAGATTATGCATGATAACACGTATCACTGCACATACCGCACCGCTATGTCAGATAGAAAACTATTTGTCTTGCACCGCACACTCCGTTTGTGTCGTATACGATTTGAACCATAACATGGGTCAACACCCACTCCGTTGTGTCGTATACATTATGTATCATAAGATGAACATCGGCCACACCACACTCCGTTGTGTTGTATGCATCTGTATTATAACATTGCTTATTTGTCACCGCACACTCCGTTTGTGTCGTATACATTATGCATCATAGCGTTGGTCACCGCACACTTCGTTGTGTCGTACGCTCCGTTGTGTCGTATATACAATGCATTATAACAAGTCATATTTGTTACCGCACAATCCGTGTTACCGACAGTATTCGACCGTCTACCATTATTAAGATATTAATTTAGCGTTTATTATCTTAATTAACTACGGACTCCCCATTCACTTTTTCTATGAAAAAAAACAAACAAAAATAAAACATGCATTGCTGGGTCGAACGGGCCATTGTTTGTTTGTGACAAATTGGTTCATACAGACTTAAGAACCTTTAATAAGAACAATCGCATTTGAATGTTTTGAGCTCCCGACTATAAGCATAATCGGTCAAAAAGAAATAGTCTAGAATCTCTTTAATAAATAAAAAATATTTAAGATACGACATCCGTACATACATAAATGCCAGTGTAAAACATGGCGCCTATGTTTAACCAAGTTCTTGTGGTATTCAGGTGTTCAAATTGTTTGCATATGCAACCGGTCTTAAAGATACTGTCCTAATGTCTAGAAGATTGGTTGCTCTGCAGTGATGTAAACAGTAACTTACTGAAGTCACTAAACAGTCATGATGAATATTTTGTTTAAATTTTGTGCAAAATTGTTAAGCCCTTTTTGATCATGTTCGGTGCTACAAAGGTTGATAAATATTTTTTTCTTTACCCGGAGCTTTGTAATTAAATTAAATGAAAATCTTCTTACAGATAAAAATAAGTCTGTCTAGGTATTGAAACATGTAAAGTTTCATTTGCAATAAAATGGCATACACCCCTTGAAGACCTGGTGTGGATTATTTAGGACAGACATTACTCACATTGGTAAAAAAATCTAGAAAATTTGTTGAGATAAATTCAGGTAGCCAGGACAATGGTATTGGTATTGGGTCACGAGTTTCCGACCAGACGGCACGCAACCAATAGGAATTGCATTTTATACATCTAATTGAAACTTGCCCAGGAAAACACATGTGCTATACCATTATTATGTAAGCATTAGCAGATGGAGTAAATAGAATAGCCGGCGTCACAGATATGATCTAATCTATAGGAGACAAATCAACGTGTATAGATAACTGTCTGCAAAGGGCAATAATTAAAGGAAATTGGTTACCTTAAGTCAATTTAAAGATGGCACCATTACACCTGGAGATACCCGTGTTTGTAATTGTTCTTTTATGTGTTGGATTATCAGAACAACGTGCCGTAAGTAATTTTAAATTTATTTTTGAAACGTCAGCAAAGTGCAAGTTTTGGCGGGAGTTATACTGTTGGATATCTAAAGGGTAACATCTATGTGGTTTAATTATAATTATTAATGATTTATTATTGGACCATTTTTTTTATCTTTGGACCATTTTTTATTTTTTGTTCCATTCACGAAAAATGACATTGCATCCATGACAATTAAGATAATATTGAAAAACAGGCAATTTACCTGTTCCCAGCAATTTAAGAAAATCTCAACAACATCAAAGCTTTTATATAAGCTAAAAAGAAAAACATTTGTTTGTTTTTAATGAAAACCAATTAATTGTATCTATAAAGCTTTATTAGTGTAGATATTGTTTCTGTTTAAACGAACTAAATGTATCTATAAAGATTCATTAATGTACGATGTTGTTTCAATGAATAAGCGAGAATGTAGAGCACAATTCCCAGACAAAGGGAAGAAAACACCGGTTATTTGACCAAGAACAAAAGAGTCGATCAATCGGAAAATCTTTTTTTTTTAAATTTATTTTGTTTTGTTGTTTGTATTATCCTTTTCCTAACATTACTAGCTTAACTACTGAACATGGCTCTTGAAATTAAGAAAGAAATTCACTGGTGGTATTTGTCCAACGTTACAATGGTCTATGAAATCAAAGAATTGTTTAATTAAGATCGACCATTTTGGCTTTAAAAAATAGGGGGTTGTTTTATTATAGACCTATTGTAGTGTAGTTAGTTTCCTAGTTTAGCAGTAATATTACTATGAATGAAACTATTAATATATAGGTTGTATATGAATATATTAACGTCGTAGATCAACTCGGTTTTCACTTTTTACGTTATCCCGAAAACTAAATCCATTCCACGTGTTAAACCGGGGCTCAAGCTTTTAGTTTCGTGTATCAAATTTAGGTTAAGAGTAAAACATTTCATTAAATTTATACGAATTGTAGGCTAATCTATTTTTTGAACCCATTTCTTAAAATATCACTGCCATTGTTTATTTTACAATCAATTATCTCCCCACTATTTCATTCATAAGGACTTTATCTTGAAATAAAAATACTTTATATATTAGCAATAAAAATATGGCCTAAGGAAATATATTTGTTATGGGAAGGAAAGGAATAAAACGGAGTATAGTATCACGTCATCACTATAATTCAGCCATTTTGAGAAAGTTTATCCAGATTTTCCGGCGTGATTCCCTCTTGTCAGTGATGCAGGGCGGAGAGTCTGACAAGGACAGTCGTCTAGTCGTTCGGATGGGACGAAAAACGAGGTCCCGTGTACACATTGGTGTGCACGTAAAAGATCCATGGCAATTGGAATTCGATATAAGAGCAGGCCGTAGCGCCGCTGCCCGGGCAAAATTTCTCTCATAGCCCACTGTATAGCGTATGCCCATCTTCATTAGTCCATGTTAGGAGCAGAACAGTAGGACGTTAAACCTATTTCATTTCATTTCAGCCATTTTGACATTCTGCACACATGGATCATCTACTTCATACTTCGAAAAAAGATGGCCACCAAATCCAAAAATTAGTATACTGTTTTGTAATGCTGTTCTAATCCGTTTCACATCTGTCATGCACATATAAAATAGACTAAAATTATAAACTTTTTCAATTTTATTAAATGGAAGAATAATAAATACTTAACAAAATTCTCGAAGTATACTTCGTGTTTACGACTAAAATCGTGGATTTAGGACTTAAAACGTTGGCAACTAGCTTGATAAACCTGACCTTCTTGGTATAATGTCTTTATGGGGACACAAACTTACAATCAAGCAAAAGACAGGAACTAAGAAGGAATAAACTTGAATGAGTGAATAAATAAAGATTCAAAGTAGAATTTGAATAAAAGTAAGCTGAAGCACCGACTTTTCACTACCAAAAGTGTGAGCATACCATTCCTCAAACACGACACACGTCATTACCTAATTCTGACAATAATTTATAAGTAGAATTCTGAAGTCTTGGGTGTACACAACGCCACCAAATGCTCGATCCAAATTGAAAAAGAATCAAACGCTGTTACCTATTCACGTATTTAACATAAACATTATTTATCAATGCGAAGTTTCTAATATTGTTGAGACCGACGATTGTTCTAATCTGTTCCTGGAAGTAACTCGAACATAAAAAATATTATATATCACCAAAATAGATCTTTCTTTGAAATGTGTTTGTCGGTGCGTTTGAAAGTTCTTTGATGTTTTGACAGTAATGATTTTTAATGTACATAAAACATGAAAGAGTTTTGTTTTGGGACCCGAAGGCTACAAGATTTGAGTTTATATACGGTACAGTATGTGACTATGTGTAACGACATTTCTTTTATAACGAACTCTAATAGTGAAATGGTGTCTAAATACAAACCCCTTTAAATCAGCAGAATTTATAAACATTTGAAGGTTTTTGTTGTTGCTCTGTTCACCAAAAGTGTTTACCTAAAACATTGAGTTCCGGTGGTAGCGGGGACATTTGAGCGCATGTCAAAATATTTTGCTGCCCAAGACAGTACTGAAAAAGACCCCCAACACCAGCAAACCCATTGTCTATTAAATGTTCGCATACGTTCCCAGAAATACCAAGAACCCTAGAAAGTTTCTCAGGAAATTATTAAAACGTATGATAATTCCATAGTGTCAAAATGAAATTCCACCGATGTACTTAAATGGGCATTCCCAGAGGTTCCCAAAAACAAAATATGTTTAAACAGACCTCCAGACCTCATGTCATGAAAATAAGTGTCTAGTAATTGTGTTCACTTACTTATGACCTCTGGGACTATCTGGAAGTTATTAGAAATTATCGTCACCATGGAGATTATTATGGAATCTAACCACCGATTGTAATAGGAAATTTAGTGCAGTTTGCTTTTTCCCGCCACTAGAAATTTCCCCAATCCGTCACCTGAATAAACAGGTTAAAGAATGGACGTAGATGTAGATAATTATATTCCCAAGTCAAAGTATATTTACTGTTTTATAAAAAAAAAACTGTTGCCCGCCCTCGGTTTGTGGTAAACCCTTCTTGTGACTGATTTATCCACCAATTGCGCAGGTTAATAGGTTCGCGCCACCGAATATCAAAAGGAGGAATGGGAATGCATCTCAGGAAATTATTTTTAAAACCAAAGTCGAGCACTAATTAGACTTATGTTTTCTGTTTTGAATTATCTTTCTTGACACACCTTTCCTCCATTACACAGACCGATTTCTTGATTTCAAATAAACCTCAAATAAATATCTGGCGAAGTACTATGAGCGAGATTACAGAATAAAATCTTCTAATCTCTCAGATCGCTGCCTTTGTCTGAGATTTCTTAATTTACACCTTGCTTAAAGTTCTGACATTAAACATTTACCTCAGCCGAATTGTATTTATTCACAGAAGGCTCGGAGTTTTTTTTCTAAACAATATTTATTCACAGAATCTGGGTTGGAGAACAGACAGAAACCTATAGACCCCCTCTCCATAAAAGTACCCGAAAAAATATTGTGAAAAGTAAAGTAGAGGAACGATTTTAATTATTAGATGGCTTTATACACTATATACACGACAGATTGCGTACATTAATAACCAAAACGGAAAATGTTTAGCGGATTTGTTATTAGATAAGAACTAGTCGTCGCTATCTGGTTTTCATTTTAAAACATTTTTTTAGTTACTATGTGGTCTACTACGTAATTTTAAGGGCTGGATTGTGCACAGTTTGCATTTAAGGACACAATGTGGCCCAATGAATTTCAACCAAATGAATTATCTATACTTGACTCTTTAAAACGTAAACTTGCCAACAATGCAAAATTGGATACGTTTGGTCTTTTCATACGTTTGCGTTTCGTTTATAAACAAGGATCAATTATATATTATTCACAAGAGAAATTCTAACTGTGTAACCATCTATTTACTGACATGTTGACATCAATAACCTATTGATATTTATCAGATATACAATCGGCATGCACGTGTATAAGTTCATGTTATTGTTGGCAGATTATAAATCGTTAAGAATGTTATACAACATGGAATTATCTTCCGTGGTCATAATGACACGATATTGTCTAATAAATGTTTCGATATTGCCTGACATCGTTACACCTACGCCCGTAGCCATATAAATAGAATGCATTATCAACCAGGGTTAACGAAAACCTACAAATGCAACGCAGTATGTATAGTATGGGGGTATTTAGCTGGGAAATTTCAACAAATTCCAAGGGTTCTGTTTCTTGTACGCCAACGCGTACCCCGGCTTTTCTTAGCATTCAAATACAGATCTCCCCACGAGTTTCTAAAACATATCAAATATGAGGCTATTTGTTAGACAAACTCAACGTCATAAGCAACGATTGGGTAAGAATTCCCCTACCTCCCAGATTAGCCATAATGTTCGTGTAATGAATATCGGAATTTTAGGGATAAGAAAGGTGACGGTTCCCTTAATAGATTCCACGGATTAAACATGTGTAATAACACAAATGTCCTACAATGAAATCATCACCTGTAATCATGACCCAACAGAAATAGCACAGTATTGTTCTTACCGTCTCTTTAATGTCGATTTATATTTCTGTATCAATTTATAAGTTAAAGGTTTATTTATGTTCTAGACTGGCACCATGCTCATTGTACCGATAATTCCGGGAGTTCCAAATCCCACATTCTTTTCAAATTGATACCAGCTCCGTAAATACTGCCAATTCCACTGGGTGGGACAATATATCTGTGCACATGTTTTGACCCCTCACCACTTATTCCTGAATATTAAAATCCAGTATCTTTAAACAAAATCTCCAACTTAAAGAGGGATTGCCAACTTATTCAACAAAAGGAGTTCGTTATAGTCCATGGAAACCAGCACCAGATCTTTAAATTGAAAAGGAAACATGTATATCTCAGTAATGACTTCACTGATTTATCACAGATTTTGCATAAAATTACATGTGACCATGCCCTAAGTAATTGCATAGTTAGATTTTGTCGAAGCCAATATTAGTATTTTTACGAACCGGTGAAGATGTCTACAGCACAATCTTATCACATATAAAATGTTTTCTATATTACGTTTCGCGCTTATAGTTCAGGTCCTCTGGTAAATATGAAATACGAAAACAAAACGATGAAAGATCACGAACAGCGAATTAAATTTTATTCACACAGCTTATATTTTTTGAAAATAAGAACAATATATATGGACTGACTAATAATGATTTACCCAAATTGGATGCCATTTTTTTTAGCTATGTCAACTCCCCTGTAAAAAGTTAGCAATACCCAATAACGAATTAGCATCTTCTGTTCTGGAAGACAATGGGCGTACCAACAAAATCACAATTAGTGAAGTACCTTTTGGACAGGCAGGGTTACGGGCATTTTAGGTGTGAAACCAGAAATGAACAGTGGGACTATAAAATTAGGATTACCTCAGAATTGAATTTATATTACTACCGGTACATGAATTGTTTTTATTGCAGGCGACAGTGGTGGAATCATTACATATGTCAACCGACATCAAGTACCGGTTTGCAACAACTCGAGTATCCAGTACGATATCAAATCCAAGTCGCCTAACGAGAGAAGTTTCAATGGATGTTATTTTACCAGAAAGCGCATTTATAGCCGATTTTGTCATGTAAGTCTATTTATTTGTTTAATTGTGAGTGGATTGTAACATGTTATCTTGGAGTATCACGAGTTCACAATCCTACACAAAGTGAAAATCGTCATGCAGCTGCTTGCACGGCCAAAACCTGGATAGAACCCATGGTCTCACTGAGTCACTGCCTCCCCAACAGTCCACAATCCTACACGAATGGAAAATCCCGAGTTACTTGACTTGCACGGTCAATACAGGATGGAACCCAATGTCCCATAGCGTCACCATACCCCCTCCCCCGAATCATGTTAATTAATTGATAACTTTACTATTCGCTGTTAGAAAATATGTAACAGTTGATCTCCAAGACATTCACGTTAGTTTACTTATGACCATGCACATTTGACTTCAAACAATTTCTGGAAACCTGTTAGAAAACATGTCTAATAAAACATTCAATGACTTGAATAAGACTCAAAGAGGAGGAAAGTTTAACAGTCATATATTTTGTAAAAGCAGTAGTTTATCCAGCTGTGCCAATGAATGAAAATATGAGCTTTTTAGCAAATTTCAAAGAGAAAATAAAGAATGTGAAAATGAAACATACCATTCGTGTCTTTTTCATGTGTTGGGTCAAAGAACTTAAATCGTGTTCATTATGGAATTGATTATTTAGAAACAGATTTATTTTTATTTTCTTTATAACTGGTGGGCGTATAATAACGGGTCCCACCGCCGCCATACTTAAATCTGAAAGAATGCACCGGGGTCGCAATCTCTTCGACTCTTCGCTTAACCCCAACTGTCATTAGTTCTTTAATGAGTTTTTCACCCCCGCACCGCAAACTGTTTAAAATGTTTTTGTTATAATTACAGGGACGTTGAAGGAAAAGAATATAAAGGTCTGGTAGAAGAAAAGGAATCAGCTAAACGTAAATATCTTAAAGCTAAAAAGGAAGGGGAGAGTGCTGGACATCTGGCAGCAAGGTGACGTACTATCATCACTACCTACCACCGCATCATCATTATCCTTGTTTGTCCTATTATAATTATCATTCTTTTCATCGTCATTATCATTGTTTTGCCTATCATTGTCATTGTCATTGCTTGGCACATCATCGTCTTTATCATTGTAATCATTGTTTGGTCTATCATCGTTATTATCATTATAATCATTGTAATTATTTTTATTATTGTTATCAACTATCATCTGAATCGTCGGCACCAAAACGAATTACCACCACAACTTCATCGTAATCATCATTATCATTATCATTGCCATCACTATGATTGTCATCATCGTTACTGTTGTTCATCATTGTCAACAGTGACCTTTATTTTTCAAAAAGCATTAACAGCCCGCGACGTTGACGTCGAACGTAAAAGAACGTTAGAAAAAATAGACGGATAAAACGTTAAATCTGGAAAGATTTGTACGAACTGAAAACACATGTTGACCAGACTAATGTTTGTTTTTAAAACTTTAAACTAAACTAAACGAACTCAGTATTTCCTCGATGTATATGCTAATGTCTGAACATGATAACATAAATAAATAATTGATAAAAATAGAGGACGTAGTTTTTTATAATATACTCTCTACACTTGATATGGTTTTGATATAGACAATGTTTTGTCTATAAATCGTTGTTTTACAATTACATAAAAAGTAAATATTAAATTGTAAAATAAGAAAATATCTTGTACAAGTACATAAAAACAACTCTGATAAACGATTTTAGCCTATTCGGCTATTGTTAATGCGTAATGGTGCTAGATTATAAATTGAATTACAGAGCGCCATTCTATGGAATCCGATATGTATCCCTTCGCCTCTTTTTTCTGCGTTAACTAAGACGAGAACGAGAGAGAGCGAGAGAGGGAGAAAGAGAGAGAGAGAGAGAACTGAGGTCATTTCGGGACAAACATATGGTTCTATTTTATTTCAATAATTCGCTTGCGGAGGACCTGGAGAAAACCCACGAGGTTGGACAGGCGACCCTACTCCTTGTCACCGGAGGACCTGGAGAAAACCCACGAGGTTGGACAGGCGACCCTACTCCGTGTCACGTATAACCGGGATTGGAAACCGCGCCAGCTGACTCAATGACAGGCTTTATGATATAGCACGCACGTGCCAACCATTCGGCCATCCAGCCCCCTTAACTAAGACGAAACCAAGTTTAAATTTTTGATGTGTCTTTAGAACTGCGTATGGCAGATATAAACCACGACTTCTTCGTTTTGTTTTTGCAATTAGCTAACGCGAAAGTAAGATGTGCGAGACATTCTCATATACTTTCAGCACTCACTAACCACCTTAATTTAACCAATAGTTCCCATGTACAACGTCACCTTATTCCTCATTCCTAATATTTTATTTGTAGACCGCGGGATACGAATCGGTTTGTTGTACAAGTGAACATCAAGGCCATGAAGAAAGTATCTTTTAACTTGACCTATCAGGAGGTATTAAAGAGAAAACGGGGATACTACGATCACACATTATACATCAACCCTGGTGAACCAGTCAGTGATCTGCGTGTAGACGTCAACATCCTAGAATCTAGACCAATCACTTTTCTCAAAGTTCCACCAATCAGAGATGATCTTTTAACCAGTGTTAATTTAACAGGTAATCAATATTTATTATTTTGACCAAGATGTACAATGAAATTCAACTATTGAACCTTCCATATGACAAGCTCATTTGTATGTTCCTATTTGTCTTAAGAACCGACCATGTTACAATGGGGCATGAATCGGGTGAGGAAGACGCAAGGTTAGACAGAACACCCAACTCATTGTCCTCGTCAAATATTTATCCTGAACACACTACCAGCTATCAGCATCGGTTTCTGAAACATCTTCAGAATTGTTTAGCTTCTCGGTTGTATGGTTATTTTTATACCAGATTGACATATTCTACACTCTAAATATAATAAAGACGTTTCGAAAACTAATAGCATATTTTGTATTGCAGCTAATAACCCATATGCCTATATTATACAAAATAACAACCAATCAGCTTATATTACATTTCGACCAACAATAGCTGAACAAACAGAAACCAATCCGTGGGGTATATCAGGCATGTTCAGTGTGCTCTATGATATTGAAAGAGATTTTGATGCTGGAGATGTGTTGGTAGGTATAACTGAATTGCTACAGTATCACTTTCTGTTTATCATTTTGATGCTCCCGATCAACTGGGACCTTTTGTTAAAGATACATTATGTAAGATTTAGATAAAGAACTAGCCATTCTTGCTACAATAGTTCGAAACGAGATAATGTAAAATGAATAATTTGAAAATTTCATTCATATTACTCTATTGCAAGCGCAGATATTAGCTTTTGAAGGTTTGACAGACGTATGCAATAGTTTCAACCACCGTACTGGTTGATCGAAGCTAAGTCACGTTCCTCCATATTTGATTAAATTAAAGTATCGCTGAACCGTTTTAATCTATTTAATATCGGAAAAATTTGATGCCATCGAGAGTTGATTAAGGCCTGGATCAGTTAATTAATGTCTAATTAATACTTTAGAAAACATTTCAGGCCTAAAGAAAGACCTGCAATAGGCAGATTTAGCTCTTGCATAATGCATGTTTAATTAATCGTTTGTTTTATTCGAAGATTCAGTGTTCCAATGTTTTCTATCGTATTCCAAACAATCTTGGGCGGATGCCAGAATATGTCCCGCAACCTCAAAACAACTTGTCTGTTTCAGTAGCAAATATTAGAACAGTGATTATATATGATTATTGTTTCAACAAATGATTTTTTTCAGATTATCGATGGCTATTTCGTTCATTTCTTCGCTCCTAAGCTCAACTTTCCTCTCCCGAAAGATATTTTATTTATCCTGGATACCAGTGTTTCAATGGATTTTGGCAAACTCGACCAACTCAAGGCTGCCATGAAGATTATATTGAGTGAATTAAGACCTGGTGATCGGTAAATTATCTTACTATTGTATCATTGCCTCAGTACTGAAACACACATAAGATTTCTAAATTGAAAACCGTCATGGAGAATGTTTTTCCATTGCCAGAGTTTATATTTATTTTAGTTTGTTGATGCTTTAAGTTAAGACTCATTTTATAAAGATTCTTTGGCAATTTGGCTTATTTTGCTGCATTTATGTCAGCACATTTCAGTTGCGCGATTGTAAATTAAAATTGCTTCAGGGTGTCAATGTGTTTTGTTAGTTTTCCGACATCACAGCCTTGCTGCTCAATAAAAACATGAAACAAACATAACACGAATCAGATAATGTAAAATCAACCAGTAATTACACAATTTACTGTACATGCAGATCTTCTAGTTTTTATCATGTTGAATTTGTTGATCACTGTTACTAAATTTCTCTTAATATTTTCATTTAGAATCTTTTTTAAATTGTCTCCAAAAATATTTCAAAAGTCCAAATATGTTTCAGTTTTAACATATTAGATTTCAATACGTATTCTGAGTTCTGGAACAATGAAGATATGGTACCTGTTACTGATGCTAACTTAGTGAAAGCTGTTCAACAAATAGAAAACCTGCAAACTAAAGGAGGTAAATACAAATAAATCGTAACGTTTACTGCAGGAAACGAACCAGGAAGAAGACTGTAAACAGCAAATACAGAGAACATTGAACTTGTTTAATGATCATCATACATGCAAATAAATAATTAACAGAACGCGTGTTCTTGTAAATACCATTATCTTTTTATCTTTGAAGTGTATTTAGTGAAAGCGATAATAACATACAGATTTATGGTTAACATTCATCGATTCAATCAATTAGAGAGAGAGAGAAATGAGGTTTAACGTCCACTAGACACAAACTAGGTCATGTTGGGACTGACATATAGCTTGATTTTATTTCAATAATTCGCTTGCGTAGGGGTCTATAGCAGTATGAGGAAACCGGAGGACCCGGAGAAATACCACGACGTTGGACAGGCGACCCAACTCCTTGTCACGTACAACCGGGGATTCGTAACCACGCAAGTTGACTCAATGACAGGCTTTATGATATAGCGCGCACGAGTTAATCCTTCGGTCATCCAACCCCCTCCCCCGCCCGGCAATCAATGATACAATCTAACATGTTACAGAAAATGTGATATGGTGCTAAGCACCTCAGATCTAAAAAAAATCAGCGTAATAAAGTTTAGGGCACCGTTTCACGAAGTTCACATGGAATTAGGTAGCCTGCCACTAATGTCAGTGCTTGGAAACATAACAAAGTATATGATACACAGGATGAATAAAAATAATGATATAAATCTCTGAGAATTTCATTTCATATTTATAGTGTGTGTAACCAACTCCTATTTTTATGTTTATTTTAGCGACGGATATTAATGAAGCTATGTTAAAGGGAGTTAATTTCTTATATGAACATGCCAGTGAACATAACCGATCGGTAATAGTGTTTTTAACTGATGGCAGATCAACTGTTGGCGAGACAAAAGATGCACTTATTCTGGAAAATATACGAGACAGTAACAGATATCATATACCTATTTACACCCTCGCCTTTGGTGTCTACGCTGATTGGCAACTCATGAAGAAAATTGCTGTCCAGAATGATGGTTTTGCCAGACGAATCTACGAAGAAGCCGATTCAGCTCTGCAAATCAAAGGATTCTATGATGAAGTGTCCACTTCAATGATAACAGACCTTAATTTTGATTATTTGGATGAGTCGGTTGAAGGTGTAACAGATTCTGATTTTAGTAATTATTTTAATGGTTCCGAGATTCTGGTGGCTGGAAAGCTTCTCAATGGTAGCTTAGAATCGTTACCAATACATATCAGAGGTAATACATCACAAGGTTTGATAGAGTTGGAACTCGAAGGCCACATCAGAAGACAACAAGAAATTGAAAATTTCAAAGATATCACAGAAAAGGTTCGTGTTTAGAAGTTCTAGGGACTTTAATTTGCTTATTTATAAATGTTATCTAGTATAAATTATTCCTATTGCTTCAGTTAGTTATAAAGGATATGAATTGAACAGTAGTAAATGCTAACTGTTGCTTCAATTAGTTATCAACGATATTTTTTGCTTCAATTAGTTATCAACGATATTTGTTGCTTCAATTAGTTATGAATAATATCTTTTGATCCCACTAGTATACATGATATTTTTTCCCCTCAATTAGTTATAAATGATATCTATTGATCCAATTGGTAAACCTGATTTTATGTGATTATTGCGTCAGTTGGTTACAAATTCGAACTACGGCGTCATTTTTTTAAAATGATATTTATTGATCCCGTTAGTTATAAATGATTATGCTGTTCAATCACTTGTAAATGAACACTTTGGCTTCAATTAGTTATAAATGTTGACCATTGCTCCAATGTATTGCTATTTCTAGAACACATGACGCAACTCCCAATAAAAGAATGTTTTATTTTATTCGTCAATATGTAAGAAGGCGATAATTTCTCACTGGATAGCGCATCTAGCTTTCACTCATATTCTTTTAAATAGATTGGTTAATTATAGCGTGTGTTTCAGATGTGGGCGTACCTGAAGATTCAAGACATCCTCAGAAACCGAGAGGGGGCCATAGAGGAAGAAGAAAGGGAAGCTTTGAAGAAACAGGCTGTAGATATGTCAATACAGGTAGATTTAAGAAAAAAGATTATTGGTTTGTAATATATTGTAACAGATGCTATTACTCGGTTAGGGTTTAAAATCGGACTATATTCACAAAAGCGGGCCTAGTTTCCACCATCGGTCGTATACGATGGCTTGGGCCAGCTCTTAAGCAATGATGCGTAATGAGTATTGCTGCGTTCGGGTTAATAATCGGGTTCTATGCAGAAGCCGATATCAGACTCCATTCACAAAAGCGGGCCAATTTCCACAATCGGTCGTATGCGATGCGAAGACCAACTCATAAGTAATAATGAGTAATCAGAGATGCAATTAAACTGTGTTTAACGTCCTAATCTTCTGCACTACGCGGGCTGATGTAAAGAGTTCTCTTGTGGAGTTTAAAAGAGTACATGTTACTTCTGACAAAAAGGAAGAACTTCTCTGCCAACACTGGGTTTGAAATCGGGAACCCTGATTAGTGATCATATTTTTTTTGCGACGATGTTACAGTCTTCTAAAGCATGTGATTATGGAATTTGTTACATCTGTCAGCCCATATTGGTATGAATGAATGAAATAGATATCATACATATGTCACGTTCTTACAATATGTAACCATTTGTCAACATATTGTGCACTTATTTACTTTCCCTTTTTAAACAAGTATTTCATTCAACGCAGAGTAGCTAGTCTAGTTTCAGCAAATTCTACAAAAAAGTGTCTGACTATTAACTTGTACCCATTTGTTCACCAGTTGTGCACTCATTTACTTGATATTTTCCTCAAAAAGTTCGGTCTACATTAACAGAGTAAAACCATATTCATATGATAAAACCATTTTGGGCGTGATACCGAAAAAAAGAATGATTTTAACAAATTATATATTCGTAAATAGTTGGATGGACTAATGTATAATACCCAAAATGTTTAGTGCACATAGAATCTTGATTAATATATTAACAGTCGTTTACCTTTTTTTCTTTAAAACAATAGTAAGGTGTGCCTCAGTTCAGTTGCTTTATTGTTCTAGAATGCACTTATAAATGAAAGACAATGATGTATTTACTTACCTGAAAAAAGAAAGAATTGGTCTGCAGTACCCTTGGTACTAAGTGTACATACACTTTTGATTATCATACTATCGTTAATAGCTATCTTTTTGCTTAAAAAAAAAGATAAACGTGCTTTAGTTTAGATTTTAAATTTTGCTAGAGTGCATTAATTGTAATATGATATTGGTAAGGTTTTCCAAACGTATTTTACGTCCTTGCAATAATAAATTGAAATAAAACAAACAAAAAGAACTAAAACCAAACCAAGTTGGTACGCGTATCAGGGTCGGATAGCTCTTCTGCAATATCTAATATCCCTTTCGCTATACAGTCAAATTATCTGTAAAGATTAGATAATAATGATTTAGAGATTTTTATTTTCAGTATAATTTTGTGACACCTGTAACATCTATGGTTGTAACTAAACCCGGTGATGACAGACAACAACAACAACAGAGAGATGTTGTTAGTACGCATGAAGGCGAAGGTAAAAATCAGTTTCTTATTATATCATAACGTACAAATTCCAAGCCAATTTTGAGGTAAATTGATCAGCGATGCGTCGCTAGGTACATAGAAAACAAAACCAATGCAATAGGACGCATGCTGTCGTAATATCAACAATGAGTCATTTCTGGTATCAATCATTTCGTTTATTTTTCAGACTTTAATGTTGGAACCTTTGGTGGATGGCGTAATCGGGGCAGAGGTATTGTAGGGAATTTCATTTTCTTCATTTGAAACAGTAACATTTATATTTATGTTATTACATATGAAATTATTGGATTTGCTTAATTAATTCCTTCTGTAGATATCTGAACATATATTTGAATATTCAGTGCATCATGAACCGACTGAGGAATGATAACTCAGTGTTAGTAGCAACCGTTCGGGACTGAGTGTGTTTCCTTATACGTTCTCTGGATATAATTACACTAATTTGTCGATACGATATTTTATTCCCATACTGTTTTGTTAATTATTTCAGTTGGTAGAGATCCCCATTTTATGGTAGATGTAGTTGGGTTAGAGGTTCCTGTGTGTTTTGATGTCAAGGGCAAAGAAAATGACGTGTTTCAGATCATAAAAGATCCGGAAATCGGTATGTTGTTATTTCGTCCTTATTTAACAAAGAAGGCAAAGTCATGATATATTAAAACCTGGCCGTAATTTGATTAATACATTACAAACCACAATATTGTGAACGTTAGATATTTAAAAGGAATGGTTTAAATTATTTAAATATAAGGTGAATTGAAAATGTATCAGCATTTGGCATACACTGGATATGATCAAATATACAGTGAATGCAAACCACCGCCATCTATAATTTTCGGAAAAATACTTTGATGTGCCTCTTGTTAATCCAAATGATTTCACCGCAGGAGATTATCCACCGTTAATTTTTCATTTTGTGATCTTAATAAAAATTTTAGTACATTTTAGAGTGAATTATTTCTGGAAAAATGCAAACACGTACAAAGACTTTAATCAATGTGAAATCTACCTGTTACCTATTAATGTTTTGTTGTTTCAGATCTATCAGTGAATATAAAGCTAACAGTTGGTAAGAAGACAAATAAGCATGGTTATAAACGACGATTTATCAAGGCTTCGTCAGTTCTTTATGGAAATGTTACAATACTAGCTAAGTTAGATCGAATCGTGATCAATACTAGATCTTATAAATGGGACAGTTACAAAGTCTTACATCTTGGGGATGCCATGGCGAAGATTGGTCCAGGTGTGGAGGTGCTAACCATCAGATTAAAGTCAGGGGTACGCATCTTAATACAGAAACACAAACACTGGTATGGCGACGATGATGGAGATGATTTTCTCAATGTAGAAGTTGATAAAGATAACAGATTATCTAAACAATCGTCAGGTATTCTAGGTATGTTTACCCAATTTTGTAATCAATTGGGATGGTGAGATATCTGGGTCTGGGTCACTTTCTACATATTTCATATCTGCGTCTGGATTCTGTGCTCGCTATTTTTCGTATGTAATTTCTGCTTCAAGAACAGTGTATTTAACTTGTAACAATCCCCACACGATCGATCTACACACCGATCTATTTTTTTTCTAGAACGACTGTAATTTAATCAAAATCAGCCGGCTCTTGTACGAGAAACCGTGGTCATTCTTGTTTTTGCCACCCACACGAAGTTATCGCGCGATAATATAAAACTGGTAGTGCGTCCCTTTTGGCTATGCTAGGTTGTTGGCGTTGGTTCAAATGCTAGATTCCAAAACATATACTAATGGATTAACCGTAACCATACGCTCACTACCTAACACAAAGTTAGCTTCCCCTTGATTTGTATCTGGGGAAATTTTATATAAAAGGGCGGAGAGGTAGATGCATAAAACTTGTCTAAGATATCACCCTAGGTGGAAGTGGACGTTAAACCCCAGTAACGAACGATGTATAAAAACATGAATATTTGGTTATTGTTTGAAATTTTCAACAGAATAAATGTAAAAATATCATCTATTTCAGGATTGTTCTTACATAAAACTATTACTGCCACAGAATATACATTAAATGGACGACAGTCAGCTACGTTACGGATGAAAATTAACGGTAGAGTGGAGGTAGACAGTGCCCGATTAGTAGAACGCCACGACCCAACATTTAACGCCACGGCACCATGTTGGTCACTACCCGAACACGGCCATATACAATCAGCTGTGCAATCATATCATAAGAAATTTCTCCGTTCTAAATAAACTTTACAATTTTAATAGGCAAAAACTTTATATAATTAAATGTCAGACTGGAGAAGAAGCATGGTGTAAATAAACGAAGAAAAGTGCTTCCCACAATTTAATTGTTCAGCTATAATATGGGTTCATGAAGGAGAATGGTTCGAGACTTTGCACATCTTAGTAGTATCATCAATATTATTTGATAATAATATATTTTAAATCTATATTGGAACGGACATACTGGGTACTTATAAATATTATATACATTAAGCATATATGATATGATTATAATCTCAAGTAGAATATCAAATAATGGAACTAAATCATAGCTCATAGAAAACTATGAATAACTCAATTTATCCCATGTCATCAAATATATTGGACTGTCTAATCAATGGGTGGTTTGGAATGAAATAAAGACGATGCCACCACGATGCTTCGTTGCGTGTATACATGCTATGGAAACAGGAAACAGTTGATCGACAACGCCGAATATTTTACAGATATACGGTCCATTGTTATGTACAACGAAAAGTGTAAGAAGACGAATGTTGAAAACACAGAATGGAACAAGATACATGGGTTGTGACATATTTAACTACTGTACTTGTAGTACGAGCAGATTTTCTGGGCTAGTAGATAAGTCATTTGTCAACGTTATTAGAAGAAATAATTTGTAGGTTGTATATATTGCAGTATATCAATCAATATTTTAAGTGCTAGCTGCTATTCACGTACAAATAATGCCATATGAAGAACAACTGTTAATAATGACGTCAGATATATAAGCAATGACCACCAGTTAATTTCCAGTAACAAATGACTTTTATTGTGGGCAGTCATGCTTATGAAAATTTGGATTGGATTTCTATTTCAAAATATTCCGGATGCCCCACAGTTTATAATGTTGTATGCACAACATTAAGAATGTGGTCATACGCGTTTAAATAATTGTGTGATGTATATTTAATCTTACTATCATTTATTCCATGTTTTGTATACATACTGGGTATATCAACTTTTACCATGTAATAAAAATTATATGATTTACTGTACGAATTTCTATTTTAGTCCAAATACAGATTTGCCCCAAAAGTGGTCTTCGGATACAGCCGATGTAGCAAAATATGTACCTAGATAGCAAGCTGATGTGACATTTACGTTACTTCTACGTCATTTGGTTAGATTTAGGTTAGTAACCGTTGTGGTAAAATCTTCTTGTTGAAACTACGACAATTTAACGCCAGAATGGCTAGGAATACATTTACGTTAGCAATGTGATTCGATTTTAAGGATACTATTTTAGTGGGTTTCTTAAATTTGAATAATTGATAAGCGTTTGGAATTTAGACATAATAATGGCGTGTGTTATTGGGTATCATTTGAACGTTAATCTAACGTTAACTTTCCCCCAGAATAGGTTATGGTTAGTTTTCTAACGTAACCATTACGTTAGTTTTATGTTGGTATTAGGGATTTCTAGCGTAAGTATAACTTAAGTTTTCTAGCATAACCCTAAGAGACTTCGGGTATTGACGGATTCGTTTTTCTTTCTGTAAAAGAGCTGAATAGATTTGGGCATTAGAGATCGAAGGACTAATAGAAGGTTGTCCGGCACTTTAAACGTAATCATTCAATTTTCTTCTATATTTTTTCTCCCCATTCCGATTTTCTACAACAGGGAGATGAAGATAAGGTTCGGCATTATACTGCTCCAAAACTTGCATGATCTTACCAAGGAAAGTGTTGGATACACAAACCAGTAATTATCGTACATCATAGCAAGACTCTTAACTAATCTATTTAAACCTTGTAGAACGACAGAGCTCGCTTCCCATTTATGACAACTTTGATTACCACGGACTCTTGATTATCGTTTGAGATCTGGTTGGATTTCAGAAGGTAGATATAAATAATAGAGAGACGTTATTTTTAATTATTATCATATTTTGTTTATTTATCAAACATTAAAAATTTCAGCAGTAACAATAATGTCACAACGCAATAACTGAATGATTGACAGCAATTGTAACTATTATATGTTACATGATTGGCAGCGAGTAATAGTCATACAAATTAGATATGAGCAATAATCATCAATATAAAATTTAAGTACCGTTTGCCTAATCTACAACAGCAACCCACACGCTTAATATGATCTAAACACGCCGGAAAGTATCGGAATATACCGATGGATGCTGTTCTTTGCTATTGTGAGATAGTATATATTCATAACACTGACCAATACTTAAAACTTTCTATTTTAGTGACCTAGGTCGTTGTGTCTGCTAACGGAATTACTTAGTTTTCTAGTGACAGGTGATAACTTACTACTCTTGCGTTGTTTTAGAAGGGTGAATTGCTTTTAGCAAACGACTGTACTTAAATTGTGTTTATGATCGAAAGTATTTGAGAAGGCTCAGTTTTTATCTGAGTCATCTGATAACTGAACCAACGAAAACTAAGCCTTTGCATTAACTAGCATAAATTTTGTTTAACTGATTGGCCTACCATATAAATGCTCTTTATATCCACTATTACTTTCTAATTTTGAAAATCAAATGTGATAGTTATGACTGCCAACGACATTTTTTTATCTCTTTCCGCTAGGAATAAATTCAGTCCTGGTCACAACACCGGAATCAATGAAACTATCTGGTTTTCATAGATTACGGAACATGCTTCCATATGAACAGTGCTTATAATCAGACATCAGTTTTGGAATGATATGGATATATATACCGCCTTAACCATAAGATATGGAATGATCTTCAGTTAAAGTGTAATCACTAAAAAATATCTCTAACTATATTTTAATCTTATTCCGAATCACCAGCTAAAATATTTCATGGGTACAGCCTTTTCACTTCCTGAGAGTTAAATTCTATACAAGGATTCCCACTCGAAGTCAATGAAAAGGTTGTATCCTTAAAATATCACAGTTTATGTTTCGGTGAACCAGGTATTTTAAACACACTAAAGTATCCAGTTATTGCTACTTCTATTTCAAACACTGTTTCTATGTTTTAGACATCTCTGTCCTCTTTACTCACTGGGTTAAATGCATCACTACTGACAATTTTTAGAACAAATTCATTAACATAGGCAATTGGTGAACTAATTCAAAACAGACTATAATTATTCAATTTAATATATAATTAATACAAACTTGAGTGTGTTAATTACCTATTACCGTTATAGGCCCACTAATTACATACAATATATATAATTTAATAAATAGATTAATCAAATAATTTATAAAATTGTTAATTCAACATTAAGTAGACTTTCTAAGTAAATTTACAAATTTGTACACAATATTAAATAAATAAAAATTAAAATATACAATAAATAGAATGTACAATAAATTTAAATGTACAGTCAATTTAAATGTACAATTAATTACCCCTAATTCGGCATGAAGAAGACAATTAAGTACATGGCAATAGTTAAGAAGCATTATTGTACATACAATTTATTCAAATGCACAGAACGCTTTACAAAATTGTACATAAATATATTCAAATGCACAAAAATAATGTACAATTAATCAATTTGTAAAACACAAAGATTATAATGTATAATGATCACTTTTACAAATTGAAAACAGGCAAAAAAGTGATAACCTCTGATTTAAGTAATAACAAAATAGTTGATGAATCATACAAAAACAACCTCCATTGCAAATACAATATTCGACTTAAAACATTATAATGAAGATTGCAGTAAGTGTCATAGGCAAAACAAAACTAAGCTACACTTATGGATAATACCACAACACTAATTACAATTTGTATATCCATACACAAAAGCACAACAAATTATATTTTCATTATATATATCCAACAATATCATAGTAATCCTATTCGCACTGAAATGTACACAATTATTCCATATTTTACATTACTCGGTAACATAGATACAGCTAAAGTCCATCATAAACATTTCACATTTATTAAAATCGGCAATAAAATCAGCACTATTTAGTGTTTCTAGTCTATCTACATGTATATTTATGCACAATGTATACAATGTTAAAAGCGATCTTTGATGTACACCACAATCATGAAATTTTAATGTATTTGTTATCCCTTCACTGGAAGTGGACGTTACATAATAGATATGACACACATATGACAAAAGCAACACTTTTTAAATTTATAATTTACACATTATTCATAATAGCGACAAAGTTTACTATTTTTATATTAAAACATAAACATGGAATATATTTAACAAATAAATTCAATATTCTATGTACTAATTGATTAATCATTTTATCTATATTC
The DNA here is from genome assembly GCA_963678685.1 of Patella ulyssiponensis. Lineage (NCBI taxonomy): Eukaryota > Metazoa > Mollusca > Gastropoda > Patellidae > Patella > Patella ulyssiponensis. The sequence continues at coordinate 19,679,442 of OY783232.1, forward strand.
TAAATGCATAGTACGGTTATAATAATTCTAAATAATGGGGATCTATATGCATACTAGTAAGACTATGTTCACATTGACATTACCCGAATAATACGAGGTTCAGATCCAAATGTGTTCTTCCATAGGACTAGAATTTGGCCAAGAAGCACACAATGAAATAATGCCCTGTAACCACATTGCTATTTTTGTCGACCCTGCCTTATGAACACAAATGTGAACACGACCTTATATGTACTCTAAATAGTATTTGTTAGTATAAGGCTAGAATACATACATATCAACTACTTGCCGTTGGTCATCCGATTGTTTATCGGGCTAACAAATAAAAGCACAATTTGCGACTTTTGGAGTAAACTGTTCACTCACATTAAGCATTTCTTAATTTATCGCGTTCTGCAGTTGAAGCATCCCGAGTTGATGAACAATCGCTTAATGTTAATCTATATATGTATCGTTTAGCACACTATGACATTGGTATTTTAACATCCAAGTTCCAAGCTGATAATTGGCATTAAACATTGTACATAAAACAGACGTAGCTGTTATGTCTAGCCGTCTTCCAATCACAATATCTGCTAAAGAACGAATTCAAATCCACATGCTGTATTTCACACTTGATGAATTATATAGCGGGAATGGTAAACATAAATATGGGTTTTTTTGTGAAACCGCATGTTAATTGTTTGTTAACTTTTAATCATACTTCACTGCAGATTGTCATTGGCCATGGTCGATTTGCAAATAATAAACATTTACAACTAGTGAAATACTCTACGCGAGTTAAAAATCTAATAAAACTTTGTACAAATAACAGCCAGTAGGTTTGATGAGCCACAGCACTTTTATAGAATTAATCCTGAAAGAAAAGAGCCAAGAGAAAATTTACCATACTATCAATGTCACCACAAATGTCGAAATATTCAAGCATTTGATCGCAATAATCTCGACAGGGAAACAAAACAATCGCCATTATCTATTTATGGCAGGATATGACTCCAGTACGTTATCGTAATTTCCTCAAAAAACGGTCAGCACATGAGGTCGTGTGACTATTAAGCGCCCCTCAAAGATCACGCGAGAGGGAAAGTTTCGAGATAAGAGAGTTCTATATAGGCCCATGTAGCAAATTAACTTATTTTTAAAAGGTTACCTCTCTTAATAAAGAAACTGAGTTTGCCAAAAAAGAAGGGCGTCCAATCGTAGCTAAGAGCAAACACATCAGTATATCTCAACGTTTTTAGCTACATCCTCGTAGCTTGGCCTCAGTGCACTCGACTCTAATTCCGCTTCATGTATGCACCCAAATGATCTGGACAGTGGTCTCGGGGGTTCTGATTCAATTCAATTCTGTTGTTTTCTCCAAGGCCAAACTAAACGTTGTCTCCGCTCGAATCACTGAACACGCTCTTAAATCCTTACCATTAGGTACACTTTCCTTGACTCATTGTCGAAGTTTAAATGTGAATAAAATATATCGGTTTATAAACACATATGAAATATAAAGACATTTGTTTACCTTAGTATATCTAAAGATTAATCTTGAACACAGTTTTGCTTGATGATTAACTAATATCTTCTGGAAAAAAATACAAGAAAACGCTACATTTAAAGCCGTCATTGGTGGGACTAGATGTTTTATTTCATATCCAGAAGCTCACAGGGATAAGCCTAACGTCTATCAGAATTAATATACATATTTTTCAATCAGCACAGAAAACTTTTGGGCAAACTTAATATCTCTTTTGTGACTGGGCAACGCCAAAAGCCTGCGTGTAGTTGGCAAGAGATCAGACTGGTCGCAGAAGCCGGTGTATTATCACGACCCGTGTGTTACTGTTAGCTTAATTTGGCCAAGTCGTATCTATCGGACCCCTAATCCCTGCATCCCATTGTATCGCTATCTTTGGGTTTGCATGAAGGATATCCAGTACCTCAAGCTTTGGACTAATTATGCGATATAAATTGAATCAGTATTTGAATCAGTATGTTTTCGGCAACATAATTTGATCTTCGTTTATGGAATAATTTCTTCTTATTGGATACATGTTTGGAGTAATTAGCATGTACTCCACGTGCCTTCCGATCAATTCTACAAGTGTACAATATGCATTAAAAATGGTCATTGTATAAATGTCAAGTCGCCTTTCGTATTTACAATACAACAATCACACAATACAGGAAGCAACAAAACAAAACTATAACTGGTCAATACATGTGTACGTACAGCAATCGGGATATACTCATTTTAGATTGGATGCAAGAGAAATGGATTGCAGTGCTAGTGATAGGCAGTTGTAAGTGCAAAACATCATCCCGTGAAGGGATTAAAACCAAGCTTACCCACTGTATACTCTAATATCTAACAGGTATGTTTTCATCAATTTTTATACATAATTGCATGACTATCGCGATAGTGCAATCTGATTAAAATACAGATCTATATTTCGTTTGTTTTTTATACACTACGTGAAGATCTGACAAGTTGTACTGTACTGGAAGATCGCGTCAGAGGTAATACGGTACGGACGGCTTTTGACCATTTGGTGTCACACATAGATTAATTATTCAGCGTTGGCGTTTCTGGTGGATTACCCAAGAACTCGCCATTTCATTGACTAACCCATCACTTCAACCAAAACGCAGGTAATATAACTTTTCCAGATCCTAGTGTATTAAAGGCAAGTTAAACGTAATTTCGACCTACAAAAACGTAACGAAATAGGATTTGTATTTTAATCAGATTGCATGTGTAACTAATGCGCTTGGTGATCGAATGCAACGTCCAGCAAGATCGTCCGAGTAGAAAATGGTGAGTTACATTCCTTCGATACATTAGATATAATAAGTAATCTTGATTTTTAAGTGAGGAATAGTGTGTGTTGTGGAGAGTGAAGTGGAAGAAAGAAGGCCCTGATAGACAATAGTATTAAATTGTAGGAGCATTGTGCATATCTAACAATAATAAGACGGTGTATACAATGTGCCATAGGGAAATTTCAATTAGCAATGTTGTTATTAGTTAATAAAACAAATCACAGATTTCCAGAAGTCAAAATAAACTCTATTATAGTCAACTGCCACATTAACACAACAAATTATCCCAAATACTGAAATTCGTAATTACAAGCCAGGATAAATGCCTTGCCCGCAGAAAGCAATATCATCTGTGCAGTTTATCATTGCGCATTTAGAGGGAATACGCGTCCTATTAGGGATGGGTCATTTGGAGAGTAACAATGTTTGCTAAAAAAAACCAAAATGAGTTTTGCTGGTCAAACTCCGGTTGTTAATGGATTGTGGATTACGAAAATATGGTCCAGGACAAGATTAGAATTTAACAGAGTGAGCAGTACAATACAGATTAAACATAAAACGGGTGTCATGACTGTACACAAATATTTCTCTTACCAACAATAAGGTGCACCTGGAATTTAATCAAATTATCATAAGAATCATAATGCAAGAAGTTAATGAAAGGAATATAACTTTAGACGTGGGTTTCTGATCTCATGAACATTCAGAAGTTATAGGCACTATTTATATTTATACCAAGCCAGCAGCGAGACTGCAGTTGTCCGCCGACCAAATTGAAAAAGTAATTAGATGACACACATTTCTTAATTACATATCGATCATTTTCGCCAACTTCTACCATTCTCACTCAATTAAAATCAATGTTGTTGAGCTCCAAAAATCAAATTGCTCATCATCGAACTTAGTCAAGGTATTGATGTAAGGATTTACGCCAAATTTCACCATTCTCACTCGATTAGAACCAAAGTAGTCGAGCTTCAAACTCTCAATAAATCAAATTGTTTATCCTCGAAGTTAGTCATATTCTCAAGTGGAATCAAAGTATTCGTATCCCAAAACATCAACGTAGAAAATGCTCATTATTAAACTTAGTCAAGGTACTGACGAATGATGTGAGCAAAGTTTGACCATTCTCTGTCAATTCTCAAAGTTGTCGAGCTCCAAAGTTGCAACCAATGAAATAAGTTATCAATCTGCTTAACCACTTGCTCATTGTCGAACTTAGTCAAGGTAGTGATGTAATGACACTATCTCAGCTCCCCCACCCAACTCAGTCAAGGCATTCGCCCAATAAACTCCTCCACCAAGTTTGAAAATTCAGCCTCAATTAAAATCAGAGTTACTGTGACTCAAAAAGTGTGATGACCCAAATGGAAAGACGGACAGCAAACACGCAAGCTAAATCCAGTTCAGACCGTTAAATATATATTTTATGCCTGGGCGTTGTCCCTTTGACGTCATATCCCAGAATGTGTTGTGCGGACCTCCTGCACTTTACTGTCACAAACAACATCATTTCAAATTCAAATCAGGTTATGGATGGTTGCTCATTTCCAGGAAAAATAAAGGATAATAAAATATATTTACCACTTGAGCGAGATTTATTTGGCGATCTGGAATCACGAGACCGTCGTCTCGGAGATGGTGACGCATGAGCAGATGCTATTTGACGAGTTGATTTACGGGATTGAGCTGTAAAACAATAAAGATCATCAAAGGATTTTGAGATATAAGATTATACAACATGGTTCAATAATTCATATCACCTTCTAATCTTAAAATGCGCCCCTGTCTGGAGTATTCAAGTATTTCTGGGGAGTAAAGAAGGACATCAATTATCTGAGAGAGATTTAGTGATAATCGTTTTTCCCAAGATTTTATTTGATTTTCTAATTAAAAATAACTTACAATTCCTGGATTGTCCAGATTCATCAAGTGTATCTAATGATCGTCGTCTTGGGCCTAGACTAGACTCGCCATTTTCTTCTTTCTGTAATAATTAAAATAGTATTGTATGCAACACTGAATAGTAAACAATACGGGTGTTCCTATGAACAGGAATCCCGACCGCCATCTCTGCCATAGATTAAATACATCGTGAAGTGTCCTGCCAATGTAGAAAGTATACGTGATATCGAACTGCACAAACAAGAAATAACAATAGCAATGTGCTTAGATTGTGACTTAGGCTATTTTTTTTGAAAAAGTCTCCAGTATACCTTCTTTACCTTAGGTCTAGTTGGATGTCGTTTATGATGTCGTGGTGATTTAGAGTGCTCGCCTTTCTTGCCACTCTTACTGTTATCGTCTTCACTAGGGGCGAGTGGTGGAGGTACACTGGATTTTGGTAACTGGAAACCTTGTTGAAGCACGTGATCTCGTAATGGATACCAATGTGGTTTATTATCTAGAAATCCGACTTCTGAAAAACAAAGTATCTGAGATGAGTTCGGTGTAAATAGCATTATGAGAACAGGACATTATGGTCTATTTGATGTAAATGATTCATGTCTGTACCTTTCTCTCGGTTAAAAGAGTCACGACGATTTAAACCTCCAATGACCTTTGATCACTGCAGAGTTTGTCAAATGGTATTTTATGTCAAGTCAACCATAATCTAATGTACCAGATATTGAATATGTTTCTTTTCTGAATCATTGGCTATTTGACATTTCATATACCAGATTGTGTAAACTTATGTATACATTGTATCGTCACTGCACAGGGTACATTCAAACAATACCAATAGTAACTACTAACTAGGTTACTTCTGAACTTATGCAGTTATATAATGACTTGCAGTCACTACAAATACCTTACATAAGTACTAATTATTTGTCGTCATAATCCACGAAGTAACATACCATCCATTTCTATAATAAGTTCACCCAGGAAGTCGTTGGTTTTAAACCGGTCATAATCCCACACTGTTATCTCCAGTACTTTATTCTTTAATTCTTCGCGAGCTAGATTAGGGAAGATTAACGTCTGGTGCCACTCAGGAAATAAAGTACGAGGTATATGTTTTGTTCGACGTTTATTCTCGGCCCTGGAAAAATGGTAAGATACAATCTAATTACATTTAGATAACAGTTTCGTTTCGTAGATATTTCACACTACATTGTAAAGTATCTTGCTTTCTATTACAACTGCGTTTCTACCAATGGCAATTCTATATGAATTCATAAAATAAACAATAGATTCGCTTCTTTCTACTGGCAGCAATTAGCTGGTTGCTACAGTGATATTTCTGGTGCAAATGAACACAAATGTATCTACGTTCCATCTGAACACAAAGTGCGAATAGTATGTAACTAGAGTATGGCGCTGTCTTCATATAAAGGTAGAATAGAAGATGTAAATATATAACTCACCCTCTTCCAGGCAAAAGATAGATTTTAACGAAAGGGTCAGAAAGGCCATTAAGATCACGTGGTTTGAGGTTTCTAGCTTGAATGACGTGTACATTTAATGTATTATCATAATCGTCATGACTAATCTGTATCTGTAAATAGATTTAATATTTTATACAGTAGGTCAAAGGTACGAATAAACTGAGACCTAAGGGCGATAACTATAATAAATAATTTACTTATGGGCTGTGAAGACCGAGGCACAAAAATTGTTCGATGTGAGTATTAATAATAATAATAATAATAATAATAATAATAATAGTCTATTTATATTGCGCAATATCCATGCATACAGGATTTAGGGTCATTTAAACTTAATTTTAATAATAGTTTTTTTTTTAAATACAGCCTATCAAATTAATAATTGACAGGGACATCTATTTTTTTTTATTTTGAGAGTAAATATAGCAATAATACTATTAAGGTTTGTTTTTAATCATAATAATTTAAAGTGAAATCCATTTTATTTTGAGAATTAATATTGCCATAATATTTAAGAGCGATTATGTTTACGCACCTGTATTTCACCTTGTCCGTTACTTTCCTGATTATTGGAAGGAGACCGTGAATGGCTGGTGCGACCTTCTTGGCTTGCTAGACCTGACGAATGACTGGCCTGACCCGATGAATGACTGGTCTGACTTGTCGAATGACTGGCTTGGCTTGGCGAGTGACTTGCGCGACTTGGCGAGTGACCTGTTTGACTCGGGGAGTGGCGTGCGTGATTGGGGGAATGGGTTGAACGTTTGGGTGAATGACCCTTGCGACCTTGGTGGATACCGTGATGACTGGTAGGAGGGGATTGGACCCTTTGCGTAGACCGATGAGAAGGAGCTGTCTGAGGCGGAGTGTTTGAGGTATGAGCGGAGTGAGAGGAAGGGGTTGAGTGGGTTGTATGGGAGGTATGAGATGCTGACGATGTGCTGCTGCTGACCAGTTGACCTTGATGGCCCTGATGACCTTGACCTTGGGAGACGTGAGCTGAATGAGCCTGGGACGCCACCTGTAGTAGAAGATGATTATATTATACAGAATGCCATCCATGTAACAACGCCATTCTTCTGAACCATTTTATTTTAATGACATTTCGCCAATTTATTATGATAACACATATAGTGTCAACGTGTTTTTTCATGTCATTTAAATACTTCATTTTCGAAAATTTGTAATCCATAATCTAAAAATTAGGGTTATTCATCATTACATAATCGACATATTTAAAGATAAATCAATCAATTGAATATTTTTTGTATTAGATTATTAATAAGAATATGAAAAGTTAAACTATATGATGGATAAATGGGAAGAAAAATGATCAATACTACATGATGATAAACCCCGTCACTACTACCAGCTAGAAAATGGCTTCACCTTTTTGATTTGGATCAAAAATTAAACTGCCAAACTCATTGAATGTTATGTATTGATTTTGTTTGTGGGATGACAATCTGTCTTTGTTGGACATTTTACATCTATAAATAAAGCTAGTTTTGTGATATAACCAAGTTTGTGTTTCAACTGTCGACAATTCAAGCCAATATGTACAATAAACATAAATTTAACCACAATGGGGAGTTAGCGAAGTAACCAATCAATTAATATCAATACTTTTAATTTGGATCTAATCAAAGAGGTTAAGCAAAGTCATCCAATGTTAAGCAAAGTCAACTAAATTAAAATTCCAAACATGCATACCATATGGTGAACTTGGAGAATTGACAAAAGGAAAAAAGGGGTCGTACCTTTTCATGAACTACACGTTGATGTTTATCAGATGGTGTAGATGTAGGGTCAGAGAGAGGGGTGCTGCAAGGGGAGGAAACGCTAGGCGTAGGAAACTCGTGCTGAGAGGAAGCCGGGGAGTTCTCGGGAGAGACGTCTTCTCTGATTTCCTCTAGTTGAGCTGCAAGCTGTTGAGGATCAACACCTTTGGGAGAAACACTCGACCGAGATTCTAAAACAGAATGGAAAAAAAACTATTGTTAGGAAAGTGGTCACGATGTTGGTCAAGTGTGATTTTACCTAAAGAACCCCACCTTTCGAAATATAGTTTCCTTCATAAATAATATTTTAAATTCTTTTAATTTACCTATAAACTTAAAGATTCAAAAGATGCACCTGCTAATTCTATTCATTCGTGGTCCTATAAACCAAAACTAAATTCAGTATTTATATAAATAAACATATAAAATACCTACTTTAAATTTATAACATGTTAAATAGCAAACACAAAGAACAATTTATTTTAACCTCATATGGGTGGTTAGAAACATAAACATCAAGATGAATATTAGCGGAATATTCGACAACGAGAAGTACTACACAGATATTACAGAAAAAACTGATATATTGAAAGACAGAAACACATCTTCTTGGAGCTAGGATATGTTTGAACAAAGACTGAATATTCTTTGTTGATATTTCCTACGTAAAACTATGTATTGTGAATTTATAACTGTACCCAATAAATAAAAACAAAGAAAACAGGGAGGAAATGATTAGCCGGGGTAGGGACAGCAGGTACTGAAGGAGTCAAAACTGAGTTTAACATAGATCAAGTTCGTGTGGTGAAAAGACTGATGAAGCTACAAAGGTTTGTTTCAGGTTAAAGGTTTGTTGAAAGAGGTAAAGGAAGGAACAGTCGATGTTGAGATCATCAGGGCTTCTGATCGAGATTGGGTACAAGCGTGAAAAGGTGCTTCTCTCCATGTTTATGGTTATTACCCAATGATTTATTTGAGATAGATACATTAATGGAGTCTTTCCCACAATCAGAAGCTCTTGATGTCAAGATGGTTAGTAAGAGCAATCAGCAGATATTAAGAATGGATATCAAACTTACTGTCTCCGAGTTCATCATCACTACACGGTAGATCCAGATTATCGTAGGAGGAATGGCAGCTGTTGGAATGGCCGGTCCGGCTTTTTGAGCTTGATGGGAAGGCTAACCTGTATAATAAAGCAATGGATGAATGGAATGGGGTTTAACGTCCCACCTTTCTTCACCAAATAATATAATAAAGGCACGATTTAGGAGAGTTGACAGGATCACGACTATGTTACTAAATAATACTAATTTATCATTTGAATGATTTGTCTGTTCATGGTCTCTTTCAGCAACTCGAAAATTTATTGGATCAGAGATGTTTGATTGTATTGTAATGCATAAAAAGAGTGACAACTCACGGTCTAACTACCATCTCTATTTCACCATTTGGCTGTGATATAATCTGTTGAACATCTTCGTAACTTTTACCAGACAACGTCACGCCATTCCATTCTAATACTTGATCACCTGAAATAAACATAGTAGATGATAACAATGTTGAAACCAAAGCACAAATAAAAATAAATATTTGTATATTCCCAAATAAATGTTATCAAGCATTATCTCCTCATTTACTACTGCTACATCATAACTGAAATTCAGGAGTAACTCATTATAATGCTTTTACCTTGAGTAGAAAAACCACAGCGCCTATAACATGCTTTGGCGATCATTTACAAACGGCTTAATATTTATCTGTTATGTCTTCGGGGATATGGACCTGGCATAACTACACTGGAAATGTGTACGCTATATTTCAAACAGCAGTAACTTTCACATTGTAAAAACACATAAAGTGTCTTAGGTAACACTTAAAAACACCAACGTCATGGGTTTACTCAAGGTCTTCCGGTTTCCTGCTAAATATCCCCATGCGCAAGCGAATTAATGAAATAAAATTCAACCATATGTTAGTTCCGAAATGACAGAATTTGTGTCTAGTGGAAGTTAAACCCATTTTTTTTATCTTGGAAGCATCGGAGAACTTACCAACTTCTAGTTCACCGTGTAGTTGATCAGCTACACCACCAGAATAAATAGCTGTAACATAAGCACCGGTTTCTTTTGTACCTGGTATTTGTTTGCCACCTACTATCTTCATACCTAAACCATTACCTGCATAAAATACATAGGTACTTAAAATTATTAACATTACTATATTTTTCTAATAAAGGATATAATGATTTGGCAGTGAAATCCATATAGGTTTAGAATTACCAGAATTAATCGATGATTCTAGACCAAAATTGATATAAAATAAAGGTTATGTTGCTAGTTTATGTTCTCTAGCTCTATATTTAAGTTTTGTATAAGCATGTTTAGACTTTAATCCATTTTTAGAAACATTCAATACTCATTATAATCTATCATTACAGAATCTCAGTTTACAATATTCTATAAAGAATGAAGATATGACTACATTTGCTTCTGCATCTTAAAACTGTTAGGCTACATTGCCGTTTACTTCACAATGTATTATGTCATACGTCTAATACCTTGGTTATTTTAGCCGAATTTGACATAGATCCCAGCCAAGAACTCGGCTAATACGGTTATATGGTCAAGATCCATCGATTGTAAAGAACGCCGTGATTGCTGCTTGATGTTTGGGGTGATTGACATTCAGATACTTTTGATTGCCGTGATAATCAAGGTGTTGGACGTATATCGCAATAATTATATTACGATAAAAATTGCATATTGTTCATTTTTCTTATGTAGTATAAACGGCACCCATTTATAAAGCGGTAATAATATGGACGAATACGATAATGGGTGTGTTAAGGGTTGTAAGACAAACGTTGTCACAAATAATTGTTGCGAATGGGTGCGTCAAGAAGGAATTGGGGTCTGGTTATAAAGTAGACACACCAAGTAAATGTAGAGGGTAGCGACATAAGAATGACAATATACAGAATGATAAATTAAACTGCTTTTACCTGTCGTACCTGTAACGGACCTGTCTTTAGGGTCACGTGTTACTAGAATACGCTTAGTGGGAAATGGATATCGGATAGGATCTTTAGACGGAGTCTGAAAAATAATAAACTTAGTAATTGTAATCCCGAATTTATATGACATTGTAGCAATCCCCAATTAAGATACATGGACTTCACACTATGTTAAATGTACGCGTCCTTGAAGTAAATTCCACAGCCTCGAGGCCATTGTCCCCGTTAGATACTAGCGAGATTTCGAGATTTCGTAAACTAAAACCTGTCATAGTTATTCTCAGATAACGATGCTGTGTATAATATATTTTCCATATTTGCCACAAATTTCTGCCGTGGTCTAACCATCAAAGTCAGCGGTATGTTAAATGTTTATATCATTCATGAATATAATAATATAATACCTTTTTCTTCCTATCTAATTGCTTTAGAATAGTTACTCCCCCTTCTGTCATATGCTTCATGATTGGTTCATCAGCATCAACACTGTTATCACTCTCTACACGATACATTGCGTTCATAAGATCTGAAAACAAAATGTTAAAATTTAACTCCTGAAATAGATGAGTGTTGGAGCGCTCGTGTAGAAAATAACACCAAGACTAAATAGCTCAAAGATTTTCATTGGCTAAGTGATTTATACAAATGTAGAACACAAGCTTAGTGGCTATGTGCATATTTAAAGACACATATAAATTTAATTTTTAAACCTTATACAAAAATACATGTCATGTATCTAACCATTTTTATAAAATTAAATAGAGAGATAAATTTCTAAAACGTACCTTCAACACCACCGTCCAAATTAAATTCTGCTGAAACAGGTCTACTTCCGCTTCCAATTTCTCTTATTATTTTACGTGATTTAGCCATGACGTCGTCAAGTAATGGCATGGCAGGTGTATAGTCACTAGCTGGGCTTCCTTCCGATCCTGAATAAACACTAAAAGCATCCCGGGTTGGTATATATTCGATTTCACCCCTGGTATGATACATATCTGGTAGGGTAACACTAGCGGACATGCGAGCATCCCGACTAGGGGTTGCAGATGGATAAGATGCTTCCATTCGCCTTGACATTCTCGGCGGTGATTCGGCTTCCATATCATTATAACCATCACTGTAATGCTGTTCATCAGAATAAATGCTGGCTTCGTCTGATTTGTATCTCCGAGATTCGTGCTTGTGTACGAGATACTCGGTCGAACTGTAAGCGTTTTGCCTGCGTCTCGATCTATCATCTCTCCTGGAATGAGGCATATCCATCTCGTCAGGTTCATCATCTATCGGTCTTATGATTCCAGTTGGTATTGGTCTCTGTGGACCATATGAACGGTATTGGTTCTGGTAATCTCCCGAACCGTATCTACCAGGAATATCATCATAGCTATGGGCTAGAGCTTGGCGAGCTCTTGCTAATTTCAACAGTTCATGTTTGAGTCGAGCGGTTTCTTCCAATTGACGTTTACGTTTATCAATCTCATACTGAAGTTGGGCCTTCTTTTCCTCTTTCGCCTTCATCTCTTCGTCATCCGAATAGTACGAAGGTGTTCTAGAGCCGGACCCAGAACCCGAACGATAACCGGCAGTTATCTGGGATTCGGATCGACTCACGGACAATTGATTTTGTGGTCCTTGTTGTTCCCGGTGATCAGGTTGCCCTCGATCAGTGGGAGTCCCTTTCCCTGTATAGAACATACGAGCATATGCCGAAGGTTTGATTTTTTTGTACCGGACATTGGTAATTGGTTCCGAACGGGTACTATCACAGTCACTTAATCCTGATTGAGAACTATCATCAGTAGAATATTTGGATTGTCTTGCATCAGCGCTGTCTATTTTGGACTGAAAGTCGGATTCTATGTCCCGATCTTCCTTTATTGGGGAGAATTTAGCTATCATCGGATCCGATGATTGACGTTTATGTCTCTGGCGTCGAGGGGTGACTTGAGGCGAGGATCGTTGGGTTTGAGAACTACTGGATGGAGAAAGTCCGCCTCGCTTTCTAGTATCTGTTGGTGGAGGTTCGTATTGCTTTGGGGCTGGTGATCGTTTTCCATTCCTTACCCTAGCAGCATGTCGTGCATCTAACTGGAGAGCACCTATTTGCATCTGTAGGGCTCGGATCTCTTCTAATTCTTCAATCTTGCGCTTTCTATCTCTAGTCACTTTGCGTAGTTCTTCTTGCAATCGTTTCTTTAAGGATTTCATTGCTTCTGTTATGGGAATGTTGTAAATACTGATCAGGGAATCAATAATTGCATCCGTTTCGTCTTTAGGTCCAACTTTCTGACTAGATCCCACAGAACATGCTCTTAGTAATCTTTGAGCTTCAGCGTGAGTCTTACTGCCTTTCATAGTCTGGGGAGAAACGTCAAAGCTTTTAGCTTTTCCGACATCTGAGATGGGTTTTCGCTTTGATGCGCTATGTTTCGTGATTCTAGCAACCTCCATATCCTCCTCGTTCATCGAATCATCGCTTTGAGAAATCGTGGAGGACTTTCTGTAACTACCATTGGTAACTTTACTCTCAGTATGCTGTTGCTTCGACTGCTTTGTTCCCCGTATTTTAGCCTTTGGCTTTAACACTGGTTCTTCACCGACTGGTATTGGAGGTAATTTCCGGCGAATTTTTTTGGCTTCCTTCTTTTGTTCCCTTGAATGGTCGCTCTGTGAATCGGATATCTGAAAAATTGTAAGTGATAATAATGGTCATGTAAGTCCCCCTCTCCCGAATCCTTAATGAAATCATTTTGAAATTTGGTTCATTATCTTTTAACGACGACAACATTATAGAAATTAGAAAATGCTTTAGTTGACGGCAATGTAAATGTAAATGATCAAAAAAAGGAAAACAAAAGATCCAAACCTGACCATTAAAATATATTTTACAGATAAGTTGTACCTTTTCAAATTTCGAAATTTTATCCTTTATTTTCTCTGCATCTGATGGTATGGGTATTGGCTGTGACACTGGTTTGGTGCCAAGGGGTTTAATTGGTGATTGTTTGGCCGTAGAGGTTGGGACAGGTTCATCTAAGCCCATCAAATCATCTCGAGAAGATTTATGGGATGCATCATCATCTAAGTCTGTACCTGTTGAGGATGGAGAGTGGGGCTTTGGTGGAGATGAATCTGAATCTGGGGGAGTAACGGGGGAAGGGAACATATAAACATCCTGGTCAGGAGAGGAAGAAGGGGACACGGACGTGCTCTCTGAGAATTCCCGCTTGATAGGTTTTTGCTCAGGTGTGGGTGGCGAATCTAAAACTTTATATTGTGGCGATACAGACTGTTCTTCGGATTCTATATGTTCGACTAAAATAGGATTTGGTCGTGCCTTCAAATATTTGGCTGTCCTTTTTTCAAAGGAGTCTTGTTTTTGAAGCTGTCTATCTTCCGAAACGGTTTTTGGTTCATCACTAGTAGGTGGTTTTGATTCCTCCGTAGGCACGGTTTTCGGCACGGACATGGTTGGCTTTGGAGCGGGAAGTGGAGGTATCTTCTTAGGAGTAGATTCAACCCCTGGTTCGGGCAGTTTTCGTCTTGGTTTAGGTGGTGGTAGAGGCTTAAATTCAGCCACCCCCTTTCTAGCAATTTCTTCTAAATCCTGACTTATTTTTCTTATTTCGATGCTGGTGATTGTCTCTAATACTGATTTATGATGCGCCGAGTCGCCAACTGTATCTCCCTGAAAGACAGGTGACTTACTATAATGTGGAGTTGATTCAGTGGACAGAGTCTGAGCTAAACTGGCGCAATGCATCATTGCAAATTCATCCTTCGGTGGAGAGTCCTCTATGTGGTAGTTGGGGTCATTTCCATTAAGTTCATCGGACAGAGTACTCAGAGTCAAGCCGTTGTCACCAATTTTGCTCATATCTTCGAAATTTCCGTAACGTCGCAGTGATCGGTATAGGTATTGGTCCACTGGAGCCGGTGCTGTAGCTATTGGTGGCTGCACTTCATCCGTGATCTGTTGCACCTCCTCCTCCTCTTCCTCATCCTGTTCCGCCATGGCCGCCTCTGCACGTTCTATTTCTTCCTCTCTGGATTTCTGTCTTAAGAATTCTTCCCTTTGCTTCATCAACATATCTTCTTGTTCTGCTTCTTCAATTGATGGGGAAACGTCTAGGATCGGGGACAGGTCTATCACAGGGGACCAATCAGTAGTGGGAGGTCTCGCCTTTTGTCTCTTAGATCCTTGGTAGTCAATTGACTTAGTAGATGGATCAGCCAATTCTACATCTTCCATATCACCGGAATTTGAAACATTATCATAATAGCCCGGCGATACTGGTGAGTTGGAATCGGGACTATCGTTGGATTCCGGTGAACCATGTTCATTATTGTAACACGAAGCATTAACCTGTAAAGTAGTTGGTGACACGCTCATGGATGTCAAACTAGCTGTGCTGCTAGCAATTGTTGCAGCGTAGGTAGCTAGATCCATAACCTGTACCTGGTCATGGATATCCTCCACTATTTTAGCAGGTTGAAAGCATGTAAGATCTGATTTGAATTTATCACGAACGGGCATACTGAACGAAAATGGCTCTCCTGATGTTCCAATGATGGAATTGGGGATCTCTTCAGGCGACAACGGTGATGGTTTCTGTGCCATGTTAATCAAAGGGGTGGTGGTGTCTTTGCTCGGTCCTTGATCTCCGTAAAGTTCGTCTACAGATGGTTGTCGAGAGGGTGGTGATAAATCACTGTAGTTAAAGTGATGCCTTTTTTCTTTGGGAGACGTTGGTGAAACGGATCCAGATCGTTTCTTCCCAGGATAATGATCTTTTCTTTTTGGCGAGAATGGGGGACTCTCCAAACCTTCACGCCAGCTTGGACTTCGTGGAGGCGTGGGGGAATTTATTGCTTTACATTCATGTATTTCTAGAGATGAAGTCGTGAGATTGGCTCTTGGTTCTTCGGTTACGATTGGGGCGAGCTTAAGGTCTGGTTTTTTGGCAACGGGTGGGGGATGAGTGGGTTTCGATTTTGGTACTTGGTTCAAATTGGTCGATACCTCTGCAGCTGGTGCCACAGCTGCTTCTAAGGATTCCTCTTCGTCTGAGGACGTTAGACTGTGTGACCTAGAGAGATTGAGGGACTTGGGTCGATATTTGCGGCGTAAGTTTGAACCATCCGCATCGTCATTACTTACGGTACTTATGGACATATCGTCCCAGGCATCATCAGTACTTGCACCATCAGCACGGTACCGCTCGCCATAGATTTCCTCCATATCCAGATCAGAGGCCAGATCGGAGAAATCATCAGAGTCACTTTTAGAGCCGGTACCTAAAATAAACAGACAGATAAACAATGTAACATATCATAAAAAAATATATCTTTCGTTTTTACTCTCATGAATTCGTATCTCCAGGTATCCCTATTCCACATATCCGAAAAGTCTCAGAGCGAAAACTTATCCAAAGCTGTGTCTTAGAAATGTATTATCCAATTATTAAAATTTAATTTTTTAATAATAACAAAACTTTTACATTTTAAAAACTTCAAGTAATAGCTGAGATAGCTTTGCATTAGTATTTCAAAATTAAAATAAAATATTGATGTTTTAGTTTTGAACTTAAATTTAATATTTTAAATCGTCTATCTACTATAAAATAAAACGATGCATATATACATGCTGATAAATTTATATATATATATTGATCTATACATTGAATATAATATATATATTATATATACAAATTTAACGAATAATTATGTACGTATATAATTAGATAGTAATGAATATGCATAAGCTTGGCCATCTGGAAACTAAAGCGGTGCTTATTGTAGAATATTATTTCTCATTCTGCGTATCGATGAGTTTTAAGCAAGCTAGTTGTCTTTCGGTTTTAATAACTGTAACGATTTTTCATAATAAAACCATAGATAGTGTGTTAAGGTAACAGTATTTGCCATTTGAATATTTCTAGAAACCGTGACATTCGGAAAGTTTACAAAAGTTTTAAAACGAATTGGCTCGGTAACGATACTATCCGACCACATTTTTATTACATCTTTGAAATGATGTTAATTTAATAAAAGAATCAAAACTCTCTAGTGGGTTAGTAAGTGTGAAATGTTGTCCGTTGTTAATGGTGAACTTTTGTCTGTGTCATGAAATGATTGAAAAATGTGTGAACAGGGAGGTAGAATGAAGGGAGTGGAAACTCCTAATCACGCGTATGTCGCTCACGCCTGCTTTTGTGGTATTTTTAGAATCGCAATTGGAAATCAACATGATAAGAATTAAATCACGTAGACATTCCATTATCCCCCGCCTCCTAAATTTATGTCTCAAAAATCCATTATTCTAAAAACATAATATAAGGATTTGCAAAATATTTCCTTTTATAACGATACAAACTTTCTGGACTTGTTTTAAGCATATACTATTTTGAGACTAAAAGAGCAGATGAAGGGGTGTTGTTAGGAGATTGGTACACAGGTCGTATGCTCCCTTTACTTATACTCCCAGATGTTAACGTGTAAAGAATGCTTACAAAAGCTGATACAAAGAATTGTAACATACAATGATATATGGAGAAAGCTGAAAGAAGAACAGAAAATGTGTGCATAAAATATACATTGTACCTTTTCAAGCAGTGAACATGAATATTTAACATGAATCAAAGAAATAATATTCATGCAACTATCTGAACCAAGATGGAATACACAATGGGCTTTTGTCGTAATCATTTGAAAAAATATTGTTGCTACGTTACGACAATACTTGGTTGCAGAAACCAATCGTGGGAAGCCATGACAAAAGATGTGAAACTGACAAAACAAATTAAAATCTTTTTTTCTTTTTGATTTTATTTGGATAGAGTTCTTTTTACAAAAATCTGAATTTAATATGTAAAGCCAAGTCAAGACATGCAAGGATATTGAATTGGGACATATCACGGTGATGGGTTTTACATAGACATGTTGCATTATTTTTTTGTTTTATAAAAGATGGACGTAATTTCAAATCTGTCACTACCTTCATTAAACGCAGCAGATGGACGGCGTTCGGACAAGTTAGGACAATTGACAAAAACTAGTCGTTCTGAATATCTGGAAGCCATTATAATGCAAAGAGAAATAATCGTCGGATATTTCGGACTTTATTTATATAAAAGGACGAATTCGATCAATCGTTATTAAAGATTAACATATTCATTAAAACATCAAATAGTAGCTGCATGTTGTAACGTGATAATAAGACACAAATCTACTCATCAGTTTTCTCATGAATAAAACATAGTGTTCGGTTAACATAAATGCATATAAAACACTTCAAGTTGTTATTCTTGTCTAAGCATAAACACCAAGATAAATGCAAGAGAATAGCGGATATGTACAGAATCTAAACTTTAAATTATAAGTTCGTTTCGTTTAATTGTCTTGTCAACATAGCGATGTGATGTAAACAACTTGCTACTACCGCGAATAGTTCAAATTATGTTAAGACAATTGTATAATTTGGAATAGTCATGAATCATTTCAATATACGTTTTACAATACTTTATAATAATACACAGTCGTTACACCAATATATATAATTTGATTTGTACGATCTGTAATATGTCAGTTAAAACAAAAAATGAAAATGAAACGGAATTAACGGCCGATCTTAATCTGGTTGAAAAGTAACTTCAGCGTATATCTTTTACAAGACAATAAAAACCTCCAACGAAAAGAATGCAAGGAAAGCAATTTTCCCAGGGTGAACACTGAGTTTATTTGTTGCTCTTATTATTCGCATTATGAAACCAAAAAAATTAAATGTATTTTTAAGAATACCACGTGATAAAAATTATTGCCAATGATTTTCTCAATCAAAAATATGCCATATTATATTTCACTCAGTGATATATCCCTTCAATAAATAAGCGGAATATGATGTAAATTAGTTTGGCTGTAATGACATATTCACCACATTGGCCTATTACAGACATAAGAACGCCTTGTAAAAAGTGAAAAAAGAAATAAAAATGTTATGACTACATTGAATAAACAACAAATGGGATGAAATCATACACCGTGAAAACATGACAGATGATACCTATCCTGCTACTCACACCAGTTCCATAAAACTGGTAGACACGGTAATTTGCACCGTATCTTGAGGACGTTAACAATTATCAGCAGATACTCGAGATAACAATTTCGAAATCAACATTAAACATGTATCAAGTTAGCCTTGTAACAAGATTTCACCGTACCCGTCGATGAACCGTGTTGATATGAGTTTAAATTTGTGCCGTCATATTTGTTACAGTGTATGATTCAAAATGAAGTACTAGTACTCAATAATGCGAGGATCAAAGTCTCATTCAGTTTCTATGCAAATTCAAATTTAATGTGTTGGTGTGATGAACATTCAATTGGGTAGTAGAAAAACCATAATATCACTTCGAAAATATGCACGTTAGCATAAATAACTTCATTTGACATGCCAACCAATGCCATATAAATCATTCACATGATCACTTAATTGTTATGCATTGCCCATACATGTAAAAAGATCTAATAAGTAACATTAATAAGAGAAAATGAGAAAGAGAGCACCAAATTCAATTCATATTTCAAATCTGACTGGATGAGACTTGAGCCTATTCTAAATGTCGATTTTATGTTGAGTCGAATTCGACAGATTCACGTTTGCTATTAACCTAGAATAAACCTTGGTCGTACTTTTTTTAGTTTTAGGTCTAATAGTTCGACAAGATTAATTACATTAAACCATCTAGCTGTGTTTTCCTTGTGCTTACCAAATAAACGCCCACTGTCTGTCGTGTAGAATCGATTACTATAAATTCGACATAACATAAATACGACTTTTAAAAGAGACTTTAGTTAATGTCTTATGTCTAGACATGAAGTGTAACATGTTTATTAGTAGTAAATATCAGGAAAATTCATTCAGAATGAGAAATAATATTCGATTTGTTAATTCTTATTTGTTTTAATTTAGAAAAGGGTATGTGGGTTGGATTATGTTAGTGGTCGACTATTTCTACTATTATCGCATTTATAAACATCGAAAGCTAAAGTTACCTTTCAAGCGTGATGGAGCTGTTTCAATAGAACTGGATTTCTGAAGCCTGTCCGTCTTTTTATTCTTGTTATCTCCCTTCCCTTTCTTCTCAATTTTGTTTCCGTGTGCATCCACAGCTTCCAATCTCTGATGAACAATTGGGCCTGGAAATAATTTTGGTTTTCCATTCGGGAATCCACGTGTGGTTTTTGGTGGAGGAACTGGGGGTTCTTTAGATGCCCCAGAAGTCGACTCCGCCAACTTTTGTTTATCAGTTGCTGAACTGCTATCTTTTACAACGTCCACGGACTTTTTGACTTTACTTAAATCTTTTTCTGCGCTCTTGTCTTCCACCGATGACGATCTGGGAATACGCTTAGGCGGGGGAATAGGTTTAGGTGCGACCTGGGGTTTTATCTTCTGCCCTGATTTGTCCATAGGAACTGGTTTGGGTAATGGCATATTTTCAGTACGTTCTTGGTGTCTTTTCAAATTTTGTTCTGTCATTTCACACACATTGCTCTCAATATCTAATCCATGTTTAGGATTTACATTAGGTTTATGTTTTAGGCCAAAATCAGCGTGAGGTCCTATTGACGACACTAAACTTTGACTTTTGTCCTGGGATACCGAGGGTCCTGGTTTTTGTTTATGCTTTGGACTCACACTAGTGTTTTGAGTCGTGTCGGTGGGCAACACAGATGTGGGAGGTTTAGTCGTTTTGGGGATATCTTGAGCAGAAGGAAAGTGTGACATATCCTTTTTACGTTTTTCGGGTTCCCTTTTTGGCGGATCAGGTACCTTTGATGAATTTTGAGACGGTGGTTCATGTTTTAACGACTGATGTTGTATAAACCCTCGCTGAGCAATATTTTGCTTAATTTCCTCCGGCTTCACACCCCGTTGTTTGGATATTTCGGGCTGTTGAATTTCGCTCTTACTAGATTCCTGTCTTAGTGGTTCGCCTTTTATGTGTTCCTTCCGAATTTCGCTTTTCGCTGGTTCCTTTCGCTTTTCGACTATTGCTTGCTCCCTACACGAAGAGCTTATCGGGATATTTTGGTCCTGTTTTGACACCTCTAACGGCATAACACCAAATGCACCAGAGCGTATTTCGGATTTACCCCGTGGTGAGGTTGCAGATTCCATAGATACATTTGGCGAGGGACCTCTTGGAGATGATGTCAATTTCGGGGAAGATCCTCCTTTAAAAATATCCTGTATAGTTGCTGTGTGTGGTGAGGAATCGGGTAATAGCGAGTCTGGTAACAAAAGTTCTCCTGGTGAAGAGTCATATCTCCGTGTCACTGGCAGTGTCAGTTCTTGTAGTGGTGAATCGTACTTGCGTGTGTCATGCTTCACTGATTCAGGTAAAGAAGTCTCAAGTTTGCCCGATTCCTGTTCTAGTTGATCGCGTGGAGATGAGTTGTATTTGCGCGTGTCTTGCTTTTGAACTTTACCCGGTTCCTGTTTTAGTTGATCGGGTGTGCCTCGCTGAGTTGAATTAATTATACGCACGTCTTTTGTATGTTCACTAGATAAAGACGTCTCTTTTGACGTTACAAGCGACGAAGAGTCTTTCTTTGATGGAACACCTTTAGTTGGAACATAAGGTCGTTCTGCCTGTTTTGTAGATTGTTCGAGCACCGAATGATCACTTTTCCGTGTTTCTGGTTGTAATTGATTATGCAGAGAAGTGTCGTATTTGCCATGGTCATGTTTAGATACTTCCCTTTTCGAAGGCTCGCGTGATGGAGAGTGATGTGTCCGCATGTCACGCTGGTTTGCCCCGCTTTCATATTTGGCGAGCTCTTTTTTAGGCAGTTCATGCTGAGACGTTTCATATTGACGTACATCCGGTTGAGTCGCCCCCTTTTGGGGGCCCTGTTTAGGCTGCTCGCGAGAAGATAAGCTATGTTTTTGAATGTCTTTTTCCGAAATTTCCTTCTTCGAGGAAGAATCATACTTCCCCGTTGCCTGCTTTGGAGTCACCATTTGCCAAGAATCAGATTTACGTGACTCTTGCTTTGGTCGTTCTTTGGTGGAAGATTCATGTTTCCGTTGGTCACTTTGTGAAGAATCGTATTTGAGCGTATCTTGATGTTTTGCGTCCCTTTGTGAAGACTCGTATTTGCGTGTTTCTTGTTTTGGGTTGACTTGAGGTAAGTTTGTACCGGTACCAGGTATTATTTCTTGTGTTAAACTACGGGAAGTTCTTGGAACTGGTTCTGGCAATTGAGCTGCAGTTGGCCGAAGTGGAGAACGATCTCGTATTAATGGTTGCTGTAGCAGCTGTAAGAGATAAAACAAACAATTCATTAAATATTGACAGTGACTATTGTGTTGGTAATTGTCCAGAGGCTTTCTGTGTTTCTAAAAACAAAATGCAGTAATGGCTAAAAGTAGAGTTTCATAGGGTGGTTTGCCTGAAAACTCTAACCAACACGTGTATCATGTGATCGGGATAATAAACAAACATATGCTATCAAGTACCTTATCAATCAAAGGGCTATATTCTGTTGAAATATGAATACAACACATGGCTTCACACTATATTATGACACACAACTTAGGAGTATTGTCTTGGAAATAATTCGCAGAGTATGAAACAGATTTCGCGACACGTGCCTAAATGGCAGTCATTATAATCTACAGTAGACCAATCAGACCACAATACTACCTAACTCATGTGGATCACCGATAGCTCAGTAGCTAGTTCACTAACTGGGAGTTCACGATTCCAGCCCGTTGCCCCTTCGTCAGTGGTGCAAAGAACACAAGGAAAATAATTTGGTAGTTTGGCAGCACGTCAAAAATTCGATGTAATATTTCCGCCATAGAACAATAGATAGCGTAATCCCCGTTAGTGCAGAATGTAGAATTCGTAAAATGTAATCAGACCCAGACTATTCGTAAATGTCAAATTTACATAATGATTAATTATCAATGTTAACCCACAGAACTTCAAATACGTTTCTTCTGCCCATAACAACGAATTAATTCCTCTTTCTCCTTTATTGATATGTAAACAATTATATTGAAAATCTTTTCAAGACTGAAATATGGCAAATTAATTACAACGCAAACATTCATTCAGCATTTGTGTTTCTATACGTAGTAATTGCGATAAATAAGACATAAAAGAACTTATGACCTCTCTGGTTTGGATGAAATTGAAAGCCCCAATTCAAATAAAGTTTATGCTTGTTTGCGTGGTAAGTTGTTCTAAAACAACAACGTCAAATTATTAAAGATATTTCTTTTGCTGATATAAAAGGCCATAATAAATTGGTTACATCAAGGTATAATCTGTTGAATGTCAAGATGCTTATTAGCCTGTTCATCTTACCGGATTTGGAGGTAAAACCAGTTCCTTCTCTAGTGGTAGATCTGTTTCTGGGTGAGAACCATGATACCATAATCCACTGCTCATTAACAGCTTCCGGCGTCTTTCACAGACTTGACACACCCACTCCTGCGCCTGGTGATAAACAGAATATAGAGTTATAAACCACATTTAAAATTTCAAGGTCGATCGAATACCCCAGGTGTGACTCAACAGAGGAGTATCAAAGGCAATTAATCAATGAAGAGGAACATTAAATGAGGGGTAGGGGAGAATTCAATGTTTTGTATTGATTTTTTTTTGCTATTTTTGTATCGGGAAAGGGGACGGGGATATAGAGGCTGGGCTGGGGGCGACAACAGGACCATAGTGACACTATGAGGGCGAGGACATAGTGACAGGGGGAAAGGTTTGCCCAATAAAAACAGTAACATATACGGGACGATCAGCTTTCACGCATCTAACATGGATATCCATATTTTTGTTCCAGCGAGTTTGATGCATATAATATTCCGTTTATTTTTATTCTGTTCTGTAGGCAAATATCATTATAGTCAGTCGTTGTTATTATCTTTTGAAATACAATAAGAACTAGACCTGCATGCAGGAATGACGGGTTTCACTGGTGCCACGTTACCCTTTAACATGTCACTTCCGGTGCCACGTTACCCTTGAACATATGTCACTTCCGGTACCAATGAAACCATTAAACAGGTTTCCCCATAAGCATTGCACACATCAAATAAATTGGACGCAGAATCAACCAAATCCAGCAAATATCAATTCATTTTATACATTTGTTACTTGTAAGTGATCCTGACAAAATTACATTACTTCAGGTGATAATGAAAATGTTCAATTAGTTTTATGAAATCCGAAATGGCATAATGACATCATATAGTGAAAATTTTATGTAAATAGAATAATAATTGCCACTTTTACAGACCAAAAACCTTGAAAAGTGATTGGTAGACAATCAACTATTTCTCTGCAACCGCACAAGTTAGAAACCATTTTGTGGTGTCTGTATGATCGTATGGGTTCAATCTATTTGTTGAATGGAATCAAATATCATAATTTTGAAAACATTACAAATCAGACTCATTTGAATAAAATATCTGTTTTGCAGGCTAAAAATTCAGTTTTTGACAAAATGACTTCACTTCCGGTGATACTAAAAAGGTTAAATTAGTTCTATGAAATCGTAAATGGCATAAGACATCATACGGTGAAAATTTTGTGAAAATCCAATAATAACTGATTCTTTTAGAGCCAAAATAAAGTAAAAAGTGGCTTGTGGAAAATCGTCCATTTCTCTGCAACCGTACAAGTTAGAAACCATTTTGTGGTATCTATATGATCGTATGGGTTCATTCTATTTGTTGATGGGAACCAAATTTCATAATTCTAAAAATATTACAAATAATACTCATTTGAATAAAAAATGTATTTTCAAGGCTAAAAATTCAGTTATTGCCTAAATGACGTCACTTCCGGTAACAGTGAAAGTGTTGAAATGGTTTGGAATAGTCGACTGTGGCAATAGGCAACAGACAGTGAAAGAAAATTGAAAATCGAATAATAATTGATTCTTTTACAGCCAAAATAACGTGAAAAGTGACTCATGCAAAATTGCCCATTTCTCGGCAACTGCTTATATTACAAACTAAATTTCACATACATTCTCTTTGTATGGATTATTGCTACAAGTTTATGAAAGTATCGAAGAAATATTTTAATATATGAAGACACTGGATGGGTTGTAAATAGCTTATTTTACCCCTTTTTTTACCTTTTAACCGAAATGGCCCGAAAACAAAATCGAAATTAAAAAAACTGAGTCCGAGATTTTGTGCACCTTTACAGGGCGCATCTTTTGAGTAAGATCAGACTAGTAGAAAATAGTATTTGCTTTCAAAATGTTGTACCGAACTGTCAATATTGTAGTTTTTGCTGAATTTACGCCACTTCCGGTGCCTACAGGAAACTTTACCGGTAACAAAAAAAATGGCATTTTGAACCACGGAACATATGAACATGGTTTTATACAAATTGAACAATAAATAATTAATGTAGGACTGAAAAACTGAATTAGCCAATGGCGGCCAAGGAAAATTACGGAAACAAAAAATGTTGACATTTTTGTTCAAATCAGATGACTCTTTAACCTTGGTTAAAATGTCATATAAAAATATTAATAAATAAAAAAGTTTTTTGTAAAAATTTAAATTTTCAAAATTTGGCGCCTAATATCTTCCAAGATTCGTCGAAAATCAAAAATCAAAAGTAACATAGCTATGTCCCCTGTTTCTGGCTATGTCAAAATGCATCATATGCTAAAATCCAATGATTATTGTTAATATTACGGCAATATTTCAAAAAACGACATTTTCGGTGATTTCGGACATTTCGCAATGTCGCAGAATGCCGGGAATAGCTTTAATCTCTAAGTCACACCCACTTTCCCAGTAAAAATGAAGACATTGTATCGATCCGACAAGAAGTTGCTGAGATATAAGCAAATTGGAAAAAAAAAATAATAAGAAGAAGAAGAATAATAATAAGAATAATTTTTACAAAAACAATAGTGTTTCACACAAGCTACGCAGTGTGAAACCCTAACAAAAGTCAAATTAAAACAAATGTTTAAGTTTAATCAATATATTCAGATCCAAATGAATACGTACGTTTCTCATTATATCATAATGAGATATAAGAGATATAACCATAAAAAAAAAATAGCCTAAAGCAAAAACGCGACAAAAATCCACAATAAATGGATGAACACCGTAATACGAAATATGTAATTTCTCTGTAATCATGACACCATTTCAAAATACCATATAGTTGAAATTCTCGGCGAACTAATTGATGTACAGAAGCTGTCAGAGGACAGAGGGGTGGGAGAGCTATGATAATTATTACTAATTACATTTCTATATCCATCTTATACTAATGATAAATTCGGTCACATGAAAATAACGTCAACAGTTCGTGTGGTGTACCTATTAGGTACATTGCGTGAGCTAATTAGGTCAAAGAATAAGAACTTTTTGTGTCTGATTTTATATTCCCTTTGTTCAATACGTAAATACTTATCTGCCATTCCAACAAGACCTACCCTAATTCATCTGCATGTTTAAAAGATACATTAATTTTGGTCATGGTAAGGTTGTGACCTAACCTAGTCCATGCATACATATCAATTCCGTAACCTATAGCTCGGTAAATTCTGGTTGTCGTCAAGTTAAGTAACCATACTATAAGCGTTAATTGATAAGGGGACTGGACTCGCGATTAGTTTGTCTTTGGAGTGAGATTTGTTAAGCCCTGTTTCCACTTGTCAAGGCGGGCCAGTGTTGGTGGACAAAGACAGTGAATGTTCGATGGGACAAAAAGCAGGGTTCACCTGTGTATATATCGAGTCGACAATAACCTCGGTCTCTAACATAGCACTAGGTATCTGACCATAGACACTAGCGTTATGCTAGTCTCAAAATAACCAAAGTGTTGTGTTAAAGTTCATTGCTTTCATATGATATGATATTTAATTTATTGTTGCAGATAGTGATAATACAAAATTGACTGCATCGATCGTGTAATGTCACGTGACAATCATGTGTCTCTAGAGACAAGAGTTGCTTCCACTAACAATAATTCTCTCAATTCTTTAAATCTCCATTCAAATTGAAACGCGAATTTTTATTAGAAAAAGAAAACAACTTTTTGTCGATATTTGATTACTTGAATTACTTTTTCATCAGACCTCAATAACGTTTTCTTGCATAGTGTCATGATGTATTTTTTTTTATCTCGGCATGTTAAAGTAATAGACTGAACACGAATAGAACTCAAAAGTACAAAATGATTTAATTGATGCACTTTCTTAAAGAGACAATTCTCAATGTGCTGCTTACTACATGTTTGTCTAAACAACGTAAGGTTGGCCACTTCTAAATATCCACTTTGTTAATTGTCAAATGAAATTGTTTCGGTCATACGTTTGTATGTGTCAAGGAGAAGGGTAGTCTGTCCAACATCGTGGGTTTTATTCCGGTCGTCCGAATTCTCCGCAACTGTTTAAGTACCCTAACGAGAATCATTGAAATACATTTTTACCATTATATTAGTTCTGAAAAAAACCTAGTTTGATTCGAGTGGACATTAAACACTCCGTCTTCAGAAGCCCATTTGGGGAAGAAAAGTATGACATTAAATCCAATTCTATTTCATATCTTGCTAAGTTGATGAATCAGTACAAATAGGGTATTTTGTGTGACGATCTCTTAAGCAAGGGCTTTAGGTCTTAGTGTGATGTTTTCTATCAGTATCGGAAGAAAACTCTCCATGGAGCTGTTAAAATGATGCCTGGACGACACGAGACTCTTATGAAATATCGATTTAAAAAACTTTTACATTATCTGAATCTCATGGGTTTACTTTCTATCACAACAGATATACTTTGTTTTATCTGACCTAAAATATACTCTTATATTTAAACTAATGTCCTTATTGTGGTTAGATGAATACATATTGAAATTTAGTCACAGTAATTGTTAAAAAGCCTAGACCTCTTTGATTTGATTCAGTAATAAAATTATCATTTTCGCTTGATTTGTTTTCTGGGATCTCCATCGGTCTTCGCTAAAAACTCTCTTTTGACAAAGTCAGTATTTATATAGTGTTGATTTGTGTTTTCCAAATTCGACAGAGAAAGCAATCAAACTAAAATAACTAAATAAACCAACTCCCGCTTAAATGTCCAACACAAAGTTTTAGTACTATAAAACATGCCCGAAGTAACAAGAGCAGATCAACCGACTTTAGTATTTTTTGTATATCTAAATCAAAGAGATGTATCCCCTTTGGTTAAGATAGTTGAGATATACTGTAAATATTCAAGCAATGATTACTAGACACGCTATCTACGCGTCCTTTGATGGGCACATGGATAGGTGTTCCTTCTGGCTATACATTGCTGAATTGCAACAGGGTTGACTTCTTAATCTTAAAACCCCCTCGAACAACCGGACTTCTTATAAAACTTAGCAGGGGCATTAGCTATTCCGAAAGGAAATATGAAAATTCTTGCTAAATATGTTAAACAAAAAACTGGAAGTAACTTACCTTAGTTGTAAAGGAAATATGAAAATTCTTGCTAAATATGTTAAACAAAAAACTGGAAGTAACTTACCTTAGTTGTAAGAGAGATATTATAATTCCCACACTTGACACATGTTAATTTTTCACAATCAACACACATATTAGATCCAGTAGTTTTATTACTTAAGTCACTAATTGTTTCTTTATTACATATTGGACACGTCACTGGTCCACATTCATTTAACTCAGTTAATGAGGCTTCCCTTTCTATTCTCGTCGCATACTCTATATAATCCTCTTCTAATTGCCTAAAATATAAATAATATGAAATATTTTAAATATCAAGCAGGGGTTCTGCTGGCTTGTTGCAACTGCTCCATTTACTATTACATGTATATAATTAGTGATGATATTTTACGTTGGCCTTTTGTCAGATATACTGTCTGTGTTGTATTGGTGTACAATGTTTTATATTGATATACTGTTTGTTCTATGTTTTGTTGAGATTATAAGTAAAGTAGTTAAGTATCATTTGTTCTTCAAAATAGATAGATTTAATTGTATAAATGCACATATTATTGGTTCTGTAGAAATTATCTATGCAAGTTGTTTGTATTGTGTACCGTTGCGTATATGATTTGCTGAGCCACTAAAGCACAAAGTGATACAGCGTTGGGATTAATTGCATAATTTGCAAACAAAATGTCCACATTCATTTGACATTTAAAACAAGTTTTTTGTTACATTATCTGATGGAAACAATACTGATATACACCCCTTGAGGTTGTTTTGCGTCGTATTTATAGTGTACGATAATGTTATGAAAGAAATTAAATGTTATGAAAGAATTATGATTTAAACCCAACACAAATGAACTTATGTATGGCATAAGCTATAGTGCTTAAACATATCGGGCAGATTCTAATACTGTTCCTCAACGTTTAAGTACAAAACACACCAGAAATCAAAGAAATAAAAAATAAATCCTAACCTCCGGAAACACAAGCAAGGCATCTTTTGACAACCTATTTCCCACAACCGTTCACAAAAATACTTTTTAAGACACCAAACCACATTTATCTTAAAATAAACTTAATCTTATAGCCACTAATTAGGGATAGTTCTAAACCAAAATAGTATCGGCGGATATAAAACACCACCGATGGCATTAACACAATTCTGGAGATAGGAGACTCTGGACACATTCAGTAACAATACTTGAATCCAAATTAAGAGAATCGCCAAGGGATTAATTCTAATGTTCACCAATACAAGCAGGACTGACAATTTCTTTTCTGGAAATGTTACAAATTCATGTTTAGTGTTGAATGGAATAATTCACTCTTGCTAGAATTCCTGGTATCACTCCATATTTTTTGAGTTGACAAAACGCACCACTTCTAATTAACATTTAGTTACAAAATAAATCCCCCAAACTGCATAGTGAATCACAAAGTCTGATCCAAGTACGGTAAAGCACGAGCACGTTAAGTTAAGCAGACAGATTAAAATGTCCTAAAAGTAAAAAGAAGCTGCGTCGTCAGTACCACAAGTAGCCTCTATATTTATACCGAGGACGCTGTGTAAATGGAGCTGAATTGTCATCGTTATTATCATAATTAGTCGGTGTTAATTATTGTGTGTTACCATGTTACCATGTTCAACATCATGAATAACTTGACCTTTATTATTCTAAAATAACTAGACTTTTTATGGTCTATACATAGTACAGCACTTGATGAAATAGCCTGTACGTGTAACTTAGAATTCTGACTTTGAAATATTCTAATGGAATGGAGTAATGTTTCAAAGTCATTTAAGTATTTAAATAACAAGTTAGAAAATGATTAGAAGCCGGTTATAATTTACATTTTTTGAAAATCTGATACCACTTCACATTTGAAGACTGCACATAGCTACTAAATTTGTCTTTGTACTTATTTTAGTGTTTCGATGTGAACTTATAAATGAGAATGGTTTAATTCTACACCCGTCACCCCTCTCCTCTCAGTATATATGTCTCTTTAATTTTTAATAGTTTATAAACAAATTGTAGTGTGCCATCTGTGAGTTTGCATACACTGTCCGGGACATCTGACACGAAAAGAAATGAAATGGTATTGATACGACCCTTGATAACCAATAAGTTTATTGGTATGCCTTTAATGTTTGTTTGTGCGTGGGGTCTTTAGCAGTGGGGTAGACAAGACAAATGAAATTAAATGGGGTTTAACGTCCTACTCTTCTGTACCTAGCCTGGGCTAATGGAAGACGGGGAGACCAGGCAACCCATAGAAAACCCACAAACTTTGATACACGATTTCTTTTCATGTACAAACATTGGATTGAAACCATGACATTCGGGGTACTCGTAACTATCTTTCCCCACCTGGACCACATATATTTTAGTTACATCTTTTCCTTTACTTCCTGCTTGCCAATGACAGCATCTAGTCGTTCGGATGGGACAAAAAGTCGAGGTTTCCCATAGCACACTATGTGCCCTAGGGCTCCGGCTTCATTAAGCCATTCGGTGTAGAAGAGTAGGACGTTATTTCCCATTTCATGTCTTTTCTGGGAATGTGTTTCTTATGCCGTAACACTTGTACACGCTCCGAAAAAGGTCAACAGTACTATGTACCATTATCATAAGTACAAGTTGATTACATGCGTCGCATTAATTATTTTCCTAGATATGAATATGACAGATAACATTTCAACCTATAAACCTAGAGAGAACAGTTCCAGACACTGATGCCTTAAGAGAATATTGGTAATTATTGTTACCATGGTTTCATAAACATGTCTGTATGATAAGCTGGTCATTACTAGCCCGTTGAGTGGCCATCATAAGCGGTATCTAGGGATACTTAGATATATATCGACTGACCGGTAGGACATATAGCTTCAATAATTCAGCATGCGTAATCTTATTTATGATCCACTTATAGTAACGGATAGTTAGTGCGTTACTCATGTCGATGTATTGATTGTGGAGATTTGAATGTAAATCAGATCTAGAGTTAAAGCGCCTTAAACGGATTTCACAAAAATTATTGACTTCAAAGTTTTCAGTTCACGTTCATTGAAATCAGGTGATGCACACTTACTTATAGACAAGGTATTGTTTGTTTCATTCCCTTTTCAACGCAGTCAGACCAATGGTAGAAACGCGGTTGCTCGTTGCTAAAATCAATGTGAATATAAGCGTACTAAATCGCCGAAGTCGGTGGTCTTCTAGGTTCTCTCTTAAAGCAGTCAAAACCTTATTATTTGGGTCTAAAAAAAGTGTTGGTGTGGGTTGATACGGTTAAATAGTTTCTTAAATTGGTTAATCCCAAAATGACCTAGCTTGTTTGAAGGTTATTATTTTGTTATAATTGCACCTCGGGGACCATACATTAAACATTAATCTGGTTTTGACAATGAGCTGTCCCGACCTATGAAAACCGCGTTAACCTCATTTCGTTTCATTTCATTTTTCTTGTGCTAAGATAAAAACAAAAGGTTGTCGATACTGTCAATAGCCTGTCTGTGATAATTATAGGTAAATGGGCGACTAATGAGACGTGACTATTGATTATCATTAAAATAATGACGAATGTCGACATATTATTGATGACTGTTCTCTTCACACCGCAAGTAATTGTCTTATACAATACTGGCTACTTGGACTCCAATGAATGAGAAACGGCACCAAGTGTTTTACAGAGAGATTGAGTAATCGCACCCTGCCTTGTGAACGATACTATTCCATACCAAATGGGACGAGGATCGGGTATTCCAGACGACTCACTTACTACTATTTACATGAAAATAGTCGTATTCTACATTGCCTGATATTAAATGAAACTTATTAACAGAACAATTGAGGGAAAGAGACAAATGGGTGTAACGTCCACTCGACAGAATCTAGGTCCTTTCGAGGCTAAAAGTTTGGTTGGGGAGGCAGGATTTGGTGATACTATTAAACATGGTCATAAAATACATTTCCAACGAAATAAACACACAATTACCCATCTCAGTCAAGCATCTTGTGCAAACGTCACAGATAACCTTCTTTCCAGTCGTAGTTTTTATTTTGAACTTGAGAATCAGCTCCGAGAGCCGGGGAACCCATTTTCAATATATTATCATCAGAAAATATGAGATTAACCAGCAGTATGTTCATATTATTAACCATGCGATAACCCCGACGTCACAGCCGCAAGCCAGAGGTGACCGGCCAGCTAGAGGTCGAAGCGCGGCACTCTAGACCACTAGGCCATCCAAACCCCCAATCTGCTAAGAACTATACTGTAATCAATCGTAAGAAATTTCTTGACAAATAAGATATGCCGCCAAATTGACTTTATTGTATACAGCCTTATGTTAATCAGACTGATTGTTCTACAGAAATTGACATTATTATTTCACATCACAAAAATTGAATTGAAATTATTAGTCAAGACCAGTATTTTTTTCACTACATACGTCATCAAATACAGATTCACTTTTCCTTATATCTTTCAATTAGTGCGTTGTGAAAGTTACGAGACAATTCAATTGAAGGTGTTTCGACGTCAAACGTCGATTGAACATAATAAGAAGTCCCTATGGGGTGGCGGGGGCCATAATGAGATAGAGTCAAGTACAGTCTAACCTTTGTAATATAATTGACCTTTTGTACCCAGCACCAGTGTCTGCATAGCGTCATTAAGAGTATGTATGACATATCAAACATGGGGGAGGCTGAGAACACGCAATACATTTTGTCTTAATCTATCTTTAGTTTACTGATAGTGTTGGCGAAAAGATTTTCTAGAATCGGGACAGGACTAGATGAATGCATTCCAAGTTAATACAAATACATATACAAGACATGCAATCAGGCATTCACAGGATTGAACAACTCGTCGACAATTTATTTTGGAGATCAATATACGGTAGCGTTTATTTCTATGGTTACGTGTGAAAATCAAGGGTGTGGTGGGAGGGGAGCACTGTGCCAAATAACACTCTTTGTACCCTACCTATTTGTAGCCTATATGTAACCGCCTTTAACCAGCCAATTTGTACTCAGCACTGCCGTTTAACCTGTCTTCCGAACGGCTAGACACACTTTCCTCGTTAGTCACGAATTAGTGTGAAATGTTAAGACAAAATGAAATTAAAGATATTCCTAATATTATTATTTAAAACAGGTTTCATTTCGTTTGTTTCATTTCAGATGCAGTTCAGCAGTCAGAAACGAACCGAACCAAAACTGTAATTCAATTTCGTTTAAATTGGTAATTTCTCTAAAGGATGACGTCAGTTATATTAAAAACATGATTCATGTTGCTACTGCATATTGGGAATATCAGAATTAGACACCAAGCGAGATGAATATATATATATATATATATATTCCCACGTGAAACTTTATGCAATTCTCTGTTACAAAATTCGGTCGTGTGTTATACAAAGGGTGTCAACTGGCAATGGTATAAAGCTGACAAAGCCATAGTTTCCAGAGACCCAACATGGCAGTCACGATAAAATAGCACACTGGCTTTAAAATTTTGCTTGTGATTCTCTTTTACAATTGAAGGAATGAACTTACTGGATTGATCACTATACGCATGGCGCATTTTAATAGAGCAGTCAATAACATTCTCATGTTGCCGGTGTTTATGGAAATGAAATGAAATAAAACGGGGTTTAACGTCCTACTGTTCTGCGCTGAACTATTTTCTAGAAGCTGTATTAATATTCGTTAGTGCGAGGGTAAACCTATAGAAGCTTTTTGGTCTGATGTTTAGTCTCTAGAGGCTGTAATTGCGAGAGAACGTCTCTAGGAGCATGGGTGTGCAAGGGTTGACCTCTAGAAGGTTAGGTGAATTGGTTAATCTCGAAACTATATACGGTGCCAGTTACCCGTCGTTTTGCTAACAAACAAAATGATTACATCATGGGTATTTGCTCGATTTAGAAATATAAATCTGAGATGGGCCAATTGACTACTGTCTACCTATGGTAAACTATACAAATAATGAGGGAAATATTGACTAAACAAAATAATGATGAATGAGGCTGTTAACCAATGTCTCCGGTGCCATATTGGAAATGGCGAATTCTCTACATCATTTGTCGGTTATAATTGAGCCAATTTCTAACCGGAAAATAAACACGCAATCATTATGAAATGATAAATTAATGGTTCAATACATTCATAATTAATTAAATATAAAGAGTTATTTTTCTTGTTTGAAGTTTTTGGTTTGTTTTTGAAGTAAAAGTCTTATTTTCTTCAAAGCTATATTAAAAGCACATAAGAAAACTTCAATTACTAATGTATTACTTTGTTAAAAGCCATCTTCTATTTCATTAATTGTTCGCTTTGCATTTATGGAGCTTCATTTGAATACCTTTTAACATCAATTATGTCCTACAACGTATTTAATTACTAATAGCTACTTCAACTACATGTATTAAATGAAATCAAGGCCTTTTGATTATCTTTGATGTTTCCGAATAAGTTCAATAGCACCCAATGCTCGTGCAAGGATCTGATTAACATGTGGATGTAGATTCTTTTTCACCCGGCTTTGGATTTATATTACCATTGTTAAATTGCATAACTTACTCTTTCAAGTACTTTACTGATATTTTCGAATTCGTTCGTTGAACTTTATATTTAGAATACTGGCTGGTATCGATTATGGTTGACTGGTACTGTCGGCCATGTTTCGGGTAGTGCCGGACTGGGTCCACCTGTCCA
This sequence comes from Patella ulyssiponensis, assembly GCA_963678685.1. Classification (NCBI taxonomy): domain Eukaryota; kingdom Metazoa; phylum Mollusca; class Gastropoda; family Patellidae; genus Patella; species Patella ulyssiponensis. Next base: position 19,714,679 of record OY783232.1, read on the forward strand.
CCTGTCCGTAACAGATGGGCCTAGGCTCATTTAAAAAGAGGGCCTAAGCCTATACAGAAAAAAGAAAAAAGTGAAATAAAAAAGAAAAAAAAAAGGGGAAGGACAAGACAGGAGAAAGAAAGGATAGGAAGCTTTGGTCTGAAATGCTTGGAAGATGGGTTTGAGGTTGTCAATTTTCAAAATTTTCCAGGGGGGAGAAGCCTCACAGGGGGAGAAGCCTCGGATGCTCGAGCTCCTTCGGCGCGCTCGTGACACGCCTCCCACGCGTACTTGTGTGGGCCTTGGTCAATGACCTGACAGGTGGGCCTTTAGCCCATCAGTCCGGCACTGGTTTCGGGCTTTCCAATTTACTGTATTGCATAATCGCTATAAACCAAATATCAACTTCCATTAAAGTATAGTTTTGAGCTAAATAGCAATATGTGGATATCAATCATACACAATAATGTTAATTTATAGTTCATGTTTCATCTAAAGAAATATATGCGATGTCACAACTGTTTCGCAAGAGTTTCGAACCACAATAATAATATGTTCTGTCACAAATGTTTCGTAAGAGTTTAGAACCATAATAATATGTTCTGTTAAAATTACATGATTTTTAAACAAGTGCATGAGCTCTGATCACTGGACCATTTCTACCATCATCATGTTTCGTTACAAAACGATCAATAAGACCAGATCTAATAAAATGCTTTGTTCTATTTATAAACCCTTGTGACTATTGGACCTGTCAATAATCTCACTCGATATTTTCCCCTGTCCTTGTTACGCTTTCATAAGTTTACAATCTTTGATAAAAACCACTGATAATTGACTAAAAACTCTTCTTATCGATTTCCGATATCCACAAAAATATTGTCATCCGGTTCGACTCTCAAACAGATTCAATCAGTGATAATTTTAGATGTGTTTTTTATAGGAAGTCATTTCGTTACATGTTGGTCTTATTTTCGTTGGCTCAGCATATTGCATTATCAGCGATCTTTAAAAACACGGATGCTCTAATTAGATAACGAAAATAAATATAAAAACCCGGAAATGGGGTGTATTAGCGAATCAACGGAATTTTGAGACTAACACATGGTATTTTCTTATACATGATTTAACGTAGAATTGGATTCATCCCGGAGAGCAATGCAATCTTCCTCTCCTTCTCTTCGAAGTTCAACTTATTAGCACATTATAAAGATTTGACGTCCCATCAGAAGGGTTAGAATCTTATTTTGATATTTTCCAGGGATTTTGAAGATTATACTATCAATATCATTGATGTCTATGAACACTTTCATACGCTGTAAGCAATAATTCCTAGGGGACATTAAATAATAAGTCTACTGTCTACATGGGAGACTATCTAATAGTTAATACCAAACAGTAAAACTTGTATTAGGTGTTAATGGAAAATGCCGTCCCCATATAGACAGTGAATAAAGTAAGTGAACGATAAGGAACTTAAAATCGTATACCGTTGTCCCAGTGCAACATTTTGAAGTTCTGTGATAATTATTCGAAGATTGAAAATGAACTGGTTTTGCTGTGACAGGTTCAAGGCGTCCAAACTATTAACCAGCCGTATCCAGATAATCGTATTCAAATTCATATTGGAAAATGCGTATACTATGTAATGTCAATTGTTATCCGTAAATAATAGACCACAATTAATTATCCGAGTAACCCCATAACTACTTTTGGCTAAATTTTCTGATGTGAAACTTTCAGTCCAGGTAAATGGACTAGTAATTTACATTGACATAATAACAAAATGCGAATTCTGAAAGGGTTGCTTTAATCGTAAGATCGAAGGCCAACTCAAATTAGATCAAAATATTACAAGCTTTCTGTAGAAGCGTAATTCTCATCAGAAAAAACTCTGTGGTGCATGAAATGACCACAACTCCCAGTAGTATAACAAGGCCATCAACTCAATATGTTATCGGAAGTGATATCAACCTTCTCTTTTGATCATATCTAGAACTTATATGGATGGAGTTCAATGAAAATACCGCGAAATTAAGTAATGAAGGCCCAGTTAATAATGCGTTACACTATAGAGCACAGTTTTTAAAGTGTAAAAGTAGATGAAGCCATTGAAATAATTTTATATTTAGGATTCAATAGACAGATTGTAACATCGCTACCGTTGTGTTTGAATGGAACTACGTCCACCGTAAACATTAGTTCTCCCATCGTATGACTGGAACGAGAGACATTAGATCGAATGTCTGCTTAACAATCCAGGTGGTGTCGGGAATAACAAATGGGTTGGCATGTTCAGAGATTCCTTAATAAAATATTTATAATCGGTGTTTTGGACAAGTATTATTCTCATCGCTCCCATATAAAAGTACATCACATTGGAATCGCTGTTCCGATCTGCTACCATTGTGTTGCTGCATTGAGCATCGTGATTATTATTATAAAACTGTTATAATACGCAGATAAAACTATAATTCACTATTTATTTTGATCATGTACCATATCAAATATTGACTCTATACAATTATACATAAACACTGTACTATATTGACCTTTACATATTAAAGTGCGATTCAGTATGTTAAACTTGGTCATCTAAGATGTTCGATTTAATTATTTAGCCTAATATTTATCTTTCTGATTTTACAGGGAACTAAGCCCCTTTATTTAATAATATGTATCCTGAGAATTGAAATTCACTTATGGTATAGAAAATTAAAACAATAATTGTGGGGACTTTCCTCGGATGTTTTTGAACAACACAGCTGCCTATACTCGACACCCGTAACTAATGAGCCCAATATTTTCGAAGATGATACCACATGGTAAAGGCTAATATAGGCTACCGGAGCAACGAAGAGAAGAAATTGAATTTTTGCAGGTATTGAGCAATGTGACAAGAATCAAATATTTCTCAGAAAGTTGTCAACATGTCAACCGAAAACTATATTGGGATACGTATCCAAAAGGCTGAATTGCTCCTTAAACTACCAGTAATATGATGGACAGCCGTGATTACTAGATTTGATGGCACCAATGTAAACATGGCAATATCCAGATCAGCGATAAATCAACAACTCTACTGGATAATAGACGATTAACGTGATTTAGTCACGATTCTCCAGTTACTATTACTTCTACTGTAGAATTTGAAAGATACTCTTAACCAAACCCCTATTCTTTTAGATACACACACAAAAGTACAATATGAATGGACTGTGTCTGTTCCAAATATAAACAGACATCAACTCAATTCTCTATACGACTTTGTCAGTTTCCATCAAAGGATTATTTTTTGTCAACATTTTGGAGTGATATTTGGGACCTTTAAAACAGTAACTGGAGCTACTTGAGGTATAATTTAAAACTGTCTACTGGTGTACGCCGTGTTAGGAGTGGGAACAATGTTAGGACTGGGTACACTATGTTAGGAATGGGTACACTATAAACAGGGGACATGCGCTATAAAAAGGAACGTGTACACTATAGAAAAAAATGATTTATTAATGCAATTATGCCAAGGTAAAAAGCACACGAATTATTAGCAAAAAACACACAACACGTGGCTAAGAAGTTCACACTCGGAATGGAACTGGATGTCCGCCTCCCTCACATGGTTTTGGCGTGACGTAACTATGATGATGTAGAATTATAAATGAAGGTTGTACACTAGGGCTATGAGAAGGAGAGTGCGATGGTATGCCCACCGTAAAAAAAACCCACCCATAACCACCGTATCTACACCTGAATAGTATGCACATGATAGTTTATAAGTTTTGCACTTTCAGAAACATACCCTGAATCGTTTAATTTAAGCTCTCAAAAAACCCAATACCCGAAAGAACAAATGCCAAGATAACACAAGGAGATTCATTCTTTACATGTTATGCATATTGTCTGTGGAATGATTCTGGGCAGATTTGTATTGCCTCTGATTTATGTATTTAGCCCCCCTCCCTCGGTTCCTGGAAGGCGATTATCATTGTACTGCAATAGATCGATATGCAATAACGCTACCCAATTGCAATTCATATATTCCATGTCTTGGGACCCTGCTCAGAATATTTCAACTCCCTGTGATGCTGTAAATATAATTTTCTTATAATAGAGAGATGATATGTATTCAGAATCCATCGATTTATTCACCTCGGGAGTTCCAGCAAATGTCAGATCATTCTAACCTATTCAAACAATTCTCAATTAGCTTACAAGATACTCATTTAAAGGGATACGTTTACGTCAAACACAGTTTAATATTCGTAAAATGATTGGCGGTACGTTACTGATATGCTGTAGCTCAGATTACAATCAAATTCTGGTTCCTGGTTCTATGAAAAACTAAATAACAAAGATTGCCCTTGCTTACTGCTGCTTTGATAACACCTGGTGTCTAATATGGCAGGTCTCATGTAGACAATTCACTTCCTGAATCTTATTTTGTTGTTTGTTAACAAAGATTTTGCTTCTCGTTTTTTTTAAAATGAAAATCGTCTATTGAATTGTTTTCTTTGTTCTTCATAGGTAAGAATAAACTCTTTAGATTCCACATTAATATGTAGATGTGAAGAGGGCATGTTCTGTTTACGTGCCGTTGCTTCATTTAGTTTATTTTGTTCACTGGAGTTTCATTTATTTTGCCCACTTTAATATGTAAATATAATGATAGTATCACCATCAGTCTAGACATCACAAATATATCACCTTCATTTATCCCTCATAACAATATAAAATTGATCTTAAATACCAAATTCTAAATCTCTCTTTCTCTCTCATTCCGTTTATTCATATATCTCTTATCGTTGACATTTGATATTAAATTGGCCTTTTTTTATGTCTGTATAAGCCGAATCAGTTATATTTATAAATCATTATATTGTACAGTTAAATTATCAGATAACGTGATTTACATTTAGTGCCTATATACCGAGTCCCAGCGTGATCGATTTTTTGTACATTCTCGTGAAACCCCTTTTTGCACTTGATGCAGTTACAGTGGCACGGGTGTCAACCGACAAAGCAATTCAAATATTAATGAATGTACTTTTTATTTGAATCGGGCCATATATATTCTCCATATTTCCGATCGATGCTAAGATACAATATATTCATGTTGATTACTTCCAGAAGGCCTATTTCACAAACAATGTTTACATAAAAATATTCTTAAGGATTACTTTAATTTGTAACTCCCCGACTACCTACTGTAGGAAATAAAATGACTTGACGAAATCTATCCATAAATATTGGCACTAATTTGAATTCGATATTTATTATTTCAGCTTATGAGTTAAACTTTAGTTGTGTTTAAAAACCAAATTGAAAAATCCGAAGTGCTATTTAGTTCTATTCCCCACCGCACAATTTGCTTCTACGCTACATTAACAACAGACGTCTTCAACTGACTTGTACTTTAAAAAAACACATTTGGCTAGTGACATTACACTATCTGGCTCAAGCCTTAATACGTGTCACGCAATCCTAAATTAAGCTATGTTTAAGCTAAAGTTTTGAACATCTTCATCAACCCGGAATAACAGTCACGCAATTAAAATATTAATTCTACTCAGCCACTATACGTTTTACAGTTTTCTGACTATAACAACACAACCATTTAAATAAAACATAATGATTGAAATTGAGATTGGTGTTATGTGTTATCCCCATCTATAGAACTAACTGCCTGTATCACAGGAAAATCTAACTATATATACTACCAATATAAACAGCATAAAGAAATAAAAAAAAATCACACTGAGCTAATAGTCAGGGTTAGCTACAATCCACGCGACTATCGTGTGTTTCATATTTTAATGTTCATGACCTCGTTTTAGCACTCAGATTTCTAACGTCTAATCGTGTTATCAGAACCATTACGGTGTTTCGTTTAAGCCCAATGTAATCTGATTAAAACACAGATCCTATTTCGTTTCGTTTGTTTATAGCTCAAAAATTTGTTTTACTTGTCTTCACTACACTAGAACCAGGAAGAGTTGTTAAATAACCCACACTCTGAATGATCTGCGGGATTAGTCAATACAGTGGTCTGCTGAGCCTCGTTCTTGTGGTCTATACCGCTTAACTGTGGGTAAACATTTGCAGCGATTGAAAACAAAATAAAATGAAGTAAAGGGTGTATTTCGAACAATCTAATTAACACACAGATCCTATTTCGCTTCGCTTTTTACAGCCTTTACTACATTATGATCTGGAAGAGTTATTACATTATATTACCCGCGTTCTGGATGATGTGAGGGATTACACAATGAAACACTCTGTTTCCGCAAGTTTTTGGTTCACGGGCCTTTGGGCAAATCACCAGAAACGTTAACGTTGATTGATTAATGTGTGTATGCCACGACCTCCACTACAACTGGTCAGATCTTCATGTAGTGTAGGTCATCGAAAGTATTAAAAAAAACGAAACGGAATATAGATCTGTATCTTAATCAGATTGTATTTCCAAATACCCACGTGAAACACTGATGATGATTGGTTGATCGAATGCATGGGTGACATCTGACGCGAGCTCCCACTACAATCGACCGGATCTTCGAGTAGTGAAGGTCATCGAAAGTATAAAGAACGAAACGAAATATAGATCGCTGCGAATCTATTTTAATCAGGTTGAATCAAACAGTAAGGCATCAACCATCAACCCTTTTGACACGGTTATAGGCATTGGTGTGAACAGCCTTTACAAGTTGGATGTATAACAGATTATAATCAAGATAGTATGATGATTTTTACACATGAGTGTTGACAGATTTTAATATTTTATAATAGCTTCCATCAGGTGTAACATTTACAGCCCATATAGTAAACTCTATATTGATCGATATTACTACCAACAGGAACCATTCCAAACGGACGGCATTATTTGGAGTCACAAAGTCAATTTTCGGTAAAGTCTGGTGAAGGAACGGAGTTTGACAGTCTAAATGGTTAGGGTGTTAGGTTTGGGATACGGGAACTGGTGCCACTATCCGAAGGTATTTGGTAGAAGTTGACAACAAGACACAGACAATTAGCTTATCCACTGGGCACCACTTAAAAAAATCACATTATTTTAAAACAAAAATCATGTTCAATAAATCCCAGCTAATGCCCATAATACAAAAACTAGTACACGAGAAAATTCCAATATTGGTAAGTGATACATGGTCTGGTGGCCATTTTCATTATTGATTAAATGTGTGACAATATTTTGAAAATGCTTTCACTTAAACATATATTATGCAGAGCAAAATCTGCCTATTGTAGGTCTTTCTTTAGGCCTGAACTGTTATAAAATCTATTAATTAGACATTAATTAACTTATCCAGACCATAATCAACTCTCGATGTCAAGGCTAGCCTGCGATGTTTGTTGAATTGTAGTTCGATTTGCTTCAAAATTTTCCTTCGTGATGAACGATTAAATGGATAATCGAGACTACTATTTTGTCTTCCCGACTTCAGTAATGATGATCGAGGCTAAGCGGAACTTTCATTCGCTTAGTTCTTGGTTCATAGTGGATCAATATGACTGAAATTTTCAGCAAATTGCCTTTACATTAGCTAGTTTTTAACTATTATAGTAAGAACTGCCAACTCGTTATCTAATCTCCCATAATGTATCTTTAATGTTTTATTCAAATGTTGTCGAATCACAAATGAGTGTAACAGTTACAAACTCTGTCTCATGCACGAAACCAGCTCAGTAAAATCTTCCTCGATCTGGCTATAACAAAACAGGGCAAATTAAAGTTTTGGCATTCTGACTCTGAGGAGTCGTAACGTCAAAATATTATTAGACGAAATAGCTTGTGATATTGACAAAGAAGTGAAATTGTCGAGCAATTTGTAGGCCATTAAATTGATTTGATGTTTGTTTAAATGCTCACTGTCAGTCGTAATAGCAGTTTAAATGGTGATATTATAGCTGGGTTTCACTACCTTCTCGTTTAAAATACTCCATAATAAGATACTACTAAATGATGACAATTTTAGCTAGCTTCCGATGTATTCTCTTTCGTTTTCGTGATTACAGTTCGTAGCCTCAGGGTTATCACTGATAAACGGTTCGCTTTTTAATCATGTGAATACGGTTCGTGACCTGAAATCTCTTACTGAATTTATCTGAAAAGATTGCTAAAGGTCTACAGACGAAACACACACGGGGCTACGTAGATGCCTAACGGGTTGTAATATATTTTATTTAAAAAATGGTGATACTTTTATCTACTTATTCATTAAAACTTGTATCATAATTTTATTTAATCACGCCCTATTTTTCTCAATAATAATATCCTTAAATTTTATATATTTTTCACAATATACCCATATATTTTAAATTTTCCCCACTGAAATTAATCTTTCATTTTCTAGCCAAAACATGCCCATCAGAAAGAAACGTCATCAGCTGCTGTCAACTATTGATTAACCAATCAAATTATCGGATATGTCTGGTTAAGGATAATCCCACCCGGCAATTGGAAAATAAATGAACGTTTTGAAGTGGTCATCTATTTATAGTCCTGACATTAAACGTTTTTCTCACTACGTGCCAAGTGGGTGCTTTCTGTTTGAAACGCATAATATAACAACTTGAATTGCAACCAATGTTCATTAAAACCTGTTATATTATCCATGATTGAAAATATACAAACAATATATAAATTTACCCATTTATATGCCACAGCTAATATTTCGAAACACAAGGTAATACTTTTATGAAAGTTTTGGACGTCTCGGGGCAATTTTCGAATTGACATGGATCACCGTATTATAGGGCGACGTTTAACTGAGACTATATGGAAAATTTGAGACAAATCATCTGTTAAGAGATTTTATTTTCAATTTATGGGGCGCCTACGATTATTTTGTACATATTATTCCAGTGTAATTAGAGATATTCATCTTTTTGGGATTGTGGGGGGGGGGGGGCTATACTGGATCTTTCAACGTTGTTCATAGGAAAGGAATTCTTTTTATAGGTAAATCTTAACTTTAGGAGACAATTCAGATTCGAATTCCCAAATGCGCGTATGACAAACACAGTATGAATTACTCGTGCTATTTTCTTGTAAGAATTATCACGAACGTTGCCGACAGAAAATAAATTACACAGAAGGTGTTCTGAATTTTGATCACCAAAGCGATGACTAGATAGATGTCTTGAGATGAAAAAAACCAAAGACGTGGCAGGGCGTCTATTTGCCATTCTACTTGACAATTGGAGATTGGCTTCGGTCCTCACAATAATGCCATATCGATTAGGATAGACGACGTTTTCTTCTTTTTTGCCTGATATTCCGTCGAAGTAATCTCCTTACTGAGGTTTTCCTGTGGAGTAAGTGGTGGCTAGAACTTAAAACAAATGAGAAAAGTAGCGGGACGATAAGGATTAATTTGAATAAGGTGATGTTACACAGTTTATATGGCGGATTTAAAAATACCGTGTTTGTCTGATTGTGTTCACACAAAGAAAAATAAATAACAAGATTTTCAGAATACACGCATAGCAAAACAAACATACAACATAGTAGACAGCGGAAACATAAGCAGAAAGAGGACGAAAAGGAAATAGTATTTATGGACACAATATTGCAGATTAGAATGCACATTTATAATGACTTCTATAAGAGTACCTAGGTAAAAGTTGTATTCCAATCGGTCAAGTTCAGATTACTTTCTACTGATTTCTTGCCGCCATTTTGTTCTTTCGTAGAAAGTCAACCAGCTACTAAACTATAGAGAAAATAAACAGCTTTCAGGCACCATTTTTGTCAAATATGAATAATTACGAGGACTGTTAGCTTTCTAATACATTGAGGTTTTAACGAAAATATCCGCAATCCAAAAGTAGAACAAAAAACCCCCAGAAAACAACCACTATGTAACTTTCCTACATATATACCCTAACTACGTGCATATGTAAATATCGACCAGTATCATACACCAGGTAGTTTATACTTTTTCTTCCCAGAAAAACCATCGTTACTTGGCAGAAAGAATACTGACTAAGAGCTTTTTACGGCGTTTTGATAATTTTATATTCATTATCAAATTGTTTATCTCACGTTTGCATTCATATCTCACTAACAATGGCGATATTGTTTTTATGAAACAAGAATTCAAATGTTTCGCTCAAAATAAATTTTACATTTCATATAACAATAAAGCCCAACAGTTTATTTCGCCATGTGCATATTATCCAAACATTAAATTCAATTTATGTGTACATATGTCTTAAAAATCAATTTAGAATATCATGGTCGCTCATTTGAAACACCTAATCAAATTATTTTCGTATGTAAAACGTTGGGTAAACATTATTCTCGTACATAACTAGAATGGCTATATTTGTTATTGATTGGGTTAGGAACACATGTGTACCTCGTCTCATTACTCTTAATACAAACCCAGAGAATTCCCAGAACGATTCTTCTTGTCGATAGTATTTTAGATATGACCCGGAAGTTAACATTTGACCCCCATACGTCAATGCATCATCTTGACGTCATCGAGTTTTTTCGAGTTAAATAGAAATCAACGGAAGCCAGACGATGAACCGCCGGATGAACTATTTAGAAACCGATAGAGATTATTTTTAAGAAGAGCATTCTCCTTCACGAACTAAGGCTTATACAATTTGGTTAGTATTTGCAACAATAAAATACTTTAGAAAACCTGAAGTTTAACATACGACTTCCATACGTCAATGAATGACGTTAAGGTCATTAAGTGCTTTGATTTCAATAGGAAATCAACGTCCAGGAGACAGACGATGAACGGTTTCTGTTAGTTTATTTAGAGATAAATCTCTAGATTTAAAACAGTTATTATCGTAATTCACATGTAAACTAAAAAATCGAACAATATCCAGTATACTTGTTTCCTATAAATATCTTCATAATGTGGAAAAGAGAGAGATTTTATCTGTTAGTGTAAGCACACGCTGTCCCAGGCATAATATTAGCCACCTCGGTTGTGTACCGGGTATGATAATAATGAAACGTTATATTCCTTAATCATAAACGATATTGAAAAACATAATCAAAGTGTTAGACAAGATTTGATGAAGTGCTACCAGTTCCTGTTTATACGGCCATCCTAACCGAGACAACTACTTGTGACAAGTTCAAGCCCTGGTTCACCAGACACTCAATTAAGTCAAGTAGTTGATGTATTTAATTACTTGTCTTGAACAGACGGGATAATCGGAACTATGATTAGACTCGGACATTTAACATTCTTCTACAAGAGTTAAACAAAGAGTGGCGACGAGTTCGAGGCTCTTAAAGATCAACATAACTTGATCGCCAGTTTACTAGTGTGCGGTTATTGATAGATCATCCATCATGGTTGCTATTAAAAGGTTTCTGTATTTTTTTTCTTTGAACATTTAGTCTCAATAGTGGCGCGATCTTGTCATTTTGGATGAGAATTTAAAGATTTATTTCGCCCAACCAAATTGGTTTTACCATCATTACAAATCCATTCGGTTGCATCTTTAAAAGGGTTTAAGCCAATACGAGCTAGTAAAGGAATGGGGCTAGTGTGGGCATATGCTTACCCTTCGTTTGGGGTCTTGGGTTCTTTGATATGCGCGTGTACACGGGACCACGCTTTTTCGTCCCATCCAAACGATTAGACACTTATCCTTGTCGGACCCCCTGTCCTGCACCGTTGACAAGCGGCCACCACACAGGAAACCCCGGGAATTACAGGTTAGCCAACAGGCATTATACTAACTTAGCCCCTCGACTCTCAAAGCCAGTGTCATCATAATTGATATAGTTGTTCAGATGGAAAAGACAACGTTGGCAATTGGAATTCGGTAAGTGCAGGTATCGTTGTTGTATAGCTAGTGTTAGTCTGGAAATAAATGTAGTAATGGGTTGATTAGACATCAACCGCAAGTCCAACTGATATTTTGCAATTGTTTACACTTACGTTTTTATAATGTTGCTTATCTATAAAGCAATTATAGAGGAGATTATTTTATCAAATATTCAATCTGTGTCCTTCATGGTTTATTTAGACTTTTAACTTCCTTCATTAGATTCTCGTATAATTCTATATCGTACTAGTTTATTTTTTCATATCTAGATTTATTGATGTATGATGAACGTCATGTTGATTTTTGTTCCATCTCCGCCTGATTGTGGCCATCATCATTCATTAAATGAACAATTTTTATTTTTATTGGATAGAAAGTCATTAATTCATGTTACTGGTGTACACATGTATTAACAACAAACGTATTATGGAACATAATGACAAAAAGGAATGAAATGAAATAGATTTTACATCTACTTTTTTTGCACTAATCGGGTGCTGTGAGGAACATATTTCCCAAATAGTGGAGTTTCACCCTCTACTTTTATATGCGCGCCAACGGCTTTTTAAGCAATCCAATCACTTAAAGTGATAATTTCATATTTTCAAAGAAAGTCAAAACATAACTATTTCTACGTCTTTTGCTCAATAGGTTGTCGACTCACTACTATACGACCATAGGCATTATTCCCCACTCTTATAACTTATTAACACGGGAAATGATAACACAATTACCTCCCTTGATTTCTATTGCCACCATGCAATAGCTATCTTCAAACGTTTGAATTTGAAGTTGAAAATGACATTTTTGTCAATTTCTCAACTGGAAATAGTGAATTGTAGGATTAATAGGATTTTCTCTAACAAGGTAGGGCTGTTTATAGACAGCATCTATTTTAAGGCTTTATTTTAATAAATTTTCAATATATAACTTAAAAATATGAAATTGCAGCTTTAAACTATTAAGGCCCTGGATATGCCCGAGAATTTTGTTGCCAAACAAACGGATCGAACCCAAGACCCAATGTTTAGTGAGCAAACCACCTTGGCTCCACATAATAATAGATATCGCAAACTGAATTATTTATTTCACAGTTCATAAAGAAAATAGCAGCCGCGCTTTTCATTGTCATCTTCAGTTCCCCTGGTTCCTCTCATTTAAAACACCTGACACCTTCAAATGGATTTTAAAAGTTGATCTTTTAAAAGATATCTTGATATTATAGCTAATATGACATATATCATATTATGGAGGCTTTCTCAATAACATTTAGCTATTGATCTGGATATACACACGACGCAATTCTATGGAATACAGTTGCTGTTTATTACAGTAATTGATCCATTAACTTCATGTTTATTTCATGCTACGACTATGTAGTATGTCTTGTCCGCAGGTTTGTCTTATCAAGTTTGTTTGGCGGGTAGTAGAGGTATCCTGTTCTTTATCCAATACACTGTGTAGAATTATGGTATAATCTGATCCTTCGGGTCCGAATCTTTATTCCAATTACTAAGAAGTTCGCCTATTAATATTGTGGAATTATGGTAAACTGTATTAACTTTTAAGGTCCAAACAATCGCCCTACTAGCTTTAAAGTGTCACCGGGTGTAGTACACGGGTCAGAATAAATTTACTATTTCTAGAACACCTAATACCATACCGTTATTGCACATTCAGCTGTTCACCAATGACCGTAGTTTTCAGTTAAACAGTTTATTTCTGTGTGTCATAGAATTAGCCATTAAGAATTCGACCATCCATATTCAATTATATTCATTCACACAAACATATTCCTCGAATAATCAATAGAATAAAATCTCCAGATTTCCATGCATATCTGTCAAGAATTAGGTATAATTCCTGTCAGTCTGAGTTGATGGTTCCATTGATCGATCAACTTTCTATTAATGGAAATACGCTTCATGCTGATTTGAGGGCTTTGGGGCTAACAAATAGACGTAAAGATCCAGGAGAATAAACAATACGGGCACATTGTTCAACAAACAATTTTAGCTCTGTGAACTTTCCAACTAAAGTGGTACCAGGCCTTGCTTTCTCATACTTTCACTACCTCAATCTAACTTTATGAGCATATTTGTTTTTGAAATTTTAAATACAACTGGCTAAAGTAAATCAAATATGTAATCTATGTGGCCAAACATATTCAAGCATGTACATATTAGGCATTAGACTTGAACCACACACGACAAACTATTTTTGGAGTTACCTTAAAGCTTATTTTCATTTCACAGATTTATATTGATGGATTTATATAAGTTTACAAAAAATCAACCTGCGCCTTAATGTCTCTTTAATAAGTTATATTATTTTGTATTCGCATCTTTTTCAAATGTCCATACTTTGGTCCAAACAGATCGTTTATTGGAACTCCATTTTCGAGTTAAGTGTTGTTGACCATTCGACGTTTATGGGTCATGAACAATGATGGGGGTTACAACTGACATTTTTGCCATATGACATTTGTAAAGGAAAATAGTTTACCTAAACGTGTATCTTAATGTAGACGTGAGGGATTCGAACCTCATTTCCCACATTAAGTGATGTTCAACATTAGACGTATATAGACGTCAATGTAGATATTGATTCTAGCCAAGAGAAAATGTCTAGAGCAGGGGATAACAATAATTCCATTACTTTACCAATTCAACAGCTAAGTCCGTCATTCAAACGCCCAAATGTCATAGTTTGGATGCTGCTTGATTGACATACTAATCGCGACTGTAGACATTGTTATGCCAGTCTTTTCTGTTAATAAAAATAAGCCGGTTTGTGCTAGAATAGCAGCCTACGGGTGAGTAAGGAGGAAAGTTTTAATTTAAATTATCAGCTTTATCACAGTCTGTCTGTTAATCTGCCGTTCATGAACTCCACATGATTTATCTTTTCTATTGAAATCTAGTTTCTAGACCTTGTTAAGTTTGTTATTATTCCTGGAAGCGTGTAATTCAATCATATACTCTGTTTTCTTTTCCTATGTCATCGACGATTCGTCGTAGGTTAATTTGGTCGTCTCTGCAGAAAGAAGCACAAGAAAATCGTTATGGCCAGCAATGTCACACATTTCATCTCATTAAGATCCAATCTGTTCACATACTTTGGTTCCTGAAAGCGGTGAACCTAGAAAATGTGAAATGATGGAACTACAATTGGCTATTTTAATGTCCACGATATTCTATAATTTCATTATAGAGGCATACTATGTAGATCTATTTGTTTTTTAACTTAGCCAAGGCAGCTCTCCATTTACAGTCGAGACGAAGGGACTTAAGAATCGATTCAAATGAATATTTAGGAATGCCGATTCTTACTGGGGTAATGTGCAGATTGAATATATACTCCTCAAAACTCTGGTTTTCAAAATAGAAGAAATTTAACTTTTTTTATCCTAGCCGACGTTCAAAATGCGAAGTTCGAATGTACGAAATCGGCAAAATAAAGCAGAAATTTCGATATGCGTATATTAGCATCAGGTGTGAACATATATCATGTCTCGTGCACGTTCCCTTAATCTTTCCTTCGTATTGCGTGAAATACAGTAATTAAAACTGAAAAATGCTGTGATCAATAACATAAAATATGGGGGGGGGGGGTGCATGAGTCACCAAAATAATATGTGTTGCCAAGCCCGGGGAACTAGGATATAAAACTAACAATATGGTTTCGAATAGATTCTTAATCAGGTCGTTTAGCATAAGTCGTTTGAAGCTATCCCATCGATGACTATAGATTACGTATAATTTAAAACAGAAAAGGAGAAGACAGATTGGCTATATGACATAATGGCAGTCAATATTACAACATTACAACGTTCGTTAGAATTCCACACAACAAATAATCTTCCAAACATCGATTGGATAGCTGTAGATCATCATAAGTTCAGTCACCTATTGCTGTATCGGCGGTTCTAATTACATACTTGCATTTGACAAGAAATATGGTTGCTTGCCTAATCTCTTACGTTTTATTTGGCATCCACGTGATAGTTCCCATTTTGCGCAAACGGCTTATTGAAATAAATATTCCATATATTAGTTCCAAAATGTCATTGGGTGAACTTCAGTTAGAGGGAACACTGTGAACGGTGTCGTATAAAGATCGGAGAAAAGGGGGAACATGTAAATTGAAAGAAATGGCGAATGCTTGTCTCACAATATATCATTCTTTGGACACGTCCTCTGGACTCTTGTGATTTAAAAGTCCCAGCTTGTTAGCAAAGATAATTATAATATCAAACTAAAAAAAAACTGTGTCCATAGAAGCTTGGAAAAAATTAATGACTATCTTTAAAAATTCACATATAATTATAAATAACTTTACTAGGGTGATTACTGTCAAGACTATTCATCATTAAGTGCTAAATGAGTTCAGAAAAATTCCAAGAAAACTGCGTAGGATCATTATATATATGTATATATATAGATTCTTTTTAGCAAGTTCCGCCGAGCTGAGATGTAACAGTAATATGACCTTTATCTATAGCTTGTTTAACATCTTAAATAATAACAGCGGAATATCAAAGTTCAACTGTGATATTTATGTAAAGTAATATGGCTCAAGGTTATTGATGATATACGACAGCTATAAACCAGCATCATAAGGTGCCTCACCAATTCCCATAACCATGATGTATACATAGCTGCATAATGATACATTGCGGTTTTATAAAAAAAAAAACAGCCTCGTGGCTGTTTATGGTATATTCCTATATTTATTCCAGCAACAGTTTACAGACAGTGTTTAACCATAATATATTATCTTAAAGGACATCAATTCCTATAAACGTACCACGACAGTCACTGGTGCTATTATAAAAGATAGATGGTCCTGATCTTTGAAAACTAGAAATTCCCATAAGACTGGCTGGCATCAATTGATGTATTTAAGAAAGGATTGATGTATTTATCTATTTTGTTGGCACTCTCATATAGTTGGCATAACAACCATAATTAATCAAGCCATATTTATTATTTAATACGAATTCAATGACATATTTTAATATTAAAAAAACAACATAAATTTTGCAGATGATATCCAATCGGTTTACAATTCATCATATCCTTGTAAAAGAGAGAGAGAGAGAGAGAGAGAGAGAGAGAGAGAGAGAGAGAGAGAGAGAGAGAGAGAAATGGGGTTTAACGTCCACTCGACACAAACTAGGTCATTTCGGGACTAACATATGGTTTAATTTTATTCAATAATTGGCTTGTGCGTAGGGGTCTTTAGCAGTGGGAGGAAGCCGGAATACAAGGAGAAAACCCACGAGGTTGGACGGGCGACCCTACTCCTTGTAACGTACAACCGGGGATTCGAAACCACGCCAGTTGACTCAGTGGCAGGCCGTATGATACAGTGCGCCCACGCTAACCATTCGGCCACCCAACTGCCCCATGTCCTTCTAAAAACCAAACGAAATTTTGAACTAATATTCCCTTTCTAGACATATGTCAGATTTAAATTTCGTAAAGTCTCGAAGTTGTTGCTACAGTTTTGGTAGGGGAAACAAAAGCTGGAACTTTGATCATTTAATGAGCGGTGTAATTCAGTGGGCAGATAATGCTGACTCCTTCCAGAACACCGGATACCATTTCTTATATTTATGAGTTGACATGTGTATGATTTGCATGATGATGAGGTTATAGCGGTGTTTCATTGATTGTAATTAAATGTCAAACTTTATATGTTTATTATTATCATATCCCGATATTTTTTAACATTTCTATCGTTTTATTGACCCTATAAACATGATTGTGTTGACAGAATGTGATAAAACTGGCAAATTTACTACAAAAGGTGGGGAATAGGAAATTAACCAAACAAAATATAGAAAAACGGTGTACAGACAATGCCAATCTAAACCAAACAGTGTACGATGACCATAAATGCCAAATTGACGAAGTGAATCATCAAGTAAGTATTCCTGAAAGAATAAGCATTCTTTCTGAAATGAAATGAAATGAAATGTTGTTTAACGTCCTAATGTTCTGCCCCGACTGCGATAATGAAGATTGGCATATGCCATACAGTGTGCTATGAGCGACATTATGCCCAGGCAGCGGCACAACGGACTACTTATATCGAAATCCAACTGCCAGGGTATCTTTTACGCTATCATGTTAAGAAATAAGCTCACAACTCTATAAATCATTCGAAGGATGCCAATCGCGCCGACGCGACAACGCAGGACCGCGCGGCGTGTTCCAATTGAATGTGATCACTAGATCTGAAACACTTCATTACATCCCTATTCTCATCACAATACGTCTGTTTGGTGATTGGTGGCATGTCTCAATTCTGTGTCGCTTGTCAATTCGGAATGTACCGGAATGACATTCGAGCATACCAAAGGTCTCGAGAGATCCATCATACCATTTTCTACATTGCGCTGCTAAACAACAATAGTGTTATTATCACACGCTTATACAATACATATATTTCGATAAAACATTTTCCAGAAAAACAAAACCAAGTTTCTCGGAATGTGTTATATTAACTGAAAGGACAAAGAACTGAAATAAGACAAAGCAACTTCGTAAATCGAATTTCGCTCTTAGAAGAATTAATTTGAATAGACCATCATCACACATGGGGACTGATTCGATACAATAAATTCTCTAACTATAGTTTGTTTACATAGTCAATTAAATATCGATATAAACAAATCATTATCTTTTCATGTTAAGCATCGGTCTAATAAATATCCATGATTGATTTTTAGTGTAGATAAATGAGAATAATAGGTGAAACCGTGTCAAATTACATGCGTTGGGTTCAAGATTGACGTCAACCAACTCTCACAGATTTAATAAACATAAAACGTGATTACAGGGATCCGTGTTCTGGGTTTTAAACACGTTTTTAACATGTTTCTGAGTGAAATGTAACTATTTAAACATGGTTAAACGATATCGACAAAATGCACAACGTCCAAATAAAGATCCAACATAGATTATTGTATTTGGGAAGAAAATTGATTCGCTGCAATGTATTAGTGTGTTTCGAAGAGAACGCGTGTTTCTGCTACATAAGTACAATGAAAACTGTTTGTCCACGTACAATCTCCCAAATAAATTAGAGGTGGTATTAGATGTTCACAGAATGTGGAATAAGACGACAGATAGATCCAAAATAGATTATTGTATTTAGGAAGAACATTGGATTATGCCTAGAACCATGGCGCTTTTTATCTTGGTCAAGGTTGTTCCACAGAAAGGTTGATGACAATCTGATCAAAACACAGACCTTATTTCGTTTCCGTTTTTTTATAGTTCAACATTTGATTAACTTGTCTTCACTACACTACGATCTGCAAAGTGTGGTTGACGTGAGAGATCAGCCTATGAAACTGTCTGTTGCGGCAAGTTTTGGCATGCTAGAAACATCGAAAGTATACAAAAATCGAAACGAGATATAGATCTGTACTTCAATCAGATTGAGTTAATATACAAACAAAACGTGTAATAAATCATATATAAGGGGTAATCGATGGAAAAGAATCCATAAAGCGAAAGACAAAATAAATCGTGTCAATATCTTTTCATCAGATTCGATGTCAATGACAGATACAGTGCACCGTCGCTCCAAATGGACAAGCCACGTACAAATATATGGCTTAAATAAGCAATATTGTTATAAATTTATAAAAGCCAACCACCCCCTACCATAATATATTCTAGCCATCTATAAACCTGATACCCCCCCTCTCTCTCTCTCCTTCCCTCTCTCTCTCACTCTTTCCACATTTTTCCAGTTACAACGTTTGAAAGTTTTAATTCTTTTGAATATGTAGGCTACCAAAAATAAGGTGTATCAACTATAGTACTATGGAGGTCTGTAGCAACTATTTTGAAATCTGGACTTCACACAGGGAGAGGGGTTTTACATAGGCTAAGCCTGTTCCCCAATCCCGTTCAGACATTCTGAATAAAATATTGTTTATAAAAAAAAGAAGTCGAGAGGCGATGAGTGGAGAATCAAGGATTTCAGAAGTAAGAGGATAAAGGAGCGAGGATTTAAGATTACAAAAGGTCGCAACAGGTTTCCATAGTCTACAGCAAGCAATACGATGGAGAAATTTACAATGGACATAATTAAGTCAGAATGCAAGTACAGATCTAAAATTGTTAGAATTTATAATTCAATATACATATTTAACAATTTGTATGATAATAAGCTGTTTTATGATGATAAAGTATTCTGGATTGAAAAGTGACCCCGAAGAAGTTCTATGCTCAATATATGCACCACGCTTACTATCTCTGATTTTTTTGTCTCGATTTTCAACCAAAAGAGGCTATTTGAATTTTAAAACAATCATGGGCTGATCGTTGTGGATCTTTTGTTTTACCAAAGGACGTTCGATGCATAATATAACAGCCAGCTTCATTCAGCTTCAACTAGGACGTCTGTGTAGCTTTATGGATTCCTGATACATGCATGTTTAGTTTTGGCACCGCCATTAAAGATAATTCATTAACATTTCAATTCTAAAGAACAGTCAACCGAATCGTATCGACGACAAAGAAGATATCTATATAGCTTGACTAAGAGTAAAATAGTGCTAAACAATGGTGTACTTCTATAAGGCAACTCATTACCATACAACACAGGGAATATTGGAAAAACCACAGTTAAGACACAAAGCAAAAAGTGTTAAATTGAAAATCTTTTGTGAAGAAGGAAGAACAAAGCCATTATTGATTGTTAATTGAATCTGAGTATAAGAGAACTCTGTAACCTGTTTAACAGTAGAGTCAACACAGGTTAACATATCATAGGATAATGGTCGTGGCCGTGATATACCTTTAGAATGGTAATGGATATAACCAGCTTGAACGCACTCAGAGACAAATCATAGAAGGGACTATATCTGCGGTAACACAGCCGCCTTCGTATACTATACACAAAGAGATGCTCATTTCAAAATTATCCAGTCGACATGATAGTCTATACAAGATACTCATTTCATAATAATACAGCAAACATGGCAACCTTTACACATTAAAGCACTCATTTCACGATTATACAGCAACCATAGCCACATGTACACGTATATCCATTACAAGATTATATACAGCCAACATGGTAGCAAATATACAATAAGATACTCATTACAAAATGATACAGCAGACGTGGTAGCAAATATATATGTACATTACGATACTCATTAGAAAATTATACATCAGACATGGTGGCTATGATACAATAAAATGAACATTACCAAATCATACAGCAGACATGGTAGCCAATATGCATTAAGATATTCATTAGAAAATTATACACCCGGCACTTAAGCCATCTATATACAATAAAATGAGCAATATCAAATTAAACAGCAGATATAATAGCTATATTGATATAAGCATCACCAATAAGATAACCAGTACAAAACTGGAAGGATAAAATCAAAAATTTCCGGCGAAGTGATAGTGATAGACTATTCGCTATTGTATACTTCAATCTTCAGATTTTTAGCAGTCTGTCGTTTGATTGTATCTAACTAACACCACTCAAACATCCAGGTCCTAAATTATGACAGGTTAACAGTCGTTTTTACAACCAATCCATTACAGTCGGGATTAACCAGAGTCCTAAATATGTTGAAGTAAACGCAGACTTATAATATGCAAATAACTTCAACTGTTTGCTGTGTGAAACAACCAGATGGAGTAATGCAATCCAATCAAATCCTGGATTTTTATAATATCCGATTATTTTTTTAACTGTGATAAAATTGCAAATTAGTTATCTAGTACTTTCGAATGCGGAATTTAGATGTAAATGCCATATGTAAATAAGATTTGATTAATTTAAACGTGAAAATCGATACAAATCGATATTGTGGTGTTAAGTTTGAACTGAACTTCTCGTAGCTAATCAATTAAATATTGATCAATCATGGAACCGTGATTTAGAGGTATACAAGCACTGACAGTAAGTGAGTGGCTATTTTCAAAACCAGGGATAAAGTTCGATTTATGAAATGGACTTTTTTTCAAATTGGAATATGCTATTATTCTAAATCTGGTATAAGTCTGGTCTGTATTGGTATTTTGAACCTCAATATAAATCATGGAACCGGATTTCACACCTAAATAAAGATGCTGGATTCCCAACCAGATTAAATCTGCGGTTTCATCAGAGAAGAATGGATTTTAACCCCAAGTCTCACACACAAGCTTACTTCGGATGCAAATCTGCAACAATAATTATTAGTTATTTGGTAGTGAGTGTTATAAAAACATTCAAACCATATTTTAGACCTTTGGTTATGAATACAAATACTATTGATCGACTTTTATAGCTAGTGGTTTTTACTACCCGCTGAAATATACTAGTAAATTGATTCACCTCCCATTGGGAAAAGCAGAAAATCCTTCCACCTCTCTTACTATCAACCTGGTTTGTAATATATAATTAATATTAACTCCACGCCAGAAAATATATTGCGTTTCCTGGAGGCCCAAAAGGTGCTGCTCTGTATACTTTGTCGCCCATGTGCCGTTTTGGCATCTCCGAGTATTTGTAAACTTCTTATTTTTTTATGACAGTGTGATATATTAGCCAGGGGATATTTATATTTCCAGAGCAACTGACACCACTTCCCATTCATTTGAGATGTTCACATAGCTAAATATATTTCGTTGTAAAGTTTATAAGTATGTTAATAACCATCATTTTCATACCAAGATTAATTTTTTATATCGTGCTAAGTGGTCCAGTCAGACGACTAGTTCTTATAATATACAAACAACAATGTCCAGCAATCTATTGTATTCTGTGACAGAATTTCTATCTTTTGACAAATAAGTTTTGATCTTTATATATAGCCAGACACAAAAGGGTCCAGAACTCCCAAGATGTCACGACATGTTCAATTTTATTACATTAGGTCAAAATAAAGTGTTGCTCTTTTGTGTTATTCCAATTAGTTATAGGACAAGCTATGTAAGCCATATTTGGTCATTTGGTGCCACTTCCTTCTACACGATATATTACGTATTTCTTAATCCTCAAGAAATAACAAAGTGAACGAATCTACAGAGCAGCGAGCTCAGATATTCTCGAACAAATAAATATACCCTGCTTCCTGTAAGATGACCATTCACGAGCATAGCTGAATACAGAGACAATATCGACTTGGATTTCAGAAGTCAGATTGAAATTCAGAGCTTCTTATTGCGTCTTGAAACTATTTAACAATCGCTGTAATTCGTCATACACACACACATAGATTCCATTCTTATTAATTCTCTGACTGTATTTGACTCATCACCATAATGAACCCAATTAGATAACCACTCTATATCTTGTTAGATTATAACAAACTACGTCTTTATTTATTTAATTTGATCCAAACTGCTTTATTAATTCCTTTGTCTCTGACTCATGGTTGAGTATCAAGGCAAAGACACGAGTGTTATTCATTTCCAGCAAGATACACAAATATTAAGTTGCAATGCGCGCCTACAAGTCGCTCTCTCGTCCTGGTCACATTAACGAAACATTATTCACAATATAACTGTTTTGATTACGAATTCGACAGTGTTAATGTAATTGTCAACCGCATGAAAGTCGAATAACAAACGGAACAAAACACTAACGATAACGTCTTCGTCTCTAAGAACGGCATCCACTGGAAAGTTCAGATACTAATTATTGTTTATAAAGTGTTAACAAGGTTTGGTAACAAATTGGAGTATTTCCCTGAAAAGTGTGAACGAAATTTTGTCCGGCGTGAAAATCGAATGAGAGTTCATAACAAAGGGGAAAAACAATACACTTCTTAGTCCATAAGAACGGCATTCGTTCAGATGATAATTATAGTTTATAGAGTGTTAACAAGGTTTCGTAACAAAATGGAGTATATCCATGAAAGGTATGTAGCTTTTCACACGTGTATAGATTAATAAGTTAGTAAATATAAGAACTCGTTAGAATTCTTCTCTTCATCTTAGGCAAGCCCGACAACCCAAAACACGGTCAAAAGAACTGACCATAATAGTATTTTACTGTGTTTACAGGGTGTTGTAACAGAAGAACAATTATATTAGAACATTCTTTACAATGTGACTATACATGTATTAAAATGTAAGTGTATTAATATTTGAGTGTATTATTAAAACGAGTGCATTTAAATGTGGGTACTAAGTATATTAAAATGTGAGTGGATTATTAAAATGTAAAAATGCTGGGCGGATCCAGAACCCCCAGCTGCAAAAATTCCTGGATCCGCCCCTTTTAAAATGTGAGTGCATTATTAAAACGTAAGTGTATGAATAAAATGTGACTGCACTATTAAAATGAATCTGGTTAAAATGACCTTACACGATCAAGGATTGGTTACATGAGTTGAATCAGACAAAGAGAAAACAACAATTGATATAAACATGAATGGAATCCGTTGCAATTGATATGACACGCTCCGGGGATAATTAAAATTAATTTGTCATGAACAAACCATGTAGAAGATATACGAGGCCATACACACAGACATTTGCCAGTTTCGTTTTAAGTTAACAACATGTCTGCTATGCTTTATTACATGTTTCTGGAACACGCGATACCTCGGTTGCGTGGTGGTTTTAGTAATGCAAACAACACCTCCACTGAACAAATTTAACCCTTGATGAACAGACCAGTAATAGCTGTACAGGAGTGAGAGAAATCAATCAAGTTCAGATAGACAAAGTATTGTAGGTTTCAATATTTCAACAAGATGTTATTACGCGTTTGTGGTACAACTGATACATCGGTTGATTCGACATTTTAAAATCCAAAAAGCTATAGATGGTCGATCAATTTTGTTGTGACTTTGTTCCTTTTGCCGAACGTTTTGGTTGTTTTTAGAATCCGGAACTACACTGACTAGTGCACCCAGCAGATCAGGTATAGGTCAATCTGTAGAGACAGATGTTATCCCTTGTCCCAATTGCGCATATGTGTTGTCTATCTATTGGCTACAAAGTAATTTACATACAGGTAATGTCGACTGCTTCAGTATGTAAGAAACATATAGGGCATATCACATGTGTTATTTATGTTGTAAGATAACTTCGGAGCTATGGGCAACGGCAGAGTCATACGTTCCAATGCAATGGAACGACAATATAAAATCTCTCGAACCATTGCCACCTGCTATAAGTCTTAATTTTTGACCTCTGAAAGAATTCATCTTGAAAATAGCACTTGAAAGTATTACATTCAGCTCCAAAATCTAAAAAAAATGCTTTACTATTGATTACCATTCGCCTTTGCCAGTCCATATGTATATCTATATGTCACCGTTTAATTGCATCAGTCAAACGTTCGGGAAAGTTCAAGAACGATGTGATGGAATTTGAGTTAGTCAGCATCTTCTTGAACAGCCAATAACAGTCGGTACAACTTGATAGATCAATACTGATTAAATGCATATTGGTGAATTTGCTCATCTGGTCTGAGTTGAAGGCGTACCAGAAACAACCGGGCAAACTTGATTAGATGTGACATTACTGACATTACTTGAGGCAGGTGTAACTGAAAGAAAAACCTATATAACAGTTATCCGTCGTCTTCACGAAGCCAGAATCGAGAAACAATTAAGCGAATGACAGAAAACAAGCCGATAAAATGATTCTTTCTTTAAATCTCCAGTTGCCTCACCAGGATATAATTGAAAGAATTGTCAAACGAAACCCTTTCAGTGAAAGGTAAAAAAATAAAACTTCCACCCAGAATATTTTTTGTTATTTTCGTCTTAAGGCATTTGCCGTAGACATTCCTTTATATCACTGTCCGATACTAATAAAACTATTTCCAGATTTTCAAAGAGTTTTATATTTATTGTATTTTTAGTAAATTGAATCTTCCTACTTTGTCAGAAAAATGAACTCCGAAAGAACCAGTTTGACCTCAAAACACGAAATGGGGTTAGTGAAAGATATCGATCAGACTTCTGTCTAAAATGATTTCCCTGGCCTTTTTAAGCATTAGTTTCCCGGCTATACGTGACAAGGAGTAAGGTCACCTGTCCAACCTCGCGGCTTTTCTCCTCCGGGTCCGCCGGTTTCCTCCCATTGCTAAAGACTCCTACACACCAGCGAATTATTGAAATAAATTGATCCAGATGTAAGTCCCGAAATGACTTAATTTGTATCGAGTGGACGTTAACCCCAACTTCCTCTCTCTCTGTCTCTCTCTCTCTCTCTCTCTCTCTCTCTCTCCTGTCAAACCGTACTGTGTATAATGCAAGTCATTATAAGCAGACTATAACTGCCAAGAACAGAGTGCACCACTCCATGTTTGAAGAGATGAGATCGACAACATTATTGTGATGTAAAGTGAATATAAATACAGAAATTGTTGACTCAGTTGTACTTCTCTTTAAATGTTAAAACTATCAAGACCGTGTTGGGGGTATACCAGACTACCGAGTTTTATCATATTAAAGGTTAGATAATCCCTAGATAATATAAACACCATTCAAGTTGAAATCGATAAATTATCGTTAACGGTTACATTTAAATTAAATACACCAGATACAGTTGGTGTCATTAACCAATCAATAAACCTTCACTGGTAAAATTTGAAGACACACATAAAAGCAGACTTGGTTTCGTTTTCAGACCACACAAAAGTGTGCCACGCTAAGAATGTAACATCTGAGACGCAATCTGGTCGAAATCAGTAAGGATGATTTGCTGATGACTGACTGTAGGTCAGGCCCCATCGTGAGTGGTTGCTACGACAATATACTATGGGTCTCTTTCCACGTCACTGGGACAGCGCTGGGAGACTTTGTTAAACAATACTGAAAGTCCAGACTAAAAAGTGTTCCGATCCTCGCTGAAAGAAAACCGACAAAAACCGGGAGGTCAATTCCGCCAACTGGTGACCAGATTTACCAAAAGAACGGGGAGGAAAAGCGAGAAACCCCGGGTATTATACACGAACAGTACCCAGGGCTGCATTAATATCAAACACTCTCTCTTTTAAAACAGATCTCGGTACAGTTAGTATGAAAGTTGCGCTGATTATATCGGAAGTCAAAATAAACATAGAACCTGACATAAAACCATAATGATCATAGATCAATGATTGATAAAGTAGTATCCGTCATCGTTGTCAAGATAAACAATAATCGCGGTTGCTAGGATAGTTCATTAAATGGACGCAGATGACCAATGTTGTAAGGAACAGTGGTTAAATGTGTCATTCATTTTAATCAACCACGTAGAGTGAAATGTCAGTGAATTATAGTGAATTATGAACATATCTTTATTTTTGTGCCCTTTTTTATGAATTCCTACAGTCAAGACGTAGAACGTGATGAGCAGCGCTTGGGACCCAGATTTGACCCGGATTTGAAATAGCTAGGTTGAACTGTCAATTTACGAATCGTTCATTTGTTATTTTTTATTTTTTTTTAATTTATTTTATTTTTTTTGGTGGGGGAGGGGCGGACTAAACGCTGAATCAAATTCATTATGTCAGTGTATGGATTTCGACAATTCTTTGAATCTAACATTATTGCGAATTTGATATTATTCTTAACTTATTCTCTTTATATCTTGGTTGGAATCATAATATCACTTTAATGTTGTCTAGGTAGATTATACGTATCAAGCTATTATTAAATCCTGTAATGTCGCTCTCGATGATAAAAGCTATATGAACATTAGCTACATTTGACGCTGCATGATAAGATTTTATCAAATCTATATCTAGATACTGAACAAATATTAAGGTTCGATGAAAGATAAATCACACAATAGGAATAATGAAGCACGTTATCCGGTACATGTTCATTATTTTAATTAACTCATGACGATAAAAATAAACCTATTAAGCTGACATTTTAGCTACGGGTGGTTATTGATGTTGTTGAGTTAAATACACATGCATCAATTGTTACACACACATATATGAATTTCCTAAATAAATGTGAAGTGGTATAATGTTATCTTAAAGACAACGAATACAATGCCTCGTACACGTCATATCAATTTTGCTCGCATAAAAATATTCAATCGTTTTTACAGTCAAGGTGAATATAGTGTAATTATAAAAAGTAAATATACCCTGCCTCGTACACGATGCATGCCAGTACTAGTGGGAAATCGTGGCGTTAGTTTGGAGTTGGATATCAGAAAACGCATACCAGGCATTTGCACCTCCCAGAATAGAACGAGTAGATTAAGCATATCCTGCCTTATAGCATTCTTTCATTATCTAAAAGTGAATGAAGCGTCCAATAGGACATCTAATAAATTCCTTCTAATTCAAGAACAAGGGATGTTTTTTTCTAAGGCGGAAATTAAAAAACAAAATTTATCCCGTTTTTTTTATATTTATTTCTTTAATACTGAGAATTGCATTTTTTTCTGGTTAGGTAGACTTATAACAATAATTTACACAATCGACGTCCAGTTTCAAAGCCGGAATATCCAAAGCGTGACTTACGGGGATCCCTACGAATGTTAGTTGAAGAGAAGCGTATAATTCGTGTTATTAAGTTAATGACACGCACATGCTCCGATGTAAATCATTAATTAAGACGCTTCAAAGCGACTATCATTGGATTGACTGGTCTTCCATAGCTTAATATCTATAACTAGAAAGATAGGCCTAGTCCTGAATTACAGGTCACAATTAGAAAGCCCGGGGCTATATCATTAGTTCGTTGTGCTCAGGATTACAATCACAGGCGTATGCATGATTTAATATATATATTGGTTACATGGGTTTTGTCTTGCTGCTGTTTCACCGGCAGTACCGACCAGTTGGCTAATTTTTTTTTTTTATATTCAAGATATATTTACGACTGTGATATAAATTAATATTTGTATTATAGAGTTTATTTTACTATGACCACCCTCTCAGCAAAGGCGTTTTATAGAGAGAGAGAGAGAGAAATGGGGTTTAACGTCCACTCGACTCAAACTAGGTCATTTTGGGACTAACATATGGTTTCAATTTTATTTCAATAATTCGCGTAGGGGTCTTTTTAGCAGTGGGAGGAAACCGGAGTGCCCGGAGGAAATCCACGAGGTTGAGAAGGCGCCCCTATCTCCATGCCACATACGCTCACACCTGGGATCGAAACCACAGCCACAAGCCAGAGGTGACCGGCCAGCTAGAGGTCGAAGAGCGGCACTCTAGACCACTAGGCCATCCCAACCCACAAGGCGTTTTATAGCTGAGGCGCTGGAGACGCCAGCCTCCTCGCGAAAAAAATCAAAGAAGTTGAAAAAATAAAACTGGAGGAAAATGATAAAACCGATGAGAAAAATAAAAATGTACCCTAGTTAGGGGGGCCCTAAATGCAGACAGAAGGGCCCACACGTCTGACAAAAGGGCCCCTCTGGCCAAGGGAAAGGGCCCCCGAGTCCGAGTCAATCGTTTTCTATACACTGTTACTGTCTAATCTATACTACTGAATGAGAATGCAGTCATTGTAATGGCACGAAAATCATCAATCTAGACCCCCCCCCCACCCGCGAAAGAAGATTCTCAAAATAGTATAGCCTCCGCCATGAAAAACCTTAAAACGCCCCTGCCTCTCAGACCACGGGGCTTCTCCGTTTTCATGTTTAGGTGGTGCATCTTCTCTGGGAAGGTATGGACAGATGAAGCGCCCGTGAATATGGGAGGTTCTATATATATATTCAAGATATATTTACGACTGTGATATAAATTAATATTTGTATTATAGAGTTTATTTTACTATGACCACCCTCTCAGCAAAGGCGTTTTATAGAGAGAGAGAGAGAAATGGGGTTTAACGTCCACTCGACTCAAACTAGGTCATTTTGGGACTAACATATGGTTTCAATTTTATTTCAATAATTCGCGTAGGGGTCTTTTTAGCAGGGGGAGGAAACCGGAGTGCCCAGAGGAAACCCACGAGGTTGAGAAGGCGCCCCTATCTCCATGCCACATACGCTCACACCTGGGATCGAAACCACAGCCACAAGCCAGAGGTGACCGGCCAGCTAGAGGTCGAAGCGCGGCACTCTAGACCACTAGGCCATCCCAACCCCCCAGGCGTTTTATAGCTGAGGCGCTGGAGACGCCAGCCTCCTCGCGAAAAAAATCAAAGAAGTTGAAAAAATAAAACTGGAGGAAAATGATAAAACCGATGAGAAAAATAAAAATGTACCCTAGTTAGGGGGGCCCTAAATGCAGACAGAAGGGCCCACACGTCTGACAAAAGGGCCCCTCTGGCCAAGGGAAAGGGCCCCCGAGTCCGAGTCAATCGTTTTCTATACACTGTTACTGTCTAATCTACTACTGAATGAGAATGCAGTCATTGTAATGGCACGAAAATCATCAATCTAGACCCCCCCACCCGCGAAAGAGGATTCTCAAAATAGTATAGCCTTAAAACGCCCCTGCCTCTCAGACCACGGGGCTTCTCCGTTTTTATGTTTAGGTGGTGCATCTTCTCTGGGAAGGTATGGACAGATGAAGCGCCCGTGAGTATGGGAGGTTCTGGGCTTTTAAAGAAGTTATGGTTCTCGTGCATTTTTTGTGGGGTTGAGGTGTGTGTGTGGGGGGGGGGGGGGTCTTCTCAGTCTAGAATTTGCGTCGTTTTTGATGAATTGGTAAGATTGCCCTTTCATATATTACCTTTGTGATAGTAAACAGTCTCTGGCAATTTTAATACATATGATATACTCTAGAAACTAGAAAGCACTATTTACAGTCAGTTTTTCAAGACCCCCTCCCCAACCCACCATCACCCCTTTGGGCAGCCGTATGCCCCTTTAAATGTATTTGATTGTTTCATGTATGTTATGATATTCTTTATTTTGGGATGTGTATGCATGTGCAGTTAACAGTGTGTATCAGATTGTGCCATGCATCTTATCGCATCAGTGTTTTTGGCCTATAATGTCTTCCTGTGTAGTTCTTTGTCTTCTATTGAATTTATCACTCTTTGGCTTTGTTTAAGCGACTTTAATCACTTACACACAAAGTGGTGATGTATCAATATTACGTATTCATGAGATGGGGTCTACTGAATACAATCAATTACTTTATTCTAGTTACACTATTACAATCAATAGTTGGACTGGTCCATGGACGAAATAAAGACGTTCACCAAAAGGAATGAAATGAAATGGGGTTTAACGTCCTACTCTTCTGCACCTGACCTGGGCTAATGGAAGACGGGTATACGCCATACAGTGTGCTATGAGGGAAATTTTGCCCGGGGAGCGGCGCTACGGCCTACTCTTATATCGAATTCCAACTGCCAAGGGATCTTTTACGTGCACTCCAATGTGTACACTGGACCTCGGCTTTTCGTCCCATCCGAACGACTAGGCAGCTGTCCTTGTCAGGCCCTCCATCTGCATCACTGACAAGGGGAAACCACGCCGGAAAATCGAGATGAATTTTCTCGGGTTTGCAGGGATCGAACACCCGACCTCCAGACTAGCGAGCCAGCGCCTTGCCCACTTAGCCACCGTGATTCCCGTTCACCAAAAGGGCCCGTGGACAAGACACACATACATTGCAAGTAATAAACAACAAAATATCAAATTAAATGAATGGATCTGGGGATCACACGTAAGCACCCACTACGATGTGCAGTTCCGGGGCTGTAATGATACGGACTTTACTCGAAATTAACAAGAAGAAAGACGCAAAAGTGCGTATGCTCTCGACGGTCGTCCCATCCAGACACGAGCTAGCATGTCAAAAACAATCTGTCTTTTCAAAGACCTTGTGTAGCTTGTACGATTACACCTTCTCGATTTAATGTGATTTGAATACACAGTCACAATCTGTACATTGGACCTGTGCATAATTGTAGATAGATATTTCTAGCCATAGCTGAGGTATACACGATTGGACAGGATTCCAATATACAGTCACATTTTGAATGAATAAACTGGAACATGTACATAATTTGAGACAGACCTTTCTAGCCATTGTTGAGGTATTAACTTTTAACTGTCGATTTACGAATCGTTTAAATCATTCAGCGGCGTTCACAATCGTGCTGATAGACTCCTTAATTAATTTAGATACTTTGATAATTTTTTATTGGTGAAAGTGACCATACCTCTTTAATATTGTCTCTAATTTATTAAAGATTGTCGTGACATTTACCATAGACTTGGTATTAATGTATACGTCTTTCAATTATTCTTTGATAATTCTATTGATCATGATGACGATATAGCCGCACTCGATTACCTATCAAATTAACAAACAAGAAGCTCCTCTCTCTCTTGATATGTCTTGTCCAGCAAAGCAAGGACAGGAACGTGGGTCATCCAGTGAACAGAATAAAACGAGAGGTTGGTATCTCTTCGACACTGATATGGGTCGGGTAATTTTGAAAATAACATTTGGTATTTATACGAGTGAGGAGACATATATATCCTTCTATATACATCAAAGGTCAGCTATCATTTGAATTATTAATGCTAATCGTGGATAGCCTGTACGCTAGATGAAGGTAATTTTACCACCATACAAATTGCATCCTTTTTGAGAGCATGGTCACTTCTTATAAAACTCTATGTGAAATGTAATGCATAATTTATAACGTAGTTAATTTGTCTGTGTTTCAAAAATATGTTGCTATTTCCAATATCTAATAGTGTAACGTAGAAACTGGAATAACATTAGAGTCTTGAGCGATGCTTGTATGTTTAAGGGACTTAATTTGCTGGTGTATAAAATGTAACTAGAGTTGAATATTGGATTCCAATATTTAAAAAAACAACACACTTACCTCACCCTCTTCTGTTCGTCTACTTGCATATCTTTAGCTCTGTCCATAACAGCCTTAATCTGAGCAATCTCCTCGGGGGTCAGGTGGCTGAGGTCGGGCTCGGGGGGTTCCATGGGTGACGGGGCACGGGTGGAAGGTCTAGAAGACCCTCCTCTGTTATCGGTAGTCACTGAATATAAACTCTCGTATTCCAAAAAATCAGACGGGGGTGTACTGCATTCTGATGATAAGGTGCTATTCTCGTTTCCCATAGCCTTACCTAGAGACAATTCAAAAACCCTTAGAAGTACCAGAGAGGTGAAGAAAAGGCACAAATAAACCACGATGAAAAAATCTGAATCGCCAACAACAATCCAGGCACTGGTTAATGGTGAATGATGCATAGACTCGTATAACCAAACTTATCATTCCATTACGTCAAACACTGAGGATCAATTCAAACTGCTTTGCCTTCAGTCAAGCAAGCAAGCAAGAGAAAATTACCACACTCGCCGCCATTTTGAATATTCCGTTATTCCGGTTGTTCCTATTAGAAGTATAAAGCTGTAAGATCGATCATTTCTATACATATTAAACATTGCGGTAATTCCTCATTTACATCACACCGGTTTCTACATACGGCCATACACTATTCATTACTTTCACAATCGATGCTTCTTTAAAGCCCATTCCTGTTTATCTGGGACATCGAGCAGACGATACATGCGTTATGGCTTCCAGTTGAGACCAATAATGCCGAAGCCTGTGAAAACTCCAAGACGAATCTCTCGTCGATTCTCCAAGAGCCTTGCGACTAGTGCCGCTGTCATCCATAAACCGAATATCGATCAATAAATAAAGGCTGCGGCTATACGCCAGAATGTCGTACAGTTATAGTACCATACTATCATTCCACGAGTATTCGATTCATCTCGTGACCCGTTAAGTATTTTCACTCACGTTTTGTTATTCTGTCCACTCGGCATGGGATCGATAGGCGAAAAAAATAAATCAGGCCCGAACCCTAGTGAATTAACGTTTGATTTCAGTGATTAATTAATCGTCCGGCTATTATTATCGATGTACATTCATACAATTAGTCGTTTCATTGTACGAATTTTAATCGCGTTCTGTCATTCGGACCACTTGGCATCGATCGGTAAAAAGATATATGACTGCCCCAGGGCTGATGAATTAGTGCTGATATTTGCCTTATTGATATTAATTATGGTTTCATACACTAAAGAGTTTTGGCAAGGTCAGGGTTGAATTAACAAGGCTTATTATGCTCGTTTGTAGCTCAGGTGAAGGGTCACATCACATAGGTATTAAATATTAATTATATTTTATACTTGACAGATGGTTAAATCAAACAGTTAAACAGACGATCTCCTTAGTTAATGACGATAATTGTATTACTGTGCAAACATGAGGTGCAGGTGAATTAGAATTACATAACAAAAAAGTACAATTAAATTGATTAAAGAAATGAAATGAAATGGAGTTTAACGTCCTACTGTTCTGCCTGAACTGGCCTAATGAAGACATGAAATGAAATGAAATGAGGTTTAACGTCCTACTCTTCTGCTCCTAAGGGATAATGAAGACGGGTATATGTTATACAGTGTGCTATGAGGGAAATTTTGTCCGGACAGCGGCGCTACGGCCTACTACTATATCGAATTCCAACTGCCAAGGGATCTTTTACGTGTACGCGAATGTGTACACGGGACCTCGGTTTTTCGTCCCATCCGATCGACTAGGCAGCTGTCCTTCCTAATGAAGACGAGCATATGCCATACAGTCTTTAACGTCGTGTCTCGATATTTCTGTGTCGATATAGTTAATAACCACTTAACGATACTTGATTCATTTATGCGATTTCGTTGATTAAAATACATGTTTTGAATGTGTGCCTCGGTTCGCAAAAGTATAAAATCAGCCGAAAATCGTGTTTCTTTTCTTTGAAGGATTGGCGATTCCAAGATCTGGACAGATAGGTAGAAAATAGTTAATTATATTTGACGAGATTTGACAATAGACTTACACTTACACTGTTCATGGCCAATTGTGTTGAATACAAAATTTGATACAACTCTAGGAAACCTTCTCTAATATATACTCGTTTTAACTGTCCATTTCGGATCGGTATCAATATTTTAGTGGGTGTCAACGAATTAACAAACTTACGCGCAAAAACAACCCTCTACAGTAAATCAGTGTCCGGCTTTTCCTTTTGAAATCGAAGGTTATTTTGAATTTGATCTAGTACAATGTTTCGTTAAGAAAAACAAAATCATACAAAAACATTTAATTTGACTCGCAGGTATATACATGTAGATTACGTTCTTCAACTGAATAAAGCCATATTCATTGATTATTTAGTTTCAATCTAATCTGATGAACTGGAGATTGGAAGAAACTACAGCTAACAACAGCACATAGCTTTATACTTGGATCGGTTATTCAATACTGATGCAAACCAGAAATTGGATATTAAAGATACATTATGCAAGAACTTCTTTTGGCCTAAAATGTTATATAAATTGTTAATTAGACATTTATTCACATATAATCATTAATCAACTCTCTAAACAATCGGATGGTCGTGATGTTTAATGGATTCAAACTCGGTCGCCATTCAATAATTTAATCTAAATATGACGATCGAGACTTTGTTTATCATTGTAACAATGGCAATGAAAATAGAGATTACGATATTCTTATCAACACTGATTCGCTCCGAATAAAGTAAATTGATTAAAATTTTCAATAAATGTTTTAAGTTTTCATTATTTATTTTTAAACTGCTTTAGCTAGAATTTCCAGCTATTTGTCTAAATCTAACATAATACATCTTTAAGCTCTTCGAAAAAGGAAGGGGGGGGGGCAGTTCCTAATAATTGTTTCACGTGCAGCAATATACCCGTCACTCTAGCTTATTGTAAGTGCAGGAGGGCCGCACTACACGCAACACAAAAATCCACAAGATACACATGCGGACAAGACAGAAAATAGACATTTCAAAATGTAAACAAATATGGGTATACATTTCTGGTTGCCTTTGCATTTATTGTTTAATTGTAGAAATTAGAATACTGGTAAAATGAATTTTCAATGGGCAACAGCATCGAAATGAAAGGGATTCTTTTGCGTTGACGCCATTATAATAGGCGCGGTGTATATGTTCTTATCATTCAAATAACTATTCTCAGTTAATTGATAACTAGGCTTGAAACATCTCGAAGGCTTGCCTCGATCCTTGGTTGTCGAGGGCCGAACCTGCCAGTCCAGTTCCTAATTTCCCAGACGCCGATATCCGTGGAACGATTGTGTTCAACTGACTGAAGCCGACAACAAGATGCTGTCTCTTATTATTTTCTTAAACCGAACACAGCAGCTCTCACAGACTTTAGAAAGAACGACAAAGTCACAAAGAAACAGTCAAGAGTCTAGCCCAAATCAACTTTAAACCATGACGATATAAAGATCTTATCTAGAGATAAAACACTTGTATCGGCTGATATTGTTATTTATTTATTATAATTGACACCAGGGAATATACATAACATTTCAAACAATAGATTGGCTGCTGTTAAAGATGTTAAACCGTTGCTATCATACGGTGGTGATACCTGTAATACAGAATAATAGATTGGCGACATTAAACCGTTATTACCATACGGAGGGATGGGTGGCCGAATGGTTCTGTCATTGACTCAAGTGGTGTGATGTCGATTCCCCGCTTGTATGTTAAAGGAGTAGGATCGGCTCCCGGGGTCCTCAGAAGACCCCCCCCCCCCCTCCTTTGCTAAAGGCGCCTATGAGCAAGCGAATTATTGAAACAAAATTAAACCTTTAATTCCGAAATGGGGGTCACGGTGCCAAAGTCGGTAAGACGTTGGCTCGCCTGGAGGTCGGGTGTTCATATCCAACCCATGACCCACTGCTCAAGGATTGAAGGCAGCAAAAATTACAAACGCAGCGCCTGTCTGTTAAAAGTTGCGGAGACATCAAAATCGGTGACTGTGTTAAGTATGAGCAAAACAATACAAGGACTAACAGTGTGTTGGTTTCATACAGGATGTACTGCCACCTGTATAATTCTTTCAGTCCTCTGATATCTACACCCCAGGTAGCCTACTTTCATGGATCAACAAATAATTAAATTGTTCTCACCTCCACCATATCGCCTCCAATAATATTTAATCCACGACAACCACGGATTATCTCTAATGCTTGAATAATGGTTAATCCTCCGATCTCAGGTGTACCTATCAAAAGTAAATGCATCGTCATCTATAGTATAACATGAGGGGCAGGGGCACGAGTCTGAAGGGTGAATTGTAATAAGGGAAGTAACTCCATTTAATAATAGGATGCAGACCACCAAAGATGGCCGGACTGACTTCAATGTTAATTCTTGTCGCTTTGCCCGGCTCCAACTTTCCCCATGTTTTACATACGGAACAATTACTGTTCCTAAGCTTGTTGTATGGGATGTTATTTTTTCGATTGTACATTTATTCTAATGACATTAAAGTCGTTTTACTACAACAAGCTTGATATTTCACAATCATCAGATAAAAATCGTTAAAGTGTAAGTATTCTACTATATGTGACGTTCATTTGAATGCGAATTTCGTACACAGTGGCAATGTTTATACATATTTATTCTTTTAGACGTTGAATTAATCTGGATGAATCGAAAAAAAACCAGAAAACATATATACTGTATACATGAATATATAAAATTGACCTAGCCAAATCAGGTACCGACTCAAACCACTAAACCTGCAATGTCAATTTGTTTTAAAAATCACGCGAAGGTACCAACCTGTTCCTGGGGCGTATGACGGATCTAAAGCATCGATATCGAAACTAATATAAACTGGAGCATCACCCATCATCTGTCTGATATCAGCCATCAATGGCACCAGAGATTTATTCCAACATTCTTCAGCAGTAATTATCCGAAAACCCTGAAAATCACAAATATGCAATATTAACTCCTATTGGTTGTAAATATTATAGGAATGAGGTTTCCTAACACGATTAACGTCCACTTTCACCAGGGGTGATATCGTAGACGATTTAAAACGATAATCCGGTGACTTTTAAAGAAAAGGCGAGCTTATATGAATCCGGTTTATGATCGTTTTAGTGCTGTCAAATTTGAATTCCGACCTCCTTGTCGTCACCATATCAATACAACGTATGCCGACATGAGACTCAGGGTGAAAAATAAAAAGCTATTAAAGATACATTATGTAAGATTTAGATAAAGAACTAGCCATTATTGCTATAATAGTTCGAAAATAGATCATGTAAAATGAATAATTTGAAAATTTCATTCAAATTACTCTATTGCTAGCGAAGATATTAGCCTTTGAAGGTTTTACAGACGTGTGCAATAATTTCAACCACTGACCTGGTTGATCGAAGCTTAGTCTCGTTCCTCCATATTTGATTAAATCAAAGTATCGCTGAACCGTTTCAATCTATTTAATATCGGAGAAATCTGATGCCATCGAGAGTTGATTAAGGCCTGGATCAGTTAATTAATGTCTAATTAATACTTTAGAGAACATTTCAGGCCTAAAGAAAGACCTGCAATAGGCAGATTTAGCTCTTGCATAATGCATGCTTAAATAGAGAAACCTTTATTCAGATACTGATCAATTAAACGCGCCCCATGCCAAACTATAAAGATGATTTGATAATGACTAGAGAAATATATTCGAGACGTTGACCTGTATATAAATAAAACGTCACATGTCGTCACAACACCTCAAAACGACAATCTAATCACATCTACTCGAATTTCGTTTCCCCGTAATCTTAATAAAAGGGGTGGGGTGTTTAACTGATGTCATATTATATAAATCAAAATATAAAAGACAATCAATATCCCCCTCCCCGCCTCTCCGCCCCCCAAAATCAAACCAAAACCAAAATAACGAACAAAAGGTACAGTTAGGCAACATATATATATATATTCGCAGAGACATGTAAAGAACACATGGAAAGTGCAATAAAATATTTCAGTACACATGCGCCGGTTCTGCCAAAATATATAATACTGATATAAATCTCAATAATACGTTGCCATGCAACTAATTCTCAAGAGATTAAGTGATTTACAAAGAAATATTGACCCTGATTTACAGAGTGCTTCCGAGGAAAAGAACATGAAATAAATTAAATAAACTATCAAAGTACACAATGAACATGTCTCTATTACATTATAACGTTATTACGGTTGTTATGCAATTAGTTATACACCAAAGCCATATAAATCACCAATTAGACTACCCGATATCTAAATATAACATAGTCTTGAATAACAAACGCGCTTATCAAGTGAAAAAAAATAACGATAACAATAAAACGCTATGCCAAATCAGACAATAAGTCGTATCTACTTTAGATGCAGAATAATGGCGGTATAACAATAACATCAAGTTACAATAATACTATAAGTAATATCTATGAACAAAATGAGATATAGATAGGTATACTATGACAAGTGTAAGTACAATATAAGTATATAGATATATAATATATTATACCGTTGTTGACTACTATCTACTCTTTCTTATCCTGGTAACGTCCAGTATATTGGCTAAGTGTTAAAGGGACCATACGCCGACAACACTAAAAGTAGTGTATGCACATTTCTGACGGTATGGATACAAACAATAACTCTAACACTTCTATGTTGGCTAAACGTGTCGAGGCGGTAACTGAATGAAAATATTTTAAAAGTGGTATAATAAGAATACTGTTAACTCTGAGGGCTAATCGTACAATGCTATTGGCTTAGCACACTAAAATAATGGAACGCCGTATTTAACGAGAGATTGTATATGAATATTTGATATTTGTGATGTTGGGGATATCTACTTAACACCGTGGCAACTGGTAGTTCGTACTATTTCAGCATAGCTAAGGAACTGCAAATTGACTGAAATGCGGTCTAACGTTCTATTGTTGTGGTCAGGCGGGGCTAATGAAAACGGACATACGCCATGTAGTGTACTATGAAGCACATTTAGCCTGGACACGTACACCTAAAGAGCGTAATTCAGAAATTAACTGACACGCAACACTTCCAGCTATAGCAATTTTTTTTTTTTTTTAAAAATCTATAAAAAATCTGACCTGCAGCGTTTAACAAAATTCCAATTACAGCCCAATAATTGATTAATGGTTCGTTTAACATAGTTCTAAATGCTCGGGTAAGTCTGAAGAAAGAAACCAATTCAAAGACGTTGGTCTGCATACACTTTTCTAATCTAAATTTCAACAATGTCCGCATGTTATTCATTAGTCGAACAAAGAAAAACTAGCTATTCCAACTGGCGTCTTCATGTGTTAATAATTGGTATTTTATTATATTGTGGCATAAAACGTGTCAAAACAAAACTATACCTATAATGGTAATAACAGCATGTGGCTTAACGTCTGCTTCCATATTAGTGATATACTAAGAAAAAATTGACTTAATTTCTGGCGTAACGTCCGCTTCACCTAAGGTGTTATCGCAGACAAATACATATAATTCTTCTTCTAATAGAGTTTAAAGTCCCCTTCCACCGCGAGTCATATGTGAGCCCATGAAATGTTCCTTGATTTATACTATGAGTGTTCGTAGGTCCAATGCCTATTGACAGTGAAATCTCGGTTGAGTAATTTGAAGTGAGTTGTCCCTTTATTGCCCGTATTGAAGGTAACGATGGGTATAAATACCACTTGTTGTGTCAAGTATAGTATTGTTACCTACTATATACATACACTACCTGTTACTACTAGGTATAAGGTGAGTGGAAGAATTAAAGAAGGGATTTAAATATTCAATCTGGATATAAATAAGATGTATATCAACGTCCACGAGTAGTAAACATTGAATAATATTTAACAGAAACGGGACTGATGATCATTGTATAATGATACTGGTGATAATTCGAGATATGTGACTGAAGTATTCCATTCGTGGTTACGTTCCTGGAAAATAGATCAAGTGTTGAATTTCTCTACTGTATAATGATTATTGAACATCTGACAAGGAATATAAACCATTAGGACATATTATTAAACACCAAGGAACATTATACAGATTTTATGATGCTTAATCAACCAAACCATCGGCACCACTGGCTCTTGTAATTTGCAAGATTTAACGACGCTGTTTTGTGGATTTTAGAAGCGTAGTACGAAAGTGAATAATCTTTCGGATGACATGTACATGTAAAAAAAAAACATCACGAAATTTAAAATTAAACCAAATATCTAAAATAAGTTAATTGAATGTAACGTCAATCAATAATATATTTTGTTAGATATTATATAGTTGTTCTGTTACATTGTTATCAATGAGTGAAACGTATCTTCAGTTTTGATTCTGACTTTGGATTTCTTAATTCAACAATTATAGCATAATACTCCTAAATCAGATAATATTTTTACAGTTCAGGATAGTTAACATATGAACTTCAAGTGAGAAAATGGGTGGTCCATCATGGAAGGATTATATCGACGCCCTACTAGAGAAAGGCTACGTGTCTAAAGTCGCTATTCATGGAATAAAAGATGGCAAACGATGGGCCGGGTGTTTTGCTTTTGACGTGTCACAGACGGAAGTAGCCGAATTGATCAAGGGTTTCACAGATTCCAGTTGTTTACGACAGGAAGGGATATCTCTAAATGGAGTGAAGTATACCCTAACTCGTGTTTCAGAAGGGAAAATAATGGTGGGTCGTGATGGATCTACGGGATCTGGATGTGTTGTGTATAAATGTAACACTTGTCTTTTAGTGTGTGTTCACGATGAAGGAATATCCCCTGGTGGATGTTACACGGTGGTCGAACGAATCGGTGACTTTCTGAGAAATCAGTCTCTATAATTTGTATTCGTAGGTCTGCTGGCATCAGACCACTAATTTAAACTACCGTATGTCGAAATATGCGAATATTAAAAACTCAACGTGTCACAAAGCCATTAATTATTTGGACTGAAAAATGATCTTTGGATAGTAATTTAATTACTATAGATATAAATAAGATTCCATAGCGATTGACTGATAAATATATCGTTGTGGAATCAATAGAAACAAATAAAGCGACCTTTTTTTTCTTTTTAACTCCGAAGACTTTATATACATCTACCCACAAGAAACTAAAAGCATCTTTAATCATTAATATAAAGGGTGAGGTATACAGATGTAGCGCCACTTAAGCAAGAACAATGTGTTAAGTGGAATGGTGTGTATCCATTATAAAAGACGCTATTATAGCATAGTTTGTGGACAGTTAGAGCATAATATCATAAACTGTCGAACGTTGGGACATATATAGTGTTGTCGACTGACGGTGCAAAAATACATATAACTTGAACTCCCGGCTCTTGGGGCATAAGCCCTATATCGTGAACTGTGGACTATTGGAGCATACGTGGATTGTTGGGGTATATATCGCAAACTGTGAACTACCGACAATTGGAGCATATTCCGTGTACTGTCGACTGTTGGAGTATATATCGTGGACTGTGGACCGTATAGTAAAATGTCGACTGTTGTATAACAAGTTAACTGATCAGGTGTATGATGCATCGAAAACCCTCATTATCGTCTACAATTACAGCCGTTCAGATATTCCGTCGGCATGTATATCGACTACATCTCGATATAATTAACTTAACGCTTTCATTTTCAGACATTTGATTCATATTGATCATAATAGCTTCACATGTTAAAAACTATTAAAACCACGTAAAATTTATGCAGTCATTTTCGTTTTTATGTAACCATCAAAGCCCCACACACAACGAGTGTTGTCGATATATATGACCACCGACAAATGAACGGGTGTAATTGTAGACGTTACTGGGTGTTTTTCGTGCGCCATACAATCATATGAGTGTAAACTATTAACATTCTCAAAACAGTTTCCATTTTATAACGTATTTCTCGCCGTAGAAGGTGATGTATTTACAAATCAATTGTTACTATTATCATCATGTTTTACATTGAAAGGTTGTAAAATATTATGGTGTACTGTATCTTAATTAATCACCCTTAAGCCAGGCGCAGACGGGCAACTTTTTCGAGCAACTTTCAGGCAACAGTGAAATCGCTGGTCGTTGAAAGAAA
Organism: Patella ulyssiponensis; assembly: GCA_963678685.1. Lineage (NCBI taxonomy): Eukaryota > Metazoa > Mollusca > Gastropoda > Patellidae > Patella > Patella ulyssiponensis. The sequence continues at coordinate 19,757,366 of OY783232.1, forward strand.
AAATCGCTCGTCTGCGCCAACGGGCAACAAAAGTTGCCTGCTGTTGCTCCGAGTTGCTTCTCGTTGCCAAATATCAAACATGTTTGATATTCGACAACAGAAAATCGCTCGTCGCCGAGAAATTGTTCATCTGTTGCTTAAAAATTGCTCGTCTGCGGCGGTAGGCGACAACAGGCAACAAGCAACTGGTTAACTGACCAATCAGCGAGTGCTCTACTGTCATGTGATACTTCAATATGGCGGCGTCGGAACAGCTAACAACATTAACATGGTCCATGGAGATGGCAGACATGTTGGTGGAAATGTGGGCTGAGCGGCCAGTCAGCGCACACGGGAGACCTTGAGTTGCCAATTGCTCGGAGTTGCCAGTAGTTGCCTATTGCAGCAACAAGCGACGAAAAGTTGACCGTCTGCGCCAAGCTTAAAAGATACATTATGGGAGATTGATTAACGAGTTGGCAGTTCTCACTATAATAGTCCAAACTAGATAATGTAAAGGAAATTTGCTGAAAATTTCTATATACAGATGTTTAATTGTTGTATAGCTTGGGTAGAATTGGCCTAGCGGATATTTGCAAGCTAATACTTGTATAATCAAGTTGAAACTGACGTACAGGATATATGTGATCAAATTAAACGATGTCGACTTGATAAAAACTTGTTAGTTTCCAGTATTTTACCTGTTCAATTGACCAGTCACGATCCTCCAAGCTGTAGCCAGGACCTCTAAGTCCAATTTGCACAACCTTCGAACAATCCAGACATCCATCTTCTACAGCTCGCCTGAAGGGCGTAGCATGGGTTATTTTACACCCAAACATAGTATCACTGGTGTCAGAATGGGCATCAAGATGTATTAAACCCACAGGTCCATACTTTTCCTGAAAACAAACATGTTGAAGCTTAAAATATAATATAAACTATGGGTCGGGTAGTTGACTGTTTCAATGGCATTTTGTAATTGGCCTTGATATACACAAGCCACGATTCTGTGGAATACAATAAAATTGTGGTTTATCACCCAGCGGTGTTTAAACGATTATCTAGTCTTGATAGTGCATATTATGTAAATAACAATAGCACAAAAATAATTTGCTATGCACAATTGCGAATTACCTTGACCTTGGTCTATATTATAGAGATTACAGAGATCAAATATCCCAGCTGCAATAGAGATTGACAAGAAAAGTGCTTGCCATCACTCGATTTGGGGCATGATCAAAATAGTCACAATTGTCGAGTAAATGATATAGTTATAGTAATAATTATAAAGTTGGCATAAAATTAAATATATTAGCGATGCCTTCATCCTCGGTAAGGAATTATGTATAGGTTAAATTTTGATTTAAACAAAAATACCCTAAACATAAATGTCTTCGCTGCACAAGGAATATTGGAAATCCATTAACGGTAAAAAATGAGTTATCTCTCTTACTATCAATTTGTCTGCTATTTGTTACAGTGTTTCAGGTACGTGGTGACTGTTGACCTCTCGCAGTTACTATTAGACATATCACGCATGGATATATGTTGAAATTATCGGATATATGTACTTGTGGGTCCTAGGCCAGTCTTGTCAGTGGGGCCCCAAATTTGTAGAAATGATGTGGGTTGTACTTATCGTAGAGCTGCCCTTATATTTGTAATATAATATATACTGAAATATCCGGTGTACACATGAAACAAAGTTACTCATTGGCACGCTGCGGGACAAACTGATTTCAATCTGCCCCTGATGTCAATGGGCCTTAGGCACTGTCCATGGACCTACCTTGACAGCCTGGAGTAAAGGATATGATATGGTATGGTCACCACCTAGTGTTATAGCTTTACATCCATCTTTAATCAAACCATATACACCAGTTTTAATATCATTACATGCTCTAGGTAGATCATACATACACAAACTAACATCACCAACATCTCCTACATTTAAACTATCAAACGGTTGGGCGCCTGAAAAATAATATATACATCAACACTCAAATACTCCCTAAAAATATACAAAACTATCAAACAACTGGACGCTTTCATAGAATATACGTATGCTATCAACTTCCTGGGAACACTTTTAAATGGCAGTTTTAGTTTGAATTAACATTTTTGACCATATTCCTGATTTTGAAGGCACGGGGACAGTTATTATGTTATTGTGAACTTGTTCTGATTATAAAGCTAAATTAATTGGAATACTAAAAAAAAACCTGTTACAGAAACAAGGAATATTATGGATTAAACATTGAAGTCAATGGAGTTAGGGTAACTAGTCTGGGTCCATCATCATCTACGCGAATAGCTTAAAATGAAATATAAAATATTGGTGGCTGCTACAATGCATGTCACGAGAGGTATGCGTAATATGATACGATGATACGATTAAGATTTGTTTGGTACGGCAATATCTTCATGAATAATCGCCACGCATTACGCAATATTACACATCTGACATGTTAAGGCTGACATCCACATAACATTTAGGTATGTATTAGGAATCAACCATGCCTATAAAAAGCTACCCTATAAAAAGCTACGCCTTTTTAAAAAATAGCACAATACCATTCATTTATTTATAATTCCTTTGGTCTGTTCTGCAATGTGGAAATCGGTGAGGCTAGGTAAGCGAGCCTTCTCTTTAACAATAATTACAAATCAACAATACATAAACACAACCACACTCCACCAACCACTTCAAACAAATAAGTAAATAAAAGATTGACTTGATACCTGTAGCCATATTATAAGGTCTGATCATTGCTGATTCGACGCGGATATGTCTCGGTCCAAGACGTGTCCCAGATCTGTTAGATGCCCCAGAATCCAAACAAACCCCCACAAAGCAAACATCCAAACCTAAAATACAAAAAGAATGAGTTGAACAAAACACATATCTGACCTTAAAATACAACATGGTTTGTGATTGATAAAGGATATAACAGCTAACAGATTTCTTGAAAACATGTTTAACTCTAAAATTGCATAATCATACACCATTGGAGTGAAACGTGCAGAAGAATAGTGATTGCAGCAAACAGAACTCCTACCTACTTGTAATGGTGGGTGTGATATATAAGTTAGCAAATGCAGAACTGAGTGTTATAAACGATTAAATTTCTGTCATACTTTACAGTCATGTCTAGAAAGAGTAAGTATAACCTTTTATTACCTTTTGAATCATGGTGTATTGGTAACCTGAACAAAGATGCTATTCCTGCAGATCTGGATAAATCATTACCAGATATCGGTTGATTGAAGGTACTCCCATATCTTAACGATGTTTTATTCACTCTTGATATGTTAGAGACAATTCGATTGATCCCTTTAAACATTTTGAATGCCAAGACGTTTGCTTGTCAATCAGTTCGACCTTGCTCGTGATTTAAATTGATCAATTTGTTCACTCTGTGATACCCTGTTTAAAATAAATCACATAACTTATGTCTCCTTTTTCTGGTTCAGATGTCGTCACGCTACCAACCAAACAGCTGTCTCGCGATTTACTCCCGACTTACTACTGATGAATTATGACACACTCCGCGTCTTTACAATGTGATTTAACCGAAAGAATGGAAAAAGATATATATCTAAACCACTCTATCGCTGCAGTTTGTTTAACTGGCCTAGTTTTGATAAAGGATTGTGTGTAAGATACAACAGCTCAGTTAACGATGTAAGAGAATGTTCAATCAAACGTCTGGATAATCAGACTTGAATCTAAAAAAAACAGATTTTGATCATGTGTATCAACAGACTGTCTCCAAAACACATTTGATCTAATTATTCTTTTCTAAAACAAACTAAAAATGTCATAAATGAGATTGCTATAGCAGTGAAATCACATAAATCTCAAGTCAGGGATTTTATCAAGCATCCTGATATCATTAAATCTGCTTTTTTGAGATTCACGTTTTTCGTAGCTCATTTTTGAAATTTGGCAATATCGAAAAAAAAGGAGAACGATCGTTTTTATGTGAATCCACTACTCAGGCATCCTCACTGATGATATATTTACTTCGTTTTAGATAACCTATTTAATCCATTAAAACTTCTTTTTCGGATACCTTTAGTTCGTTTCAGAAAACTTATTTAATCAAATGTGTTTTGGAGGCATCCATCGAATCTGCTGTTTTGAGATTCAAGTCATTCGCCAATATCGAACGACGAAAACGAAAATCGAGCTAACTTCTAAATTTGGCCTATTTGATGCAAATAATCAGTATCCAGGAGATATTTAGTTTGAAAACTTACCGATATCTGCAAGGTTTATTTCCAAATCTGGTCTAGGCATTTAGCAGATTTAACAAAGCATAGACCAAAATGGGTATCATTGTTTTGGGGTATTGTTCAATAAGTATGGCGCTATAAATATATTTTGAAAAGTATTATGGGATAGGACCGGACTAACAAACTCCGTATGTCAACTGAAAAGGGTTCTTCCAGCCTTCCAGATTTCTTGGGGGAGGATGCTGTCGATGCTATTCGAAACAATCTTTGTTGTTTGGGCAATTATACATTCTAATTACTTCTGTGTGGTATTTACTCCTTCAAATTAATTGTTCGATGTCAACTATAATTGAAATTGCTTCATAAAAAAATGTCATATGACTTTGTCATTATATGGCTCACTAGCTTTTTACGATACATCTTACATCATTGTCTTGTTGGTCAAATTCCATTCGATGTATGATATATATGCAGTTCAAGTTCAAGTGTTCGGTGTAATTTGGAATCGGGGAGAGTGCAGGACAAATATATTATTATTATTCACTGTTTAGTGTTCTGTTACGGGTTTACATTTAACCAGGCCCGGATACAGGATTTTGTTGAGGGGGGCATACATACCGACCCTACACAGAAACTAAAATCTGGGAATCCCATTGCTGACTGCCGGTGCTGGCCCTGCCCTTCCCCACCCCAGCCCAACGCCTGGATCCGCGCCTTTTAAACTCACCATAACCACTGAGCTTTGCATCGAAGGTTCTCTAATAACTTCATATCATTACCCTGTCGGCTAAATCCGTAGAACTGTTTTATCACTAACAAAAAGGGACATGATTAGTCTTATTTCACACATGTCTCAGTATTTATGGACATATTGAGTAGGGATTCAAGACGAGTTATTTGCCCTTTAATTTGATTATCTCCCTCAGATAAACATGAACACAGACTGTCTGTAAGCATAATAGTCAAACTCGGCATGTCTGTGCTGGATTGAACGACGTTGCTATGTCGAATGACCATTGGTTAAACGCTAGCATAAGGGTCTTGAACGATACTTATGTATCAAACTGTGACAGATTAGATTGAACATAAGATTCGTTGGATTATCAAAAAATTACGATTGGCTAGCGGTTAACATAAACATTGCTGGATTGAACAACGTTTTGGTATCAAACTACGATTGGTTAACGGTTGACATAAGCCTTGTTCAGCTGTGTCAAACTACGACTGGTCAACGGTTAACATAATCCTTGTTGGGTTAAATGGCGTTACTGTGTCAACTATGGCTGGTTACGAAATATCCTCATATCCCGTGATGTATAGTCCTTGCATGGTGCCGGTTTATTGATCGCATTTTTGAAGTGGCGTTTAATTGGTACCAAAATTGTTTTTGTGAATATTTATTTTATAATATTTGTTTCATAACAATCAATAGGTGTAAAAATACATACACGTTTCTTTTGCATTAATTAAAGATACATTATGGGAGGTCCGATAAAGAGCAGGCAGATCTCCTGATATAATGTACCGAGAATTTGCTGAAAATTTCAAATTGATCCACTCTGAATTGACATTTTAGCGATTGAATTTTCGTCCTAGCCTCGATACGATAAAAAAAACAGTCTCGATTATCCATTTCATGATGAAATCGGATCATAATCCGGTAAATATCGCAGGCTAGAGTTGACATCGAGAGTTGATTATGATCTCAATAAGTTAATTAATGTCAAATTAATATTTTAGATTACATTTTAGGTCTAAAGAAAGACCTGCAATAGGTAGATTTAGCTCTTGCATAATGTATGTTTAATGAAATGTATACGTGATGAACGGGGCCACTTCCCCATGAGGTAGGCGTGTATAACATATGTATCTGATAATTTAATTTTGATTTTTGGTAATATGTTTAAGAGGCATATGTAGGAACTCTCCGTATTCTTTCGTAGTATCACATCTTTCTCCTACAGATTTCCATTTTATGGAAGGCTTGATGGAACTTCGCAATTTCTGAAAGACATAATTACAAATACTTGATTCACCAATTCGGTGAGCTATTTACCAAACCCCTCGATCAAAGACTTAAACATCTAGATTAAAGCATCAGTGTTGAATGCTTAAAACCACGTTCTTAGTAGATATGGGTTTGTTATTGCCTTAAACATTTGGAGTAAAGCATCTGTCTTGCAGTTTTAACATTTGAATAATTCGAAGTTTGTTTTTTTCCTCGGATTCAAGAAGGGCGTATTTAATATAGCATACCAGTGTTATCGATTTTCCTGTCATATTTTTAAGGACGTTGATAGCAAATGTAGGTATTGGTAGTAATGGAAGTACACCAATTACAACACCTATTATAACTATCCAGCTGGTAGTGTTGTTCTCCAAAACCTTCTTGTATAGATCAGCAATACCAAAACACCATAAAACCTACGGTAATAGTAAATCGAAACAAGATTATAGCAATAAGAACGCAATTGCTATAAAACTTATATTAATAACAGACGGGGGGGGGGCAGACAAGCACAGATGTCTAGTCGATCGGATGGGACGGAAAATCGAGGTTCGGTGTAAACACTAGCGTGCACGTAAAAAATCCCTGGACAGTTGGAATTCCATAAAAGAGTAGGCCGTACAAAATTTCCGTCATAGCACACTGTATGGCGTATGTCCGTCTTCATTAGCCCAGTTCGGAGCAGTAGGGCGTTAAACCCCAATCCATTTCATTTGATTTATATCAATTTATAAATCAAAACCAGACTAACGTGATAAGAACACAAAGGCTACAAAACATCACAAAACATATAGTAAAAATAAATGGAAACGGTAAAGATAGTAAATGAAATGAATTGGAGGTTTAACGTCCTGCTGTTTTGCCCCGACTGGGTTAATGAAAACGGGAAAACTCTATACATTGTGGGGGGTTGGGGTGGCCTAGCGGTCTAGAGTGCCGCGCTTCGACATCTAGCTGGCCGGTCACCTCTGGCTTGCGGCTGTGGTTTCGAACCCTGGTGTGAGTGTATGTGGCATGGAGATAGGGGCGCCTTCTCAACCTCGTGCGTTTCCTCCGGGCACTCCGGTTTCCTCCCACTGCTAAAGACCCCTACGCGCAAGAGAATTATTGAAATAAAATTAAACCATATATTAGTCCCGAAATGACCTAGTTTGTGTCGAGTGGACGTTAAATCCCATTTCTCTCGCTCTCTCTCTTTCTATACATTGTGCTATGTTGTAAACTTTGCCCGGAAAGCGGCGCAACGGCCCACTCTTATATCGAATTCGAACTGCGAAGGGATCTTTAACACACACGCCAAAGTGTACATGAAACCTCGGTTTTCCGTCCCATCCAAACTGCTATACGTTGTCCCCCGCAAGGCCCTCGTTCTAGCACCACCGACAAGGAGGAACCATGCGGGAAACACCAATGACCGAACAAGGGACTTCCAACGTCATTCTTACTGAGCCACCGCGGCTACCACTTCCGGTTTCGGAGTTAATGCTATTTCCGGTTCATGGCTATACCCGTGCTACACCGTCACCGGGTCAACCGCTAATATTATTATAAACAAAGATTATATTGTAATATCATACCATAATAAATGCAGGTGATATTATCATCCATAATGGTTTCCATATGATAGTTGGTCTGTATCCAATCATTATAGATATATCTCCATATAGTCTCTCAACGCCTGTAAATTACAATTAGATTCATAGAATAGGTCTTTCTTTGCCGCACAGTTCGGTTAGTCATGTGCTATCCTGTCACCCTGGCATGGTAAAACATGCTGATTAGACGTATTATTCTGTAACCGTCTTAGTAAATTTTTTAATGTGCAAAACCGTCATCTTTCACCAATCATCCAGGGGCGCATCTAGGAATTTTGAAAAAGGGGGGGGGGCGCCGCAAAATGAGGGCACTTACTGCGGAGACGGGGCACGCCGCTGCGGGGGGTTGATGGGGGGGGGGCCCCAAGACAGCTATTTGGCTGATATTTTCGTCTAAATAAACGTTCGGAGAGGACATATTTGGGTCTGAAAAAGGCACTTTCAGCAGTAAAAAAGGGCACTGTCGAAAAGGCGCCCCCCACTGGATCCGCCTCTGTGATCTGACTTGTGACGTCAACTAACATACGCTTACTTGATGTGATATTTATTGTGTATTTCTTCCAATGTCTGGGTAGATTATCTTGTCCGCAGTTTTTTCTTATCGGGCGTTTCGTGAGCAGTCCGGTTCTCCTGCACTTACAATTCGCCTTCTGATTGTGTGGATACTGCATTGTCCGCGTGAACATTATCTTTTCTCAGGAATCTATACATTGACTTCCTATTACATTAACTATCTTTTAGTAGAATGGTATGGTAATGCCGTGGGAAATTCTATTCTGGTATATACTCACCGTAACACCAACTGAGCACGAGTACCTCAAAACATGATAATAGCATTACAGATATAGAGGCTATGTAGTTATCTATTAAATTCAATAGATGTATACCACCCTAAAATATATCAAGATACAGATGATTAATTAGTTGTATGGTCATTTAATATATTCCTTCGATGATGATCTAATTCATTGGACTAACAATGCTCCTGGTTTAAACCTATTTATTTGAACATCTTGACGTTTCATTTATCACTGTGTCACTGGTAAATCGTGTTTACGTTTACATGAACAACAGGTGACATTTCCGTTTATGTCAGGCGAGTGGGCAGGATTTATGAACAGATGTCCACCCAGGTTCGTGTGCTTGGAGAATCTCTATCGTGACTGTATTCCTCTTTTCACAAATGGTATATTATGCAATTACTGAAATTAGCTGCAAGATATCTTCTTTGGGCATCATAATTCGGAGATATTTTTAACACTTTGGTGGGTGCTCGATTGTGAGTTCAGAACAAACCCAATAAGTGGAATTGCAAAAAAATGAAAACATAATATTTGAACAGAATATGTTTGAACAGAATTGTGACACACCAGCCATAATTCTCACGTTTTCCAGATTCACAGTTTTCGAGGCATTGGCATTGATCTAATTCAATTCGGGAAACTTCCATGGTGTATCTTTGTAATATGCAACCAAATGAGAGGCGGGGTGGCGATGATTGTAATTCAGGCTTCCACATGAATCCTACAGAGACCGGGGAATACTTAGAAATGAATGAATGCATCCATTATTATTATTATTATTACTAGTGAGATTCAAATGTCCCAATTGAATACCTGAGTGACAAATGGGAGACCAAAAAGGAATCCGACACAGCATAATCCGGCTGTTAAAACCATTTTATATTTACTACTTTTACCGATAGTTGGTGATGCATCTGATATACCAGTTATTATTGTCTGTATGTGAACAAACTACAACATAAATAAACTATTCCAGTTATTATTGTCTGTATGTGGACAAACTACACAATAACTTATACCAGTTATTATTGACTGTATGTGAACAAACCACACAATAAAATACACTATATATCAGTTATTATTGTCTGTATGTAAATTCAAACCTTTCGAAGTGAGTGACAGTGAATGATAAATGCATAAGCATATCCTAGATTTACTGTGTATATATGTTGACCAATTCCGGAGTTCGAGCTATGTCTAATACGTGATACCGCATGTGCTAAATGATATCAAGTGTGCTAAATGATACGTGATATCAGGGGTGCTAAATGATACTTGGTACCAAGGATGCTACGTGGCAGGAATGGTGCTAAATGATACATCAAGGGTGCTTAATGACATGTCGTAACAAGTGTGTGAATTAAGATCGTGATAGTTCGGATTTCAGACACCGTGTTATTATTTAGAAGATAAGAGCGGGGCATAATTTCAAGAAAAAAATGAATGTACTTAAATATTGTACGAAAATTAAAACGGTTATGGACGGGTAGCATGGTGAAATTGTCCCAAAGTGTCCATACAACAAATACCCACGACTATAAAATTATATCAACAAAAGGTATGGTTAATGTGCTAACCTGACTGTCCATGCCAACCAAAAAGAGCATCACAAAAAACAACACAGACCACAACTGGGCTAAGGGCATCGTAGCTACAGCATGTGGGTAGGTTACAAAAGTTAACCCTGGACCTATAATATCATAGTTTATAATCTATTATGTTTGAATACAATATATTAGCTATGGTATGACTTTATTTGAAACGCAAACTAAATTGTTTGTGAAATATTTTGAGAATAACAGGAAAATGGTTCTCTAAGGCCGTGGATAAAAACGTTAAATGCCTAAAAACATTCCATATTTGGCAAGCGTGACTAATCACGTGATTAATTACATAACAATCAACCAATAGAATAATTAATGGCTATGAATCTGAGAGTATATAATTAATAGAATTTGCGCTCCATGGTAGATACCAGGCAGATTGTTAGCGAGGACAGACCGTTGAGGTTCAAGGGCCACCATTTGATTTCAGAATGGCCCGTTAAGTCGTACGAGAGCCATATGATGTTGTGGGATCCGTCAGTAAACTCTTTCTACGGAATGGTGAGGTTGAGAGGGTAGAGAATGACTTTTAGCACTTTTGTTCCTGGCACCCTGTTTGTTAATAATACCATATTTTGTGATTGATAACGCGAGTTGTCAGATATACAACGGTGTCATAAGACGTGTGTTACAAATGTAACCACAGACAATATAGATCAGAGGGAGGAGGGGGGTATTATCCGAATGGTGGGCAAAAAGCGGGAGTTGACTTTTCTAGAAGCATTTTTCCTCAGGAATCCGAAAATGATGGGTGATCAGTCAGGTGAGGGAGCGTTCAGGAGTTATCGAGGTCAAAAGGTCACCAGAGGTCAAAGGGGGCTGGCTTATGAATTTAGCCACTTCTGATGCTGCCTGTTGCAGATTTCCTGTTGGAACGCAGCTGAATCATTGAATAAGTGACGAAGGATAATTTGTGAAACCCATTAATCAAATTATGATGTAATTGAAAAGGTCAAAAGGTTACCGAGGTCAAATTAGCAAGAAACAAGGATGCACTGAGATTAGGGTCAAAACTAATGTTATTTTCAATATGCAGTACAATTCTGCGTGGTCTGGCAAAGTAATTTCATCCAAAATTAACGATTATGTTAAACGAGTGATATGTCATACAATAAGTATATAATCTATAAGTATATAATCGTGAAAATTTTCGCAAACTGGAAGTATTATTCGTTACCACTTTCGGGTTACCGATTGTGGATTGTGATGGACATTATTCGATATTCACGTCCATGCGTGCACATGACTCCTCATCCGATTCATTATCGTCATCAACTTCATTAGTATCGACATTAATTTCGTCGAAAACGTGGGGGATTTCTCCATTGTCATGAATCAACATTTCGGGGAGAAACTCTCGTTCCAACCATGCAGTGTTGGTGACTCCAGTGCAAGCCTTGGCGAAGACGCACATCGCCACATTACTTCGCCAGACCATGCAGAAGTATACTGCATATTGAAAATAACATTAGTTTTGCCCCTAATCTCAGTGCATCCTTGTTTCTTGCTAATTTGACCTCGGTAACCTTTTGACCTTTTCAATTACGTCATAATTTGATTAATGAGTTTTACAAATTATCCTTCGTCACTTATTCAATGATTCAGCGGCGTTCCAACAACAAAATTTTCAACAGGCAGCATCAGAAGTGGCTAAATTCATAAGCCAGCCCCCTTTGACCTTTTGACCTCGATAACTCCTAAACGCTCCCTCACCTGACTGATCACCCACCATTTTCGGATTCCTGAGGAAAGAGACTTCTAGAAAAGTCAACTCCGGCTTTTTGCCCACCTTTCGGATAATACTCCCCCTTCTCCCTCTGGTCTAATACTAACATAAACTATCAAGATCTCTTGTAAGATGTGTAGTAAGAAAAGAGTGCATGGGCCATACGCTGAATGTGTTGACCGGCTTGTCGGAGGCCCACTTTCCACGTCTGACAAACGATCAATGGTACTACACTTGCTATAAATGGGTAAAGCGCTGGCTCGCAACCCTGGAGGTCGGGTGTTCATTGGCCGAGAAAGTTCATCTCGATTTTCCGGCGTGATTTCCCCTTGTCAGTGATGCAGAACGGATGGTACGAAAAACCGAGGTCCCGTGTACACATTTGCGTACACGTAAATCATCCATCCCTTAGTTGGAATTCGACATAAGAGTAGGCCGCTGTCCGGGCAAAATGTCCCTCATATCACACTGTATGGCGTATGCCCGTCTTCCAGTAGCCCAAGTTAGGTGCAGAAGAGTAGGACGTTAAACCCCATTTCATTTTATTACAATAAAAATCCACGTAATACCAACCACTTGTGACGACATCATCTATACCTTTGCCTTCTATATGTGCCATATAACCTAGATATACAAATATAACAAACCCAGCAAACCAACTGGTTAAACAATCCAACACGGGTAAAATCATCGCATCTCTGAAAACCAGAACATTGACAATATTATTCTGAAACACAGAGCAACACAGGCAATAGCATGGCATCTCCGAAACACAGAACAAAACGAGAAAATTCATTGTATCTCTGAAACACAGAACATTGATAAAATGATCGAATGTCGGAAACAGATCAACACGGCTAAAAAATGACATGTCTGAAACGCGGATAAAATTCGTGGCATGGATCAATAATGTTAAAGTTATGTCCTTTCTGATAAATATATCGAAATTGGTAAAATTATGAAATTTTTATAACACTACAGAATAACACGGGTAAAACCATAAAGAACAACATAGAACAACATGAGTAAATCATAGCATAAACGATTAATTTCAAAGTTGGCCAATTAAAACCCGTCCTAATCATGCACACTGGTTGTTAGGTATAAGCATTACCATTAGAAATTTGTTCGATTGAATAACAATTTCGAGAACATAAAGTGAATCCTTTAGCATTTAGTTTTGCTTGTTTTTCAAACATTTATTGTCAATGGCCCGATTCCTACACAATCATTATTAACAATACGGTACCGAGACTACAATGGTAATTTGTTGTAGCAAACATCATCCTATAGAGTGCATGTTAAAAAAAATTCAAAGATGGCATGATAATAGTTTTCCATAGTAATCGAGATACCAAATACACAACCATCGATTTTCACAAAGTATGCAAAAATTGATTTCTTACCAAAATATTTCAGAAAACTGTTACGTTAAATAGGAACCCCTTTAACTCAGACATTAATTAAGAATTAATCTTAATAAGAGTCCATTGTTGAATTAGGTTTAACAGCCTATATGTCCTTACCGCCTCTTACCTGTAACAGTTATTGTTGAATTTATTATAACTAGCTAAAGTAGATATTCCACCCCATCCAATACCTGCAGAATAAAATACCTGTACTGCTGCATCCTGCCATACCTGAAAATACATACATCCGTATTAATTTACTCATAATTTCATTTATTTGGTATCACATGGCATAGACTTGACTAAGGGTACGTTATGTATATTAGATTGAACTATGTTAAATTAGATTAAGTCTGCATTACACCGCACGGTGTCAGAATTGAGTGAAAGTATGAATAAGTGGGGCTATGGATATTTAGCTATGCCAATCTTAGAATTAATTAAGCCTATTTTACATGCATGTTAACGTGCTTCAGTAATGTTCACTTGGTATAATATAATTAAATCTGTGTTAGATTGCATTACGTCAGCGTTAGATTACATTATTCCCTATGGTAGATTACATTCTAATTCTAATGGTCTAATTCTAAGTTCGGAATGAATTAAGTCTAAGTGGTGCGTAATGATATATAGAATGGAACCATGTGTAAATAGTCTACACACATCTTACCTTTGACTCTAGGAGTTTTTCCCAACGCGGGATAACATAATATTTAACCCCTTCCACAGCCCCTGGTAATAAACATCCACGTATCAACAAGGCCAGCAAAATAAAATATGGTAGTGTTGCAGCTACATAGACTACCTTTAATTGGAATAAATTACATGATTTATAATTCCACGAACTACATAGTACAAGACATAATATGGCTAGAAACAGTCGCCGTGTTTAACAGCATTAAACATCCCAGTACTGTTTTTATTGTGAACCCTTATTTCATATTTTTACTTGTCGATTTTACTTGCATACCATATTATTGCAGATACTTAAAAAGGGGCTACCATGCAATTGAACATTAATCCAACAGTTTCCTGTATCCAAACAGTTACAAGCTCCTAAACCTTTTAGAGCAAACCATTAACAGGAAAAAAATCATCTAACATTAATATCATGCAATTGACCACAAGCAAGCAGTTTAGTTCATTATTTCTTAAGACACTTCCTACACAGTAAGGTACTATGGTAGGGCCTAGTAATTAAGACTGATACGATGGAAGACTACCAACCTTGCCTGATGATTTTATCCCCTTTATTAAACAAAGGAAGGCACACACCCACGCAGCAAATAAGCAACCAACAAGCGGCCATCGTATGGAACCCATAGTTTCTAGGCCAGTACTTTCTTGTAATACATGGTACTTCCAATATTCTTCTGTGGCGGAGGTCGTTAAATTTGATGTAAAATCCCCGACAACACCACTAATATTACCACTGGAAACATTAAGCACCAACAAAGTTGAATTGGTGCTATTATTGTTTAGTAGTCGGGCCCCAAAAGCATCAATACAATTTGGGGTGTTCCAGATTTGGTCACAGGTGCTCCAGGGAAGAGTTTGACTAAATGACATGGATAGGTAGTAGAGAGTCCACGATAGTACGACGTTATAATAACAACTAATAACACCAGTTAAAACTATCATACCAACACCAATACCTACAATAACAAATTTTGATTGCATGAACAGAGCATGAACAAGTATTTAAATGGATGTGGATCAATGAGCTGATATTCTAAGAGGTTGGTTAACTCCCCTTTAATTTATAATGACAAGAACTCTTTAATTCAGAAGAAACATAAAATTGTCAATTCTACCCGATTTCATGTTTGGGTTGGCTTTATGGTGTCCATCGAGATATAACGTGTTCCGCTGCTAAAATGAAATTAAATCTAGTAAAACAACCAGCTTCCGCCTAATCTTCGACTCGGGCATGTACTATTATAAACCTTGTCTCATTGCTGTTGGGGAATCACGGTAGGTGAAGAAAAGTAGAACATCAAATTTAACATTTCACTTTATTTACTATCCCTAATAAAGCCGACTTATAAATTTAAATTTGCGCAAAGGGTATCAGAGGGAGTCCGTAAATAATTTGACCACAGTTTATACAATTTAGCCACATTTGCAATGGTAAGGATGATAATTGTCTTTAAGGTACACATCGTGGTTAGCCTGCAAGTGTGGCACGATCCAAACAACTAGACCACAAACGACACAGAGACTTGAAAAAGTGGTGCTCCGAAGTTGATAGAAAGATATGGTCCAGTGATTATCTGGAATGGATTGTCAATTGTAAAAGAGAAAACAGTCAACTTACCTTTGAACAAAGGACAGATAACCCAGACTTTGCCGGGACCAAGATTAGAAAACTGACAGTAGCTCATCTCTAGAAATACTAACGGTAAACCACAAATCGTCATGGCCAGAAAATATGGTATGAGAAAGGCAGCTGAAAGTGGAAATCGATAGGTGCAGTTGTTCCAAATTTGTCAAGATTACTCTTGTGGTAGGGGTAAGTTATAGATGGCGTATTTTCTGTAAATTTTACGCCCCGAACTATGGAAAAGATCACAGAATTTGAGTTCATAATTCTCCATTTGCATTTAGTTACTTATAATTTGTGCATTAAATGGTTACTTGCCACTTTTATAGTGGAGTGGGAGGTGACACGTTTAGACGTTTTGAATACATTTGTCGCATCCAAATATTCCATAAAGTGTCTGTGCGACTAAACACTTGATATTTAGATGCGTACAAATACAAATCTCCATGAAAACTTGGGTTGGGTTACATAATAATGTTCCTTTCGACAAATTATTAAATATCTTATGGGAGCCCTGTATTACCCAGCGTCTTAAAAAGAAGATATTTCTTGCTGTTCAACATATTATATTTTCAGCACAAAACGTATTAATGTTAAATTATAACCTTGTGATCTATTGATAATGTACATCCTCACAATAGTACACTCATATTTATCATATTGTTTAGATAGTTAATGATAATAATGGATAATTTATATTCGATGAATAATTTATATGAGATGCATAAATTTATTGCAATGACAAAGATTTAACTTATGTATAATTATATATACGTGTATATTATTATACATAGCGTTGTCTATATTTGCTATCAACATATCATATTATATTATTACATTCATTACAAGAAGGTTTATAATTTCCATAATTATCCTAATCACTGTGTAAATTATTTGCAATAAAACACATTTAAACTATAAGAAAATGTCATGCACGTGCCTTCCAATCTGGACATTTTGTGATTTGACAATAGTTTTGGATTGTATTTATCGTTACTCGCTATCAATTTACCATCAATATCGATGCCTAAAGTAAATTCTTAGTAAAACTTGTTTTTCCAACATCTACAAGCAAAGCCTACAGTTCGTATAAGTGCCTCACTGATCTAACAACAGCTCGCAATTCGATCAAAAGATCCATGCGCCGCTAAGTCTCAACAACAAGCACACAGACTGGAGGTTGGGAGTTCCCTCACAGCTTTGTCATGTGTGCGCTTCACTACTGGTTATCGTATTTATCTAATAAGAATGGCGGCTCTTCTTCCCACACACCAAAATTGGCAGAATTTTACTGGAAATAACTACCCGATTAATACTTTCGCGGGAATGCATCTTTGTAGATTTCTCTCTTCAAGGAATAAGTACATATTAAGGCCCGGGTCCGAGTGAAATGAATTACCTGATAGATAGGCATAGATTTCAAAACCAAAATTCAAATAGGGCCATTTGATGTTTAGGCAAATAAACGTATACATGTATTTCGTCTTTAACAATACTGTAAATAAATAATATTTATAATCTAATCGAGAGTAAAACCAATCCCGTGACAACTAATAATTATGTTGCCATTATATCACAATGCGTGAGAAGTTCGTACGCATGGTTGTGACTATGAATAAAATTTTTCATAACAATATCCATTTATTTTCATTTACATAACACATACTAATTACAGAAGTTCATATTTACCATGCCGTTCAGTGAACTTACTGATAGACAAAGATCAACTGCTGGTCAGAGTCAAGCAGAGCTAAACCTGTCAATTGCGTGCCCTTTTTAAGGCTTCGAATACCTTGAATGCCATTTAAATATACTTGTTTAACGCTAAATCCGATGCCCATAATTTGACCAACTTTAAAGAATAGTTAATTTTGAGTCTAAAATAATTGATGACTAAGTGTTGATATCAGATCATAATATCATGACATCCGCAGATAATCTCTGTAAATTGTTTACCAAAAGATATGGAAGTAACCAATTTGGTACGGTTTTAAAGAGAGTGTCCATGTATTTTTCGATATATTAACGAAAGAAAGACAATGAAAGCTACTCATTTCATACTTGAGAAGAATACCAGGAATCTCCGTACCCTTAAACAATGTTTATTAAATAATTTGTTAGAGACATCATATAATATGTCGTCTCCAAGCTAAAATGGCGATGTTTTACTAAATTAGCCAACTTCGCATATTATATGTATCGAAATTAACTATCAGTTGTGTTTTACAATTTCCATTTGATATCTAAGAATATAAGGCTAGCTGCGTATAATAAAAGTCAAGAGCATGGGATAATGTATAGTCGGCTGTAGTACCGATGTCCGGGCAAAATTACCCTCATAGCAAACCGCATGGCGTATGTCGTCTTCATTAGCCTAGTCGGCGGAGAGCAGTAACCCCATATCATTTCATTTCAGTCGTATTTCTGTGTTTCTGTTCTGTTAAAATCATGTGGTATTAAAGTAATTACGACTTGAATATAACTGAACGACATTTTCATTTTTTATGACAGTATCTTAAATGTACTCAAATAATGTCAATTGAACGTGACAAGAAAGAGTTTTCACCCAGTTATCATGGTTTTTTTTATTCCGGGCTCCCTCCCATTGCAAACGGATATTTATAGCCCATCGGGCCGATAATTTGTTCTAACAATGCCCGATTAACAAAAAATAAATATAGCAAGTGCTGTGAAAGTCAACATGTAGACTTACCTCCGCCGGATCTGTAGCAGATAAAAGGAAATCTCCAAATATTGCCGATTCCTACCATACATCCTACACATGACAGTAAAAACTCACACCAATTGGACCAATTTCCCCGCTGTGTGCTATCTGCCATTTTAACTTCCAACCAACTTTATTTCGGACGTAAAATTAATTTAGGCGTGGGTGATAACATATAAAAGTTATATTATTTGTGAAATCAAATCAATACCGTTGCACCGCGAACAGGAAAGTAATTAATTACCGTAAATCCTACACATGTTCATTGGGTATCGGAAGCATATCACTTATTACAGGATTGGTGATTTTCAGCTACTGCTATGTAAATTAAGGTTAATACACGACGAGCTTTTCTTGGCCAATACATAAGTCTGATGAACTAGATAACGAGGCTCGCTGGTACACAAGCTTATTATACCGAAATAACTAAACCCAATCCGCATCTCTGATAGGCCTATATTCAGGGGACTCAAATCTAAAGACTGAAAGACCCCTTAATCATGTGGTGATTCTGCAATTATGTTTTATTTCGGTAGGTACAGAAAAGACGTTAAACCTCATTCCATTTCATTTGTTTTATTAAGTAACTGTACGTTGGTCCCATTCCGTTTTTAAATAGAGTTATTTCCCTTAGTCCTGGTGTCAATCCATTTGCGTCACTCTTGTTACCGTCTATACACTGGTTTAAAATCGGTTTTGTGTGAAGCCAGGAGGAAAATTAGAAACATGACCTCATTTACCAACTTACGATTAAGTAGTCCCCCAAATGTAAAAAAATGTTGACATGTTTTAGCATCCACTATTTGTTAACATATACTTTTTGTCCCGATGGATGCACCGTTTTAAGAAAAAGGAATGACTTGCAAACATCATTGTGGAAGATGAATCTATAATAGGAATATCAGGTTGGTGCTACACCGTAGTTGAATTAAATTGGTCACAGAAGACTAATAATGTACTTTGAAGTTGTGAACTGTTAAGACAAATTTTACTTACAGCAAGAATATTGTTGATTAGATTTTGGGCAACCCCCGCCCCCCCCCCCCCCCAACTTGTCTTGGTCGAGCAGCGGTGGTTCAGTGAGTAATAGGTCGGTTCGCTAACATCTGGTACCGTGTCCGATCCCTCATTTGGCCGAGCGGAACAGTAGGGCGTTAAATCCTATTTCATTTCATTTCTTCCTGTCTTTATTGGCTGTAAGAATTGCATATTCAGAGCCCCACCCCCTCTCCCGTTACGGTTCCTCGATTCCCTAAACGAAGAACGTAAATGAAAAGGGTTCGCTCTAGTCTAGTGCTAAACCGAAAGAATAAGACAAACAACAAGTTAAAAGTTAGTAAATTTTATTACGTGGAAAACAATTAATCTATTGCAGGCCTAAAGACTCTACGGCAATAAATAAACGAAGCGAGAAATTGAATTATAAAATAATGGTAAGGCAATATTAATTTATTATGAGTCAATGCCAATTACTTTCTATATTAAAATATGAGGCTGATCTCCACAACCCTTTGACCCTCAACTGCAGGATTGCATTCCTATATATGATGGGGGCTTTTCCTCAACAAAAATGATAAAGTGGGGATTTTTCCCCTAAAGTGACAAAGGCGGGGAATTTTCCTCAAAAGGGACAAAGGCGGGGAATTTTCCTCAAAAGTGATAAAATGGGCCAAAAGTGACAAAGGCGGGTAATTTTCCCCAAAAGTGATAAAATGTGGATCTTTCCCCAAAAGTGACAAAGGCGGGGAATTTTTACCCAAAAATTATTATCATTATGGTACTTTTTATAGCCAATCTTTCACATAAGTGCCCAGATAAAATAGGGATTTTACATCGTCGATACAGAGCTCAACATTGCACTTACTAACTTGGAAGTTATCGGTGTAGACTGGTTTGAAACTCACATAGAGCTGGTTGTAATCTGCGTAGAGGTGGAATGAAAGACCACATTTATTGACGATCGAACCTAGCGGAATTTTGTAAAGACTAAACAGCACCGGTCCAAGCACAGAACCCGATGGAACACCAAATTCTAGATCCTTAGTCGAAGAACGGGCATCTCTTACACTGACGGTCTTATTTCGGCCGGTTAGGTATGCTCGTAAGAGTTTTAGCGCGTTACCGGAAATGCCAAAAGTTGTTCTAAGTCTTTCTAGAAGAATAGCGTGATCCACGGTGTCAAACGCAGCTGACAGATCCAGTAATATTAGTAGCACAGACTGATGGTCATCAATTGAAAGACAGATATAATTGTGTACTCTCAGAAGGGCCGTCTCGGTACTGTGGTGTTTGCGATACGCACTTTGGAAAGTCTCTAATAGATTGTTGTCACTAATGTGATCAACAATTTGATGACAGATGACTTTCTCAAGTACCTTAAATACAAAATTTAAATTAGAGATTGGGCGGAAGTTTTTCAAAATGTTCTTATCAAGTGTTGGTTTCTTAATCAATGGCGTGATCAAAAGAGGCTTAAAAATGTCCGGCACTACACCCTCTATTATTGCAGAATTAACCAGGTCTGTAAGAACTGGTAATAATTCAGGAGGACAATCCTTTAGGAACTGGGTAGGAATAATAGTGTCCAATTTACAGATTTTGGAAGCACATTCCAGAACATGTTTGGAAACGTCGGATTCAGTTTGGAGGACAAAATCACTCAAGGTGTGGGGGTGAAACAAGAATAGGTATACATATACGATCGGGAGTTTGGGATACAAACCCACATTATAAACAGTACAAAACAACTTCTGAAGAAAATAGAAAAGTATCAATAGCAAAGTATTTATATATAAACAGATAGTGTTGTAAGAGAAACAATCTCAAGTTCAACAAATGGCTGCCTCAGGATTTCCATCCCCCTCAATCAATTGGGGAGAGCTCAGCCCTACCAGACGAGTTTCATAGATTCTACCAATACTGTAAACTCATATTTAACAGCACATTTCCCTAAAATAAATCACCTGTTAGCACGATTTCAACTTCAACAACTCAAACAGAGACAAGACGAACCAGACTGTGATTTTATGTAAAGATGTAGAAATCAAGCAAAGAAATGCAAATTCCACGAGGAAGAGGAACTTTCCGGCTAATAGAACAATTGATAATCGGTACTCAACACAAGACTGTATGTTAGGTAAAGGAGATATGCTTGACTTGGATAAAGGAATCAATATTGCACGAATGCATCAAGCAACCCTAATCCTGATGCAACGACTAAATCAGACCACAGAAACAGAACACCTAGCCGCCACAGTTCATGCTATATCTGTGGAATGTATGGTATCGAATGTAGTTAATGCAAAGGGTCAAATCATTTCTCTAAGTGTTGTTATATGACACAAAGAGATGAATCGTGATCAAAAATCAGATATAGAAATCCAAACAGATATAGAAGAACAACCAGTCAAAACTGCAGAACACAACAGAGAAATAGGGAGCGCGGTACAGATTACAGAGATCGAACAACATAACGCAATTTCCACAGATTTTACTCACTCGAACAGGAAGATAAAGAATTGCAGACTCTCCTAGGTCTTGCTACATATACTGGTCCATTTATATAAATATTACGCCTGATAGATCACAAATAAGAGATATTCAACAAAACACTAAACGGGTTCATTTTGAAGATTCACCTGATCATAATCAAATTCATCAACAACCTGCAAAAAGACCGGAACAAATTACCCAATGCCTACAACAACCACCATCAGAATTCAATACCACAAAAAAACCTTATACAACACGGATTGGACGCACTGTGAAAACTCCAGCGCATTTGGATGTGTAACTGTGGATATTAACTTTACGAAAAACCTAAAATGTGCTTATTTGAACAATTTTCAAATCTAAAGACTTACTAGTTAAATTTCGGTAATTGTCATGATATTAAGATATTTAGAAAAACAGGAATGTTATAGTTCCAGCTAAATGCAGTCATAACCTGTCACCCCTGCAACAGTATTATCACTGCCATAGTGGACTGGTCTAAAACCCCTGTTCATTATGCCTCAGTAGACTGACCCAAAAAATCACGCTTTTTAGAACTTCCTGTTAAGACAATGTAGTAGAAATTGTTGCACCGCATGAAAAGTATGAAACAACACTATGTGTCATTATCAAACAAGATAATGACACAAGAACCGGGCTTAAATTGAAAACATGATTCGAGAACATAAAACAGAAATGTCAACGGATCCACAAAGTTCCCCTTCATCGGACAATTGATATTCACCACTTTGGACCAATGTATTTCTAATGATCGGCGGTTGAATGGTTTCATTCGTTTACGTTCATTACCAATCATTATTGTCGCGGAGTTCTTCTATATAATTCAACAAAAGTTGAGCTTTTAACATGTTTATACCAAGACCAAAATGAACGCCATCGTAGCTCTCCATACCCTGCGTAATATAAAAAGTATTAAATATTGGTACGTTATGTGGTTTTAATTCTTTCTCCATGTGTTTGATATAATGTTCAATATCATTTTTACCTTGTCCACCATAGGAACTCTTAAGCAAACCAGGTCCATGTGGTGGTGCAACAAGTAGGTGTGCACCTTTATGTTTTTGGATGACTTTAAGAGCAGGTGCGATATACTTGTCCATAACTGGTGTATGGTTTAAATTAGCATGAAGGCCAATATCAGCTATTATTAACACTTTCTTTCTCGTCATTAATGTTGATACCTTGGCAACAAATTGATCGCTTAATCCAAGTTTGTAATAATGTTTAAAAATAAGTTCAAATTTCCCGCCACACAGATCACTCGTTGTATAGTCTAACTGCAGACGACATTCTTTTTCGGTAAACATGAACATACCAGTACAATTGTCATGCATATCTGAAATTTAGTAACAAAACCAGGTAAAATATCATTCTCATCAGCCAGTACCATTGTCGAAAATAAAATATTCATCACAAGTCAGAAGACTACAATTCAAACCCTTAATCATTGATTACATGCCAGAAGACTACAATGACAACCGTATTCCAGGGACGGATCCAGGAATTTTGCAGGAGGGGGTTTGCCAGGTTTCTGTTACGGTAATGTGCCATCATCGTCTCTAAATTACATAGGCATACATACAAATTGAGCTTTTTAAACAGAGAAATCATTTTTATACTGATGTAGGATCACTCTGTGATGTAATTTCATTGATGCAAGGCATTATTTTTTTTATGTAGCTGAGCAGGGTGGGGTTTGGACCCCCCCCCCTCTGTATCCGCCCCTGTATTCATTGATCACAAGTCAACAGTTCAAATTTAATCTTAATGTTATTTGTTTGTTCCCTATTTAAATTAGATGGAATGCTATTTAATTTGTAATTGGTACAATATTTAATGATGGAATAAACAAATAATAATTCTGGATTTGTTTTGGTTATTACTGTTGTATGGGCCACTTCGACATATCAAAGAAGGTTAATGTCCACTCCATACTGAATATGTCATTTCGGGACTGATATAGGGTTATTTATTTCAATAAATTTAGAACTGGGAGGGAACCCACGATGTTGGAAGGCGACCTTACGTATAAGCAGGGAATCGAAACCACGCCAGTTGACTCAGTGACACCATATGCTCTAAACCACACGCGTTAGACTTCGGCCACCCAGCCTCCCGATATGATAACAATGTGTTCATCAATAATTCGTTCTATGGCAAAGAAGTTATGATAATAGAACTATTTGATACGACCGTCAGTAAGGAATAAAGTTGATAAACTTTTCAAAATAAATTACCCTTTGTAACGTTCTGCTTCATGGCACCATCAAATGTATTGTTGCGTAGCAACAGTAAAAATGCCGTATAAATATGCCTCATTAAAGAATCACCACTTAGGAAAACAGTTTTCCCCGTTAATAGTTCACATGCTGTATCTTTGTTATATTTCTTGGTGTGACATCTTTGATTGGACGGTACCCAATCAGAATATTCTGCATGAAGAACTTGTCTTATGTCGTAACAATTTTCACAACGACATGCATCTGTCTCCTTAGCAACACACGCGTTGTTATAGCAGCAAGGAGTGGATCCATATTGATCACAAAGTGCACGGAACCAGGGAAGTATCCCGGGAAAGTAGACGTTACCGCATTTCCTATCCCGTCTTTGTAGAGTTTTCGGCAAATGTTTCTCATTTCTAGCTATTTCTAGGAATTTCCTCATTTCTGAGTTTTGCTGGAAAGTCATTGGTCTACTTATCCAAGTTCCTGATAAGATAAGGTCAAGGACGCCAGGGCATCTCGCATGGTTTATATAGGAAAAAGGAAGTAGAGGTGTATACTGCCAATTGGAAGACACCAGCATAGCTAATATAAACAAGAGAATAATCACCCACAAGACATGTTTAAGTTTTTTTCTGTAGAAATTGCTGAATTTCATTCTGTACCACGCCTAAAACTGAAAGAAAAACAACATCGATAGATTTTGAGTCAATGCATGGACCGGGTTTACTTAAGAGTAAACTATGGAATAGTATATGAATTCAAAAAACACTAGATTTTATTCAGATTGAACGATATTCATATCATGCACTGGATTTGGATATCTACAACTGTCTAAATTTAATTGGTATTTGTGGTTTCAACTGTCAAAATTAAATTTTGAATAGACCTTAATATTGAACCCTGTGGAACACCAGCGCCTACCTTACCTTGATTTGATTTATTGTCTTGGACGCAAACACAATAGAATCAGACTTTTAACCTGTGTCACACATAACATTGTAGTCGACTCGAACAAGAGCTGTTAAACAACTATGATAAATAATAATAATAATAATACTTTTTTCCGGGATACAAGGTCATAGACCCATTATACATAGAATATAACATACATATAATATATGTCTATAATAAATATTTTTATTCCGTTATTGAGTATATTGATCGGTTAGATTGTTACAGGTAAACATAAAAAGTTTTTATTTCCTTCATTACATAAAGGACATACTTTGTTCTTAAGAATACCTCTTTTAAATACATTTGCTGAGAGTTTAAGTCTAATCGTGTAATATTACGCCTACGCTTTATTCCTACATTACAAGCTCAAGTTTAAAATTACTATATTCATTAAAGTGATAATTTCATATTTTCTAAGAGAGTCAAAACATATTTATATCTATGTCTTTCGCTCAAAAGGTTGTCAACTCACTATTATACAATCATGGGCAATATTTCATGGGCATTAAAATGGCTGACACAGAAAATAATAAAACAATTACTTCCCGTGTTTTCCCATTCCCCTCCATGCAATGGCGATCTTCAAACGTTTGAATTTGAAGTTGAAAATGATATTTTTGCCAATTTCTCAGCTGGCAACAGTGAATTATACGATTAATAAGATTATTCTTTAACAAGGTAGGCATGTTTATAGACATCATCTATTTTAAGGCTTTATTTTAATATATTTTAAAAATATAACTATAAAATATGAAATTGCCGTTTTAAGACTATCATGTGATATTAACTTGGCCGACCGATCTTTCGAAGTAAATTATAAAACTAAAACCAAGTGAGAATAACATCATTCTCAAACGAGTAACCCTTGTTCCCCGGGCCAAATTAAAATCTAGATTGTTTAACATTAGAAAAGCAACGTGGAGTTGACACGTTATTCGGGATTCGCCAATAACGAATAACGAGCCATCACGTTATTCGGGATTCGCCACTATAACAGACCGGTCTACCTTCCAGGCGATCATTTCCTCGCTACTTCCGACCCTATGGGTAAGTGAACGTCGGGTGGCCGACTAGCGCGGAGACGGCAGCTTCTCCAGTGAGAAGGGTGCTGACTGGTTTGTTTGAGTGCACGAGGCAGTAAGTGAGCGTTAGGTGACCGACTTGCAAGGAGACGACTGTTTGTCGAGCGAATAGAGTGTTGACTGGTTTGTTGGCGTGCACTTGGTTTTCCTCTCCTGCACTGTTTTATTGTCGAATCCCGAAAGAAGAGCCAGTACGCTATTCGGGATTTGAAAGTAAAACAAGACCGGTCTACCTTCTATCCTCCCATTTCATCGATACCTCCAACTGTAGGGATAAGTGAACGTTGTGTGGCTGACTAGCACGGAGACGACCGTTTGTTAAGCGAATAGGGTGATAACTGGTTTGTATACGGGGCACTCCTATCGCGCAACCAGCTGTTTTATTGCCGAATTTATTAACGTGCTGACTCGTTACTCGGGATTCGCAAATAACAAATAATTAGCCTGCACGTTATTCGGGATTCGCTACTAAATCAGAACGATCTATCTTGCATCCGACAATTTCATCGTTGGGTGGAAGACTAGCAGGGAGACGACTTTTTGTCAAGCGAGTATGGTGCTGACTGGTTTGTTAGAGTGTGCGGGACAGCCATCTCCAACAATCACCGGTTTTATTGCCGAATCCCGAATAACATGCTGGCTCGTTATTCGGGATTCGCGAATAACGAGCCAGCACGTTATTCGGGATTCGCCACTAAAACAGAACAATCTAACTTGCGTCCGATCATTTCATGGTTGGGTGAGCGACTTTCACGGAGACGACTGTTTGTCAAGCAAATGGGGTGCTGACTGGTTTGTTACATGGCACAAAGCAGTCATCTCTAGCAATCACCAGTTTCGTTGCCGAATCCCGAATAACGCATTGGCTCGTTATTCGGGATCCGCGAATAACGAACCAGCACGTTATTCGGGATTCGCCACCAAAGGACTGACTTGCGTTGCATCCGACCATTTACTCGCTACCCCCGACCGTAGAGATCCGTGAACGTTGGGTGACCGAATAATATGGAGACGACGACCGTTTATCGAGCGAATAGTGTGTTGACTGGTTTGTTGGCGTGCACTGGGCAGTCCTGACATGCACTCGACCGGTTATATTGTCGAATCTCGAATAAAGAGCCAGCCCGTTATTTGGGATTCGGAAATAAAGCAAGACCGGCCTGCCTTCCACCCGACCATTTTATCGCTACCTCCGAATCCGACCGTAGGGATAGGTGAACGTTGCGTGGCCGATTAGTGTAAGCCTTGTCTGTGGTTTCGAACCAACAAATTTCTGCAGAAAAAGGAGAAAATATGAAGAGGTATAAGGAGTTTATTACATCAATGGCGACGGGAAAAACAACAATCCTAATTTAGGCCTATAAAGAACAATAAAAAACATCACTCGCAATGGATAAAGGAGACCAGTGAATGGTACAGTCAAACTGATGATATATGCACAGAAGATCTTACTCCATAACGTTCTGTTCAAGATCTAATGTCTAACACAATTGATGCAATGGATGAACAAATATGATATTGATTACATTCCATAAATGAGCAAATAATGGAATGAATAATATTGACAAATCGAGCACAACAATGAATTATTGACATGGTTACACAATATAATATAATATAATTGGCTATCGGGTTCTTTTAGGACTAAAAATGAAATAGCAAATAACTGATAATATGATACTTTAACAAACATGTGTAATTCCATTCTCAAGAAATCACGCACTGACGTTATATATATTCCTACCGACAATGCCTTCACGATCACGCGAAGACAATAGTCACTAGAAATGAAAAATGCAGAAAAACGGGACAATATCTGAATACGGACAGTTGTGTCAACTTATTCTTGGATATCGTATGCACAAATTAACATAAATTTGACATTAAGATTATTAATATTTACCTGCAGAAAAGGTAGAAAAATTAAGAGTTATAATTTAATCAATGCTAATTGCCAATGGCGACGGGAAAAACAACAATCTTTCAGCCAATGACTTTCATCGAAGAATGGTATTTTTAACCAATGAGAAATAAGTGTTTACAAAAACGACTTGATAATATCGATTGCTATCTCACCTTAACCACTAATGATATAAATCTTGCTTCAGACCACTGTCTTAAAACAGAATGCAATAAAATTAAAAAATGAAATTTAGGTGGATATCGCTGTTTACAATTTTACACACAGTTCCCATTTGTCTATAACTCTTACATTAGCGAGTAAGGTGCTAACTGGTTTGTTAGAGTGTACGGGGCAGTCCTCCCCAGCAATAAAATGTTTTATTGCTGAATCCTTAATAACGTGCTTTCGGGATAGTTAGAGTGCACGAGGCAGTCCTCTCCAGGAATCATCTGTTTTGTTGCCGAATCCCGAACGACGAGTCAGTACGTTATTCGGGATTCGGAAGTAAAACAAGACCGGCCTAACTTCCATCCTACCATTTCCGCGATACCTCCGACTGCAGGGATAAATGAACGTTGCGTGACCGACTAGCACGGAGACGACCGTTTGTTATGCGAATACGGTGATAACTGGTTTGTTGGAGTGTAGGGGACAGTCCTCTCACGCAACCACTTGTTTTATTGCCGAATCCCAAATAACGTGCTGCCTCGTTATTCGCAAATAACAAAAAAGGGCCAGCAGGTTATTCGGGATTCGCAAATTTGGTGTCGAATCGCGAATCCCGAATAACGTGCTTGCTCGTTATTCGTTATTGGCGAATCCCGAATAACGAGCCAGAACCGGCTTGATTATAGCATTAGATATTTTAAAGGATACCTGCGGATGGGGGTGGCCTGATTTTGAAGTGACAAGTTCAGGAGACAAGTGCAACCTGAAAGAAAACAAAAGACTTAATTAACTTTAATATGTTACACAATCAACCTTTGCCCCTTAAAAGTATCGCTTTTCGCTTTCCTTTATTATGCCCTCATTTCGGAGAACAATTATTATGGTTTTATCAATATTTACAGAGAGTTCAGAGTACTCACAAAAGTTTTCTAAGATATTGATTTTCTTTTGAAGGTCATCAATGGTGTCAGCCACAAGACTGAGGTCGTCTGCACATAAAAGAGTTAGAATATCATTCACGTCACTAACAGTGAACATTCCTTGTAGGATACATTACTTTTCTCAAGCAATTCTAATAACTGATTTATATAGAGCAGAAAAGGATTGGGCTTAAAATATACCCTGTCTGACACCAGCATGACAGTCAAGAGAAAATGTGGTTTCACTGCCTAACTTGACAATTCAGGTCACGGATTTATACATATTGCATCGCGCTTTATGCATATGACATCGAATACCCTTCTTGAGAAGTAAATTCATCAATTTGATCTGATTTAGGCAGTCAAAAGTTTTAGAAAGGTCCATGATTGTGCAGTAAAATCTGCCCTTCGATTTAGACAGATACTTTTCAATTAGGCCATTCAATGTAAATATGTGATCAACAGTTCCATCTGGTCCAGGGGCCTTCTCTGATTTCAAATACTGAATACATCTGAACAACTCGTCTTTAGTGATAGGCGCATTTAATACCTCATAACCATCATCATTCCTTTCAACGTCATAATCAATGTCATAATGAACTTTCATGGGTATCACCAGTATTTTTATTTAGTAATTTTTCAAAATATTGAAACCATTGTCATGGTGTTATTCTAGAAAGAGATGATGGCCCTTTCTAACAGTTTTAAGAGTTTTCCAGAATTCTTTTTTTTTTTTTTTTTTTTTTTTTTAAACTTTATTAACGTCAAATTTCTACAAGCATATATTAAGTACATTTATATCTTAATTGATAAAATACATTGTTCTATATAAATGGTGAGTCGCAGGGTTCCTACTATACACAAATCTAAGTACATAAATCCATCAATGGGGAATCGTTATGGAGGCAATCTGTCAATTCTTAAAAAGATATTTCCATTTATTTGTGTATAATTCTGGAGATATCGCAATCTCCATTTTAGCATGCTCTACCAAAAAGCTTTCATACTTATTAATATTGAGCATTTCGTTTCGTAGTTTAGCCCGATATATATAGAATTTAGTTAAAATAATTACATGATTAATGAAAATCCATTCAGTATTACTTATATAATTTGATTTGGTAGTTAGACCAAGGTGTATTATATGTGTTTTTATATTTATCTTTATATTACCACGATCTAGGATAGTATGAAAATGATTCCATATTATTTGTGAAAATGGGCAAAGGACAAAGAGATGTTCTACATTTTCTATATTAGATTCACAGAAAATGCAGAGTGTGTTATCAACTTTTCTAATTTTGAATAATTTGTCATTTGTGAATATAATCCTATGGAGATATTTGTATTCAAAACTCCTCAGTTTTGTACTAAGACATACAGTGTTTATTATTTTGAATATATTTTCTACGTCTAAATCACTTAACTCTGTATCTAGAATGTGTTCCCATTCTTTAATGGCTTTTGGCCTGCTGAACTTTGCTTTTATTCGGCTATCATAAATATCTTTTAAGTTTACGTTGTGAAAATCGGTATTATATATTTTGTAAAAATTAGTATTTATATCTTCCAAGGGAGATCTATTACAATTAAAATTTGTATGTACCGCACTTTCAAGCTCGTTCACTTCTTGTACGTACTGCAAGATACATTTTTCTATTCCTTTTAAGATAAATTGATGTTTTTCTAAATATTGATTATCGATCTTATTTATTTTATCAAAATATTCACTAACGTACCGAATATTATTGTTAAAAAGAAATTTTAAAAATATAATTTTATTGTTAATCTTTATATTTGTATTATTCCAAATAATTTGATTTTCAGTGTGGGCAATGTTCTTTATATGCGTTGTGTAAATTGTATACCAGTTGGCATACAGGTTTTTATAAAAAGGAATGTTTAGATTTAACTTATCTGGAAAGTTGCATGCAGGTAATAAGTTTCCACCATATTCAGCCGTAATGAATTCATATGGTATGAGCCATGTTTGGATTGGTGACTGATATATTTTTTTAATCCAAAAAATGCTATTACATATTAGGAGTTCTTTTAAGTCAATCATTTTTAATCCGCAATTTTTATTGTTTTGTATAAGAATATCTCGCTTTATTCTGTTAGGACCGTTCCATATAAATTTGTAAAAAATTGAGTTTAGTTGTTGAATAGTAGAATCCGGTACTGGGTTAACAGTTGCCGGGTAAAGAATTCTTGAAATGCAGAATGTTTTAATTATTTGTATTTTTCCAATTAAAGATAATTTATGTTTATCCCATACTTTTAATATTTGTTCTATTTCATTTATTTTATTTCTAAAGTTTAATTCACTAGTAATTTGAGTATCTTTTGAAAAATGGATCCCGAGGATTTTTATAAATTTTTCACATAATACTATACCGGTTGATTTTAATTTTTGCATTAAATTCATATCACAGCTATTTAAATCTATTGCTTCTGTTTTATTAACGTTAATTATAAGCCCCGAAACTAAACCGAAAAGTCTCAAAATCTCAAGCAAATGTCGTGCAGAGCTAAAATCTTTTAATAATGCCGTTATATCATCAGCAAAGGCTACAACTTTTATGGATTTTTGACCAAATTTTATTCCATTTATATTTATATCGTCTCTAATAGCGCATAACAACAGTTCTATGAACAAATTAAAAAGATTGGATGACATTGGATCGCCTTGTCGTACACCCCGTTTTACATGAAAATAAGGGGTTGTAAATCCATTGTTTATTACACAACAGGTGATATTCTTGTAAAGGGTTTTTATCCATCTAATAAAGTTACGTCCGAAACCGTACGACGATAAAGCTTGTATTAAAAAAATTATGGTTTATGCTATCGAAGGCTTTTTGGAAATCTATAGCCAAAAGAAAGCCTATTATTCTTTTTTGTTTTGCAAGATCGAAACAGTCGGAGATAATACGGGTATTTTCATGAATGTGGCGACCTGGTGTAAACGCGGATTGATTTGGGTGTATTAATTGGTTCAAAAATGGTTTTAATCTATTAGACAGAACTTTGCTTATCAGCGTCACATCGACATTAATAAGCGTAATGGGTCTCCAGTTAGTTAAGCATGTTCTATCTTTATTACCTTTAGGAATGAGTTAAATAACTGATTGACGTTGTGTTACGGATAAAGATTCTTCTTCAAAGCTACAGTTATACGAGTCTAATAATAATACATAAATATCTGGCCAAAAATGTCGATAAAATTCAATTGTGATACCATCATTTTCTGGAGATTTATTTATTTTAAACGAGTTTAAGGCCTTCTGAAGTTCGAAATAGTCAACTTTGAATTCAAATAAATCCTTCTGGTATTCATTTAGCCTTTCTACGGGTCTAAAATTTGTTATAAAATTGTTTTCCTTTTTCAAAGACGTATCTCTCGACGCATATAAATTTTTATAAAATAGAAATATTTCATCCGAAATTTCAATGGGGTCAAATATAGCAGAATCGTCTGATTTTTTAAGCTTATTTATTGTCGTAGCACATTTTCTATCTTTTTCTAAGTTTAAAAATAATTTTGTGTTTTCACCATTTTCATACCCGTTTTGTTTAGATCTAATAATTGCTCCTTGCGTCTCATCAATGTAAATGTTATCTAATGATTGTTTAACTTCAGTATACTGATCATAAAGTTTTTCGATAATTTTGTTGTCACAAGGTTCATGTTTACTTATAAGGGATTCAATCTTGACCAGTTCTTCAATTAGACTATTTTTTACAGCTTTTTTAAGTTTTTGTTTCTTTTTGGAATATCCTATAGAAGATTCCTTTATCTTAAATTTAATGAAGTCCCATAAACCATTTTTATTTTGTTTGTCAAAATATTTACTTTTCCATATCGGTATAGATGATTTTATCAATTTAGTATATGTCTTGTCTTTTGTTAACGATGAGTTAAATATCCACAGATTTGGTCCGCGTGGATAATTATTTATTTGATATGTAAATGAATTGATGAGTGATCAGTAAAGGAAGTTGGTTTTATTGTACATGATTTTATACAATCTTGAAGTTTTTCCGATATCAGCCAAAAATCAATTCGACTTTGTATCAATGGTTTCCTTTGTTTCCAAGTAAAACGTTTATTATTTTGATTTAAATTTCTAAATATATCTAAGAGGTTAAAATAATTAATTATATTGAATATATAATATTATAGCTATTGGGATATTTATAGAGTGACGTGCTAAGTAGTTTTATAGTTATATATTAACAGCATTTATCAAAGTCAATTACCAGATATATTTTATGCAAATTATATTTTAATTGAAGTGTCGCTGCTTCGTCTGTATGAGAAACATGACACTGGAATATACTCTACACGCCTTAATTATGACGGGCGGATGCGGTCACAATGGGCCATTTATATGACTTACTAATTCCATTTATATGACTTACTTATTCCATTTATAAAGCTTTATAATTAATTACTTACTTAGGCACGTGCGAACGCTGAAACCCCTCGAAGCGTGTGACTGAATTGAATATTATTTTCATAGTTTCATAAATGATTTATAAAGTCTTGTAAATAATATGGTAGCTATATAAATCTATTTTCTAAGTCTTATAAATGAATTATCTAACGAACTAAATATTCGGGAAAGTTCGTACATCTGCCCGGAAATTCCCGAGGATGCTTCGGCCAGCCAATCACAGGTCGTCTTACTGAATGGCAAGCCCCTCCCACTCCCGTCCGCGGTTTTCAAGTTGTGTGCGTCGCTGTCATACATCATTGTATTCGGCAAACTCGCAAGAAATTGTGAAAAGAACTACCCCGGTCGGTGGGTGGAGGGGGGGTTGGTGACCTTAGCAAAGTAAATTGACGCTAGGATAACTAAAACACGCTTAAAACTTATTCTCGTCATTATATGTTTACAATAGCCGCCATGAAAGGTAAAACACCGCTATATGTAACGAGGGATTTCATTGGCCAATTGACCGACTCTACGAAGGAGTACGGAGATTGCCGATTATTTTCTAAGTTATATAAATGGATTTATAAGACTTGATAAATAATTACGTAGTTTCATAATTATTTATCAAAATATGAAAATAATATTCAATTCAGTCACCCATTTCGATGGGTTTCAGCGTCCACACGTGCCTAAGTAAGAAATTAATTATAAAGCTTTATAAATGGAATTAGTAAGTCATATAAATGGCCCATTGTGACCGCATCCGCCCGTCATACTTAATACCAAGTTTCATAAAAAAATAACAATGTGATAGTTATATTATTAAATGCATCGTGTTGTAACAAATATCGGGAAGGTAAGATAAAAGTAGTTTCCATTTATCATTATGCGATAATTTCTTATCGAATAGATCTAGGAGTTAAATACAGTACTAGGTACCAGTATTCACTGGACAAGACAATGAGTATATGATTTTCATATTGAGAAAGATTTTATCGTGCTGGAAATCTAATGAAGATTTTACTTTTTAGGTTTATGAAATGTCTAAATAAATTTATAAGTTTACAGCATCTGATACCATTTGACATCTATTTGAGTTTTGGTTTACATTGCCCACTGTGTCACTTAATATCGCCCCTTTAGGTGTAGATGTTAAACCCATATCCATCAGGGACGGTTGTCTCATATGATGCGTGCTAATATCCGCTAGATAATAAGTGTTATTAGGGTGTTCACGGGTTGCAGACGACGCTTCTGGGCGACCTTGACCTTCTCGCTGATCTGCGTGTAAATGTCGTCTGGGGTTTACATTGTTTCTAAATGATAGCAAATCATCTTCACGTGTAATGAGATGTTTTCGGCCGTCAAAATTACTAACAAATATCTTCCCGTCGTAGGTCCAACAGTTTTTGATAACTTTGTCTTTAAATAGATCACGTGTTGATTTGTATAATGCTGAGCGGGTTTTAGTTAGCGCCTCATTTATGTAAACCTTAGTTTTGTTCTGAATATTGTACTCCTTGAGATTTTTTTTATTTGCATATACTGAAGCCCTATTACGATAGCTAATAAAGCGTACTATGATATCTCTGTGAAACTTGCCATGTTTATCTCCAACTCTGTGGGTACGACTGTTAAGAACTGAATTTTACTTGTCATAATGTAATTTGTAACTTGTATTTTCGTTTCGTTTATTTTTGTATTTCGTTTCATTTTATTTGGTTCATTCCGAATTTTGTATGTAACCACGGTGTGTCTAACTTTTTTGTGTGCTCTCTGCAGTTCAGTTATATACATGTACCATCGACATCGTCAATAAAAATACATCGAAACTTCGTCAAAGTGTTTTGTTGAAATAAACAAGGCATTTACATGTGCTTCTCAACATGTTTATGGTAGCAGAGCGTGGTTCTGTCGGTGAGTGATAGGCTGTTAAAATGAGAGCCTTTCATTATAATTTTACAGTGAAGTTTGAAATGAAACGCTAGTCGACAAAAGTCAAATCGGATGGCGTGGCGCCATGTCGGAAACCAGGGACGCTAATCAGCCTGAAAAGGAAAGGACAGAACATTCGGATAATGCTTCGGCACGTCAGACTGAAGATGATAGACTTAAAAGCTTACTGAAAAAGAAACGCTTGTTAAAAGCCCGGCTAACAAAATCACGGCTCGAATTAACTGCAAAGTTATGTGCGACGGGTGAGGAAAACGAAAGTAGCGTTCGCCACGCGGTCGGTCAGATCTTGAACAATCAAGAAGAGGTAATTGACATTTTGCTTTCATTGTGTGACATCGACAGTGAAAAATATGAATCTGAGCTTGACTCTGTGCAGAATGACCCTGCTATTATTGGGATTTTGGCCAAGGCAACTGAATTTCTATGTGTTTCGACTAAAAATAAAGTATGTGAAAGGGACGTAACTCCTGAGAACCGGGATCAGCCCACAACTAATAATGTAGAATCAGTTTCACCTAAACGTCAGTGCTTGCCACGAAGAATCTCTGCGTGAGTACTCAATTACTCACGCAAAAAAGATTCTGCGTGAGTTAGGCGAGTAACTGACTTACTCACGCAAAATTTTCCTAGGAGAGTAAAATTATAACAGAGACCAGAGACAGTGCATTAATTAACTGCCATTCCAGACATGTAAGACTGTTTTTCTAATGTTCTTCACTAGAAGTGAGCCTTCTTGTCAGTTGTAATATTAAATATTACTAATATTAATTCGATACTTGAATTATTCATACTCGCGTAGGGCGAGATTAATTTAATAAAGAATAATAAAGGAATATTTTGTCCAATTTATTTTAGCTTAATGTGAAAATAATAGTAGTTTACTAAAAAAAAACAAAAAACACAATATCAAACTAATCAAAGAAAAAAAAAGAACCGGTGAAAATAAAAGTAGTCGTGTCACCGTGTGTAAAGTCTTATGTAAAAACCTTGTCGTTTGGGATCATATTCATCTTCATAATATATGTTTTCCGTTATCCTGTTTAGCAAGATCTGAAGGTTTTCAAAAATACGTCCCTACCCATCGGCATTTGTAATGTGCATTTGATGTTCGAAAATCGTAGAATGCAACTAACTCAACTAACTGTCGCCACACGATGTTGACCGTGACATTGTCTGCTATGTAATAACACTAATTTAATAGCACTTGTAAATGCGGCAATCCAAATACTTCTCGGCATTTCTAACTATATTCTAGCTTGTTTAATATTTATTTTAATATGAAACCACCATTCAAAATTTAATCATAAAGACTAGAAAATGACATATATTCGTTACAACATTCTCCAAATTTTCATATCTCGTAATATTTCTCGCGAGAATTCTACTTTGGATTTCAGTTAAATTAACCAATCATAAAAATTCTACGTTACAAGCCCGGAATACAACTTCCTTATTGTCCAATCAATAGACGCCTTCTATGTTTACTATATTCTATTCTTAGTAACATTGTGAAATCGTATTCTTATCGCCTGTTGATCTGCTGTCTTGTATTTTATCGTGGATATTGAATTGAATTGAAAATCAAATGACTATAGCCTTAGATAGTTTTAAATTTTTATTAAAGAAAAGTTTCCAGAAATGATTGCGCGAGTAATGCCTTACTCTCGCGAATAACATTTCAGGCGAGTATAGCGTGCGCGCGAGTAATGACTCGCGCCTCCTGACGAGGTCTGAACGTGGTAGTGAAAGTGGTGATCCGCAAGCAGTGAATAGTGAAGCTTATCAGATTGACAGAGATCTGTTCCAGCAATTACAGCGTGTCGCAATTCCAAAGCTTAATGGCAACAAGAAAGAATATCAACTCTTCAAAGACGCATTCACACAGTGCATTGATAAAGCCAAATGCTCGGATGGGTACAAAATGCTCCAACTGAGACAGTATCTTGAGGGAGAAGCCCTGAAGGCAATCGAGGGCTTTCCAGCATCGACGGTTGGATATGAATCGGCTAAAAATGGATTAGAAGAAAAGTTCGGAGGACCCAGGAGACAAATACTTCTGCATCTCGATTCAATTCGTCATTCGAAACCTGTATTATTTCAAGACATAAAAAGTGTTGAAGCCTTTAGTGACAAGTTGGAGTTGGCTATTATCTCACTAAAAGATTCAGGTCGAACTGAAGAGTTTGATGAAAACTCTATGTTTTATAGCATTGCTAAGTCTAAGATATCGCCTGTCAATATCGCACACTACAAACGCTGGGCTGCAGCTACGCAGAACTCTGAGAATTTACAAAGTTTATATAAGTGGCTTTCTACTGAGTTACGTTATCGCGTCGAGGCGCACGAAGAAGTCGAGGGTTTCGTAAATGCGAAGTCATTTAATTATTATAAGCCAAAAACCTCATCGAACAATTCACGGGCTTACACAACTTTTGACAAATCGAAGTTACCCCCTCCTAATCAAAGTCCTTTGTGTTTAAAGTGTGGTTATTTTCATGAGCTTCAAAACTGTTCATCGTTTCAATCTATGCCACTCAACTTACGATGGGATTTCGCCAAAGAAAAACAGTTGTGTTATCGTTGCCTGAGTAACTCACATTTTGGTTCTAAGTGCTTAAACTCTAATCGCTGTGGCATTGATGGATGCCCTCGGACACATCATCGTCTCCTTCACGGAGAGGGATCTGCCCTCGGACCGGATACTCATGTATGGAATCGTGGTGCCCCTTCGTCAGCAACTGCACCCCCCACAAATACACGTGCTCACGCAACAAATAAACTAAATGGTGATTTTGTGGCAATGCGGGTCGCACCTGTTATACTAGTAAACGGTAACAAGTATATACAGGCAAACGCTTTAATAGACGAGTGTTCAACAGACAGTTATGTTGATGAAAGTGTTGCTGCAGAGTTAGGTTTAACCGGACCTTTAACTTCGCTTAATGTAGGCGTCTTAGGTGGCACAACCAAGCCATTGAACACCACTATCGTAAAGCTTGTTATGCAAAGTGCTGATGGAAGTAATATTTTTGATTTTGATGCATTCACTGTAAATGATGTCACAGGGGATATGAAAGTGATTGACTGGAACAAACATGCACAAAAATGGCCCCACTTAGCGGGTATTGAATTTCCTCGTGTCGGTCGCAGTAATCGTGTAGACTTATTGATAGGCCTTAACGTTCCAGGTGTCCATCGCTGTGTAACAGAAATCTATGGTGGGCCAGGCGAGCCAGTTGCTCGTTTGACACCACTTGGCTGGACTTGTATTGGGCCATATGATCCATTACTTAGCCACACTCAGAATCATTTCGTTAGAGCATTTTTTACGCTGAACCAGAATAATACTAACTCACTTATTCGTCGAATGTGGGAACTTGACTCGATGGGAGTTTCATCGTCCCAGAAGCAAAGTTTATCCACGTCAGATATTGAGATAGACAGAAAAGTTCGTTCATCGTTAGAATTCTATGATCATCGTTATCGCATCGGAATACCATGGAAAGACAACGAACCTAGCTTGTACAATAATTTTGATCTCGCAAAATCTAGATTATTGAACCTCGAAAAGTCACTAGTCAAGCGACCATCGGTTGCGTCTTCTTATTGTGCAATTATTAAGGATCATATCGATAAATCGTATATAAAAGAAGTACTACCTCCAGAGAGACACTCTGAAAACATCTGGTATCTCCCACACTTCCCAGTGGTTCGTCCAGATAAGAACACAACTAAAGTACGCCTAGTAATGGATGCAGCTGCACAATACCGAGAAAAGTCATTGAATGATTGTATATTTCAGGGACCTAAATTGCAAAGGGAGCTAATAGACGTTTTGATAAGGTTTCGTAGCTCACCCATAGCTCTTGTGGCTGACATCACAGAAATGTTTTTACAGGTGGAAATGACTCCGCAAGATCGCAGATACCATCGATTCTTGTGGCGTGATATGCATTTGGACACGCCCATACGAGAGTATGAATACCAAAGTTTGGTGTTTGGGAACACAGCATCCCCCTACCTGTCGCAGACTGTTTTACGTGAACATGCAAAAACGAACGAAGAACATTTTCCGCTTGGCTCTGATGCTGTATTAAACTCGATGTATGTTGACGACCTATTAGACAGTGTGGACACGCTTTCGGCTGGATTAAAGCTACGACATGAAATTTCGGACTTGTTATTGAGTGGTGGATTTGAAATTCGCAAGTGGTTGACAAATGAACCGCGCCTATTGGAAGATATTCCCATTAAGGATAGACTTTCTAGTCTTACGCTTCAAGATGAAGGACTGCCTTCAACAAAAACTTTTGGCATTCTATGGAATGCAAGTGAGGACACCTTTGCCTTTAATGTCGAACCTCCCAATGATTCTATACTTACTAAGCGCTTTGTGGTTAGCAAGACAGCAACCTTGTTTGATCCCTTGAATCTTCTCGCTCCATTCACAATACGCGCCAAAATTGGCATCCAGTCATCTTGGATCCTTGGAACAGATTGGGACGACGTACTCCCAGATAATTTAGCAAGAAAATGGGCTAATTGGTTTTCGGAACTTGATGAGCTGTGTTCAGTAAGTGTTCGCAAATGTTTAGTTGATAAATCTCCTATTGATTGTAAAACATTGCATACATTCGTGGATGCCTCAGAAAAGGCTTATGCGACTGCTTGCTACCTTCGTTGTACTTATAAAGATGGAACTGTGTCGGTTAATTTGATAGCAGCCAAAACTAGAGTTGCGCCTCTGAAAACTATATCTATTCCAAAGTTAGAACTCTGTGGTGCAGTTCTTGGTCTTCGATTGACACAAACTATTCGCAGTGTTTTGAACATTTTGCCTAGTCAAATAACTTACTGGTCAGACAGTCAGAACGTTTTGTTTTGGATCCGGGGCGAATCAAGAACGTACAAACCTTTCGTGTCACATCGAGTAGGAGAAATACATGAATTGTCAGACCCTGAAAACTGGCGTTATGTTCCTAGTAAATTGAATAGCAGTGATTGCGCAACCAGAGGCTTGTCTGCCTCAGAACTCTGTCACAGCAGTCTATGGTGGCACGGACCAGATTTCTTACATAAGGATCCATTAGACTGGCCTGTGAATCGTAATTTTAATCCAACAGAGGCCTGTGAAGAAATTCGTAGGAATGTCAGTACTGATGCCTTCATTACAGTTGTACAGGACATCGATCTCGGGAGACTCAGTCCGGATAGATATTCAAAATGGTTACGTTTTATTAGAGTTACTGCTTGGGTTTATCGTTTCGTTCGGAATTGTCAAAATAGGGATAAAGTTACTAACAACTTTCTTACATCAGAAGAAATTTCACGTTCGGAAAGTGTGTGGTTTCGATTCGCTCAAGGAGAAGTATTTCGTGATGAGATTCGCGATTTACATAAAAATCGATCTATAAATAGTAATTCGAAATTGTCCAGTCTTAATCCATTCCTGGATAACGAGGATGTATTACGCGTTCAGGGAAGATTAGAGAAAGCTGACAACTTAAGCTACAGTGCACGGTTCCCTGTCATCTTGCCATCGAAACATAAAGTTACTAAATTAGTCATAGCACATGCTCACGAGCTTTCAAATCATAATTTGGGTGTGTCGCATACTCTTTCAGATCTGAGATCTCGATTTTGGATATTACGTGCTAGAGAATCTGTGAAAAGTGTCATAGCCAAATGTTATGAGTGTATTCGACGACGAAAACGCCCAGCTAAGCAAATGATGGCACCATTGCCTAAGATGAGGTTAGGAGTACCCCTTCGTGCTTTCGCCAGGGTTGGTGTTGACTTTGGTGGACCATATTTGACAAAGCAAGGCCGTGGTCGCATTCATACTAAACGATACTTATGTTTGTTTACATGTCTCGCCACTCGTGCAGTCCATTTGGAGATGGCATGGAGTATGGATACTGATAGTTTTTTATCTGCCCTTGACAGATTCGTAAGTCGTCGTTCAAAGCCTATTCAAATTCTATCGGACAATGGATCGAACTTCGTGAGTGCTAATCGGGAACTTAAAGACTTGCTCTCCGCTCTAGATGAAGAGAAAATAGGTAACCATTTATCGAACCAAGGAATTGTTTGGAAATTTAACCCTCCCTTATCTCCACATTTTGGCGGAGTTTTTGAATCCCTCATCAAATCAGCAAAACGAGCTATGAATGTGATACTAGGTAATGCAGACATAACCGATGAAGAATTATTAACCGCTATAGTGGGTGCTGAAGGACTTATGAATAGTCGTCCATTGTGCTATATAGGAGATAGTTGTCACGATGAACCCGTTTTAACCCCAAATCACTTCCTTTTTGGACAACTAGGTGGTTCGCTTGCACCTGAATCAGTTGACGAACTCCGTTTTAATCCACGAAGGAGATGGCGTCGCGTACAAGACTTGTTGAAACACTTTTGGCAAAGATGGTTACGCGAATTCCTGC
The DNA here is from genome assembly GCA_963678685.1 of Patella ulyssiponensis. Taxonomy (NCBI): domain Eukaryota; kingdom Metazoa; phylum Mollusca; class Gastropoda; family Patellidae; genus Patella; species Patella ulyssiponensis. Next base: position 19,799,389 of record OY783232.1, read on the forward strand.
CTACCCTGAACAATCGTAATAAATGGAACAATTCTTCGAAAAACTTAGAAATCGATGATGTATTAGTCATCGATCCCCATTCGCCTCGTGGAAAGTGGCCGCTAGGGCGAATTGTTAGGACCTTTCCTGGTTGTGACGGACTGGTTCGTGTCGTAGAGGTCAAAGTTGGTGACACTATTTATAAACGGTCCATTCATCGATTGTGTCCCCTTGAGGCATATTTTAGAGACTACATGCACATGTCACTGGACATTCACAAACTGTGTTTTATGTTCAATTAAATTCTTAGTCATATGTTTGAGATCATGATACTTGATAATGTTATAATGTACGCATCGACATCGTCTTCGCATCGACATCGAAGTCTTCGCATCGACATCGAAATCGTTTGGTTTTTATATTGACATCGTAATTGTTTTGTACATCGCTTCAATCAATTGTATTGACATCGTAGGCCTAGTTAAACATCGTTTGAACATCGCATGAGTATAGTTCTTTTTGGCATTGTAACGTCAACATTGTTAGTATTTGATATTGATGTTTCTTTTTAGGGCACATCAAGGAGAGGGATGTGTTAAGAACTGAATTTTACTTGTCATAATGTAATTTGTAACTTGTATTTTCGTTTCGTTTATTTTTGTATTTCGTTTCATTTTATTTGGTTCATTCCGAATTTTGTATGTAACCACGGTGTGTCTAACTTTTTTGTGTGTTCTCTGCAGTTCAGTTATATACATGTACCATCGACATCGTCAATAAAAATACATCGAAACTTCTGTAGCAATATAGACAAGGAATGGGGAGATAAGATATAGTTTGATGTTTCTAAACATATTCACATATATGCAGGTGTGTACTGATATCAACTAACATTTGATTGACATATTGGTATATAAAAAAGGGTATAGAACCATAATAATACTGGTTATATCTTTCAACAAAATACATGTGGGTCGAGATATTCCTATTGCATCATTTGGCTTAATTTAACCAATCATTGCGTCGATTGCACATGTTCGTGGTCACGTACACGCACGGGTCTGCGTGATACCCTTGCTGCTATAAAGGAAACTATATTTTGTCATTAAGACAGACTTCGATTAGATTCCAGAGGGTTACCATCTAAGAGTCCTAGGCACCGCGAGGTGTCTAGGTTGAGAAGATTCCAGTTAGTATTGTAATAGCTGTATTGTAATGTATCTATATGCTTGTATGTATACCTATGCTACATAAAAGGTAAAAACGAACTGTGGCATTGTTATAACTGAAGAAGACAAACGTCTTAAGAAACCAGTAAGAAGTAAACACAACGTGAAGGAGAAGAAAAGACGATCAGAGATAAATCCTAGACGATCACAAGGCTAACGGTAGTATGTAGCAAAAACAAGATGCATGGGTCATACGTAGGATGTGGCGACCGGACCGGTTATCACCGCTCTCCACGTCAGACAAAAAGACCCATGGTGCTACATATTCCATTTGGTGCCGTGACTGTTTCGACCTTTAGGGTTAATACCAACTTTCGAAGAAGAAGAAGAATACATATTCCATTTGGCGCCGTGCTGAAGTTTCGACCTTTGGGTTACGGAGTTACTATAGAAGAAGAATCCATATTGGAACACGCTAAGAAGAAAAATACAGCAACAGAGAAGAATTTTTGGTTGAACTACGAGAAATCTTGGTAAATACATTTTGTTTGTTAAATTAGATATGTTACATTTGTTAAAAGACCAAATAATATTAATTTAAGTTTAAAAATCTAATTAGAAACTAAATTGTTAAAATTTAACTGTAGGAAATACATTATATCCATTCATAAGTTTTGAGTGATAGGGGTAGTCAACAATATAATATCATGAGTTAGGTATGTATCTTATCGGGTTAGCATGACCTGTAGTAAATTCGAGTAATTAAAGTTAAAGAGAGTCTCTACGGAGTAGGTTTTAAAACAAACAAAATTTTCGTTGATATAACTACGAATTAATAAAAACTAAAGAAACGGAGTAGGGAATATAACCAAGGAATAATAAATAATGATAAAGAAATGGAATAATAAATAAGGAATCAAATAGGAACTAATGTTGTCTCCGGATTGCAGTGGTAAGATGGCAGATCTAAGCATGACGTTTGTGAGTGGTTAACTCTAGTTTTCAAGATGGCCATCCTTTCTACTGTGATTCGTTAATCTGTATTTTTCGATGTTTCGTATATAATATAATTTTTGAGGCCCTAGTCCACGTCTCAGAATTATGGTTTTAGTCTAGTCAGACTAATAAAATAGGTTGTTTAGCTTTCGAATAAAAAGTTATATTGCTAAATATGTGTTATTTGTTGTTTCGAAATATAATATAATTTTTGAGATCCTTGTCCAAAGTCTCAAGAATTAGGATTTTAGTCGAGTTAGGCTAAATGTGGGTAATTCAGCTTTTGACTAAAAGGTTGAATTGCCATTGTTTGTGTTTTGTGTCGTCCATGTGTGTGGTTCGATACGTAGAGTAATGTAATTTTGAAGCTCTAGTCCAAGGTTTCAAAGATTACGATAATTTAACTTTTGAAAAAAACAAGTTATAGGTTATGTTAAAATCCCATGTGGTTAAAAATCTAGGGATGTAGGTATAGTTTTCCTGGAAAAAAAACTAAGAGTATAGGCTCGTTAAATTGTGAGATTATCGCATACGAGTTTTATAGGAGTTTAAGGTGAGGATATACGATAGATTATGTCCGTATATATTTTTATGTAATTTTTGCTTTAGAAACGTAATATATAGGCTACGTTTAAAATATATTGTTGCTGTTATACGCTGTCGACAGAATACGAGATGATTAGAATGTGTAATTTGACATGAGGTCAAATTACTACACGCACTCGGTTCTAGCACCTGTGTTAATGTATATGAATATAATATATATTGGATATAGTATTATATGTGTAGTTAAAAGCTAGGTATATTCTGGTTGTTGTGTTTATAAAATATAGACTGTATGCTATAGGTGAATGGATTGTACAGCCATTTGCTCTGGACATAATTCTATATAATGTTAATATATTACTAATGTGGAATAGGTAACCGCGGGCTTATTTCATCTATAGGGGTTAAGTGTCCTACTGTAGGATAAAATGGAGTGTTATCCATATACGGGCCACAATTGATTGACATTCTCGATAATGTAACACTGGTATTGTCATAAGTTTGAGCTCAGCTTGTGTCGGTATCAGTCTAATAGGAATGTTTAAAATTGTAAATGATTAGGTCACAAAAAAGGTCACATTACTGACGAGTGAATTATAAAATTATCATGGCTGAATTCTAAAATGAAAACGCAATTATAAAATTATAAACTTGTCACTTACTCAGTTCAGGTCAAGAGGTCAAAGTTAGTTTGGAAGAATATAATTAAAGGGACACATCAAAGTTTATTAATAATTAAATAAAGTTTAATTGTAATTAAGAGTAAGAGTTACTTATAATTTTTAGGAATAATATATTAATATAATGTTAGACTAATAGCAAAATAAGGTTTTAAAGAATTAGGAATGGTTAGTTCTTGGTCTGATAGCAATGACATGTTTGATTGACGAATGAGATTGTACAAGCCAATCTTAGAAGAAAAAAACAGTTTTCAACTTGAAACTATGGTAGCTGAAAAGGACAACTATACAGAGGCTAGAAAAAATGGTTTACCAGTTTACCAACTTGAGATTTCTTGAGACAGAATTTAAAGTGAAACTGAACTTTAAAAATTTGAAGTGATGTGCTATAGTGTTTTGAAATTAGGACACTTGAAGATTTAAAAAAGACAATTTGGGTTTTTTGAATTTAGGTTTCGGCTTAATGAATTTTCATAGGACTTTGAAGTACATTGATGAACTTTTGGCGAGTTTTTGCATGCGATTTTTGATTATTTGTGTTTTTCTTTCACAGCTCTGTTGTATTGTAATCATTTATATTTTCCGGATGCGTGCATAATTAGTTAGAATATCTATATTCTATATATATTCTTAAAGGGGGAAGTAGTGTAGCAATATAGACAAGGAATGGGGAGATAAGATATAGTTTGATGTTTCTAAACATATTCACATATATGCAGGTGTGTACTGATATCAACTAACATTTGATTGACATATTGGTATATAAAAAAGGGTATAGAACCATAATAATACTGGTTATATCATTCAACAAAATACATGTGGGTCGAGATATTCCTATTGCATCATTTGGCTTAATTTAACCAATCATTGCGTCGATTGCACATGTTCGTGGTCACGTACACGCACGGGTCTGCGTGATACCCTTGCTGCTATAAAGGAAACTATATTTTGTCATTAAGACAGACTTCGATTAGATTCCAGAGGGTTACCATCTAAGAGTCCTAGGCACCGCGAGGTGTCTAGGTTGAGAAGATTCCAGTTAGTATTGTAATAGCTGTATTGTAATGTATCTATATGCTTGTATGTATACCTATGCTACATAAAAGGTAAAAACGAACTGTGGCATTGTTATAACTGAAGAAGACAAACGTCTTAAGAAACCAGTAAGAAGTAAACACAACGTGAAGGAGAAGAAAAGACGATCAGAGATAAATCCTAGACGATCACAAGGCTAACGGTAGTATGTAGCAAAAACAAGATGCATGGGTCATACGTAGGATGTGGCGACCGGACCGGTTATCACCGCTCTCCACGTCAGACAAAAAGGCTCATGGTGCTACACTTCGTCAAAGTGTTTTGTTGAAATAAACAAGGCATTTACATGTGCTTCTCAACAACGACCAATATGTGACTTGTCAAGCTTGGTAGAACCATCTGGTAAAACATGATCGTTTATTAAAGACAATATCATCAGTGCTTTCGTCAACTAACTCGCTGATGCCACTTATCTTCAGACACGTACGTCGGGAATATTGCTCTAGATCATCAATTCTTGATTCCAGATTTTCAACTTTTTCATTAAATTCGGTTAATATTTGAGGTTTAATTGAGTTCATTATGTTGTTAACAAACACGTCACGTTTTAGCAACTCAGCCAAGAAGGATTTTATTGAGTTATCATCCTGGAGCATAGTGTCTAAAAATTCGTTTATACTGGTTGATATGTCCTGGTGACTCCTTTTTGTCTTTTTAGCTTTGTGGTTCGCCATTTTAGATATATTTATGTAACAAGAAAACACTTTACTAACCAGTGAAAGCTGACTGTAATATCCAGAAATGATTTACTATGAGTACTGTTTATGTGACACAGAAACAAATCTTCATCAATTTCCAAAGTTAGTCAGAATATTACAATGTTAATTTAGTAAAATCTATCATAAATGTCGAGAAGAAATAATTCACATACATCTAGGAATATCGATAAGACTGACTGTAACTAATCACTCACCCACACTTGGACACTTCGAAAGTACTACTCAGGTGAACAGATTTAGAGAGCAGTAGTTTAAATTGACACAAAAACTCACGTTTTAACAATATCGCATAATTGTAACTTGATAATTTACATCCGCCATGGCACAGTATAACATATCCAGAAATATCACAACTTTTTAAGGCTCTATGCATGAGATTATCACTAAGAAATACATTTTTCTTCTCTGCCAGTGGAGTGTGTCAACTTTAAGCCACCATCTTATTTTGACTTACCTTGAATATCAACTAAAACATCAGAATAAATATGTTGAGTATGTTTATGCTTTTTCGGTTAGTAAAAGTTTTTAAATTTACTTTTTGCTTCCTTGTACAAACACTGAGATTGGTCTGTGTTCCGGAGTCTAAATTTACATTCCCTGTCGAACCACGCTGGCTGTTTACTCTGATCGGATGTTGTACCTTAGTGCTCTTAGTGCACCCGGAGGCTTATGTTCAATACAGTAAGTTGTTAATATGGTGTTCTAGAAACAAGACTGCATTATCCGCACTTCACTGTAGATGCGGGGGGTTGCCATGGCCTAGTGGTCTAGTGTGCCGCGCTTCGACCTCTAGCTGGCCGGTCACCTCTGGCTTGTGGCTGTGGTTTCGAGCCCTGGTGTGAGCGTATGTGGCATGGAGATAGGGGTGCCTTCTCAACCTCGTGGGTTTCCTCCGGGCACCCCGGTTTCCTCCCACTGCTAAAGACCCCTACGCGCAAGCGAATTATTGAAATAAAATCAAAAACCATTTATGTTAGTCCCGAAATGACCTAGTTGTGTCGAGTGGACGTTAAACCCCATTTCTCTCTCTCTCTCACTGTAGATGCTCTGAAAAATTTGTATTTAATTAATCAAAGCTTATGAACCTGTGAATAAACTGATTCCATTTTTAATTTCATGATAAAGGGTTGTTTAAATGTCATCGCGGTCATTCTCATTCCCATGCTGAATCTGGCAGATACCATCCAACAACTACAATGGCAGGTGGTCTGACTCCATACGAAGACCAACACGAAACTTTGTAATATTTATGAAAATTTCAGAAGGTGTAATACAATATGTAATACAATATCATTTGGGACCTAAATTGGCTAAATGTTAATAGTGTATTTGAATCTATATTTAATTTTATATATTTTTTTCATTTTTACCTCATTTTGGATATATTAATAGACAGATTAATTGCAAGTTTTAATCGGTACAGGTGTCGAGCTTTCTAGCATAGTATTATGTAAGAAGTGATAGGTTGTACAAACGTGTATACTCGGAATCCTTTTAAATATGTGCATGATATAAGATTTGGGTTTGGCAGGTGTTAACACTTGTTGTTTTAGAGTTAAGATGTGTGAATCTTAATAATTAGCTTTCATGTTTGAATTACCTAGCTGTCAATCAATGACAGAAATGAAATCAAATGGGGTTTACTCTTCTGTACCTAACCTGGGCTAATGGAAGACGGGCAAACGCCATACAGAGTGCAATGAGGGAAATTTTGCCCGGGCAGCGGCGCTACGGCCTATTCTTGTATCGAATTCCAACTGCCAAGGGATCTTTTACATGCACGCCAATGCGTACACAGGACCTCGGTTTTCCCATCCGAACGACTAGACAGCTGTCCTTGTCAGGCCCTCCGTTCTGCATCACTGACACGGAAAAACGAGGTGAACTTTCTCGGCCAATGCAGGGATCGAACACCCGACCTCCAGGCTAGCGAGCCAACGCCTTACCACTTAGCCACGTGATCCCCGACTCATTGACAGACTTTATGATTCAGAGCGCACGCGCTAACCATTCGCCCCCCCCCCTTCCAAAGTAAGCCAGTTAAAATAACGCGAGCAAAGCCTGCGAGGTATTTAAAAAAAATACTCCAGGTAAATGCCGCCCTGGATATCTTTAAATGTATATTTATGGTATATAGATATGATCTGACATACATAGATAATATAAAACGTAATGATAAGAATCCAGAGGAGTCTAAAATGGTGACCAGAACAGTGTTTGTGATTTTTTTATTAACAGTAAATTTGGTTTATAGTTTCGGAGAACCTATCAGTAAGTTTAAACCCAATATATACTGGTCTATAAGCATCGCTAATTTAATATGTTTGCAAATTTGTCTGTGATGTGGCCTGAAGCCATATATAATCTTGTCTTCAATATGTTTCAAATGTATATCATGTCTGGGAATTCATTTAATTGTTCTGTTTTTGCTTTATTATACACTATGTTATTAAAATTAGGGATGACCAATTAAAGGCCTGGTATTTCAGTATAAATGATGGATACAGATAGATATAGAAACTTTTACACAGTCTCTCTAAAGAACACCTATTGATCCAAATATAAACAGTTCATAATTAGTCTCTATCATTTCAAGATGTCTTTATTGCCTAGCAATCATCTATCGATTTCTGATAAATAATTCATATCTTTTCACGAATATCGAGGCCAAGACGGTGGACACAATACTTTTCTTAAATGAAATTTTTCATTGATTTTTTGCCGCAGTGCATCATTAATGAAGTTTTCAATTATATTTCAGTACCGATTACAAAGGAATGCAGTACATTAGGTGGATACTGTGCTGATCAGAGGCTTATTAGATGCCCCAACATTCATCGTAAAATTTGTGGTGATGATCCCATGGCTGTGTGCTGTGTAACAGGAACAATTGGGCGCTGATAAGACACTGTAGAAATGATTAGGATCATGATCTCATAAATCATGATGTCAAATCAATAGTCGAATTATTAAACTCATTTAAATAAATAAAATAATTGTTAATGATAATATATTGAGCAAACAGATAGTAGCGCCGCTGCCCGGGCAAAATTTCCCTCATAGCACACTGTATGGCGTATGTCCGTCTTCCATTAGCCCAGGTTAGGTGCAGAAGAGTAGGACATTAAACCCCATTTCATTTCTATAGATTTTTAAGGGATTTCTGAAAATTATCCCTGTTAAACTTTTAGGGGGTATTCGATGCTAAAATATAGTGAAAATCGAATAAAGGGTGTATTTCGGGCACCGGCTACATAACAACGAATATCAACCAAACAATTACGCCACGATTCTGCTGACGGAACTGCGTTACTCGGTGGCAATTCTCAGGACGGCCCGGACACCAGACTGACCAGAGCATCCCTCTCAATGTGAACTAATGCTACTAACTCCGCTATATTGAGACAGGAAAAAACCCAAGCCCGAGGTTATGGTGCAGAAAGAGAAATTCGAAACATATCACGAGGTGGTTTCACCATCCAGACGGGACAATTTGCTGCTTAATGACATAGCCTCTACTTACAGTGTCACACGTAATCTATTCCACACTGATGTTGTGAAAGCCCCTGAGTGAAAATTAGCCATGGTTCCTCTTTACCACGTAAAATGCAACTTAGTCTCTAACAAAAGTTTAGGGACACTTTGTGAAATTACCTCAATTTTGACAATTTTGATTCGATCGAAGAATTCTAAGAGCTTGTTTGTCATAGTGGAATGAAACTTTGTATATGCGATCTAGAATATATTCGACGTCACCAGACGTTGACGTTTCATACGACGTCGCAGTTGGTGATGTCACAGCATGATCATGACGTCATAAACCAACGAGCATCAAAGCCCTGTATATATACGGCTTTGACCAGCATAACTTGGCCAATTCGAGTGAATTCGTTCACGAATGGATGAAACGACATATATTTTGGGGATACAGCATGCAAGTGACGGTATGCTGGGATATGTCAGCGTGACATTATGATGTCTAAGGGTCGATTGTGAAGTCATCAAGTAATGTGTTTCGGATTAAAAAAGAATAATAACTCACTTCAGAAACAATGTTTACATTGTATGACAAGTATTAAAGTGAACCAACCATCATTTCTATTCGTTTATGACATCACAACAAAAGGCATGGCCTTCAATTTTCTTTATTATTTTATTATTTCATGAATGAAATTAACAATTTATCGAAAATATTTCATATTGTTACTGAAGAGTTCATATCGTTGGCTCCACCTATTCTACAAATTCAAAATTCCACACGGTGTGGCATACTGTCGATCAGAGTCTGGCAATACTCCTTAGAAATATTAATTCATGTCAATTTTATTGCATTTACAAGTTCATTCATGTTCCATTGCTGTCTTTCTGTGACCTCAAATATACTTAAATTGGCCAAGTTTTGCAGGTTGTTCTATGACGTCATGATCGTGCTGTGACGTCATCAACCGCAACGTCGTATGACACGTCAACGTCAGGTGACACCGAATATATTCTAGATCGCATATACAAAGTTTCATTCCACTAGGGCAAACAAGCTCATAGATTTCTTCGATCGAATCAAAATTGTCAAAATTGAGTCAATTTCACAAGGTGTCCCTAAACTTTTGTTAGAGACTGTATGTTATAATTAAGTATACCCCCCCCCCCCCCTTTAAGATTATCTCATAGTGTCACCAGATTTATAAATAAAACATTATATCTCACAGATTAATTTGTCTATTTATTTCGCAGAAGTAAGAAAATCTTCTATAAAAAAACGAATACTGGTACAATTATAAATAAACAATTCTATATAATACAATTAAGAAAAGACCTAACTTAACACCGGTAAACTACAATAATATACTTAAAATATAGAACACTATGCAACATGTAATATAATACCATCTCAGTGATATTTATTCTTGATAATTAACAAATGCAAAATAAATGTATATCAAGGTCGTTACAATTAATATACTAAATACAAACCAAATAGCACTAATTACACGCTTTCTATATAAAAAAATAAATAAACGTTAACAATTTAAATAATATTTATGTTTTATATTCAACAACAAAAGTGTCTCAAACACCGGTACAGAATAGCACTATTTATGAACTTAAAAAGTCAAATAAACTACAGTCTATCTATAAGCCCAACTTTTTAAAAACATGGAATTTGTCATATAACCTGGCATAACAAAAATGTGCAAGTCACATTTATGAAAAATCATAACAAAACATATAAATATAATGGTGGATATTAACGTGTTGAATAAGGAAATCTTGATATATTGTAACGTTATGTTGTTTTATTGGTTTTTTTTTTTTTTTACAAAATTGCGAATGATTGTTTTTGAATGTCTTGTGAGTTTTTCACATAATACAGCAACTAATTAAGTCAGTAGAAAGTGTCCACTAAAAGACACCCTATTAGTACAATATGTATATATATATTAACGTATATCAATAGGCACTTTGATAAATTTCGTTTAACGACACAAATAATTATAGCACTTTAATAATGATAATACCAATGCTGCCCAAACGGCATTGATCTGTAAAGTAATAAATGTACACTAAACGACGCACTTGAAGAAGTTTGGTTTGGTGCCGAAATGGAATGATGAGGAGAATGACTTTCCATCCATCGTCATCGACTGGATATATCTCGGTATTCCCTCAAATTTAGCCTTGCACCACGGCGAATACATGAGGTACTGGAATTCCATACAATCATTTTGAAACGTTATTGCTAATGCTTAGACCATCTTTCATTATTTCTATATTCACAATGCTAAGAAAATAAAGCCGGGTTCACACTTTCACACGTATAACATAATTTGAAAACTTTACGAAGATGTTTTGATCAATGGGTCTAAAATGATTTGATCTAAAATAGAATACAATATAGAACAATAACTCTAACTTGATTTAAAGATGTGGTTGGGGTTTCGTCCATTTGTAAGTTCCGGTATACGTAAAATTGAAATCGGTGCATAATTTATCATTCTCCTTTGGTCCGCGACTGAAAATAAAAAAATCGTTTTATAATGACAAATTCTAAAAAGTTATATTACAAAATCTTCAATACAAAATTCTAGTTCAAAATCTGAAATGATAAACCAATGTACATGAGTACGCCCACATACCAGCTTTGTTTCAACATAAATGCAGCCTATCCAAATGGAAAACTTAGATGTTGAGAAAATTTGATGACTCCAGAACAGAAAGTCGCAAAACAATTAATATCGATGGGGGTAATTTTGACAAGACTCCCAATGCTTTCCAGTCATACTGACCGAAATTCTTTAAAAATTAAAGCATATATGGCCTTCAAACAGTTTTGAAAGTCGCAGTGCCTTCAATGGGTAAGAATGTTGATTATCGATAGGGTTCGTCTTCTCATGGCCACAATGCTCCACACTAAATTGCTTTTCTTTAAAATCTGTCAAAAGCTGGGTTTTTTATAAAGGGCGGATAACTATGTAACGGAAAGCTGCAGAACGTTGAATATCGATGGCGTTAGTTTTCTCATGACGACAATGTTTCACATCAAATTTGAAAAAAAAATCAGTTCGCCTCCTGGTGACCACGATGATTCATTCCAAATTTGAAAGAAACTGTCAAAGCCTGCAGCTTCTTTATCTTGGGCACGAAAAGGTCACAGAACGTTAAATATCGATGTCGGTTCGAACGGAGAAATACAGCTAGTAATCATTGAGTTTTCGAGCCATAGATTGCGTACCAGTTAAGACCACTGTAGGCATATATGTATTGTACAGGTCCCCATACTTATCGTGCATGGTCCCTTGAATGTATAATATTACACACGCTGTGTTAGCCTACACTCGAAACAAGGTTATACACTGCCATGTTGCGCGACAATTCAATCTGATTAAAACAGATCCTATTTCATTTCGTTTTTTTTTTGGTTCAAAATTTCGTTTTACTTTTCCTTGCTAAACTAGGATGTGGGAGAGTTGTTATATAATACGTGTTCTTGTTGATGTGAGGAATTAGCCGATGATACGGTCTGTTGCGGTGACGTCTTGGCGCGGAACTGTTGGTAAAGCCTTAGAAACGTCAACGCTGATTGATTTATCCATGTCGGACGTCATAGGTTAAAAGTCGCTCGTTTGACCCCTGGCGTGAACTCCCACTATAACTCGTCAGACCTTCAGGTAGTGTAGGCCATCGAAAGTATTCTTATCAGATTCCGCGACAATCACGTTTCAGTGGGCCCCGGGGTACATGTGAGCCCCATGGTCTACTAATTTGTCTATTGGTAAACACGGACTGAGCACAATGCACGGTATGTCATTTTTTATTATTCCGGTTAGTGCAGAACAGTGTGATTTTAAACCCCATTTGATTCCGAAATTCAGTGAAAATTAAACATGGTCTCCACTCCCGTGGACTACTTTGACAGGGGTAATACTCTTGGATATACTCTTTCGAAACTCTGTCTAGTCAAAGCAAGATTTGTGTAGTAGATAACAGAGCTATTTCAATTGTTTCAGTTTTTATTCTGGACACAGAAATACATGTATTTTGACATTATTTCAGAAAATGATGTACAACAAAAATTATAGTCAAGAACCTGTGACGAGAGTGTTGGGATATTCCATATATTTCTATCAGAGTGAACCATTTGGAATTTATTAACAAATGTGTAGCTGAAATTGACAAGGGTACTGATCAGATAGTAACATCTGTATAATGCATTCAGAATTAAATCAATAAGTTAGTAATTTGATTATGTTATTATGTCATTAAATTTGATATAAAAAAAATTATTTACCATTAACAAAGCATAAAGCATAAATAAATATAACAAAAGTAATTGCACCAATATTTAGTAGCAGTCATGGCTTAATAATGAGAAATTATATAAATTATATTTCATTGGGGTTTTTATTTCAAAGGAATAGAGGAGGGCATACTCTGATTGCTGGATATTGATGGGGGGCCTCACTTTACCTGTGATAAACAAGGTATCAAGGGTTATGAGAAATGCTGTAGCAGGACCAGTTTTGTAATCTATTTGTGAAAATGTCCATTACAGACGGAACTGAGCAGTCTAGCAGATCATTATTTAAATCATTTCTAAATGAAAAATATTCTTATTTTCAGTCAAGTTCACATATTTTGGATGAGATACTATGTGAAAATGGAGAAACTGTGGATGAGAAATATTCAATCTAAATAATATGACAATCAAAGAAAGGTGGCCATTTAATGGTTTTCAGAAGAAACACATAATAACAAACATATAATGTATCAAAACTAGATGTATATATATATAAATATAACATACTTTAATAACTATGTCTAATATTATTATTATCTAACAATCTCTAATAATTATGTCTAAAACAATGATTGCAATGATGTCCATTTTCGAGCATTGCTTTTTGATTTAGTGCCATATATATTCAGAAGGCAAGCCATTACCACATGCATTTTTTAAAATCAGAAAGTCCAATTATAACACTTGGCATTTTTAAAGAGAATTTCTCAGAATCATTTCCCAACGAGTAACAATATATAATTAACTTCTAAAAAAAAGCAATAAATTATTAACAGTAAAAAAAAGCGCAATAAATTATTAACAATATGAAGAATAAGTGAATATTGTGTTACCAGTATAAGTCTTATTGTTATTTTTTCATATTAACTATAATAGTACATTGGGTCATCTAATGAATAAAGGGTGTGAGTGGGAGGGAGGCTGTTACCCTGGAGGCTATTATACTGAAATATTTATATTAATGTTAAGATCGATTTCTCAAGTCACAATAACATTACGGTTTCAGTACATGCATGTATGTACTTTATATATCGAAGTGTTAAATTTTTAATGCTATTATATGTTTACACCTGACCAAAAAAGCTTAAACTCAGAGCATAGTTAAAACAGATACTGGTTCCTTCTAATTCTTTGAAGAAGAGACATAATCCATTGAATTCTAATCTTTCTTTTCTTCAGCATAAGCAAATGAAACTTTCTTCAGGTGGAGTAAATAAATATTCGGAATTTGGAGGACAATAAACAGAAATGACTACAAATATTATAGTGTATGGAAATGAATATTATGAATGCTTAATTGAAACCATCAGTATATTGAAAGGGAAGTTATTACCAGTGTGACCGGTAATTCTGTGAAAGACAAAAACTATGGAAGATTGCCAAAATTGAAAGACATTAAATTGAGCCAGCAACAACTTAAACATCAATTAATAGGATCATGGTTGATCGTGAAAAATTCAGGATATCAACATAAAATAAATAATAAATATCATTTTTGATACCAATAGCTCAAATATTTTATGCGTGTAATGAGGATTTTTTTGATCAATTTATTTACATTGGATTTCAATTTTTTCAGGTTTAAATTCCTGGCCTATTTCTAGAAAAATCTCAACTTTTTTATTATGGAAAGTTTGTAATAAAATAGCAAGCCGCTAAGTAAGCTTTTCATATTTCTTTCCTACTTATATATCTACTACAAACTAAACATCTATAAGTTCAGATAATTCTTAAAACGGGCCCCTTGGTTAATTTCATTTTCAAAATTCACGATCTTCAGGGACTACTGTTTCCATTCTTTGACCATTTGTATGTTCCGGTGTAGTGGAAGGAATTTTTACGGAGTAACGCATCCGATTCTTGTGGACCACGACTGAAATAAGACATGCACAAAAAGCCTCTAAATTAAAAATAAATAAACACAAGCCAAACAAACAAATATCATGCCTGAACTACTGCATCTTCACAATGTCAATGCATTAGGTTGTCTAGACTGCACTACATTGAAAAAATCGGATTGAAGATAAATATTTGAGAGACAGACAGATTTTAACCTCTACTTAACAGTTAGGTTAGTTCGGTATATGTTTATGTAATAGTAAACTTGAACAAATCTGTCTTTAGCAGTGAGAGGAAACTAAAGTAATTGGAGAAATTATATTTTATAATCTACAGAATGTGTTGGACAAATTTGATAACCCAACTTAGCATTGGGATTGATGTGATCAACAATTTAGGGTTCTAATAAAAATGGTCTTATTATTGTACAGCAAGTTTTCAAATGCATACATTGTGAAAATGGTTACATAGTAATTAAGTAACTGAATATCAACAAAGCTTATTAAAGCGGGATTTATAAAGCGGGATTTATAGTCGAAAAACAATCATTTATTCCTTCAAACTCTCAAAAATTATGACTCTTTCAATCACTAACATGATTTTATATACATTTTATAAATTGCAAGAAAAAAAAATGTACCCACTACAGTAAATGTGACTAAAAGAATAGTAATTAAATCTACATGGTGTGGCCAATAAATGTAACATGCCTTGATTTTTGAGTTGTACCTCATGGCAATTAAATAATCCAGCTTTAATTTGTGTTTTGTGAAGATTATTGTAAGTTATTAATATACATATGAAGCATTATTTGAGTCATCACACATTCTACACACTATATATTAGTACACAAATTGAAATATGCAAATGAAGACAACAAAACATGAAAAAAAATATCCTAATTTATATTGAAGTTACAGCCCAAACACCAAACCCTCCAATCATGCTTAAATATGGAATTCGTTTCCATTCTGGGACCTAATGAGCATTATTATCTAAAGTAACGAACCATTTATACATAAATTTATGTAAATTTAACATTATGGTGTTATGTGGGTTATCTTTTAATTTCCACTTTACTTCTGTTTTAAACCATGATTTCAACATTGATAAAAACTATTATTTCTGATTGCAGATTTGCAGAACAAATTGCAAAGAATAAATTTCAAGCTCAGTATGAACATCAAAATTTCCCCTCACCTTTGTTAGCTATGCTTCATTTCTTAACTAAGCGATCACTAAATTAAATTATATCTAGCACTTGAGGTCAGTGAATTAAGTCACAACAACATTTCTGTATTTGTCGTGAAGTTAATGCTGAGTTGTTTGGGTAAAAAGAAATGTCATGCAAAGTTATTAATTTACGATCAAACAAAATATTTAATGGCATTAATTCTGAACCCGAATTAAATGCCCAAATAAAATGATTCATGATAATAATGCACCCTTACGGTTAACTAAAATGCCTAATGAAGAAAAATATTGAGAAAATGGTCAAATGAATAAAATGCAATCTCTGGGCAATTCTTGGACACTTTTTTTCTATAAAAATTAGGCAAACCTGTTTAAGGAGTATTGGGTACATGAAAATATAGAGTATTCATTTAATAGAAACTACAACTCACCTGCCATAAACATAAGGTATTGGTTTAGGTTTTTCTTTTTCAATCTGTTTTAACAGTGGCGTAAATATTCTCCATGCCTCATACAGTTCATCAGATCGCACAAAATGAATTTGTGAACCCATAAACACATCCAGAATTAATCTTTCATAAGCATCTGGCATTTTTACACCCTGAAAATACAAACATTTAAAAAAAATGAGTATCAGAGAGCTTTCAACAAACTGTTTAAAAAGAGAAACGGATCAGGTTGAACATTAATCCGAAATAATACATGAATTTAATGTCCAACTTTGATGCAACAAAAAGACTTATGAAGATGTTTAGTAGAAACTAACTAGATAACTTCAAATAATATTTTTATTAAATTCATATTTTAAAAGTTGAATGTTCTTGGTGAATTCAGCTTTTAACCTAAATATTAATGGGTTGATTGAGCTAGACTTTAGGTCTACCTTGTATCTATTATCATAGGTCAGATCTAATTCACTTTCTTCACAGCCGATACTCATTCCTGGTGTCTTCATCATCATCTTCATATATACAGCTTCATCTGGTTGTACTCGGATCACCAACTCATTTCGCTTTACTTCCCCTTCCTGGAAAATATCTCCAGGAACATCTTGGAATTGGATCCTTACTTCAGCCTTTCTTTCATTCAGAGCTGTAATAAGATCAAATTATATATATCATAAAACAAGAGCTTATGATAGGTTGCTCTGGAACAGACAGGGGGTAGATGGCCGATTGGTTTGACCAATGTATGCACTTTAGATTGTCAAGTGCCTCGGTCTCCCCTGGGACCAACTTAAGGAGAAAATGTGAATAGATCAAGTAATGAACTACTCTGTGTAATCAGTTCTCTCAAAGACATATTGGATGATACCTTCAAACAAAATTATGATTGATGAAAAGGTTTATTTTTATTTTAATCTACAGGGAAAAGGAATTTAGTATTGGATTTAAAATTCATAGAATCAAACAGAACTAAAATAACCAAACAATGAAACCAACAACAAAACATCTTTTGAAAACATTGTATATTACCTTTTCCACATCTAAGTATAAAGGGAACTCCATCCCATCTTTCATTCTTCACAAATAAAACACTAGTAGCAAACGTTGGTGTCACCGAACCTGTAAAAATTCAAATATTTCTGTTAAAATAACCATCAAATGAAGATCAATTTTCTCAACACTTTATCCTACTTACAATTTTTGAGTTTACAGTATGTTGTTTTGCTGTACGGGGTTAAAACCATATACATAATACTTGATACAAATATAATTCAACTAGATCCTATAATTGGAGTGGGATTCCACTAACCCTGGAGATCATTCTTTGCATTAGGATGTTAAACCCTATTTCATTATTAGCATAGATCTGAAAGAGATCCATGTCTCACGGAATCCCAATTTGTACTTTGATTTTTTTTTTTGGCCTATCAATTTCTTTTATATTTTGTGTGTCAGACAATTTTTGTGTAAACAAATTTACGCATTTAATTTTATTACGCTTAAATTATTTATTTTGAAAACAAAATCAGTTTATTGTTTTATAAGAAATGGAATGAAAGTGGATTAATGTCATTCTGTTCTGCTCCAAACTGGGCTAATGAAGGTGGGCATACACCATACAGTGTGCTATGAGGAAAATTTTGTCCAGACAGCAGCACTACGTCCAACTCTTATATCAAATTCCAACTGTCACAGGATCTTTAATGTGACAGTGAGCACCAATCTGTACACGGGACCTTGGTTTTTTGTCTCATCCGAATAACTAGATGGCTGTCCTCCTTGTCAGACCCTCTGTCCTGCATCACTGACAAGGGGTAACCATGCCGGAATACCTGGATGATGGTAGTCGGCCAACTAATGGTCCCCCTTTTTTGGCCCAACAAAATGGCCTGGACAATGTTGCATTGTATTCGCATTATACAAATTACTCACCCTTAGGAACTGTTGGGTCATCCAAATATCCCTGAGTTTCATCTCCTTTTCCATCTTTTTTACCAACATATTGACCTAACACAACATTCTTTAATAAAACTGGAGGTATACTTTTCAATACTTTGACCTGGAAGTGAAATGAAATATATCATTTTTATAAAATGGACAGTTAAACCATTTTCGATTTGTCCTGACTACAAATTTTCACACTGTGGAATTTGTTCTTTGTCTGCGATATCAGCTCGGTGGAAGCGGACGTTAAATAAAGCTATTTCACACACATTTGTTCATGTTTTGTTATTTTTTCAGAGCGAGGACTCTCATACCATTTGACACAACATAACTGTTAGTAGAGTCCTGATTCGCCATCACATTTTCATGGCTTAATACCGATTAATTAACAATTAATTAAGAAAACAAAACCAAAATACTAACACTAGATAATCACCCAGCTTGGATTCAATCCAATTTAAACTAAGCCCCTCAGGTTTTGATACTCCTGATGAAAAATGGCTGTTATGTTGCGCTTAAGCAGCATAGATGGATGAAATTTCTGTTTACTTTGTAAATTCCTATTACTAATTAGAGATTTAACTTCCACAATATTGCAGCTTGTAAGTGAGTCCTATTGTGTTAAAACATTGAACTAATGTAAGAAATGTTTTGAATAGAGAAAATAAATTCCTACTTTTTCATTTCTGATATCTTCTGCTCCTGTCGATGGTGGTTTCTCCATGGCAACCAGACTAAGAATTTGTAACAAATGATTCTGCATAACATCTCTGAAGAAGAATAAAATATGAGCAATAAAATAATTGGAAATATTGCACTCAATACTCAAAAGTCATAAGTTTATTTCAAAATTTTAATGCTATAATAATTTACTTTGCAATGTCCTACAGGAACCTAGGTATAGTTATCAAAATAGGAAGAAAAATTTGTCCTTGTATACACTGAGAACTGCTAAGGAGTTAAAAGGTGCACAGCCCGTATAGAAATCTTAATCCTCGTTGTTATTTGTACGTATGTCGGAAGATAATTAATTTTCGGTTATTACTCTGTATTACCAGTATAAAACTGTAAAAAGGTGTGTTAATTAACATCTAAGACATCTAACTTTCAGTTCACAAGATACATTGTAAGAGTATATTCAATAGAGCACAAAAATTCTGTATGAACTTTATAAAGGGAGGTAAGAACATTAATGATCTTCAGCTGTAATGAAATGAAATGCAAGTCATCAAGCAACTTTAGGTGATTCGAACCATAGACATTTGTAATTGGATTGCATTACATTACAGCCATAGGTCTATAAAATGTCAAAGGAATACAGATTCAACACTGCATTAAGAGTAAGGATCAAACATTGTGATGTGATTATATATCTTCATGTAGCTCAATGTGCTGTTAAATTAAGACAAAATGGCCACTAATCACTCAAGTAAAATCATGCATACAAACCTGATTATGCCAAATTCGTCAAAATATCCACCACGTCCCTGAGTACCAAATGGTTCTTTGAAACTAATAACAACACTTGCTATGCTTTCACGATTCCAGATCGGACTAAATATACGATTACCAAACCTAAAATACACAATATTTCATCTTTATCTTGAATTACAAATAATTATTACACGACAATGAAACCCTTGCATTAATAGCCCAATATATTTGCTTTTACTTCTGGATGGCCAGTAAAAATAACTTGCCTGTCCATGAAATTCTACAATACAAATAACTATAGAAACATGATTAATATCACACATTAGTTATAACATTTATCAAGCTTTTCATCTGTTTACCACAACACAAGGGTAATAACTTCAGCACTGAAAATCAATCTTTACTGTATATAAATATAAAATCAATGTAAAATCGTAAATTTAGTGTCAAGGGTATCCAAATGATTTGTGCAAGTTATCAAGGGCAATAAGTTGAAGAAAGCCCCACACACTCCACAATTTGAATCCCATTTTGTATTTTTCAAATAAAATAATTACTGACCTTAAGACCATGAGATTTTGTACCATTTCTTTACCCAGATAATGATCTATACGATATAGTTCTTCTTCTTTAAATAAGGCAGCTAGATGTGATGATAAATGATTTGAACTCTCTAAATCACGACCAAATGGCTTCTCAACAATTATTCTCGTCCATTTGTCATTGCTACAAAATAAATTGCATAAAAAATAACATCTTAAACCTTTTCAATTTCATTAAATGGAAACTGAGGAAATAATTCATGAAATATATTTATTAGTTTTTGTGACTATAATCGTTGATTTATCAATTAAAATGTCAGTCAACTAGCTTAGTGTTTGTTCTCAAGTGGAGCTTATTGTATAAATTTGTATAAAATATCTGTTAGATCCCATTTCATTCACTTTTCAGTGCAGGCGAGAAAATACCCAGGTCATCTAGGTAAGAGCTGATATCAAATGGTCTTCTGACCTATGCAATTAAACTTACTCCTTGGTCATACAGACAGCTTTGAGATTTAATGTTACTTGTTCATATACAGATGGTGGAAGAGCCAAATAGAATAATCTGTTAGGTCCACCTTTTTGTTCAATGGCTTTATTGAGGGCAGCAAAACCTTCTGTTTTATCATAACTACCAGCAATATATTGATTCAACTTAAAAAATTCTGCCAACTTGCTCTCTTCGCCTTTTTGAACCTAGAATACAAAATCATTCAATTATTGAGTTTCTCCTGCTAGAGGGATTTATTACCAGTACCATGTTAAGCCTTTGTAACTGGAGGCAGAAAAAACCCCATTAGATTTCACCATCTTTACCCACAAATTATAGTTCATTTATTTATAGCAATTCTCTCTCTATTTTTTCCCCTTTTGCATGCCCAATTTTGTAGATTTTATAGAATGGATGAATGGATGAAAAGGGTTTGAATTGTTTTGGTAAGCAGGTTGGATATGGTGGTGTGTACTTCAGGTTTGTGTATCTCAAAATTTTGGTGGTCAACCTCATACATATTTTGGTGAAAAGACATGACTGTTGTGTTCAGCATAAAGAAAATTTGGGGGAATTAACATTTGAGTCCATAGGGAAATTAATTGTGGTCTGCCTCCAAATCGAAGAATGGAGTTATCTCCCATTTAGAACAATTCATAAATTCATTGTATGATTCCATGAAGTTTTTATACTGTGGTGCTAGCACAATACTGCCTAATCACTGACATTCTCTTCATTGGGACAACTTGTTTTTCACCAGATCCACATGACTGCAACTTGACATAGCTCACTAGAAATCAACAAGAGGGCGTATCTCTTAAATAATGAATCGGAGGTATCAATCCATGATGAGCACATCTGATAAAACACAAATGCAGTGAGGCAAAAGACCTAAGACCGTAAACAACTTTGTGCCTTTCATTGACCGATTTTTAATTAATATCATGTTTGATTTTGGTTTGATATTTACTAAGGGACTAAATACTTTTCTTAGAGAAGGGAAATCCCAGTGATTGGAACGTCTATTCTTGCAGCCCTTGACACTTACTTTCATAAAAGGTTGAGTTTTATTTCTGATATCAGCAACTGTCATCTTACTCCTGGCATAACCAATAAATGATGTCTTCTTTGGTAGGAGGCCATCTCTGTATAACCACCTATAATTACAAATATATAAACCATATGCTAGTAATGTTGCCTACTTCAAATTATCGAATATACTAGACACTTTAAAACAAGAAATACATTAACCATACGCAGGCAATTTGAATAATAATATATTTATTTCATACACATACAGAACGACAGATGCGATAAGAATACTAATAATAATGGAAGTAATACTACTAATAATAAAACAATTATTTACAGTTTTATAAATACATATGTTTGATTTAATTCAATTGAGTTATATCGTACATAAATACTCTATAATATGATTTATTTGCTCTTTATCACAGACTACAGGTCATTTATAGCTGCAGCAGTTTGCAGGTCATTAACTTGATATTTGTTAGTGGCGCCATTTCAGATTTTGTCATATACTGGCACTTCAAAACATCAAATACACAATTCAATGTGCAATTTTCTGATAATTCAAATCAACATATACAAAATAAACATACAGTGGTACTGGAATTTATTTCTACTAACGCAAAATTACTTGAAGCACAAAAATTCCTGTTGACATCCCATTTAACAGTGTCTACACTACATGTACCTTTGCGACTTTGACATATTCATAACTTAGCAAAATACAAATGACTATAGCATTTAAACTTGAACAAAAAGAGAAATGAACTCATACTCTCTATACGTGCAACTTATCATAAAGATTACATAATTATTTTAATGAAATATAATAATCTTACCACAATGTAGGATAAATCTTTTTCTTGGCAAGGTCACCCTAAAAAAATACAACAATAAAAAAACAATTTTTAATAACTTTCAACTTTTTTATTTGCATATTACGTCCATTAAGAACAGTATACAAAACATCAACGCACATATGCATGCAAAAGATACATTTGTCATGGAATACTATATAAATAATGAAAATATAATTAAATTATAATGGGATATACATGTATCTATGTACATGCACCATTGGGATGATACCAATGAAAACAACAATGAAAGTATGACAATAAAATAAAAATACTCATAAAATATGTAGTAAAAGTATATCCGTGTACATAAGAGTATGATGATCAAATGGGGAAAGAGCATTCAGCAGATACTAAGAGAGAATTAGACCCGACAGGTACACCCCTTTTCCGAAAAGCATGGTATGTGTACATGGCTACTGCCTTAGCAAGGAAATTTGGCGGATTAAAAAGAATTTCAAAAGTTAATTGACAAGATGGTATTAAAGTAGGGTAGATATATCTCAGATGCAGGTTTTCATATCGGGGACACTGTAAAGAAAATGGAATTCATCTTCAACGGCAGAAATAGAACATTGCGTGCATAACCTTTGATCAGGTGGAATATTCTTGTATCGGCCTCTCTCTATTTCCAATTTGTGCGAGCTGAGTCGAAGGGATGAAAAGGATGATTTAAAAATTCTAATAAGTAAGGTGACAAGAAAAATGTTAGAAATTGAAGTCACATATATAATATTATATATAAATTTATGCACACACACTAACTACAAACAATACATGTACCTATAATATAAGTATTGATTTCCAGACTCAATACATGTATACATGTATGTATAAAACAATGTAATATTACTACTGTATAATAAATATATTCATATTCAGCCTCAGTAGGTTTATGAGGGACAGTTGCATAAACTATCTTGTATTAAAAGCATGATTCAGTGAAAACACTGATAAAAGATTTATCCATGTGTCATACAAATTAACAGGAACCGAGGTGATTGAAGGCGATTGTATCTGACATTATTAGGTACCTTATTTCTTGACTTTTGAGGTGGATCATTCTCAAAGATTATTACAAACATTATGAAATGGCGCCAAGTGTTCTATTCCAAGTATTTTACAGTCATGACATTTTTTAGCTATTGGGAAAATTTGTTAAAAACTGTAGAGTATGATATATGTTCAGGCGCGGATACAGAGGGGGGCGCACCCAGCGCACGCCCCCTCTATTTTTTTGTGGTGGCGAAATTTTTTTAGCTCCATATATTCTCGCGGGAAAGGAGAACAAAAACAGTTTAGGTTGGAAATCGTAATTTACAGTACTAGTATGAAATTAGTCCTTGTGGGCATTTTAGTCCACTCAAAAATCACGGGCCAGGCTTCGCACTCCCAAGTGGGTGCACACACGCCCCCCCTTTCTGAAAATCCTGGATCCGCCACTGATGTTCTCTATATCTAGAATGTTGTGTTATGTCTGTTATGAGAAATTATATGGGGTTTAACGTTCCACTGTTCTGTTCCTAAACTGGGGTAACGAAGATGGGAATACGCCATACAGTGTATACTCTTATATCGAATTCCAACTGCCAAGGGATCTTTTACGTGCACGTGAATGTGTACACAGGACCTCAGTTTTGGTACCATCCAAACAACTAGACAGCTGTCGTTGTCAGACCCTCCGTCCTGCATCACTGACAAGGAGAAACCACGGCGGAAAGTCTGTTATAAGACTTTTAATCACGGTACCGTTATGAATATTTGGTCTATGTATCATTTGTTTTATTTAACCTTTACGTACTGTATACATGTCTTAACAATCAAATTAATTTCATTCTGTTTATTGGGATAGTCACTCCATTAACAACTAAAGACGTGCTTAAGTATAACATATACAGGGCCTCTGATGACAGACAATATAACAATACCCTTCGACTTGATCTAGACTGTCAATCAATCTTATGTAGAGGTAATCAAAGATTTCTCATAATTTTCGGTATCACAGGTTTTGATTGGTATGATTCACTGGAGTCAACTAATAATAAATTGAGTACAAGCCCTGGGTCACATCATTACAGAGAACATCAAACGATCATATACGCTACGGTTCTCCCCCAAACAAATGAAATGAAATGATCCAATATGTAACAGGTTTTGAATATGTTAATTAGTTGATAGTTTACGATGATAAAGAACTGTATATGCATGTTATTTATCTCTATAATTTAATACTGTATTGATAAAGTTCTCTTTTTTTGTATCTTACATAGCAAGAAATATTGACTGATAACAAGAATATATCATAAAACCAGTTGGCGACTAATTTTATATTTTACCATGATCAATATCTATTACATGTACCGGTACATATATACCAGTCTGTTTCTCTATAACTAATTTTGATCAAAATGTCACATGGACTTTGTTTTATACCAATCAGACAAATAATATATCTGGAACTAAAACTGTGTGAAACCCTAATTACTGAACTCTGGGTGGAGAAGGGGTAAAACATTTCTCGGACAAGTGTCTCACACCAGGGATCAAAACCGCAACCAAAAGCCAGACACTCTAGACCACCCCGAACCCCCGGATTGCTGTATGCCCAAGTTCACTGACCCGCTCTCTCTCTCTAATAATAAATAATAATAATAATAGTATATTTGTAAAGCGCCAATTCATCCACAAATGCATGCTCTAGGCGCGTACTACATGTATGTACTCTATGGTCACTATTTACACACAAATCCTGATCCACTTCAACTAAAATGCGGTGAAAATAGATGAGTTTTTAATTTCGTTTTAAAAGAGTGAAGTGATGGAGCTGTTTTAAGATTATGGGGTAAGGAGTAAACAATTCTGATTATGCTAATGTTTTATAAGAATGTCATTATATAGCACATATTTTTATAAACAAATCATTGTGAAAGTTACATGTTATAAAAGTTGTTCGTTAATATAATATTAATAGCATGTAATTGATGAACATCAATCTGTACGGAAGTCAGGCAAACTGACAATCAAATTCATTAGTCTCATAATTTATTCAATTATTGGCGAATTTTCTAGGATTATTGGATATGAAAAGGATGTATTAATATGAGTCAGTATGTGAATACTAATAGATCTACATGTACTGTACGCTAGTCTCTGAATTAATTCAGACATTAATAATAATAAGTCATGTATAACAATCATCATCCAGTCTTAAACATAACCAGAAAAGCTTCAAAATATTTCTAAATAATGCAATGTCAATATGTTACCTGTCACAGGTAAATTTTAATATTAGCGATTTCCTCCGTTCTCTGTGAGAAGTTGTAACTTTTCGCCAATAAACAAGCTGTGACGTAATTTAAGTCCTTCTGCTCATAATCTCATAATACTAGTCTATATTATTTCAATAATTCCCTTGCGCGTAGGGGTCTTTAGCAGTGGGAGGAAACCGGAGGACCTAGAGAAAACCCACGAGGTTGGACAGGCGACCCTACTCCTTGCCACTTACAAACAGAGAATTGAAACCGCGTTTTTGGACTCAATGACAGACCTTATAACAACGTGCATGTCCTAACCATTCGGCCATCCAATCCAACCCCCCTACCTGGATTCAAACATGGAACATTCTATTTGAGAGTCCAGTGGGATGAACTGAACCAAAGAAGATTGGGAATAGGAAAATTTGGTCTATAAAAAAATATACAGTTTCATTTCAGATAAATAAAATTCCCACCAACAACAACTGCATTAGCATCTGAGAAATTTGAATATGGGTTTATATCAAAAGTATGACAACAAGTTAATTCTAATCTAATCAAAAGGTAAATAATCATATAACCTATGATATATATATAGGTTGTATGACATTGCTCATAATATAAAACTTGAGGGCTTCTCATGCTTTTTGTCACTCATGTTTTATTACTTGGTGATTGAAGAGTATGGAGGGAACATTCCGCCAAAATTTTAACTGTCTAAGGATTTTTAAGATTATATCATGATCTTACAAAATGCATTATTACAAATACAATGACCATCATTGTTTGGGGTTTTTTTTGCTACCGGTACTTTTTAAAAAAGACTATAGTTCCTTCAATGATAAATTAGAAGGTCAATGTCTTTTTTCATTAAATGAATTCACAAAGCCTTTGTATTGTTAAGTAATAAACACACAGTTACTCAACTGTGCAAATATTCAAAATAATTTCAATTTAATTGTCACTATATAGGCCAAGTAGACGAATGATAACATTACCGGGTATGTCACTCAGATCAGTATACCAGTAATAATGAAATGCTGACTATGATAATAAATTTTATTTCTTAAGGCAATGACAGTCACACGTTTGTTATTTAACATATATATATAGATATTTACCATACACCAATTTATATCCTGGTACACTCACAAACCATATCAAACACATCTCTTTTTGATATAGCTTTGAGTTTGAAATAGGAAGGAGGAGTATATCATTACAATATGATCTTACAACATACTTGGTATTTTCATCTTCCTGTTTTATTTTCACATGATGAACCTCTCAAAGAAGTGTAGTTATTAGGCAGGTCTCAAAAAAATGTAATCAGGACCTTAGAACATTATTCGCTGTATAAATTAATGAAGGGGGGGGGGTGTGTACAAGATGTAAACCATTTTGGTTCCTGTCATGCCATTAAGTCCATATATAAGCCACCCTGTATATTGTTGTCTTCAATTTACAAGCCAAATGAACTCACACAATGCTCAAAGTGTCTGTCTTCAGGCGCGGATCGGGGGGGGGGGGGGGGATTCGGGCGGGCCCCCCCCTCAGCCCCAGTGACATACTTGATTTACATTTTCGTTTGCTTTGTTACTGTTGTAGTTCACATATCTGCTCTTTAATAGATGATATAAACATGATTTTCTCATTGTTTCCATCCAAGCAATCCAAGGTTGCAAGTTTGCAACGTATTACCCTTTGCTCCAATGTATGCCCCCCCACCCCTTGACAAAATCCTGGATCCGGGCTTGGTATTATCTTGTCCAATGGGTTTCTAGCTATTTATACACACACAGTATTCAAAACCCCTCAAGATAAACTACTCTTGAATGAGGTGGTTTATTGTAACGGACGCCAAATACCTTTGATTGGCAAAAGGATGGATGAGATCGAGTACAAATATCTCATATATAACATATAAGACAATAAAATACACCTGAACTGACAGTACATGTCATGTGACAAATTGTTCTAGATATGTTTTTTTTAAGGGTGTTCATAGTCATTAATTATGACAAACTAATATTTTATTGCTTCATTTTAACCTCAGAACATTTTATTTTACCAAGTTTAAAAAGATCAAGAACAATCATGAATAATAATATTAGAAAAGTCAAAATCGAAATCATTTGGATCAAATATTAAAAATGAATAATGTGGATGTGCCATTCAAGAAAACAAATAGTATTAAAATGAAGATTCTGATGCCAGAATCTGATATCATTCCTTTCCCATTAAAAAAAAAAATGCAGAACTATTAATTTGTCCAACACTGATGATTGCCAAACCACTGCCTTGGTCAGTTTAGTCAAAGGAAATACTTCACTCATTTTTGATAAATAGTAGCTAGCTAAGGTCACATTTACTGTAAATTGAAGGTGAAATTGGAGCATATATAACTATTTCCTACCTATTTAATTTAAATAAGGTAAATGCTCTCAATACAAAATTCAACCTTTTTCTGAATTAATGGTAATTTCTGCACTATCTATATACATAAGTATCTTGTGTCAACATAGTAAATAATCCAAATTGGAGTAGCAAATTGCACCATTATCTTATTTTACTTCCTGCATCAATTAAAACCCTGGCAGAATATTTTAGTACAAATTTTTACTACATGTACTTTATAGCTTAATTTGTATGTCTTTATGTTAGCTGTAAGTCATTATTTAAAGTAAGCAATAATTAAATTATACACATGAGTAAGAAGTTCATGGATGAGTTGACTGAACTGTATATAATAATTTTATAGTCATCTCATCTATTGAACCATTAGCTGTGTACCATACAGTAATATCTCTACAACTGCATAAAACACGAACAATTAATCAACTGGAAAAATCACTCTTTTTCTACCATTGGAGAAAGAAATGTGAAGTGTTAAAGACTTGATGTTCAGTCTCAGATGAAAGATCTGAAACTAGCCCTCTTTAATGTGTTATAAAATCAATAGTATATTTAGAACCATCACACAAAAGAGAAATTGTTTTTATCACTGGTCATGCAGACGAGGAATAATAGATTAGGGCCTTCTCCTTGCATTTATATTTGAGGTAATCTTTTATAGCTTGTTGTATAAGTTACATTATATATCATAAGTTATGTGTCAGAAATCAATCAAAATCCTCCCATATATATTCTAAACAGACTGGATGATAATTACTACCTCCAGAATGTTACACATTTTCAATACTAACAGAAACTAATTGAAACCAGACCACAGAGAGAGAGAGAGAGAGAGACCGATAATATGGTTCAATTCTATTTCAATAATTCGCTTGTGTGTAGGGGTCTTTAGCAGTGGGAGGAAACAGGATGACCCAGAGAAAACCCACAGGGTTGGACAGGCGACCCTACTCCATGTCACGTACAGCCGGGGAATTGAAACCATGCCAGCTGACTCAATGACAGACCTTATGATACAGCGCACATGTGCTAATCATTCGGCCATCCAACCCTTCAAATGTACTAACAAACCAGGAGATCCTTATGTTGGCCGACAGAGATGCACAGGATTTTCCAGCATGGTTCCCCCCTTGTCAGTGGTGCAGGGTGGAAGACCTGGAGAGGAACTGTGTCCAGTTATTTGGATGGTACACAAAACCAAGGTCCTATGCATGTCAAAGAAGTAAAGAATCATTGACAGTTTGAATTTGAAATAAAAGTAAGGCGTGGGACCATTTTCATTTCATTTCCCATTTGAATTGGCATTATGTATGGACAGTTTAGTAGTGACTAATGGTGAGAGCAAAACTGACAAAGATGTCATGACACTGACATTTACTGATGCCTGAAGACTTAAGTACATGCATCTGAACATGATATCTCCATTTTGTATATATAAGAATGGCCCCGATGCACCTGGTAACATTCAAAATATAGTAACAAATACGGTAGTCTAATTCCTGGAAAATGGTTCTTGTGTGAGAACAGACCGAAGATCAGTCCATATTGATTAGAGGACACAGGAACTGACCAAGATACAAGAAACTGAAAAGGATGTGAAAACATTTTGTTAAGCCAAAGGCTACTATAACCCCATTTTAATGTTTACTGTACATACTATGTAGGAAAACCGTGACTAGCTAACAAGGATATCCTGAATAATAATAGGTCTATATGACCCCTTTTATAAATAAAATAGACATGGAAGTATATTAGATATATGTATATACATGTAGATATGTATGGTACATTTTTAACATTTTATAATTTTTAATTTTTACAGTGCATGGAAAATATGACCATCTATTAAGTTCCCAGTGTTATGGCACTTAATGTTCACTTATTTTAATATTTTCACAAGCTTGCTTACAAAATTTTATTGAATGAATGACAGTAAGAAATAGGGTGTAGAATCCACTTAATACAATCTAGGTCACAGAGTGATCAAATGGTAAACCAGCATTTTATTATAATGATGTTTAAATATTTGGTCCACTGGCCCATCAATTATCTGAACATTTTTCCTGAAAATTTCGGGGAAAAAAGGTAAATAATGGCAGCTTGTACATGTACTTGGGGGGGGGGGGAGCCCAGTATAACGAACCAAAATGTAATGTTGATCATTTATAACAGTTGTACATGTAGACACTGTGTTCATCACCAAATCAGCAATCAAAACAAACTTATTGACTTGTGAATAAAAGGCTTTATTTTATGATCAGTAGTGGAATACCGCGTTTTATCAGTGAAATAAAAGTGTTATTCCACTGGCTAGCAGTAGTCCATGTTGTTTTACCTAAAATGATTGTAAAATCATAAAATAAATAGAATATTTGTCGTTTTGTCGTGAATAACATATTTTATTTCATCGAGAAGCAAGAAAACGTTTATATTTTCACGAATGCGTAAACGACAAATATCCTCTATTTATAAAAGCTGTTTTCTTTTTTATAAATACTTGTCGTACCATAATGAAATGAAAAGAGAAAAACAACGCTCATTTTGCTTGGTTATATGGAATTAATGACTTCAAAGATAGCGGCATATTATTAAGGTGTGAGATTGACAAAATGGAAGTAAACCTTTAAATCATAAATTTCTACTTGATATTCTGCCTTTTATCTGACATGCAGGTCTTTTTGTCTCATTCGAATGACTAAGCATATTTGACCAAGAGCAAAGTCTACATGTATGCTGTTCAGTGTGGTACAAGTAATGAAAACATTTAACAATTAACGATTCAATATAGAAATGAAATGGGGTTTAACGTCCTACTGTTCTGCTCCAACTGGGCTAATCAAGACAGACATACGCCATACAGTGTGCCCTGTGGGAAATTTTATCCGGGCAGCAGCACTATAGCATCGCATTCCAACTGCCAAAAGATGTTTTACGTGCCTGCCAATGTGTACACATAACCCCATTTTTTTTTCTCCTGCAAATGACTAGACAGTTGTCCTTGTCAGGCCCTCCACCCTGCACCACTGACATGGGGGAACCGCATGCTGGAAAACGAATTAATAAAACACAGATCATTTTGTTTACGATGTGGGTTTGGGGTGTGCTTGTGTGTAGATGTATACAGAGTGGGGATTGGGTTGGGAACTATGGGATCCAAGGGGGATAGTAATTCGGGGTGCCCAGTAGTGCGTGGCTATAGGACTAGGAAGGTGTCGACTTGCAGAATCAACTTTACAATATCTGCAGCATTATTCTTTTTTAATCCAGATCCAATCAATACAGAAATAAAATCAACATTATTTATTAACCTACAACAAGTGTATAATGATGTTATTCTTCCTGTTATTAAAAATTAGAACGATTTCAAACCCGTTCCATTTCTTGGTGGTATTATATACTATTAAAATGTTATCTAGTTATGCCTATACTGACTGCAATACACATGCCAATATTGACGTGATATGGCATGATACTGATATGACAATTGGGTGACATCTTATCTATCAATTTTTATCTCACGATAGCTGTAGTAAAAAAAAGTTCATTCTTATATAATTAGTGGAATGAATGAATGAAAAAAATTGATTTGTAAAATGACCAAAAAAATGTTAGTGAAATTACCAAAAAAAATTAACTTACGGAGGCACCTAAAATGACAAAAACATGAGAAGATCCATGTCCTTCTTGTTCAAGGGTTGATCGCATTCGCTCAAGGAAAGATTCTGTTGAAGGTTGTTCAGTCATCTTGATATATAATTCAATCACCCCGAGATACAACAAATTCACAATTACAACTGCTAGCAGAAATTTACTCAATAATGAAACAATCGACTTGGACACCCAGACCCGTGCTTTATATAACATTCTCACACATGGCTTGTTCTTCGAGACTATAACAAGGGGCGGGGCCAATTTGTTTCTCGGTTGACAGGGTTTACAGGGTCAATATCAAGTTTATGGAACGTCCTTACATACAAAAATCACATTTATTTAGTTATTGCAACGTCATCTAAACCAATATTGCCAATTTGTCTTAACCACAAAAACACCTAAATTAACGCTGCGTCATCTTTCCAAATATTATTGGCAATTTGGTCTTCCACACAAGAATCGTTTAAATTATTGCTGTGTCATCTAAACAAACATTCTCACTCTAATATATTTCTCGATACTGAGGCATTTATCGAAATATTTCAGGAAATCAGACGTAATTTAGAAGATCTACACCAATGTAGACTTGATATTCAGACAGTGTCTCGCTAAACAGAAAATCGCCCGAGATCGGAAAAAATGCAAATATCACAATACAGACAGACAAAGTAGTGAAGTATACCGTGTTGTTTCAGAAGTAATCAAGTATTCAGTACAATATGTCGCATGTTGGAATCAGACCACTACAAAATTTAGCAAAGTAAAAGTAGACCAATGTGTAGAATCATAAAATATGGTTTGCAAGATATCAGAATCGGTTCATTGTTCAACATTCGTATTATCGATTTGCATAAAGGTTGGACATTATATAGTCTACAGCTGGGAGAAGAGCTGGAAGGGGGGGGGGGGCTCAAAAGAATTTTCCAGAGGATAGTACAGCAGAATCTCCATTAAGCAGCCAACTAAGGGAAATTTTTCACGACCGGCTGCTTAACAGGAATGGCCTCGTAATAAAACCTCAGGGTTTTTTTGTGCTGACATCAATTAATACATGTATTACGCTTTGGATGCAAACATCAATACCGTACTTGCATCGGTAAATTTGGTCGTCGCCGAATCTTGCTTGGAGTGAAAATTCTTTACTCAAATCTCGGACATAACTTGCGTATGTGATTCCGTTTTCCCGGTCAAAATACATATTGATAGCCTTTACTCGCTTACCGTTTGTGTGAATACCTCTAGATTACAACCACTGTATCCCATAACTGATCCATATTTCAATAGAAGTAATATGGAGGAATCCACTTAGCAAAAATTGGGGCCCAGATTGTAAAACTGGCTTTACTTGGGATACAAGTTAGTTCTCTAGAAAAAAATAGAATTTAACTGCAACTATGCAGCACTAACAAATATATGATTACTTTTTTCCTTTGGTTTGTAAATGGGCTAAAATTGTGACCGCTACCTTATACTAAAAGACTAGGCTGCTCCCGTAGTATTTTCGTGTAAACTATGATTATCGTTTTTTAAATAGCAAGAAAATACACATTAGTGAACAAGTGATGGATGAATGAACACAGGTCCAAACAATCAATTTCTGTTCCATTTGGCACCAGCTCAATAAAATAGGTTGCCAGGCAACGAAACATACGCCCACACAGCAGCTAAATCGTCCGGGCAGTCAACAAGTAATTATCAGAAAATCATTAGAATTTGTTTGGTTTTTATAAAGTTCTGCCCCATGTTAATGTTAAGTATACAAAACATTTAAAGAGAGAGAGAAATGGGGTTTAAAGTCCACTCAACACAACTAGGTCATTTCAGGACTAACATATGATTTAATTTTATTTCAATAATTTGCTTGCGCGTAGGGGTCTTTAGCAGTGGGAGAAAACCGGAGTGCCCGGAGGAAACCCACGAGGTTGAGAAGGCGCCCCTATCTCCATGCCACATACGCTCACACCAGGGCTCGAAACCACAGCCGCAAGCCAGAGGTGACTGGCCAGCTAGAGGTCGAAGTGTGGTGCTCTAGACCACTAGGCCATCCCCCCCCCCCTACAAAACATTTAATATCATGGATTTAGCTGTTCAATTATCGATTTTCAAGAAAATCACACTCAACCATCATTAATGTGTAACAGGGATATAGTCATTGTGACCTCCATGGGGTCCACAAGTTAAAAAACATGATTTTTCGTACAATCAAGGGCCATAAGTCAGGAAGTTATGGTCCAATGTGACCGAATATCGAACGAAATCGCAATCTTTGGGTTATAAACTTACATATCAAATTTCATCAAAATCGGATTAAAATTGTGACCTCTACAGGGTCCACAACCTTGAATATATTATATTTTTACACTATTCGCGTATTAGTGGCAGCCATTTTGTCCGGAAGTTTTGGTCCGATTTTTACGAAATTCAAATTCACCCTTCATTATAGTGAAACAGTGATATAATCAAACATTATTTTAAATCCGTTAATAATTGTGACCTCCAAAGGAACCACAAATTACAAAATGGGGTGATTTTCGAACAATCAGGGGCCATAATTCAGGAAGTTACGATCAGATATGTGCAAATATGCAATGAAACCAAGATCTTTAGGTTATAAACATGTATTTCAAGTTTCATCAAAATCTGTTCAAAATTGTGACCTCTATAGGGTCCACAACCTAGATATAACATATTTTCACACTATTCGCGTACAAACGGCGGCCATTTTATCCGTCAATTCTGGTCAGATTTTCACGAAATTCATACTCTTTCTTCATTACCATGTAACGGTGATATAATCAAACATTTTTTTAAATCGGATAATAATTTTGACCTCTAGAGGGACCACAAGCTAACAAAAGTGATTTTTCGGACAGTCAGGGGACATAATTCATGAAGTTACGATCCGATGGGCGCAATTATCGAAAGGAACCACGATCTTTGGGTTATAACCATACGTGTCAAGTTTCATCAAAATCAGTTAAAGATAGGCTGGCACTGCCAGGCAGGATACGCCCACATTTTCGAGAGATGGATAGAGAACAAGCAATACCGAAAGTGATTTTTCCTATGTGCAAATATCGAAATGAATTAAGATCTTTGGGTTATAAAGGTTCATTTCAGAAGGCTTCAAATTCGACTGGGGATCATGTTGCTAAGTGGGTAAGATGCTGGCTCGGTAGCCTTGAGGTTAGGTGTTTGATCCCTGCATTGGGTGACAAAGTTCATCTAGATTTTCTGGCGTGGTTTCCCCTTGCTAGAGATGAAGGATGGATGGCCTGACAAGAACAGCTGTCAATTTTGGTCCGATTTTCACGAAATTCGACCTCAACCTTCATTACGATGTAACGGTGATATAATCAAACGTTTTTTTTAAATGGGATAATAATTCTGACCCCAGAGGGGCCAAAAGCTAAAAAAAAGGTCATTTTTCGTACAATCAGGGTCCATAATTCAGGAAGTTACAATCCGATATGCACAAATATCGAAAGGAACCTAGATCTTTGGGTTATAAACATGCATGTCAAGTTTCATCAAAATCGGTTCAAAATTGTGACCTCTATAGGGTCCACAACCTTAATATAACGTATTTTCACACTAATCGCGTACAAATTGCGGCCATTTCGTCTGTCAATTTTGGTCCGATTTTCACAAAATTTTACCTCAATCTTCATTACCATGTAACAGTGATATAATCAAACGTTTTTTTAAATCGGATAATAATTTTGACCTCCAGTGGGACCACAAGCTAAAAAGGGTGATTTTTCGTACAATCAGGGGCCATAATTCAGGAAGTTACGAATCAATGAGCGCAAATATCGAAAGGAACCAAGATCTTCGGGTTATAAACATGCATGTCAAGTTTCATCAAAATCGGTTCAAAATTGTGACCTCTATAGGGTCCACAACCTTGATATAACATATTTTCACACTATTCGCGTACAAACGGCGGCCATTTTGTCCGTCAATTTTGGTTTGATTTTCACGAAATTCGAACAGAGCCTTCATTACCATGTAACGATGGTATAATCAAACGTTTTTTTAAATCGGATAATAATTTTGACCTCCAGAGGGACCACAAGCTAAAAAGGGCAATTTTTCGGACAATCAGGGGCCATAATTCAGGAAGTTACGATCCGATGGGTGCAAATATCGAAAGGAACCAAGATCTTTGGGTTATAAACATACATGTCACGTTTCATCAAAATCGGTTCAAAATTGTGACCTCTATAGGGTCCACAACCTTGATATAACATATTTTCACACTATTCGCGTACAAACGGCGGCCATTTTGTTTGTCAATTTTGGTCCGATTTTCACGAAATTTGAACTCAACCTTCATTACCATGTAACGGTGATATAATCGAACGGTTTTTTAAATCGGATAATAATTTTGACCTCCAGAGGGACCACAAGCTAAAAAGGGCGATTTTTCGGACAATCAGGGGCCATAATTCAGGAAGTTACGATCCGATGGCCGCAAATATCGAAAGGAACAAAGATTTTGGGGTTATAAACATGCATGTCAAGTTTCATCACAATCGGTTCAAAATTGTGACCTCTATAGGGTCCACAAGCTAAAAACATGATATTTCGTAAAATCAGGGGCCATAATCCATGAAGTTCCGATCCGATACATGTCAATATCGAAAGGAACCGAGATCTTATGGGGATAAACCTATATTTCAAGTTTCGTCAAAATCAGATAAGAATTGTGACCTGTAGAGAGTCCACAAACAAATTGTGGACGGACGGACGTCCGGACGGACGGACGGACGGACAGGGGCGACGACATAATACGTCCACATGAAAATGTGGGCGTATAAAAATTGTGACCTCTATAGGGTCCACAACCTTGATATAACATATTTTCACACTATTCGCGTACAAACGGCGGCCATTTTGTCTGTCAATTTTGGTCCGATTTTCACGAAATTCGAACTCAACCTCCATAACCATGTAACGGTGATATAATCAAACGTTTTTTTAAATCGGATAACAATTTTGACCTCCAGAGGGACCACAAGCTAAAAAGGACGATTTTTCGATCAATCATGGGCCATATTTCTGGAAGTTATGATCCGATTGGCACATATATCGAAAGGAACCAAGATCTTTGAGTTATAAACATGCATTTCAAGTTTCATCCAAATCGGTTCAAAATTGTGACCTCTACACTGTTCACAAGCTAAAAACGTGATTTTTCGTACAATCAGGGGCCATAACCCATGAAGTTACAGTCCGATACATGCCAATATCGAAAGGAACCGAGATCTTAGGGTGATAAACCTATATTTTAAGTTTCATTGAAATTGGATAAAAATTGTGACCTGTAGACTGTTCACAAACAATTGTGGACGGACGTCCGGACAGACGGACGAACAGGGGGGGCGACAATATACGTCCACATGAAAATGTGGGCGTATAAAAATGTTGTATTAATTTTGAATTGTTTGCGTGATTACAAATATTTAACGTTTTGGCAGAATTGTGGACGTGTTGTCCAGTTTATTGTCTTATGATAGTCTATCTTCGGAAATATAAATGCATGGACAAAGATGTTGAACAGACGGATTTAATATGGATAGAGAGTGACATATTTGAGTCCAAATAAAAAGATGGCGCCGACGTGATATTTTCTTTTTGATTAGTTCGAGTTGTAGAATCAATCTTTTTTATTTGCCGTTTGGTGTCTATCAAAATTCTGTTTTATAGGGATTTAATTTTAAAATATATAGGTTGACATTTATTACTTTCAATTTCAACTAAACAAGCTTCTATGGAATGTTTTGAAATGAGTTTGTGTTTAGTTAGTTTCAAAATTTATGTAGATCTGTGTAGTCTGCATTAAAATGAATTTTCAACCCAAACCGCTCAGCAATTTCGTTTAAGATTATAAATAGTACAGACTCTAACACTGAACCCTGTTGTAGACCGCAGAGCAGGAAGGGCACCTGATTTTGAAACATCTATATTAACAGTGTGCTTTTGCTTGGACCAATAAGAGCCACTCCACAAACATCTAGTTCGTCTTCAAGTCCATATTTTTTCTGATACCCCTACCTATGGTACGTAGAACAAAGGTTTTTTGGTATGGTATTTATCGACATTATGAAATCGGTTCTTGGGCGATTTTCAAAACGGGCAATTATAGTTATTACAAGAAAGTCGTTGGTACATTAACACTATAGAGAGTGTCAAACGCAGCTGATAAGTCAAGAAGGATTTGAAAAGGAATAATTGTTGTCAATCCATGGACTGAAAATATCACTTGCTGTGCTGTGGTAAGGTTTAAACGCAGATTGAAACATGTCTGACAACAGATCAGATTATAACAGCAGAATTAAAAAGCACCATATTTACAAACGTTGTTATTATAGTACCAAGTATTGCAGTAGATGGTTTATTGTGGCATCAGATTGACAAAATACCACTGCAGCACCAGATTCAGATCATGGTTATTTATCCCCAAATTTACAAAATATAATTGTATCAAAAATGTATAACACACTCTTGTAGCACCAGATAAGGTTTCAGACAGAGTTAAAGGGACAATAACACTCTTGCTGGCTTGGCAGCTCTAGAAAATAAATAATAGTCTTATTCAAGTACTAGATGTTTATTTGTCCTACCTGTTGTGTAAATTATCCATTACATCATATTTTACTTGTTCAGAGGGTTCGAAAATATTTTAAAATCCAAGTCACATTTGAAAAGGTTTACGTTAACCTTTTCAAATCATGTAGTTGAAATTTTCCAATTCTTTAAATTAGGTGTTTTAGGATGAAATTTGTATCATCAATTAATTTGAATATTGTAAAATAATACAATTTGTTGGCCAGAATAAAGATTGGGACATATTATTCAATTACAACAAGAGTGTTATTGGGGCTTTAGCTAGAGCTCAAGGAGGACAACAATACCATCATAGTGCAGATCTAAATTTACAAAAAAAAAAACCTCTGTTCAGATCTAAATCCACAATACCATGTAAGCTACATGTTGTAGTACAAATTATATTTTGGTATGTAATGTCATACAATAACCACAAATTTAAAAAAATTAATAATGCATTATAAATCCATAAACAGTATATGTACAAAATATCATATCAAATGATATTATATCACAAATATAATTTTTCCATGTTATTAAGCCGCATCAATTTAATTTTGTGCTTCATTGGAAAAAATCACACTTTTTGTTAGATTCCTCTTTTAGTTTATTGTTTTTTTCCTTCAAATGTATCAGAGCCCGTAAAACACAAAATAAAATTGTCATGGCCTTGCTGACTATGTAGTCAATCCAATAAAAAAATATTTGTACAATATCTTACCAAAACTTGCTCTTCTATGGTTAATTTGATTCTATGACTCTTGGTAATCCAGGGGTTTATTCAACATAACAGAATTAACCTATACATTAATTACATTCATTGTGTCTCATAAATGACAGAAATTAACCACTAATAAACTTACTTGTAAAATACCACATGTCTTCCATATTTGGCCCTAGAATTATTGTTTTTATAAAATTCACAGTGAGCTATTCATTTATTTTTCTCAATCATAAATCTTCTGATTTTTACACTACATTGTATTTCAACCAATTTATTAACAAATAGTCATAATACTCTATCACTCCTCTGTTCCAATTTCATTATTTTATATAAAGCCCTAAAAGGAGTGACATCAAGCAGGCGCTGAGTTCACAAAGCATTCCCAGACTCAAGAATTTACTCAACTTTCAATCACTGTTTATGAAAAATATCTTTGATCCAGAAAAACAAAAAATGCACAGTTGCTTATTGATGTATATGATGCATTAAAACAACAAAAGTTTTATAAAGGGCTATATTTTATTTAAAATAAGGTGAACAATTTTGAGTAAATTCTTAACTTAAGTCTGGGAATTCTTTGTGATCTCATGGTCTGTTTATTAAGTCTATCCTGTTATCACTTTAATGTTATATTATATAATCACCCCACTAGAAAAAAAAGTGTTTCTAATCAGACAAGATATAGAAGTGGTGCATTTTCATTGCATCTTAAGTATATAAAATACATCTGAGCAATGAAAATATATTGAAACATTTAGGAATTACCCAGATAAAGAAAACACAAAAACTATTCTTTACATTAATCTTGAAAGTTGCGTAATAATTTAATGTCCCTGATATTTTGGTTTTCTTTTCTCTTTAAACGCTTGAAGGCCTTCTAATCGGTCTTTTGTTGGAATAATCTATAAAAACAAAAACACAAAGTTAAATACATCATTTCTAAAAGGAACATCATCACAGAGAGCTAATGAAATTTTTAATCCAATAGGTTTCAGACAGTGGTTAACAATTGTACTAGTGCTGTCCACAGAATTACTGTATCATTTGTTCTGGTGCAGTTATAAGGCATTGTGTTTTCTCTCTATTATTTGTTAACTTCAGGTTAATATAATATTTACTTACCTGTGCATAATAAGCTTCTTCGTATTTTAACCCAGAATCAAGATCAACCTGTATATTATACAAAATTAATAATATAAACTTGCTAATATAAAAATTAAACTTATCTTCGCGCACATTCCTATTTTGGCAGACACAAATTCAGGTTTTGTCAGGTACGGTATGCAGTACAAAGTAAAATGCCAATCATTGTGTCAGGTACGTTGTACAATTAAAATCATTACATCCAAACCTGAAATAACATGAGCTTTGGCTACAGAATCTGTATAAGTCAATTTGAATGACACACTTATCTCAAAATTTGAAGGTAATCTAATTTGCAAATTCCTAGTTTTAATGTACAGTCACATTTGGTTAAAAATAAAACTAGCAATTATTGATAACTGCTGAAAGGCCTATTGAAATGATTTTGATAAGATGAAATACACCACAACTAACCTCTATTCCTCTATTTATAGCCAACTTGCCCATTCTTAAAGCTATTGGTGCCTGAAATATATAAATACAAATTACAGTATGAAATCGGTTCAAGTTCAAACAACATTCCCCTTAAGGTAAAATACCAAAAACTGTTGTCTGAATTTTTTCTTTTTAGTAAAGGTTAGGCTTTAAAAAAGTAAGGCACACCAATATAAGGCAAATTCGACCACATCAAAACAGTTAGCGAACTCAAATTATTCGGATACTTGTGATATCATCACTAGAAACCCTGTAATGAGTATGGCTTAATATTAACATCATTTAGAAGAGTTGTTATAATATTACAACAGCTAACGCAATAAGCAAGAAATTATTTGGTCATGTTTAGAACACTTTTCATTCCAACTTTATTTCCTTATTATGACACCAGACATACACTATACGCTAACTTAAAAAATCAATTATTCCGCGTTTGGTAAAATTTCTTCTTCTAATTCTAATAATCAATAATTCTTACATTTGGTAAAATTTCTTCTGCTAATTCTAATGATCTCTGATAAGCGGCATCGCCGGCATCATTCTGCTGTACAGCATGATTCACAACACCCAAATCTCTTGCCTCGAACCCATCTAATTTACGACTTGTGAAGATTAATTCTTTTGCTATCGAGGGCCCGACCACTCGACATAATCTCTGAGTTCCACCTAAAAATGAAAATTAATTTTTAGGATATTACATATTCCATCTTTACCAATGCAATGCCTAATTTCCAAAGATTAAAAAGTTTGTATTTCCTCTAACATTGCCAATTTACACCTAGAAACTATGAGGACAAATGGTAAATAATTTATTTAATTTTGGAGCGATGATGATCATATTGTATGTAGCCGGTGGCTTTAACGGGCCGTCACGCCATCACTGGAGTCTGGAATGGGGTGGTATAATAGACTTTCTGGGTCGGGTGTGCTTGTTGTGGGCCAGAATTCGGAATCCTGCAATGGGGAGTCCAAATTTCATCCAAAAATTTAATCGGATTCACCCGACACTGTTGCTTGCAAATTTACTAATTATTAAGTCACTTGCACTTTCGTTACTCTGTACCAATGTGTCTCATGGCCTTCCATCACAGGAGGTATCAACTAGCGCTCCCGGCAACAAAACTGGGACATTTTTCAATGAAAAAAAGTCTA
Source organism: Patella ulyssiponensis (assembly GCA_963678685.1). Classification (NCBI taxonomy): domain Eukaryota; kingdom Metazoa; phylum Mollusca; class Gastropoda; family Patellidae; genus Patella; species Patella ulyssiponensis. Next base: position 19,841,532 of record OY783232.1, read on the forward strand.
CTTATTCAATATTCCTAACTGGTTAATCAAATGGTCAAAATTTGGGGTTTATTTTTCAAAAATTTTCAGGGGGAGAGCCCCCGGATTCCCCCCCCCCCCCCTCCGTCCTCCGTCCAGGCTCCGTGGTCAGTAAAAGGGGCCGCTCCGACACGGGAGCCCGGGCTGGTTGCCGGCCCGAATCCGCCCCTCCCACTAAGGACCTTGCATTGTTGGTTTTGTCAGGGTATTCCCATTTCTTTTCAATGTTAAAAACCTTTATACATAATCGCAAGTGTATGAACTAAGAAACTATATAAAAGATTCGGGGACTAACATATGGTTCCATTTTATTTCAATAATTAGATTGCTTATAGGGACTTTTAACAGTGGGAGGAAACTGGAAGATCCAGTGAAAACCCAGAAGGTTGGAGAGACGGCCCTACTTCTTGTCACGTACAACCGGAGAATCACAACTGTGCCTTATGATACAACATGCATGCACTAACCATTTGGGAATCCATACCCCTTATAATTGGAAGAACCTACCAGCTCCAGGTATCAAGCCTAAACTTGTTTCTATTAAACCAATCTTAGCATTACTTGCTGAAAATACACATATTTAAATAAATGAGATATTTAATATCAAGATTATTATATAAACTGTGAACCAGGATGAATCTTACTGAATGAATATATTCTGGGACAGATCTGGATAAACAAACTAATATTACAGGTCTTCACAACACTATTTTCTGCCTATAATTTTACACTACAACTAATTATTATAAATTGTTTATAATAATCGGTGTAATTTTTACCTGCAACTATATTGTGAATAAATATGACTGTATTTATGTTTAGTGTTAACATAAGCGAATTATTGTGAGGACATTGTGGTAATCTTCATTCCTTTTACCTGCAACTCTCATATCACATCCTAGAGATATCTCTAGACCTCCACCTAAAGCAAATCCATCAATGGCAGCTATAGTTGGCATTGGTAGATTAGCTAATTCTGTTACACTGCCTCGTAATTTCTGGACAAATTCTCCTACTTCTTTATTATTCATTTCAGCTCTCTCTTTTAAATCAGCTCCTGTAATTAAGATTCAGATGCTTTAAATTTAATTTGAATGGAGGAACACCATTTAACTACCATCATCATCAAATACTCTTAAGCTGCAACATGGTTTAAGTGGTGTTAAAATTGGATAGGGCAGTAGTTTGGTAGCTACAAAGGCATCTTAAAGTTTTAGAGATCTTATAATTGTGTTTTACAATGTAGACTGTCATGTTCTTAAAGATAGGTTGCCAGGCAACGAAACATACGCCCACAGCAGCTAAATCGTCCGTGCAGTCAACAAGAGTTGTTGCATATTTTTACTTTTTTTCGATAATGAAACATTTATATTACACTAAAATCTGATTAAGAGTAACAACTCATACAGTAATTATCAGAAAATCATCAGAATTTGTTTGGTTTTTATAAAGTTCTGGCCCATGCTAACATTCAGTACAGTATACAAAACTTCTAATATCATGGATTTAGCTGTTCAGTTATCAAAATTCAATGAAAATTAATCAGATAAAAAGTTTGGACTCTAGAGCGTCACAAGATTTTTCAAAGTGATCAAGGGAGATAACTTTGGCAGTTATTATGGGAAATCACTGAAAATCAATTGGGCTTCCTGTCTCATGACCTTAAATACTGTGTATCAATTTAAAGTCAATCGGATATTAACTTTTTACCTCTAGCGCGTCCACAAGATTTTTTGAAGTGATCAAGGGCCATAACTCTGGCAGTAATTATCAGAAATCTCTGAAAATCAATAGGATTCTCCTCTTCATGACCTTAAACGCTGTGTATAAATTTAAAGTCAATCGGATATTAACTCTGGCCTCTAGAGCATCCACAAGATTTTTCAAAGTGATCAAGGGCCATAACTCTCAGAGTAATTATCGGAAATCTCTGAAAATCAATTGGATTCTACGTCTCATGACCTTAAACACTGTGTATAAATTTAAAGTCAATCGGATATCAACTTTGATCTCTAGACCATCCACAAGATTTTTCAAAGTGATCAAGGGCCATAACTCTGGCAGTAATTATCGCAAATCGCTGAAAATCAATAGGCTTCTTTGTCTCATGACTTTAAATACTGTGTATAAATTTAAAGTCAATCGGATATTAACTTTAGCCTCTACAGTGTTCAGAAGATTTTTCAAAGTGATCAAGGGTCATAACTCTGGCAGTAATAATCGTCTCATGACCTTAAACAATGTGTATAAATATGAAGTCAATCAGATATTAACTTTAGCCTCTAGAGCGTTTACAAGATTTTTCAAAGTGATCAAGGGTCATAACTCTGGCAATAATTATCAGATATTGCTGAAAATCAATAGGCTTCTTCGTCTCATGACCTTAAACAATGTGTATAAATTTCAAGTTAATCAGATATTAACTTTAGCCTCTAGTGCGTTCACAAGAAATTGTGGACGACGGACAGACGGACGGACGGACGGACGGGGGCGACGGCAATATACGTCCATATTTCTATGTGGGCGTATAAAAAGTCATCAATAAATGAAACTAGAAGCCATGAAGTCATTTTTACAGCAGTATGTATCATATCCAATATATCACTAATTCTGTATCTACTATTTCTTTGATAAATCATTATCCATAATAGTAGGCCTACCCATTATTCCAAAATTAATCCATTATTTATTTAATATCATACTGAACAATAATCTATCCTGACATATGTGGATGATTAATCAGGGTCAGTCACGTTCCAATTCCCAATTATCATAAATTAATCAATTTTCTGAACACCTGATCAAGCATTTTTTCGACCTCCGAGAACAAAAAAAATATTGCTATGATGGAAAGGAGCCATTTCATTAAACATACCTGCACAGAAGACATTTGGTACTTCACTTCTTAAAATAACGACACTGATACTATTATCATGTTTAATCTGTTGACAACCATCTATAAACTGTAATCAAATTAAATAAAAAAAATAAACAAAAAAAAATCGTCTTGATCGTTGATCGGATTTAAATCACATTTCAATTACATCATGTTTTATTTTTGGTGTATTGTGGTCCAAATATAAAAATTTTAAACCTAAGCATATCAAGAGTGATTCCGTTGGTTTTATACCTGTCCAACTTGATTTATTTTCTCTGAGTGGGTGTTTATCAACACATTTGATAACATTGTTAAACATTCTTAAATGGCTTACAACGTCTGTGTTTTTTTCTTATCTGTGTTTGCGTTACTTATAAATTTCTGTACATAACAATAAACTCTTCATACTGTTCTTACCTGTGTCCAAGGGAAGTAACTACAATTCTACACACGTTTATAACACTACTACATTATGCATAATGTATTTGATCAATAAAAATTTAGTGACAATATCACCCAGTAGATTGGGTATAATTTATTTCATTGGATAAAAAGTTACTATCGATATTACCCTTTGTATGATATTTCTGCCCATAGCATTTCTAGCTCTAAACCTTCTCATGGATAGAACAACAATACCTACAACAATAACAACAATATACATGTAAACTCAAATATCCGAATTTAACAATACCTACAATAATTATACATGTAAACTCTAATATCAGAATTTAACAATACCTACAATATTAACAATATACATCTAAACTCTAATATCAGGATTTAACAATACCTACAATAATAAATACATGTAAACTCTAATATCAGAATTTAACAATACCTACAATATTAACAATATACATATAAATTCTAATATCAGGATTTAACAATACCTACAATAATAACAATATACATGTAAACTTTAATATCAGAATTTAACAATACCTACAATATTAATTCTAATATCAGGATTTAACAATACCTACAATAATAACAATATACAGCTCTAATATCAGGATTTAAAGGAAGAAAAGTTTAAATAAATATCAGGCATATATCATTGTCATTCCGTCTAAGAAAAGTTCAATCAGTTTCTGTGTCCAAGTTTTGTTTTTAATAAAAAAAAGTCTGGCCTTACAAACTATCCCTACAGTAGCACCAGCAGTATAAACAGCTTTTATCTCCTGCAAACCAAATTTGTAGGTGATTGCGGAGATTGTCCTTACACTCTTTTCTAACAGCAACTATACCTGTACCAGCTCTCCAACTCACCTTGCCAGTTGTGCAAGACACAAGGAACATCTGTCTAGATGTTTTGATGGAACACAAAACTGTGGTCCTTGGCATCTAATAAACCTAAAACCAGCGGATTTTAGGCGAGATGCACCTACATTTTGCAAGAGATGGAAAGAGAACAAGCTAAAAAAAGCGATTTTTCATACAATCACTGAATCAGGGGCCATAATCTTTATATTTGATATATAAATACATATTTTAAGTTTCGTCCATATATCGGATAAAAACTGTGACTTCTAGAGGGTCCACAACCTTGGTATTACATACTTTTACACTATTTGCATACAAAGAGTGGCAATTTTGTCAGGCAGTTTCGATCCAATTTTCCCAAAATTCAAACTTATCCATTATTAGATTCCAACATTTTTTAAAATCCGATAAAAATTGTGACCTCTAGGGGGACCACAAGCTAAAAATGTGATTTTTCGTACAATCAGGGGCCATAATCCAGAAGTTACATCAAAAGGAACCAAGATCTTTGGGTTATGAACATGCATTTCAAGTTTCATTAAAATCAGATGAAAATTGTGACCTAGAATCTAGAGTGTCCACAAGCTAAAAACCTGATTTTTCATACAATCACGGGCCATAAACCGGGAAGTTAAGATCTGATACATACCAATATCGACAGGAACTAAGATTTTTTGGAGATAAACCTGTATTCAAGTTTCTTCAAAATCGGATAAGAATTGTGACCACAAACAAATTGTGTACGGACACATGGACTGATGTCTGGTTTGACAGGGGCGCTGACAATATGCGTGATACATATACATCCACATGAAAACCTGCACAGTTTCGTTTTTCTTAAGAGACTGCACACTACATGTCCATCTTCATTAGCCAGGTTGGTATACAATAATGTTCTTACTTCTAAGTTCATAATATAGTTTCTTTTCATATCTTATATATATCGTTGTAAACTTGCCCAGTCTTTATGCTTAAAATGGACTGGGCTGTTAAATGATGTCAGTTTGCACATATTGTGTTTCTATTGGTATTTAAAGCGGTAGCACGATTTACCGAAATCCACCCAAATCTACCCTAATCCACCCAAATCTATCCAAATCCACCATTATTTCAACTGATATCACAATAATTTATATCGATAATTGATCATATACAGTTCTTTCTGTCAAATTGTCATTTTAAATTTAAAATCGTAGCGTTTTTGTGTCAGAATGTGATTTCCACGTAACTTTGGAAGAACTACAAATTTAATGGTGGTCTGCATCCATGTGGGTATATACATGAGTTATGTCCCTTACATACAACAAAACACGCATGAATTGTTGGATTTTAAGACAAAATTTTAGAGTAATTATGGCATATTTAGCTAAACGAATGATAGTATATTAAAAGATCGGTTGCCAGGCAACGAAACATACGCCCACAGCAGCTAAATCGTCCGGGCAGTCATAAAAGTTTTGCCCCACGCTAACAATTAGTATAGGAAACATTTAATATCATGGATTTAGCAGTTCAGTTATCAAAATTCATTGAAAATCAAAATACTTGTTCGTTTCAACACCTTAAACTCTGTGTATCAGTTTGAAGCCAATCGGATGATAAGTTTGGCCTCTATAGTCTCACAAGGTTTTTTGAAGTGATCAAGGGAGACAACTCTGGAAGTAATTATTTGAAATCGCTCAAAATCAATAGGCTTGTTCGTCACATGACCTTAAACAATGTGTATAAATTTAAAGTCAATCGGATATTAACTTTGGCCTCTAGAGCATCCACAAGATTTTTTGACGTAATCAAGGGCCACAACTCTGGCACTAATTATTAGTAATTGCTGAAAATCAATAGGCGTCTTTGTCTCATGAACTTAAACACTGTGTATAAATTTAAAGTCAATCGAATATATTAACTTTGGCCTCTAAAGCGTCCACAAGATTTTTTTGAAGAGATCAAGGGCCATAACTCTGGCACTAATTATCTTATGACCTTAAACACTGTGTATAAATTTAAAGTCAATCGGATATTAACTTTGGCCTTTAGAGCGTCCACAAGATTTATTTAAGTGATCAAGGGCCATAACTCTGGCACTAATTATCGGAAATCGCTGAAAATCAATAGGATTCTTTGTCTTATGACCTTAAACACTGTGTATAAATTTAAAGTCAATCGGATATTAACTTTGGCCTCTAGAGTGCCCACAAGATTTTTTTTAAGTGATCAGGGGCCATAACTCTGGCACTAATTACCGGAAATCGCTGAAAATTAATAGGCTTCTTTGTCTCATGACCTTAAATACTGTGTATAAATTTAAAGTCAATCGGATATTAACTTTGGCCTTTAGAGCGTCCACAAGATTTTTTGAAATGATCGAGGGCCATAACTCTGGCACTAATTATCGGAAATTGCTGAAAATCAATAGGCTTCTTCATCTCATGACCTTAAACACTGTGTATAAATTTAAAGCCAATCGGATATTAACTTTGGGCTCTAGAGCATCCACAAGATTTTTTGAAGTGATCAAGGGCCATAACTCTGGTAGTTATTATCGGATATCGCTGAAAAACAATAGGATTCTTCATCTCATGACCTTAAACACTGTGTATAAATTTAAAGTCAATCGGATATTAACTTTAGCCTCTAGGGCGTCCACAAGCAATTGTGGACGCCGGACCGACGGACGGACCGACGGACGGACGGGGGCGACGACAATATACGACCACATTTCAATGTGGGCGTATAAAAACGATAAACATAATTGTGATATATGTGGAAATAACGTGGTTTTGGGTAGATTTGTGTATTACACGAGCTATTCCCTTATGGAAGGGTTTTTGGGTCTAAATAAGATGATCTGCTGAATTGTCTAATACTTATTATGATACCGTCAACTTGGTCATATTGCTTAAGTAAATTGTGATAAAACAAATGTTTTTTTGTCATTTCCTCACTCCAACTCTTCAAATCACACTTTTACATATCATTTTGGTATTATCATTTTAAACATCATTTTCTACATATCATTTTAAACATTTCTCTTAGCAATATGCAAATGAGGTCAAAAGGCGTGGCTTCCAGAAAAATGTTTTCACACACACTAATACCTCCCAAGGAGAGATAACTCTGAATAACCGCGCGTTTATTGGGAGGCAGACCACCATTAAATTTCACCATCTCGGTACCCGACATGGCCATTTGTTCCTCTTTCTGTAGTGAAAAGCATTTCGCCCAACGAAAATTTGGGGAAAAGTTGGAGGTGGGTAAAGAGTCCAGAATTAATATTGAAGTCAATGGGGAAATTAATGGTGGTCTGCCTCCTGTATGTAAACAAACTGACAGTGGATGAGAGGCCTAAATTTATGCTATGACATTTTGATAATAAAAAAAGTGAAATGGTAAAATTTCAAAAATATTTGATAAATTTGTGAGGGGAATTTTTGATTTTAGTCCAAATTTTGTGATTTGTTTATTTGCTTTTCAAAATTAGTGAAAAATATTTTAATGTGTTATTTTGACTTTTTCTGCATCGTAAAGATTATATGAGAAGAAAGTACAATAATTTCACTCAATTTTGCCTAAAAATCATGATAATTTGTCTGAAATTCTTCAGATTACCCCCAATAATGCTGTCAAAATTTTAATTATTCATCTGTTTTAAAATAAACAAAATGTCTTGCATGTCTTTATTTCCATTGTTAAATAACTTGGAAAGGAGCCATGTGTTTGTCAGATATTGAAAAAGTATCTATGTGTTTGTTAGAAATTTAAAAATTAAGAAATTTTGTCTAATTATGTACTGCTGAGGCAAGTTAGAATTTTCAAAACATGAGTGAACTGCATTTTGCTTGGGTGTTCCTCAGACTTAACACAATTTTAATCTTTTAAAACCTGCAATTGTTGCATTTCCCTTCTCGAGAAAGTAAAATCTATGTGTCTGCAGGGAAATTTCTCTGTCTTCATTTCATTTAGACTGGCTCAACCGCCCCATCCCACCCATTTTCTTGAACATGATATTTGGATATTCAATTGAAAATATATTGACTCCGAATTAACAGTAATTGGATTTTGTGCTTGAATTGTAACCGAGCATTTTATTTTGCACAAACGAATAGTTACATAAAAGATTCCATGAATTTTTAAGACTTTTTGTTTATGGCCAAACATGTTATTCTATGACATTTTCCCCAAATGAGTCCACACCCCAAAATGGATATGTTGTAGATGTGTCTTTTGCAGCTTAATGTTTGACATCTTTGATATAAATCTATTATTCGTGGTGATCTTTTAAAATGTGGCACTTACAGAGCAATGAAATATTAATTAATAGCCTTTTCATACTCCTTTTATGCAATGAATTATGTCATAACTCCCTTTTTCCATCTCATTTTGTCAGGAAATTGATGTAAAGATTAAAACAACTTAATTGCTTCCACAAAATATTGACACTATGTAATTCCAAGGATACCTTGTTAAAGTGTTTTAAATACTGAAATATTCCCACTTTTTAAAAAAAAATAGTGCTTGTGACCCTTTTGTAGGAGTGGCTGGTTGTCAACTAAATACAGCATTTAATTTACATTTATCAATCCATATTTTAATCAATGATTTATATTTCTTACAAGTACCTGTGTTTGTATGTATGTATACAAGCCAGGGATAGAGAAATGTGGCTTTTAGCCATATTCCATCAACAGTATTACTTATGTGGACACAGGTTGGATTTGTTACCACAGCAACTTTTTCAGGGGTGGGCTTACAAGTTTCATTATAGTTCCTTACAGTTACCCCCAATGCAACCAGTTTGCAGCTTGTCTTCTTGTATACTGGCCAAGGTTTCTAGAAATAAATGCCTTTCACCTCAGAGTTTCCAATAAATAGGGAATTATTGGCATTTTGAGACATACAAAGTGTCAAAAAATGGGCCATTTTGTAAAAAAAGGTAAAATAAAGTCAATTTTTGAAAAATATCCCAATATTTTGAATATTTTTGATGAGACTTGTTTGAAACTCTTTAAATCTTTTTGCAAAACTCACATTTTGACAAAATTAAGAAAAAGTCTTCAATTCTAGAACAAAAGGCCCAAGGACCTGATCTGCAACCCAGCATACAAAACAGTACATAACTTTAAAGGGTCACCATTTCTTCTGCAATTAATTTTTTTTTATTCTGTATTATAATAATTTTGCAAAAATAAATGTGAAGCTATAAAGAAAAGAATTTTAATGATATATGAACTTTTAAAAACATATAGGAGGCAGACCACCATTAAATTTCACCATCTCGGTACCCACAAATTGTAGTTCGTCTATTTATAGCAGTTCTCTCTCTGTCTCTTTTCTCCCCTTTTGCATGCCCATTTTTGGTGATTTTTTGGCCTAGAATGGACTAAGAGGGTTTGAATTAATATTTTCTGCCAGGTTTTGGTAAATATTCATGATTTTGAGGCGGAAGGATAACAGCGTTATGAGGTTGGCTACGGTGATATGTACGGCAACTAGATACATGTTTTGAGTATGCTTCTTCAAGTTCGTGTATCTCAAAATTTGGGTGGTCAACCTCATAAAAATTTTAGTGCAAAGACATGGCCATTTGTTCCCCTGTAGTGAAAAGCATTTCGTCCAACGAAAATTTGGGGAAAAGTTGGAGGTGGGTAAAGAGTCCAGAATTAACATTGAAGTCAATGGGGAAATTAATGGTGGTCTGCCTCCGTATGAGTCTGTTTAGCCTAGTTATCTTTCCTTGGGAGGTATTAGTGTGTGTAAAAACATTTTTCTGAAAGCCACGCCTTTTGACCTCATTTGCATATATTGCGCTTAGAGAAATGTTGAAAATGATATGTAGAAAATGATATGTTTAAAATGATAATACCAAAATGATATGTAAAGTGTAGTTTGAAGAGTTGGAGTGAGGAAATGACAAAAAACATTTGTTTTATTACAATTTACTTAAGCCATATGACCAAGTTGACGGTATCATAATAAGTATTTTTGACATTTTGAACATTTCAACAATGGATTACACAAATTAGCAGATCATCTTATTTAGACCCAAAAACCCTTCCATATTCCCTTGGTTACGACTTCCAAACTTGCTTGGAAATCGCATTTTGAGGGTCATTTTGACATTAAAAAGCTGAGATTTTAAATTAAAAATGTTAATTCCACATAAAGAACGGTATATTATCAAATATCAATATAAATTATTGTGGTATGAGTTGAGATAGTGGTGGATTTGGGTTGATTTGGGTAGATTTGGGGGATTTGGGTAAATCGTGCTACCCATTTAAAGACCAAATCTATGTGTGCATTCATCCCGTCTGATTTTTTGCTATTTGTGGTACTTGAATAGTCTGTCTGTATTGGATTGGATGGTTGTTTAAGCCAGTAAGTGTTGCTGCCTCCTTTGCATTTACATACCCTTTCTATCGCCATCCAAATAATTTACATGGAATTCATCTTCTGGTGCTTGTTGTTGGGTATGACTGATAAATGCCCGACATGATGACAATGTCTGGCGATTTAACAGATTCTTAGAAAACGCCGACACAGTTGACAGAAATTTCACGCGAACAGCAGCCATTTTAACCTCGATATTATGACCTATGACCTTTCACCTCGAGTAGACAAGTTTATTTTTAGAACTACGGAACACCGTAATAGGAATCGTTTCATCATAATCAACAGATGTATTCCACTACTCAAAAAACCGATGTAGTACCGTGCACAATGTAAAGTTGACAAAATCTAAATATCCACTTTTTTTCCTGGGTGTTGATTATTTTCATTTCTGATGGCAGTTCCTGCAATTTAATGCGTTCGTCCTTGTAAGAAGCAACATGAAAATGCATTGTACTGCTCTTTTAGGCTCTAGGCTCTATCACCAACTCTGTTCAAAGGCTGTTTTGGAGTCCTTACCTTTTTTTTTTATCTTTATTCAATTTTGATCGTCAAACGGAATTATTTCTAGCCCCACCTGCCACGAGTTTATAATAACCCAACACTCTTTTCAAGTGAATTTCAGTTCTTATCCCCCAAACCAGGCGCGGATCCAGGATTTTTTGCATAATTGCGGTGAGCGTAGCCCACCGCCGCCAGCGCCGAAGGCGCTCAACCAATTAACGGGAGGTTTTGGGGGCCTTCCCCAGAAAAATTTGGAAAATTAGATTCAATTTGGTGCATTCTGACGTATTTCCGGAAGGTAAATTCCAAAATTACAGGTCTAAAAATCGCCAATAAAATCGCATAAAAATTTTTCAAGCCTGAGCAGGGGGGTGGGGTCCGGACCCCCTGGACCCCCCCTCTGGATCCGCGCCTGGAAACATATTTTATGCGTTGACTTGTTTTGATGAAAACAATCGGTTTTCATAGCAAATTGTGCGTCTACAGAGCAGGTGTAAATGTGTAACCGATTTTTTGTTCCACAGTGGCCAAGGAAGTCAAACTTCTTGGAACTTAGATTAGTTAGCAAGCCGACTTATTTAACCATGAAAAAAAAATGAAATCACATATAGCACTCTCCATCGCTAAGGTTGCCACATACGCCCACATCGGCTAAAAAATTGTGGACGACGAACAGATAAGGACGACGACAAAATACGACTACACTTTCACATGAATGTATAAAAATAACACATTTAGTCTAACAATTAGTATATTTTTTTTTTTTTACAATCTTCTGTATCATATAACACACACAACAAAAACAAACAAAAAAAGAATTATATCAAAACAAAGCTTTGAAAAAAAAAATCCAATGCATTATATTTTGAAAACAAAATATTAAAATAGAAATTTTACAGAACGCAAAGAGAAGGCAGTTTATTAAATGGGTGGGTACCGTCTATTGAAACAGCACTGAAGACAACACAGTCAATTAATCCAACATGGTAAAGCCCTCTACAAAATAACGCACGAACTGCATGCTACTCGGATCAATGAAGCCAAAGTGCAAAATTTAACAATAGGCTACATCAAATAACGAATAAGGTTCCAAGTACAAAATCTAACAAATAAACAAGGCCTTGCTTTTGATGCGAACGTTTCAGAAGACAAAGAGACCAAGCTTTGTCATCTTTCTGCTCATTTAGATACTTGTGTTAGAATCTTTCTTGTAAACGACCGAAGTATAACAACAAATTATATAAAAGCATTCAAACTTTCATCGAGAATAATGCATGTAATTGATTATGTAATAATTTCATATTTCACAATTCAAGAAATAATCTACTTTGGCAACGCATAATGTACGAAAGATAACATAACTACTATAATACGTCCAGTCTTTTACGGGATTGCTGTAGTAGTAGTTTTAGCAAGGACCTGTAATATTCGGTCTCTTACCACATCAGGAATGTGAATCTCGACAAGTTTAAATTCATCTAATAAAGTAAAAACTCCTTTATCGTTAGCTGTACACGTGTCCCTGGATTTACAACCTTCTTTACATCCTAAAACACAAAATAAATATACAAACAGATATATTATTATTAAACAAGATATACGAAATAACACATAGTTAACATTATGTTGCATTTGTTCACATTCGACATGTAAAGATCAGACAAAAATCGCCCCTTACCCCCTCCCCCTTACCGAAACAGTCTCTCTACTTCAGCGAAATTCACTCCTGATTTTTGCCCTCTCAAGTTCCAAAAGCCTGCCCCGTTTCCATGGAGTGAAGGTCGGGGTGTGAAGTGACCACGCATGGATAATATCCAACAGTGCATTATACAGGAAATAATGGATTCATATATAAAACTGTCACTCAATATAGCTTTGATAAACCTGAAGCCTTTTCTTAGCCAACAACGAATTACATACCCCTGTTTCTGTTGTTACATCCAAAACCACAACATACACCTGCAAATCTTAAGTCTATAGCGTCTTTAAAAGCTGCTTCCACCACATCTCTGTGTTGAAAATAGTCAAGCACCGAAAAATTCGGGGATGTTCCCTGTAGAATTAAACTTATAAATCAATTAAACTTATAAATAAATTGCTATATATCAATATTTGATTATGTTGTGGCAATACAAACCGTGTAACACATTTAGGTGGTATCATGTATTCTAGAAATAACGAATAAATATACTCGTGACTATATTCAGAAGGGGAAGTGCCTGGGGTAGGGATATTTCATACATTTATACTGAAAACTGCAGAAAGAGAGAGAGAGAGAGAGAAATGGGGTTTAACATCCACTCGACACAAACCAGGTCATTTCGGGACTAACATATGGTTTGATTTTATTTCGATAATTTGCTTGCGCGTAGGGGTCTTTAGCAGTGGGAGGAAACCGGAGAGCCCGGAGGAAACCCACGAGGTTGAGAAGGCGGCAAGGCGCGCCTATCTCCATGCCACATACCCTCACACCAGGGATCGAAACCACAGCTGCAAGCCAGAGGTGACCGGCCAGCTAGAGGTCGAAGCACGGCACTCTAGATCACTAGGCCATCCAAACCCCCTGAACACTGCAGACTGCTTAAATTTCTTGTTTGCAACTCTTAATAGCCCTTCTAATAATCAATTTGATTAAAACGCAGATCCTATTTCGTTTCGCTTTTTATAGTTCAAAATTTCGTTTTACTTGTCTCTACTACACTAGGATTTAGAAGAGTTGTTAGATGATGTGTGCAATTAGCCAATGACACGGTCTGTTACGGCGATCTTTTTGCATGATTTACAGGGTATACTGTTGGTAATTCACTGGAAACATCAATGATTTTCATGCAATCATCGAAGGTATAAAAAAAAAGAAATGAAATATAGATCTATATTTTAATCAGATTGGTTAATAATTGCTTCAACTTAAACTCTTTATTTCTTAATTCAAATGAGGTTTCGAACTTTATTTTCGTGCGCCAGAAATTGTTGTTAAGAATAGTCGTGTGTAAAATAGTTTTATTGTAAAATTATTATAATATAATATTATTATTGCAATATAATATTATTATTGCAAAATAGTATTATTTTATTGTGGTCTAAGATTGTTTTGTCGTATTTCTACGGCTTTCACAGTTTCCCTTGTGCCATCCTAAACGAAGCCATCAGTTTTTCAGAAACAATGGCATAAACTATTAGATATATAGTTTAAATAGTTTACCTTTATTGCGTCTGTAATAGTTGCGTTGACAATCATTTGGTAACTGTCGGGGTTTAACTGTGGATCAACCATCGTGTTGCGCTCAAATAAGTTAGGCCTATATTTTACTTGAACATCCAGATGAATCTAAAATAATTAAATGTATAGATATTACGGGTAATAGAAGAGTGTGTTGCAGGGTAATAAGTTAATAAATCATCCCAGCTTCGTGGGTTTTATCTGTTTTCCCCCGGTATCCTCCCACTGCTAAAGACCCATACATACGCACAAGCGAATTATTTGAATAAAACGAACCGTATGTTAGTTCCAAAATGACCTAGTCTGTGTCGAATAGAACTTAAACTCCATTTCTCTGTCTCTCTATTAAATCAGCAAAACACTACATATACTGCAAAAAAAAAAATAAACAAACAATTTTCTTACCTGTAATCTATCTTGTGTAAAAACCGATATATCTGTCAAATTTGATGTGTATTGTACCATATTCTACAATTTGAAAAATAATGGAATTTATACAAATAATCTGCGGTGTTTCTTAATAAAGGCCCTACATGTTTTCCATACTTCATTATACATCCAGGACATCGTCCTATATAGGTTTATATGGGTGTTGAGATGTTCCCACAATTAAATATGTTAGAGAATATAGATATATCAACGTACCTGGGTGGTTGCGATCCATGAGGCTAGAATATGGAATAATGTAATAATATGATTTAATAAAACAGCTACGGCCATGGTGACGCTTTATAATTCAATTACATCATCAATACGGTTTATCTTATATATACACTAACTATCCCCGTGTCACACGCGTACTAAATATAGGTGACATCCTGTTTACAATTACGTTGTTTATATATGCTGTAGCGTTCCGGTCCCATAACAGCGAAATATAATAATGGGGGCTGAGACAAAATGAGGTTGAATGCAGGTTAAAGTCCACATAACACAAACTATAATCCCAATTTCGGGATCCGAACTTCTATAATACCATTGCCATACGCGCTGAAGTCTTTGGGGAGCCGCGGTGACTCAGATGGTAAGGCGCTGGTTCGTTAACCAGGACGTACCTGGTTCGATCCCTGCTGGCTGAGAAAGTTCCTCGGGAATTGACGGCTTGTTTTCTCTAGTCAGTGAAAGCACCTTTTGAGTTGGAATTCGATTGCTGTCCATGCAAAATTTATGTTATAGCTCACTGCATGAGGTAGACCACCTTCATTAGCCAGATTGGAGCAGAATGATAGGACGTTAAACCCTATTCCATTCATATATTGTAGAAGTCGGGGACATACAACCCGGAAAGAACATCGACGGTAAATAAATGAAAATCCTACTTGCACAAGCGTGTGATCGAAACCATGCAAAATAGAGTTCACGTATCACAAATAAAACAGATGGGGATGAATGAAAGGTATACATACGATGCTTCTTCAAACGGTTTAAAAGTCTTATAGAGGGCTTAAAATCGGTTATAGGTTTGCAGTGGCTTATCTTAAGGGTCGCACCTTTCCCTACTACACGAAAACGTGTTGATTGATTTCGCAAGATATATAGCCAATTCGATAACGGTCAGGTCAGATCCATTGAACCTTGACAATCCTATTCTCTTTACATTTCCCAGAAGGATCCGGATATCATAGACCTCCCTTTTCCATTAATCAATCTTTAATATTTCAAACAACCTACGTGACCTTACAATACTTACTTCCCAATATGTGAACACAACCATATCGGAAATTTACGCTCTTGAAAATTGCAATTGAGACCTGCTGTCGTTCCTCCAAGTTTCGACCCACTCAGCAAAATCGTATCTATGTCTTAGAATGGATGGTAGCGAGTACAATTTACTTCTACACGAAGCTTAGCATATAATTGGTTTTGTATTCAACTACCGATACTGTAAGCTAAAATAGGAATCAAACTTTAGAAAAAATTTGACTTCCAAAAAATGTTCGAAACCAATTTTAAAATATAATCGCATATAGCCCCATACTGCCCCATTGATAATCGAAATAACAGTTTGATCAAATTTACCGAATGCTTTAATTTGACCTTAATGAAAGAGCCAAATGTTATTCGGATGTGTATTAAAGCTGCCAATATTTCAGACAAATAGGAAAATATAGACTTTCAGAAAATAAATAATAAAAAGCTTATTAAAAATGTCAATCAACACTAACGTTTCGCGATCTAAAAAGCATGTTCTCACTATTTTCTTCAAAAAAAATAATCGTATTTACACACGCATTTTGATCGCCTTACTTTTTTCTTTTTGGTAACTTATATAGTCCCTTTTTTATCACATTACATGGAAGCTACACATTGTACCCACTTCTCAGCAGCACAGTCGTATCGAATCGATCCGATGCGGCTTCTCATTCATCATTTTCGTCTTTATTAAAAGATTTGACATTTCAGTTAATTTATTTGAACTTCAGTACACTGACAAAGGTAAATTGAACACTGGATTAGATATCATTGATCATCATTATCATCATCATCATCATCATCATCATCATCTATTGCTAAAGTGACTGAAGATTTGGAAACTGATGATATTGACATACAGAAATTATGAAATGTCGAAATACAGAACGAAACAGCAACAGAAAAAAATAACTAAAAGTTTGCAGGATCCTACAAAACACATTAAATTATTTAATGGATTATTATTTTCATATCTGCTTCGATGGAATCGGACGTTAAACACTAAGAGCAACAACATTCACAGTTAAAATGTCAATATCCCCAATGTACCTGTGTAATCAAATAACGCCAAATGAAATTATTACTTATAGAAACAACCTTCAAACCAAGTTCCAAGAGAATTTGTCAGAAATAACCAGAAATTGCCTCATGGGGGACATCTTGAACGATTAAATTTCTCCAGGGCAGCCCGTGACGCATCATCCGGTTTCCGACCCTACACATTCTGTACGTATACATTCGTATTAAAGATTAAACATTCAAATTATTATAGATTGCAGAGGAATACTGTAGCGCGAGAATCACACTAGATCTTTAATTGAAATGAATAAAATATTCTACAATCCGTTGTAGTGTGCTTGATATTTGTATCTGTACATGTATTGCAAAAATGAAATGAAATAGGGTTTAATGTCCTACTTGTACAGGTGTTGCCTTTCATGTAAAACAAATTAAGTATTATCTGATTCTCGTTTTAAATAAAAAAAGCTTTATTCACTGCACACAGCTAATTAATTTTAATGTTTTGGGTTAAAGCTGTATGTGTTACGAAACGTCGTTATTAAATTTTAGAGAAGTAGTTATATCCATATATACCTTGTGTTGTGTTTTATTATGAATAGTGATCCGTGCTTCTAGATGTCATTTAAAGAATTAAAGCTTATTCGGTTAACCAATATGGCGTCACTGGCTTCAAAAGTCGTAATGGTAAAAGACGCCATTCCCTGCTTCTTACCCCCCGCCCTTTAGTTAACTCTAGATTTAACTCGCCATGGAAGCGTGCTTTATTGTCATAATTATCACTTTTGAATGCATAAAAGTGATGTATATATGTACAGTAATTCATAGTTGATGTTAACATATGAAAAACACCTGTCAACCATTAAGTTTAAATAGTGGCTGTGTTTGTTGGCCTCTTTAAATAATAAGATTGTTTTTTTTTTCTGAACTACCGGTTGAATACAACTGTTCGTGTTATTTATATAATATCATGTCGATGTCGTCATATCTGGTAATATGAAACTCGAGGAGAAAAAATGATATCAAATATTTTCATTATGTCCACGGTTGATATTTTCCCAGATCTGGTGTTTTGGTATCACTGTTTGATTTGCTGTTCACTTGTTTGATTCTACATCAAATTAATGTTTTATTCACTTTGTTTAGATATTCATTTTAAAATGACCAGGAGATTTCCTGGAATTGCTATGACAAGGGAACAAACACAAGTACGCTTTATAAAGTAGTAAATGGTGTAAGTATATTGAAATAAAATACTGATAACCGAGAAGAGCACCCTATGTGCTATATAAATATAAACAGCACTTGGTTGAACATATCACCAATCAACTAATCAAGTGTTATGAGCGTATTATGTTGCAGGAGATTTATTTTTTGTATGTATTTAAGTTGGCGAGATCAGGTTCCAATACCAGGGCGGAATTAGATCATATACTCAATATTTCTGGTAAACGTTTTCTTGGGCCCTCCTATCTTATGGCACATAGGTGAAACTTGTGACGGATATTTTTTGTGGAGTGCAAGGTTTGAACCCAATATCAGGAACTTTTTTCCTGCAAACACAACACTTGTCTTTTTTCATGGTTTTAAGCAGTTCCATGTCACGTGTATTCTCTGCGCTCTGGCCCTTTAAATACATATCAAAATTCCAATATTCCAATCACTTCGTGATGCTCGCCTCAGACAACGCTTCCACGCCACTGTAAGAAACGCTGCTCAAAATCACCACATCCGACTACAACATCTGCGCAACAGGTTCCAGCCAGCTACTGCCAGGGGAACTGTTGGAACACGACAACGTCAGTTCAGCCCTCAAACAGCCCGAAGGCGTCTGGCTGCTCTTGGGTAACGGTGTCATCGACCTTACCGAGACCAAATCCTTTTGTATCGTTATCCAATTGTCAGACAGCGATGGGCCGCAACACACCATGATGAAATGTTATCTTCTCGGATGAATCCCAATTCAACCTCAGTTTTCCTGATGGACGTCACCGTATCGACATGAACCCGATCGAATACTTTTGGAATGGACTTGGACGACGGGTTCGAACTCAAGCCTTGCCACCACGAACTGTTGTAGAGTTGGCACAGGCACTCCAAAATCATTGACAAACAATCCCACAGCGTGTAGTGGGACATCCGTGCTAGTCCATGCCAAGGTAACTTCAGGCATTTGTAAAAGCTCAGAATGGACATACCCGATATTGACTTCAGCTGGCCCCGACTTTGTTTCATGGTTTTCTGACGTTTCGGTTTTTGTGCATTTGTAGTGAATTCTTGTTATCTCGATTTTGTCAATTGTTGCAGTAAATAAACTTGGATTTGGCATTGCGTTTTAATGGAAAGTCGAATTCTTGCCACTCTGAATCCGAAGAAGAGAACGGTTAGAGATCTTAATATTCTGGCTAGTGCAAACACGTGTAGCCATTGTAATAATATATCCTTAATGTACAATGTGATGTTTTTCGTTGTAAGCTGTTCCCATAGATTTCTAATTTAGAAATAGAGAAAAATAATAATAAAAAAATGTTAAGAGTATATGAATCCCGATGCGCTCTGAGAAGAAGCTCTCCGGATTCTTTAATCCTGACTCTTACCTGTCCGCGGTGGAGCTTACAGACATTGCAATATGTTTTTTGTTTTCAACTTCCTTTATTGGACGAAGTCGTACGTTAGATATTATTTAATGTTATCTGTGTCGTTTTTGTACAGGAATATGATATAATGGCTTACCCACCCATACACGAATCTCGGTACAAATACATCAAACGTTGTAAAAATACATCAGACTTAGTAAAAGTAGTACATGTTGCAAAATATACCGACAATTGCGGTACAAAAACTACTTGTTCTACGGTAATTTTACATAAATTTCTGACAGTTTACCTGATGGTTTTCGTAACATCATTTGCTGTTTGGTTGTGGACTTCAACGATCACTGTTAATGGTTGTGTGTTGAGAAATGTTAAATATCTCAATTTTGATTTGATTACTATTGAATAAAAATGATCTATTTCAGGGTAAAATCACCTGTATAATGTGGGGGGTTTACGTGTTTTTGTATTATCACTTCTATTTTGCTGTGATAAAACATACATGTGTAAAATAACATACAACTACGTAAATGTTTTACCACATTATTACGGTAAATTAACATTTATTTCTAACAGTGTATGCTTCATCGACTTCTTCTGTTTGCTATTAGAAACATTAATCCATATAACAGAGAAAATCAAATAGCATCGAAGACGAATGTTACTTTGTAAGTAAAAAATTCCGACCTCTATATGATTCACACGGTAAAAAAAATGATTTTTTGTACAGTCAGGGGCCATAATTCAGGAAGTTACGGTCCGATATGCTCGAATATCGAAAGAAAGGAACCAAGATCTTCGGGTTATAAACTTACATTTCAAATTTTAACAAAATCAGATAAAAATTGTGACCATTATAGGGTCCACAAGCTAAAAACGCGATTTTTCGTACAATCAGGAGCCATAATCCATGAAGTTACGATCCGATGCATGCCAATATCAAAAGGAGCCGAGATCTCAGGGATATAAACCTATATTTCGAGTTTCGTTAAAATCGGATAACAGTTGTGACCTGTAGTGTGTCCACAGACGGACAGGGGCGATGACAATATACGTCCGCATAATAATGTGGGCGTATAAAAATCACATGATTTCAATGCGACTTATTGACAGGTTCTGATTGATCTTCTTTAAGTAATAATTATAATATTGCTGAACTATCTTGATTGCATAACCAGTATCAGATATATGATATGGCTCTAGTCCTTTCCACATGGCACAAAATATCTTGTTGAAATCTCCCTGGAACCATGGGATCTTGTTCCTAATGATCAACAGCAGTGAAAATGCCCCTGCACTGGCATTCCCTTTCATTGATATGGTTTGGATAATCGTCATACGTTCTTTATTTACGTTTGCATTCGGATACAATTATATAATCAATATACATGCAGCTAAAGCAAACTTAAACCTGTCTCTTTGGTGAATAAAATATTATGTTTTAAAACAACACCTGTTTAGTTTAGGTATTTTAGGAAATGAACATTTGGAATATAAGTCAGAAGCGCTATCAGACGTAGAGACATCCAAGGATATTGATTATGATGTTCTATAAGTTGCGACTGTTATCCAGTTAATGCTGAGTTTGAAATGAGTTGAGAAATAATTTGTATTGAAGTCTAAATAAGATGTCTTCAGTTATGTTTTCAGAAACATTGGATGTTATGCAATTATATCTCGGAGTTTCAAATTATAAGACATTATTCTAAGTTGTGTTTCTATTTACCCGAACTTAATTCTGGCGATGTATTTATTATCGATATTTGTTTTTATTGTGTTTCTTCAATTTACCCATGGATCCACAGGTAATTAAAGATTTACAGTTATACAAATTATGCATTATTAGCTTCGTTACCCGGTATCCCATTGTTGAAAATTGGCTAATTTTCGAGCCTCATTTGTCAATATCATTAAATGTCTTTCAAAAATCTGGTCATAATGAAGTTCCATTGTCTGGTTTCCTACAGCGAACAAACTTTTTCTTTGATACTTCCATAGAACATATTGAGATCAGTGATAATATATGCATTTAGTGATACATTTTAAATTACTTAAATTGATATTAAAGAGAACAAACGGTGTATGTGGTTAAATACACCCAAAATATTTTGTCTGTTTGACCGAATGTGACATACGAAAGATCTGTGGAACGCTTTCTCTTTATTTTTCACAAGATCATTGTACTTTCTAACAAAACCTCTCCCATCATAAAATTACGATGTGGTGATACAATCCCCGCCCCACCCCCCACGCAGCACATACATATACCTCTCTATCCCTATCTGTGCTATTTTGTTGTAGAGAGTTCGAGCGACATAATTAGATGGGAAAATTCAAGAACAGATCGTATTTATGATATAATCAAAAAAACACGAGAAAATATTGTTATATTGTTTGATAATATCACAGGTAGGTAAATTGACTATTAGATATATTGTTTGGCAATAATATGGCGGATGGATGAAACGTATAGAATAGTGTATACTAACATATTACTTCATTTTATACGTTTTACAAGCGTTTTTACAAGCGTTTACAGGAATAATCTTGATTTTGATATAGAAATTTCGATAATAAATAACGAAACATTAAGACCTGAAATTTACCTGTCCTAGAGCTGTTCTTGGAGCGGCATGGTGTAGTCGCCACGTCCTTTTTTTATATATTTTCTTGGACTACGTCATCTGTCTAAATTCTTTTCTTATCTTTTTTTTGTCAAGATTCGTTTGTATCAGATATATGGAGCAAATGTGGTGACAGGAAAGACAGAAAATATTTCCCCGTTAATGTAGATTTATTTACTGGTGAAGCTTTCATGGATTATATAAAACAAGTGGCAGAGATACTTGTCGGGGAATATCTTAATTTTATAGTCGTTCTAGAAGATACAAGTTTAATAACAGTAATCAAGCAGGTATGATACGGTGGAAGGGTTCATCAACTGCACCTTTTTGTAGTTTTATTCGTGTTCGTGAATCAGAAATTTCGAAAAATACCCAAACCCGAGCTTTAAAGTCTTGTTCACTGGAGCCTTAAAATAGATGGTAGCTATAAACAGTCCCGCCATGTTAAAGAATAATCCTATTAATCCAATAATTCACTATTGCCAGTTGAGAAATTGGCAAATACATCAATTTCAACTTCAAATTCAAACGTCTTAATAAAGCTGTTCCATGGGGGGATAGAAAAACAAGGGAGATAATTGTGTTATTATTTCCGGTGTCAATGATTTGTAAGTTTTGGGAATAATGCCTATGATTGTATAATAGTTAGATGAAAACTTTTTGTTCAAAAGACATAGAAATAATTATGTTTTGACTTTCTTTGAAAATATTAAATTCTCGCTTTAAAACTCGCAGGGTACATCATAACAAAGCGAATGCATTGAGTCGGGTGAACAATTTTACGTTTTGCGGGCTATATTGTCACACGATTTTCAATGTTTGTATTCAAGCATAAAAGACCGAAAAGGGCACGTGGTCCTTGGTAAAAGATACAATTCTCTCTATTGGTGTTCCACAAGGTTTCGCATTATGACCATATCTATGAAGTGGGCCTACAATCACTCGAAAAAATGTGTATTTTTAATTTCATTTGTTCTTCATTCGCTATGTTTGTCGTTTGCTTTTATAAAAGAAATTTCTGATATTTTATTCAGATTTCCAGTATTGATGAGAATTTTAAAAAATCTACCAGCATCAGACATTGGTCAACATGGGTAATATTTCACCGTTTGCAAGTTTATCAAATAATTGAAAAACTGGTGAAAGAATTTGACAATATGGTTATTATCTACCTTCGTAATCGGGTAATTATTTTACCAATAATTATTTTAATTGATTTTGGCCACCGTTGCTTTTTTTGTAGATTTATAATTCTATATTTTGTATTTTAATTTCCATGTTATAAAATAATTTATATGTTTGATTTATTTTCTTCGAGGGGGTGTTAACGCGTGCGCGTTGCATCATAAGTTCTGTCATTGAGTCAAGTTGCGTGGTTTGGATTCCCCTCTTGCACGTAACAAGGAGTAGGGTCCCATGTCCAAACTTATGGGTTTTCTCTCCAGGTCCCCCGGTCTCCTCCCAATGCTGAAGACCCCTACGCGCAAGCGAATTATTGAAATAAATCTAAACTGTATGATAGTCCTGACATGATCTATTTGTGTCGAGTGAAAACAAATTGAAAACAAATTTACACAAATGAAAACAATTCTAACAAAACTAAAAACAAATTTACAAAATTGAAATCAAATATACAAAATTGAAAACAAATTTACAAACTTGAAAACAACAATTAAAAATGAATTTACAAAATTTCATTTAATTGATAATCTAATGCATTTAAATTTTCAATAAATACAAATGTAGTACAAAGATATACTTAATAATTCAATACATTGGAACTTCTTACAGAGATATTGGTTAATACGTTCTATTTTTCTTTCATTTTTCTATTGCTGTGACAAAAAGATTGATAGAAAAATTTAAAATTTTGATAGATTAATAATTGTTTCGGGATTTTTAGAGGCCATAAGATTTACAAAGTTTTGGCGTTGGGAGGTAGTATTAACAATAATGGTTTATATATAAATTACACAAATTGTTATAAGCAGTACACGTAATAGAATGTAACATTCGTCTTCGATGGTATTGGTAATGCATAACTTACAAAGTCGTTGTTCGTATGGAATTGTTTCCCTTTACACCACAGAACCATAACATTGTGGCTACATATGTCTACACAGAATAGAGGTTTTACACACTTTTGGTCGATTTTCAAATTAATTAGGTATCTTTCAACCTCTAGGGTAATTTATAACTTGAATAGTATCACAAGCTGCAATTATTTGACAGCATGTACTGGCATTCTTGTTGTCAAATGTCCTGTAGTCTTTGTATTACCAACTGATTGAGGCGAACAAATATACTCAAATCCGTAGCGAAATGATAACTTTTTCTGTATCATGCCCAATTTTCTGTACCATTAGGATCAAGATTATACAACAGTTGTATATGGTGTCTCCCATGGTCAATAATTACAGCTAGTATGTTTCTTTTAATTTTTAGAATATGTAAATATTGTTTTATTTTAGAGTGATGAAGATGTATCTGTAAGTGACGTAATGACACTTTTGATGACAAACTGTGGTGTTCGGTTCTATCCGGTTGATATGTCACGTGCTGTACAACTATTTCCCAACAAGAACTATAAACACAATGGGCGACATTTCAACATCATTACAAAAACTGTAAGCATGATCTTTCAATGCGAAATAAAACAAAGGCTGTGACAACGTGGTATTATATGTGGCTAATATTCAATATTTACATAATCTATAAGGCTACCTACCAAAAGAGATCGGGGATCATATCCCAAACGCAATGGCAACAAGCATTATGGGTTAATAAACCATTGTTGGCGATTGCTTTAATTGTTTCACTAGGTTTGCTGGTGGACTAATCAAACTAGTCGATACAACCACTTGTGTTTTACTCTGGTTTTCTATTGAACATAGAACCCCTATACATCACTCACACAGAAATGAGTTAAGTTTCAATGTATAGTTCAATCCAATACCAGTAGCATTGGTAGAGAAAACGTGAGCCTATATCTCGAGGCGACTGAAAAGGAAAGGTCGTAAAAACTCATGTTGGTTACCGAGAATCCATGTTTTCCCGTTTATCACACCTTTTAGTTGACGCAGGAATCTACCAAAGAGACGATAAATGATCATCATTATATGCATAGCAATAGGTACTGGACTGATGATGGGGTAACATTTGGTTGAATACTGCGTTGGTGGAACAATCCTCCGGCATATCCACACGGCTACCCAAGAGGGACGTGACCTTGACAAATGACATAATCTACGTATTATAGATTCCACGATTCCCATAAACCTCCTATTATGATGTGATGACCGAATCCCCAACACCAAAATTTCGGTACTGCAATGCCTAGAACGCGTTGGAAGGCAGGACAGGTTTTTACACTATACAGATCTAAGCCTTGAAATTATTTCATTACTTATTCTTTCTATATGTACGTTTTATTTGTCTTTTCTTATTCTGCGATGTAGAACGCTAGATCGGAGACGGCCCTGTAGGATTGTGCGTTACGGTAGGGATTAGGCTTGGTCCAGGGCTATGGTTAGAGCTAGCGTTAGCCTGTTTATATCTCGATATTTTGACGAAATCTGCAGGTCTCAATCCTTATCGAATGTGCAGTCACCGATCTAGCGTTCTCCTTCTATTAGTGAACACCACCAACAGTAAAGCGGTAACTTTTAGAATAAAGGGAACGAAACATTATTGCTTGTTGGTGTATTATACTTGAAGAACTTTCCACCGCATATTTTTCGTTGCATGTTGATACCAGTGGAAATCGTTTATAGAAGAAGAGTATGTGAATGGCACCCCGGTCTATAAAGGTTACGTAGCTGATGTTTTAGATTTCATTTCTAAAAAACTCAACTTTACGTGAGTATATTTTCAAAATGAAATGGACTATTTTTAACAACCAATTTACTACGGTTGTATATAAACTAGACCAAACTTCTGCAACAATAATCACGATGTTATATGATGTAAACTTCAAAATTTGTAAGCTACTTTTCACTTATAACAACTGACATTTTCCGACAGAAATCAAATCATCATTACTTTATATTAATGTTTTAGCACCTCTAGAGTGTGTCTTGTCAATCACACAGTATTTATCAATTAGCTAGGGGAGAGAGTCATGGAGTTTAACGTTCAATCGACACAGGGTTGTCACGTATAAGCGGGGAATTGAAACCACGCCACTTGACTCTATGGCAACACGTGTGTTTAACTATTCGGTCACCCAAACGGGGTGTTCTCACTTTCCCAGCAGCTATTGTTTTCCAGGTAAAATCATTAGACCAGTACTAATTAGGGTAACAATGGTGTTAAAACTATAGTCTTTTTCATATCAATATTAACCACTTCACATAAAAGCATGTACATATCATATATATTTTTCATATCAATATTAACTACTTTACGTACAATTTATTTTATTAAGAAATGTAGTATTGTACATGTATATTTACAATCCGACTAAATGTGATATCGAATTTCCGTATTCATATAAAGTCGTCAAACCAGTTAATAATCTTTGTTTTTCATCATGTATTCTTCTGTTTAATTCTACGTATTTTCTTTTTCTTTGGACGTGAAACGCCTCCATTTCCATATTGTAAAATTTCTGTGTAACCCTGTTCTGACTTTACTAGTTCTATGAATCTAAAAATATTCGGATGGTTTGACGATACTTTCTTTAACTTTGAATGCCAACCTTCAACATTGTTGGTTGTTCTTGCTCCTTTGGAATAGAAATGGTTCCATAAACTTATATCTACACCTTCGGCCCACTGTTCTGTAATATAGTCTGCAAATTCGCGAACCCCAGGAATATCCATATCCGGGTCGTTGCGATATGGAGAATACCTTTCGGCCATTAATTTGATTAAGCGTGAATAGTGACTTTGTTTGTTGGTATATTTATATAATAAGACTGTTTTTTCTGAGCTACCGGTTGAAAACGACTGTTTGTGTTAATTATGTAACAAATAAATTTGTCGATGTGGTATCTGGAAATTTTAAACGTGAAGGACAAAATGGAATCAAATATTTTCATTATGTCCACGGATCTCATGTTTTGGTGTCATTGTTTGATTTGCTATTCATGTGTTTCCTTTTACATCAAATGTTTTATTCAATTGTTTAGATACTCATTTTACAACGATCGAGAGAGCTCCTGGGCTGGCTATGTCAAGGGAACAAACAAAAGTATGTTTTATAAAGTAGAAAATGGCGTAAGTATATTGATGTCCGTGCAGTGTTAATATAAATAGAACTTGAGTGCGTATACCACCCATCACTTAATCAAGGTTCATTATGATGCTAGTGCTATATTTTCTATGTATTTAAGTTGGCGAAGTCGGCTTCCAATACTATCGTGGACTAATGAAACTCTCGATTTTTCCACCCTTGGTCATTCTTGTCCGAGCTTGGATCGATGAAGATCCACAATCCACCCATCTTCACATAAACGTTCCCAATGTGGAATACTTGACATTTTGAGTATGAAGAAGGGGAGAGTTAGAGATTCCAATATCCGGGAAATATTCTCTTGGCACAAGGGTCCTTAGATATAACACAACTAGGTGATACCAGCTGCAGCCCGCCAAGAAATGAAAGGACTACTGGAAACAACAGTATTTTTAATAAAATCATTCATGATTTTTTTAAAATATTCAGACGAGTGGACATAAGTCTAGTCACAGTAATAATATATGATAAATTTACAATGATGTTTTCGGTTGTAAGTTCTCACACAGAATGTTAATTAAGAAATGCAGAAAATAAATTGTTACAATATTTTGATTTGAATTCCGGTGCGGTCGGAGAAGAAGCCTCGGCATGAACGAAATTTGTATATGAATTTATATCGCGGATTGTTTAATGATTGGTACGCGAATCGCCAAGGTTTATAGGCCTAAATATTTATCTATTTTCGTCACATATTTGTGCCATAAAGTCTGCTCATCAAAATGACTTCACAATTGAAGTCCACCACGCGGGTAGATAAAATCTCAATTTCTGTTGCATCAACGTCGTTTAATGGACGAAGTCGTACGGTAGATATTATTCAATGTTATCTTTGTCGTTTTTGTACAGGAGTATGATATAATAGCCTACCCATCGGCTGTGAGTGACGAAAAGATGAAACATGTGGATTATGCTTTCCCTGCTTATTTAACTGACAAAGTCATACCTACATACAGGAAACGATCGGGCTATTCATCCCTCTGGCTTTACATCAAACCTCTCCAGACTCTAGTGCTAGTTGGGATTCTGCTTTGCTTAGTCTACTTCTGCTGCTTTCTATGGACAATAGAACGCATTAATCCATGTAATAGAGGAAAACAAATTGCATCACTTAAAGAACAAATATTTCATATTGTTGGCATCATTGTTCATCAAGGTAAAGTATCTCACGGTCTATGGACAATAGAACGCATTAATCCATGTAATAGAGGAAAACAAATTGCATCACTTAAAGAACAAATATTTCATATTGTTGGCATCATTGTTCATCAAGGTAAAGTATCTCACGGTCTGTAACGACAGAAAGGGGCGGGGATAAAAACATAAAAGCATCGGTACCGGTGCGATATACGTCTATATTCCTGCTTTGATTGATATGGTAAGCAGAAAATTTGGCGTTGATCTCGGGACATGCACCAAAATCAATAGTTTCCATCCTAAGGATATACGGAATACATGTGCCAATGAATGCGATCTGTATGCGGTAAAAACAGACACATACAAAATGTCGGCGAGGCTCTGTTTCTGGGGATCAGGCATGCGCAAAAAATAGAAATCAACCTTAAGGTATAAGGAATATGTATGAAAGGTTTCGAGTCGATCCATTCGAAATTGTGACCTGTAGGCGGCAAATACGACACATATTTAAAAATGGGCGTGCCTCTATCCTTGTAGTTTGGGCATGCACCAAAAACAACAGGATCATCCTTAGGTTATAAGGAATAGGTATTCGAATTTTCTAAAGTGTGGACGTATTAAAATTTGAGTGGGGTGAGGAGGAATGTGAGGAATAAAGAGATAAATTAAAAATTGGTGTGCAGCGTGGTGGGGCATGGTAGGAGTAAAACAATATGCAAATTCACTAGAGGATACGGAGAAGAGTAAGAATAAAAAAAAGTGGATAAAGAAGACTAACAAGTGGTTCAATTTTATTTTAATTTTTCGCTTGT
The DNA here is from genome assembly GCA_963678685.1 of Patella ulyssiponensis. Taxonomy (NCBI): domain Eukaryota; kingdom Metazoa; phylum Mollusca; class Gastropoda; family Patellidae; genus Patella; species Patella ulyssiponensis. The sequence continues at coordinate 19,870,919 of OY783232.1, forward strand.
GCGGGGGGGTTGGGATGGCCTAGTGGTCTAGAGTGCCATGCTTCGACCTCTAGCTGGCCGGTCACCTCTGGCTTGCGGCTGTGGTGTCGATCCCTGGTGTGAGCGTATGTGGCATGGAGATAGGGGCGCCTTCTCAACCTCGTTGGTTTCCTCTGGGCATCCCGATTTCCTCCCACTGCTAAAGACCCCTACGCGCAGGCGAATTATTGAAATAAAATGAAACCATATGTTAGTCCCAAAATGACCTAGTTTGTGTCGAGTGGACTTTAAACCCCATTTCTCTCTCTCTCTCTCTCGCTTGTGCGTAGGTGTTTTTAGTTAGAAGTGGGAGAAAACCCACGAGATTGGATAGCCGATCCTAATCCTTGTTTTGTACGAGCTGGGAACCGAAACCACAATGACAGACATTATGATTTACGAGCCAATCTAATGATTCACGAGCCAATCTAATGATTTACGAGCCAATCTAATGATTCACGAGCACGCAAACCAAAGTGTCTCTTCTTTGGTTATAATATACAAATTCAGGGCAGTTCAATCAAAAGCAAAATCCGAAACAATGGCCATAGAATTACGGGTCTGTTTATAGATTAACTATTGATAGATGCCTGTTCCATTGCCAGTTAACTCGTCCGTTAACTTTTATTGAGATATATATTTATTTTATTGAGATATTTATTTATTTTATTTCTAGGTGGTATACTAAAGATAGATTCATTAACAGGTCGGCTATCCTTGGCGACATTCTGGATTTTCTGTATCATTATTGGATCTGCGTACAAAGGCAATCTTGTGGCGTTCTTTGCACGGACAGGTCCAGTTGAGTTTAATAGTTTGAGAGAAATTTTAGACAGTGATTACCGGTTGGGGATTTTGTCAAACACCACTGTGGCAAACGAATTAAAGGTAAAGCCAATGTATGTGTTGGACTTTATAATTTATAATACGGCCACCATCATAGACAAATTGCAACTTCATGCTAAAAATATAAAATAAAATATATAAACTTCTTACGAAAAGCGTCTTAATTTATTTGTTACTTATCCTAATTATAAGCCCGGGCAGGTTTTCTTTAATTTGACGGGGATCAACTTGCTGCGATTGGATGGTGACCACTGTGAGCAGGTAGTTATTATATGTGACAACTGTATCAGGTTTGACAGTAGATTTTATTCTTTTCAGAACCATTCTAAACCTGATTATAAAAGACTGCTAGAGAGGTTCAACGCCAATATACAGTTACATCCAGAGGTGACGGTCAGTGATGAATTTAACGATGATCTACATATATCTCAAATGCTTGCAGGAAATTACATTTATTTCGTAGGTTCTATCGGCACCAGTTTTATATATGCCAGTAACTGTGACGTTATCAGATTACAAACTGTTGCAATATATGACATTTTCTTCGCCTTTGGGGTTCCGAAGAAATCACCTTTCAAATATGAGCTGGAATCAACGTAAGTATTGAATTAAATATAATTTTTTTAGTTATGGTTGAGGAAACAGGCTTTTGTTTATTCTCCTGCGTATTCGACTGTACAATTCCGGAATGTACACTTGACTAAACAGCTAATCCTATATTACCAACCATTAAGTCCGACCTCACATGACAAATTACAAAAGCCCTAATCATAACTCCATAAAAAACAATTCATTTTGTAAAAATTCAAAAAAATAAATTTACGTTTAGTCCAAAGTCTTTATATGCTGGTCAACAAAGAGTTGGATACACGTATATTCTTCCTACACGTGTAATCAAACCCTGTCACGTGTTTAAATTGCTGCTGCCACACATTATATTGTGAATTTGAAAAGTTCAGTGGACATTCTTTGATTAATGCTTCGATCTAAATAATTTAATTTTCGGGAATTGGCATATAATATGCACCAAACACCACCAAGGGTATGTTTACGAACGTGTGACTTTATATTACAGTATGAATGAGTTACAACAGACTGGACTTCTTGACAAATGGCAAAGGAAATGGTGGCCTGAGAGACGGAAGGAATTTTGTAATGTGCCATTACATGTGAAGCAACTTCACCTGTCGGATGTTTACAGTATATTCATTTTCATTATTGTGTGTTTCATTGTGAGTTTGTTTGTACTGAGCATCGAAATAATCATAAGGCTAATTCATAATAAAATATGTTGATTATACAGTACAACCTATATCGTTTGGTTAATACACATGAAATGAACCGGGATTTAAATGTTACCTGCTGTGGGAAAATCCATCTTGCAAAGCGCACGCATTATCTTGTCAGCCCCTCCATCCTACATTACTGACCAGGAGATGTCAGACAGGAACATTTCAAGGAACTTTCTTGGCGAACATTGGGACTAGGCCCGTAGCTAGTCCAAAAGTGTTTGGGGCGGGGAGGGGTAGGGGTTTCTGGGGGCGCCAATGTACCTACACTTGACGGTCCACGGCAAACAGTACCGTAACCGCGCTCATCTTCGGAAAAGGTTTTAGGGTGATCTCTCCCACCCCAAAAAAGGTTTTTGGGGAAAATTGGGTTTGCATCTGAGGAGAGGTATTATAACAAATGACGGAAAATTTGCAATTTGAGGCTGAATTTGCGATATTGGCGTATTATGACAAATTAATATGAAAATTATAAAACTTTGACGGAATACGACTTAAGCTTGCCTGTGATAATTTATGAGAACAACGCAAAGTTCAGAATCGCGTTAGAGTGCAGCTTCTTTGAATTTTGAAGATTATCACGCCCACGCCTGGTGCAGGCTTGAATCAATCTTATTGTCATGGTGAATTACACCTGGAAAAATTCTTACTATCTCACATTCTCCTTCTTATGGTAGCATCCCACAAATCATGCCGTTTTGGGCACCCCATAAATCAAGTTGTGGTGTTAATCGTGTGATTCAATGTAAGGCGCCTCACCATTTGGGGGCGGGGCGCCTCGTGTATAACGACAAGATTAGCGAAAGGGCCGTAAAACCAAGTTAGTTTCGTTATGAAACATGGGGTACGCCACGAGTTTTCCGTTTTCTAATAGTTGTATTCTAGGCCCTGTGCCGAGAAGATGATTTTTAGGGGATTTGGATAATTCAAGTATATTTCTGGAGATAACTACGTCAATCCTACTCCCCACAATTCGGGTAGCACTGATTCTTTGTTGATAGTTTTCGCCACACCCTTAAAATTTTAGTGATATTAACAAATTCTGCTATGACCTTACTCGTAAATATTGATCGACTGCGACCGGGGGGGTGTAGATATAACGATTTTATTTTTGTTGGAAAGCCCCGCAAAAATTAAAATATAATTTTGGACAAACCATAATCGAAGAGCTGAACATTTTGTGATTATTGTAACACCTATTATATTTTATACATGCGCATTGCCCGTCCCCCCCCCCCCATCAATCAAAAGGTTTTAGTTAACTAATAGGAGATAACTAAGATTAAGATTGCATTTATTTATTTGTCAGGTAACGTATCGCGCAGCAGATATAAGAAAAACACTGACATCCATACGTCAGGAAGTAGCTTCGTATGGAATTATAACATCTAAGTTCAATGCCCCTAGTCTGTAGATGCAATAATTTCTGTTTCCAGGAGCTGTTCGATTCTCCGTCTGATGGAATCAGGAACGTGGACGTCCACGAGAATAAACTTCTCCAGTAAAGTATAAATACCCTTGTCAAAGGTCGTACAGGTGTCTCTAGGTTTACAGCCTTGTCTACACTCTGAAATAATTAGGGAAATAAATAAATGGATAATCAATATTTGCAATTCGTACTTCTACGTGTATTAATTATTATGCATCACTTAAATGGGGATCGATTAGGTTTAAGCTCTAAAGGCAAATGGGGTGTATTGCAATACTGTTGCAATTGGACGAAACTGGAGAGCCTCGATAAAACCCACCAGGTTAGGCTTAAGAAGGCCACGGAAGTTCCATTTTTCATAGGCCGTATGACCAGTGTGGCTATGTGAACTGTTCAAGAGTTGATTGTCGTTTAAACACATATTAGGTCATTTGTAAGATTATCCTACGTTAAATTAATTATCATAATGCGTATCGTTATGTGAGAATTTTTAAATATATTATCATCACGCGTATCGTTATGTGAGAATTTTGCCCCGAGAACTGCGTTTCTGCTGTGAGTTCCATCTTTATTATACTTCGTTCAAGAATCTATAGGGATGGACCTTGGCTGTATTACGTGTATATAGTTATTGTAAGATAACCAACGAACCTCCATTTTTGTTGATACATCCAATACCACAACACACTCCTGTAAATCTCAAATCTATGGCATCTCTAAAGGATGCTTCTACTACATCTCTTTGTTGAAAATAATCTATCAATTGAAATAATCCGCCGGTACCCTGTAGATTGAGAAATAAATCATCATCAACATACACAGTTACCAATTCTCCTGCGATCTGCGATTAAAGAGCGGAATTCATGACAGTCTATTGCTTGTGCGTCAATGCTTACTTCAATACATGTTGCCTTTTACTTCCTTTTATATAACTTATTTCTTAAATATTGCAGTTTGAATCTATATTGTATTCTATTTCCTCTGATACTTTTAAATTTACTGCCATCTAATTGTAGTCTCTATAGTTTCGTAAACATTTTTTATAATTCACAAATGTTAACAGGCGCGGTGAAAAGGGATAGATTTTACATGGTCAATATCAACCACCATATAATTCATGATCTTTTATAGTAAAGAAGCCCTATCTGTTACCATCATGACAGTTACTAGTTTAAGCGTCATTATGTCGTTTTTTTCCATTACATATGCGATACAACCAACATTATGTTATTGTACCATATTTCAACGTGGTATAATGCTATTTTCCAAAAACATCCGTAACATTAACAAAATGCATCAACAGTCGTGTCTGATCGTTAAACATTTAATTCAGAATTCAATCTAGTTATTCCTTTCCCTTTGGGTCCAAATAATGCAAATCTAATTTCTCTTTCTAAATATAAAACACAGCTGAACATCCAGATATGCTCTTTTTGTAATGCACATTGCGATGAACAAAACAAAACAACGAAACCGCATTCAGATTCGACTGCTACGCAAACACACCTTGTGTATCTCATATTTATTTTGTGGGTACAGCAGGTACCGATTTCTTAACTGCAATTTGACCAGGGAACCTCAAAGATAAACGGTATCCGGGAAATAAAGTATCTAATTATAACTTAGCATTATTTTCTGAAGAAAATTAATTGTAATACGACCAGCATAAATATCAACATGGTACACAGTTTGTATATGCCAGTGTTTATTATTTAAAGGAACCGTATCTCTTGATTTAGCTCAAAAGAAAGAGTTAAATAGAATTGATCGGACATGTTAAATTATTCCTGTTGGTGATGTGACTAGCCCACTAGCTTTACATTATCGTTTATGTAGAAGTCGATGTGTTTACTCATTTTGGCTGGAAGTGTCGACTGTTTGATACAAACGAGCATAACATATTGAATGACATATTATGAGGCAGGTACCCATAAAACTAAGACACCGTATTTAGCGTGCCTGGTAAAATAAATTGAGGAAAGAATGGTGCAACGCCCATTATCATACATCTAGATATGCAAAAATCGTGAGTAAAGTGTTTACCTTCAGTGCATTTATAACTGTAAAGTTGACTATCTGTTGGTAGAGGTTGGGGTTTTCCCGTGGATCAACAATTATATCCTCCCATTGATTTTGTCTATATTGTACTTGAATATCCAGGCTAATCTGAAACAGATAAAGTAACAACACATAATCATCAACCCATTTGCACTAGACTAAAGGCTACAGTGTTGTCACGGTGAATAAGGTACTAGCTCACTAAACAAGGGTGGGGATATACTACCGATGGAAATTGATGAGCCTCTTGGGTCGTCGGGAACAGGTACCACAATCTTGTAGTGGAAATTGTATCTTTTCTTACAATACAGACAAATCAATAACAGCCATGCCGTAGTGTTAAAGATATACTGAGTGCCATAGAAAACGCATCACTTAGTTTTTCGTATAACAAAATGATCCTGTAAACATATGTTATTTTTTTTGCTTCTTATTGTGAACAATATTCAAATGGGAACACATCAATAACAACACATTTGTACACTTATGGGTGTTTAATCTGTAATCAATGGTGCCAAGTCAGAGGGGTCAAAACCAAAAGTACGACAAAGATGGTTAATTGTGCGTGCTTAAGAGCCAGTGGAGGACACACGCGCTACGTGATGCGTTTTCTATGGCGCTCAGTATATTATTAATCTTTGTGTCATATACTATTCAAAAAAAGTAGGGGATATTTGATTTTTAAGTGTTATTAAAGTCACCTAATGAAACTGACGAAGAAACAAATGACGAAATGAAATGAAGTTCACATTCATCGATTTATTCCAAATGATCGTTAGACTAAGTAAGGCACAGACTGACCATTATAGGGGTAAAATTATACCCGAGGTCAAACAGCAAAGTTACCACAGCATCACAACAAAGTCAGTAACGGGTAAATCGTCCTCTGTTTGCCAAACAAGCATTGATCCGACGTGGCATAGTCCTAATGAGACGTCTAAGGTCATTTTGGTCCAGATTGTCCCATTCCTGTTGCAACGCAGCAGCAAGTTCTTGGACATAGGCAGGACGTTGTTGACGTAGACGTAACCTCTGTCCAAGCATGTCCCAGACATGCTCGATGGGGGAGAGGTCGGGACTCAGTGCTGGCCAAGGTAATGTGGTGATGTTCTGTTGTTGGAGGTAACCTGTAACGATCCTGGCCCTGTGACATCTTGCGTTGTCATCCTGGAAGATGAAACGGCGGCCATGACGTCGTGCGAACGGCACAACATGGACTGCCAAGATGTTGTCCCGGTAGTACTGGCCCGTAACACGCCCTGCAACAACATGTAAAGCCGTTCTTCCAGCAACAGTGATGCCTCCCCACACCATAGCAGAACCACCCCCAAATCGATCATGTCTGATGACGTTAACGTCTTGGAAGCGCTCGTTTCGACGACGCCACACCCTCCTACGTCTGTCCAAAAAATCAACAGTGAACCTTGACTCATCTGAAAACATCACATTGCTCCAGCGTCGATTATCCCAGTGTTGACGATCCCTACACCAACGACGTCTTGCCTGAACAAGGGATCACGCGAGGACGTCGGGCGCGAAGGTGACTCCTATGCAGTCGATTCCGAATCGTCTGGCCACTCACTCTCACACCAGTGTCTGTTTGAAGACGAGCGCCGATCTGATTTGCTGTGATGACACGATTTCTCAAGGCCAAGGTACGGATAAATCGATCCTGGGCTTGAGTTGTCGCCCTTGGTCGACCTGAGCGTGGTCTGTCCTGTACAGATTGTGTATCACGGTATCTGAACCATAGCCTGCTTATGACAGACTGAGAAACATTCATCGTCCGCGCCACAACCGCCTGTGTTGTGCCGATCTGTAGCATGCCAAGGGCACGTAACCTTTCATTTTGAGTAAGCCGACGCATATCAAAATTTGTTTTCTGGTCACTAAAACAATTAAACTGATGTTTCCACCCTGGAATTCAATGCCACAATGACTGTAACATTCAAAGTCAGAGTCTTGCAAATCTTGGGTTGGACCCCCATGATGATCCCAAGCATCACCTGCATTCCATGCGGTAGCTATTGGTGCGTTTGGGCGTCACATGTAACTGGAAATGTTTCTTCTGTTAGGTTCTATAGTGAATTTTCTCGTAGTCATTTGCATATTTTAGTATTATGCCCCCAAAATCAAATATCCCCTACTTTTTTTGAATAGTATATTAACATAAACGTTACCAGGTCTAATCATCTAGAATGCAACATTGGTCATTTGGCAACTTTTTACACGAATATCTCCAAAACGTTCAAGTGTTGCTATAATTTTAATTAACGTCTCAAAATCACTATAAAGATTGTATTCATACATTGTAATCCCATACTCACCTCAATTTGATCGGCTGTAAAAACTTTTACATCGGTGAAATCTGTTGTATATTGAATCACAGTCTAGAATAAACAAGATACAAGATACTTTTTATCCGAAATATTATGTGGTCTGTGACTTTAAAGAAAGATTATTACATTCATCCTTTTCTGTATTTCGATACTAAAATGGCAACGTGAAGTTGGCACGTTATTCGGGATTCTGTAGCACCATGGGCCTTTTTGTCTGACGTGGAGAGCGGGTGCTGGCCGGTCCGGTCGCCACATCCTACGTATGACCCATGCATCTTGTTTTTGCTACATATTACCGTTATCTTTGTGATCGTCTAGGATTTATCTCAGATCGTCTTTTCTTCTCTTTCACGTTGTGTGTTTCTCCTTGTTACTGGTTTCTTAAGACGTTTGTCTTCTTCAGTTATAACAATGCAACAGTTCGTTTTTACCTTTTATGTAGCATAGGTATACATACAAGCATATTACAATTACAGTCAATGCTAACTAACTCTTCTCAACCTAGACACCTCGCGGTGTCTAGGACTCTTAGATGGTAACCCTCTGGAATCTAATCGAAGTCTGGAATCTAAATGTCGTCTGACGAATTCGCGCAAGTATCATAATTTTATATCAACTGGTTTTGGACATTCAATTATCTAATTGGTCAAACATGATGTAAATAATTAGAGAGATTGGTCAATTGAGCACAATGACGTCAAAACTCACCCTTATATGGTTATGGAAATTTACTCTAGAAATTGCGCATGAGATATCTGTTATCATGTTATTGACATGTAAAACCAGCTATGTTTTGTTTCCATAACCTTTTTTCATATACCAATATGTCAATCAAATGTTAGTTGATTTCGGTACACACCTGCATATATGTGAATATGTTAGAAACATAAAACTATATCTTATGTCCCCATTCCTCGTCTATATTGCTACACTACTTCCCCCTTTAAGAATATATATAGAATATAGATATTCTAACTAATTATGCACGCATCAGGAAAATATAAATGATTACAATACAACAGAGCTGTGAAAGAAAAACACAAATAATCAAAAATCAAAAATCGCATGCAAAAACTATCTCAAAGTCCTATGAAAATTCACTAAGCCGAAACCTAAATTCAAAAAACACAAATTGTCTTTTTAAAATCTTCAAGTGTCCTAATTTCAAAACACTATTGCACATCACTTCAAATTTGTAAAGTTCAGTTTCACTTTAAATTCTGTTACTGGAAATCTCAATTTGGTAAACTGGTAAACCATTGTTCCTTGCCTCTGTAGTTGTCCTTTTCAGCTACCATAGTTTCAAGTTGAAAACTGTCTTTTTTTCGTCTAGGATTGGCTTGTACAATCTTATTCGTCAATCAAACATGTCATTGCCATCAGACCAAGAACTAACTATTCCTAATTCTTTAAAACTTTATTTTACTATTAGTCTAACATTATATTAATATATTATTCCTAAAACTTATAAGTAACTCTTACTCTTAATTAAAATTAATTATTAATAAACTTTGATGTGTCTCTTTAATTGTAAATTTCCAAACTAACTTTGACCTCTTGACCTGAACTGAGTAAGTGAATAGTTTATAATTTTGTAATTGCGTTTTCATTTTGTAATTTCCGTTTGTGTTTTAGAATTCCGTCATAACAATTTTATAATTCACTCGTCAGTAATGTGACCTGTTTGACCTGAACATTATACAATTTCAATTTCTATTTTGACTACCAGTGTTACATTATCGAGAACGTCAAACAAATATGGCCAGTATATGAATGACGTCCCAGACTATCCTACAGTAGGACGCTAAACCCCAATAGATGAAATAAGCCCGCGGTTACTTATTCCACATTAGTAATATATAAACTTTATATAGAATTAATATCCAGAGCAAATGGCTGTACACTCCATTCACCTAGAACACAGTCTATATTTTATAAACATGACAATCAGAATATACCTAACTTTTTAACTACACATATAGCTAACTATATCCAATATATATTATATTCTATATACATTAACACAGGTGCTAGAACCTAGTGCTTGTAGTAATTTGACCTCATGTCAAATTACACATTCTAATCATCGCGTATTATGTCGACAGCTTATAACAGCAAAAATATATTAAACGTAGCCTATATATTACGTTTCTAAAGCAAAAATGTAATGACACATAAAAATATATACGGACATAATCTACCGTATATCCTCACCTTAAACTCCTATAAAACTCGTATGCGATAATCTCACAATTTAACGAGCCTATAATTTTAGTGTTTTTTTTCCAGGAAAACTATACCTACATCCCTAGATTTTTAACCACATGGGATTTTAACATAACCTAACTTTTTACTCGAAAGTTAAATTATCGTAATCTTTGAAACCTTGGACTAGAGCTTCAAAATTACATTACTCTACGTATCGAACCACATACATGGACGACACAAAACACAAACAATGGCAATTCAACCTTTTAGTCAAAAGCTGAATTACCCACATTTAGCCTAACTCGACTAAAATCCTAATTCTTGAGACTTTGGACAAGGATCTCAAAAATTATATTATATTTCGAAATAACAAATAACACATATTAACGAATTACAGTAGAGAGCATGGCCAACCTGAACACTAGAGTTAAACACTCACAAACGTCATGCTCAGATCTGCCATCTCACCACTGCAATCCGGAGACAACATTAGTTCCTATTTTATTCCTATTCCGTTTCTTTATCATTATTAATTCGTAGTTATATCAAAGAAAATTTTGTTTGTTTTAAAACCTACTCCGGAGAGACTCTCTTTAACTTTAATTACTCGAATTTACTACAGGTCATGTTAACCCGATAAGATACATACCTAACTCATGATATTATATTGTTTTCCAAACCTGTCCATCAAAACTTATGAATGAATATCCTTTATTCTCTAACAGTTAAATTTTAACAATTTAGTTTCTAATTAGATTTTTAAACTTAAATTAATATTATTTGGTCTTTTAACAAATGTAACATATCTAATTTAACAAACAAAATGTATTTACCAAGATTTCTCGTAGTTCAACCAAAAATTCTTCTCTGTTGCTGTATTTTTCTTCTCAGCGTGTTCCAATATGGATTCGTCTTCTATAGTAACTTCGTAACCCAAAGGTCGAAACTTCGTCACGGCGCCAAATGGAATATGTATTCTTCTTCTTCTTCTAAAGTTGATATTAACCCTAAAGGTCGAAACTGTTACGACACCAAATCGTATATGTATTCTTCTTCTTCTTCGAAAAATGGTATGAACCCTAAAGGTCGAAACTGTCCCCGCACCAAATGGAATATGTAGCACCATGGGCCTTTTTGTCTGACGTGGAGAGCGGGTGCTGGCCGGTCCGGTCGCCACATCCTACGTATGACCCATGCATCTTGTTTTTGCTACATATTACCGTTATCTTTGTGATCGTCTAGGATTTATCTCAGATCGTCTTTTCTTCTCTTTCACGTTGTGTGTTTCTCCTTGTTACTGGTTTCTTAAGACGTTTGTCTTCTTCAGTTATAACAATGCAACAGTTCGTTTTTACCTTTTATGTAGCATAGGTATACATACAAGCATATTACAATTACAGTCAATGCTAACTAACTCTTCTCAACCTAGACACCTGACTCTTAGATGGTAACCCTCTGGAATCTAATCGAAGTCTGGAATCTAAATGTCGTCTGACGAATTCGCGCAAGTATCATAATTTTATATCAACTGGTTTTGGACATTCAATTATCTAATTGGTCAAACATGATGTAAATAATTAGAGAGATTGGTCAATTGAGCACAATGACGTCAAAACTCACCCTTATATGGTTATGGAAATTTACTCTAGAAATTGCGCATGAGATATCTGTTATCATGTTATTGACATGTAAAACCAGCTATGTTTTGTTTCCATAACCTTTTTTCATATACCAATATGTCAATCAAATGTTAGTTGATTTCGGTACACACCTGCATATATGTGAATATGTTAGAAACATAAAACTATATCTTATGTCCCCATTCCTCGTCTATATTGCTACAATTCGGGATTCAAATAACGAGCCATTTTCGGGATAATACAATAAAAAAAACAATCTGATTAAAACACAGAGCCTATTTCGTTTCGTTTTTATCGTTCAAAATTTCGTTTTACTTGTCTTTACTACACTAGGATCTGAAAGAGTTGTTATCATTGAAGTGTTCTGAATGGTGTGAATCAATTAAAGGGTCTTTCTACGGCGAGCTTTAGGGGTGTTCTGCACGGAACTGTGGGTAATCCAGTGGGTAACCTCAATGCTCGTATGACATCTGACCTGTCATATCGCAACAACCGGTCAGGTGTAGTGTAGGCTATCGAAAGTATAAAAAAACGGAAGGAAATATAGATCTGTATTTTAATCAGATTTAATGAAAATGTACCAATTGTTCCAGAAGAGTGGGCATATTTCACCCCGTGCATGACTCTCGCCTTTAAGTACGAGATTATCTATTGGAAAAAAATCCATACAAAAAGTCATAAAAAAAAGGGGTAAGAACACTCTATCTCGTATATAACACCCATCATTTACAACAATGACTATTTAACATAAATTTACTAACCTGGTGTGAAACTGTCAGCGATATCGCCGCCAGAATAAATACTGAAATACTTTTGTTCAAGATGATAGCCATTCTGAACTGTTGTAGTTGAATATAAATTATCAATGGAATATGCAAACATATATATATATAGAATGTATTGATGTTATCGCGTTCTAATTCAATTATAGAAAATTGGGGATATCCGACTCAAACTGTGAAACTACGCAGTTTATTAAAAACCAAGATAGAGGTCATGACTTAGATATTTAACGCCTTATTCAAACTGAATTACTCGGGTGTTCACAGTTTGCTTTAAATTGGCCTCTACCTCATGTATAGCCTATACATGATTCCAAACCATGAATAATGTAAATCACCTCAATATTCCCCCTTAACCTGGTCATTTTATAATTTTTACATTTTGTTCTAGAAAAACACTTTTATTTACAAACAAAATGATAATTTGTGGAAATCCACCGGTTAAATCATTTTGTCCCAGAAAATATGCAAATGAGTTAATGCAAAATGCGGCAAAAATTCCAGAATACACTTACGTTACAAAATACCTAAATCTTGACTTATTTTATGTTTCAGAAGATTTTTTGGGACGGTTTTCGAGATATGCGTCTTGGCGCAATTTGCAATGGTTGGATTCGGTCGGTAACAATGAACAAAAAGCTCACTTTCAAAGTATGTTTATTGTTTTCCATTTTCGATGCACCTGGGGAGCACATAAAACTTGTTTTAAAAAAATAAAGGCGAGAAACAAATGAAAAAATCAATTAAGCTTCCATGTGTTCTTTAGTACCGTTATTGGTCATTTTATTTTCTTCATCATTACACTATTTCCCGTCCGAATTCCTCCTCCCAACCCACCCAAACAAATTATGAACAGCTTCTCGATAGACAATATCTTTAGTTCTCTAATAATGCAATAATTTTAAAACAATATCGCACGGTATGATTATTAATTAAGCCTCACTCAAAATAAGACCAAAAATGTTCTGTCAGACATTTTTTTATTTTTTTTTTAAAAAGAAAAACAGCCGTTGAAGGTCATGGAAATTGAGATAATATGATATGATCAAATTAAATGTTTTAAACTACCAGGACGGCTGTTGGTACACTGATAAAAACCATTATCTATATCTTGTTACTCCCTCTCAGAATGTGACCTTTAAATATTATAACTGTAATACGGAATTAGCTATGGCCGTTGTCCGATTTGGCTAGGTGGTTTTACTAAATCCAATCGAAGGGTTGTTTCGGCAGTGATGTTGCTTTAATGTCGGTGATTACACCATATTCACCACAAACGGACAGAACGTATAATTCAAACACTCTTCTTTGATTCTTGGCAAAAACTAACAAAAGGTGTGGGGTGACTGTGCGCAAAGGTACTACTTTCGCCATTTGAGATCAGGTGAAGAATGTATCAGACACCCACTTTCGGTAAGGTATTTTAGTTAGTAGAATGTTTTATAAATGTTGCAAAAAAACCCCAAGGTAGCATGATGATTCAATTCTTAAATATAGGTTCCACATGAAACAGGGAACCCAGATGAATATGCTACAGTTCCAATTGAGTCTCGTGCACATACAAACGAGTCAAACCGGATACCGAGTAAGCACAACTGTTTTTACAACAGGACTTTCGCCTTTTTATTCAAATTTCTCTTGTTAATTTGAAGTGAACTTGTTGGATCTGTAGATTCGACTAGAGTTATGTTATGAGGAAGGTTATTTGGTGGTATGTGTCTTATTATCCACACAACAGGGATTCGTTTTAGCGGATTTATGGCATCACCGCCCACTTGAATAATGAAATAAGTGATTTTAAATCGAGGGCCAGAAACAGACATTTAAGCTAATCAATCTGCAACGTGTGAGAGAGGTGTAGGGAGAATAAGTAAAATGCTATTCTAATTGCATTCATCTTTTGTGGTCTCAGGTTCCCTATTCCGTAAAACGTTATTTCCAAGGCAGTCTGAATATAAATAATCATTGGTTATACACTATATCCACACTAGTGAGAAATCTAAAACATGACGTTTAGCTCAGCGAAGTACATTCTAATAATACGTATCACCCGTAACTTTTGGACTGAGCGCAGTAACTATAAACTATATAACGTGCATCCGTTACTCAAATTGCCAAGTTGTGGTTGGCAGCTTGTAATAATTAAAGTTGAAGTGTACAGGGGAAGAGCGTCTCTAAGTAACATTTTTGTCTTTTCGCATAAAACACGCGAAACAGACTTTTGGACTAGAATGTTTGACGCGAACCATAATTACCATTACAACTGAATTCAACATTTCTGGCAAATTAGGGTTAAATAAAGGATCCATTGGACCTTTAATTGTCTCAGAGGCCATTTCAGACGGGCCTTGGTTCGATGTGACTCTGATCGTTTTTACCTGAAATTGATTGTTCTTCAGAAAGCTTATACAATTTGCTACCAGATGGCGCAATTAACTGGAGTTCGTGGAAAAAGTAACTCAGATCGTTCTTTCCCTGGATTCTTCAGCTGTTAATCTGTTGTAGGCTAATCTGTTTTTATAAAGCTTACACTCTCAGTGGGAAAAGTTTCATATAGCTTAGGCCTCACCATATTATGCCGATAAGAAGCGCTCTGTTACAGATCTTTCAACAAACCACGTGTTTATTATTAGTAAAAATCTTTGATTTGATGTTGTATTTTTTATTTATTTACATAATTGATTGTTTTCTTTTTTACTCATTATTATCGATATACTACATACATGTTGCTGATGCAGTTTCATTTAAGTCTTATGTGCCAGGAAACGTGTAAC
Source organism: Patella ulyssiponensis (assembly GCA_963678685.1). NCBI lineage: Eukaryota > Metazoa > Mollusca > Gastropoda > Patellidae > Patella > Patella ulyssiponensis. Next base: position 19,886,302 of record OY783232.1, read on the forward strand.
TTAATTGCAAATAATTTGCATCTGGTGGAGATTTTAGGTATTTTTTTGTAAGGATTCAAATTCAATTTAATAATAACTTTATTTTGTCTCAAAAGATCTCCATATACCTGAAAATATTCGAATCTGATATTTCGAATTTATTTTCGTCAGATCAAAAATATGCAAATACATGTATTGCCCAAAATATAACGCAGGTAATGTTTTGTCAGAATTTCAAGGATAAAAATATATCGAATCTGAATCAAATCGATTTTTTGCGACGCAGACGTAAGCATAAATATCGTATCGTAGATCATGTATAGTCAACACAATATGTTGGATCCCATTTTCAGATTCTCTGTGGATAATCTCATATTCGGTGCTATTCTTGATCATTCTGCTCCTTAAACTGTTCTCTCTGAACGACAGCGTTGGTTTTGGGTGACCCGAAGCTGAACATCGAATCATAAACTGCAAATAGATTTAAAAGGAACAAGAAATGTGTTATCAAAATGTGCACTTCCCCAACAAAAATTAGACGTGTCATCGGATACTTGAGAAGATAACACATAACGTGCTTCGTAAACATGAACAATGGCAACCAATTAACTGCATCGAGGTCAAAGTTGTGTTCGAAACCAAACTAAAATAAGTAAATACCTACTTCGACTTAATATTTCTGAAATCAAAATTAATGCTATAAAGCTTGCCTCACTACCTTAACCCAATACTGTATAATATTATTCTTTACGAGCCATTTATTTTCTTATTAACATTTCTTTCTGCTACTCTGTGGTTTAGATACATTACATGTAGTTGTATAAACGGGACCATCGAATTTATTTTCAAGGGAGTGGTTACTCCGCCCCTGTGTTTGAATCAATTATAAATTGAGTAACTTGTATCCTTTGGTGGAAAACTTACCAATTACCCCGCAGGCCTTACATCTAGCTTTCCTCAACGATTTTATATGACATACATACAAGGCATGACCTGCTCGTGTACTTACCCCATTCGTCTCTGTGTTCATTATCTGAACAAAACTTGATTCACTGTGTATTATCGTAACTTTCTGTTTAGCGAACAACTGAAATGCCAGTTCTCTTGTAAACCCTGCACTGTTGAAAGCTTGACAGATATATTCACCCTCTAGAGATTTCGTCATGTTTTCAATGTAAAAATGTTGTCGCAAATGATGACGCTGGCGTCGTTTTGTTTGTATAAAGTTTGTCGGCTCCTTCGTACCATTGTCCACTTTGTACAGAAAAATGTCGATAGGTTCAAAACCAACCACCTCACAGATTATTTCACAGTCGGAATGTCCGGGGCATTCTGTTAACAACGTATGTTCCTTCTTAATGAACCCTAACAATCTTTCTGGAAATGGTTGGTCATAGGGCGCTTCATACACGGGAATAGTTTTTTGAAACAGCCTATAATCTAGTGGTGACGTAGAATTGATGTTGCTAAGGGTAACTGACCACGTAACAAGACCTTCCAGATCCTGATTATGGGAAGACAAAATATACAGTTGTTCTGTAAAATTTCCCACTATTTGTGAATCTATGAATCGCAGGGGTGGATTTTTGGAGCGTTTCATTCGCCATTGATAATATTCTCGGATACTGGGTGGATTAATGAAGTAGTACGCTGTGTAGATTGACCAGATGATTTCTCGTTCGAACCCCTCTGGATCTTCCAACGGAAGTCTGATCTTTCCTGGAGCTGCGCTTCCATAGTTATACTTCAAAGCTCGTGATGGCATGAGCTCCAATGTAAATTCATTTATTTCATGAACTATTCCTGGTTCCAGATCTTGACGGAATATCAGAGTACTGATAAAGGTTCTTGTCACAAATTCTAATTTTATATGTGACGAGTTCGTAATGATATTTGTTGTACCATTGGTTATTTCCAATCTTTTTGCTTTTGATTCTTCTGAAAAACAACCAGGAGACTAACATTTCGCATCTGAACTGGTATCTTTTTATGATTTTTGGTCTGATTATAATGCAGCATTAAAAGATTTGGTAATAAAGGAAAGGGTGACGGTGCTGCTTAATAATGTCGTGGTTTTAAATTCGAAGAAGATATAATGAAATAGGGTTTAACAAAAGTCAGACCCTTGGCTAACTCCTTGTTTGCAACCATACAAATATCGCAAATTGTGCAAGCCAGGGGAAGAGTTAAACATTTCGGAGGTTAACATGAAAAAGGCTTTTACTTGGTATTTGCAATGATACTTCAATATTCATGTAATTCTAAATATTTATGAACTGTGCACCAGGCCATCGTGAATAACTTCGTGGCAACTGACCTGTGGTAAGACGTCCATCTTGATACCAGATAATCTGTAGTTGTGTTGCAGCATAAATATAATCCACGCTATACAGTCGGCTAATATTATCATCACGTGCATCAACCTGGACACGTAGTGGTTTAACAACTTCTTCTTCATCCTCTAAACTTCTCTTCGTTCACCAAAAAAAAAAACAAACAACACAATTAAGCAAGATACTTTAAAAGCCAATTGGAGTGACGATGGCTCGATGAGTATTGTGCTGGCTCACTCAGCAGGAGATCTCGGGTTCAATCCCGGTGTTGGCTCTCATTCTTTAAGCGAAAATTTTAACTCATAGTACATTGCATGGCATGGCCGGTTGGTGCAGGAACGCAAGACGTTAAACCACCTTTTATTGACTATCTTTATCGTAGTTAGGTTTACAAATGAGTAATGTATTGTGGTATGTTTGTAACACCTTCCATATTGGTTGATAAATCGCTTATTTTGAATTTTCAGTGGAGTTATGAAAGCTGACAGTAAAACAAAATTAGGCTAGATATTGCAGTTCCAACCGGACTAATAACGACGGCCTTACGCCATGCAGTCTACTCTTATTTCGAATTGTAACCGTCGTGGGTAATTTTACGTGCGCCCCCCCCCCGTCAACCGGTCTGCACCACTGACAAAGAGAATCCGCGCTTGACATTTACGCTGTACTTGTAACCGTCGATCCATTTCCATCAATCTAAGCACATTCCTAAAATTTCTCCCCCGATTTAGACTATTTAGAAAATCAATCATGTGCAAAGATGGCTGAAAATTTGAGAAACCCTAGGCGACACCGTGATCACTGACGAATGTGTTTTCAAATAAAATCTAAGTACAGATTGCGAGCTCAGGTGGTTTGAATCAGGCCTTAAGCGTGTGGGAACATAAGCAAATAATATAACAACTTACATTTGCAGATTGTGTAGACTGTCCCCCAACAAACACAAGACATCCTAAAAGAACAAAAAACAAACTAAACACACGAAACATCTTTTAACTTCGATTTAGGGCATCTTTCAATGGTTCACATTTGAAGGTCTCGGAAATAATGAATAAAGAAAACTAATCAATGAAATCCTGGTGCGTCAAAAAACATATGTTAATTCTTCATTAGAAACTGAATACGTCTGTATCTAATTCAAGTTTGATAAGAAACGATTCAATGGGTTAGTACGACAATGCTTTGTCCCAAGGTCGTATGTATAATAACACGTCAGTGTACTCTAGTGTTCGTATAATATATACATGTACATAAATATAGGTAGACATTTGCAGTGTGGACGCACCCTGCCAACATGAAGTTCTGTTGCATTAAATTAGGGGTTTAGTTTAGTGGGATTCAGAGTTAGAAGTTGTTTTCCTAGAATATTGTGTGATTGAAATTACACAAGAAAACACTATAGTTAAACATGATGAAGCGTATCATAGAGTGTTTCAACAATGATCAAGCTCACAGTATTAACCACTTACCTATCCTGTACTATGTTCCTTTCCATCTGCTGTATCTTTAATTTTCATGGAGTTTATTCACAGGTTTGCCTCAATATCAAGCTGAGTAATTAGGTGTTGGGGAATATACACTACCCTTAATATGTAGGCTAAGCGTCAGATGTTGTAAAAAGCAAAAAAATTAAACATTGACTGGATGAGCTTGGTGGGTGGGGGGGGGGGGGTACTTCGTCGTACACCTACACCTTTGGCACAAACGCTCCGATCTGTAGCTTCATTGACCACCCGTTTCCGGCGTGTTAGGCTTAACCTTATACTTGGACATTCACGATTGGGCAAACTTACGTTTCCGTTGATGATTGGACAGTATCGCCAAATTGATTCACGCTGTTACGGTATTCAACGAAAGAAATACGAACTACTTCACACCAGTAATGCGTGAAAGCCCGCCCGGATGTAACGCCTTTGGTCGGACCTATTTGTGGTTCTGACTCCCTTTGACATTGCAATAACTCTAAACTCACGGTAGCGTCCTTAATTAAGGAAAGCGGTACACTCATTAAATCGCTCGTCTATATCCAATGTATACACTAAAATTCATCTCGCAAGTTAATTAAGGAAAGCGGTACCATCATTAAATCGCTCGTCTATATCCAATCTACACTCACAAAATGCCACACTAGAGGTCCTCTCGCATGTTACACTTTTCTGCGATATCACCTTCGGTGGAAGTGGACTTTAAACATTAAGAGAAAGAGAGAGACGGGGGGATAGAGAGAGACTACATGTCATTTCGGGACTATAAACACTAATGGAAGACGAAGACTACGGCACGCCTATAGATATGGTTAACCAGATAATGTGGTCGTTAGATAGGAGACCTGTCGCCAATCAAAATAAAACTGACAGTTTGCATTTCTTCTGACATGTAGTGGTGTTGGGGTCTAGTGGTTTAACGCGTGCGCGTGAAATCATAATGTATGTAATTGGGTCAAGTAGTGTGGTTTTCGAGTAGGGTGACAAGTAGTAGGCTCGCCTTTCAACCTCGTAGGTTTTCTCCGGATTCTCCAGTTTCTACCTACAGCTAAAGCAAATTGTTGATATAGAAATTGAACCATATGTTAGTCCAAAAATGAGCTAGATGATGACGTAAATCGAATTAAAATTAATACATGTCTTTCACACACAAATACCCAATTTTATCCACTAAAATATATTTCAGACTGCTCCTTTAATACAAAAACAATATAATGTGTGTATCATGTGATAAAGTAGTAATAAAATGAACAGTCTGTTATTTATAAGATGTTTTGTCAGTTAAATTATATAAGTAATAAAGACCCGACAGTCAACCAGCAGTCTGTCATTTATCTGGTACAAGCCTCACATTACAGGTTAGTAACTTTATTTACTGAAGTATGCACCTCATAGAGTTTCACTTTAACAAACCACGGCAATTTACTCCCCAGATATGGTCAACATTATGTCGTCGATGGATTGTGCATCATCGACAGAGGACGTGACTACGCCCTCAATTCAAGGCGTTGCTACGAGACTATAGTCTCTTTTCACTGGTTTGAATCCGTAAGTGCTTATTTTGCGTCTGCTGTTCATTCTATGTAGAACATAAATAGGATAACAATATCACCGGTATATAAACAACAACGATCAGACGATCCGATTCCGATACTATATTCTACGGATGCGTATTAGGGCCAAATAAACAATTGAAAAATTCTTAGTAATTCTGTGCACCAACCGGGAAAATAAAGACAGGTATAGTAATGCAGAGTGCTATGGCGGAAATTGTGCCCGGTCAGAAGCGTTTCGGTCTACTCTTCCTCGAATTCCAACTGTTAAGAAATTCTTACGTGAACGCCAATGTGTCAAAACGTGGGAAAGTCCCAGGTATTTTTCTTACTGTCAACGCTTTATTCACTTAACCATACAACCATTCAAGAGTATTGCCGAGTGTGGCTTTGTTGTATATACTATTCCTCATAATTTGAAAATAAATAAATGAGCGAAAAAATGAAAATTGAAATTTTTAGTCCCCAGATAGAAGGTCAAAGGTCGAAAAAAATTCAAAGTGAAACCGGAGTAAACAAAATCGAAATTAAAAAAATCGGCCATTGTTGCTATTTGCAGAGGTTCAATACAAAAAATAAAATTTTCAAAAATCAACCAAACGGTGTTATCGAACAAGATCTCTGAAAATGCAAGTCAATATCTCGGGCTAACGAAACCATAGACGATTTTAGTCCGTTTATTAAAATTTAGAGCACTATTTACGTTGGGGAAAATCGGAAGACCTCCTTAATTTCCGGTGCAGTCATAAAAAATCTATTATGCCTTTTTGGCGATAGGCATCGTTATGTTCCTTATTCCTACTAAGTTTCAACTTCATACCTCAAATACCGAAGGAGATACGCCATCTTGAATGTCTAAAAAAAAGTGCTGACAAAAACTTTCGCTAATCTTTGTTAAAATTAACCAAGCTTTCGAATTTAGAGAAACAGTCAGTTATAGCCCCTATGGGATTTGTCCAAGAATTCAAACTTGTAAAAAAGACGATAATCCGATGACAAATAACCGAGATGTGGGCATTCTGGGGTTATTTTGGTCCCATTTTTGTTGGTAGAATGTTTGAACCATGTACAGATTGGACTGCAAATCAAAAAATAAATAAATAAAAACTCTTACGGAAACTGCGCCAGAATTACGTTTTAAGAAATAGCCATAAATATATAAATTAACTAAATCCTCAAGTATGATTCATCCATGGCGAACCTGAACCTCTTATTGATATTTACGAGAGTATTGTTTTTTTTTTAAGCCACGACTAATATAATTTTTACTATATATCACTATTGATGTAGTGCGAGGTGTGTGAATATTGAATAAGACAGAACGTGCCTACCAAACAGTATCTTATGCCCTCTAAAATCCCGAAACAATTATCAATCAATCACGATAATATGAAGGAGATAGTGTCACTCAGTCATCCCCCTTTAGCTGCTGCCCTGGCAAAATCCCGATGAATTAGTTTATTTCTAAAGAAGAGTTATCATTTTATATTTATTATTCTCCCCATTTTATTTTTAGAGTTAAAATGGTGCCTCTGATATTTTTGATGCTAATTCCATTATCAAATGGACTTTCAGGGGGTGAGAAAACTGTCTTTCTTGATACTATTACTACTACCTATACTAATACTACGACGTCTACAAATAGCAACAACACGAATCCTACTATCACTGCTTCTACTACAATGGGGGGTTGGATGGCTGAATGGTTAGCACGTACTTGCTGTATCATAAAGCCTGTCATTGAGTAACCTGGCTTGGTTTCGAATCCCCGGTTGTACGTGACAAGGAGTAGAGGCGCCTGTCCAGCCTCGTGGGTTTTTTCTTCGGCCCTCCGGTTTCCTCCCACTGCTAAAGACCCCTACGCCATGCGAATTATTGAAATAAAATTAAACTATATGTTAGTCCCGAAATGACCTAGTTTGTATCGAGTGGACGTTAAATCCCCTCTCCCTCCCTCTACTACCAATAATAGTACAAATCTTACTATTACTAATGCTACTACTAATAATAATAATCACACGAATCCTCATATCACTACTACAACCAACACGAATCCCACTATTACTACTCTTATAATAATAATAACACAAATCCAACAATTACTTCTACTAATAATAATAACAGGCATATGATAGTACTACACCTCATAAATGAAATTTAATAAAAGGCTTCACCATAACATTGATAACTTTACCAAGCGACTGATTTTTTTTTCCAGTAAATGACACGACGCAAACCGATTCTGCTGTTTCCACTGTATCAGTTTTCCCTGCCACAGGAAATGGGTCTTCTGCTAGCGAGACAATAGTACCAACTCGGGGTTTATCGGGGGCGCTGGGGCCGGCTCCTCCGGCTCGAGGTTTCAGGGGCGGTATTAATACATGGAAACTGAATGGTGCCTCAGAGGGAACTGGTTCTGGGACAACGGAAGCCGATAATGAATCCTTCGCACAGTCTTTTAGCCGACTAATCCGACCGGGTGGTAAACTCTACGCCATGATGCAGCCGGGAGGTGTCCTACACACAGTATTGAAGAATTATGGTAGAGGCGGCAATGATACAATTTCTAAGATAGGAAACGAGTTACAGCACGCCTTCTTTCCTATAAGAGTAGTCCGGGAAAGCCACTAAATATAATATACAACATGAAAATATGACCACTGGTCAATTAGCTTAATCTGTATGTTAACGATAGAAAGGCCATCTTAAGAACGCCTTAAACCCGCAACATGCTAGATTAAAGATTAGATTATAGTATTAGACCGATCATACACAATACAAAGCACTTTCAATTTAAATAACTATTCAAATATGCCAATTAAATTATGTCAATTTAATGTACGCATTGTTTTCTATCTGTGTTTGATAAATATATAGTAATTATAATTGTGCTATTTTGTATTGCTTTTGGATGTTTTGTATACTTTAATTGTATTCCTGTTGCGATTTATTCCATTTCTGTTGAACCACCACCATAATATCATTCACTTGATTGGTGACGGAACTGTGTTTTGCGGGGGCCGCCATTTTCTGTCCTAACGCTGTGTGATGCAAGACTTATGGTTATTTTATCGGGACTCTTTTATCTCGACTTCATATTGTTAGACTATTACACCATATGTTTAAAAGTTTACTGAAATGAAATACAGTTTAATGGCCTACTGTTCTGCTCCGACTGGGCTATAATGAAGGCAGACATCACCATGACAATTGGGGATCAGGACGGAAATTCCAGATGAACTTTCTAGGCCAACGCCGGGATCAAATACTGGACCTTCAAGTTACCGAGACTGAGCTCAACCTGGGCTCCTCAAACGATAACGTTTTAAAAAAAAAAATAAAATGAAATGAGGTTTAACGTCTTTATGAAATTGTACGGGGCTGCATTGCATAGCCTTTATTTTAAAGGGACAATAACACTCTTGCTGGCTTGGCAGCTTCAGAAAATAAATAATAGCCTTATTCTAAGTACTAGATGTTTAAGTGTCCTACCTGTTGTGTAAGTTATCCATTACAACCTATTTTACTTGTCCAGAGGGTTCGAAAATATTTTAAAATCCAAGTTACATTTGAAAAGGTTTACGTTAGACTTTTCAAATCAATTAGTTGAATTTTTCCAATTTTTTTAATTAGGCGTGTTAAGATGAAATTTGTATCATCAATTAATTTGATTATTGTAAAATAATACAATTTGTTGACCAGTATAAAGATTGGGACATATTATTCAGTTACAACAAGAGTGGTATTGGGCTTTAAGAGACTTTTATATTGATCACCAACAGTCCGTTGTTCTAGCCCACAAGTAAATTTATCTGAGAGCGTGAGAGTATCTTAATTTATTTAAAAAGAAATGTTCAATGGGGTTTGTTTGTAAATGTGACCATTGACGGCATTGTATGGTCGGGCTATTATTTTAAATATGGACGAACACAAACTGAGTAGGCTTCTCTCACTGCATATTTTATTTCAAATAGATAATACAGCTTGTTTAGCATTTTACTAAATTTTGTTTTCCTTTTCTTTTTCGTTGCTATAATGCGATCAGTTAACATCTTTAACGTTTTTACGCAGTGGAGCTATCACGATTGACTGATTTCTTGGAAGTTTTCTTTTAAAAGTCGATCTTAAATGTCAAAGAATAGGTACTTGCAATGAGAATTATGATTATTCGTGCAAGTAAGTTATATTTTTGTCATTAAAATAACACAACATGGACAGTTTTACTACAGGATGACAGTTGTGGCAAATAGATGTAGACATCATCCTAGTCAGGAGGGTAGAGTTTTATTGCTAACCTGTCACAGTTAGTCACGTAAAATCTTCCAGTTACAGAACATGTGAAGAAACTACATTTTAACGAAATGAAATGGGGTTTATCATCCTAATGTTCTGCTCTGATTGAGCCCTGCGAAGACGGCATTCGCCATGCAGTGGCGCTATTTGGGCTAGGCCTACTTTTAAGTGAAAACATCGAATTCAAACTGTCAAGGGTTCTTTTATGTGCACGTCAATGTGTACACAGGACAACTGTTTTTCGTCACATTCGTCCCACACAAATGACAAGGACGAACCATCCCGGAAAATCCAGGGAAATTTTGCGACCCTCATCATTTTATTGCAGTGATTCACACAAAAAGGAATGGGTTTGGCGGTTCAGCATTTTACTACCATATTAGACTTTTGGGTGGTTTGGGTTTTGATTTTTATTTTCGTATGAAGGCAGTGGCAAAGGGCGTTTCCTTGATCGAAATGAAAAGGAAATGACTATTTTCTGTGATATTATTATTATTTGCTTTAATAATTCACAGTCTTCAAATCTCTTGTCAAAACCAAACACTGCAAGTGGAGCTGCATTGGCGACAGGGGGCGGTTTGAATGTTAATGCGCAACACCGTCAGTGTACTGGTACAATCGGATGAAAGAATTATTTCAAAGATTTCGGTACTGATATACATGCACATGTATTGAAAAGCAACGATAATACACCATCCAGTAGCTGTCTGAAGGAAGACGTGGAGCAATATGTCGTTAAAGGTAAATAACTCAACCCCAAAACCTTACAGAAACAACGCAGCAGGGCCAAAAAGAGGGTGGACTCGGAAGTTGAAAATTGGGTTCCTTATTGCACACTGAAGTATTATACAAAATATATAGTCACAAAAACTATAAAGACACAAACCTATTCGATTGAGGCAGAATTATGTATTGAAATGGAGTAGAGGTTGGAGGGATCTGATGTGTCATTTTAATTAATGATCAGCAACTATACGATTACACATTCGTTTCTATAGGTTTAGCGATATTGGCATGTTTGCTAATTTTACCTTTTTTAATGATATTAAGGAAGATGGGGGGCTTACGCTTTTCACTACAGACAGATAACAAATGGTCATGCGCTGGCTCCAGATTTTGTATTAGGTTGATCAATAGCATTCAAATTGACCATAGGGAGAAGAATGGGAGAATTGCTATATAAACTGACGAACTACAAGATGTAGTTGCTTCCCTTCTACCGTAGGCGTCCCTGTCCATTCTATCACTCGACAGTGAATACGGTATAACGGTGAAATATTCAAACGTTTTTATACGCCCATATTTTCATGTGGACTTATATTGGCGTCGCCCTTGTCCGGAGTCAACAAAATCTTCGTGGACACTCTACAGGTCACAATTCTTATCCGATTTTGACAAAACTTGACATATAGGTACATCCCCAAAAGATCTCGGTTGCTTTCGATATTGGGATGTATCGGATCAAAACTTTGTGGATTATGGGCCCCTAATTTTACGAAAAATCACGTTTTTAGCTCTGGATACTATCCGATTTTGATGAAACTTGAAATACATGTTTATAACCCAAAGAACTTGGTTGCTTTCGATATTCATGCATTTTTCGGACCAATTTTAACGAAATTAGAATTCAATTAACATTACGGTTATACATGATTAAGCTCCATTTTCGCAATTAACTTTGTAATCGTCAGTTGATTGAGACAGTGTCTGTATAGTTTGACAGCTTTTTGACAATATAAATTAATTTATATTACAGTCGTTTTGCCATGTTGCCTTGTTTTGATTTACAATTAAAGGGCCATGGTTTACTTGCTGGTTTATAAGAACATGTTATATGAAGTTTCGGAAATTGAGATCCATGGAATCTATTTGGGAAAATAGTTAATAAACAGTGCTAGGTCAGACATTGACACATTTTATCACATAGGATTTCGGTAATAATGAAAACAAATTCGAAACTATTGCACCATATATATGTACGATTATTTCCTGCTATTCACATTATAATACTTTTAAGTAAATTCACCATTTTCTGTTCATGAATTGTTTGGTAGTCAGAAAAATTTTCCTTTTTTAAAATGTAATTATCTCCCCTGTACCTTAACCAATGACGCCTTTTTCCTTTCTTCCTCCTGTTGACAAATAAGGGTCATATTTTAAAATCTAAAACAATATTTATTAGTAGGTTTATTAATACAGAACTATATTTTATAAGAGTTTATTTACGTTTGGTGTGGAAAAACAAGTGTTTTGGCAAGGGTAAATGCCGAATCAGAAATCTTAGGTCCATACGAATAAAGTTGACTCTTCTCTGGCGAACCATCAAAATATAATCTGCTCCCATATAATATGTCTTCGGGGCTCTCATGAAATAACCAAGCCACTATCTTTAACAGTACAGCAATCATGGTAGGCCTACATTTCCATTCCTACAAACAATAAATGGGTATAATGCCTTTATGCTGAAATTCAAATACAAGATCAAAACACAAACCAAGCACCATTTTGACTTCAATCTGACAATACATCCGCAACAAAGATTTACTTTCAATCTGGTCTGTATATTATATATTACCATAGGCTAAGACCTATTTATATTCTATTTTCTTATTTGTGGTATTGCATCGACTTAGTGCATTGTATAGTTTCTTTGTAATTTGGCTGATGTCCCTCGCATAATACATTTAATCGTAAATCAATATGATCATTATAAGACTACAGTACTTGTCAGCTTATAAAGTTCATTCATATTCAATTTAGCAAAATTTTAAAGAAAGATCAATCTCCGAGGAATTTTTGGAACATCTTCTATTAGCTCCAGACAAAATGGAGTTTTAACATGGTGTTAAAAATGTCCACTGGATTCATAGGTGGTTGACTGTCCTTTTTCGAGCGGAGCATGATAGTGTTGGTAAGGTCCATAAAAGGAGACTTTTAGGAACAGGAACAAGGTCCCGGGCGCTTGTTGTTGTTTTTGGTGAGTAATATCTATTCTTAAGGCCACCTCAAGATTTGGTCAAAGGTCACTAGATATAAACAAACCTAGTCCTACCCCTAACCCTATCCGTGGACCTAACCCTTACGCAAACCCTACTCTACAATCTCGTTAACAATTACCCGCCCTAGACTTTTTCTTATCTCAGCGATATATTTTGCCGTTTTTGGTGACAAGGTTTTAGTAAATGAAAACGTTCATGTAGTCTCAATTTCAAGATGGCCGTGATCCCGTCTTTGTGGAATACGTCATTGCTAAACACACAGAATCCGATGACCGAGCAGTAAAAGAACACAAAATTTCTAAAACATTGTAACCCTAACCACTCGAGATAAAAGCTAATCTAAACGGAATTGGTGTTTAATTGAATGAGCCACATATTTCTATATAAAAAGGTAGGGGGGGGGGTCAATTTCGCAACTATATATAAATATATACGTATTACTCAAGACTTTTATTTTTAGTCCTGCCACTAAATGTAACATTTGAACGAACGGTAGTCAAGACACGACCTTTCACGATGCTCACACTCTATAAATGTTAAGTACCATTTGAATGTATTTTCTTAAATTCCTTAAGGAGTGCCCATTATTATTAAATTCAGGTGCATGTGCCAGATTTTATTTCGTTTCAGTTAAGAAAAGTAAATGATGGCATACTTACCTAAACATAGAAGTATAATGTCAACAGTCGTTTCATTTCTTTTGCGCAGTAGTTCGATTTACCGCCGAGATCTCTCGGTGATTCTAGATACAAGACACGAAGTTAAGAACGATGTTGATTTGTTGAAATCGCCCAAATCGTGAATTCGGACAAGTTTTAGGAATGGGTGTGTTATGGCCCACGGTTTTATAATGACGTTTACTGTCGCGTCTAAACTTTTTCTCGACCATTTTTCAATAATATGAGGAGAGCAGGGCGATATAGCATACACCACCACGACAAGCACATAGCTTTTATTGTCTCCACTTGAACAATAGCTTGGAGAAAATACAGCATAATTTGTTTGCAGCTTCAAAGATCATATTGTGATTTCAGTACGTCTTACGATGGACTGGGAAGAAACATGACTATATAAAAGTTGGGGGAAAGATAATCTTGTAGAGTTACATAAAGACAATGAATGGAATGAATTGAAATGGGGTTTAACGAGCTGCTTTTCTGCACCTACCGGGCACGTGAAGAGGGGAGACACGGTTTAAAAGGGGGCAGCGGAGTAATCGATTCTCAATTGTTATAAAATAGGTACCATAGGTTACCCAAATAGATACGCAAACATACGTGGTACATCGGGGTCATGATGGCTAAGTGGGTAAGACGCTGCATTGGCCGAGAAAGTACATCCAGATTTACCGTCGTCTTTCCCACTTGTCAGTGATGCAAGGCGGAGGGTCTGACAAGGACAGCTGCCCAGTCGTTCGGATCGAGCACAAAACGAGTCCCCGTGTTCACATTGGCGTGCAAATAACAGATCCCTTGACAGTTGGAATTCGATATAAGTGTAGGTCGTAGTGCCGCTATCCGAGCAAAATTTCCCTCGTGGCACACTGTATGGCATAGGCTTATGCTCGTCTTCATTTGCCCAGTTCGGAGGAGAACGGTAGGACGTTAAACCTCATTGCATTTACTTTCTAAGTGGTATACACCGAAGGAACCAAGTTTGGTTTATACTTAATCAGACACATTTTAAATATCAACATCTTTCAAATACCCCGCTTTCAATATTCTCATATTTTTTGTTCAACTATTTATTTTAATTTTCTCTACACACGAAGTAAAAGCAGTCTGGAAGACGTAATAAAGCCATCACGAAAATGATTACGTTTAGAATGAAGTTTTAGCGCACGTGTGTCATTAAACCTATACCATAAGTACACAGAATAACAGTTAGAACAAAATGACTTCACACCCCATTCAAAAGTTTGTCGACTTTCTTTGATGTAATTGTAATAGTGCTGAAGTAATCTATCTTTTTCTTACTCTAATGCCAGAATAAATAAAGGCCCATCTCGTCCAATCACTACACGTAAAGGTGAGAGAGCGCGTGAACTTTTGAAGAGGAAATAACTCTGCGGTATATATGTAGTGAACTTTTTCTATTCATTTAGTATGTCTACATCAGCGTTTTGTTTACTTTTTGTAAGGATGCTAATTCGACCTTGAAGATGTAAATGCATAATTTATGTGTTATTTGGGGCTTTTTGTTAACTTTTTTTCATAAGATTTCACTATATTTACCACATATATCTTTCTGTAAACACCTTTTGTTACACTGCTTGCTAACTGTTTATTGTCATTATTTTACAAAATGATAAAAAATAAATGCTCAAGCGAGGCAGTGTATTGTTACCCTTTATAGAACATCTGAAACAATTTAAAAGAGAGATCCTTTTCATTTTGTTTCTATCTTATTGATGGGGTGGATGATTATCAAGGTCTACGTACTTAAGTAGTACCGGTATAAAGAAATTTTCACATTCTTGAATTGTTCACCTTGTTGTAGCACACCTTGTTGTAACACACTTTGTCTCGGTCGTGGTACATATATAATACTGCTAAATGGTGCGAAAGCTTTGACTTCAATAATTGAAAAGTATACTTTGTTGTAAATTTGTATTATACCATTGGACTGATGATACCCCGTTTACAGATCGTTCTATCTACTAGACCCGACTTCTGAAAACTAAGCACGACGCTCCAGTTAGTTATATGTATTGGATAGTGTTGAAGGATTCCGAGGCTGGATCGTATTCAGAGCCAAAGTTGCCATCATGGTCCTCACTGTCGTTTTCTGTCTGCCTTCGAAATGGTTAAGTGTACCAAGAGTATTAAATGGGCTAAATCTTTTTGAATTAACTCCAAAATTATTGGGTTAATCTGCGTTATTTCTATTAGCGATACGACAGGCTAATTATTGTTTCGAAAGATTAAGCGAAAGTCTTCCATTTTGTAATTTTAGTTCAAATTTCGACAGCGGGTTTCGACTGTGGAACACAAAATCGGTTGCATCTCGACACTGGTTTTAGCTATAGAAAAAATATATTTTAATAGACGGCAAACTATCAAAAGAAACTGTTTTATCTTTTGTTATTCCGCAAGGATCGATTTTAGGCCCAATACTGTTTATTTTACACTTATCAATTATTAGCAATATTATTGATAGATATAATCTTAAATTTCACTTATATGCTGATGATACTCAGCTATATATTTCTTGTAACCCACAATATCCATCTTCTTTTGAAATATCTAAACAACAGCTTGAAAACTATGGATGTCTAAGAATTTTCGTAAATTAAATGACGATAAAACAGAATTTCTTCTTTCGGGATCGAAATATCAATTAAATAAACATGTGAAGAGTACAGGGGAAGAACGATCTAAGTCACATTTTTGTCTTTTCGCATAAAAGGCAAAACAAACTTTTGGACGAAAATGCTTGATGCGAACAGAACAACGAGTGGGTTTAATTACAACTTCAAAGCTATCTTTAATACGAATCATTATACCAGTACAACAACTGACTTCAACTTTTCAGGCAAATTAAGGTCAAGTAAAGGGTACGATGGACGTATTTGTCCCGGGGGGGGGGGCATTTCAGAAGGGCCTTGATTCGATGTGACTCCGATCGTTTTTACCTGAAATTGATTGTTCCACCGAAAGCTTATACAATTTGCTACCAGATGGCTCCATTAACTGGGATTCGTTGAAAAAGTGACTTAGATCGTTTTTCCCCATGTACCCCGTGTACTCATGTACAATCTAACTTATTCCTTATTATAGGTGATTTTCAGATTAACCCTACTGCTTTTAGACGAAATATTGGTGCAGTGTTTGATAATTGTATGAATATGGAAGCACAAGTTGATTATATCTGAAGTTTGTTATATTAATAACCGCAATGTTAGTAAAATACGAAACTTTTTATCAAGAGATGCAACACAAACTCTTATTAACTCCCTTGTGACGTCAAGACTCGATAATTTTGACACTCTATTAGCTGGCTTTCCCCTTACCCTTAAACTTATTGACAAACTTCAACGAATACAAAATACTGCTGCCAGATTAATAACCTTGACGAATAAAATACAAGTATAACCCCTGCTCTCTTTCAGCTGCACTTGTTGTCCATTAAATGTTGAATAGATTTTAAGATTTTACTTTTGACTTTCAAATGCCTTCATAATTCAGCCCCAAAGTATTTATCTGAACTTTTAGAATTATACACCCCAGACAGAACACTACGTTTTTCTGATAAATTACTTATAAAGCCAAAAATTGTAAACCTTTCTGGTTACGGGCACGTTCTTTTAGTTATCAAGCGCCTATTTTATGGAATCAATTATCTTTTATTATTCGAATTTCATCATCATTAGCTGATTTTTAAAAAAAAAAAACAGACTAAAACCTTCTTATTTTTAAAGGCTTATAACAAATTTTAACACCTATTATTTTGTCTATTGTAGTTCTTGTATGTATTTTTAGAAATAATTGCTTATTTAATGTATTTTTAACATTTTTAATGTTATTTATATTTTGAATATATGTTTTTGTTACACTGTAAAGTGCCCGTGAACACATCTGTGAAAGGGGCGCTATATAAATTTTGTAATGATAATAATATTTTCAACAGAGGGAAATTATCCTTCAACAACATCCCAATATATCGAAAACAAATTTTTGACTGAAAGCAAAGAGATCTAGAACTATACTACCAGGTATTGTATTTTTTGACAACCATAATTTGGGATCAAAACGAACGCTATTCACCGTTGATACAGTTGTGTTTAAAAAAAAGTACAAGACTATTTGCGCAATAAACTACGAATCAGTAGACTGTGAAAATCTAAATATTAGAACCCGAGACCACTGATTGCCACCCCTACAGTTTGTAACATTTCACTGGATAAAACTTAAGTGTATTTAACGTGACATCAGGGAAATATTTCCTTAAAAGTGTGTGTGTGTGTTAGTTGTATTTTACGTCCGCTTCCACCGAGGTGATATCGCACATTACTTATATAGTAGAACTCTTACCTGTACAAGAACACGTGACCACGTTTTGAGCGGAGCGTGGTTGGGGATAATAATAGTGTGACACGACTAGTACCTACATATAGTTAAACGCTGAACCGCAACAGGTAGGTGGTTAGTTTAACTTACATCTTATAGCTTATATATATATATATTTCTACCTCAATATCACATAATTTATAAATGAAATGAATGCAAGAAGTTTTAAGTTTAATATAATTGAATTTGCATGTCGGCGGTTTATTGTTATCTAGAAATAATTTTATTTCACATATTAAGCGATATTAGATAATGTTCAGGGTTGAATCAAATTCCACTCTGGCGATCGTGTTTTTTATCAAGTGTAGAAATAAACACTGACATACGATAATGGTTCCGATTAGGAAGTATAAAATATACTGTATACACTCGCTTCGTTTTTATATAAAAACAAAATATCAACAACCCGTCAGTTTACTTCGTCGTAATTGATACTAGAATGATTTTAAGAGATTTTTGTATGTACTGCAACTCTGATGTGATATTGTATCTGGGTTCGTCTTCAACTTCGAATTAACATGTTTATGATTCCCTGTAGCTCTACTAATTTTGGTTTAACTTGTAATTTATTTAGACAATCAAAATCTGTAGATTGATTTCTTTGTTTTTATGGTAAATTGTAGATAGGGTTCTTATCTGAAAACACTATTTGTAAACAATAGGGTAATTTTGACTTATGTATGCTCGATTTTATTTCGATTAAATTTAATCGTATAGGTATGAATACTTTAAAACCAGATTGGTCTTTATTATGTTACAAAAAGATGTACTTCATAATTTTATACATATATTTCTATTATTGATTAAAGGAATTCATTTAAAAATTACACTGCACCTGCAACGACGCTAAAGCTTCCAATTTACTATCAATTTGTATGCTTTTTATAAGTTTATTATATTTGAAAATCGAATCTATTTGTATTGAAAGGTAATTTAATTTTAAGTATTACACCATCTGTTATAGTTATTGTGTAATGCAGATTTAAACAGTTTTCGTTGTATAATGGCTGTTTATTTTCACCACTCACTGTAATCTCCTAGTCGATAGTCGTTAGTCGCGTATAGACCTTTTTATGCCCAAAGAGACAGAGAGAGAGAGGGGGGGGGGGAGAGGGTTTAACATCCACTCGATGCAAACTAGGTCATGTCGGGGCGAACATATCTGTCAATTTTATTTACTTGCGCGTTGGGGTCTTTAGCAGTGGGGGGGAAACCGGGGGACCCGGTGAAAATCTACGAGGTTGGACAGGTGACCCTATTCCTTGTCACGTGCAAGCGAAGAATCGAAACCACACAACTTGACTCAATGACAGACCTTAAAACTCTAAGACCATCCCCCTATCCCACCCCTTATGCTAACATGCTACAGCTTTATGCAATACAGTTTCGCTTCACTGACCTTCTATATTAAGTTATCTGTGAACAAATTTATAGATTGCACAACCGTAAGTAGAACCTTGTACCCGGATAGAAGTTTTTTTGTGAAGAATTTAGTTTAAATACATTAAGGTTTGGCGATTATGTGATTTTTTTAAGAAAAAAGACTATCCCTATTAATAGTCTCCTAGGACGACGTCGCCTCTATTGACACAACAGCCTCCAACATTCTTTACATTTTTCTTGAAATAAGAAAAAATATGACAAGTTCAAGTAATTATAAGTTAATTATTCTGCTTTTATTGTTTTGAAATGACAGCAGCTTAATTATTCGTATATCTTTTGTTAAGAAAATTCCTTGGAGATTTTTCGTAATGTGAATAAGAAAATCTTGTGCCATGACAGTTATATTATTTAGTAATAAAACAAATTCCATGCTAATCTTTTTGAAGACAGTAAAATAGTAAGTTATGGCATGCTGCCGTTTATTGCATACTTAAGTAGCTATTTTAATTGTGGCGTGGGGATTGACGATTTATTAATTTTGAAGTCTCAGTCATTTTAACGTGATGGATTTTGTAAGAGATGAAGGTGCATATTGGAGATCTTTAATTTTGGACATTTAAATGTTATATAAATCATTAATTTGTCACTTTTTTACTTGACAAGGCCGTTACCAATTTCCTAGTGAATCCAATGGGTGTGATTTTCAACGGCCTTGAACGTATAATCGGGACTTCGGTCATAACTACGCCCAGAAAAAAGCAATTTGAGTTAGTTTTTCAATTCCTTGTTATCTAAAAATTATTACCGGAATCGTCAGCTGTTTATCTGAATTTTACATAGTGCAGCATTTATTCACGGTCTGAAAATTCAGTTTTTGATTGATTGACTCCGGAATTTTCAGATGTCCGTCTGATTAAAATACAGGGCCCCGATTCACGAAATCTTAACTGGAGATAAGATCCAAATTTTAGTAGATATATACTTCATTTTTGATTGGCTAAGCACTAAAATTAATCAAATATTATCCAATCAAATAACTAAAATTTTGATTTTCTTTTAGTTAAAATTTCGTGAATAAGACCCCAGATCTATATTGCCTTTCGTTTTGTATGATTTCGATGGTCGCCACTACATTAAGTGTAGTGTACACAAGTAAAACGAAATTTTGAACTATCAAAAACGAAATTTGTGTTTAATCCGACTGTTCTTTTGTCGCAATCAATAAGACTCAAATACGTTTGAATGACGGATAGTTTAGGCTTGATTATTAGTATGGAAAGTGTCTATAATCCCTCGTTAAAGCCATTTTCCCTACAATTTGTCTTTTCGTTTGATATATTTGTTTATTCCAAAAATTAAGCTGTCACAAATGCCAAATACCAGAAAAGATATTTAATTTGTCATTAGAACATTTTAATTATGACAAATTTCATCATCTTCTTGGGTCATTTCAGTTAATTGTGGACGGTTTCATTCTGTTTTATGGCATCCTATTTTAACGCTTTGTTCAGATAATGTGTCGTTTGACGTTATGATAATGTTGTGCATTACTGCATCATAAAGACTTTGATTCAGCCATGCTGATCCCATCTTTGACACAGGATATTATTATATTATTTATCACTTTTAAAGTTTCTTACCTATCATTATGTTATCATTATACATATCCATTTTAAGCGTCTTAAATTAGGCGTAAATTTTTGTGATGGCTGATATTCCCTATTTTTGTGATATCAATGGGGTGGCTTGTTGCACTTTACAGGTTTGTGAGACATTTTTCTCCATCACTGGATTTTAAAGAGGAGTTGATAGGCTTCTCAATATGGCCAAATCAATGCGCAATAGACTACATGTATTTAACCAATGCGATTGTATGTGATAAGTGGGCCGGTAATCTTGTCTGAAGTCCGTAGGTAGCCTATTCTATTGGCGCCAAACTGGCACCGGTTATTGTACAGTTGACCCACAAATACCGAACAAAGAAATGATGGGTTGGGCTGGGGCGAAAATATACGTTAAGAAATGTAGAGAGAACATTGCGACTTTATTTAACCATTTGTACGTGGTGGTATTAATGTGATTATTCTAAGCAAGCGGTATTCAAATCAACACATGACACACGGTTAATCGGTCGTTCGTCTACAGTTTTATTCTGAAATATATTTTTTCTTACTATGAATAATTGTTCTCATTATTTTTTTTATTAAGATACATTATGGGAGATTAGATACAGAGCTGGCAGCCCTCACTATAATAATTAAAAATTAGATACTGTAACAGGAATTTGCTGAAAATTTCAGTCAGATTTAGTAATTTTGTATCGAGATTTTAGCAATTGAATTTCGAGCCTAGCCTAGATCATCATTACTTTCTACTAAAAACGGTACGATAAAAAACATATTCTCGATTTTCCCTTTTTTATTTTAATTATTAATGGATGTTAAGCAGTAGATAGGTTTGTAATCCAGTAAATATCGCAGGCTTGCGAAGCTACCGAGAGTTGAATATGGTCTGGATAAGTTAATTAATGTCGAATTAATAATTTAGATGACATCTCAGGCCTAAAGAAAGACGTGCAAATGGCAGATTTAGCTCTTGCATAATGTATGTTTTAAGCGTTAATTTATAATTATAATACTTTTCGAGTAGCATTGGATATTAAAAGGGCATTTGTATGAATATTTGTGCATGAATAAATCGGCTACAAATTTTGTTATAAAGATTCCATACTATGCTATATGGTCATGCCACATAGATAATCTTACACCAAATTAAGATCTTGGTGAACAAATTACTACCCCTTTAAATGTTATACTTTTATATTTGATACGGACCGTCGCCTTGTATGCCAATGTTATGTTC
Source organism: Patella ulyssiponensis (assembly GCA_963678685.1). Classification (NCBI taxonomy): domain Eukaryota; kingdom Metazoa; phylum Mollusca; class Gastropoda; family Patellidae; genus Patella; species Patella ulyssiponensis. The sequence continues at coordinate 19,908,257 of OY783232.1, forward strand.
ATTATCTCTTCATTGAAATTCAGACGATTTCTTTATTTCATTAATGTAAACTATTTCATCTTGTTGTGATGTTAAGTAACGCGAAAATATAGATAAAGTACAATAAAAGTGTTTAAATAAAGACCCAAGTCTGATGATATCTCTGTGGAATGTGATAGCCTCGACAAACGAAGCGGTGACAAGCTGAATAATAACATACATACATGTAATTCGTATATTAACCGAATATGTTGTCCAAATTTCACTGCTAATGGGTCAGTGTATTCAATCTTGGTTCATTTACCCAGTACAAAGTATATTTGACCCAATTATTATTTCTTTATACACCGTCCGTACTTTCGGCGACACTCTCTAAGCATCTTTTTAAGTGACACTAATGGCTATATTTGTTATATTTTCAGAATACAAAAAGATTACAAAATTGGATTATTCCTGTAATATATATAAACCAAATTAAGGACGTTTCAAAGAAGGAAGCGGTTTGACGAATCCATCGTGATCCGAGAGTTTGAATGTTGTAATTAGTAACTTGAAAATCAATATTTTGATTTGGTGATATTTCAACCTATTGAGTGATAGCGACACTTCATTCTGGTTTTATTTTTAAAATGGATAACAACGGTTTTCAAAATCTAACCGGTTCCAGTACCGTGTGGGTAGGAAACAATCCATACCTAGTAACACCTTCTGGTATCATCCCATTAACAAGTGGGTTATCTTCTCTTTCCCTCGGACCAAACCAGATGACAGTTCCACCAGTAGCAGCAGGAAATCAAGGAAATCAATATTACGTTGTGTCTGTACAAGAATCTCCTACAAAGACATCTCCACCGATACTAAACAATCCACCGATACTAAACAATCCACGCACTGGGCTTGGTCTATATAATGGAGGGCAACTTACGGCCAGTACCCCAAACTTGGGATTCAATACAGGTATAAACAACTTTAACAATCTTCAGTATCAACCCCAGCAGTTTGGCCAACCGAATGAATCTAATTTTACTCATGGGCTTCCCGGCCAGCCTTATACAGCAGCCTTATTCAGTGGACTTCCAAAACAACAGATGATGACACCAAATGGGTTTTTCGCTCATCAAAATGGTAACGATAATCCACAATATATATCGAATTTAACAAATGGCAACCCTAACCTCTCGCTTAGCCAACGCACTTCAACAACAAGTAACCAATCAGACCATCTACCTCTAGTTTCTCCCAGTCTTTCAACTTCCAGTATGTCAATGCAAAGTGAATCTTCATATGGCGCCACGTCTAGCCCTGATACTAGTCTAAACTGTGTCTATGACAGCTCTGATACACTTACCTCAAACGACACAACCCAATCACCTCAAGGATTGTCTCGATCAGATTCTCTTTCAAGTGCTAAACGAACGTCCGTTGGAGAAGTTTTTGATTCCAATGTCAGCGACCCGAATAAACAGATTTATGCACCAGTTCCACCGTGCTATGAACGACCTATTAACAAAGAGTGCTGCCTGAAATGTGGTAAGAAAGTTTACGCCATGGAAAAGCTTGGGCCTGTTAAGGATTGCTTGTACCATAAATTTTGCTTCAGTTGCGTCGTTTGCGGAACCATCTTAAATGTGAAGAATTATCACGTTAATCCGAACGATCTTGAGGATGTCAATGTTTATTGTACAACACATGTGCCTTCAAATAAGAGTGTTTGTGTTGATGCTGCATCTGTGTCTATAAAAGGAGCCCTGCGTGCCCCCAAACTGAATAAAATCAATGAACAGATTCGTGGTGGACCAGATGCTATGAAAGGAAACAAAATAGACGGAGAATCAATAAGTGTTAAAACGGCGATGAATGCTCCCCGCCGAGAACTAGAATCTGAGAAAGTGAAATATTCAGGTCATACGTATAACTTGGACGTCGAATCTCTGGGAATGAAACATGCGCGGAATGTGCCCGTTACCAATCTACAGGCATCCAACAAAGCCCGGGAATCAGCATGGCAGCGCAATGGGCGTCAAGTTGAAGGAGTTCCTCCATTAGATGTTATCCGCTATGACGCACCTGCTCCAGAGTACGACTATGACAATACAACTAGAAGATACTATTATACCAATTCGTAAATTGTGAAAGTGAATGATCTTAGATCCCTCTGATCCAAAAAGACGTGACTATGTAATGGTGGCAGAGTTCCTCCATTAGATGTTATCCGCTATGACGCTCCTGCTCCCGAGTACAACCTTGACAAAACTACCAGAGGATACTATTATACCATTCGTAAATTGTGAAAGTGCGGGATCTTAAATCACACTGGCAGAGATGGGAAATCATTGAAACTTTCTTTTTTGGGAAGGTGTCTTTTGTGCACCATTCGAGATAGATAGAAGACAAGCGTGATTACGTATTTTGTGTTTACCTGATATCTTAAATATTATGTTATAGATTCGGTTATGGGAAATTTAACTAACGATAACTTGTAAAGCATGTGTGTAACCGCAGTGCTCTGGTCCTATTTGTTATAATAACTAAGCTTAGATGATCCTAGATTAATGGATAATCTTAATAATATGGCAGCTGATATATAATAATATTTGTATATTATATCTTGACAAATATATATCATATTTATAGGTCAATCCCGGTTTCAATAAGTAAATATTGAATAATAAGTATATGATTGTTAATTGAATAACATATAATGAACCGCCGAAGAAATTTTTAACAATTTGGTGAAATAGCTATCATCGTTATCATTCTGCAATAATCTAATCTAATCTGATCGGAAAGTCATGTGAATTTAACAAGAAGAAGAATCACTATAGACCCAAACCATACAACTTTTTTTAGATTTGGCAATACACATTCTTACAAAATGCAGCTGGTGGTTTCCGTTTTAAAGACATCATTTCTGAAGTATTTAGAATTTATTTGGTGGTTGATTATTGATTAATTATAGCTTTACATGTGTAAATACACATACATTTTATCTTGTAAAAACTAATGTAATGTGCCATACAGTAACTGAAATAATGTAGTTTGTATTATTAGTTTTATTACTCCTAGATTAAACATACATTATGCAAGAGCTAAATCTGCCTACTGCAGGTCTTTCTTTAGGCCTTAAATGTTTGTTAAATTATCAGCCCTCGGTGGCATCGGATTTCTCCGATATTAAATAGATTAGAACAGTTCAGCCATATTTTGATTTAAGCTAAAATGGAGGAGCGAGACTTAGTTTCGAACAACCAGTATGGTGGTTGGAATTATTGCACATGCTTCAAAGGCTTATAGAGTAATTTGATTGTATAAAGGCAATATAGTAATTTGATGAACTAATTTGAATGAACTTTTCAAATTATTCATTTTACACTATCCCTTTTCGAATTAGTATAGTAAGAATGGCTAGCTCTTTATCTAAATCTTAAATAATGTATCTTTAATGATATACTGTATCTACATGTTGATGTTAAACTTTATAGTAAAGATTATATAGAGTAAATATTACTTTACTAATAAATATTTAAAGCCAATTACAATATGCGTCAGTAGAAAGTAAAACCTGGTGATTTAAGCTTCGTTGGTTACGATAAACCTGTCGGACATGGCCATAACAACATTAAATGTCGTAAATGTCTTTCTGCGAACATAAAATTAGTTTATGATACTGATTATAAATTCACCAAGGTTTTCATATTGGAATATAAACCTGGGTGTAATTATCTCTATGATCTCCAGGATCGTTATTTTGGATATTAACTGCCTGTGACATCACCAGCTATTATCTTTCGTGTATTCATTAGAATCCGAAGTATCAGAATAATGTGGATTAATGCTGTTGGAATTTCAATTTTATTGTGGAAAAATCGGAAAACCATTACGGCAGTTTGGCTCGCTTCTATGAATTCGTCACCAGGCTCCGTCGATTGCATGTTGATGAATGAAGAGGCAGGTTTAGGATCATGTGACGTATTTTCGTAGTAAACCGCACTCACGTGTATATTAACCTACCAACTAGAGGACTAATCCAATTTGGAGAAAGATGTGCTTTTGCTGTTAATCCCCCTTCGTTTGTATGCCTGATATAGACCCCTCACCCCCACCCCCCACCCCCAGTTGTTTGCATTAACTTCATTTCCAGTAACCTCTTAGCGGTCTATATTTAACAATTTATACATTTAAATATGTATCTTTCTCCTAAAATGTACTGATCGTTTTTTAAACAAACAGTTATTGGTGTAAACTCATCGCGACTAAAGCAAAGGCAACGTGTATAACAATAACGAGAGACAAGCGGTTACATATATGTATACCTTTATGATTAAATTTAGTGGACCCCCCACGGGTCCTGTTCATGGTCCACAACACATTAAGTTACACAAAGGGCTGTAAACGAAAACAAAACATTTAAGTCCTTAACTTGTATCTATTGGAGAAACTATCATAAACAACCATAATGTATGTTTTGTTAATAGTTTATAATGGTTCAAACTAAAGTAGAAAATAACAAGTCGATTATAAAGTCAGGGCACCTTACAAAGTACATATGGTTTTAATAGTTTTATATAAGTTATATTCATGGTTCAACTGTTATGTTGACTCTCTAAAGAGAACTTAAGGTTAATTCATTATTAACATTCTTACTGTTCACGACCAAAACAGGTCAGTTTTAATTACACACTAACTGACGGTAATTGGCTGATTGGGACCATGGCTGATTGGGACCTGGCTGATTGGGACCAGATTTGTGGCTGACTGGGACCAGATTTGTGGCTGATTGGGACCAGATTCTTGGCTGACTGGGACCAGATTTATGGCTGATTGGGACCATGACAAGGCTTATTCGGACCATTACTTAAATGCCGCGAGTATTTAAAATATGTTTGCATATTTTCGATAATAAGACAGCTATGGCAATAAATAGTGTTATTAGTCACAAATAATAGTGTAATTAGTGATTGACGGCTTCAATACAAATGAGCTAAATCACAGAGAATATACTTCACATTCTTGGCTGATTGGGACCAGATTCTTGGCTGATTGGGACCATGATCAGACCAATGATAAGAGTGTTTTAAATATGTTTGCATGACAATAAATACCACCCAGTATTATCAAATTGTAACCCAATATCAAATAGCCTCATATCGGTATTATTACTGCAATGAATGCAATATTTTGTAATGAATGAAGCTGAAATAATGACAGACAAATATTGTTCTTTGTATAATATTTTACTTAGTAAATATCATTTTATTTCGGATTTCCGTTATGCTACTGTATTGCTAGTATTAGTTTTCAAATTTTTATGACCTATTGAAATTAGCATAAATTGGTTTAAACAGTATTTCTAACATATAATTATACACAATATATAGGCTATAATGGAATCCAAAACAAGCTATGAAGTTTATAAAATAAAATAAAAATGGTCTGTTTAAATTGTATAAAACGTATAATAATTTACATAAGATTAATAAGATAATCTCTGTTAATATAGTAACTGTGACATAAAAAAAATGGAATATAAACATAAGTAACGCAGGCCTACAGGCGCCTACATTAAAAAAAGGCACGTAATTATAGTCACGCTATAGATATAAAACTCCTTTAATTTATATTAAACTTAATTCAATATCAAAACCTAAGTTTCTAGTATTTTTTAATCGTGTGGTCCGAATCAGCCTAGTGGTGGTCCCAATTAGCCAAGAATGTGGTCCCAATCAGCCAAGAATGTGGTCGCAATCAGCTTTGACTTTTGTCCCAATCAGCCATGGTCCCAATCAGCCATGGTCCCAATCAGCTTGGTTTCTAACTGACGACTGGACTGGCTGTAATATAGTTATAATATACTAATTTAAGTATGAAAGTAAGTGGCGTATATTTTTATAATAAGTCGAGAGATTAGATATGGTATATTTTGAAACAAGAATAGAAAATTGGAGTTTGGCCACAGTATTTTGTTTCTTTTCGACCCCTATACGAACGAGATATATCCCAACTCCCGCCTCCGCCACAACCACGACGATATGCTCTACATATCAAACGTCCTGTTCAACTTCTTAACACTGTCCGGTTGAAGGACGTATGTGGCTAAGTGGTCTAACGAATATGCTTTATATCACAAGGTCTGTCATTTAATCAAATATTCATAACCCAGGTATCTACGACACAAGTAATAACCCACGTTTCTTTGTCTAACCTCGAATTTTTTCTCGAGTCCTTTGTATATGTTGAGTAGACATTACCCATCTACGTCTCCCTATCCCTCTCTCTCTCTCTCTCTCTCTCTCTCTCTCTCTCTCTCTCTCTCTCTCTACGAGGTTAAGTTAATGTTTGGGGGCTTTGGATCATCAACCATAAATAGAGAGATATATGAAGATCCGATAGAGCGAAACTGCCATTTTGTCAGATGTTTAGAACCCTTACGTGTACGGGACATGGAATATGGAGTAGTTCAGGTCTTCTGCCTAACCCTTTCTCCGAGTCATTAGTTTATGTTGAGTAGAGGTTACCCCCTCTCTCTCTCTCTCTCTCGCTCTCTCTCTGGCTGTCTGTCTCTCTCTCTCTCTCTCTCTCTCTCAATGGGTATATGGAGATCTGGTACAGTGAAACTGTGATACCTTCAAAACAAACCCTTTTTTAGTTGGTGACGTAGAAGATTTTCTACTTTTTACGAATTCCAGCCTACATACTTTAACAGGATTGTCAATGAAACTTAACAATGTTAAATGAATTGTTGACCGAATGGAATATATTTATCTTGACCTAAATGAAGGTATGCTTAATGGGGTGAGTTGATGTACCATTGTTTAAACAGGCAAGCAAATCAAGAGACCTTTACACACAATTCACGATGAATTGTTAAAATATTTGTACTGGCAAGAGTAAGAGGACGAGTAAAGGTAAACTAATTTTACAGTAAAGTGGTCATTATTGATACAATTTAAATCTAAGGCTAATTGAAAGGTGATCTGACAGCGTATTTGGTCTCATAAACCTGACACAACTAACAACTTTCAACTGACCTTCATTTTAATTATAGGAGTTAATATATTTCTTTTAGAGTAACAATATCCTTCATATAATTTGGCTGATTTTTTGTCGACATTACTATGTTGGGTGAGGTTTAAAGTAGGTTTTTCTATTTATTTACGTAGGTAAAAGTTTGCCCAGGTAATGCAGTTTCCGTCTGTTTTTCGTCGATTCCCAACAACAATGTTTTCCTTTACTGCAAGACCAGAATCATATTGCATCAAAGACTGTGCCATCCGGATCCAAGTCACATTTGAACCGATTTCACTTTTAATGACCGTGGAAAAAACAAATTTATTTATTCTCAAAATGGGACATATCTATCGTACGGTCATATTCTCCGGAAACATTTCGGGAGGGTTTGGAAATATGAAATACCTATCACCCTTACAGAAGAATGTAAGCGAAAAGTATAGACCTTCTCCACATCGCAGCTTTTATGTGAACTTATTTTGAATACACTAAGTATTTTCTTAAAGAAACGGATACACACTAACTCGTATTCGAAAACTCATTTCACACTAAACATATTTTCACGAGATTAAAACAATATGCACTGAAACCGATGAGAATGCATGCCCCCCCCCCCCTGAACTTTGGAGCAGAGAGAGGTTCACTATTGGAAGCGTTTTCTCCGAATTCTAGTGATGCATGAAAAGTGGTATGAGACTTTCTCGAATGATTGAGCAACGCTTAATGTTCTAATTTGGATTTTACGTGTTTTGTGCGAAAACACTTAAATCCAATAGACTTTATATCAATATTTATTTCAAAGTCTGTAAATGCAATGGATTTTCGCAGTTGGCTATATGGAATACCAAGCATTCTCGACGAGTGGGCTTTATTAAGAACATCTATGTTGGCCTTATGACCCTTATATCAGAGTTGAACATGTTTTGTTTAAATTCTCATTATATGTAAAAAATGGGATAAAATATGTATGATATAATATAAACGTGCGTTTAATAAATAAAACGTGCGTTTACAAAATAAAACGTGAATAACGTGAAGGAATTTTGAGAGATCTGAACAACAACGAATAAATGCCCAATTGTTTCCGTTACATTTTTTATGAAACCATAAGTAAGGTATTGATAAAAATGTCACACACTTGTGGCCATATATGTAACAGTAAACAGAGGCGCATTTAGTGCATAGCTTTCATATTTTTAAATATAATCAAATCCCTCAAACAACTGAGTCACACCACAACCATTATGAATGCGATAGACAAACGGTTAACTTACCAAAAAAGGCAGACATTATACAAATTCATATATTAATACATGAATGAAAACTCTTGCTGAAAGGCGGGGGCACTCAGGCGAGTGTTTGATTTTTTTCTAAATATCTCACTTCTTAGGAAATGTAATTATTATAAACTCAAGTGTTTTTTGAAAAGAATGTATTGTTTGATATGCTTTCATAAGCTTTCCGTACGGTAGACGTGCTTTGTTTGCAAATTGAATTTAAAATGGCAAATTCAAAGAAGTCAGATATAAAAACAACATAATACATGGTCAACACCAGAATGAACACTGAAAGTATTTCTTTATTTTCAGTTAAGATGTTTTCTACTGATAATCAACATGTTTGATTACTATTTCAAAGTTCAGTATCAATATTTTTGTTGTATCTAAAATAATATAGTATCTATTATATATTGTTAAGAAAATATGTAACATACTCGAGTTGAAATGCCGAACTAATGACCAATATGTTAAGAAATTTGTAAAGGATACCATATAGAACACCAGTACAAAAATGATGGGTCATTGAATCAGAATGATCAAATGACAATAACTATGTATGACGTATAAAAGGGTTTTGTTATTTTATAGGCATTCAAAGGGTTTAGATGTTTCTAAATGAGTAACAATTTACATTCTTATTGGCTGAGATCCCGTGTCAACACTCATTTTTCTGATATACTTAAAATATTATAGTTCAAGGATAGAACTCAGTAGAAGCATGAAATGCCTGTAGCAAGAAGGTCGATCAATTTATTTTAAACATATCTAAACAGGTACAACCAAAGCATAAGCAAAATGGTTAGAAATGCACCTGACAGTTGAACCATTATCCGTGAGCTATGGGGCCAGTGTACTTGATTTTAATAGACATACATGATATACTGTGTGATTCAGAAGAAGAAGCCTAAATTTTCTCCGCCTCACCCATATCAGGAAAATAAAATCAAGTATCACGCAATCTTAATGTCTACTACCACAGTTGGTTAAAGAGTACGAAGAGTACTGAAATTTCTAAAAAAATTTCCCTGCCCTGGTCTATGGGTTCGACTCCCAACATCATTTGAATAACCACCATCCAAGGAATATACCCATCAAATTCAGTTTACATTAACCCAAAAGAGAAGAAGTGTTACCTGTAAGGTATGTATATGATCCCTATCCACACTATTGTGACGCCAATCAATGACTTATAAAAAATCTGAATAAGCCCACAATTATGATTGAAATACTTTAACTGATTTTGGCTAAGGAAATAAAAATGTGTGAACATGTGATTATATCCCCTTTTCAGATGCTCCGTCTCAAATCTTTGTATCCGATAAACATTATTCTAACAAATTTTAATAAGTATCGCCCGAATGTAGTCCCGAAATGACCTAGTTTGTGTCGAGTGGACGTTAAACCCCATTTCTCTCACTCTCTCTTTCTCTCGCTCTCTCTCTCTCTCTCTCTCTCCCGAGTGATTTGGGGGAAGAAGTCACAAATGTGTCTTTTCTTATCCCTTTAACCAACTGTTGCGTATTGCGTATATTTATAGAAATGGCTTACGCAGTGGTTAAAATTCAAAAGGATAGTCTGAAAGCATTTTAAAACATGTTTTGAAACAGAGAAAGTGGGTCAAATATTTCTTCAAACAACAGCTGGGATTACATTTCAGTCCTCCCTTACTGCATCACATTGTAATGTTACGGTAATGACAACCACCTTTAGTGTCGTGTTGCTAATACCTATAGAGTATTAGGCCGTCATACCTGGAGCAAAGATCAAAGAGATATCCCACTCCTTGCCCACAACGTCACTTCAGGATCATTCCACAATTTAGATTCTTTGGATTATTGAAATAAGCCGCTGTATAGTAGAGCATATGATACATTTTACTAAATAAACAACCCACATACTTTTATTATCCAAAGTATTTGTTCATTCATTGTTAGTGATGTGTAAAAGATACATGACAGTATATCACTAGGTAGATCAAAATACATCACACATAAATAACATATCTCATCATCACGTCCTCCAAAAACTCCTACAAAATATAAAACTGTTTATTTGATCGTCTTAAGTTTCTATAGAATGACATTACTATCTTATCAATTATATTAATCACGGTGCACAAGGGCAATTAAATAAACATTGTAAAGGAAAACTTATAATGTGTTTAAAAGACGAAGTTGTTGTTCATAAGAAGCCATCAAAATAATTCACAAAAAGAAGAAAAATAATACAATTCGTTTTTTACCAATGCCATTCCTTAATGATGCATAATTTACGATTTAGATAGTGAGCTGGCTATTCTTGCTATAATATTTCAAAAGATAGGCTGGCACTGCCAGGCAGGATACGCCCACATTTTCGAGAGATGGATAGAGAACAAGCAATACCGAAAGTGATTTTTCCTATGTGCAAATATCGAAATAAATTAAGATCTTTGGGTTATAAAGGTTCATTTCAGTAGGCTTCAAATTCGACTGGGGATCATGTTGCTAAGTGGGTAAATGGGATAATAATTCTGACCCAAGAGGGGCCAAAAGCTAAAAAAAAGGTCATTTTTCGTACAATCAGGGGCCATAATTCAGGAAGTTACAATCCGATATGCACAAATATCGAAAGGAACCAAGATCTTTGGGTTATAAACATGCATGTCAAGTGTCATCAAAATCGGTTCAAAATTGTGACCTGTATAGGGTCCACAACCTTAATATAACGTATTTTCACACTAATCGCGTACAAACGGCGGCCATTTTGTCTGTCAATTTTGGTCCGATTTTCACAAAATTTTACCTCAATCTTTATTACCAATTAACGGTGATATAATCAAACGTTTTTTTAAATCGGATAATAATTTTGACCTCCAGTGGGACCACAAGCTAAAAAGGGTGATTTTTCGTACAATCAGGGGCCATAATTCAGGAAGTTACGAATCAATGAGCGCAAATATCGAAAGGAACCAAGATCTTCGGGTTATAAACATGCATGTCAAGTTTCATCAAAATCGGTTCAAAATTGTGACCTCTATAGGGTCCACAACCTTGATATAACATATTTTCACACTATTCGCGTACAAACGGCGGCCATTTTGTCCGTCAATTTTGGTTTGATTTTCACGAAATTCGAACAGAGCCTTCATTACCATGTAACGGTGATATAATCAAACGGTTTTTTAAATCGGATAATAATTTTGACCTCCAGAGGGACCACAAGCTAAAAAGGGCAATTTTTCGGACAATCAGGGGCCATAATTGAGGAAGTTACGATCCGATGGGTGCAAATATCGAAAGGAACCAACATCTTTGGGTTATAAACATACATGTCAAGTTTCATCAAAATCGGTTCAAAATTGTGACCTCTATAGGGTCCACAACCTTGATATAACATATTTTCACACTATTCGCGTACAAACGGCGGCCATTTTGTTTGTCAATTTTGGTCCAATTTTCACGAAATTTGAACTCAACCTTCATTACCATGTAACGGTGATATAATCAAACGGTTTTTTAAATCGGATAATAATTTTGACCTCCAGAGGGACCACAAGCTAAAAAGGGCGATTTTTCGGACAATCAGGGGCCATAATTCAGGAAGTTACGATCCGATGGCCGCAAATATCGAAAGGAACCAAGATTTGGGGGTTATAAACATGCATGTCAAGTTTCATCACAATCGGTTCAAAATTGTGACCTCTATAGGGTCCACAAGCTAAAAACATGATATTTCGTACAATCAGGGGCCATAATCCATGAAGTTCCGATCCGATACATGCCAATATCGAAAGGAACCGAGATCTTATGGAGATAAACCTATATTTCAAGTTTCGTCAAAATCAGATAAGAATTGTGACCTGTAGAGAGTCCACAAACAAATTGTGGACGGACGGACGTCCGGACGGACAGGGGCGACGACATAATACGTCCACATGAAAATGTGGGCGTATAAAAATGATAATTAAAATTTTGACAAGATGTGCCATATTATATTGTTTATTATCGCAGCAATGTAACTTGTTATTGAGACTTAGCCTCCATTCGCCAATTTTCAATTAAATCATTCCGCCATTTTTTGGAATAAAGTATTTTGATGTAAAAACTTTAACGGATCTAACAAGGGTGTCAATATATCTCTAAATTTGAATGAATATGGCACAAGTCGCGTGTAACGAGCCATACACACAAAGGAAGACACGAGATAAAAATCTGTATATCTTTTTATAAGTATAAAACTATAGGCTCTGGGTATTCAGGTTATATTATTGTGTATATCTCAAGCAAGTATCAATATAAGTAGAAGACCATTACAATAATGAAGACTATTCGAAAGCCACTCAGTCTTTGATCGTTAACTACACCCTTCATATTTCTTTAAGTAAAAACGATACATATTTTATTCAATTCATCTTTAAAGTATGCACCACTTTCTTAAGACTCTCCTCATTCGAGATTGTTTATCTACTTTATTTACATACGTCTCTTTTAATCTTTTATTTATATCTTTTAGAGGCATATATTTACTAAGTTGTCAAGTAATTTAATATAATTATGTTGACAGTTTGACAAGGTAGAAGAGATGAATATTATTAATAATTGTAGAAGCAATATAAAAGATATATAGTTGTAATAACGACTAGTTCTCAGTCAATGTGGTTTGTGTAAAACACATGTAACTGCTCTAAGAATTATGAATATATTGCTCAACTAAAATTACGTTACAGTCGGACCGCCCCCGCTTCTCAACATCTTTGGATTGATGTCTGCAACATAAGGGCTGGCTTTCATAAAACATATAGTACGATTGAAGATTTGTCTAGAATTGCGTCTAAAGCCTTGGGGTTTTACATTGAGTGCATATCGATGGTAGTCACGAAAGATTAGCCAACGAACCAATGTATTTCGTAGATTGACATAAACCTTTTTGCTTTGCAAAAGGAAGTAAACTGCATGGTGTTTTTGTCATGAGTAATTGACAAATCACAATCAGTTTTAGGTAATCATGCATGTGCGGTTTTTACAAACGGTCAAGTTGCAGTAGTTATTCCCCAAGGATCAGCTCTGATTTATGCTTGCACGCAAAAACGCTTCATAGGTATTTTTCATAACGCAGAAGATACACACTCGTTAAATTCTACCCGTAGAATAGTTGCCACACATTTAGTGCAGTTTCCTTGGACAGCAGATTCACATGCACTTTATGTCAATTGAAGCTATTGATTTCTGTAAGATTCTGAACCTAAATTTATTTCAACATCATAGGAATTCATTTTAAAGAAATAAAATGGAATGAGATTTAACGTCTATTGTGCTATAGGAATTAAATTTTTGACCGAACAGCGTCGGTTCTGCCTACTCTTATATTGAATTTCAACTGTCAAGGGTTTTTTTTACATGCATGCAAATATGTACAGTAGGAACTCGGTTTTTCGTCACATCCGAACATAATACGTTGTCCTTTACCAGGCCCTCGCTCCTACACAATTGACATGGGGGAGCCAACTCCAGAAAATCCCGCTAACTTTCTCGAACAACACCAGGATCGAGCACGGTACCCACAGGTTAGCGAATCAACGTCTTACTCGCTGAACAGCCACGTATATCTCATGTTTATTGTTCACAATTGGGTCATGAGAGTAATAGCCTACCAACTTTACAGATTGGTCAGTGGTGGTGGGTCAGTTTATATAAACTAACATCCACGTGATAATTCCACGAGATTACTACTTTAATTTGATTCTACTTGTCAATACATCTGATGACGCCACATGTTTCGTGCATTCTTTTTACCATTGGACGATTTAATCCACCCCATAGTCGGTCTTCCTATGTGTTTGGATTTATAATCAAATGTGTGCGTTTAAAGCAAAATAGTTTATTTCCAATACAGTAGCCAGACTTCCTGAGTCCTCCCATTCAGTCTCTCCTACAAACGCTTTGGCTTTAAGTTATGGCAATCTGTTAAACAAAATACCTCCATATTTTGAACTGTCATCTGATCATTTTTAAACGGAAATCAAGACTTCCAAGCTTAAACAAAAGAGCTTTTTTTTACAAATCATACCATAAAATCCGAAACTGCCTCAATAATATACCATTTAGCTAAAATGACATAAATACAGTTTATCTTTGTCGACACATTGTAATAACCATTGTTTTGATTCTACAGTCGCACTATATAACTATTAACGAGGATGAATACTATAATAGAATTGATTTATAGTCTAGTACTAAAAAAACAGTAAATGTGTCACTCAATCTTAGAAGAACCGTACAAAATGGAATGCCGTTTAACAGTATCAACATAGAGTCTATGTTTGTCTTGTGAAACGTGTAAGAATGCCAGGCACGGGAGAGTAGGCGTTCAGAAGCCACCCTGTGTCTCCAATTCCACCCCACACTGTTAAGGATTCATTGGTGTCCATGTAAAAGAATCCTTGAGCGTTTCCATGAAATTGTGACAGGTGTACTGCCACTCCAATCACTAAATGGAATTGAAATAAGTGTGTCTCCCAACGTGTACATGGATGGACCACGGTTTTTCGTCTCATCCGACACTTTTGCACTTAATGTGTACGCGGGTATATCGGTCGGTGTGTGTGTCTGTAACGTAATGTTGTAAGTATTTACTAAATGTAACTATGTAATCTTAAAACAACAAGTAAATATCACGTTTCCCGACATATATACACAACAGCTGACATTACACAAATTTACCTACAGTAATAAACTACAACAAATAGGGCTAAGCAACGACAGGATATATATAGAAAGGAAAATTACTGTTTTATTTTGTCTGCGATATCACTTTGGTGGAAGCGGACGTCAATTAAAGCTATTTCACACTCTGAATTATACGGTGCAACCAGACATTCATACGACATACCAATGGCTAGAGCAGGAGGACCGCACCGGCAGAGTGTTACATAAAGAGAGCTGTTAAAGAATTTTAGTCTGTTATAAAACCGCTTCCATAAAAAAACAAAGCGCAAATGGCAGAATGTCTCTATAGTTCCATGCGCAAGGAACAAAGTCAGACTGGGTACCTAGTCTATGATACCGTCTTCATTTAATTGTAAGTGACAAAAAATCTTTAAAGGCATATCAATTGCCAGAGTGGATAAATAATATTCATTGTTAACATGCTCTGGATTGGGTAAAATCCATTACGAATCCATGTGAAGAGGCCAACCGTGTTTAAAACCACTGTCTTCCCCATTTAAAAAATCAAAGAATCCAGACAGGAATCACCCAGCTAACGAATATTGTTGAAGTCAGAAATACATAAATTTTCCCTATCCAGGTGTCCCTGTTCAGTCGGTGATCACAAAGCCAGGCTTAGACATGGGTCTCTGGGACCGAGGACCAGGGCACTATGGTTTAGAGGGCGCCGCCGTTCATGGCAAAAAGGGAAATTTCAAATACCAGATAAAAGTTTCACGGTAATCGATCTATCGGCGCAATTGCGGAGGCTGAGCTATTCCACAACATTCTCTATGAAGTTCCACTCGGGGATAAAACGATATGAAATAATCTTTTCCTCTGAAGAGCCCAGTATTAGGGGCCAGGCAGTTCATGGAAAAAAATGAAAAATTTCAAATTCCAGATGAAAGCTTCGCGATAATCGATCTATAGGGGCGAGGGTGGAGACTGAAGTTCCACTCGAGGATAAAAGGATATGAAATAATCTTTTCGACGTGAGACGGGCCCTACAATTCTAGTCAAGCCCAGGGCCCCGCGCCGTTTAAACTTGACTTTGAATGATCATCGTGCCAATAAATCTGAATAAGTACAAACCTGTGTAGCTTAAGTAAAAAATATATTTGAACAAATCTGATTAAGCACTTCCCAGGTACCATACCTGACAATTATGGTTGTGTGCCATATGTGGTACAGTCGGTGACAATGCATATGTGGTACAGTCGGTGACAATGCATACTACAGGATGGATACTAATAACCTACATCTGCTTAATTGATCCACACCTGTTTCTTAAAGTTCAAATAGCGTTTTTTTAAGTTATATTTTTAAAACGTATTAAAACAAAGCCCTAAAATAGATTGAACCTATAAACAGTCCTACCTTGTTAAAGAATAATCCTATTAATCATATAATTCACTATTGCCAGTTGAGAAATTGGCAAAAATATCATTTTCAACTTTAAATTCAAACGTTTGAAGATGGCCGTCCATGGAGAGGAATGGGAAAACAAGGGAGGTAATTGAGTAACTATTTCCTCAATCAGCCTGTGTCACCCTTTCTAATGCCCCAAAAATTTTGCCCATGATCGTATAATAGTGAGTTGACAACCTTTTGAGCAAAAGACATAGAAATAATTATGCTTTCACTTTCTTAGAAAATATGAAATTGGAACTTTAAATAAAATGTAAAATTGGTGAATACCTTTATGATATTTTATTAATATGGATCGAATATACCACTGATATAACAGAACAACATATATTTCATATCTAGATCCAATCCAATATCTGAATTTCAAAAGATTAAGATCTTCTATAAAAAAAAAATCTTTAGAACTGCATAATCTAAAGCCCGCTAGCAGGCGTCTAGCGCACAATACACGGGAAGGCCTCAGTAATTCGATTTCCATTAAAAGGGAAACAACTCAATATTATTTGCTTGAAAATGTTTCTACAATTATACTCGAGTTGATATTTAGCTAAATGACACACAGACAATTCATAATATATCCAATTGTCTAATATTACACCGCAGATCTGTCAGTGTTCGCATCTAAAGAATTTGGTAGCATTTAGCCTATATGAAATTTGAAAAATAAATATCAAGCTTCGCTGCCTCTGACTGCAATGGCTACAATTCTCTAATTTCGTCAGATTCTCATACAATTCTGTTGAAAGTGTAGATTTCACGTCATTCCTTCTTTCATGTAGTAGGTCATCAGCTTGAATAATGTGTCCCAGGCTTCTTCCAGTTCCGGGGTCCATTGATTTTTGAGATTATTTTTTATTGCATAATTAAAATGTGGAGCCATCAACTGAAACAAAGAATACAGAAACATCATCAATACCATACGCCGATTACTCGGCAATACAAATGGCCAAATGGTTACGTAGTCTCAGAAAATAGATGGGGTGGGTGGGGATTTCTATTGCTTTTATTAAAACTTAGTGGTACGTTCACAATGAAATTTCCAGAAAGTTTAAATTAGACGTCTATTGATGTGTAAAAATGTGATTTCTTTGACAATTCCAGCAACGGTTGTTGAAATTTCAATTGGACAATATGACAAAAATACCCCTTTACTTGGGAGTTTTAAGGTGTACCACTTATAGTTAACAAAATATTCTAACATTTTAAACTGGACTTGGAACTGTTATATCAAATTGACATTTGATCACCAAGATGACAGTTTAGCTTAACCAATGAAAATCTTGATTAAGTCCGTTTTGCTTCGTCAAACTTGTGTCTTCATGGAATAGACACACGGGTAGGTCAGATTTCTAGGTATTTGCTTGGGTTCTGTCTTAGTGTAGTAAATTCGGCCTTTGGAATCTTTCATTTTACAATTTAGAATAAAGGAATGACAGGGCCCTGAATATTGTCATTCGAAACAATAACAATAATATTGTAAGAAACCTGCATGTATTCGAACAATGAAAATCAATTCATTCGAATTGCAATAACATCTCCCGAATGGACCTTTATTCTTTGCCTACAAAGGCAGTGACTGGAAATAAATCCTTCCACCCGTGCCCAAATTTAACAAGAACTATGTGACGGTGTAATCGTTTTTAAAAGGCACGACCACGAGACAGATCCCCATTTATAGAAGTCCGAAAATGCTTTAACTTCCGCAAATATGGAGCCGCTGAAAGTCTTAGAACTAGTGAGTATTGTGAGATGTTAGCAGACGAAATTTAGCCAACGAGTCATAACAAAGATGGCCTCTGAAATACCTTCTACATATACTATACTATATAGTCAAGCAGGAGTAAGAAGTTTTATTTTAATCCCTCCAAGTGCCTGTGGATGGAGTGTGTTTCTAGTTTACCAAACAACCCACTTAAGACAGTGCAGTAGAGGATTAATTTATACAAGGCAAAATGAAATATAGTGAATGGGGTTTAACGTCCTACTGTTCTGTCCGTACTGGGCTAATGAAGACGGGCATACGTCATACAGTGGTCTATGGGAAAAAAATTGCACGGACAGCGGCACTACGGCCTAGTCTAAAATCGAATTCCAATTATCAAGGAATCTTTTATGCGTACGCCAATTTAACATGCACGGGATCTCGATTTTTCTTTCCCATCCGAACGACTACACAGTTGTCATTGTCAGGCCCACCGTCTTGCATCACTGACAAGGGGGATCACGCCGGAAAATCTGGATGAAGTTTCTCGAACAACGAAGGGATCGAACGCCCAACCTCCAGCGTTTTACCCACTTAGCCACCGTGACCTCCTTTATGCAAGGCTTTAAATAGCCCTGCTATTAGGGGTACCGTTGACTCAAAATCAAAATTCGTTAGAAATGCGGTTACTATAAATCAAGTTAATCATAAAACATTTCGCGTGTTGTATATCCCTATATGTAAACGCTGCAATATATGCTTCTGTTTCTGTCTCTATGTTTCTTTTTCTTGCATATTTTTCAGTTTATTTCGATGACCTTACAACACGAGTCAGAATTAACAGAACAACTAAAAAAGTCTTAGAACGATGTTTCATTTGTGTGCTATGGAGGCCCAATAATGAAACCTTACGCCGAGCCACTATGAACATGGTTTACTCCCTCAGGGGGAATTCAATACTTGGTGAGACATTAACTTAATGAACCAAACCTTCCTTTTATAGTAACGCACAATACCCACCATCCTCCAAATAAAATCCTAAATGAAAGCAAACCTTTCTCTGCACTAAATGTTCGAGATCATAAATATTTTAGAAAGCATAAGACGTCATATATGATTGAAACTCAAATGAACTGATCAACACTGATCATACACTTGCATATGAATTCTTGAAATTGGACCTGAAAATTTTATGCTTTCAATTTGAACCTCAGTGAAGCTTAACAGATCATTGCCTTCCCAAGCTTTTTGATGGTTCTTCTACATTCATCTGTCTAAAAACTTCATTTTCCTCACAGGCATATAAACACTTTATTGCCAGAAATGTAATAGAATCATAAGTCAAGCGTATATTACTTCCCTGGCATATCTTACTTGCAATATAAATGTGAAACGAATCGAATTTTAATCCAAAATCAATGTATAGGAGTTGAAGTATACGGAATTAAAACTATATGTTATTGTTATTTTGTCTGCAACGTCTCAATTAATAATGAGAATTTCTATGACAGAAATTGGTTGATGTTGATTATTTCATGGATATAAAATCGGCCGTGGAGATATTTCATATTTATGGCATGGATCACAAATACAGCCCGATTTGAACTGAGCTTTATAGAGATAATAATGTCACAGAATTAGTAGTCTACAGGCAAATCGGCTAAAGCTTTTATGAATACCGTTCATCAATTCACGTATACGGTGAGGTTGTATTCCTTCCATAATCTACCGAAGAATATCATCCAAGATTTGATTAATTTTGCGGTTTACCATGTGCGTTTAACAAATCATGCTTAGTTAAATCCTGTTAAATAAGCATTTTTTGGGATATAATCGCATAAAGTTGTCTTTGTTACTATACATGTAATTCATTTTACTTGATACATTCTGGACACCATAATTGGGAGCCATGTATCCTCCCTTATGTAACTGTTAAAGACAATCACAGGAAAATGGTGTACAATAGAAGAGGTTGCCGGAACGCTCCGGATAATTAATTTCATTTTAGTCAATCAGAGCTTTGTTTATGATCACCATTGACGAGAGGTCGTAAGGACTCAACCGACATCTAGCCAGACGGACAGCACAAATCAGAGACTGGTACGACGTCGGCTCCTATATCCGAGATAAAGAGTACCGTGTAACAATATCTGCTCTGTGTACACATCTGATATGATTGCTATCCTGGAAGCCCTCGTGTGCATAGCCAGCAAGGAAAGCATGCGTTTCGTCATTCTCAGTGATTCATTAAGAAGCTCGAATCAATCAGAAATCGAACAAGCCTGTGCAAATTAGCTGATAACTGATTTTTGGGTAGATAGTTATTGGACATAAATAGGTTTGCTCGTAAAAAGCGGTAAAGTGTTGTCTTAAGACACATGGACTGACAGTGAGAGAATTCATAAATACATATTTAGATCGCACGAAGCCTTAATATCTAAAATATTGAACAAAAAACGCACTGCTACATGTATAATGATTTACTCAATTGAGCCGCTAAAATTGAATTACTTTTAGATAACTTAGGGTTTTCTAATATGCAAGATCAAGAGGGCCCGTCTGAGTAAGTTAGAATATTACAAAATAGAACATCGTGTAAGGAAAATCAATATTGTTATAGGAATGGTGCGAGTAAACTATTCATGAACCTGAAGATTACCTTCGATTTAATATTAAAATAAAATACGATTAGAGTATCTGTCAATTTCGTTGTCATTTAAAACCGGGCGATACCTTAAAATCGAAAGGAAGCATTTTCATAATAAATGTAAGATGATCTGATATTGAGGGTCTTTCATCCCTTGGTCAAAGCTCAATTAAATGGAAACGATCGTTAACCTCTTCTATTGAAAAGGCAGATGTTTCTGCATTTCCTTAAGTGGCTGATGAAAATAGATCAGGTTGCAGAAACATTGATAGATGAAAAGTAAGCCATTAATTAACTCTCTCCATTGGGACAATAAGTATTTTTGGATTAGAAGGTTTGAACACAACCAAATTCCCAATGGACAAACGTAAAGATGTCAATTTGTACAGACGCACTTACATCGAGGTGTTCTGGACAAACTTGGTAATTAGTAGCATGTCTTTCTCCAAGGCCTTTCATCATATCCTCCATCTTTTCCATATTATCAAATCTAGAGAGGCACTTATCTACTGACGTCATCAGGCGCATAGCATGCGCTCTTAATATGGAGCTGTTATTCAGTTCGGATGGCTGGAGACCGCGAAAAGACACGAAGGTATGTTTAATATCTGGATGGTTCTCAAATAACCTGAAACGAGACAAATTTAGATCATTGAGAAAAATAGTTTGATTTTCCACTCCTTAGGTCTTGAGGAAATAATAAAAGTGAACGATTTAAGTCTCAAGTATGATTGAGGAGATCACAAAATGCCAGAGTCAAAAGAGACAAATGATACGTCTGAACCCAAGTAGACGTCTGATTACAAGCATCGAAAAATGGATCGTTTAGACAGAAGTCAAAATTGATTTCAAAGAAACAATGGACGAAATTACGTTTTCTATATTAAATCTTATCAAGAAAGTATACAGTGTCAGAAAAGATCAATCAGTCAAGAAAATCAGACCAATCATTGTTTGAGATATTGAACTATCTAGCTACAATTACAGTACGTCGGTAGTTCAACAGCCCTTGATTGATTAAAACTTTTTAAGGGTGTGTTACCAATCTTACCTACATTTAACGTTAAAGCTCATATTTTTCACATGAGCTTGGAATGGTTTTACACATTCCAGATATAATTTTAACATAGATGCTTTTGCTATGCCTGAGCCGTCACCAATTAAGAACATCAGCTCGAAACCTACTTTTGTGACAAAGTTCTCTGTAACTTTCATCAAATGGAACGATCGTGTAGGTGCATAGAACTAATTTACCAAAGCTGCTTTTGATAATATATTATATTAACTTTTCAACTCTGTATATACTTCTGTTAGGAGACGAGGACTGTAGACGCAAACAAGAGAAGAGCAGACACCGTAGTTCAGCCGCTGCCTTGGCAGACGGGCGGAATAGTGGATTTAATATAGGTATGTACCGTCCTGGTGTGTTCCGGTCGTAGTTATGTAGACTGTGTAATATATTCTGTTCCTGTGTAAATAAACTTTATATGAACGAAACCGATCTCTGTTATCCGTAGATATTGTTACACTATTCATAAGGGTGCAGATTACCAAAGAAAGAACAGTCTTTATTAATTACGCGCATACATTCGTGAGCAAAATTATAGTTAAACGATTATAAATAAACTAGCGTCGTACGTCTATTTTTTCAGGTTAAAAATCACAAATTGACCTGTGATCAAAAGATCTAGATATATTATGCGATTACATTAATAGTTTATTGCCCCCGTAGAATTTGTAACTATCTTTTTTAAATACAAATTCAGTCCACATTATAAGATACGCTGGAGGTCTGTTTTAATATTTTTCTCTTTTTTCTCATCCCGTGGCCATTAGTTTTTCTTACGAAAGCCAAATTTTAACTGATATCATATATCTACGATTGTCTTCAGATAAATTATCAATGATCTGAAAAACGTCTTTCATGTTTAGCCCATGGTTACCACAACTAATTTCCATTTTCGAATCACTTCCGCAAAGATGTATTTGCTAAAACTATATTATGAATGTGTTTTACCAATTCTATCTCATGGGTAAAAATTGTGAATTGCTCAATTGCCTTATAAGCGTCTTAATGTGCATAGTATATGCTTGCATGCCTCTGTATCCACGCCTTATTGTGTATGCTAAGAGTGTCTCTGTATCAACGCATTAATTATTGTGTATGCTAACAGTGTCCCTATATCGAGGTTTTATTGTGCATGATAACAATGCCCCTGTATCAACGTTTGGTTGTGTATATGCTAACAGTGTCCTTTATCAACGTCTTGTTGTGTATATGCCAATATTGCCCTTTATCAACGTCTTATAGTGTATGCAAACATTGTCCCTGTATGGACGTCTTATTGTGTGTGCTAACAGTGTCCCTTGCATCACTGTCTTCAGCCGGAATTCGACACACTGCATTCTTGTAATAGTTTTAGCAAACTAATCAAAATGGTCAAATTGAATCAAATGTTTTGAATGAAATTGTCTCGTGATCGTTCTGCACTCGTACCAAAGGTTAATAAGTTTAGTACATATTGGGTAACACTGAAATAATAGACGTCGTCTAATTACATAAGAAATCCGAAGTCCAATGAACAAAACCTAATCTAAATCATGTTTCAATAGAGAAAGGTTGCACTGGAAAACTCGTTTTCAGATTATTCTGTTCAAGACATTGCTGCCATAGTATCTCTATAAAAAGAATTCATCTTTCATTCATACTGACGTGATTCTTATAAATAATTTACTAATGTATGCTGCTAAGATTGAAAGGCGCGGAATTTAAAAATGTAGAACCCATTTTGGTCTTATGATGAGTTCAACCGAGTGTTGGACAATCAATATACGTATCGTAACAAATTAACAAACTATCCATTCATGTAAGGGTCACGACTCAAACTAACTTCAGCTTTTAACTTTTGACCTCTCATCAAATAAATAGCAATGGGCCAAATTGATTCCGTTTATATAAAAGTACATAGATAAATATATTGCCTATTCTATCATTCATACGCTTCAATTACTTTCATTTATCAATGTCGTAGAAGATACGAGCTTATTTCGAACTGTTCCACGGTCGCCATTCCCGCGGACGTTTATCATGTTGTCAATAAGACCAATTAGTTAAAGGTGAAACTTCCTTAGTTCGAAGGGGAAAAACTGTAAGGGCAATGTATGCTGTTATTGTGAGACGAAGATTTATCATACCGATGAGTACTCCGAAGCCAAGAAGCTGCGACAATGGTCCATATCTCACCCATAGTTATTGCTTCATAATGTATTGGTGTAACAAAATATCCGCGCTTCGGGTCTAATTCGAGAATTAGGGTTGAGGTTACTAAATCTCTTAATGGCTTAGAGTTAACACAAGTCGCGCGAGAAACGTGTCGCTCACCAAAGATGCGCGACAATCGTCAAAGACAACTCTAGGAACCCTAAGTCGCTTGCCAAGTTATGAGGGAAATGAAATGGGGTTTAACGTCCTACGATGCATCTAACCTGGGCTAATAGAAAACGGGAAAAGTTATGATGGACACAGGTCTCCAATTATTCCTACGTTATCAAGCTTAGTCTTTCTCTCTTTTTCTCTTTACCCTGTTGTATGGCGATTTTTGTTGACTTTTGGGTGTAGAATACGAGAGTTAAGAGGTGGTTACATTGAATTGTAGGCAAGTAGTTGCATGGTTACATATATGCTACTTCCAGTTTGTGTATCCCCAACCTGCTTTTGAGCAAGAGGTTGACACGTATTGCCCTATCTGTGGTAGAAAGCGTTCATCCCGAAAATGCGGAGAAAACGTTAGAGCCAGTCTAAGAGATGATAATTAACATTCGGGAAATAATTGATGATCCGTGGCCTGATGTCTCAAATTATATCATTTGCTCTTAATGCGAAATCATCCACAAGGGAAACCTCTTGTGAACTTAGTAAATAAACGCACGATCTCTATAATGAATGATGCTCTGTAAGTTTGATAAGAGTAATGGTCATGTAAATATTTTAGGATAAGCTTTTGGCTAGACTTGACTCTCATCAGGTTATAATAATTATTGATCCTGTATATTAAATCCGACAGAATCAATCCATTGTTAGGTGACATTAGTATCCTACTCATGGTAATTGGAGGGAAATCTCACAGACAATAATACATCCAATCGTTACACAGGTATGATTAAATTATCATTCCAAAATTCAATAACGGTAATTTCAATTGCCTCCTTTTCATAGAAGTACCGGCGTACCATGGACTGGAAACCGTATCCGACGTCATCACGGCCATCTTTTAATTGCGACGTCATATAACAAATTGAAATCCGTCAATGGGTGCATGGATGCCAAATGCCATGTAGATCGTACATAGATTGGCGGAGCGTTGGATTTTCTAGAAGACTGTAGTCCCAAGAACAACAAGAACCATACGACTAAAACTTGGTGAAGAATCCCTCGTCGTAAAATTAAAACGATGATTTACAACCATCTTTTGAAATAAGTAAAACTATTCAGTCATAATTCATTTAATATGATATGTCTCCAGAATTTTACAAGTCTTACTGATATAAATTGCATTACAAACGTTATGGACGTTCCATTCACACGACACGGTAAACCCAAATATTTTGTCTAACCTCAAATTAGTATATCGTGGAAGCAGGAATGTTTCACCACAGAAGGTCACGTCTCAACACAAACCCGGGTTATTCCTAGATTATAATAAATTATGGTAAATCTGTGTAGGGGTCGTTAGTGAAAGGGTGAAACCGAAGGACAGGGAAACAATTATGAGATTAAGCGTGTTACCCAACTTCTTGATAGCCTGGGTTCGAGACATAGGCACTTACTCAATGACACGGCCTTCTCATATAACGAGCACACATATCCGCTTATTAGCGATTCTAGAACCTGCGAGTTCTCATTTTAGAATAATGTAAACAGACAAATATAGCCGGAGAGTCCTGCTAATTTGCGCATTTTTTTTTAAGCTTTAAGGAAATCTTAGGAGCAACTGAATGGACGAAACGGGGATATGTGTTGACAAAAGATATCAATACTTTTGATGACAATTTTTCAGTTAAAAAGGCCTTGCAATCCTAGAATCAAACTGGCTGATTTGTGGATGCCTTGCTTCTGAAATAAAGGTCCCGTCGATTTATATAGCTACACAATTGTTGGTGGCTTATTTACAAGTGGACACAGATCACTAAATATTAGGGCGAAAGTTATTTTTAGTCTGTCTCTCCCTTTCCCTTTTTTCCCCTTTTGCATGGCGATTTTTGTTGACTTTTTGGTGTAGAATCAAAGAAAAGGGTTTGAAAGTACATTTTCTGCCAGGTTTTGGTGAATATTCATGATTTTGAGGCCGTTAGGATACAAGAGTTGTGAGGTTGGTTACGTAGAAAGTAGGGCCGAAAATTGCTTGTTTAGTTAGTTGCCTCTACTTCCAGCTTGTGTATCTCAAGTTTTTCATGGTGAACCTCAAACAAGCCTCTTGACAAGAGTTTGCCAAATGTTGCTCCATCTGTGGCAGAAAGCGTTCTACCCAACGAATATTTGGGAAAAAGTTACAGCCGGTCTAAGAGACGAGAATTAACATTAAAGTCAATGGGGAAATAATTAGTGATCTGTGGCCAAGTGAGTATGACATGAATAACTAAGTTGACATTTCTACGATCGGTGTACAAAAGGGTCATAATTTATCTCAAATAGAAATTGCCTGTCTTTGAACCATAAAACTACCATCTTTCACAAGTGTTATTTAATACAAAAAAAAGTCTCTAATAATTCATGTTATTTTATGGCAATATACATGTATTGAGAGAAAGATTGGTAATTCATGGCTACAACCAGATAACTGACTTATATTAATATCCTAGCAATGAAAGTGATTCTATAAATCACAGCTATTTGTTCTCCTGTCACCACCATTCCTCTAGAAATCGAGTTTGTTCAATACTTCCGACAGCTGTTGACATAAGGAAAAATGATTATATATATTAATCTGTCAATGAGTTATGAAGTCAACACGTAAATGTTCAGTGTAACAAAATACTAAAGAACATAACTTTTAAGCTGTGTCAACTATGTGAATTACACAACTAAAAAAGAAGATGTAGCCACATGTATCAAATATCTTAAATTCATCAATATTCCTACATGTCACATATCTTATAACGTCAAGTCAATACAGATTTTTCTATATTTCATTCATTATCTAGTAAGATGTGTTGTCATTAAATTAACTGTCACCCGCGGTTTGAAAACGAAATCATACTCTTATTATCCTACTTATCGTAATACACGGTTAACCCGTAACTTTCAAGGGAATGCATAGGAAAGTAGTTGTATCAAGAACGGATTTGTTATTTACAATGGTTGACAGTTACCACAATAACGTCAGATCCGACGGGACTTTAGCTTGCTTTTCAAGGATTAAAAGATTAAAAATGAGCATTTTTTAACTTCTTCTTTATGAAAAGTCTATGAATTGTTAAATTACCGATAATCCTTTAAATATATGAAATAACATTGAATTTCAACTGTCGAGGGATCTTTCGCCCATCCGAATGACTAGACAGTTGGCCCTGTCAGGCCCTCCGTCCCGCGTCACTGACAAGTCGGAACACGCCGGAAAGTCTAGATGAACTTCCTCGGCCAATTCAGGGATTGAACACCCGACCTCCAGACTAGCGAGTCAAACTACTTTACTCTGAGGAATGTTATGGCTGTTAGAAGAATAGTGTAGACTCGATTTTCATTGCTACCATTATTACAATAATAAACAAAGTCTCGGTTATCAAATTTAAAATTAATTCATTAAACCCAATGGTTAAGCAAGCCGAAACATTTAAGGCCAAACAAAGACCTGCAATTGGCTGATTTAGCTTTGCTACTGTAGCAGACTTTAAAAGTTTATGTATCTAGAAATAGGAGACACGTGTGTGCACGATTTTATGGTCTGTAGCCCCTGGATTTATAACTCATTATACAAATACATGTAGCCACCAGCAGAGTTGGAATGTAAGTAACTTTAACAGACACGTAAAGCAAACTGTTCGGCGAACATCTACATACGCGAGAAGTGGGATCAGGCATACTGAACAAGAAAATATCCCATTTTGTCTGAAGATTTATCCAGTTACAAGACATAACTGTCTATTTAAAATTAAACTGCTCTTTAATGGATTTTCCGTGTCGTGTATTTTTATACTATAGTACAGTCTAACAACATCTTTAACAAGTTTGACCGGATTTAAACTCTTACTCAACCAGAGAAAATATGAGAACTAGGAAATTGCAGATATATGGGATTTCAAAAACATATAAAAGAAATTAACTCGTTGATCTTACGAAGGCGTGTATAATAAATAATAATCAAACATTAAGAGATATTGATTTTCAGCTCTCAACACTTATGCATGTTGTAATAGGTCGGGTTGTATTTAAAATACATAACAAATCTTGACAGACTTTCGCTCAGATGTTGCTTTCTGTGTCAACTTGTCTGCTGCATTGTTTGTGTTACTCGAAGGGCTATCTGCTCGTGTACAAAGATTCAGACAGATTAAATAACACTTCTTGTTTGATTGCCAAACTTAACAATAACACAGAGAAAACAAAAAACTTCGATGCAGTTAGAATGGGCGATCATGCAGGTAAAAATGTCTGTATCAACGAACATTTTTAGTCCGTGTATACATTTGAATGTATACTTAGGCGCGCAAATTACATTTTTTTTCTTTTTTTTTTTGGCTACGACAGTCCCAACAATATCCTGGTTTTTAGCAATAGTTAATATAGTGTTAAATTGGCTACAGCGCTTTGATCAAGGTCCATCATAAAATTGTTGATTTCAGTGGATTCTATTCGTTTTATGGGATGACATTCTGTCTCCATTGAACATTTTATGTCCATATTATGTCCATTTTATGTCCATGGTACTATTTCGACGCTGTTAACTAAAATGAATCAAATTGACTACCGGGGTGTAGTTAGAAACAAATATAAACGAAATAACATATCATAATAACATGGTTAATACTTTGCTTTTATCTAACTCAGAAGGGTTTAGCTCCTTTAAATAAGATTCCTCATCTTTATCTAAATATTAACACGAACAAACGGTTGCCATGCAAGATAATTCACATGCAAGAGAAGGACAAAGAACTAGCTAAAAAACATGCGACAGGAATCAAAGACCTTAGGATAAAAATTGGGCCCACCAGAGCGTCCACAATCTTGGTATTACATACATTTTTAAAACATCTGCGTATGGGGTGTGGTCATGTTGTAGGACAGTTTCAGTCTGATTTTCGCGAAATTCGATCTCAACCGTTATAAGGGTGTAACAATGATATATTCGGATAAAAATTGTGACCTCTAGAAGGACTACAAGCTACACATGCGATTTTACGTACAATCAAGGGCCATAATCCTAGACGTTACGGTCCGAGATCTTTGGGTTATAAACATTTTTCAAGTTTCATCAAAATCTGATAAACATTGTGACCTCAAGAGAGACCACAAGCTAAATTCGTATAATAAGGGGCCACCATACGGTCCGATACATGCCAATATCGAAAGTAATTGAGATCTTTGGGGTATGAACTTAATTTCAAGTTTCGTCAAAAATTGTCCACATTCAAAATGTCGACGGACAGGGGTGACGACAATATACGTCCATATGAAAATGTGTATAAAAAAGTAAGATTAATCCCACGAAAAGGAAAAATCATCCCCATTAACGCAACAGTTTACTTCTTTAATGAATATCGATTTATTGGAATATATATATATCTGTAAGATAATAGCGTTTAAATACAATATTAACAACTCGAGGATACTATCCGGTTTTATAATTTAACTGATTAGATTAGAATGTTTTATACCTACTTTAAAGCACTTAAGTAAATTGAGTATTACATGTTCATCTGCCTGACTGGTGATAAACAATGTAAACAATTTATAAATTTTATGATTTAAGATATTATTTTTGGCATATACCGCGTGTATCTTCCTGTTTTTCATTCCACCCTATGTACGGTTCATATAATCTATGTCCGTTTTTCGCCATTAAACATTCAATCGTATTAAAACATCTGACTTCCCTTGCTAATTTCCTACTCAATATTTTACTTGAAAATTACATTTTATCAAGATATCACACTTCCGTTGCTACTTTGCTATTGAATACTTACAGCAACGAACTTGAATCGAAATATTTTACTATATTCATATTACATGTCTGCACTGTGCGGTGGCCTTTTAGTGCCATCCATTGATTTATACATTGTTCTTGAAATTTACCTCATATGAGAAATCGCAGTGAAAACTATGATAAATCAAAAAAAAACATGAAAAAACTTTCCACCGTGGTGTAAACCTTTTCACCGCGGTATAAAACTTTTCTACTCGGTGTAAACTATTTATCTGAGGTGTAAACCATTTCTCTGTGGTGTAAGCCGTTTCTCCATGGTATAAAGTTTCTCCGCAGTGTAAACTTTTTTCCGCTGTGTAAACCTTTTCTCCGCAGTGTAAAATTTTCTCCGCGCTGTAAATTTTTTTTCGCGCTGTAAACTTTTTCTCCTCAGTTTAAAGTTTTCTCCGCACAGTAGAGAATAGGTTTTCCATGTTTTTTTTGGGTTATCATAGTATTCACTGCGATTTCTCATATGAGGTGATCGAATTTCTAGGAAAATGTATAAATCAACGTATGACACTAAAATGCCACCGGAGAATATGTATCAATTGTTGCTTTACTTTCAGAACATTGTTTTGAAAAGCTTGTTAGGATTCTTCAACGTCCAGATCATTCACTACTCAGTTAATATGGAATCGTAACAAAATTCAAAGCTATTTTACATATAGTTTTTCATTAAGTTTTGAGGGAATTATATCGAAATTCAGCCACCGAAACTTTTTAATAACGTTATGCTTAATTCATTATTTGTCCCCGCCAATGAAACCTTGTAAAGATCGGAGTTTATGGGGTACAATACGGCATACGTCTTTCAATTCTTTCCTTAATCTTAAATCACAACATACAATGATGCCTATGTCCATTTGCAAACAAAAATGCCTGCAGGAAAACTTTGTTTATGGCTATTGTGTTATTAATATGTTCAATATTATCATGTTATGTATTGATAAATATTTATTGATCTCATAGGCAGCTGTCAAAATAAATTAGTTTGTCATGTGTATTGATGATATTAATAAAAGCTATATTGTTCTTCATTACATCTGTTCTAAGGACAAAACCAATTCCAGAAAAAAAAATCGTCTTAAAATATACGACATTTGGCACCATGCCACGATCTAAAATGCATAATAAAATGATCTTGAACTCCCAAATGATATACCTTGAACGGAAATAAAATACTATTTTACGGCACCAACCGACAGAATTCCATCAAAAATATGATGATCTATAGATACGAGATAAAACTAAATATTATCACAATAATATATTCATATACATAAAATAAAAAGGAATCACAGACTATATAAAATGCTAGATTGCAAAAACAAATATCACATGTTTTAATGTGTATAAATGATTAAAATAATTTCAAGTAGTCGCTATAAAAATCTAGCCAGTTCAAACTTAAAGACGCATTATGTAAGAGCTAAATCTGCTTATAGCATGTCTTTATTCTAACTTCAAGAGTTATATAGACTATTATTATTCAGGCATTTATTAACAAAACAAGTCTATAATAAACCTCCTTGACCATCGGATGGCAGAGATTGAAACGGATTAAAATACGATCGCCATCAAAAAATTAAACAAAATAATGATTCAATTAAAAAATGGAGAAGTGAGTCTCGAATGAGTCTCGAATGTTCAGTATCGTTGCTTCGATAAGAAACAATCTGCGCTACATCTCCAAGAATAAATTAATTTGAATGAAATTTTCAATAAATTCATGTTTAATTATGTATATTTGAACTATAGCAAACATGGACAGCCCTTTATCTAAATCTTACATGATGCATCTTTAAAGTAAGATTTAGTGTAGCCCGGGATATAGACAACACATGATGTAGTACATGACAACGGTAAAATCTGATCTCACCTCCCTGAGATGCCTGCACTCAATCAAAATGTAAACGGAACTTAACAGTGAATCGCTGGGGATCTCGAAAAGGAGAGAGTGACATTCTCTTTAAACCGGTACAATCAGACGATATATCTACAACTAATTGGTGATTGTTTGTGACAAAGAATAATCAAAGATGTCGAGTTTTAAATGGGTAAGGACCGGATATATTCTAAAACCCTAAGGATGTCTTGTGGTTCAGAAGTTAATATGGAAGACACCGATCCAGAAAGTGTGGCGCTAGGGGAAGATATCCTATCTCCGTCGTCGGACTCATCCATCCAAATAGAAATTTAAAACACTGTAGAGACCATAACTCTCGGAAATAAACTGGAAAATTGTCATTTAACGTTGATGGGGAAAATCTTTACGATTCAATTATCATTTCGTTTTTGGCGTAAACGATCGACAATCGAACACGATATCAACTATATGCCAGCGTTGGCTCTGTCTGTAAGTGTAAAGATACATTTTTGACAGACACTACTTTCAAAAGTAAATAAACCTTTCACGATAATTCAATCGACAGCTTCAATTTACTTTCTAAACATTTTTTTTTATTATTTATTTATTTATGTTTTCATGATAAAAACCAATCTTAAGAAGAATTGGGTGCTTTTTCAACTTGACGGTTATCCGCCATTCTAGAGATAACTCAATATTACACTTGTCTTTTATGCTATTTCAATATAAACCGTGTCAGTGCAGAATTAGCGCAATGAGTAATGCCTTGATTTCCAAAACAATTGAAACATTTCAGTTAATAAAACGGATTAATTCTGTTCCGTGGGTTCTTGTGATCCTTTACATAGTCTCAAAACACTCTGTATTGCGTTTTAAAGATGTATATGAATCAGATGCTTTCGTCTTTAAGGGGATATGTTATATTGGGGTGAGAAGAGATGTTGTTTTCAGTAATAGAATGTTATTGGTTAAAACTGCCTTTTAATTGCAGCTTTGGAAATTTACAAACAGTATCTATACAATTTCTGGGCTGCTGAACTTGATCGTACAAAAGTAATGAGCATGCATTGCAGCTCGTATATCGTTGAGATTCTTAATATCTATTGAAACGTAAGAAATCGATCCATATTACTCCCAGCTGAATTGTTCCCTGGTATAATTTAATATTTTGAATAAAAGAGATCACTTTTGTATCACAATCAGATAATTTAAATCGATCATAGTCTTATAATCGAATTTATTGCATGTGAAGACGTTTTTGAAAGCTGTGTTTAACGGTGGTGCTACACGAAATTAAAAAAACCCAATGATTTTTATACCAATAAAATCCACATAAAGTGAAACGAAAATGAGTGACAATGGTTTGATCGATATCGTTGCGTGGGTGTGTCGCCTATCTTAGTGCCGACAATTCTTTACTTGTCCATCTAAAACAGGTACGAGTATACTATAGACAACGGTCATTCTGGTAATCATATCGGTGAGCATAATTTTGTCCAAGGAACAAGCTACCAAGTTTCATGTTAATCTTCATAACTAATTTCGAGGAGCGTCGCCCAAAGAAGAACAACACATAAAACCCAACACGAGTAGCAGATGAACCCCTGTTCCTGGTCCATAACGATCATCTAAATATCCAACAGACGTCTTACGAAAAGGTCACACAAATCAGTATTTGGCAGGAAAACACCAGGCACTCGCTTTGACATTTTGGTTGAAAAGCTTGGGGATCTTTTTCTATTAATATTTAAAAAGTGCACAATTCCCTTGATAAACAGTGACACTTTAGAGTAATGCGCTAATAAACTCAAACAATATGAATATTTCACCATTAACAAAACCAGACCTGGATTAACCAATAAGCAAAATCATGTGGAGGGCACCCAATGGAGGTGGTGAGTGTCGGAATTACTACGATACAAATACATGTAGTGCAGATAAAACTGCACAAATATAAATTCTAGAACCTAACTTATTTGACGTGTTTGTCGTATCTTTGTATTTTCGTAATATGTATATACATGAATAGTCAATTTCTGATTAATGTTTAAGAACTTTGGGGTGTACTGTAAATAGTATTGCAATCTAGACTATAGCTCTGTAGATCGTATATAATGATAGTAATTATTAGTAATACGCGTGTGCATCCGACGCGCTGTTGAATGAAATCATCCAGGAGATACACATATATTTAATTAACGTGGACAAAGAAGACTGAGATGAAGCATATTGTTTTCGAGCCGGAGAATCAATCCTATTGCTTTTCAAATTTGGTTTGAAGTATTGGGATCGGATAGGACTTTCTGTTCCAGAAGTTACGTGCCAGGAAAAGCGTATGGACACTTTCATCAGATTTATTGATAGAAAAGGAATCCTTATAAAATTTAGTCAACATCCAAGTTTTTTTCTCGGATAAGCTACATGGGGTAACCTCAAAACCCACGACACAGCTGATGTATAAGTGTATTTCCACACTTTGCCTTGCTATCTTAATAGATTTACATTATTATCTAAATGTATTTGTTTCAAGAGAAGTTACCCAGGATGTTATTAGACAATATGTCTTCTCTGGTAATCATTTTAGAATATCTTTACCAAATATGGAATCACTAAACTTTGATTAAGTCATTTCTAAATTTCAATATACACTTGAACAATAAGGATAAGACATCTGATATCCATTTAATTTGACATTATTGATAGCAGATATGGAATATTATTATAAGCAAGTATCTAATGGTATTATTCCCCGCGCAATTATCCTTCCATTGTCTGGCTACAACAGTTCAAACTTCGTTAAAATCCCATTCATCATTATAGGAATATACGCTAGTAAAATTCTGGTTTATTCAACACTGAAAATACTTCAAGAATACTTTTCTCATTAAGAGGACGCTTTTGGCAGTATAAATCTTCAAATAGATACATTTCCGTATGTTTGGTCTATTATATTTCTCATAATGTTAGACACGTAAAGAGATCATTTATTTGTAGTCACGCGTTTGAATAGTTACATCAGTTAATGTGAAGCATATCACTAATGATTACATACGAGACAATGATGTCTCAGTCAGTTATAAACCATTGTAGAAATAGACAAAAAGTGGGTATAAATTTTAACTACTCCACCCCCGTTCTTCGGTCATATTTTCGTCTCTATATAGATTTACCAAATGAATCCAACTAATACCAACCTCTCCATATCAATACCAACTGATTTGAGGTATGTAATCATAGATCTTTCTAATATACACAGCAAAATAGAGAGACGTAAATAGGGTTTCACGTTCAAGTCAACATAAACTAGGTCATTTCGGGACAGACGAATGTTTCAATTTTATTTCAATAATTTGCTTGTGCGAAGGGGTCTCTAACAGTGGGAGGGAACCGGAGGACCCGGAGAAAACCCACGAAGTTGGACAGGCGACCCTACTTCTTATCATGTTCTACTGGGGAATCGAAACCACACCAGTTGACTCCATAACAGACCTTACGATGCAGCGCGCACACGCTAACCATTCGGCCATCCGACCCCCCCCCCCCCGCCCAAATATACACAGAAACCTACGAGTATATTATGAATGGTGGTAATAACAGGATAAATATATGAAAAACTTTTAACAAATCTTAATTTGATGACCGATCAGCACAGTGTGTCGAAATACAGGACCTATCTTTAAATAAGTGATCAATCAATAATAGCAAAGAGGATACAAATTCAGCTTTATGCCATATTCACTTGGATTTTGTTTCGGGTATGAAGAATGCAATTCTGAATTGAATTAGATGTTTATGGACATTTGTTGTACTCGGCTGAATTGAATTATATTTCTATACCAGTTTTTCCCTTCTCTGCTGGGCTAAATTGGCCCCTAGAGTGTGTTGTTGTAGGCGGGGGGTGCTAAAAATTTCAAATTGTTACCCGTTGACTTTATTGATTATTGTGGTGTCTATCAGAAACTTGTGAATCCCGGGGATTCGTTAACCATGTTCTGATAAACGATCGGAAATATGAACCTGTGTATATTGTTTAGAAGAAGTTGAAATCATTGAATTTGCGATATTCTAGGTTAAGCTACGTTTCAGAATCTGAGACAAATCAAGTTATTTGAATTCAGTGAAATGAAGATTTGAATCGCATGATTTATATAGAGCTTATATAAATGTTAGTTTAGATCTGGGTTCTTCCTTCGTACACATGGTGTGACCCGTAAAATACTAATCAATAAAAGTCAATTTTTAGAATTTCCAGACTCTACTTAGTATCAATATGTAAACCTAATGTAGACTTTATAAATGCGGTGATTATGTAACAAAAGGGCTGATCTAAATTCGTGAATTCCAATACATATAAGTTTAGTACTTGAATGCATGATCAAATTCGGAAATCCTATAAACAGTGGATTTGATTGCAAACTGTCATCACATACCAACTCCTAATTCAGTAATAAAAGTATTCGCTACCTTAAATTGACATCCCAATCCATAATTATATTTTTTGGTAACCAATAACTATATTAACAAATATATATTTAGCATGTTTGGTTAAACAGCATGGATTTGTTTTTTGTTTTTTTTTGTTTTTGACAAAGAGGTCCAACAGTGACTCTCCATTACACCGCTACAATTGTTTACTGTAAAACACGAATGGTAAATGATTGATCATAATAACACAAACTTTCACTTATCAATGATAGTTCAAACGAAGATAATGTATCATTTAATCGCACGATTCCATCCATTCCATTGCCAATATAGAAGGTGTTGATACCTGTGGGAATTGTAGAGTCAGGGCTACTGTCAATCAACAACCAGTGCCAGACAATCAATATTAATTGGAAACTAAATCTGCACTATGTGGATACGTCCAATAATGATATTGACATGCACCTGGCATCACGAGAAATATT
The DNA here is from genome assembly GCA_963678685.1 of Patella ulyssiponensis. NCBI lineage: Eukaryota > Metazoa > Mollusca > Gastropoda > Patellidae > Patella > Patella ulyssiponensis. The sequence goes on from OY783232.1 coordinate 19,944,949, forward strand.
CATTGTGTTATTGTTTTCGTCGGTGATACATACTATGCAACTAAGTGAAGCATACAGCTGTCGGTGATGACCTTCTGTTTAACGATAGATAACGATGACAAGTTCTAGAATAAACATCAAAATTTGTAAACATCAAAATTTGTAAACGCCTCATCTGAAACATCATACTAAATTTAGCATCGTGTTCATGACGTCAATGACGGGACCATCAAGCATTTTGAATCCCAGGGACACCAAATCGAAAGATCTGATATCTTTGATGACGTCAAAACGAGTACATGTATTTCAATTAATGATAGCTCTTGATCAGGGACATAAATAATTTTCTTTTCGTTGATCCAAAAACTGTAATCATTGTCTGTCGAATTCGAACCAAGCGCGTGAGCCCACAATACACCACTTGACAACTGTGGTGATTGTGATACTATGCATTTCGTCGGTATGAATATTTCAGGAGAACAAAAAATAATGATACATAAGCATTGCTCAATAAAATATTCACCGAGACAGTATTCAATTAATTTTAATAGATTTGGTGGTATCTTATATATTTCTACGGAGATGACTCAGTTGCTATGTTTTAATTGCCTATTTTATGTCTGTCGGTATTTTATATATTTTTATAAAAAAAAACGAATTAAGCATGTAAAAATAAATTTATTGATTCACAAGATTACACGACAGACAAGACGCCATTATCTATACATATAGAACAAGACTGGAGTAAAATACGACGCTCTGATAATTTGATAATCAAGAATTTTAGTGATAGTTATTCTTTTTAAGCGGTCAATCACTCAGTCCATTAGAAGCTATTCATCCGGAATGCTCATTGGAAATCAATTGTGTTACAAGAGGTCCGATTCATTGTAGATCTCGGATAACTGCTAAGCGATAATCAGTTACGATGTTTTATGAACCAAACGTATACGATTCTACGATCTTATCGTTATTAGTAATATTCTCGCATTAGTTTATCTGTTGAAATAATGTTAGGTGACTACTGTGGATACTTCGGCAGAGAACAGTACAAATTCCGATATGATTCCTCTGATACATTTGGCTAACTATAAGTACCAGGCAATGCATGGAATTCATTCATTTATCACATAAAACGGTAGTTAATTATCGTACATTCTGAATTCCATTATACGTCGTATTAAGCACATTAACTCAGTCGGTACATAAAGGTAGGATGATAAATCTCATTTTATTCGTTAAGCATGTTATTAGGATAAAAGATAAACTGTGCAACTATTTCATACATTTTTTTCTATTGAAGAAATAATTCACGACACTTTGTCCTATTAAACGGAAATTCGTAAATACTCAAGACCATGGTATACATGGCCGATATAAACAAGATAACGAATTATGTATGGAAGATATAGGCAAAGAGAACTCCGCTTTGTGAATGTTCATGACCTCTAAATGAACAATTTAACACAATTCACCACAATTCTCGGTGTAAACAAATTATTTTGGTGTGGGTGGGAGAGTGAAAGAGAGAGGGAGGGAGCAGAGAAATGGGGTTTAACGTCCACTCGACAAAAAATAAGGTCATTTCGGGACTCACATATGGTTTAACTTTATTTCAATAGTTGGCTTGCGCGTTGGGATCTTTAGCTGTGGGAGGAAACCTGAGGACCCGGCAAAAACCCACGAGGATGGACAGGCGACCCCCTCCTTGTCACGTACAACCGGGGATTCGAAGCCACGCCAGTTCCCTCGATGACAGGCTTTATTATACAGCGTGCACGAGCTAACCATTTGCCCCCCCCCCCCCATTACTGTGGTGGGAGGTCCCTTTGCAATAAAAACTAAGCATGGCCTTAGATAAGATTCTAGCGTGTCGTATTTAACCAGGTGGCAGAATCAGGAGATAACATCTTGCATCATTATTTCTAAAATAAATCTAGGTCTGAACTAAACACCTCATTGAAAGACCTTGGCTTTACACAAATAGTCGTATTCATGTTTCAAATTCTGACACATTCCAAAGCATGGAATATCAATTATACTATTGAAAAACTGAAAATTCTCTACATAGCATTGTTGAAAATACGATCATGGTTGAACAAATTTTAATCCAGTGACATAATCGCGAGTTTCGTTTTAGAAAGTAAATCTAACAAATAATAACTTACGCTATGAAAGTAAATATTCCAACATTGGCGATATCGTCTTTGATAATTTTCCACGAGGCCTGTAATAACTCCTGTTGTTCTTCTGTTAATACAGGTTGTATTGCCTTTTTACACGGCTGAATTACTCTAGAAATTTTACGTAGTGGTGATGGAATCGACTCCTGTCGACACTGACTAGCTCCCATTTTTCTAAACGTCAATACAAATTTAATTCATCAGAAAATGTAAATTGGGCGCATATGTGAACAAAAGTTTTCACTACTTTTTCCATTCCTTCAAATCACAGTGTGTACACAGATTGTAAAGTTTCCATAACTTATCCCAATACTTAAGAACTTGTTGATAAAGGCAGTTTTCTTATCCTATTTAAACGATCGTCTTCAAGTGCCGAATTGCTTAGTATTTCTCCATTTTTATCAAACTTTTAAGCAGATCAGCGCAATCGGATTAGAGAAACACAAACATAGAGATCGTCGATATGGAAATTCAATTAACAGTGAGTCCAGTATGTTGAATCGATGAAGTCGAACACTATCAGGTTTTGTGGTTACCACACACTTTATATAGCGATCAATTCACGAAGGAATCCCTCGCTACACGTGTACACTGCGCGTTCGTAGGTTGAATTACAACTGAACTACAGTTTCGTAAGATATTCAAAGACTTAATTAACGAATTAGTAACATTTCATTTATAACAGTATATTGAATTAACGTCTGTACAGAAACTATTAAATAATTATATACATGAAATTCTACAGGACATGGAACAGCAATGTGCATCATCAAATTTTTACAACTAAATAAAATCTCATGTTTGTGTACAAATGTTTGTCATCAATAACTAGTCAATTTCAAGACACATCGTCCGATTTAAGAAGAAAAATATCAAAATTGGCCCTTTTCACCTTCCAAACGATCATAACGTTAGGACTATCGATTACTACTGAAGATTTCACCGTTTTAAAGAGGAATCGGTATATTTAATACTTTAAACTTTTACCTTTCACATTATGAAAGTTACTTGATATAAACATTTTCATACGCTTTCGGGTGTAACATTTACGTCTGACACTGATAAAAATGATTTAGATCTCACAATAAGGAGAGGAGAAAGTGACAGTGATAATATGATCACTGGTGTTACCCCCTCGAAAATTATTTTGGGACCAGTAACTACTGCCAAAAATCACCTACTCATCTTCTCGGTCTTCTTATAGGGGACGCTCTTCGAAAAGTCCGACGAACCCGCCAATTCAAATTTGATAGACACGAAACTTGACATGTTTGGCCCTTAGACAATTACGAGTCGATGTTAGAAATTAAAATGTTGTCATATGATACTCCCAATGGCCGGTCCATAGTTGTCAACGCTTATGAAATTTATATCAGGGCAAGACCGACATGTTGCTTAGATCAGCATACCAAGCAATTTAAATCAGTGAATCGGACCGAACCCAAACATCCAAAATTAAGCAATTTTTCCTAATTAGTCTTAGCAGTATATGATGGCGAAGACTTCATGTTCGGTTCCTGGCTCATATAGGACTATATCGTACTTGTTTGCAGCAAGGCATGTAAGTATGTTTCGAGCGAAGTCGGGGTTTTTTTTTAAAAAAATCCAGATTCCGACGTTTAACTGTTCTGCTCTGTCTGGGCTAAGTAAGTCGGATTTAGTTTAGAGAATGACGAAAATGAAATGGGATTTAACGTCTTAGCGGCTGCGCTAATGAAGACGGATTTAGCTAAGAAAATAAAGGTGAATAAAAAGATATTATATAAATGGCATAACCTTGTTCTGAAACCATTATCATGAACAGTAAGATTATAACAGTGTTTGACATTTCATATATTTTTCTTGATTAGCGAAGAGAAGGCTCTTATTCTTACTTTATGATTATCTTTGAAAGATACAAAATGTTACATGTAGCCGTAAGTCAGATATGTTAATACAATAATATAAACAAAGTCATAGATATCTCATCCTCTAAAAATAGACATGGTTTCAGAATTTTATCATTTTTTTTTCTTACAAAAAATTTGTCTGGACCAATTAAATATTGTTTAAGAATTACTAAATAGGCGGTGCGTGTTTGATTTTTCAGAAAATATCCAATTGTACGTAGCTTAATCCAGATTGATTATATAACATTTGATTAAGAAAAAAAATCAAAATACCAACGCTAGATAACCTGCATGCTTGGATTAAATACGGGCCCATCAATTTGGTTCAGAACAAATAAAGATGGTTAATGACTTGTGACACAGGGGGTTGCATAGATAAATTAGATTTTTAATTCGTCAAATCTGTATACATACTGAAAGGAACTAAACCGTTTTTCGAATAATAATGCTGTTAGGATTCAACTATCAGTTTGCAAGCAATTCCTATAGCGCTACAGTCGCATTAAGTATTTATCGGAAATTATTAGAATTTTTTATCTTGGTAATATTATTTTGAACATACCTCTGTGTATTTAATGAAAAAAAAAGAAAAATCCCATGGGATGTTCCCATTTTTATATATTAATGGATTTTCAACATTCCGTTTGATTATTTTATATATAAAGTGATGCAATCATACGACGGAATATCATAACGTTTCAGTCTGTTGAGCACGAAGTCCTATCACTAACGAAGGGTGCAGACGGGATCGTCGTAAATGAGCACGTCTAATGAATAAAAGCTAACAGGGGGATTTAGTTAATCACGGATTGTAATTACATTAACAAATACTCATGGGATAACCTGGCGACTTCCTGGTGGTGGAAAATATTATTTCATCCGTCAAAACTGCTTCTCTTTTATACTTATTTCATAACCAATTAACTTATTTGATGCGGAACGTGAGTTCTTGGACTCACTGGAATAGTTAACCTGTATTTGAATGTGCTTTAACTAAAGTAAACATGATTCAATAGATAATACAGGCGTCTCGTGGTCTTCCGTCGGAACTGAGCATTTTCGAACGTCAGGGAAACATCAGGTGACCCTAAAGGTAGCTAAGTATTACAACGAACTAGTATTGACCAAATCTCGACGGTAAAATCCATTACTGCGCGAATGACGTCCTTTACCCGATGTCCGTGGTATGATACACTGAGAACTTAAATAAGAAGGAACGCCAATACTATATACCGGAAAACAACAAAAAAAAAACATCGGAAAACACCCGGAAAACACTATGTTACACTGAATACCGGAAACACCGGGAAAACACTAAATACCGGAAAAAACACTTAATACCGCAAAACACCCTAAATAGGAAACCCGAGGCCTGATTCTCTGTGTGTGGGGGTTAGGGTTAGGTTTTTCAGTTGTGGATTAGGGTTAGGGATAGGTTTAGTTTTTTGTGTGTTTTCCGGAGTACCAGGCTCCGAATTTCCTATTTAGGGTGTTTTCCGGTATTTAGTGTGTTTTTCCCGCATGTAGTGTTTTTCCGGTATTCAGTATAACATGTTGTTTTCCGGTAGTTTTCCGGTTGTTTTTTGGTGTTTTCCGGTATATAGTCTAGCCCAGAAGGAACATAACGAAACGAAGTAGTAATACTACATGTATATGTACGGATTGTATACAGTCTATAAAGGAATGAATATGAAAGTCATCAGATGATTCGAATCAATAAGACAACATGCAATAGATATATATTATCATACATTACATGGGGAAATCTTCTAGTTTATGAGAAACAAGTCTGCAATTAAAAAGTAGGAAACTATAAAGATTGCAAGATATTTTTAACAGACATCAAAGCTTGACTGGGTAGAGTGGAGTAGCATTACGTGTTGAACATCGCATTCGATGCACAACAGCTGAACAAATTCCTGTTTTTGTTATTTGTAGACAAACATACGTTTAAGATGATTGCATGCTAATTGTGTAGGGATTTCCTGATAACTAAGTTAATACATTTCCTACAAGAAGGGTACAGCATTGTTCTTAATAAAATATCACAGTTAAAATAACTGGTTTTGATGCAATTGAACACAAAGGCTCAAAGAGAATACATTTAAATTTCTTCGCCAATTGTATGCCTTCCTACACATTAGTTAATTGTTGCTGTATCGCGTAGGCCCCCAACACATGCTATTAAAGAGAAAACGTTTTAAAAACATATTTTGAACAACACAGTTATTTGTATTAAACACCAACTGTGTATTTGTCATTTTACGCCCACATTGGAATGAATTCATATGTTGCGGTCAACCATGTTTGTCTTTGTGTTTCCGGTTCCCGAGACTATTTTCTTTATGAATGTATCGATCATAAAATCAACAATACTGTAACAATATTCCATTGAGGTGGGATAACAAATTTCCGGATGTGTGTTTCATTTATTTGATAACCACTTTTATATATTATCTTACCATTGTTAAATTTGATGGTTTTTATATGCGATGTTTATGACATACACATTTATATGCATTATTAAAAAGCCTCAAAGAATGCAACACTTATTTAAGATATTCTGAGACTAGCATACCGTATTGTTTTTTCATTTTTATATGGTTACGTCTAATCCCTTTCACATTTCAAATGGCGAAGTATTTTACACAAACCCGTAGGTTAACATGGGTTGTCATTTTTTAGTTCCATCCGAAAGACTAAGAATTTGTCATTGTCAACCCCACCAGACCTGACAAATTATGAGAACCGGGATTCAAATATCCCAAATGTTATTATCGGCTCACGATGAAATTAGAACCCTGGACATTCTAGTCGATAGTCCAGTGCCCTTCCTCTGAACCACCAATGAATCGTAAAGCAATACAGGCAGCACCCAAAGATGGACGTGGCTTGTTTGATATATCACCTTCGGTGGAAGCGGACGTTAACCCCAAGGACGTAGGTTTGTAAATTCATTGCTATTCCAAACTGAAAAAAACCTTTAAATTCCATCTATTTATTCATTTAATGCATGAACCTTCTTGCAGATTCCAATATATAATAGAATACTTGCTGAGATTGTATAGAATTCTACGAAGTGTTAGGTTTTATACATATTTATTTAATTACCACCAATGTATTTTTCTATGTAAATCCGTGCTATACATAATCTGTCTGTAGATGTGGCAAAGTTCAAACTATATTTACTTCCTTTTGATGTGTGATCTGTACAGTATCAGTTAGGTGAATCTGGAATATGTCAATAACAGATTGGCCATCTTGTAATTAATAACAGGATACCATTACTAAATCTCGCTGACCCTTGATTGTAAGCATAATTTGTCCAACTCTAAAACGGCAATATTCAAATTTGGTGAATATGAATGGACCAAAACGTCATAGACAATACTTTAGTACAGGAATCTATGAACGTTAAATAATAGATCCCGGAATATGCTAACTCATTGATGATTGCTATAACAACTTTTGTTCGACTATTGAAATACAATAATCAACCAGACCATATATTTAGACTTGGTAATGGGTTGTTGGAGTTAATAAATTAAAGAATGTTAGCAAACAAAGATAGACACAATCGGTGATTGTTCATTTCAAATGCGACACCTTGGAATGATATGCGTTGTAATTATTTTTTAATCCTTTCTGCGAAATGCGATGAAGACAATCTTCGGTTTAGATCTAATTTAACCAAGTAACTAAAAAAGAAACTATTCTCTAGTTTCGTGATTCTTTTGCTGTAGAAACGAGATGTATTAAATCAGTGTGAGATTGAGCTAATATGAGAACTGATTATTTCTTTACTCTGTTTCGAGAACCAATTAATCCACCAACAATTTTTAAATGTTTTTCTTCACTTTCTGTTTCCGAAAAGATTTCCATAGAATAATGATCGTTTTGACATCGATCGACTTTTACTTACTTTAAGAGAAACTATCATCAAACTAAAAATACTCAAGATTATCTGCTTGTCTTCCACAGATATTTACTTCGCCGTTTCTATTTAGATATTCCATGAATGTCATGTTAGCCCACGGAACTAATCTATTTGGGGTTGTATGGTGGGGAAGTGGTGGGTGCTTCTCCTGCTGCTATATACGCACAATATTCACATCGTATGGCAATTTATTTGTAAATTCAATATCGACTTGCCTAATCCTGCTTCTGATGACAACAATAAGATATCTAAAGGGTTGTATATTGGCACTCACTGTGCATTGGTTAATATAAAATCTTTATTGACAACGTATTAAATACATCAACGTCAATTTATCTGGAGAATAACATGTCAAAGTCTCAGATTGACTCTTAATGCATCCCATGCGACACCCCCACAAACCTGTCCGCCATCTGTAGACGACGTCATCAATAATCTGCTATTGAGTTTGAAAGTTTATAATGTAAAGACAGCTAAACGAGTAATGCATGGAGCTAATATAAATAAATTGTGTCACCTTTTCAACAACCGGAATCCAAACGATCTAAAGTTGGTTGCTAATGTTCAATATAAAATGATATTAGCCTACACAGTTTCCCTTGATCGACAGGTAATTAACCCGATCCCAGTTGCTTTCAAGGCAGGACACAATATAGCAGATTTAAATTTGTCAAATTGAATTTACGATAAGTGCACCGACAGACTACAACTGTGCACGAAAAAAATCAGACAAGTTCCTGATACAATTAAAAGTGCGAAGAAGTAAGCAAACACAAAACTTTCAGATACCAATACTCTATATTTATTTTTCTTAAACATATAAAAAAAAAACTCCAAGTACTTGCTTTCAATCGCTACCAACAATGTCTTGTGAATTGCCACCCATTCATATAAATTGTTAGTACTATTATTGACCTTTTAGGCAATACCAAATATTAGTATTGGGAAATGATTTCCAATAAGGTGAAGTACCCCCGTTTTTCACTTGAAATTAAAGTGATGTCTGAATGCAGACTCAAGACAATACATCCTAGTTATTGATTGGACAGTACTTTCATGTTAATACTTTTATTACTTACAATATCCGCATTTTTGTTTCTTAGTTTCTATTATGCGTGGAGTCGTACACCTGCACGTAATGGTAAACATCAAACAAGTATAGCATGCTCTCAGATATTATATCCTATCATAAACATAATTTGGTATTACATGAAACGAAATCTCAACCTATATGCAAAAATAATTGAGGTAATTTGTGTAGAGAAAAGGTTTCCCTGCAAACTGAGTGGTGTGACTTGATAGACGTTACTTTTGTGTTGCTGTAGGTTCTCTTTTCCTGCTTTACTTATCTATTTCTGTTTCACTTCTCTATTCTTTCCACGGCCAATTTAATTCGGAAAGTCAGAAATGCAAGCTGAAGGAATTTAAACCTGTAACTCAATATTTTCGATAATATATAAAATTTAAAAACGTGAATTAGAATTCAATATTGGTCTGCGAAGATATGGAATCCTAATATCCAATATTCAGTCTATTGTAAGTACACTAATTGTTATAGTCAATAAAGAAAAACATGCAAGACAATGTGGAATTAATTGGCTTATTCACAAAAGATCAAATAGTAATTTTTTTAAAAAAACAAAAACTTTAGAAATTACATTGTATATTCCACTGAATATAGAGCCATGTGCCCTTTCAAACTTTTAATTCAGCTGTTTGCGTAGACCGCAGCATAGATGGCATACACAATGCAACGAAGTTAAATACCAAATTCACAAATTTGAACCGGTAATAGGGTTAGCTCTTTATGGATACTTTTTTCATCCCATTACTAAAGACCCCTTTTTCATTCGCGTTTGTTATATGTAATAATTAATCATGAGGTCCTGTCGGTATAATTAAATGGAATTATATAATAGCCTTAGTCAATAAGTACTGCTGTGTATAATATCTAATTCCGGAGTTAATTAAAATCAAAATAGTTTTCCACCTGCTAATCACCGAACACGGTTAACCAGGAAGCTATATTTACAACCTTTCATGAAGGGCGAATTGAAAGATGGACTTTTAATTTAACAATTTGTAAAACAAGTCGAGTGCAGTCAACCATCTTGTTTCTAACGGCTTTATGTTATTGGAACTCCAGATCGCTTAAATGCAACACACACCTAGAATTCACTGCACGTGGTGGACAGGTTCTGGGTTGTAGCCTCAAATTCCATCGTCTATCTTCAAGTAGCAAAAGACTGGGGCGTTTCTAGTTTTAAAGAAAAAAGTACATGTCAAACACAGTGTGTGTAATTTATTCTATATCGCTTTCTACCCACGCTATTGTTTCTGGCATTATTCCTCTATGATGCATGTATTTATCTTTTTTCGGAAAGAAGGCATTGATAGCCGGTGGGAAAAAAGAATCGACGTCGCAGTAAAATGGTTTCTATTGATACCTTTAAAGAATCTCGGGTTGAGCTGAAGGCGTATACATTTTTATATAATTTATAGCCTCTTGCTATTAGTAATAATCAAGGTCCCTAGGCTAACTGTGAACCATAGCCTTTTGCATATTATGATTAACAAGAACTTCCTTACTTTGGCTATGCTACAAAAAAAATTAAGAATTGACAATGTGTTGTGGTTATCGCCCATTTTTTACTGAAGCCAAAAAATACTCTTCCACTGAAATTTCATTCCGAAGGGTTATTATTTGTACATTTTTTTACACTTGGTAGAATTCCAACCATGTGTGCGATTAAATAACATATTATGACGACGGCATAGAAATAGTTTTATTTTTTTTCCTTCGAGAACCACACACATGGTATAGGCTTAAGACAAAAAATGGTTGTTTCTGAGAAAATATTTCAAACTTCTTTCAGTATTCCCAATAATAGCTTTCAATAACTGAGGTTGCTTATCAACCGCCTAAAGTGTGCTGAAAGGGGGGATTATAGAGGAGACGCCAGAACACACACTCAAGCCTAACAAAAATGTCCAATGTATTAATTACAACAAAAAAGATAGCTTGCCAGACAATGAAACATACGCTCACAACAGCTAAGTCGTTCGGAAGTCAACAATGGTTGTCGCATATTTGTCAGAATTAAAAACATTTACAACACACTACGAGTAAAAAGCCATTTGGCTTCTATTTCTGCCCTTTCTAACATTTAGCACACAGAACATTTAGTATCAATAATAATAATTATTGGAAATCGTTGAAAATTTGTAGGCCTCTTCATATCATGACCTTATAAGCACTACATTAAAAATAAAGTCAATTGGCTATTAACTTTACCCACTAAAGCGACCACAAGATGTTCTATAGTGATCAACGGCCTTAACTCTGACAGTGACAGTAATTATCGGAAATCGTTGAAAATCAACAGGCCTTTTCGTCTTTTGGCCTTAAACAATGTGTAAATCGTTGAAAATCAATAGGATTCTCCGTTTAATGAGCGTAAACACTGTGATCAAGGGCCATAACTCTGACAGTAATTATTGGAAATCGTCCAAAAACAATAGGATTTTTCGTCTCATTACCTTAAACGCCGTGTAAATCGTTGAAAATCAGCAGGCTTCTTCGTCCCATGACCTTAAACACAGTCTAAATCGAATAGTAACTTAAGCCTCTAAAGGTTCCACAGAGTGATCAAAGGATCATAACTCTGGCCGTAATTATCGGAAATCGTTGAAAATCAACAGACTCCTTCATCACATTATCTTAAACACTGTGTATAAAGATACCATAAGATATTTCATTCATTCGGATATTAACTTTGGCGCAAGAGCATCCACAAGATTTTTTGAAGTGATTAAGGGCCACAACTCTGGCAGTAATCATCGGATATCGTTGAAAATCAATAGGCTTTTTCGTCTCATGATCTTAAATATTGTGCCAATAGTGGACGCCCGACAGACAGGCGGACAGGTCTACGACATTATACGACAGCATTTCAATGCGGGCGTTTAAAAGTATCATTATCATCCAGTCTTAGAGAGGAAGGGCCTATTGAAATCCCCCGTTTTCACAAGTTGTTGAATGATTGGGTTATTCTACAAATTGAAAATTAAAATAAATATTTTGGGGAATGGGGTTATGATCAATCTTTTCTGAATATAATCAAAAAGCATAAAGTATAAGCATAAGACCATGTTGTTTACTATGTCCTGCTTTCATTTATTACATATCATAAATCAAAATCAAGCAGCTCATAAATAACATCTTCATTACAGATAAGTTTTGCTTCACCTAAAAGGCGTGATGAATAGGGCGATTTAACATCAATAGAAATGACATACGATATTACGATTATATAATTTATACGTGTATACACAAGTGGGTGAATGTTGATATTTATATTATTTTCTGTTTTCATCTAAATATCACCGACGTGGCGTGTTAGCAATGATAAGAAATGTGTTGAAATGCAAATCGTCAACTTTGACTTTATGTTTTTCAAAGATATGCGAAGATTTGAAAAAGCATAAAAGCGCCATTCATGGTAACAGTAATAAAACGCGTAAAAAGTCATGGTTTTGGACAAATTTGATAAACAAGACCTGCGTTTAGACATGGTTTTGCCCGAGAATTGATTACAGAGACCTACATATGTTCATTGAACTCAATTACCTTCTAACAGCGTAATAGAGCACATTACTACCGATAATAAATGATTATTTAATTATGGGTTTTAATTAAAAGACAATTTATGTAAGATCTAGATAAAGAGCTGACCGTTCTTGCAAGAAATAGTTAAAATTACTTTCTTCTGAGCCACGTTATCACTGTAGTTTTGATATGGTATGTGCATTGATCATTATTGCTTTACCACGGTACTGGTAATTCTGGTCTTAGCCTCGCTTCTCCAATTTTATATTAAAAGGTCAATCCCGGTTATATTTTGGAGAATAAAACTTCGTGATTTTGTATTAATAGCCCTTAAAATCCTCTACCTTAGGGTCCAGAAACTAACTCAATATATGCTTTCAGACAACTTTTAAGTATTTATCAGGAAATAGAGATCGGTCTCCCAAGCTGTATTATACGGTGTCTGGATAAACCCAGTCTTTTAAATTTCATACGCGCTCTGACTTGGATGGGCATTAGGTAATCCAGTGTAGATTATCATTAGAATCGCTGGATGCCCTAATAATATCGCGACGTTAGGACCTGCTCTCATGGTCTCAATTTAGACGGGCGATGGTTGAATTCATATAATTTATCCTCATAAGTACTCAAGTGGTAGAGGAAGTTACAATCTGTTGCTCAACAACATCAAACTCATCTAAGATCTTGTGATCTTTAGCTTTAGTTTCAACTCAACCGGAGAAACTATTGTGGCCTTTAGAGAGTTTGCAAACTTTGTACAGTATATATAACACACTTTGTGCAAAGGGGGGGGGGGGGAATAACCAATGCAATTATAATATGAAAGAGGCGTTTTAACAAAGGTGTTTTGCGGCGCTAAGCCATTGAAAACCTAATGGCTAATTGAATATTTTCGCTGATTCTATAGGTCACAGGTTTATCTAAATATAACAAATGCATGTTTCTTTGGATTATTGTTTACTTTCTAAGTTTTTCAATAAAATGAGATGATTACAGTAGATGAGGTATTTAATCTGTCTGAATCTGTCAATGCCGTGGCAGTTCTTTAAATAACACAACCCAAGTCAGACAATTCGACATGGAGCCAATTTAACATCTGAATAAAACTTTATTGCATTTGGAGAGTTTGCATGAGTATTACCGAGATTGCTTCACACTATTGGAGGTCAGATCAGAAGTAGAGATCTCGACTTTTCATTAATATGTCGAAATCAGAACCTTATTAAGTGCGTGGTGAGTCCTGCACCAGAACTTTATCAGGAACCTAACTATGCTTGGAGTAGTATGGATGTTTATTTAGCAGAAACAAGGGGTAACCGAAACTATATTCACTCATATTTCTGATAAGCTTGCTACGAAGACGGAGAAGTTAATGTTACTGTATGAGATTGTTTTTGTAGTATACATGTAGTAGTTATAGACATAATATCTCCAAATACTGAGATAACTTTTTGTTACTGCATGAGATATTTTCTGTAGTATAAACTCGTATGGACATAATTTTTAAGCCGGGTTTTAATTCCTCGTAATCACTTTGTTTTTTTCTATTGCTGTTTCTTCACATATATGACAAAAAGTGGTGTAACTTTCAACTAGTTTGCATTCGAACGATTAGACAACTGTGTACACATTACAGTCTTTTGGCAAGCGCAAATTCCTGGTCCGTATCGCGTATCCGTATCGATTTTGCGTGTGACGTCATCAATGCGTGTGTATTTCTCATACGTGATACGGCACATATGGATGCGACAGCACGTATCGAAAAGCTTTCATACGGAAAAGGTCAGTATAACATCGTCGTCTTTTAACCGCATTTTTTGCTACTTTTAGATGCTGAAATGCTGTGCCGTAGCGTTTTTATGAATCTATGTGTGTCCTAGAACACGAATGTGTATATTTGATGTGATTTAAACCATGAAAAAGACTGAAATTTTGATGAGCTTTTCGCGTAATTTTCATATATTTTCTGCCTGTCTGCATTCTGATTGTTTTATATACTAAATTTAAGGAGGTGGGGCATTGCAAATTTGTAGAAGGGGTGTAAATTTTCTGAAATCATACATTAGTAAAACCAAAAATTGCTGTCGAGTCGAAGTCGAAGATTTTTAATTTAAAATGGCTAAGCGCCTGTAGAGCGACTTTACTCCCTTTAGGAATTTGTAGGCTAGGCATTTGACTGGTACTGATGTTGATCCTGGTAGATAACTACCATCATGCTCACGTAATAGAACGAAGCTCAGCTTTGCTACACATACGTAAAATGCGGCGCGAAAATCTGCCAGAACTCTAAAACTACATTGGCGCAACGTATCACGTGACGATACGGATACGTGATACGGATGGGATAAATTTTACTTGCCAAAAGTCTCTATTGGCGTACACGTATGCCTATCTTTATTAGCCCAGTTTAGGAGCAGAACAATAGGACGTTAAACCCCATTCCATTTCCAGTACCGCTAAAATATCATTGAAATAGCAAAAGGTCATGATAAAAATACAACCAAAGTGTGTTAACTGGATCCAGAAAGGATCCCAACATCGTATACATGTATAGCAGATAGATTATTTAATAGTTTGAATAGTTGTATTAGCACACCACACACACACCTGCGTATGTAATAAAAACTAAACGATTACTAAACAATGAATTATTCATTGATCCAACATTATCTTTATACTTAAGAGTGATATTTTCTCAATGGCGCTTTGGGCTATATTAGGAAGTACATTGGCACAATTGTGTCGATCTTCTGAAAAATGTCAACGGAAGTATGGCCTTAAAGGATTTCTAGCATCAGTGTCAGAGAGATTTGTAAAAAAGATATATAGAACAAGTCTTTCTTTAGGCCTGAAATGTTATCTAAATAATGACAAGACCATAATCAATAATCTAGGTCATCGGATGGCCTCACTTAAAGTACATTAGAACGGTTCAGCCATTTAATGATTTGATTCTAAAATGGATAAGCAAACGTCTCGAATAACCATCCAGTCAAAATTACAAAAAATAATAACTTTGCGCAATAAAATGTAGTAATTGTGCATTATCTCTTATTGAACTGTTATAGCAAGAACGACCAGCTCTTTATCAAAATCTTACAGTATGTATCTTTAATCGGGGAAACTGTAGGCAAATAGGATAACATCTTTAGTGTATGTAAGGTGTGAGAGTATAAACTTAAAGAGGCGCTTGGTGCAGTTTTGGAATCCAATACAATCCCAAGGGTGAATTAGTCCAGTAGAAACAGAACAGTAGGACGTTAAACATCATTTTATTTTTGCAACAGTGAAGATTTGTGATTGGTTTCACAAAGTGTTTTGTTTGGAAGTTACATTACCGATTAATGCGGGCCATTTAAACTTTGAATAATTTTATGTTAGTTGAAAATCAATTATCTTAGCACAGGTTCATCGTTAGATCAAAGACGCACTCTAAATTACCAACAGACTCAAATTCTTAAACCACGTGTTTAACTTCCTTGCCAGAGAAATGATAAAAATAATAATGATCTAAGAAACAACATTTGCCATATATGTCTACTCTATTCTTGGTTTCTTCTACATTGCCTGAATATCCAGAGATAATTGTTAGACTCGGCAACAACGGCATGAATCCTTTGACGTGGAAGTAAATTTCTGGAAGATCCGCCATTACCACTGCCTTTTCATTTGTTTGAGTGGTTTTAGATATACACCTTATAAAACATATTCCATTCCCGATCCAGAAAATAGTAAATAACTCTCGAATATGCCTTCCAAAGATTGTAAAGCCAATAAATATTTTAGTTCAAAACATTTAAATATAGTACGTATTTGACTTCATATGAACGAAAACACCTTTATGCAATACCGTTATAATATGTGCGCAGATTATTTTCTTAAACATACATTATGCAAGAGCTAAATCTGCCTATTGCAGGTCTTTCTTTATGCCTGAAATGCTATCTTAATTATTAATTAGACATTAATCAACTTATCCAAACTATAAACAACTCTCGATGGCATCGCTAGCCTGCGATCTTTAGTGGATTGTGATCCGATTTACTACATATTTTTCCATCATGATTTAATTATTTTAATTTAAAAATTGATAATCGAGACTATGCTTGTTATAGTATCGACTTTAGTAATGATGATCGCGGCTAGACGAAAATTTCAATCGTTTAATTCTCGATTCATAGTGGATCAATTCAGCAAATTGCCTTTACATTATCTAATGTTTCACTATAATAGTGAGAACTGCCAACTGGTTATCCAATCTCCGATAATGTATCTTTAATTTAACTGAATTTCATTTTATTCTTAACGTTTTATTATTCCATTGACATTGCAGAGCAAAAGTAAGTGAAAGGAAATTGGAAATCTGATTTTAATTAGATTGTACATATTCATGAACATCTGCTTTACGGTGTTTTTATGGAATCCATTTCGTAATAAGAAAAATTATAAGAAGCAATATATATGCATTACTTCTTAATATAAAATCCATTCTTTGTAGAATCAATCTAAATCGGACATAAAATAGTCGGATTTCCAGGATATGAAACTGTTTTCTCTCTCTTTTCAATTAACATTAGATATAGTAACATTAAATATTAGTCCCACATTAATAGCGAGAGCAATGTCACCTCATAAGTACAAGAAAGGATATTTCCTATGTTGCATGAAAGGGGTATTTTTTGTGTGTCGTCGCCTCCAACCAATCGATATTGTTAATCTTTCATCATTTGTGCAGTTTAATTAAATTATTCGACAACTACAAGCTGAGTTGAAGAGTTCAATGCAAGGATTTTGGATTGCACTCTTGCTTTCGGGTAAACGTGATACAAATAATAAAAAATAAATGTAGGAATAATGTTGGAAAATGAATGACATTGGTATAAAATAGGTTAGAGTAAAAAGAATAAGTAATTTAAAATCGATGGAGTTTTGTGGAGTTTCCACGAGGATTTTGGATTCAGTTGTTTAAATCTGCAACAAGATTTTTTCATAACTTTATCTTTATGTTTGCAATTGTGTTTTCAGAGCGGAAATGCATTGTCCTATCGTAACTGAATCTATAATATCTGACCCAAGAAATAATTCGTAGCTTTTGTTCAAATTTGGTTCCACACCTAGTATCAGATCTTAGAGGGGTTAGGCGAGGTGATAACGCTTACATTTTAGAGCTGCTTTTAGAATAACTTGAAAAGAATTTCCGATTTCATTTATATTCAATTCATTGTATTCTATCAGTGGTTAATATCAGTTTAATACAAAAAGTAGGGAAAGTGATGAGTGGAATTTTGACAACTCATGTCTTATAGGGTCAAATGCATTGCCGTTTTCACATTTCTGTACTCACATGAGCTATACAGTTATTTTCAAATCAGATTTAACGGACAGTTAAACATGCATTATGCAAGGGCATAATCTGCCTATTGTAGGTCTTTCTTTAGGCCTGAAATGTTCTAAAAACTATTAATTAGACATTAATTAGGCTATTCCGACCATAATCTCTCGATGTCGAGGCTAGCATGAGATTTTTGTTGGATTGTAGTTCGATTCGCCGAAACTACTGGTTTTGTCTTACCTACTTTAGTAATGATGACCGAGGCTAAGTGGAAATTTCATTCGCTCAGTTCTAAGTTAATAGTGGATCAAATTACCTTTACATTAGCTAGTTTTTAACTATTTTAGTGAGAACTGCTAATTCGTTATCTAATCTCCCATAATGTATATTTAACAAATGACACGTCAACAAGATATTGATACATTACAGTTTAACGAATCATTCAAATAACCGAGTTTTGAACAACCTGCCTCTGATTTTTTGGTTGAAGGTAACTTACCTAAGTCGTCGCCATGCGTTCGTTCCTTTGTGGGGCTTACGACCCGCTTCCGATGAAGGTGATTTCGCAGACAAACTGAGGTTCATAAATGGGGTCATAAATGGGGGGCGTGTACTTGGTATCAAAAATTCAGCTTAATTGAACGAAAATTAGGGAAGATATGCAAGTTTTAAGAGACAATTCAAATCTGACCAAACCCCCTATTTCCTCAATGATATTGTCACAAGACATGTAGTCATCTATAATACACAATAACAAGAATATATTATTCCCACGAAAAAATAATAGTAATTAAATTTTGTAGGTTTTTATTAATCATTTTTAAAATTGATTAAAATCATTTTTCAGACAATAAGTTGTGTGATGTATTGTCGTGTAGCAGGTTTAAATGTCATAGTATACAAGATGGTAGCATTCATTTTGACACAGATTTGTCCATTGATAGTTCGACCCCTACCTTTTCTCAAGATCGACAGATGAAGCTAAATGCGGCAACTGACAACGTCTTACTGGTTCGCCATGGAAATCTTGGGATACATAAACTGGAAGTAACATACTAGAAAACATATAATAACTCCCCACCGTAATTTTTAATAACTAACCAACAAATGGGTAACCGTGTGAAGTAACTATCTATGACCCCAATAAGTGTCACATCCTTCGAAAGGCTATCTTAGTCCATAACCTGCGATACGGCACTGAATATTCGATATGACACTACGCTGTCACCGTGGGACACGATCCTGCTTCGTGTAGATTACTATTTTGATTTCACGTTGTGTACCCTTAAGTATAGGCAATACTGCTCCTGTTCTAAAATCTTTTTGATATAGACACAAGTAACTGCATGTTAAAGTGTTCATACGTGTTTTCAAACTTTGCGTGTACTTAACATCAAGAAATTTATAGTATGTTCCATATGACTCTTCAGCTCTACCATCGCCTTATGTGGAAATCAATTCTAATAACTCTTAATGGTAGCTACATGATGTCTGATTGACCTCTGAATATAACGATATACTATCAACCTCCATTTACTCATATGGACGTGTGTGCATAGTTCCCAAGAATTAGCTTAGATGGAAGAAGGGGCATTTTCGTGCCTATAATGTTGGATACCAAGAACTACCATCAAATTTGGGATACATTATGGCGTCACTGTCATAAAATATTACGGCACGCCATTTTAACGCAAATCCCATAATCAGTCCATACAAGAAGGCAAACTTCTTAATCAATTACAACATCTATATATCTATCAATATAGTGTTATCAGAATTGTGGCATTATGAAGATGCGATCTTCAAAGATCCAAATCAAAAGATGTAGTTCTGAACGGCTCAGTTAATTAAATAGCAGGCCCCGTATACACAACCACAATACATGCATATGCTTGTCTTTATTAGCCAGGTTTTTACTCGTTAACATTAGATTTGTTAAGCCTTATTTGTTTGATAGATATCGGGTGCATGGTTATTAATAGGCCAATACAACTACTGAGAATGCAGATGCACCTGATTTCAAGTTAACACACACAGAAGTAAATTTAGATTGGTTGGGGCACATGTTTGACAGTTTTCGGCATTATAAAAGCATGAACAATAAACATCACATCATTGTCGACCTTTCCTAATAATTGTTTATGTTCTTGTGTGCCTGGAGCGATTAGTGGAAATGTCATCTCGATCTTCAAGGATAGAGTTTCTTTTCCGGAGTAAAAGGTTCGGCCTTGTCAAGGAGTGTGAAGAGCTAAGGCTTCTTTGTCTTTGAAATCTTTTAGCTATTTGAACGTCAATAATATTCTATGTACATAGCATTATTTGTGTTATCAACATTCATACAAAGGATTTTTAAATCTTTCTCCGTCTTAGAATATAATCTATTGTTTAGGACGTGATGGCGTGAGACAAATAACTGGACTGGTTTTACTAGATGTAGCTAGCGGCAATTTCACATACATACATTTCTAATATCGAAAAACAGAATAGATTAAAAAGCAAATGGTAAAAGAAATGGTAAATGCTCAGAATTAAGAAATTAAATCAACATTGTTGATCAATACAGTACATAACCCAGAGAGAGAGACATGGGGTTTTACGTCCACTCGACACAAACTCAGTACATAACCCAACCCATAGCTAAACTGTCAAATCACGCCGATCCAACCGCTGAATAAAATGTGCGCTTCTGCAATAACTATGACAGATTTTCCCAGAAGAACCTCCAGAAACCTATTTCATGGAAAATGGGTTGTTTGGGAGTTTTGCATATCAATTATTGTAAGAATAGCTCAACAGCCAGTAGTTGGTTGATGTGTATCGCAGTAGTTCGTTTATTAAAGTAGCAAATGTGAACATACAATACATTCTCATTCTCGTGTTATAGAACACGCAGTGGGTCTTGAATTCTTTACTTAATGCAAAGAAACGCAATTATAACTACCAATTGATATGGTTTGTAGGAAGCTGTGGGTGGCTTTAAAACTATAATGTTTTCCTTTGTGAAAGGACTTCGCGGGAAGTGCTTCATGAAATTATAACAAAAATTAATACTTTAAAGACAAAAGGGTAGCAACGATTAATATTTATTAAATTCTTCACCCTTTTAGTCATTATAATGAATAATGATGTTATTGTTACTATGGTGGTCACGGTGACCACAGTGGCTAAGTGGGAAGAAGCTGGCTCGCTAGCCTGGAGGTCGGGAGGTCGGGTGCTCGATAATTGCATTGGCCGAGAAAGTTCATCCAGATTTTCCAGCGTGGATTTCCCTTGTCAGTGATGCAGAACTGGGGGCCTGGCAGAGACAGCTGTCTAGTCGTTCGGATGGGACGAAAAGCCGAGGTCCCGCGTACACGTTGGTGTGCACGTAAAAGATCCCTTGGCGGTTGGAATTCGATATAAGAGGAGGCCGTAGCGCAGCTGCCAGGCCAAAATTTCCCTCATAGTAAACTGTATGGCGTACGTCCGTCTTAATTAGTCCAGTTTGAAGCAGAACAGTAGGACGTTAAGCTCATTTCATTTCATTTATTGTTACTATGAAAGTATAATTTAGTACTGTCCGATTACATCAATATGAATGAAATAAAATCTTCTTTTATCATTGTGGGAAAATACAGTATCATTAAAAGCTTTGTTCAACTGATAAAACAATATTATTGTCTCATAAAGAAGAAATTAGCAATCTACAGTTATAATAAGTGTATACGTTATGATGTTGTATACACATGTAAGCCTTTCACATGATCAGATGATGATTTATGGGATATATAATTAGTCATGAAGTCTAAATCTGGGACCAAAGACAAGGTTTTTTTCTTTTATCATTGCTGATATTAACATGTTTGTATGGTACTTTCGTTAACGGTTAATATATAACTATCTATCAAATTATACTTTACAAATAGTAGTAGCCGGTATCGTGCACAATACACAATGTACTTATACCCGATATTAATTTGGTATTTGAATACAGCAAATAACTCTTCTATTCCTCAGCATGGGGAAACGATGTCTCAAATGCTGACGACGATTGAATATATAACAGACCCATAAAATTGCACATGTATCGCAATCTGATTGAATACACATTATGTGTGAGACATTAAGTAGTATATTGATACTGCACGAGGCTTTAGCCCAGTTTTGTTTCAATATATTACGCAATGACTTTAGTTCATTACACAACTTAAAATACAGACACTATCCCGCACGTGCTTTTCAATGAAATACGTCACGCGAGTCAAATATTGTATCTAGTAAAGATAATGTACGATATTCAAATATCGAACTAATCTTATAAAAATTATAAAGCGTATGATGTAAGTTGATAAAGAACGAGTGCTTCATGCAGGAAAGTTCTAAATGGATCCATAACAAACTTAGAGAGGTTTTTATTAGGGGTAAAAGGGGATTGGATTGGGGTGGGATTCTGAACACGTCTGTGATTGTGATTTTCTTCCCGTTTCGGATCTAATTGTGAAATGATCGGATATTTTAATAGGACAAAAGAAATTTTTTTATATAACCTGTCGAATTTTCAACTAAATTTCGAACGGGTTATACTTTACATTTATAATGTAAAGGCTGACGACGTTTTCGATAATTTGTTGATAAGAAGGATCCTAACAATTTTCAGATTATTTCTAACTTAAATTTCAGAGTTATCAACTATTTATAATATTGACGATACGGACATTAACCTGGGCGCTCTTGTTAAACCTTCAGAAGTTTAAGTATATCTCTATGAAGATTATCTAATTCAACAGTTGATATTTGGTTGGTGAATTTTCTTCAGCACCAATTTAAAACTTATTACAATACTTTAATGTCGCTTGAATATAGATCATTTATACAGATTACGCATAAGACCTACAGAAATAAGATGCGCTCGTAATTGTACCAACATGGACAGCTGCCTAGTTTGGTGCATGGTTTTACGGTGAGGCGAATTTATGTTGTAAAATCCTGATTTTCAGATATAATTATTGGAGCTATAGTCTTACATTATTCAGACCTATAAATTATCGATTATATAATATCTCAAGAGACCTTTCTGTCTGAAGTTGTGTGGATAATGTGTATAAATAACTTAATAATAATTTTATCTGACATGAATAACAGATCATGAAAGAATTCAGTCATTTATAACAGAAAACGATAGTTAATTATACTAAAATTTATATTTGTAATTACACGACAGTGAATATTGGTCCGTCCAAATACAAGTTGATATTGGGGTAATGTAAGACAAAAGGCACTTAAGCAAAATGCAGATTACTAAATGGGGAACTATCAATACCCAAATTGAAGCACTGAGGCCCGAGAGGTTGACTATGGCATATCTTATACAGGTCACAATTCTATGGAATACAATTACTGCTTATAACTGAGCGACGGTTCGACTAGGCTTCTCTAGTCGTTATCAAGCAATGATAAAATCTAAAAAAATAAGACAAGTCAATATATACATGTACACAACAATACATACTTAATGCTGACCAACCAGATATATCCCTTAATTTGCGCGTACCTAAAGGGAATCCAATTTAATTAAGGACTATAAAGATAAAACGCTAATAACAACATTCAATAAGACCACTTTAACTGAAAATAAAAACAAAAGTTACTTGACATCATCGACATGGCGCCACAGCTGCTACATTATTTTTACAAAGCAGTGGGGCAATTATTTTCAGCATTAGAACATTTGCCTTACTACTTGCAATACTAATCATATAAAGAAACATGGTAAATCTGCGAACATAAAATAATATATTACCTACTTCAATCATCTTTGAGTAATGATCAATAGTCAATGACAGCAATTCCACACTTACCGATAGTCGAGTCGTCATTGTGGCCAGTAGCCAATGACAGCTATTTAACACAGCGAGAAGTCGTCATTAAGTGTACAAGCTCTGGCATATTGGGTTAACTGAGAAATGTATAGCTCCTAAACGGAACTTGCATGTGCAAAGGTAATTAATAATAATTGTAAAATTAAATAATGCCTTTTAACATAGCAAAGCAATTTAGAGCACCAACAAGAACATTCGATACATCAAAACTGAATAATATAATACATTAAATCCACCAGACATCTAATGCATAAAATAAAAGTGCTTGATAAAGCCTAAAAATCAACGAGGTAGACAAACACATAAGCTTATGTGATATAAAACTACTTACGCTATAAAAGTAAATATTCCAACATTGGCGATGTCGTCTTTTACAATTTTCCACGAGATCTGCAATTGCTTTTTTTGTTCTTCTGTTAATACAGGCTGTGCTAACTTTTTACATGGTTGACTTCCTTTAGAAAGTTTACGTACTACTGGGGCTGACATTCCCTCCTGTCGACACTGACTAGCCCCCATTGTGTTTTGTGTCAAAAACTCAAAATTGCTAATAAAATTAAAATACCATACACCCCAGTAAATGAATTCGCATATTAAACTAATCAACAAGCTCGCCACAACGACACTGAACACTGGATATCAAATGTAAACAGTATATTGCTGTGCATAATTTACTCACTATCACAATCTATCCTTCATAAAACTCGGTTCAATTAGAAAATTTAATGCAATCATCGTGCGCGTTGATACTTAAAAGTTAAAATTATGGGTTGTTTCAATATGCTGAATAGATCGAGTTAAATACTAACATACGCTTCACGTGAAATTATTCACACGATTTATATAACCATCAACCCACGTTTATATCTCACCTTGCACAAATATGATAGGCTATTATTGGATCATACATGAACTTTTAAATACACAAATTGTGAAATATACCAGGACCAGGCTAACTTTTGCTTATAATTTCTATAGCAACAAAGTCTTGCATTAACGCCCACAGACGAACTGTTCAAGGGTTGGTTTGTGTTTTTATTAGTACTGGGTTGGGAAAATAAATATGTTACATGTGACAGCCCAAAAATGATCCAGTTTGAGTTGAGGGATAGTTGATAAGCTTTACCCAATTAAGGATTACGAAAACGGTAACCATATCATGACTTACGTCACTAGCTAATTGACACTTATAGTACTAAATGCCACACAACAAACAGAACAACACAGATAATCCAAAATGCCAAAGTAAATGGCAAAGCCCAAAGTATAATCCGGTACCAATATTAACCGTGATGTCAGGATGCTCCTTGATCGTTTCATACCGCATCCTATGAGGTGTTCCGGACAGACGACACTTATACCCGTCACTACCAGATTTTATGGAGACAACAAAATTTAGAAGTCTTGGTATAGGTGTATGGAATCGTAAAGTATACGTTCACAGACGAAGAATTTAGGATACACGCCAACATAAGTTGACAAAAAAGTGCAATCAAACATTTTCAAGAACAGTATAAAGTCTACAGGTACAAAATCGAAATACAATACACTCCAATAGACGCTATAGTAATCAATAATTGTGTTATTATCGTTATATAAGTGAGGCAGGTCAGTCGTATGTAATCTTTCCCGTCTAATTTAGTAAATCGCGGTGTATTTTTTACAGCACCTAATATGTATTGAGTCTGTATAGTCTTATATTGACAGAGAGAGGAGTGGGAAGGGGAGCTGGTGTGTGTTAAACACTTCTCAACAACAGTAGATCATCTTCATTTTGGGGACAAGCATGTGGTACAGTTTTTATTTTATCTAGGGGTTTTAGGAGTGTGAGAGAACCGGAGGATCCAGTTAAGAAGGCGTCTCTACTCCTTGTTACGTTTGGGTTCGATACTACGCCCCCAGCCTAATAAAACGCACATAATTGCAGAGTCAAGGGTACCGAAAAACTCTACAACAGAGCACAGTAATATTGCATAATATAGAACATGCAAATTAGATGACTCGGCTAATACTGAACAACACACTTTTAGTCAAAACCGAAAAAACATTTGCAATAACCTGAACAATCAAGTTCCGACGTTCCCACACCCGTGTTAGCATGGTCAGAGAATCTAATATAAGTATGTGGAGAACATTTGACTGATTACATTAGTATCACAGCACTGGTGTCACGAGAGAGTGGGGGCACATTAGTATCACAGCACTGGTGTCACGAGAGAGTGGGGGCACATTGCCCTAATAGAAACAAACATATTATCAAAACTTTGTCTAAAATTGGTTTCGGAGTTGCTAGGGCCATGTTCTTTTCAGTATCCACTAGCATATCAGTGCAAAGCAGTCAATGCACCGATCAGTCCTACACGGTCAGTGCCACACCCACTTTTACAGTTAAACCTAAAAAGGAACTATTCAGGTATTACAGAATCCCCATAAATGTTCATCTTATTGTCAGTGATTTTATTTGTTTTTAGTATAGTTTATTAACTGATGAATGATCACTATAATGTATCTATACAATAATCATCATCAAATCATTATTACATAGCTGTAAATTTTATTTCAAAGTTAATCACAGTAATAACCACAATTGAAATTTTTAAAATAAAATGAACAGAAAACTTGCAAAAGCATTTCAGCGACATGGAATAGATTACATCAGAGAGAGATCAGCAAAAGCCGTTTTAAGAGCGAATTATCTAAGTCCATGAAAGAGTCCTTGCTAATGTTGCTGTTGTCTGTAAATGCGAGAAACGCAGACAAGATAAATGCAAAGTCAGAGTAAAGTTCCAGAGAGATGAGGTTATGCAGTCCGTAAAGGTGAACACGCTCATGCTGGTGACCCAATATGTCAAAGGGTTCCAAAGATGAGATCAGCAAAAGCTGTCTTAAGAGCGAATTATTTAAGTCCATGAAAGAGTCCTTGCTAATGTTGCTGTTGTCTGTAAATGCGAGAAACCCAGACAAGATAAATGCAAAGTCAGAGGAAAGATCCAGGGAGATGAGGCTATGTAGCCCGTAAAATTGAAAACACTCATTCTGGTGACCCAGTACGTTAAAGGCTTCCCAAAATGAAAAATACCACAACGAAATGAACTACTGGAACATTAGAGATTGCACAACACATTACCACTGCTGCAGTCGTTAAACTACTATACATGCTCTTGTCAACAACCACATAGTTCGATGTACATTTATCTCTGCCCTGCTTACAAACAAGACCGATGATACTTAATTCAAGGTGTATCCCCAGTTACTAGTATTAAAGTGATATATATCTGTCATGAAATGCTATTCAGAGAGATTTTTACTGAAACTGAGATAACTGTTTGCCTTCTCATCTCTATTAGTGTATATACCGTAAATGCAGACCTGGGGTTCTCAGCAACAACAGAATGATACCAGCCCTTTCTCTTTGAAACACTAGCTTAACACATGGAAGATAATGGTGCAAATACAATCATCAACTACTTAATGATACCGACATTTAGACACCTGGTTGTCGCGACGGAATTTGTATACGGTCCAGCCGTATGTAATGAAGTGATTACATTTTAAATGTGTTATTTTGCTTCCCTTGGCAAAAGCAGTGAAGATTCTGCGAAGACACATACATGGCCATATGTCCACATTTGTGGGGACCTTCATGCTGGTTCTGTTGAAGAACCTCTTCCACCCACATTTCTCCGGTTACCATGACTTAGTTATTCACCAAAATTATATTAATGTCAAAGTTCATGTGGTTGGTATAAAGCTTTTTCACACGAAACATAAGAAACCCTTTAGCTTCAACAACATGAATACCATATGAATTTTAAATTATAAGTATATTCATATATACTATTCAAAAAAAGTAGGGGATATTTGATTTTTAAGTGTTATTTAAGTCACCTAATGAAACTGACGAAGAAACAAATGACAAAATGAAATGAAGTTCACATTCATCGATTTATTCCAAATGATCGTTAGACTAAGTAAGGCACAGACTGACCATTTTAAGGGTAAAATGATACCCGGGGTCAAACAGCAAAGTTACCACAGCATCACAACAAAGTCAGTAACGAGTAAATCCTCCTCTGTTTGCCAAACAAGCATTGATCCGACGTGGCATACTCCTAATGAGACGTCTAAGGTCATTTTGGTCCAGATTGTCCCATTCCTGTTGCAACGCAGCAGCAAGTTGTTGGACATTGGCAGGACGTTGTTGACGTTGACGTAACCTCTGTCCAAGCATGTCCCAGACATGCTCGATGGGGGAGAGGTCGGGACTCAGTGCTGGCCAAGGTAATGTGGTGATGTTCTGTTGTTGGAGGTAACCTGTAACGACCCTGGCCCTGTGACATCTTGCGTTGTCATCCTGGAAGATGAAACGGCGGTCATGACGTCGTGCGAACGGCACAACATGGACTGCCAAGATGTTGTCCCGGTAGTACTGGCCTGTAACACGCCCTGCAACAACATGTAAAGCCGTTCTTCCAGCAACAGTGATGCCTCCCCACACCATAACAGAACCACCCCCAAATCGATAATGTCTGATGACGTTAACGTCTTGGAAGCGCTCGTTTCGACGACGCCACTCCCTCCTACGTCTGTCCAAAAAATCAACAGTGAACCTTGACTCATCTGAAAACATCACATTGCTCCAGCGTCGATTATCCCAGTGTTGACGATCCCTACACCAACGACGTCTTGCCTGAATGTGATGATCTCTCAAACAAGGGATCACGCGAGGACGTCGGGCGCGAAGGTGACCCCTATGCAGTCGATTCCGAATCGTCTGGCCACTCACTCTCACACCAGTGTCTCTTTGAAGACGAGCGCTGACTGTAACTGTAACATTCAAAGTCAGAGTTGTGCAAATCTTGGGTTGGACCCCCATGATGATCCCAAGCATCACCTGCATTCCATGCGGTAGCTATTGGTGCGTTTGGGCGTCACATGTTTCTTCTGTTAGGTTCTATAGTGACTTTTTTCGTAGTCATTTGCATATTTTAGTATTATGCCCCCAAAATCAAATATCCCCTACTTTTTTTGAATAGTATATGTTTAATTTGCGTTGTACTTTTGCATTTCTAATGGAGTAGATATTTGACACCATTTCTGCAGTTATCTGAGGAAATAATAACGAATTAGTAGGTTTTATTTTACCACAAGGAATTTTATATGGGTCTTTGATGAGTTGGTTTTGATTGATAAATTACAGGGGATTCAGACACTAATTTCGGTATAAAATATTAATACATGTCATTTACACATCTTTACAGAAAATGAGTTAGAAATTTCTTTTGCCCACCCTTCAATCTGATATAGAGCTGCTTTCTTTTAAGCCGTGGTTCATATTAACTTAGTTTTAAATCAAATTATCGGTATTGGTACTGTGTTCGGCCTTGTATTTTGTGCGGAATTATGGGAACAAAATGACCTGAAGGGTAAAAAACAGATTAAACATGTAATGCATGATTGGCTAAGATAAATATCAATCTCATTGGTGGTGATAACAAGTCAGAAAATAAATGAAACTTTTATTTTTTCACACTTTTTAAGACATCTAATTAGGAATATGTTTTGTTTGTGATGTAAATTAAGTATGTATTAAAGAAATTATTCCAGATAATGTGCTTTAAAAATGGCACAAATAAACAATGCTCAATAAAACAGAGTCAAAACCAATGATACAAGTATATAAAACAAGTAGGTATACATATTCTCAAAGAACATATGTAATTTGAATGAAATGCACCTAATCAGGCAATCATTCACATTTTACTCTAACCCACCTCACCCCTCACAGACCACGCTACGTCACGATAAACACGTCCACACGGGAACGGTCATCTTCGTAGGCTGCGACTTCGATGTTCCGATGTTACTTGACAAGGATTATAGGGTCACATCCCTAATCTCCGGGTTCTCCAGTTTCCCGCAATCGACAAAGAGCCTCGCGCGTATGCAAATTACTGAAAACCAATATATCATATTTTGTTCCCTGAGCAACAAGACAAACTAGCCATTTCTTTACATTTTGACATTTAATTTGCGAATCTAAAACCCCTTGTATCAACACAGCAGAGTCTGTGAAATCTGAATCGAGACACTTCCTCCTAAAGGAATTACGTGAAATTTGCTCACAGTTTCAGATTTAAATTACACCATGTAGCTCATAAGAACGAACTCGTGTTTGTTTATTTCCCCCAAGAAGCGAGATGCATGAAATCAATGTCGGGTCGCGGTTATGTGAGAAAACTCTTTATTTCTTCCGTTTCTAGATCCAATTAATTCTACAAAACACTTAAAACGCTGCACCAATCTTTTTATAATTTCTGTATTTAGAATAGATTTCAATAGAACATGGGTAGTTCTATTATTGCAATAAATAATGATTGTTTTGGTATCGATCTAATGTTATATTTGAAAGGAAGTTAGAACAGCTCGATTAGATTGTCTTATTATTGTAGGATGAAATATTGGATTTTCGACATGGAAGTCATAGTTTAAAAGAACACACGCATAAAACGAAATAAACATTCAAATTAATTAATTATCTAACATAAGTTCAATCTCAGAAAATTTCAAAACAAAAAATCAAATAATGTCGAAGTTAGAGAACTTAAACCCGACAAACAACTCTATATTTCAATAATGTTTTGACACATATAACAATTACGACAATTTCTAAAAATAAACCTTCTTTTGCACTGTTTTATCAATACTAGGTGTCAATAGCAGAGGTACGCAAGACCATTAGGGTTAATCAAATGAAAAAATCTGGTTATCTCGTAATTATGAGATAATTATCTCGTAGTTAAAAGATTATTATCTCATAATTACAAGATAACTTTCTCTTAATTACAAAACAACTATCTCCTTATTACAAGATACGGAGAAGTCCTTTGGGATCGATCAAATAAAAAAAGATATTCTAAATATCTCGTAATTACAAGATAATTTATATTAAGGTCGCCATACACAGATTTATTTCGTAATTACAAGATAATTTATTTCACGGTCGCCATACACTGATTTATCGAAAAGCTAGACAAACGCCATGCTTCATTTTACATTATAGAATCTTCACATTCATGTCAAGTTCCAAATAATATCATTCGTTATTTTCATTCACTTATCAAATTAATTCATTAAGTTCATACTCTCATTAACTTCACACTCTCACTCTTGTGACCTTCTGCAGGTGTGCATGTGAAATAGATCTACTGGCTTTTGTTTGCAAATTTGAATTCCAAAAGGGTTCACACACATAGATACATTTCGATGACAAGCAAATCTAAATTTCAGTAGGGTTCATTTGTGAAATAAAATGTTACATCCGATCCCGATTGTTAGCTATCCTCCCTGTCAAAGTAATCTATATATTATTTTAGATTATTTCCCTATTCATGCCAATTTACTTCCTGCTTCCTCGGCCCCCAAATCATGACTAGTTGACAAAACTGACAAATAATGTTATTTGAAACACTCAGCCATACAAAGACGGTAAACGGAAGAAAGAAAGAATTGATAAAAATAAACGCAATGCATTAATAAAATCAGAGGAAACAATAATTATTAGTCTCCGTCCAATAATATACCCCACTTAATATTTATTGTCAATAATAAGTTCCATTTTCCAGGTGCGAATTATTTCCACAATAAAACGGCAAAATAATTTAAGGATACCATAAATTTTCAATAGATGGTGTCATCTTACCTTTACGTGCTATTCTGGGTTCAACAGCAATTATTCATTTTCTAATAGGTGTGACACGCCAAGAGTTCAGTATAATTTGCCTATGCCATTTTATGAAAAAATATTAGCGCGATGGCAAGGATTCGATAAAGACTAAATGCTCTATATTGGCCTTTGTTTGCAAATCTGAATTTAAAAAGGTTTACACACATAGATACATTTCGATGACAAGCAAATCTGAATTTTAATAGGGTTCAGTTGTGAAATATATAAAAAATTCTGCAAAATTACTGATGCACGACTCATTTACCATAGGGTTTATCTTAATCACAAGCAAGTTTGGAAAAAAGATTTCAAAGACTGGCCTCGTACAAAATTTAACTCTATAACTGTTATATATCACTCTAAGGGATATCGATTCAACTATTCAAAATATCTAGTTTATTAAGTCAATGCAAGCTCCAGACACAAAGAAACTGGCTCCGTCACTAGAAAGGCTGGTTCAGTGCTTAGTCTTCTGCTCTCTCTACGTATTATAAGAAATGAACCCGGGGGCAGTTAAATTATCAAAAACACAACTTTGTATACGAATCTGAGATTGGAGAACATGTGATCCAAGAAGGTAGGAACTATTTGTCGTAGTGCAAGTAGTATATCGGTACTTAATCCGGAACTTGAGAGGGTTTATGTGACCTTTAATTCAGTGATGTTATGTCAGGACACTCTATTCCATGGCGTGATGTCATGCCACTCTTTCAATGGAGACATATAATTTTCATCTTTCTGTTAATCATTTTTCCTTTTCAGTCTCCTTTGATCGACAGGTAATTGTTTAACTATAGAAATTAATAACGTTTCCACTGCTTTTTAGATGAAACCAAATATGACTATCAAGCTTCACAGATTTTAAATATGTCAATTTGAAATTTACGGTAAGTGCTGTATTGCATTCAGTACACTTAAGTTAAAGAAATCAACCGACAAGTTCAAGTAATAAACATGTTTACAAAGAAACAAGTCTTGCTGTATAAAATGATGAATGCTTGGCGTGTATGCTGTCATTGGCTACGGAAATAAAGAGACAATTCTTTGTCAAATTTTAAATCGGTTGTCTTTAATATAAGATTAGATAATATATAGATATGCTGGGTGTAATACTTTGTCATATATGCACCAAAAATCATGTCCTACCCAATCAAATGGACACAGAACTCCAACAGATTCCTAGTAATAAAAGATATTATTAGCCTTATTCTTTCTCGATATAAGGCGTTTTAGTATGTTTTTGACGTGGAATTGTGGTGTATGTTTGAATATCTAGATAGTTTGGGTGGAAAAAGTGGAGACTTGTTTAATGTCGTCCCACGTACATTGAACATGGCGTTGTTTTTTTAATTGGGTAATAATGCTAATTGTAGGCCGGTTAGGGGGGGTCGGGAATTTCCAACCGTAAACTGGGCCGAAGTTGAATTTTGAATCCACAATGGCCTCTTTCTAAATGAGTATTTTGGAGAGTACCAACCCCCTAATCCAATGAGATCAGAAATGTCATGATTTGGTTGGTTGAAGTAAATTGGGATCGGTTTGTCTTTTTTTTTGGTGACTATGTCTGATCGGTGACCGTTGATTATTTCCCAAAGTGCAATTTGGGTCTCCCCACATATTGTTTGTCACCTTGTCTACGTGAAATAAGATAAATTATGTTTCAACTGCTGCATGAAAGTTGGTCTAATATTGGGATCATGTGCCAGGTGTTTTGTTATGGAACAGGTCGGATGTTTATGATTTTGCATGTTTGGCGTCTGAGATGGCAAAAAGTTTTGGTTTGAACTGCTGATTGCATATTCCTTGTTTCTTTATACGTCGGAGATAGCGTTTGGGGTATTCCCTTTATCTTAGTTTACAAAATACCAGCGTACATGCTGATTCAAAGTCGGCCTTCTGAGTACATATCCTATGTAAACGGAGAATCTGAGATTTTATGATACCAGAGAACGTATTTTTTTTTTTGGTGAAAGGAAATTTTGAACAGTAATTGATGGGAATCGGTTTCTTTGAAAAATACTTTAGTTTCCAATTGGCCAGTGGTCTAAGTGTTGCTTCTTTTAAAAACGGTAGAGTTAAGAAAACCTATGCTTAGATTTGCGGTTTATAAGACAGATGGATGATAATTGTTCAGAATGTTGAAAAACGTCCACAATTCGTCTAGTGTGTACGTCCAGACTATGACAAGGTCATCTAAAAACGTTCATAGATGTCTGGTTTTAATAGGCAGAGTGGCAAAACTTCCCTTTCCCACTCCGCCATGAAGAGATTTGCATAAATCGTTTTCCCATCGCAGTTCCGGGAGACTGGAGGTATACTTGGTCGTTGAATGTAAAGTCATTCCTCCTTAGACAGATTTGTCTGGTCTGGATGCTTGCAGGTTCCAAAGAAATGCTTTCCTAACTACTTCAATATCTATGTAATTATCATCGAAAATTCCCAACTAACTTACAATTAATAACACCCATTCAGTTATTGTTGGAGATTCCGGACCACCATATCTGATGAACTCAAAGGTTTTTATGTCTCTCTCAAAATATAACATTGTTTTTATTGAAAAATCAAAACAGATTGGTGTTCGGAAGTCCAAGTCATAGCCTATGCAGGAAAGATAATTTACACGTTGGTCATAAATCATAATAACAAATTTCATTTCCAAGACGTGATAAATAAAGCGGTGTTTCATCAATCCAAATGACATAAGAGGATATGATTATATATTACATATACTTATCTAGTATACCGTATACTTATGTTTTTATCTAAATATCATCGATATGGTGTGCTAACTTTGATAAGGGACGTGCTGAAAAACCAGTCTACAACATTAATTTTTGTTTATGTTATTTTTTGAACACAGGCAACTTTATTCAAGGCTATGATCATAAAACGTGTAAAAAGTCAGGATATTACACCAGTTTATAAATATCATATGGTATAGCCATTCATACTAAAGGAATTGATGAGAGGAACGATTGGACAAGGGATTAGGAAAATGTTGGGCCGTGGTAAAAGCGGACGAGAGGTTCTCGGTTCATTAAAATACAGTACCGTAATAATTGCAGTTCTGATCCCTCGTTGACCTTGATTTATCTCACGTAACAAATATCATGATTATATATATTATACAATTTGAAATTCAATGTAATATTTGTTATAGATAAACCTATAGACATGATTATGTAATGATATGGTATTTGCGAGCATAATTATGTATCTCTAACTAAGTATTGGATTCAGTGATGATTTAGAAAAAAATACTGGTTATATCCTTTCCGTTGTCAAAGTATCCGTCAAATAATATCTTATTTATAAATGTGTTTGGTAGACCAAATAAGGTAATGTTCTCCTCTCGGTCTCTCTGGTATGGGGCGTGTTTATTCCATATTTGGGAAGGAAATTAACACCAGGTCAGTCTATGCAATTAGGGGGTTGTAAAAGGGGGGTTAAGCGAAATTCCTTACAGCTCACCAAGTCTGCCTAAGCAGCCATCAAAAGATAACACTTTATTGAGAACACGGATAATTGATGCCAACCGGTTTTATTAATATAATTGTATAAACGACTTAATCTGTAGTTGCAAATTCAATCACGAAGAAAACACTACAAAAACGTCCAGTAGTACTACACATATATTGGCAACAATTTCAATTATTTCAGAGATGTAATGTCAGTATTCAAATATTTAACTAAGAATGTATTTATCTCTGGGATAATATTTTGTATCAGTCAATTCTATCATAATGCAAATCAATCCATTATCTGCAACATTAAAAATCTTTATTTGACAGAGACAAACAGTTTAATTTACTTATACCCCACGAGACTTACAACTCAGATTACAATCTATCAAGAGAAAGACCAATCGGTCTTCTTTATAACTGATTTTTTTTGATTTTCAATAAATGGAAAACTGGGTTTAATATCAACTCAACACAAACCAATTCATTTCAGATCTAGCATGCTGTAAATCATTCTGTACACAGGGTGTCTAGCCCCATCTTGAGTAGTCACCCTTCTGGCATCATCATTGTTTGTTTCGTCTGTGTTTCGGGAAGTGATATTTTTCGTGTCCCTGATAAATAAGTGAATCATTTCAAGTTGCTGTTACTCGCGGTCTGAAATAGCAGGAAAACGCGTATGCCATATTGTATGGCATATATGTCCATCTCCATTAGCCCAATCGGAGCAGAACAGAATAGTAGGGTCCTAAACCTCGTTTCGTTTCTATAAGTAGAATGGTGGAAAATGATAACACTTGTAACACCAAGGGACAGGGAATTCACATCCTCAAAAATAAATACCAATCCTCTCCACCTTCAGATTCCTTGTATATGCCTTTCATAGAAGATTATAGCGTGCAAGACTTTCGGTTCAAGCTGGTCATAGAAATGCCCGAATTCGAGTTACTTTCTTTTATCAAAATAAAAATGGATTTTCTTGTGGGTGTGATTATGTGAAGTGCATTACGTGCTGTGCTGACGGTAAATTCATAGAAATTAAATGGGTTTATTGTCCTTCTGTTCAGGGGTGGGAAAGCATAGTCTAGTGGTCTAGAGTGCCGCGCTTCGACCTCTAGCTGGCCGGTCACCTCTGGCTTGCGGCTGTGGTTTCGATCCCTGGTGTGAGTGTATGTGGCATGGAAATAGGGGCGCCTTCTCAACATGGGTTTCCTCCGGGCACTCCGATTTCCTCCCACTGCTAAAGACCCCTACGCGCAAACGAATTATTGAAATAAAATTAAACCATATGTTAGTCACGAAATGACCTAGTTTGTGTCGAGTGGACGTTAAACCCCTTTTCTCTTTCGCTATCTCTCTCTCTCCGTTCTATTCTGCTCCCAAAAAATTAATAGTGGGTTATTCAAACGTCTTGCTGATGAAGGGAGGCAACTACCGTGAACACTAAAATATGATGGCCACAGATCACTAATTATTGCCCCATTGACTTTAATGTTAATTCTCGTCTCTTAGACCGGTTGTAACTTTTTCCCAAATATTCGTTGGGCAAAACGCTTTCTGCCACAGATGGAGCAACATGTGGCAGACTCTTGCCCAAAAGCATGTATGAGGTTCTTCATGAAAAACTTGAGATAGACAAGCTGGAAGTAGAGACAGCTAACCTTGCAATTTTCGGCCCTCCCTTTCAACGTAACCAACCTAACAACTCTTGTATCCTTCCGCCTCAAAATCATGAATATTCACCAAAACCTGGCAGAAAATGTATTTTCAAACCCTTTTCTTCGATTCTACACCAAAAATTCAACAAAAATCGCCGTGCAAAAGGGGGAAAAAGGGAAAGGGAGAAAAGGACTAATCTGTAGTTGCAAATTCAATCACGAAGAAAACACTACAAAAACGTCCAGTAGTACTACACATATATTGGCAACAATTTCAATTATTTCAGAGATGTAATGTCAGTATTCAAATATTTAACTAAGAATGTATTTATCTCTGGGATAATATTTTGTATCAGTCAATTCTATCATAATGCAAATCAATCCATTATCTGCAACATTAAAAATCTTTATTTGACAGAGACAAACAGTTTAATTTACTTATACCCCACGAGACTTACAACTCAGATTACAATCTATCAAGAGAAAGACCAATCGGTCTTCTTTATAACTGATTTTTTTTGATTTTCAATAAATGGAAAACTGGGTTTAATATCAACTCAACACAAACCAATTCATTTCAGATCTAGCATGCTGTAAATCATTCTGTACACAGGGTGTCTAGCCCCATCTTGAGTAGTCACCCTTCTGGCATCATCATTGTTTGTTTCGTCTGTGTTTCGGGAAGTGATATTTTTCGTGTCCCTGATAAATAAGTGAATCATTTCAAGTTGCTGTTACTCGCGGTCTGAAATAGCAGGAAAACGCGTATGCCATATTGTATGGCATATATGTCCATCTCCATTAGCCCAATCGGAGCAGAACAGAATAGTAGGGTCCTAAACCTCGTTTCGTTTCTATAAGTAGAATGGTGGAAAATGATAACACTTGTAACACCAAGGGACAGGGAATTCACATCCTCAAAAATAAATACCAATCCTCTCCACCTTCAGATTCCTTGTATATGCCTTTCATAGAAGATTATAGCGTGCAAGACTTTCGGTTCAAGCTGGTCATAGAAATGCCCGAATTCGAGTTACTTTCTTTTATCAAAATAAAAATGGATTTTCTTGTGGGTGTGATTATGTGAAGTGCATTACGTGCTGTGCTGACGGTAAATTCATAGAAATTAAATGGGTTTATTGTCCTTCTGTTCAGGGGTGGGAAAGCATAGTCTAGTGGTCTAGAGTGCCGCGCTTCGACCTCTAGCTGGCCGGTCACCTCTGGCTTGCGGCTGTGGTTTCGATCCCTGGTGTGAGTGTATGTGGCATGGAAATAGGGGCGCCTTCTCAACATGGGTTTCCTCCGGGCACTCCGATTTCCTCCCACTGCTAAAGACCCCTACGCGCAAACGAATTATTGAAATAAAATTAAACCATATGTTAGTCACGAAATGACCTAGTTTGTGTCGAGTGGACGTTAAACCCCTTTTCTCTTTCGCTATCTCTCTCTCTCCGTTCTATTCTGCTCCCAAAAAATTAATAGTGGGTTATTCAAACGTCTTGCTGATGAAGGGAGGCAACTACCGTGAACACTAAAATATGATGGCCACAGATCACTAATTATTGCCCCATTGACTTTAATGTTAATTCTCGTCTCTTAGACCGGTTGTAACTTTTTCCCAAATATTCGTTGGGCAAAACGCTTTCTGCCACAGATGGAGCAACATGTGGCAGACTCTTGCCCAAAAGCATGTATGAGGTTCTTCATGAAAAACTTGAGATAGACAAGCTGGAAGTAGAGACAGCTAACCTTGCAATTTTCGGCCCTCCCTTTCAACGTAACCAACCTAACAACTCTTGTATCCTTCCGCCTCAAAATCATGAATATTCACCAAAACCTGGCAGAAAATGTATTTTCAAACCCTTTTCTTCGATTCTACACCAAAAATTCAACAAAAATCGCCATGCAAAAGGGGGAAAAAGGGAAAGGGAGAGAAGGACTAATCTGTAGTTGCAAATTCAATCACGAAGAAAACACTACAAAAACGTCCAGTAGTACTACACATATATTGGCAACAATTTCAATTATTTCAGAGATGTAATGTCAGTATTCAAATATTTAACTAAGAATGTATTTATCTCTGGGATAATATTTTGTATCAGTCAATTCTATCATAATGCAAATCAATCCATTATCTGCAACATTAAAAATCTTTATTTGACAGAGACAAACAGTTTAATTTACTTATACCCCACGAGACTTACAACTCAGATTACAATCTATCAAGAGAAAGACCAATCGGTCTTCTTTATAACTGATTTTTTTTGATTTTCAATAAATGGAAAACTGGGTTTAATATCAACTCAACACAAACCAATTCATTTCAGATCTAGCATGCTGTAAATCATTCTGTACACAGGGTGTCTAGCCCCATCTTGAGTAGTCACCCTTCTGGCATCATCATTGTTTGTTTCGTCTGTGTTTCGGGAAGTGATATTTTTCGTGTCCCTGATAAATAAGTGAATCATTTCAAGTTGCTGTTACTCGCGGTCTGAAATAGCAGGAAAACGCGTATGCCATATTGTATGGCATATATGTCCATCTCCATTAGCCCAATCGGAGCAGAACAGAATAGTAGGGTCCTAAACCTCGTTTCGTTTCTATAAGTAGAATGGTGGAAAATGATAACACTTGTAACACCAAGGGACAGGGAATTCACATCCTCAAAAATAAATACCAATCCTCTCCACCTTCAGATTCCTTGTATATGCCTTTCATAGAAGATTATAGCGTGCAAGACTTTCGGTTCAAGCTGGTCATAGAAATGCCCGAATTCGAGTTACTTTCTTTTATCAAAATAAAAATGGATTTTCTTGTGGGTGTGATTATGTGAAGTGCATTACGTGCTGTGCTGACGGTAAATTCATAGAAATTAAATGGGTTTATTGTCCTTCTGTTCAGGGGTGGGAAAGCATAGTCTAGTGGTCTAGAGTGCCGCGCTTCGACCTCTAGCTGGCCGGTCACCTCTGGCTTGCGGCTGTGGTTTCGATCCCTGGTGTGAGTGTATGTGGCATGGAAATAGGGGCGCCTTCTCAACATGGGTTTCCTCCGGGCACTCCGATTTCCTCCCACTGCTAAAGACCCCTACGCGCAAACGAATTATTGAAATAAAATTAAACCATATGTTAGTCACGAAATGACCTAGTTTGTGTCGAGTGGACGTTAAACCCCTTTTCTCTTTCGCTATCTCTCTCTCTCCGTTCTATTCTGCTCCCAAAAAATTAATAGTGGGTTATTCAAACGTCTTGCTGATGAAGGGAGGCAACTACCGTGAACACTAAAATATGATGGCCACAGATCACTAATTATTGCCCCATTGACTTTAATGTTAATTCTCGTCTCTTAGACCGGTTGTAACTTTTTCCCAAATATTCGTTGGGCAAAACGCTTTCTGCCACAGATGGAGCAACATGTGGCAGACTCTTGCCCAAAAGCATGTATGAGGTTCTTCATGAAAAACTTGAGATAGACAAGCTGGAAGTAGAGACAGCTAACCTTGCAATTTTCGGCCCTCCCTTTCAACGTAACCAACCTAACAACTCTTGTATCCTTCCGCCTCAAAATCATGAATATTCACCAAAACCTGGCAGAAAATGTATTTTCAAACCCTTTTCTTCGATTCTACACCAAAAATTCAACAAAAATCGCCATGCAAAAGGGGGAAAAAGGGAAAGGGAGAGAAGGACTAAAAATAACTTTCGCCCTTGTTTCCTGGGTGACTGCCCATGAATATTTGATGATCTGTGTCCTATATAGGAGTGAAACTTCGGATATCACCAAAAGGCCTTTTGTATTTGCTTCCCATATGTTCTGGCAACATGCTGGTGAAAGGAAATCAAAATCAAAGAATAACTGCAAAAATGATGGCCCTTTAAGTATACATGC
Source organism: Patella ulyssiponensis (assembly GCA_963678685.1). Taxonomy (NCBI): domain Eukaryota; kingdom Metazoa; phylum Mollusca; class Gastropoda; family Patellidae; genus Patella; species Patella ulyssiponensis. The sequence goes on from OY783232.1 coordinate 19,985,466, forward strand.
TGCTTTAAGTACAGTGGTGCATCTCAGGTCCCTGGGCCTTTTGTGCTAAAATTTAAAAAATCTTTTTTAATAGAGGCAGTATTTGAGCTCTGTGAAAAAATTAGACAAGTTGCAAACAAACTACATAGAAAACACTCATAATTTGGAATTTTTATCAAAAATATATTTTTTTACTGCCACGTCATGAAAAATGTACAAAATTTACATCTATTAAAAAACCAATAATTTTCCACTTTTTTAGATAGCCAGACTGGCAAGTAATATATTTTTGGAAACCCTGGACAATATGCAAACAGAAAAATCACAAAACTGTTGCATTGATTGAAATTATAAAGGTCTGTACTGAAACATGTAAACCCACCCCCTAAAAATGTCAATGACTGAATCAATCTTATCTTTGGTTGCAGAGCCAACTTTACCAAAGGAATCTGTCTAACAGATATGATTTACCATCCTTGGCTAATATATGAACATAAAAACTAAAATAGGTGCAATAAATGTGAATTATGGTTAAAATAGGCCTTGCTGAAAGAAAAAAAATGCCATAATTGGCCTATGTCCACCCCGCTCTAACAAAAGGGTCACAGAATGCACAATTTTCACAAATTTGGAAATAGTTTAATGTTTTCAACATCTCAAACCTCAGAGGCATTATACAAATCTTTATTGCAATTATTGTACTGAAGTCAAAAAGATAGTTATGACATAGTTGACAACATAAAAGAGGCCTGAAAAGGAGCAAAATTAACATTTTACTGTTCTATAAGTGACATAAATGCAACAAACACCACAAATCCTAGATTTTGATAAGAAAATATTGACCTTTAAGCTGACATTTACACATCTACACCAGTTCTGTATCAGGGTGTGGTCTTACTGGCCTGACATGTCTCAAGGTTCTAAGTTTGACTATGAACAAAAAAGGTCAGAAATCCTTGAAATGTACAAAATGACCATTTATTGGCAAAAAATAACATTCCCATCTGTAATTCAACAACAAATTCCAATTGTTATCATTTAATTGTCAACACTGGTGCAATTAAATCTCTCAAAACACATTAATAAAAACGGGTGGGGTGGGGCATTTATAGCCCCTCTAAACAGAAAGATGGGGTGAAAAATGTCTATAAAGACTGGGATATTGCTTCCTACATGAAGAAAATGCAAGAATTTAATGCTTCAAAGAAGAAAAAAATGCTTGTTCTGGGTAAAATAGTGGCCAAATTGAGCCTACCCCTGTTTTGAACATTTTGAACAAACCCATCTGCTGTATATTATTAACTCAATGTTGCCAATTTTCCATTTTCTGTAGGAAAGCTGGAGCTATTTCTAAACTTGACAAACTTATAGATCCCATCTAAGTTACATTAGCAATGAAAATAAGGGCATTTTAAGAAATTTTGAGTCATTTGAGTAGGTATGAAAGCATTAATTTTTACATCGAAATGGGAGAATCTGGAGATTTTCTGTGAATATTCCTGATTTTTAGACAAAATTAGGTGAAATTACAATGTTGTTCACTTTATCTGTGCTTTCTGAGGCTGAATACACCAAAATTGGACATTGAAATATTTTTCTTACTGTTAGAAATTAAATAAAAACTGAAAATTGTAAAATTTGCAGTAAAATCACAATTTTTCCCAAAACTTTGATAATTTTTTTTTAAATTTAATTTTTTTTAGTTTTTTCTGTAGTCAAGGTATTTTATACATATTTTCTGACAAATAAGTGATCATATTTTCAAAACTAAGGCATATCAGTCACAGCCTTGTCATACGCAGACAGGCCACAGATCACTAATTATTGCCCCATTGACTTTAATGTTAATTCTCGTCTCTTAGACCGGTTGTAACTTTTTCCCAAATATTCGTTGGGCAAAACGCTTTCTGCCACAGATGGAGCAACATGTGACAGACTCTTGCCCAAAAGCATGTATGAGGTTCTTCATGAAAAACTTGAGATAGACAAGCTGGAAGTAGAGACAGCTAACCTTGCAATTTTCGGCCCTCCCTTTCAACGTAACCAACCTCACAACTCTTGTATCCTTCCGCCTCAAAATCATGAATATTCACCAAAACCTGGCAGAAAATGTATTTTCAAACCCTTTTCTTCGATTCTACACCGAAAATTCAACAAAAATCATCATGCAAAAGGGGGAAAAAGGGAAAGGGAGAGAAGGACTAAAAATAACTTTCGCCCTTGTTTCCTGGGTGACTGCCCATGAATATTTGGTGATCTGTGTCCTGATGCAGATAATGCACAATTAAATTTACGAGTTGTAGTTCGTCTATATATAGCACCTCTATCAAAGAAATGACCATTTTTTGCTCTGTCTGTAGTTTGGCCGGACATGAGGGATTAATAGTGGCGTGTTTCCATTATATTTCACAGCGATTAAAAGGAAATGAAATTCTATTTTCCTGCACTTAATAAATAGTGGTGTGGTTCCATAACTTTTCAGTCTGCTACAGAAGGTTGACGCAACACAGCGTGCTATGATTCCAACTGTCTTTTACATGCACGCCAATGTGTACACGGGACCTCGATTTGTCGTGCCATCTGAACGACTAGACAGCTGTTCTTGCCAGGCCCTCCGTCCTGCATCACTGACAAGGGGGAACCACGCCGGAAAATCTGGATGAACTTTCTCGTCCAATGCAGGGATGGAACACCTGACCTCCCAGCTAGTGAGCCAGCGTCTTACCCACTTAGCCACCGTGACCCCCCGGAATGGTTTACAGTATGCGCGTTAAATTACAAGGTCTGTCATTAAATCAAGTGAATCCCCACTTGTACGTGGCAAGGTTTAGGGTTGCCTGTCCAACCTCCCGGGTTTCCTCCGGGTCTTCCGATTTTCTCCCTCTGCTAAACACCCTTACTCGCAAGCTAATTGTCGAAATAAACTTGAACCGTATGTAAGTCCAGGAAATGACCTTGTTTTTGTCGAGTTGGCGTAAAACCATGACGCAAAGCTTGTTATTGCGTCCCTCTCACTTATAACCTCTGGATCGTACATCCAAGAATCAAGTCACTGGAAATCATCTTATGGGAAGGGGGGGACAGGAGATCATTATAAACCTGGAATCGTGGTAGCTCAGTGAGAAAGGCACCAGCTTCCTAAAAGATGGGTCTTGGTTTCCATCGAGAAAGTCCTTGGGAGTTTTACGGCGTGGTTCGCCCTTGTGCGTGGTGCAGGTCGGGGCTGCTAGTTCTAGTAGTTCAGATGACATGTTGGTAGGAACGTAATGAAACCATGACAGTTAGATAAGTGTATATGGATATGTCAGTTGAGAATGCGAGGCATCCAAATCACCCAATTAATAACGACCAGTCCGGATGTTCAACAACCACTTAGAACTCGATACGGTCCTATCATACGGACCACGTTCATAAACTGTACTTGACAATAATGAACTGCACTTTAGTTTGTTGCGACTGTATTGAATTATTTTTACTTTAAAGTGGCTAAGTCTTTAACTCAATATCATCCAAAGTCTTCGACATTGAAAACACCAATCATTTGTCAATTTAAATCAACGGTGTTTTTGTGATCTTAACGGGAAAAGATGGGCTTCTGATATCCAATATTTAAGATAAAATAAGCATTTACCATTGGTACACGAATCGTGTACCATAATGCGATACAGCGGCATTTACAACAAGAGACTCGAAGAGCGAGGCTAAACATATTTAAAAAGTCAAAACAAACGGTGACCTAATATTCTTATCTGGAGAGCATGCGCAATAAATACTATCGGTGTAGACTGGAATAACCAGACGCTAGAGATTGTCATTCGATTGAGACTTCTGGGGTATTTCGCTGAACATAACTGATTTGAAATTAAAGCAAAAACGGAAACGATTGAATGTAAATCAGTTAATATACATTCATATTACAGTATTATATGCGTTGTGTCCCATTTGTGTCAATTTCTAGGTCAAAACAAACGGTGACCTAATATTCTTATCTGGAGAGCATGCGCAATAAATACTATCGGTGTAGACTGGAATAACCAGACGCTAGAGATTGTCATTCGATTGAGACTTCTGGGGTATTTCGCTGAACATAACTGATTTGAAATTAAAGTAAAAACGGAAACGATTGAATGTAAATCAGTTAATATACATTCATATTACAGTATTATATGCGTTATGTCCCATTTGTGTCAATTTCTAGGTCCCAAATATAAGCGATTTAGCTCCTTTAAAGGGGTGTTTGGCGGAGGAATGTTACGTTTGTAATGATATCTATCTCGTATGTTAATGCGCGTGTATTTTCTCAGTAAAAAAAATGAATTTGAATGGTCACCGTTGTTTAGCCATACTACGACAAATCACATCCCACAAAACAAATCATCGCATCAAATTCTAATAAAATCTAATTAATTAGTAAATCTTAACTACGCTCTCGTTGTGCTAAAGGGTGAATAATCCCAGTCATAAATCAGTTATATTATCTGTAATAATATCCTGGCATTAGATGGTAACCTAGGATATCCTCTATGAGACAGACGGGATTAAAATCACGATTTGCTTCGAATACTGGAGATAATACGTTTAATGGTGCCTAATGGACAAAACTTGGTTGTTGATTCGTGACTTACTTTGGGTTTTCATTAGTTTTTCTGAAGTATCCCACTCACTTCCTACACACCATGCTTGATTGTTTCCACGTGCTCCATCGGTTATTAGAACTAAATTTGGAAAACACAGATTCTAATCGTCTGCATTGTTGATAAAGCAACATACATGTAACGGGCGACAATTCTAGATTTCTTCCAGACTCGGCTTCTTTTCCTAGCATCATGGATACCGAAATATACATGAGTGTTTTCACCATTCTTAACTATGAAAGTATTCCGAATGCTTCGCATTATATTATGGCATACATATTCCCTGTTATAGCTGGTTTGGCGATTTTAGGAAATACGTTATTTGTGATATCTATATTTTCAGACAATCTAAGACAAAAAACTACTGGTATTCTATTAGCATCGTCAAATATATCTAGTATCGTCTTCACGATGGCATCTTTAGGAATCGTTTACTATCCCTGGATATTTACTGAGACGACGGCAACATTTGGAAGCTCCTGCAATTTGTTGGTGTTTTCTTATCATGCATTGGCAACATGGTCCGTACATTTGTTAAGTTGTGCTTGTGTGGAACGATACATTGCTATTTGTCACCCGATGTCTAAGTATGCTATTACCTCAAAAAGTGTGATTCGCCAAAGTCTGGAAGTAATTTTGGGAACATTTCTCGGTTCGGTGATACTAAATGGTCCAATGTTGTGGTTTTCTGGATTGACAGTCTTGGAGGAAATGCCAACTTATGGTAATCTGACTTTTTGTTATTACTTTAAAGATAATTGGTATATGTGTATTCATGAATACATAGAATTAGCCTTTTACTCCGTATTACCATTTTTTGTAATAAGCTTTTGCAACATTGCCATATTGAGAAAGACATATTTTCAGAAGAATCTCATGCGAAGCTTTGAAGAAGATGACTGTCGCTTTAAGCCAATTGTCATTTCCAGACTGCGACGTCCGCAAAGATCGTCGACTTTTAAACTGGCCACCATCCTTTTGCCAATTTCATTTCTACATTTGGTATTTTCTCTGATTGTGGTTATAGCTATTATATTGGAAGCTGTCGTTACAAAGAAACCGTGTGATAAACTATTATTATTAACCGTTAGCTATAACGCTGCTCAGTTACAAGCTGGGTATCACTTCTACGTTAACATTGCTGTATCAAAAGTCTTCCGAATTATTTTTTGTAAGTTGTTCCAGTGCAGCAAAGTCTGTAAGCACGAAACTAATTGTAAGCAACGGGGAGTTTACAAATAAATGATAGGTGGTATCAAGTGTTCCAGCAAAGGTATATACATACTGTACGGCATTTCAAACATTAACGCAGTAACGTGCTGTCAAATGATTCGAATCTCGATTCATATACTGTAACCAGGTCAAGTAAGTCAGTCAACTGAAAAATATCTGATTTCAATTACACTGAAATGGCATCAAAACCAGATTCTACCAAATTTGTGAAACTATCCTTTAAGTAATCACTTATTAAGTATTTTTACAGTGTAGTTTCATTGTGTTTATTACCCAGTTCTGATAATTATATCCGACTGATTTATAGAATAGTATAAGGTTCTCATATTTACTATATATGAATAAAAACAGAATTAAATATATTTGGATCATATCCACATTTATTACAGTTTAATGATAGATAATAATACATATACAATCCAGTTTTACATTATATGTTTATTATATACATAGAAAATAAAGAAAACATTTTGTATCATAAAGTAAATATGGGTAACGTTCGCACGGCACCTTATTCTATGTTTCTTTTTGTTTGATCAAATCAGTGACCATATTGAATAAATCTAAACCTTCTACCTGCTTTCCTTTTTGTCGGCCAATTCAACAGAAAATATAATGAAATGGGGTTTAACGTCCTATTGTTGTTCACCAACTGGGCAACTGAAGACGGACCATTCAACAGTCAAAGCAACGGAAATGAGCATTTTAATATTTAACGCCTACTTTAAGAAGAGTATAAGATAAGGAAGAGGTACAATTTTCCAGATTGCCTTAACAGAATTTGTTCTTTATTGTCTTAAAGATGAGCCAAAAAGGGGTAATTTCCTATCATGTTTATGCCAGGCTACTTTATGTTTGTATGCATAAATACAGTGTTTATAGATACGAATACAGTGTCTGTATGTATGAATATAGTGTTTGTAGATACAAATACAGTGTTTGTAGATACAAATACAGTGTTTGTAGATACAAATACAGTGTTTGTATGTATGAATACAGTGCCTGTAGATACAAATGCAGTGTTTGTATGTATGAATACAGTGCCTGTAGATATATACATAGTGCTTGTATGTATAAATACAATGTTTGTAGATATCAATACTGTGCTTGTATGTATAAATACAATGTTTGTATAAGTACAGTTTATTCAGTTAATATATAATCTATAGTAGGCAGGCCTAGTTAGTATTAAAAAAAGTGATACATATGAGAATTATACAAAACGTGACATGGACAATAAGAGTAAACTATCAAATGCCAGCATATTGCCAGTTTACTGGAAAAAATCAAAATAATAGTTTTCTTCTTCAATTTTGAAACTTAAGCATTGTTAAATCCAGCTTTCATAGTATTTGTTTCTTAATGTCTTCCTCAGTGTGGACAAATTATGAACAAGTCTGATAAAATATTATCTCATAGATATTCATCCTTGCCAAATCCTTGGTAGAAAACTTGTTTAGTTACAGATAAATAATGTACTCAAGTTTTTTTTTCTAAATGCAAAATAAGCCATTGGTTTGAAATAAAATGTTGAATTAGGGTTTACTTATAAGTGATCACTTTAATTTTTTAGCCAAAATCAAAGATATCATGCTCTTTAACCTAATTACACTGAGAATTCAGTTGATACAGCATGCACCAAAATTATTTTTTTAACTGCAAACTTAGCCATTGGTTTGCATGGTAATTATCTGTTGTCCATTTAAAACATATTTAAAGGACCAGGAATTTTTGATTTGGGTCAAAATTAATGTTTATGATAAGTGATCACTTTATATTGTTATCCTAAATCAAGAATGTCATGCTCCTTCAACCTAAATGTGAAGTTAAGAAGTTAGTTGATAAACTTCCAATTATACTGAAAAACATATTTCTCCTATAAGGTAAAAAAATTTGCTCTTTGTGCAAGAACTAGTATTGCAAACTGGGTATTGCTTATAAACATATATCGTTACCATTCGGCACACCTCAGGCGACTCTGGTACGCTACATGCAGAGGTTTGCCGAATGATATCTTAACATGCCCATCATAACAAAAATAAAGTACTTTGGTGATGTAGATTATATAAACTGAAGTAACAATCATATTTATAAAGTCAATTTTTTCAAACTTCAGGCTTGTTGATCAAAAAACATTTGTTTAAAGTGTCACATATCCTAAAGTTTACCAGAATTTAAGGTAAAACATTACCAAACTTCTACATTTCCTCAAAGGTTACAGAAATTTAAGGATATAAAAGACATAACGCACATACCCTTCCCCCACCCACCCTTAAAAAAATGTTTCAAAGCCCACAAGTAATATAGTGAATCTTACAAAACAACAGATTATGACTATGACACAAACTTCAAGAGTCCTTATTTCTAAATCCTAATCTATTCGAAATATAGTTTCATCTTTTATCGAAAGTAATATTTGGGTATAAAAGTACAAACAGGGCCAAATACCGAAATACAATGTAGGTCATAGACAATTTAGGTTTTATAATTCAACTACTAGGAGTATGAAAAGACATGATGTATTCTTAAATACAAGATATATCTAGAAGGCAAACATTCTTTGAAACTCAAAATCATTAGCTATAAACTCGGTTTCTTGCTGCTGAATACTAGGGAATTATTTCATTTACCAATTAGATCATTTTTTCATGTAGGAACGAGTAAGATATAAGAGATGGAACTTTTGATTTTATCACACGTAGCCAAATAAATATATAAGACACACTATCTTAAAACAAATGATTTCGGTATTAGCAACCAAGACAGGCAGAATGGTTAGATACTTGCCAATGGTTTTTCCAAATTTGCTAATGCATTCTGAATACGCAAGGACAATATCAAAATCTAAACTAAACAAAATGCATGTTACAATTGTAAAAACAATCAATTTTTTTTTTGAATAAATAAATATTTTTAAATACGATTAAAAACATAAATTAATAAATAACCTACCCAAAATCAAATATTTTCTTCTTTTTTTCTTGTTTTAAATAGTTAAAAGTATGAAATAAGTTACACTGCTATAATTCTACATGCTAAATAGTTCAGCCCGACAACAAAAGAAAAAGAAAGAAATATTGTTTTTTTTTAAAAAATATGACAATATTCCGCATGAAAGAAACAGTTTCACAGCATCATACATTCTTTATCTTACATCACAGACACACACACCATTATTATTGACTATTATTATACATTCAGGAACTTTTCTTCTTTTTACAAGATTGTTCTTTTTCTCTTCTCCAATCTTCAATACGCTTTTTTAAGTTAGTGGCTGGAAAAATAAATGAAAAATCAGTTTAGAGATCATAAAAATTGGACATTCCATAGCTGTCGTTATCAATTGTTTGGTATTAAATGACTGGTGATGTTTCATTTATTTTTTGATTGATCATTCTCATTTTACCGGTAATTTGTTTTTACCCTGCACTGAGAGATAAATAACATTTTATAGCCATTTTGTGTTTTTTAATCAAAAAGTGAACGGGATTTTCACTCATGAACCTGACAATCTCTATTTCGAATCAATGTTCATTCTTAGAGTGTAAAAAATATGACAGCATAAAAGTATGAAAATATGTTTAAAATTAATATGCGTATTCAAACTTTTAAGATGTAGACGGGGAAATATCTCTATGATTTGAGAACAAAGAGTTTCAATATGATCCTTTCTTATCACTCAATGAACTCTTAACATGTTGAGGGTTCAAAAAAGGAATATTATTAGTTTCTTCTGTCTTGAACACCTCGTTTATTTTTTTAAATTCCTATTTTCATAAAATGCCCCCACAAAACCAAGGTCCTTTTAATAAAAAAATAGAGCTGGCATCATGTTTGAATAATCCACAGCCTAAGCTTTCCAAAAATGCAATTCTTTTTAAATTTGTCATACCTTCTAGAGCCAAGTTCGGCTTTTTCACAGCAACAAGAAGGCATGCAGTTTATGATTTTGTGCCCATATTACAAAATAAAGTTGTGCAACAAGCGCCTGGTTTCGTGGGAGCAGGTCACATATTTCTAAATTGCTCCACAAATCTTACATTTATCAAATATTTAGAAATAATCAAACAATATCTATTTACCTGGAATGAGCTTATCTTCTGTTAATTCCTGACGATTAAAGGGATCTGTTTGAGAGTTAAGTAAATGGCGGATTATGATGGGACGATCCATGATATTTCCACTGGGTAGTTCCACAGGGTCGGACATCAGGGTATCCATCAATGGATCTAAAATACAGGAATGACGAAAAGTCAGAAAATAAATCATTTTTATTTTTACAAATTCTGATTATTACTCTTCTACTGCAATGGAAGAAAGTCCTTTGCTTGGAAGAGTGAAAACCAACAGCCAGTAACGCTAACCAATGTATTATATTAATATAGTATGTTAAATATTACTAACTGCACATATGCTATTAGTAGCATTAATACTGTATATGTACAGGAAACAACACAAATTGTAACTTTTTATGAAATTTACCTTTAAAATCATCTGGTATTTCACCATAATCTAGTTCAACTTGATTCTTTTTCTCCAGTACTTGTTCAATTTTTTGTTGTAAACTACGGAACTGTTCTATTTCACTGGTGGTTTTAATACAAGCTTTTGTCATCCTAGCTATAGCATCATCAAATAAAGCTTTACTGTAGGAACGCTATAAAACATAATCATTACTATGTTATTACCATGATCTTTTAAAATGCAAAATCTTTCAGAAATAACATTAAAAGGCATATGGCATATGGAATTTCAAATGGTTTTAAAAGCACATATTAATGCAATATAAATGTATATAAAGTGATTAATCTTTAATACTTAGCCCATTTTACACATTTTTTCATTATCATTTTGTTGTTTGTCAATCAGTCACTACTAATTATTTCTGCCTGGTATTGTAAGATATGATTTTCTTTGTTCCTTACAAAGCCATAGCGTACACAACTTGGGTACGAATTTAAAAAGTTCATTGGGTCTTAAATATTGGATATTAGGATCCTATTTTCACAGCAAGATACCATCATCAATATTGATTAAGATGGACCGATATTGAATTTTAAGTCTTGTTTTTGTTTTCGAATATTATGGAAACTATTGAGTTAAAGGTTTAATTCCTTTAAGTTGGGGTGAACTATTATAAGGCTATGATCACATAAGAGATACAGTCAAATTCAGGGCAGAGGGAAATAACTTCTTCGAAACTGCTTCTCAATCAGCAGCAATACTCAAAAGTAAGAAACAAAATAATATACCCATTTTTGTTTGACAAACAATTTTTTACATGTCCGTTTGCTAGGATCATTGTACTTTCAAACAAGACTGTTTTCACCACAAAATTATGCTAAAAACGCATAGTTATATAAGAGAAAGGTGGGTATTTAATTAATTAATGCCAAAGCATTCATCTCTTTTCTTCAAGTATAAGAATGTAGATTATTAATATTAGAATTGTAGTCGTCAGAAAAAAAAAATCAACACAATTTATATGAAATAACAATCACTGGTTTATACACATATAGCACGACGTTTCAACAAGTATTATCTTGATAACGACAAGAGGATACTGGTTGAAACGTTGTGCTATATGTTTATAAACCAGTGATTGTTATTTCCATATAAATTGTGTTGTTTCTTTTTCTAATGTGCTCAATCGCTAAGGGCACTCAAGGATTATACATACCTCGTCATTGCAGTTGGCTTCAACAAATTTTTCACAATCTAAATGCAGATAAATATCAGTGAGACTATTTAACAACTTCTTCGGTTCCCAACCATATTTCTCTGGAGTTTTAACTTTTAAACTTTTACACTTGGGACCACACAACTGTTGTAGATTGAAATTCATCATAGCTGCTAATCTATCTGCTAATTCCTGATAAAAAAAAAATATAAAGTGCAAAACCCTTAAAATATTATCCAAAACCACATTTTCTCAAAAACATCTCATAGTCCACATAGGGCTTTCTGTGTTAGCTCTACACCCATAACTACTGTATTCAGCCATTTTTTGTTGAGGGAGGGTTATAATTTTGAGATAAATAGTCGAATACCTCCTCAGAACATGATTGTTTGATAAGGAATCGAGAATTATAAAGGCAAGAGACATCACATTTTAAAGTTAATAGTGTCCTAAATTGAAAGAAAGTAAGAACTTTGGTTATTTTAAAAAACCTAATCTGAGCTAACTAATTATCACACACTTTGGATATTCTGTACATAAAATCACAGATAAAGATTGTGTTGACTTACAGGTCTTAAAAATGGTTCTTTAATTTCTGTAGTTAAATAATCAAACATATCAACTGTTTCTGAAGCAAGTGTTAAATAACTACGACATTGTCTTTCATCAACGGATAAATCTTTTTGTTTCTGTTGTTGTTGATCCTAGAAAATGAGAGTTCATTAAAAATACACACTAGTTTAAATGTTGACATTTTATTCTTATAATTTATGTTTGCTCCAGTCATACTTCCAACTTATTCATTTGTCTATTATTTAATCAAAGAGACTGTTCAAATTTTTTGCACCATTGTATCACAAACAGTGACTAAAATGTCCCTTTGTTACAAGATTATTTGTTATTTTACACACCTTAGATAAAGTATTCCATTCAGAGCCGTCCATGAGTTCCTGTACTTCATGTATTCTCTTTAAACAATCTAAACTTTCATCTAGTAAAAACGTTGTATCATTCATCAACATATTCACAAACTTTACAAAATCTTTACCATTACTGAAATAACATCAACATGTATTACTTTATTAAAATATAAATTAAACTTTTCACTTTAAGGGCTCTGAAAGGGGAGAAAGAGAGAGAAATGGGGTTTTAAGTCCACTCAACACAACTAAGTAATTTTGGGACTAACACATTGTTCAATTTTATTTCAATAAATCACTTGCTCGTAGGGGTCATTAGCAGTTGGAGGAAACCGGAGGAGCCAGAGAAAACCCGAAAGGTTGGACAGACGACCCTACTGTTTGTCACGTACAACCGAGGAATTGAAACCACGCCAGTTGACTCAATGACAGACCTTAAATACGATACAACGCGCACTTGCTAACCAATCGGACATCCAACCTCCTACCCATGTTTTAAAAGGGACTAATAAAATACTGTTCTGCTTCGACTGGGCTAACAAAGATGGGAATTTACTTGTAAGTAAGTTGTAATCTAAAACCTTTATTCAATGCATATTGTTATGGATTTTAAGAATTTTAAGAATTGTCTTCATGGATTCTAATATTTAATAGATAATATTTAATAACTCAACAAGCTTGATATGATAATTCTGGTCTAGAGAGTTTCTCTTTCTCTCCTCATGTTAAATAACAATCAGTACTTACTTGGCATTAGAAATAAATTTTGATTTATGTATTTGCATACTCCACAGTGATTTAAATATAATACTGAGATGATATCTAACAGTAAATTTATCATAAAACTCTGAACTAGCACCAGTTGTTTCAATCTCTGAAAATATAAATAAAAATATCAATGGTAGGTAATATTCCAGCTTTGTTTCAATTCGATTAAAAAGAGACATCAAAAGATCTTACCTAATGAAATGGGCTTTAACATCCTACTATTCTGATCCGAACTGGGTAATGAAAATGGGCTTACGCCATACAGTGTGCTATCAGGGAATTTTGCCCGTACAGCGACACTACAGCCTACTCTTTTATCGAATTCAAACTGTCAAGGAATCTTTTACATGCAAGCCAATGTGTACACAGGACCTTGGTTTTTGATCCCATCCAAATGACTAGACAGCTGTTCTTGTCGAGCCCTCCTTCCGCCATGCATCACTGACAAGGTCGAACCATGCCAGAAAATCTGGATGAACTTTCACGGCCAATACAGGGATCGAACACCCAACCGCCAGACCAGCCAGCCTGGGTCTTGCCGGACCTATCTTACCTTAAGTAAGCCAGGGAAACTGAATATATTGTTAAATTTATATCTTTGCAAATTGAAATATTTTGGGTGGATACTCATTGTAGTTTACAAGGATTCAAAGGAATTCAAAATTCCTAAGATGACAATCAGTATATACCAGTATATTCTTTTTTTGTAAGTATGGTGGATCTGGTTTTGAAGTACATTACTGTTCCAACTTTACAATTAATTACCTGTGTAAAATTTCATGAGGGCAGGAACCAGATAGTTGAGAGCAGTAGAATTATTGAGCAGCAATTCATTGATTTTTTCAGCTTTTGGTTGTATAGCTGGTTGGAAATAAAATATAACTTCCACAACTTTGGCCTTTAAATGGGGATTAGTTATACAGTCTGAACACACAAACACTATTATAACATCTCTGATCTTATTGATGCTGATATCCTCTAACACTGCTGGCTGATTCCTGAAATCAGTTGTAAAATATGTCAATAAATAAATCTACAGCCTTAAAGTAGCGGTGCATGATTTTATATTTCGGAAAAAATCAAATTCTCGTGGCTTAATCCATACAAATTATACTCAGAATAATCAATTAACATTTAATTAAGAAAACCAAATTAAAATATGAATTCTAGATAATCTCTGGACTTGCATTCAACTGGATTTAAATTTAAATCAAATTCAACTTCTGCAAGTGATTCCTATATCGCTAAAATCACACCTAGAGTCTTTAAAGCCAATTGTAGTAATTATTCCAAACTGTGAGGCAAACTGTGATCAGTCAAAAAAAAAATTTAAACCTTTAATAATAATTTCAAAGTTAATCTTATACTAGTTATCCAAAACAAAAAATATAAAAGTCTCTGAACATACTGTAAGACAAATAGAAGAAAATCTGTTAAATCTTCTAGAAAGTATTCTGGCAGTGCTCGAAATTGCATAGGTACATCAGACAGATTGGGCAGACCGGAACTAAAATATAAAAAAGAAGCATTAGCCATGCAAGATATGCCCATATTTTGCTAGAATGAACAGCATACAAGCTAATAAAGCGATTTTTATACAACCAAGGGCCATAATCCAGCATGTTACAGTCTGACATGCAAAAATGTCAAAAGGAACCAAAATCTTTGGGATATAAGTTTTTTGTGATTTTTACAGAGCCATAAGCTAAAAACACGATATGCTGTACAATCTGGGGCTATAATCCATGAAGTTACAGACAGGAACCAAGATCTTTTGGATATTAACATAAGCTTACATTTTAAGTTTTAACAAAATTAGATAAAAATTTTGACCACAACCTTGGTATTACATATTTTATTTGTGTACAAGGAGTAGTCATTTTGTCTGGCAATTTCGGTAGAATGTTCACAAAAATTGAATTTACCCATCATTAGGAATTAACAATGAATATCTGAACATGCCAAAATCGAAAGGAACTGAGACTTTTGGGATATAAAATAAACCTGTATTTTTTAGGTTTTGTCAAAATCGAATTAAAAATGCGACCATGTAAAAAACATACATATAAGTGTGTTTATTTTAAAAAATACAATATTTTAGATTTCCACAATTTTGCGGATTGAATAGCTAGATTTATCCAAACAGATCTAGACTGGAGAAAATGGAAATATATGTTGACAGTCGTCCGTACACGGCATGAGCATGCACGTTAGTCAGCTCCTGAAACTACCATACCTAAGATTATAAGTCATAAGTTGTCAAAGCTCTCCAACTTTTACGAATATATTAAGAATGATAATATTACCTGCTACTTTGAGGATCAGCCAATGAGAGAAGATAATCTGATACTTGGGAATAACATTGTAAACAACGCTGTAACAGAAGTGGATCTAATACACCAGCATCAGCACATAATTTACTTTTTTGTAGACGCTAAAACATAATAGAATACAGTATTTATAACTCAACCTACATTTACAAAGAATAAATCATTGAGTTAAAATACAAATTTCAAACATATGTATACACAAGAAATGTCACAGATTTGGGATACAAATACAAAAGCATACAATAAGTAAGTACATGTATCTCATCTGTGTTACTCAAACACTAACTTATACCTAAGGTCTTATTTTGTCCACCATATTTTGAACTATATTTAAATTTATGGCAACAGATTTGTATGACAATTGATCACCAATAGGGTTTTATAAAATCAAACTTATCTTTACAGGAAAAGATATTATGGTTCTAAAAATTAAACAAAGATACTAGCTAAAAATACATTAATACCAAGTCGGGCAAATGTAAATAGTTTTGGCTAATTCAATAGCAAATTATAAAATGGCTAACATATAACCTAATTTTAGAACATACAGAAGTATTTAAACAAAAACACCATCCATTATTTTAAAATTTTTACCTGTATTTGTGACTTCCATGTTTTGAGCAATTGCTGATTCCGTGCAGAAGCTGCCGTTTTTTCCCACTGTGATTTTAAACGCTCTAATTCATCAATATTATGGGACAGCTGTCGTACAAATCGTATACGTCGCAGATATTTGACAATTATTGGAATAATAGACAGATGATGAGAATACAAAGTCAGGAAAAAACACTGTGTTGGAAATTTAGGATCTTGCCATGGTGGTGGAGATTGTTTTTCTGAAAATGAAAAGTAATATATTATATTATTAAACAGTTACAAAAACGGAAAATTGATGTCATAATTGGGTGACAATGGGGTCTAATGTGAGTGCTTTAGATCATACGGTCTGCCATTGAGCCAAATGGTGTGGTTTCGATTCTAAGTTGATGCGAGGAGTAGGGTTGCATGTCCAACTTGGTGCATTTTTCGGTTTCTTCCCAATGCTATTTCAATAATTTGCGTGTGAATAGGGGTGTATAGCAGTGGGGGGAAACTGGAAGACCCACGAGTTTAGGCAAATGATTTTAATATTTGTCACATACAAGCAGGAAATCGAAACAATGTCACTTGCCTAAATGACAGACTTTACTATCTAATGCACATTCATTCACACAAACACACCCCCCCCCCACCTGCGATCAAGCAAATTATTAAATTATAATTGAACCATATTCAGTTCAAAATCACCTGACTTGAGTGGAATAGACATTTCCGTCTCTCTTCCCACAAACTACAACAAAAATCAATACACAATATGGATGATGGTCGGAAAAATCATATACCCCACAGTAGTCTACTTACTGAGTGTATTCCTCCATTCACTGAGATCTTCAGTAGAACAATTAAAACATGTTTCTGTGGAGAAATCTATTCTACAGTCGGGATGGAATGGATAATATGGATCAACCTGTAAAAACATGTTATTAATACAATTGTTCAATTCTTATTATTTAAAAAAATATATTATTTAAAGCAACTGACTAAATAATGACACAATACACACAGTGATTGAGATAATAGGTACATTTAGGTTTACCTCTGCAACATGATCCCCCATCCCCCAGAGCCTCCCCATCCCCTAGAACCTCATATATTTTAACAATGACATTTTTAATCAATACCTGATAGGTATTGCTCTATGAGGATCACAGATGTATTCTCATTCTTTCATCTATTATATCTTCTTTGGGAATGTGTATTTAAATGTGCCTATATTCAAGCCCTGAAGTTTTTATCCTATCAGGTTTTTGCCCTGCATTATCCTCCATCATCTTTAATTAACACCTTGACCCTCGAGTCCATGACCTGTACACTGGATATGAGTCATAGTTGTTAAGAATTGGCTGACATAAACATGTGAGAAGAAAGTCACGTGTAATGTGGGTACTACAAACATTTGCTTTCCTGGTATATCTCCAATATTCCGCCTGTCAAACCACACAGTGCCGGGAGCTCGTACTGCAGGCACTGAATCATCCTAGAGGGAAATCCAGAGGCCTGGTTACCTATCACAAACTTTGAGTACAGATTATATAACTTACCTTACTAACGACAACTTTAAATGATAATTTTTGTAATATAGAAAGTAGATTTAACATAAAACCATCTCCACAAACTAACTTTTCATCTACCTGTTAATATAATATATAAAACATTAATTAATCAATTATCACAAGTAAATATAGCACACCAATTTGCGAGATAGATCTGTGAACACATACCTGTATGCTTAATCCCCACTATGGTTACATGTCAATTCATTGAATAAGACTCTTTGTATCTGAGTCTGCCTATCATTGCGATAGACCCAGATAAAAGTATTGCAGCTTGGAAATTCTGCTTGAAAACTACAATTCTTATTAGTAGATACTCCCTTTCAGTGATGGCAGATGGAAGACTATAAAGTCAGATTTCATACTTTACTCTATCAAAGAACCAAACCAAAAGACAATTTCATCACAGTAACGTTGCCATAAGAATAATAAAGATGAGAAAGGATTACTTGTTTACCTGTAATTGAGATCTGCTAGAATTGCGCTGTAAGGCTGCAGTGAGGTAGACCATAGCGGCATCACGTGTATCACTATTAACTAACATGGCATGTATTATTTTATGAAGTTCAGTCTGAAATAAAAATATCAAACTATTTGTACAAACTAAACGAAAGGCAATCTCCTTTTCAAATTTTAATTGATTCTTTTTTAAAAAGGAGTCAAAATTTGAATACATTAAAAAGAAAGACTTACCCTGGCATATTCTAGTCTGTGACGTAATGACTGATAGGCCACGTTTAATGTGTCGGCTCGTAACATCTGAGGTGGACCAGCAAAAAACTTCTCAACCACATGAACCTTCAAAGAAATAACTATCATTAAATTTAGAAATCATTCATATCCCTACATATCAATTATTGTAGTGTCAAATAATTAAAAAAACAAAAAATTGACAATTAAATAAAAAATTAATAGAACTTACATTATCTTCAGCAAAAACTGAGAGACCAAGGAAGGGTCCAAGAAATGAGAGTTTTTCAACCTCCAAGCCACTGGCTTTTGATACTGCAGGGTAATTCCAGTTACCTTGTTCTGTTATCTAAAAATATACAGTGATAAAGTGTGGACATATTGGGATTATTCTGATCTCTGAAAGGCACCATTTATTACATGTTCATTTGGAGTTATCCCCCCTAACACTTGTGAAAGGAAATTAATACCTAAGAGATACATGACTGAATAAATAGATAATAAACTACATCAATCCCAAGCTAAGTCAAAATCAAGTAGCAGTCCAAAAATTCTCCACCTTACATCCAATTACCAGAGCTAACCATGTTTGAATATATATGTAACTAATCACACCAGTTGCTTTTAGTTCTACCCTATCCAAATATCAAGGATTTAGACGGGATGGAATTTTGTGATTTTTACAGAAAAACAAAGACTTGTTGAAAAACACAACTTACAAGTTTACATATAGGTCTATAGCTAGCACTCTTGATCTCACATAGTTCAGCTAATATAGATAAGGGTTCTCTATAATCGTCTGTATCTAAATATACCGTCTGCATCATACGATGTAAACTTTGTAATAAAGGACTGAATACCTGTTAAAAAAACAGTTAAAAATAATCAAATAAATCTCAATTCTTCTAAAAATTAGATGACAAGTTAGGAGGCAAACTCTGTAATAAAGAACTGAATATATGTCCAAAAATTTTTGAAAATACATTTTGAATAGATTACACTATTGGATTTGAATACTTTTACACAATTTGCTATCAGAAAAATGATGATCAAAAAGATAAAGGATCAACTTTGGCTTTTATAAATATCAGACGTGTTCAAAATGTCTTTATGTTCTAATACTGAGAGTAGTATATCCATTAATATATACTCTATTTTGAGTTTAAATACATAATGAAACTAACCCGTGAGAATCCATCCCAGTCAGGGCAAACAGTCTGTACAAGTTCAGGTAAAAATCCTCGAGGTAGATTATGTGACATGAGATAGGGCAGTAAATGAGATGTACCGTTAACACAACTCCTGCAAAATATTCATCAATTAAAAATGAAATAATAATACAATATCAAATATTGAAATAAAAATAATACATGGTGCAATTTTATTTCAATAATCCCTTGCACGTAGGGGTCTTTAGCAGTGGGAGGAAATCGGAGGACCCAGAGATAACCCATGAGGTTAGACAGGCGACCCTACTCCTTGTCACGTACAACCAGGGAAACAAAACCACAGCAGTTGACTCAATGACAGACCCCATGATACAGCATACACATGCTAACCATTCGGCCATCCAACCCCCCACCCCTAATATCAAAAGGAACCAGCTATAAATATTAATTAGACAATGAGAGAATTGATCAAATAAAATATTACCTGTTAGTAGAAAATGTTCCTTGTAATACGAGTGATGTTAAACAAACACATTGATTTCTAGCTATTGATAATACATCACTCATTGGTGGAATACTTGATCTCTACAAAATACAAACATTCAAAACATTTAACAAAAAACAGACAGACGTTCTTAAATAGACAAACTAATAAATTCATTTAAAAAAAAATGAGGGATTAGATTTTGTAACTAAGGTTAAAACATTAGGTTGATGTTAGCCGATATTAATACAGCTCAACCTATCTTAGACATGTCAATGCATTTATGTAAGATTTGTGATAAAATATGATCAGCTCAGATAGAATGGGACACATCAATCTAAAAAGCCAAAGCCAACTATGCATAAATCTGAATACTGTATTCAAATATCTTTAATTGGCATGTGACAAAACCTATGGGATTATCACTAAAATGATATTTTGCTTTGAATTGGTATATGCCATAACATTAATTTACAAAATAAATTACAGGAATTAACTGACTCAAACAAAGCAGCTGAAATAAGGAACCTGCTAAATGTATTTGTTTTAAAAACAGTTGGTGACAAATATCGAGTACATTGTAATATCTGGTTAACATATAATATGTATTTATTATTGAACTTGCCAGATTTTGACTAAATGGTTTTTTTAAATTTTTATAATGACAAAAGCCATAAAGCTATACCTTGGGTGCTGTTCTTTCTTCTATACCAACTCTTTCATAACAATCTAATAAATAGTTTATCATGTTTACTTCTTTACATTTTACTGGTTCACAACGTGATACAAATTCTCGTTTAGGTACATCAGGTGTTAGCTGCATTGGGCTTATACTATAAGGGATAAAAAGTATGTAATACTATGAATGAGTATATATCAATTAAAGGTACAATTTATTATATTTTATATTACAGTTTGTGGCATTCATATTTTCTGTTTCGACAATACAGTGTGTGTCAGCACTCAGCAGTGCCACTATGGTCAATATTTCGTAAAGACAGCTAAATGGTGTGGGAAAATTTAAATTTGATAAATACAAATGGTTTGTTTATATACCATTGACAAATAAATTGATGCACACAATATAAAACTATTGTAAACAGTGTTAATCCTATTGTGGTATATACACCTCTAGGGATAATCCTGAGAGACATTACTTTTGTTCTAAGGGACATATCAATAATAAAAAAGAAATGTTCCCTCCCCAAAAACAAATTTTGTGTGAATTTGAAAAATATCAGAGTTATATCCCTTTAATTATTCAAGGATTACCATTTGTTCCTGAACAATAACATTGTATTGTATTTAGAAAATGTAAATAAGGATTGATCAAAGGTCAAGATCTTGCAAAAAGCCCCTGCCAAATGTAATGTCAACTTAACATTAAAGTCACCAACCTGCGAGGGCTACTACTGTAGCTTTTCATAGGTGAGACAGCTGGGGTCACAGGTCGTAAAGTCAATAAGGGATTATCAGTACTGCCTTGTATCTTCATTAAAACCTCCATCAGTATCTGGTTTATCACATCACGGAAATCTACACTACCTATGAATTGAAAAGAACTTTTGAGGTCTTTAGTATCTATATTGTGTTTTGGTATAAGTCAAGGAATAACAGGAATATATTTAGATCAATCTAAAACTCTCGTAATTTTTCAATCAGTTATTCATGTTATAGTCTTAATTAAAAGTTCAAATTTTATCACTTCGGCTGCAGGAATAACATGGACATAAAACATGCTACCAAACAACAGAGTTATGTGAAGCTATGAAACTAATTATGATAGTACAGCTCTACAAATCTACCTTGTTGTTGCTGAATTACTTCTCCTAGTTCTGGTAAATGAAGGGTGTCTGTGGTAGAATCTTTCCATGACACAGTAAAAACACGACTAACTGCATTTAATATCTGATCTTCAGTAGCCTCTGATCCAATACTAGTATCCTGTAGGATACAAAACATTTGCTTCATATTATAAACCTGTGAATTAGGACCAGTAATTAAAATACATTGTCTTTACTTTACACAATTTGATCGCCCATCATCATTTTCAGGTGAGGTGCAGGAAGGAGGTCAGAGGGTGGGACAAGAACAGCTGTCTAGTTATTTGGATGGGACGAAAAAAAACGAGGTACCGTGTACACATTGACATGCACATAAAAGATTCCTTGGCAATTGGGATTTAATATAAGAGTAGGCCATAGCGTCACTGTCAGGGCAAGATTTCCCTCATAGCACACTGTACGGTGAATGCCTGTCTTCATCTGCCTGGTCGGAGTAGAACAGTACAATGTTAAATCCTATTTCATTTCTTTACACAATCTTTACACAGGTTACTGAAAATCAGTCAAGGAATTCACTCAATTTTAATTGCTCACTTTTATAAATATGGAAAAAAAATACTGATTTTCTACTCTCTTTGATTGATTAAATACCAAATGATGCTAATGGCAATAACCCAGTGTATATTATGTTATTGTTTCACAGACTTCCATGGATTATCCTAAAAAAATAGGTTATTAATGACATCATATTGACCATACTTCCATTTTGTACATTTTTATCACTTTCTTGAGCAATAAATTGTTGATTTTGAATTGTTTTGTTTGTGGTCTCTGAGTGCGATGCCTTGTCCATGTATTTGTGTTTTTGTGTAGAATTGTGTGTGGTGCAGTCCCCCTGCACTTACTATTAGAATGATAAACAAATAAAGGTAAGATAACAATGAATAACTGAAGCTTGTTTGTAACAAATGGTAAAACTTGTCATACCCTGTGTCTTTTAATCTCTGGTTTACTGACTTCACTATCTTCAGTTTCCATATTTTCTATACCAGAGTCTACATCCATCTGACATTGAGAACTTTTTAAAAAATTAAAATATACTAAGATTAGAAAGGTACAACAAAAATATACAAAGAATACACAAGTACAATAAAAATATACAAAGATTACAAAGGTACAATAAAAATATACAAAATTTACAAAGAAACAACAAAAATATACATTGGTACAACAAAAATACACAAGATTACAAAGGTAAGACATATACAAAGATCAAAAAGGTGTTAGCTACTTGAACTTCCTCTATCCATGAAAGTGATATGGTAACAGAGAGTAATCCCTGGTTCTTAAGTGAAACTAAGAGGAAACTCAATTGAAGATTTCAGCATTGAATTCTCTTGATCGAGCAAACAAATTTTGAATGACAAGTTATTGGCAAACCGAATATGATACCCTCTCAACCAATCACCATAGCTGAAATAGTTAATTAAATCATAATTCTGCTCATCAACAAATGTACTTAAGGCTTGTAATTATGGTGGCATAATTATCGAGATATCTGGAGATATTTTTCATTGTGAGACACCCAAACACAGAAAAACATACCAGTATTTGTTAATCATGCAATCCCCAACATATACATGTAATCTTATCCAAGGTGTAATATCTTACTTTTTCTCTGTACCCTCTGTATCTATTTCCATTGTTTGACTAGGCTGAGATTCCATTACAACTGTATCTAGACTAGGACTGGTAGCTTCTGATTCCATAGAAGCTGCTTCGATTCCTAAACTACCTGAAAACAAAATTAATAGTTTACTGCATATGTAATTATGTAAACAAGTGCCGTTTTTTTAGACACAAAAGAGTTCAGCCTACTTAGTAGAATATTATAACCTGACTTGCCAACAAATTATTGAAGAGTTCAATCCTCTAATTTCTTATTCTCGAAATACTATCCCATTGTATAAATTATGAAAGAAAAAAATATCTTGGAAGACTATCTCCCTCCTTAGTTGTTCTGAATTTAGAGAAACACACATCCGACCCTTGTGAAGAAAAAACAAGTAAATATCTAGCTCTGGGGTTCCCAAATCTGGGGTAACATGATACTTTCGACAGGGTTGTCCAGTTGCCAAGAGGTCGCAACTGTTATTGAGTTTCAATGTCTGATATGCCAAGGCAGAAACAGAAAAGCCTTTCTATGGTTTATTCTTCTGAAATGCTTGCAAAACGCATTTCCAGCTGTCAGTTTTTAAATATTTTCTGAGGGATTTGGCCTATACCGGTAACTCCTGACACGCTCAAAATATGTTGTGGGAATCTCTGATCCAGCTAGATCCATTTAAAATACCAGAATTCTGCATAGTACAATTTAATTTCTGGTAACTTTGCTTTGAGATAAAACTAATGAATTAACCCAATAAAAAACATAGCATCAAACCAATTTCAATGAAGTTTAATTTCCTAATGACCCCAATTCAATTGCATGCATTTATTATCTATCAACAACTTGTAATTTTACATACTAGGAGGAGGATTTCGCGTAGTTTGTGGACTAGCTAAAGGTGATATTGAACTGGAAGTAGTTGGTACTGCTACTGGTGTACTAGGCTGGCTACCAGCAAGCCGGGCCAACCTCCTTCTCCTCATCTGCATTAAGAAAAAAAAAATTTTGGATATAAAGTCATTGTCCACAATAATTCATATATGAACTACTGTGAAATCTTACACTGGTTTCCTCAAATCTGCTCTTATTACTGTTGTTATTTTAAAAAAAAATCAAATGTCTATGACAATCATCATGACTTAGTAGACTATGAGTTATGACTATGGCCTGGGTGCATCATTCATAAAGAGAAAAAGCATAGCCTACATTCTGCTTCTGGTAAAATATTTGGGCTAATATATTTATTGGAATCATTTTGTTGTGGATTTTCTTGAATATAGGCAGTTTGATGGGAATAAAAATACACCTAGATATTAGCCCTATGATTTATGAAACAGAAACTGCGATTTAGGCCTAGTCTACCAAAGAAAAAAAACCCAGAAAAACAAAACGCTGATTCGCTGATGTCATTCGAATCCGATTTTGAACAGAATTTTAAATAAACACCTCATCTGGAGTAAGTTCGCTCATTTTGATTCCTTTAGTATGTGATCTGCTGACAATTTCTTCTCTAAATAATCTAAATGCGCATAGATTAAAAGCTGAAATCAAATACTTGTACAACAAAATAAATGTTCCCAATCATTTTGATTCTATGACGTCAAATCCTTGAACTAGCAGGAAGTTGTTGTAGTTATCTTCCCCTTTGTCTTGACAGATCAGCAAACACGCAAGCTGTAAGTATAGTATTTCTACCTGAACATGATCGATACATAAACTATTTATATTATTTAGACAATATTTCAGCTGCTCTTTAAATTGTGCCAATATTCAACGGGTAATAACTTTGTTTTAAACTGCAATTTTACTGGGTCCAATCCGAACGCTTTCTTGACTTAGCACTGACTTAGCCACGGTTCATCATTCATAGTGGGTTATCAAGCCACGTTGACGACTGGATGATGGAAGGTCCTGCCGACAATGATCAATCAATCCTCAATGTATAGAACATGGAGTGAAATTATTTGTTAGTACAACATGTATATCTATGGTGTATTACATTTAATTATGTCTGTGGTTTCTGATTTTTTTTTCTATTGAGAAATAAAGCTGAGGGTGTGGTATTTATTCTAAGGTTTTATTTAATTAATATCAATTTTTGGGTGGATAGACTCTACTAGTACTACATTAAATCATATTTATTATTTAGCTTTTTCAGAATTACCCTTCACAACTGTTATTATATGGAGGAAGTGACTATTTTGCCGAGCGTCTGCCTTATATGTATTTGTTCTTAGTCACACTACATCATTGTAGCAATTACAACATTGTTTACATGTATAGCAATTACAACATTGTTTAACAACAATAAATCATGTTCATGTTTGCATCACTCCCCGATTTGCAGAAGCTGTGTAACTCCAAACTTTTCTGTATTTCCCCAATACAAAATTATGTCACATAAATAGGGCTGTTCCGATTACGCTAGCTGTCAATAAAAAAAATTGCGTAATCCTTATAAGACATAAAGAAATAGATTTCACTAAATATAAACACACTTAAAATTTGCTTGATAACGATACCTCTATGTGTATTGAAACGTAGCATGTTAATAAAATTCAAAAGTAGAATATCCATATAAGTGTGTTTATTTTTAAAAAATGTGTGGTCTCTTTTAATTTGAAATGAAGTTATTAGGGACTTTTTAGCAATAATTATGTTGGGTATCACCATTCAAAAACAGTATCTGTCACCCTTTGGTATTGTGAGCTTTAGTATTTTAAATGCAAAACAAGTTTCTATATGTTAAAGAAACTTATTTAGTGTCTATTCATTACCAAGTGAAGCTATAAATTTAAGCATTCTAGTGTTAAAGTATGGCATAAGAAGAATCTGCCATGGAAATCACAGAGTCTAAGTGTACAGTTCTGAGAACTGTAGAGCAGTTGGTTGGCATTAATTTTGAAAGAGTCTATCTATGGTTATTTTGAAGATATGTTAACATGTTGTAAATGTAGATTAGATAATAGATTGTTCTCTTTTTTTTCAGATAATGGAGTTCTGAAGATTACTATAAAAAATTGAGCTGTTCCAGTTTCTTTGGAAAACTAGTTATATTTTTTTGTTGAATGAGTTGTATAAATTGTGATTAACACTGAGCAATTTTGATAAATAAATTTAATTTTTCGCTCATATTCTTCGATCACATAATGAGTGAAAATGATAGTCACGAGAGAGTTAATCATGTGAAAAGTGAGGATTCAAAGACACCAAATTCATCCGTGCAAATACAGATACATTCCAAGATGCCTTCCCAACCTCGAATGAGGAGAATTAGCTACAATGCTGATGATCCTGAGAAAATGGGGCTACTAAATGTGCGAGCCATGTCATTTCTCCTAATGTGGTATTTGTTCAGTGCCTTCACTTTATTTTTGAATAAATATATTCTTTCAACACTGAAAGGAGATCCGTCCTTTTTAGGTGAGCTTATTTATATTAAGATATTATTTTTCTCCATTGTGGGTTTACTCAATGTGATTTTTAAAAGATACAGATCTATATTTCGTTTTTTGTTGGGTTTTTTTTTTAAATACTTTCAATGGCCTACACTACACTACACTGGAGTTTGAGACTAGAAACACAGAACACCGTGGAAAAACACTCTATTTCACGGTGGAATCTCAGAGAATCGCCAGCGAAACGGCAGCTTGCCAAATCACCGCGAAATAGGGTGTTTCACGGTGAATTATAGTGTTTCGCGGTGGAACACGGTGAATCGCTCGAGTGCCGATATCATCCCGATGTAATCATGTTGACGGAAAATGTAATTTACTTAAATTGAATACAAGATATGTTAACCGTTGGCGAGGCAGCTACGGTCGTATTTTTTTTTATTTCTAACACACTGCACATATGTATAACGTGGTGCCACAATGTACGCGTATAATGAATAACTTACAATGTATCATTTCATCTTATTGGCTACTATCAAATCCAAACTTTGAATTATATACGATGAGATTTTACACACTACTTCATTACTCGCAGCTTCAGGTAATCTAAATCAACGATTTAAGCATGTTGAAGAAAATGGTAATTTATTTCAGTTATGTTAACCGTTGACGAAGAAGTTAGGGTCAGATATTTTTTCCAACGCACAGTACACATGCATAACGTCGATCAAAATGTATGCAACACTGAACAACTTAAAAAATTTTTAAACGTACCATTACATCTTCATTGTATAAATATATGACATGCGCTTGGAATGTACACGTATGTGTGTGTGAAATGGCATTATTCAATGTCCGCTTACACAGAAATTAATTGGGCGACATAAAGTAGATGTATATTGTCACAGCGGAGATTTTCCGCATAGTAACATAGCGTAAAAAAATATAGTCCCATTCGGAGTGATTTATGGCGCGGAGTGATTTATGTATGATTGTTTTAGATTGATTGAAGCTGCGTGTAACGGTACAATAATGTGTAAAAGCTCATCGTATATAATTTAAAGTTTGGATTTGATAGCAGCCAATAATTGATGCATTACATCTAAGTTACAGACGAAGATGTAATGATACGTTTAAAACATTGTAAGTTGTTCATTGTTGCATACATTTTGGCCGACGTTATACATGTCCGCGCGTTAGGAAAAAAATTCCTAACCGATACAGAATGCCGGTAAATGTCTCCCCGAGATTACCTAACTCATTTGTTATTCAAACCGGCCTGTACTTTATACATATACATGTATATGTACACGTTTTCCCGGGAGCATTACTATATTATAACTCCTTCAATTTACAAATGTATTATAGACAATATTAGTTCGACCCTAGCTTAAGGTAGGCTCGCAAATTCCTTGCGGGAAGCACGGCAAAACACGATGTACTGTTATCGAAACACGGTGAATTCCTAGAAACACAGTGAATTCCTAGAGAAACACGGCGAATTCCTAGAGAAACACGGCGAATCTTAGAGAAAAATCTCCTCAGAATTAAGTGAAATTTCACCGTGAAATCTAAGAGAATTCGGAGTGGTTTTTTTTCGCCGCGTCGGCGCGATTCCGGTCTCAAAAATTTGGTAGGAACTGTACATGAAGATCCGACTAGTTGTACTGAAAGCGCACGTCAGGGATTGTATGAGCGACTTTTGACCCTATAACATCAGACAATGATTAATCAATCAGCGTTGACATTTCAAGCGCTGTAACCACAGTTCTGTGCATGACACGCCAAGAAGTCACCGTAACAGATTGTTTCTTTGGCTAATCCAGAACGCCATCCAAAAAACCTGTTATAAACAACTCTTCTAGAACCTAGTGTAGCAATGAAAAAATTTTGAACAATAAAAAGCGAAACGAAATAGGATATGTGTTTTAATCAGAATGGGGTTTACTATGAAGAATCACACTCTAGAAATGGGTTAAACTAAAGTATAAAGTTCATCTGAGACATGTCTTCTGCTATAGCATCAGACAAAAAAAGAGTTCATAATTTTCTTGATTAGGTTGAGATCATTCCTTTCCAATTCAATGACCTATATTATGCAGTCAGTCTTAAATTCAATTCAATGAAGGACTTTTGTTGAATTTGACAAAATTGTTGGCTGATAGCTGAGTATTCTATTGAGATTTCTATGTGTTTCTAGTTTTTACAAGTGGCAAGTTTTTGTATTGTATTATTATGTGTTTATTGACTTATAATGATTTGTAATTGCAGGAGCTATGCAGATGGTAATGACCACTGTGTTTGGTTTTATACAAATGTACCTGCCTTTAGGAATGTACACGCCAGTTGATAGAGAAGGGAAACCACCTAATTTTTGGAGGAATATGATTCTAGTTGGAACCATGAGGTATGTTTAATGATATTGACTAGTAAGTGTACTCCGAAGGTATTTCCAGCTTTATTTATATTCAAAAGGATATAAACTGAAAATATTGACATTTTATAATACATCACGATATAGTGATTATATCACGATATATCCCAGCTATTGGATGCAAAAACCAATTTGTTTTCATTACAAGTAAAATTTCAGACATTCATCTGTAAGTGGATCACAAAAACATAGATCTTTTAACATTCAAAGACTCATTTTGAGCTACACAAATTGTATAGTTAAATCGACACTCATGCAATAAGTTGCTAGATTCTCCATAATTATAGCTGTTGTAATGTACTTTACAATGTGAAATATTCAGAAAGAGAAGCAGACTGAAAATTAAATGAAATAAAAAGTATATTTTAATGTAAAATAATCCACCAGAGAATCGGGCTGTACTCAACTGGAAGTAAGATAAACAGTAATAAGTACATGTATGATATTGATTTTCTCTGTTGTAATGTGAAATGAATGCTCAACTATTAACTGAAAATTGATAAGTTAGACTGCACACAATTGATTAGGATGGGTGGATTCCTATTCATCTGTATAAAAAATAAGAATAAAACCTAACCTATCCTTTCAATAATTTATTCTTATCTGTTTTCTTATCTTTACAGATTTGGTACAGTAGTTCTCGGTTTAGTGGCTTTAAAATTTGTTGCTGTATCATTTACAGAAACTGTGAAAAGCTCTGCCCCATTATTCACTGTATTTATATCACAAGTTTTAATTGGTGAATATACAGGACCATACACATTTCTATCTTTAATACCAGTCATGTTAGGTCTAGCTTTGTGTTCTGCTTATGAACTTAGTTTCAATATTCAGGGTTTTATTGCTGCTTTGGCTACAAATTTGACGGAATGGTAAGTTTCATATAGATCAGTTTTTTTTATTAACTTGTTAGTCTCAATTTACCGATGGAGTTTGAAGGAGTATTGCCAAATTTCTTTAAAAGCAAAAAAGTGAGCCGGAAAAAAAATGTGCATGGAAATATGTAAGAATAAAAATAAGTGTGAAGTACAAGCCTTTGCCATGCAAGATCCACCCACATTTTACAAAAGATGGACAGAAAGCAAGCTAAAAAAAACATTTTTCACCTTATTTAAACATGATTATATTTGTGTCATACATGTAGACTGTATATTTATTTAATCTATTTTTAGTTTACAGAATGTTTATTCCAAATTGCTCATCAGTGGTGATAAATATAAATATACGTAAGTACTTTGATATAGACTACAAATCAATATCTTTATTCAGTAATATTCCCATGTTATAAGGGTAATATCCGCTGGTGCATGACACTTTTCATATGTATTTAGCCATATATCCTTCTTTAGGCCTGAAATGTTATCTTAATTATTGGTTAGATATTAATGAACATATCCGGACCATAATTTACTCTCGATCACATCGCTAGTCTGCGATCTTTGGTGGATTATGATCAGATTTACTGCATAACTTTCCTTCTCGATTTAATTATTAAATGGATAATCGAGACTATGCTTTTTACCGTACCGACTTTATTTTGATGATCGAAGCCTAGCGGAAATTTCACAATATTAATTTTTGGTTCATAGTGGATCAATTTGACTGAAATTTTCAGCAAATTACCTTTACATTATCTAGTGTTTAACTATTATATTTAGAACTGTCAACTCATTTTTATAATCTCCCATAATGTATCTTTAAGATCATTCAAATAATAAATGTCTAATTAATACTTTTTTTTCAGGCCTGCTGAATTGCAGTTTTATACCTCATTAGCATCTATGGGTGTACAGATACCTTTTTTATTTCTCATGATGGACACTTCTAGTGTGAAAAATAACATGGACTATACTTTATTTTTAACTTACGTAATCAATGGAATATTTTTCCACTTTCAAAGTATAACAGCTTATGTATTAATGAGTTACATATCCCCTGTTACCCATAGGTAAGTATCTATGAATATGATGTTTTTATTCATGGGGAACAAGCATTGGCAAGCAGTCAATTTGTTTGGAAAATCTGTCATTTTCAATTGAATCATTAAATTTTGTATATCAAATAGAAAATACAAGCTCTTGTATTTACTTAATTTACAGTACATTGCATATGTTATATGAAAATCCAAGAAAAAATTAAACAGAATATGTGCTAAATAAATAGGTTATTTCACAGTTATTGTTAAATTTCACCTTTTCAGTAAACATAATTTGGTCAAATGATTTATTTTTATAAATAATGGCGGAAAATGAAGTTGGACATAAATATTTTTATGTTGTTTCAAGTGCAATGATATAGTCATTGTGTTGTTTTGTGTCTCTGCACATCATTAATCAAGAGTAACAAAAACTGATAATGACATGTTTTAGTCCAAATGACTTTTTTTATTGATTTTCAAAGATTTAAATGGGACATGTTTAATGTGACTGATTGCACCTAATTAATGTATTTTAATATTTATTAAAGCTCAATCAGGTGTGAATTAACAAAAGATTGATTATTTTTCTGGTGTAACAATATACATGTATCAGAAAGACTTGGCTTACTGATATTGGAGTATTTATAAAGTAGAAAAAGCTAAAACAGTTTAGTTTATCAATCTACTCCTTAAAAACCAAACATATGTACCCAATTAAATTACATATAAATTATTCTTTTTCTTTATTTCAGTGTGGCTAATACAGTTAAAAGAGCTTTTCTAATTTGGTTATCTGTGGTATTATTTGGTAATCCTGTTACACTTTTAAGTGGTATAGGAACGATAACTGTTACTATCGGTGTTTTACTTTATACGAAAGCGAAGGAGTACGATCTAACGCGATACAATTTAAAACAGCAATATTCATTACAACAAGGAACAGATACTAAAATAGTGTGATGGTGATTTCAAACTAGAAATTTAAAACATATTGTGTTGTACAGATTTGTATTTATTTTCATTAATCCCGAAAGTGTGGAAGTTCATGAACTATTCGAAATAGACACAGCTGCACTTACCCATGACATTCAAACCCAGTTATCTTCAGATCCTAATAGTCATCGAATCTAATCTTCAAAAGTGTTGTTGATATAATATCTATATATATATCATTGCATTTAAACAAGAATTATTCAAAATGTATGAACAGTTCCACAGCGCCATGGTGCCATCGTCAAAATTTGCATCATCTGTTAATTCATTCCACTGTCTCTTGTTTGATATATATATTTTCAAAGTGATTTTACAAGTGCATGACTGTGGTGATGTTCCAGGGACAAATGTGTTGATAAGTATAATTACTCTGACTGTTCCACCGACACTGTGTATATATTGTGAATGTTACTGTTATATCATTGGGAATTAGGGGGGAACGATACCTTGTATGTAAAGGTGGTATACATACTGTATATATAAGAATAATTGTATCATATTATTGTGGTGGGATCATATTATATGGATCTGTTGCATGTTATAATTCTACAATAACTGGTATTAAATACCCCATTATTAACACTTACACTAATTTTTTGGGAAAAAAACAATGTTTATTTTCCTTTAAAAGTGAGAGGGACCACAGCAGACTGTATCTTGACCCTTCGCAGTTATAATATATTTATAGATGTGGAGGGAGACGGTAGAATCTGCTTTTAGTATCAATATTTTTATAATCAACCTGACTGTCAACAATTAATGATGACACCAGAAACACACATGTATTCAAGTTAGTTTGTGAACAATTCAAACATAAGTGTGCCGTGCCTGGTACTGTACCAATCTGACCCACTGAAGTGAGGTGGTCTCGACTCAGCACCAGGTACGGCACGCTTAATTTTTCGTAGTGTAAACGCCAACCGGTCTGAGAGCGGTTTCAGTATGGACTACAGGTATCTTTATAAAGTTACACACTGTGAATGAGATTTTAAATCGACCATACATGTATTATGTGCGTTAAAATGTCTAGACATCCTAGGTGACGTATGTGTTGTAGTCTGGCAACCTACATGTAACTTTGTTAAGTTATAGAACAGAAGAAATGCTGAAATTAATATGGTGAAATAAGAGAATTGCATATTGAAATTAATATGATTACACAAAAGAAATGAGTATCAAAATAAATATTAGGCTTACGAAATTAATATGGTTACACAAAAGAAATGTGTATCAAAATAAATATTAGGCTTACAAGATAAATGTGTAGTAAAATTGATATAATGGTTACATAAGAGAAATGGTGTGTATTATGATGGAATGTGTTTTGAAATTATTTATGGTTACATAAAACAATTGTGCATTAAAATTAATATTATGATTACATAGGAGAAATATCTACCGGTACTTAATTTTTATATGCCTGATAATGATAAGAGAAATGTGTATTGACATAAAATACAATTAAAATTGATATATTGCATTAATTATATTTAAGTAGATAAATTAAAGAATTTGCTTTCTTGATTAAATTTAATGTTTCTAATATGCAAATGTATACATGTTTCTATAGCTTGAAAATACATTTTAAAAGCTGTTTTCCAAAACCTGATCCTTCATGCCATTTTCGAGGCAAAAACATGCAGTTTCCTTAAAAATTAGGATAACAAATATTGATTTTTCTTTGGGACTGAAATATAAATTATTAAGACCATAATCAACTCTCGATGCCATTGGAAGGTTCCAATTTTAAATAGATTACAATAGTTCAGACATTTAATGATTTAGGAGAAGCGTGGCTAAGACTCAAATGACCTTTACGGTGGTTACGATCAATGCATACATCTTATCAGAACTACAACCAGTGATAACTCAAAATAAACTAATGTGAATGAAATTTTCAATATATTCATGTTGCACTATCCATTTTTGAAATATAGCGAGAACGGCCAGCTCATAATGTAATGTTTCATTTCATTTCTTTTTACAAACAAGTAGCACTTGTAAATAAAATTTGTGATGTGTGATTGACCTAATGACCTCTCTCACTGCCAATCTTTACATCATGGCAGCTATTTCTATTAACCAAACCTTCATTTATCATATTATCTTAAATATTTGAAAAATACGGTCAACCAGATGTAAATGTACAGGGTGACCCCCCCAAAAAACAAAACTCATAGATTTTTATTAAATCCTACTAAGGTCCAGTAAATTTCAAGAACTTTGGTGGCTTTTCATTACATTTGTAGGATTTAAAAAACATTTTTTTGGGGGGGGGGGTCTATTTTTGGGGGTCACCCAGTGTAACAAAGTCAAGTTAGTCAGCAATTAGTCAAGATGTGAATGTCATTAGACCTCTACATTGTGAAATTGATTTGTGTGTAATAATAATTAATCTTCATTATATATTAAGTTACCCCAGCACATGTCATTAGTTTTGCTTACACAATATTCATCCTAGCTTTAAAGAGGCATTGTAACTTTCAACATAAAAATGTATTTAATTGAATATAATATCTCATGCAAAATAACCCTAGATTCTGCTAATTATCAAATAGTAAAGAACTTGATTCCTTACAAAAAGACTGAACTTTTAAAAACATCTTTATCTTAGACGAATTGGCAGATCTCATATTTTGCTTGAGTCTACTAATTTAAACAACCCTGATATAAGTGATTTGTCAAATCATGACAAATCAGAAATTATTTTTTACAGACTGACACAGATCTCTAAAGTTTTGATTCCTCTTTAATTGTTGTAACTACAGACACACATTGTGCTCAGTCTTTTTACTTTTGCACATTTCATGTTTGTGACATGACCGAAAGCAATTTTCTTTTATCATAGCATAATGTATTAATTGATGAAAGATGTTCATGTATGTGATTACTTTATATTATATTATCTTATTTAAATAGTGTATATATTGTATTTGAAGGAAATTTCATAAGGATACAAATGGGAATACAAAAGCTTAATGACATATTTTTTAAAATAATGAAATAAAGTATTCTTTATTTTATTTTGTTCTATTCTTTATTTATATTTTCGTGTACTGTTTCGGCTTGAGACAGGGTAAACTTGCCCTTTTCCAAAGATTTAGTTCCGCTTTACTGGGAGGGTCACGGTGGTTAAGTGGGTAAGATGCTGGCTCACGGTTCAATCCCTGCAGTGGCTGAGAAAGTTCATGTAGATTTTCCGGCATAATTCCCTCTGTCAGTGATGCAGGACCTGACAAAGACAGCTGTCTAGTCATTCGAATTTGACGGAGGTAGAAGATCTAATAAAAGTTAAAATTCGAAGTAAGAGTAGGTTGTAGTGCCGGCAAAATTTTTCACATTGAATTTCAAGATTTTCTGATCACAAGTTACCAGATATACCTTTCATGATCACATTATGAACGCAATGAAATTCTTTTAGCATTTATAGTGACAATTAATTGTGCTAAGTTTGAAACTGGACATAGTCTTGAATGAAATTTTATAAAAATGGTGGTTTGGTTATAAGAATGCAAAGAAGAATCAACCCCATCAAAACTTAAGTGAGTTTTCATGCCATTTACAATATAGCTTTTAAACCTTATTGTAAAACATAACAAATTTTTTTTTTAAAAGTTATTCTGTAGTAGGATCATTCATTTAGGCATATAGATGGTGTTAAAGCAATATTGTCTTAGGGGCCTAAGGTAGAAGTATCGAAATTCCAAATTTTGTCACAACATATCATAGTGTATTATAGCTACATGTAACATGAATATCTTTGCTGTCTGTGGTACTTATTAAAGACTGATGACAAACCCTGGTCTATGTTCTACAACTTTGCGGTGAGAGAGAGAGAGAAATGGGGTTTAACGTCCACTCGACACAAACCAGGTCATTTTGGGACTAACATATGGTTTCAATTTTATTTCAATAATTCGCTTGCGCGTAGGGGTCTTTAGCAGTGGGAGGAAACCCACGAGGTATAGAAGGCACCCCTATCTCCATGCCACATACGATCACACCAGGGATCGAAACCACAGCAGCAAGCTTGTGGTCGAAGCGCGGCACTTAACCCCCCAGCTTTGTGGTGTGCATTACGCTCACTTAACGAAAAAATCAAGACCTAGCTGACTAAGAGTAACATATTTATTTTTCAACATAAAATATTTACCCAAAATCTATTAGTATATTACAATCGAATTTAGCAATATAATCAATTCACTGTTTTGGTGTCGTTTGGGATTAGTATAAATCTGGACAGAGAAACAAAATACATTCTTTGAGTACTTTATTTAATTCCATGAATAAGAGGGAATCGTACATTTTACACAGCAAATAAGCTGTAAAATATGGTTGTATGAAAATAATATCACTATTTTTATTAGTATTTTACAAACAGCAGATCTTTTCTATTAGAAATGTTGAATATGTTTTTACATTTATCAACTGTACAGATTATAGAAACTATATATTGTATTTACATGTAGATCAGGCTGATACAGATGTGACTGACCACTCACATTAATAATAACAGAGGACGATTCTACAGAAAGAATGCTGTTTGGGTTTGTAAACAAAAGTGAACAGTAATTCTATTTGACAAATTAAATAAGGGTCTAAACTAAAAACATTTCACTAGATTTATGTACCACTACAAATACAAGATAGAACATAACAGTAGAACCACATTCTATATGCCCAACAATCAGTAACAGGTTAGAACCATTACATGCAGAACATCAGCATTAGATCCATGGGAATACCGGTTTAACTTTACACAGTGGACCGAGGGAGTTGAAATCAGTAATGAATTGTAGTAACATTGAAGTCTATAAGTAACAAATAAATCAATCACTGACATAATGTCAACTAATTCGAATCAGTATATCCCATGGATGCACAATTAGACAAAAGGCATAGTCCTTATCATGGTATGATAAAGGGAGACCTTAAAACAAAACAAGGTATTTTAATTTAATATACAATCCATGTGAATAGTTATTGAAATAACTATGCACATGGATTGTATACACTTTACATCAGCAGAGGATCAGAATTTCTTCCATTGTGAATCGTAAAGAAAGAAAAGATAACAGTATGAACGAACCATTTAAAATTGTTGCTTGCATTCCGATCTTCCTTAAGAGGAAGAGCCGATGATACATATGGAATACAGAATGTGGTCATACTGTTTGTGTAAAACTACTTAATCATAAAATAGACATATAATTTTAGCAAAATCCAAAAAACATGTTACAGGTATCAAGATTTTAAGTGACACCATTGGTTCATGAAAGATTTGACATACAGTTCATTAAATATCAAAATAACTGTCAAAATAAATATTTTTAATCAAGACTCAATCTGTAAAATAAGTACGGTAGTCGGGTAACAAAATGAGACCTTATTTTAGAATATGCATCTGATAAGTTTTCTTATTATTTTTGATAATATTAATTTCATATGTATGTAGTAAAATAAATATGGTATTTCACCATGAAAATATACTCTTCATAAACAGTAAATATATATTATGATTATTTATATGTTAAACTATAGGATAGATAATAGAATTGATTAGTATATACCTGAAACCAATGACATTTTATGAAAGTCTTCAATAAATAAGTTTACTTTAAATATTACACTCCACATTTATCAACTTGATTTTGATTTGAATGCTATCTATTTTAATCTTATATCACAAAGATAAGTTGATTTAAACATACATTATGGGAGAGCAAAAACTAACTTTTGTCGGTCTTCCTTTGAGCCTCAGATGTCATAGAAATTATAAATTAGATCTTTATTTAAACAACAAGCCCAAAATGAACACTGTAGACCCACGGATGGCTTGGATTGGGCTCGATTAAAAAAAGGATTTCGTCGACTGATTTAATCACTATGGCGTTGTGGGTGGGGTTTCTCTGTGACGTTGACGTCATCATACTTCCGGAAATTATTATTCATAAAAGACAGTGATGACCGAGGCTATACACAAGCTTCAGTAGATACCGTTTAAACATTACTTGATGATCGAGACTATGTAGGTGGAGTTAACGCCTGTCAATCAACAATCGGCCATAGTGGGAAAAGGGTGTCGATGATTTTAACCTCAAAATTATAGTGGTAACAACTTTGTTCAGGATAAAGTTATTTGACTGAAATTTTCAATATATTCTTGTTTCAACATCTATTTTTGAACTTTTATAGCAAGAATGGCTAGCTCCTTGTCAAAATCTCCCATAATGTATCTTTAAGTATTGATAGAAATTTAAGTTCACTGACATTTAATGTCATTTGGTTTAGTTTTGCTCGAACACAAGTTTATGTAGGTTTTGAAATCACTTCTTTAATAATGAAAAAGATAGTTATCTAGAGCAAAATTCAGGCCAAAGAATTGTTAATTCTTTTAGTTCAATAGTTTAAAAAGTAAGTACAATTACGGTACTAATAAATAAATCAAAGAAATTGTTTCATTATCCATGACCTTATAAAGTAATAAATATTTATAGAAAATTATAAAACTAAACAAAACAACTAATATCAATTATTAAAGTGGAATTCAACCTAATGACATAATAAAAAAAGTAAGTTTTTTATTCTGTGAACAATAAGTTACAAATATGATGATGTATATTCGATGTATGAGGAATTATGATATGAGAGACTATATACATGTTACATAATGGAAGTATTTAAATAATGCCTATAATGACCTTGAGTTTAGTTTGATATAATGCACAGTCCGTGATATAATTGCACTCAGTCTAGAACCTGATCAAATTTACATATAACTATTTCACTTAACTACTGACCAATCCAAATCACTTCTATATTAGCCTGCCACTGCCCTGGCAAAATTTCCCTCATAGCACACTGTATGGCGTATGCCCGTCTTCCCTTAGCCCAGGTTAGGTGCGTAAGAGTAGGACGTTAAGCCCCATTTCATTTCATTCCATTTCTATATTAGCCACATTCTGCATTAGTTTTGTCAAACATCTAATTCCCGTTCTGAGAGGAATTGAAAGGACAAGTCTATAATCTAAAATCATCATAGAGCTAATAGCTCATTCATAGATGCATGAAAGAGAATCCTAAAGAATTTCATTAATCAAGAAATATTATAAAAATTGGTAAACATAGCAAACACTATTTAATGACAAAATATCAAAGGGACAATAAATAATTGGATTTGGATTGGCCACAAAACAATCATCTACATTCGTAAAAACAATAATATCAAAACATTACAAAATATATAACAAGCCCCTAACCATAAGCTCTACTATAAATAGGTCTACAGCTACATATATATATTTCTTCCTGAGGCAAATGGCAAGACAAGGTCTAAATCCCATCGGGAACAGAGACTGGAGCATCTATTGCAGGGTTATCTTTCTTGGTTTCCTTCCTGAAAGATGGCGCCTTCAACAATCCTTTTGTTTTGATTAGCTCATCATCCAGTGGGTTGGTACGATTGGCTGTCTGTACTTGGCGCACTACTTCGGCTGATTGTATTGCATCCACCCTAGAAATAATTCAAAATACAATATATATCTTACATTAATATTACCTATACATGTACACTATCCAGCAAATATAAACAAATTTTTAGATGTGCAAATGTGTATTAGTTGGTGTCATTCATTCTAAAAAACAAAAGATTATTGACTATTTTAGCCAAACAGCTGAGTTAAGGAGTGAAAATAAGTCCAAAAAAATTTTGTGTTCACAATTTATGCTTAGTGCATCTGCATTATTAAATTGCCTCGACTTCATTGAACTGTTTAATACAGGTCATTTGCATTTAGTTACTTGTAATGTTAGGTGTGCAATGTGAAAGGCATAATATTTGCCAAAGCATTTTTGCCAACTCTTCATATTTCAACAAATTTGACTGTCAGGGTTGACCTCTTGTTTAAATTCAATCAGATTAACTGATTATTTTCCATGTCC
Source organism: Patella ulyssiponensis (assembly GCA_963678685.1). Taxonomy (NCBI): domain Eukaryota; kingdom Metazoa; phylum Mollusca; class Gastropoda; family Patellidae; genus Patella; species Patella ulyssiponensis. The sequence continues at coordinate 20,025,640 of OY783232.1, forward strand.
TGGAAATTGGAACCTGGCTTAAATGGTCAACTGGATTATTAAGGTTATATCTGAAGCTGAGGAAAAACAGGAAACACCTTTTTTTCTTCAGGGAAAAATTTGGATCAAAAAGTACTTTTTTAAAACTCTTTTGGTTTACATTTTTAAATCGTGTAGGTGGCTATTATTTTAAACAAGACCTTGAGGTATCAAAAATTAATTTGATTTGGCCTGATTGCAACAAATAAAATAAAATAATATATTTTATGTTAAAGAGTAGACAGGTTTATTGAGTCGATAACCAGCCTACCTTTGTTGAGAATCAGGTTGTACAGCATTAATCTCCTCTAGTAGAGCATGCAGCTGATTATCTTGATCAAACTGACCTAGTCTGTGGAGAGAGAGATAGTAGTAGTCAGAGAGATGAATGAACAGATAGACTCCAGTTTCCATAACCAATATAATTACATACATGTACATAACATGGTGGGTTAGTAAAGGATTGTGCATGAATGAATTAGTTGTTGTTTTACCAACTGAATACAAGTCATTAAAGATGCATTCCTAGAAAAGTGTAGTCATTTCCTATAAAAGTATGCCAATTTTAATATATATACAAAGCAGAGACACCCAACCTTACAACAAAAATACCGGATTGCTTGAAAAGATACATGAAGCATGACAGGACAAAAATGTACAGGTATCATAAAGTGGCTTTCCGCTTGTCTACTCGACAGCGCAGGGAGTATCTGGTATGTGTTGATCCTATTGCTAGCATTTGTGAGAACAGTAAGATACTTAAATGTTGATTGTATGGCTAGCACTTGTGAGAGCATTGAGATGCTTAAGTGTTGATTGTATGGCTTGCGCTTGCGAAAATATAAATTTTGATAATACAAATATCAATTCGGCAATCAAGATATCTTGTAGCACCCTCATCCAGCATTAAGAAATCACTATGTTTAAAGTATGTTTTAAGTTACCATTGACTTGTGACATTTCCAACAATTTAATAATGAATAACAATAAATAACAAGAAATAAACTTACTTTGGATCAATACGTTCTGTGACAGCAGTAATTGAGGTCACAAAAGAAGATAGTTGGTTCATTATAACCCCAAGATGTTTACGCTCATTCTGCAGACGTGTTATGTCATTTAACTGAGCTAATAAAACAAATTCAGAACATCATTAAACCAATTTAACGATAACTATATTGTTCAAAGTCACTATTTAAAATATGTCAAGAATAATTGATCAATTTTAAAATTCTACCACACAAATACTTACCGTGATAAAGTTCTTGTTCATTGGCGATTCTTTGTTGACTATCTTCCCAGTGCTATAATACAATAGTCTCTATTTTATACACTGTTTAAACTACATTTAGTAATTCTCCAGAATTCTATGGAAAACAATTACTGAATTTCTATGAGGGGCCACCATTCTACAAGGTTCTCTTGTTGTCTTTGTTAATGAATTGGCAAAGGTTACAGTCCTTATTTGTATTGCAGACTTTCATTCACTTGCACACAATATATGGCATTTAATCATCAATCAAAACAAAGTTATTGGTTCATAATTTCAAGGCTTCAATTGACCATTGTATGCAGGGGATGATCAGAACCAGGCTTTTTATCTTCTATGGTTTTATGCAAAAAGCAGTATATTGGCCAGAAAATTATATAGAGCAGGTCTGGAAATAACGGTTTTAGATGTACCTGACATTTTTACTTAGTGCCGAACATGTATTGATAATATCAATAAAAAAGACAAATCAGTGCTGGGAGAAAATGACAGGCACCAGAGGTTTTGTGCCTGACAAAGTCTGAATCTGTGCCTGACATTGTCAGTGACAGGTGCCTTATTTCCCGGCTTGATGGAGCTGCAGAATATCCGAAAGTTTTTCCTGGAAAAAGTTTTTTAAAATAGATAATAACCGGCCTGTTCTAGTGTTGTTTTGTTCCATTTTTACATAATGATTAGCTACTGTTGTTCTACACATTCTACAGCTTTTTGTTTTGCAGTGACATAATGATTAGCTGACTGTTGTTCTGCAACCTCAATAACCTACCTGTTCTAATGTTTGTTGTTTTTGTTCTATAGTTATATAATGATTAGCTAACTGTTTTTCTATAAGTTCTATATCTGTACTTATTATAGATACATCATCATTTCTAGCTAAACATCTACGTAATGTTAGATCTCTCTGTAACTCTTGTACTCTTATCTTTAATTTCTCACATTTTACAAGTAAATCCTGCAACATAAACAGTAACATATCACCACTGAATGAATAACGCTACATTTTATTAAATGATAAGCTTTATATTGATTGATTATTAATGATCAAATTGGTTTTATAAATTTCTGGATCACCAGAACACTAAAAGAGAGAGCAAACTTTCATTACCAGGTATATGTGTTTCTATAAAATATTGATCAAACAATGTGCTTAGCACTAAGCAGAAAATGCTAATTTTTGAACTGATATGAAACCATATAAATCACGTTCTACAAATCTATACCCAATTAAAATTAAAGTTACTGTGTTCCAAAGCAACAGCAATTCCATTGACTTAATTCTGTTTCGCCTCGGTAAAAAATGGTCATCATTGAGCTCAATCAAAGACATTACCTCAATTAGAAGCAGGGTTATTGAGTTCCAAATGGTTTGATAGATAGACAAACAAACTCATTTCAATAGACACCTGCTTTAACACATATTGGCTCTTTAATTTGCATCTGTTTACTGATGAAGTTAGTCTAGGGAATATGTGGTTATATATTTTATAATAATTCAAGTCTTTACTGTCAGAATAAATCACAGTATTTCACATAAAACATATTAAGTGATGCATACCTTATGTACAGTTTCAAATTCCTTACAGTAATCAGCAAACGGTCCTTTAGCATCAATAAACTTGACCTTTAACCCATTACTATTACCTCGTCTACCTCCACCACCTGATGAATTCATCTTATATATAACAGGTGTAGTTCGGCCATCGGATGATCCACTTCCATTTTTACTATAATCAATTAGATTTTAATCATTTAATCATTACTTATAAATACAAGATCTAAGACATTCTATTAAATTTTTATTTCAAACCAAAAATTTAACCAAGATCATAAATTTTTCTAGGCAGTATTTTGTATTGGCACTATTTGAACAAATTTTTTACACCTATAGTCAGATGTCGAACCTGGAGAAGAAACTCTGGGTGTAGTTACATACAAATATTTCAGTTGGAATATACATAAAAATATATTTAACTTACCCATTAACTGAGTTGCCTGAACCATTTCTCTGTATAGGAAGACTATTATTAGAAAGACTGGAATAACCTGATCTACCATTAAATAACAGATTTTCAAGACTCCTGTAATTATTCAAAACATTTCAATTAATTAAACTTAAAGATGGGTACCCAGAAAAGTATTTATCGGGTGGTTATTGCCAATAAAAGTATAACAATTTTGGTATATATGAAAAGTAGAGATCTCCAATCTTACTAGAAAAATAATGGATTCCCTTAAAAACAAGCATGGAGTGTATACAGGACAAAAATGTAAGGGTTCCCTTATTAGACATCCTGATCATGACATCGAAGGCTGCATGCGAACTTGAGTACTTTGTGTACATGTTGATAAACTTCATGAAAAGTTAGACGTACAACACTTTCTGAATAAAAATCACGGAAAAAGACGTGGGCAGTGGATAATCTGAGAAATAAATTAGAATTCGATATTTGTAATAATAGTCAGCGATTACAGACAACATCGTCTTGTGTATGCAATGAATTCTCCCCTGTTTCCGCCGCCGTTGCTATAGGTACGGAGAGGGGTAATCCCGTGACGCAAACATGGCCTCAATTTTTATCGCAGGGTATACTTGGCAATTACAATGTTTGGAGAAGGATTTGAAGCAAATTTAAAATTAATTAGTTTGAATATGTTTTTAGCCCTAATATATGATCAAATCACCCAATTTGTACCCGGGAATGTAACTTTAACAGAAGAAGGAAATAACCGCTAGTACAGCAGTTAGCCAATTAGATTTATCAGCATGGTTGAATAAACAGCTAGAGAACTGATCATTCTTCTTTGAATGTGATATTTATTCATGTTTTCTTATCTACCTATCTGAAGCAAGAAAGCATCAGTTTAATGATGCCAATTGGTCGAAAACAAGACTGATTAAAATTAAATTTCACTTTATTTACTAAACACTCAAGAACTATTCAAACAATTCACTAGACAGATCAACAAAGCTTTCTCTGATATATGCTACGGCTGAACATCTGCCCTCATATATCTTTTTTCACTTGTCATATTAAATATTTTACATTACAATGTAATGAATTGCTACTCTAATCTGTATCATCTATAGTTAGAATTTGACACTATTACTGGTAGTAATTTGAATTCAGTAAAAGCAATGATCACATATTAAAATATTAATTTACCTGGCAAATTGTCCTTTAAAATCTGTATTTATTATGCTAGTTTGTAGAGGATGAAGAGGATGGGGTTGTCTAGTTATAGCCTTTAAACGACCCATCATAACCTAAAAAATTATAACAAACATTATTAAAATCTGTGATGTAAAACACACAACAGCTTATGTATTCATTTATGCAATGTCCATGCCTAAAGAAATGGCATAGCTTGGACTGAAGTAAGGAAAATGTTTGGTACTTTAATTTGAAGTCTACTTGCACACCGTTTGACTTTGCTGTAACTTGGAATGATATTTTATTGTGGCACTTGGTTAAATTTAACTTTAAACTAGATCTGTCAGTGTGTGACCTATATCTGCAAGTCAGTGGTTGTCATCTTTTTTTTTCTTTGAATAGTTATATCAAATCTATTTGGGGCTTTTGGAGAATTCATTTAAAAGAACATAAACTTACATAGGCTAAGTCAAGAAATTCAAATTTATTAGCAGAACTTGAGAAAGCAGCAGAAGTAACAAAATGTACATGTAAAGTAGGTAGTAGAGTTGTTAGAGTATTTAACTGAGCTTTTAACTGGCCTTCTTTCTCTTTAAATTGTCTGGAAATATATATTAACATTTTAATTTTCTCAATAAGAACATGTAGTATAACTGTAATATCTGAACTGGGGATAAGATACGGAATAAAAGTCCTTTATGGTTGTTTCTTGACACATTTGTATAAAAATACTAAATATGTATGGACATTGTGACATGCCATGAAACATATGCTCCAAGATTGTTAAAATATCACAGCAGTATAACAAGATTCTATGACACATTCAAGGGTAATAACTCTTGAAGTAACTATCAGCAATTGTTGCAATTCTATAGGCTTTTTCGTTGACAGAATAGAAACAAAGAATATAAATTTAAAGCTTTTGTTGTTAAAGCAGATCAGATAGTAGCTTTTGTCATTGCCAGAGAACATAAATTTAAAGCGTCTGTATTTAAAGCATATCAGATAGTAGCTTTTCTCATTAAAGCAATCAAAAGCGATGATAAGTTTCGATGCTTGATCATTCTCAAGATTCTACAAAGTGAAAAAACGGGCTATAACTCTGGAAGTACTGTAAGAAAATTGTTGACATTTGATTTGAACAATGTATCCTGATCGCATCATATGGTTACTTATGTCATTTTAGCTTTCACATGATTCTACAAACTGATCAAGGTCAATACTCTGGAAGCTATTAACATAAAGATTTGAAAGTTAATAGGTTTTTTCACCTCACTGATGTAACGAATACATTGTTGTTGACAAGATTCTACAATAAAGAAGTATTGTACCTGTCAACTTCTTCTAACAGGGTATCTTTGGTTGTATCTATTTTCTCCTGCATGGATTCATACATAGCTAAAATAGCTGCCCTTTCTCTCTCCCCATTCTTCTTTACTTCTTGTAATAAGGCTTTTAAAGATTCAATACTATCACGTACTGAATTCTGTAAATCTCTCACGGTCTATATAAACCAATAAATTATTTACAATAATAAATAAAAACATTTCATTAGACAGAAGAGCTATATTTTGTACAACTTTTGTAGGAGTTAATACGTTTGTTATAATTCCTTTGCGTCTGCTTAAAGACTCTATGCTTGATTTTAGCACTAAAGAATCATTTGCAAACTACTATCGTGAAAGTGGAACCTCTTATAGAAATATCAGTCCAAAATGGTCAAATTCAGTTCAGTATTTTACAAAGATTGAATCTCTGTAACAAGGTGCTGCAATCTTTTATTTGCTGGGAACCAAATTGATGGACCTGTGTAAATCCAAAACATAATATAATCTGCAGTGGGTAGTTTCATTTATTAATAATCAATTTAAGTACATACATGTATTATGGCCAATCAAGAAATTTGATATTGTTAAAAAAAAAAAGAAAATCACAAATAGTCACTTTAACTTTGAGGTACTATTGTGAAGAGATTCTTGCGCAAAGGAAGTATTCATTTGATGCAAGTCGAGCCATGAAATTTATAGGACAGTTATTACATCCAATTGACACAACTTTTCGACCACACCGAATCTACGAAATTTTAATTCTAGACTACATTTTAAAATCAAATATTGACCCTGATAAAGTTTTTATACAAGTGGAAACTTTGTTTTAACTTTTTTTTTTCCTCACAAAAATCAAGACCAGAATAAAAGAAATTACCTGTACACTTTGATCCAACTTTTTACAACTTTGATTATAGGCAGTTTCCATATCAACACAGTGAGTTCTACTCTCTCTGTAAATAAAATGTCACTGCATCAAAATATTTATAAAATCAGGATATTATCTCAGCTAAAGATTATAATCTAGAGTCAGGACACATTTGATCAGTAAGTTTCCATTCATGTCAGAACAAAAATGTTGCGAATGTTGTCCTTTTTTTTGGAAGCAGTGAATTGTGCTGAATTTCATGCACTCTATAATGTCTCATTATAATACACAATTCACTTATATACTTACACTCTCATATCTCGAAAACATTTAATACACAGCATTATCTTCTTCTCAGAAGAAAACATAATATATGGTTCTCCATGTAAAGCTGAAAATTAAAAAAAAACAATGTACAGTGAGGATTAATATTTATCAAAAACCTCCTTTTTAAAAACTTTCCATAGCCTTTTGAGTTTTAGTGAGTGATTGAGAGAGAACAAACAAAGTGAATTTAATGTCAGATTAATACAAAGTAGGGACAGTTCAAAGTTATTCAGCGGAAGGGGGCATTAATTTCTGATCTCCACAATCAAATGTCAAATTGGCATTTAGCGAAAGCCGAAAGAAGAAATGGGGGTCTGCCACACAAAAATGAGAAAGATGGAATCCATTTCCGACCTCCTAAATTAAGTCCATATTACAAAATTACTGGATCTGCGCCTGTGAAATGATTTAAAATTTTCAACTGAATATTTTGCTTGTATGTATAAAGAAACAGAGGAAACTCAAAAGCCAGAAATATGGAATGCTTAGTGATACTTACTGCATTTTTTATGTATGTCTTTGGTACGTTTGGAAAGCATTACAATATCATGTGCTGAAAACATTTTAGCTTGATGTGTGTTATCTCGGCAACCAGCACATAATGGCTGAGCACATGTATTACAAAAATACATGTGTTCAGTTTCCTGAAATTATGATCATTCAGTTTCTTTATTATTAAATGACATTCTTAAAAGGCTCAAAATGGATAAAATAGTAGATCAATAAAAAGAAATACTTATGTACAAGACAGTCTACGAAATAAGAAAATGTATTGTTAAACTTATATCAAATATAATTCAAAAGTGCTTTTTAAAAAAACATTCATGATGCTCATAAAAACTTACATCATCACAGTTAGCACACTGAGCTCTTTCATCTAGAGATGACTCAACCATAAACTTCAACAGAAGGTCTGCAGGTGGCAAAGCTGAACCCTCTTTTAATGTAGTTGTTGCTCTAAAAAAAAAATATTAGAAATTTTAAGATGTAATACAGGTCTTTCTTTTGCCTTCAAAAGTTACATAAATTATTTATTAGACATTTATTCAAATGACAAGTCCATAATCAACTCTGCAGACCATCAGATGGTTGTGATTTTTAAGGAATGAAAACATGATCGCCATTTAATAATTTGATTTTAAATTTGATAATCAAGACTTTGTTTACTATCATAGCAATGGTACTTGATTGTGGAGACCACATATTATAGTTAAAACTTCAAACACAGATAACTTTGCTCAGAATAAGGTAATATGATGTTATACCATTAAGATATAAAAATTTATGGCACACCCATATCAAGGGCTCTTCATAAACTTACATGTAGGCCTACATGTGTATCAGTAATAAGATTTACTTACCCACATAAAGGACATCTCATCTTATTATCAACAGCTCTTCCCCGTAAACAGTGAGTACAGAAACTATGGAAACATGATAGAATACATGGATCATCATACTGTTCATTACATAAGTAACACAACAGTGGATTAGATTTTGATAAATCTATCATATCTAAATTTTCCATTGCCATTGGCTGGAAAATTTCCCCAGACATTTTTACCACTGACGCCAGGATTGATGTAGAATCATTTAGCCTATCTGTTTTACTTTACATAGTCAAGGTAAGAAATTATTTCTGTATGGTGTCTCTACACAATCTGAAAGTAAAATATAAAATAATGAAAAATTGAAAGATACCGGGTACAGTACTTGAAAAACCATCACAATCAAGTTGTTATCAAGCATTTTAAGTGCAGCTAGTACTACAATGTTTTGATATGAACTTGGCTTGTACAAACAATTTATCAAGTAGAAATAATTTTTAAAAGGACAAATTTTATCTTTAAAAATGCAGTAATTCCTAGAGTGAAAAAAGAAGCCATTGGTTGTGCTCAACTATTTATGAGTTTATGAACCTGGCCCACTGTCATTCCTATCTGATTCATCAAACAAAAAAAACAATTCACTGTTTTTACTTGTAATCTACATAATTAAGTCTATCAATGGAAAAAGGAAAAACTGTTTCTGAAGTTTTAATATAATGAAATAAAATTGATAAGTTTACAACGGAATACAGTCGAAATGCAACAGAAAACAGTATTTTTTTATTTGCTCAATTTTTGCTCTATGCCACAGCAACCATGACAATCTATAATGAAGTTCTCCTTCCGATAATATGTGCCGGGTTCTGTGTTGAAATATACCGGTGTTCGAACAACTTTCCTGATTAATTGCAACTTCAATAGGCCTAGTAGGTACAGGATTACCACACCACACACAAACAAACACGAACATGAAAACCTCTTGGAGACTGGAGAAAAAATACTAGCTAAATAAGGCGGCATTATTAGCCTAATCCTGTCCATTTAGTTGATTTAGACTAATCAGTGTAATAGAAGAAGACAAGAGTGAGGAGTTAAAAGTGTGGACTAGGCTACAAGTACAAGCTAGCAATAATAAACAACAACCATCAAAATGAATCCCACTTGACTTTTAAACATTTACGTTTTGCTTTTCTGCTTTTACAAAAGTGATAGAAGATGCATTTAACAATAACTTAGTGGATATGATTTACGTGGCAAAGCCACAAATTATATAAAAACTTTTATATTTACCAAATTCTTTTCTACTTCATGGGCGCCGCCATCTTGCTGTGGCGAATGAGTCACTCGAGCGCAGAGTTAAAAATAGAACCCGAGGAATTGGCCCAAGGGACATAACTCTGTATCAACTCCATGGAGACAGACCACCATTAATTTCACCATCTCGGTGCCCAAACCATTGTAGTTCGTCCATTTATAGAAATTCTCTCTCTGTCTCTTTTTACCCCTTTTGCAAGTCCATTTTTGTTGATTTTTTGTACAAAGAGAATGAATTAACATTTTATGTCAGGTTTCTGTAAATTTTCATGATTTTGAGGCGAAAGTATTACAGGGTTATCAGGTTGGCTACAGTGATATGTACAGCAACTAGTGTTTTTAGTATGCTTCTTCAGTCTTCACGTTTGTGTATCTCATAATGTTGATGTATCTCAAAACTTTGGTGGTCAACCTCATACAAATTTTAGTGCATAGACATAACCATCTGTTCCTCTGGCTGTGGTGAAAAGCATTCAGCACAACGAAAATTTTGGGGAAAGTTGGAGGTAGGCAATTGACCATTTTGGGCATACCCAAGCCAAAGTGGCATTCAATACAAGTATGCCACAATACATATCACATTACCAACCTCTATGATCCTCCGCCTCTAAATCATGAATATTCATCAAAACCTAGAATCCCCCTTGCTACAGTATCTGTAGTAGCTTACTTGTCTGAGCAAGACGGAAGATATCAGTATTGAAACCATTTCTACATCCCTCCCTTGTTGAATTCTAGATCCAAACGTTAGCATATACTACAAAGGGAAAGCATAGGCGTAGGTGCCTGACGTATTGGATGTGGGGAGGGTGGGGTGTAAGTGTCTTATGTAGCCTTGTCTATGTGAGCTTGGCAACCAAAATCCCATTATAAACTCAGCCACAATTTCAAATTGTGTAAACTGAAATTAGATGTATCCAAATTTAACCCAATCTTATGTGTAATCAATACCTGAAAACCAAAGTGACTACTCCAGACCATCTTCGGTTACCCAGTGTACTCATTCCGTTATACTCCACTATACCCAGGGTTAATCCATTGGATTTCCACAATTTCAAACTATCTGATTGTAGTTAGAGTGTACGAACCAATCAAAAAACAGTTTACAAACCAGTCTTACGTAGACTCTTAAGCGTCATTTTTTACGTCATAGAACTACATTGTTTACAAACAATATGGCGGCTTTTTTGATCGATTATAACAAAGTTTGTAAAAGATTTAATATAAAAGAATTGACATGCACACGAAAAGATGTCAGGGAAAGTTATGTCATGAAATTCTTAAATGACATTGATTTTTCTACTACGCGGTAGGTAGGCCTATTTTTCCCAGTGACATATTTGCAAAGTTTGCAAGAACTGACTGAGATAGCCATGTTTGAGGTAATCTTTATTGGAACACGATGAGAGTTACTTCCTTTCGCCTCTTACCTTTCCAAGTAACGCTTTATGGGATTGGACGATAAAAATATCACAATCCGCCAGGGCAGATAATTTGAAATCGTGGAAACCCTATGGATAAACACTGTTTATTACACAGATTTTAAATATTTTAAAATTTTAATCCATTAGTCAATTTAAAGATATTTAGATTCCCTTTACTTAAAAATTAAAATTGATGAAGACACAAAGCATGTGTCCACAAGACAAACTGTTTTAATCGATGTAGCCCATTCAGGATGCTTTTCCCTTAATACAATCAATTAAATACAACCAAAATTGATAAATATGCAGTCGCCATAGTTCGTGATTATTCGGATTTATTTAAACGATGAGCCTCGACATACTCTTTTCAGAGGCACGATTAAAGACCCTAGGCCTTTTGTTTTCGTTGTCGTTGAGATTTTCCCCAACTTACTGTTATTAGTAGTATAAATCTTTTTTTGTTAATATATTTCTTATTTATTTAATTTTTTGTTAAGCATTTTATTATTCGACTTTGACAAAGGTATTATATGTGTGCTTACCATTTTATAAGAATGCCTAAAAACCAAGGTGGCTTTTCTTGTAACGAAACCAAACCCCTGTTTTTTGTTTATTATTATCAGACTTTGACAACAACAGTGTACATGTATGCGTGTTTATCACCCAATATCTTATTTGACAGTTAGATATCGCTTGTATGATAAATTACATAATCTACTACGATATCTCCTTAGGAGATATCGCTTTACATGAATTTGATTGGTCAATCAAAAGGGAACTACTTTCTTTTATTTTAAAGAAACCACTTATTTTAAATAAAAAGTGATTTTTTTTTTTTGTTAAAAAGGAACTGTTTTTATTTAATTGACCTTGAAGGTAATACTGGGTCAATATATAGGACTTTGCAATAGTTAAACTGGTGTCAAAAAACTGATGTATCACTACGCTGTAATGTAATTAAGATTCAGTAAAAGTGAAATCTATACCAAAGAATCGTATTTATTTATTTGTGCATGTAAGAAAAGATTGGGTGATAAATAAAATCTCCAACTCGTGTTTTTTGATATCAAAAATTATCAACACTCGTTGATAAAGTAAAAAAAAACTCGGCAGAGCCTCGTTTTTTTTTACATTATCAACTTGTGTTGATATTTTTTGATATCAAAAAACACTCGTAGGAGATTCTCTATTTACCATTTTGCAGGACTGTAAAAACACCAAGGTGGCTTGGGTTGTCGCACTGAATTGGCCAACTGGAGAAATTACATGTTTTAAAAAGGAGATAAAGTCGTCTTATTCTTTGCAAAAAACATCTGGCTAATCCGACATGGGATAAAATTATTAAAATACACATGGGTGATCATGCCAAGAAACCATTTGTCATCTAAATGTACACCACCATTTGTTATAATATTGAATTAATTTATTTACACATGCATAACACTTAGAAAATTAAGATCCATTTCCAAATCTGTATTCTTGTTACGTCCTCTCTACCGCTAGATAGGAGGAAATTTTTCCTCGACGCGTCGGTGAACACATAAGGGGACAATGCCCGTGTTTGATTGTTCACCAAGTGTACCCACAATCCACTTGACATAATATCTATAGGCTATATATCTACATTTCCTGTAAGTATAAAAAATGTGGAAATAAATGTGATTAGACGTGTTATTATACGTTCACGGATTTCGAGAGAATAACTTCTGCTGACCGTCCCAAAGAAGACGACCATTATACGTCAGGGCAGGGCCTTTGCCCTTTTCCACCAAACTTACATCGGATTCTAACAGTCAATGGAGAGAGAGAGAGAGAGAGAGAGAGAGAAATGGGGTTTAACGTCCACTCGACACAACTAGGTCATTTCGGGACTAAACAGGCAATGGGGTTTTACGTGCAAGCTAATAATTTCCCCTGCTAGGCCGTCGGTACTGCAGCAATGTCAAAGAGAAATCCTATGTCATGTCTAGAAGTGTGGTCTGTTTCGATTACATGGGGGTTGGCCTCCCCCCCCCCACCACCCGACAGACCAAACATTTTAAAAATTAGTGCATGTGCATTTCATTTGAAGGTAGTTAATCCAAACAAGGCTGTCATTGAGTTTTGTAGCGTGGTTTAGATTCTCCACTTGTACGTGACAAGGAGTAGGGTCGTCTGTCCAACCTTGTGTGTTTTTTTCCCGTGTCCTCCGGTATCGTCTCCCAGTACTAAAGACATGTATAAACCCCACGGGAATTATTGAAACAAAACTGAACCATAGGTTAGTCTCGAAATTATTTTGTTTGTGTTGAGTGGACGTTAATTTTTTTTTTTTTTTTTTTTTTTTTTTTTGAGACAAGTGGTCATTAAGCCTCGTTGTAAAATTATGGTGTCGCCACTGAAAATCTATACGTTATCAAACTTTGTGCATTTAAATCATACGCCTCTTCCATAATACTTACTGATTTATATCACATAAACTCGTTTCCGTAGATTCCATGGCTGATTTGATCTCATCATTCTGAAGACACCGGGTTTTAAACTTAGGGTGAAGTGTTATACACCTTGATTTTAAGTTATCTTCCTTTAGTACTTTATAGGAATATTTTGAAGATATACAACAAATATTTCTTTTTCCTTCCATTCTAACACATTGGCCACAATCACACCACCGTTCACACCTGGGAGATAAAAAAAATAACTAATTAAATTGTGCTTGATAACCTGTGAGAATTTTACATAAGGGTCGGAGCTAATTCTTATACAGCTGTGAAGCACATTCGGCCCTGCTGAGTCCTTTCGATGGGACAATCCAATAATGAGTATGAGCGAACGTTTGGTTGTGAATTGGGTCCGAAACAACGTCAATGTCGTTCCTCCTGGTTAATAGTTCCTCACACATTTTGAATAAAAATTATCGTTAGTCCAAATTTATTGAGGTATTGTAATGCTCGGAGATATTAAAACCCCCGTTTGTTTTCTTTCATTTTACAGTGAAAATTATATATATATACTTACATGATAATTACTTTGTTGGCCTACAATGAATAGATCGTTTGATTTACTAGTCTTGTCTATATGTAGATAGGATACAATTACCTATACTCTAACAGTTTGGGATACGATATGTATATTAACTAGTATTAAATATATATTTCTGATTCAGTGTTTAGCCCGGTAATGTTTACTTTGGATATTGAAATTTATATTGCACCATATTGCGTGTATCTGTCATGACCTGGTTATAATAATGCTGTTATGAATTGATAACTAGGCCTATTCTAATCGTGTAGGCGACCTGTTATGACCTGATTATATGCTATTATCAATTACTGAGAGCTAGGTTTATTCTAATCGAAAATTAAAAATAATGATGAGATATTGTCGTTCTGACGCAAGATAATAGTAATATGAAGCAATGATTTCGAATATGCTAAATAAACGAAATAAATCGAGAATTAAAAAGAGTCATAGGATCTAATCATTCTGACGCAAGATAATATGGCTTGAGAACAAAACCGTGGTAAATTCAGTGAAATTCGTTTAGCTATACCCTGAATTATCTCCCATACACTGTTATATGTAACGGTAGGGGTGTCAGCATATTTTTACGCGAAGAAATTGTTAATGATGCTACTTTTACAGTGTATCTTGAAGTACATTTACAGACTTATTTGTTTAACTTTACGATTGATATGTGACATCATCAAGGAGCGATAACTCTTGACATTTCAAATATCTTTGTCATTTTCAAGTACTAATACATATTAAATGACTGTTGAATATTGATCTGACAGTTTTATAATAGGTCATTTTATTTTATTTTCGTATTATTACTTAGCCTAGTGTAAACTGATCTATTTAAATATTTACATTACGCAATTTACTGAAGTATAACACTAATGGGCGATTGACACTCAAGGGAGACTACCGCGTCGGTTTTGTCCACATAAAACTCGATGTTCGAGAAATAGTCAAAATACCAAAGCATATTATGATTACTGACATGATTCTGGTGGCTATTCCTTACGTAAATTTTGTTCTGTCGTGCCTGTTTGTCAAAAATAAAATTATAAATGTCATTGTTTCCCCGCTGTATTTTGAAATGAAACTGAAGAGTTTCTAGCTCTATGTGGATTTATGTGCCAATTGGCCAAGCCAGTGATTGTTGACATAATATTATTCCACTCCCAATTTTATGATTCCTGTTAAAAAGCTACTAACGCAAGAAAGAATATGTCTATTAACACGAAAGAAAGTTGGGGGAGTTTTTGTTTTTTCTTTTATACTTTTAGGCCATTCACTTTTTAAACAGGTGTGGGCCAGCCCATATTCCTGAAGCAATGGCCCGAGAAATCTCTCTCTGAGTCTGACCATTGCTGGATTGACTTCGGATTCTTGAACTTTTGCGGGAGTGTGTCTATTCTCCCCGTTCAATGAAAGCTATCACTTAAAGTAGCTAAGTCTCTAACTCAATATCGTCAAAAATCTTCGGAATTCGAAACACGAATTATTTGTCAATTTAAATCAACACTGATGTTGTCATTTTACCAGGAAAAGATGGGCTTTTGATATCCAATATTTAAAACAAAATAAATATTTTACCATTGGTACACGAATCGTGTACCATAATGCGTTTCAGCCCCAGTTCTAGCGAGAGACTCGAGGAACGAGGCTAGATACATTGCACCAAATCAAACGGCGTATGTAGACTGGAATAACCAGAGACTCGATATAGCCACTCGATTGAAACTTCTGGCGTATTTCGCCGAAAATAACTAATTTGAAATGAGAGTACAAACGAAAACGACTGAATGTAAATCAGTTTGTATACGTTCATATAACATTTTTATATGCGTTGCGACCCATTTGTGGCAAGTTCTAGGTCTCAAATATTAGCGATTTAGCTCCTTTAAGTACAGCAACATGACAGTCCTTCGTTTAATATAAGTCTTCCCTAAAACTTTGGACAGTGATTTAAGGTATTAAAAAAGGTATAAGTGTGTTCGTTTCCAAACAGTATTGTTTACATTTCATTCGACTTGATAGCCTCGTTTGTCACACAATTAGTTTTACTGCAGTATTCTCCTATGCACGGGTTAATTAGGCATAATAAAAGCGTGAGCCATGACGTAACGTTATGTAAACATATTTGGTCCAATACTGGCACTCGTTTTAAATGTAAAGCGTTTGTATGGTAGGTAGTGATAGGTTGGTAGTCGGACTACTGACTAATCAAAATTTAACACAACAATATCCACTCAGAATAGCAGTGTTTAGTGAGATTACCTATAATCAAACGAAACGCTGCGCGGAGTATGGGGCCAGCCAGGCAATAGTTCAGTATACCACTTTGGGAGAATCTATTTTTGCATCGGTCAAATACATTTCAAAGCTTAAAGACATGCCTCACACATACTTTTTGTGTCTTAATAACAGAGCCCCGGGGCACACTCTTTCAACCTCCACATGCTAGCGAAATAGTTTTTTACACCAGTTATAAAATTAGAATCGATTCATGACATATCCTTAATTTTCTAATTAGATATAATTAAGCTTCATATACCCAGATACTAATTCATCTAGGTGTAAACGGATTAAGACTTCATACTCACACTTTCTTTTAATTTTACTTTGAAATGTAGAAAAACAAAAGATGCGCTAATCTATTACACGTATCGTAAGTAGTGCCTCGATTAATTATGTAGAATTAACTTGTTTAACATTAAATTTGTCAACTCGAGAGATTAAAACACCCAAAAATAAATGTGAAATATGTGGCACTTTTGGGGCAAAAGCAAATGATATGTGTAAAACAAACATAATAGTTTTTGAAGATATGAAATACGCATATCATCAGTTACCAATGAAATGTTCACAACTATTCAATCTTGGTTAAAGAAAAAAACACAGCTTTCTGCATTCCTTTATTTATAGAGATACCTGTAAAAGTATTGGAACGTTGCATGAAATAAACTAAGAAGTAGTGAACCCATAAATTTGTGTATATTATTGATGTTATATCTCTGCTACAAAATGTAATTTAAGAAATCGGAATCGTCTTTGATATTCTTCGTGGTTGAAAAAGGAATATTACCACCTGAGTAGTATTTTCATCGGGTCCAGTCTAAATTGTGCAGACGAAATAATATTCTGTCGCCTTAGTTAAGTTGCCTTCTGTCTTAAACAGATTAGGAATACTCTAAATACACTATGTATGTGATTAATCCTTTCTCAAACGTTTGATCATTTAACTAAGTAGTCTAACGTTATGTCGCGTACACTAATTTTATCCACTTTATAGACAACAGTACATACTATACTTATCCATGACTATATTGCTAGATAAACAGTGACGGCGAGTGTGCTTCGGTCGGCTGTGGCTTCTCTACGGCTAAGTAAAAACATTCGCAGCAGCGTAAAAGATGTATAATCAAAATTAAACATTTTTAAAATACTATAGATTCAAAGCAATATGTCATGTTTAAGGATATTTGGAGATAAATTGGTAGTACTCGGATCAGGTGCTGTTTATTTATTTATTGGTTTACGTTTGTGTTTAAATTTTTAATATTAAAATTAATGCATTATTAATCAACTGAAGTAGTGCCGTAAAATTTATTATTCAAACCATATGCTTCCTTTTTACTCATATTTACACTTAATGATAGCGGCAGCCCACGGGGTGATATGCTGTCTCCCCGCCTTTCAACGTCGGTCACCAAAACATATGTACACATTGTTAAAAAGGTGTCGCAAGATTAATCTAATGTAATTAACTCCACAAATGAAGTTTTCCTAAGCACGCGTTATCCCTTTGATGTCTTATAAGAAAGTTTGAGGTAAATCTGTTCGTCTGGACATATTTGATTAAGGGGGTCGCTTGTTCTTTTATTAGTTTGTGTAGTCAACAAAAACAACACTGAGTAGTCAATGGGTCCAGCTTTCTTACTTTCAGAATACTTGACGTTTATTTGTTTTATTTTATTTATAGATACTCAGTGTATCTATTTATTCATTTCTTGTATTGAGTAAGTTAGATTATTTTATTTATTTGAGAGATTGTATGAACATCTTAGTACGGATTGTATGTTTTACATAAATAAATAAAAACACAGGAAAAGTCTGAAATCTACCTCTGTGAATCATTTAAAACAACACTCGTCTCCTACAAACGATGATGATATTAAACATATATTATTTTCAACACAATTATTTATTATTCCCGTATAATTGCACTCATAAAAGTGTTTTTTTTTTCTGCATTGGTGTTTCGTTTACACTTGCCAACTCTCAATATGTATTTTTTTTAGGTTAGATCTGTTGTTTTGAAATGGGGTTTACAGACTTACTTTTCCAGAAGCAACAAGGCTAATGTAGACCATTTGGTGTGCTATTGTTGGAAGGGGGTCCCATGGGAGGGGGGGGGGGGTCCCATGGGGGGGGGGGGAGGGTCCCATCTACTCTTCGTCTAATTCCATTCGACAATGGATATTTTACTTGCACACCATGATGCACATCAGTTCTTGGTTCTTCTTCCCACCCAATGCCTGAGATGGGGAAACCACCCTGGAAATCCCCTAGAGACTTTATCGGCCACCATCGGCATTTAACCAGGGACCTGATTATTGAACTAACGTCTTACTGAGATATCGTAACTTACATGTGAAGTAATAAATTACAATACTATTGTAATGTGTGAGTGTATTACGTTTTTTTTCCACGGAACACGGAAGTAAGTGAGGTTTTAAGTCCCCTTTTACATTTGGTACATTGCTTACCATTGGCATACATTGCTTACCATTGGCATAAAGAAGAGCCATGCTTATATTTTGCTTCTGTTTTCATAATTCAAACGGAAGCCATGTCATACACATCGTTACACGTTTGAAACATACCGTAATATACACGCACACAATGTAATACACATACACAAGTACTGCTATCAATACACATGTAATATACATACACATGTAATACACATATACATGTAATACACATATACTTGCGGTTTCATATTTCACTGCAGTCTGGTCTGCTGCATACGCGTTTGTGGTGTTAATAGCTCTGGGTCGAAGGTTTTGTGCGCATCGTATGACCTAGAAATTTAACAGTGAAATTTAATAAATGTCCGATTGTATTGAATGTAAATAAAGGGTTTGGTAGATGCTTAAAACATTGTCTGGGAATAACTGAGAAACACGGCAACCGGAAAGTTGGGGATCAGTTCATGTCGAGAGGTTAGAGAAGTTTGTTCTTGTCACAGATTAACTTTAATCTCTACACAAATTGCCTACTAACAATGATAAATAACCTACTGATAGTAGCCGGTGTTTACATTCAACGTATCTCACAATACACATTATAATAGGTCTACACAGTTTATCAATGACTGAAAACTCAACTGATATTCCCTTCTAGTGAGTGTGGGAAATCACATACTTTATGTTATCATATGTATCCATGTTTTGATGTTTCCGAGAAAAGTGAATTCAACTATAGATGGGTTAGTTTGACCATAAATAGATGATATACAGGGAATTAAAACGACCCAGCCTAAATCCTTTTGGAAAATACCGGTATAATTTAATGTCGATACATGATTTGTGTCAGACTGCTAATGTGATAATAAATGAAATGAAATGGGGTCTAAGGTCTTATTATTCTGCTCCGACATGGTTTATGAAGACGGGCACATGGAGGGAAATTTTGCCCGGACATCAGCGTTACGGCCTACTCTTATACCTTCTAAGGAATTTTAGACCTGCTCGCCAATGTGTACACGGGACCTTGGCTTCCGTCTCATCTTAACGACTAGACATCTGCCCCTGTCAGGACCTCCGCCTTGCACCAGAGACAAAGGAACCAACGACGGAAAATCCAAATAATATGATTATAAATAGCCAGGGCAGAGTTATTTCGACACTGTTATTAAAACACGAAAACAAATTCGACAGATTATACCAACATGTGCATAATCATAAATTGAAAAGTGTTAGATATTAACTTATCACAGACGCCTTCGATTTACCTTCAAAATAAATCAAATTGATTATAACACGATACTGGGTAAATAGATATTCTATCCCCACCTCTTTTTTCAAAAGTTACTTACAAATTCAAAGTCTTGTGTCGATTTCATAACGTCAGTTGGGAATCACGGTGGCTAAGTGGGCAAGGCGCTGGCTCGCTAGCCTGGTGGTCGGGTGTTCGATCCCTGCATTGGCCGAGAAAGTTCATCTTGATTTTTCGGCGTGGTTTCCCCTGGTCAGTGATGCAGAAGGAGGGTCCTGACAAGGACAGCTGCCTAGTCGTTCGGATAGGACGAAAAACCGAGGTCCCGAGTACACATTGGCGTGCACGTAAAAGATCCCTTGGCAGGTGGAATTCGATATAAGAGTAGCCCGTAGTGCCGCTGCCCGGGCAAAATTTCCCTCATAGCACACTGTATGGCGTATGCCCGTCTTCCATTAGCCCAGGTCAGGTGCAGAAGAGTAGGACGTTAAACCTCATTTCATTTCATTTCATAACGTTAGCTACTATAGCCGTAATGTTAAAGGTCTATAATGGTAACATTACATACAGAAGTCAACTGATTACAATTACTGGTGACATAGAGTTTATAAAAAGAAACTGACACTCAGTTGTGAATGATAAGTAAAGACATGTCCTGAAGAACAATAGTAAATATTATATATATAATTAGATATTGACACCAGCCATAACTAGCTATTGTTGTGTTTACTTAACTTCTTAACTTTAACTGTTTCATCTATCCGTATAAGTAAGTATTTACTGTATCTTTCTTTTATGTTTCCCCTCTACATTTGTTTTCTCTAATTCTCACATTTTCAACCTCGTGATCCTAATAGCCTTCCCTCTCGACCTTTTAATATTCTCACCATCTTCGTTCATATCTATCATAAGATATATGCTGCCTCAAACATATGCGCATTATATGATTGACACAGCAAATACCGATTTTATATTGTGGTTTTGAAAAAAAAAGCATTGTAATTAAAGTTCCAAAACCAGAACCCGTATACCTTATATGCTGTTAATTAGAATCTGATCAAATGTTTTCTTGTTATAAGCGGGGTATCTTTAACAGAAACAATGAACAGTGTCGGGGTATGCGGTTAATATGGATATAATTCGGTGTTCACTTCATGAGTAGTAAACTTCAAACGTTATACCCTGAATAGATCTAGTTTTAAACTCTTTCTTGATAAAGCACAACTATGTTATTTTGGATGTTAGATTCCATGGTATTAAAGAATCATCTTTTATTCGATGATTTTGAATTTAGGAAAAGGTGTATAGGAGAATCTGGTTAGGTATTAATGCTGAAACCTCGTTATCCTTATATCTGCTGGTATTATGTCTATTTAAAACAATCACTTCGCTTTTACTTGCTATCATTTCTTACAAAGAAAACATTTCATGGGGCTGAGTTTATTTTACTTTGACTGTGTCTTGAGTATAGTAATTGTTTTATAAATATGGAGAACCCATCAGACCTAGGATCTGTTAAAACGTTATAGGGGTAATTAACAATACGGATATTTCACAAGGCAATAAAAAATTCTAGTTTATAACACCTCGTAAAACCCCTGCTGTACTTCTTCAAATTATCCCCTCATTTTCTCGCCTATTTCACATCTTTTTCATTCGATTAAAAACTCGTTAAAGCTGTTTTTACGACGTTTCTTTTAAAATTAGGTGGTTATTATTTATTTGGTATACTTAGTCATTCAGAGATTAATGCGACTCTGACCTAATTAGATTTTTTTTTTTAATTTTAAAGATATGTTGGATTTATTGGACAATTTAACAGGTTTTAATTTAAAATAACTTAAATTTGTAAAAGAAAATTTCTTTAGGATTGACAGAATTTTGTAACAAGAAATCTTCTATGGCTATTAAAAAACGACAACTGAAGAGAGTTAATAGGACAATGTCCAGACGATTTGGAATCAGAGTTCCATATAGTGAAAAGGAAATAATTTATCAACAAATTTACATTTTTTTGTTTCAGTAATGTATCATTCACCTCGATGAAGATATTTGGTAAATAAAAACATGTATTCTGGTTTATTGGTACACCACGTGCTTACAGGGGTTGTTAATAACACACGCGCTAGGGGCGGAGCTAAAACGACGACTACGAGTGGTTGAAAGTTGAAGTAGACCAGGCGTATCACATCCAACACGGTGTGAGTTTCTCTTAAAACACTCTCAAGTATCACTAAGTGAACATATCGTCAATAGTTGAAGTGTCCGAAACTAAAGGATCCGTTACATAAAAAATAACAACTCGTCGCCGTCGACGTCTGATATCGAACTCGCGATTGGCCGATATCGTCTGAACTAGTGAAGTTTTAGAGAGTGTTACAATAATCGAATTATCGATGACGTATATATAATTTGAAAATATTGGTACCGAGGTGTAAATCGTGTCTCGTTTATTGTCTTGTAATTAGTTGGTGTCTTTGGTAATTTCTATTGTTTGGGTAATTGGATTAATTAGCCATGGAGTTGTGGTATTAATTGATGTTTTAACTGGTCAACTCTATGTCTGACGGGACCCGACATGGTGTTAATACATGGAGATATAAGATTAAATAGATTTAAACTTGCTACCATTTATCAGTTGACGTCGACCAAACGTCGGATCAATACCAGTAACCGTATCCGCAATATCAATCGCTATCTATGATCGGTTTGTCTTGGAGTTAGGTCGGACGTGGATTATCTAGGATGTACTACACAGATGTGTTAAATATCATATTTGGACTGTGTGTCTTGTACCATACCTTACCGGCAGTTGATAGTGTTCGTTGGCTGTAAGTATACAAACTTTTTTTTACATTTCTATATTTAAATCAATAAAACGTTTGAGCATAAACATGAATACAAACTTTTATATCTTTATGATCGTGGTCGAATAAATAAGGTTGTGCTGTCGTAAATATTTCTGCAGGTTCTCGTCATGCTGCTGGAAGGTTATTAATGAAACGTTTACCATTCTCGTTCATTCATCATCATTTGGAATCTGTCATGTCATCGCTCAACTTAATAACGCAAATTTTTACCAACTGAAACGTTTGCAATCTGGAAACAGCATGTCGATGACTTCTTCTTAAAAGATTATTAAAAGATGGAGAGAGTGGTATATCTTTAAGACACTCGTCGTTTATACAAGAGAACCATATTTGTGTTTCAATTCTACATTAATAGAATTCCCAGCACCAAAAGAACGGATGGTGTACAATATCATTTATTAACTATTTTTACTATAAATATTAAAGGTATTCGAATACAGTAAAGATAAAAACCAATACTAGATATACTGCCCAGTATACAAATGGTTTGATTACTCAGTAGGAGATAATTCAATTCTCCTTCATTATAAAGTTATTAATCTAATTCATTCGTATCTCTTCATGATAAATGTGACATTTGGTCGCTGTACGTTAATGGATTTCAATTTTTAATTCATTTGTCGTAAAGATTTAGACTTATTCGTTTTAAACTCTCGTTTATATTATTGTGGGTATAGCAACCAACGAGTAATTGTATAGTGGGCTCTTTTACATTTTTGAAACGGGGTTGACCTGGGGTATTTAGAATCTGATCTGCTTAAATTTGGGATCCAATTTCAAGATATTAAACTTAAAATATAAGTCAAGAAATGAAAAAGGATCTAATTTGTAGTTTTCATATACCCCAGCCTAGCCATGCAAGTACATGTAGATAGGAGTGAGGTATTTCACTCATTCACGGTTATTATTATTTCTTTAATCACCTAGCCCCTTTACCTTTATAAAATGGCCCCCATAAATCACTCCCCTTTCTTTAATGTTGACATTTTGAGTTTCTAACGTCTGATTTTATCGTCTGCGGTAATCAAAGGATTTCTTCAGATATTTTGGGCGGATTGGAAGGTTGCGTTAACAGAAGGGAAGGTAATATTGGATGGAGGAAATAAACACGTCTGCTAAAGTCCGACATGGATGCCTTCTTTGAATATGTTAATCCTATTTCGACTTGATTTCTTTCTACAGAACACAGATCTTTCAACGCGACTCATCATCTGGTACGGTTAGTTAATCTAGGGGAAGTTACAGTTACATTTGACTCGATGTAATGTGCATCGCGTAAAATTAAGTACGAATCGCAGAAAAGTTTCTGAAAGACGACAAATCACGAAAAATCAGTTCGAAATAATGACTTATTACATTATATTTAAAGATAAATTGATTATTTTGACGTGCCAATTTATTTAGTAACGTATGGAATGCGGGAGGACAATTTCGCCAGAACTTCTTTGTAGTATATTTGACTGCAGACGAAAATGAGAAGCTGCAAAAACAAAGAGTTCTCGAGTTAAACTAAAGAATTGTGTTTAGTGATACATCTCAATAAGCGTGTAAACGTAGACTAAATACGACATTTCGTTCGATAGTAAAAAAAGGTTGGAAACTATCTGTTGTCTAGGCCGGCAAACTAATTCTCAGTTGATCGATGAGTATGAACTTGGTAGTTTGCATTTTCACATCTACCCGATACAAGCAGTTTTATCTTCTCTCACATAAACTAATGCTACAATATATTGCCACAATATGCTTATAAAATAAACATATATATCATCTTCAAATTACTTTATCCCTACTTTCATTTTGTTTCATCAATTTTGTTTAATGAACTTTCCTCTATAGACCAAAAATATCGACAATCAGTTCCACTTTTTAAAAACAGAAAATAATATGTATGTAGTTTATGTTGTTATTAATATCAAAGTGTAGTCCTGAAAGTAAATGCAAGGGTAACATATAATCAGACGACGGGGGTTTCCACTGACCAAATAAAGAGTCAACTGAAATCTCCATATTAAGGAATTCACTTTTGTAGATAACTGATAAACGACGTCAACTGAAACCAGTTTGTGTTGCATTGATAGATAATGACTTCCTGGAGTGCAGATTAACATTGACATTGTTCAAGACACAGTTAGTGGTATTTTAGACACGTTAATTTAGTTATTAATATGTTAATTGATATGTTAAAGCCAAATTTAAAGTATGTTTTATTATTTTTTACCATTTCAGGGCTTTAGCTAAAATGACTTCAATAGGAAGTATCGACAGTGAAGACCATTGTGATTCCTTGTACGGGTTTGTTAAAAGACAAAAGAAATTATGTCGTAAAAATTTAGAGATTATGGACAATGTTAAAGTGGGCGCTCTTGTAGCCATAGAAGAATGCCAATCACAGTTTAAAAATAGACGTTGGAATTGTTCTACAGCGGATAATAAAAAACTTTTTGGAAATGTGATTTTAAAACAAGGTAAGTGAACAGGTTATTCCTGAAATTCCGAAAACACATTGAGGAATTTTGAAACTCGAAATTCTGTATCTATATTCACCGCGTAATGTATTCGCTTCAATACTAGCGCATTTTAATGCTAACTATTCTTGTTATTCAGTCTAAATTATATCGGTTTTGTTATGAATTTGATCAAAAGGTCGACCTACCCATTAAATATTTACTTTAAAAACAGTTATTATTGAAGTAATTCCATTTAAAATAGATAAATTTGAATGTATAAACACAGCGGCAACTATATATTGATGTAATTACTGCTAATTCAATATCAGCTTTGGTATAGATAATTGTAATTAATGAACAAGGTCTATATAAATTTACTTTATTTAGGTAATTAGTACTCTTGTAATAACCCTGTACACACGATAATGATCTGATTTGTTTAAAAAATATATTATATGCAATACGGACGCAATGAACGGTTTAGTACGGGTTAATGTGTTTATTAGATATAAATCATAAAAAATGGTGTTGAAATACGAGAGACATAATGAAATATTCAATCATTCGATAAGTAAAAAAACGGATGTTGAAAAAGTCATGTAGGTTTCATGTCACTTGAGTCTATCGCATTACCTATTCATAGGTTATTTAATATACCATGTTGTTATTTGCACGTGTCATGTCATATATCATTCTATATGGCTAATTATAACTGATGCTGTGTGTAACCGTTATGCTTACATATATATACGTCATATACATCTATTGTGTCTACTATCTCTTAGAAATCTTTCAATACGCCTACAATCATGCAAAACATTTCTATAAATTGTGAGTGCTTTGTAGAGTGTTCTATTTTGGATGCCATTTAGAACAGCATGCATTACATCATCGATGATGATGGTATCGGGCAACAAAATTTGAATGTACCACCCATTCATCTCACGAGCACACCCTAATGATTCCTATGTAAGCCATGATACCCAAGAAAATTAATATATTCGAACAATTGTATTTAGAAATCAGGACAGATCTTTCACAAAACAACGAAAACGTGTATTAGAATGTATACAGAGTTTTAGGTTGAAAATCACAAGTCCAAAAAGTTCTGGCTTTAATCTCATATTTTAAACCTGTCGAGATAGGGCCCAACGTTCTGGCTTTATATTGTTTGACGTTTATTAAGCTTGCGGAGGAGGATAGACATTTATTAATTTTCAACAATAAATTGTACAAGATAAGACAAGATTATAGTGATATGAGTAGTAAGGTTTACTAGGGTTATGCTAACCAAAATTCCGTATTCCATATTTCAGACCTCGTGCTGATAACGTCACTCAACACGCGCCATATTTCACGTGCTTTACAGATATAAACATTTCATTTACTTGTATATATATCTTTTACATATTGCAAGAGGTTTTTTTTTACGCTAGACGGTGTATATGATATTGTAATGTATATGAAAATTCCAGTTATCTTCGTCTACTTAAAATGCTATAACCATCGTATTACTTTTACTCCACGATAAATACATTCAAAATCTTTTGATTTACAACTTAAATCGATATAATAACATTAACAAAATCAACAAAGAATAAATACAAAGACTTGCAGGTCTGAAATACTTAAATGAATTTCATAGAACTATGCATAATCCAAACTAGCCCGAAATCCACAGCCCCATTTTATTTTATGTTTAAAATTTCATGTAAATATACTTATGAATTAGTATAAATGTTTCCAAACAGTTGAACTTTTGTTTATGCATTTATTTATTTACTTATTATTACTTACAATAACTGGTGAATAACAGGTCTAACGACATGTACTAAGTTTAATAGTTCATATATCCCAGCCCGTTTTCACATCAAAAGATTTTTTGCCTTCATTTAATGATGAATAACCGACTTAGATTTAGGGTGGATTGTCAAGTCAAGAATTATTTGGGAGAAAAAAATTACCGAATGAAACTGTTTGGTCTACAATTATTAAAGACTTATTCTCTCTCATTTCTTTGATGTACTAATTATGTGTTATTATAGCGTTGCAGTGACTAAATAATATACTGATAGACTATTTAGTTTAGATGAAAAAATACCCCTTTTATCAAACATGTATAGGAAAGAGGTGATGTGAAAATGATCAAAATGACATTTTCTAGAACAACATACACTTAATGAAGAATTTAATAATATAATAATTTCAGATTAATTTGAGATGGAATATGACATGATGGAGTGTATAGTCCCTGCTATTTGTAGCATTTGAAACAGAAAATTATACTATGTTTTTAAATTTTTCTTTCACCGGAAATGTTACTCAGTTTAATTTCAAAAGAGCAATTTGCTATTTTAAAATATTAAATTTCAATTCACCCATTCAAGTCAATCAAAATGTAACAATTATTTTTTCATTTTTTTTTCTGTCAATAGGTACAAGAGAAGCAGCGTTTGTACATGCCATATCGTCAGCTGGAGTTGCGCATTCTGTAACACGTGCTTGCAGTAGCGGTACACTTCAAAAATGTGGTTGTGATAGAACTGTACGGGGACGATCTAAAGAAGGGTTTGAGTGGTCCGGTTGTTCGGATAACGTGGACTACGGAATGGCCTTTTCCAAGGCATTTGTCGATGCAAGAGAAAAGGGGAAGAAAAGAAAAAATTCGGGTCGAGCTTTGATGAACTTACATAACAATGAAGCTGGTAGGAAGGTAAGTTGAAGAATTTTCTTAATAAAAAAAGACGGATTTAATCAAAACTTTTATAGCCCAACTAAACCCTCTCCCACCAAAACAAATACACACTGCCTTACAGAAGTCACGTTTTATTTAACCCATAAGACAATGATGTTTCCATCTCATCTAAAAAAATTATCATGCTCCTTCAGATAGATAAATTCCTGAAGGAAACCGTCACCGGTAACGCCTCTATGCTATTGTCATCTTTCCGCGCATCATTGGTGATGAATTTATCTTCTTATTCCCACATATCATGATTAATGCATTGGATTCTTTATCCATGAAAGGAATAATTGGTTATTCACTTGGGGATATTCGGTCTATGACGTTTAGAGGATGGTCTCTCGCCGACCAAGATCAAAAAGAATCAAATAAATAGATAAAAAAAACTAAGACGATCTGTATGATATGGGTGTAGCTTAGACTGTCATTTGAATATGAATAAAGTCAACTGAAAGTAGTTAGCTCAAGATCCACAAACTTTCGCCTTTTTTACAGGGTCGTAAATTTTGTTTAACCCTTTCGTTCCGTTTTATGGCTGTGGGAGAAATTTGTTTTTGAATAGGTTGACCCTGTTATATCTTTGTTAGTGTAGTTTATACAAATCCCGTCCAACAAAACGAACAGTTAAAAGTGGTAGAGCATTATTAGCATTGTTCACTTTACAAATCCCCAAAGCCCACGAAACGGTGAATCCTATAGAGAATGCTGGGTTAAGGTCTCTTGCTTATTTACCGTCATTTTATACCCGAATCTTCACCAAGCACGTTTTATAGTGTCATTAGTTTAAAGTTGGTGATGTTTAGGAGTCATGGTTCAGATCAACCACAATGGC
Source organism: Patella ulyssiponensis (assembly GCA_963678685.1). Classification (NCBI taxonomy): domain Eukaryota; kingdom Metazoa; phylum Mollusca; class Gastropoda; family Patellidae; genus Patella; species Patella ulyssiponensis. The sequence goes on from OY783232.1 coordinate 20,054,555, forward strand.
TTGTTGCTCGTTCATCGTGCTCACCATCTAAAGATAGGGTTTAGGTCGCACCAAACAATTTGGTACCGTCTCCCCTCTAAAGCCATCAACAACAACACCACAAATCCCAATGTAGACATTTTAAGGCCATGAAGGGTTGGTTTGTCAGAATCTTTTTGTCAAATGACTGAAAAGGTCTTGAACTTTGTCATCAAGGCTTGCGATCTCATCAACCCATACCCGTAACTCGTGTCTCCGCCCACGAGACTTGTCTTAGAGGGTATCTTAAATGGTGTCTTGGACAAGGAAATTGATAATTCGAATAACCACTAAAAGAAAAAAAGAATACAAACTATTTCTACGCGTCATGGCTCATTTGTTTAGTGCGTTAAAACAAACCAATTTTGTTGGAATAGTTAGTTTCTTGCAAGTACCCGAGTAAATGTTAACATTAATATAGCGTTACTACTAGGTTAACATCGTAAACACAAGATATAGATCATAGTAACATCAGACATTAGTTCTCAATTAACACCAGCATGATTGATGGCCTTCCTCTGTTTGATAAACAAATATAAAGTTGATTTAATTTCTAACAGTATTTTTTATAAACAATGATGCAGAACGCGTTGATGTCGGGTCTGGGTTAGATGTTATAAGACCTACATCGTATTTTACTCTATACTACCCTATCGTGACTCTCTTATCAGTCGTAACTAAGGTACACAATTAGTTTTATTTCAATAGTCGAGGTAATTTGGTAAATATCTGTGACATAATCAGAGCTGTTTATTTTAACAATATTGTGTTATAATTACTCTGAATGAATGATTACACTGCAGTATATATAATGGCTCGTTTCAGAAAAGGGTGATATAAATGTCGTAATGGCCCTCATATACCTGTCATATACCTACCATATAGATGTGCTTAACACCTGAAAGATGATAGGAACTGTGATATAAGAAAACAATAGTGCCTGGGATTTCCATGTCTATGTTACTTCTCACACATGATTTATTGTATGGAGTTCCCACGATTGCTTTAAGATACAGCACATTGCCTATACCCCCATTTCACCTGTATTTAACATCTACAATACGTTTTAAATATATTTGGCTGAATGTGTGGAATTTTAGCGACTCCATACTAATTTGTTTTTAATTTACTCTATACATCTTTTGCTCTCGTTTAGAAGTTTCTTTTAGTTTGTTTATCAAATCATCGAGGCATTTACTTTCTAATTTGCTCCCATTCAGGTGTGGTTTTTTTTATCTAAAGATATCATCATATACCTACTCACAAAGCTAAATATATAGGCTGCATCCACTGTTTTTAAAGTTCTCATTAAACTATTTCTTTAAAACGACATTTTACATCTGTCTAAACGATTATAAAACCGATTTATTTATGCATATCAGTACAAATAAACTCACAGTATTTCAAATAGAAATGTATGAATTATTCATGAAATGGAGTCTAGGCAACCTATTTGTTATGCAATTTAACAGCATAAGAAAAATAACCCGTTTAAAGATATTATTTACGTTTATTTCCTTGGCTGTAGGAAATTTAAGACGATTGTTGTTATGCTTCGAGCGTTACAACACACGGCATATAGTAGTAACACGCTATGTTTACAAGTTTTACCGCCCCCTACCACCTTCCAATCTGACCACAAAGAAGTTGTTTGTATCTCAAGTGACACTTTCATGCTCAATTAAGCTAACCTGACATATTGCCTACACGTATTGACAACAATAGCATGTCTGTTGAGGCAATCGTTAATTAGACCTTACAATATACCAGTAGCCTCGGGGTTAGAATTTTAAATATTAAGCCTATTCGTTTCATTTTATTTGGTAACTTCTGGTGTGCAGCTTTTCCTTGTAACACCCAATTCATGGTAACTGTAAAAATTTGAATTCCAGTGTAAAGTCTTACAGAGATACGCAATGACGTTTGTGTCATAACAAGCAGGGTTGTTTTTGCGAATGTAATGCCATATTTTTTGACACTTGAACTACCGGTTCGGCCCATATCCCCAGAGCAGATTGTGGGTTGTCGTAAATCAACAATTGACACTTGGTGTTGTGGACAGTTCTGTGGACGTTAATAAGTTTATGGTTTATGAGGTGCCTTGATATCAGTATAATTTCTAGTGGTATCATTGTTCAACAACTCGACTTTACACACATATTTACCATTCTTTATTTATCAACTCTTAAACCTGCCACCCTCTTATTGTCCCCCAGTAATAATACCTTATTGACAGTGCTAAATTTTATGAGTGTCCTAATCCCTGTGGGGATAAACACGTCATGAGTGTCTTTAAAATATTTATGGGGATAATTGAAACTGCTCAGTCTTTGCATATGGAGTGAATAATTAGATAAATTGGGGATTTCAGGTTGAGATTTATGACTTTTATAATTAATTAGCTGTCTAAATGAGGTTTGAGATAGACGGAAACTTCAATGTTAAAATAATCAGGCAAGACTCCACATTTCAAATAACAGAAAATTTATTTCGAAATTGGTACCAGTTGGTTATTTGTGAATTGCAGAGAGCAGGTCAATTAAAAACTATTTTATATTTAAAAGAAATGAAATGATATGGAGTTAAACTTGACTTATAAAGACGGATATTTAGAAGAGAATATATAACATTTGTTGAAACCCTAGAATAAACTGTGTTTGTTTTCTAGTACGATCTTTGTAAATATCCTTTATTATACATCAAGGGAATCCGATGACATCTCAGGAGAATAAACGGCTTTCATTGAGTATCTTTAATTTAAAACAGGTTGTTTTTGTTGCAACCCCAGTTTTCGTGGCATCATACCCTGGGACCAGCTACTTGAGTTGTTCATGTCTGCTATATATATTTTATCTATCAGTAATGTCTGACAAGGGACTCATAGTCATCGATTTTCATTGATCAAAAGACAACACCTTAAATGATACTGGTTCTGCCCAGAGAGTTAAAAAACACGCCCAAAACAAATTCGAGAAAATATGGGTATTGTTAACGGAAACGTTTTAATCCCGGGTGAATATAAATGAGTTTATTAAACTCAACTTGAGAATATCAATTTGTTGTCATTATCATCATCGCATACAAAATCCCTTATCTGTGTTTGTAATGATATTAAGATCATGAGTTATAGTAAAAAGCATTTTTAGGCTAACGAGGATGTTCAATCATCTTGGGTGTACGTTCGACCATGATGCGTCTCATTGAATTAAACAAACAATATAGAATTGTTTCACATGGCAATGAGGAAAACTGATAGTCCCTTCGCGCCATTCAACTCGTTCGTACAAAGCATATGTATATAATTGAATTGCCGACATTTTAAGATTTGATTGAGTAAGAAGACTGAGACAAGTTGAGATTTACCATGTGCTAAGTAAATATATTTTGTATATCTACAACATGTGTTAGAACTCTTTGATACATGGAGTCTGGAATTGAACAAGTGCAACCTTCACCTTCATTGAGAATTACCAGAAATTCCAATATGTCTTGTGTTTTTATAATGAAGACGTACTGTTTTATAGAATATGGTGGTCTTTTGATTCTTTTCATGCCAGTCTCTATTACGTTTACTTTTGTAACCACAACAATTGACCTTTAACTTAACTCAGATACTGGGTAGAAATGATCCCTGATAATTCATAAATTATAGTTTGTCAAGTTGTTTATTTGTTTAATTTTACATTTGTTTTTCGTGACGGGTAAGAGGGCGGGGGGGGGGCTTTTCCGGATTACGTGATTATCACTTCTCTTTTGAAAAGATCGTGTAGCTAATAAAGTTTTTAGGCGCACATAAGATTAATATTCCATGTTTGATATATATGTATATATGTATATTAAGTCATTGTTTGGCTATCGACCATTATCTTACAAACTGCTTGATCATAGATCAGATGGCAATTAACCAATTTGCTAATTAAAGAAACCGCCAGTGATCGTTTGACCCAGAAGCTTAAGATATATTTAACCAAATCTATGGTCAAGCAGAACAACAACCATCTGATTAATCTTGGAAAACACCGAAGGCGTCTAAGGGGATCTAAAAAATAACATTGTTAACTCTATCGTTAAGGGACGCTTCAGAATATATAGATGGAAACTATTCCCAAATGATCCAATCAACCCCAATTTAACACCAGTCATTAAGGTATAAAATATCAGAAAATTGTCTTTGATCTGATGTAATTGTGTAATTATGGAAGAGTTTCTTTAGATTGTGTAAGAATAGTGTGAAGCCCAAAGAAGTGACTGTAATAGACACTATAGTAATATGGACACAAAAATACATACACACAAAAGCCTCAAAAATAAATAAAAATTTTTAAAAAAAATTAACGCTGTGTTTTAAGTATCATTTTGACATACATGAACTTTTTTCATGTTTTACCCCTTCTTATTATTCCTTCATGTTAGTAATCTTAATTAAATCAACCTGTCTATAATATGATGCATAATGTATTGGACGTTACATTTGTAATAGACAATAACAACATGGGTTCTCAAAGGATAAGTTTTCTATCTTAGGTTTGAATTCTGTGTATTTTTTCTCTAATACTTAGGTTTGGTTTTCGGCTTAATTTCCTATAAAAATAAATTTTTGGCAAAGCACCATTCGTCTGTAAACTTGTGTATCTCTTTCTAAACTGGTCTTATTTGATATCAAATATATCAAAAGTCCCCCTTAAGTAAAAAAGAAATCCCCAAAAGAGACCCATATTTGTTTTGAATGCTATCAACTCGAAAAGGTTCTCTATTTATTTAAAGGACGGCAAGGTCAGGATACATTCGCTATAACCAGAAAAGTAAAAACAATTAAAGTTTTGAAACGGAACGAGTTTACATACATGATAGATGTTACATAAACCCCAGTAATAACAGAAGTTGTCAAAATGAGAATATGATTCGAATGCCAAAGATTGTGCAAGCTGTCAAAGTAATCATGTCATTTCTATGTTAAGTATTTAAACATAGCTATAGTTCTAATTATCACTTAATCTAGACATATTCAACGCGTTGGTGGGGAAATATCCACATTCACATTCTAGTCGAGAACATTCATAAATATATATTTAGAAATTTCTAGAACTCTCTATTTTCCTTCTGCTTTTGGCGGAAACGTGCGTATGGGCAGTATACTAATCATATGCAATATATCTTTTTAGAAATTTGTAGTTTTCTTTTTATTTCTGATACCGAAAACCTAACAACGCAATAAACGAATTGTTCTAATTTGACGGTCACGATTTCATTCCATACCGATATTTTAGAGATACCCCTCCATTACTGTCAGTATGTGTCATATTTAATTCAGGATTTGAAGTATAATAGAAATTTAGAAACTGCATATGAAATAATTTGCTAAGAACATTTCTAAAAGATACATAGAAACAAAACATAAGGATAAATTTGCTATTTTTTTATAGAAGGTTTCGTAGAAAAATCCCACGACGTTTTTCTGTTCGAATGTAATGCTACATTGTGTTTGACAAGGTTTGTCAGGGTAACTTTTGTTGAAGCGGTTATTGGGTACCTTTTCAACCTTACGTCACGTCCTAAACAGTCACCTCATGAATGTGCGCAAAATATTTCTAGCTATTTCGGACATTCTAAAAATATGTCCAAATCTCAGCACCGGGTGCCTAGAGTGAGTGAGAATGTAGCTAAATTCTAATCTCTTGTCAACAAGCTTCTGTTTATTTGGCCTCACGGTATTTCGACATCTTTAAGAAGGCGCAAAGGCGTTATTGTCGCTGCTTTCACCACGAATTAAAGTTGGCTCACCAAACAATCGGCCCGTTCTTCTAAAGAGCTTAAAACGTTAGTGTGTCGTTCTGGATAATTTCGGCTATTAGCTCGTATTTCACCTTTGTTTAGAAGGGAATTAACGAGGTTCGTCTCAATTGTTTCAAATCTTGGAAACAGCATTTCTGACAGTCTGTACTGAAATGTGAAACGCTGAACCTATTTCCTGCAAGAAGTGCCTAATAGTTTGTCTCTTTAAGTAACACGATCAGAACACACAATTTCTTATGGCGAATGTTGAAGATTATAGCTTGCCAAACATTGTTTTAAAAAAATTTGAAATTCACATTAAATTTTTCTAGTTTTGGATTATTCAGAGATTTGAATTCGAAAATCGAGCCAAATTGCGAATAGATACAATGAAAGAACGTGTGATAAATGCTAAAAATCAAAGTTAAAATTGAAGCCTTAATAAGTAAAAGTAGTACTTAAACCTATATTTTTCTTTATTCTCACCCACAGTGTTATTTACACGCAATTAAATTCACCTTAATACGAAATTAACCCAACTTTGATTTTCTTTATAAAAAGCGTCATTTTCTAAATTAAACACCATTTTAAATTTTCTGGTATATTATGACGTGTATTCAGACTAACACAGGGTCAAGTAGTACGATTAGACAACACAATGCAAGAAATGTAGAAAATAACACGTACTTGACTTTTTAAAAGTGGCAATTTGACCCCTAATAATGCCCATTGTCTTAATACGATCTTTTGTTTAAGGTGGGGTTAAATGGTACACCAGTCATTAAGTTAAAAAAGAGAATGATGGTAATCTGTCCTCTTGTTAAACGTAATTTGATCAACAATTCAATTAATGTTTGGGGCAATCAAAACGAAATTATGACATCTTACAATGAAAAAGAACTACCTTGAGTATTTTCTCAGTTATTAGTGTATTAAATCATTTAAAATAAAATAACAGGTGGCGATATTATTTTTTCTATTTAAAAAAAAGAACATTTATAGAGATGATTATGAATTTAATTGATTAAATGTTCACACCTTAGTATTTATGTTAAATGTTGTTCGTGTCGAAACAATTATGTAAATAATCGCCTATTGAATCGCATCTTTTTGAGAACATTGGTCACATTTAAATGACTATATCATAAAGTATATGGTGCACTTTTTATTTGATCGATACGTGTGAATTTTATTAAGCTATGAATTGTAAATAGAAAAATATTGTTTAATTCCCACTGTGGATAAAATAACCGTTTAATAAATGTCACGCATTTAATAAACATTTTGTTCATTCCGTATAATAGCGTGAACATTGTGAATACAACCACCGACGATAAAAACAGATTTACTCCATGAGAAAAAACATGTCTATCTTTATATTAATTGCTGACTAACTGACAATTTATTGATATCAGTTCTGGGTAAAAACTTGCACCGAGCAACCGATTTAAATGGAATTATTTCAATTTTAAAACACCTTTTTGATAGAAATTTTTCTATTGGTTTAAACGACTATGCTTCAGTGCGTTACGTGTAAAGCGTCGTTTTATCGCTGTTTTAATCAAAACTATTTTAGGGTAATTCTTATATTTATCTGCAGTTGTAAATATGTCCCTCTTGAGTTGGATAACACAACAATTTGTTATTATATTACCTTTTACAAGCTCCACTGAACCTTCCGAAAAGGTGTGCATTGAATCTCATATTATTTGGATTTCCCTTTCCCATCCGACTTGTTCTTTTACATAAATGTATTAATTTAGATGCGTTGTTGTAATAAACAATCTTTTATATGTTCCGAAAGTAAACGCATCTTTTAATTCTGATCAAAGACATACAAATATGACCATTTGACCAACAGTCAGCATGTGCTAACTATTCATCAATTAAAAACAAAACAAAGATGGTCACCAAAGAATAAAAATAGAACGTATCTGTTCATTTTGAAGTACGTCCCTGAGGACACGGGATGACCAACTTCATATTTATTTATGTGAAGGTAGACTCGCCAGAAGAGGTCTCTTGAGAGTCGAATCCATGTCATTGTTTAGCTGTCCATACACTTCAACAACTTCTTTATTAAAGTTAGGTCTGAAGGCGTTGTATTTCAGACCAGGCTTAGCATGGTAATGTAATATTTGCTAATGTTGTAGTAATTTTGACAAAGGTGTTTGTTTTTTATATTTATTCAGGAACATCGTTCTTGGTCATTATTACCTCCCTTGCTCTCTAACAAAGAAAGGTCGGGAGAAGCAGTGGGTCTGATCGTGATATTATCTTATTTTAAAGAATTTCGCATAGAGGTATTAATGGTTTAAGTATGCACAGATATAAAGATGGCAGGATTTACTGTATACAAGGCATGTGAATAAGTTGATGTATATGAGTCTAGTTTATACCTTTGATATACTTTAACTCACATTATCTTTAAAGACCTTCTATTGGTAATAGCAAACCACAAATAACATACTGTCATTGCTACCTCCGCATATCTCTAAAAAATAACACAATGTATTGGCCGCACATTGAATGTTAATCATTTCTTTGACATTCTAAAACGTAATAACACACTACTTTGAATAAAAATTAATGAATGAATAGATTCTAATTCCGTTATTTGTCAGGTGGATACAAATACAGATACCCATCTTACAGCATAATCGTCAAAAAGATCAATTAGCATTTTAATTAACTTATGTAGGACAGAAATCGTAAATATCATCAAGTCCCGAACACTAGATTACAAATTGACTCTCTTCCAGTGAAGGTATTAGTGGTATTATCTATTAACCAGTATCTCGTTATCAGATGGTCTGGTTTACATATACCCTCATATACACTCTAATATATCATAGCCATGTCAAACAACAGCTTGATGAAGGAGAGGCATCATCAAATTCATGTTTTCTGTCTTCTACAGTGTTAGGTAAATTTGTAACAGGATTTGTTTACAAAATAAACTAAATTCCCTGGATTTTCTCCGGATAATCGGTTTCTTTGTTGAAGGATACGAGTTGACTTAACATCTTATACTTTATCTTTGTTAGACAGATTACATTGTCTATATGTCTAAAGGTATACGATCAGGGGGACGAAGTGACATACAACTCTTTATGACATTTTCAAGTACGGGGTATTTTAGGAAGAAACGGGGGTGTCAAACAGGAAATATATGTTAACTACTTTAAATATATATCATAGTTAGCTTTATTCATGATTTTATTCCTTTTCGTTATCTGGACGATATTAAAAAGTTGACCAATATTGAATATCGTACCTATTATAATATTATCCTTCCTTCCTGTTTCTCTGAACATATCGAAAATGCATGTAGAATGTTCGCGTAGACAAGAACTGAATAGGGGTTAAGAAAGGGCGATGCACTTTCGGCATATTTGTTTGTTGTAAATTGTAAATGGCCAAGCACGACGTCGACTTGCAGTAGATAGAAAATAGACCAAGCAGCTAACTATAGAAATATTTCATTCACAGATAAGCTTGGTACAGATGTGCAATTCTAGTTACACTATGAATCAGCGTTACTTTGGGGTTGTTTTTTTTTCTTTCTTCTTCCTCGACTTTTTGCTCCTGTTAAGTTTAACAGTGTAAATCCTGTTTCAGTTGTAAAGGGTGTCCCTTCCCTGTCTGAACTCTTTGCCATACTACATGTTATTGTGTTACTTATCAGTGAAGTCTTTACACATGCTTGTTACTAATACATGTAAAGATACGCCAGTTAGTTATACACCCTTAATCAGCGAAATACCACGGTGTTAGAAAAGTCATTTGTCATGTAGACCACCCCGTTTGACAACTCTAGTACTCTACCTGCTTTCAAGCAGCAGTACAGGGGGCGTGGTTGGGCGGGAAGCGGGGAATGCAAAGACACTTTGATAAGATCTCGAGGGAGAATCTGCCCTAATACGTTGTGGTACAAGGCGGTAGCAATGCCTGGCATTTCTTTTGTTTAAATATCACCCCTTTTTTCAGATGCGACCAATTAAATTTGATGCGTAACGCGATAAACAACTATTGATGTACTATCGGTTTTGACATTTATTTGTTTCGAAGACATCCATCAACATCCAAGATTGCTGTTGACGTTTGGTAAATGTTAATTAAAAACCTCTTCTTTTCAAATTAGAGTTTTGTACGTAACTAAAGAGCGGTTACCCTGTAATGAGTTTAGTTAATGCTGCAATGCCGAACTACTAAGAAAACGAGACGAAAACTCGCACGTTATCTTATTAGAAATTCACTGTATATTTAAAAGGGATTATTTTCGTAAGAATGTGATTTAGGATTACAGGTTAATAAAATATCAATAATTCAGGCTTAATGAACAATCAATAATTATACGTAAGATAATGCTTATCAAGTACATTGTATGTTCTCTTTATTAGACGCTATGGAATTTTAATTTCTACCAGTTGATGTGCTGTTGATCAAACCTGCCTAGTAACCGCCATTCGAACGTCGCCATATTCTCCGCATAAAACGTCACGTCACGTTTTCATGTGTACTCAATACGTCCATTAATCTCGTAAATCAGAACTCGCGGGCTCATTAACATCCAAATCATCTCATTAGCACGCGCAATCCATTCCCAGCACGCGCTGACAGATGGCGCTCATAAAAGTAAAGAGGTTTAGATAATTTGATCTTAGATTTCTCAGACAACAAGCGATCACCAGAAACACAACAAAAAAAATCGCCATATTAAATATGGAATATTATGCGATTCCCATCTCAACAGTGAATTCTATTTATGAAATGTATATTAAGCCTACTTCATCTTTAGTTGCTAGCTGATTTATATGCCTATAGATTTAATAGAAAACCAACTACGAATTTTTTTTCTTCGCAAATTAACTTCCACATATATCATAGCCGTCTGTAAATTTATTATCTAAAATGTACGTTCTGTTTCACTCGTATAGATTCTTAAATAAATACTCATGACAGGCCTACTTGAACCATCACCATTCGCTCGTAATTAATGCCGACACAAAGCAAGAGGTCACTAATGATGTTAATAAATGTCAGTTTTAAAAGAGGCCATCAAAACGATGTATCCCCTTTAATATAAAACATAATGGCATTTATATAGGTGGCGGTCGTGATCTCGTTAGACGAGATATTGCGAGACGTCAAAAGATCTCGTTTAAATCTTGAGATTTGACAGTTCTCGCCCAGTAAACTTGTCAAGAGAAGCGCATCGCTGTACGTCATTGTTAGTTTCTGGTTTCTTCTGGTGTTCATGTCTTTCAAACTTTATATTTTATCTGTTATCTTTATATAACTTTTCTTCGAAAAAAAAGCAAACATTTGTTTTAATGATGATGTAATTTTTCTAATTATCTGATATTTCTAAGATGGTGGGTGGCGAATGGTCTAACGCGCGCGCTTTATAATGTGGTCTGTCGTTGAGTGAAGTGGCGTGGTTTCCAACCCACACTAGTACGTGACAAGGAATTGGGTCGCCTGCATAATTTCCTGAGCTTTCTGCGGGTTTCTCCGGGTTTCTCCGGGTTCCTCTCTCGCTGACAATTTGTTGATTGTGGGACCAGTTTCTGTTTTCTAGGGTTAGCATAACTAATTAGGTTAGTGTTGTTAGCCCTGAATTATTTCGCAGCATAATATAGTTATAGATATTAATATCTACCATTCTAAGTTGTATTCAGTGCAACCAGTTTGCACCAGTGACATATCGGTACAACTAAAAATACACTTCTGTTCAGACACAATATGCCTGGCTTAAGTCGGCGCATGATTGATATCTTGTCAGCATTCTGAAACTGCCGAAGTAGTTTTTGAAAAGGCGCGGATTGAAAGACGGCAAAAAATCAACAAATACAGGGTCCATTTCAGCAATGATAAATGAGTGTCTGAAACGTGTAAATAAAGTCTAGGAAAGCGGGAGAAAGTGATCCGATGTTCCAACACAGTCCCAATATGTACCAGGTGGTTTAACTATTGTATTTTGTAGCCACCATTTCGCATTTTCTCGTCTCGTTTGGCTGAAGTGTTTTGGCAGAATGAAACAGTTTTTATTGTTGCTGTCTATGCTATCAATAAAGAGAGGAGCATTGGTGTGAAAGATGAAGGTATATAGTACTGTCTCTTGAAATGGATCCAATGTAAATGTATTTGTACTTGTTAACATTATTGGTACCGTATATCAGAAATGACACGTTGAATGCTAAAGGGGTGTTGAAGCTCGAACAGAAGTCATTAAGAGGTGCGCTGTACTCGCATTCCTTGATATTTTTGTCTATATTTTTCACAACCGATATGAAAAAGACAGTTAGTTGTCGATGAGAGATTCATTATGTTCAAATCCAACATGCACGTTGTTATCAACATATTGTTTTGATTTATAGTACGACTTGATTAGACTGGTAATGTCTTCAATGCTTTTCCCATTTTCATTGTACTTCATTGATATCAAAGTTTAAGGCATCTGATGCACGAATTCTCTCCCTTAATATGGGCGCCCTTTGTTTTCTTTCGTTTGGTTGGAATCACAGCAATAGATAAACTCGATGTTAATTAATATCCCAGACGACACCTGTCCAGGGTTGATTATCATGTCATCAGTTCCAGATATTGGTTTTTATGGCGGGAAACTTCACGTGTATCTAAGATAAAACATGCCGCAGATTGAAATTAAATTTCAATATTTTATTTGCAGAAAACAAAACAGAACCCTTTAACACATGTTGGCATGACACCAAGTGTCACGGTGTATATAAAACGGTCCATGGAAGTTTCATAGACAACCAAACAATCTTCTAAATAGTTTATCTATTTGTCCAATACATTTTGCGTTATTTGAATGCCAGTCTGGATATTTTGGCTAGCTATTTTCAACATGTCAATATATCAGAATAAAATATAAACGATTTCAAATCTTGTAGTATTTATTTGAAACTTTTGGGTGGCTTATTAGACAAATATTTCTGACCAAGAAACAATTTTTACTCGGTGCATACGTTAGTGGTGAAACACCTTGGTACACATCCAGAACTTGCCATCTTTCAGTGTATATTGCGTGGGCGTATTTATACATTAAGTATTTTGTATATTCGAATCATTATCAATGTCATAGAGAGTTATTTCCAATACTACATGCGTAAATATAAGTTGTGTTCTTATTTTTTTTTTTTTTTTAAAAAAAACCTAATTATTCCAGAAGTTCTAGATAGATAAATTATAGTTCTGATAATGTAATGAATAAATGAATCGTTTATTGATTAATTAATATCCAATGAGAGGGCCAATGAGTTGGTTAATTATCAAAGTGAACAGTAAAATTAAAACTGAGCAATTGATGGAAAATATAGTAAAATAAATCATATTTATCAAGACATCTATAATTATGACAGTGGGTGAGTCGTATTACTAACAGAAGATCTTAATCTAATATTTGAAATACACGATTGACAATAACCCCTCATCATAGATAGTAGAGTTCATTGATATAGCATCACATTTCACCATGTCGAGACCAAATAGCCCATGAATCACCCCTGATGAAATCTACACTATACTTATTATCTACCTATTACCCAATGTATTAGAGATAAATATTATAAAATAACACTTAGATAAAATATATATATAATACGTGCTCTAATCGACATGGTATACAGAAAGGTTATCAATGCCAATTAATGGCGGGAAAGCAGAGTGTGGTATATAGATAAAACATTGCGGTATATTGGATGTAAGTATAACGGGATCTCGAGAGGTCTGGACCAAATAAACCTTGTTACCAATAGACAGATTCTATCGCTGTCTTTTATTTATTGTAATATATTTAACTAGTAACGGAAAAGGCTTATTATCGTCCGCATTTTGTTCGAGCGAACAAATGCCAGTATATGTAATAAACGCATTTGTTATGCTAATTTGCTGGATTAATTTCGTTCATTTTACATACTTGTAGATTTAAGTATATCACCAGAAAAAGATTGATCTGAATTTAATGTTGATATTTACTGATAGTTTTGTCAATGGTGAAGGATTATTTTTATGTAGGATATTTTTTACGGTGTCCATTCTTCATAGATATTTGTGTATATCTATGCAACGTTAATTGTTTAATCTCCGGTGTATTAAATAATTAATACACTAGGGCATTCTCTTCCATACTATTAAAACTTATCCCTTCAAGGACCCATGCTTGGATTTCATTTCTGTAATCTATAGACAGGCGGCATGTGGCAAAGAGGCGGACATTTTTCAAAGGATCCATTAACTGAACCGCGGATAGTTTTATGAGTTTCGCTCGCGCTCTTAACTCCAAATCTTTTCTATCTATGAAAATGACAGCCAATATACTTAACAGTCATAAATAGGTTTTTGTGGCTAATAAATGTCTAAGTAAACTGAGTGTATCGTGTTTAGATCTATCCCATCTCAAATACACGATCATAAAATAGATTTAAACCCACCTTAAACCCTATGTCACAGCACATAAAGACGACAGGAAATAAGTTCAATTAACACCAAAATGTCCTTCCCACATCCATAAAACTACCGCCCATTCACAGCTACAATCTAATAAAAAAAACATTTCCAAGCGCAACGACCAAGAAGTAAACTTTATGACTTGATAAAGTTAACAAATAGGGTATTCTCTCTTTAGGGTGAAAATTGCATTCAGATGACAAATAAACCGAGCCTCTTGGTAGCATCAGTACTAGGCAATCACACAATTATAATAACTTAATATTGTCAATATTGTGTAACAGAGCGCCTGGAGTTAGTAAGGGATTAGGCAACAGAAACCTTGCAGTTCGAACCCCAAAAGGCATGATCAAGGTGTTCGGTGTATGTGTGAGGTCCGAGCAATACATAGCCAGGGGGCTTGTATAGTTCTAAGCTCATTGATACTAAAGCAATCTCATGTCCACTAACAAGACCTCATAAAAGATGACCAATTCAAACTGTGTTTAATTACCACGGGACGGTAAAATCCTTTCAAGCAGTGAATGGGTTATCGTTCCTGAAAATCTAAAGTCGCTGTTGATGGTGGTTTTATGCGGTGATTTTCTAGTGTATTATCGGTGTGGTGGGTGATAAAATTGATGGTCCCTTCGTATTTCTAATTAAATCCAATCTTTATAACCTCTCGTTAATGTCATATACTTTTATTTACTTCATAAATCGCATGTCATTGTCTTCAATAGCGATCGATAGTCGGGTTACTCTTATTGGTTCGTGAAGGGCATATTTTAGGGTTGGGCGGTCAGACGGTGTATGGGGCTATTATTTTGATATCCTTTCTGATAATTATTATAATTTCAGAGAATAGATAGTAAAAGTTGTGTCAGCTTAAACGTTATTTTAAACCACTTGGTATCACTTTTCATTTCTTAAAGTGTTCACTTAGTTGACAACTTTGTATCATCTTGCAAAATGTGTATTTCTTGACTTCTCAAAGTTGTAATTTCACATAAATGTAGACGGTATAGCATCATTATTTACGATTACACAAATTCCTTTAAGGCTGTTTCGAGCCATTGACATCTCCCTTGCTAGCTCCAGGAATTACCGGTGGGGAAAGGGCTGGCAAAACATGGCGACACTTTAGATGTTATGTACAGCTTCCCCCGCCTTGAGCACAGTTCAAAGACAAGCATATCATTTACATATTTTCATTATAGTAGCCACATGATACACATGTGTTGTTGATATCATGTAGTTCAGTTATTTTACTCTTATTAGTTACCGTTTGGTTTATGGTTTTCTTTCACTTTGATAGCGCTTTTATTAATTAGACAATTTCGGTTGTTTATGAGATCGTTGAAATAGAAAGGATTGAATATGGAGCCGAACCCTTATGCCATTAAATGGCCAATCCCTTGCTCATTGACATTCCCAAAATAATTGATTTGCATAAATCTTGAAAAAGAGTAAACTATTTTATAGACAGATGAAAAGTTAACGATTTTCCTTATACTAACTATTAAAATGTTTGATGTTTTTCAGGCCGTTGATGCTAATATGAAGGTGGATTGTAAATGTCACGGTGTATCTGGATCGTGTGAGATGAGAACGTGTTGGAAGGCAATGCCATCATTCAAAAAAGTAGGAGAAATTTTAAAAGAAAAATTCGATGGAGCCACGGAAGTCAAACATCAAGTAAAAGGAACCAGGAATGAATTGGTTCCGTTAAATCCACAATTTAAAAGACACACAGAATCCGATTTAGTTTATATGGTGGCTTCACCCGATTTCTGTGAAGCCGATAAAAAGACTGGGTCATTAGGTACCCACGGACGTATTTGTAACAGAACGTCGAAAGCGATAGACGGTTGTGAATTATTGTGTTGTGGGCGTGGTTACAGGACTCGTATTGTGACAGTAGTAGAAAGATGTATGTGTAAATTCTTATGGTGCTGTTACGTCAAGTGCAAAGAATGTGAACGTAAAGTGGAAGAGCACACGTGTCTGTGAAATTATTTTGGACGTGTTACGTTATTGTTTTCTGTTACTTAAGTCGTACACTATGTCCGCCCAGTTGTAGTCCCACAAAAAGTCCCTTTTAAAAATGTGGTGTTCAAAAGACCATAACCTTGAAACACCAACCTTCACTTCTATAGATTTGTTATTAGAAAAGAAAAAGTTTGAAATTCTCACTCTACAAACTTTATGTGCACTTCGTGCTAAAAGCAGTGTTCAAGATTGACCAATCAGACACGTTGAATAAACACAAAATGTGATGACGTGTAGATAATGGACAAGAAGATGATTGTCAATACATGCAACGATTGACCTCAGTTTTATTTAAAAATTTGTAAATATTGTCGCATTTTTGCTATGTTACGTGTAAATGTTCGCGCTCTATTTATTATTGTTATACGTATGTGTTTAATCTATGAGTGCCTATTGTATAGAAATTAGACTCAGGAGACAAGGACGTCAGTATTTTAGTGCTTATCTCCCCTTTGTTGTAGACCAATCATATGGCCAGTTTTATATCACGTGTTTGTGACGTGTAGGACCAAGAGTTCCAGTGGTAGTGATGACGCCATTATTTGAATCTCAAAATCTCAAAATAGATTAATTATATTCGTGTAGATGCCAGTTATTTTTACTACTTATAGACAGAGTAATACTTTACTTGCTGTTAATCTAAAACTTACAGATTCTACTATGTTCATGTAAGTGAATGTATGCCTAAAATAGAAACCCGTTAATAAATTTTAAATAACCCTAGGTCCCAATTATTTATTCTTCCAGAAAAAATAAAGTACACATCCCGAAGTGTACACTGAGTTTGTTGGTAACTGTTCTTCCTCTTCTGAATGAGCATTTATGATGTATAAATTTGTATTGAATCCTGTACTGACCAGGGTAATTAATGCCGTATTTGTTAATTATATGTTATTGTTAGATATATTATCGTTTTTGTACTATTTGTATAGAAAGATTTTTTTGTATAGTATCATTTATTGTAAAATATAGAATATGTAGTATAATGAATGAATCGTGTAAACAATTCTGTTTGTAAAATATGGAAAATAAGATAAATTTTTGATTGTAAATGCTTTGTTTGTAGTTTGTTTTATTTGGAGCGATTGTCTAGTCATTGTGAAGTCACATTTGTCAGCCTGTGAAGATCATACATGTATATGTGACATATCAGTATCTGAAGTTCATTACGGATTTTGATCCAAGTATAGTATATTTAAACACAGATGGTGTGATCTTAATATGAACAGTTTGAATACAAACCTCACCGAGCACACGTTTAATGATGCGAGTGCACTAGCTTTGTCTTGCAATATATTGCTGTTTTCGAAAGATATTCTCGTTTTCCAGATAAAATTCATTGCCATCAAGAACAATCTATGACCCAACTGTAAATCACACAGTACCAACTGGTGACACCCAACTGAATTCCAATAGAATAATTTTGAAGTCTCCAATTGGAATATACCACAGGAAATGATAGTTTTCCACCCAAAAAGGATGTCGGGGTTTGTTTAGGTCAACTTTGTAGCATTGGAAACATTCACGTTGTTCGGCTACTGCAGTGGGTCCCAATGCATTTTCATTCGCAGACCCCTTGCGTCGTTTTATACATCCCAGAGACGGCTATGCCCCCCCCCCCACACACACACAAACATCTCTATTGACCACATTTATTCAGATTTCCCCATTTAATATAATAATAACAACTTTATTCTGTGATAAAAAGTCATACACACAATAAATTTATTATAAAGTTATTGAGTACTATGTATGTGCACATTCCAAATCTCAGATATATATAGTGAAAAAAATGTAACAGCATGACGTAGACGGACAAGGTAATAGCGCACCTGATCGAGGCAAAACTATATATTGATTAAATAATGATCATTCCGAAGAATATTGGAATGTGCAATTTGCTGATAATGTAGTTTTTAGTCAATAAATCGTATTTCACTTAACATGAGCGTTTAATATCGTTAAGAATGTCAATGACTAAACAAAAAACAAATCAGTATCAGAAACGTTGATTAGCAATGCTCCATATCTGTTTATTAGTCAGATCTATTGAATACATATTAATTGATATTAATTTGCATAGGCCTACCAATGGTTGGAATTTTTGTTTTTATTTCGATTTAAATAAAATATTACATAGTATCACGTGTTTGTATTAATGTAATAAATAAATAATCTGCAGAAATTTTCGTCTTTAAATAATGTAATTATTTCGGTGCATTGCGGTACATGAAGAACACATCGAACGAGTTGACTATTGAACATTAGCTTTAGAATGCTGGTCTGAGTTTGGCAATCTCACTAAAGATCTATATTTCGTTTCGTTTTTGTATACTTTCGATGGTCTACACTGCATGAAGATCTGGCCAGTGGTACTGGGAGGTCGCGTCAGGGATCATAGGAGCTGCTTTTGAACATATGACGTCAGATATTGATTATTCAATTAGCGTTGACGTTTCTAGGGGTTTACCCACAGTTCCCTGCAGCAAACGCCAAGAAATCGTCGTAACAGACCGTTTCATTGACTAGTTCCTCACATCAACAAGAATGCCTGTTATGTAACAACTCTTCTAGATCATAGTGTTGTGAAAACAAGTAAAACGAAATATTGAACTATGAAAAAACGAAATGATCTCTGTTTTAATCAGACTGGGATTTCGGTTTTTGAGGATAGATCTGATCAAATTCTAAATAATCTTGGAAATAGCTGCGGTTCTTTCTAAGTGGAAACATAGCTTGTATCGCAACTTGCCTTGTTATTAAGCATTTCAGATTGATCCGATCGCATCCGAATCTGTGGGGGTGATGGCTTGGGGTCATGTTCATATTGAACGTTCAAGCTAAGAAGTTTAAAAGAAACCTTCGTTCGAATACGTACCAATTCTTCCCGATCAAAATGTTTAGCTTTATCCAACCCCTTAAAACTCAGCTATATCATTTAACACATTCAACAACAAAAAACATGCACGTGTTGCTTCTTAGACTTACTCTTCTTTTCGAAAAAACATTAACTAATTTGTTAGACATAGCAGTCATTCCATACGTTGTTCAAGAGCTGTGTATATCTTTTTCCTAGGCCATTATATTAATGACAAATCAATTTATTTATACACTGATAATTTATACATTAAGAGAAAAAAGGAGTAGAATTTATTTTATTTAGAGAAAACGTCTATTATAATTAATTCTAACACAATCTCAGCTTGTGTGATAAAGCTAACATCAAAAGCCAGGTAATTTGTTGAGTACTGGAAGTGAAGTGGCAAATTAAGTGGAATATATATACATAAACAAGAAAATCTTTATTTTACCTGAAAATACGTTTTAAGACAAAATGATACAGAGAAGATGAAATGTAATTGAATGTCTCGTCAACATTACAAATGCAACTTTAAAACTAACATGAATTTCAGTACTAGAAGATGTAATTTTGATATCCAACAGATCAATTACTAGTATAATTTCGTATATGCAATCCAAGATGCCACTGTTATTCATAATCCCACCAAACACTGCTTTAATGGAAGCAAATTTTTGTTCCAAATTGTGACTGGTCAATAGTCCAATTAACAACCAATAGCTAACTGCGTAACAATATGATTACGCTTTAACATAGCTCCACATTTGACCAAATATGTTTACATAACGTTACGTCATGACTCACCATTTTATTATGCCCAATTAACCAGTGTATAGCAGAATATTGCAAAAAAACTAATTGCGTGACAGACTAGACTATCAACACTGATAAAATGTAAACAATACTGTATGGAGACGAACAAGACTTTCACCGTTTTATACGTCCACATGGAAATGTTGTCGTATATTGCCGTTGTCCCTGTCCGTCCGTCGTGCACAATTTCTTGTGAACGCTCTAGAGACTAAAGTTAATATCCGATTGACTTTAAATTTATACACAGTGTTTAAGGTAATGAGACGAAGAAGTCTATTGATTTTCGATAATTAATGCCAGGGTTATGGCCCTTGATCACTTCAAAAAATCTTGTGGACGCTCATGAGGCCAAAGTTGATATCCAATTGACTTCGAATTTATACACAGTGTTTAAGGTCGTGAAACGAAGAAGCCTATTCATTTTCATCGATTTCCGATTATTACTGCCAAAGTTATCTCCCGATTGACTTCATATTGAAACACAAGAGTTTAAGGTCTTGAGACGAACAAGTATATTGATTTTCAATTAATTTTGATAACTGAAAAAGCTAAATCCGTGATATTAAATGTTTCGTATACTAAACTTTAGCACGGGACAGAACTTTATAAAAAAACAAACAAATTCTGATGATTTTTTGATTATTACTTAATGAGTTCTTACTCTTAATCAGATATAAGTTTATTATAAATGTTTCATTTCCGAAAAAATTAAAATATGCGACAACTCTTGTTGACTGCCCGGACGATTTAGGTGCTGTGGGCTTATTTTTCGTTCCCTGGCAACCTATCTTTAATACATTTAAGCACTGTCTAAAGTTTTAGGGAAGACCCCAGATTAAAAGAAGGGCTGTCGTGTTGCTGTACTTGGGATATATTTGATTGAACGAAAAGAACAGACACACTCGCTTAAAAGCTCAAGTATCAGAAGCCAATCCAGCAATGGACAGAGAGGGGTTTCTCGGGCCATTGATGTTATTGTCAGTTTATACTCTTTATATTGATTTCAGAGCAATTATTTCATTCTGATTTATTAGAGATAAATTTTATGGAAAAGTTTTAAGACTGTAGACACTGTGTCGCAGATCGATAGAATGTATTCCAGATAACAGAATGTGTTTTAGATCAACCGAAGGTATTCCTGATCAAAAGAATGAATCAATCATCAACAGAATGTACCTTGGGTCTATAGACCGAATCTTAGATCAAGAGATTATATCTCAAATGACATGTCAAAAGAATGTATATTCGATCACACGTTGGAACCTCCGGTTAATGAAATGTAACACCCTGTATCTTAAATCAGTGGAATGCATTTCAGATTAAAGAATATATACCAGATCAGTGGAATGCATTTCAAATTAATAGAATGTATCGCAGATCAGTGGGATGCATTTCAGATTAATAGAATGTATCGCACAAGGAATGCATTTCAGATTAATAGAATGTATCGCAGATCAGTGGAATGAGTGTACCCCAGATTAACAGACTGCATCTTATATAAATAAACTACATCCAAGGTTGATGGACTGTTACCCACCAGCTACACCTATGACATAATATGATAGATTTATACTGCGAGATCGACGACGAGACCTATGCACCTCGGCTGTTGATGATTTATGTATCCACAGTATGTACAGCGGAAATAAAGTTAATAGACCCATAAATCCAATAATTATATTTCCGATCTACAGAAAGAGATTAACATATAGTTTCTGCAAATCCACTGTATATCTAAATAAAACTTTAATGAATGGAATGGCGTTTAACGTCCAACTGTTCTGATCCGACTAGGAAAATGAATACAGTGAACTGATTCTAAAAAATATGGATTATAACACTGATTACTCGCTAATCGATTGATTGTATTTACAATATCTGCATAGCTATAAGACACCAATATATTAATCTACATCTATTATCTGCGATAAATCTTATATCCTTTGGTGGGGGTTGGGATGGCCAAGTGGTCTAGAGTGCCGCGCTTCGACCTCTAGCTGGCCGGTCACCTCTGGCTTGCGGCTGTGGTTTCGATCCCTGGTGTGAGAGTATGTGGCATGAAGATAGGGGTGCCTTCTCAACCTCGTGGGTTTCCTCCGGGCACTCCGGTTTCCTCCCACTGCTAAAGACCCCTACGCAAAAGCGAATTATTGAAATACAATTAAACCATATGTTAGTCCCAAAATAACCTAGTTTGTGTCGAGTGGACGTTAAACCCCATTTCTCTCTATTTTATATCCTTTGGTACATGATTGGCCAACTATATGGAACTACGAATATTCGAATTATACATGAATCCACACCTCTACAAGATAATGAGATATTTGAAACGACTTATTAATGTAGCGTTTCTAACAGAAATACAGATAACATACATTTTTACACCAGCTTTAACATATACTGATCAATATCAGTAAGAAATAGAAGCTTCTATTCTTCTATTCTAAATAAAATGCACAAAGAAAATCGCAATGGCGGAGTTGGCATTTACACCTACTCCCGACCCCACGACGCCAGTGGTAGGCAAATGCACGCACTGCCAACTCCCTGCAATAGATTTATTTGCAACGCCCTCTGTCCCCAACACGAATAAACTCCCTATGTTAAAACAAAATAGATTGTTAGCGGCATAAACTATGCCCACCATCACGACTTGAACGCTGTCCATAATGATTATAACTAACTGAAAGCTAACGGTAGAAATTATTTCTGCCCCAAAAAAGAGGACATGGTGTCCCCCAGTGAAATTTACAACAGATGTAATAAAGGGGGGTAACTCTGGGAGTACGAAATCGTTAAAAACTGAACAATCACTTGAATTGTATTTTATATGATTACGAATATCTAACAACGGGAAACTGTAGCCTACTGTGCGGTCTGGAAATAGAATAATTGAAAACAATTTACCAGTATCCTATTCAAGGGGGCAAATAGATAATATGAAGGTTGGTAACACGTGGTTTTCATTAAGATAAAAATGATAAGGTTTAACTTAAACTGTTTTTCTTTCTTTAAATTTATGTTCATATTGCTTTAGTTGTTACAACATATCATTCATACATGTTAAATTTTATTATTTATGAGTTTTATTAGGTTTCCTATTTTAAACCCACTCATCGAGATGTATTTTATAAAAGCAACTGTGTTTGTTTTAAACAGAGGGCACATTTAACATCTGATTCGGCTGTAAGTACCTCATAAATAAAACAAGATGAGCAGAAAAATGTCAGTTCTATTCTTGATAAATGAATATTGTAAACACTCTAAGGATTTTTTGCTGTGAGTGATAATAATATTTAATTTATATAATAATATTTGAAGCTAAAATAAGAAACAAACCACACCGAGCTTACCGCACCACAGCCATGTTCTTGAAGCAACGACTGTGAGTTTAACAACATCTGGCCGTTGCTAGGTTAGTATTAGACTGACACTCCCAAACTTTTAGGTACGTTATCTCCCTTTACCACAGACATGTGATACAAACAAGTAATAGATTCCTTTACAGCCGTTGGAAGCTTTTATTTTGATGTGATATATTTGGACTAAAAAGACATTCAAACTAATTTATCTATCATAAGTTTGTCTCAAATCACTCTCAGAAAACTAACTACCCAATACCGCAAGAATCTATTCCAAACCTCCTTGTTTGTCAGGTGATTTGATGAAGGGAGAACACATTTCAGCTTTAGTTAGTCACTGTCGTTAGTCACTGTCTATTTACCCATACTGCATTGAAACCTAAGTAAATGCTTTGATTATCCTCTTCTAATTTCCTTAAAGCCTCTCAATGTTCTCTCGGCCGTTAGCTATTAAGTCAACACATAGGAAGCGCCCCTGACGTCACTCGAATAGAAATACTGCCAGTTAGTGACAAAATTGCATTTTTGCCATCTGAGCGCCCCATGGGTGTGTTGTAGGAAATACAGTATTTTTCCATATACATGTATATACCAAATATTTTCGGGCAATGAAAAATTCGACGACCTTTTTTTCTATTAACGTTTAGAGAAAAAATATAACTAACTTATTTCTATGAGATCCACACTGCCCGAAAAGTATTTTCTCGTCTTTTTCTTGTCCACTGCATGCCCGAAAATATGCCCGTGCTCTCTTATGATAGGTTATGCCCGAAAAAACGGTATTGCCCGAAAAACGGGCATCGGGCCGGAAAACGGCAGAGGAAACGAGCCAATGGGAAAACTGCTAGGAAACCGCCAGTTGCCAGTGTGGATTCGCCCGTTTTCGGACGTCATTTTTGCTGGACGTCATGGCCGTGCCGCTCACTTTTTCTAAAAAGACTATTGGACTACTTGAGAAACTGTACGAAATTGTGAACATTCTGCTGGACGCCGTATGGACGTGCCTCTCATATTTCTAAAATGTTTTACTTTTGTTCCTGAGTCCTGATTTGTACGATCAATCTGGTGAGAGGATTATCTCTGAATATCAAAATATTGTTTAATTTGTTAGAATTATATTGATTTATATTATATTATATTGATTATATATAATCAATATAATATACTATATATTGATCATATTGATTTCGATATATACTATATTAATTATATTATATTAATTTCGGGCAATTTTCTTTTATGCCCCCCTGAATTACTTTGAGCTCCTACGCCTATGTAAATAACTACCCTATAAATTCTTTCATGGGCATGTATCTTTCATGGCCGCACATCTTGGACTTGCGTCAAAAATAGATTGTTCACCTGTGTCTAGAATGGCAGTGTCGCCGTTGAATATTTTACGCTTATAGATAAAGCCAGTGTTGGGGTATAGCCAGTTGTGTATTAAACTAATGTCGACATGTAGACCACAAATGAAATAAAGATAATAAATAAGTCGACTTCGAAACAAATATGCACACGAAATAGAGGCTGCCCAATCACTAAACACAATAATACTCAAATCCAATACTGTATTTTGAACTGTATCATAGAAGATCAGCTCGCTATCTGACCATTTGAATGTCCCCATAGGCATTACTAATAGTGACTTCACCCATCGTTAGAAAGCCAAGCAATGTGATTAAAATACAGATCTATATTTCGTTTCGTTTTTTTTTTATACTTTCGATGGCCTACACTACATGAGGATCTGACCAGTTGTACTGGGAGGCCGCTTCAGGGGTCACACGAGAGGGTTTTGACCCTGTGACGTCAGACATTGATTAATCAATCAGCGTTGACGTTTCTATGGGTTTACCCACAGTTCCGTGAAGAGCACACCAAGAACTCGCCGTAACAGGCCGTTTCATTGGCTAATTCCTCGCATTCAGCTAGAACGCCTGTTATGTAGAAACTCTTCAAGGTCCCAGTGTTATGAAGACAAGTAAAACGAAATTTTAAACTATAAAAAACGAAACGAAATAGGATCTGTGTTTTAATCAGATTGAAAGCCACGACAACTGAACTATTTTAAACATGTAATAATACAGAGGAGAATATTCAAATAACCGAACTAGAAACCACCCAAGTTATCATCGAAAAAAATGACATGTTGACATTTGAAACAATTTTGACGCGATAATAACGATAATTTTTCATCTTTACTCATTCGAAACTAAAATAGACAGACATAAGCTCCCAGGCACTTCTTCTTTATACGTCTGCGAATATTTGTAGGATGGTAAAGTTTGACAGAGTGTCAATATTTTGGAGATTTGCACATATTTGCCAGCCATTTATGATCCACACAACACGTGGTTTTGTTGTTTTCTTACAAAATGACGGATACATTTACCGGTAAAAACTCGAGGTGATAATAGATCTCGCGAGAAGTGACTGGAAGGCACGAACTGCGCCATATCAGGTTTTATTTTTTCATCTGTATCAATAGAATTAGTAAGACAAACTAGAGTTTGGCAGGTTTTAACAGCGAGATATAAGTGTAGGCTAGACTATATTTGAATACAATATATGCTGTGTACACGTCTGTTTGGCCCGATCTGCCCTCGGGCTTTCATAATCTACAGCACTGTTCACACCTGATATTTTGAAACCCTTTTAACTTATCAACATGTTTGACTGTTTTAACTAGCTGTAGTTAATGAATATATTTTTGTTTATTTTGCATTGATCGAGATCGACAACGAACAAGCAACTTTTCAACAAGTATTTGAAATTGTTCCAGTCCCTTGGTTTGTTGTAACAGGCTTTCGGTTCAATGATACCACAGTGAGGTTCTACTGGGAGATTCACGCCTACCGATAATATGCGAGAGATCCACGCCTACTGATAATGTGTGTGTGTGAGAGAGAGAGAGAGAGAGAGAGAGAGAGAGAATGACAAGACAGACAGAGAGAGAAAGAGAGGTGCTATGGTATACTCTTCTTTCAATTTCTATGGGATTATTGACACGTTACCAGAGAGAGAGGGGGGGGAGGAGAGAGGGGCGCTAATACTCTTCTTTCGATTCCTAAGGGATTATCGACATACTGTCATTTGTTTAAACGGTACTTCGGCTTTCGTACCACCCAAAACGATTAGCCAGTTTTCCACACTGACTAGACCACCCGTTCTGCGTCGTTGACAAGGGGTTAACTAGGCTCAATCTAATTAAAATATAGATCTATATTTCGTTTCGTTTTTTATACTTTCGATGGCCTACACTCATGTAGATCTAACAAGTTATAGTGGGAGCTCACGTTCTATGACGTCAGGTATCACGCACGGGACATTTGACCCGATAACGTCAGTCATTCGATTAACCAATTAGCGACCGCCATGCTTTTTAAAATCAACTTTTGTTTTGTTTTGATTTCTATCCGCTGGTGTTAGTATAGACGTCATTGGCTGGTAATATCTACCCACAGTTCCACGCATGAAAAGGTCAAGCGGTCGATTCGACAGACCATTTGATTGGCTGACCCGTCATTTCAGGCAGAACACGAGTTAAATAACAAGTCATCCAGATCCAAGAATAGTAAAGACAAGTAAAAACGAAATTTTGAACTATAAAAAACGAAACGAAATTGGATCTGTTTTTTAATCAGATTGAACTAGGCTGGAAAGATTGAGAGGATCGAACTAGGGACCTACTGGTAAGCGAACCATTGCCATGCTCACCGACCCACCTGGTTCCCCAGTAATTATGAAGGTGGTCGTGTTGATTAGTATGAGAGACGATTAATCTTGGCAGGTGATTTCTGCTAAATGACTTTGGCTTTTCAAATCCAAATCTAAACCTTCCCCTACAATCAGAGGTTACTCTTTCTAGCGCACTTCCTTTTGAACCTTTCTCCTTATACCTGACAAATCCAATTTTAACCACTTTCCAAGTTTTGCCGCACATCAAGGGTCGATACCTGGTAAGTCACTCGTGTTAAACATAGAAGTACCCAAAATGAATATGATTACTAGAAGTGTGTCTGTTAGAATGACAAATTGTCCTTGGGGAAAGCCCAGCGGTGGGGGCGGTGTGTTAAGTCCCAAAATATGTTCTCGTTTGCGTGTGTAATTCTTGACTTACCCCTCGTCCCACCCTTTTAAGAAATTTTTGGATTCACACCGATAATAATGGTAACCATTCTAACACTCCTCTAATAAACCTGAGCTGAAAATAAGGGTATACGGGAACCAATAAGGTAGTTGACATTCCATTTACATACCATATAGACCATCTGATATCCATAGCAACCCGATAAACAAACACATATTACAAGCCAACCTGCACACAAACTTTGTTTACAAGTTTTACATATTGTAAGTTCATAATATTTGTTCCTGATTTAGATTCAGCTTCCGACAACTTGCTGATGGTATCTGCACTCAATGACCTTGACATAAAATAAAACAAATGGTGGGTAAGAGTCACGGGTCAATAATAGGTAAATGGAATGTAGACTGCGTTTACAAACACACATTTTATAAACTTTAAACAATCGACCAAAACCATTACTTTTAAAATAATCTGGTGGCGTTTAAGGAATTCGCCGAGCTGTCAGTTGATATTAATATCCGAGAAATAAGATTTACATATAAACGAAGCACAAAAAGCTATGGATCAGTGGAAGTGTTTGGATACAAGAAACACGCTGGTTCCGTTCCAACATAATTTTATAAGCTTCCTGATTACTATATGCAACACTGAATAAAACATCTACGTGAAGTGCTCTATAGAAACTGTAAGTTTACTTTGCATTGTGTACGACACCGGCATCTATCGTTACACACGATCAAAATAACATAATAAAAAGACTTCGCTCAAAATTAAAACCAGAATGATATTAAGAAATTGGTGACAGAATCTTCTAAAACATTTTGTTCCTTGGATGCAATTTCGTCCAAATTCCTTAGTGGATAATCTTAATCTGTTTTCACCGGTTATCACCGATATCATTAATTCTGCACTAAGTGAAAATTGTGTCCCTGATATATTTAAGCATGGCGTTGTTTTTCCTTTAATCAAAAAATATACTCTTGGCAGAATTCTTGAGGGAAACTACAGACAAGTGTCTAATTTAAGTTTTATATCGAAGCCTTCAGAAAGTTATATCAAAAGAGTTAGTGTCTCATACAAGTGATCATGATTGTTGGGAAAGTTCCAAGCGGCTACAGAAAATACTATAGCACTGGAACTGCTGTACACAACGACATCAACTTATTTGTAGATAAGAGTGAATAATGTGTTTCGCTTGTACTGTTGGACTTATCTGCAGCTTTTGATACTATTGACTATCCAATAATCCTAAATCGACTTCAGGATGTGTTTGGAATGAAATAAAATGCTCTTGAACTTATTACTTCGTATCTAACAAACCGACATCAAACAGTTATAGTTGGTGGTCACACTATGCCCAACAAGATTCTGTCGTGTGGCGTTCAGCAGGGATCAGTTTTAGAACAGATACTTTTTAGTCTGTATACCTCATCCTCTGGAGACACAGTACTTAAACATGGACTGTGTTTCCAATTATACGCTGATGATACTCAGTTTTATCTGTTATTCAAACCCTATGTTGACAATCATTTCATATTTTTTAAGTCAAAACTTGTACAATGCATATGTAGATGACATTAAAGATGACTTCAAACGTTCTTAAGATAAACGATGATAAAAGTAAATATCTACGAATTGGTTCTAAAAATATGCTTAGTAAAGTTGACTCCTTCAATTCGTGAGAAATGAAAGGTCGTCGAGTGATGATTTACGGTTAGTACAACATCGAGCCAGGCTAGCATCAGATGGCGAGAGGGCCTTTCATTTTATGCACCGTTATTTTGGAACAAATTACCATATTTTATTCGGAAATAACCTTTTATTATTACATTCAAATCGCATTTGAAAATTATTTTTTTTTCCAACACGCATGTTAATCATTTATACATTTTACTGTTTTATGTGTAGTTAAATTGTTTATATTATTTTACTGTTTTTCGGGAAATTTTTATATATATATATATATAACTTTTCTGTTTAATATCATAAATTGTATTTTTAATTTGTTATTGTTGAACGCACCTGAACACTTCGGTGAAAGATGCGCTATATAATTGCATTAAATAATAATTGTTGTAGGCCTTATTCCATTTACTTGAGTATGGTTCTAAAGCACCATAATGTTAAATTTGCTATATACTACTATCTTGATTTATTGAACCATTACCATACACAATACATTCTTGTGTCATTCACGTGAAAACATGAACATGGACACGATACGGTAACATGAACGTAACGTATATCTTGATACAATGGATAAAGATGGGTTGCCAGGCAACGAAACCTGTAGGCAACGACCATTACTAATGCATTTTCCTTCAATTCTGCACCAACTGCGATAATGAAGACCGACATACACTATGCATTGTGCTATGAAGAACATCTTGACCGGGCAGCGGCGTTTCGGCTACTCTTCATAGGTTTCTTTTATCTGCATGCCAATGTGTACACAAGATCACTGTTTTCGTTCTATCCAAACGACTAGACGCTGTACCTTGACAGGCCCTCCTATCCACCTCGCTGTCAAGGGGAAACCAAACTTGAAATCCTGACCAATCTTCTCGACCAACACCTGGATCGAACCCGGGACCTCCTGTTTAGTGTGAGGGAGTCTTACTCACAGAGCCACCGTAGCTCCTGCTGGACATTACAAATGCCGAACTAAGAACTGTGCTCATGAATCTGATGTCTGGCAACATCATTCACGGGTCAATTTCTGGTCAACTTATATTTACAGCAGCACGGACGATGGACAGTAAATGGCCATTATCATGCTAAGCATGATTAATATTTACTCATCCAGAAAATCGCCAGCAATAAACAACAAACAGACCTACGATCTGTGGATCATGTTTAATTCCAATGAGGAAACCATGTCAATTCAAAGTTCTCGTTTCGTAAATGTCCGTTGGAGAATTTGCTAAGTTTGTTTTGACAATGAGCTATGATAAATGTGCCAGGATGAGTTCTGGTAAGTGTAATATAATGTCCTGTTATGCATGTACCATATTGGTTTCGGTAAGTATGATACAATGTAAGTGTGATAATTGTACCATGACGCATTCTGGTAAATGTGACATAACGAGCCAAAGTGAAAGATTTTGTTAGACCTATCTATATATTACATTGCCTTTTCGTAAATGTAGGCTATACGTTACATTAACTCATTTTATTTCATACAAAGAGTTACTACAGCACGTTTTATGTGTCTTTGATTGGAGTTTGCATTATTTCCGAAACTTAGTGGACCTGACTAAGTGACTCCCGAAAACAAATTTCATATAATCCCCACAATTAGCAAAGAGTTGTGACAAGGTTGCACTTAGCAGTAGATTTGGGGAGTATAAAGGACAATCAAAGTCACTGTAATCTTCTTCCGAAATTTTTGAATTCCCTTTTTAACAGAGAATTCCTGAAAGAGTAAACATACCATATATGGTGTATACAACATCCACTACATTAACAGACTCTTCCTCTCCAGTCGCACTAAAATCAACCTTGTACTTTTGTATTTAAGTTCATCAAAGATGTTAGATATATATGTAGATAAGTATCCTGTGTTGGGAGGTTTTGTTGGCATCAGCGTGTTTGTTTTATTGTAATAATAAATTTAGATCGTGGTAATAACAGTGAAAGGTGTTGATTTAATCATTAATTATCTGGTTACATACTATGTGTTTTAAAACTGTCTAAATTTCTCCGAAAAGTCTATAAGAAACTTGTTTGTCGGTTTTAATTATGTTCTGCAGATACACATTGAGAAAATAGGTTGGCATTTTAATGCTCAAGTTTGATCATAAAAGTGGCGAGACACAGCCTGGTATATATCGCATTCTGGTCATAAATAAATCAAGAAACTGCACGCCTTGCTTAATTACCCATTAAAAATCGTTTTCACCGAACATTACAAGGTTAGCGTTTTATGGTCCGTTCAGATCATTATTACATTCCTTTATTTTACATTCAAACCGTGTAATAATAACGTGACGAGGTCTTACTTCCTTATTTTGAACTCTTTTATACAGGGAAAGCGATCGGTATCAACATTCAATTGTTATTCTTATTTTCATATAATTATGTTAATAAAAGAACTGCCAATAGTTTCAAAATGTAATTGATGTATATTAATATGATTTACATATTTAAATAATAGATTATTACTGTTTATATTACTTTCAGTGCCCACAATATTTAACTTGATGTCATGTCCGGGACCCAGTATACTATATGAGCCCTGTAGATGCCAGTAATCGTGCATGTTCCAATGCATCATTTCGGACTTTTATAAAGCTTTATTTCAGCGAAGATAACTAGATATACGTCATGGTATGTTGATCTGAATAAAGTAAGCGGTCATTCAAATTTAAAAGTGTTTTCATTAGTGACTGTCATTGTGCGAAGCTGGCTGCGAAATATTCTACTTCGATAATATTGTTTCATGTTTTGAATGGTCTGATGATAATGGTGGTTTCCGTTCGCTGAACCGATTGCTTCCTCCAGGTTATTTAATTGATAATATCTAAAATAAAATGTGACGTCTGATAATTCAGAAAACTAAATTGATATATTTCACTTTACTTGGTGTCGTATTTTGTTAACTTTTGTTATTAGTCATATTTGTCAGTTTCGCGATTGTCTAGAAGATTAATTTCACGGCGTGTCAATAAAGGGCTATATAATATTTAGTTATGGGCCAGCAACAGCTATTAATATGAATTTATGAGCATAAAGTAAAGACTGTAGAAAGTTGTTTTAATTAATCTTAAGATTGAGTTGGCCATCATGCCCACCATAAATCTACTTACCACAGTTGTTAGGGTACGGTTGTGAAAATTACTATAGGCGAAATTCCAGTGAAGTGTAAGTCATTAATATAATCCCTAAACAAATAACGAACGACTTGCATGCTACATATAGGTGGCCGAGTAGTAGGAGTCTACTATCGATGCTAATGGTGGTTTCGATCCCAGGCTTGTACGTCTCGAATGCTTAAAAATAAGAAACACACATAACATATAAAACGTGATGGTGAACTTTTGTCTAAAAGGGATACTTTTATGTGCAGATTCCCTACTATGAAACTGATACCAGGGCTAAAAAATGGTGTTATTGCGTAATAGCTACTAACTGAGTGACATAGTTACCATTATTAAATATTATTACGATATACTTTGTTCACATACAAACCTTATTTTATACTAGATACATTAAAACCAAGAGAGACAAAAACATTGATTTTTGTTCAATTTAGACTGGTAGTGTTTGGTTTTGGGAACCGCCACTGATTTATCCGTCCCGAAGTTTAGGCTACGCCAAGTTGTGGTGGGTGTCGTGCTTTGACTCTCTTGATTCATCTACAAGTGAGGCGCTTCATGTAATAGCTTTAGGTTTCTTGGTGAATGTTCTTTTTTCAAGAAAAGTTTTATAAAATACACCTTCCATAGCAGAGTAAATTGTGTTTTTCTTAACACGGACATTTTAAAATATTTCGTCCAAACATACTCTACACTTTATGTATAGGTCAGGGAGTAACGGTTATGCATGTTTGTATAGAAATAGGTCATTAACAAACCCACGAATTTCCTCAAAATGCAGTTGTTTATAGATGAAGAAAGAACTTTAATTCTTCACTTTAAGTGCAACCAAATTGGAGAATTAGGTTATCTCTATTTTGTAACGTCATAACCAAACAGTGATAGAACAATGAGCAAACAATGAATTCCAAATTCGAAACGCGGGGACAATCATAGCATTTACAATCGTAATTGAGAAGAACATGTACGGAGTTATCCATGGCTAATGACGTTGTCGGTCTCAGAGCATACGTGAGCAACTGTTTCATAATGCGCTTTTCAATCGGTAGTTGCTTACTGACAAGTCTTATAGATTTATGTTAATTTTGCGTCCCTTATCTGCTGTGAGATACCGGTTAAGTGATTTACCGTCAGTTTCTTAAAGGCGTTCTGACGCCCAGAGGTAGAGACCCAATCCATACCATCGAATCCCCCTATAGTGAGGACCCCTCACGGGTGAAGACGCAGAGACTCTGTCTCCAGAACGCCCTGCTTTATAGTCTTGTGTTGATTGTAATTTTAATAATGAATGAATGGAATGGAGTTTAACGTCCTACTTTTTAGCCCCAACCGGGATAATAATGAAAACAGGCATACGCCATGCAGTGTGCTATGGGGGAGGGGGTGGGGGGGGGGTAACTGGACAGCTATAGAATTCCAACTGTCAAGGATTATTTAACAAGATTCTGTTCCTTGCCAGGCCCTCCGTCCTGCACCACTGACAACGGGTAGGGATGATTTTTATAAAGTAATAAAGAAGTAATCAGTAAATAACAGGTTTATAATAGTCATAAAATCTTTATCTTGCTACAGGATAGTTACGTTTCAACACTCAATACCCAAATTATGTAATATAGTCAACCGAGTGTGGTAGCGTTGGAAGGCAAATGTTGCTTTTACGACCATGGATTATCTGTCGCGGCTAGAAAAACTAATATTTATGGCGCATATCAACAAGTAAAAGATTTGATTAAGATGTCTAGATTTTGGACGAACAGGCTAAAAGGAATAAATGGTTGTACTTTAATGGAAACTGCATCTGTTATAAGAGTGAAAGAGTCTGTGCGGTGCTATTTTTGCCATTATAAATACAAAATGAAGCATTTTATGGCCCGAAATGATATCGGTGATGTGTTTACCATTTGTATTCCCGCTTCTTTCAATCTGTGAGAAGTCGTAAAACTTCTCCTTAATGACGTCACCAGAAGTGCAAAGATAGTGGATTACCAGACGTCAATATGAACCGGAAGTTTAAATTCATCACGATTATTTATTGTCGTGTTCTATGAAAACATGTTCTATCTTGTACAAATTTGTTTAAAATTCAACGCTCATTTAACCAGTGCTAGTTTTGAATTTATGTGAGATTTTGTACTTATTTAACAAGGCCAGGGCTACTGGTAAAATCACCCTTTTTAAAGTGTACGTAACGTATGCATAGGAAATGATGGGCCTGTCGTTGTAATGCACTATCGATTTATCAAATATTGTCTGAATGGTTGGATAAGTTTACATAGTTTTTTAATAGGCCTACTCCAGAACAGATGGACGCTAAATCCTGATTATTGAGGTGGATAGGGATCGTCCCTCAGTGACGTCTGTGGCAACGAAGCAAGAATAGACACACGATTATTGCCTACAGAACTTATGTCTTTGTGAATATATCATACTTCTAATGGACAGAAAAAAAGAAATGTCATACTAAGTTTGAATAATATATTTCTGTCAAACTTTAATATATTTCTGTCAATGTTGTTTGCATTCCATAAGCTATGGCGAGCTTCGGGTGTTGTGGAATTTTGTTAAATGAGCCAAATCTCTATTCTTTTGCAACGCACTTAATAATGTTATATGAATGTATATAAACTGCATGATTTACATTCCATCGTCTCTGTTTTTACTAATCAGCGATGTTCGGCGAAATACGCGAAGAGTCAAAATTGGATGGCAGTCTTTGTCGTCTGGTTATTCCAGTCTACGCCGGTAATATTCATCGAGTGGCTTGATTACAGTCGGCGCCCGGAAGCACGATCGGCGAAATACTCGAAGAGTCCAAATTGGATGTCAGTCTTTGTCGTCTGGATTTTCCAGTCTACATCGGTAGTATTCTTCTGTGGGGTATGTTTGCAGTTTAGCCTCGTTCATCGAGTGGCTTCATTACAGTCGGTGTCCGAAAGCACTCGCGTCCCAATTTGTCAGAAGCTCATCTTTACACGGTAAGACAGCAACGTCAGTGTTGATTTGAATTGACCAATAAATCGTGATTGCAGTGTCGAAGACTGTGGATGAATTAGAGACTTTCCTCCCTTAAAGAGCTCATCCAGTCACAATCTTCAATAACACAGATATACCGTCCATAGATATAGCTACGTTAATACGTATATTGGAATATACACTTCAATACAGCTTTAACACATAACTTGTTGTAGCATACTTAAATCTCATTAATTTGTTAACATACAGATTCCAAATAGCGGAGCGCAAATATTTTTTACGCACTCGGTCATCTCAACTTTGCAGCTTGAATCTTGATGGAGAGAGTGAAGTAAGAAAACCGCACGAGTTACCTCCCTTGTTCAACCGAACTGTCACGAAATTTTAAGTAAGATAAAAATCCAAATTTTAGTA
This sequence comes from Patella ulyssiponensis, assembly GCA_963678685.1. Taxonomy (NCBI): domain Eukaryota; kingdom Metazoa; phylum Mollusca; class Gastropoda; family Patellidae; genus Patella; species Patella ulyssiponensis. The sequence continues at coordinate 20,090,183 of OY783232.1, forward strand.
ATTTGATTGGATAATATTAGATTGATTTTAGTGCTTAGCAAATAAAATTTGAAGTATCTACTAAAATTTTATATTTAGTTAAGATTTCGAGAAACGGGCCCTGGAGACTGCTCATGTCGACGAAGATGTCTACCGAGATACTTTTGAGGAGAAACACCTCATTTTTAAAATGATTGTCTTCGACTAATTTAGCTTTTCAAATTTTCCATTTTGCATGGATTTGTTTTATTTTCGTTTTTAAGGCTGTTTTACAGGTTGCATTAATATAGACGTTTACGTACTACGGTAATTTTGCAGTTGTTTCATGTAGATGCTTTCATATTAAGTGATAATCTCGCAAATTTGAGTTAGTTTACATTTTAGGGTTGTACACAGATAAACAGCTAATCGACAGAAGCAAATTCTACTGCAAAACTGGTAGCCATTTTCTCCAAACTGAACTGCCAATTACATGTAAAACATTTTATTCCCTATTTCTAGTGTCACAAAATGAAACATACAGGGGCGGATCTAGGAATTTGAAAAGAGGGGACGACGCAAAATGAGGGCACTGACCGCGGAGACGGGGCACGTCGCTGAGAGGGGGTTTGGAGGGTGTCCCCCAAGCAAACTATGCATCATTTCCTTGTATCTGTAGCCATTCCAAGAGCTATTTGGCTGATATTTTCGTCTAAGTAAACGTTCGGAACGGACATATTTGGGTCTGAGAAAAGGCACTTTCAACAGTAAAAAAGGGCACTGTCGAAAATTAGGGGGGGGGGGCGCCCTCGCGCCCCCCATTGAATCCGCCTCTGACGTTTGAAATGAGGAGTGGGTTGGGGGTGCTGATATAATAAATTGTCAAAAATTACGAAAATTCACACAAAATTTAATGTTTTTCCTCTGTTTATTTAGGATTTGCTACAAATAATACAATACCAGAAGGATTAACATTTAAAACTATATCAGATGTCGGTAGAAACGATCCCATAGATTGAGCAGAAAATCCATCAACAACATCATAACCATTTTGATTGGACAATCCTACGTCACTTCCTTTTATTGTAACACTTGTTGGCGTTCCTCTATCACTTTTATTAAGCAGTGCAACTGCTATTCTGTTGTTCGTCAGTGGTCGAGTGAACACATAAATGGTGTTTTTAAGCATCTGTTGTTTTTTTTTTTTAAAAAAAATAGAAAAGTTTGTTTGAGAAGGCAAAATATGACATGCATGTGACAAAGTGTTATCAAAAGATACAGTGTCGTGCAGAGCTTTTGTGATGCCAGGGGAAAAGCCCTTGATTATATGTCACCAAAATTCAAGTGTAGGTCCCAGAACCCAGACATGCAGGAAAGGGGTAGACAGTTTAAATTTCCAGAAACAGGCGACATGAACTTTGTTTTAAATTAGAGAAGACTTTGAACTTTATATACTTACCTTCATTTTTAACGTAGCTTGTTTACCCATTGGATCTTGATTGATAGCGAGGATATTTTTATTTTGTAACAAAGCCTTTGATTCGTTTCTTATATTTCGAAGGTCAACAGACATGAGAAGAGGTGAAGCAAACATGGCCCACATTCCAAACTGTGTTCTCTCTTGTTCATAACTCAATCCAAAATCACCTACTACCAGCTGTAAGAGATACAAAAACACCTAGGCCTACTACTAGTTGCAATGCAGATCAGTTGGTTCAATTAGCTCAAACCAAAATAATAAATGATCGATATTAAACAATTGAAAATATGTTCCTTAAGGTTCTCACCATGTCAGGATCTGCCCATCCACCAGGGCCAGAATATTGGCTAAAATTCTCCATGTCCTCAGCATACACATCAATGACACCCATAACACTGTCCCAGGAATCTTGAACGTCTAGGCCTGTTCTCCACATGTTACACGTATTTCTGATGGCAGTATAATTACTCTGAAGCATTAGATCATTAATGTTTTAATACAAACTTACATCATTTTGTTAGTTATATCATCATCGCATTGGTAACTGATGCAATAATTTTGATCTGGATTTCAGAAGCCAAACCCATGTGATAGAATGTGAGCTCGGGGTCAAATACCTCCAGCAGACTCATCAACCCATTTATTTAAAGGGCGTATGGCTCTAATCTTTTGAACCTTAAAATAAACGTGTACTGATTTTAAAATGTCCATTCTGTCTTAAATTTCGGATATTTTCACGACAAGATAACAGCATCAATATTGCTTGAAATAGACCAATATTGAATCCCATATCCTGTTTTTAATTCTGAATATTATGAACAGTATCGAGTTAGCGATTTAGTTCCTTTAAATATTAAAGCATAAAAAAGTATTTGTTCCATGTGCGAACGTGCTTCTTCCGGAAGTGGAAATATTCAAAACGAAAACAATAACATTAACCGTAATATTAATTACCCCATCAAATGGTCACGATCTATAATAGCTCGACTGTAAGTGTTCCAAGAAGACATGACATTTATAAAACAGTGGTTGAAAATTGAAAGAAGCATTAGGGGTTAGGTGTTACTACATCAAGTTTCAAACCTATTATTACCAGTCTCGTAATTAAATCTATTGAATCTAGATAAATATAGATGTCACAAATGATTCTATTACAATTTGTGAACTCCTTAAATAAGACGTTGTAAGGTGTCTTCTAGAAAGTATCATACATGACACAGGCTGGACAAAACTATCTTTTCATTCCCTTGTCAAACAATGAAAATCGTTGGCCCTGAAAAAATGTCTAATTGAAATGAATAAAATTTGACCTTACCTTACCATGCTGTCCATGTGGCCATTCGCAGGAAAACAGAATTGGTCGTCCTGTTCGATTTAGATAAAATTCCATTGCAGGAAAGCCTAAAATTCAAATTAGGTAATTGGAAGATGTAGGGAGATCTAGAAAGCCAAGCATTACCTCTGGGTGGTCAGCATTGGAAGACTAATAGTGCAAGATCGCTAAGAGAGTTGGGAGGGGACCATGCTACCACTAAAGAAATTGAGACCAAAAAAGTTTATTATCCATGAATGAGAATTCTTAAGTTGTAAGTACTATCAGCCATGCTATCTCTAGAGGTATATTTTTTATTATCCTGGCTTTAATCAGAATGTGCTAATATGGAAACCGTTTGCTGAAAGGGTGGGCTGAAAAGTTTTAAGCCTCTCTGTGAAAGATCTGTGCAAAGTCGCAGGTTTTTCTACACAGTACCCTTTGAGGTGTACATTTCTACGCAGTTCCCTTTGAGGTTTACATTTGCCAACGATGTTGCAGGGCCAGGATGACGGTCCGGAATAAATGTTTTTCAGCCACCCTTAAGAAGTCGTTCAGATGACATGACATCACCAGTACTAGGAAAATGACGACCGGTTAGTTCATTTTTCATCCCTAATTTATCAGGATATGCTTCAAAACGGCGCATGTTGCCACGAGACGTCAGGAATCTGACACGTTTCTTATCCTCAGTCAAGCGCTTTGGCGCGCATTCTTGCCGAAACTTACCAGTGGTGTGTGCTCATACTTCTCAGAAGAGATGCCCACACCACTGGTAATATGTCGAGTGGTCAATCATCGATCCGCCATCAGGATGTCATGAAACCGGATGAGGTTTTCTTGAATGGTTGCTGTCGATGGCCTTCCAGGACGCGGGTCAGCGTCAAGACTCTCTCTCTGCCATGCTTAAATGTCGCAGCCCACTTCGCTACTATATAAAAAGAAGGGGCGCCATCTCCTAAAATGCATGCATCTGTGTTCGGGTTAATCGTAATCCTTTGTGTTGCAGGTACTTGATGACAGTCCTATGCCCGGTTTTTACCATTTCTGGGGATTTCAATGGGTAGGTTCATAAGATGGTCTGGTACGAAGACAATAATAACGCTACTGTTGCAGTTCTTATGTCTATGATTCATTAATTAATGATTGTACTTGTTGGTGGAAAAAATTCGTGCCTGTGATCCAGACGGACCTCCTAGCTGCATAAAGGCAATTGTCTGAAGCAATAACAACATTCTATGTACAACAATATAGTATTACCATACCAAGTCCAGGATTATGGCACCTGTTCATCCCAAATCTGACTGGTGACCACATGATCCTGTTACACTAAACAGAACAGTATATTTTTAAACTTGAAAAGCTTACAGCATTATATGAGAACTCCCGACCCTATGGTAACACCTCTGGGTAAAACCAGTTGAATGGTTTCAAGTTATGTATTTTAGCGGAAAATGACATGTTCTTACCATATTCAAAATCTGACGGATCGGAATTGCATGTATCAAATTTCAGAAGGTCTACACCCCAGTTGGCAAAGGAGTCTGCATCTGTCTTAAGGTAGAATTCACTGCCTGGATACTTTTTTCCACATGTGAAAACTCCGAAATCTTCATAGATCCCCAACTTCAAACCTTTTCCATGGATCTGTCATAGAAATGAAATGGAATGAGATGGGGTTTAACGGCCTACCTTTCTGTTCAGATAATCTGAGGGTCACCGTGGCTAAGTGGGTAAGTGGGTAAGACGCTGGCTCTCAAGCCAGTCTGGAGGTCGGGTTTCGATCCCGATGAACCTTCTCAGCCAACGCAATGATGGAACACGGGACCTACAGGTTAGGAGCACGTCTCAACTATTCTCTGTAATAGAAAATTTAGGAATATATCGATAATGTTCTCATTTTTTACTTCTGATTATGTTCTCTCCAGAAATATATTCTGCACAAGCCTCATATACACATGTATTTAAACTTTCCTACGCGAAGGTTTTTCGTCCCATCCGAACGACTAGACAGCTGTCCTTGTCAGGTCCTCCGTTCTGCATCGCTGACAAGGGGAAACCACGCCGGAAAGTCGAGATGAACTTTCTCGGCCAATGCAGGGATCGAACACCCACTTAGCCACGTGATCCCCCATTTTTCAAGGACGTTTTGGACATGATCATATCTTTGGCACACGCATATTTATCCAAGTCACTTTAGTTTAGACGTGGAGCAATTAAATAAAATGCGGATATTTAATTTGACTAATGGTTTGGATTGTTCGTACTTGTTTTTATTTCATTTAAAATGTGTTGTCATGGACTTACATAATCAGATAAACCTTTCATTCCGCTTGGAAATCTGTCCGGATCAGCGACAAGTCTGCCATGTTCATCACGTGATGGAAGCATCCAACAATTATCAATACAAACATATTCATAACCAACGTCTCTATATCCATCTGTTACTATATGATCTGCCATCGTCTTTATCAACTTTTCACTGAAAATTGATTCATTATTACTAAAGACCGATATAAAACACTGTCATTTGGTTTGGAAACCACGGTAGATCAGTGAATAAGTCGTTGGCTCACCATCCTGGACGTCCCAAGTTCATTCCTGGTGTTGGACTGGAAAGTTCATACGGATTTTTCGGCGTGGCTCCCCCATATAAAATAGTACAAGACAGAGGGTCTGGCGACGGACAGCGTCTAGGTCCCGTGTATACCGTGGCGTGCACGTGAAAGAACCCGTGAGAGTTGGAATTCATACTCCCTCTTATAGCACGCTACATGGTGTAGACGGTTTGGAACAGGAAGTAGGATTTTAACCATTTAGTGCAATTGTTGGATCTACAACTCTTGAAGATTTTTCAAGCTCCTTCTGTTATGGTGACACAAACTAGATATTGGAAATTTTTTCTGTAAACAGAACAATTATGATTTCTTTTGTGTGCTCATGTCTCTTTGCTAATCCTATTAATGTTTTAAACGTGCAAGAATAGTTTATTTCGTGTATCTGAAATGTAATTTAAAACTTTGCCAAACATGCTAGATCATACACGTAATCCCCCACAAATATCTTCAGAAATAAAGGAGCCCATTATTACCTGATACAATTATCCGGGTCAGCTGTGCAGTTGACATTACATCTGAACCTTTCCCATGTCAACCATCCCATTGGTGGCGTGAAAGCCAAGCCGTTATTCAAAGCACCGACTGGGACAAAAGTGAAAAGTAACGTGGTGGTTAATGCGAGAAATATCTTAAATAAGTAAAGTACATAAAAGTTTAATTAATTATATTATACAAATGGAGCAATGCTATTAAATATGATGATAATATTTAATTTAAAAATAAATAAAGCATAGACGTTTCATTTATAATATAAGAACAATAATTGGTTAGATAATCTGCTTTAATAATCGGAAAGCTGAATTTTCAAATCACTGTTGCTCGGCTATGTATACCCTATACAACTCAGTATTAATAATCTGCCTAATTTCGGCTGACATATGTATGGGTCAGAGAAGGTATCCCACAAGGATCTGTTCTTGGTTCCATTTCATTTAAGACACAAATTAACAAACTTGAAAAATGAATATCAAAATCGCCCGTCAATTATCCTGAGCTTATTAAATCCAGATATACATGTATGTGCTTATCTAATATAAGCAGAGTACCCCGAGAAATTGACTGAAACAATGTTTCGCCGACTCGTGGACTTAGGTCCCCCCAAAAATATCTATTAAATCAAAACAGCTCGATCACGTCCCTTTCGTTGTATTTTGCTTAGATTTGATCGGTTTTATTGTCAGCAGTGATTTTTGACTAAACCTTAATTGTCCAAGGAAATACAATGTATCGCCGAACAGACGGGTGTCAAAACGTGTGAAAAAAATAAAATATATTGTTAAGCGTAGCGAGGTCGAAAAGGGGCTTCATTTGAAACTTTGAATCATATATCGAATATAAAGTAAATATTATGTCGGTTGAAGCTAAATCATTCTACGACAAGAAATAATGCAGATAAAATTGTAAGTTTTGATAATGCTTTTTAAACATCCAAGATACTGTGCGAAAAATTTTTATCACTTGACTGAATATTTTTCCTTCCAAAATAAATAAGCTGATAACAAGAATCTTATATGTATATGCTACAGGTTTATATATTGTATATTAGTAATAAATATCATGCAAAATGTCCAATAATTTCGGTGTACTTACCATAATTGTGCAGTCCATGTAATAGATCTGTATCAATAATTGATACGTGTATATTCTTAGTGGGTTGGTATATATGGTAGTTCGGAGAGGGTCAGTTGGTTCATACTCAGATTATCTCACTCTTCTATTAAAAGACCCTTATCATCATTTAAACTAGTATCTTTTCATAAAAAATATTATATAACGGAGTCCAATATATTATAGTTGATATTATTATGGTTCAAGGCTAGTTGGTGCATATTTATGTTATCTCAATTTAAAAGTATGTATTTATTGTTCACTTATTCCCTATACCCACGCGCATAAAAGAATTCTTCCAAGCAGACTGCATAGTGTATTCGGACGTTAAGCACTTTTAACACATTTAAAACTTTTGAATGAAGGCTGTTTAATACATTCTCAGCTTTCTTTATATAGACCTTACCCAGGGGCGCCGGAACCTCTAAGGGAGTCTTGTTGGATTTTCATATAGGCTTTGGAGTCTGAAGCCTATTGTTTATATATCTATGGCCCCTAACCAAGGGGTATAGTTTATGGGGTACATTTGCAACAGGAATAGAGGTTTGTCTGTGATATGACGCACAGTGGAAGTTGGTGTCAAATCGCCAATTTACAAGATGCAATTATCCATTTTATGATGTAAGAAGTCAATGTAATGGCGGCGCCAAGGGCGGGAATCGGGTCTGACCTCTGTTTGCCCCTCCCCCTGCATTTCCGGCAGTCTGTTTCTTAAATACTTTGGGGGTCATACCCCTGGTTGAAGTTCGCGCCTTTGCCCCCTTAACCATGAACTGCGCGCCAGCTTTGCCCACCCAATCACCGGCGGCTAGCACCGCCGAATCAGTGTTCGATGATTTCTAACTTTAATTCTGCAGCGAACTCGGGCTATGATGTGTTGATCAGTTGTGCATTTTGGCATGGAAATAGTGCTCGGTGTTACTAAGGTAATACTTGAACATTTTCTACGACCTACGAAAATTGTTTAATACTTAAAATATGCAGAATGTGAGATACACCGTGCGCGACTAACTAGAAAAGTATAGGAAACAAAATAGAGCTCAATAAAACAACCAAAGACCTGTATAATGTTATGCATATGCATATTATTTTTATTTAGGAGTTGCTACAAATAATACAATACCAGAAGGATTAACATTTAAAACTATATCAGATGCCGGTAAAAACGATCCCATAGATTGAGCAGTAAATCCATCAACTACGTTATAACCATTTTGATTGGACAATCCTACGTCACTTCCTTTTATTGTCAATCTTGTTGGCATACCATTGTTGTTTTTATTAACAAAAGCTGCAGCTATTCTATTGTTTGTTAATGGTCGGGTAAACACGTAAATATTATCGTTTTCCATCTGTAAAAAAAATAAGAGCACTCAATGATCACAATAAATAACATAACCGTCTGTAGCCTTCTGTAATCTGTCCTCAAGTCTATAAGTTCATTAACATATTTTATCACCCAATAACCCATTTGACAGTAGATATCGCTTGTATGATAAATTACATAAAATACTGCGATATCTCCTTAGGAAATAACGCTTTTCATGAATTTGATTGGTCAACTACTTTCTTTTATTTTAAAGAAACCGAATTTTTTTTCTTTATCAACTTGTGTTGATATTTTTTGATATCAAAAAAGACTCGTAGGAGATTCTCTATATATATTATTATGGTTGCCAAACAATAGCTGCTTAATAGAAAACTATTCGTTACTGACTCTGTAGACCCCACCAAGGGTAGCCGACCAAAACATATCCGAAAAGCTACGAATAAAATATTCAAAAACTTACCTTCATTTTAAGCGTAGCTTGTTTACCCATTGGATCTTGATTGATAGCTAGGATATTTTTATTTTGTAACAAGGCTTTTGATTCGTTTCTAATATTTCGAAGGTCAACCGACATCAGGAGAGGTGAAGCAAACATGGCCCACATTCCAAACTGTGTTCTCTCTTGTTCATAACTTAATCCAAAATCACCTACTACGAGCTGTAAAAGGTAAATCATTTTATGAACCCGTTTTTACAAAGACACCTTCTACCAAATGTTAACAGATGAATTACTTGATTGCCGCGAAAGCATATTTTTTTCTCTCCTACGTTGGTTGATCCAAATAACGTCGATCAAACAAACGTGCGAAGCATTGTCGCTGTTTTGGCCCCACTCTACTACACTCTAGTTTAAACCGATACTTGTATCCACCTAAATGAGCCGAGCTATTTTATCAAAGCTCATGATTTATTAAATTCTCTAGTAATTCCCCCGAACTTGACGCTGTCTCCACCAACGACTCTCCCCCGCTAAAATCCCTGGACACGCCCCTGAATCCCCTTTCACCCGTTCCGTCTATTCTATCTGAGAATGTGCAACGTGAAAGACCCAATTATTAGCAGACAAAAAAGGAAGAAAGACTCACCATATCTGGATCTGCCCATCCTCCCGGGCCAGAATAGTAGCTGAAATTATCTTTGTTGTTTGCATAAAAATCTATAATTCCAAAAACACTGTCCCAGGAATCTTGAACATCTGCTCCTGTTCTCCATATATTACAAGTATCTCGAATGGCAGAAAAGTTGCTCTATAAAGGAGAAAAATAAAACCAATTGGACAGAAATAAAAGGTTCATGATGCTTACATCGACTTTAAAATTTAAGCGATTATATATTGTGAATGATGGTCGGAAATAAGATGGGAAATCCGACACTTCCGTGAAACCTTAACATCCGTGGCTTAACTTTTGAGTACGAATTAGTTGATGATGGAGGGGCCGTGGTGGCCCAGTGAGAATGATGCTGGCTCGCTAACCAGGTGGGTTCGGCGTTGGCCGAGAAAGTTCCTCGAGATTTTTCGGCGTTTGTCCCCCTGTAAGATGTGCAGAATGGGGGGTTTAAGAAGGAAATGTGTCTAGTGGCTCGGATGAGGTCAAAAACCGAAGTCAACTGGTGCGCAGATATAACCAACCTGAACATTTGGAATTCGAGAGTAAGCCGTAGTGCCACTGTCCTATATAGTGCATTATATGGCATATGACTGTCTTCGTTAGCCCAGTCGGCGCAGAAAAGTAGGACGTTAAACCCTTTTTCATTTCATTTCAGTTGTTGATGGTTACTAGTATGCTTACCGAACTTTCTCCGTGTGGCCATTCACATGAGAAAAGAATTGGTCTTCCGGTTTGGTTTAAAAAGAATTCCATGGCGGGAAAACCTTAAATTACGAAAGTGAATGTAGAAAATGTAATTTAAGCAAGAACATCAGAGTTGTTAGACCGTAACTTCCGCATCCGATAAAGAAAGAATATGCATTGGTGTACATTGATTCACAGGAGAATATAACTGGTCTTAAAGTTTGGTTTAAATAAAATTTTCGACGGGAAAAACCTTAAATTACGAAATTGATCGTAGGAAATGTATTTTAAGCAAGAGCATCATAGTTATTAGGTCGTGACTTCTGCACCCTTTAAAGAAAGGCTATGCATTGGTGTAACATTGATTCGGGTGCTAAGACGATTTCATAATCGCAACGCATTTTACGGGTATTAAATGGGATGCTTAAAGTCTTGGACCTATCGAAAATTCGGAATCTAGACAGTACTTCGTCCTAACCCAACATATGATACCACTGGTCGTGTATATAATAGTTCACATAACTAACAAAAGAAACTATGTAACAGCTCACCATATGCAAAATCTTCATGATTAGAATTGCAAGTATCAAACTTTAATAGATCAATTCCCCAATCAGCAAAAGTCTGCGCATCTGTCTTCAAATAGAATTCACTGCCTGGATAACCTCCACATGTCGAATGTCCGAAATCTTCATAAATTCCCAGTTTTAGACCTTTGCCATGAACCTACATAATAAGTGAAATAACGAAATGACAAACAACTTTCAAATGTAAACTTTATACAAATCATTGTCGGGTATCTAAATGAAATTAGAAGTACCTGCGTAATAAATGAGTCAAGCATTCGCGCTTTCGCTTCTATCGATATACATGTAGTCATGTTATTAGGGACCAGGTATGGACAATTTCAGGGCCATGGGGTGGGGGTGTTGGTGGTGTTAATAAGCTAGATATGTCAACAAATTGGGTGGAATTTGCTGTATAATCAAGATGGTATGAAAACATCTTCTGACGGCCATTGAATATAATCCTGACTGTTAATTATACGTCTAATCTGTTTAAGACTTACATAATCAGCTAAAGCCTTCATTCCACTAGGAAATCTGTCTGGATCTGGGACAAGTCGCCCATCTGGACCACGTGTTTCCGTGGGCCAGCAATCATCAATGCAAACATATTCATAACCGACATCTTTATATCCATCAGCTACTATATGATCTGCCATCGCTTTGATCAAGTTCTCACTAAAATAAGAAAATAAACGATTCTATTAGTGGGTATAATAGGGTTTCACGAAACCGGAATCTGGAGTATACGTGCCCTATAATGTATTGTATTCGAATATTATACAGTCAATGAGTAAAATTAAAAGTATACAGACTATCCTATTTAAGTTCGGTTAAACAGTTTATTTCACCTGCTTTTAAATGTCCCCCTTTCTCACAAGTCTGTGTACTATGCACTGCACTTAATCTTCGGAACATATAAAACGTGTACACGCCACTGATCAGAAGGGTCCAAAACATACCGTTTATATTAAATTGGGAGTAGGGACTATGTTTCAGTTTTATTACTTGTGTTCGACCAGAAAGTACTATAACGAGAATGTACGAATTTGGTTATATATAAAGGGCCTAAAACAAGATTCTCATAACTTACCGAACACGTTCTAAAAATTCATAAATCGGAAATGTTAATTGTCAATCATTAAGGATATCCATTAATTAATTGGTTATTGGATAATATTGGATGTTTTTGATAAAGGTGATCGTCATGGGAATGTATATGTTTTGTTCACTTACTGTTCAAAAGATAGTTGAAACGATCTCTTGAACAGCAAGTGAACAAAATTTGGCGTGGCGCATTGGGGTCGTGATAGTTTTAAGATATTAAACATATTTAAAAAACGATAAAAGGCAATACCTAATGCAATGATCCGGGTCATTTGTACAATCAGTATTACACCTGAACCTCTCCCATGTCAACCATCCCATCGGTGGTGTTAAAGCCAAGCCATTATTTACAGCATCAACGTAGACGAATGCAAACACCAAAAATGCGGTTAATACGAGAAATTCCTAAAATCAAAAAGATAGCACTTTAGTTTAATGCACATTGTAATGCAAAACAAACAATGTCTTCAATAATATATCAACGTTAAAGAAATCTGGAGATGTTACTGAAATCTGATATGGCACCAAATATTCTGGAAACTATAAACATACGTGTACTCATCATTATGGACCACCAATAGATGTGCTATATAACTTATTTCAAGGCAGCAGTTTTGCAATCCGAGGTGGATAGCCTTTTGGGGTATTTTTAAAGGGGGGTTCACAATCCCACTATGTTTAATGATAACCATATATAATGCACAGGAAAGGAGTTTATTAAAATGACCAAATTATATGGACAAGTTTTAATCACACGTATATTCTTCCAATATCCAGAAGGGGTTATGCTTGTATTTGATTAACAATGGAAGACAGTCTAACATACAAACTACTGCTGGGCTCTTTGAATAAGGATAATTTCAAGAAATTAATTGAAATGGGTTTTAACGGCCTACTGTTCAGGGGCCTATTTCACAAAATTTTAACTAAGATAAGATCTGAATTTTAGTTATTTGATTGGACAATATAAGAATGATTTTAGTTCTTAGCCAATCAAAATTGAAGTTTCTGCTAAAATTTGGATTTTATCTTTAGTTAAAATTTCGTGAAACAGGGCCCTGGTCCTACTGGGCTAATGACAACTGGCATGGATATTTGATGGATATTTTGTCGCCGGGGGCGGCGCTATGACCTACTCTTTTTTCGAATTCGAACTATCAAGAGTTCTGTTACGTGCATGCTAATGTGGACACTGGATCTTGGGTTTTCGTCCCATCTGAATAACAAGTTCTGTCGGGTCAGGCCCTCCATCCTACACCACTGACAAGGGGGAAGCACGCCGGAACACCAGGTGAACTTTCTCGGCCAGCGCAGGGATTAAACACGGGACCTCAAGGTTAGCGAGACAACGTCATTCTCACTGAGCCACTGTGGCTCCCAATAATTCTAAGTATTATGCAGTTATGCATAAACTATATCACATTCTTGCTTTATGATAAAGAAATTAATTTCCAAGTTTGAAATATCGTGAATGTCTCCTGAACATTTTAATTTGACTTTGGTACCCCATATAATGATTGATATTTGAACGTCTTTACGAGTGGGTTGGGTTATTTTATGCGTAACTAAATTCTAATTGCAGAACCCGTGACTGGAACCACACGATTACAAAATATACATTGAAACAACGTTCACAAAAATCTAGTTTTAGGTTATAACAATAACTGTGCATACCTTTTTGTAAGCCATGTTCCTCTGCGAATACATTCTTGATAAATTTTACGTACTGATATATTTCTTTAAAGATTCAGTTATCGTTATCATCCAAGGTCCTATATCTACATAATATCTATCCATATCTATTTAATTTACACCGAAGATGAAGATAATTATAGTTTATCTGAACTCTTCTATAATCAAACAATAGGACAAAGCACTCAAAGCTGTAAATGAAATAAAATTGGGGTTTAACTTTCCTAGGGTGCTGAGTGGCACATTTTCCAACTGGCAAGGGCTCTTTCACGCTCTGTTCACAAGTAAAATGGTGGACCTGTTTTTCCCATGCCACCCGAACAACTAGACGCCTTTCCTTGTCTGGTACGTCGCCCTGCACTAATGAATGGCAAATGGAAACCAGACTGGACAAATTCGAGAAATGTTTGTGACCAACACCAGGATTGAACCCGGAATCTCCTGGTCATTCTGTCGGTGCCATACTCCACGAGTTACCGAGGTTTAATGTGATATCATGACACAGTGAAAAATGTATTATACGACAAACCATTTCAATAGAAGATTGTTGATTAGCATAAAATGACTCTAATAACATTCATATAGACTCCAAACTTGGGATGAATCGGTATAATCTGATATGTTATGAATCGCCTGGATATATAATACGGCCCGACCTATTTCGTGAATAATTTTACCGGTGGCAACCGGTCCCGAACTTATTTTAAATTTGTCATGGTGTAAGCAGGTGCCGCAGACGACCCGATATCCGGTTTCATTGCACATAGAACTCAACATTTAACCCTATTTGCAGATGTTTTTTTTTTAATTTTGAGCTTGAATAACATCAAATAGTGGCTTAACATACAACTTTTAACGGGTTTTCGACGGTGTCGAGTCAAAATATGGCCCCAGAAATAAATAAATCCAGATTTTTTCAATTTTGAGCTTGAATAACACCAAATAGTGGCTTATAATACAACTTTTACGGTCGAGTCCAAATATGGCCTCAGTAATAATCTCTGAAAATCCAATATGGCGAAAATCCAATATCGTGGCAAAAATCGATACAACGTGATAATATGTATGTAATATGTTTTTTGTAGTTTTCGAGGGTGCTGATTAAGAATGTATGGCTAGAAATAGAACATTAACATCCAGTGTGGTTGTAATACCATATGGATCTACTGTTACATCTGACCAACGGTAATGTCAAGAATAAACTCTGTCTAATGAAATGTTTTACTCTTGTATTTCCAGACTGCGGCTAAATTAACGTAGAATGACCACGCGGAAGCCGACTACGACACGCTTCACAGCTCAGAAGCAGTTAGATTCTAGGCTGTACTTTGAAGAACCGGTTTTCCGAAAGGTGTTCTTCCTACTAAAACTGGTATAGTGGCAAAGGACAATGTTGCATTAATTCGCACAGAACTGCGTCAGGAACACTGGATTTTTGCAATGTATATACGATAAGAGTTCACAAAACAAATTTGATACAAACTAGAACAGGAAGTTGAAACGAGAAATACAATAAAGGAGTTGAAGAATTCATCCAAGAAGCAGACAATATCCTCGATATTTTCTCGGGGGGTGTTGCTTCGAGAAAACGAATAGAAAATGCTTATTGCGTTGCATTGGTTATCGAGGTCAGAAAATGGTCGATTTTAGCCGCCATATTGGATTTCACCATTGGATTTTCGAAGATTATTTATGGGGCGGTATTTGGATTTATTCAAGCTCATAATTGAAACAAAAATCTGCAAAGAGGGTTAAATTAGGGGTATATTTTCATAGGGTATGTACATGATGGTAGACTGGCTAGGGGAACAACTTTTCAATCTTTTTAATTTTTTTTTGTGCTGCATTCTCCATATTTTGAACAGGGATTTACTCAAAATTGTGATTAACCCCCTACCTATACTCGCTTGTTGCTTGCGCTCATTGTTATTACATTGTTGTGGACTTCACCAGTGACGGATCATGGCAAGGGCAACAAAGGCAAATCAGGGGGACCCTAAGGGCCCTGTGTCGCAGTCAACCAGCTCGTTTGAAAACAACAATCACAGTATGGTTTCGATAAAATGTGTAAAATTCCATTGCTTAGCTAATTGCAATTCAGAATACTTTCTACGCTTTTGCTCCTAAAATTAGAAAGTTGCAATTTTACATGGGTGAGCTACAAATGGATATGATCCTGGGCTTTGAGCAATCGACATGTCCAGGGTGGTATCAGGGAGTGGTATAAGGGAGATAACTACAATATTATTCATGGCGTGAATTTCTAATACAGTGGCAAAAGGAGAGAGAGAAGATCAAAGACTTTTTGATAAATTTTAATGGGGTTACATTTGTCGGTGCATATAATTCTTTTTCACATTCCAAGGTCGCTATTCTAGTCCTGCCTAATCAACATTTCATAAAATCTCTGCTGACATCAACCATCCAAAGCACAAAGGATGCCAGATTTACTATCTTTTAGTTACTTTGTCTCTCTATTTTATGCTATGCAGAAAAACAGCAACATATTTTTCAAACACAATAATGAACACATATCCAAGTGTAGTTCCTTTAGGAACTGTCTGTGATAGAATGATAACCACTGACAGTTCCTATCGCCTGCTATATAGCTGCAATATGAAACTACCGCTCTTCCCCACCTCTGTTCTCAGGCTATTTTGAAACACTTATCTTCTATTTTTCAGCGTGAATGTTTATTTTTCGCAAAAGGAATCATTTCTCTTCTAGTCATATCGGACACAAATTTATTATAATTCAACACAATGTTCAATTAGAATTTAGCGATTAAATAAACATGCAATCTGCGCATGTTCGGGTCTTGTAATGGTTGTTCAGTTCAAATGTATTTTGTGTATGTTTTCAATCACAGAATTCTTCTTGAAAATAGTGGTCAGTTACTATGACTGTGTCATCTGTGGCAAGAAATGATTCCTTTTGGCAAACAAAGAAGAATCTGGGTGAAAAATAGTCGGTAAGGATTCAAAAATAGCCTTAGACCAGAGGTTGGGATGAGCGTTATTTTCATATTGCAGCAATATAGCAAGCGATAGGAACTGTCAATAATTCGCTTGCACGTAGGGGTCTTTAGCAGTGGTAGGAAACTGGAGTGCCCGCAGGAAACCCACGAGATTGAGAAGGCGCCCCTATCTCCATGCCAGAATGCTTTCTCGATGTACTGGTAAGAATAGCTGCATATTCAATTTCAGTGTAAAATTAGGGGGTCTGGTTTTGTCCCCCACCCCCCCATCAAGCCTCCAATCTATAATTAAAGTTTTTCCAGCTTTAAATGTGTCTGTCCATTGGAAGTTAATCATGTCCTTTTCGTCTCACTTCTCAGTATTATTTGATTCACAAAAAGAACTAAAAAAAAAAAGCCAGTTTGGAAAGTTGAAATGAGAAAAAATAGATTGTAAAGAAATGGTGTTTTTATTGTCCAAGTTTTCTCTCAGTTTAACTAATCATTATACATAATGTCAAACTATGTTCAACATTATCATGAACACTCAAATCTATGGATTGGCTATTAATAATAAGTAGTCTACACAAACAAGCATTTAGATAAATAGAAGATATGTCATACACAGAATGCCTTAAACAGGATTCAGTCATTACTAAGTTTTATTAAAATCAGATTAAAAATTACTAAAATTTATATGAATATCTTTAAATAAACTAAAATTGATCATTAAACTCAAAAGATCATATTCTCAAAAACTTATAACTGTAACAATGTGATAATTGAAGATATATTGCATGCACATTATGTGACAAGTTTTTAAGAATCATGATCCTGATTGAACTGAAATCACAGATGATTAAATCTAAGAATAATAAACTTGTATATCATTAACATTTAACTTACTTATGAATTAAAATTTTTTTTTAAATCTTACACATGCAATCTTAAATTTAGAAAGAACACAGAACGAATATAAATAAATAACATTTAATTTTAATATCGAAATTCTTTTCACTTAAAAAGTATATAAAATTCATATGATAAATCATATCTAGACATAGCAACATAATTTTTCCTATGACTATGAATAAAAAGTTCAGAACCTGTTACACACATGTACTTCAAGTTTGGTCTATATGCACCACTGGTACTCTGACTGAAGCATTACTAAGTTATACCATATATAGTGTTAGTGTACATGATTGCAGATAGAAGGCTAAAAGTATGAGCCAGGCATACAAATTGAGCCGATGTCAAGAAAATTGAGGTATATCATAGTATGAGTGGTGCACATAGCCACATTGTGTCATAATGTGAACTCCAGTTGAATATAAGCACTGTGGCCAATTTGAATCATGATTTAATGAAAGGGAACTTGGACCGATTTATATTATCAAATGAAGGAAAAAACAATATCTACAATATGTTGATGAAATAAAATGATATTAAAAGTATGACTTGTGATCTATATTAGAGAATACAATTATCTAACCATTACATATTTTGATTATAATTTTATTGGAAACTGCAAATCTGGAACATAATTTTTTTAAGTTTTTCGTTATTAAAAGGATTTAGGCTTAACAAATTATTTTCTGATACAAGTTCCCATTTGCAGATTTAAATTGTTACGAAATCCGACAACAAAATATACCTCTAATCTTTTATTTCTTTGAAACAATTTCATTAAAGTTCATGATATATAAGAAGTCAATCAATTAGAAAAACTAACATATAGAGGTAAATATTTAACTGAACACAAGCAATATGTCCACATATTTACAGCCAAATTTCAATAGAAAAAATACTTTTAATACATTCCAATACACCAAACATTTTACTGCCATTCTTGTCGCTTAAAAGTCCATCCCAAAGTGCACATATATTTTGGCATCAATACAAGTATGTGGCTTCTATTGTTCATTGGAGACATGGTTAATTTAAGTCTTCTAGCAAATTTTAACATAAAGCATAAATCATTATTCAGCTGCCTTCACAGTTCTACAATTCAACTTACATCTCAACAGTTTAAAATTCAAATCCCATTAAAATTTTGTTAAAAATTGTAATCAACTAACATACAAAAATAAAACATACAATAAAATGTAAATTGTACATTAGAACTAACACTTAACAATGATCGTCAAATTGGCCAAACTTTAAGAGAATCCAGTTCATCTTAAAATATATAAATCGATTTGTACAATGTTCAAGTTATGGGTATATATTGAACAATATCAATAAAATTTCTGAAGGATGAAATTGCCAAATCAATGATTCCCAAATTTTTAAAGTTCAACTTTTTAAAATATTTGAAAACATTCAAACAACAAAAATGGTACATGTATATTAGAATACAAAATGGCTGCCCATGACAGTATTCTTGACAATATTACAATGTTAATGAGATTTGTCAGCAGACAATATTATGAACTGATTCTACAAAAATGTTCAAAATGAGATGTTACAAATTTATGCATCATTTTTTTCTTCTTCTTTTGTGTCGCTTTCTTCTTTTCTTTTCAAAAATTCTTTACCTTCTTTAGCTGTTTTTTGCATTGTACCCGCTCTTTTAACTGCTGGCTTGGCAGGGCGAGGACTTGGTTTATTACCAGAACGTGTTCGTCGACCTTCAGTTACATCTATTTCAGTGTCGGGAAACAATGTTTTAGCTAAAATGTATAAAATATTTTTAAAAACAGCATTTTCGTTAAGTCATCAAGTCAATATAAGCAATCAATTGCTTCTGATGATTTTCATGAGCTTTTAAGGGACAAAAGTTGAAATATTAGACTGTGAGAAGATATCTATAACTAACAATTAATAAAAAGAACTGTCACGAGACAAGATAAAAATTTAGAAAAACTGTGCATTCGCTTGATTTTATTTCTACTCTAAATAATAAAACCATGGTAATGCACCAACTTTTTCTAGGTGTCATGTTTTCTCTTATCTAGTGACAGTCTATTCTTTGTATGAATTGTCAGATATCTTCTCAGTCTCTTTTAATAACTACTTGTCTTCAAAAGAATTATTAGTGAGCTGATATATATATATGGATAACTTGTGTTTTCCATTTTTTGTGCCACTTCTCGTTCCTTCAAATCTTCATCTACCTTAGCCATGATGTTTGTTTTAAAATTATATCTGTAATATGTTTAACCAGTTCTATCATCTATGTCATGTGATAATGGCTGACACCAACATTGCCCATTAAGACCGCAAAACACCATTCCAAAGCTCCACAAGAAAGATTGTCTCAAATAAATTTGGGACCTACATATGGTTCAATTTTACATCAATAACTCGCTTGCACGTTGGGGGAACCTGAGAACCCGGAGAAAAGCCATGAGGGAAATCAAACCATGACAGTTGGCTCAATGACAGACATATGGTCACCAACTCCCCTGTGCCTAATGAAGCCAGAGGAAGCAAAATGAAATGGAGTTAAACGTCCTACACTGACTGGGCCAATGAGAGGGAACTTTAGCCAAGGGATCTTTTACATGCACCCTCTGTCCTGCAACACTGACATGGGGGAACCATAATGGATAATCCTACTGATCTTTCCGGTCAACACAATATCGAAAATGGAACCTCAGGGTTAACGACCCAGCCTCTTACTCACTGAGCCACCTCTTTATAAAGCTGTTTACAATTGATTTAAATGTCTGATAAGCTCTCTACTATTTAGTCTACATACCTTCTTGGACAGCTTTAGCTATAGTACCCTCTCTTTTTGGTTGTGGTTTGTCAGATTTTCTTTTCGTTTCTTGCCTAGTATCTCCTAATTTCTCACCACCTACTAACGCCTTTCCTTCCTGAAACACATTGTGTTATTTCATTTATTACAATAAAAATAAAGGACAGGATACCTTTCATGCTGCACAGTTGAAATAAATGTAACTAACGGTACATGTAAATTAGTTCAGCTCTGAACGTCGGTCTCATTACACTCACCCTGAACGTTCAGGGACTGGCCCATTCAATCAATGTCGAAAATAATTTGACCCCCAATTTTACTGGGCAACTTTTCACTGCTAAACGATGGGTGTCACTCCGTGTGGACGCGTGTACAGTGTAAAGGAACATCTCAGTGAGAAAATAAGACCTTGCTCATTTCGCTAGAGTCAGTATGAGCATCACAACACGCTGTGTCATGGTGGCGAAAGGATAGACTGATAGGAGGGGACGCATTTTAAACAGCGTGTTGTTTCGCTCATACTGAGTCTAGCGAGGTAAGCAAGGTCTTATTTTGTCACTAAGATGTTCCTTTACATTGTACAGACGTCCACACGGATTGACACTCCGATGTTTTGCAGTGAAAAGTTGCCCAGTAAAATTGACTGGGGTTCAAATTATTTTCGACATTGATTGAATAGGCCAGTCCCTGAACGGTCAGGGTGAGTGTAATGAGACCGACGTTCAGAGCTGAACTACATGTAAATATGCTTATAGAAAGCAATGGATAAATGTTATGTCTACTGCTTTTAAAGATACATTCTGGGAGATTAGATAAAGAGCTGGCAGTTCTGACTATAGTTAAAAAGTAAATAATGTGAAGGGAATTTGCTGAAAATTTAAACCAAATTGATTATTACTTGAGTCGGTACAATAAAAAACAGATTCTAATCCAGTAAATATCGTAGGCTAGTGATGAGAGTTGATTGTCTATATAAGTTAATTAATGCCTGATTAGTACTTTAGATAACGAGAGAGAGAGAAATGGGGCTTAACGTCCACTCGACACAAACTAGGTCATTTCGGGACTAACATATGGTTTAATTTTATTTCAATAATTCGCTTGTGCGTAGGGGTCTTTAGCAGTGGGAGGAAACCCGAGAACCAGGAGAAAACTCACGAGACTGGACAGGCGACCCTACTCCTTGTCACGTACAACCGAGATTTTTAAACCAGGCAATCCAACACCCCACTTTAGATAACATTGATGTACTGAAACCTTACACCAGAGCTTAATCCCTCACACTCAATTGGAATAACAGCACTGACAAATCAATCTGCTTATCTTACTTAACCAAAGGAAAAAAATCTCAGCATGGAACTGTCAAAGACACTCACCTTTATGCAACAAACACCTACACCAAGTTTGAACATTCTGCTGTGATGAAAAGTTTTCCTACGACGCATTCTAACTGCTAAGGGTTATATTTTTTGATCACCAACATGTACACATGACCTCCATGGGATTTTTACCCATTCAAAGTCAAGGACAAGAGGAAAAAATACCAAAAGAAATACAATTGTTTACCTTAGCTGTTGCCACCATTGTTCCATCTTTTGCTAATTTGGGTTTTTTAGCTGGAGGATCCTCCTTAGTTTCTTTCTGAATGGCTTCTATTTTTTTCTGTTGACCTCTAGTGGCTGCATCAGCATCCGGTTTACCCCCTAAACTATCAAGTACAGCTTCCCCTTCCTATAATAGAGAACATTTAAATGATTTCGACCCTTTGCAATGGCATTATTGAATTGTACTTTTACATAGTATCAAAAGAATTCTGCCTCTGTGTGGGAAATGAATTGTTGGGAAAGATACAGATGAAAAATGAGGTGCCAGGCATTAAGGTTATTATTTAATCCTTTTCACATTTACAACACACTAAAAACTGATCAAGGGCAACAATGCAAGAATTAATCATCAGAAATAATTAAAATTTGATTTCTCCCAAGCCTTTATTGTAATTATTTGAAATCAATGAAAATCGATAATTATTCTTCAACTCCTTAACATAAATCAAATAATGTGTATAAATTTGCCTGCTAGGGAGTCCACAAGGAATTAAAGATCAACAGACGGACAGTGTTGACTAGATACAACATATATATGTAGGCATATAAAGACCAATATACCTTGGCTGTGACTGCCATAGTTCCGTCTCTGGGAAGTCCTGGTTTGTCAGCGCTAGAATTTCCAACATCTGAAATCAATCCTTGTGCTGCCAATAATCTGTTACATCCTTCTTTTTTAAGCAAGTCTATACCCTCCTGTAAATATATATACTTTATTGGGTTAATCAAATTCAGTACACATGATCAACATATTAATGAAAACCGTTAGGAAATAATTTATGTAGGATACTCCAAATATTTGCTCAATGACTTGACTAGAATACAATACTCCACGCTGTTAATTTGACAAGCAGCCTATTTGAACTAAATGAAGAATTAGTTTGATGTATATATTTCAATTCCACACAATTCATTTTATAAAGATTCTTTAAAAGAACATGTCATGTAAGCTATTGGCTATTCAGAGACAAAAGCATTCTGGCTTCATACACTATACAATCTTTATGAAAAATGTGTGATTTTTCTCTGCATGCCTTTTCTATTGGGAGCAACATGATGCCAGTGGACACACCTATGTAAACAAAGCTATAAATTCAATGCTTGTGGATTTATTGTGATACATTTGAGCTTGGTGTCAAATCATTATTTCAAAAAATATTGTGAAGAATGTAAAATAGACAAATATATGTATATCATTGAAATAATCTGTAAAAAATTCTTAATGAGTGAAAGACTTTCATTTGATTTAAGAACTCCTATGCATACATTTAGTATATATGCATATCTATAGGCCTAGTAGCCATCCATAGGCTTAATTATAAGTAATACAATAATGAAGAAGCACATTTCCTTGTTCTAGACACTCATGTTAAAATACTTCAAAATCACTGATGTCACTCAACACAACAAAGTTATACGAGCACAATGGAGCCTAGCCATTTGTATTCTAAGACGTGTCAATGATCGGTTAGATCACAGGATGCAAGATGCTACATGAGCGGCTTTATAAGTTTGTGACCTTGCTTGAAAATTAGTCGCCATTTTGGATGGAAAATTCGATCAAATAATCAGGCTATTTTTACCAATATGGTGGTAAAATTAAGGACATTTTGTCCAATATATCTTAAGATGATAGCATATGCTCCCTTACAATGTGTTATTTGCGTCTTATTTTGGCATAATTACGCAGCTATTAACATAAATAGGTCAGTCCTATCCTCTTCCATAGAAAAATAAATGGCTTCCCAAAAATTTGTATCCCTATGTTCAGGATTAAATTTTGCGATAAATACACAAGGAAATTTTTCGTACCTTTGCAGTCACTTGCATTGTTCCATCGCGCGTTAAAGTAGCCTTTGCATCGGTCATTTTGTTGTTTATTTTTGCAGGTAGCTGTAGCCGACAATAGGGTGGTTTCTGCCAGGTTTACACGAGGTTCACCGCTAGGTTCCGAGAACGCGTGGTCACGTGGTGGGCAACCACGAAGCTGATTGGTTACCGACATCGAGTCTAAACCGGAAGCGCGAAAGTAAAAACAAAAACAAACAGGTGCTTGTTGTGAAAGTTGTTAAAATTGATTCAGCATTTCAAAGAACAAAGACGTGCTTAATTAACGATTGTTAATTGATTCCCCCAAAGCAGATTAAGAGAGTACACGTGGTGTAAGTTATGCAATAGGTGGTGGTGACCATATATTTGTCATAAGACTAATAATAAAGTAAGTTTATCATGTCAATTTTGAAACTTAAGGCCAAAAAGTACAGGCTCAAAGTTTCTTCTTAATCCTTATTTAGTTATTTTGATTATAAATTTAATATTGAATAGGCCAATTTACAATTTTCAGCACAGTAATTGATGTTAATTACAAGTATATGAAACAGCAGACTGAAATTCCTGACCGTATTGCATAACGATGAATGTGATACTGGTGGAGTGGTGGTGCATGGTCATATATCATTCCCTAAAAAAGTGTCAAAAAGATATTAATTACGTATAAGTTTCAGAAACGATATAATACACCTATATCAATTCTGTTAGCTACATATATTGCAGAATATATATAATGAAACCTACCTAGTTCTATTTTAATTCTAAAACTGGGGTACAATTTTATGGATTATTATTATTATTCATCTTCTATAGCGCTTCATTATATCCGGTGATATTTCTAAGCGCTTAACAAATGTCACATCACAGATCGTAATAATATTTAAACAAGTGTGTTTTTTTAACTCCGATTTGAATTTAACAAAAGTTGAGCTTTCTCTAATTTATCTTGGTAGCTTATTCCACATATGGGCACCATTTATAGGGAAAGATAATTTTCCTCTGAGTCTCTTGTAAACAGGTACAGATAATAAAGTAGTATCTGTGGGCGAACGAAGATTCGGTCTTTCCTGTTTGTAGAATGTGAATAATTGTTTCATGTAGGAGGGAGCAGTATCCGAAAACAAAACTTTATAGACATTTGATAGCACTTTAAAATCGATTCGGGCTTTCACAGGCAGCCAATGAAGATTTTTAAGAGTTTCTGGTACATGATCTCTAGAAGATGACTTGGCAACTAGTCGAGCACAGTTATTTTGTACAACTTGAAGGCGGTTGAGGGAGAAATCTGGAACGCCAGCTAGGAGTCCATTTCCATAGTCCAACTGAGATATGACCAGGGCTAATACAACTCTAGCACATGAGTCTTTAGTAAGATATCTCCTGATACACATAGTATTGTTAACCAGTGGGATGAGAGACATTGTTTTATCCATGATGAAACCACGATTTCGTGCTTTACATGATGGTGAGATTTCAGTATCGCCGATGTTTAGCTTTTGTGAAAAGTTGAAACTGTTCAGTTTTGATCTTGGTAGTATCATCAGGAATGCTGTCTTCTCATCGTTCAGCTTTAATTTGTTTTGATTCATCCATGTCCGAATATCACTGATACAGGATTCTAGCTTCTTTAGGGCACTGTGTATTGACATCTGGTCAGAAGGAATGAATGTGTTATACAATTGCGTATCATCGGCTAAACCATGATAGCTGATACCATGCCTGTGAATAATTTTACCAAGTGGAAGAACATACAGTAAGAAAAGAAGTGGACGACCTAGTACCGATCCCTGTGGGACTCCAATGGACAGCGGTTTAGATACAGAATTGCTGCTATGAATATGGACACATTGGCTTCTGTCAGTTAGATAAGACTTCAACCAATCCAGTGCCGATCCTTTGATTCCCACCGATAACTGCAGTCGATTGAACAGAATGCTATGGTCGATGGTATCAAATGCTGCACTTAGATCAAGAAGTATAAGGTTGATGCCAAGGTTGCTGTCCAATGCTGCATCAATATCAGCTTTTACCTTCAAGAGTGCTGTCTCTGTGCTGTGTCCTTCTTTATAAGCTGACTGCAGTGGTTCATGAAGATCGTTAGCTTGCAGATAATTAGTGATTTGTCTGGCTATCACCCTATCAAGCACCTTTCCGATAAACTCAAGGTTTGAGACAGGTCGATAGTTCTTGAGGATCTCACAATCAAGCGATGGCTTCTTCAAAAGGGCAGTTTTTAATGAAGTCGGCACACAGCTTTTGGCAATTGTAGAATTTATGATAACAGTGATGAAAGGAAGGAGTGCATCCAATACTGGTTTGGACTTCAGAAGCCATGTTGGAAGGGGATCTAGGCTACAGGAAGTTGACTTGCTCTTACCAATGATGGATCGGACATGTTCTTCTGAAACTGGGGCAAACTCAAACAAACGGCTTGGTACATGATGTTCTTCAAACGCATTTAACCCACTGCTGGTATTGTCAAGAATACGTCTGATATCACTGACTTTGTTATGAAAGAAGTCACTGAAACGTTCAGCTAGCACAACATCGGAATTAGACTTTGGTAATTTCTTCTGATTTTCAGAGATAAGTTTATCGATAACATTAAAAAGGTCTTTAGAATCTGTTGCAGAGAGTTTGTTTTTATAAAAAGTTGTCTTAGCGTCCGAAATCAATTTTATTACCCTCTTGGATTGTGATTGGAATAGTTGTCTATCAACTTCAAGACCTGTTTTTACATACTTTCTTTCTGCTTTTCTTCTGAGAATTCTTTCAAAGTGAATTACATCAGTATACCAAGGATTTGGATTGTTGCCTTTACTTTTGCGGGACTTTACAGGAGCAAATACATCAAGTGTCGACTCAATGACCTGAGAATACCGATGCAGTAGAGTTAGGGGATCATCAGAATCAATACATTTCACAGCCTCTTTGATAGACAACGCAAACTTCTCGACATCAATATCTTTCAGTTTTCTACTCATAATTTCTTTCTCCACAGACCATGCGCTTTCAAGGTTTATGTCACATACTATTGGGTAGTGATCTGACAATAAATCTGTAGTTACTTCAAGGGTATTGATAAGTTTGCTGTTTTGTTCAGAGATAACAAAGTCAAGAATATGTCCACGTTTGTGTGATTTAGTCTTCACATACACAAATTACTGAGTTTAATGTAAGCGACAGGTATGTGATAAGTAGACAAATATATATACAAAATATGCAACAAAATGACCATCAAATACATGTACAATTAAAACTTGACACTTTTGATTAAGGGGCCATTACAACTAAACCTACACAACGGAAACTCTTACAGGGATTTAAAATGGGGGAAATCCTATTATGTATAAAGATCTATGTATTAACACTTTTATGGGAAATAATTAACCTGAGCTATGGATAAACAATCATTTAAAGAGAAGTGTGAATGTATCATGGGAGTATGAGTGAACAAGAGTGTTCCCTGATACAGGGGAAAAGAAAACAAAAAAAATATATGAATTCAATAAACAGAAAATCATAAAAGATAAAACCTATTGTTAGACTGTAAAACTTGATAAGCACTGAAATGTATTAATTCTGAAAGCTGAAAATCATGAGAGATGAAACCTGTTATTAGAGTATAAACCTGGACAAGGGAAACCGTTATTTTATTTATTCAATACACTGAAAGTCAATAAATGTGAAATATATTATTAGACTGTAAAATTGGATAAGTACTGAAAATCAAGATACGTAAGAAATGGTATAATCAGACTGTAAAAACTGCCTAAGCACTGAAATAGAACTAAAGTATTAAAATCAATGTATATATTTGCCTACTAATCACATACATGTACCTGTATCATTTCGAAACCACACCAGTTGACTCGCCAGTTGACTCAAAGACTGGCTTTATGATACAGCACGCATGTGCTAACCATTCAGCCACACCCCCCCCCCAAACAGGTAACAACTTACCTAGCTATACTCATGTTCAGTTTTAATTAACTTTGAGGAAGTGTTCTGGAATAATTGGTATGTGTATAGCACAAAGATGGCAAAAGCATTTGAAAGTTTTTTGTCCAAGCTTTATAAACTATGTACCGTATGCCTACATCTATATTCTGTTATTATACTCACTCGGTATAGTGACCTTTTTTTTTCTGAAATAATCAGTATTGGGCTAAAAATGGTCCCAATTTAAAGATACATTATTGGAGATAAGATAGAGAGTTGGCAGTTCTCACTATAATAGTTAAAAACTAGATAGTGTAAAGGTAATTTGCAGAAAATTTCAGTCAAATTGATCCACTATGAACCGAGAACGAAGCGTGTGAAATTCCGCCTAACCTCGGTCATCATTACTAAAATCATTAATACAAACAGCATAGTCTCGGGTATCCAGATCTTAAATTTAATTTCAATGGCTGTTCAGCGGCATATATACATGTATAGGAATCTAATCCAGCTTACATCGAAGGCTAGCCTTGACACCCAGAGTTTATTATGGTCTGGATAAGTTAATTAATGTCTAATTGATAATTTAGATAACATTTCAGGCCTAAAGAAAGACTCGTAATAGGCAGATTTTGTTCTTGCATAATGCATGTTGAAGGGTTATCAATTATACTGATGTTATAGAGTTATTCAGTTATTGAGCTGATATTTGATTGTTGATGTAAGGATATTATTCTAAATGTACTCCCACTCAGTCTACAGGCATGAGTCAGCAGACACCCATGTGAACTGTTAAATTGAGAGACCTAATTCTAAAAGTTTCCTTAACATGTTTAGAAAGAAATGGTATTGTATTGGCCACAATTTCCCAAACATATTGTAAAATCATTCAGATAGCAATTTTAAAAAGGTAAATAATGAAGTTTCAATTCAACATACATGTACACATGTACCAATTGAAATATGTCACAGGTGGAAAACTCATGGTATGCAATCCTTTGGAAAAACTGACAAGAAACTGTATCATCAATCTGATTCTAGTAAGCTAACCAAGTAATAGTTGTCAAAATAGCCTTGTACATGTATACATGTAGACAAGGTCAAGGGAAAGAGTAATTGGAGTAAGAAAGTACAATGAAATTTTTTAAATCTGTTTCAATGCACATTTCAATTGTTACATTTATAATGTTATCAGCAAGTAAGCCTTTAAACAGGTAATCCTGTTTGAACTGGTAATAGAGAGAGAGAAATGGAGTTTAAAGTCCACTTGACACAAGCTAGGTCATTTTGGGACTAACATATGGTTTCAATGTTATTTCAATAATTCGCTTGCGCGTTGGGGTCTTTAGCAGTGGGAGGAAACCGGAGTGCTCGGAGGAAACCCACAAGGTTGAGAAGGCGCCCCTATCTCCATGCCACATATGCTCACACCAGAGATCGAAACCACAGCCGCAAGCCAGAGGTGACCGGCTAGCTAGAGGTCGAAGCGCGGCACTCTAGACCACTAGGCCATCCCAACCCCCACTAACTGGTAATAACTATGAACATATACTCTTAGAGTCACTGCATAAAACAGATGGCATTGAAAATTCAGTAGGTTCACCAGTTACTATTTGTCTAGTTTTGAGAAATACTTTCTGTTTAAACAGGCATTATGCAAGAGCTAAATCTGCCTATTGCAGGTCTTTCTTTAGGCCTTAAATGTTATATAAGAACTATTAATTAGATATTTAATAATATGAAAAGACCATAATCAACTTTTGACACAATCTGATGGGTCTGATTTTAAACAGATTGGAATACGATCTGTAGTTCAACCACAGTTATGATTAACTGTCAAAATGGATAATCGAGTCTTTGTTTATTATCGTAACAATGGTAATAATGACAATTGAGGCTACAGTGTTATTGAAATGAGAATTTCTCGACTCAAGAGTGAAGTAATATGACTGAAATGTTCAACATTTTTCCTTTACATTTTCTACTTTTTTAATAGCGAAAACTTCAGCTCTTTATCTAATCTTCCATAATGCGTCTTTAAACGAGCAAAATGGCTATTTCTTGGCAACTACAAATGAACACAAATAGGTTGCAACACATAAATAATGTAATTTGAATGTATATAAACTGATCTACATTCAGTGGCTTCTGTTTTTACTATAATTTCTAATCAGTTATGTTCAGCATATTACTCAAAAAGTCTCAACTAAATGGTAGTCTTTGGTGTCTGGTTATTCCACTCTACTCCGATAGTCTTCCCTTGTGGCATATGTTCAGCCACGTTTATCTGGTCACTTCATTTCAAATAGCACTTGAAATTGTTGATTTAAATTGACCAGTAAGTCATTTTTGTTATATAGAAGAATGTGGATGATACTGAGTTAAATAAAAACTTGGCTACTTTAAGTTGTCAGAACATAATATTAAAGATACATTATGGGACAGGGAAATTAGATAAAGAGCTGGTAATTAGGGTTTCACACTGCGTAGCTTGTGTGAAACACTATTGTTTTTGTTAAAATTATTAGGGTTTCACACTGCGTAGCTTGTGTGAAACACTATTGTTTTTGTTAAAATTATTATTCTTATTATTATTATTAGGCTTTCAGACTTTCGTCTGAAAGCCTATTGAGATTACTAAAATTATTATTAGGCTTTCAGACTTTCGTCTGAAAGACTATTGTTTTTACTAAAATTATTATTATTATTAGGCTTTCAGACTTTCGTCTGAAAGACTATTGTTTTTACTAAAATTATTATTATTAGGCTTTCAGACTTTCGTCTGAAAGACTATTGTTTTTACTAAAATTATTATTATTATTATTATTATTATTATTATTATTTTTTACCGCGGGAGCCTATTTCTCCATGATCGAAAACAGATATCGATCTGGAACCAACATTTCTATCGGGAAAACATGTGGTGGCTACTTGATAAACTATTTTTCAAACTTCTGCGCATACCGGAAGTGGCCGAACTTTGTACGTCGTCTAATATTTGAAAATAGGCCATAGTTTCGTCAATTCTTTACGCATTTTAAAACAGATGACATTTTCGGGAACTCTGAACCTTTTGCGAGATAATGGCTATCTCACATTTTTCAATTTCGAATATTCGTCTATGACTTCTATCGTTCGAAAATTGAAAAGACGTTGTTTATGAGACAATTTTTGTTATTTTTCAAAATTTGCAAATTTGACCTACGTTTTTGGATTTCTGAGGTCCAAGCGATTCCAGTAATATAAGATTCATTCAGAGTTATCGCCCTTTATTTTTCGAATTTTTTCGAATTTTCTGCCCATTTTATGCCCCTTATATTTTTTGGAAAGGATAAAACGATATTTCTGAAACCTCTGGAACATAAAGCCATATAGTCAGACATCCGGATAAAGCAATTTCAACAACGATCCGTAAACCGGAAGTAGTCGAAATAATGTCTGATTTTTTGAAAAAAACTCAAAAAATGGGGGCTTTGGGAAAAACGTGATTTCTTCGTCCGATATCAACCGATCAAATGGATTAAGGTATCGTTTGTTTACATCGGAATTGGAGTATCGTATGATACCGACTTCATACAGATACGATGATCCAGAAGTAAAATATGACACGCTGAAAATCAAGCATTTTTTGTTTTGGAGCGTTTTTGGACGCCTTTATCTCGAAAACTGCTCCAGCGATTTTTCTTAAACTTTATCTATCGATGGTCCTTCCGGTAGTCTTTAGCATGGATCCATCCATTAAGACCTTCATATAATTGGAATAAGACAAAAAAGGGACTGAAAATTGAAAAAAGTCCAAAAATCGTGAAATTTTGGAAAATGCTCTACTATTTTTTTATTTTAAGAGATTTTCAAAAAAAAAATATATATTTAAAAAGCTGACCCAATTACGATTCTAATGATGTATAATATGTATGCAGTTATTGAAATTTAATTTTCAATATTTTGACATTTTGACATTTTTAACACTTTTGAACATAGGATTTCTCAGAAGTATTTTATTTGATCGTATAGTGTCGTATATCGTTAGAGAGCCCTGTTCCCATGCAAACTCCAAAACTGGATGAGAAAACTACTCGACAATGATTCGTATACCGGAAGTAGTTCAAAAAACGAAGAAAAATGTAAAAAAGATAAAAAAAAAATTGGAGCTCTTGCCAAAAGATCGAATTCTCCGTCACATATTAGCGGACCAAAACAATTAAAGTGTCGTTGGATAGTTCCATTAATAGACGATCGTATAACATCTAAATAACACGAACTTGATTTTTAGGAAATAAATTATGGTACGCTGAAAACTAAGTATTTTCCGTTTTGGAGCATTCTGAGACGCCTTTTTCTCGAAAACGACGCCTACGATTTTTCTTAAACATTTTTTACTCAGAGTCCTATCGGTGGCCTAGCGTGTGCATCTAATAATAAAAGCGTTGCAATATTATAGGTGGTCCAAAAATGACCTCAATCTTTGAAAAAAGTTGAAAAATCATTAAATTATTGAAAATGCTCTTTTATTTATCTTTTTTTCGAAAATTACTCAATTAATGTTTCTGATATTTCTGGTATGGGAAGTTAAGTATCTAATCAACTTGTTAAAGCTATTCCGACAATGATCGAAAAACCGGAAGTAGTCGAAAATATCTCCGATATTTTGAATTTTTTTTACAATTTTACAGAAAACTTTTTTATTTATGAATATTTTTTGATGGTAGTTTACTCAGAGTTAAAGTATCACCCTACTTGAGCAGAAGTGAGAAAGAATTTTGTCTCAGTAATTTTCTTTAGTCGCCATTGGCTAATTTAGTTTTTCGTACCTAGATTAATTATTTATTGTTCGATTTGTATAAAACAAAGTGCATATGCTTCGTGACGTCAATTGTAATATTTTTTGTTACGGTGACATTTTTCTGCACGCAACGGAAGTGGCGTAATATTAACAAAAACTACAATTTTGAGAGTTAAGTACCACTTTTTGACAGCAAATATTATTTTTTTTCGAAAACTGATATAGCAAAAAGTATGCGCCCTGTAAAGGCGCATAAAATGTTTGGCTCAGATTCTTAAATTTCAATTTCATTTTCGGGCAATTTCGAATAAAATGTAAAAAAAAAGGTAAAATTCAGTTATTACAACCCATTCAACGTCTTTATATTTTGAACTATTTATTCGTAACTTTCATAAACTGGGAGCCATAATCCAGACGAAGAGAATGTATGCCAAAAATAATTTGTAATATGAGCAGTTGCCGAGAAATATGCAATTTTGCATGCATCACTTTTCAAGTTATTTTGCCTATAAAAGAGTAAATTATTATCCGATTTTCAATATTTTTTTTTTATTCGATGCCTAATGCCAATTTGGACTAGGTTAAGCCAATTTTACAGTTTCACTCTTACCGGAAATGATGTCATTTTGGCAAAAACTGTATTTTTAACCTAAAAAACAAATATTTTATTCAAAAGAGTCTCTTATATAATATTTTTAAAATTATGATATTTGAATCCCATCAACGAATAGCATGAACCCATACGATCATACAGATACCACAAAAAAGTTTCTAACTTGTACGGTGGCCGAGAAATAGACGATTTTCTACAAGTCACTTTTCAAGCTTTTTGGTCTATAAAAGTGTCAATTATTATTCAATTTTCATACAATTTTCACCATGTGATGCCTTATGCGCTTTAGGATTGCAATGATCTGATTTAACATTTCCATTATCACCGGAAGTAATGTCATATTTGCAAAAACCGTATTTTTAGACTTCAAAACAAATATTTTATTCAAATGAGTCTGATTTGTAATGTTTATACAATTATGATATTTGATTCCAATCAACAAATAGATTAAACCCATACGGTCATATAAATATCAAAAAATGGTTTCTACTTTGTACAGTTGCCGAGAAATAGACGACTTTCTACACGTCACTTTTCAAGGTTTTTAGTCTATAAAAGTGGCAATTATTATTCGATTTACATAAAATTTTCACCATGTGATGCCTTATGCCATTTATGATTGCAATGATCTGATTTAACATTTCCATTATCACCGGAAGTAATGTCATATTTGCAAAAACCGTATTTTTAGACTTCCAAACAAAATTTTACTCCAAAATTAGATTTTGCGTGATCCGACTCAAGATGGCGTGTTCAATGACAAATATTACGGGACGCTGAAGATCTAGTATTTTCCTTTTTGGACTTTTATATGATATCAGAATGATACAAATTCGATGGTTAGGCAATAGATTATGAGATGCCGAAAATGTAGTATTTTCCTCTTTTTTTGAAGCCTTTTCGGACTCGTTTATCTCGAAAACTACTTCTATTTCACTTCTTAAACTTCTGTTACCCCGAGTCCTATCGGTCGTTTAGAGTATAAAGGTAAATTTAAAAGCATGGCAATGATATAAAGGACCCTGAAAGCCGATTCAGCACTGCTATGCAGGTCTAGTTATTATTATTATTATTTTTTACCGCGGGAGCCTATTTCTCCATGATCGAAAACAGATATCGATCTGGAACAAACTTTTCTATTGGGAAAACATGTGGTGGCTACTTGATAAACTATTTTTCAAACTTCTGCGCATACCGGAAGTGGCCGAACTTTGTATGTTGTCATGATATTGAAAATCGGCCATAATTTCGTCAATTCTTTACCCATTTTTAATCAAATGACATTTTCGGAAACCCTGAATCTTTTGCGAGATAATGGCTATCTCACATTTTTCAATTTCGAACATTCGTCTATGACTTCTATCGTTCGAAAATTGAAAAGACGTTGTTTATGAGACAATTTTTGTTATTTTTCAAAATTTGCAAATTTGACCTACATTTTTGGATTTCTGGGGTCCAAGCGATTCCAGTAATATAAGATTCATTCAGAGTTATCGCTCTTTATTTTTCGAATTTTTTCGAATTTTCTGCCCATTTTATGCCCCTTATATTTTTTGGAAAGGATAAAACGATATTTCTGAAACCTCTGGAACATAAAGCCATATAGTCAGACATCCGGATAAAGCAATTTCAACAACGATCCGTAAACCGGAAGTAGTCGAAATAATGTCTGATTTTTTGAAAAAAACTCAAAAAATGGGGGCTTTGGGAAAAACGTGATTTCTTCGTCCCATATCAACCGATCAAATGGATTAAGGTATCGTTTGTTTACATCGGAATTGGAGTATCGTATGATACCGACTTCATACAGATACGATGATCCAGAAGTAAAATATGACACGCTGAAAATCAAGCATTTTTTGTTTTGGAGCGTTTTTGGACGCCTTTATCTCGAAAACTGCTCCAGCGATTTTTCTTAAACTTTATCTATCGATGGTCCTTCCGGTAGTCTTTAGCATGGATCCATCCATTAAGACCTTCATATAATTGGAATAAGACAAAAAAGGGACTGAAAATTGAAAAAAGTCCAAAAATCGTGAAATTTTGGAAAATGCTCTGCTATTTTTTTATTTTAAGAGATTTTCAAAAAAAAAATATATATTTAAAAAGCTGACCCAATTACAATTCTAATGATGTATAATATGTATGCAGTTATTGAAATTTAATTTTCAATATTTTGACATTTTGACATTTTTAACACTTTTGAACATAGGATTTCTCAGAAGTATTTTATTTGATCGTATAGTGTCGTATATCGTTAGAGAGCCCTGTTCCCATGCAAACTCCAAAACTGGATGAGAAAACTACTCGACAATGATTCGTATACCGGAAGTAGTTCAAAAAACGAAGAAAAATGTAAAAAAGATGAAAAAAAAATTGGAGCTCTTGCCAAAAGATCGAATTCTCCGTCACATATTAGCGGACCAAAACAATTAAAGTGTCGTTGGATAGTTCCATTAATAGACGATCGTATAACATCTAAATAACACGAATTTGATTTTTAGGAAATAAATTATGGTACGCCGAAAACTACGTATTTTCCGTTTTGGAGCATTCTGAGACGCCTTTTTCTCGAAAACGACGCCTACGATTTTTCTTAAACATTTTTTACTCAGAGTCCTATCGGTGGCCTAGCGTGTGCATTTAATAATAAAAGCGTTGCAATATTATAGGCGGTCCAAAAATGACCTCAATCTTTGAAAAAAGTTGAAAAATCATTAAATTATTGAAAATGCTCTTTTATTTATCTTTTTTTCAAAAATTACTTAATGAATGTTTCTGATATTTCTGCTACAGGAAGTTAAGTATCTAATCAACTTGTTAAAGCAATTCCGACAATGATCGAAAAACCGGAAGTAGTCGAAAAAATATCCGATATATTGATTTTTTTTTACATTTTTACAGAAAACTTTTTTATTTATGAATATTTTTTGATGGTAGTTTACACAGAGTTAAAGTATCACCCTACTTGAGCATAAGTGAGAAAGAATTTTGTCTCAGTAATTTTCTTTAGTCGCCATTGGCTAATTTAGTTTTTCGTACCTAGATTAATTATTTATTGTTCGATTTGTATAAAACAAAGTGCATATGATTCGTAATGTCAATTGTAATATTTTTTGTTACGGTGACATTTTTCTGCACGCAACGGAAGTGGCGTAAAATTAACAAAAACTACAATTTTGAGAGTTAAGTACCACTTTTTGACAGCAAATATTTTTTTTTTCGAAAACTGATATAACAAAAAGTATGCGCCCTGTAAAGGCGCATAAAATGTTTGGCTGAGATTCTTAAATTTCAATTTCATTTTCGGGCAATTTCGAATAAAATGTAAAAAAAAGGGTAAAATTCAGTTATTACAACCCATTCAACGTCTTTATATTTTGAACTATTTATTCGTAACTTTCATAAACTCGTAGCCATAATCCAGACGAAGAGAATGTATGCGAAAAATAGTTTGTAACATGAGCAGTTGCCGAGAAATATGCAATTTTGCATGCATCACTTTTCACGTTATTTTGCCTGTAAAATAGTAAATTATTATCCGATTTTCAATAATTCTTTTTCATTCGATGCCTAATGCCAATTTGGACTAGGTTAAGCCAATTTTACAGTTTCACTGTGACCGAAAATGACGTCATTTTGGCAACAACTGTATTTTTAACCTAGAAAACAAATATTTTATTCAAATGAGTCTTGTTTATAATATTTTTAAAATTATGATATTTGAATCCCATCACCGAATAGCATGAACCCATACCATCATACAGATACCACAAAAAAGTTTCTAACTTGTACGGGTGCCGAGAAATAGACGATTTTCTACAAGTCACTTTTCAAGCTTTTTGGTCTATAAAAGTGTCAATTATTATTCAATTTTCATACAATTTTCACCATGTGATGCCTTATGCCATTTATGATTGCAATGATCTGATTCCATTATCACCGGAAGTAATGTCATATTTGCAAAAATCGTATTTTTAGACTTCAAAATAAAATTTTACTCCAAAATTAGATTTTGCGCGATCCGACTCAAGATGGCGTGTTCAATGACAAATATTACGGGACGCTGAAGATCTAGTATTTTCCTTTTTGGACTTTTATATGATATCAGAATGATACAAATTCGATGGTTAGGCAATAGATTATGAGATGCCAAAAATATAGTATTTTCCTCTTTTTTTGGAGCCTTTTCAAACTCGTTTATCTCGAAAACTACTTCTATTTCACTTCTTAAACTTCTGTTACCCCGAGTCCTATCGGTCGTTTAGGGTATAAAGGTAAATTTAAAAGCATGGCAATGATATAAAGGACCCTGAAAGCCGATTCAGCACTGCTATGCAGGTCTAGTTATTATTATTATTATTATTTTTTACCGCGGGAGCCTATTTCTCCATGATCGAAAACAGATATCGATCTGGAACAAACTTTTCTATCGGGAAAACATGTGGTGGCTACTTGATAAACTATTTTTCAAACTTCTGCGCATACCGGAAGTGGCCGAACTTTGTAGGTTGTCATGATATTGAAAATCGGCCATAATTTCGTCAATTCTTTACCCATTTTTAATCAAATGACATTTTCGGAAACCCTGAATCTTTTGCAAGATAATGGCTATCTCACATTTTTCAATTTCGAACATTCGTCTATGACTTCTTTCGTTCGAAAATTGAAAAGACGTTGTTTATGAGACAATTTTTGTTATTTTTCAAAATTTGCAAATTGGACCTACATTTTTGGATTTCTGAGGTCCAAGCGATTCCAGTAATATAAGATTCATTCAGAGTTATCGCCCTATATTTTTCGATTTTTTTCGAATTTTCTGCCCATTTTATGCCCCTTATATTTTTTGGAAAGGATAAAACGATATATCTGAAACCTCTGGAACATAAAGCCATATAGTCAGACATCCGGATAAAGCAATTTCAACAACGATCCGTAAACCGGAAGTAGTCGAAATAATGTCTGATTTTTTGAAAAAAACTCAAAAAATGGGGGCTTTGGGAAAAACGTGATTTCTTCGTCCCATATCAACCGATCAAATGGATTAAGGTATCGTTTGTTTACATCGGAATTGGAGTATCGTATGATACCGACTTCATACAGATACGATGATCCAGAAGTAAAATATGACACGCTGAAAATCAAGCATTTTTTGTTTTGGAGCGTTTTTGGACGCCGTTATCTCGAAAACTGCTCCAGCGATTTTTCTTAAACTTTATCTATCGATGGTCCTTCCGGTAGTCTTTAGCATGGATCCATCCATTAAGACCTTCATATAATTGGAATAAGACAAAAAAGGGACTGAAAATTGAAAAAAGTCCAAAAATCGTGAAATTTTGGAAAATGATCTACTATTTTTTTATTTTAAGAGAATTTCAAAAAAAAAATATATATTTAAAAAGCTGACCTAATTACGATTCTAATGATGTATAATATGTATGCAGTTATTG
Source organism: Patella ulyssiponensis (assembly GCA_963678685.1). Classification (NCBI taxonomy): domain Eukaryota; kingdom Metazoa; phylum Mollusca; class Gastropoda; family Patellidae; genus Patella; species Patella ulyssiponensis. The sequence goes on from OY783232.1 coordinate 20,128,531, forward strand.
AAATTTAATTTTCAATATTTTGACATTTTGACATTTTTAACACTTTTGAACATAGGATTTCTCAGAAGTATTTTATTTGATCGTATAGTGTCGTATATCGTTAGAGAGCCCTGTTCCCATGCAAACTCCAAAACTGTATGAGAAAACTACTCGACAATGATTCGTAAACCGGAAGTAGTTCAAAAAACGAAGAAAAATGTAAAAAAGATAAAAAAAATTGGAGCCCTTGCCAAAAGATCGAATTCTCCGTCACATATTAGCGGACCAAAACAATTAAAGTGTCGTTGGATAGTTCCATTAATAGACGATCGTATAACATCTCAATAACACGAATTTCATTTTTAGGAAATAAATTATGGTAAGCTGAAAACTAAGTATTTTCCGTTTTGGAGCATTCCGAGACGCCTTTTTCTCGAAAACGACGCCTACGATTTTTCTTAAACATTTTTTACTCAGAGTCCTATCGGTGGCCTAGCGTGTGCATCTAATAATAAAAGCGTTGCAATATTATAGGTGATCCAAAAATGACCTCAATCTTTGAAAAAAGTTGAAAAATCATTAAATTATTGAAAATGATCTTTTATTTATCTTTTTTTCAAAAATTACTTAATGAATGTTTCTGATATTTCTGCTACAGGAAGTTAAGTATCTAATCAACCTGTTAAAGCAATTCCGACAATGATTGAAAAACCGGAAGTAGTCGAAAAAATCTCCGATATTTTGAATTTTTTTTACATTTTTACAGAAAACTTTTTTATTTATGAATATTTTTTGATGGTAGTTTACACAGAGTTAAAGTATCACCCTACTTGAGCATAAGTGAGAAAGAATTTTGTCTGAGTAATTTTCTTTAGTCGCCATTGGCTAATTTAGTTTTTCGTACCTAGATTAATTATTTATTGTTCGATTTGTATAAAATAAGTGCATATGCTTCGTGATGTCAATTGTAATATTTTTTGTTACGGTGACATTTTTCTGCACGCAACGGAAGTGGCGTAATATTAACAAAAACTACAATTTTGAGAGTTAAGTACCACTTTTTGACAGCAAATATTATTTTTTTCGAAAACTGATATAACAAAAAGTATGCGCCCTGTACAGGCGCATAAAATGTTTGGCTCAGATTCTTAAATTTCAATTTCATTTTCGGGCAATTTCGAATAAAATGTAAAAAAAAAGGTAAAATTCAGTTATTACAACCCATCCAACCTCTTTATATTTTGAACTATTTATTCGTAACTTTCATAAACTCGTAGCCATAATCCAGACAAAGAGAATGTATGCGAAAAATAGTTTGTAATATGAGCAGTTGCCGAGAAATATGCAATTTTGCATGCATCACTTTTCAAGTTATTTTGCCTATAAAAGAGTAAATTATTATCCGATTTTCAATATTTTTCTTTTATTTGATGCCTAATGCCAATTTGGACTAGGTTAAGCCAATTTTACAGTTTCACTGTTACCGGAAATGACGTCATTTTGGCAAAAACTGTATTTTTAACCTAAAAAACAAATATTTTATTCAAATGAGTCTCTTTTATAATGTTTTTAAAATTATGATATTTGAATCCCATCAACGAATAGCATGAACCCATACCATCATACAGATACCTCAAAAAAGTTTCTAACTTGTACGGTTGCCGAGAAATAGACGATTTTCTACAAGTCACTTTTTAAGCTTTTTGGTCTATAAAAGTGTCAATTATTATTCAATTTTCATACAATTTTCACCATGTGATGCCTTATGCACTTTAGGATTGCAATGATCTGATTTAACATTTCCATTATCACCGGAAGTAATGTCATATTTGCAAAAACCGTATTTTTAGACTTCGAAACAAATATTTTATTCAAATGAGTCTGATTTGTAATGTTTATACAATTATGATATTTGATTCCAATCAACAAATAGATTAAACCCATACGGTCATATAAATACCAAAAAATGATTTCTAACTTGTACAGTTGCCGAGAAATAGACGATTTTCTACACGTCACTTTTCAAGGTTTTTAGTCTATAAAAGTGGCAATTATTATTCGATTTACATAAAATTTTCACCATGTGATGCCTTATGCCATTTATGATTGCAATGATCTGATTTAACATTTCCATTATTACCGGAAGTAATGTCATATTTGCAAAAACTGTATTTTTAGACTTCCAAACAAAATTTTACTCCAAAATTAGATTTTGCGCGATCCGACTCAAGATGGCGTGTTCAATGACAAATATTACGGGACGCTGAAGATCTAGTATTTTCCTTTTTGGACTTTTATATGATATCAGAATGATACAAATTCGATGGTTAGGCAATAGATTATGAGATGCCGAAAATGTAGTAATTTCCTCTTTTTTTGGAGCCTTTTCGGACTCGTTTATCTCGAAATCTACATCTATTTCACTTCTTAAACTTCTGTTACCCCGAGTCCTATCGGTCGTTTAGAGTATAAAGGTAAATTTAAAAGCATGGCAATGATATAAAGGACCCTGAAAGCCGATTCAGCACTGCTATGCAGGTCTAGTTATTATTATTATTATTATTTTTTACCGCGGGAGCCTATTTCTCCATGATCGAAAACAGATATCGATCTGGAACCAACATTTCTATCGGGAAAACATGTGGTGGCTACTTGATAAACTATTTTTCAAACTTCTGCGCATAGCGGAAGTGGCCGAACTTTGTATGTTGTCATGATATTGAAAATCGGCCATAATTTCGTCAATTCTTTACCCATTTTTAATCAAATGACATTTTCGGAAACCCTGAATCTTTTGCGAGATAATGGCTATCTCACATTTTTCAATTTCGAACATTCGTCTATGACTTCTATCGTTCGAAAATTGAAAAGACGTTGTTTATGAGACAATTTTTGTTATTTTTCAAAATTTGCAAATTTGACCTACATTTTTAGATTTCTGAGGTCCAAGCGATTCCAGTAATATAAGATTCATTCAGAGTTATCGCCCTTTATTTTTCGAATTTTTTCGAATTTTCTGCCCATTTTATGCCCCTTATATTTTTTGGAAAGGATAAAACGATATTTCTGAAACCTCTGGAACATAAAGCCATATAGTCAGACATCCGGATAAAGCAATTTCAACAACGATCCGTAAACCGGAAGTAGTCGAAATAATGTCTGATTTTTTGAAAAAAACTCAAAAAATGGGGGCTTTGGGAAAAACGTGATTTCTTCGTGCGATATCAACCGATCAAATGGATTAAGGTATCGTTTGTTTACATCGGAATTGGAGTATTGTATGATACCGACTTCATACAGATACGATGATCCAGAAGTAAAATATGACACGCTGAAAATCAAGCATTTTTTGTTTTGGAGCGTTTTTGGACGCCTTTATCTCGAAAACTGCTCCAGCGATTTTTCTTAAACTTTATCTATCGATGGTCCTTCCGGTAGTCTTTAGCATGGATCCATCCATTAAGACTTATATATAATTGGAATAAGACAAAAAAGGGACTGAAAATTGAAAAAAGTCCAAAAATCGTGAAATTTTGGAAAATGCTCTACTATTTTTTTATTTTAAGAGATTTTCAAAAAAAAAATATATATTTAAAAAGCTGACCCAATTACGATTCTAATGATGTATAATATGTATGCAGTTATTGAAATTTAATTTTCAATATTTTGACATTTTGACATTTTGAACACTTTTGAACATAGGATTTCTCAGAAGTATTTTATTTGATCGTATAGTGTCGTATATCGTTAGAGAGCCCTGTTCCCATGCAAACTCCAAAACTGGATGAGAAAACTACTCGACAATGATTCGTATACCGGAAGTAGTTCAAAAAACGAACAAAAATGTAAAAAAGATAAAAAAAAAATTGGAGCTCTTGCCAAAAGATCGAATTCTCCGTCACATATTAGCGGACCAAAACAATTAAAGTGTCGTTGGATAGTTCCATTAATAGACGATCGTATAACATCTAAATAACACGAACTTGATTTTTAGGAAATAAATTATGGTACGCTGAAAACTAAGTATTTTCCGTTTTGGAGCATTCTGAGACGCCTTTTTCTCGAAAACGACGCCTACGATTTTTCTTAAACATTTTTTACTCAGAGTCCTATCGGTGGCCTAGCGTGTGCATCTAATAATAAAAGCGTTGCAATATTATAGGTGGTCCAAAAATGACCTCAATCTTTGAAAAAAGTTGAAAAATCATTAAATTATTGAAAATGCTCTTTTATTTATCTTTTTTTCGAAAATTACTCAATTAATGTTTCTGATATTTCTGGTATGGGAAGTTAAGTATCTAATCAACTTGTTAAAGCTATTCCGACAATGATCGAAAAACCGGAAGTAGTCGAAAATATCTCCGATATTTTGAATTTTTTTTACAATTTTACAGAAAACTTTTTTATTTATGAATATTTTTTGATGGTAGTTAACTCAGAGTTAAAGTATCACCCTACTTGAGCAGAAGTGAGAAAGAATTTTGTCTCACTCATTTTCTTTAGTCGCCATTGGCTAACTTAGTTTTTCGTACCTAGATTAATTATTTATTGTTCGATTTGTGTAAAACAAAGTGCATATGCTCCGTGGTCTCAATTGTAATTTTTTTTGTTACCGTGAAATTTTTCTGCAAGCAACGGAAGTGACGTAATATTAACAAAAACTACGATTTTGACAGTTCGGTACCACTTTTTGAAAGCAAATATTATTTTTTTCGAAATCTGATATAGCAAAAAGGATGCGCGCTGTAAAGGGGCACAAATCGTTAGCTCAGATTTTTTAATTTCAATTTCATTTTCGGGCAATTTCGAATAAATGTAAAAAAAAGTGTAACAATCAGTTATTTACAACCTATTCAACGTCTTCATATTTTGAACTATTTATTCGTAACTTTCATAAACTCGTATTAATAATCCAGACGAGGAGAATGTATGCAAAATATAGTTCGTAATATGAGCAATTGCCGAGAAATATGCAATTTTGCGTGAATCACTTTTCACGTTATTTTGTCTATAAAAGAGTAAATTATTATCCGATTTTCAATATTTTTTTTTCATTCGATGCCTAATGCCAATTTGGACTAGGTTAAGCCAATTTTACAGTTTCACTGTTACCGGAAATAACGTCATTTTGGAAAAAACTATACTTTTAACCTAAAAAACAAATATTTTATTCAAAAGAGTCTTTTTTATAATATTTTAAAAATTATGATATTTTGATTCCCATCAACGAATAGCATGAACCCATACGATCATACAGATACCACAAAAAAGTTTCTAACTTGTACGGTTGCCGAGAAATAGACGATTTTCTACAAGTCACTTTTCAAGCTTTTTGGTCTATAAAAGTGTCAATTATTATTCAATTTTCATACAATTTTCACCATGTGATGCCTTATGCGCTTTAGGATTCAAATGATCTGATTTAACATTTCCATTATCACCGGAAGTAATGTCATATTTGCAAAAACCGTATTTTTAGACTTCAAAACAAATATTTTATTCAAATGAGTCTGATTTGTAATGTTTATACAATTATGATATTTGATTCCAATCAACAAATAGATTAAACCCATACGGTCATATAAATACCAAAAAAATGGTTTCTAACTTGTACAGTTGCCGAGAAATAGACGATTTTCTACACGTCACTTTTCAAGGTTTTTAGTCTATAAAAGTGGCAATTATTATTCGATTTACATAAAATTTTCACCATGTGATGCCTTATGCCATTTATGATTGCAATGATCTGATTTAACATTTCCATTATCACCGGAAGTAATGTCATATTTGCAAAAACCGTATTTTTAGACTTCCAAACAAAATTTTACTCCAAAATTAGATTTTGCGTGATCCGACTCAAGATGGCGTGTTCAATGACAAATATTACGGGACGCTGAAGATCTAGTATTTTCCTTTTTGGACTTTTATATGATATCAGAATGATACAAATTCGATGGTTAGGCAATAGATTATGAGATGCCGAAAATGTAGTATTTTCCTCTTTTTTGAAGCCTTTTCGGACTCGTTTATCTCGAAAACTACTTCTATTTCACTTCTTAAACTTCTGTTACCCCGAGTCCTATCGGTCGTTTAGAGTATAAAGGTAAATTTAAAAGCATGGCAATGATATAAAGGACCCTGAAAGCCGATTCAGCACTGCTATGCAGGTCTAGTTATTTTTTTTTTTCCACTTTGCCTATTTCTCAGCAACTATAAGAGATAGAGGTCTGAAATTTAGTTTTCTCTTCAGAAACTGGGTGGTGGCTAGTGCTTAAATGTAAAACGAAATTTGTGCGCATAGCAGAAATGCGTCAAATCTTTAACGTACACGGAAATTGAAAATCGGCCATATTTTTTTAAATTCTCAACCAATTTTTCTGATATTTACATTTTTGGATAGCTGGAGACATTTCTTAGCCGATAGCAGTTCAAAAATGTCGAATTTACAAACTCTGTCGCTTTCATTTTTTTGGTGAAAATTGGAAAATTTTCAAAATTTTCCAAAATTTTTATTTTTTGGCATTTTGAATTTCTGCTTATATTTTTGGATTGCTGACATCGATCCGATTCCAACAATATAAGTTTTGTTCTGAAATGTTAACTTTGATTTTTCACTTTTTTTCGCATTTTGGTCAAATCGTAGAGTTCTTATTTTTTTTAAACGGCGCCTACGATTTTTCTGAAACTTACTGAATATATAGTCGAAGGTCCAAACCAGTCGATGAACTATAAATGAAAATCCTCTAATCACCGGAAGTGGTCAAGAAAGGTATCCAAACTTTTACAAAATTCAGAAAAATGGGTGCCTGTGCGCCAAATAAGATGTATCGATTGGTTGTTTACCGAGTAGTTAAAGTATTATATGGATTGATAGCCACATGAATTATCTACAAGATGGTACTATAGCGACAAGTTTCTATCAAAAAATAAAAAAGTTATCTGAGTTTGAAAATTAAGGTATTTTGCTATTTCAATCAACTTTAGACGCGTATTTCTCGAAAACGCCGCCTACGATTTTTTTTAAACTTTCTCATTCGAGAGTCTTATAGGTGGTGTATTGTGTGAAACCATTGTACAATTTCTCTAGATGTCATGAGTAGTCGAAAAACGAGATTGAAAATCCAAAACGTCGTATTTTTACCATTTGGAGCATTTTTAAACGTCTTTTTCTCGAAGAGTCAACGTAATATTTTGGTTGAACTTCTTCTACAGAGAGTTTGATCGGTAGTCTAAGGTATGAAACCATTGCGCAACAGTTAAAAATATCAGGAGTATGAGAACAAAGGGATCGAAAATTGAAAACGTCACATTTCATTGTTAAGCGAAACATGCAGTAAGAGTTGATACAATCTGTACGTATTACATACGTTTAGAGCATATTCAAAAGCCCCCTTTTCTCTCACAGTGACGATATTTGAGCTAAAAGCATTTCAACTTTGAGTGTTTACTTCTATTCAAAATATGGGTTTAATGGCCCTGTAACAGAAACAGTTGATTGCTACGTGTAATAATTATTCTTTGAATTAATATTGTTTCTTCTTTGTCAAAATTACCTCATAACCGTAATCATCTCGACATAAATCGACTACTCGCGCTGTTTATAAGCAAATCCAATTTTCAACAGGTTGCTGTTGTATCTTGCAGTAGTATCGTGCAGAAGTACGAATATTGCACCAGTCACAGAAAGTGTGATGTAGTTTGAGCATGGACTCTGTTTGTAATAAATATCGAAATTTTGTATGTTGGTGACGTCAAATCTTTAACGTGCACGAAATCAGAAAATTGACGATATCTCATTGAATATTCAATCAATTTTTGAACCAGTTACATATTTGAGTAGCTGATATGAAAACGCGATTCCAAAGTCCCGTGTAACAAATTGGTGTGACATCGACAAAAGTCAGAACTGGTTATAAATGGAACGTTTTGCATACGTATAAAGCATATATAGAGAGCTTTTTTTTTTAAAACTGGCAATATTTGAACTAAGGGTGTTTGAATGGTAACCAATATCTGGTACCGATGCTTCTAGAATGAAAATAATTCATTTTAGTAATTAACAGTTACTCCTGAAATTAATATCCCAGGTTTTTTGTCTACATGACGTCATCATTTGACACCAGTGAAAATGAAGCTCTCTAATGAAGCTATTTATAAATAAGGTACCCCTGAATTACAATGTTGAAAAATTAATGTTGAAAGGTGCGATTTTGGGTTTGGTTATTACCTGATACTTAAGGTATTTTTTTGTCTCATTCGGAAAACTGTTTTTTTTCTATAGTCGTTTAGATTTCTGAAACTAAAACTGATAAGAGTTCTGAATATTGTTTTTTTTTCTATGTTTTAAACATTTAGTACTTAGATCTATTGCGTAAGTTGTGAACAGACCGGAAGTTATGTAAATCTTTAACGTGCGCGAATGAAAATCGGTCCTTATTATGTCAATTCCCAACCGATTTTCGAAAAAGTTGTATTTTTGTACAGCGGGGGATATTGCGGATGCGATAACGATCGAATTGAGATACCACGTCGTTCTCTTTTTTCTTGAATATTTTGAAAATGTACTAAAATTAAAATTTCTTGGAATTTTGGGGTTTTTGATTGCGTGCTTAGATTTCCGACGTCTGTGCGATTCTACCGATCCAAGTTCATTATGTTGGAAATTATTCAACTATATTTTTCACTTTCTTTCTATCGTGATGCGCATGCACAGAAAGTGTCAATATCTGAGTTGTTTAAGTGTGTGTGGGTATTTTTTAAGGGGTGAGTGGTGGGCATTTTGTGCTGCCTTGGGTAAGGTGAAAGCCTTCAGTCCTGCAAGCAGGTCTAGTTATTATTATTATTATTTACCGCGAGGGCCTAGATCTCCATGATCGAAAACAGATATCGATCTAGAATTAGCTTTTCTATCGGGAAACCATGTGGTGGCTACTTGATAAAATATTATTGAAATTTCTGCGCATACCGGAAGTGACCGAACTTTGTACTTTCTCTAAAAATTGAAAATCGGCCATAGTTTCGTCAATTCTTTATCCATTTTCAAACAAATTACATTTTTGGAATCCCTGAATCTTTTCTGAGACAATGGCTATCTCACATTTTTCAATTTCGAACATTCGTCTATGATTTTTATCGTTCGAAAATTGAAAACATGTTGTTTACGAGACAATTTTTGTTATTTTTCAAAATTTTCAAATTTGACCTACATTTTTGGATACCTGAAGTCCATCCGATTCCAGTAATATAAGTTTCATTCAGAGTTATCGCCCTTTATTTTTCGATTTTTTTCGAATTTTCTTCCCATTTTGTGAGCTCGGGTTTCGTTTTATGGCAGGATTGACGTTTCTGAAACTTCTGGAACATGAAGTTATAGTCCAATACCAACTTATAAAGCAATTTCGACAAGAATCCTTAAACCGGAAGTGGTCGAAATAATGTGCAATATTTTGAAAAAAATGCAAAAAATGGATATTTTTGGGGAAAACGCTATTTCTCCGTCCGATATCAATGGATTAAACGAATGAAGGTACCGTTTGATGGCACGATTGTTGGACTATCATATGATACCCCATTCATACGGATACTATGAACAGACAGCAAAATATGGCACGCTGAAAATCAAGTATTTTCTGATTTGGAGCGTTTTTGGACGCCTGTATCTCGGAAACTTAACCTGCAATTTTTTTTAAATTTTTTCTATCCAGAGTCCTTTTGGAGGTATTTTGCATGAAGCCATCCAATAAGACTTTGAAATGTCTGGAATAGGATAAAAAAGGGACTGAAAATCGAAAAAAGTCGAAAAATCGTGAAATTTCGGAAAATGCTCTACTATTTTTTTATTTTAAGAGATTTTTAAAAAAAGGTTGTATATTCAGATAGCTGACCTAATTACGATTCTAATGATGTATAATATGTATGTAATTATTAAAATTTAATTTTCGATATTTTAAATTTTTTGCATTTTTGACACTTTTGAACATAGGATTTCTCAGGGGCATTTTATCTGATCAGATAATGTAATATATCATTACAGAGCCCTGTGGCTAATTTAGTGCCCAAACCGACTATTAAAACTATTCCGACAATAATAACCATACCGGAAGTATTCAAAAAATGAAAAAAAAAGAGTAAAAACATTGTCGCACTTGCGAAAAACTTGATTTCTCTCTTAGGTAATAGCGGACCAAACGAACTAAAGTGTCGCTGGATAGCCCTATTAATGGACCATCATATGGTATCTAAATAATACGATTTCGATGGTAAGGAAATAAATTATTGTATGCCAAAAATCTAGTATTTTCCAATTTTTTAACATTCTGAGACGCCCTTTTCTCGAAAACGACGCCTACGATTTTTCTTAAACTTTTCTTACTCAAAGTCCTATCGGTTGTCTATATAGGGAATCCAAAATGAAAAGCATTGAAATAATATAAGTGGTCGGAAAATGGCCTCAAACTTTGAAAAAAACTGAAAAATCGTTAAATTTTTGGAAACGCTCTTTAATTTATCTTTTTTTCCAAAACTACTCAATGGATGTTTCTGACACTTCTGGTACAGAAAGTTAAGTATCCAAAGAACTTCGTAAAGCTATCACAACAACGATCGTAAAGCCGGAAGTAGTCGAAAAAATGTCCGATATTTTGAAAAAAAATAATTTTTTTACGAAAACCTTTTTTATTTATGAATATTTTTTGATGATATTTTACACGGGGTTAAAATATCACCGTACTTGAGCAGAAATGAGAAAAAAAATTGTCTCGGTAATTTGCGTTAGCCGCCATCGGCTAATTTAGTTTTTCGTACCCAGAAAAATTATTTATTGTTCGATTTGTATAAAACAAAGTTCATATGCACCGTGGTCCCAATTGCAATTTTTTTTGTTACGTTGAAATTTTTCTGTCGGCAACGGAAGTGACGTAATATTAACAAAAACTACAATTTTGACAGTTCGGTACCACTTTTTGAAAGCAAATATTATTTTTTTTCAAAACTGATATAACTAAAAGGATGCACCCTGCAAAGGTGCACAAAATCCTTAGCTCATATTTTTAAATTTCAATTTCAATTTCGGGCAATTTCGAATAAAATGTAAAATAAAGTGTAAAATTCAGTTATTTACAATTCATTCAGCGTCTTCATATTTTGAAATATTTATTTGTAATTTTCATAAACTCGTAGCAATAATCCAGACGAAGAGAATGTATGCGAAAATTAGTTTGTAATATGAGCAGTTGCCGAGAAATATGCAATTTTGCATGCATCACTTTTCACGTTATTTTGCCTATAAAAGAGTGAATTATTATTCGATTTGCAATATTTTTTTTCCATTTGATGCCTAATGCCAATTTGGACTAGGTCAAGCCAATTTTACATTTTCACTGTGACCGGAAATGACGTCTTTTGGGCAAAAACTGTATTTCTAACCTAAAAAACAAATATTTTATTCAAATGAGTCTGCATTATAATGTTTTTAAAATTATGATATTTGATTCCCATCAACGAATAGAATGAAGCCATACGACCATACAGATACCACAAAATGGTTTCTAACTTGTACGGTTACAGAGAAATAGGCGATCTTCTATAAGTCACTTTTCAAGGTTTTTGGTCTGTAAAAGTGTCAATTATTATTCGATTTTTATAATTTATTTACCATTTGATGCCTTATACCATTTATGACTTCTATGAACCAAGTTAAAATTTTCAATATCACCGGAAGTAATGTAATTTTTGCAAAAAACGTATTTTTAGCCTTCAAAACAAACATTTTTTTGAAGGGATTTAAATTTATTATTCGTTTAACTTCATAACGTCTGACTCTAATGGGCAGTAAGACTGAATCAATACCATCATATTGATATCAAGAAAAGGCTCCTAGCATGTTCTCTTGTCGAATAATAACCAATTTTCCGAGGGTCACTTTTAAGTTTTTTACCTTCTTAATTTCAGTTTATGGGTTATAGGTTAATTATTTATTGCCCGATATCTATAAAAAAAAGTTTGCATTTTGTATGTTGCGAATTTTCGACTTATTTTTCACCTATAAAAATTTCTTTCGGCACCGGAAGTGACGTAATTTTGCCATAATTTACAATTTTGACCGGTCTTTTCGCCAGCAAATATTACTTTTACATATGATAGAGGGTGTCACTGAAGCAAAACAACTAATGTATAGTTTGGTAGCTCAATGGATCGGCTATGGTATAATAAACTTCCTGTATGATTCCTGAAAGCCGGTTCAGTGCTGCTTGCAGGTCTAGTTATTAGGCTTTCAGACTTTCGTCTGAAAGCCTATTGAGATTACTAAAATTATTATTTTTTTTATTATTATTATTCTTTACCGCGGGAGCCTATTTCTCTATGATCGAAAAAAGATACCGATTTGCGGTTCATTTTTCTATCGGAAAAACATGTGGTGGTTACTCAATAAAGCAATTTTTAGACTTCTGCGCAGACCGGAAGTGGCCGAATTTTGAACGTTGGTAAGAAATTAAAAAACGGCCATGGTTTCGTCAATTCTTTACCTATATTCAAACAAATTACATTTTTAGAAAGCCCGAGGCTTTTCCGAGACAATAGCAATCTCACATTTTTCAATTTCGAACATTCGTCTATGACTTTTATCGTTCGAAAATTGAAAACATGTTGTTTGCGAGACAATTTTTGTTATTTTTCAAAATTTTCACATTTGACCTACATTTTTGGATACCTGAAGTCCATCCAATTCCAGTAATATAAGTTTCATTCAGAGTTATCGCCCTTTATTTTTCGATTTTTTTCGAATTTTCTTCCCATTTTGTGAGCTCGGGTTTCGTTTTATGGCAGAATTGACGTTTCTGAAACTTCTGGAACATGAAGTTATAGTCCAATACCAACAGGTAAAGCAATTTCGACAAAACTCCTTAAACCGGAAGTGGTCGAAATAATGTGCAAAATTTGCAAAAAAACGAAAAAAATGGGTGGTTTTGGGAAAAACGTGATTTCTTCGCTGATATCAACGGATTAAAACGATCAAGGTATTGTTGGGTTGCATGAAAATTGCAGTATCGTATGATATCCAATTCGTACGGATACGATGAGCAGGAAGCAAAATATGGCACGCTGAAAATCAAGTATTTTCTGATTTGGAGCGTTTTTGGACGCCTGTATCTCGAAAACTTAATCTACAATTTTTTTTAAATTTTTTTCATTGAGAGTCCTTTTGGAGGTACTTTGCATGATGCCATCCAATAAGACTTTGAAATGTCTGGAATAGGATAAAAAAGGGACTGAAAATCGAAAAAAGTCGAAAAATCGTGAAATTTTGGAAAATGCTCTACTATTTTTTTATTTTAAGAGATTTTTAAAAAAGGTTGTATATTCAGATAGCTGACCTAATTACGATTCTAACGATGTATAATATGTATATAATTATTGAAATTTAATTTTCGATATTTTAATTTTTTTGCATTTTTGGCACTTTTGAACATGGGATTTCTCAGGGGCATTTTATCTGATCAGATAATGTAATATATCATTACAGAGTCCTGTGGCTATTTTAGTGCCCAAACCGGCTATTAAAACCATTCCGAAAATAATAACCATACCGGAAGTATTCAAAAAATGAGAAAAAAAGAGTAAAAACATTGTCGCACTTGCGAAAAACTTGATTTCTCCCTTAGGTAATAGCGGACCAAAAGAACTAAAGTGTCGCTGGATAGCCCTATTAATGGACAATCATATGGTATCTAAATAATACGATTTCGATGGTAAGGAAATAAATTATTGTATGCCAAAAATCTAGTATTTTCCGATTTTTTAACATTCTGAGACGCCCTTTTCTCGAAAACGACGCCTACGATTTTTCTTAAACTTTTCTTACTCAAAGTCCTATCGGTTGTCTATATAGTGAATCCAAAATGAAAAGCATTGAAATAATATAACAGGTCCTAAAATGGCCTCAAACTTTGAAAAAAATTGAAAAATCGTTAAATTTTTGGAAACGTTCTTTAATTGATCTTTTTTTCCAAAACTACTCAATGGATGTTTCTGACACTTCTGGTACAGAAAGTTAAGTATCCAAAGAACTTTGTAAAGCTATCACAACAACGATCGTTAAACCGGAAGTAGTCGAAAAAATGTCCGATATTTTGAAAATAAATAATTTTTTTACGAAAACCTTTTTTATTTATGAATATTTTTTGATGATATTTTACACAGGGTTAAAATATCATCGTACTTGAGCAGAAATGAGGAAAAAAATCGTCTCGGTAATTTGCGTTAGCCGCCATCGGCTAATTTAGTTTTTCGTACCCAGAAAAATTATTTATTGTTCGATTTGTATGAAACAAAGTTCATATGCTCCGTGGTCCCAGTTGTAATTTTTTTTGTTACGGTGAAATTTTTCTGTCGGCAACGGAAGTGACGTAATATTAACAAAAACTACAATTTTGACAGTTCAGTACCACTTTTTGAAAGCAAATATTATTTTTTTTCAAAACTGATATAACTAAAAGGATGCACCCTGCAAAGGCGCACAAAATCCTTAGCTCATATTTTTTAATTCCAATTTCATTTTCGGGCAATTTCGAATAAAATGTAAAATAAAGTGTAAAATTCAGTTATTTACACTTCATTCAGCGTCTTCATATTTTGAAATATTTTTTTGTAATCTTCATAAACTCGTAGCAATAATCCAGACGAAGAGAATGCATGCGAAAATTAGTTTGTAATATGAGCAGTTGCCGAGAAATATGCAATTTTGCATGCATCACTTTTCACGTTATTTTGCCTATAAAAGAGTGAATTATTATTCGATTTGCAATATTTTTTTTCCATTTGATGCCTAATGCCAATTCGGACTAGGTCAAGCCAATTTTACATTTTCACTGTGACCGGAAATGACGTCATTTGGGCAAAAACTGTATTTTTAACCTAAAGAACTAATATTTTATTCAAATGAGTCTGCCTTATAATACTTTTAAAATTATGATATTTGAATCCCATCAACGAAAAGAATAAAGCCATACGACCATACAGATACCACAAAATGGTTTCTAACTTGTACGGTTACAGAGAAATAGGCAATCTTCTATAAGTCACTTTCAAGGTTTTTGGTCTATAAAAGTGTCAATTATTATTCGATTTTTATAATTTTTTTACCATTCGATGCCTTACTCTATTTATGACTTCTATGAACCAAGTTAACATTTTCAATATCACCGGAAGTAATGTCATTTTTGCGAAAAACGTATTTTTAGCCTTCAAAACAAACATTTTTTGGAAGGGATTTATATTTATTATTCGTTTAACTTTGTAACGTCTGACTCTAATGGGCAGTAAGATTGAATCAATACCATCATATTGATATCAAGAAAAGGCTTCTAGCATGTTCCCTTGTCGAATAATAACCAATTGTCCCAGGGTCACTTTTAAGTTTTTTACCTTCTTAATTTCAGTTTATGGGTTATAGGTTAAATATTTATTGCCCGATATGTATAAAACAAAGTTTGTATTTTGTATGTTGCGAATTTTCGACTTATTTTTCACCTCTAAAAATTTCTTTCCGCACCGGAAGTGACGTAATTTTGCCATAATTTACAATTTTGACCTTTCTTTTCGCCAGCAAATATTACTTTTACATATGATAGAGGGTGTCACTGAAGCAAAACAACTAAAGTATAGTTTGGTAGCTCAATGGATCGGCTATGGTATAATAAACTTCCTGTATGATTCCTGAAAGCCGGTTCAGTGCTGCTTGCAGGTCTAGTTATTATTATTATTATTCAGATTCCAATTTGAATAGATCTCAGCAACTACGTGTCGCATCGTTACGATTTCTTCGGTTTTACTGGGAAAGTGGGTGTGACTTAGAGGATAAAGCTATTTTGAACGTTCTGCGACAATGCGAAATGTCCGAAATCACCGAAGTTATCGTTTTTAAAAATATTGCAGTAATTTTAACAATAATCATTGGATTTTAACTTTCGATACATTTTGGCATAGCCGGAGACATGGCACATAGCTACGCTACTTTCGATTTTTGATTTTTCGGCAAATCTTCGAAGATATTAGGCGCCAAATTTCGAAAATTTAAAATTTTACAAAAAACTTTTTTATTTATGAATATTTTTTAGTCGTGTTGTGCACAGAATTAAAGAGTCGTCTGACTAGCGCAAAAATGTTAAAAAAATTTGTCGCAGTAATTTTCCTTGGCCGCCATTGGCTAATTCACTTTTTCAGTCCTAGATTAAATTTTTATTGTTCGATTTGTATAAAACAAAGTTCATATGCTTCGTTGTCTCAATTGTCATTTTTTTTATTACCAAAAGTGTTATCTGTCGGCACCGGAAGTGGCATAATTTTACCAAAAACTACAATTTTGACGGTTAGTTTCCTTCTTCTTAAACAAATATTATTTTTTGGAAAAATTATATGACTCAAAGAGTGTGTCCTTTCAAGGCGCAAAAAATGTAGGAAGCAGTTTTTTTAATTTCTTTTTCATTTTCTAGCAAATTGGATTAAGAGGTGAAAAAAGGCGTAAAATTGACCTATTTACAACCCATTCAGGCTTTTCAGATTTTGAAATATTTTTACTTAACTTTTATAAACCTGTAACTATAATCCATACGAAGAGAATGTATGTTAAAATTAGTTTCTAAAATAAGCAGTTGCCGAGAAATGGGCAGTTTTGCATAAGTCACTGTTTTCGTAATTTTGCCTGTAAAATAGTCAATTATTAATGGATATTCACAAAAGTGACATCATTTGATTCAAAAAGCAAGTCTGCGTCATATCATGTTGATTACTATTTAAAATTGACACCGGAAGTGACGTCATTTAGTCAAAAACTCAATTTTTAACTTTTAAAATCGATATTTTTTTCAACCAAGAATTATGTCACATATAATAATAAAATCAATTTTTGGTTTAAATTCACATACTAACAAAACTCATACGGTCAAAAAGATATCATAAAATTGTTTCTAACTTGTTCGGTTGCCGAGATATAGGCGATTTTCTAAAAGTCACTTTTGAAGGTTTTTGGCCCATAAAAGTGTCAATTATTATTCGATTTTCATAAAATTTTCACCCTTTGAAGCCTAATGTCATAGACGATGTTAAAAAACTAATTTAAAGGTTTCATTATCACCGGAAGTAACGTCATTTTGGCAAAAACTGTATTTTAAGCCTTCAAAACAGATATTTTATTCAAATGAGTCTGATTTGTAAAGTTTATACAATTATGATATTTGATTCCAATCAGCAAATAGATTAAACCCATACGGTCATATAAATACCAAAAAATGGTTTCTAACTTGTACGGTTGCCGAGAAATAGACGATTTTCTACACGTCACTTTTCAAGGTTTTTGGTCTATAAAAGTGGCAATTATTATTCGATTTACATAAAATTTTCACCATGTGATGCCTTATGCCATTTCTGATTTCATAAAACTAATGGAACATTTACATTATCACCGGAAGTACTGTAATTTTGTCAGGATCAATTACATGTAACAAATGTATAAAATGAAATGATATTGCTGGATTTGTTTGATTCTGTTTCCATTTTATTTGATGTGTGCAATTCTTATGTGGAAACCTGTATATTGGTTTCATTGGTACCGGAAGTGACATATGTTCAAGAGTAACGTGGCACCGAAATTGACACAAGTTCAAGTTCAAAGGTAACATGGCACCAGTGAAACCCGTCATTCCTGCATGCAGGTCTAGTTATTCTTCTTATTAGGCTTTCAGACTTTCGTCTGAAAGCCTATTGTGATTACTAAAATTATTATTTATTATTATTATTTTTTTTTTCGCCGGAGCCTATTTCTCAGTGCCTGTAACAGATACCGATCTGGGACCTAATTCTCTATCGGGAAACCATGTGTTGGCTACTTGATAAACTATTTTTGAAACTTCCGAGCAGACCGGAAGTGGTCGAATTTCGTGCGGTGTCAAAAAATTAAAAAACGGCCGTAGATTCGTCAATTCTGTACCTATTTTCATAAAAATGACATTTTCGGAAACCCTGAGTCTTTTCTCGGACGATAGCAGTTGAAAATTTCGATATTTCGAAACTTCATCGCTGACTTCTTGCGATCAAAAAATGAAAAATGTTGTTTGAGAGACAATTTTTGTTATTTTTCAAAATTTTCAAATTTGACCTACATTTTTGGATACCTGAAGTCCATCCGATTCCAATAATATAAGTTTCATTCAGAGTTATCGCCCTTTATTTTTCGATTTTTTTCGAATTTTCTACCCATTTTGGGAGCTCGGGTTTCGTTTTATGGCTGGATTGACGTTTCTGAAACTTCGGAGGCATAAAGCCAAATGACCATTGCAAGGAATAAAGCAATTTCAACAATAATCTGTACACCGGAAGTGGTCGAAATAATGTCCGATATTTTGAAAAAAATGCAAAAAATGGATATTTTGAGGAAAAACGCGATTTCTCTGCCCGATATCAATGGATTAAAGAAATTAGGGTACCATTGGACTGCACTAGGATTGTGCTATCGTATGATACCCAATTCGTACGGATACGATGAGCAGGCAGCAAAATATAGCACGCTGAAAATCAAGTATTTTCTGATTTCGAGCGTTTTTGGACGCCTGTATCTCGAAAACTTAACCGCAACTTTTTTTAAATTTTTTTCTATCGAGAGTCCTTTCAGATGTATTTTGCATGAAGCCATCCAATAAGACTTTGAAATATCTGGAATAGGTGAAATAACGGACTGAAAATCGAAAAAAGTCGAAAAATCGTGAAATTTTGGAAAATGCTCTGCTATTTTTTTATTTTAAGAGTTTTTCAAAAAAAGATTGTATATTCAGATAGCTGACCTAATTACAATTCTAACGATGTATAATATGTATGTAGTTATTGAAATTTAATTTTCGATATTTTAAATTTTTAGCATTTTTGGCACTTTTGAACATAGGATTTCTCAGAGGCATTTTATCTGATCAGATAATGTAATATATCATTACAGAGCCCTGTGGCTATTTTAGTGCTAAAACCGGCTATTAAAACTATTCCGACAATAATAACTATACCGGAAGTATTCAAAAAATGAAAAAAAAGGTTAAAAACATTGTCGCACTTGCGAAAAAATTGATTTCTCCCTTAGGTAATAGCGGACCAAAAGAACTAAAGTGTCGTTAGATAGCCCTATTAATGGACCATCATATGGTATCTAAATAATACGATTTCGATGGTAAGGAAATAAATTATTGTATGCCAAAAATCTAGTATTTTCCGATGTTTTAACATTCTGAGACGCCCTTTACTCGAAAACGACGCCGCAGATTTTTCTTAAACTTTTCTTACTCAAAGTCCTATCGGTTGTCTATATAGTGAATCCAAAATGAAAAGCATTGAAATAATATAGGTGGTCTAAAAATGGCATCAGACTTTGAAAAAAATTGAAAAATCGTTAAATTTTTGTAAACGCTCTTTAATTTATCTTTTTTTCCAAAACTACTCAATGGATGTTTCTGACACTTCTGGTACGGAAAGTTAAGTATCCAAAGAACTTTGTAAAGCTATCACAACAACGATCGTAAAACCGGAAGTAGTCGAAAAAATGTTCGATATTTTGAAAAAAATTTTTTTTTTTACGAAAACCTTTTTTATTTATGAATATTTTTTGATGATATTTTACACAGGGTTAAAATATCATCCTACTTGAGCAGAAATGAGAAAAAAAATTGTCTCGGTAATTTGCGTTAGCCGCCATCGGCTAATTTAGTTTTTCGTACCCAGAAAAATTATTTATTGTTCGATTTTTATAAAACAAAGTTCATATGCTCCGTGGTCCCAATTGTATTTTTTTTTGTTACGGTGAAATTTTACTGTTGGCAACGGAAGTGACGTAATATTAACAAAAACTACAATTTTGACAGTTCGGTACTACTTTTTGAAAGCAAATATTATTTTTTTTCAAAACTGATATAACTAAAAGGATGCACCCTGCAAAGGTGCACAAAATCCATAGCTCATATTTTTAAATTTCAATTTCATTTTCGGGCAATTTCGAATAAAATGTAAAATAAAGTGTAAAATTCAGTTATTACAATTCATTCAGCGTCTTCATATTTTGAAATATTTATTTGTAATTTTCATAAACTCGTAGCAATAATCCAGACGAAGAGAATGTATGCGAAAATTAGTTTGTAATATGAGCAGTTGCCGAGAAATATGCAATTTTGCATGCATCACTTTTCACGTTATTTTGCCTATAAAAGAGTGAATTATTATTCGATTTGCAATATTTTTTTTCCATTTGATGCCTAATGCCAATGTGGACTAGGTCAAGCCAATTTTACATTTTCACTGTGACCGGAAATGACGTCATTTGGGCAAAAACTGTATTTTTAACCTAAAAAACAAATATTTTATTCAAATGAGTCTGCCTTATAATATTTTTAAAATTATGATATTTGATTCCCATCAACGAATAGAATGAAGCCATACGACCATACAGATACCACAAAATGGTTTCTAACTTGTACGGTTACAGAGAAATAGGCGATCTTCTATAAGTCACTTTTCAAGGTTTTTGGTCTATAAAAGTGTCAATTATTATTCGATTTTTATAATTTTTTTACCATTTGATGCCTTATGCCATTTATGACTTCTATGAACTAAGTTAACATTCTCAATATCACCGGAAGTAATGTAATTTTTGCAAAAAACGTATTTTTAGCCTTCAAAACAAACATTTTTTTCAAGGGATTTATATTTATCATTCGTTTAACTTTATAACGTCCGACTCTAATGGGCAGTAAGATTGAATCAATACCATCATATTTATATCAAGAAAAGGCTTCTAGCATGTTCCCTTGTCGAATAATAGCCAATTTTCCCAGTGTCACTTTTAAGTTTTTTACCTTCTTAATTTCAGTTTATGGGTTATACGTTAATTATTTATTGCCCGATATGTATAAAACAAAGTTTGTATTTTGTATGTTGCGAATTTTCGACTTATTTTTCACCTATAAAAATTTCTTTCGGCACCGGAAGTGACGTAATTTTGCCATAATTTACAATTTTGACCGGTCTTTTCGCCAGCAAATATTACTTTTACATATGATAGAGGGTGTCACTGAAGCAAAACAACTAAAGTATAGTTTGGTAGCTCACTGGATCGGTTATGGTATAATAAACTTCCTGTATGATTCCTGAAAGCCGGTTCAGTGCTGCTTGCAGGTCTAGTTATTATTATTATTATTCAGATTCCAATTTGAATAGATCTCAGCAACTACTTGTCGCATCGTTACGATTTCTTCGGTTTTACTGGGAAAGTGGGTGTGACTTAGAGGATAAAGCTATTTTGAACGTTGTGCGACAATTCGAAATGTCCGAAATCACCGAAGTTAGCGTTTTTGAAAATATTGCAGTAATTTTAACAATAATCATTGGATTTTAACTTTCGATACACTTTGGCATAGCCGGAGACAGGGCACATAGCTACGCTACTTTCGATTTTTGATTTTCGGCAAATCTTCGAAGATATTAGGCGCCAAATTTCGAAAATTTAAAATTTTACAAAAAACTTTTTTATTTATGAATATTTTTTAGTCGTGTTGTACACAGAATTAGAGAGTCATCTGACTAGCGCAAAAATGTTAAAAAATTTTGTCTCAGTAATTTTCCTTGGCCGCCATTGGCTAATTCAGTTTTTCAGTCCTAGATTAATTTTTTATTGTTCGATTTGTATAAAACAAAGTTCATATGCTTCGTTGTCTCAATTGTCATTTTTTTTATTACCGAAAGTGTTATCTGTCGGCACCGGAAGTGGCATAATTTTACCAAAAACTACAGTTTTGACAGTTAGGTACCATTTTTCGAAAACAAATATTATTTTTTTGAAAAATTATATGACTCAAAGAGTGTGTCCTTTAAAGGCGCAAAAAATGTCGGAAGCAGTTTTTTTAATTTCGATTTCATTTTCTAGCAAATCGGATTTAGGGGTGAAAAAGGGCGTAAAATTGACCTATTTACAACCCATTCAGGCTTTTCAGATTTTAAAATATTTCTACGGAACTTTTATAAACTTGTAGCTATAATCCATACGAAGAGAATGTATGTGAAAATTAGTTTGTAATATAAGCAGTTGCCGAGAAATGGGCAGTTTTGCATAAGTCACTGTTTTCTTAATTTTGCCTGTAAAATAGTCAATTATTAATGGATATTCACAATAGTGACATCATTTGATTCAAAAAGCAAGTATGCGTCATATCAAATTGATTATAATTTAAAATTGACACCGGAAGTGACGCCATTTGGTCAAAAACTGCATTTTTAACTTTTAAAATCGATATTTTTTTCAACAAAGAATTATGTCACCTGTAATAATAAAATTAACTTTTGGTTTAAATTCACATATTAACAAATCTCATACGGTCAAATAGATATCATAAAATTGTTTCTAACTTGTTTGGTTGCCGAGATATAGGCGATTTTCTAAATGTCACTTTTGGAGGTTTTTGGCCCATAAAAGTGTCAATTATTATTTGATTTTCATAAAATTTTCACCCTTTGAAGCCTAATGTCATAGACAATGTTATAAAACTAATTTAACGTTTTCATTATCACCGGAAGTAACGTCATTTTGGCAAAAACTGTATTTTAAGCCTTCAAAACAGATATTTTATTCAAATGAGTCTGATTTGTAAAGTTTATACAATTATGATATTTGATTCCAATCAGCAAATAGATTAAACCCATACGGTCATATAAATACCAAAAAATGGTTTCTAACTTGTACGGTTGCCGAGAAATAGACGATTTTCTACACGTCACTTTTCAAGGTTTTTGGTCTATAAAAGTGGCAGTTATTATTCAATTTACATAAAATTTTCACCATGTGATGCCTTATGCCATTTCTGATTTCATAAAACTAATGGAACATTTACATTATCACCGGAAGTACTGTAATTTTGTCAGGATCAATTACATGTAACAAATGTATGAAATGAAATGATATTGCTGGATTTGTTTGATTCTGTTTCCATTTTATTTGATGTGTGCAATGCTTATGTGGAAACCTGTATATTGGTTTCATTGGTACCGGAAGTGACATATGTTCAAGGGTAACGTGGCACCGAAAGTGACACAAGTTCAAGTTCAAAGGTAACATGGCACCAGTGAAACCCGTCATTCCTGCATGCAGGTCTAGTTCTCACTATAATAGATAAAAATTAAATTATATGCCTTTACATGACATAATTGTGGAATGATTTTGAAGTAGCTGTCTTGACATGACCTAGTAGCCAGCAAAATCGTTTATCTTATCTGAAATTATCAACTTAAAATACTGAGCTGCATGGGCGTAAAAGTGGGGGGAGGGGGGGTATACCCCCCAGGAAAAAAAATAATCTGTCGCAAAATCACTGCAGTCGTTCGCAAAACAGGAGCAGTCGGTATCAAAATAAGTGCTCACTGCATACGTCACTCTACTCGCACAAAACTTTAGTATAAAATAACCCTGTCAACTTATTATGTTTGAAAAGATGTTGTGTTTCACTCTTATTCTGTTTTGAGTATGTTGGTCTAACAACAAAATTTCACCCAGGCAGAAAAATAGTCGGCCTCAAAATAAGTACAGTCTCTGCAGTCGGTCTCACAAACAATACCAGTTCAGATCCCAAATACTATGTATTTGCGTGAATCCGTGAGCCTTAATTGCATACGTCACTCTTATTCTGTTGTGAGTATGTTGGTCTAACAACAAAATTTCACCCAGGGAGAAAAATAGTCTGCCTCAAAATAAATGCAGTCACTGCAGTCGGTTTCAAAAACAATGCCAGAATAGATCTCAAATACTGTATTTGAGTGAACCTAAATTGCATACGTCACACAAATCATAGTATACAATAATCATGTCTGCTTGTCATGTTTGAAAAAATGTTTGTCACTCTTATTCGGTTGTGAGTATGTTGTTCTATGAAATGTTTTCCCCCATGGCAAAAAAATAGTCGGTCACAAAAAAAAGTACTCATCGGATCGCTGTCGGTCTCAGACTAAATGAATTAATGAGGTATACAAACAATCACAAAACAGGCGAAATTGACAGATAAGCCTCAAGATTCTGTCCCATTTCTTATCCTCTTGTTAACGCCAGGAAAACGCCTTGTCTGTTACATATCTGAAATTTTTCGCGCCTGCGACGCTCAATTCTATTATAGCATCATTCTTCTACTTGGTTACGTATCTGAAATTTTTCGTGTCTGCAGCAATCGATTCCATTCTTCTACTCCTCCGTTGTCTTATGCTGTCTAAGCACTATCATATTCACGATTATAGTGAACTGCCCAGTTTGTAGTACCACTGCTGTGTGGGTCGTGGGGAGTCACATTGTACAGATGTTATGTCAACTCTTGCAAAACAGATCTCTAGATTCTGTCCCATTGACTGACATCTCTCGTCCACAAGAATTTCCCCCAGCAATGACCTCAATGCCAGGATATTGAATCAATTTTTCAAAATTTTCTCAAATTACTGAGTGTAATTGGCACAATCATCATATTTGACATGAACGATACTGCACCCCCACATTCCCTAGAAAACTTGCACCTGTGGTGCTCAGCTAATGATTTCTCCACGCGTACTGGAGGGGGGCATGTGCATCAGTCGGTCGCATTTTAGCTAAACACCCCCCACAAACAAAATTGTTATGTACGCCCCTGCTGAGCTGTGCATAAACTCTATTTAAAAACACTTCTTGTCAGACTAATGTTTGTGCACCTTATAAATAGATGTACGATCCTTCCATGCAGAATTAACCAATTTTATTCACAGAAATATGTATGTGATTTCTCCTTTGGATTAATTCTTTTTGTTTACAAAATGACCTACTTGTAATGAGTGTAAATGTATGAATTGTAATGATAGACTTTGTTTAATGTTTCTGGAAACTAGTTTTCGTTGGTATTGTGTCTTGTTTACATGTTCATGGCCCAGTTTCTACTACAAGGAAAATTATATGTTACAAGAATTTCATATTTTACAGTGAACGTTGTTAGCAGTATCAAGAAGTTCTTTAGAATGTCCGATAAGAAGAAAATAGTTACAGCGATTTCCATTGGAGCTGGCAGTAGAGGAGAGACATATTCCAGCTATGCTATTCACTTTCCACAAGAGTTACAGGTTAGACCAACAGCTTGCACAAACCACTGGATGAAATTTTTTGAAGAGAAAAATAAAATTGCCAAAATATATTAATATTATTAATTTCATAATGTAGATAGTTATGAATTTTTCGATCCAGTAAATTTTTGTGTGTAATTTGTTGATTTCATATTAGCAGGATATTTTTTTTCAAGGAAAATGATAATTTTGCCATTATACGAATTTGAGCAGATTATTATACATGTACAGTAAAACTGCAAATGTAATTTTATTGTCTTTTAAGGCTGCTGTCAAATTCTTTCAAGTACTTGATTGTATGGAATATAAAATGACTGACAAGTATATATCAATCAATGCCATTAAAGTAGCTTTGTCAGGTCTCTAACTCAATATCATCCAAAATCTTCAACATTGAAAACACAAATTGTTTATCAATTGAAATCAACATTGATGCTGTGATGGGCTTTTGATATCCAATATTTAAGACAAAATAAATATTTTACCATTGGTACACGAATCGCCTACCGTAATGCGTTCCAGCCCCAGTTGTAGCAAGAGACCCGAGGGACGAGGTTAGACACTTGCACCAATTAAAATGGCGTATGTAGAATGGAATAACCAGACAGTGACACTAGAAATTTGCATTCGATTGAGACTGCGGGCTTAACTCGCCGAACATAACTGATTTGAAATTAGAGTAAAAACGGAAACCATTGAATGTAAATCAGTTTAAATACATTCATATTACAGTATTATATGCGTTCCGAACTTCCGACTTACTTGTGTCAATTTCTAGGCCCCAAATGTTAGCGATTTATCTCCTTTAAGTCAAGACAAGCAAATATGATCAGAAAGAGATCTTTTATGCAAAATAACTTAAAAGTCACATAGATTGATGATGTCGGTGTGCCTGGGGGATTGATTATTTGAATGTCGTGCACAATGTAAATCTTTGGAATGAATATAACAAACATCACTGATGGGGTAAAACTCCACATGCGTCAATGGGGAGAATGTCAATCTTACAAATGTTAATACTAAATTAATTTCAAATGAGGGCTATCGAGTATTTTATTGTAATTAACAAATAGAAAATTTTATGATGGGGATATGATGAATATCTTGTAAAGTATTATTTTATTTGTAATTTAATTTATGTTTCATTGCCAGATAGTCGGTGTGGCTTGCCCCAAAGAATTTCAGAAAAAACAATTGCAAAAAAAACATAAAATACCAGATGAACATACTTTTAATGGTAAATATTTTTATTGAATACTTTGCTGAATTTGATTTTTTAATTGAAACTGTTTTGTTAGTTTGGAGTCTTTATTTATATAAAGTTACTCCAACTTTATTTATGATTGATTGAATTAGTGTTCAGTCTGTATCCCCCATAGACTTTTGGATGTTTTTGGGTCAGATAGCAATTTTCAATATTAATCAGCTTCAATCATCAGATTTACAAATACATATACAATCTGATTAAAACACAGATCCAATTTAGTTTCGTTTTTTATAGTTCAAAATTTTGTTTTTACTTGTCTTCACTACTCTTGGATCTGGAGGACTTGTTATTTAACTGGTGTTCTGCCTGAAATGAGGGGTCAGCCAATCAAATGGTCTGTCGAATCGACCGTTTGACCTTTTCATGCGTGGAACTGTGGGTAGATATTACCAGCCAATGACATCTATACTAACACCAGCGGATAGAAATCAAAACAAAACAAAAGTAGATTTTAAAAAGCATGGCGGTCGCTAATTGGTTAATCGAATGACTGACGTTATCGGGTCAAATTTCCCATGCTTGATACCTGACGTCATAGAACGTGAGCTCCCACTATAACTTATTAGATCTACATGAGTGTAGGCCATCGAAAGTATAAAAACCGAAACGAAATATAGATCTATATTTTAATTAGATTGATACATATACTAATTACACTACAACTTGGGTATACTGTACTTATACTGTTTTAGTTTCTATATTTAAAGTGCACATAAAATGTCCCTGAAAACTTCTCTATGTGAGCAGTCCATGGTTATTTTATCAACTTTAGGGCAAATTCACATCAATCCGACTAAAATTAAATCAGCTATCTTCATTCAAAGTCGTAAAAATAGACCTCCCGTAAAAACGACTTTGCCAATTATTGAAAACACTCTTAATCCCCTCAGACGCCAGTGACGTCACAGTGACCGAATGCATATTCGGAATGTTTATTCCTTAATTACCTATATACAGCCGGCGTGTGTATTCATTAACGGCTGACTGATTCCTTAATCCCCCTAATTAAATAAAACAATTGACTACGGAATAATTTGTTTTATAATTCAATTTAATTCAAGATCCAATTTAGAATTTGTTTCATAATGTACGGTCGTTCCGTTTTCTCACGGCAGCGATTTTAATACACTCTACCATCGTGTACAGTCTAAACGATTCGAGATACATTTTCGTCAGAAGTTTATTGTTCGAATTTAGAATCAGTTTCCTTATGTACGGGCGTTCTGTTTACTCACGGCAGCGATTTTAATACAATCTACCACATCGTGTGCAGTCCAAACGATTCGAGATACATTTTCGTCAGAAGAGTATCGTCGTTCTAATTTAGAATTTGTTTCATAATGTACGGTCGTTCATTTTCACACGGCAGCGATGTCATACACTCTCCTATGTGTGCAGTCCCATCTATTCGAGATATATTTTCGTCAGAAGAGTATTGTGGTTCGAATTTCCCCGAGTAAAAGAGTATAGGAGTAAAAAGATGTGGTCACGCAAAATATATCATAAATTTCAAACGTGATTGAAACACGATTTGTAAATGACCGATCCGTTATCGACGTACGGCGCCTTTATTTCTGCTTGCGAATTTGACTTTATTACTCTGAAATAGACCGTAAAAATGAAATACGAAGAAATATCTCAATATACGTTAGAATTAACAGATTGAGAAGGATCACCTAACTATCTATGTGTATCGCAAGTGTAGTGTCGTTAATACATCTACCTGTCATTAATCAATCAGACTAAATTTGAACAGTAAAGTAATTAAGAATGTTGATTAGGTAATTATCTTTTTCTTTGCTCACCGATGTTTTTGTAATAAAGTAGCCTCGTATTATTTGTTGATTGGTGTTTAAACAACAATATAAATCCTTCGATGGATATACGTTTGTGATAAGATAATAATGTCTAACATCATTTAACTTTTTTATAAAGAATACAAGTATTTTACAATTAAATTGACAGTTTAATCACTCACCAAACGGCACCAGGAACTCCACATTTTATCAAGTGTATTTGATATTCATTATTACAAATTGATGTGGCCGGCGTAACAAAAAATGATATTTACCCTTCTAAATTAGAACCACAATACTGACGAAAATGTATCTCAAATCGTTTGGACTGCACACGATGGTAGATTGTATTAAAATCGCTGCCGTGAGAAAACAGAACGGCCGTACATAATGAAACAAATTTTAAAATGGATCTTGAATTAAAATGTATTACAAAACAAATTATTCCGTAGTCAATTGTTTTATTTAATTAGGGGGATTAAGGAATCGGTCAGGCGTTAATAAATACACACGCCGGGTGTGTATAGGTAATTAAGCAATCGTTCGTAAAATGTTCACTGCATATCACTGTTGTGACTGTAGGTTGCCAATCAGGATTTGAATTGTTTCCAAACTTTTCCAATTTTTCCGTACGATTTCATTGTTGGGAAATTTATGAAACGCCGGTACATTATTCCCCTTTCCCTTGCAGGGATTTCCACAACTCTCAATAACACAACGGTAATATTCTAGTCACACATATATAATCTATTGCAACCCAAGACGAGAAAGGTCGGCTTTTGAAAATGCTTTGACTGATATAGTGATATGTAACTTACGTGTAAATAATTATGCGTTAATGATTACGCCAGTCAAATGTTTATTGGACCGACAAATACACACGTGTCAACTGGCTGTGTGATATATTGTACAGATGATGTGTATACTATGTGTAGTGCCTGTGAAGTCACCAGCCAATCAACCAGATTAAGGTTGTAATTGAAAATTTGAAAACCGTTTTTGGCAGTCGGATACTAAAACGTAAATATCTGAATTAATTTTAATCAGATTAGTTTGAACTTGCCGTAAAATGGATTTTGTAACTATTGAGTACCCGTACGTAAAAAATTTTTGAATCATTTGATGTGGTCTTTAAGGTATACCTGTTGCAAACCATCGTTAGCAAATTGTTAACATTTGTTTCGAATCATTGAATAATATATTGGGTTCCTACTGTCGTGCAGTTTAAGTGGTTCGTCTTGATAAGATAACAAGTGATTGGTTTCCAACTGCGTGCAAGCAAATTGTTGAAATAAAATTGAAATGAAACAAAGTGAGGGAAATTTTGTCCGGGCAGCGGCACTACGGCCTACTTTTATATCAAATTCCAACTGCCAGGGGATCTTTTACGTGCGCGCCAATGTGTATACAGAACCTTGGTTTTTTCGTTACATCCGAACAACTAGACAGCTGTCCTTGTCAGGCTTTCCGTCCTGCATTACTGACAAGGGGAAACCGAAATAAAATTGAACCATATGTTAGTGCCAGATGGACCTAGTTTGTGTCAAGTGGACAATAAACCTGATTTCTCTCTTTCTCTCTCTCTTTCTACTTACAAAGCTTAAAATTGGTCGATGTTAAATTCATACTTGAAACATGTGTTTATAATTAATTTTTATGTTAGATTGGAGTGACTGAAAAAAGATAAATTTGCAGATTGTGTTATTATAACCACTCCAGATGATTTACACAAGGTAAGTTGTAAACCTGTTCTTAATGTTTAAATTATATACAAATATCAGTTAAAAGAAAGTTATATGTTCAAGAAAAATCACTTTCTATGACCACGTAAAGTGTTTAGCTACTACAATGTACATTTTATACAAATTTCATTCAAATTCATCCATATTCACAATTATAGACCTGTTCTAAAATTATTTTGCCATTTACATAAAACACTCAAAATTTTTTTGGGAATGTGTAGTCCTCTACAACTATACACATTTCATACTGACCCTAACCATTTTGGTCCACTTCACTTTATCATTGATTCAATTTATTGTATGTAACTGTATATAGAATCGGCCAAAATTTTTTTTGATTAATACACTGGAAGATGTCAAAATCTTCACCTGTCATCTTTCCAATTAAGAATTAGATTATTGTTAACATGAATACATTCAAAATTACATGTATAATCTGATATTCACAGGAACCTGCTGTGGCTTTTGCTAAAATGGGCTATAACATCTTATTAGAAAAACCAATGGCAGTAAGTATGTGGTTTGATTAGTATTTTATTACATAAACTTCCTTCTTACATGGTGGAGCAGAAGAGTAGGACGTTCATTTCATTTGTTATATGGTGGTTTGTTGTGTTAAAGTAAAGATTTAAACAACCCACCAGTTGACCACTGTCTAGTTTTAAATGGTATTCTTCAAGGGTCTGCTCACGGTTCTGCTTTTGTGATTAATTCATAACAATAAATCAGTGTTTTTGGACAATATCCATAGGCATTCCTGCTCCCCAGGCATGTACACCTTTGTCAATATCTGATATTTTTTATGGCTTAATCCATTCTAAAATGTTGATGAATTTTTCAATTCACCATTTCTAGCTTTTATTGAATTGAAATCTGTTTTGACTGGGCTGACGTGCCATAAAGCCATGCTTCATTTCATTTCTGTTTTGACTGATATTAGTATCTGAAGATTCAACTTCCACAATACTGTAAACAAAAGAATGTCCTAGGTGTAATTCTGCAGACGAAGATAATAACCACTATTTTCTCATATGTCCAGCATACTCTGCCCAAAGAACAAGTCTCAAAAATAACCTATACTTCCTTAAACAAAATGTTACAATTGACCTGATCTTATATGGCAACACCGCTCTTTCAGATAATACCAATTCTATTAACATATTTGAAATAGTACAAACCTACATCAAAGACAGCAAGAGATTTTAACACTTTAACATTTGAAATTTAAAATTACACTCAATGAAATGTATATATGTTTGTAACCCACTGTTTGTACATATGTCCACATTGCATTGTAAACATAAGATTTAACTATTTTATATACTATTCAAAAAAAGTAGGGGATATTTGATTTTTAAGTGTTATTAAAGTCACCTAATGAAACTGACGAAGAAACAAATGACAAAATGAAATGAAGTTCACATTCATCGATTTATTCCAAATGATCGTTAGACTAAGTAAGGCACAGACTGACCATTATAAGAGTAAAATGATACCCGGGGTCAAACAGCAAAGTTACCACAGCATCACAACAAAGTCAGTAACGGGTAAATCCTCCTCTGTTTGCCAAACAAGCATTGATCCGACGTGGCATACTCCTAATGAGACGTCTAAGGTCATTTTGGTCCAGATTGTCCCATTCCTGTTGCAACGCAGCAGCAAGTTCTTGGACATTGGCAGGATGTTGTTGACGTTGACGTAACCTCTGTCCAAGCATGTCCCAGACATGCTCGATGGGGGAGAGGTCGGGACTCAGTGCTGGCCACGGTAATGTGGTGATGTTCTGTTGTTGGAGGTAACCTGTAACGATCCTGGCCCTGTGACATCTTGCGTTGTCATCCTGGAAGATGAAACGGCGGCCATGACGTCGTGCGAACGGCACAACATGGACTGCCAAGATGTTGTCCCTGTAGTACTGGCCTGTAACACGCCCTGCAACAACATGTAAAGCCGTTCTTCCAGCAACAGTGATGCCTCCCCACACCATAACAGAACCACCCCCAAATCGATCATGTCTACGTCTGTCCAAAAAATCAACAGTGAACCTTGACTCATCTGAAAACATCACATTGCTCCAGCGTCGATTATCCCAGTGTTGACGATCCCTACATCAACGACGTCTTGCCTGAATATGATGATCTCTCAAACAAGGGATCACGCGAGGACGTCGGGCGCGAAGGTGACCCCTATGCAGTCGATTCACTCTCACACCAGTGTCTGTTTGAAGACGAGCGCTGATCTGATTTGCTGTGATGACACGATTTCTCAAGGCCAAGGTACGGATAAATCGATCCTGGGCTTGAGTTGTCGCCCTTGGTCGTCCTGTACAGATTGTGTATCACGGTATCTGGACCATAGCCTGCTTATGACAGACTGAAAAACATCCATCGTCCGCGTCACAACCGGCTGTGTTGTGCCGATCTGTAGCATGCCAAGGGCACGTAACCTTTCATTTTGGGTAAGCCGACGCATATCAAAATTTGTTTTCTGGTCACTAAAACAATTAAACTGATGTTTCCACCCTAGAATTCAATGCCACAATGACTGTAACATTCAAAGTCAGAGTCATGCAAATCTTGGGTTGGACCCCATGATGATCCCAAGCATCACATGCATTCCATGCGGTAGCTATTGGTGCGTTTGGGCGTCACATGTAACTGGAAATGTTTCTTCTGTTAGGTTCTATAGTAACTTTTTTCGTAGTCATTTGCATATTTTAGTATTATGCCCCCAAAATCAAATATCCCCTACTTTTTTTGAATAGTATATGTATGGAGAGAACTTATATAGGCCTTTTCCTGTTGTTCAATCCAATTCAGCTTATTGTATAAAATATTGTTTAAACAAACAATACTGTAGTTTACAAGGGATTTAGAAATCCCCCAAATGATGACCCTGGATTTCAAATGCTGAGTGGTTGTATCCAGAATGCTTTTCCAGTGTTGCTATGGATTCTAGTATTTTCAGATACCGGTATCTAGTTTGTATTTTAAATTTTTGCAGTGGCGTAAAAAAACTTGTTTTAATTTATCATATTAATGTGTTATATTTCAGGTTACAGCAGAAGACTGTAAAGAAATTGTTAAGGCAGTGAAAGATAATGATGTTATACTTGTTGTATGTCATGTTTTAAGATATATTCACTGGGCCAAGAAAATAAAAGAGATTATAGACAGTGGTGCTATAGGAGATGTTGTAAATATTCAACATACAGAACCAGTAAGTTATTTTAGCAATAAATGTACTTGTTTTTTTTTGGTAATAAGTTACCAGTTTGCGTCTTGAAATTCTCCAAATACAGGTTTAAATCCCATTTTCAATTAATATCAAGTTGAAAATAAATAGAGGCTACTGTTTGTAACATATTTATTACAAATTTGAAGCCTTGAGGTCATGAGCTGATGAATCCTATTGATATTATGCCTTTCTTGTGCACGCATCTGTTTGTGGTTGTGAGGAACAAACATTATCATGTCAGAGTTAGCCCCCCCCCCCCCTTTGACTGAGACTGTTGGATATATGATAGAGGCTTCAGATTTTATGGAATTTCTTCAAGGTTGTGAACACTATAGCAGTTTTCTTATCAAATTTGATCAATATGCATGTATAATGATGTGTTCCTGTTTGTCTTGGCTAACATTTTCTCCAAACCTATCTGATCACACTGATAAACAGTGAATATTCGCTAGGCCGCTACAATCACTGATAAGGATGACATCGACGTGACTTAATTATTCCCTCATATTAACTTTTTTCTTTCGAAAAATTAAATTCTAAAACATTTTTTGTATGTATAAGAAAAATAGGTAAAGACGTTCGAAGTATTTGTAGTTAAAAAGTATTTCCTATTTTGTGTAAATGGGTATTAAAATGAGTAAAAGACATCATTTTGCCCGAAGCAGTTACGTCTTATGTAAACAATGCACGAGCCATTGAGCCAATGATTGAAGCCGCGTGGTGTCATTGCACGTGTTCAAGACAGTCATCTGTGACAGAGATAATTCGTAAGTAATTCTCTGTGAAACAGATTGCTATCTGATGTGTGTGCATGTTTCCACTCTTTGCATGGCTTTCATTTATTTATTATTTGTTAGCACAATAATCACAATTCATCTGTTGTTGCAGACTTTACAGTCTGATTTGTACCGCAAATTATAGAAATGAGAATCAAGGAAGCTATCTTTTTTATATGCCCACATTTACTGTTATACCGGAATGAAGGTTGAGTTCGAATTTCGTTAAAATCGGACCAAAACCGTTGGACAAAATGGTCGCCGCTTGTACGCGAATAGTGTAAAAATAGGTCACAATTTTAATCTGATTTGGATGAAACTTGACATGCATGTTTAAAACGCAAAGATCTTGGTTCCTTTTGATATTTGTGCATATAACTTCATGAATTATGGCCCTTGATTGTAGGAAAAATCACTTTCTTTTTAGCTTGTTCTCTATCCATCTCTCGAAAATGTGGGTGTATCTTGCCTTGCAGATGCTGGTTGTATTTTAATAAAAATCTATTTTGAATTAAACAGGGAATCCAGAATTTTTCCTGTAAGATGGAGTGTTTCTTCTTTATAGGCCATACTTTTATTGCAAATAACCACAGTACCATATAAATTCATTGGAATGTATCTATAAGTGTTTTTTGACAGGTTGGTTATTGGCATTTTGCTCATTCATTTGTAAGAGGAAACTGGCATAATGAAGCTCAAAGTAGCAATTCCTTACTGGCTAAATGCTGCCATGATGTGGATCTTATTAATTATTGGATGGGAGGTCGAAAATGTGAAAAAATTTCATCATTTGGCCATTTATCCCATTTTAACTCCAAAGACAAGGTAAGCACTATTAATAATACAATCAACGCTCTGACGCTAGCAGTGGAGATAGATTACATACTATTTTTGTCTACACCTTCACTGCAACATAATTAGTCGAACAAAAAAGCTGTCATTGTGTGTATGGCTATGTGAGAAAAGATATTGAAGAATATTAAAGTCACTGACCCTGTTCCTTTGACAGATTCAATTTTCACGAAATCCCTCAAATGACTTTTACGTCTTTTGGGTAGCTGTGTTATTAAAATATAATATTAATAGTCAGTATGTGCATTTAGCCTCCAGGTGCAGCTAAAAGATGTGTTGATTGTCCAGGAGCTATAGAGTCTAACTGTCCTTATTCAGCTAAAAGATTTTATCTGGATCATGTTAAAATGGTGAGAAAGATAATTATAAAATTGTTTGATAAATTGAACATGTATGTTAATTGTTAACCTTTTAAATTGTTAGTCATTTGTTGTGACTGTAGCAAAGAAGAAGACTTTCATACTTCAGCACAGGCCGTTTATATAAGAAGCCCCTCGAAAAACCCTCTTTTGTAGCAAAGACTGTCCAAAGATTTGTGTTTCAAAACATCTGTTCTGTACCTAACCATATTCAGAAGCGTTTTATAGCTGAGGCGCTGGAGGTGCCAGCGTCCTCGCGAAAAAAAATCAAAGAAGTTGGAAAAATAAAACGGGAGAAAATGCTAAAACCGATGAGAGAAAATGTACCCTAGTTAGGGAGGGCCCTAAAGGCAGACAAAAGGGCGCACGTCTGACGAAAGGGCCTCTCTGGCCAGGGGAAAGGGCCCCCTAGTCCGAGCCATTCGTTTTCTATACATTATTAATGTCGAATCTACTACTGAATGAGAATGCAGTCATTGCTTTGGCATGAAAATCATCAATAAAGAAACCACCTTTTCTGAAAGCCTACTAATAAACTATTCGGGAAAGAGATGTCTAAGCCACCCAGTGTGGCCTGGCTTAGCGGAGCGATCATGTCTTTGTTGAATAGATTTCCAGGATTATGCGTGCTCCTTGCACAATAGGCCCACTCCACCATATTCCATTAATTATTATTTGATTGAGCTCCTGGTACGAACAAGTGATTTGTTATGCATAAGGGCTTCAGACGAGTAGCGAAAGAGGGCCCTCAAAATAGTAAAGTCTCCGCCTTGAAAAACCTAAAAACGCCTCTGACCATATTAATAATATTATTGAAAATAATAACAATAGCCCAGTCTGATTAAAATATAGGTCTATATTTCATTTCATTTTTAGATGCTTTCGATTTCTTCCACTACACAAAGATCGGATTGATTGTAGTGGTAGGTCACATAGATGTCATGCAAGCGACTTTTCACTCTATTGTTTACATATATAGCACTATGACAAGCTTACAGGCATGGTAATCAAGACAGGACAATGGGTTTGTGAATCTCGCATAACTGGGACATTATCATTCTTCATGCTCAGTAGTGTATAGTAAATTGAGTTTATTGTGTATATTTTAGGGTAATACTGGATGGCCTGTTAATGTTGTAGTTGATGTTCCAGATATAGAAAGTGTAACTGAAGCTTTACGTACAGGTCCATACGGTATCTGTGTTTATCAGAATGATAATGATGTCATGTCAAACCAGGTAGGTGATAATACACTTTTAATAATAAAACCTCAAATAAATTGGTCCTGCAATAGTACCATTAAGATATCTTTAGTAGCATGTATGGGATCTTAAAATTACATGGAATTAAGATAATGTCCAGCCAAAAATAAACAGATGGTCTTATCAACCATCCATTTGGAATGTCAAGAAAATTGTTCTATCATGGTTGTCTGTGGATAATTAATCCATTAAATAACATTTAAATACCAAAACAAAATCAAAATCTGTGTATCAGTTTATGCCAATCTGATTAAAATACAGATCTAGATTTCGTTTCGTTTTTTATACTTCCGATGGCCCACCCTACATGAAGATCTGACCGATTGTTGCCAACCCTATGACGTTACACATTTCATTAACCAATCAGCATTGATTCTACCAGTGGATTACCCACAGTTCCTTGCAAACCATGTCTAAAGCTCACCTTAACAGACTGTTTCATTGGCTTATACCTCACACCATTCAAAACATGTCAATGATTACAACACTTCCATATCCTAGTGTAGTAAAGACAAGTTAAACAAAATATTGAGGTATAAAAGCTTAGATTCAGTGAATTTAGTCTAATTAAATACAACCCATCAACAGATTTTAGAGAAAATGGTCTTGACCATATCCTACATGTATATCGTCTGAATTGACAAATCTTTAAAGCTACAATTTCATATTTTTAAGTTCTATTTTTAAAATGTATTAAAATAAAGCCTTAAAAGAGATGGTATCTATAAACAGTCCTACCTTGTCAAAGAATAATCCTATTAATCCAATAATTCACTATTGTCAATTGAGAAATTAACAAAAATATCATTTCCAACTTTAAATTCAAACATTTGAATATAGCTATTCCATGGGAGAAATAGAAAAACATGGGAGGTATTTGTGTTGTTATTTCTGGTGTCAATGATTTTTAAGTGTGGGGAATAATGGTAAGTGATCGTATAATAGTGAGTTGACAACCTATTGAGCAAAAGACATGGAAATAATTATGTTTTGACTTTCTTAGACAATATGAAATTCTCGCTTTAATTTATCATGTCGTAGTATATACTATGTAGAAATGAACCAGATTCAACTTCCACAATAAGTTATACTGACACATTTATTATTCCACTGTAGTACTACTGACATTATATTGATATGTCTTATTTAATATTTTTGTGTATTCAAGATAGTTAATTTTCAATACGAGGGAGGGGCAACAGCTTCTTTAACAATGATGGCATTTACCAAACGTGTTTGTGATAGAAAAACTACAGTTTATGGAACTAGGGTATGTATTAATATATATAGCTACCACAAATATTGGTAATGATTACCCATTTCTAGATAATGCAATTAATGTTACGACTAAAAGAAATGAAATGAAAAGACATGAAATAGGGTATAACGTCCTCAACTGGGCTAATGAAGATAGGCATACACATGCAGTGTTTTATGTGGGAAATTTTGCTCGGGCAGCGGCACATAGCCTACTCTTATATCGAATTCCAACTGCCAACAGAACCTTGGTTTTTCATCCCTCCATCCTGCATCACTGACAAGGGGAAACCACGTCAGAAAATCTGGATGAACTTTCTCAGCCAATGCAGGGATCGAATACCCAACCTCCATGCTAGCGAGCCCGTGTCTTAGCCACATGAGCCCCATGACTAAAAGAAGATTTGATGATGCTGGAACATAGTTATTTTGAAAGTACAGGGATCTCTTTGCCAGTTTACTTATCAAAAAATGTAGAGATCTGCAAAAAGGTAATTTTGAAATATTTGATAGCAGTATGTTGTGTTCAGGGGGTGGATCCAGCTACGTAAAAAAAAAAAATTGTAAAACAACACTTTTTATGAGATAAGTGTCAATGATTGGATTTTTCTCTTTAAAAAGCTCAGTGTGTATATGTATGCCTACATAATTTGTAGACTATTGTGGCATCATCCATTTTCAACTGTTATATTTGCTTAACAAAAACCTGACAAACTTGTCTACAATATCACCCTTGGTGGAAGTGGATGTTAAACTCCAGAAATGAACGAACGAACCATGCAAAACCCCATCTGCAAAAATTGCTGGATCCACCCCTGGCGTTTCTTTATAAATTGCATTAAATATGACCTGTCTATAATTATAGGGAGAATTAAATTTTGACGATGGCAAATCAGATGTTATTGAAGTTTGTGACTTTGTTACACAACAAACAAGTAAGATATATT
Organism: Patella ulyssiponensis; assembly: GCA_963678685.1. Taxonomy (NCBI): domain Eukaryota; kingdom Metazoa; phylum Mollusca; class Gastropoda; family Patellidae; genus Patella; species Patella ulyssiponensis. The sequence goes on from OY783232.1 coordinate 20,167,148, forward strand.
TTATCAAACTGTCTTCTGAGTACATGTACGGTCAAACAGGAGTGTTAGCCAAAATAGCCAAAATTCACTTTGGTCAAAACATCCAAAATTTGGTTAAAAATTGATGTAAATATATATTGCTTGATTCGTGTTATTTAATTGGTTGTTTTGATTTTTTATGGCTCATCTTTCATTAAAAGCCATGATCATTCACCATTTTACATGTTTTGTCTATAACCTGTATAAAAAAGCCATATAGCCTATAATTACATCTTTTTATAGACCTCTTTTAAATTTTATTGAATCCAAGCTGAAATTTTATTATAGTCTTTCTATGTTCATGTTTCAGGTCAGCACAGACCTAAGGTTGTAGCAACCGTAATGAAAGGTCACGGAGGTGCCGATTTCTTTTTAATGCAGTATTTTGTTAACACTGTCAGGGTAAGTATGGACTGAAACTGTCAACTTTCCATTAGTGCAAACAGTGAAAGACTGGCCATACATATATGTTGAAGTATTGTCCTAGCTAGTTTAATGACCAGCTCCTTTAGATTGCGGGTTTTGGAGAAAAGCTCATCTAAAATGTGCTACTCTTTAGCTGAGCATTTTGGAATTTTTCGATAATTTGGTGAGTCAATTGATTTAAATTTGTTTAGAATATGACATTAATCTAAGTTTATTACATTTTACTTTCTTAGAGAAAGTGATAAAGAGTACAACATTTTTTTTTTAAAACCTGTTTAATTTTTAAGGAGAATAAGAAAGAAGATCTAGTGACAGGTCCAGATGAAACTCTAGCCAGTCATCTGTTAGTTTTTGCTGCCGAGACAGCAAGAAAGGAAAACAGAGTTGTTTCTATTAAACCAGATGGATCATATGCTTAGAGATATAACCATTAGGTTATTCAATAACTAACAAGTCTGGAATGGTTCTTTAATCTTTTAATTACGGGAATCTATATCTTAGATAATGTTACAGGAACCTATATCTTAAATATGTATCATAAGTGGTAATAGTGCCTATCTATTCTTCTTCTTGCCTAGCAATGTACGTTAGCCTTATTATATTTTAACTATTGTGTTGACATTAAACATATTAATTACAGGATTATAACCAATAACTTAATAACTAAATAAAAAATAATGAATTAACTACTTAATTAACAAGCTTTTTTCCTTATTGAAATTACACAATAAACACTATCTAATACTGCTTGGCCATAAAGGAATGGATATATTGTAACACCTCATAGGCAGATATAAAGATTATAAAAGAAAGAATTAGTGAAACATTTTGTTTATTCAAGGTGCTTTGGTTTTAATGATCTTGCCAAGACTTTCTTTTTTAAAAATATGTTAAAATAATATATGTCTTGCCAAAAAAATTTGATTTTACTTAAAAACAATAACAAGTTTTGTTCCACAATAGTCTGCTTAATATAGCACCACTGTGATTATATTAGTCTAATGTATTATATTTACCTTTGCAATATTATAATATATACACAATTATTTTGTTATAATTTTATTATAGTTGTTATTTTTCTGATGATTATATTTTGGAAACATATTCATTATGTATTGTTAATTTTGTGATATGATTGGGTGTTAATTCATTGATATTTGTTACTTTTTTAAAACAAATATATTTATTTTAGAATTTATAAAGTTAATTAAATTCCATTTTTAACAGAATAACGCTGCTAAAATGATATAGTAAATGAATTAGTTTGTTTTATTTTGGGTATTTGAAGGTATTTTTATATGGGCACATTTTCATTTTGTACTATGGGCACAAAAGCATAAACTATATGCCTTCTTGTTACTATTAATGAGCCGTACTCAACTTCAGATGATATGATAAATTTAAAAAGAATTGCATTTTTGGAAAGCTTAGCTGTGGACTATTCAAACATGGTGCCAGCTATATTTTTATTAAAATGACCATATGTCTGGTTTTGTTGGAGCAGCTCACATATATTGTTGTCGCCCTGCCGTCTGTGTGTCTGCCCACATTTGTTTGTTGCCCCTGATTGTATGAAAAATCATGTTTTTCGCTTGTGGACACTCTGGAAGTCACAACTTTCATCCGATTTTATGAAGCTTGAAATGAATGTTTATAACCCAGAGACCTTGGTTCCTTTCAATATATCAAATCATAATTTCATTGATTATGGCCCTTGATTGTACATAAAATCTCATTATGTTTTAGCTTGTCCTCTGTCCATCTCTTCCTTGCAAAGGCGTATTATAGACATTGTGTGATGTAATTGTTGTTTAAACTATTTCATTAAAGGAGATGATTCATCTGTTCTAGATTTATATTATTACCTGAGATAGATAATGATGACAGCTACTTCCCCCTATTCAAACTACTTGATGTTTTTATATCTTCTCTCCAAGCCAAAACCAGGATATGCTTTAGTAAATCCAGGTTCTAGTTCCACCAGTGACATCCTTAATTACAATGTTGCATTTGAAAAGCAGCATCTAGGATGTTTTTAAAAGTTGATTCTAGAAGCTGGTTATCAATCTATTCTTAGAATATCCGAAAATATTAGAGGTATTTAAATAATTGTCAGAAAATATGATTCTTCCAATGTCAATGAATACCGTATATAAAATGGATGGCCTATCACTATGGTGCAATGATATTAATTTTGAAATGAATCATAAAATATATGTTCCCATAAGTGGGGGGCCAGTAATCAAACATTCGTAATTTTGCTCAAATGACTACTTATTGTCTAAACATTTGTTGAACTTTCAGTTGATGATTTGTTCAACATACACTTGATTAATTTTAACATTTGGATTATAATATAATATTAATAAAAAATAATAAAACAATCTTTTTTATCTTTGAAGTTATTCCATGCTAACAGACTCTATGGAGAGTGAAACTGTCAATATTTGCAGGACTCATTTAATATGTAATACCGGTACAGCAAAATTATATCAACAGTCACAGAAACTTTTTGAAAAATAAAGTTCCAATATGTCATATCATCATACAGTCATAGACAATTTTTTCACATACTAATAAGATAAGATAAGATAAGTGAAAAAGCCTGTACCTGTAACTAATAGAAATATGGTATGATGTTTACCAAATGACTGAGAAAGGGGGTTTATCTCCCTTCAAGCTCTTGTATAACAAATTAATAACATCAAATGGATTTATTTTGGCATCTTAATTATTTTGACAATTGGAGGTGGAAGTGTTCCATATCTCGATTTAGATGTTGTTGCATAAGACTTTTTATTTTCAGACCTTATGTGTTCAGATCTAAATATTAAGACAACCTACAGATTTCATCATGATCACGAGAGCTAACAAAATTTGGAGGTGGCCTTAATCTTTATATCTAACCACGTTAGGTATGTAGGCCTAGGTTGGAATGACCGTCTAAGGGAGTGAACTCGATTTAAGAATGACAAGTTTCGAAACGAAATGGAGAACTTCTACATCTAATTGTATTACTTATACATGTAGTTTATAAAATATTATATCTTGTTTATATTTAACAAGAAGCGATACGATCTAATCACGTTAGGTATGGTATGTAGGCCTGTCGTGGAGGTTGGAATAACCGTCTAAGGGAGGGAACTCGATATAAAGATGGCAAGTTTCCAAGCGTGGGTGTAAATGAAATCAAAAGAAATGGTAAACTTCCACATTTAATTGTATTACTAACACCATATAACTGTACATACGACCTATGCTAACACATCTAGTTTCTAATCTTTAAAATTTAGGTGGAAAATCAGGGTAAGGGGAGCAACTCTATTTAACGATGTCACTCCTCAATCTATCACTGACATAATGTACTTTTTAATGATTAAATATGTACTTAAATTATTATCTACTTGTCAGAAATGCGATTAAAAGGGTTATAATGAATAAATGCAATATGAGTGACCTTGCAACAGTAGTCTAAGTGTTTAAGGGTAACAAGTATCAAACCATGGATGAAAATGAAACGAAACCAAGAAATGGAAAATGTTCACCACTTACTAATACTAAGTGTTTGTAACTTTTAACACAGTTCGCATTTCTCTGTAAAAAATGCGAGGGGAGAAAAAAAAGATAGATAATGTAGACATGCTGTGTTTCGAAATGTGGGTGGAAATGAATTTGAGACGGAAAACTTCCACCTCTAATTTTATTAATAACAATTTATAATAATACCTTATTTTTTTCTTTTGGGTTTCAAATAAAGAAACAAGATAACCCAATTTTAAAAATTTTGGTGGACAGTCTAAGGGAGGGAACTCCATTTAACGATGCCAAATTTCAATAGGTCTACCCAGAGCCTCGAGTCTACCTGGATGAAAATGAAATAAAGACTAGTAATGAAAACCAATGGCTAACATAGAAATATGTACAGTAACTATTTGTGAATACCTTTTATGTCCAATCAATTACTGATAATTTGTAATTTTTAATGATATAAATTATAATCATACTTGTCAGAAATTCTCATTCAAGTATTGAAAATATTTGTCAGCGTTAAATGGAGTTGTCCCCCTTAGACTGATTTTCCCACCCAAATTTTGTAAATTTGATTATGTCGGCTCAATTTTGTTTTTGCGGAACAAAAAGACATAAGATAATACAAACTTTTAGTAATAAAATTATAGCTGAAAGTTTTCCAATTCTCGATTTTATTTCCACCAACGTTCATTTAGATCAGTGGTTCTCTAAAAAAAATTTCACAACGGCACACCTTGATTCCTATTGGAACAGATGAAAAATAGTGGCACACCTGGCTAAATATATAGAGGATATTTGTCGTTTTAGAGTGAATAACATATTTTATTTCATCGAGAAGCAAGAAAACTTATATTTTCACGAATGCGTAACATGAGTGAAAATATAAACGTTTTCTTGCTTAGAGATGAAATAAAATATGTTATTCGCGACAAAACGACAAATGTTCTATTTATTTTATGATTTTACAATCATTTTAGGTAAAACAACATCTAGCCAGTGGAATAACACTTTTATTTCACTGATAAAACGCGGTATTCCACTACTGATCATAAAATAAATATTAAATATATGGCAAGTCACAGACGGCATACAACAGTACATGGACTAGTCATAGACACATAGAGTGACTCAAACTAAATAATGAAAAACGCAGCTACGTGTATGAACTTACCAGTACACCCAGACTGGTTTTTCGAATTTTGTGCCCTTCAAAATTTCGCGGCACACTTGGGAAGTTGTAACGGTCGTGTGCTTTATCCTCTATCATGAGATGGTGAGATAGGTGGGCATTCAAAGCACGAGATAATGATATAGACATATATGTGATATCACAATTAATGCTTTGCATCTTGGAGGTCGGTGTTCGATCCCTGCATTGGCCGAGAAGTTCATCCAGACAAGGACAGCCGTCTAATTCCGCGTACACATCCCCTGACAGTGAGCATTCGATATAAGAGTAGGCCACAACAGGAGGACGTTAAATCCCATTTCATTTCAATGAAACTGAATCATATGTGGCCTATCAATTCATTATAAAAATTGACGCCAAACGGGATATTGGATTTCTCTCCTTAAAAAAGCCCAGTGTGTATGCATCTTGCATTGTGTCAACTGTCAAATTCCCTTAACAGGAACCTTGCACCCCCCCCCCCATAACCCCCGGTAAAATTCGAATTCCTGGATCCACCCCTGCCACGCCCCCAATCTGTTAACTATATTCGTAAAAATTACAAACTATTAATCATAACATGGGCCTTATAATACAAGGTCGTGGGTAATAGATGGGGTGGTTGTGATTTCCCATTTCTTGGTTTCATTTAATTTTCATCCATTGAGATGAAAACTTGTCATACTTTTAAAGGGACAATAACACTCTTGCTGGCTTGGCAACTCTAGAAAATAAATAATAGCCTTATTCTAAGTACCAGATGTTTATGTGTCCTACCTGTTGTGTAAATTATCCATTACATCATATTTTACTTGTCCAGAGGGTTCGAAAATATTTTAAAATCCAAGTCTTATTTGAAAAGGTTTACGTGAACCTTTTCAAATCATGTAGTTGAATTTTTCCAATTTTTTAAAGGTGTGTTACGATGAAATTTGCATCATCAATTTATTTGAATATTGTAAAATAATACAATTTGTTGACCAGAATAAAGATTGGGACATATTATTCAATTACAACAAGAGTGTTATTGGGGCTTTAAATGAAGTTTCCTCCCCTTAGACTTAGACTGTTATCCAAAGCCCCCCCCCACCCCCATTGCTTTTTTTTATTATTATTATTTCTTTTATCCTCATATTTCTGACTAGCAGATGATGATTTAGATACATATTTATAATTATAGAGTACAAATTTTCAGTAATAGATTCGGGCGTAGAAGGTTTTCATTACTAATCTTTATTTAATTGTCAAGCAAGTATTAAAATTTGGCATTGTTAAATGGAGTTGCCTCCCTTAGACTGATATTCCACCAAAACTTTATAAATTTGATTATGTCGTTTCTTTGTTTGAAACAAAAAGACATAAGATATTTAGTGCATTAAAACCATTAATGATATCGTAGCGGTGCGAAGAATAAAAACGCCACAGGACTGAGTTTGTTCTCCTTTTGTCCGATTTAACATAAATACGAAAATATGTCTGAATAGATGGATAATGGGTAATAATGGCGGAGGCCTCTCCTTGGACGTCTGAAGTTCAATGCAGGTAGACAAAATGGATTTATGCAAATATACGTACTTCAAAACAATGAATTATGTTATTATTTAATATAGGCCTATTCACCAGACATATCTATGAGTGTTTTTCTCAGTGCTCGTCATTTCAAATATGAAATTACATGCTATTTATGGAAGAAGAGTCCTGTTCCCTCCACTTTAATTTGCCCAATGTCTGGTTTTTGTTTGTAAACAAAAACGACAATAGGCCTAATCATCAAGGATGACAAAAGTTTCAATCTTAAAAAACATGGATAAAAAAATTAATAATGTTAACGTTGTAATTCTGATACAAAGCAGGAAAACCGCTTGACAATACTGAACTGGTACTCAACAAAGCACAAAAAACAGGTCAAGTCTGCAATCAGGTTGTAGTCACTGAGATGATATACTCAATCAACCAAATACAGCAATGTTATCAGGGTTTTTTTTTTTAAAAATTAAATTTATTTTGAACAAGGCACAATTTTGAATAATGTTAATTGTTAATATTAGTAGGCTACCACTACCAGTAGGCATAACTACATATGTCAGGTATTAAGAATAACGCGGCTCCGAAAGTGAAGATGTTTTGCTTTATATTTTATATAGCGTATAATTAAACTCCTGGAAACTGTAAAGCCACATATGTATATTCAACTGTTTAACCAGTTTGTGTAAAAGGCAATCTGATTAAAACACAGATCCTATTTCGTTTCGTTTTTATAGATCAAAAGTTGGTTTTACTTGTCTTTACAAAACTAGGATCATTGTTATCATTGACTTGTTCTGAATGATGTCAGGGATTAGCCAGTATAATGGTCTGTTGATTTTTAGCACTGCACTGCTACACATCACCTACTTTTTGGGTTCCTCCATAATTGCAAAATGAAATCTGAGAAATCTAAGCATGCTCTGCTTTTTATACGCCCTCATGGAAATGTGGACGTATATTGTCAGTTGTCAATAATTTCTTGTGAACGCTCTAACTCCAAAAGTTATTATCCCATTGTTTTAAAATCGATATATTATGTGGTTTACAATAGTGAGATGGAGAAGCCTATTTAATTTCAATAATTTATTACGTCTAGAGTTATGGACTTTGTTTCACTTTGTTGAACGTTGTGAACGCTATTAAGCCAAAAATTATCATCAGATCATTCTGAAATTTATATGCATTACTTAAATTAGTGAAACCAAGAATCCTATTGAATGTCACACTATAAACCTTAGCATGCCTCGTTCGGCAATTTAAAAAACCTCGTTTCGGAACTGCAGACAACCAGGCATTTTCTTTACCTCGTTTGGACAGAAATGCCGAATGAGGCATTCTGAGGTTTATAGTGTCAGTAATTTCTGTTTATTAACTCTAGAGTTATGGCCCTTGTTTCACTGTATTAAAGTTATAACGGCAAATGTTGTCATCCAATCTTTCTGAAATTTATTTGCATCATTTAAACATACATTAGTTAAAGAGTTCAATAAAGAGTTAGCCATTCTAGCTATAATAATTAAAAAACAGATGATAAAAAAGAAAATATTGAAAATAACAGTCAAATTATTTTATTCTGAACGGAGTTATCAGTGTTGGAAGTTTGGACATGGGTACACCTTCTAGGACAATTGTCGATCGTTTGATTGACAGACGATAACTCCACCCACATATTCTTGATTATCCAGTAACGTGCTCAATAGCAATAGTACTCTCGCTTGACAGGCCTTTCATCACCAGTTTCTGGTAGCGACGTTACTGAGTAACCATAAATGTTATCTTGGTCAGCCATTTCTGATTTAATTTTAGAAGGAGGACTGTTTAAATCAGAGCTGTATCTAAGCCATCCATGGGTCTACAGTTGATTTTGTGCTTGTTGTGTAAATAAAGGTCTAATTAATAATTTCTTTAACATCTGAAGCCTAAATAAAGACTTTCAATATGTTGATTTAGCTCTTGCATAATGCATGTTTAATTTTGAGAAATGAAGAAGCCTATTGAATTCCAGCAATTTCGGTTTATTACATCTAGAGTTATGGCCCTTGTTTCACTTTATTTAACCTTGTGAACGCTCTAATGCCAAAAGCTATCATCCGGTCTTTGTGAAATTGATATGCATGAATTAAATTAGTGAAATGAAGAAGCCTACTGAATTTCAGCAGATTCTGTCAAGTAGTTATAGAGTTATCGCCCTTGTTTCACTTTGTTGCATCTTGGGAACGCTCTAACATCAAGTTATCTGCAGATATGTATGAAATTTATATGTGTCATTAAAATTAGTAAAGAGAAAAATCCTATTGAATTTCAACAATTTACAATAATTACTTCTAGAGTTATGGCCCTTGGTTTACTTTGTTCAACCTTATTAATGTTTGATTGATGAAAGTTAGCATCCCATATGTTATGTATGAAATTTATATGCATCATTTAAATGTGTGAAACAGGTCTATTTAATTTCAGCAATTTCCATCAATTATTTCTAGAGCTGTGGCCCTTGTTTTACTTTGTGAACCTTGTGAACTTTTGAATGAGAAAAATGATCATCAGATCTGTATGAGATTTATATGCATTATTTAAATTAGTAAAGCGAAAAAAAACTGTCAAATTTCAAGAATTTCTGTAAACTACTTCCAGAGTTGAGGCTCTTGTTTCAGTTTGTTGAGCCTTATGAACCCTTAAATGACAAAAATTATAATCTGATCCGTTTGGAACTGTCTTGTAAAGCCCCCCAACTACCCAATAAATATGTGACAACCTTTGTTGACCGCCCTGATGATGTAGCTGCTGTGGGCCTATGTTATATTGCCTGGCAACCAATTTTTAAAACCTGATGTACCTCCAAACCTGGATATGTTAGAGGTACTAATTAATTGATTGGTCAATATGCAAAGACGAAATACATATATACTAATGTAATTTTTTCAGATATTTTCTCCATGGGTCTTGTACTCAAGGAGATAGATGTAAATTTGCTCATGATTTAAATGCTACACCATCATTGGTATGTAGATATTATTTAAAAGGAAACTGTGCGTACGGAGATCGATGCAGGTAATATGATAATCAAATTTTTTGTCCACTAGTTTAGTCAGACTGCAGTTGTTTAGTGTAAGATTGTAATGTAATCTTGAGCCATAGTGGCCCAGTGAGTAAGATGCTGGTTCGCTGACCTGGAGGTCTGGTGTTCAATCCCTGCCTTGGCCAAAAATTTTGCACATAATTCCCCTTGTCAGTGGTGTAGGGTGTAGGACAAGGTCTTTGGCAAGAGGCAATGGATAGTCATTCAGATGGGGCAAAAAGACAAGGTCCCTTGTACACATTGGGGGTACACGTAAAAATACCTTGCAATTTGGAATTCAATGTAAGAGTAGACATAGCGTCACCCCCCAGACAAAATTTCCCTCATATGCCCATCTTCATTAGCCCAGCCAGAGAAGAACAGTAGGACATTAAACACCATTTCATTTGTAAATTAATTGTAAGAAATGTTATATTCAGCTCATGTAGGATAATGTATTGTTCTTTTTTCTTATTATATAAATAAATTCCCACTAATACTTATATAAAGATATAGATATGATGCACATGATCGTATTTTTAATTTTATCCTATAAACACTTCTTTAGATTCAATACATTTGTCAAGAGTAAGTTTACATTAATCTTAAATTTTGTAGATATGACCATGTTCGACTGGATAAAGATAAAAATAAGCCAATTGAAAAGAAATTTTCTAAATCTCCAGAAAGTTTTATACAGAAACCTCACATTAAAACAGATTATGATACAAGAAAAAGTAAACTTGTGGCGTTAAAGAAAGGAGGGGAAGTCCAGCCAGAAAAAAATAACACATCACCTCATGGTAAACCACCAGAAGAATGGGTAAAAGCCAAAGAGTTCGTACCAGGTGAAAAATATGAAGGATCTAGTAAGTTATTTAAATTGTCGAATATGATGAATTTATTAAAATCAATATTTGCGGACTATCAATAATATTACAGTAATTGAAAATATGATCTTTAGAAATTCTAATGTTGGTTAAAAATTGTCAGTGATTACATAACAAATCAAAAAAGGTTCAACCAGTGATTCAGTGCAGATTCAAAAATTTACAAGTCAGTAAAGGTAAAATACTAATTATATTTAAAAGCTATCACAGCATTAATTCTGTTAATGTGTAGACATTTAAGTTATTCAAAACACGTTTTTATACCATTTTATTTTTCAGTTCCATCTTCCTATGCCAAAGCCACATTGTGTGGTCAAGATCTCGAAGAATCAGAAAACAACGAACTCGATAACCATAATGAACTATGCCCATATGCTGCTGGTGGAGAGTGTTGGTATGGTAACAACTGTACCTATCTCCATGGCAACCAATGTGAATTATGTGGTCTCAATGTTTTACATCCCACTGATCCAGAGCTGCGAAAAAAACACATTTCAGTAAGTTACCTATTACAAACAAGTAGCAAAAAACATACACAGATTAATGTATATTGGCCTATCATACAAAACTGATGTGGATTCAGACCCCAGTTCATTGTCATGGTTAACCATTGCATAGCTTCTGACACAGTCATATATTAATAATTTGTGCTTTGAGAAACATCATATATTGATGACGTATGCATTCAAATATCGTTGTGACTGGTTGCATGCTTTTGTATATCATCTTTTTACCAACAAAAAAAAGAATTCATCTTCATTTATTTGTATGTAATAAGTTCGTAATTGCTTCAATTTCTAGGAATGTACAGAACAACACGAAAAAGATATGGAGTTATCATTTGCTGTAGCTAGAAGTAAAGATAAAGTTTGTGGAATATGTATGGATATAGTATTAGATAAACAACCAGTCAGTGAACGAAGGTTTGGTATTTTACCAAAATGCACTCATATTTTCTGTCTCAGTTGTATACGTAAATGGAGGTGTGCCAAACAGTTTGAAAACAAAATAATAAGGTAAGCAGTTACATTAATTGCAAATATATGGTTAAACATGTTCTTGATACAAAGTAAGCTTTGTTGTGTATTGTATGATAAAGTAAGCTTTGTTGTATGATTGAAGTTTACTATTTCTATTTTAAAGAATCACTCTTACCGTCAACGGTCCCTCATCCACATTGTAAACATAAAGCTTCAATGATTTCTAGGCGGTTAAGATTTCACACGTCCATTCCTAGCACATACTACTAGAGAAAATAAGTTACCATGTTAAAACCAAAAAGTAAAATTATAACCTCTTTGATTTGATTCAAAAATAAAATTGTCAAAACAATGGATAATATAATTGTTTGTAACCATCATTTATACAAAAATGAAACTAACCATCTTCAACAGAATCTTCTGAATTGAAATAATCTGAGAAAGTTCCTTGGTTATATGATTACCTTCATAACACTCTGCATGGTGTATGCTCGTCTTCATAAGTCTGCTTGGTTTGGAAAAGTAAGGCATTAAACCCCATTTTGCCTATCATTTATAAGAGCCTTTCTCATCATCAATAGAAATAAAAACACGGATCAACCCATTAAAAGATGTTTTGATATTGCTGTATTTATGTATTTTATTAGAGCTTGTCCAGAATGTAGAGTACAGTCAGATTTTGTAGCACCTAGTCAATATTGGGTAGAATGTGAAGAAGATAAAGCCAAATTAATAGAAGGTTATAAAAATGCATTAAGGTGAGTTAAACAGTAGTTATTAAGCAACCCAATTTTCAATGAACTCTTGTGGCATTAATTTCAAAACAGATTTATTCTTAACATAAAAGACTTACCATATTTTATCATACCTTGCAGTTCTCTTCACAAGTTTATAAATTTAATCCCCATCAATAATATATTTTTCTTTACTTTTTCAGCTCCAAACCATGTCGCTATTTTGATTTAGGAAAAGGAGAATGTCCTTTCAATGAAAAGTGCTTCTATCTCCACGCTTATCCAGACGGAACTAAGGCTGAACCCCGTCCTCGACCAATTCGGCGCCGAGAAAATGCGAATGGAGAAACTGATATCATTAACCATAGCAATTTGTGGGATTTCTTACAAGTACGAGATGAACTCGACCATTTAGGAGTGTTAGATGAAGAACTATCTTTGTTGTTATTAAGTTTAATGTTAGATTCTTCCTCTGAAAGTGATGATGATTCACTGTGATTTATTTCTGGTTTTATTTTCAACTATTATATCGTGATATAGATCTCTGTGAATCACCCAGCGACTCCGTTAAAAAACATAGTACAACTAATAGTACAACACACAGCTTTATTTGTTGATTTCCAAAATCAAAAAAACACAGTAATACAGAAAGGAAGAGTTTAAGAAATGGATGGATAAAAACACATGTAATTGTTAATAAAATCTTTTTCTGATCTCTTCTTTTTGTTTTTACCAATTTTTGTGATATATTTGTAGTTAAATGAGATGCTTTATAATACAATTATTTATCAGTACTGGTCACTTTCTCTTCAAGATGTTATTCACTCTCAGTGTTTATGGACAGGTATTTTGTCAGATAAATTAAATTTTAATACTTTTAGAGTTACAATCAATGTCAGTATTGTGTTTTTGAAAAATATTTTACATGTAAATTATGACTGACTGCCTTTGAGATATGGCATTTATTAATGATGGTATTCAGTTACATGTCATGATTCAGAACCAGGATAATAAACATAGTTTTAATACAGAGGTTCATATGGCTGCTTCATAAATAATTTTCAGTCAATGTTTTGGTGTTCCACTAAAAAAGGCATAAATTAATTTTGCCTCGATTCAGCGTGTAATAAATATTGTTGAGATTTGTTTGAGATGATTATATGCCAATTTGATTTATTTTAGCTATAAAATGGCCATTATTTAGGGATAGATATCATATAATTCTCTTCAACTCAAGCTAAATTAGATTTCATAGCTTAAGAGGTTTTGAAGCAGCATGAAACTGCCTTAAATTGATCTAGCGCGAATATCTTATATATGTTACACGTAGTTTGCTTTGACATATTAAAAACTATGAAATAAAACTTCAAGATCTGTGGCCCTTGTCTGTAATGTAGTCTTCCTGTGTTATATTTCAATTGTCACTTATGTGTCTGGTACTCAGTACTCTTGGTAGTAAAATGTGTGACAGCAGAATCACTTTATGTTAATTACTTAATACTTTGATACTGTACAATAATTTTATAATTAGTATTGAATGTTAGTAGAAGATATTACAATAATGCTCAATTTAAATCAGTTATATTTTGCAACTTTTCATTTTTTGCCAAACATTTCGATTGGATTTAACATATTTTATTACAAGCTGCCTTAAATTAAATTACGTATTTATTTTTATATCCTAATTCCTACGTTGTTATAAGTTTATAAATAAGAAACTGTTGAACAGCTTTGTTTTAAAGAAAATCTACTTTTCAGTTGTTTGTATATTATTTATGTCTTCCTTTTAATACTTCTACCTAGTGCTTCAGATCATTTTCTTTGTTAGGGATAAATTTCCACTCAAGGAAACAGGAACCAATTGCTGGAGCAAAAGTTCCAATTTTATTTCTCATTATTAATGACCAAACGACGTAATATATTGCTATTAGCTATTGTAGTACATGTACTTTGCGCAATTATGCCAGTACATTACTGGAGATTGTGAATTCAAAAATAAGAGAACATGCTGTTATTATATTGTGTGTTGTCAAGCAGTGTAGTCCCCATACCAAACATATCAATATTATAGTTATAATGCCACATACTTATAGGTTGCTATATAAGTAATTTGTCTTATATTAATAAAACATTTTTGGAAAGTCACAATTAAAAACTTTTCCTGTCCATGTAATTAGATTCATATCTTTAATGTCTTTATGAAGAATATGACTTATTGTTAGTATTTTATATTTGATATCTTTATCTTAAAAATATAACCTTGCGACCTTAGATATGGAAAATGAATAATTCCTGAAATGCTGAAAAATGGATTATTTCTTGAATCACAGGCAATATGTTGGGAAAGGGTAGTAAGTGGTCTATTATTATTGAGTAGATTTTTAAATTGTTAATTGGTGTGTTATATTTACATAGATAATTATAAACTTCTCTATTGTATGTTCTATAAGATTTTTATCATATTTGTACAGTAATACATGTTAAATAATTGTTAAGTTTAATCTTTTGAAACAAGGTTGTATCCGTAACATAACTAGAAACTACTATATTTTTCCCCTGTAATGTACAGAATATTTGCTTTGTAATTTTAGACATGGAGAAGACAAATGTTGTTAAAATCTAATAATTTAACACGATAGCACAACAGTTTAAATACTTTTTCTGGAACAAATATTAAAACGTATGTATGCCCTCCTCAGATGACTAAATAACTGAAACATATTTTAACGACCCATGTACTTGAAGAAAATAATTAATTGTGCCAGGCAAAACCTGAATTGTTTTCTTCTGTTTTTATAGAATGACTACAAAACCATATTTAGGTTAGTTTGTCTGAAGTGGGGTGTGGAATATCTCCAATGTTCAGTAGGGCATTTGCAACTTATATGATGTTACTTAAAAAATTTAATGGTGCTAGCATATAATGCTTTCTACACAAAAAGCATTGATAACATGTTATAAACTAACCAAATTGCCTGGACACAACTTGCAACGGTTGTGGTCTCTGTTAGACATTTTGAAAAGTAGGGGGGATATTTTTGATCAATCCTTGACCCCAAAACGATATTACTTGTACTTAATAAATGTGTTATTCCACATGTATTCCTCTATTAACTCTGTGATGTTAAACAATTAGTACCTCTCTTTATTGTATGTACATGTTTGTTATATTAAATTAGGCCAATCATTGTATAAATTACTACAACCATGCAGAAGGAGGTGCAAAGTGCCCGTATTGATGCATTTCATTTTTAGCTGGTTATCTCCCTTATTACCCAAATTGAAACTCCCTTTTTGTAACATTTGTGACTCTCCTGTGCATATTGATAAATAATTTTCAACAATCTTAATATAATTTTACAATTAATGGGCATATCTCTTTTATTTATGTATAACCAAAATGTTCATATAGTTAAATGTGATGTGGACTATTTATTTACCACTTTAGTTTCTTTCTTTTTTTCTCTACTTAAAACAGCTGAAATATATATCAGTATTGGACACAGGTCTTTGAAAGCACAATGATAATAGGTGTAAGTTTGTCATTTACTCTTCATGTTGTAATAACTAATGTATCATCATATGAAACCAACTTTATTTGATTTGATATCTCAACTTCGGCTTTTAAAATCAAAATAAAAGAATTGCAAGTCTCAAGATTTCTCAATTTGCCATGTACAGATGCATAAGCTACCATGATCTCTATGATGTTGCTATTCTTACTTTAAAATAATGGTAGACGAATTAGTCACTATCTTCAGTAAAGGAAACAATCATTTATCCAACTTTTGTATTATTCCAGTCAAATACAATCATGAAATCCAATGTTATGTTCTTTTGTTATTGATTAATTTGATTTATATTAACCATACTTTGATTTAAAAGGAGGATGCATTAGTAATGGTGGACCTGTAAAGCAAGAAACTTTGCTTATAAAAGTGGTTCCCTGGATCCAGCGGACTAGAGGCAAACAGTTACTTCTCTATGATTTTTGTATTATTTGCGAGATTTGGTAATGACATCCAAAGCATTTATGATTGTTCTCACTAGTAGCAGTGGTTGTACAGCTTGTGCCTGTTTCGGAGAGAAAGAAATGAGGTTCAACGTCCACTAGACACAAAGTCAATGCGGAACAAATGTATGGTACTATTTCATTTCAATAATTCACTTGTAGGGGTCTTTAGTAATTTGAGGAAATGGGAGAAAACTTTTGAGATGGCTGAGGCGTTGACCCCCCTACTTGTGATATCCACATTTGGGATAAAAACTGCACCCCTTGACACAATTTGATATGGAATGACCTTCAAGTAACTACTAAGAATATGGGATAAAATGCAAGGCGCCTATGATTATTTATCTGTAACCACATACTAGAATAAATTGCAAGATTTTAAAAGGCCTTGAAAACATTTCCGAGTTTTACATAAAGTGGTCATTAGACGTCTGAGGTTCGATCCAAGTGTTGACCGAGAAAGTTCCAGCATAGTTACCACTTACCAGTGGTGCTGCATGTGCATGTAATAAAGGGCTAGAAACAAATTTGGGTGTGAATGTGAAAAAACGCTAATTCAATTCCTGTTCAGACAAAATTGCCTCAACACAATGTGCAGTGGGTGGGTGTATGCCCCATTGATCAACTAATGAAAATATTGTAATAACCAAGCTATTTGACTGTTATCGCTGTCTACTAGTATTTCAATATATCGTATATTTTATTCTAAATTTGAGTCCTCTGCTGTGTACTTTGAATTCACACACACACAAACCCGCCGTTCACCCAAGCTAACCTTCACCCAAGCTAACCTCGTATCCGTTAAAACAGGCGATCATGATTTTTTAGATTGAATTTAAACTAAGCAGCCATGTATCAACCCTGTGATCGAGCTAACACTTGTCTATATTTATTCTCTTATCTTTTTATGGTAATTTAACACTTTGCAAACATGTATGATGACAGATAATATCTGCTTGCATCATTTGTGTATCTTGGTTTTGGTACCAGTGTCCAGTAAGTCAATTTATTTAAAGGAAAGAGAGAGAGACAGAGAAATGGGGTTTAACGTCCACTCGACAAAAACTAGGTCATTTCGGGACTAACATGGGTTAATTTTATTTCAATAATTTGCTTGCGCATATGGGTCATTAGCAGTGGGAGGAAACTGAAGTACCCGGAGGAAACCCACGAGGCTGGACAGGCGACCCTACTCCTTGCCACGTACAACCAGGGATTCGAAACCTCGCCAGTTGACTCAATGGCAGGCTGTATGATACAGTGCGCACACACTAACCATTCGGCCATCCAACCCCCTTAATTTATTTAAGACATGGGCTTATTTCAGTATCCTGTGAATAAAATACTGATTTAAAAGTTTATATAATGCATATGGCTAAATACTCTACTGTGGAATATGCAATACAATAATATGTTTCTATTTTCTCATGTCTACACGATCTATAAACCACAGGTTTATAATGAACATTTAAAAAGATATTATGAGTAAATCATAGAGAATCAAGATATCTCATGTATAATATAGCTAGACAATAATAAATACCAGAAGCACTTCAACAATATTTTTAATACATAGTTTCGATTATTTAGCACTTTATAATACTGTTAGTACATGTATATTCAATATAGGTAATTACACTTAACATAACATGTACATTTACTTATACTGCAAATCATCATATTTATGGCATCAATATATCATAATAATGTAAAAATTGATCAGATCACCAGAGAGTGAATTATTTAATTGAAAAGCGTGCATTGCGTTTTTATCATATTCCTGAAGCAATGGCCGAGATATCTCTCTCTGATTAGCTCTAATCAAACAAAACACTACGAGGAGTATGTGCTTTTATAGGCATATGACCAGTCTTACAACAATAAAGAAGATGGGCTGTTTCTTATTTTATAGAATATCTGAATACAGCTACTAGAAAATGTGAATAACCTTTTAGAAGCCAACAATACCACCAGAACTTTCAATGTCCCCATGTGTGGCAGAGGAAGAATTTTACCATTTTATCAAATACAGCACATTTAATAATTTGTGGAGGATGTAGTCTATGTAAAATAAATTCAAATGTTCACCGGTAAAAAGACTGGCCTATTATTTCATAATCACATTCCAATTTCCATTAAATGTTTTTATAATATTTATTATATCAATATAGTCAATCCATTTAAAATAAACCATAAAGTATCACTTATGGATATATATCAACTAAACTACAACCCTATAACATTGTCAATCATTAGTCCACCTTAGCTAACACTATTGCCACTCGGCTTGGTATATAAACAAAGGTATGGTGAGCTCTATCATGCCATGGTTCATTGAATGTCAGAAACTCGGTACTATGATCCAATCTTTTGTGACCTCCATACTCTTCAGAATCACTATCCAAGACAATCTTATATTTACCAGGAATGTTCACTCCGATTTTATAGTCAGTAAAACTCTGAGATGGATGGAAGTTGAAAATGAAAATCAACTTGTTTGCTCTCTCAAACACAACTACTTTATCCCCTTGGTGTTTACAGCTCACAAAATTCTGAGGGTGAGCCAACCAGCCATATTGCTCCTCCAAATGCATCATTCCTCTGTCAAAATTATTTAAGAATTTGTATTTCAAGTTTTCGTCATCCACAAGGTTAAACTGACGTCTGCAGTAATGGAAGCTTTCATTATTTCCTACACGGGGGAAATCCAGCCATTCAGGATGACCAAATTCATTGCCAATAAAATTAAGATAGCCTTCTCCTCCTAACCCAATTGTAATCAATCGCAGCATTTTATGTAAAGCCATTCCTCTATCTATTATGATGTTATCGCCTGCTAACAGTGACATATGGGTGTACATATCCTTATCCATCAACCAAAATGCAAGAGTTTTGTCCCCGACAAGAGCCTGATCATGACTTTCAGTATAGGCAATACATTTCTCTCCATAACGTCTATTTACCAAAGTATGTGTTATCTTCGCCATGTTCCAATTATCATCTGTTTCTTCCTTCAAGAGTTTAATCCACATATCTGGTAGACCCATAGCCAAACGGTAATCAAAACCGTTACCTCCTTCACTGATTGGACGACACAATGCAGGCATCCCAGATACTTCTTCTGCGATAGTAATAACCGATGGATAAGTTGACTGGAGAAAATAATTGGCAACGGTTAGATAACACAAAGATTCAGTATCTGTATTCAACCCAAAATATTCATTGTAATCACCCGTAAATCCATGACCCATACCATGCGTATGAAAAATCATAGACGTAACGCCATCAAAACGAAATCCATCAAACTGATATATGTCCATCCACCATCTTAGATTAGATAACAGGAATCGTAAAACTTCCCACTCTGTATAATTGAATAATCTTGAATCCCACAGATCATGAGTTCCACGCCCTCCACCATGAAAGAAGCAGGAATCGGTACCATCAAATTGATTCAATCCATCCACAACATTTTTTGAAGCGTGACTATGAACGACGTCCAATAACACGACAAGGCCACTAGCATGTGCAGTATCAACCAGTTCCTTCAAATCCTCTGGACTACCATAGCGACTTGAAGCTGCGAAAAAACTTGTAATCTGATATCCAAAACTGGCATAGTAAGCATGTTCCATAATGGCCATCAGTTGAATAGCATTATAACCGAGATTTTTAATTCTAGGAATTACATTCTGAGTAAACTCTTTGTAAGTTGCTATTTTTCCCTCCCACGAAGCAATACCAACATGACATTCATATATTCTAAGACGTGATGGCTTACAGGGTCTTGGATGTTTGAATTCATGAATTTGGTCAGCAGGGGGATCCCAGAATAATTGTTCATAAATGGGGACATCTTTAGGGCGATTGACATGCACAGCCCACGGACAAATTCTCTCCACCAACTCTCCAGATTTTGTTTTAATGCACAATTTTAATTTGGTGTTGTGTTTTATGGGACAGGATCCATCTGAATTCGCTGGAATGGTTAACTTCCATTTTCCAAAATCTAATCTCTGGAAGCTGTATCTCTCTTCAATTTTCCAATCATTGAACTCCCCTTTCAAATAGATACCATCTGCCCCTGGTGCCCACTCGACACAACTAATACTGTTGTCTGCCAAGCGATGTATGCCATAAATTTTATAACCTTCTGCAAAGTTTTGTAAACTTCCTTCGTTCGTTTCAATTCTCTTAACAAGATCTTTAAAGCATCCATAACGTCGGCGTATTTCATGTTCATGTGTTGTTAGATAGCCGTCTATTTTGAACAAATTCTGGATTTCCGGAACTTCAATTTTCATGGCATCTCCAGAATCCATGATGTCGGTGCAAGAAATACACCTATTCACACAAAAATAAAACTTATCTTAGAAGACACCAGATCAACATCCGAAACAAATCATTTGACACGAGTTTACCGGCAGTCAAGGCATACGTGCAATATAAGGTCAAGGACAACTTACACGCAAGGTCGAGTACAAGAACAGACGCAAAATTATGAGTATGGAAGCCAAATCGTGTACATAACATAAAACGATTTTAATATGCGTTAAATCCTTCTGTAGCAATAATGTCGACCTGGATTTAAAAAAAATCAGTGTTTTAAATACTGAAGTTACATGCCTGTTCACGTACACTAAAAACAATGTCTAATTTACAAAATAGAAAGAGAGAGAGAGAAATGGGGTTTACGTTCACTCGACACAAACTAGGTCATTTTGGGACTAACATATGGTTTCAATTTTATTTCAATAATTCGCTTGCGCGTAGGGGTCTTTAGCAGTGGGAGGAAACCGGAGTGCCCTCAGGAAACCCACGAGGTTGAGAAGGCGCCCCTATCTCCTAGACATGGTTCCACTACTGATGCCTCCGTCATACTTCAACCAGCTATAGTTATCGTTACATTATAGTAACTACTATCTCCGTGCCACATACGCTCACACCAGGGATCGAAACCACAGCCGCAAGCCAGAGGTGACAGGCCAGCTAGAGGTCAAAGGGCGCCACTCTAGACCACTGTGCCATCCCAACCCCACCACAAAATAGAAAAGGGACAGATAGTAGTCTGATAATAAAAGCCTACACTAAAGGTACACATTTTTGATCTGGCAGTAACTATCGCTGTATTTTATTATATTGTGATTTTATTAATATTTTTTTGTAAATATTTTTGTAATATCTTCAAATTTTATAGTTTACCTCTTTTTAACGGCTGTATTTTTTTATCATTATTATAAAGGTAGTCTATCATTATTATTAAAATTTTCATTTAGGCTTTGAAAAAATTTGTTTTATTCTGATAATAAAAGTTTTCATGGGAGGGCATATTTTTGATTTTCATAATTCCGACAAGAATGTAACCCCTTGTATATATTTTTTCTGCAGTTTTCACCCGACAGTTTTCACCCGACGCAATTTACGTAATTGATATGTTGTTTTTTTTTAAAACACGACAGCAGGTTAGATTCGATGAGCTTTCTGCCATATGATTGACTTTTCTTTTCAGGATCAAATTATATTGTATTTTACAACGGGCGTGGCCATAACAGAGGTATAACAATTTTGTTCCGGAGAATTGTAGGTACTGAAATAGAGAATGGCTAAACAATGGACCGCCTCTCGTTATCGATTAGATTTCGCATAACAATAAAAGTTTGTTGTTCTACTACTAAACATTTATTATTAATTTTCAGGCGTGCAAATAATTAACGGATGAGTCAGATTTGGTTTCAGTCATTTTCAATAGCCATTGGCCTGGCCGGCATATACGACCGACATTGAACCTATGCTGCACATTCATATAAAGCAAATTCTCTTTTACGGTTTCATAGGCCTAGGATATAACCTGGCTTCAATCTTTTCAAGTCATTTAATAAATAAAGAGTTACATATCAAAACTCATTGAGAAATGCGTGCTACAACGTCTTAAAGCCCCAATAACACTCTTGTTGTAACTGAATAATATGTCCCAATCTTCATTCTGGTCAACAAATCGTATTATTTTACAATATTCCAATTAATTGATGATATAAATTTCATCTTATTTTAAAAAATTGGAAAAATTCAACCAATTGATTTGAAAAGTCTAACGTAAACCTTTTCAAATGTGACTTGGATTTTAAAATATTTTCGAACCCTCTGGACAAGTAAAATAGGTTGTAATGGATAATTTACACAACAGGTAGGACACTTAAACATCTAGTACTAAGAATAAGAGTATTATTTATTTTCTGGAGCTTCCAAGCCAGCAAGAATGTTATTGTCCCTTTAACGTGCATATTAGCCAGAGTGCTCTGAAAGATAATCGCCTTCAATTTTACAAACAATTCAATGACACGTAAGCTGTCATTATAAAATGTGTGGATGATATCCACATGTGCATTGATCAACTGCAAAGCCTATTGCTGATACTGGTATCTTTATCCGCTGCATTTGATACTGACGACATCGAGGATCTCTTAGACCACTATGGGTTGAAGCTGGTTTTCGCAACAATGTGTTCAACTAGTTCTGAACCTACTTAACCAATAGGAAACAAGCTGTGTGCATTAATTGAACTTCTTCAGCCCTTATTTCAATGCTCAGTGGAGTGCCTCAAGGATCAGTTCTGGGGCCTGTCTTATCTATAATATCAACGAGATTACTTAATGCAATGGCCTAGAAGATACACAGCTTTGATCACTCATCAGAAACAGCAACTGTATAGGATGTTGAAGGCTGTTTAGATGAAATTTACAAGTGGATGTCTCTTTATTTTTAAAATTAAGTCCACACAAGACTGAAGTTCTTCCCTTTCTTGCCAAACAAAAACTCAACAAAGGCAAAAAGAGCAGCCTTTCGATTGCTGGGCAGTAAATTTAGCCAACAAACTAGGCAAAAGAATATTGCTTCCACACTATCTTTTGAGACCTACACCAATACTATCTGTTTTCAGCTTTTTTACAAGATTTACAAACTGGCAAAGATAAAGAAGTACCTAACCTGAGAAAATCTAAAACTCCTTGTTCATGCTTTGATGTCTTAAAGACTGGATTACCATAATGCTTTGTTATATGGTCTTCCACAGTGGCAGTTGCAGAAGCTTCAATATGTTCAGGATGCTTCAGCTCGACTCATCCATGAAAAGGGGTCACATCAAATCATCAAGAACCCTCCATTGGTTGCCCATAAATCAGCGAACCAAATTCAAAATACTGTTAGTGACTTTAAAAGCACTTAATAATCAAGCTCCACAATGTATTCAAGATCTACTCACTCCATATGAATCCAGTAGGTATATTAGACCTTAAGATCACAGAACAAGTCATTATTAGTTATTCCTACTGGCAAACTGCAACAGATGAAACAATCTTTTCCCTTTGCAGCACCTTTTCTCTAGACATATGCAAGTCACGTTTGAAGACACGCCTAATAGACCAAAGTAAACAATAAAAGAATCCATATAAAGTTTAAAGTGCTTTAGAACTTTATCTAAGTATTGTTTGCGCTATGTTTGAAGCTTCTTAAATCCACATCACGTCTTCTTTGGTTAATTTTTATGCTATTATTCACTACTGACTTATAGATGCGAGCATTTACAAATTCAACACACAGAACGAAATACAGAGTAATACAGTGAGTTTAATTTCGAAATATCAAATAGGACAGATAATATTTTAAAAAACATATTTTCCAAAAAAAGTAAACTGTAATAAGTAGAACTATAAAAACGTATTTTACAGCTTTTTATGAAATAAGAATGTATAAAACACATTTTACTATATCATCCTAACATGATGTGTCTTTAGAGGAGGGGGGGGGGGTGGATGGTTGGTTAGAGCATGCGTGTTGTATCAGAAGGTCTGTAACTGAGTCAACTGGCGTGATTTTGATTCCCCGGTTGTGCGAACAGGGAGTAGGGGCGTCTGTCCAACTTTATGGGTTTTCTTCAAACCCTCTGGTTTCCTCCCACTAATAAATACCCTTCGCACAAGCGAATTATAGAAATAAAATTCAACCATATGTTAGTCCCTAAATGACCTAGTTTGTGTGAAGTGGATGTTAAACCACACTTCTCTCTCTTTGATTTGTGTTTTTTAAATTTTAAATAGCTAATTATAATAAATGGAGTAAATTGCACATTCAGAATAAATTTAAAAACAAATAAAGGTGATTGTACAGTTTATAGGATAATGAATAAAATCATTAATAATTTTAAAGATGCATTATTGGAGAACAGATAAAGAGCTGACAGTTCTCAATGTAATAGTTAAAAACTAGATAATGCAAAGGGAATTTGCTGAAAATATTAGTCAAATCTCTGAACTGAGATTTTAGCGATTGAATTTTCGGCCTAATCCCGATCATCACTACTGAAGTCAGTACAACAAGCCAACAGTGAGGCTGATGTCCCCCGTCGAAATCCCGAAATAAATAGATGACACATATTAATTAATTGCACATTTATCCTTTTAAAGTTATCAAGGAATCAAACTGATTATCAACTAAGTTTCATCACTTAGAATCAACCTAAAGAACATGATGATAAACTATAAACATTCTACCTCAATTAAAAGCAGAGTTGTTATGTTCCATAGTCTTGAACAATCAAATTGCTTATCGCTCAAGGTATTCATGTGATGAAACTATACACCAAGTTTCATCATTCTCACTTAATTAGAACTGAAGTTATCATGTCCCAAAGCATCAACCAATCAACTTGCTTATCTCTGCTTACCCTAAGCAAAAAATGCTCATCTTTGAGCTAGACCTAATAAACACCTAGGCCAAGTTTGAAAATTCTAGCTCAATTAGGATGAGAGTTATTGGGTCCCAAAGTCTTGACCAATCAAATCGCTTATCACTCTGCTTACCGAGCAGAAAATGTTCATTATCGTACTTAGTCAAGGTATTGATGTCATAAAACTATAGACAAAGTTTGATCACTCTCACTTAATTAGAACTAAAGTTATTGAGTCAAAAAGCATCAACCAATCAGATTGCTTATCTCTGCTTTAACCTGTAGCAGAAAATGTCCATCTTCGAACTGCATCAAGGCATCGACCTAATAAACACCTACACCAAGTTTGAATTCTCTAGTTCAATTAGAAGGAGAGTTATTGGGCCCTAATTCTCAACCAATTAAATTAAATATCTCTGCTCATCTTTGAAATCCATCAAGGCATTGACCTAATAAACACATACACTAAGTTTGAACATTTTAACTCAATTAGAAGAAGAGTTACTGTGTTCGAAAGTTTCGGCCAATCAAATTGCTTATCGCTCTGCTTACCCTGAGCAGCAAATGTTCACTATCGAACTTAGTCAAGGTATTGATGTCATAAAACTATACACCAAGTTTGATCACTCTTACTTAATTAGAACTGAAGTTATCGTGTCTCAGACATCAACCAATCAAATTGCTTATCTCTGCTTACACTGAGCAGAAAATGCTCATCTTCGAACTCCATCAAGGTATAAACAACCTACACCAAGTTTGAACATTCTAGCTCAATTAGGAGGAGAGTTATTGTGTCCGAGAGAGTGTGACGGACAGACAGACGGATGAACCCATTTTAATAAAAAACATAGTCTCGATTATCCATTTCATGATTGATGAAATGGGGTTTAACGTCCTACTTTTCTGCTCCTAACCTGGGCTAATGAAGGCGGGCATACGCCATACAGTGTTCTAGGAGGGAAATTTTGCCCGGGCAGCGGTGCTACAGCCTACCCTTATATCGAATTTCAACTGCCAAGGGATCTTTTACGTGCATGCCAATGTGTACACGGGATCCGGTTATTCGTCCTATCCGAACGACTAGACAACTGTCCTTGTCAGGCCCTCCATCCTGCATCAGTGACAAGGGGAAACCATGCCGGAATATCTTAATGAACTTTCTCGGCCAGTGCAGGGATCGAACACCCGACCTCCTAGCGAGCCAGCGTCTTACCCACCTAGCCACGTGATCCTACATTTCGTGTTTAAATAATGACCAAAAATTGAGCAGCAAATCAAATCCTTATCCAGTAAATATTGCAGGCAAGCGTTGACATCAAGAGTTGATTATGGTCTGGATTGCTTAAATAATGTCTAATAATTTAGAAAGACCTGCAATAGGCAGATTTAGCTTTTGTATCATGCATTTTTAATTTCTTTAATATCTTGAAACTAAAGTCAAATTTAAAAATTGATCATCCATGTAACAAAAGGTTTCACACTCAATATATAAGCCTTGTAAATGTCTAAATCTGTCGATTTCTGTTTAGTAACCAATCTAAATTCTGGTAAAAACGATACGTTTATAGCCATGTCAGGAAACAACCGCATCTTCAGTGATATCTAGAATTCTAACAGATATTCATGTCATAGATATAAACACATTCTTTTACCAGACATGTAATGTTTGAAAAGGCAAGTGAAACTATTGCTATAACTTGGTTACTATAAAATGAATGTTAATGTACATATACTATACCATTCATGAGTGAGAGAGAGTGACACAGAGAGAGACAAAAAAATGGGTTTAATGTCCACTCAACACAAACAAGATCATTTTAGGACTAACATATGGTTCAGTTTAATTTCAATAAGGGTCTAGCAGTGAGAGGAAATACTGCAGGACCAAGAGAAAACCCACTAGGTTGGACAGGCGACTGCACTCCTTGTCACGTACAACCGGGGAATCAAGTAGGACAGTTGACTCATTGACAGACCTATGATATACATGTACAGCACACCCACTAAGCAATTGGCCATCAACCCCCTCCCCCATAGATTACTAAACAAAGTATTTGTTTTCCAATATTTGCTGCATTTGCAATTGCAGATTTATACATAAAAAAGCTAATGTTTAATATTGCTGGATAATTAGTTTAAAATATATGATTTGTTTTTGTTTATATTAATAGAAAAGACAATCTAAGTGCTGAAGCGATTAAGTTATAGAATTTAATTACAAGTAAGTAGATAAATTACATATTAACTATTAGTTGTAGGTGTCACATCTAAAACATTTCCTATTGATCCATCACTAAACAAAGGTTCTTGAAGAAGGTTTGAAAATCTGAAAAAGGAGTTAAAAAGATTATTGGTAAATAATAATACATATTGATTAAATTGATTAGAAAATGATTATAGTAATATTATATTTCAGTCGTTAAGCACCATTCACAGCTAACTTCTCTTCAGCAAGGTACTATAAACAAAACAAAGCGTCTCTCACGAACAATATTATTTACTTCAATTCTTTTAATGACATCTAGAAGCACGGATCACTATTCATAATAAAACACAACACAAGGTATATATGGATATAACTACTTCTCTATAACTTAATAACGATGTTTCGTAACACATACCGGTCACGTTTTCAAGTATGTGTTACGAAACGTCGTTATTAAATTATAGAGAAGTAGTTATATCCATATATACCTTGTGTTGTGTTTTATTATGAATAATATTATTTACTTATTGTTATCATCTTGAACTACTCTTTTTGGCCCTTTTTGATAATCATGAAGTCAAGTAAGTGATCAAAATGAAAAGCATCATGCCACTTTATGTATTTTTTTCTTCTGTTATTTATTTTAATAAAAAACTTTATAATAGTTTAACAAACTTTGTCAAGATAAAAGAAGTTTGCTCTGCCATATGTTCCATTTCCCTTGTATCTTGTGTCATTTCTGCTATGCTGAAATTAAATGAAATTGATTCTTACAAGTAAAAGGCAGAAATTAGACTTTGCAGCAGAAGTTAAAATATTAACTAGGATTTTTGTTCACTAGTCTAAACATTTGATTTAAATTTCAAACAGATCAGATATAATTTAAAGGTGAGCAAGAGCAATAACTACAGCAATAATTAATGGCAATTGTTGGAATCCACAAGAATTTCAAGCAGACCGCATGGGGCACAATAACTTTTGCCAGTAAATTGTTCACAAGATTTACAAGGACAATAACTCTAGAAATAATTAACGGAAATGATTGAAATTCGACAGGTGTATGTGTCTCTCTAATCTGATCATATAAATTGAAGGGCATTAACTTTGGAATTTTAAAAGATTGGATGATAAATGCAGTTTGTACAGTGTTTGCAAGAAAATGTGAATGACAGAAGAATGGAGAGCATGACGGGGGGGGGGGGGGGGGGGGGGGAGGGCAATACAGGAATTTGTTTTTTGTCCCATCGAAACAACCAGATGCTTTTTCATTGCTAGGTACGTGAGAACAATGATGTCTGAATACAAATTAGTGTAAACTTACCATTCATTTACTATTTGGTTTCCTTGATTTACTGATGGGTTTGCAGCACTACAAGATTCACCTATTCCTTCATCTCTACTATAATGAGAAGCTGTATATGGCTGAACTGGAGTAATATGACTAATTGGAGGTTGAATCTTCTTTAAAATGATTTCAGCTTTCTCAATTAGCTGAAATATAAATTAACATATTTCAAAAATAGTAACAAACTCAATCGACTATACATTATTCAGTCATAAAAGATTAGGTGTTGGATTTTCTATCATTCAATAATAAAAATGACCTCCATTATTATAACTATGCAAGCTTTGCAAAGAAAGTATTTTCTTCCATTACAAATGTTTTGACCTGTCTTTTGAAAATATAGCTTGGTAATGCGCATTACTGTACTTTTGATTTGATCCATATGTTCAAGACCAACCGATACAAGTCAATGGTAGTTTAATAGAGGAGATCAATTTCCTACACGATCAGCTTGCTTCAGTATGGCAGAAAGTGCAGACCTCGGGCACAGTTAATAAACCAAATATTACAGATGATTGCCTAAATCGAAGATACACAAGTGGATCACTCGCCAGTTTTAAATTCTAAGGAATGCACAGAAGTATAGGGGAATGAAAAATATTGACCTTATCCAACCTTGACCCCAATAACTGCTGACAATCAATTACACTTTCAATATTTCTCTCTATCTTTACAATTCGACCATGTGCTTTAACCAGCGAACTAAAATACAATAAAATATTATCAGAAATAAACGGCCATATTACAAATATAATAATAATTAGGGTGAATTTAAGTTTCTTTCTTGACTTAATCTAAATAATCTGTGCCTTTGACTATTTCAGAATTTATAATTTGAGTAATTATGTCTTGATAAGACCTACTCATATTTCACTTTTCATATTTAAATAATAAAATGTGATGGTTCCATGTCAGACATATATGCAGCACTTTGTTTTATACTCTGTATAAGTAAAATCTTCATTAAACGAAAACAGAAAAAATATCAAAAAATAGACTTACAATAAATTTGGAATTGCCTCTCGAAACAACTTTTGTAGATTTGTGCAACAATGGTCATTAAAAAGGTTAAAATTCTTGGTACACACAGAATGCAGTTTATCTCTGCAATATAGAATATATAAATTTTTCTTCCAAACTATTGTAATTCAATGTAATTATTGTCGAAAACTGCTGGTACTATAATTTATCATAGATTTCATGCAATGAATATAATACAGTTGAATAAGCCCTGGAGCTGTGAAATGATCTGTAATTTGGGAGATGTTAATTGGGAAAATATATAGTTTGCTAGTGTAGTGTTGTCGTACTAAACTCACAATTAAATTAGTCAAAAAATTATTTAATTTTTTTTGTTAATTAAATTCATTTGTGAAATTAATCCAAATCAAATTAATTAAACTCATTTGTGAGGAAGAGGAAAGTTGTGTTGAATATCGGAAACCATTCAAAAGGTGTTCGGAAAATGGAAAACGATTTAACATTTGTGCAGAATATTGGAAAGATTTTCAAAATATTACCAACAGAATTATGTAGTTAACAAGAAAAAGGTTTCATTTGAATTTGGTGTCAGAATTGAAAATAAAGCTCTAAAAAATGATTATTTTGATATTCCTATGATTAAAGGTGTTAAAGGTAAATCATTAATATCTATAACAAAAACTAACATGAACATAACCCAAGATAAATTTCATGTTGGAAAAAACTCAATGTTTCAATAAGCAATTATCAGACAAAAAGCTATATTGAAAGCAGAAAACAAAGGATCATAGTTGGATTATATACGCTATATAGCAATTCCATAAAAATCAAATTATTTGTTACGTCACACGTTTCAATTTTTCAATTACAGTAATATCAGAAAAGATATAAAATAATATTAATAGTAAAACTAATAATAATCATTTTACAATGCTCTATATCCATGTCTAATATTATTAATAAACTACCAAAAAAAAACATGTAAGGAAACTTATCTTTATTAATATTAGAAACTGTGGGTAATTTAAACATATGTAAATGATTTGTAGTTTTGATATGACACAAAGCTCAATCTCAGATGAACAGCCCTGATGTAGATCAACGATTTAGCAACTATGCATCAACTTTTCAACATATTCCTTATAAGGCAAATGACTGTCCAAAGGAACCACATCAAAACATCTTGGTAACTAGTGGTAATTATTGTCTCAATTTTTGTGTACTAAGTGCAGTTTTGTTTTTTTTTCACCAGAAGAGCATTTTCTCAAAACATTGTATTTAAAGAAGAATGAGGTAAGATTTAGATAAAGAGCTGCCTGTTATTGCTATAATAGTTCAAAGATAGGTTGCCAGGCAACAAAACATACGCCCACAGCAGCTAAATCGTCCGGGCAGTCAACAAGGGTTGTCGCATATTTTTACTTTTTTTGGTAATGAAACATTGGTAGTACACTAAAATCTGAATAAGAATAACAACTCATTATGTAATTATATGAAAATCATTAAAATTTGTTTGCTTTTTATGAAGTTTTGCCCCACGCTAACAATTAGTATAGGAAACATTTAATATCATGCATGGATTTAGCTGTTCAGTTATCAAAATTCATTGAAAATCAAAATACTTGTTCGTTTCAACACCTTAAACTCAGTTTATCAATCTGAAGTTAATCGGATGATAAGTTTGGCCTCTATAGCGTCACAAGGGAGTAATTATTTGAAATCGCTGCAAATCAATAGGCTTCTTCGTCCCCGTAACCTTAAACAGTGTGTGTAAATTTAAAGTCAATCGGATATTAACTCTGGGGCCATAACTCTGGCACTAATTATCAGAAATCGCTGAAAATCAATAGGCTTCTTCGTCTCGTGTTCTTAAACACTGTGTGTAAATTTGAAGTCAATCGGATATTCACTTTGGCCTCTAGAGCGTCCACAAGATTTTTTGAAGTGATCAAGGGCCATAACTCTGGCACTAATTATCGGAAATCGCTGAAAATCAATAGGCTTCGTCTTATGACGTTAAACACTGTGTATAAATTTAAAGTCAATCGGATATTAACTTTGGCCTTTAAAGCATCCACAAGATTTTTTGTAGTGATCAAGGGCCATAACTCTGGCACTAATTATGGGAAATCGCTGAAATTCAATAGGCTTCTTCGTCTTATGACCTTAAACACTGTGTATAAATCTAAAGCCAATCGGATATCAACTTTGGTCTCTAGATCGTCCACAAGTTTTTTTTTAAGTGATCAAGGGCCATAACTCTGGTAGTTATTATCGGAAATCGCTGAAAAACATTAGACTTCTTCCTCTCATGACCTTAAACACTGTGTATAAATTTAAAGTCAATCGGATATTAACTTTAGCCTCTAGAGCGTCCACAAGCAATTGTGGACGCCGGAAGGACGGACGGGGGCGACGACAATATACGACTACATTTCAATGTGGGCGTATAAATATAAATAATGCAAAATAAATATTTTGAAAATTTCATTCAAGTTACTTTATTCCGAGTGAAGTTATCAGTGTTTGTTGTTTTGACACGATGTATGCATTGATTGTTTATTATCGCATGGACTTAGCCTCACTTCTCCATTTTTAAATTAAATCAGAGCCATCAGATGTCCTAGAAAAATCATTGTGGTCTTATCACATTAATATGTGTATAATTAATAGTTTATACACCTATAACATTTAAGGTTTTAAAAAAAGATATACAATAATAGGCAGATTTAGAGCTTGAATAATGTCTCTTTAATTAATTACCCTCTAAGATATTCAACAGTATTTCAGTAGTAACTGTACTGGACATTATTTTCATATTTTACACACTCCACATTTCAACAGTAATTGTATTGAATAGAATCGTGTCCTGTTTTATCCAATTCAATTACAGAACGTCATTGAAAATGTTCAATATTTAAAGGTAGAAGTATCCAGGTTAGAAACATCAGAGACATAAACATTACATTCCCCATCAAGTAAATACCGATTCATGATTATAGATTTGGATATAATATCTGACTATTGTAAATAGGACAGGGGAGGCAGAAGATAAGCGTGCTTGTTACGATGGATTTCTAACAATGTGGTGAAGTGGTTAGCAAGCGAGTGATTATATAATAAGCTATTAAAAGCGATCATTGATGAACTACATGCATCCCTATCAAAACTAAAAGTATATCTACAAGTTTGATGTTTTTGGAGCAAAAAGGTTTATGAAAGATAAAAAATATTATTAACTGGGAGTAAGAAGAAGGGAATAGAAATATTAATTTACATTTCTTCTATATTTTATTTTTAAGAAAATTAAATTTTGTTTCAGACAGAAAAAATTACAGTTGTTTACAGATAAATTATTTTCATTTGTTTTAATTAGTAAAATCTACTCTCCTGTTTTACTCCTAGTTAATTGCTATATATGTAATGTCTATTAATATCATTACAATACATAGTGGTGTCATAGGATGTAAAATATACAAAATAACATTTCTCTAATCTATTTTTTAACTGAAATCTGGTTATAGTAAATTGATCAACTAAAGATAATACAATCATTTGGCCATACACTGTTGTAAAGTCAGTGACATATTTAGTTGAAGACAGGCCCCAGGAATATGAGGCCTCTCACTCTCATGACCATTTTGCACACCGGGATCCATCTACTTCATACCTTGAAAATAGATCTCTGCCCTAAATGGGGTGCCATATCCAAAAACGATGTAATGTGTTTCTACACCGTTTCACATGTCATACACACAAGGACTAAATAAACTTTTTTCAATTTTATTAAATAGAAGCAGCATATCTACTTAGCTAAATTCTCGAAGTATACTAAGCGTTTGACTTTATGACTTAAATGTCGGGCAACTAGCTTTGTATCTGTTCTCAAGCAGAGCTAACTTAAGACAAACAGTCTAAGTTTAGTATACCTCATCATTAGAGGAAGATGGAAGTATGCTAATGAGCAAAGCTGACAATGATTGTTTAAGACTTCAGTGCATGCCTAAAAGCTAACAACTGTCCTCCAAATCGTGAGGCCCTGGGCTTCAGCCTACCAATACAGTGTGTGTATCCTCGGCTTAAGTTTTAAAATCATAATTAAAATGTGAAATTTATTAGCTGAAATGTACAAATAAAAATGTAACATATAGAATGTTGAGCATTTTTTCAAATAACAATTTTCCTGTAAATTAGAAGCCTGGACTTTTACATCCGACATAACAATTAATCCATAACCAGATTTCTTTCAATAGACTGTACTATTGCCTTTATTTATTTTGTATATTTTGTGCAAGATCCTCTCACCATCTCTTACCTTTCAAAACGATGAATTTTTTCATCGTGTGTTGACATTTGACTTCTAACGTTTTTATCCCGTCTAAAACGACCCAATGTTGTTGTAATATTTTCACAATAATGATTAACTGTTTTCATACTAAAATAATTAATAAATATTCATACTTTCATAATGGATAATGTAAAAGGATAGGTAAAGTAGTCAAAATAAAAATATTATTTGAAAACCTATTCTGAAAATACTTAGTATAAAATATTTTCTTTAAAATACTATGTGCAAGAAAAAAGAAAGCCATTTCATAAACAACCCAAACACAAAAATGACTTCTAAATAAAAAAGTACATATCTATCATTATCACAGATTGATTGAAAAATTCCAATAATCTTTTGTTAGCATATAGTCTCTTTAAAGATCAGAACAGATTTTTTAAAATTATTTTCAAAGGAATAAAGAAAGAAGAAAATATGAGATGAATGATCAATACCAGTGTAAATGTTCCAAATAGTTAAATTCTATTAAATATACTGAGCGCAATAGAAAATGCATCACTTAGTTTTTCGTATAACAAAATGATCTGTAAACATATCTTACTTATTTTGCTTTTTATTGTGAACAATATTCAAATGGGAACACATCAATAACAACACATTTGTACACTTATGGATGTTTAATCAAAAGTACGACAAAGCTGGTTAGTTGTCAGTAGTGCGTGTGTCCTGCACTGGCTCTTACGCACGCTGTGCAGCACAATTAACCATCTTTGTCATACTTTTGGTTTTGACCCCTCTGACTTTGTACCGTTGATTACAGATTAAACATCCATAAGTGTACAAATGTATTGTTATTGATGTGTTCCCATTTGAATATTGTTCACAATAAGAAGTAAAATAAATAAGATATGTTTACAGGATCATTGTAATACGAAAAACTAAGTGATGTGTTTTCTATTGCGCTCAGTATAATTTAATATTAACATGTAGTTTAGTTTTATGACATAGGTTAACTTTATCTAGTTCTATTATATAGTTTAGTTATATTTTATGTAGCTTAGTTCTATAATGTACCAGGTAGTTTTGTTCTATTGTGCAGTCAGGTTATATCATCTGGTCTAACTTTTTCATTCTATCATGTAGAATAAGTTGAGTTCTATCTATCTATCATGTAGTTTAGTTCTATCATGCAGCTTAATTTTTAACACATTATGCAATTCCATTGTGAAGTTTAGTTCTAACATGCAGCTAAGTTTCACCACATAATTTAATTCTATCAATAGTATCATCTAGTTTAGTTCTAGCATGTAGCTTATAGTCATGCAGTTTTATTCTATCTGTAGCCAAGTATGGCCTCATAGTTTAATTCCATCATGCAGTTTAGTTCTATCATGTAGCTTAGTTTTACTTCATAGCTCACATCTACCATGTATCGTAGTTTAGTTTGATCATGTTTAATTCTATTATTATATTATGTAGTTAAGTAGTAAATCTTAGTTTTACAACATAGTTTAATTCTATTGTAATCTTTAAGAAACCAATAAACAGAACAAAATTAGTATGGAAACATAACGATAAGCGGATACTTATTGAAATGTTGTAGTTTTAAAATAAACCAGTGAATGTTCCCTATTGTGTTCTTCTATTGTGTAGTTTAATTCTATTGCGTACTTTAATTCTATATTGAATATTCAAATTAAAGACACTGGAACATGTGTTTTTAAAGTTAAGATGAAATATGAAACAACATTCACTCTCAACACACAACAATGTTTTTATCATGCAAGATATATTAAAATATATAGTACATAATAAAAACTTTACAACCCAACTCAGCTTTAATCTTTATATTAATGATTTCCGCTCCAATTTCAAAGCCATTGTGTCTTAATTTTAGGAAAACATAATAATTCAAAATCAAGTGATGCCACATCTATGAAGTTATCAGGAATTTATTTTCAATAAGTTTTGTAAAATGCAAAATTTGAGGAAATTAGTTGAGTTGAGTTGTAAGAGCAATAAAAATATGAAGGATGGTTATTTTGTCTTTAAAAGATAATATCATATTTCTAAAAAGTATGTATTCCCAAATCAATGGTAACACCAATAACTACCGTTGATAGTAACTATAAGACATTCTTTCCATTGGTTCAATGACAGATATAACCTCTGGTGTTTTTACTTCCTATTGCTATTAAACCAATTATTGGGCATAGATTAAATTTGTTGGAAATATATAGTTCATTTCAATCTGAGCAGCATTAGTATAGAAATAGCATCTTTAAACCTAAGGTGACTGTACCAAGTAACTAAAACTGGCAAGATAGGTAGATGGCCCCTGATACAAGAGAAAGTTTATTTTTATGCTGAGAAAGTGTTTTATTATCTCCAAACTAGGTCATTTTGAGACTAGGAATAGAGTTTAATACTTCGGTCAGTGTAGAATTCTAGGTGATAAATTTTGCCCAGACAGTAATTTCTCAAGTAGATGGGTGGACCTCAATTCCGTTCCATTTGAATGAGTAGACAATAATTTTTATGTCAGTCTCATAGGCCCATTCCCCAGACAAATAAAAACCAGATTGAAAAATCCTGAAGGTTCTTCTCTGTTGACTCTTAAGATTTAAAACCAGGACATATCTTTATTTTACAGGGGTCTTTAAATAGAAGGAAACCAGAAAATCCATGAGATTGTTTTCATGCTGAACCTATCTGCATTAGTTCATATTAGAGGAAATGGATCCTGGGGAAAAAAACTAATCAGAAAACCACTTTACCATTATAAGTGTAGCAACAATTAATTAGCTATTAATGCTTGTTACCATTCTTTTAGGAATTTGAGAAGATGAAAAATTGTCTTAAAAATTGTACAATATGAGTTGCACATCTTTTTCTTTGTCTTTTGTTGTCATGTCTTAAATATATGTGCATCATTCTATCAATCCCATATTAGATGAATTATCTTATTCCAATAGTAAATCAAAATATTAATCATAAATAAGTGGTAGATATCACATAAAATGCTGGCCTTATTATTTGATTTCATTCAAATGACCAATTTTTGGATTGTTTGTTTATATATATATTTATCAATATTTGTTGATTTCATTGAACTAAGATAATCAAATATCCCAAAATAATTGGGGCATTTCCAAATAATGGAATTATGATACATGTTTGAAAAGAGAATTTATTGTACTGACTGATAAATACAATCAGTAGGATGATAAAGTAAAATTCAAAATATGAAGAAAAAAACATGCCAAGCTAATTCTACATGTAGATGATAATAAAGCAATTAGGAAGGGAACAGAAACTGATTTTAAAACAACAAAGTATCATATATAATATAGCCAAGCATTAACCCAAAATTAATTTAGAAAAGCTATATTTGTTACATTCTGGTTTAATCAATGCAATGGCTCAACACAGAAGATCATTGGTAGGTATTGATCATTGCTGATTTACATAATAAATTCACTATAAACCTGATGTAGTGGTCTACTCATGCACTACATCCGAATTACAGCAATTTCTGCCATAAATGACTATTTTAACAAAATAATACTATTACTGATATTCATGAATCCAGACTATCAAATGATGAAATAAAAAGATATTGTAGTATAATTTATATTTTACCAAGACTCTTCATCACAAACAGCATACCAAGTTGATGTTTTTATTCTAAGATCATCTAACCTATCGACAAACACAGCTTTATATTTCGCTATATCATTTTTCCTTTCTTCAGCCTGCATAATAAACACATGAACAATAAACATGAAGTGTTCATTTCATTCATTAATTGTCTTATTTATTTAATACAGCACTTCATCAATTTTAAGTGTAAACTGTACAATAAAGGGAGGCTACTCTTCCATTTACCAATATTGTCTCCCCTTAGACCACACTTGATAATGTCAGTTTAATTTTCCTTTTTCATTTTGACAGTATCAATTGTACCAATGTTACAAAATAACTTGGTACTTTGTTTCATATGCTTATTATTTCACTTGAAGCAATATAAAGCTTTTGTAAGTAAAATACTTGGTACCCAGTCAAACCCTGGTAGTAAAAATATGCTGTTAATTGTAACCACAAACCTTTTCATGCACTGTTAACATAGTTTTATCTGATAAAAGTTCATCTAATTCTCTAGATTGTCCTGTAGTTTTCAATATGCCACTGATGATTTCTATTAGTGAAAAGAACAATTTAAATCTTTTCTTTGATTCTCTTAGAACTCTTTCAATACCGAGAAATGATTCCCCTGTTAGTACTGATTTAGAAGTGATGAAAGTCCTAAAAAAGACAAATTTTTGTAGATAATCAAAAATCAAAAAACACTGAACTAATATTTACATTCATTTAATATTTACTTTCAATTAATCGCATCTCAAATCATTGGTCACAAGCTATTGTCTTTACGGCAAGGATAATTTTCATTTATTTCATAGATATATATTTTAATAAGTAGTAGCATAATAACAAGAATGTATCGAATTCTGTATGTAAGCAAAAAAAAGTAAATTTATTTAATAATTTATTCTTACCTTAAACAAATTTCTCCTTCTACTAAACATTTTTGTTTGGTGACAATATTTTCTATAACTCGTTTAATAAAATTAGTGCGGGAACAACAGTGAAAGGCTAATTTTGAATCTCGTTCATAATCAACATAAGTTGCAGAAAAATCAGGAAAAGGGGCTGAAATAAGAAGGAAAAAAATCAACTTTTCATTTCGTTACTGCGCCACAATTAAAACACACCACTGATTTGAATGTAAGTGCATGCGAGAAATAATTTTTGATACGATATAAGACTGGACATTTATCAACATAAGGCGATAACTACTTTACTTTACAGTGAATCGTAGGGGTAAAAATCAATTCAGTATGTCCACCTCTAGCAGGGAGTTCAACAGGTTGTACTGATTTTAGCTTTTAAAAGTTATATTTTATACCTCATGTCTGCACCATGAAATCTGTTGAATTAAATTTGTTTGTGTTTGAGAGAATCAATCGTGAAAACAGCCTTGTCACATGGTGTTGTTGTAACTTGATGGTGTTAGATTAAAATGTAATCTCTCAAATGAGATTCACAATCGTCCATTTCAAAAAGTGGTGCATTTTTATTGCATCTCAGTATATAAAGACAACTGTACTCAAAAGAATTCAAAAAGAATTTGAATTGCTTCTTTTAACATTTCCCCCTACCATTCATCACTTCAGTAAATAAATATTTATTTCACAAAGGTTACAACCTTTTTATCAAGACACTGTGAACATAAGTACAATTTAATTAACTTGTGCGAGATTATAAACAATAAAAAATCTCTTCTTGGATTAGACTTACGCATATCATGGAACTTGAGATCATGAGGTTCTGTGATTGTACAATTATATATATAGAAACGACTATTTAAAATAGATTTAGGATAAGTGGATATAGGAGCTGTAATATCTATTTCATGTTCTAAAGGTCTGCCAGTATCTAATAATAAAACTTGTTCGTGTGCTGGTATATCTGTTTGTCCTGCAATACAGTCTTGAAGCACACAGTATCTGAAAAGCAAAATCATTTATGACATGAACAAAAGAAAACGATAAGAAGAAAAACTCTTCTTTTAAAAAAAGGATTTCTTATTTTGTCATTCAAGATGAGTGTATGCGTCTGAGTTTACTACTTACTAATCTGTCAAGAGATTCTTACTCACGTCATACTTTGCCAGTCGTAATTGACATGTCAGAGAATTAAAAGTTAATTGCATGCCATGAAAATATATAGTTCAATGAATTTTACCTTAGGACACAACAATTTGCATAGGACCTACACTTAAATCATAGTTTTTATGTCCAAAAACACTTGTTCCTTGAAAAAGAAATGCGGCCAATCTGCGAGAAATTAAACACAAAACAAAATGAATTGTTGTTATCATTTTGAAGTGAGAGCAACAATATTTGATATAAAATGATTTGCTCTGTAACTAAGACAAACTACTAACATTTAGTAATGGCTACAAGTATAAAAATATCACACTTACGATTCATTTTTATCTACATACACACGTAAATCTGTACACATGGCATAGTGAAAAATCTTTAGTGCTATTTTACCGCAAATATTATTTACAATACTAAACAGCTGATCATGGCTAAGCATTTTATGTTGATTAGTTTCCATTAGGCCAGATAATAAAGGTACCAGGATACTTTTTAAACCCCTGAAAAACAGAATGATATCAAAATCAATAATTAAAATCTATCGGTTTTTATAATTATGCAAATATTAAACCTCCATTATATAAATAACTATTTTAAAACAAGGGTAAAATTCAATTAATTCTCAATATCAGTGATATACTCGATACTTTCATCATTAATCTAACTTTAAATCTTTTTTGTAGATTCATAAATCTATGTTGATTAGTGTAACGGTGATATAATCAGACGTTTTTTTAAATTGGCTAATAATTTTGACCTCCAAAGGGTCCACAAGCTAAAAAGGCGATTTTTCGTACAATCAGGGGCCATAATTCAGAAAGTTACGATTCGATATGCGCAAATAACAAAAGGAACCAAGATCTTTTAGTTATAAACATACATGTCAAGTTTCATCAAAATCAGTTCAAAATTGTGACCTCTACAGTGTTTACAAGCTTCAACAATCTTGAAGTTACAGTCCGATACATGCCAATATCGAAAGAAACCGAGATCTTAGAGTGATAAATCTATATTTCAAGTTTCATTGAAATCAGATAAAAATTGTGACCTGTAGACTGTTCACAAACAATTGTGGACGGACGGACGGACGGACAGAGGGCGTATAAATGTGGGCGTATAAAAACAAAATTAACCAATGGCATACTTTACACCAAATCTGGATGATAAATCCCACCACTTCAAAAAGCGTATAGTTCTTACATTGGAATTAATTATAAATTGAGAACGACTGCAATAACCTGTAATAAGTGATATGTAAATTACCTACCCGGACAAAAGACAAGTCTGGGGCAGCTCACGACTCCAATGTATGGGACCAGATTCAAAATGTTGAACTCCAGATATGACTCCGCTTTCCTTTTGAGATATAATTTTAAACCTATAAAAATCAGAATATATTATTATCCTAAATGGTTTTATTGGCCATTAATTTCTTCCATTGGTCATATAGAAAGACTACTTTATGACTTATTTCTGAAATATTTATTTTTCAATCATTATTTGCACTGCATATATATAGAGTGTAGTTTTACTATAAATTCTAGTGAAATAATTATGAGTAGCATACATGGTTTCTCTGTTATTTCTTCCACCATACGGTAAAAATGGTAGTTTTCCAGTTGCGCTATGATAAAAAGTAACGCCTAGTGACCAGAGGTCAACCTTTCCGTCAAATTGTTGCCCTGTTGGGAGATGTAAAACAGCGGTTTCATACATTGCTGGATACTGAAAACATTAAAAATTCATTTCATAAAAATTAAAATCAAAAACTGTCCGGCCTCAAGATTAATTAAATCTAACCAGAATAGCCATGTAAATGAAATGAAACGGGGGTTGAACGTCCTACTGTTGTGCTCCAAAATGGACTAATGAAGACGGGTATAAACTGTGCTATGAGGGAAATTTTGCCCAATGACTAGTTGGAACCATGTTAGAAAATCTAGAAGAACTTTCTCGGCCAATGCAGGAATTGAACATCCAACCTCCAGCCAAATCCTTACCCACTTAGCCACTGTGATTCCCCAGAATAGCCATATACATTTATGTTATATGGTTATATGTGCAACACAGTTGGAGAGAAATTTTGAAGACAGGAAACTGTTGTCTCTTCACTTCGTCTATGGCTATGAGAACTTTTACAAATTAGCGGTTCCAGTGTAGGGCTGGGTATCGATAGCGATTTTTACTATCGATAATCGGCAATGAAATGTCGGTCGATAATCGATAGTATCAAAAAACAAACTTACTTTCACGGTCGTCATCAAGACTGGATACAGTGTAAGTTCAAAGTTCAAAACCATACGAAGTTGCGAAAGATCGTTTGCTCCTGTCTAAAACCCAAAGTGCTTCCACACAGCACTTTTAGCTTTGCCGGGAAAATCAACAAGCGTTTTGTCGTCCATGTGTGCTATTTATTGTACCGGGTACTCTATTACTGAGGCACACGTACAGAAATAGTAAACTGTACAGACGAATTCTGAAGTTTGCAAAGGGAAATAACTCTAACTTTATTTACACATCCGGGTATCTCCGATTTAGCGATATTCAACAATAATTTCTTCAAAACTAAAGTAACGTTTCAATGAGAGTGAATTTATGAAAACGGCTGTTCAATAAGCAGTCACAATTTTGTTATGTGTTACATTGATACTTGATAGTAATTAAAGTGAGCGGTGTATTATGATTAACTGAAAGAAAACATTGACATTTCAGACGCAAGAAAAATAGACGAAGAGCGATAATCGATAATAACCCACCGCTATCGATAGTGCTTTTCTGGGCCGTCCAATCGATACTATCGATTTATATCGATATTTTACCCAGCCCTAGTCCAATGTCCTTGAAAAAGTTTATTCTTAACATCAATAGTTTGTCGTAAAAATTCTTACCAGATATTCCTCAGTTCCATACATTGAAGTAAAATTTTCTTCTTCTTCTAATTCACGAGCTGCCCCAAAATCTGTCAGTTTAAATGATACTCTAGAAAATTGAAATAAAGAAAAAAATCATTTTAAACAATTCCAATATGACCACAGTAAGTCGTTGTGTGGTGCACTATATAAGTACTTATCACCCTTATATTAAATTACTTATTTTCCACTTTCCCTAAATATGACACCGAAATGAAATGAAATGGGGTTAAACGCCCTACTGTTCTTCTGCGACTGCACTAATGAAGACCGGCATATGCCATACATTATGCTATGGGGGAAACTTTGCCCAGACAGCCGCACTATGGCCTACTCTTATATCAAATTCCAACTGCCATGGGATCTTTTATGTGCATGCCAATGTATACACAGTACCCCAGTTTTTCCGTCTTATCCGAATTTCTAAACAAGGGGACGCCAAGTTGGAAAATCAAATGAACTTTCTCGGCCAATGATGGATCGAACATGTGACATCCGGGGGCCTTATTCGAAATTTTAATTAAGATGAAATCCAAATTTATTTGATTGGATAATATTAGTTTGACTTTAGTGCTTAGCCAATCAAAACTGAAGTACAGTATCTACTAAAATTTGGATTTTATCTTTAGTTAAGATTGCATGGATCAGGGCCCTGGCATTATATTTACCACCCTTATTAAATTACTTACTTTCCACTTTCTGTAAAGCATCGCATAATATTCCCTGGTTTGATATCTCTATGGATGATGCCGATACTACTGAGATATTTAATACCGTCCACTAGAAATAAAATCAATATTATTGTAAACAAAGATTTTAACTATCAAAGTAATAAGTGGTAATTCATGAAATTTGAATGGTCACTTCATCCTATTCACCTGAACTTTGTACATTAATTACAAGCAGATTCAATGCTAACTTCCGTGGCAATAGCATTCAAATATTCTGCAAAGCAAATAAGGGCAATAACTCTTATAGCTCACAGCATAAATTTGACAATAATCTTTGATTTTGTTTATCTGAACAAGACATAAATTTCAGCAATAGCAAAATAATTTTAAAAATATTTAAGTGACATTTTAAA
This sequence comes from Patella ulyssiponensis, assembly GCA_963678685.1. Lineage (NCBI taxonomy): Eukaryota > Metazoa > Mollusca > Gastropoda > Patellidae > Patella > Patella ulyssiponensis. The sequence continues at coordinate 20,210,750 of OY783232.1, forward strand.
ATTTTTATTTAAATTCAGGAAGGAAGACAAATTTTATCATAGGATTCTAAAAGCGACAAATGTTATTTACCCATACTAAGAATGAAATTAAGGAAAAATACAAAAATTTGATATTCTTCAGTGATAGAGAGAGAAATGGGGATTAACATCCACTGGACACAAACTAGGTCATTTCGGGACTAACATATGGTTTAATTTTATTTCAATAATTTGCTTGCTCGTAGGGGTCTTTAGCGGCAAAAGGAAACCGGAGGACCCGGGGGAAAACCCCTGTGGCTGGAAAGGCGACCCATCTCCTTGTCATGTACAACCGGGAATTCGAAACCACGCCAGTTGACTCAATGACAGTCTTTACAATATAGCGCGAATGTGCTAACCATTCAGACATCCAACACCCCTCTTCAGTGATAGAGAGTGCAATTCCTCTGAGTCAGTAATTTAGAGAAATTGTTGAAAGTCAATAGGTTTCTTTAAATCACTAGTTTAAATAATGCAGTTTGGATGAAAACTTTTGTAACAAAAGTGCTAACGAGGGAAATAATTCATTCTATAAGATTCTCCGCCTTACTAATGTTTACAACAGTCATGATGTGTAAATACTGAAAAAAAATCAAATGATTAATTAGGCTGTTCATTAGTGCCGGTTCTGTAGTCTACTTACCAACATTTTTGAGAACCAAGAGAAACAACTCTTCTGGGAGACCAAAGTTGTATTGTGGCTGATCAAGGAGAGCATGTAGACTTCCCCCTTCACAATATTCCATAATAATAACAAGAACACCAGTGCTAGACTACAATTAACAAATATATGTTAATAAATGAGAGTTCTAAAAATTGTTTGTATATTTTACTAACTAGCTGTAAATAGAGTACTAAAAGGGTGAAATCTTGAAGGTAGGAAAAGAGTTTTGAAGAGACATGCCAGAAACTGCAACACAACATGCAGTGGCAAAATTTGGTGCCAATCATTATATATGTCACTATGTATTTTAATAAGGTTTAAGAAAAACAACTTAATAACCCTGTGACAAATGGAGTAAGTCTTTGTATATCTGAATCAATTCTACAGGCTTGTAAAGAAACAAAACTAACCAACAAAACTTATTAATTGCAAACTGACCTTTTTAAAAAGCATCGTGCAAATTTAAATTAGTCCACACAGAAAAATTTCATGACCGAAATGAGTCACGGTAACACCAAATTTCATCACCCTAACTCAATTAGATTGAAAGTTATTGTGTCCCTTGAATTCATTTTAAAAATACTGTTGTTATATAATAAGTGAAAATATTAAATTTTATAAATAAAACCATACCTGACGCTCAATATCATAGAGTGTAATAATATTTTCATGTTTGAGTTTCCGTAACACGTCAAGTTCTCGCATTTCAACATCACTGCTGTGTCCAAATCTAACATTGGCCCGAAACTGTTTAACTGCAACAACTTCTCCATTATCCTATCAAAGGAAATGAAATTTTATTTGAAATGATAGACTATTTATAATTACCTTATATTTTAAATGAAATATGGTAAACATGTAGCCTACATGGAATTAAAATAGGAAGTCACTAGTAAAAATTCTAAAGAAAATTATCAAAACAACAAAAACATGACAAAGCAATAAAACTTAGCATGTATATCAATGTGCCCTAATATATTAAAGATACATTAGTTAAGAGTTTAATAAAGAGTTAGTCACTCTTACTATAATAATTCAAAAATAGACGATGAAAAAAAGGAAATATTGAAAATTTCAGCCAAATTACTTTATTCTGGGCCAAATTATCACTTTTTACTGTTTTGACAAGATGTGAGCATAGTGGTAACTAGCGCACTGGTATATTTGCGACTTAGCATCGCTTTCCAATTTTAAAATTAAATCTTTAAATACAAAACCATTTTAATCTAGTTACAATCGTGATTATTCGATGCCATCAATATCAGATAAAAATTGTGACCTCTAGAAGAACCTCAAGCGCAAAACGTGAATTTTAGTACAATAAGAGAACATAATCCAGGAATTCAGTCTGCTGTGGGTGAACATCGAAAGGCACTGAGAATTTTGGAATATAAACATACATTTCAAGATTTTTGGAATATAAACATACATTTCAAGTTTCATCAAAATCGGATAAAAACTGTGACCTCTAGAGGGTCCACATTCCACAACCTTGGTATTGAATATTTTTACAATATTTGCCTATGAGGAGTGGCCATTTTGTCAAAAAGATCTGTCCGTTTTTCACAAATTTCGAACTCAATGGTATTTAATTTAGGGTGTAACAGTGATATATGCGAACGGTTTTTAAAATCAAATAAAAATGGTGACCTCTAGAGGGACAAGCTTAAAATATGATTTTTCTTACAATGGGAGGCCGTTCCAGCAAGTAACGGTCCGATATGAGCGAATATTGAAAGGAACTTAGATCTTTGGATTATAAACATAATATAATATGTCCTCTTTCGTTAAAATAGGATAAAAATTGTGACTAAGTTCATCGTTTTATGTACAATCAGGGGCCATAATCCATCAAGTTACGGTCTAATACATGCCAAGTAACTGAGATCTTTGGGATATAAACCTATATATCAAGTATCGCCAAAATCAGGTAATAATTGTAAACTGTATAGTGTCCACAAGCAAAATGTGGACAGATTTCCGGACAGGCAGGAGAGACCACATTACACTTTCACATGAAAATGTGGGCATATAAAAATTAATGAGGTGTAGATGTCCTCCATAATTTATGGTCTATATCAAATAATTTTATTTTACTTTTTTTCTTCCAAGATATACATCAGCTGTAGCTCCCTTTCCTAACAGATCTGCTTGGTTCCACGTATAATTGCTTGAACTTTGTAAACCACCTTTCACAACTGGATACATTTCATGATTACTAATTTGTTTATTCGTCTTTATTTATTCAACATACTTCTATCAAAATCCATAGACTTGAAAAAAAAAATCAGATGTTATATTATGTAAGTACAAGTTCATCAAATAAATTACAATCAATTACGTGAAATTTCTATTGTCATACCTACCACCGGTACTTATATATATAAATTACCATGTGGTGTCATCATTGATAAATTTAGAATAAATTAAAAATAGATTGTGTGAGTTTCCCTTGTTTATTGGCTGTGATTGGGTTAGTTCACTATAAGAGATTTTATGTACCAGTTGTATTTTGCCAGAATATATTATGAAGGCAATTGTATCAGAGTCAGACTGGGGAATTAATTAGCGTATGCCTACACCGTAATAGTGTCAATGGTTAAATATTGGATATCAGTAGCCTACCTTTTCACAAAGTAAGATAACAACATCCAATGTTGATTTGAATTGACAAATAGTTCGTTTTTTCAATTCAACGTGTAAGACTTTAGATGATATTGAGTTAGAGACTTAGCTACTTTAAACTGACAAATGATCTGAAGCTGTGCTTTCAATGTCAAGAGAGAGAGAGAGAAATGGGGTTTAACGTCATTTTGGGACTAACATATGGTTTCAATTTTATTTCAATAATTCACTTGCGCGTAGGGGTCTTTAGCAGTCAGTGGGAGGTGCCCGGAGGAAACCCACGAGGTCAATGTCAAAGACTTTGGATGATAATAGTAAGAGATTTAGCAATTTTAAATAATATTAGCTATATTTTGTTTGCGATGTAAATGATGTGTCGTTTCTCTTTTGGTACCACTCAGTAAAAAACACTGATTGAATACAACCATGGAGGATAGATAGATAGATAGATAGATAGATAGATAGATAGATAGATAGATAGATAGATAGATAGATAGATAGATAGATAGATAGATAGATAGATAGATAGATAGATAGATAGATAGATAGATAGATAGATACGGTACTATAGATGTTATTCATAAAACACCCATTTCGGGCATGCAGCTTGTAAATAATAGCTACATATTATGCATGAAAACAGAAATACATAAAAAGTGAATGTAAAATAGTAAAAAGAATGAAAAACATATAAAAAGTGGATGAAAATTACATAAAGATGAGATGTACATTTCTTTATTATTGTTATTATTATATTTTTTGTTTATATAGACTATGGGTACAACATTCGGAACCATCTAAAATACTTTATCACAAAAGAGGTCATTTAGATTTCAGCTACATTATTGTGAATTTCATTTCAAAATTATCACCGTTTAGGGAGCGGCATCCTTAATAGTATCAGCCCACCTGCTTTGTTTGAAAGGTATAGGATAATAATCGCATAAAACTAAATAGGAAATAAGTACGTTGGTTGGCGCACGCGCTGTGACGACACTGTCACTATTTATAGTCGATGGTTTTACCCAAAACGTCACACTGATCAGCAGTGAATATTCGCTAGGCCGCTACAATCACTGGTAAGGATAATTCCAATCTGTTTCACAGAGAATTACTTACGAATTAACTCTGTAACAGATGAGTGTCCACAACACGTGCGTTGACTGCACCCGGCGTCAGTCATTGGCTAAACGGCCCGTGCAATGTTTACTTAACACCTAACTGCTTCGGGCAAAATGATGCATTTTACTCATTTTAATACCCATTTACACTAAATAGGAAATATTTTTTAACTACAAATACTTCAAACGCCTTAATTTATTTTTCTTTTACCTCAAAAAAATGTTTGAGAATTTAATTTGTCGGAGTAAAAAAGTGCACGAGTCTTATTCAATAGTTGTGGATACGATTAAATTGTGTACGATTCTTATTCTTAGTTGTGTACGAGTCTTATTCTTAGTTGTGGACGACATAACCAATAGTTGTGGACGACATCACCAATAGTTGTTAACGACTCCACCAACGGGTGTGGACGACTCCACCAACGGTTGTGGACGACTTCACTGTGGACGACTTGACTGGTACCCCTCATTAAGCCATTAAGCCTCGTCGATGTCATGCTTATCAGTGATTGTAGCATAGAACTGTATTAACTATTATATACGATCTATGATTGTAGCGACCAAACGAATATTCACTGCGGGATCAGTTTGGGATAATTCGTGACAGGATAATTCGTAAGTAATTCTCTGTGAAACAGATTGCCAAAACGTAAATTATTGGTATATACGGTGGCCCGTATAGGACATGCGTATATTTTTATAAACCCCTCTATATATCTGCCGAGGTTTGCCGAGTGGGATCAATGGGTTCCCCATGCAACGCTTTCCACCGAACACAAATTGGCGACCTATTCGGCTAGCGAGCTATGCGACCGATCCAGCTGGCAACCTGTTCGTTGGCAACCTATTCAGAATTAAGACAACAGTGGCCCAAACTCATCTATTTTTACCAACCAATAAAATCCAACGTTACGTCTATCAAATGAAAGTAGAAAAATCTATTATTTTTTATCCATTCCTTTAGCTCAGAATAGAGGTGTAATTTCGCATTATCGTACAAAATTCTAGACATCCAACTAAATATATTCCGAACGATAATTAAATAGGCTTTCCAAATATTATCAGTAAAAGTTGGCACAGTCATATTAAAGGGCTGCACTCTCTTCCTAAACATGACCAATTTTTTAAAAATTTTAAAGGGAAAAACTGTTAATATCCCGTGTCAAAATTCGGACCATCGTACAAAATTCTGATGATCCAACTATTATATTCTAAAAGTTAATTGAATAAGCTTTCCGAATATTATTAGTACAAGTTGGCACAATCATATTAAAGGGGCGCGCTCTCAACCTGAACATAGCCATTTTTTCAATATTTTAAAGTGAAAGAACGGTAATATTCCGAGTCAAAATTCGGACCATCCTACAAAATTCTGAGCAACCAGCTCTTTATATCCTGAAAGGTAATTGAATAAGCTTTCTAAATGTTATTAGTAAAAGTTGGCACAATCATATTAAAGGGGCGCGCTCTCAACCTGAACATCGCCAATTTTTTAATATTTTAAAGTGAAAGAACGGTAATCTTCCGAGTCAAAATTCGGACCGTCGTACCAAATTCTGAGCAACCAGCTATATATATTCTGAAAGGTAATTGGATACGCTTTCAAAATATTATTAGTACAAGTTGGCACAATCATATTAAAGGGGCGCGCTCTCAACCTAAACGTCGCCAATTTTTTAATATTTTAAAGTGAAATAACGGTAATATTCCGAGTCAAAATTCGGACGATCGTACAAAATTCTGAGCATCCAGCTATATATATTCTGAAAGGTAATCGAATAAGCTTTCCAAATAGTATTAGTAAAAGTTGGCACAATCATATTAAAGGGGTGCGCTCTCAACCTGAACATAGCCAATTTTTCAATATTTTAAATTAAAAGGACGATAATATTCCGAGACAAAATTCGGACCATGGTACAAAATTCTGAGCAACCAGCTATATATATTCTGAAATGTAATTGAATAAGCTTTCTAAATGTTATTAGTAAAAGTTGGCGCAATCATATTAAAGGGGTGCGCTCTCAACCTGAACATCGCCAATTTTTAAATATTTTAAAGTGAAAGAACGGTAATATTCCGAGTCAAAATTCGGACCATCGTGCAAAATTCAGAGCATCCAGCTATATAAATTCGGAAGGGTAATTGAATACGCTTTCCAAATATTATTAGTAAAAGTTGGCACAATCATATTAAAGGGGCGCGCTCTCAACCTGAACATAGACCGGTTGAGAGCGCGCCCCTTTAATATGATTGTGCCAACTTTTACTAATTATATTTAGAAAGCTTATTCAATTACCTTTCCGAATTTATATAGCTGGATGCTCAGAATTTTGTACGATGGTCCGAATTTTGACTCGGAATGATACGGTTCTTTCACTTTAAAATATTAAAAAATTGGCGACGTTTAAGGTGAGAGAGCACCCCTTTAATATGATTTTGCCAACTTTTACTAATAACATTTAGAAAGCCTTTTCAATTACTTTTCAGAATATATATAGCTGGTTGCTCGGAATTTTGCGCGATGGTCCGAATTTCGACTTGAAATATTACCGTTCTTTCACTTTAAAATATTGAAAAATTGGCTATGTTCAGGTTGAGAGCGCGCCCCTTTAATATGATTGTGCCAACTTTTACTAATAATATTTGGAAAGCTTATTCAATTACCTTTTAGAATATATTTAGTTGGATCATCAGAATTTTGTAATAACATTTAGAAAGCCTTTTCAGTTACTTTTCAGAATATATATAGCTGGTTCCTCGGAATTTTGCGCGATGGTCCGAATTTCGACTCGGAATATTACCGTTCTTTCACTTTAAAATATTGAAAAATTGGCTATGTTCAGGTTGAGAGCGCATCCCTTTAATATGATTGTGCCAACTTTTACTAATAATATTTGGAAAGCTTATTCAATTACCTTTTAGAATATAATTAGTTGGATCATCAGAATTTTGTAGGATGGTCCGAATTTTGACACGGGATATTAACAGTTTTTCCCTTTCAAATTTTTAAAAAAATTGGTCATGTTTAGGAAGAGAGTGCACCCCTTTAATATGACTGTGGCAACTTTTACTGATAATATTTGGAACGCCTATTTAATTACCTTTCGGAATATATTTAGTTGGGTGTCTAGAATTTTGTAAGATAATGCGAAATTACACCTCTATTCTGAGCTAAAGGAATTGATAAAAATAATATATTATTCTACTTTCATTTGATAGACGTAACGTTGGATTTTATTGGTTGGTAAAAACAGATGAGTTTGGGCGACTGTTGTCTTAAATCTGAATAGGTTGCCAACGAACAGGTTGCTAGCTGGATCGGTCGAATAGCTCGCTAGCCGAATTGGTCGCCAATTTGTGTTCGGTACGCTTACCGTCCGTATACCTCGGAGGATGGGGGAATTGTTTAACACGCGCGCGTTTGATCTCAAGCTCTGCCACTATGGCTCAAGTGGCGAGGTTTCAACTCCCGAAATTTTAGCCTACGTGACAAGAAGTGGGTTGCTAAAATAAAATTGAACAATATATAATGTTAGTTCCGAAACGACATATGTTTAGTCGAGTTGTCGTTAAACCCAATTTCCCTCTCCGCGTTTAGCCCTAGCAACTTTTAGAAAGTTAACCTAAACATGCATTATTATTATTACAGCATATTTATAGTGCACCCTTTCATATAACATGTTCAGGGGCACTTTACAAAATGACAATGTAATCATAAATAAACAACAAGATGTTAACGATTGCATACAGCGTCAGTTAAAAGCCTGATTAAATAAATGTGTTTTAAGTTGTTTTTTTAAAAGAATATAGAGATGTACAACATCTTAAACTCAATGGTAGATTATTTCATAAAACAGGTGCTTGATAACTAAAAGAGCGCTGACCATAAGAGACTAGTTGAATAGTTTTGGGCTTTAACAGTAGTTTATCTGATGTACGTAATGTTCGACCGGGTGTATAAGTTCTAAAAGATCTGAGAGGTGTATAAGTTCTAAAAGATCTGAGAGGTAAACCGGAGCTAGATTATTTAAGCATTTAAAAGTAAGTAACAAAATCTTAAAATTAATTCGATATTTAACAGGTAACCAGTGTAAATTGTATAAAACAGGAGTTATGAGGTCACATTTTTTAGTTAAAGTAACAAGTCGAGCAGCAGTATTCAGTGCTTTTTGTAATTTATCTATAAGCTTTAACGGTAAACCAACTAAAAGTGAATTAAAGTTATCTAATCTAGAAGTGACAAGAGAATTAACAAGTGACTTAGTGGCCTCTTCAGTTACAAATTTACGTATTTTACCTATATTTCTAATATTAAAATAGCACAATTTACAAATATTACTTACTTGAGCTTCCATAAGCATAAAACTATCAAAGATTGCGCCAATATTACGAGCAGAATCAAATGAAAATATATCACAATTACCTATTACAACAGGGGGTTTATCATGTGCAAATTTCCTTAAGTGATGCCTTGAGCCTAATAACAAATATTCGGTTTTATCATCATTTAATTTTAGAAAGTTCTTTGACATCCATTTTCTAATTTCACTAATGTTACAGTTCCCAAGTTGCAGTTTTGATAAATTGAAAGAGGATGGACAATTAGGTTTAAATGAAATATATAATTGAGTATCATCGGCATACAAGTGAAAGCTGGGACCATATTTTCTAACAATATCACCTAATGGTGGCGTATAGAGGGTAAATAAAATCGGTCCAAGAACAGAAACCTGGGAAACCCCAGACGACAAACAGATTCAGACGACGATTTACAATTAACTAAAATACACTGTTTTCTACCCACAAGATAGCTTTCTAAAAGATTTAATGCAGAGCCACAAATACCGAATTTAAACTGTAGTCTTCGTAGAAGAATGGAATGGCCCACTGTGTCGAAAGCAGCAGATAAATCCAATGAAATTGCAGTTTTGATAAATTGAAAGAGGATGGACAATATAGGTTTAAATGAAATATATAATTGAGTATCATCGGCATACAAGTGAAAGCTGAGACCATATTCTCTAACAATATCACCTAATGGTGACGTATAGAGGGTAAATAAAATCGGTCCAAGAACAGAACCCTGGGGAACCCCAGATGACAAACAGATTCAGACGACGATTTACAATTAACTAAAATACACTGTTTTCTATCCACAAGATAGCTTTCTAAAAGATTTAATGCAGAGCCACAAATACCGAATTTAAACTGTAGTCTTCGTAGAAGAATGGAATGGTCCACTGTGTCGAAAGAAGCAGATAAATCCAATAAAATTAAAAATGTATATTTTCTATTATCAATTTCCATCAAAATATCATTTGAAACACGGGTTAAGGCTGTTTCGGTACTGTGAAATTGTTTATAAGCACTTTGAAATGGTTCATACAAACAGTTATCATCTAGACGGGCCTTTATCTGAGAAGCAATAGATTTCTCTAATATTTTAGAAATAAAACTTAAGTTAGAGACAGGTCTGTAATTTTTTAAAAATATTAGGATCCAGTATAGACTTTTTAATTAAAGGGGTAACATAAGCTTGTTTGAATATTTTGGGAGACAAGAACACCCAACAGCAATACTTAGTTATGAACAACTACTGATGAACAGATAACGGTATACCTTCTTTTGTTATTATTTATATTAATTATAAATAACAGAAAATAAAATGTATACAAATTACGATCACCTCATTTACCCGCTGTGAATTTTTACAATAGTCAAATGTTTCACCCCACAGATAAATGAAATGGGGGTTTAACGTCCTACTCTTCCGCACCTATAACCTGGGCTAATTGAAGACGAGTCACCCCATAGATAGACAAATCGGATAAATCGCACGTACGGAACTAGTTTGGGGCAACAATTCATTTGTTTGAGATATCATTTATTTATATTATATATATTCAGGAATATTCGAAACGATTGTGAGATATTGTACCTTCTTATTTCGCTGTAGTACTGACTGAGAACATGCGCAATTTTATCCACGTGTTATATATATATATCCCAGTGGTGTGGGTGAGAGTGGATTGGATTAAACTGGTGATACGTAAAAATGTAAATACCCGGTTCTAAAAATAAATATTTCTGACTCACACTATCAATAATCGTAACTAAACTGCGCAGTACAGATGGATATAGGTTCTCCCCATGAATGGTAATATTTACATGTAAATCTCTTTAGCTTTATTAATTTTCTAGTTAATCCCATGCAAAGTTTCAATATTTTTACATGTATCTGTGTTAATATGAATATTATACTTCAACAACTATATTCGATCGCATAGACATATAATATAACTGAAAGGCAAAATCGTGACAACGGTAAGACGGAGATTATGACATGGTGCGATCCCGACATTTACTAGTCTCGGTCACCCAGAACCCCTGAGTCTTCAACGTACATATTTGTTTGGATGATTATGGCATGGCGCGATCCCGACATTTACCAGTCTCGGTCACCAGACCCCCATAGTCTTCAACGTACATATTTGATTGGATGATAAGAGACTAGAAATTTACTTAATATGATACAAAACGATTTTCATACATCATGAAGACGGGATTTTAGGTGAAAAGAAGATTCTCTGATTTCTGTAAAGTAATCGTGGTTAACTATCTTTCAAATTCATAATGAGTATTTTAAAAAGTAACCATGCATTTTTCGGAAGATATCAAATTTCTCACGGCTTAATGCACGTTGTTGGTGAAAACTTTTAATATTTCAGAATAGAAAATTAAGACTGTGAGATGGGCCATTGAAATTTTCTTTAGCTTTTTGTAAAAGGAAAGAGAGAGGGAATGTAAGTATTTGGTTAAATTTATTCTAAAAATACACTATATGCCGCGCTATCACCACTATTATCGGGTCTGTTTTCCTAAGAAAAAAACATGCTTATAACTCTTTACAATCCGAATAAAACAGTAGGAAAAAAAAAACATAGTACCAATCAAATAAAATAATCAGCTAGGTTTTTTCGACAGGGCCCTAAATTCTTCCTTAATTTCATATACGCTTACCATTAGCTTGCCGACTAGTTACGTTTAATTGGTTTTCGCGAGGCTTCTGCCCTGAATACTGGGAGCTGCCAGTCATGGCGGTCCTGACCAATCATAATCCCGATCGTCAGTGGTATGATCATACCACAGAGTAATATTTTTACTCAATAATCACTCAAGAATTTTTCAGTTGAGATGCAACATTCAAAGAAATACGCTTACTTTTTATTAGAACACACATGAGGCTGTGGACCAGCCTATAAACTAAGTTTAGTGGTTTTACTGGGGTGAATTGGTGGATTCTGGACTGGTACAAATTAATTATTTCCAAACTTTGGGACCTTCCGACTACAGGCCTACTAACTTAAAAAAACGACTGAGTGAGCTATTATTTTATTTATTTATTGTATATACCAAATGTCTTATTACAGACTGTGTTTGGTGTAAAATAAATGGGCAAACCGGTTTTTGGGTATTCCCACAATGCTTCTATATAAATGATTTGGGGCGACTCTTTTGTTACGTGTGTGACATCCTGCGTTGATTTTTACCTATTAATCTTATAACAATTATTATATTATATGGCAAAGATGTAAAAATTTATGAAGAATATTGCAGATAGATCTGTAGCTAGCTTCTGAAACAAAAAAATATTGCATGACACCATAAGTATGAATTTTATCAAACTCAATACGGAGTGTTACGTGTGTGACCCAGAGAAGTTTAAAATATTGAGTACATTTATAAATTTGTAAAACTTTGTGAAGCTAGACCTATTCAGTATTTGTGTCCACAATTAAACTAAACATTATAAATCATTGATAAAGGTAATTTTTTCAGATTCGTGCTAACCTTATAAAGTTTTCTTTAATATGTTTAAGAATCACGTTACGTGTGTGACCTAAATTTTGTTACGTGTGTGACCCCTGGGATATAAAATGGAAAAGTTGTCTTATTAGGAGACTGAAGGGTATAAAACATAAAATCAAGTTAATATCCTATGTATTAGTCATGTGGACTCTTTACAGGAGAAATCCTGAATCGACAATCTGTACAATAAGACTAAAAATACAAGTGTTTGATTTGTGTCACACACGTAACGTTACGTATGTGACAAAATTAAAAAACAAAATTTAATATAAGAAAGTAAAAGAAAATTAGTTTAAAGTTATTCAACATGTAACTTACAATTCATAAACCATGTAAAATAACAATTTTTGCAGTAAATTCATAATGTTGCATAAAGCTCAGCGTTACGTGTGTGACAAAATTTGACAAAAATATTTAATATATGAAAGTGAAAGAAAATATAGTTTTAAGGTAGAAAACTTGTAAATTACAAATCATAAATCATGCAGAATTATTATTTTTGCAGTTGATTCAGAATGTTGCATAAACCCAGATGCACAAAAACATGTACATGTAGTATTAATAATAGGAAACAAAATTGTCTATATATATCATTGATGTATTTGTTTGTCCATTTACATTGACCTATTAATAGTAAATTTAAAATTGTCATAATGAAAATGCGCTGATTGCACTTCAAATGTGTTTTATAAGTATTCATACTACAAGAAGTCATATCATTATGCATGATACATTGTAGTACTTAAAGGATATTTTTCTGGATTTCAGAATAAAAATAAACTCTTCTTATAATATGTATGGGCAGTTTTTAAGGATAGTCCAGTTTAAAATATGTGTTGAAAGAATATGCTTATCATGTGAAATATCAATAATATGACACTGGTTAAATATCAATAATATTACACTGGCTTATATAATTATGATGTCATAGTTATTAAGTATAATGTATCATGCGTCCTATGCCGATTTTACCAGCAGTCATGAATTGTAATTTACATGTTGAATACCTTGAAAATATATTTTAAAATAGTAACTTTACATGGTCAAATAATTGTTATTTAAATGTTGAATAACTTAAAATCATATTTACTGTTACTTTCACATAACAATGATATTAAATGTGTTTTTAAAGTTTTGTCACACACGTAACGTTACGTGTGTGACACAAATCAAACACTTGTATTTTCAATTTTATTGTTCAGACTGGAATGAATATTTAGAAATATGATTACTGTGTCAGTTTGATCTGTAATTAAAACTTATATAGATTCATGGTAATCATAAGATCCCTCAGAAAGAAAAGTTCTACCAAATCGTTACGTGTGTGACATGAAATTTTAAATTATCTACAAAAAAGTTAAAAATATAACTTCCTTTAATGTACTTTTTACCTAATAACTTTTAGACATAACTCCAAGTCTGTTAGAAACAACATTTGAGTTTGTTTGGAAATAATAATTTGTATTCTGGACATGTTTCATAAAATATGGTAAAAACAGGCATTTCGGGTAATTCAGTTACATCATGATTTTTTTTAAATGAAATTTGTATATTAACAATGACATTTTGGTATTTTAAAATAGTAATGAATATGTTCTTTTGGAAAAATAAGTGTTTTGTATTATTTTAATATATCTAATTTATAGCATGTCAGGACCACTTTCAGAAGAGTCGCCCTTTTGTTCCTTGTGCAGACATTTTTGTTTTTAAAATTCACGAGATATTAAGTGCAGGCTTATGTACACATGACAATTTGACTGGCCCCACTGAAATGCATGGTTATATAAGTCAACCTACTCTCACACAACATTGTCTTGCACTGTCGGACAAATGAAATTTATGGGTAAAGGATAGCACAATTGTATTACTATTAAGCACGTGCTTGTGGCACCAAAGGTAGGGCGTGCGTGCGCCACATAGTTTTGTTTTCGAAGATGCAAAGCAGCAAATGATGCGGATGAACTAGGGCCCACAGAAGTGAGGCCCCGCACAATTAATGTAACAGGGAGCAACCACTCTGGCTCGCAAGTTATATATAAAACGCCTCCCACATGCAAAACTGTAACAATATGACGCACCCTGGTGTAAGTTTTTGCATCATGTCAAAAGATAAGAACGTATTTTGCGGTTTATTTTAGTTTTTATTTTGGATTACATGATATTTTAGGGAGTGGGCGATAGAAGGCAATTGTTATTAATTGGGCGTATAATGCAATAATAGCCCCCGCTTCTATTATTAATAACGTCCATTTTTATTTAAAAGAAAATGCATTTACCTTAATGGGCAGGGTTGCATTTTTCATTTTGATAATTTTCCCAGTTGCATTATCCCAATAAAGATATGTTCAAATGTAATCCAAATCTATACCTTTTGCAGAAATCTAACATAAATACACAGCTAAAAATAGATATTAGCTCAGTGTAATGTCCTGTTAGAAAAACCCAATAGCTATATATACTCTTCAAAAAAAGAAACGCACAACCCATTTTTTATCATTCTTTTATTTGAACAAGGTCGCTTTTTCGATAAATCTTACTTGTTTTTAATGCCATTATGTAAGGATAAAATAAATTCATTATTGGTTTTAAAGGTAGGGTCACTAATTGTGACAGGTCATACTTTTTTCCGAAATTTGTTTTCGCTTGATTACACCAGGACAGGAGAGTTTAACAACTTCGCGAGCTTTTCACATGGAACCTAAATCTAAGGCCTTTAAAATCGCGGGGTTCTCGGTTTCCAAATCAGTTGCACAGGTAAACACTCAACGAACCGAGTGATGCCACATCTGAACGAAGATCAACGCAACAACGCTATTGGTCGGTTGCAAGCAAGTGAATCCCAGACAGATGTGGCCAGGCTGCTGAATGTTTCCCCGAGTACCATTTCTCGCCTTTGGGATAGGTACCAACAGCGAAGTTCAACACGTGACCGCCCAATCTCAAGCCAAACAAGAGTGACCCCATCTGCCTATGATCGTCACTTCCGGTTACGTCATTTGTGGAAACGGTTCTCAACAGCGACCTCTATCCCAGCAGCAATTCCTCGACGACGTTGAATCTAAGACCAGACAGTACGGAAACACCTACGTGAAACCAGATTACGAGCCGGACATTCCGTTAGAATTGCTGCTTTGAAATGCGTCGATATCCTAAAATCCGACATCATTGAGTTCAGACCAGAGGGTATGGTCACAGCAACACTTTAGAACATTTGGGTTCAGGTGCGTGTCGCAACGAGGGTATGGTAGAACGAGGGTATACCGACGACGAATGTCACATTGCGTTTCTTTTTTGGGAGAGTATATATTGAGATAAAGTATGCATGGAGATAAAGCATAATGGTACGGTGGCTGATTTAGGACACGTAAAGAAAAAAAAAATAATATCTCGAGGGGGGGACACCTCCCTTTCCCCACATCTATTGTTCAGAGTCTGGGTCCACCAGCCCATGACTGATTAATATACAAAGGGGGTTTAAGGTATAGTCTGTAACAAGTTTTTGCCACTTCAACAAACTGATTTAAATAATGTAAGTAAAAAAGATTACATGTAGGCCTAAAAACTACATATACTGTGGGTTCTTATACCGTTTCCAGAATTTTAATAATATACAAATTAATACATAATATAATATGATAGACATAATTCAAAAAAGGTAGGGGATATTTGATTTTGGGGGCATAATACTAAAATATGCAAATGACTACGAAAAAAGTCACTATAGAACCTAACAGAAGAAACATTTCCAGTTACATGTGACGCCCAAACGCACCAATACCTACCGCATGGAATGCAGGTGAAGCTTGGGATCATCATGGGGGTCTAACCCAAGATTTGCACGACTCTGACTTTGAATGTTACAGTCATTGTGGCATTGAATTCCAGGGTGGAAACATCAGTTTAATTGTTTTAGTGACCAGAAAAATAATTTTGATATGCGTCGGCTTACCCAAAATGAAAGGTTACGTGCCCTTGGCATGCTACAGATCGGCACAACACAGGCGGTTGTGGCGCGGACGATGAATGTTTCTCAGTCTGTCATAAGCAGGCTATGGTCCAGATACCGTGATACACAATCTGTACAGGACAGACCACGCTCAGGTCGACCAAAGGCGACAACTCAAGCCCAGGATCGATTTATCCGTACCTTGGCCTTGAGAAATCGTGTCATCACAGCAAATCAGATCAGCGCTCGTCTTCAAACAGACACTGGTGTGAGAGTGAGTGGCCAGACGATTCGGAATCGACTGCATAGGGATCACCTTCGCGCCCGACGTCCTCGCGTGATCCCTTGTTTGAGAGATCATCACATTCAGGCAAGATGTCGTTGGTGTAGGGATCGTCAACACTGGGATAATCGACGCTGGAGCAATGTGATGTTTTCAGATGAGTCAAGGTTCACTGTTGATTTTTTGGACAGACGTAGGAGGGTGTGGCGTCGTCGAAACGAGCGCTTCCAAGACGTTAACGTCATCAGACATGATCGATTTGGGGGTGGTTCTGTTATGGTGTGGGGAGGCATCACTGTTGCTGGAAGAACGGCTTTACATGTTGTTACACGTGTTACAGGCCAGTACTACCGGGACAACATCTTGGCAGTCCATGTTGTGCCGTTCGCACGACGTCATGGCCGCCGTTTCATCTTCCAGGATGACAACGCAAGATGTCACAGGGCCAGGATCGCTACAGGTTACCTCCAACAACAGAACATCACCACATTACCTTGGCCAGCACTGAGTCCCGACCTCTCCCCCATCGAGCATGTCTGGGACATGCTTGGACAGAGGTTACGTCAACGTCAACAACGTCCTGCCAATGTCCAAGAACTTGCTGCTGCGTTGCAACAGGAATGGGACAATCTGGACCAAAATGACCTTAGACGTCTCATTAGGAGTATGCCACGTCGGATCAATGCTTGTTTGGCAAACAGAGGAGGATTTACCCGTTACTGGCTTTGTTGTGATGCTGTGGTAACTTTGCTGTTTGACCCCGGGTATCATTTTACCCTTATAATGGTCAGTCTGTGCCTTACTTAATCTAACGATCATTTGGAATAAATCGATGAATGTGAACTTCATTTCATTTTGTCATTTGTTTCTTCGTCAGTTTCATTAGGTGACTTTAATAACACTTAAAAATCAAATATCCCCTACTTTTTTTGAATAGTATATAATAAGTACAAATATATAATAAATAAGTAATACATAGTAAGTGCATATATTAAAATGAGTAACTAACTGATAAGTAGTTTATTTGTTTTTATTTCAAATTAATTATTACATCAAAACAGCCCACAATGTAAATTTATTAGTAAACTGAATTCACCCAATGTATTGATATTGGGAAGTGTTTAACAGTAACAATAATTAACTAAATGTTTCCCGTTATTCAACCAAGTGGGGAGTATATCGCATGTTATGACTTTAAAGGAATACGGGTGATCACGTGGCAAAGTGGGTAAGCATGGCTCGCTAGCCTGGAGGTCGAGTGTTTGATCCCTGCATTGGTCGAGAAAGTTCATCTCGATTTTCCGGCGTGGTTCCCCTTCTCAGTGATACAGAACAGAGGGCCTCCCAAGGACAGCTTCCTAGTCGTATGGATGGGACGAAAAATCGAGGTCCCGTGTACACATTGGCGTACACGTAGAAGATCCCTTGGCAATTTGAATTCGGTATAAGAGTAGGCCCTAGTTCCGCTGCCCGGGCAAAATTTCCCTCATAGCACACTGTAGGCCTGTGGCGTATGTCCGTCTTCCATTAGCCCTGGTTAGGTGCAGAAGAGTAGGACGTTAAACCCCATTTCATTTCATTTCAAAGGAATTCGCACTGGCCAGTAAGCATAACATGACCTGATAATTAAACAATTGATCGTATGATCATGCGTCGTATCTATATTCACTATTGTCGGAGGCTATATAACCAAGAGTTTTCTGACAGTTACACATAGTCCTACGAGACGAGCAGAGACGAAACGAGACGAAATAATCAACTGAAATCGCTGAAATAATCAACTCCAAAAAGTCGTACCCTACTGCGTTTGGGCGATGCAAAGAGTTTTGTGGAGCCTTGTTTTGAGCTTCAGTTTATGGTTTCTAAGGAGACTGTCAAATTCGTTTTGTTTGAAAATGACGTATGCCTTGTACACAGGTTTTGTCGTCAGGATATCGTGAACCAATTTTGACAGGATTTTGCCAATAATTTTATAGATATATATCTGATATGTTCATAAACATGAGAAGTATACCATGTTAATGTTATCGTTTATATTCCCCATGTAGTTTGGTTCTACAAATGGCATATTGCGTAATCCATGACTATTCGAAAAAGGCTTATACAGACCGAGGTGTCCTGTATTATTTTTGTCCGATACTACAGCGACAGCACCCGATCTAAAAGCCGTAAATGGAGGGGCAGCGCCATGCAAAACCCACCACAAAATACTGGTCATAACACCGAACATTTCGGTAGAACATAATAAATCTCTTTTTGAACTATTATAGAAACCAAGCACGTCTTCCTCTAAATCTCGCTTAAAGATACATTATGGGAGATTTTTACAAGGAGTTAGCCATTCTTGCTATAACAGTTCAAAAATAGATGCTCAAACAAGAATATATTGAAAATTTCAGTCAAATTACTTTATCCTGAACAAAGTTGTTACCACTATAATTTTTTACTAGAAATAGTAGTTAAATTTCATCGACACCGTTTTCCCATTATGGCCGATTGTTGATTGACAGGCGTTAACTCCACCTATATAGTCTCGATTATCAAGTAATGTTTACACTGACTAGTACCGATAGCGTATTCGGTTTGAGCCAGGACTGCAATTCAATTCGTATACATTTATTTTTTACTATAAATTAGAATTAAGACTTTTAATATATAGATAAGAAGAGAAAGTCTGCGATAGGATATTAAAGTTTGAAAGGAATGGGCCAAATCAACGAGGCAGTATTGTAAATAAATTATAATAAATAGCCGACTTCTTGCGTTGCCTGCGTGTACTCTTTTGTACTTCAGGTAGGCCTAAGCGACTCCCTAAGCAGACGAATAGAAAACAGTCCGGAAGTATGATGACGTCAACGTCACGGAGAAGCCCCTCCCACGACGCCATAGTGATTAAATCAGTCGACGAAATCCTGTTTTAATCCGAGCCCAATCCAAGCCATCCGTGGGTCTACAGAGTTAATTTTGGGCTTGTTATTTAAATAAAGATCTAATTTATAATTTCTATGACTTCTGAGGCCCAAAGGAAGACCGACAAAAGTCAGTTTTTGCTCTCCCATAATGTATGTTTAATGTACCTCTATAATACTTAGCCTCAGACTGTATGCTCTTTAACGACTTGTTATATTCTAAATTTCAGATGAATGTAGTGGTGACGGGGTTGGTAATATTGGTACATGTAGCATGTGGTTCATCGAGTGAGTATCTAATACTATACACAAAGCACTATTTTTTTATACGTCTATATTTTCATGTGGACGTATAATGTCGTCGTCTCTGTCTGCCGGTATGTCCGTCCGTTCACATTTGTTTGTGGGCACTATCTACAGGTCACAATTTTTATCCAATTTTTACAAAACTTGAAATTATTGGTTTATATCTCAAAGATCTCGGTTCCTTTCGATATTGGCATGTTTGACCGCAACTTCATGGATTATGGCCCCTGATAGTACAAAAATCCCGGTGTTTGCTCTCGGACACTCTTGAGCTGACAATTTTTATCATATTTTGATGAAACTTGAAATGTATGTTTATAACCCAAAGATATTTCTTCCCACTCGCTTTTTGCACATATCGGACAGTAACTTCGTGGATTATTTATAGCCATGTGGCATGTATGTACGATATAAAAAAAAAACGTTTTAAGCTTGTGGTTCCTCTAAAGGTCACAATTTTTATTCAATTTCAAGAAAAACCTCGGAATATATCACCGTTACACCATAGTGATGGTTGAGTTCGAATTTCGTGAAAATCGAAATGAAACTGTCGGACAAAATGGGCGCTCCCTGTGCGCAAATAAAGCAGGTAATATCAAGGTTGTTGACACTCTAGAGGTCACAATTTTGACCCGATTTTAATGCAACTTCGCACATATCGGTCCGTAACTTCATGGATTATGGTCCCTTCGCGACTTGAGCTTGTTATCCCTCTAGAGATCGCAATTTTTATCCAATTTTAAAAATCGTTTAAAGATAGTTTTCAAGAAAAGTATTTATCGGGTGAATATTTCCAATAAAACTATGGCACTTTTGATATATATGGAATGTAAAAATATCCAATCTTACTCGAAAAATACTGGATTTCCGGAAAAACACTCATGGAGCGTATACAGCCCAACGATTAGGAAAATCTGCACGCGTGACGTCAAAGGTTGTACGCGGAGATTGAGCGCTTGATGTACATGTTGATAAACTTTATGAAGAATCAGACGTACAACACTTTGTAAGATAAAAATCCCAGAGAAAGGCGTTGGCAGTGGATAATCCGATAATTTAATTAGGATTCGATATTTTTAATAAATAGTCAGTGATTAAAGACAACATTGCATTGCACTCCTCCGACTTCGCACTCGTTGTTATATAGGTCACGCGACACAAACATGACCTCTTTTGATTGTTATTTTAGCAGGGGTATTTTTTGGCTATTACAAGGTTTTAAGAATCAATGAGAAGGATTTGAAGCAAAATTATGATAAATCAATTAGTTTGAATATGTTTTTAGTCCAAATATAACACCCAGTTTGGACGCGATAATGTATCTTTGAATATATCACCGTCACACACTGGTGATGGTTGAGATCGCATTTCATAAAATTCGGACCGAAACTGTCCAACAAAATGGCTGCTCCTTGTACGGAAATATAGTACATGTATGTAATACCAACGTTGTGAACCCTCTAGAGATCACAATTTTATCCGATATTGATGAAACTTAAACTATATATTTATATCGATTCCTTTCGATATTCGCTAATATCAGACCACAACTTCCTGCATTACGGCTCCTGATTTTAAGAACAATTACATTTTTAGATTGTGAATCCCCTAGAGGTCACAATTTTTATCCGATTTTAAAAACCGTTTAAATATTACACCGTAATGAGGGTTTACATGTAGATTGAAATACATGTAGAGGTAAATCGAAACGAAATTTTCCAACAAAATGGACGTACGTTGCACGCAAATAGTGCAGAAGTACGTAACGCGAAGGTTTTGGGTCCTCTAAAAGGCCACAATTTCTCTCTGATTTTGATGAAACTTAAAATATGTTATTATCTCAAAGATATCGGTTCCTTTCGATATTCGCGCACATCGGACCGGAGCTTCCAGGATTAAGGCCCCTTTAGTTGTACGAAAAATCGCGTTAAATAGCCTGTTGAATCTCTAGAGGTCACAATTTTTATCCGATTTTGAAAAAAAAACCGTTTAAATAATAATGACGAGTGAAATCGAATGTTTTTGAACATCTGACCGAAACTGCCAGACAAAATGGCCGCTTCATGTATGCAAATACATTGTAATATATAAGTATATAATGCAACTTTTATCCGATTTTAGAATTATCCAAAAGATCGGGGTTATTTTCTATACATGCGCATATGGGACCGTAACTTCCTGGATTTTTGCGCCAGATTGTAATTAAAATCGAGAGGGGTTTTTTGGCTAGTTTTCTGTCCATTTCTTGCAAAATGTGGGCGTATCTTGCATGACAGCCGTTTGTTACTGTAATTTCTAATCAGTTATGTTAGGCGAAATACGCGTGCCTGGTTATTCCAATGTACCCCGGTAGTATTCTCCTGTAGGATATGTTTGGCCTCCTGCGTCGAGTCACTTCAGTACAAATAGCGTTTGAAAGCATTCTGTCAAATGACAGCGTTAAACATATACCGTGGGTCAGATATTCAACAAATGGACTCACTAGTTCCACACAGTCCAATATTACACGGTGGCACGCACCCTCCCCCGCGTACACATATAAATATTGGGGGGGGGAGGGGGGCCCGGACGAGAGCTTGTTCCTCACGCAAAATCATGGGTCACCACGCTCCTGTTTAATATGTGTCATCTATTTATTTTGAGATTGCGGCGGGAGACATCAGCCTCCCTGTTGGTATGATTATACAACTTTTAAGGCATAAAGAAAGACCTGCAATAGGCAGATTTAGCTTTGGTCATGATTATGATTCGGCTTATGCCCTTACGTTATGCTGCTAAAATCAGCCCAAGACGATTATTTTACGCGAAATCAAATTTCATTTTCCAGTTGAATGTAGCTGCTCACCAGGAGAATACGTCAAAGTTCCCTGTACAGCAATGACATCAGCAGAGTGTGAAGACTGTCCGTCGTATACCTATAATGGGCTAAGAGATGGCAGCACATCGTGCGATGATTGTTTGCATTTTTGTAGCCATAAAGCTGAAGTAGTGGCACAATGTACGCCAACTTCAAATCTGAGATGTAAATGTAAAGCGGGGTATGTGGAATACCAAGGTCCGGGCTCAATGACATCATGCGTACTTGGACCTAAAGTAAAACCAACAGAACCAGGTAATTTTTGTAAGCAGGGTCAAAACATAATTTGAATTTAAAAATAACATCAATTAAATTCCTAGAAAGAAGGCGGATTATAACGCCAAAAATATTCCGACACCATCCCCACAAACCTATAAACAAAAGACAATTGTTGATACACCTCATAACCCTTATATTAAGGGTAGGAAAACTGCACTAGAAATAAACAAACAGAAACCAAGAAGACAGACCCGCGGACAAGACAAGTTACACACATGTAAAGGCACTGGAAGTATATTATCAAAATATAGCATGATTGGATTAATCCCAAACTACCCTGTGCAAACAAGTTTTTGATGAGATTACCAGCTCTTTTTTAATCTGTTCACACCAGGATGATCTCCACAGATTATGGGTTCTCCTCCCTTTTTCCATGAGTAAACGCAGGGGAATTGTTCGGTATAACCCTGTCAAAATTCAGACTCGCCAGTCCATTTTATGCAGAATTAGTGTGTATGCAAACGAAACGTTGGATGCAATCCATTTGAGATTTTTTTCTTATCAGGATAATTTGGGTAGTTGAAAGAGGAAGGTAATGATAGCCAATTGCTTAGGTATTACCCATGAAAACCACCCTTTACATGAAAACCACCCTTCAAAAATATCCAGCGCCTAGCAACTCAATGGTTTTAATAAACATCCTAATGAATAAGCAACTAAACCTATTACAAATCGGACAATATTTATTGAGACTGGGCATCAAATCCAGAGAGACAGAGAAAGAGAGACAGAGAGAAATGGGGTTTAACGTCCACTCGACACAAACTAGGTCATTTCGTTCTGAATTAACATATGGTTCAACTTTATTTCAATAATTCGCTTGCGCGTAGAGGTCTTTAGCAGTGGGAGGAAACCGGAGTACGCGGTTGGACAGGTGACTCTACTCCCTGCCACGTAGGCTACATCCGGGGATTCGAAACCACGCCAGTTAACTCAATGGTAGGCCGTATGATAGAGTGCGCGCACGCTAACCATTCGGCCACCCAACCCCCTGGGATATTCATCTACACCTGCCAGTGATTAATGACTTTGCTGTACAATCTCTTAATATAAAACATGTGTTTCAAGTTAATATTTCGTAATTAACAATGCTATATTTTCTTCTAGTTGTTACCCACTCCTCAAAGGACCGTTTGGAATCTTCCAGTAATTTCAGGAAATACATCACTACTACAGAAGATTTGAAATCTTTACATAAAAACGGCAAAAGGTGCTCAGGTGAGAAACTTTGTGTTAATACAATACTGTTGAACGCTCAAAATTCAAATTGTAGAAATACAGGTGTAAATTAGTTTTAGCATATAATATACGAAATACGGCGTTATAATTTTAGAAATAATTTTGATTTTTATCGTGATCTTTTCAGGTAGTCTTCCAGTTTTAACAATTTTCATCTGTATAATATTGGTTTTACTCAACAGCTGATAATGTATGCGAGTATTACTGTGATATTTAAAAAGCTGATGTGATAGGATGATAAGATGTGCTGTCGAACATGGAGCATGGCGGTCCTTCTCATATAACCTCAAATGCCGAAGTGAACATAATTTATAGTGCTATAATAAATAATGCTTTATGATTTAACAGACCCCATTTAACAAGGGCATACCCAGACAATATAAATAGGCATAGGGTCATATCACAGAGGGTTTTTTTACATACCGTATACGCTGATAAATTTTATTACAAAAAGGTGTGCCAAGAGATACCTTTTATATTTTATTGTAATCAGTAAAACATATGTCTAATGCGCAATTTATAACTGATTTTCTAACTACACGTATAACTGGCTTTCTCGAGTAACCTATGTAGAATATTTAGCAATAATTATAAAATTGGCGATGATTTTATTTATCAATATACGACTATGGCTTTCTGCATGAACATATTTATGGAGGCATAAGGACAGAGGTGTAAATATACATATGGACATATCATTATTTATAACATGTGGTTGAACCTTCAAAAACTCGAATTCCATATAATCGTCTCTATACCTTTTACACTGTATAATAACATTTATGAGATAAAAGTGAAATGTTTGTTTAGTCTTAATAGTTTTTATTTTTCTATTTTAAGAATCTAATGGTAGTCCAATTTCCAAATAAACTCTCTATATATTTACCTTTAAAAACTATATTGAAATTTGTATATAAATTCGAGATTCTCTGTGATATGTTTATATACAAACTGTCTTTTTTCGGATTTTATGTTTGTGTACAACTATTTCTTGAAGAAAAATAAATGATGCATTCCTCATCCACGCCTTGTACATGTATATGTCTTTGTGAAGAGATTGTCGCAGACTTATTAATATGATTGATTTTTAATAATGTCTCTGTTAAAAGTGGTCCAGATGAGTAGCATTTTAAAGTCGCATAGTGTGAGGTGTTGTGCTTTCTTTTGTGGTAGTCCGACAGTGAATGTCAATTTATAAGCTGAACTTTGCAGTTGCGTACCTAAAAAGTTTTTTTGCTGTGCAAGTCATTTGATCGTATCTTTAATCACGTTATTAAGTCAACGTCGAACAAGACACCAATTACATTATGCCAGCATGCATATTTACCGAGCTATACTCAAAAAACTGAGTTTTGATAATGGCGGACTGAATTTGCATATGAAAAATGCCCAGGTGGCATCACGCAATCTTAGGTTCTGCACATCTCAAAGATATAGAAACTATAGTGTAAACGCACATAGGGATATCGTCACATCTGGCCTTTAGATTTATTAAAATGAAGTTGTTAGTGGCACCTTTAAGGGGAAACTTAATCTTAGATATATTTCCTCTTTAGAATTGCAATAGTATAAATTATTCTAGAACTCTGAACGCATTTCAATTTAGAACTTAAATATTTTGTTCGTCCACAATGTTTATTTCTAACGGACTTTCTGTATTTGAACTATATACAATATTTGAAAGTAGAGCGGGAGAATGGCTATAGATTATATATAGCATTTCATCGATTTTTTCAGAGTTTACCATATTACTGTGCTTTATATTTTTACATTAATTTATAAATAAACGTCTAATCCCGTGAACCGGTGTTTCGTCGTTATTGGGGAAACCCAAAGCCATATTTCCTTTCTTTGACTTAAATATTCAAAAAACCAATAGGTATACCATCAGTCGACGCTTTTAAATTTTGCATCGACAACCGATATCCATAGGTGACACAACTGCCAACATAAAGATAGGTTGCCAGGCAACGAAACATACGCCCACAACAGCTAAATCGTCCGGGCAGTCAACAAGGGTTGTCGCATATTTTTACTTTTTTTGGTAATGAAACATTTGTAATACACCAAAATCTGATTAAGAGTAACAACTCATTGTGTAATTATCAGAAAATCATTAGAATCTGTTTGCTTTTTATAAAAGTTTTGCCCCACGCTAACTATTAGTATAGGAAACATTTAATATCATGGATTTAGCTGTTCAGTTATCAAAATTCATTGAAAATCAAAATACTTGTTCGTTTCAACACCTTAAACTCTGTGTATCAATCTGAAGTCAATCGGATGATAAGTTTGGCCTCTATAGCGTCACAAGGTTTTTTTTTGAAGTGATCAAGGGAGACAACTCTGGAGGTAATTATTTAAAATCGCTCAAAATCAATTGGCTTCTTCGTCTCATGACCTTAAACAGTGTGTGTGTGTACTGTGTATTTAAAGTCAATCGGATATTAACTTTGGCCTCTAGAGCGTCCACAAGAATTTTTGAAGTAATCAAGGGCCACAACTCTGGCACTAATTATCGGAAATCGCTGAAAATCAATAGGCTTCTTTGTCTTATGACCTTAAACACTGCTTATAAATTTAAAGTCAATCGGATATTAACTTTGACCTTTAGAGCGTCCACAAGATTTTTTTAAGTGATCAAGGGCCATAACTCTGGCACTAATTATCGGAATATCGCTGAAAATCAATAGGCTTCTTCGTCTCATGACCTTAAACATTGTGTATAAATTTAAAGTCAATCAGATATTAACTTTAGCTTCTAAAGCGTCCACGACGGGGGCGACGACAATATACGACCACATTTCAATGTGGGCGTATAAACACGTAGAAAGATCTACGATAGATATTTGGAAAGGCCATTAAATGCAATCTCTACTAATGTGTATTTGAAACTTCGGAATTCGAGATTTTGGTCTGATTATCTGCACGGAACTAAGTGACCGAAATATAGAATCCAGAAATTTCAAACTCATTTTCCTTAGATCTAGAAAATTTCTAAATCTCTTTATCCTCTTAACCATAAAACGGACTAACAGGACAATAACATTAATCAGACAACGCTTTAGCCTTTAAGTGCCCTGCAATGTTCGATATGGTTGAAAATGAGTTTCGGCCAGCAGTGTCTGGATATTGAGATCATCTCCTTACCATACTACAAACAACTTCCTGAACGTTGGCCCCTATAGATCTGACAAGAAATGGTAACAAATATCACCGCTCCTCATATTGACCTTTTCGCATAAGACAAGTAAAAACGAAATTTTGAACTATAAAACACGAAACGAAATTGGATCTGTGTTTTAATCAGATTGGATAAAGACGGGAGAATCTTCGTCGAAATGTCGCTGAAATAAACTCAAGTAACTTGTATTCCATATAATTGTGTCACGTGTATGGTGGCCCATGGTCGCAATAGCTTTTTTTTTGTATTTCATTTAAAAAAATGAAAAATATTAGAAAAAAAAAGAAACTTTTTTTTAGTTTTACAAAATAAATAATACTTTTTAAAATTTAAAATAAATTTTTTTTTTTTTTTAAATTTAAAATAATAAAAAAATTTTTTTTTAAAATTCAAAATAATATTTTAATTTTTTTTAAAAATTTAAAATAATTTATTTTTTTTTAAAATTCAAAATAATTTTTTGTTTAAATTTAAAATAAAAAAAATCTTTTTAAAAATTTAAAATAAAAAAATCTTTTTGAAAATTTAAAATAAAAAAAAAAAATCTTTTTAAAAATTTAAAATAAAAAAATCTTTTTAAAAATTTAAAATAAAAAAAAATCTATACCGTCGTGGCCCATCGTCGCAATAGAGTCTAGAGTATCCAGACCCAGTATACAACTGTCATTAGATAAGCGAGACTAGAAACATTGTGGCCCATTGTTGCAGTAATATCTCGATTATCATGTGTTGGATCTATGAAGAAGGTATGGACTCGAACGACAAGAAACGAGCCTGTAGTTATCTTACATCAACATGTGAGTGACGGAACTTTGGCATGTTTATGTTCGCCTGACGATGTTCACCTGACAATGTCCACCAAGGCTATTATGCTCTATTTTATCTTTGAAATTGATATTGTGTGCCATTGCACTTTCGCACCTCTAACGACGACCTCGAGTGAGCAGGGATTTCACAAAACTAAAGCTAAAATCACTAAACATTGACTTTTACTAAAAAGAAGTGAAATTTTAAATTTTATAAGTTTCACGAAGATCGATTTTAACTAAAGTTTAAAGTTAATTTTAATCGATAATCTGAACAACAGACACATCTTAAATGCAGAGCCTTATTTATATAGTTATGAGGCCCTGCCTACATGTACCTGTGGAGAAGTTACTAAGGTCATGAGGTCAACCCACTACATTTTACTTGTACGGTACTGGAAACAGCTTGTAAACAAACAAACGAACGTAAAATATGGCTTCAACGAACAGAAAAACTGCGTCGTATCAAGGCTGTCACTGTCAGTGGGATAACACTCATTGAGTAATATATCCCCCGATATATAATATATCCCCCGATGAAAATGTGATTTTAACAGAATTAGCAAGTTGTATAGGACATTTAGCACACGAAGAACGCTAGGCCTATCTCATATCTGTCGATCACAATTATGCCGTGCGGAAGAAAAACCTGCGTTTACACCAATAATCTCTTGGTTTATATTTAATATTTAAATAGAGAAAATCCTCGTGTTGTTGTTATTCGACAAGAATATTGGTGAAACGCTGTTTTTTCCTTCGACGGCATAATTGCGACAGATAGGCCTAGCGTTCCTCGCTAATTCTTTTAAAATCCCATTTTCTTCGGGGGATTTATTACTCAATGAGTGTTATTACACTGACAGTGACAGCTTTGATACGACGCAGATTTTCTGTTCGTTGAAGCAATATTTTACGTTCGTATGTTTGTTTACAAGCTGTTCCAGTACAAAATGTAGTTTGTTGACCTCATGACCTGTGACCTGTGTCACTTCTCCGTAGGCAGGGCCTTATGTCTACAATCTACATAAGGCTCTGCATATTGGGCGGGCCTGTCGTTCAGATTGTCGATTATCTTGTGTGGGATCTATGATGGACATAGAGTCGAGCGACAACGAACAAGTCTATATAGTTACCTCACAACAAAGTGAAATTTTATTAATTTTATAAGTTTCGATCACGAAGATCGATTCTAACTTAAAATTCAGTTTTCATAGATTTTATTTAAAATTACTTGTGCCTTGATGGGAGGTAACTATAGACTTCCAACCATCCAATCAGACTGTTGCAGCTGCATTCACAAATAATAATCGATGTCAGAAGAAGTGTCAAACAAAGTAGTGTGGATCCAGTCAAAATGTTTTAATCCAGTCAACTCAGTACAAATTCGTGGTATTCAATTAAAAGAAAAGTAAAAGTAGCGTTTTATTAGGGTTCGGTGACAGTTAAGGAAGCAAAACTAGAAATGCCCGAAAAAAAATTAAGGTTTACAGACAGCGGCGCGGATTCTCTTCGAGAGGCGAAGAAGTGGGGCTGAATTTGTATGGACCCCAACAAAAATTTGGAATATTTGACGACCGCAAACGCGTCTTACTGCTCTTCCAGTCGGTAAAATTAGTGTTTTATTAGATTTAGGGCACTTTAATTTGCCAAGTTTATGTAATAATTTTTTTTTTACTTTACCCGTCTGCCCGAAAAGTCAGCTTGCCCGAAGCCCCCCCCCCCCGCCCCTGGCTCGTACGCCTATGGGCCTCATGTCTATATATAAGGCACTGCATGAAGGATGGGTCTGTTGTTCAGATTATCGATTAAAATTAAATTTAAATCTTAGTTAAAATCGATCTTCGTGAAACTTATAAAATTTCACTTCTTTTTAGTAAAAGTCAATGTTTAGTGATTTTAGCTTTAGTTTTGTGAAATCCCTGCTCACCCTGAGGTCGTCGTTAGAGGTGCGAAAGTGCAATGGCACACAATATCAATTTCAAAGATAAAATAGAGCATAATAGCCTTGGTGGACATCGTCAGGTGAACATAAACATGCCAAAGTTCCGTCACTCACATGTTGATGTAAGATAACTACAGGCTCGTTTCTTGTCGTTCGAGTCCATACCTTCTTCATAGATCCCACACATGATAATCGAGATACTACTGCAACAATGGGCCACAATGTTTCTAGTCTCGCTTATCTAATGACAGTTATATACTGGGTCTGGATACTCTAGACTCTATTGCGACGATGGGCCACGACGGTATAGATTTTTTTTTATTTTAAATTTTTAAAAAGATTTTTTTTTTTATTTTAAATTTTCAAAAAGATTTTTTTTATTTTAATTTTTAAAAAGATTTTTTTTTTATTTTAAATTTAAAAAAAAAATTATTGAATTTTAAAAAAAAATAAATTATTTTAAATTTTAAAAAAAAATTATTTTAAATTTTAAAAAAAAAAAAATTATTTTAAATTTTAAAAAAAAAAAAATTATTTTAAATTTTAAAAAAAAAAAAATTTTATTTTAAATTTTAAATTTTTTTTTTTATTATTTTGAATATTTTATTTTAAATTTTAAAAAGTTTTTTATTTATTTTGTAAAACAAAAAAAAACGTTTCTTTTTTTTTTCTAATATTTTTCATTTTTTTAAATGAAATACAAAAAAAAAACCGCTATTGCGACCATGGGCCACCATACACGTGTTAATGCAAATTTATGTTTCGCTTGTCTTATGCCATTGAAACATATTTATGACCGAAAACTATTCACATTACAAATTATTTTGTTTTAAAAAAAAGCTTATCACTTACTCAAATACTACCACCGCGACACTGTCCGAATTTGACTGCTTGTCAGCACAACAAATATGATACTTACTAATACTTGAAAATGAAATCGAAAGTATATGCGTCTAATTCTATGGAAAATATCAGTTGTTTTCGGAAATTTTGTTAATCGATCATTCTTCGAAAACAACTCGAAGATAAAACTAGTCGAGGTAGAGCGCAATATGTAGACATTCTTTAATGTTTATAATGGATGTTCCTTAGCAATAAATGGGAGGTCAATATTCCAGTTGATATAAAAGTTAACTCCTTTATAAATTCTTGTCCCTTCATGTGTTAAGTATGGTGGCTGATTGGTATCATGTCGTATTGTCGTGATGTCGCCTTTCATAATGCGACAACCCGACATCACGGCATTTCTACCCGACAACACGACAACCCGACATCACATTTCTACCCGACATCACGACATTTTTACCCGACATTACGACACTAAAAATGTCGTGATGTCGGGTAAAAATGTCGTGATGTCGGGTAAAAATGTCGTATTGTCGGGTTGTCGGGTAGAAATGTCGTGATGTCGGGTTGTCGGGTTGTCGCGTTATGGAACAAAAAACTGGCAATAAAGAAAATGGTTGATCAAGTGGAAGTACATTCACACTCACATTGCAGTTTGAGTTGCATTCGTATCCATTTGTATACGTCCACATTCATAATGTGAACCGTCTTCATTAGCTCAGTCGGATCAGAACAGTAGGACGTTAAACCCCATTTCAGTTCATAATGTGAACATATTATGCCGCCGCCCATTTTATTTCATAATGTGAACATATTATGCCGCCGCCCTTGTCTGTGTGTCTGTCATTGAGTCAAGTGGTGTGGTTTCCAGCCCAAGCTTGTCCATGACAAAGAGTAGGGTCGTCTGTCTAACCTCGTGGGTTTTCTCCGGGTGCATGCCCTACCCCGCCGGGTGGTGTCAATCCCGCTTTTTTGTTATTATTTTGTCTGTAAATATTCTACAGGTTGCAATTATTAACAGATTTTGTTCAAATTCGGCATGATCAATCATTTCAATAACAGGATGGTACCTATATTAATATTTAGTCTGTATACACTCTACAGGCCGCGATTCTTAATGGATTTTCTTCAAATTTGGCATGAGCATTATTTTTAAAGAGACAATGGCACCTACTGATGTAAATGCATGCCCGACCCATAGGGGCGTTGTCATCCGATATTGATGAAACTTAAACTATATCTATTCCTTTGGATATTCGCGCATATCAGACCACAACTTCCTGCATTACGGCTCTGGTTTTAAGAACAATTACATTTTTAGATTGTGAATCCCCTAGAGGTCACAATTTTTATCCGATTTTAAAAACCGTTTAAATATTACACCGTAATGAGGGTTTAGATTGAAATACATGTACCGGTAAATCGAAACGAAATTTTCCAACTAAATGGACGTACGCAAATAGTGCAGAAGTACGTAGCGCGAAGGTTGTGGGTCCTCTAAAAGGCCACAATTTCTCTCTGATATTGATGAAACTTAAAATATGTTATTATCTCAAAGATATCGGTTCCTTTCGATATTCGCGCACATCGGACTAGAGCTTCCAGGATTAAGGCCCCTATAGTTGTACGAAAAATCGCCTTTTAGCCTGTTGAATCTCTAGAGGTCACAATAATTATTTTTTATCCGATTTTGAAAAAAAAAAAAACGTTTCAATAATTATGACGAGTGAGATCGAATGTTTTTGAACATCTGACCGAAACTGCCAGACAAAATGGTCGCTTCATGTATGCAAATACATTGTCAGAATGAAGTAAAGTGGATAATTTTTTACCTGGACGTATTTTTCTATTTTTTTATGCATTATCTACCGTAAACAAAGAAGTACTTGTACTTTATCTACTTTAATATACATTGTAATATATACGTATATAAAACAACTTTTATCCGATTTTGGCGAAACTTAAAATATATGTTTATAATCATCCAAAAGATCTGGGTTATTTTCTATACATGCGCATATGGGACCGTAACTTCCTGGATTTTTTCGCCAGATTGTAATTAAAATCAAGAGGTTTTTTGGGGGGCTAGTTTTCTGTCCATTTCTTGCAAAATGTGGGCGTATCTTGCATAACAACCGTTTGTTAATGTAATTTCTAATCAGATATGTTCGGCGAAATACGCGTGCCTGGTTATTCCAATGTACCCCGGTAGTATTCTCCTGTAGGATATGTTTGGCCTCCTGCGTCGAGTCGCTTCATTACAAATAGCGCTCGAAAGCATTCTGTCAAATGGCAGCGTTAAACATATACCGTGGGTCAGATATTCTACAAATGGACTCAGCATGTTCCACACAGTCCAATATTACACGGTAGCACGCGCACGCGCTAAATATTGTTGTTGTTTTTTTTTGGGGGGGGGGGCGGACGAGATCTTGTTCCTCACACATAATCATGGGTCACCACGCCCCTGTTTAATATGTGTCATCTATTTATTTTGAGATTGCGGCGGGGGACATCTACGCAAGCGTAATAGGGCCACACACTTTTTTTTATTATTCTATTTTCAATTTTTCAAGTTAGTAACATTGAATTTTCAAGTTAGCAACTTGATTTTTCAAGTTAGTAACTAGTAACTTGAATTTTCAAGTTAGTAACTTGAATTTTCAAGTTAGTAACTTGAATTTTCAAGATACTAACTTGAATTTTCAAGTTACTAACTTGAATTTTCAAGATACTAACTTAAATTTTCAAGTTACTGTTATATTATAAAATAAGCGTTAGGCTGTTAGTAACATTGAATTTTCAAGTTAGCAACTTGATTTTTCAAGTTAGTAACTAGTAACTTGAATTTTCAAGTTAGTAACTTGAATTTTCAAGTTAGTAACTTGAATTTTCAAGATACTAACTTGAATTTTCAAGTTACTAACTTGAATTTTCAAGATACTAACTTAAATTTTCAAGTTACTGTTATATTATAAAATAAGCGTTAGGCTATTGACGGCACGGTTATAGACCGAGACCCAAGGACATCTACCCCGGGACTTTCACCCCTTGGACATTCCCCCTCCTTAGGACATCTACCCCTGGATTATCCCACCATGGACATTTGCTCCCGTGTAACGTCTGCCCCCCCCCCGAAGTATTAACGAAGTTATAACCGACTGTGATGTATATTTGATCCAGGATTTTATCCGTTACATTTCTGGTAGCCTTTATTTGTGTCAAGGTTGCTCTGTGGGCGTATTATCTTTCTTTTATGGCAAGTTATTGACTTACAGGCTTTAAAATTTATAGGAGAATAAATTAATGGCCCTATTACGCTTCCGTAGAATTAACTGAGGTGGAAAGCGCATTGCGTTTATTCTCAGCTCTGATAAAAAAAAAAAACATGTCTTCTCTTCATAAACTGGCAGTATTGACCTAAATAAATGAATGAGTGAATGTTGTTTATAGCACGTCGACACCGTAAATCATGTCAATCTACGTGTTATCGCCGATAATCTGCGTATTTTCTGGCAGTACCCCTTAACTCTAAGTGATCGGATAGGCTGCTAGGAATGGGGCGATGGACGCATTCTACTATCTAACTCTGTAATATTGACCTGTAAAAAAATGCGCTGTAAAAAATTTATATTTATTTTACATTGTTTCTTGGAGTACCTCGTAACGTCCAGGGTTCTAAAAGGGTGGGGGGTTGGGATGGCCTAGTGGTCTAGAGTGCCGCGCTTCGACCTCTAGCTGGCCGGTCATCTCTGGCTTGCGACTGTGGTTTCGATCCCTGGTGTGAGCGTATGTGGCATGGAGGGAGATAGGGGCGCCTTCTCAACCTCGTGGGTTTCCTCCGGGCACTCCGGTTTCCTCTCACTGCTAAAGACCCCTACGCGCAAGTTAGTATCATGAAAATTCAAGTTAGTATCATGAAAATTCAAGTAAGTAACTTGAAAATTCAAGTTAGTAACTTGAAAATTCAAGTTAGTATCTTGAAAATTCAAGTTAGTAACTTGAAGATTCAAGTTACTAACTTGAAAAATTGAAAATAGAATAAAAAAAAAATTATGTGGCCCTATTACGCTTCCGTAGACATCAGCCACCCTGTTGGTATGATTATGCAACTTTTAAGGCATAAAGAAAGACCTGCAATAGGCATGCCCTTATTATGTTATGCTGCTAAAATCAGCCGAAGGCGATTATTTTACGCGAAATCGATTTTCGTTTTCCAGTTGAATGTAGCTGCCCACCAGGAGAATATGTCAAAGTTCCCTGTATAGCAATGGCATCAGCAGAGTGTGAAGACTGTCCGTCGTATACCTATAATGGGCTAAGAGATAACAGCACATTGTGCGATGATTGTTTGTATTTTTGTAGCCATAAAGCTGAAGTAGTGGCACAATGTACGCCAACTTCAAATCCGAGATGTAAATGTAAAGCGGGGTATGTGGAATACCAAGGTCCGGGCTCAATGACATCATGCGTACTTGGGCCTAAAGTAAAACCAACAGTAATACCAACAGAACAAGGTAATTTTTGTAAGCAGGGTCAAAACATAATTTGAATTTAAAAATAAAATCAACTAAATTCCTAGAAAGAAGGCAGATTATAACGCCAAAAATATTTCCACACCATCCCACAAACATAATATAAACAAAAGACAATTGTTGATACACCTCATAACCCTTATATTAAGGGTAGGAAAACTGCACTAGAAATAAACAAACTGAAACCAAGAAGACAAACCCGCGGACAAGACAAGTTACACACGTGTAAAGGCACTGGAAGTATACTATCAAAATATAGCATGATTGGATTAATCCCAAACTACCCTGTGCAAACAAGTTTTTGATGAGATTACCAGCTCTTTTTTAATCTGTTCACACCAGGATGATCTCCACAGATTATGGGTTCTCCTCCCTTTTTCCATGAGTAAACGCAGGGGAATTGTTCGGTATAACCCTGTCAATATATATTCAGACTCGCCAGTCCATTTTATGCAGAATTAGTGTGTATGCAAACGAAACGATGGATGTAATCCATTTGAGATTTATTTCTTATCAGGATAACTCGGGTAGTTGAAAGAGGAAGGTAATGATAGCCAATTGCTTAGGTATATGAAAACCACCCTTTACATGAAAACCACCCTTCAAAATGATCCAGCGCCTAGCAACTCAATGGTTTTAATAAACATCCCAATGAATAAGCAACTAAACCTATTACAGATCGGACAATATTTATTGAGACTGGGCATCAAATTCAGAGAGAGAGAGAGAGACAGAGAGAAATAGGGTTTAACGTCCACTCGACACAAACTAGGTCATTTCGTTCAGGATTAACATATGGTTCAACTTTATTTCAATAATTCGCTTGCGCGTAGGGGTCTTTAGCAGTGGGAGGAAACCGGAGTACGCG
The DNA here is from genome assembly GCA_963678685.1 of Patella ulyssiponensis. NCBI lineage: Eukaryota > Metazoa > Mollusca > Gastropoda > Patellidae > Patella > Patella ulyssiponensis. Next base: position 20,247,047 of record OY783232.1, read on the forward strand.
GTTAGACAGGCGACCCTACTCTCTGCCACGTACATCCGGGGATTCGAAACCACGCCAGTTGACTCAATGGCAGGCCGTATGATAGAGTGCGCACACGCTAACCATTCGGCCACCCAACCCCCTGAGTGGGATATTCATCTACACCTGCCAGTGATTAATGACTTTGCTGTACAATCTCTTAATATAAAACATGTGTTTCAAGTTAATATTTCGTAATTAACAATGCTATATTTTCTTCTAGTTGTTACCCACTCCTCAAAGGACCGTTTGGAATCTTCCAGTAATTTCAGGAAATACATCACTACTACAGAAGATTTGAAATCTTTACATAAAAACGGCAAAAGGTGCTCAGGTGAGAAACTTTGTGTTAATACAATACTGTTGAACGCTCAAAATTCAAATTGTAGAAATACAGGTGTAAATTAGTTTTAGCATATAATATACGAAATACGGCGTTATAATTTTAGAAATAATTTTGATTTTTATCGTGATCTTTTCAGGTAGTCTTCCAGTTTTAACAATTTTCATCTGTATAATATTGGTTTTACTCAACAGCTGATAATGTATGCGAGTATTACTGTGATATTTCAAAAGCTGATGTGATAGGATGATAAGATGTGCTGTCGATCATGGAGCATGGCGGTCCTTCTCATATAACCTCAAATGCCGAAGTGAACATATAACTAATTTATAGTGCTATAATAAATAATGCTTTATGATTTAACAGACCCCATTTAACAAGGGCATACCCAGACAATATAAATAGGCATAGCGTCATATCACGGAGGTTTTTTTTTACATACCGTATACGCTGATAAATTTTATTACAAAAAGGTGTGCCAAGAGATACCTTTTATATTTTATTGTAATCAGTAAAACATATATGTCTAATGCGCAATTTATAACTGATTTTCTAACTATAACTGGCTTTCTCGAGTAACCTATGTAGAATATTTAGCAATAATTATAAAATTGTCGATTTTATTTATCAATATACGACTATGGCTTTCTGCATGAACATATTTATGGAGGCATAAGGACAGAGGTGTAAATATACATATGGACATATCATTATTGATAACATGTGGTTGAACCTACCAAAATTCGAATTCCATATAATCGTCTCTATACCTTTTACACTGTATAATAACATTTATGAGATAAAAGTGAAATGTTTGTTTAGTCTTAATAGTTTTTATTTTTCTATTTTAAGAATCTAATGGTAGTCCAATTTCCAAATAAACTCTCTATATATTTACCTTTAAAAACTATATTGAAATTTGTATATAAATTCGAGATTCTCTGTGATATGTTTATATACAAACTGTCTTTTTTCGGATTTTATGTTTGTGTACAACTATTTCTTGAAGAAAAATAAATGATGCATTCCTCATCCACGCCTTGTACATGTATATGTCTTTGTGAAGAGATTGTCGCAGACTTATTAATATGATTGATTTTTAATAATGTCTCTGTTAAAAGTGGTCCAGATGAGTAGCATTTTAAAGTCGCATAGTATGAGGTGTTGTGCTTTCTTTTGTGGTAGTCCGACAGTGAATGTCAATTTATAAGCTGAACTTTGCAGTTGCGTACCTAAAAAGTTTTTTTGCTGTGCAAGTCATTTGATCGTATCTTTAATCACGTTATTAAGTCAACGTCGAACAAGACACCAATTACATTATGCCAGCATGCATATTTACCGAGCTATACTCAAAAAACTGAGTTTTGATAATGGCGGACTGAATTTGCATATGCAAAATGCCCAGGTGGCATCACGCAATCTTTGGTTCTGCACATCTCAAAGATATAGAAACTAGGTAAACGCACATAGGGATATCGTCACATCTGGCCATCAGATTTATTAAAATGAAATTGTTAGTGGCACCTTTAAGGGGAAACTTTACTTAATCTTAGATATATTTCCTCTTTAGAATTGCTATAGTATAGGTTATTCTAGAACTCTGAACGCATTTCAATTTAGAACTTAAATATTTTGTTCGTCCACAATGTTTATTTCTAACGGACTTTCTGTATTTGAACTATATACAATATTTGAAAGTAGAGCAGGAGAATGGCTATAGATTATATATAGCATTTCATCGATTTTTTCAGAGTTTACCATATTACTGTGCTTTATATTTTTACATCAATTTATAAATAAACGTCCAATCCCGCGAACCCAAAGACATATTTCCTTTCTTCGACTTTAATATTCAAAAAAGCAATAGGTATACCATCAGTCGACGCTTTTAAATTTTGCATCGACAAGCGATATCCATAGGTGACACAACTGCCAACATAAAAACGTAGAAAGATCTACGATAGATATTTGGAAAGGCAATTAAATACAATCTCTACTAATGTGTATTTGAAACTTCGGGATTCGAGATTTTGGTCTGATTATCTGCACGGAACTAAGTGACCGAAATATAGAATCCAGAAACTCCAAACTCATTTTCCTTTGATCTAGAAAATTTCTAAATCTCTTTATCCTCTTAACCATAAAACGGGACTAACAGGACAATAACATTAATCAGACAACGCTTTAGGCTTTAAGTGCCCTGCAATGTTCGATATGGTTGAAAATGAGATGCCAGCAGTGTCTGGATATTGAGATCATCGCCTTACCATACTACAAACAACTTCCTGAACGTTGGCCCCTATAGATCTGACAAGAAATGGTAACAAATATCACCGCTCCTCATATTGACCTTTTTGCATAGACAGTAAGAATGCAAATTTACATTCTTGCATGATAAAGACGGGAGAACCTTCGTCGAAATGTCGCTGAAATAAACTCTTCAAGTAACTTGTATTCCATATAATTGTGTCACGTGTTAATGCAAACTTATGTTGCGCTTGTCTTATGCCATTGAAACATATTTATGAACGAAAACTATTCACATTACAAATTATTTTGTTTTAAAAAAAAGCTTATCACTTACTCAAATACTTACCACCGCGACACTGTCTGAATTTGACTGCTTATCAGCATAACAAATATGATACTTACTAATACTTGAAAATGAAATAGAAAGTATATGCGTCTAATTCTGGAAAATATCAGTTTTCGGAAATCAGATCATTCTTCGAAAACAACTCGAAAATAAAACCAGTCGAGGTAGAGCGCAATATGTAGACATTTTTTAATGTTTATAATGGATGTTCCTTAGCAATAAATGGGAGGTCAATATTCCAGTTTATAAATTCCTGTCCCTCCATGTGTTAAGGCATCTGTCGGTAAACCCTTTGACTGGGATTAAGTCTAAAAATTTAACAATACCATTGAATATATTCATGAAGTCTAACCATCATTTAATCATTTTAATGTCTAAGAAGAAGGCTTGAGATAATACAATTTTTGTGTTTCGCGTTTTGATGGGAGAGATGATGTTTATATGTGGCGAGGGATCTCGCGGCAAAGTGCGTAAGACGCTGGCTCGCTAGCCTGGAGGTCGGGTGTTCGATCCCAGCATTGGCCGAGAAAGTTCATCCCGATTTTCGGGCTTGGGTTCCCCTTGTCAGTAAAGCATGCCGAGGGCCTGACAAGGACAGCTGTCTAGTCGTTCGCATGGGACGAAAAACCGTGTACACATCGGCGTGCACGTACAAGATCACTTGGGAGTTGGAATTCGGTATTATAAGAGTAGGCCATAGCGCCGCTGCCAGGGCAAAATTTCTCTCATAGCACACTTTAGGGGCAAAACAGTAGGACGTTAATCCCCATTTCATTTCATCGAAATATAAAAGTAAGAATGCAAATTAATGTTGCGCTTGTCTCATTGTCTCCCACCATAATTTCCCATCATTTACGAACGAAATCTTTTCATGTTACAAATTATTTTGTTTTAAAATGAAGTGAAAAGTGTGTCTAATTAATTCTCGAAAATATCAGTTTTCAGAGATTTTGTAAATCAGATTATTCTTAGAAAACAACTTGAAAATAAAACCAGTCAAGGTAGAACGCAATATGTTGCAAGAATCGACAAATACTCTCGTGATGCTGGGCATTTGTCTCCAAATTTTGACAGGGTTCCTCGTTATACCGTAATGAAATTTACGGCCAAACAAGTTTTAAACATTTCCATAAAGATCTTTGTATTATATTGTGACCCGGTTTCCATTCATAAGATTTCGTAAATAAATCGTTAACGCGAAGATAGTTTCTCAATTCAAGGATGAAAATTTCTGAATTTCTGCTGCTTGGACTTTCCCGCATGACCAAATGGACAATCCCATACAACCTGTATCCTATCCTGCGGAGTGCTCAGAAAGAAATTGAACGGATCAACAACATGTTTACGATAATATGCGTCCCCTTATAATTTCAAATTATTTCACCAGTTTCATGGCCAATCTCTGGCAAATAGTGATTACAATAAGGGCATAACAAACCTTGATTAACATTCGTATCGATCAGGAATAGCGACCATCGTAAATGGTACTCCATTTACACAGAACATAAACAAAAAACCTACTAAACAATCGTCATTCAATTACATTATCCACAACCACCATATCCACCTCAACCACCACATCCTCCACAACCACCACGGCTCCATCACCCCCATTACCGATCGCCCCACAACTATCAGCAGCATCTACACAACCCCCTTCACCAGAAACATCGCCGACAGGTCCACCAAAATCGCCACCACAACCAGCACAGGCATTCAATCCATAGGTTTTAGAAATATGGAAATTAGATAGTGTATCTATTAAGAAACCGGCAGCCATAATAAATTTCATTTCCTCTGAGGGACATGGTTGAACTGACTTGCTTCCTCGGCTGGTTGTTTTTGGTTTCATGGATGTTGACGGCTTCCACCCTGGTGGCCTTGGTTGACAGAAAACACGCAGTAAAGCTACACTGAACGCTAACCCAACTTGTTCAGCGATTTCAACTTCACCCCCAGAAATGCACACAAGTCCTTTCATTAAATCTACATTTAAGGTTCCTAGTTTAAATGAAAACAACTGGCATTTACAAGGGAGTACAACAATACGCCACTGATTTTCGGTAAGTTTGCGAAATTTGATTTTCAGAGTTCCCAGACTTCGTGGAACACCCTTGACCCCAGGCGTATTTCTGGAACCTGTACAATGAAACAAAAAAATCAGTTGTATTTTATAAGATTGTCTTTTCAAAATCGTTTTACACATTGATGCACAAACGATCGACGTCCCTGATCGGGAGCATAGGAATAAATTGAATATTATATGCTCGCGCCATTTACGCAGGTATTTGCCCAAATGTCTGAGCAATAATCTGACAAAGTTAAACGAAGCCTTAAAAATAGCAGAAGTACTAATTATTGGTATTATCACTTGGGGGGTCTCAGTTATCAAGGGCAGTTGGACTCATTTAATACCTGAGCTCATTACATGCTGGAGAATAGTCAAAATAATTGTTGTCATTTTAGTGAACTCTGCAGGGGGCACTTACGGCTCGCCCCTGGATCCATTCACTTAATTTGATATTCGTTGTATATTTCTTGCAATGTCTGTCTTGTCGGTTTTGTTTTGCGTGTAGTGCGGTCAGGGGCGTAGCCGTGAAATATATATTGGGGGGGTCCGCAACTTCTGAGGGGGGGGGGGTACCCCCATAAATTTTGTTTAAAGTCTCAGTCTTCTGTAAACATTGTTTGGCATAATTTACGGGGTTAAACTAAAATATCACACCAATACAACGTTTATCATGTTTACAGACAGCGGCACCGGTCTTCCCCGAGAGGCGAAGAAGCGTGGCTTACCCCCACCTAAGAAAATTTTGGAATATTGAACGGCTGCAAACACCTTTTCCTGCTATTTAAGCCCATGAACAAAGCAATTTCAAAGTGGTCTAATTAATTAATTGAAGTGGTCTAATTAAGGTGACTTGCTGACTCGAATTCCAATCAATCGTTTACACCCACAGCAACTTCAATTTGGTCCAATATACCTGGCTGCCCAGAATTCCAAACAACCAATCAATCGTCGCGGACTATGGGAGCCTCACCCTCCCGGAGAAAATTTTGAAAATTTAACCACCGTAAATGCGTTTTCTGCTATTCTAGCCTGTGTGAGCAAGTCCAAAAGCCCACTCTGAATTCCAACCCATATCACACTGTTGCAGTTGCATTCACAAAGTAGAGTGGCCCCCATGAGTGGCCCCAGACAATAATGTTTTAATCAATAGTCAACTCAGTACAAATTCGTGGTATTCAATTAAAAGAAAAGTGAAATTAGTGTTTTATTAGGACTCGATGACAGTTAGGGAAGCAAAACTAGAAATGCCCGAAGCAGGTTTACCGGCTGCGGCCAGTTTTCTTCGCGGGGCGAAGAAGCGGAGCTGACCTTGTATGGACCCCCCAAGCAAATTTTGGAATATTTGATGGCCGCAAACGCGTTTTACTGCTATTCCAGTCTTAAAATTAGTGTTTTATGAGATTTCGGGCACTTTACTTTGCCAAATTTTAGGGGGGTCCAAGTATATTCAGACCCCCCCAGGAAAACAATTGGGGGGGTCCGACCCCCCCCCCCCCCCCCCCGGACCCCCCATGTGTGACGCCCATGAGTGTGGTCTCCCTACGCTTATAACTAATAGTGATGTAACAGTAAATTAAACAATATTACCTGACACTCCTGGGACACCTTTCCTAAAGCAATACTTGCACCACCCAATAACAATGCCCCAGTCACCATCATGATTTTTCAACAAAACCGCTCTTTCGCCAAGTTTGGGATTCAATGTTATCCGCTTATTTGGCTTTTTCAACTAAAAAAAAATAATTATGACCAATGAATGTACCAACGCGTTTAAGGTCGGGCCCACATAGCCTCCCGGTCCAAAACAGAAATTCGGACTAAAAATCCACATGAATAACAATCTATAAAGCACGATCTACTGAAAAAAATAGGACACCAAACCCCATTTCGTTTCGTTTCATTCGTTATTATCGACTATGTCATAGTCTTGTCGATCCTCTCTCAAACCCATACTCTGGAACTTCATGGGATCACACCATGGAGGGTAATGGTGAACAAGTGTAACTATAGAACATCAAAAATTTAAACCGCACCAACTAAAACAGTAGGCTGAATAAAATTTTATATAGCTTATCAATTGCGATGTGGGTAGAGGATGTTGGTCTGAACCCATCGTCAACTTGTCTTTGTAAAACACATGAATAACTGATTGTAGTAGTGGACGACTGTGGATAATACGAGCTGTGAAAGGGACATCTTTATGGTTGACTAGTCTGTAATAGGTAGTTATTTAATAGATGATGAATATGTTATAAAGATGTCATAGCAGAGAGCGAAACTAATATGGCTTGAGCCCCGTTTTTAGAGTCACTGATTGGATATGTAAGCCGGGTTCATTCTACAACTAATAGTATGGTTTAATATCCTACGAAATCTTTGGAATTAATTATAAACACTTCCTTCCGTTTAAACATTGTTGAATTCTGTAGAATCATCTAGAAGTATAAATCGGTTCAATAGCTGTACTTATATAGGGAAATGTTCACGTTATATCTATGCCAAACGGGGGCAATGGCCCTGCCAGTTATTATTAAAAAACAAAACTCTTCGACGAAGAAAATCTGTACCACGAATTCATTTAAATCTCCACACCCTGGCACGACAACTACTGTAGAATATATGCAACTAATGTAGATTTAAAGATTCTGATACTTTCCAATGAGAAAGGGCATGGTTGAAACTATTTAGTATTTTTAAAATAGTAATTATACTTTATACTGATGTGAAGCTACTTCACAAACGTTATCTGTTCCTGGTGGTAGTTTAGTCAAAGGAACTGGTCCCCACATTGATTCAACATTTTCCGGCATCACACATTTGTTGTATTTACCCCATTTCAAAGACAAAGTGCGTGATCCGTTTTTCGGTGGTCGCACAGCACCTTTGATGGTCAAATTGATTAACAGTGTCAATCCAATACATCGGTGAAATGGTGTGTTGGAGCTTGTCTTGGATTCCACCCAAGGCAGAAAGTCATATATATTCTCACCCAATATTACATATAACTACCAAAACAGAGACAACCTGTAACTTCTTTTAGTCTAAAAGTAAGGTTTTTGTCCTGAATTCAAGGTAAATCTTGCCAATTCTTTGTCAGATTTCTTCCACGTGGTGTTGGGACCATACCATTGAGCCAAAGAACAACTTGAAAATCTTTTCTATTTAAAGCAGCAGTCACTTTCACTCTAAACATTAGGTGAAATCTTGACCTCATCAATTATCACGACTGCCTGTTTTGTAAAAACGTACCAAATATCGTCTGTTCCCTGCTTAAATATCTATGAATTGCTTGAATTAATACTGACTGGTCCGTCTCCAAGACCGAAATCAACCTGGCCGTCTATAAGAGCTAGCCGTCGATAAGAATTCCAGCCAACGATAAGAGTAATTCAAGCTAGCCAAATATAAGAAATTCGCTGGACGACCGTGACTGCGATGAAATCACGTGATTGGTATGGCCAATCCCAGCCTTCGACAAATAAGATAAATTGAAAGTATATAGTCTATTTTTAGTAAATAGGTTACTGTTGGACAGCGACCTATTTCTTTCGACAAAATAACGAGCATTTTTCTCTTCTAAAATACGTAATCATGAATGTACCAGGAAAAAACTGATAGATTCAAAGATTGACAGAAATATACTTTCCAGTGATGTATGACACGGTTACTGGAATTTCGTATTAAGATATGCATTTTAACATTTTAAACACTCGACTCGCCCCCCCCCCTCTCTACTCTGTAACTAAAGTTTAGTAGGCCTGGAGGACAATTAACTTTGTTCCATTTTGAAACAAGCAACGAATAATGAAAATAATAAAAGAGAGGCACGACTTCACTTTTCAGTATAGATATACGGAATTTTGGATTAAGACCCACCCCCCACCGTCCCACACATTCCTTCACTTTAGGTTATGGAAATATCAATGTGCCAGAAAATTCTTTACATATTTGAAAAGAGCAATGAGCGTGTTTTTCACTGATATGTAACATTATATCTGGAATTTGGTATTAAGACCCGTATTTTGACACTGAATACCCCTACCCCCTCCATAATCACAGTTATAGAGTTTAGTACAATCAAACTTCGATCGTTCTGTAAGCTAAGAAAATATGAATGTGCCAGAAAATTATTTACATATTTTAAAAGAGCAATAAACGTGCTTTTCACTGATATGTAACATTATATCTGAAATTTGGTATTAAGACACGTATTTTTACCTTGAATACCCCCCCCCCCTCAATCACGGTAATAGAGTTTAGAACCTCCCAACTTTGACCGTTTTGTAAGGTAAATAAATATGAATGTGCCAGAAAATTATTTACATATTTCAAAAAAGAGCAATGAACGTGCTTTTCAGTGATATGTAACATTATATCTTGAATTTGGTATTAAGACACGTATTTTTACCTTGAATACCCCCCCCCCCCCGGAGTAATCATGGTAATAGAGTTTAGTACCTCCCAACTACGATCGCTATGTAAGCAAAGAAAATATGAATGTGCCAGACAATTATTTGCATATTTGAAAAGAGGAATGAACGTACTTTTCACTGATATGTAACATTATATCTGGAATTTGGTATTAAGACCCGTATTTTGACACTGAATACCCCTACCCCCTCCATAATCACAGTTATAGAGTTTAGTACAATCAAACGTCAATCGTTCTGTAAGCTAAGGAAATATGAATGTGCCAGAAAATTATTTACATATTTGAAAAGAGCAATAAACGTGCTTTTAACTGGTATGTAACATTATATCTGAAATTTGGTATTAAGACACGTATTTTTACCTTGAATACCCCCCCCCCTCAATCACGGTAATAGAGTTTAGAACCTCCCAACTTTGACCGTTTTGTAAGCTAAATAAATATGAATGTGCCAGAAAATTATTTACATATTTGAAAAGAGCAATGAACGTGCTTTTCAGTGATATGTAACATTATATCTTGAATTTGGTATTAAGACACGTATTTTTACCTTGAATACCCCCCCCCCCGGAGTAATCATGGTAATAGAGTTTAGTACCTCCCAACTACGATCGCTATGTAAGCAAAGAAAATATGAATGTGCCAGAAAATTATTTGCATATTTGAAAAGAGGAATGAACGTACTTTTCACTGATATGTAACATTACATCTGGAATTTGGTATTAAGACCCGTATTTTGACACTGAATACCTCTACTCCCTCCATAATCACAGTTATAGAGTTTAGTACAATCAAACTTCGATCGTTCTGTAAGCTAAGGAAATATGAATGTGCCAGAAAATTATTTACATATTTGAAAAGAGCAATAAACGTGCTTTTCACTGATATGTAACATTATATCTGAAATTTGGTATTAAGACACGTATTTTTACCTTGAATACCCCCCCCCCCCTCAATCACGGTAATAGAGTTTAGAACCTCCCAACTTTGATCGTTTGGTAAGCTTAGTAAATATGAATGTGCCAGAAAATTATTTGCATATTTGAAAAGAGCAATGAACCTGCTTTTCACTGATATGTAACATCATATCTGGAATTTGGTATTAAGACCCGTATTTTGACACTGAATACCCCTACCCCCTCCATAATCATGGGAATAGAGTTTAGTACCACCTGACTTCGATCGTTCTTTAAGCTAAGTAAATATGAATGTGCCAGAAAATTATTTACATTTTTGATAAGAGCAATGACCGTACTTTTCACTGATATGTAACATCATATCTCGAATTTGGTATTAAGACCCGTATTTTGACACTGAATACCCCTACCCCCTCCATAATCATAGTAATAGAGTTAAGTACCACCCAATTTCGATCGTTCGTTAAGCTAAGTAAATATGAATGTGCCAGAAAATCATTTACATATTTCAAAAGAGCGATGACCGTACATTTCACTGATATGTAACATCATATCTGGAATTTGGTATTAAGACACGTATTTTAACCTTGACCCCCCCCCCCCCGCGTAATAACGGTAATAGAGTTTAGAACCTTCAAACTTTGATCGTTTGGTAAGCTAAGTAAATATTAATGTGCCAGAAAATTATTTGCATATTTAAAAAGAGCAATGAACCTGCTTTTCACTGATATGTAACATCATATCTGGAATTTGGTATTAAGACACGTATTCTAACCTTGAATACCCCTACCCCCTCCATAATCATGGGAATAGAGTTTAGTACCACCTGACTTCCATCATTATGTAAGCTAAGTAAATATGAATGTGCCAGAAACTTATTTATATATTTGAAAAGAGCAATGATTGTACTTTTCACTGATATGTAACATTATATCTGGAATTTGGTATTAAAATCCGTATTTTGACACTGAATACCCCTACCCCCTCCATAATCATAGTAATAGAGTTAAGTACCACCCAACTTCGATCGTTCTGTAAGCTAAGTAAATATGAATGTGCCATAAAATTATTAACATATTTAAAACGAGCAATGATTGTGCTTTTCACTGATATGTAACATCATATCTGGAATTTGGTATTAAGACACGTTTTTTTACATTGAATATCCCCCCCCCCCTAATCACAGTAATAGAGTTTAGAGCCTTCAAACTTTGACCGTTTTGTAAGCAAAGTAAATATGAATGTGCCAGAAAACTATTTGTATATTTGAAAAGAGCAATGACCGTACTTTTCACTGATATGTAACATTATATCTGGAATTCGGTATTAAGTCACGTATTTTCACCTTGAATACTCCCCCCTCCCGCCCCCAGTAATCATGGTAATAGAGTTAAGTACCACCAAACTTTGATCGTGTTGTAAGCCAAGTAAATATGAATCTTGCCAGACAATTATCTACATATTTTAAAAGAGCAATGATTGTGTTTTTCACTGATATGTAACATTATATCTGGAATTTGGTATTAAGACCCGCATTTTGACACTGAATACCCCTACCCCCTCCATAATCATAGTAATAGAACTACATTTGAAACGCCAAGGAATACAATAAAATCTAGAAAAGGTCCCAAATCCTCCAAATAATTCTGAACATTTGGGTGACAAGAAAAATTACTGGCAAATAGCCCCACTCAGGACACCCGTCGATTGAGATTGGTTCACTATGCCTATAAAAGACGTAGGTAATCTTTTCACGGTGAATCGTTAAACTGAAAGTTTAAACCCGTTGGTTTTTTTTTAGCTATAGCTTGACAACTTTTAAATAACAGTCCCGATGATGTAGGCCTACTACGTCAAATCCAAAATTACCTAACGATAGAAAAAGGCGTTGGGTTGCTAAGTTATGAAATTTCCTATCTATTAAAGGGACAATAACACTCTTGCTGGCTTGGCAGCCCCAGAAAATAAATAATAGCCTTATTCTAAGTACATTGTACTAGATGTTTAAGTGTCCTACCTGTTGTGTAAATTATCCATTACGACCTATTTTACTTGTCCAGAGGGTTCGTAAATATTTTAAATCAAAGTCACATTTGAAAAGGATTACGTTAGACTTTTCAAATCAATTAGTTGAATTTTTCCAATTTTTTATATTAGGTGTGTTAAGATGAAATTTATATCATCAATTAATTGGAATATTGTAAAATAATACAATTTGTTGACCAGAATGAAGATTGGGACATATTATTTAGTTACAACAAGAGTGTTATTGGGTCTTTAAGTTTTCAGAATCTTAGACAAACACTTTCTGGTTGTCTGCCAACTTATATCAATACACGATAAAAGTAGATGATATTACTATGCCCTTTACCAAATTTGTCGAAAATTGTATCGTATTGGTATGAATAACTGTTTGTCGGTAACTGGCGCAGTTGCCATTATTAGGCTACAGTGATCAACTATTTAGCACCGACGGGGCTCCGTACTTCATTAGTGTTATCATGGACCGTGGATCAACCATAGAGTTATATATATATAACTCTATGGGATCAACAAACTGGTTGGTTTGCTAAATCAATTCGGACTTACGTAGGCTACCTTATTGTTAGTAGACACTGTCAATTTGTATCTTCGTTTATTAATGTTTTAGCGCCATTGTCAAGGCTCAATCCTCACATCTATCACGAATATTATCTTTTTTACCAACAAAAATTCTATAATTCACCAAACACTCGATCACCCAGTAGCTTTATCGCAGAATATTACAAATTTATGCGTCCTTGTTCGACCCTAAGCATATAGCTCCTACTACTGCTCTTTTTCTGCCCCACCACGGCACACCAATGACGACGAAACGCGCCGTGCAGTTCTATGTAAGAAACGATGCCCGGTCAGCGGCGTTTCCACCCACTCTTCGTAGTTCGTCCATCCAATTGCGTCTTTAATCTAGGTGTATTATAGGGGCATACACCCATGGTAGGGTACACACGTCACGAAACCTCGACTCTTTCAAGTCCCATACAAATTACTAGACATTCTGTGCCAGTCCCACCGTCCTACACAACTGGAAAGCCAAAAGCATGTTAAAATAAAGGAACTTTCGCAGCCAACAAAATTGTACCGAGATATGGTTATTATAGTGAGCCAGCGCCTCCCTATCTCAAATACCGTGATTCCTGAGAATTCATAATCGATTGTTTTAGGTTTTTAAAGAACTTTCTTTGAAAAAGGTAAATTTTGCGGGATATTATACATTCGTAGATCCGCAAAGGGCAAAAAATATGAACCGAACAAAAAAAGGTGGATTTTAAAGATCACGCTGTTTTAAATAGATTCGTGGATGTTTATGCAGGATATCTGACTATGGGGTAGACTGGCTCAGTCTCTTCTATTTATTTTACATTTCGATTTATATAAAAGTATTAATTTTTAGTAAACCAACACTTTCGTTTCCATTTGTATATAAAAAAAAATTTGAGTAAACCTGTAACCAGCACCAGAGACTGGACAATTTGCGAGCTTCACAATAAAATGGGCGTTCCTGTCCTGTTTTACGTTGTTCCTTATTTGGAATGATTGACAGTTGTGAAGCAAGCCCCGAGTCACGTGACACGAATTTGTAAATAAAGTCTCGATTATCGCGGCTTCACACACACGCCGTTGTAATTGTGGAATCATGTCTGAATTAGCGGATATTGACGAGGCAATTGCAAATGTTTTACCGGCTCTTGGTCATAAGGATCCAAAGGAGTATCACTAAATAACAATAACTGTTATCCACAACAAACATCTCGCACCTACACCAGTTTGCCAGTTAGTCGACAGCCATGTTTATTATCACGTGATGTTAGATATGTCGTGATCACGTGCACGACGTCGCACGACCTACATAATGCAGATTGACCTACTAGATAAGAATGAAGCTCTATGCAGATTACGTTTTTTTTTTGAGAGGACTGGCCAATTTTTGGTGTGTGGAGAAGACTGGCCACTAGTCTAACTATGGGGCTACACTTACTTTTATTACTTTAACTTATTAAGTGTCCATTTTTACGCTATATTGCATCCCTGCCACTGACGAGGGAAAACCATGCTGAATGCACTTTCTCGGCCAGCAACATGACCGAGCCATGTATTGGCAAGCAATCGCCTTAAAATTTGATGCTTGTCATTGGCTGTAGGCTTTTGTTATATTAGCTGTCGCTATACTTACTATCAGAGGGGGGTTGGGATGGCCTATAGTGGTCTAGAGTGCCGCGCTTCGACCTCTAGCTGGCCTGTCACCTCTGGCTTGTGGCTGTGCTTTCGATTCCTGACCTGTGAGCGTATGTGGCATTGAGATAGGGGCGCCTTCTCAACCTCGTGGGTTTCCTCTGGGCACTCCGATTTCCTCCCACTAAAGACCCCTACGCGCAACCGAATTATTGAAATAAAATTGAAACCTTATGTTAGTCCCAAAATGACCTAGTTTGTGTCGAGTGGACGTTAAACCCCATTTCTCTCTCTCTCTCTCTCCCTCTCACTATCAGTAAGAAGTTTTGGTTGGCCTAATAAGTAATGGCCCACTATAACTAAGCTGAATGCCGTTTGGACGTAGACCGTCTGGTTGTCAAGATCTACAAACCTAAAACGTTGCAGAGTCGACTTATTTTACAGGCTGTAGTGTTTATGAAGTACTGAAATTTGTTTTGGCGGGAAACAGGCGACAAGACGCAAAACACGTGTTCCAAGACCTTTATACGATTGTGCAATCACATCACAATCAAGGTATAACAAGTCATACCGCTAACATTTGCATAAACAAATTTAATATTGTGTGGCGCAATCGTTATCACACGTGATGATTGTCTTTTGAAGTTCACCATAATAAGATAAATGTAATGTATGGATAAAATAAAATTACATTCACTGATCGACCTTGTCTAGTAGGCCTACAAATGTATAATTTATTAGAATTTATTTTACCCATACATTTATTTATTCAAAAGGGTATTGTAATTGTTTGATTAGCCCATTCCTATCGAAATTAATAAAAAAAAGGAAAAGTAAAACGGTCATCTTTTGTCATTTTATTTTTATTTTTATGGCAAATTTGCTCCACTGTGGAGCATTTTTGTTTCAGTCAGTCATTATTCTATGGCCATTACAATACATGGGTATGGACTAGTATTAAAAACCTGCAGTGACGTGTCATCATTTGTCTAGTTAATCCATTATATTATGGTAGAATGTATGAGTACCGGTAATCATCAATACCACTCACTAACTCTACCCCTTTAAGACAAATTCTATCCATTATTTTATACTATTTCCGATGGTTTCTATTAATAATAGTAACTTTTTTGAAATGGTGGATTTTTTTTTGTTAGCAAGAACAACAAAGAAATCTTTGATTGTTTGAATATTTATATAAATACTTCACTGATTTATGTCCATGGGAGACTTTTCAACAGATTCCAATGCCTACAAAACGTCTGAAAATAAATAAGTTTTAAGAAGGAAAATTTGGCTGTTCCATGTTCCATCTCCATATTTAACACATAATACATAATCAGTATCTTAGTCCTTAGAATTTTTTATAAGTTGACTGTCAAAAACATTTCCTTTCCACTAGAGGAAGATGTTGATGTCATGGGGCAAAGTGAAAATGGGTTACTATCATGGTTAGGCTACCTCCTAAGGGCTACTTGTGAAGTAAGCTTAACCAACTCTTAAAGCTGAACTCCGATTATAAAACTACCGAAATAATTAAATAAAAAAAAGGTAACTCCCAAAGCAACCGCCATACTTGTTTTCAATTTCTTGAACTAACATGGTGATCGCTTTGAGCACACACAGGCAGGCCACGCCCACTTCCTATATATACCTTGTCAAGCTAATTCATATGTGAATCGGGGTGTTGGGTTGTCTACGATATCACCCTTGGTAGAAGTGGACGTAAAATTCCAGGGTGGGGTGTTGAATTTCTTTCTAGCTTAGTGTGTGGATATACGCCAAAATGACAATTTGTTTCAGGTACCGGGCAAGCCCCCTTCTTAAAAAATTCCAGGAACCAGGTCTCTTCATTGGGATTGGGCAAAAAGAACTGTCTTGGCTGTGAGAAAGAACCGTATTCACTAAGCCAACATTTTAATAAGTTGGTTGACAAGTGAAATTATCATAAACTCAAAATTTGATAGCCATAGTTAGAGAGAAAGTGTGAAATTGTGATTTGTAAGTCTAAGTAATCTATCAAAATAATCACAATTGTTTCTTATTTTAGAAGGTAAAGATGGCAGGGGTGTTGAGTCCAAGAGAAACAGGAAGATTAATTGCTGAAACCAGTAAAGATGTTTCAATATGTACTGATGGTATCAAGAAGACAGCTCAAGTGGTGAGTCTAAACTGAAAGAAGAACATGTTGGAATTATGACCAGGTAGTATTTAATCCAGCTATTCACCCAGTATTAGAATTTAGACTGACACCACAACTTGGCTCCAAGATGGATTATCTAGTCAGTTCTCCATGGTCATGATAGAGATTAGAGACAATAGTAGTAATGAGATAATCCATCTATAAACATTACATACATGTAGGCCATGTAGTCACCTCAGCAAATGGATGAATGGATGCCAATTAAATACTACCCCTTAACAACTATAAAATATTATTAAGTTTAAATATACTATTCAAAAAAAGTAGGGGATATTTGATTTTTAAGTGTTATTAAAGTCACCTAATGAAACTGACGAAGAAACAAATGACAAAATGAAATGAAGTTCACATTCATCGATTTATTCCAAATGATCGTTAGACTAAGTAAGGCACAGACTGACCATTATAAGGGTAAAATGATACCCGGGGTCAAACAGCAAAGTTACCACAGCATCACAACAAAGTCAGTAACGGGTAAATCCTCCTCTGTTTGCCAAACAAGCATTGATCCGACGTGGCATACTCCTAATGAGACGTCTAAGGTCATTTTGGTCCAGATTGTCCCATTCCTGTTGCAACGCAGCAGCAAGTTCTTGGACATTGGCAGGACGTTGTTGACGTTGACGTAACCTCTGTCCTAGCATGTCCCAGACATGCTCGATGGGGGAGAGGTCGGGAGTCAGTGCTGGCCAAGGTAATGTGGTGATGTTCTGTTGTTGGAGGTAACCTGTAACGATCCTGGCCCTGTGACATCTTGCGTTGTCATCCTGGAAGATGAAACGGCGGCCATGACGTCGTGCGAACGGCACAACATGGACTGCCAAGATGTTGTCCCGGTAGTACTGGCCTGTAACACGCCCTGCAACAACATGTAAAGCCGTTCTTCCAGCAACAGTGATGCCTCCCCACACCATAACAGAACCACCCCCAAATCGATCATGTCTGATGACGTTAACGTCTTGGAAGCGCTCGTTTCGACGACGCCACACCCTCCTACGTCTGTCCAAAAAATCAACAGTGAACCTTGACTCATCTGAAAACATCACATTGCTCCAGCGTCGATTATCCCAGTGTTGACGATCCCTACACCAACGACGTCTTGCCTGAATGTGATGATCTCTCAAACAAGGGATCACGCGAGGACGTCGGGCGCGAAGGTGACCCCTATGCAGTCGATTCCGAATCGTCTGGCCACTCACTCTCACACCAGTGTCTGTTTGAAGACGAGCGCTGATCTGATTTGCTGTGATGACACGATTTCTCAAGGCCAAGGTACGGATAAATCGATCCTGGGCTTGAGTTGTCGCCCTTGGTCGACCTGAGCGTGGTCTGTCCTGTACAGATTGTGTATCACGGTATCTGAACCATAGCCTGCTTATGACAGACTGAGAAACATTCATCGTCCGCGCCACAACCGCCTGTGTTGTGCCGATCTGTAGCATGCCAAGGGCACGTAACCTTTCATTTTGGGTAAGCCGACGCATATCAAAATTTGTTTTCTGATCACTAAAACAATTAAACTGATGTTTCCACCCTGGAATTCAATGCCACAATGACTGTAACATTCAAAGTCAGAGTCGTGCAAATCTTGGGTTGGACCCCCATGATGATCCCAAGCATCACCTGCATTCCATGCGGTAGCTATTGGTGCGTTTGGGCGTCACATGTAACTGGAAATGTTTCTTCTGTTAGGTTCTATAGTGACTTTTTTCGTAGTCATTTGCATATTTTAGTATTATGCCCCCGAAATCAAATATCCCCTACTTTTTTTGAATAGTATATATAATTGTTTATTGTTACTAAGTAACCTCTAGTGTTATATTAGAGGAAAGACTGTAGATGTGAGTGAGTTGACCACAGGCAGGCAGTAGGATATACTGAAGGGCAGGTCTCTGATAAGTTATTTCTTAGATGCTGTTCCTTATTAAGTCACCTAGCCTGTGGGTCAATAGTGTGTATATATTATTATTGTTTAATAGTGTTACAGAATATAAGTTATACCAAGAACAAGTGAGTTGTTGAATTATTATATGTTCAAACAGTCAGTTAACTGCACAAACTAACCATACTAATAATGACGGGACACAAAATATACAAATTCAACACACAAAATTTGAAGACAAACATATTGACAAAATACTACAATCAAAAAAATACAGAGGACAATTTTGGTATAAGACACGACTCAGGGAAGTAAAAGGACCCCAATGGATAGTTCAGGATCTTTTGCCGCAAGATCTTATACGAAATTTTCATGCCACAAAAACCCAAAAAGGACTGGTAAAGAAAAGGGCAAAGAAAGCGAAAACAAATTAATCTCCCCACTCCCACCTACCCCTGATGATGTGGGGCCAAGAATTCATCATCCGCAAGCTAAATTGCGAATCGTAAAAGGCGATTGAAATTTGCAATAAGGAAAGAGATCTGAGTTTTTTTATTTTGTTTCAAAAATATAGTATATTGGCTTGCATTGAGGTATATAGAGTCAAATGGCCTAGCTAACCAAATGATTCAACATACAGAACTGCTTATATATCATTGGTGACGATCAGGGCTATATAAGTAC
The DNA here is from genome assembly GCA_963678685.1 of Patella ulyssiponensis. Taxonomy (NCBI): domain Eukaryota; kingdom Metazoa; phylum Mollusca; class Gastropoda; family Patellidae; genus Patella; species Patella ulyssiponensis. Next base: position 20,266,402 of record OY783232.1, read on the forward strand.
TATAACAAAATTTATTTTCATTATAAGACAACATCGATCTCATTCCTTCAAACAAGTCCTTCCACCGTTTATAAAAAAAAAAAAAAAAAAAAAAAAAAAAGATACATGAGATGAGAACATGAGTCCGAATTTGAGAGGGCTATATTTATCTGATATGGAGGCTATTGTGGTAATTGACATCACACCTATTTTACTGGTGATCAATGATGCACATTCCTATAATGCATTTTTTTTAAAATTAAATATATAGTCATGATATTAATGTTCATACTTTACTTACTATATGTATATTATTATAATGCTATATATTGTGTTAATTATACATCACACCTATTTTACTGGTGATCAATGATGAACAGTCTCATATTTTTTTTAAATTGTATATGTGTTCACAATATCAGTGTCAGACTTCATGCTACTATATTATATTATTATAATGCCATGTATATAATCATAAGGTGTCCTTCTAATTTTTAAGGCAGATTTTAATAATGCATAGCAAGTGACTAATGAGCAAATAGCAGCAGAAATTGGAAGAATAATCCTTTATTGTCTGACATGCAAAACAAGATCAGAGTAGGGCTATACTTCATAGAGATATTATATAGTAATTACTATACATGCATTATCAAGCATGGCACATTTTTTTTTTCCCAATTGAACGGTAATCGTTTATGCCTACTTAATGCATTGTATGTTTTGTTTTATTTAAATTATTACTTGTCATTTTTATGAATCCTTTACTATCTACTGTAGGATATGTTTTTATGTGTTCATTATCAAATGACACCCGACACCATAGGGTACTTATTATAAAATGTTAATTATGTCTTAAATATTGGATATTATATGAGGATCCTAGAGTTTCATGTCAAAATAACAACATCAATATCCATTCAAATTGATAAATATTGAACTCTGATTCGTCTTTGGAAATTTGAATATTATGAAAAATGTTGAGTTAAAAACTTAAGAACATTGACTTGAGTGTCGGGTCGACACTTAAATAGGGGGCGTCCATATATGACCAGGTAGTATTTAATCCAGCTATTCACCCAGTATTAGAATTTAGACTGACACCACAACTTGGCTCCAAGATGGATTATCTAGTCAGTTCTCCATGGTCATGATAGAGATTAGAGACAATAGTAGTAATGAGATAATCCATCTATAAACATTACATACATGTAGGCCATGTAGTCACCTCAGCAAATGGATGAATGGATGCCAATTAAATACTACCCCTTAACAACTATAAAATATTATTAAGTTTAAATATATAATTGTTTATTGTTACTAAGTAACCTCTAGTGTTATATTAGAGGAAAGACTGTAGATGTGAGTGAGTTGACCACAGGCAGGCAGTAGGATGTACTGAAGGGCAGGTCTCTGATAAGTTATTTCTTAGATGCTGTTCCTTATTAAGTCACCTAGCCTGTGGGTCAATAGTGTGTATATATTATTATTATTGTTTAATAGTGTTACAGAATATAAGTTATACCAAGAACAAGTGAGTTGTTGAATTATTATATGTTCAATCTTACACCCCCAACTAGATTGAACATATAACCCATCGTCCTAAGATTGGACTATAAGCAGGTCCATAAACCCCGGATGATAGAATGGAGGGTGGGAGTGGGACTTGACATGAGATGATATATTATGGGCCATGCCTGAATTATTTAACAATTTTTTTTGCTTGAATGCTAGACATTACAATCATAGATTATGCATGTATGCCCCCCTCTCTATTGTCAATTTTTGTGGTTTGGTGGGGGAGGATACATCAGGGGCATGTTCTGAAATTTGAGCAGTGGTGGAGGGGGGGGTATGGGTGGAGACAAGACAAATTTGGCATGAGGTATAGGGGTTTACTAGAGAATATTATGAAATCAGAAACTCTTGAGACAAAATTTCAGCTCATGCATGTATAGGATTATATGTGGAGTGAGGCAAAATAGGGCATTATTTCAATGAATGTTTGAGAAATAAATATGCTTAGTGTGAGCGGTAAGGGGGCACAAAAGTAGGAAGTTCTCTCTGGATATAAATGAAATGATATGGGATTTAACGTCCTACTCTTCTGCACCTAATTAACCTGGGCTCATGGAAGAGGGCATACGCCATACAGTGTGCTATAAGGGAAATTTTGCCTGGGCAGCGGCGCTACAGCCTACTCTTATATCGAATTCCAAACTGCCAAGGGATCTTTTATGTGCACACCAATGTGTACACGGGGACTTGGTTTTTTGTCCCATCCAAATGACTAGACAGCTGTCCTTGTCAGGCGCTCCATTCTGCATCACTGACAAGGGGGAACCACGCTGGAAAATCGAGATGAGCTTTCTCGGCCAATGCAGGGATCGAACACCCGACCTCCAGGCTAGTGAGCCAGCGCCTTACCCACTAAGTCACCATGATTCCCCTCTGGATGTAAACATACAGGTGTGTATATAGACACCTAAATGGAATTAACATTGTTTCCAATATATGTTTATTTTGTATACATTTGCAATGTTCCTATCCTTCATTTATACATGTATATCAAAGAAGGGTTTTATTATTTACAAAAACCTCATTGTAGTAATTGGTGGTTGGTTTGCTTAATCAGTTTTAACTTAGTTATCTCCCTTTACTCTTATAGGTTTTTGAACATGTGAAGAAAGATGCCTTCAGTGTAAAGTCGTGGAAAGAACATGAACTGAATCCTAAAACAATGGATAAAGCTGCTGTAGATTGGTAAGTCATAATCTTTTGACCAGCTAATCAAAAGGGACAAGAAATGACTGGTATTAAATGGCAATATAAATGTTATGTAATTCAGAATCGTTAACATTCATTTATTTTATGTTTCTTCATTAAAATTAAAAATGTGTATAGCAAATAGCTTACATGCTACTGCTGGCCCTTCCTTTCATGTGCATCAGTGCTATTTTGTAATCAATTTAGACATTTTCATTTGACTGTGAACATCTGTTGTGGTAGGGTCACCTTTTGGGGGGCTGTTTTGGGCACCTTACTGTTCGTGTGTTTATTGTTGTTACAAATATACCGATTGGGCCAATGTATATTATTACCAAAATACCGAAAGCACTACTGGAACTTGAAATGAAAGAAAAAGATTAAAATGTTTTTCATTATGTATACAGCTAAATTAAATATTTTGTCTGTAAAAAGTTATTGAAATTAATTGTAAAATAATTTTTTCAGGGTTTTTCTGGCAGACACCTTAAATTTTTCGTTTTATTCTGATGATGAGACCAAGAAATATAGCGTGGAATATGGAGGAAAGAAACATACTGGTTACTGGTCATTGTGTGCTGCCATTAATAGAGCTTTAGATGTGAGTAAATTAGTTTTCAATATTTGTATCTTGAAACATAGATTTAACTTTCTAGATATACTTCTGAAGAAAAAAAAACCTGGTGAATTCTGTGTGGAGGATGTTTTTATTCCGGCGGGACGATTTACCCAATACTACCCAATACCAACCCAGTACCACCTCAATATCACCACATACTACCCAATACTACAACATAATACTGCAAAATGTGTATATCAATTGAATTTTTTCAAAAATAATTAGTTATACTGTGGGAATTATACTTCAAATGTGATTACCGATGTCTGGCTGTTCCATTTGCCTCCCTGTATCACCTAAAACAAGCAAAAACTGACCCAATACTATCAAACACTTATCACATACTACCCACTATCATCAAATAACAACCTTATATTGTCAAATAGCAGAACATTAGTTTAATTACTGCGACGAAAGAAAGATGGACTGTGAATTGAAACACAGTAATAATTGAAGTAATTGAAGCTTGTAGGTTATTGTAGCATTTGTAAATTAAGGCTCATTTCCTAATTCTATTGTTTTATTTACAGAATATTACAAATTTGTAGCTTATTGCAAAGGTTTCACAGAGTATCTATTTAGATTATCTACAATGTCAAAATAATGAATGAATATTGTTTTGAAAAAACAAATTAAAATACTGTAATAATCTACTCGAAATTTATTTGTAATTCCAGGATGGCATTCCTATTACTGATCCTAATTATTATGCTTCTATTAGTCAAGAGAAACTAGCAACTATTCTACGTTCGGATACAGACTATAATATACCTCTACTAGATAAACGTGTTGAAGTTTTACATGAAGCTGGTTCTGTTTTATTAAAGGTAAATAAGATAGCTGCTACACTAGCTCATTTACGAGGGTAATTGGGCCAGGGCCCCGAAGATAAATTGGCTACAGCTCTCTTTGGGTTGAATTTTCTTCCTTTTTTGCCCACACATAAACTGTTATCAACAAATAGTTTTTAAAATATGAACATGATACTTAAACATACATTAGGCTGTGTTGAATTGATTCCTTGCATCTTCTCCACCCTTGCGCTTAGGTTGAGGGCCCGAAAATCAAGCGCTTACCCTTTTAACACAAAAAAAAAACATTAAAAAAATTATGTTAATAACATCTAAATAAAATTCTACCATTATTCCTCGTTACTAACTAAAGATGTTGATAATACACACATAGAGGCCCGCATACCCTGGAATAAATTACACGGTATTTGATTGGATGATCGAGGCTAAGCCCAAAAGTCAATTGCTAATTTCTCTGTTCACAATGGATCAATTTGACTGAAATTTTCCACAAATTCCCTTTGCATCATCTATTGTTTAAAGTGACAATTTCATATTTTCTAAGAGAGTCAAAACTTATTTCTTTGTGTTTTGCTCAATAGGTTGTCAACTCACTATTATACAATCATAGGCATTTTTTTTCACACTTAAACATCTTTCACATTGGAAATAATAACACAATTACCTCCCTTGTTTTCCCATCCCCCTCACGCAATAGCTATCTTCAAACATTTGAATTTGAAGGTGAAAATGATATTTTTGCAAATTTCTCAACTGGCAACAGTGAATTATAGGATTATTCTTTAACAAGGTAGGCCTGTTTATAGATACCATCTATTTTAAGGCTTTATTTTAATATATTTTAGAAATATAACTAAAAAATATGAAATTTTAACTATTATAGTGAGAACTGCCTACGCTTAATCTAATCTCCTATAATGTATCTTTAAAAAGGATGATTTATTTGTTCTGTAGGTAAAAGGCAGCAATTTTAATTTCTTATTTTATTGGCACTCTAGAAATATGATGGTAGCTTTATTAATTGTATAAAGCAATCAGAGAAGAGTGCACAGAGTTTGTTGAAGTTAGTAGTTGAGGATTTTCCTGCCTATAGAGATGAAGCAGAATATAACAGGAAAAAAGGTTGGTAGGAATATCTTAAAAAGATATGGGCTGTCTTTTAAAGCTGGGTGCGAAGTTGGCTAAGTGAGTGAGAGACGCTAGCTCGCTAGCCTGGAAGTCACAGGTTTGCTCTCAGTGTTGACTGAAAAAAATCATCCGGATTTTCTGGCATGATTTCCCATTGTTAGTGGTGCAGGACCAGAGAGCTTGAGAAAGACAGTTGCCTAGTCAAGGCAAGGTTCACGAGAAATGCTCAATCAACATTTGTAACCCAATCTGGAGTTAACCAAATACATCAGATTCTGAAAAGTAGGTTAAATTGGATTGAATTTAAAAAAAGTGACACAGCTTGTAGTCTTTATATACATGTATCTTTAAACTTCAAAGACATTTATCCTACAATTTATAAACTTTTTCAGTGGCTTTCTACAAACGTGCTCAGATATTGATAGCAGATGTATGGGGCTGTTGTGAAGGCCAAGATTATGGAGAATTTAATGATATTGATACTATAACTATGTTTGCAGATTACAGGTAACTCTAAATATTCGTCATCACTAGAACTTTTATTTTGTTGTACTGTTACTGCTAGCTTTTGAAATTTTATGTCCGAAATTCTTGTCTTATTCTGCTAGACATAAACCTTGTTGTAATTCAAAATTTATTGCAGTCATTTTGCCAGTGTCATTAAAATCATATAATCACTTGCATAGGCCAGAGCTTTTGTATTTTATTTTCAAAACTCCTGGGAATGTTTAACTAGTGATCAGCATAAATCATTATGCTTTAATTATAATGTCACTAGATAAGAATGAAATGTCACTACATACAAGCATGGAAATAAGGCACCTGTCACTGACAATGTCAGGCACAGATTCAGGCTTTGTCAGGCACAAAACCTCTGGTGTCTGTCATTTTGTCCGGCACTGATTTTTCTTTTTTTTGATATTATAAATACATGTCCGGCACTAAGTTGAAAATGTCAGGTACTATTTCACGTACATCTAAAACCGTTATTTCCATGCCTCAAGTCGCTACATAAGAGAAAAAACGAGAAAAATAGAAAAAGTCTGTGCATTACCATGTTTTTATTAAAGGGCGAATCCCGGTAATTTTTTGGAGAATAAAACTGCTTAATTTTGTGTTAAAATCGCTTAAAATCCTCTAACTAAGGGCTGAGAAACTAACTCAGTATTTGTCATACGTTTTCAAATAACTTAAACCAGTCAATTTTCATCTGGAAAGGAAACAGGTGTCCCGAGCAGTATTGTGCGGTGTCTACGTAAAACCAGGCTTCTTTTATAAAAAATAATGTGTAGGTGAAATATACCTTTCGATATCAACTACAGTACATGGGTCATTCACTATATAGACCTCCCAATAAACGGGAGTCAATTATCAAGTCATCAACGACAAAAATAGACCCAAATTCTTAAAAGGGTTGCGTGTCCGGATAAGCAGTTTTGACGTTCACGCCCAAACGACTCAACATTTTGAGCGGAAATTTTGAGACAAGGTAAATACACCAGTCTTCGATATTTTGGCGTTTAAATTTCATATGTACTCGGTCTTTTATCTTTGAGACTCCGTTTAAAATGGGATATAAATTTCATACGTACTCGGTCTTTTATCTTTGAGACTCCGTTTAAAATGGGATAGTCCCTTTAAGTAGAGAATGAATAAAAACAAGGGAATGAACAGGCCTTTTATATTTTTCTCGTTTTTTTCTAATCTAATGACTGTCAATTCTTGTTTTGAATTTTCAGATATCCTCTCACAGTCTCATATAGAACCTTTTTGTCTTCAGTGGAATTATTAGTGAGCTGAAGTGCGACCGTGTATCTGTTATCACTTGTGTTTTCCATTTTTTTGTGTCAATTCCTGTGTCTTCAAATCTTCATTATGCATTTACCTAGCAATGATCTCTATCTTAAAATTATTTTAGAATGTGTTTAACTAGTTCTATATGTCATACAGGCTAACACCAACAAGTTCCTTTAACTACTGGTGGGCATGTTTTATTGCCTAGTAATCTATGTTTATTACAGAATTCCACAGTGCTTGGTCTATTTTGGTGCCTTGAAATATTCAGATGACTTACTTCAGGCATTACATAAAGGTAATGTTTATGTAAATTCCTTACACAGTTCTGATGAGTGTAGGGTGCTATGGCAAAGTAAGAAAGGCGCTGGATCAGTAACTGGTTAGATGCCAGCGTTCAAAGTGAAAGTTGATAGTGGTTCAAGATGGAAGGCTTGGCAAAGAACAATCGTCTAAAGAGAGGGACAGAAAGGGAGGGAATGACTGTGACTAATTGATCATGTGACTCAATAACATACTTATGATTTAAAGTACATGCATTCCCCTAATTAGTTTTAGTGTTTTAATTTTTTTTTTTGTCAATAGAAACTCTTGCAGAGTATCCACACAACATGATTAGAACTTGGATTATGAACACTTCCAAAGCACTAAAATGTTGTCTCTTTGAGGAATATGTTGTAATGAATACTTTTTTTTTAACATTAGATGTAAAAATTGAAAATGGAGACAGGCTAGAAATGGAGATCAGAGGTTGTAGTATCTGGGCAACAGAGGTAATGTAATTTTTTTTATAGTAAGAATTTTATCTACTAGTATAGTCTTAAATTCTTTGAAAGTAGCATTTGTAGCAAGATTTCAGCATCAAAGAATTTCGTTTTCCTGGCTAGTTCACATTCAGTTTAAAACTATTTTTTCAAAAATAAGTAAATATTCATTTTATTGTCGATGAAATTATTAATTAAAGTTACATTATGGGAGATAAGATAAAGAGATGGCAGTTCTCACTATAATAGTTAAAAACTAGATAGTGTAAAGGTAATTTGCTGAAAATTTCAGTCAAATTGATCCACTATTAGCAGAGAAAAAAGCGTTTGAAATATTCACATAGCCTCGGTCATCATTACTCAAATCATTAATATAAACAGCATAGTCTCAATTATCAACTTGATTGATTTAATTATCAATGGCCATTAAGCGGCATATAGGATTTTAATCCGCCAACATTGAAGGCTAGCCTTGACATCAATAGTTTATTATGGTCTGGATATGTTAATTAATGTCTAATTGATTATTTAGATAACATTTCAGGCCTAAAGAAAGACCTGTAATAAGCAGATTTTGTTCTTGCATAATGCTATTTTAATAAAAAAAAAAATTTTTTTCCTTCTCTATACAGCTGATCTGTGAAGAAACAAAAAAGCTTTTAGCTGCTGATCCACAGACAGTCGATGCTGATATAAATGCTATTTTAGTAGATCATTATTTGTGGGATTACAGACGTGAGAAAGCAGATGAAATGAGAAATATTCCTTTCCACAAAACGAGATGCATCTACTATTGACGATTATGACAAATTCATCCATGGGCATTTTTGCCAGGGAATGCAATTTTGATGTATCCATAATTTTATCTAAATAAAGGTCTGGTACCAATTTCTAATAAAAAGTTTTTATCAATTCTATCTGATAGAGAGTGGTGAATAGTTGATAATCAGTTTGATTGCTTGATACTTTTGAAAAAGTTAAAAGTGCAATTAATTAATATGTTATTTAGGAATCTTGGCTTGGGAATAGATAAAACCAACGGCAAATTGTTCTGACTACACACAACGTCAGAGCCCGTGAAAATCATCGTTAAGGCTTAGTACTAAGATATGCAATCTCATCCATAGTAGCCACGCAAAGCAAAATTTGGACGGTTATCCGTCTTAAAGAAATTTGATCTCCACACATTTGTTAGGAGCTTGAGAAAAATCGGAACGCTGAATATCAAAAGGATTCACCCTCTCATGGGTGTATTCAACATACCAATTGTGTTTTTTTGAGTACAAAATTCGCAAAAGGGAAATATGTCTGATTTATTTGATGAACGCCGGTTATAACAAGCCAATTAATGGTATTCAGAGACTTGGTTTTTAAATTTTTAATTAATTAAACAGTTTTCTCTCTAAAAAGCTGCTATAATTGAGCTGTAAATACCTTTGCGCAAGTACATCACAGTTTGCATGGAAATTAGTAATTATGTTACAAATAGTCAGTGGCCAAGGCCCACACAAGTACGCTGGTCAGGTCTCCCCAAGCAGGAAAATTTGGAAAATTGACAACCGCAAACCCATTTTCCTAGCATTTCAGTCAGACCAAAGCTTCCTATATATTTTTTCTCCTGTCTTGTGCTCCCCTTCCATCTTTCTTTTCTTTCCTCCCCTACTCCTTTCTTTCTCTTTTCACTTTTTTTTCTTTCTCTTTTTTCATTATAGGCTTAGGCCCACTCTTTTAATGAGCTTAATTAGGCCCACTGTCACGGGGTCCACAGGACGTGGGCCCAGCCTGGCACTGCAAATGGTGAACAGTAGAACACTGTTATCTTACTGGACCGATTTTCTGTAATTTCGAGGTGACGTGAATCACATTCGTGTCTTGAATTCTGGTTTGGCGGCCATTTTAAAAATGAACACACATGTAGCAGCTGGATTAAAACAAATCATGTCATTATACGGTAAGATTTCACTTTCATTTCAACGTCCATTACGTGGACAAGACAATACCGTTACCCGAAAAAATATCCCACATAAAGTAGAGTGTGTAACCAAGAGTGGCGATAAAGACTGTTCATTGCAATGCTTTCAATTTCAATCAATTGGTCGATTTAAAGAAATTTTGATTCCCGCAAAATTAATGAAACAAATGCGTATCGATATACGCGAGATTCCAGACAAAATGTTTTAATCTATAGTTAATTCATTACAAATTGGCCGTATATATTATCATGTAAAGTCGTCAAAAATATATTAATTTTTCCCATACTTTATACAGGGGCGTAGCCGTGAAATATGTATTGGGGGGGTCCGCAATGGTGGGGGGGATACCCCCATACATTTTGTTTAAAGTCTCAGTCTTCTGTAAACATTGTTTGGCATATTTTACGGGGTTAAACTAAAACGTCACACCAATACAACGTTTATCATGTTTACAGACAGCGGAAGTGGTCTTCCCCGATCATCGAGAGACGAAGAAGTGTGGCTTACCCCCACCTAAGAAAATTTTGGAATATTTCAAAGTGGTCTAATATTACCTAATTAAGGTGGCTTGCTGACTCGAATTCCAATCAATCGATTACACCCATGAAGACGGGACCGTTGGGAGAAAATTTTGAGAATTTAACTGCCACAAACGCGTTTTCCTGCTATTCCAGTCTGTAACCTGTGAATACAGCAACTTTAATTTGGTTCAATATAGCCTACCTGGCTGCCCAGAATTCCAAACAACCAATCAATCGTCGCGGGCTATGGGAGCCTCACCCTCCCGGAGAAAATTTTGAAAATTTAACCACCGCAAATGCGTTTTCTGCTATTCTAGCCTGTGTGAGCAACTCCAAAAGTATCCAATGGTTTTGTAACCGAAATCCCACTCTGAATTCCAATCATCCAATCACACTGTTGCAGTTTCATTCACAAGTAATAATCGATGCCCGAAAAATGTCGCACAAAGTAGAGTGGCCCCAGACAAAATGTTTTAATCAATAGTCAACTCAGTATAAATTCGTGGTATTCAATTAAAAGAATAACGTGAAATTAGTGTTTATTAGGAAGTTAGGGAGGCAAAACTAGAAATGCCCGAAGCAGGTTTACGACCTGTGGCCAGTTTGTTTTCTTCGCAGGGCGAAGAAGCGGAGCTGACCTTGCAGTATGGACCCCCCAAGAAAATTTTGGAATATTTGATGACAGCAAACGCATTTTACTGCTATTCCAGTCCTAATATTAGTGTTTTATTAGATTTCGGGCACTTTATTTTGCTAAATTTTGGAGGGGTCCAAGTATATTCAGACCCCCCCAGGAAAACAATTGGGGGGGGGGGGGTCCGACCCCTCCGGACCCCCCCATGTGTGACGCCCATGACTTTATAATTAGCACCCATAGTATATAGCCTATATATACGTCTCACGGGGGAAGCCGAATGAATAACGTAATTGAACGACTATTTTATTGCAAATGATCTAATTAAATCCTTAAATTTTCGAACTGCAAACGATATTGATATCAAACGAAAACTAAAAGATATGGAAAAAATATTAACTTTTTCTAACATGCATAAGGTCGCCGGCAAACGTGAACACAATGAGTGTTTAGATACAATAAAATCTATCAATGCGAGAAAATGCCCCAAAACATTTCAAAATTGAAAAAAAGTCACGTTCTCACAGCTTTGTAGCATACGACACACCTGTGCTTGCCTACTCCATGATCAAACACGATAGCAGATGGCTTCCATCTTGTTTACTGACGGTACTACTTATTTTAAGACAGACTCGGCTTTCCAATTTATAATATCTACGTCATTGGGGATTTCCAATTTATACTCACTGGTTGCTATGACCCGCTATGGCGTTGTCTAGAAACGCGCGTGCTCGCGTTAGTTTAAAATTTTTGCTATACGTTTAACATGGACTATTTGATGTAATTTGCCTGATTTGATTTGGCCCCATTTCCATAAATTTAGGTTGTTTTTTAGAAATTTTTAGCAAATGTTAATCTTAGGTGTTTTTTAATTCTAGCCGAAGTAAATTTTTTTACAATTTATAGCGAGTTAAGTTATCGTCTCTAAGAGGCGGGCGTAGTATTTTAAATGGCGGCCATTTGCCATCATGTGTATTCTTGAAGTAGGTACACATGATGTAATCGTATGAGCTTTGTAGGTCAGATCGCAGAGCCTTGGCCTTTGTCGATCATTGAAGACCACAGCACGATATCAGTGGCGGATCCAGGATTTTTTTGATGGGGTTGACAATTCATGGACTTTGAGCGATGATTTTGAGAGTTATAGCGTTTCGAATTGTATGGTTCAGTACTCAAGGATGCACGTATATCCTTTCGGTTGGTGTAGGGTAAGATAACTTTCGTACGGTAAATTTCGTCCAATGTATGAATTTAGTCGATGAAATTAAGAACGAATTCCGAACTACGCGGTTCCGAAATTTTGTGTCGAAATCATTCCACCCATCATTTTTCAAATCAATTCCGGTCGTAATTTCCTGTAATCTGTCTCAATTACATTTTTATACAATTTTAAGGTAGTTCTAGCTGATAACCATAGCTGTAGGACGTACATTTCGAATTTAAAGTGCTAAAACCGTTCAGGATCTATTTCATCCGCCGAGATGGTGTAATCTGACTTATTTTTTTGTCTTGTGACAAACACTAAAACTTAAGCGATCAGCCGCGGTTTACGGAGCTAATTTCTGCCGCTAGTAACATAGATGTTGATTGTGTGTCTGATAAGATGCGCACCATGTGCTATATAATAGAGAATTTTGGCAAGTGGAATTTTCCGTATCCCGTATCCGTATCGCCACGTGATACGTTGCGTCAATGTAGTTTTAGAGTTTTGGCAGACTTTCACGCCGCGTACATATGGGTAGCTGAGCTGAGCTTAGTTCGAATACAGCATGGTGGCAGTTATATACCAACACCAACACCAGTGTACTAGTCAAGTACCTAGCCTACAAATTCCTGAGTGGAATAGAGTCGCTCGACAGTGGCTGAGCTATTTAAAATTTAAAAAGAAATTTAGTGTCGAATCTTTTTTGGGTTTCACTAATGTATCATTTCAGAAAGTATAATATACCCATTTTAAATGAGGATTTGCAAGGCCCCACCTCCCTAAATTTAGCACGTAGGATCAACCAGCAGGCAGATTGACAGACAGTCAGACGGGAAAATATGAAAATTCTGCGAAAATCTCATCAAAAGTAATCATGGTTAAAATCGCATCAAATATACACCTTCGTGTTCTAGGGTACACATAGATTCATAAAAACACTATGACACAACATTTCAACGTCTAAAAGTAGCAAAAAGTACGGTTAAAAGACGACGATGTTATACTGGACCTTTTCCGTATGAAAACTGTTCTATACGTGCTGCCGTATTCGTGTGCAGTATCACGTATGAGAAACACACAAACATTGTTGACGTCACACACAAAATCTATACGGATACGCCATACGGACCAGAAATTTCCGCTTGCCAAAAGTCTTTAATATATATATACGACCATGCGTGTGCATGCCCCAGTGGAAGCTTGTAGGACCCGGGATTCCTATACACCGGTGGCGAGGGGGGTGACTAGTAACCCTAGTCACCCCTCCTGGATCCGCCCCTGGATATCTGGCGTTTCCACCCGCTTATGACAATGTTGACGTGCTATGAGATCATTTTCCGTCACAGTATAAGACGCCAACACGATCTGACGGGGGTATTAAAGCTGCAATTTCATATTTTTAAGTTATATTTTTAAAATATATTAAAATAAAGCATTAAAATAGATGGTATCTATAACCAGCCCTACCTTGTTAAAGAATAACCCTATTAATTCTATAATTCATTATTGCCAGTTGAGAAATTGGCAAAAATATCATTTTCAAATTCAAATTCAAACGTTTGCTGATGGAAAAACAAGGGAGGTAATTTTGTTATTATTTCCGATGTGAAGGATTTGTAAGTGTGGAAAATAATGCCTATGATTGAATAATAGTGAGTTGACAACCTATTAAGCAAAAGACATAGAAATAATTATGTTTTGACTTTCTCGGAAAATATGAAATTCTCGCTTTAATAACAATATATTGTCACTCAGGAAACAATTCTGAAAACTGACTAAATAATCAAGAAAAAGAAGAAATATGCTAAACCATGTTTTGAAATGCCATGTGTACAAATGAGAAGACGTCTGTTGCAGTGTGGTAAAACTTAGAAAAACTTTTGAAAAATTTCAAGACCCAACGTCAAATATTATAAATAAAAATGTGGGTACAAAAACTGATAAAATAAAAAGCGCGAATTCAAAGATGAATTACTTAATGATTTGACTAAAAAAAAAACAAGACCAACCAACTCTTTTTTATTCCGAAACCATGAAATCTCACTTTCATGACGTGGGTAAAATACACGTACAAATTCTGCCGATTCCTGCGATAATAACTATATGTAATAAACAGAAAACTTTAGGGATAACTTTCACCAGGTTTATTAACTGCAACGTTTTTATGGGATACTCTCACCGGTATCAAGCATCACTGCAGTTAATTAACTGCAACGTTTCAATGAAGATACTCTCACCGTTATCAAGCAATAAACCTAGTGAATGTTGTCCATGAAGTTTCCTGTTTATTATATCGCGTTCACCAAAATAAATGCCTTTCAAAGACACACTAATTATATGATTGATACCAAATGAAAACTGAAAGATCTGGAACAAGTAGCAACTTATTCTTACGTTAAGTGAGCAAATTGATATCAAGATTATTCACACTGCAAAATTAAAGAGTGTGAGAAGTGAAGGATTAAATTATTAAGGCGCTTAAAAACCATAATAATTTCAACAAAGTTTGTGGAAATATTTAATTGTTGCAAAGGGAATGATTGTTTGCCACATCAATAGAAGGTTATATTGTACCGATCCATAAAGTCAAGTCACCAAAGAGTTAACGATTTAGATGTTTATTATACAATAACCTGTATTGGACAATTATTTATTAGTATATCCTTAAGGCACTAGTGAAAGTGATCGCCCCAACCGCTGCCATATTAATTGTCTGGCATTTTGGATTTTGCTGTCATTATTACTAGTAATAATCACCCAACTAAAATGATTCAGGGGATTATTTGAAATGGCATCTGTTTTGATTTTCTCTATACCGATAGGGTCACCCGGCAGATTCTGACAGAGGACATCCGAGCCTAGGCTACTAAAATCAATAATAAAAAAACTTTGTATACAATTTCCAGGTCAAGCCAGTCGAGTTCAGACAAACTAACACAAAAATGACTTTTATTATCGTAAGGCAATTGTGATATTGAAAAATACCTAGATTCTAGACGAACAAAAGCGCCAGGCACTGAGACAACTGTGACTCGGTGCACATACACTTTTAAACAGAGACGGGTAGGCATAAAAAAAAATTGTCAAGAGGACCTGTAAAAATTATACCACTGCAGAGAAGTATATGTTGCAACACGCGTTCTTTTCCATTTGGGCATTGCTCCGCCCACGGTATTCTTCGGTAAAAGTTTCAAAGTAATCACATTAAAACTAGTGTAAATGATTCAATAATACATATATGATATAGTTGACGACGCTGATAAATGTATACAATGTTGCAATGTTAATTCGTTCAAGGTCCATGAATCATGTAAACAGTTGCGTAATAAAGCAGCATTATTATTATTATTATACCGTGACAGTTATTGAACATTTCTTGGAATGTAATTGCACTATATGGGGAATATCCTGGGTGTTATTTTCCAGCATGTTGGATTTCGTAACATTGTAAGCCTTGATTGGATTGGAAATTACAGGTCGAATTCAATCGTCTTTTCCATTGGTTAGATGAGTCACGTGACTGGATTGGAACGCGTAAATAAGCTACCTCTACAAACAAGGCTATCTGAGTGTTTACACGAATATTTATTTACTGAAATCAGTGACAATATTTGTATTTTGAAATTGATTATGAGGATAAAGCAGTAGAAGGTGAAGATAGAAACAGACGGTGTCCACATATATCGAGGTAACCATTTTCTAACTCTATAACCAAACCAACCAGTTTACAGTGACCTAACCCACTGTCACTGAGAATTGACGTATAAATCGGGTATTTGTACGGAAGACCACTAGTGTGGAAATGGGTTTAATCTTTGCAATCTTTGTTGTTTTGTTGATACTGTAATCCACAAGGCCAAGGGTGGGTTTCGGGTTACAATAATTATTATCACTACCAGACCTGATCTGTTGATTTGCCAACTATAAAAGCTGAGATTTCTGTATATTATAAACTTATCCTTCTCCTCTCCTTTTAATTGTAACAATTTTTCTTTTCATTTTAGTCCCGAAATGACCTAGTTGTGTCGAGTGGACGTTAAACCCCATTTCTCACTCTCTCTTCTTTTCATTTTGCTGCAATTAACAAACTATTTATCTTTATACCATGCACAGTATACCTATAAATGGGATAAATTTAGATATTGTTTGATTCAGAGGGCTACCAGAAAACTTGCAGAGGTGTATTCACTCTCATATTTCCCATTTATAGTTATCAGTTGCTATATATGCTATATAGATCCTTCTCTAATTTCAACAAATGTCATCAATATATTTAGTGTTATGGCCCTTGATTACTTAGAAAAATCTTGCGAAAGCACAGTGACAAATATAGTCATAATCTACGGTACGGTACCTGTACTTAGCTAAACAAATGAAGTTGATACAAATTAAAAATTCTGTTAATTAATTATCGTCTTGCAGACTGCTTAAACAACACTTACCTCTATCTGTTTTGTTGTCTGGCTAACTTTCAGTATATTCCTGAAAATAAATTTTTCTGCGCAGAGGTTGTTTATGTTATGTCCCAGTCATTCAGTGACCTACATTTCAACTTCCATTGCCTGGAAAACTTTCTTCATACCAAACAAGAAAACTGTTTCTGCACAAAGGTTGCTGGAATGCCCTTCGTTTTCATAAACCCAGTCTGTACAGAACAGTAAACCCATTTCATCTGCCTGAATATCTTCCAGTGGCCAAAATACATGTATAATGCATCTAGAAGTGATGTCACCTTTAGTATTAAAAGATTCAGAACAGAGCTGTGAGCTTTCATTATAATTGTTTACTGAGGACCTTTAGAAGGTAGATGCTGGTAATGACAATATATCAATATACTTCCAAAAAAGTATAAATCTTTTATTTTTCAGATGGCAAAGTCACCAAATGATATACATTTCGGTGTTGATCTGAAAGAAGCAGCTGAAAATCAACTTAATTTTCTTCATGAAATAAGTTTAATACCGACACTCGAAGAAGGACCAGTATTAATTCAAGCAATTCATAGATATTTAAGCCTGTGGTTACCATTAGCAGCTAAACATCCTAATGAAATTCTGCCTGCGCCACTCGACATACAATGGGCGTGGCATTGTCACATGTTATCCCCAGTTCAGTATGTTGAGGACTGTATGTCATTGGTTGGAACTGTAGTTGATAATAAGTTGATGAAACCAAATGAGAGGAAGAAGCTGTACAGCAAGACCCAAAAGTACTGGATTGAAGCTTACCCAGATCATCCAATAGAAATTGATCTGAGTGGTGGTTATATTGACCCAAGATACAAGACAGTGCCGAAAGTATCATATGATATTAAAGCAGCTGCTGGTCGACAGAAAGTGTTCTTTTATCAAGTTGCCTTGCCACATTATCGTGATTCCAAGTTTTTGAGCAATGCTTTGTTAAGATACAAGCAATATCTATTTCTAAAACAAAAGAATCCAGGAGTTTTTCTTGTACCCTGTTATGATATTGATTTAATATGGCATAGTCACCAACTTCACCCAATAGCATACCAGAAAGATACAAAAGCTATTTTAGGTCGAATCTTTAATCATGATGATACTGTTAATGACAGAAGTGAGGGATCAAAACTTTATAATGCTGATCTAGAGACCAGACAGATTTGGAAAAACACATTTAATGAGAGTTTTTCAATGTATGGGGCCATGTACCGAGGGGATCCACCAAGGGGAAAACTTAATGCCATGGGTCCAAATGACATCTGGCTTGTGAGTACAAAAATCGCAAATGTAACTATTGATTCCATAGAACTGTCTTCTATTCCACCAGGTGTTAAGAAGTTCAAGGTCAAAGTGTCTATGGCATCAAATCGTGCAGATACAGCTATGGTTGCAAATCTGAAAGGACCAAAAACAGTTTGGAAGGACAAAGAACTGTCAAAATTTACTTTTAATTCAAGATACACGAATAATTTAAAGTTCAGAATAGAAGAAGTTACAGGCTTCCTTTGTATGGGGAGTAGAATAACACTGGGTGAGAATGTTTATAATTTTCTGCCATTAGTGGAAGCCATGAGCAGTTCCAACAGATCATTTAATGCATGCATCGGGCTGGACAAGTCAATCAATTTGACTTTTAATGGCACTATTCAGCCTTCTAAACTTGGACAATGCCTTTTGTCTCTGAAATCTGGTGGATATGAGAGATGTGTGATGCCAGAAGATATTGAATCTATGTGGGGCCCAGTTCCATTGACAAAACTACCACCAGGAGCAGATAACGTTTGTGAAGTAGCTTCACATCAGTAAGTATCAATAATAATGTTGATAATTGTACATTATACATTTTCACATACAATCCATCCAGAAAAACTACGTTACCAGTAATTAATTTAACTTTCATTGGTAACTATTGTGTCAACGTCTGACAGATATTTTTATATTTCTCCGAAATCAAACCAAAGTTGTGACCTCTAGAGGGTCCACTTTTGTTCGGCACTTCTGTATCAATTTTTCCTAAATTTTGAACTGAATCTTCATTATGGTGCAAAGGTGATATTTTTAAATAGTTTTTAAAATCTGATAAATTGTGTCCTCTAGAGAATCTACATGTATGAGCTAAAAATGTGCGTAGAAACAGGAACCACAATCCTGGAAGTTATGGTTTGATACGTGCAAATATCCAAAGGAACTAAAGTAAGATCTATTGAGATGTAAACATCTATTTTTAGTTTCATCAAAATCAGACAAAAATTATGACCTAGCAGGTCCAGAACTTTGACATTATACATACCGGTACTCTTGAATTCGCGTTCAATGAATGACTATTTTGACAGGCATTTACGAAATTCAAACTAAATCATCATCAGAGTGTAACAATCATATGGTTAAAGATACATTATGGGAGATTTTTACAAGGAGTTGGCCATTCTTGCTATAACTGTTCAAAAATAGATGCTGAAACAAGAATATATTGAAAATTTCAGTCAAATTACTTTATCCTGAACAAAGTTGTTACCACTATAATTTTTTACTAGAAATGGTAGTTAAAATTCATCGACACCGTTTTCCCATTATGGCCGATTGTTGATTGACAGGCGTTAACTCCACCTATATAGTCTCGATTATCAAGTAATGTTTACAATGACTAGTACCGATAGCGTATTCGGTTTGAGACAGGACTGCAATTCAATTCGTATACATTTATTTTTTACTATAAATTAGAATTAAGACTTTTAACATATAGATAAGAAGAGAAAGTCTGCGATAGGATATTAAAGTTTGAAAGGAATGGGCCAAATCAACGAGGCGTTGCCTGCGTGTACTCTTTTGTACTTCAGGTAGGCCTAAGCGACACCCTAAGCAGACGAATAGAAAACAGTCCGGAAGTATGATGACGTCAACGTCACGGAGAAGCCCCGCCCACGACGCCATAGTGATTAAATCAGTCAACGAAATCCTGTTTTAATCCGAGCCCAATCCAAGCCATCCGGGGGTCTACAGAGTTCATTTTAGGCTTGTTGTTTATATAAAGATCTAATTTATAATTTCTATGACTTCTGAGGCCCAAAGGAAGACCGAAAAAAGTCTGTTTTTGCTCTCCCATAATGTATGTTTAAATGATTTTTAAAATCAAATATATATGGTGAGCTCTAGAGAGTAAACAAGTTAAGATCATGATTTTTTTTGTACAAGCAGGGGCCATCAATATCGAGATCCGGGTCTTCTGGTTTCCTAAAGACCCCTATGCACAAGCGAATAATTGAAATAAAATTAAATCATAAATAATGTTAGTCCCGAAATTACCTAGTTCGTGCCGAGTGGACGTTAAACCCCATTTCTCTCTCTCTCTAGTTTTAAGTTTCAGAAAAATTGAATAAAAATTGTGATCTAGATATTACATGTACCTACAACCTTGAAATACCATATTTTAACACTATTTACATACAGGGACGGGCCATTTCAACTATGCTCAGTATATTTGACATATCTTCCAAGACAATGAACAGCAAAGTTTATGACACTTTACATATGTCTCTTTACAGATTGTTCAATCACAAGATGGAACTTTACTTCACAGCTCGTATTATCCACAGCCTTCCTTTACTACAATCAGCTATTCATGTATTTTACAAAGAAAAGATGACAGTGGTTGGTCATCTGGTAGGTTCAGATCAGCTTCCACTACCCTCATTGGTAAGTAACATTAATCCATATATATACTGAGCACCATAGAAAACGCATCACTTAGTTTTTTGTATAACAAAATGATCCTGTAAACATATCTTATTTATTTTGCTTCTTATTGTGAACAATATTCAAATGGAAATACATCAATAACAACACATTTGTACACTTATGGGTGTTTAATCTGTAATCAACGGTACAGATGTGCGACACAGATGTCAGTAGCACGTGTGTCCTCCACTGGTTCTTATGTACACTGTGCAGCGATGTAGCATGGAATTAACCATCTGTGTCGTACTTTTGGTTTTGACCCCTCTGACTTTGTACCGTTGATTACAGAATAAACAAATGTGTTGTTATTGATGTGTTCCATTTGAATAATGGGAAAAACTAAGTGATGCGTTTTCTATGGCGCTCAGTATAGAAAGCTATTTGTCATACATGTAGATTGTGTAAGAAACTCATAGCACCTTTTAGAATGAAAAGACTGTATAAAAACAATTACTGAAACCAAACGATTGCCAGGTTTAAACATGATTTCATTGAAAAACATGTTGGTACACTAATAGATAGCGTGCAAGTGCACTACTTTTAAAAATGGATGATTGTAGGCATACTGCGATTCATCGGATTAAAATTACATCATCATGATTTAAAAGTGCAGACATGGGGTACATTAACTATGAGCAGTGTTTTCCATAAGGTTGCTCAGTACAACTCCTTTGAAAAATGAAACATCTGAACCCTTAAATCGCACCAACTGCATTAATTCAAGAGGTCAACAGACAGTTGTCCTAAGTTTTTGATTCCATCACACTACCATTCTGCAACTGGCCGAAGAATTCAAGCAGACATGTTTGCTAAAGATCAGCAACGTGTTACATCTGTTGATAGGTTCTGCTCAATATTAAGCAAGATAATTGTGCCGTGTGCTGCATGCCTCTTGTACTGCTGCTACAGGATCCAGGACCTAGGCAACAATGCATTACATAGCATATTATCTGTCAACATGTTCGAGCTTCCTGTAGAACTGCTACTCTGAAGGGATTACTTTTGATTTTTACATGTGCCTAAGTTTCACTATAAAGTAAAGTTGACATGACCTCCTCAGAACTTCAATGGCAAATGTAACTAAGCGGTGGACATCAAATTAAGTTTATCTCCTTCCAGGAACTAAACCCTCCAAATAAATCCTTTTAACATGATAATTCATTATAGGTGAAAAAACCAGAAAATTGTATCACATTAAATCCAAGACTTGGTGAAAGAGCTGTTTTGTTGAAAAATCATGCTGGTGATTGGGGTATAGTTATTGGACGATGGTATGGCTTTAAGAAAGGTGTTCCTGGAGTAGCAGGTGAGATTATTAAATTTAATTGACTAAAAGTTGTTTTACCAAGCAAGCAATTACCATTATGTAATCCAAATCGACATAAAGTAACATTTGGACATTGTTGTTGGTTTAAAGAAAAAACACTACTCACAAAATGGAAGCTGATTATGTCATCATTTCGTACAATAAGGTGCCAGCATGCTGTGTCTATGGAAACAGTGTGTTGTTGTTATAGGACAAGTTTTGTACATAAATAATCTAAAAGCCTTGTTTTGGTATTGAGTTTGGTCATTTACACACATAAATATGTCAATAGTCAGTTATTTCAGTACCTATTTTGAAATTATTTGATCAGAGTTGGGTTGGGGGGGGGGGTCTTTTGAACCAAAACAACAGTTAATATTATTGACTTATAATTTATACACAGTGTTTAAGGTCATGACACGAAGAATCCTATTGATTTTCTGCCATAGTTGTGGCCCTTGATCACTTTGAAATATCTTGGTGGGGGTGGGGGGTCTTTTTAACAAAAACAACAGCATTATTTTTTTGTTGACGTGCTACAGGCTAAAGTTAATATTTGATTGACTTAAAATTTATACACAGTGTTTAAGGTCATGACACAAAGAATCCTGTTGATCTTCTGCCAGAGTTATGACCCTTGATCACTTTGAAAAATGTTGTGGTTGTGGACACTTTAGAGGCTAAAGGTACATGTAATATCCGATTGACTTTAAATTTATACACAGTGTTTAAGGTCGTGAGACGAAGAAGCCCAGTGATCTTCAATGATTTCCGATAATTAATATCAGAAAAACCTTGTGGAAACTTTAGATTGATATGTAGTCTTGAGACAAACAAGTATCTTGATTTTCAATGAAGTTTGATAACTTGAACAGCTAAATCCATGATATTAAATGTTTTGTATACTAAACGTTAGCATGGGGCAGAACTAAAAGCCAAACAAATTCTGATGATTTTCTGATAATTACTTTAAAATCTGATTAAGAGTAACAACTTATAAAAATAAGTTGTTACTCTTAATCAGATTTTAGTGTATTATAAATATTCAGTACCGACAATAGAAAAAATATGCAACAACTCTTGTTGAAAGTTTGGACGACAAAGCTGCTGTGGGGGTATGTTTCATTGCCTGGGAACCAATTTTTTCAACATGTTGTTGTGTTACACACTTTTTATTTGTTGGAATATTTAATTGCACACTGGATTTATTTAAATAAAAGTCAATTTCAAACACATTGGTAAGTTTTTAATAATGATAGTCAGGTTGGTTGTCATTTCTGTGATGTAGCCATGTGCACACCAGGGATGGGATTTCGCCCGGAACCAAACACGTAAATAATGTGTGAATAAATTAACTAGAAATTTGATTGAGCCGAGCAAGTAACTAATTTCAAGCTGACTATGTCATCCCCAAGAAAGCATTTGCCCACTACTCCAGTAGGTTTCAATATGTTTTTAAGTGGCGTTATAGTTTGTATTTTATGATGATATATGCAGCTTCTACATTATTTGTTTCTAGGAACTCGCAGGAAAAAAGGTGTCAGAGGGGTCCCTGGAAATCCAGGAACCTTGAAAATCAAGTTCCTTAAATTTCGAGAAAATCGTTGGAATGAGGTTATTTTACCCTATAATCAGCAGTCTTTTGCTTTCAATCTTGGACCTTTGACCTTGGACTTGAAGAGAGGAGTTATTGGTACTGCCGGTGGTGAGAATGAAATTGCTGAACATATTGGTTTAGCATTCAGTGTAGCACTGTTGCATGTTTTGTGTCAACCAAGGCCATCAGGATGGCAACCCGGAACCTCCATGAAACCAAAAGCAACTAGCAGAGGAAGCAAAGCAGTTCAGCCCTGCCCTTCGGAAGACATGGCATTTATTATGGCTGCAGGTTTTTTAATGAGTACTCCTTCAAATTATTATATCTCCACAACGTATGGACTAAATGCCTGTGCTGGTTGTGGTGGTGGTTATATTGGTGATGTGTCTGGTGTGGATTGTGGAGATGGTGGTGTTGAGGGTGCTGGTGTCGATTCTTGTGGAGAGATTGGTGATGGAGGGGGTGGTGATGGAGGTGGTGGTGATGCAGGTGGTGGTGATGCAGGTGGCTGTGGAGGTTGTGGTGGTTGCGGTGGCTGTGGGGGTTGTGGTGGTGGGTGCGGTGGTGGCTGTGGTGGTGGATGTGGAGGTGGTTGCGGTGGTGGATGTGGCGGTGGTTGCGGTGGTGGATGAGTTCATAATGTTCTCAACATACATTGATAAAATATTTCATATATTTTACTTCATGAAGCAATTTTGACTGATTTGCATACCATAAACCATGGAACACTGTTCATATAAAAACAAGGACATTCAGAATGAACTTAACAAAATAGCTTTACTCATCGACAATCCATAGTATAATCTATTTTTGATTATTTTTTAGAATAATACACATTATCTGTAGTTAACGACATATTACATCCATTTCAGAACAATATTCAACACGTTCTTACCTTAATTATATGGAGCAATTAATGTTTCAATTTTTCTTATAGTATTTTATATAGTTCCCACATTGTTTATAATTTATAAATTCGACTAGATCTCTTTAATATATGTTAACAATAAAACTGCTGAGTTCATTGGATTTTATGTGTTGATTGGCTTTGAGGAATGACAGTCTACTTTTGATCCAAATTTTGTGTCCATTTATAAAACCAAAGTTGAAAGATAATAAATTGTATATTCCCTGTCGACACTGTATCAACAAGAGATGAAAATACAATTGTGCCTCAAATGCTATTTTCAAGACATAAACACACATAAAGTTACATTTTGTAAAGTACAGAATATATTTTCTTAATTTTTGTAAAATACCAGGTATTTGTTGATATGTTACTGTTAATGCCACATTATTATTTTACATTAAAGATGTTTTATTAATTGACCTGTTTATATATGGTGTTATATATAAATTTCCCAACTCGTTTTTATGGTAACATCAACAATGGCCAATATTGATTTAAGATTCTGCTAATGTTAGTTAATGTTGAAAATTGATGAACAGGGCCTGTATTCACTTAATTGCCTTGAACTGAGGGAGGGGGTCAGTGGAGCTGAATTTCGAATATCCCATGAATTGGACTTGATAATAAAATTAGAATAAAAAAATGTAAGGATATTTTTAATATATTACACAGTTATGTTTATACATGTATAACAATCGGCACATCTAAAGCCAAATCGGGCTCTTCCTTTCTAGAAAGAGTAATGGTAGTCTTCAATCTGATTAAAACACAGATCCAATTTCGTTTCGTTTTTTATAGTTCAAAATTTCATTTTTACTTGTCTTTACTACTCTTGGATCTGGAGGACTTGTTATTTAATTCGTGTTCTGGCTGAAATGAGGGGTCAGCCAATCAAATGGTCTGTCGAATCGACCGTTTGACCTTTTCATGCGTGGAACTGTGGGTAGATATTACCAGCCAACGACGTCTATACTATAAACACCAGCCGATAGAAATCATAACAAAACAAAAGTGGATTTTGAAAAGCATGGCGGTCGCTAATTGGTTAATCGAATGACTGACGTTATCGGGTCAAATGTCCCGTGCTTGATACCTGACGTCATAGAACGTGAGCTTCCACTATAACTAGTTAGATCTACATGAGTGTAGGCCATCGAAAGTATAAAAAACGAAACGAAATATAGATCTATATTTTAATTAGATTGGGTAGTCTTGGACTGCATAAAACTGGTACCAGATGAATTGAAACCGGCTTTGGGTCTTTAATTTGTTTGAAAGTTTTTTTTTTTTTTTATCATCAGGCATAACCATTACTGTGTAGTGCTATTCTTATTTGACACTTGGACTAATATGTTTATATTAGTTTTATTTTGTGAGGTTCACAGCCTATTAATTTGTCTAGATGGTTTGATGTAGACCAGAATTTTATTTTTTACATCTTGTTTGTTACATTTTATATAGTTTATTGACAATAATTGTGTCAGAGTTCAAAATATTTATTCTACACTTTTTACTATTTATAGTTTACTTTTTTACAGTCCTGGTATAGACATGTTATTTGTGTGAATTATAGTTATAGTGCTTTTAGTTGCACAATTTTGTAATATCTGAAAAAAGTTGATAATTAAGTGTTCTACAATCTTCTCATCACTGTGTGTGTAGTTTTATATAATGTTATAGTAGTTTTTATTCAAAGTTTAACTAAATGCCGTGCTACAGAGAATCACGCCCATAAATTCTGAAAATTGGGTCATACTTTAAGATTTGTAACATGATTGTATATGACAGTAAAAACATGTACGATCTTCTTACCATTGAGTATTTTGAAAGTTAGAGCTGATTCAAATTTAATAAGTATCAATGTTAAAAATATTGATATATTTAAAGAAAACGTTGGCTTAGGTATCCGGAGCACGGCATCTAGAAATTATGTACTGATATTTTATTGTTGATTTTTGCTCAATGTTTTATATGTCCACATTTTATAAGTTAGTTGTTGCCCCATGTTATGTGCTCTTCTTTCCTTCATTGTATTTATTTGTTTTTCTTGTTTTCTAAGATTGTTTAACTTTCTATATTCAAAAGCACTATGTTAACAATTGATCTTACAATTACATTTTTATTGAGGATAGGAAAGCCTTATCATCATAAACGTGAAATTCATTTCCTGGCAACCATATCTTGATATAGGTGGCATTGTTTTCATCAGTTACACTTTCTTACTTTAATAACTATTGTCCTTTGTATTGACTTTCAAAGGACTATTAAAATGGGCCTGTCCGTTTGTCTATCACACTGTTTGGGACACAATAACGCTCTTTCTAATTGAGCTAGAATGTTCAAACTTGGTGTTGGTGTTTATGAGGTGAATACCTTGATGGAGTTCGAAGATGAATATTTTCGGCATAGACTAAGCAGAGATAAGCAATTTGATTGGTTGACTCTTTGGGACACGATAACTTCGGTGCTAATTAAGTGAGAGTGATGAAACATGGTTTCACTATGTTGTTGTTGTTCTTGGTGTTTAACGTCCGCTTCCACCGAAGGTGATATCGCAGACAAGTCTTATTTTTCATTTTCATTATCTTAGCGCACGCGCAGGGGTCTTTGCTGTGGGAGGAAACTGGAGTGCCCGGAGGAAACCCACGAGGTTGAGAAGGAGCCCCTATCTCCATGCCACATACGCTCACACCAGGGCTCGAAACCACAGCCGCAAGCCAGAGGTGACCGGCCAGTTAGAGGTCGAAGCGCGGCACTCTAGACCACTAGGCCATCCCAACCCCCCCTGGTTTCACTATATCAATACCATGACTTTATAGATAATGAGCATTTTCTGCCCAGGGTAAGAATAGTAAAAAGCAATTTGATTGGTCAAGACTCTTCAGCTTGAAAACTTTGGAGTGGTGAAACTTTGTGTATATTTACATTATATCAGTACCTTGACTAAGTTCGATGATGAGCCCTTAGTGGTATAGGTGTTTTTTAGGTGAATGCCTTGACAATGTTTGATTATGCACATTAAACTTTTAAAAAGATAAATGTGTAATTGATTAATATGTGTCATGTATTTATTTTGGGATTGTGACTTGTTTTTATAAAGTATAGATAACAAATTATAATTTACATATGGACTTCATGGGTAATCTCAGTCCGTTTTAGGTTGTTTTTTTATAGTTTCTTTATATTTTACTTTTTTATTCCCATAGCCCTATCCGTTATTTCGCCCCTTCGCCTGTCAGTTTACAATGTCTTGTTAACATTTAGAAGGCCACAATATCTATTATCCAGTTGTTTTAAATTCATCATATATGCTCCATTACAACAAAGTCTTGACACATTGTAGACTGCTATTATCATCATTTCACTTTTTATATAGGTTATCTAGTTATACAAGAGGGAAGTTTTTATATATCATTCATTCTTGATGATAACGATAACTATGAAAGCCACTAACAGCATTAAGTCTTTTTAAGTCTGTATATTTTTTATCAATATCAGACGCAATCTGATTAATACGTGTTTTTTTTTATAGTTCAAAATTTCGTTTTACTTGTCTTTACTACACTAGGATCTGGAAGAGTTGTTATTTAACCTGTGTTCTGGATCATGTGAGGCATTAGCCAATGAAACAGACGATTATGACGAGTTCTTGGTGTGAGGTACACTTTACTGTGGATAACCCACTAGAAAAACCAACGCAGAATAGTTAATCAAATGTCTTATGTCATTTGGTCAAAAGCCACTCGTATGACCTCTGATGCAACCTTTCACTACAACTGATCAGATCTTCATGTAGTAGAGGCCATCAAAAGTATAAAAAAGAAACAAATTATTGATTTGTAATTTTATCAGATTGTATGTGACATTTACTTTCTTTTTTCTGTAAGAGTCTACATTAAACTTATCCAATATTTATGAATGTATCTCATAATGAAACTGCTATGTTCCATTTGTGGGTGTACTTGATATTCTTGTGGGTTGATGCTTTGTTGCTGCACAACCTATGTTTAAATATTGAATCTACATCATAATTACTTTGTCCCGATATTGGGGGGTGTAAATTTCCATTGTTGTGGGGTGTGTTTCATTTCCTGGTAACCTACATTTAAATATTTTTATATATTAAAATCTGATATATTATGAAAGATATGATAACACTAAAGGCAATAATTTTATGTAAATTAAACTGCATAATTTTTGTGTAGCTTGATATTAATTTCTTTCTTTTTATAGATTAAAAAGTGTGTTTAAAATAATAAATAAAATTCACACAGCCTCCAACTTTGTTTTTTTTTTGTTTGTCCTATTACCCTGTCAGTATTTTAGTCTTAGTTGTAATAATCCTAAACCATGTTGCCAATGGTCTATTTGGAGTTTTCTGGTTTGCCCATCCAAATGAGGAAAGCAAGGGACTTGTTAAAGGAGCTAAATCGCTAACATTTAGGACCTAGAAACATTTAGGACCTAGAAATCGACAGAAATGGGTCGCAACGCATATAATACTGTAATATGAGCGTATATAAACTGATTTACATTCAATGGTTTCCATTTTTACTCTAATTTGAAATCAGTTATGTTCTGCAAAAAAAAGCCAGAGGTGTCAATCGAATGCAAACTTCTGGTGTCTGGTTATTCCAGTCTAATACGCCGTTTGATTTGGTGCAATGAGTGTAGCGTCATCGCTCGAGTCGCTTGCTAGAACTGGGGCTTAAACAATGGAAAAATGTTTATATTGTCTTAAATATTGGATATCAGAAGCCCATCTTTTCCAGGTAAGATCACAACATCAATGTTGATTTAAATTGACAAATAATTCCTGTTTTGAATGTTGAAGATTTTGGATGATATTGAGTTACAGACTTAGCTACTTTAAAATAGGCTTATCTGCAGTCACACTGCTTCTAATTTAGATAGAATGGTTAAAGTTGTGTAGGTGTTCTTTAGATGAACTTGGTCCTGAAATGGCCTAGTTTGTGTTGAATGGACTTCAACTTAAACCCCATTTCTTTCTCTTTCTCGGTAGATCGTCTACATTGACCGAATTCGAGTCTTCAGAACCAGCAACTTCGATTCTAATTGAGTGGCCGGATTGTCAACTTGTGCAGTTTAGATCATAAGATTTGTTATTGAATCCAGTGCAGTGGCATAGTTTGTAACCTAATCTTGTACATGCTATACGGGCCAAGCTGCCTAACCTCATACGTTTTATCCAGGTTTCTCCCACTGCAAAGTACCCCTTTATTCAAATACCCCTTTATTCAATGTATATTATACTCCAGAAATGATGATGGAGGTCAACCGCTCGCCCCCCCCCCCCCCCCATCGACACGACTGGCCATCTTCTTACATAATATATAATTTGTTTTTGGGAGCATAAATTAATATTTCTAATTCTGTTCGCGCTTTCCTGCCTTTATTGTTTCATTAATTTATTATCTAATACCTCCACTAACTTATTTCTTATTTTCAATCAACTCTCGGTTACAGAATCATAAAGTAAGAGCTCGCGCGCTTGCAGGTTGCCAGGGTAACAGCAGGCAGTCTCACATCGATTTGATGGGAACACGAGATGTACTGTTATTTTTGTATCAAAATTAAGATGTCAGACTTGCCTAGTGAAAATTAACTATAATTGAAGTAAGTATTAGAATTCTGCTTGAACATTATTATGCTTCCACAAATTTGGACACAGTAGCGTCTCAAGGTATCGTTAATTAATAATTGTGCCACAGATTATGGTTTGCTTCGTACAATACAATGCATGCCATATATGTCCAGCGATGGTAAGCACACGCTGCTATTTATTAGAACAACATTGTGGTCTATTCACCCTCACTCGAGTCTGTTTTTTTTTTTACATTTTTTAAAAATTATTTCATGATGACAGTTTGAAAGCTCTATAATGTCATTTAAAGGTATATTTTAGCATGCAAATTCATGACAAGTTACGTCTATCAGTGATCACTGATGTTATGTCTCCTCTGTTGTTATTGAACGTTTGGCCAAATCTAGAGATATTTGGCTTGGAATTGTGTATCTTCAAGGTCGTTTCAAGGGTAAATATGTAACTTCTATGTCACTTTAATGCTGGTATCAATCAGGATTTGATAAGGTATATGCGTTTTTCACGAAAATGAGGTAAACATTATATGAAATAGAGGGTATCAGAAAATATAGAAAGAATACACAAAGGGAAGGAGGGCACATTCCTGTAGATCACCTCCTGTATCGTGGTCAATGTTGTTAATAAGGACGATTTTTGAACTTTGGAATACATCTAAACGTTTTTAATAGTCGATTCTAAATCTAGTTTATTTCCGTTTTATTTACCAATTCCTTATAATTATTGCCAAGGTTGTGTGTTCCACAGGCGTATTGATTCCTGTTTATCATGTAAAGCATTATACGAACAGTTCGACCTACCCGGGCTTGTAATCTGTCGGGTAAAGAAAGAGTCAGTGTTCAGTATTACATAGTGAATATAACTGTTTTTTAGTGTATGTGTATCATTTGTATATAAATTGTCGAAAATAGACAGAGACAGAGAGGGGAATGGGGCTTAACGTCCCCTCGACATAAACAAGGTCATGTCGGGACTAACACACGGTTCAATTTCATTTCAATGATTCGCTTCCGCGTATAGGGGTCTTCAGATGTGGGAGGAAACCGGAGGACCCACAGAAAACCAAATTGCAACGTACAACTTGGGAATCGGAACCACGCCAGGTGACTCAATGATAAACCAACCCATTCGGCAATCCAACCTCCCTTGACAAAAATAACTATTAAATGTTTATTTGGGCTGTTTCACAATCATATTTCACAATAAATACATCCTGATTAACTCTCAACATTATTGTTTTGATTATATTCAATAAATACATGGCCCCGATTTTACAAAGGATTCTCAGAATTTAGTTCAGAATTTTCTCAAATTTCAAACACTGTTTATGAGAAATATCTTTTATCCAGAAACAAAATTCATCTTAATCTTAAGCCTGAGAATGTTTTGTGAAACCGGGGCCTAAACATAATTCATTTGCGAAATTATCTCCTCTATACCTGACACTGATCATGAACCAAGACTTAAATTACCGAAATTAATAACTCAGAGCTACCCCACCCCTGTTAACTTTTTATCTGCTGTACGAGTTTATGTTACGACTGCTTGTCTGTTCTCCTGCACAATTCTACTTTGGCACTTGTGTGATGTTAAAACAGGCTTCCATGATAATAAGAATGTATTATTTTCTTTTCTATTTGGAAAACTTTAGCGAAGCACTCCTTTAAAAACAACAGTATTTTACACGGCAAGTATATTTATTTATACAAATACACAAATATATTATATTACCTACTAAAAGGTTTCATAATAGTAACACATATGGTTGTTCACATAATTAATATGTACATAAAGATTTTAAAACATGGCTTAAATTTAAACAAATAATTCACACCCTGTTAGTGTATATCGCAATGTATCGAGGTAAACTACCTAGAATGGTGTGTAGGTATATATACATGGAAACGAATACGCAACTTTCAACAATATATTTCATTCATTTTTGTTTAAGGCAATAAATCATCAATTTAAACAATTTGTAATTATGAATGTGTAGAGAATGGAAAGCCAATAAGGCCATGACCCTCTTATCAATCGCTAAAACGACCTTCAGGTCCAAATGAGCTTCTGGACAGAATTATATACATAATTCTTTAGATCCAAATGATTTTCAGTTTTCTATTTTACACAAAATTTGTAAAACTCAAATTATCTAGGTGTCAAGGGTCAAATTAATCATAAAGAACAGTTTATAGGTGATAATTAACATTAACTTTACAATATCCAATTTCAAAACTGAAAAGCCAAGAGTTACCAAACTTAATTTATTTTTGTTTATTGACTGATATAGACGTTTGACTTTTGTCGTTACGTCTATGAAAATGTTAGCTTATATAATTTGCTATGTTAGCAATTGGCAGCTTAACCCACAGAAATATGAACATATGAATGTAACTGTAAGTGATAAATGATGAATGAAGGTTTCAAATGGTCGGTAATTTCTTGATCCTTGAAAAAGATCGACCAAATAATATTAAAGGCATCGAGAGTACGATAAAGTTACTAATACCATGATGATTTGGAATCTTTATTACTTGTATTTGAACAAAAACACATGCAGTTAAGAACATAATATATTATTTTATTGTATTTATCAAAGAGAAAGCTACGGTTAAAGGCTAAAAGAAATACGGAAAGAAGCAGGGCCGTATGTAGGAATTTAAAAGTGGGGGTGCAGCAGACTGCTGCGGCGCCAATATAATGCCCAAGTCACTCAGCACATCTGGTGGTGCAGGCGCGGATCCAGAAATGGATGGTAGGAGGGGCACTACTCCTGTGGGGCGGCATTATGGTGGGCGGTGCCATATGTGGGGTCCGCCCTCAGAAAACTTTGAAGAATAACGCTGCTGGAAACACCTTTTTCGGCGCGCTGGTGATATCTAAGAGTCGTTTTGTATTTTGTATGGTAAGCCGATTTTCTTTTCAAGGGCGCCATATGTCAGGGGCGGCAAATTTTTTGCCCCCACGGCATCCCGCGTGGAATCGCCCCTGTGGTGGCGCCCAATATCCCCCACATGAGTGATATAAGAAGGGCAAACGAACCCATTGGCTTGTAGGAGCCCTTAAAACCGACCGACTGATCAGTACCTTAAGAGCATCACTTTGTGATCATGATCAAGTGTATTATTTTATAACTGAAAGGTTGTCAATTTTTGGGGGGATGGGGAGGGGCGCCATATTTTTCTGGGGGTGCAATGTACCCCCTGCCCCCCCCCCCCCCCTAGATACGGCCCTTGAATGAAGAAAGTCTGTAGGTTAAAGCACAGGTTCCTCCTCGGCTGGGTAAAACAAATGGGAAAGGGGGAAAGGCACGAGAATATGGCAATTGCAAATATTAACGGGTTGCATAAGGATATTAAACAGAGTAGGTAATTAAGAATATTCAGTTATGGTAATTGTGGATATCACCGAGGAAAATAGGGATAAGAAAAAGAATAAAGAATATCACCAGGGAATATAAGGATAAGGAATTTAATAAAAAAAAATTGTTTGTTTATGAAATTGTAAATATTACCGGGGTGGAAGGGGTTATAAGGATAGGAAAAAGAGTATGAAATTAAGCATATTTTTCATATAATATATTCATGGTAATTATGGATATTACCGGGGAGTGTAAGTATAAGAAAAAGAATAAGGTAATTCAGATTTTTAAATTATATTTATGGCAATTGTGTATATTACAGGAGGGCATAACGATAAGAAGAAGAGTAAGGAAATTAAGAATAAAGTTTTCTTGTTTATATTTCTGGTAGTTGTGGGAAATACCGGGGAGAATAAGAAAAAGAATGGGGAATTAAGAATATTTATTTATTGTTTATATGGTAATTGTGGATATTACCGGGAAATATAAGAAAAAGAAAAAAGAATAGGGGAAATTAAGAGTATATTTGTTTTTGTTTTTTTTTTGTTGTTGTTTATATATTCATGGTATTTGTGGATATTACCGGGGATAAGAAAAAGTAAGAAATTAAGAATATTATTTTTTATTTATTTTTGGTAACTGTAGATATTAATCTTGACTATAATATAAGGAAAAAAATATATATTATGATTTTTTTTCTTATATTCTTAATTTTTCTTATAGTCAAGATTAATATCTACAGTTACCAAAAATAAATAAAAAATAACATTCTTAATTAACTTATGGTAATTGTCGTATATTGCCTGGGATTATAAGGATAAGAAAAGGAAATAGACATTAAGATTTTACTTTTTTGTTTATATTTATGGTAATCGTGGACACTGACGATGAGAATAAATATAAGAAAAAAAAAGAGGAGGAAATTAAGATTTTTTCTTTATTGTAATAGTGATTTACTACCGAGAAGTATAAGGATAAGAAAAAAATAAAGACATTAAGAAGAATTTTGTATTGTTTATATTCATGGTAACTGTGGATATTACCGGGGAGAATGCAAGAAAAAGAGTAGAAAATTAAGGATATTTTCTTTGTTTATATTTTATGGCTATTGTGGATATTACCGGTTAAAAAGAATAATAAAATTAAGAGTAATTTTTAATATATTTTTTTATGTTTCTTGTGGAAAAGAATGAGGAAATTAATAATATTTTTTTGTTTATACAAAATTGTGGATATTACCAGGGATAAGAAAAAAAACATGGAAATTGAGAAGATGTTAGACTGAACCTTTTGGTTGGTTCCTAAATATAACTCATAAGAATCTATAATATACTTTTTTTTTCGTTGATCAATCTAATTAAAATATAGATCTATATTTCGTTTCGTTTTTTATACTTTCGATGGCCTACACTCATGTAGATCTAACTAGTTATAGTGGAAGCTCACGTTCTATGACGTCAGGTGTCAAGCACGGGACATTTGACCCGATAACGTCAGTCATTCGATTAACCAATTAGCGACCGCCACGCTTTTCAAAATCCACTTTTGTTTTGTTATGATTTCTATCCGCTGGTGTTTATAGTATAGACGTCGTTGGCTGGTAATATCTACCCACAGTTCCACGCATAAAAAGGTCAAACGGTCGATTCGACAGACCATTTGATTGGCTGACCCCTCATTTCAGCCAGAACACAAGTTAAATAACAAGTCCTCCAGATCCAAGAGTAGTGAAGACAAGTAAAAATAAAATTTTGAACTATAAAAAACGAAACGAAATTGGATCTGTGTTTTAATCAGATTGTTCGTTGATCTAATTTCTCAAAGTGACGATTAAAGTCATAGTTATTTGTTGGTTTATTTACTTCTGGGAGAGTTGGGCTACGAGAAAAGAAGAATGAAGAAAATGGAGGGATTGAACTTTAGCCCCAGGATATGCAGAATACTGATGGTGAAGAATGTATTTTTAAAAAATTTTTCGATGTGAAATTCCCTTTATCGTACTCTCGATACAACTGTCTTTAATATGATTTCGTCAATCATCTAATGCGCGGCATTGAATGCCTTCATCAACATTTATCACAATTACCGATACATGCACAATGCGGAGTTGGTTCCATCAGTTTTATGTAGCTAACAAAAAAGCGTTTCTTACCATCAATAAAAGTTAATATTATATGGATTGGTAAAAATTCCTGCGAATGGCAGCAGTCAAACTAACACAAGATTGTAGTTTTGTACTGTAAAAACAACTATTTGAAATTTAGATACATGGTAATTGGCGGATAAGTGATAACAGTCCCATACGAACCGAAATCTGACAAGACAGGGTACTATTTTTGGCCTTCAGGTGACTCACATTCAAAATCATTATATCCCTAACCCTAATAAAATGGAATCAAATAATCCATGATCGTTATTTGTAGGCTGTTTTTCAAAGTGAAGGTTACTAATTTCGCTTTCCAAAAAATACTCATCAGAGGTCTCATTATTTTATCATAAATGAGACAAAGTATGCATTTACGTGCTATTTTGGGACGGCCGACCAACAGGGTGACGACAATATTGTAGCTTACCGTTCAGTTTACCTACTTTTGACGTTTTAAGCCGTCCTATATTTAAATAGTCCAACCTCCACTCGGCAAATCTCGACAGATTCCGGGACCTACATCTAGTCTCGGCTGTATGACGAATTCCGCCATATTGGAACTACTTTAAAGGTCCCTGATTAAACATGGCTGCGCCCATGGTGTCTTGGAACTACTTTAAAGGTCCCGGATGAAACATGGCTGCGCCCATGGTGTCTTGTTTGTTTGTAATAGCGTCAAGTTTTCCTGTTAAAGTAAACTGGTAGCCGCATCGCAAATCTATGGGCGTAGGTACATATCACTTACTGTCATACAGCCGAGACTAGATGTAGGTCCCGGAATCTGTCGAGGATTGCCGAGTGGTCCAACCTCGCCGCTAATCCATGTATTAACCGCACCTTCATCATCACTAACTAATGTGCGCGATAGACAGATCCTATAACCTAACCGTAGTATGCCCATTTAAATTGTCTGATAGTTACAGCTGTATGTAAACGTCTCTTCTTTAGGTTTGTGTGCAAGGAGACGGGAGCCATGCGATTTCTTGGAAAATATTATTTCTTAATGCTGTCTCTATATTTTTGTTCCTCTATTTCACCTTCCAGTAGAACAAACCGAAGATGATTTTTCTTGGCTTTCTCCACCAATTTGCTGCACTTTAGTTCCTTTTCTCTTATTTTGTTCATTGTATCAGATATTTCTTCTTTACATTTCTTATTATTTTCTTTAATAGATTCCAAAAACCTGAAATCAAAAGAATCACAATTGGATATCCCTTTTTCAAAACGTTTAGTTAAAATGAGTATAAATAGGTTATTACTGCCAGGAGTTTTGATTAGGAAGATTGAGTCGACCAGTGTTCCTAATCTGTGTCCTTTTTCTGACCAATGAAGATTACGATTTATTTCTTCCGCCAATTAAATATTTAGGATATTTTTGTAACTTGATCATATCATTGTTATTGCCGATAAGCTTACCTGTAAAAAGTTAAAACCCGCTTCAATCATACACCACGACCTCGCTACGTGGCTGTAAGTGGCATGGACGTGTCAAGGTCTCTGTCAGCGTTGCAAGGGTGCGGTTGGGTCATACACGGGTATGGAACATGCACCATATCCGCATAACAGAGTCGTCGTAGAAAAAAAGTGTGGCGATAGATTAGTGAGAGTGGGGACCAAACACCCATCACGTTCTTGTCACCTCACTACGCGAAAAACGTATGAGCGTGGTGAGAGTTTTGACCGGGACGCGGGGCGCGTCGGAGTGCATTGACGCTGCCACTACTACCCTGTCGCATAGCCAGGTCTTCGTTATGGTTGGGGGCGGGGGGCTTAACACATATAAAGCCCAATGCTTCAGTGGTTTTTTTTATTCAGCAATATTGTAAGGGTAGTACTTACTCGTCCATTTCTTTGAGGCGTTGTTTATAATAAACATCCAGCTCTGATGTTCCATTTGAGTAGGAATCCATGATTGCGTCGAAACTTTCTGTTAATAAAAATGTAAACCTAAAATTCGTCTGTTATACAGTGATTCTTTTAGACTATAGAACCACTGGGCAGTATCATATTATAAAAAATGTGTTCGAGAAATATTATTCAAACCGTACCTAAACTGTTTTTATCTTAAGTCAGATTATTATACTATAGGGTCGAGTTGTATACCCACCTGCACTCATGGTATTTTCTCTATCTTGTTGTGGTGTTTTACGTAACTCTGTGCAATCTTCTTCTTTTGATCCATTACCTTTGCACGGAAGCTTTGTTCTTACTAAACCTGTATCGATCTTCGATTTCACCTGTCTGTGACCACTATTCTTTGGTTTCAAATAACTATCAGTTTTAGGAACAGTTGGCCGTTTTGGTAGATAAGGAGCAGTGTTCTTTGATCCGGATTCTAATTTTGGTAGTAATGCGGGTGGAGGGCGAGGAACCCTTTTTAAACCAGAATCTGTCTTTGAATGCACGGGTAGTTTTACTGGGCGACACACAGCCCGTTTTGCACTCAATTCATCATGTATCTTTGACTCACGTTTTACTTGAGGTGCTGTTTGTTTATCTAAACCCGAGTCTGTCTTCGACTGTGCGTTTGACTTCATTCTCTGGTACTTTTCCAGATAGGTTTCGGTCTTTGACGACCCGGTTTGGAATTTGTTAAGGGGTATTTTTAATTTACCTAAACCGGGTGCAATTCTTGGTAGGTCATTTCTTTGATCTTGGTTTTGACGGGAAACATTCTTATCAATACTAAAAGAATCGTGTTTTGGGGGGTTCACGCTATTCCTTTTCCTATGTAAGCCTGTGTCAATTTTGGGTAAGATGCCCCTTTCAGTTGGAAATGTTCTTCTTCCGACAGGTGGTAGATAGAGTTGATTAGATGATTTTAAAATAGCTGCAGCCCTTGCTCTCTCTGAAGGAAGTGGTAGTCGTGGACGTTTTACTACCAATGCTGGCAGTTCTGTTTCCCGCAAGTATTCACGCGAAATCGCTTGATTCACTTCATCTACAGTCTCTTCAAATATAGAATGTCTGCTATTGTGTCTCCGAATGTGATCTTCCGCATAATCCGGAGAGATTGTCTCTTCCATATTGACTGTAAAACTATATTTTTAAATAAAAGAAAAAAAAGGTCCATTAAAATAAATTTAATTTGTGTGCCCATGTTTATTATTTGAAAATTGGACTATGTAAAGTTGACCCGACCGTGTAGCCTATTATTATTAATGCCAGTGGTGTAAACCATGATACATTATTTAGTAAGGGCAGGAATGTTATAAAAAACTAGGCCCTACACAAGAATTACCTATTGAATGTACACTGAAACACTGTACACAGATTATGCCTCGAACAAACGTATCACTAGACCGTGTAGCCTATTATTATTAATGCCCGTGGAGTAAACCCTGATACATTATTTAGTAAGCGCAGGAATGTTATTTATAAAAAACTACACAAGAATTACCCATTGAATGTACACTGTGCACAGATTATGCCTCGAACAAACGTATCACTAGATATCAAATGATTGGAGGATTGGGGAGGGGGGGGGGTAGGGCTGCTAGCCTAGCCACAAGCGTCCACTGCGCAGTACTTGGTGTACAAAAAGTGCACTAGGCACTGGCGCCCTATAGAGTCAACAGTCCCGGGCCTGTTATCATATAAACTTCACTACCCCCCCCCCTCCAAAAAAAAAAACCCAACCAAAATTAAAATAACCCCAAACAAACAAGGTAATCATATTTAACTGCATGTTCCTTAAGCAACGTTCGCGAGTTATACAACATCTCTCCGTTGCTTGAATACTCAGCAATTTACAAGTGACTAATTAGCATTGTCCAGAGTTCGTGGCACCAAACACACTATAAACAAACAGGGTTTTTTAAATTGAGAAACTCGTGGGAAAACAACAATCGTGACATTAATCGATCTTTGAACTTTGCAACTCGATTGTCACATGTAGGCATTTTAGCTATAAAGCACGAGACTTGGTATTCACGACGACCGATGAATCTGATAGGTTCCCAAGCTGGGCTTGTGACAATCGAACTTAGTGGCGAAATATGTACAGGGTATTACGTGAAGGGCTTGATAAGATGTATGTAGTTAAGGCGAGATCAAGCCTTCAATTGAAGATGTATGTAGGCCTAGTTAAGGCGAGATCAAGCCTTCTATTGAAGATGATTTAACTGGTGTTTTGTCTTGTTTTCTACTGCCCAACAGATGTTACCCACAAATCAGCCCACGCTTCGCTTTAGCACCGACTCATGTAAGGATGTGACCAAGTCGTTGGATGAAATTCAAAATCCTGTCAATTTTCATGCCGATCGAACTTGAATTTTGAATTGACGGAGTCTCCGGATTTTTCGAAGACCGTCACGCCAAGAAGAAGATGAGCAGCGCTTATAAGTTATAGCGATCAGTTCCTTGTCAAAAAGCGACAAAATCATGTATGTTTAAATATTATTAAATCGAAATTTTACTATAAAAGTTATCTAATTCTTTTATTGGTAGATCTAAATCATCTAGTGGTTACCTAGTAGGCCTAATCCCAAACTTAACTAAGAATGACTAAGAAGATATCCCCCATCCCATTCAACCCTAGAACTAGGCCTATAGGTACCCAACAAAAACAAGTGTGAATATTTAGAATAAGTAGTATGCTTTCTCACCTGATTTTGCATAGAATCGTTGTCGCACAACAGTGTTCTAAAGAGTTGTTTGATCCAAATGATAATCTGACAAAGAGTTATTTTTTGTAAGCTACGAACAGACTGATTACGTCATAGACATAATATTCAATACCCTCCAGTCAAAAAGGCAAGACGAAAAATTAACAAATTTTAACCAGAATACGAAAGCTTAATTAAAAGTACTGACTTCAAATTAATATAGTAAAGTAAGCTAATAGGTACTGACCATAAATTAATAGAGCAAAGTAAGCTAACAAGCAAACTTCACATTGTCATGCGTAACCACAGGCAATTCAGGGGAACTAACTCATTATCACCGACATCCTACCAAATAGAGTTGTGTCCCCCACCTCAAAAGTTCACTTCGCATTAGACGAGCATCGGAATAGGCCGATGCAATTTAAGTGCGATTTCAACCACTGGAGTTTCTGGACGGGGAGGGGGCGGGGACGCGGGGTCCATCAAATGGACACAAAACCGAACCCAACTTTTCTATAGTAAATTGTGCCGATTGGTAATCAGTCCGCCGTCGGGGCATTTTCGAGATATGATTCGGATCAAAGATGAAATGAGGACCTTTGCGCCTTTAATTTTATCAATCATGAAAACATGTTGAAAATGATTGAAAGTAATCACCTTTGTTCTTTGCGACCACGGAGGTCAAAGGATCAAATTTTCCATTTTTGCACTAGGAAGATTTAAAGCAATAAATGTCAGCGTAAAATATAAAAACTAAAGCGAACTAACAGGAACATTTAAAATTTATCTTTAGGTGTTCTTGGGCCCGAACTTTTACTATGGAACGTTATCGAAAAAGATATTTCATAACAAAACCAAAACACTTCGAAACCTGTTTCAAAAATAAGCAAAAAATGTAAAAATCGAAATCTCCCCGATTGAGTTTCACAGCGATGGACCCCCATCCCCTCCCATCACTGATCTCCAAATTATTTTTAGCCAGAACGTTTGTGTGGTGTTTAGCAATCCTGAAGCTAAAATTTCTTGTCAACACTCCACAGACTACATCTTTCATTTCATATTTTGAAATAGTTCCTTTTGGAACTGTCCTCGAGCGAACGATATTCGCTACACAGTTCCTTTTCGGCCTTCTATTACTGCAGTATGAAAATACCGTTCTTCCCCACCTCTGTTCTAAGGCTATTTTGGAATCCTTACCTACTATTTTTCACATTGATTCTACTTTATTCGTCAAAGGAATCATTTCTTGCCACAGCTGGCATACATTTATAAAGATACAACACTATTTTCAAGTAGAATTCTGCGATTATAAACATACACCAAATACGTTTAAACTGAGAGACATTACGAGACCCGGACATGCGCAAACCACATGTTTATTTCATCGCTAAATTCTACTTGAAAATGGAGATGAATTATTATAAATTTGTGTCAAATATAGTGAGAAAGGATTCCTTTTGGTGGAAAATAAAGAATT
Source organism: Patella ulyssiponensis (assembly GCA_963678685.1). Classification (NCBI taxonomy): domain Eukaryota; kingdom Metazoa; phylum Mollusca; class Gastropoda; family Patellidae; genus Patella; species Patella ulyssiponensis. Next base: position 20,307,818 of record OY783232.1, read on the forward strand.
GTGGTGACAAATAGACGGTAAGGGTTCTAAAACAGCTTGAGAACAGGGGTGAGGAGTAGCGATATTTTACCGTATTTTCATACTGCAGTTATATAAGGCCGGATAAGTACTGTCAGCGAAAAGTGCGCTAAAAGACAGTTCTGAAAAGAACTTATTTTGAAATATATATATATGGTTTTTACTTCAGTGAGATGAAGAAGCTTTCATCCGATCTGTATGAAATTTATATGCATTAAATTAGTGAAACAAAAAAGCCTATCACAAATTACATCTGGACTTATGGCCCTTGTTTAAACTTGTGAACGTTCGAACGAACTGTTTATCATTCGATCTGTATCAAAGCTAATTGCATCAAAGTTAACTACTTTTAGAGTCATGTCCCCTGTTTTACTTAGTTGGACATTGTGAATGCTCGATCCAGAAAACTTATCATCCGATCTGTATGTATCATTAAATTAGTGAAACAAAAAAGCCGAGATGATTTTAGCAACTTCCGTCAATTAATGTTCGAGTTATAGTCCTTGTTTCCCTCTGTTGGACCTGTATGAAATTTATGTGTCATTTAAATCAATAAAATGAAGAATCCTATTTCAGCAATTCCCGTCCATTACTTCTAGTATTATGGCCCGTGTTGAGACTTGTGATTTTTCGAACAACAAAAGTTAATTATGACCCAATCTGTATGAAATTTATTTGTATTATTTCTAAGATTAGTAAATGGAAAAAGCCCCTCGACGTTTAACAAATTCTGTAAATTACTTCCAGGGTAAAGGCCCTTGTGTCAGTTTTTAGATCATTTTGAATCCCCAAACGATGAAGATTATAATCTTATCTGTATGGAATTGTCTTGTAAATGCTCCCAATTCATTACCTACAAAAGTATAAATATGTGTCAACCCTTGTCGACGGTCCCGAACGATTTAGCTGCTGTGGGCGTATGCTTCATTGCCTGGCAACCTTACTTTCGTATCTTAAAAATAAATTGTAGGTAAAGGAAGAATGATGGGTCTTAATATTAAAAAAATTACGCCAAAGGTAGCAACATTTTCTAAATGAGATTAGTTCGGAGTTTCATTTATTCAACTTTTATTTATCTGGAATATTTTTTTCTACCAACCATTTCCATTTTAAAATATGACAAACTTCAGCAAGACGGTACATGGGGCGAAGTTGACATATTGGATTCTTGTCAACTGCTCTAAATCTGTATCAGATTACATTTCTTAGCTGCTAATTTGAGAAGACGTTTACGGGTTTTCAATTGAACCCATGCTGAGATCTATAGCACAGAGTCAACTAACTCAAAAATGAGATAAATCCCCCAAAGTGGCCAGCTTCACTCCTCACCTGTTACCACTTGGTCTTTGCAAATGATCTTTCCATACATCATACTCGTTATTTCTAGTCTCCATCAATCAGAAGAATATCGTACGTTGAACACTAGGCGGTTCTGGGTGGACATCAAATAAGACGCCTGTACGACATTACCACTCGGCAAACCTCGGTAGATTCCGGTACCGTAAATAGTTAGATTGTACCTGAATCTGCCGAGGTTTGCCGTGTGCGACATTACGCGAGTCCAAATCAAAGGTATAGGTGTTTTTTTCATGCATAAAACACAATATGACGATATCAATTTTTATTAGAATACATAGTTAAGGCTAATTATAAATCTTACAATTTAGAAATTGCAAACCAGGCGCCTAAACTGAAATACTGGCATTAATTTTTACCATTGTGCACTTTGAATTGAGGGTCCTTCGGTGATTTTACCACAATTATAATATGTGTCTTTATTTACTCAATTCTTCTATTTAATAATCTTCAACAGTTACTGGGCTTCGTAATATTGGAAGCCGTATCCAAATTTTTCTTATTTTTTCGCCCGGACTTTTGATTAGACCTTTTATGTTTTATTTGGGAGGTTGGAGATGGCTGTTTACTATTACAAATGCATCTTTCAGAAATTGCTTCATCTAATTCGATGCTTAACAATTCCATCTCACTTTCTAGGAGTTCGTGTTTTAAGTGCCATTTCTTAGCTCTATTAATCCAATAATTGTATTCATCTTCCAACAATTCTATCTTTTTCACAGGCAGGCAAATATCTTTTCTACAGTTTTCACACGGTGTTACCAAAGTATCGATAAAACTGTAAAACAAGACAAAAATAAAAATGAATATTTTTTTTTTTAAATTTCTCTATTAAACTAAATATAATTATTTCATGATTTAGTAAATTAAACAATTTTGATCTATCATCTATACGAAGAATAACATAAGATAATGTTTGTTTACATTTTAGGATAATTTTCATATAGAATAACATTTGGGATTAATTACACGAACTTCTTTGCCTGGAAGTTTAAGCTCAAATATCGATTACGTTCGGAAATGTCTGCCAAAATTTCTTAACGCATAATGTGTGACCTTATATATCGTGATTATCTTACTTTGGCAAGCTTGATTAAATCCTGGGTGGATTGTAGAAACGCAGTAAATTTGATTGGGAGCCGTCTTTACGCTCAGATGGAGTTTAACGTCCTACCTTTCTTTGCCAACCGAGCTAATAAAGACGTAATGCACCAGTTTATAAAAACGTAGTCATAATATGTAAAATGATACATTTTTCGCTTATTGGAGCCAGTGTATGTCCAATTAAAGGGCTATTTAATGAGTCGTGTGGCTTTTTGTTTTCACTCGCTATTTATCGTACCGCGAAGCGGGAAACGGTTATCCAGCCAAACTCGACATTTGATTGGCTTCAGACCGGAACTTGAAAGCTTGGTACGATGTTTAGTCTGTTGCATAGGGTTGCTGATAGTTGGGCAGGACAAGGGTAAAGATTTATGACAAGAAAACACTTACTCTTCAATGCGATCGGCATGGCGATTGTAGAATTTTTCTATTTCTGTTGCATTTCCACCAAATTCCTCGCCCATCATGTTTGATTCTGTGGAAATTGTAAAAAAAAAAAGATCCATAATTATTATTTCTACATCGAACTGATCCTCTGGAATATACTTTTCGGTGCCGTTGAAACGTTGACAACCTTTTGATTCAAATTAACATAAATTGATTTGTATTAAACTTGTACCACATCTTTTTAACAGATTTCCTTTGTTGTGTTTCTGAATTTTACACTTCCGCCAGTCAAAGCATTACCGAGACGGATTCCATACTCGAATTATGCATCCTTGTCCCATCCAAACGACTGACTAAACGTTGTCCTCCCCCACCCCTTATCGTGCGCTCGCCTTTCGGTGCTCTCTGTGTGCGGCTTGACCGCCCGTGCCCCTACTATCCATGGTTTCTGGATCTGCCCCTGGTACAATAATAATATCATTATAAAGAATACCATAAAACCAAACTTTATGAAATCTAGTTATGTTTATGTTATTTTTTCTGGAATAGTCTACTTCCTACCTGATCTACTGGCCTGTTTTAATTTCTTAGCCTTCTTCCTGAATTTCTTGGCTTTCTTAGATATTTCGGTTTTTATTTCTTGGAGACCCACAGGGTCACATGTTATCCCATTTACACGATTTTCTATCCTAGGGAGTTTATTATCTAGACGATTTGACTGACCGTACTGACGTCTTGACATTTCTTTACCACGAGGAAACGGTGGCTTACCAAAGCCAGGGAAATTCAGGGATCCTTGATGACCAGATTTTGATTTAGCTGCTCCCTTGACCCTTCGATCTGGTGATGGACTGGAAAGAGGTTCCGGAGAACTGTCGGGTGAACTGGAAATAAAAACACTTGGTAATCCGGAACCGTCGTCCTGCGTCTCTGACCTGTGCCGCATTTTGAAATTCTACTGCCTGTGATGTATATCTGTTAAGAAATAAAATGTGTTTACATAATACATTTGTTGCATTCATTTTGTGCAATGCCAAACAAAATAGTGATACTGATAGGCTACATCTACATGTGTTTCCACGAAAATAATTGTTGGTGGGTTGCCATTATGTAGTTAAAGTAACCTTTAAAGTTTTATATTTCACAGATAAAACAGATATAGTACATTTCATGAATAATATCAAAAATACAGCAAATAAACCTTACCTCCAATCAATCCAAAAAATAACATTTTTTGTTGCGTGACACCATCCTCTGTGACGTCACAATTGGGAGTATTCTCGACTCACTTTAATACAGAGTTGTTATGCTATAGAGATGATATTTTCGTGACATTTCCCGATGCTTCTTGAATTAAAATGAACACCAGAACGGATCAATTAAAATGCAATTATTATGTAAGGCTAATATGCATTATAGTCTTTTTTAACAGTTTTATTCGACATGTGACCATGGGGGACATATATTATAAATTTTCGTACCACAGAGATGCCTGCAATTAATTTAAAGTACTTTATTCTGAGCGAAGTTATGAATATTTGAAGCTTTAACAAGAATTAGGTATAAAAACAGATGAAAACTATACGCCCATAGTTCATATTTTCGATTGTCAAGTACCAGCGCCATGAGAAAAAAACGATGTCTCGATTGTCAGTCCTTTCATCAGCAGTGTATGGCCATATTATCATTTTAAGCAGATGTGGCGGGTATTGCCTAATCCTCTCACTATCTAAGTCAGCCGATGTACTAGAGGGTTGATTTCGACCTCGGCGGGAAAATAAATGTCTAAATGATAATTTATATTACATTTGAACTCCCGAATATAGGCAAGTTCAGAAGGTGTAACCAGTATAATTTTTACTTTATTAATGTAAAAATATAAAAGGATATATTACATACATTTGTATGGTGGGGGTGGGGTAGAAATGGTGTATTACGGAACAAACGTTACCAATGAATTCAACCATGCGGTTAAATATAACTTAACTACCCCAACTCAACTACTGCCATTACCGTAGGCGTATTGAGTTTAATGCGACTTTATATATGTCTTGGTATAGAAATGAAATGAAATGGGGTTTAACGTCCTACTAATTTGCTCCTAAACTGGACTAATGAAGATGGACATACGCCATACAGTGTGTTATGAGGGAAATTTTGCCCGGACAGCTGCGCTACGGCCTTCTCTTTATCGAATAACAACTCTTAAAGGATCTTTTACGTGCACGCCAATGTATACAAGGGACCTCAATTTTTCGTCTCATTCGAACGACTGAACAGCTGTCCTTGTCAGGCCATCCGTCCCTCATCCCTGACAAGGGGCAATCACGCCGAAAAATCTGCAGGGTTCGAACCCACTTAGCCACCGTGATCCCCTGTCTCAAGAATGTAAACATCAAGCACAGAGTTCATACTCTTGAGGTGCATTTATATTTAAATTGACTAAAAAATGTAAATTAAATTTGCAAAAGTATTATATTATTGGACGTATTCATTATGGTGGTATCAAAATGTTTGGGGTATTGCTGTGCATAGAATAAGCAGTGGAGAATAGGGAACTTAAAAGAATGTTCTTTTTTTCAGATCGGTGTAGAGATGGGGGCCAGGGATTCATTCAATCCGGATCTCATCAAATTTGGTTTGGATTTAATCAGTTCATCATGGGACCATTTACATTTTCTAGAAGAGGTCAGTCGCTATTCTTGTCTACAAGATGGTCCACTTGTCAAGAAAGCTGTTTACCGATATGAAAAATTCTGGCTTCCATTAGCGTCCGAGAACTGCAATCATACTTTAGCTGCTCCTTTAGACATAGAGTGGGTTTGGCACTGCCATATGTTATCTCCTGAAAACTATCGCAAAGACTGCATTGAATTAGTTGGTAAAGTGATAGATCATAAACTGCTGGATGCCAAAAAGCGATCTCGGGCTTTGGAAAATTCAAAGCATTTATGGAACCAGAAATACTCCATTCTGCACCCAGATGAAACGTTTGAGCTTACGCTTAGTCATGACACTGTTTCAAAAGATTATGTTTTTGAGTCTTCGCTTTCTTATGACATAGCTGCTGCTGTATCCAGACAAAAATCTTTCTACTACCAAGTAAGTTTGTCCCATTTTAAAGACGTAATGTATCTAGAGAATAGTTTATTGCGGTATAAGAAGTATTTATTTTTGAAGAAGGTAAATCCAGATGCCTACCTAGTACCTTGTTACGACATTGATCTCATCTGGCACACACACCAGATTCACCCTCTTATCTATAATATCGACACAACCAAGTTACTAGGGAAACTGTTCAACCATGATGATGCCGTCAATGACCGGAAGCCAGGGTCTCGACTCAACAGAGCTGATATGGCTACAAGAAAGATTTGGTATGAAGAGTTTAAAGAGAGCTTTTCCAATTTTGGGGCCATGTTCAGAGGTGATCCTCCTGTTCATAAACTACACCGCATCCACCATGGTGACACTTATGCATTCTCGACGAAAATAGCTTTTATTGATCTGGAAAAGATTGTGATTGAAGGGTTGGATAACACGGTCGGAAAAACTAAACTACAAATTCACTACGCTACAAATTTATCGAAAGGGCCAATTCTTGTTAATCTTAAAGGAACAGAGCGGGAGTGGAATAGGAAGAGCTTACCCAAATTCGAGTTTGACACTAAAAAGTTCAACTTACTAAAGATCTGTCTGCAGGAAAATGATGGGGTATTTTGTTTTGGTAGTAAAAAAGACATAATATTGGATACCGCTTACGATTTCTTGCCTGTGTTAGAAGGGGCTGGGGAACATGGATCAAAAGTTAGTGAGTGTTTTGAACAGACGTCAGAAATTCATGGGAAGATTAGAATACACTTGCAGGGATTCATAGAATCGCCAAATATTGGAGCATGTCTGCTATTTCTGCAGAGTGGTCGATTCGACATTTGTAATATGCCACTTCAAGCTGAGAGACTATGGGGCCCGATACCACTACCACAGATACAGGATACAACAGAAACCCACTGTAGCGTTGCTAGTCACTCGTGAGTATGGCTTTTTATATTTCCATTAGTCTATATTAGTTTAAGAGCCAGGCGACACGGTGGCATTTTAAATAATCGATCTGTAAAGGGATATAGGTAGAACAGTGCAAAGTACAATTAATGTAGCGCGTTTATTAGGTTTGCAATTACAGACCTATCTGGAACACACGGTATCTTTTTCGAATTTTGTCCTTAACAAACTAAGCTGCTAAAATACTTAATGATGATTATGTTCTCATCCATTGCAGTTTATTAAATCATACTGGACGTTTGGTGTTTACATGTAGAGTCATTCATTGTCCAAAGATTCTAATGTCTGCTGTTCACGTCTTTTACCAAGACAAAATGGCTGCTGTCGCCCATCTTATTGGCTCTGATCAGCTTCCACTGCCGTCTCAGGTAAGTACTATTTAGTATCAAACATTGTCGCCATTCATCTGTCGGTTTCTATGAGGTGCGTTCACCCCTTATGAAATAGAAGCAGTGATAAGTAATTTCCGGGAAAGTGCTGTTGTGTCGTGAATTTTGGTATTGGTGGTCAGTTTTTTTAATGCTCGTTCGATCCTCTTACGCCTGGCTTAGCCGTTAGGTGGCCAGCCAATCACCTCCAGCTACTTTTCGAACTGGTCAGTTTCCCTTTTTTGTGACATTTGAACCCATAGTAGTGGTACATGTGGTAGTATCAATCTCTAATTGTTATATTGTTTGTGATAATTACCACTGGGCTAATGTGCTTTATAACTCCAAAAGATTTATTCGTTTTACGCTTCGACAAAAAAGGAAGTAAAGTGTGAAATATGTGTGTGTTCTTTTATAGGGTTGTTTAATGACCTTGGGCTGTAAAATATTCACTATTTTAGGTACACAATCAAGAAAAGTGTGTTACTCTTAATCCAAAGAAGGGTGAAAGGGCAATTTTGATTAAGAACCATAGTGGTGATTGGGGAATATTGGTTGGTAAATGGGATGGCTATAAACGTGGTGTAGCTGGCATTCCTGGTAGGTTTTTCTTACACATATTAATAATATAATATTTATTATCTGCTCAGAAAATATGGCGAGGGACTTTAAGCGAGGGACGGATGCTATAAATGGAAATGGAATGGGAGTTAATTAACGTCCTACAGTTCACGGATGCTATAAATAACCACAATCCAGTCCCTAGAAACCAAATGAAATATTAAATGTTTTCGCGAATAGTCTCCCATGTAGTTTCACTAAACAGATAGAAAGGAATTCATTTACGCCCACGTGTTTCAATGCCTGGAAGCCTATCTCGATTTAAAAACCTAAACATTGGGTTGCATGGGATTTTTAGTAAGCAAGTATTGGGACGATTACCAGACATCTGCGAGAAACTGCCCAACTGCTTTGTAATAAAAAAAAAAGAAGCGGTGGGGCAATACCGAAGATATGAAGTGAAAATCGCGGGCTTTTGATACAATTAGAGAGATGGAAAGTAGCCGAAATGCAATATTTGTCGCGCCGTCGAGTGAGACAACCGCACCGAATCTCCTTTTGTCCCAGTGCTTCGAATTCTTAAACAAATGCCCTGTTCGGTTGGAGATTTACAATCCAAATATTTTGTGTATGGTTTCAGGTACAAAACATCATCTAGCTAGACGAGGAAAACCAGGTTGTCCAGGCTACCTTAAAGTTTCCTTTACAAAACTCTCTACTGGAAAAACAGAACAATTATCTCTTCCGTATCTTCAAAGCATTTTCAGTTTCTCCTTATATGATGTTACAGTAAACATGCGCGCGGGTGCTATTCACGTCAACGCAGAACAAAATGAGGTAGCTGAAAATCTGGCGTTAGCCTTTTCCTTAGCTTTACTACATGTTCTCTGTTCGCCTCGACCTGCTCGATGGAGTCCTGGCCAACCAACAAAACCTAGCAACGGAAGAAACGGTCAAAAGGCCATTAATTACATACCATCTGAAGACCTGGCGCTAATCATGGCGGCCGGACATCTCGAGGCTACCCCTTCAAATTACTATATTCACAATACACATGGCATGAATGCTTGCAGTGGATGTGCAGGAGGCGACGTGGATGTAAATGGTATTGAAGCGGATGTTGAGGGTATTGGAGATTTAACAGGTGTTGTAGATCTGGGTGGAGAAGGGGCGGATGGGCTTGGAATGGATGGGGCGTGTGGAGGATGTGGTGGATGTGGCGGGTGTGGAGGTTGTGGGGGATGTGGTGGCTGTGGTGGCTGTGGAGGCTGCGGGGGTTGTGGCGGATGTGGGGGTTAAATTAAATCTTGAATTGGTAATTAATCTAAAAGCGCGTTTAATGTTCGGCTTTTTGTATAAGTCTATCTTACTTATTATTCCTACATGTATGATTATAATGTAATTGGGAATGACGTTTTGCAAGATTTTTCATACCTTCGAAATACAACAAACACAATGTGGATCTTCCGAGAACTATACTCAATTAATGTAAACTGGTGTAAAGAGGGGATAGTGACATGGGACCGGTTGTTCAAAGCTCTGTTAACTGTTAACGACTCGCTAACATGGAGTTAATGGGTCGTTATCTTTAACGGAGAGAAAGCCTGTTGCTTGGAGCCCCGTTAACTTTAACATATCGTTAACTTGCCGTTATATTTATGGATGTGTTGGGCCCCGTTATCTGTTTAACAGTGACATTGTTGACTGTCAGTCGAAGTATACCCTTAGCAAAAATCCATAGATTTTACCAGTTTAATCGTCTCTACAACACTCTGGAGTGTTTTTTTTTGGGGGGGGGGGGGCTATTCCATTTTCTATAGGATGAAATTCTATTGTATTCTGCAGAATTTGGGGTGGGGGTGTAGGAAATAATGGCCCTGGATATTCTACAGTTTCTGTAGTGCAAATTCCATAATATTTCTTACAAATTTGTGCTAAAATTTCTAAAGGAAAAAATAAAGTGTTCTATATACTTTTATATAGTGTTTTTTGTAGTAAATTCTACAGGGGTTGATATTACAATATGGGTTAATTGAAAATTTATTACTATTACATTTATTAGAATAGGTGTTGTAAGTTGTCCCACTGTCTATAGTTTCTTGTTAATAATAACTTCTATGAATTTTAAAATTAAAAATTCAGCCATTGAACAAACAATCTTCTCTTGGATTAATTTTAATCGGTCCATTAGTTAACGATAATGAAACTGACTTTCGACAACAGACATTTAAAGAAGCGTTAACAAACGACAATACTATATACCGGAAAACAACCGGAAAAAACGGAAAACTACCGAAAAACACCATTTTATACTAAATACCGGAAAACATTGGAAAACGCTAAATACCGGAAAACTATTATACTGGAAAACGCCCTAGAGGTAAGGGTTATATTTAGAGTTAGTTTCCGGAATATAGTATAGCCCGGCTCCGGGTTACCTAATTAGGGTGTTTCTGGTATTTAGTGTTTCCCCGGTGTTTTCCGGTAGCTTTCCGGTGTTTTCCGGTATATAGTAAAGCCCTCAACAAACGACACGTTAACAAGATAACGACCCATTAGAGTTTAACGGTCAGACTTTAACGGATCGCTAAAAAAAAACCCCTTAGTTTTGAGCAACCTTCCCCTGGATAATTGTGATACAAGACCCTTACGGTTTCCACTTTATGGTTAGGTTAATATGTGTAACTCTAATGTATTTTGAGTCTTTTTCTTAGTTTATTATTTCGTATCTCAAGCTGTATGCCTTGCCAATATTCGTTGGTTAGCTAATCACTGGCCTAACAATATGTATTTATTTATTTGTATTATATTGTTATTGTTGTTTTAAAATAAATACTGAAATGTCAATATTCGTTAGTTAGCTAATAATTGACCAAATATGATCACGTGACAAAAGAATATTCATTTATTTGTATTATATTGTTATTGTTGTTTTAAAATAAATTCTGAAATGCGTTAAGTGTTAAATATTTATACAATGTATGAAATCTTTGAAACCATAAGCACGGTATTTATAAAAGACGTATCAAATATTGCCAAATGTTTTACCCAAATTGTTGAACTCTTATGTGATTAAACATACATGATGCAAGAGCAAAATCTGCCTATTGCAGGTCTTAAACTATTAATTAGATATTAATTAACTTATCCAGACCATAATCAACTCTCGATGTCGAGGCTAGCATGAGATTTTTGTTGGATTGTAGTTCGATTTGCTGCAATATTTTACTAGTTTAGTAATGATGACCGAGGCTAAGCGGGACTTTCATTCGCTTAATTCTAAGTTCATACTGGATCAATTTGACTGAAATTTTCAGCAAAGTGCCTTTACATTAGCTAGTTTTTAACTATTGTAGTGAGAACTGCCAACTCGTAATCTAATCCCCTATAGTGTATCTTTAATTACGATAACACTTCACATATCAACACTAAACTATGTAGTTTTCGTGTGAACTGAGTATAAATAAATGTTTTGCTTTGTATACAAGGTAAAATAGGCGATCGGCTATCAGTTTGGTTATATATTGAGATAAGATGGGAATATTATTATGTATCATTACTTAGTTGCCATGGGAAATGCCCACGGCAACATTTTTGTGCGTATTTAAGTAAAAATAATTATTATAGTAGAAAATATATTTTATGCTCATATTATTGTCCCGACTAATTTATGTTATTTCTAAACCTCTCAGTCTCACGTAACAGTAAAGAAATAAATTTTTAAAATCCACATATGTTCATGCGCGTGCTGCAGACTGTTCATGAGGAGAGTAAAATGCGTATGATAAAGACATGTATGCATGTACGTTTAGTTGAAATTACATACTAGATATCGGAGAATTGATTAGAAATCATTTGTAAAAACTCATGTAACGATTATTAGCAATTTGGGGGTTATTAATATTAGCTACTGGTCCTTCTTGGACAGATATCAATTATTGTGACTTTTTCAGCTGAATCATTTTTTTATTAATTAAACAAAACCCAAATAGTAACTGAAATTATTTAGACAAATAAATTTCTTGACATTAAAGTCAACGTTGAATAGATATCGTGTTAAAAATCGCTGCCTCTCACCCTCCCCACCCTATCCCACTCAGACTAGCGTTGGGCACGTTGTTATATCTATTAAACTTTAGCTTTGAACTTTATTCTAAGGCGCTTACTGCGTGCATTGACACATCCCTCCCCCGGTCACTGCTTGTACCCACTTCATACTCCGATCTCAGTTCGTTACTTGTAGGCACGTTCGTACTTTCCAATATATATGGACCTATCACAATGTATGTTTATTATTACTAGTTATTTATATATTTTTCATTTGTTATTATTATATACATATCAGCTGGTTTATATGCTGTCCTTGTAATAATATTGTTATGATATGCATGTAATAAAAGTACCAATATCTATATATATTTTTCTTGTATTGAATGACTGAATGAAGACGATGTGCGGGGGGGGGGAAATTTGCCCGGGCAGCAACCGAGTTACAACTGCCAATGGGTCTTTTACGTGAACACCGAAGTATACATGGGACCTCGGTTTCCATCCCACCAGAACTACTATAGATTATTTCTTTGCTATGACCTTCGTCCTGCATTACTGACAAGGGGAAACCATGGGGAACCTTCTCGGTCATCTGTGATCAAATTCCGGACCTAGCAACCTTAGCAACCCATTTATATTGATACGCTATAATATTGTTTTAAATATCAGAAGACAAAGGAGATTCCAGAGAAGCGAGGGGGCGATACCCTTCAGAAACCCCACAGGGTTACACTCCTGTAAGCTAAGCTTGCGACCACCAATTTTGACTTATAATCGCGAGAACGGACTCGCGACTTGCATAGATGGCCGATATCTGCTCCCCACCCTTTTGGTTAGCACAGTGACGTCTTGGATCCTTCGTTAAGCCACAACCACCACTTCTCTATTCCCAATCCTTGAAATAAGAGTATGGCGTTCATGTGTTTATCATCAGATAATTTTGGCCCGATATTGGACGGTTAATAAGACGTGAGAATGTAAAGCAACATGTACAGTAAGATAAACTGCTGGTCTACATTTTCTTACCTTTTATGTAGCCCTAGCTGATTCGTCGTCAACTTTATATTTACCAGACAATGGCCTACCCACGAGCAATCGGGGTTGTATCAGAACGAAAACAAATCGGGTTTATTTTCAGTTTTCTGAATGATTTCTAAAAAAAAAAAGAACATAATAACCGAGTCTTAATATCCTCCTGATTCTGCTGTTGTGGGGTGTGGCACTGAGATAAGAACTGTCATTGAGTCGCGTGGTGTGGTTTCGATCCCAGACTTGTACGTACAAAATGTTCGATTCTTTTTCGGTCTCCTTTAAATCCAGATTGGGATATGGTGACCGACGACGTACAATAAAACAGAATATTAAGCATCAATTTTGACCGGCATGAACCAGAGTTACGTAATGGGATATGCTAAGAACATAAGGTATTATAAACCCTATCACACACAACAGCAAATAAATAAATAAAAGAAATAAAAATCAAATCAAACAAAAAGAAAAGCAAAACAAATCAACAAAATAATACGGTACAGAACATATTAAAATAATACCAACTGAATAATCTGAATAAAACACCGATTTTGTTTCGTTTTGTCTTTTATATTAGTTCAATATTTCGTTTTACCTGTATTTACTACACTAGGATCGGGACCCAAGTTCACAAAGTATTCTCAAACTTAAGTTAAGAATTTGCTAAAAATTGGTAGTCTTATTTAAACAAAATTATAGCCCTTTTTAAAACTTAAATTTTGTTGTTTTAATGTATCAACTACATCAATAAGTTTTGTGTTTCTGGGTGGAAGATATTTCTTATAAACTGTGATTTAAAATTGAGTAAATTCCCAACTTTTTAAGCCTGAGAATGCTTTGTGAACTTGGAGCCTGGACGAGTTGTTAATCATTGGCATGTTCTGGATAATGTGAGGGATTTGCCAATGAAAATGTCTGTTACGACGACTTCTTGGCGTTCTCTGTAGGTATATATATAAACCCCTAGAAACGCCAACGATGATTGATTAATCAATGTCCGGCGTTATAGGGTCAAAAGTCGGGCGTTTGACCCCTAACGTAAACTCCCCACTAGTAGGCTACTATAACTTGTCAGACCATCATCTGTGTTACGTGAGTGAATAAAAGAGAACGATGGAAGAACTAAACAAATGAAATAAAACCAGCCAATAAAACCAGCAACAACAACAACAAAAAACAAGCATTTATTTATTTTTTTATTACATTTATTTATTTATTTATTTATAATGTCCTTTTAATTTTGCTTCCAAAGTAGGCCTATGCATTAAGCTATTCTTCTATTTTGATAATCAGGACTATCCTGTATTCAAGAACAGGTAACTCTAGATTTGTTTGTTTTTCCGCGTGGTGTTATCTCCCTTAGAAAACATTCCGACAGTACAAAAATGAAATTAGAAGATCTTATCTGTCGTATTTTTTCGGCAGTTAATCGTTTAGCACGCCAAGAATGTTCAGGTAATTATCGTTGTTTAAGTCTTAATCATAGGAAGGTACCATTAATCAGAAATACAGTACCATAGAAGAATAAGCAGCACCGCCTAAGCTACTGTCAATCAATTCATCAAAAGAGTAAAGACTCAGTCTCTCAGACACTAAAAATAAAGAGTCACCCAGTTAGTCAATTTAAACTTTGCCCACTGTATCGCCTGTGAGTAATACCTCTTCCAGGATATAATTTCGTCTGGTTGATCAATAGTGGCTTGATCATAAGCAAATGAAGGATCGGTAGTATTATTTATTTATTATAAATACTATGTACATTGAAAATTCTAGTATTCATGCATGAATTGAGACAACAGATGTTACATATTATTATTATATCATAACATCATCATGTATGTAGTGACTAGTGAATATCAACTCAGTCTCAGTTAACATACTAAATTGTTTACAGTACACATGTCTATGTCTGATAATTGCAATCATGACATAGTAAACATAGATGACACTCACAGTCCCCTAAACTCCCATTTGACAGACAGTTTAAACTCTGTTTATGGCTGTAGACTACCGGTACTTTTTATTTATAATTATTAAAAGTCTATTACCATCCTATGAGACTATAAAAAGCATCCTGGAACATACATGTATGTGTCATTGCCCAAATTACAGTACATTGATTTGTTTTTTTCAAAATTATGTTGTTGTTTTTTTTCAAAATTAGGTTGTTGTTTTTTTTTTCATTTCCTTTTGTGCTAATTATAACAATTGTCATTAAGACTAGGAGGGACATGATCTTTTGTGCAATTTATATCTGGAAATCATGAAGTTGGGGCGGGCTTCTTATTTAGAATATACTGTAATAGCTTTCTGTAATATATTTTGTATAAAAGTAGGGGAGCATAGACAGATATTTAACCTATTTTGCACTTAAAAGTGTGCCTCTAATGAAAAGGTGGGCTCCCAATTAAAACTTCATGCTTCTGTGACATTTATTAACTTATTCACATTTTAAAGAGTAGTGTACAAACAAAATGGACACCGTAAGGTAAGGCTTTTTATGTGAATATTGTGGAGTATTTTTAAATGTTTGGAGATATTTTTTATGACGGGGGCAGATTTTTGCTCTTACATTTAAAGTTTTGAATAAATCCTGAAAGGCGTTCTGTTGCTTTAAATATAATAAAAAGATTCAATTTATAAGTCTGTTTTTTTTTTATAGTAGTACCATTATAATTATAAATGGCTGAAAGTTTAATTGTCATTTTTGTCAGTAAGCAACAGTAAGCGTTGTGGTATGCTTACTGTAAAGTAAGTCAGTTGTTACAATGATAATGCATTCAAATTTAATTATAATTTGCTCTGTCTTAGTTCAGAAACTTAAAAGAACCATTTTGGTTTAAACTTATAAATCGATAATGTCCATGATAATGATATTGTTTTGACAGTTATGACATCAGTTCAGTTGTAATAAGATTTTCAGCATGATGAAATCTATATTTTAATCATTCAGCATTGGCTTTCAATTTTATTTTTGCATTTCAATGTTCAACATATATTCTTACACATTAATATTAAACCTATAAATACAGTTGTACAATTTATATTTTTTTCTCTCAAAATCTATATAATTCAATATACATGTTGGTCTTCCTCAAGACCACAATACAATTTGAAATGGTTAAAGATCATCCTTGACAGCCAAGTTTCCAAATTGATTGGACAGATATGATTGTTACCAAAAAAATTATAGCTTAAGAGATATCTCAAGACAAACCCTTGACACATGAGCCATTATGAATGACACATCACTCTAAATCTAATTTTGAGACACTGTAAGTGGATGTGAATTTTAAGAAGTACGCATTCAGTTTTCAACAATGGTCAACGTTAAAAACTGAATGCGCATGATAATTGATACTGGTCGAAACTCTTATTTTATTTGTTTAGGTTGAATGATTGTAGATATACATTTAGATAAAAAAAATAGCTGGAAGGGAAGGGGGTTGGCATCGATAGCATAATTATGCTCATGGCCCATGGAAACATATCTTTATTAAATGGGAACCATGGTTGCTCAATGAATACATTGGCTCGTTAATTGGAGGTCCTGTGTTCGATCCTGGTAGTGGTCAAGAAAGTTCTTCATGAACTTGTCAGTGGTGCAGAACAAAGGGTCTGGCAAGGAATAACATATAGTCTTATTAAATGGAAGAAATAGACTTTAATGATGATGTACTGTGTTTATTAAAGATAGATTGTACTGTTAAACTAATATTAAGTGCATAAGGACTGTACTGCATACATGCAAATAAAACCAACACAAACTACATGTACACAGACACAATAAACAATAAATATCAAACCAAGTGAATTAATCTGTGGGCCAGCCGTAAGCGTAAGAATGCAACTTCAGATGGCTTTTGTTTGATAATGACAATAGAAATATATGTTATCTAATAATATGATTATTGAATTACCGTACACACAAGCTATCAGGGTATAAAGTACACATAAGCCTTCCGGATATCCTGAAATGTTGATGTCATAGCGATAAGTAGAAAACAAATACAGTAATGATAATTAAAAATTTTATAATTTTTCTATATTATCATTGGATTTTCTTATATTGTTTACATACAATGGAAATATTTTTATTGTACTGAAGAGAATACATGCAGCATGTTTTTGAAAAATCTTATGTTTTTGAAATTTTAAAAACAGATTTAATACTGTCAACACTCCTGTCTGTGTTGTCCTAAATAAACAATAAGTCATTTTAGTTTTCTTCTTAAACACTTTATGGATTTGTACGTTGCTAGGGTGTGTTTTTTTTATTCAAGTTTGATTAAAGATGCATTATGTAAGAGCAGGTCTTTGTTTTGGCCTCAAATGTGGTATAAATTATTATTTAGACGTTTATTCACATGACAAGTCTATCATCAACTCGCAAGAACATTGGATGGATGAGATTAAAACGGATTGAAACACGATTGTCTTTTAATGATTTACTTTAAAAATGGTGAATCAAGGCTGAGTCGTGAATAACTAATACCATTGCGATGACAATAGATAATCTATGTCTTATCTTGTCAAAACTTCAAAGATGGATAACTTTGCTCAGAATAAAGTAATTTGTATAAAATTACATGTATTGTTAGTATTATAGCCAGAACAGTCAGCTCTTTATCTAAATCATACATAATGCATCTTTAAATGAAGTTGTTTTACCAAATAGACGCTTTGCCAGGTATTTTAAGGATGCAAATTTAGGTTATCTTGGAAATTCTGCTTTAGAATTGTTCCTTTGATATATTTAGGAATCATACTTAGATTAAAAGAGTAATGATACAAGTTGGTGAAAATGAAAGTTCTTGTCGTCATTTTAGCAAGGTCAGGCTGGGGCACCACAGAGGACAAATTTAGATATATTTGACTTTGTGTCTGAAAGCACTCCTTTAAAAAGGATTTTGATATGAATCGTATACATGTTGCTAAGCTTGCAGTTATTCAGATTGTTCAAGTTTGTATATCCAATTCTGGTGAGGGTGTGCAGGGGCAACTTGATTGGCCAAATTGGTTTATTATCGATATCTCTCAATTGCATGTTTGATTTGAACTATAGTTTGTAGGTACAGTATGTTGATTGAGTGATGTTTGTTCAGTTTTGTTCAAATAAAGTAGCTTGACCCACATAAATTTTCATTGTTAGAGGGGCAAAATTTTGATATTTTCAACATTTTTTCTTTTCTTTTAGGCTTACAAGAACAAAAATTAGAAGATATGTTGCCCAGGGGATTTTATTCAGACTTGGCTTCTTAATTGGTCAAAGTTGTGCATTTTAGACTTTTCATCAAACACTTCATTAAAATAGCATTATGCAAGAGCAAAATCTGCTTTTTACAAGTCTTTCTTTAAGCCTGAGATGTTATCTAAATAATCAATTAGACATTAACTAACATATCCAGACAATAATAAACTCTTTATGTCAAGGCTAGCCTTCGATGTTGGCAGATTAAAATCGTATATGCCGCTTAATGGCGGTTGATAATTAAATCAATCAAGTGGATAATCGAGACTATGCTGTTTATAATAATGATTTGAGTAATGATGACCGAGACTATGTGAAAATTCTAACGCTTTTTCCTCGGCTAATAGTGAATCAATTTGACTGAAATTTTCAGTAAATTATCTTTACACTATCTAGTTTTTAACTATTATAGTGAGAACTGCCATCTCTTTATCTTATCTCCCATAATGTAACTTTAATAATGTTTGTCAAAGCTTGTATAAATAAATTCATTTGACCCCAAAGTGAAGGGAGATTTAGATATTTTCGGCTTTCTTGTATAACCTTCTAAATTGATTACCAGTACTACCAAAATTGATAGATATGTTGACTTGGTGTTGTCTAGTCAGGTTTTTTTCAAAGGATAGGCTATTGGGCAGAGGCACCTTGTTTGAAAAAATTTATGTAAATTCTCTCTCTACTGAAATTTTGATGCTTACATCATCGTCATTACAAGGACGATTAGGGTTCCTGTGTATCTTTTTTAATTTTGGCTCTATTATAATATAGCTCAGTAACTGAAACCTATATTTATTTTGAGATACTTCACAATCTTGATTAGAAATACATGAAATAATTCAGATACAACATTTTGAAGCTACATGAAGCAAATGTTATTCTTTCAATAAAAGCACAATGATGCTGCTTCTTTCATGTGCAAGATGGATCAAAAATCGAAAAAATGGTGTTAACTACCCGGTATTTTTTACATTTGAGAACTAATGAATTTAGTTCATTTAAATATTTTGAAAGTGTCATTTGTCAATTAGAATATTTGGTTATTATAAATGAACCTCTTAATAATATTAGGATTGTAGTAGTTGTGCTGTTGGCTACCGGTAATTAGAAATTTTATACACTACAAGTATCTGACTGTTGATAACCAATAAAACAAAAAAAGATTGTCTATTCACGTACCTTCCAAAATATTTGTGATGGCACAAGATTGAGTCATCTTGTCTGATCATGCCTTTACTTTTATGCTTTCAGGTTTTCGTGGCATATGTCACTAAACATCAAAGAATGGATAGACATAAAGTATCGTAGTGTAAGAAGGAAATTCAAAGGATAAACAGCAACCAAAATAAGATGATATCGAAGATGATAAAAGAATAATTTATAAATATCTAGATCTCATTAGCTATAAGATTAGACAAAAGGTCAAGTTTCTATTGTTCCAAAATTGTAGAATAGATGTACTTATTGTCATTATTAAGGCCCTAACAATAACAAGATATAAGTATAAGGGTAACCCTAGGAGAAACATTGCCTTTGAGAAGTTTAGAATCCTTAGAAAGCTGCTTACCATATTTGATCCTATTGATGTCTGCAAAAACCATACTTATGTTAAGTTTATGTTGTTGTTTGCTACTGCTCAACTAACATTCATGATCAGTTGAATGTTTTTTTTCGCTGTTTGTTAACTGTCTGTTAAATTTTTTTCTGCCAGAAATATGTTTACATAAATTCTAATCAACATGGCTGAAGCATTGTATGATTCTCCCGTCGCTTTTGATCCTGACAATTTTGATTTTAGCATTGATTTAGTCAGTGCTGCCATATATCATTTAGAGTTTCTCGCTGAAGTTAATAAGACGCCATATTTACAAAGTGACTCTGTGATACGTAATGCCATATATAGATATGAATGTTTGTGGCTTCCCTTTTATGCCAAATTTAATGAAGGTTTGAATCTTGCGGCTCCAATTGACATAGAATGGGTTTGGCATTGTCACATGCTTTGTCCAGGATCTTATGCAAAGGATTGTATGAATATCGTTGGAAAAGTCCTTGATCATCAGTTGACAAATAAAAATAGTCGTGCTGAAAATCTGGAAGATACTCGTGCTTTGTGGGAAGAGGAATATACACAAGAAAAATTTGTGATAACGCAAGAATCTGTGATTGATATACCCGAGATTTATTATTCTAAAATAAGTTATGATATTATCGCAGCTAGTTTAAGACAAAAAGAATTCTATTATCAAGTGTCACTCCCCCATTATAGAGATTTAAAATTCATTACTCATAGTGTTCTACGTTACAAAAAATTCCTATATCTAAAAAAATGTTATCCTGGAATGTTCATAGTGCCATGTTATGATATTGACCTTATATGGCATACACATCAACTTCATCCTGTCATTTATCAGTTTGATACAGAGTGTTTTATTGGTCAGTTGTTTAATCACGATGATTCTGTCAATGACAGAGCTGCAGGTTCTCGACTTAGTCGTGCTGAATACGCCACAAGGAATCTGTGGAAGAAAATGTTTGGAGAAAAATTTTCGCTATTTGGTTCTATGTTTCGAGGAATGTCACCTCATGGTAAACTATACAAACCGTCGGTTGATGATACCTACAAAGTTTCCACGAAAAAGTGTAAAGTTTTGTTGGAATCTGTTGAAATGTCCGGTCTTCCGTATGATACCAAGAACTATAAGTTAAAAATATGGTATAAAACTGGTTATCAAAACTTCAACAAGTCCTTATATGTTAGTGATGTTATAGCGAGAATGAAAGGATCATACGATAAACTGGAATCTGAACAACGTTTGATGAAGAATTTTAGTTTTGATACCAAATATAACAACCACATACATTTCGAACTTTCGAGACAAGAGGGCATGTTTTGTTTCTCTGCACATGAACCATGTGAGGAAGGCCGCTGGAGTTTATTAAAGGTCATTCAAGCTGCTGAACGAGGGCCAATATCAAATGCTAGTGAAGTATCGTTAGGGACAGAAATTAGTGCTAAAGTAAAGGTCAGTTTAACGACACCCGATCCCGGTCCGTGTACATTAAGATTGGATTGTGGTGGATATCAGAATTGTATCATGCCAGAGAATATTGAACAGTTATGGGGACCAATTCCTTTACGCCGTCTTCCTCCAGGGATGGATAACAACTGTTCTGTAGCCTCACACAGGTACTAGTATAGTATTTTTTTTAGCTCTACCCCGTAGTACTTACACCCTGTTACGTGTACATGAACAGCTACGTGACAAAACTCTTATCTTTAATTGTACAATAGTGTATGTGTATATATAGCCCTAAGACCGATGTTTTATTTTCTGTTAATAGTACATGTATAGAGGAGAGCAAGCTGATGTTTCTAATTCTGTTTATATATGATACAGATGTGTACATGTATGTTCTTTATTTTATAGATTATTAAATCATGCCGGAGAAACAGCATACACTTGTCGTATAATACACAGTCTTCCTCTACTTATGTCTGCTGTCCATGTATTCTATCGTGACAAGATGGCTGCTGTTGCACATCTTATAGCATCTGATCAACTGCCTTTACCACAAATGGTAAGCACATTGAATGATAAGATTTGCATTGTAATTGTCTGGTCTCTTAATCTGCATGTACCAGTATCTTCTAATCTACATGATTTAAGTAATTGGGGATGCAGAATTTAAATGGCAAGTTCGGGTTTGGAATTTCATGACTTTTTACACCACATGTATCTGACTCTCCTCAAGACACAAACAAACATTATCAGCAGCAATGACAGCAGCTGGTGCCCAACTTATTCGGCAGTCTCCATGGCTGATCTATTCAAGGATTTTAATCTGCTAGTGCTGAAGCCGTGTCTGGAATTTCTTTTGAACAGAAAGAATGGAGGATACATTTCGAGGATTGTTTCTAACTTTATAGTTTTCTGTAAATATTATATGGATGTCTAATAGGTCCCTCCATGATATTATCTCACGGACAAATCTCACAGAATAACCCTCATTTTAAGGAACTGGACTGTCACTATAGCCAATTCTGGGTTTGAGTCAATTATTTTTCAAACCCTGTTCCCACTTTCCAGAGCTGAGAAGTAATGTCAGTCAGAAAGGACATTGTTTTTTTCATGGCTCAATTCCACATAAGTACATGTATTTGCACAGAAATGATGAATTCAAAATTTTGGCAATCTGTGTATATACAGCATCCTCTGCAAACATGTTACATAACTACCTACATGCATCTCTATTTGTCTTCTAATTAATGCAACAAATCTACTAATTGATGCAGATTTCATGTCATTCTAGATAAGAATTCTGGTTTTCAGAATTTTAAAAGCTTATTCCCCAGTATACAGTACATGTATAATTAATCACTTGCCAAAGATATAGTAGTAGATAATATGATAAGAAAAAATGGCATCTTGGGTCAGGTATTTCAATCTATGCATGTTGAAAGATACACATAATCTGACAATTGATGGATTGTGGCTGGTTTTAAGATAGATTGGTGCATGCCTTGATAATTTCACTGTGTTACTGCAGGCAATCTTCCAAAGTTTCAAAAGACTTATATTTCAGCAATTCTTATTTATTTACAAGAAAAACAGATTTTCGTGAAACTGTTTTTCAAGACAAGAGGTAAAATCCGAACAAATAAATATCTCTTGAGTTTTTATCTTTACATGTACGTGGTAGATCAATTCAGAATATTAAATTTGATAGAAAATGATGATGTTCTTTACTAAAGATTCTAAAGTCGCATAAACTTATTATTAGTCTCAATGCCAATGGACATAGGCCTATGTACATGTACCAGTAGATACAATTTCAAAAGAAAATTAACAGTTGTTAGTCAATGACACCTATGCCTATTATTTGAAGAATTGAAGATAATGGGAAATTAAGAAGGGACCAGATACTAATATCGGCTAGGCTATGTATACCAAACTGATCCCACAGTGAATATTCGCTTGGCCGCTACAATCACTGATAAGCATGACATCGACGAGGCTTAATGAGTACGGCATATTAACTTTTTTACTCCGACAAATTCAATTCTCAAATATTTTTTTGAGGTAAAAGAAAAATAAATAAAGACATTTGAAGTATTAGTAGTTAAAAAATATTTCCTATTTAGTGTAAATGGGTATTAAAATGAGTAAAATGCATCATTTTGCCCGAAGCAGTTAGGTGTTATGTAAACATTGCACGAGCCGTTGAACCAATCACTGACGCCGCGTGCAGTCAACGCACTTGTTGTGGAGTGTCATCTGTTACAGAGTTAATTCGTAAGTTGTTCTCTCTGTGAAACAGATTGTATGTACATGTATACATGTAGTTGTGTTTAGTACAGAGTCCTGTTATTATACACTTTTGGGTGTATTTCTTGTAGATTCTTCTTCACATGCATTGGTAATCATGAATGAGACTAGATCATGAATGAGACTTGATCAGAAGGCTTGATCACACTTTAACTGTGTACATCTTATCAGTGTTTTAAAACTTGCCTCAGGAACATGGGTTTTGTCTGGTACATGACATTTTACAGTTACCTTTGTTAAAATGAGTTTAAAATTAATGTATTCTATTATGATTTTTGTTTACTTTAGGTTGATAATGCTGAGAAATGTATTACACTTAATCCAAAGATTGGAGAACGAGCTCTGCTTATTAAAAACCATAGTGGTGATTGGGGTGTTGTAATTGGTCGTTGGGCAGGTGTGAGAAAAGGAGTCAAGCCAATAAGACGTATGTTATTATATAAGATATATTTTATAAACAATAATTTGATTTTCACAAGGTACCATTCTGTGAAATGAAATTATTCTTTATTACTACTTTATGAAAACTAAACATTCCAATTGTCACACAATAAAGTATCATAATTTTTCATCTATAGAACTGTGTCCTTTGTATATCCAGTACAATAACTAAATGCAGCTGACAAAGTTGTCTTTGGATTGCTTTATCAAAAGGTTGATTTAGCTATAATTACATTCCCTTTTGTGTGATCCATTTAAGACTGATACAGACTACTTCTATTTCTCCTAAAGATTCATATTACACAGGGCTGAACCAATTAATTTTGCTAACATTGTTTTCTGACAGTATTAGCCTGCTGAATCCCAATTACCTCCCTTTACTCAAATGATAGATAATGGGGGTGCTCGATTCACAGTTCCGGAATTGAATTCCAAAACTGGTGTCAATCGAGTGAAAAGGAGAATTTCGGAGTACAACGCATGTGTCGACTGTACAATAAATATCTCAACCAATCATGACAGCTGAAACATATTTTTTACCTAGGAATACGTCACGATTCTACTCACTCCACCTCAGCTGTCGGGACTGGCAGAACTGTGACAGGACAGAATTCCGCGTCACTCGATTGTAATTCTGTCGATTCGGGACGTTCTGGACTGTGAATCGAGCATCCCAAATGTGTGCAAAGCCTGTTTATTTTCAGAATTGTTATTTAGTCATGTGGACAATTACTGAGGTTTTCATGGTTATTAATTAATATTTTATTATTTTGAAGCTACTAAAACTAGTCCTGGTAGAAGAGGTATTCCACCGAGTCCTGGTTATTTAGACATTAGTTTCTACAAGATTAATAACAAACGATGGCTTGAAATGTCTTTACAAGATGCCTATACTTCTGGTAATTTTAAATTCAAGATTGACGCTTCTATTGTCGAATTAGATCAGGGAATGATAGAAATAGATACCAAAAGAAATGAGGTGAGTAAGAACATCAGTGGCTATACACACCACTTTTAAAACAGCATTCCCTTCATTATCTAGGTAAAAACTATTAATTTTATGTCTTGATTTGTTCTAGCGCATGATAGTTCTGTCTTTCTTCAGATTTTCGTCCGTAGATAAAGCCAAGGTATTGAAATTTTAATTTGAAATGTAAACTATGATGCTACATCATATGAATGTAACACCATAGCACGAAACAATCGTGTTAGGAGGCCAGATTCAGGTGTAACACTTACAATGTGATATGTTAAATAATGGAGTCTTTCATGTTTTCAATTATATTTTACAGGTTGCAGAGAACTTAGCCTTAGCTTTTTGTGTTTCTTTACTTCATGTTTTATGTCAACCACGACCAGAAGCCTGGGAACCCGGTCAACCCATGAAAAGTGAGGAGAAACAATACCCAGGTAGAAGATTTCAAGTACCATCAGAACAGTTAACACTTATTGTTGCTGCTGGTTTTTTAATTGCTACGCCTTGTGGTTATTTCATCCGTAAAGCCAAAGAGAATCGTAGTCTCCATGGAGTCACAAAAGAAGAAGAACCAAGAGTTTGGGTTCCTGATACATCAGAGACTGGAATGTGGGGAGCTAGTGCCTCAAATAATCCTACAATGTTTGGCCAAAACAATGACATTGAAGATTTGGGTATCATGAATGCTGCAGTAGAAGCGGATAATGTTTTTGGTAAAAAAGAACAAAGTATAAGCAGTGATGATTCTGATGATGAAAGTTTGTCCAATGAAGTGCATGAGGATATGGTTGAGGTTGATTATCATGCATCAGCTCACGATCATGATGATAGCATCATTCTAGGTCAGGAAGAAGACGAGGATGATGATGAAGAGAATATTGATGAAATAGAAGCTGCTTTACCAGATGAAGCTGCTGGTGATAACCTTGAAGAGGAACAACCTGAAGAAGGTACTAATGACTTTGATCATGTGGATGATGATCCTGTAGAGGATAATGATGTAGATCTTGGTTATGGCGTTGATGCTGATGAAGATGTGGAAGAGAACGAAGCTGCTGAATTTGATAATGTTTTAGGAACTGCTTCAGAAGATTATGGTTATGGAGCAAGTTTTGGTGATGACCCAGAAGCAGGGGAAGATGATATTAATTTTGCTGATACAGATGATTTAGGCTATGGTGGTCAAGTTTTTGGTGATAATGAGCATAATGATATTGAGGATGGATTTGGTGCTAATATTGATGAACCCGTTGGTGGAATGTTTGGTGATTCTGGTGATTTTAGTACTAACTATGCAGAAGATGATTATGAAACTTGGGGTTATGGAGCAGAAACTGAAACAGGAAACTATGAGGATTACGATATTGGAGAGAATTATACTGAAAGTACCAATGTTGATCATTTTGGTCATTCCACTGAAGTGGATGCTATTGCAGGAACATCAAATGACAATTATGACCACGGGGGTTTCAGTAATGCTGACAATGGGGATGGGGCTTTCAACACTCATGTCGATGATTTTGGGGATTATACTGGCGGTAGTAGATACTCTGGGGATGGGTTTGGCGGGAATGATGGCGATTTTAGTGGTGGGGATGGGGGATACAGTGGTGGTTCAGGTGGAGATGGAGGATACAGTGGGGGAGATATAGGATACAGTGGTGGAGATGGAGGTGGGGGAGGGGGCTTTAGTGATTCCGGGGGTGGTGGTGGGGATGGGGGAGGTGGAGCTAGTTGTGGGGGATGTGGGGGATAATAGATATGTTTTTTAACTCAAGAGCTTATTGTGATAGGGTAGATGTATGCTTGTGGTTTGATATATTTGTAGAACATGGCCAACCATTGTGTGTTCAAACTTGACAAGTGAGTCAGCATTATGGACTGAAAGAGACTTTATTGTATGATTATTTGATGAAATAGTTAGACTACGTTATATTATTATCAAAAGTGATATGAGATGCCTTAATTATACACAAGGATCATATTAGTTGTGTGAAATTTATTGAATTATACATTTATTTAAATATTATCAAAGATGAGATCGCCATCTGTAATGTTATAACAACTTTGTTATATGTTTTATATTTTTTAATCAAACTTAAAACACATTTTTATTGCACATTTCTTCAACCAAATTGTTAATGCAATGTAATTAGATATTTTAAATCAGCATACTGTTGTGAAGTTGATTATGCTTACAATGTAAACCATGAATGCTGGCCTTGTTTTCTATTTTCTGTATAATTTATTATTATGTGAAAGTAAAAGAACACTCCTGTTTAACAATGAGAAGGTAAAATGATAGACGTTTTATGAATTTAAAGTACTGTATATTATCTATCTCTCCAATCTATACTACTTCGGTATAACTCGGATAAAAATACCAATAATCAAAATTTCAAAACTTTGTAACTGGTGCTCTATTGATGCACATATGGCGTTACAGGGAATTATCGTATTTAAGCCCTGGGCTTAATTTCAAATTTGACTAGGTCAGTGATATACCATTTCTTCAAAAAGTATAATGTACACAAATTCGATGTGACTCCATCAATGCCAACACGAGGTTTGAAAATTTAAAAGGGAGACCACTCTTCAATAAATTTTAGATTCGAAATTTACACTCGTTATTGAGCCCATGGCTTAAATACGAGAATTCCCGGTACATGGTCGTAGTGTTATCTAAATCAATACTTATAATTAAGTATAAAAGAGCTGGCATCCCATCTAATGTACTAAATGTTCTTGCATGCATGTATGAATAAAAATATCTTTGAAATATGAGGAAGAACACTTTGATGCAGATTTATTAATCCAATACCTTGGGATTGGGCATCAATTAAGAAAATGTTTAATAATTAGAACTCAGAACACTACAGACCTCTCGGCCATAGAACACAAATCTTTTGAGGATATATTAGTAGCTGAATATAAACTTCTTTATAATAAAAACAAACTGAAAGCACATTTATTTATAGAGGTGCTTTGACAATTCTTTTGACTTCTCCAGATATATAAAATAAGTAATGAATATAGAAGTTTGAATTCAATACTTTGTTTTTATTATACAATCTATTATGGAAGTGAAATGAAATTTACATTTGTTGTCAAATGACCTGATACATGTACATTGATTGATATCTCCTTATATCTAACGAAAAATTAAAGAATACAGACAATTATTGTCATTTTTTTTTACGCTATTTTGATAATACTGTTTTTGGAGATTTATCAGCTTCATTGATTATTGATTTTAGATCCTCAATAAGATCTTTTCTGTAAGATATTACTATTATTGTTTTTTTTAAATATTTTATTAACTTACCTTAAGATTTTTATTAACCTTTGCCAAAAATTGATATTGCTTAGTTACTATTATGTGTAAAATGAAATTTTCTATGCAGTATAATTGTTATGTATATTAATTCTGTAGAAAAATGTATATATTTGCTTTAGTTCTTTTATTCAGTGGTATAAGACTCACCCTGATATGGTATCACTTATCATCAACTGTATAAATGTACATTTCCTAATGTAACTGAAATATAATCATGAGAACACCCTCGAAAAATTGTGTATTTATAGTACTGTTAACACGACTGATCCTTCCAAAATATTACCTTTATTTTGGTTTTCATACGCCCACATTGAAATTAAACTATATATCTGCGCTCCACAGGCTAAAGTTATCAACTGATTGACTTGAAATTTAAGTTCTTAAGATAAAGGCTAAATTTATCAGTTGAAATCTACACACAGTGTTTATGGTCTGAGAAGATTTCTGATAACTCAAACAACTAAAGCTATCATCTGATTTCTGGTATAATTTTTATTTTATAAATCTTAGCACTCGACTTATAGCCAATCAATTTATAATTATATCTGATAATTAGTTCATGGGTTGTTACTCTTGATCAGTTTATAAAAGAATGAATATGTTTCAACCTCCTTTATGGGCTGATCGGATGATTTAGCTTCTGTGGGCGCATGTATTGAATGTCATCTTTATTGATACATATTTTTACTGTATTAGTGAAAAATTGTAAATTTAGTGTTAAAATATATAACTCAACACATCTTTCCATGATGCAGTCAAATTCTCTTTTAGGATTACTGCAAATAAAATGTTTTTATAGGGTGGTCTAACTCACATGTAAAAACTACTGATGCTTCTTCAAAAGTCCATTATTGCTTGTCATTCCTGCACGCAAAATTCCCAGACTTGTTGTGTAAAATAGTATATTTTTGTAATTGTTTGAGTTTATTTTGATAAAGTGTATAAACAATGCTTCATGAACTAGCCTCCATTTTCAATCGGACTATATCAAATGCTAAATTCTGTATTTGCTAGTTAATGCAGTATTTGTTTTGGTTTAATGATGACTTGTTCCTGTAGCATATTTTTGACTTAAAACTTTTTGAATTTTGTTCAAATTAGATCTATAGAGTATTGTAAACATTTAATATTTTCAATATGTCTACCAAGAAGATTAAAGTTTGTTTTTGCTCTAAAGTATTATGGAATATATAGATATGTTTTGAATTAAAAATGGAGGCTTAAGTTATATCATTTAGTGTTTGAAAATCTTTTATAATTTGTTACATCTTGAATTTGCTCAGACTGTTTTTCTTTTAAACTTTAATTTGTTGATTTAATTTAGTTTGCTCAGAATTACCTATGTCTAATTGGTTAAACATTTATGATATGTTATGTTACATGTTTTAAGTTGTGGCATGTTGAAATTCTGTTCAGTTTAAAGAGGAAAAACAAAATTATTTTCGCTCCGCCATGATTCGACCATACATTTATATTTGGGTTGATCAAATCGTATTGCATGTAAAATTTGAGACAGAAATGCCAATCCATCAATGAAATATAGACATACAAGCTAGTCATACATATTCTAGCCAGTAGTGAAAAGTGCTTTGATCTAAGTCAACCAGTTGTGGAGTTATTTTAAAAATGATTTTACAATTTATTTGAAATTAATTACATTTATTTTCTTATTAAACCTCTGCCTCTTTAACATTTCTAATAACCTGCACACTGTTAATGGTTATGGTTCATAATGTGATTAGATTATCTTTTAATAAGGAAATCTATCATTATTAAAAATTTGTCATATCTTTTGATATCAATCTAAGTAATATTTACGTATTTTTAAACATTTTATTTCTTGAATGATTTGTTGTTATAATTACCATAATATTATACTGAAATTCAATCACATATAGAAATCTAAATTAATTCTGAAGATTGGAAACGTTTTACTAAATTAATTTTAATTTATCTTAAGTGCAAATATGAGGAATGATTACATAGAAATTTATTTATTGTGGTGATTGGGATATATATTATTTTATAGTTTTCAATATATATTTATATATTTTTTTATAACAATAATCAAATAACGTATATTATTTATATTTATTACACAAGCATATCAGTACACATGTTGATAAAAAGGACAAATATTTGAATATTACAACAATTTATACACATAAATAGATTTAATATAAAAAATGATATGGAAAAATGGTGACTATAGTCATGAGCCTCTAAATTAATGGTTTTGTACATGCCAGTAACATAGCTTCCAGGTATGGGATATAGTTTAAGAATTTGGGTAAAATAAACGCCCTAAAAGCACCCGAAAATGTCTTTGACTAGCCAAAATCAGGGTTAGATTAGCTAAAAAAAAATTGGTTCTCCAAATTCTATGTAAGAAAGACATCCATCTGTCTTCATAGTGGCACCTTTTGAAAAGAGAGGGTGTCGAGGGGGCTCAGTAAGTTACTGTCTCTCCAACCAAGTCTCGAGTTTGACACTAGTGTTGGTTTCAAAAGTTCCTCAGGATTTTCTGATGCAGTGTCCCTTTTTTCAGTTGTACAGGCAAAGACAGAGAGTCTAGTCATTTGGATGGGATGCAAAGTTGAGGTGATGTGTACACATTGGTGTGCACGTAAAAGAACCCTCGACAAGGGTAGGCCATAACCCCTCTTCGCACACTGCATGTCTTACGCCTGTCTTCATTAGCCCAGTAGCTGCAGAAAAGTAGGACAATAACCGAGTTCAGATTTATCTGAAATTTCTTGCTTATTTAGACAAGACCCACATTTAAATAACTTCAGTGTGAGATTTTATTTGGTCTGCAGTGTAGCACCTTTTATCATGTGCTAGCTAGTCAGAACCAGGTTATGTCACTGGTATGTACATCTTACTTGTATCTCCTTTGTACTGTTAAAGGTGAAATTTTTAAAATATTTTTATGACCAGCAGTAAACCAATTGTCAAGAATTTATGTGCAGTTTATACCATTTGTTTTTATTTCAATTTTGCCACAATTTGTTAATGCTTTTTTTTTTCAATTTATTTTTTGCAAGTGCATATATTTAATGTGTAATATGACCTGTACATCATAGATTTAAAGATGTTTATGCGACATCGACCTGTATATGTACATGTTTTTGGTCAAAACCTTTTTTTTTTAAATATCTATAACTGTTTACAATTATGCATAATTTTGAATAAAATATATTTTAAACTTTTTCTGGAAGCTTCTCTGAACAGCAAAAAAAAATTTTATGTGGAGTAAAGTTGTATAATTGAACGGTCTGAATTGACACAATGATCTCCTGTCCCAATTACCTCATGGACATGGGCAATGGGGTGGTACGATAGTATTAGCAGAGACAAGAAAACACATTTTCATCTTTCAAGGAGAGTATGATGAGCAGTGGAAAGAAACCGTTAGACAGGGGACGCTACTCTTTGTTGTGTACAACTGGAGAATTCAAATCACGCCAGTGGAGTCAATGACAGACCTTATGATACAATATACATGCACTAACCATTCGACCACCCCCTCCCCTCTGCTTACTTATAATCAAAAGGATAAACAGTGTACTTTCATTTACATGTACAGTAAACTGACATTCCAGACATTAATATCTGTACTGTAACCAGGTCTGGAAACAACTTGACAAAATATAAGTCTCTACTGAACTGGTTATGTATGACATTTTCACCAGAGGGATTGTGCCTGAAAAGCTTGAAATTACTTCAGGCCATGTCTAGACAATCATGAAAATAAATCAAACAAAAAAACAACAAACTTTTGCTAGCAAGATTTTTAACCACAAAATGCATTTATAATAGAACAATTAACATCAAATGCATATGTTACATTTTGTCATTATTTCTTAAATTCTGTTACAAATTATTTTTCTGTAATTATATCTCAAAATGAAAATGATTATAATTGAGTACAAATTGTATGGGTGTGGTTATATGTTGCTTTAAGCACTTTCTGGCTATTTTTTCTACCAAAATATAATCTTATTCTTGAACAGTTAAAACATCATTAATAAATCATCAAGCACTATTGTTTATATTCTCAAAGTCCAATGGTATAAGATCTTCCTTTAGGATTATGGATAGGAATAGGGTACGGGCTTCTAACTCCCCATTCATACCAAACATTCTTGTCTGTACATCTTCTCCAAATATCCATAACCAATTTATTGCCTTCCTTGATGTACATCGGTGTCTTTATAGGAAACAATATTGGGAACCAGCTGAACATACCTGGTGAATGAGTAGATGGTAATATGCTAAGGGTGACATTTTTGTAGAGGATTGTGTCGAAATATCCAGCAAAACCATGTAAAACACAACCCATATCAATATTGAACTCCAAACTTATATAACGATTATTGTCTATAACTTCATCTCGATTTGGATGAACAAAGGTAAAAACAGGTTTGGGTTGTGACAATATATGACAGTTGTGCAATCTCACAACATATGGCATCTCAAAAGAACTGTCTGATATTTTTTCTTTCTCTTTGGCCATTCTGACTTCATTGTGGAGCTTAGATGATTGTAATGGTGCAAGGTAGGAAGTGTATTTACAAGGAATACTAATACCATCATCTTTTAGAAACCTTTGAGCACCATCTAAACACTCTGGTGACAGTTCATTATCTCCAAAGGACCCTAATAACTCACTTATCAAAATATCTGCCTTTTCTGGTGCTTCCCAATGCCTCATATCAATGGATACAACTTCAACCGTATCTCCCCACATTTCATCTTTTAGATTCTCTAACGTGACTATAGCATTTGGGTTTTTCTCAACAGCGTAAAGCTTTGTAATTTCTCTGTCGGCCTCCTGAGCGGCTGCCAGTGCTGCTCTAACAAGTGGTCCTCTCCCAGCACCAACTACCATCAATACCAATTTCTTTGTGTTTTTCTCCGCTTCAGGAACCTTGTCTAATATTGCATAGTACACTGCCTTCTGATACTGGGAGTATTTCACTGGATCTCGTTCAAATATTTCATATGTTTGAGACTCTAAGTTATCCATCAGAGGTTGCAGAGGTGATTGTAGGTAATCTTCATAGCCTTTAGCGAACTGACCTACTTGATCTGGCTGTGGTTGCGTCTGCCACAAATGATCTAAGTATTGTTGGTAAGACCTTAATCCTTTATCTGCATGTCGATCACTGCCTGTTAGTATCAGTTGAATATCTAGCTTGAATAACTGGCGTAAATACATTTGATGTTGTTTAGGGAGTACTGGGTAACCTTTCTTATTGGTGATAAAAACACTTGTTGAGATCAGCACAACTTTCACTGGTTCTGACAACCACCTGTCTAAGACAATCTCTGATGGTAAATCTGCTGTCAATTCCAAAGCGACACCTAACCTCTTGTTGGAATCACATAAAGTACGAAACGTATTCCACCATTCCCATGTACTCTCTGGCTCACCACCATCTTCATTAATTACTTCGACATCAATGTCAAGAACTCTATCCAACTGATCCTTTCCACTCGTCATTGGCACATGGATCCAAAAATGCTGTTGAAAATAAGACGATATAAGATGATCGTTTAAACATCGGGCCATGTTGACAATATTGGAATTCTTAAGCGTGAGCAACACCGATGGCATACTCAGATGTGCTGCAAACATCAACTCCTGTTTAAAGGCAGCTTCAGAATTTTTTCGAATTATTTCATGCTCCGAATCGACTTGAAGCCACGGGGATATCTTTCCTACTACAAGTGATGTCCAATCTTGACTAGACAGGGACATGTCAGATCTAGTTAAGGCTCCACTTCGTTTTTTCGCTGGACCAACGATAAACTCTCTTCTAAAACGTGGGTTTACAATTGGAAGACAAATGAAGTCAAATCCAGACTTACATGCTGTGTCCAAGGCTGAATTTATATCAGGAACACAGTGAAAATCACGACCACATGACAGACGAGAAGACATTCTGCGCATCTTGCTTTTAAACCAAAAAAAATCTGGGTAATAATGGTAGTTATCTTTGGATACAGATAGAGAATTCAACCATAGATCTATGATTCAACTAACCAAAGCTTTCATCCATCTACCGTCTCAGATGGTAGGTTTCTCTACTTTTAGGAATGTTCGGATCTTAATCCTGAAACGAAATAATCAATTAATAAGCACGTCATCGACGCACACCGCCGTTTGAACTTTCGTTAATAATTACATGTAATTTATACTATATTCCCCCATACAAAAGAATCCCATAATTGTTTTTCTAAAATCAAATCTATATAATTTCGGTGAATTTTTATAACCCTTCTATCCCACCATTCTTGGTTAGATCTAAATGCCAAGGTCATCTGCAGATTTCGTCAAGGTCACGTGCAGAACACTTAACCCTAACCCTCGGCAACAATCATGTGCCATAACCCTGTTTATATTTTGCGACCATGACGAAATCTGGAGGTGGCCTTAATATTTAGATCTGACCCACTCTTTGCATGCCCTTTTGCATCCATGCCAGAAATAAAAAAAATATATCTCCATATATATAAATAAAAAAAGAACTGCTTGAATTTGTATTTAAATATCCGCCAATATATTGGTTTCTGATGATGTATCATGATTATTGTTCGGTTAAATGTGTGAAGACGATATACGGGTATTATTAGATATTATTCCCGGGTATAATGTCGTATTTAATGGGTTGTTATTCAATGTGTAAAAATCTCTCCGTCGATACGTATTTGATAGAATCATCACTTGTCAGTCGACCTTATGTAAATCGATTCTGTTTATTTCTCTAGTAATTTGTAGATTTGGTATTACTGCCTGGATTTTCCTCTTAAAAATGTACAATTCATTTTAATTTTTATTTTAAAGACAGAAATAGACTTGACAATCGAGAAGGTAGTCGGTCTTAAAGAACTGTGGGATATGATTTCCTGTCGATTGAACTCGAGCCAAAGTTGTTAAAAGTTTTGTTTGGTTTTTTTTTGTTTTACTTATTGGTAAGTTATTTCTCATGGGTGTATAATGACGTGATCGCTCATATGCGACTAAATTATGGATTATAGCGCCGAGGTATTTCTTTTAAAATAAGCTTTATTTATTCCTTATCGTGTTGTGCTAAAATGCATTGCGGAAGTTCCAAGATAGACCCAGAGTAGTAGTAGTTAATTAAGTTGCAACTACCCACCTACAAATATTTTCACATCTGCTTTATTTACTTTATTAATAATTTGCTAGATCTGGATAACAGTTATGACATCTACAACAATAATCCACTTTTGATGTAAAAATGAGGTTTTAACTGAACTTTAGAAACCACAGCCTACAGGCACCTAACCAACCGTTGATATTTTCTTGTCAAGATAGGTCTACATGTATGTCAGTCTATTATAATAGGCTTGTCTTCGGCTGAGAAGACCTATAAACCTCTTAATCTCTGAATGACTATCTACATTAGCAGCCAGTAAACATTTCATTTCATGTAGGCATTTAAATTTCATTAAGAACTGTTGTTATCACCATTTGTTTTCACTTGTTTTTTTAATTGAAAATCAGAATATTCCAGTTCTAATCACTTTTCATAACTGTACATGCACGTAAATTCCTTCAAAACATACATGTCAACAAAAGGTTAATGTTTGTTTACGATTATTATGAAGGTTGAGTAATGATGACATGTATCTTAGTCATTCACAAAGCAAAAATCAATAAAGTATTGAATATTTATTGTTAGTCATACCCATCATACATCTACAGTATCTGCGTCTTGTTTTTCCCGTCTTTCCAGTCAAGAGAAGAAAAGTAGGATGTTGAACAGATTTCATTTCTTATTTCTTTCAGATAAATGGTAGGAATATCCTAAAGTAATTCTTCTAATAATACTATTTACATTTTTATATCTATTTAATGATTTCATAATTGGTATAAACCACATTTATGTAAATAAAATTTTGAATATGGTTATAGGAAAATTTTAGAAATTATATATATTGTGGAGTTCTAACGGTTTCTGGTGTATCTGGGGACAATTCCTTTAGTCAAATTTCAGAAGACATTCTACAATGTAAGCATTCTGTTATGCTTTTAATACTTATTCCTAATGAACCATTTTAATTTCTAAATCAATATCTTATCGTTATGGAGTTTAATTTCGTATAAATACAATAGGCTGATAGGCATACTGAATATTTGTATTAAACATACATTATGGGAGAGCAAAAACTGACTTTTGTCGGTCTTCCTTTGAGCTTCAGATGTCATAGAAATTATAAATTAGATCTTTATTTAAACAACAAGCCCAAAATGAACACTGTAGACCCACGGATGGCTTGGATTGGGCTCGATTTAAAACAGGATTTCGTCGACTGATTTAATCACTATGGCGTTGTGGGTGGGGTTTCTGCGTGACGTTGACGTCATCATACTTCCGGAAATTATTCATAAAAGACAGTGATGACCGAGGCTATACACAAGCTTCAGTAGATACCGTTTAAACATTACTTGATGATCGAGACTATGTAGGTGGAGTTAACGCCTGTCAATCAAAAGGGTGTCGATGATTTTAACCCCCATATCTAGTAAAAAATTATAGTGGTAACAACTTTGTTCAGGATAAAGTTATTTGACTGAAATTTTCAATATATTCTTGTTTCAACATCTATTTTTGAACTTTTATAGCAAGAATGGCTAACTCCTTGTCAAAATCTCCCATAATGTATCTTTAACTATATTATTATTTCTTCAGTCTAATCACTTTTGACTAGTCTACATGTAGATGCATAATTTCTTGTGGCCAGACTAGAGGTTTACATGTTATTTTGGACTTAGTGACTTGAGACTCAAAACCTTTCAGACTCGTACAGGTGACATTTCGGACTCGGACAGGTGACATTTCGGACTCAAGTAGGTGAATTGAAAGGAAAGGTTGAAATACAACAGTCAAATCAATATTATAGCCAAAAACAAGTTTGTAAAAATAACGTGGATAAAATTTACCACTTGCCATCAAGTACAGTAAGTGGAGTCTTGGATTTATACCGAAGATGTAGACCTGTTAAGGAACGGCAAGATTTTCAATGTTGACTGTCTATGGAAAGAATGCTTTATTTTTTTATATCTGTAAAAAGTTGCTGATGAATGTCTTATAGATAGACAAATTCAAAACAGAAAAAGAAAATATTAACATAAACATGTGGTTATTAAAAGACTTCATCAAATGATAAAATATTAGTTGCACTTCCGGTTCTGGTTCTTTATCATCGTTTCCCATAAAAGTAATATATTTTTTAAAGTAAGTCTGAAGCGTCGCCAGACTGAGTCCGAAAGGTTGTTTGTGTTGAGTGTGATCAGACTGAGTCCCAAAGGTTGTTTGTGTCGAGTCTGAAATGCCGTGGGACCGAAGTGTCATGCTACCGGTTAGAGATATATAGTTTTGCAATTAAATTCATATGTAGATCTTAAATAAACATCAGGCTATCCTATGATGCTATACATGTAGCGTATTATACTTTTCAAAGTTTCCATTTTCTGTAACTTTAAATTTTACTTTCTAAATTCTATTACAAACAAGTGATTTATTCTCGTTAATTAAAATTGCAGATTGTTAATGCTATGATATAGATATTTACATTCAGTTTCTGTAGCTGAGAAAACTTATGCCAAGCACATGTAGTTGTTGAATAACTGTATAACCTTTCCTATGTGAACTTCCTAATAAATGATTAATGTCCGTATTATACAATTTTAAAGATCAGGGTTATAGTCCTTTAAGATTTGATATTCTAATTATAATACATGTATAACCGTTCGAAAATATATCCAAACTACAAGAACTAGAGCAGATTTTTATTTGCTTAAAACAATTAAACTTCATATAATTATTGTTATATATTTCTCTGTTGTGTCTTTTCTATTGAAAATTTAAAAATACACCCTTATTCATATACAATATTGATAATGAACATACATACGGTATATAAGTGTTGGCGATCTATATTTTTTGCTTCCAAACCAATATTCAATTTTCTCTATTTTTGGATCTGTGTATTTTCAAAGAATAAAAATTTTGAAAATCAAATACCTGTTATATCTTGGTGTATTGTTTCACTACATAATATACATGTAACAAAACATGTGTCTAGGCTAGATTGATTGCTTGATGCTTTATGAAAAGATAAAGACAAAATTTTATTGTAGTGAAATGTCCATTAAGGACAACATAAATAACAATCAATTACAATGTGACAAATTACATAGATAGGTTATATAGCCCAGATATACTAACAGTAACAGGACACATAATACAAGTATGTAAAAAAGGAGGATACATTGTACTTGTAAAGAAACAAAAATGAATATCACAATGTTATATGTATATTTTGTTAAACAATGAAGTTGGCTGATTTTATAGAATGAATGTGCAAAGAATTAACCTTGAATCTATATTTTTCATGTTGATAGGTTTGTATTACAATTAATGAATAAATGGCCTAGTTTTAATTATTGAAAGACAAGTAGCCTTATTACTCTTGAGATGTTATCTCATTGCCACTCTGTTTGAAGAGATGCAACCTAGGGTGTTAGTACATGTATTTAGAATTTTATATCCTGTATCTATTGATAATTCCTGCTCAAGTAACTTCCTCAATACACGTGTTATTATTACTGTTATGAAGATAGTGAAACATTATTGTGGGTATTATACTGTGAGCTTATTGTAATACTTAAACACAATGAGTGAATGTAACAGTATATGAGTATGTTTATTGTGTCTTTTTATGGGATAAGTTCATATAGGTGTCAAGTAATGATCATTATTACCAAATACATTTCTGTAGGCATGTTCCTGGTTAAAAATAGTATCATATTAATTATGAGCGTGCCAATAAAAGCTTTAACCATTTGGATTGTGTAACAATTATTCAATAACTTTCATAGAATGTGTAAATAAATGTATAGGCCTGGCAAAGCA
The DNA here is from genome assembly GCA_963678685.1 of Patella ulyssiponensis. Taxonomy (NCBI): domain Eukaryota; kingdom Metazoa; phylum Mollusca; class Gastropoda; family Patellidae; genus Patella; species Patella ulyssiponensis. The sequence goes on from OY783232.1 coordinate 20,347,037, forward strand.
ATGTTTCCCCTCTGTGTGTTTTGGGGAATCTCTGTGGCAGTAAGGTTACTTGTCTGTAGCTTTGCAGAAACGTTTATAGCTAAAACAAAGAAAAACACTTTGTTTCTAGATGTATTTGCTGTGATAGCTCAGGAAAGTGTTGGATGAGTTTTTAGATCTTGTTATGATTTTGATGTATTTTCAGATTGGATGAGGTGAGAGGATGAGTAGGTTTAACCCTTTTAAGGCTAAGACCAAGCGGAGTGAAAAAAACTCTGACAGTGAAATGCCTGGTATGTCCATTGGTTCTCCAATCAATGTAAAACACAATATACATGTGGGCTTTAAAGATGGAAACTTTGAGGGTATACCCGAAGTATGGAAAGACTTGCTGAAAGGATCTGAAATCTCGTAAGATGTTTTTGTTATATCTGTGATTAACATAACATTAATTCGAACAATATAACTATGGTTTGGTGGCAGTCATTTATGGGCATATCAGTCACTGCAAAACCTATGTAGAAATGACAAGATACACTCACTAATCACTCTGTGTTAAAATTTTCAAGTGCATGCAATACCATAACAGACTTTGGATTGAGGAAGGATATTTGCATGCAAGTGTAGGCCAATATTGATTCCTACAGATACTGTAGTTCTATGTCAAACCTTCCTATTGACCGGGGGGGGGGGGGGGGTGGCCGAATGGTTAGCGTGCGCGCACTGTATCATACGGCCTGCCTTTGAGTCAACTGGCATGGTTTCGAATCCCCTGTTGTACGTGGCAAGGAGTAGGGTCGCCTGTCCAGCCTCATGGGTTTTCTCCGGGTACTCCAGTTTCCTTTCACTGCTAAAGACCCCTACGTGCAAGCGAATTATTGAAATAAAATTAAACTGTGTGTTAATCTCGAAATGACCTAGTGGACGTTAAACCCCATGTCTCTCTCTCTCTCTTTCTATTGACCAGGCGGTGTATTATCTGGGTTTTTTTTGTTTCTAAAGTTCATACATTTATTCATTTTAATTTTGCAGAAAAGAAGATCAAAGGAAAAACCCTCAAGCTGTGATAAATTCTTTAAAAACCTTCCAGCATTCTGTTAAAAGAAAATCTTCCACAGGACAGAAATTTTTATTAATTGCAAAGGAGATTCGTGAATCTGATGAACTGTTAGATTCTGATACATCGAGTAGAGGTAGTGACAGTCAAATAGAAGAATTAGAAAATAAAACAGGAGAAGATGGTGAGAGACCTGTAGAATTAAACCAAGAACCAGCAACTGCGCAAACTGAAAAAGTATGTTTTATTTGTTTCACTATATAGACTCACATAGGTAGTAATAAATGATCACTTTGATTTGAAGCAAAAAATTGATAGATTAATTAGTTTGAACAGGTTTTTAGTCCAAATATATATGTATCATCACACCACACAGTTTGTACATGGGAAAATATCTTTAAATGGTTATATACATGTAAATCAGAAAATGTTCTGTGGGTTTTTCCATACAAGCTACAATAGTATTCACTGTTGTGCCATTAGCAGAATTAAGTTTCTTGAATGTGACTTGCGGTTCCCCATTTTATTCGGATGTCATGGAAACTTGCATCCCATAGCCTTTGACATATCGTTTTAAATACTGTCTAGGTGTTAGATATTTATTTCTTGACACTTTGAATTTAATTACTAAGTAAGGTTTCAGAAAATAATTCCAATTCAGACTTGTCAATATAAAAATTTCTTTGTAGATATTTATTACCTACTTGATTTACTTGTACTTAATATTTTCTAAACAGAATCCAGGATGACAACCATTCTTTATATTCGCAACTAAAATTATTGTTTCAAGATTTAAGATTAGCAGAGAGCAATGCAGAAGGGGAAACTGCACAGTGATCTTTGAGATATGATGTATAGACCTTGGAGTTTGCTATAGCCTAACTGTGTAAGGAATTTCTGATTAAGACTGGTTATCCCTGCAATCCAGTCAGTTGAATTGTAAATCAGTACCATTCGGATGATGTACTATTGACTCAAAAAAGTATCTTGAATGATCTACACATTTTTCAGTCTTTGGAAGAAAAGAAGGCTGAAGAAAATAACCACACAAAGGATAATCATACCAAACCAGACAATCTTGATGGAAAACATGAGGACGTTAAAGAAGAAATAGTCCGTCGACCAAAACAAGCAGCTAAAAAAGCCTTAACAGATGACGAAATACACAGAGAATTAAGTAAGGTTTTTTATTAGTTCTTGAAAGATAAGTAGAAAATTGATTTTCATTGAGACCAAAAATTTAGGAAACTTAAAGCCCCAATAACACTCTTGTTGTAATTGAATAATATGTCCCAATCTTTATTCTGGTCAACAAATTGTATTATTTTACAATATTCAAATAAATTGATGGTACAAATTTCATCGTAACACACCTAATTTAAAAAAATTGGAAAAATTCAACTACATGATTTGAAAAGGTTAACGTAAACCTTTTCAAATGTGACTTGGATTTTAAAATATTTTAAAACCCTCTCGACAAGTAAAATATGATGTAATGGATAATTTACACAACAGGTAGGACACATAAACATCTGGTACTTAGAATAAGACTATTATTTATTTTCTAGAGCTGCCAAGCCAGCAAGAGTGTTATTGTCCCTTTAAAAAGGCATTATTTTAAGATAGATGATAGTTTGAAAAGAGATATCATAAATAGAATATGCTGAAAATATGAGTCAAATTGCTCCACTAGGAACTGATTTATTAGCTTTTAAATTTTAGGCTAGCCTTGATCATCGTTTAACATAAGTCAGTATGACAAAAACAAAGTTTTGATTATCCATTTTTGCGTTTAATTATTTTTCAAAAAATGTATTTCAATTTGCTATATATCGTAGGATAGTATGGTATCTAAGAGTTGATTATTATCTGGATAATTTAATTAATGTCTAATTAATAATTTAGATGGGCAGATTTTGCTCTTACATTATTAATGTATGTTTAAAGCCCCAATAACACTCTTGTTGTAACTAAATAATATGTCCCAATCTTCATTCTGGTCAACAAATTGTAATATTTTACAATATTCCAATTAATTGATGATATAAATTTCATCTTAACACACCTAATTTAAAAAATTGGAAAAATTCAACTAATGGATTTGAAAAGTCTAACGTAAACCTTTTCAAGTGTGACTTTGATTTAAAATATTTTCGAACCCTCTGGACAAGTAAAATAGGTCGTAATGGATAATTTACACAACAGGTAGGACACTTAAACATCTAGTACTTAGAATAAGGCTATTATTTATTTTCTGGGGCTGCCAAGCCAGCAAGAGTGTTATTGTCCCTTTAACATTATTTCAGCTAATTCTAAAGCTATATGATTTGATTATTTTATTTTAATTTTTTTAAGGGAAGTTATCTTCTCCAGGCAACCCTAATGAGAAATATGATATCAAGAAAAAACTTGGATCAGGGTAAGACACATTTGTAGTACATTCATTTCAGGAAGGAAAACAAAGATATTCTTTAAAAAAAAAAAAATTAAACTGGTTGAATACACAAATAAAGCCTTTGAAATATGATGATATGCATGTGGGAATTTTGCTTAGATATTACACCAATATCTTGACTAAGTTCAACAACTTGACCAAGTTCGATAATGAGCAATTTGATTGTTGGAGCTTGACATCTTTGATTCTAATTGAGTGAGAATGGTGAAACTTGGTGTGTAACTTGAGTCCTTGATTAAGTTCAATAATGCATTCAATAATGCACATTTCCTATAGTTTAATTACATCATTGCCTTGACTATGAGTTCAATAATGAACATTTTCCATGTCAATGTTTTTGAGAGATGATAACTTTGATTCCTATTGAGTGAAAATGGTGAAACTTGGTGTATAGTTTCATTAGATTAAATATTAAACTCAGAGTATTGTTTCAGTACATCATTAAGCCTGCCTTGACTAAGATCTATGATAAGCAATTTGATTGGCTAAGCTCGACAACTTAGATTCTAGTTGTGTGAGAATGGTGAAATTTGGCGTATATTTTTCAATATGGCGGGAGACATCAGTCTCACTCTTGGCTTGTTTACTTTACATGACTATACCCTTCTTTTTTTGGACCAATATACATTAAAACCAGAGTAGACCGTTTTAACTAATTATTTTCAATGACATGAAAACTAAGTTCATTCTTTTGTTACAGAGCCTCAGGAAATGTAGTTATGGCAAGTCATAAGGGAACTGATGATGTAGTAGCCATCAAACAGATGGATTTAACTGACCAACCGAAGAAAGAATTAATAATAACGGAAATAGAAGTCATGAAGACATATCGCCACGATAATATAGTTAATTTTCTAGACTGTTATATGATTGATCTTGAATTATGGGTCGTCATGGAATGTCTAGATGGTGGTGCCCTTACAGATGTTGTTACAGAGACTATCATGAAGGAAGGACAAATTGCTGCTGTGTGCCGTGAGTGTCTTCAAGCTTTGGTGTTTTTACATGGCAAGAATATAATTCACCGTGATATCAAAAGTGACAATGTTTTGCTAGGAATGGCTGGAGCTGTAAAACTAACTGATTTTGGTTTTTGCGCCCAGTTAAATGCAGAGAGAAATAAACGTGATACAATGGTAGGAACACCATATTGGATGGCACCTGAGGTGGTTTCAAGGTTAGTAAATCTGTTTTGTAACATCTTTATGGTTTCTCAACTATAGGTACGTGAAAACAATACAGATGAAATTAGTGGATAGCCGTTTCAGATTTTTCGTTCTTTAGGCCTGAAATGTTATCTAAATATATTAATTAGAAATTAAATGGCTTATCCAGACCATAATCAACTCTCGATGTCATCGCTAATTGATCTGGCTGATAATAACAGTGTTAATTCAACAAGAAAATACTGGAGCACAGATAGGAGAAGTTACCTCAGTATGTTCTATATTAGTTTAAATGGCTATTTAACTTACATTTGTATATTTTTTAAAAAAAAATTATTTATTTAAATATTTATTATTTCAGGAAACAGTATGATAATAAAGTAGACATCTGGAGTTTGGGAATTATGATTATAGAAATGTTGGAAGGAGAACCACCTTATCTAAATGAAACTCCATTAAAGGCTATTTTCAAAATTGCAACAAAAGGAAAACCTGATATTAAGAATGAAGGCAAACTCTCTCCTGAGTTGAAGGGTTTCCTCAGTAATTGTCTTGAAGTTGAACCGGAGAAAAGGTCTTCTGCATTAGATCTGCTCAAGCATCCATTTTTAGAAAAATGTATGTCACTTTCAACCCTCAAACCTTTGATATTGGCTGCTCGAAGAGAACAAGGTCAATCCTAAAGTAGAGTACTAGAGATGTCTTTTAAAACTGTCACAATATAAACAAAGCACATAAATGTACATGTATTTATATAGATAACGTTTTAATATTATAACATTCCAAAAGTTCAGCTGTTATAATTTAAAGTCTCAGGACATGAATATTTAATAATTAAATTTAATGATTTGTACATATACGAGAAATATTAAAGGGACAAAATACAGATGATTTCTTAGGTCATTTCAAATTTCATTAAGATCAGGTTGAGTAGTTTCTAAGAAATATAGACAATAAAAAACCACGCTCCAAATGAAGATTGCATCAATGTTAATTGGTTACCCTATATATATGCAAGATTAAGAAATGGTGATGCTTTATAAGGTTCCCTGTTTCGTCAATTTCGCAGTTGCTATCAGTTTGTCACAACTATTTCTCCTGATCATTTGGTATTGGTATTGACTTCAGGTGGTAGAACCCATCGTTAAAGCTAAGTATCATTAATAAATAGATTTGACATCTGTATTTTACATTTTTGTTCTAGATCATCTTTTATGTTGTAAAGATATATTTTCTGTATTAAGTTGGTATTGATCTATTTTGTATAGAATAATAATGTCAGGGACACAAAGCAATCTCCTGCCTTAAACGGCAGATACAGTCGAACCGTGATTAATCATAAGATTATTGTCCTGAGATTTTTTTAGAAGAGTTGTCTGCGCTTTTCATATGGCAGATATATGAATATCTTGATTAATACATGGTACAATGGAAATGTAAAGTATGATAGTTTCACTATTGCATACACAATTTCGAAGTCAGAACTGGGAAAATCAATTTTCTTTGCCAGTTCAACATTTGAACACCAGATCTGTTACATGTAAATATTTCCTCTGAATTTTTGTCCTTTTTTTGATAAACACACACAACTTTTGTATGTTATTTCTGATTTTAGTAGAATTTAAAAAGTTATTATGCATGAACTGAGAATAATCGTGGAGATAATAAATATTATTATGTGCTCATAGCTTACTGCATCAAATCATGGATCTCTGAACATGAGTTGTTGAGAAAGACAGTTAACAGATCATGAGTGAATACAAACACTTTACAATTATTAAGTTTTTGGATCTAAAGCTTATTAACCTAACCAAATCAAAATAACCACAAGTGTTAATTAAATATTAAATAGAAAATATATATTGTATAGATTGTAAATAATATAGGTTATTTTCTAGTATTTCTTAAGTCTTACTGTATCTAATGTCTCAATCAGTTTTAATTATCAGACAGATTTAACCATTATATTTATGAATTTAAAGCTAACAGGACAAAGATCACTTGAGCTCCCAATATTATGCAGTGATTGATCAAGATTGTTTATCTAATATTATTTAGCTTACTAAAAAAAAACATGTACGACATAATGAATACCATGACTATATAAGTATATAAATGATTAATATATATAATTCATGGCAGCATATTTGCCAACTAAAATGATGATAACCGAAGTGTATATACAATCGACTAGTATATAGATACATTGTTCAGCGGATTTGATTTATATAAAATAATAATATGCTTATCTTGTCATCTGTGACTCTGATTGTCCACTTTGGATTGTCCACTTATTTTTATTCAGGCTTCCAAGACTGACCATAGGTATCTAATAAAGTATATTGTGATTCAAACTGTACAGTATTATTTATTGTCATAATTAAACATTAATTTACTGTGTTAATAATTTTATAGTGCTATTCTGCATAATCATTCAATGTGATGAAAATGCAGATAAAATACCGTATTTTTATCGTTTAAATTTCAATTTATTTGTTTTCACTGCACTAAACATGTTCTGGTTTTGCCAATTAATGCCCCCAGTTGTATATGCCAAGGATTAGGGGCGCCTGTCAAACCTCATCGTCTTCTCCGGGTCCTTTGATTTCCTCCCAATGCTCAAGACCCCTACTCCCATGCAAATTATTGAAATAAAATTGAACCATGTGTTAGTCCAGAGACAACTTAGTTTGTTTAAAGTGGACATTAAACCTCATTTCTCTCTCTCTCACAAATTGATATGAAATTGTTTCCCTTAGATTTGATCTTTGACTGTCAGCTTTTGATGCTTTAATTGGGGGCAGTACATTATATAAATTGTCTTATTTTCTTAAATTCTGCATGGTTAATTTTAATTATTTGACATATTCAAAATATAAAGGGTTCCTGGTGAATCAACTGTCAAAATATTGAATGGGATTTTCACATTTAGGATTTAATTTGCTAATTATATAACCACTAAAGTTAATATTCATCTGGTTTGCAAATATATTATTTAAGGGGATCTGTGTATCCTATCCAGTAACTTTTATTAGTTAAAAAAATCAATTATTATCGTTAGGATTTGCACCAGTGTTTGTAAATATTGATAATAACATTTTTTACATTTATATAGTCATGATTTATGTATATAATGTAATAATGTTCACACCTATCATATCTGCTTTATTTCTTTCATTTGTTAAGAATTTGGACGTGAAAAGTGTTATTGGGTTTTATTTGGTTTTTAATCAACCTGTAATCTGAGACAGGAGTGAAGATTTCACGATATTTTCAAGCATATAATATTTACCTAATATATGTGTTCCACAAATCAGACAGTTTTATTTCTTTGTATGTCTCAAAAGGCCTTCAATATTTTTTTAGAAAGCAAAGTATCTTTCTAGTATGGAAATAATGGTGCTTTATTGAAGTTTGTGCTTTGTATTTTCTTAAGATTATTTACTCTTGATTCATTGTTATAAATTTCACAGCTATTTTATTCAAGATGAAATAATTAGTGAAATAATATAATGTTTTTTAATGCAGTTTATATTTTCTATATTGAAAGATGATTATAGATATATCTATGTATATACAAATAACTCTACTTATAAGTATATTAAATTGTAATCAGTCTATATTATACATTTATAAGTTCATATAAACATTATACCTTTTTTCTCTGTGTAAACATTTTTCTCTTGAAAAAAATAAACTAAATAATCATATTAAATTATTTTATGTGTATATTAATCTGTTGAAATTTAGCTAGTTTTAGGCCTAACCAAAACGTTTTTGGTGATAAAAGTTTTGTGGTAGATGGCGTTGATATTGTTATTATATATATTCCTTATGGGTCCAACTTAAAACCTACTCACAGTCATCAGACATTGCTTTCCTTTCTCACACCTTGAATTAAACAATACCTGGGTTCATTATTTTACACAGAGATGTTTGGGCCAGAATTTTTTCTTACCCTAACCAGTTAGTTGCTGAAGATGTTAACATTATAATAAATGTATTGACTGTGGCAACAGGCCTTAAAGCAACAAGATACTACAACTAAGAGTTATTACAAGATACATAAAGGCATGGACTGCACAGTAGTTTGTCTGCATGTAGTATAGCAGACTCAAGATATAAACTACCAACTAGTGAATAAATAATTATAGCTGTATCAAACGTAGTTTGAAGAGGAGTATGATGATTATTACTTCCCACTTGCTAAAATAATACAATCTAAAGAAGAATTAAACCATAGTAAGAGCACTTGATATACAGAACCGGTGGATTTTGAAGTTCGATGTGTTTTGTGAGGGGGGGGTGGGGAGGAGAGCCACTTTGCTCAACTAGACAGTCAAATCGCAGAGAGAAATCAATAAAAGTGTTGTTTTTTGAATGAAGGGGCACTAAATCCCACATTATTACCCCTGTTAATCCCCGTAACTCTTAGCGTTCATTAAGTGCCTCAATGTGGGTCTGAAATGACCTGTAAGTAAAAACTATTTGTGGTTTGTTTAAGTTAAAACTTGCACCAGGGTTCGTCAAATGTGATGTAAAATTCACAACATTTGGCCACATTAATCCAGCCTTTTTAATACTTTTAGTACCTGCTTCTTTAACAAATGGTAAATATTTCTATAAAAACAAAAGCACACAGTTATATCTTGTTCCATTGACAAAAGGCCTACATATAGCCTACCACCATTATATTAACAGATAGTGGGTGTAGTAAATTGAGTAATCTGTCGACCATATCTAATCTTAGAAAAGTGGCAAAAGAATTCAATATTCTTTTAAGTTATCCTTTGCAAGATCAGGAGTTGTGCCAAGTTAAGAGGTTTTTTTTTTAAAAAATTTTCATTGGTTTAACTCATAACTGGTGTGATTATTAGACCTTCTGTTGAATACTATTTGTGAGTATGAATATTGGCAATATTGACTGAAACAAAATCTATCTTTTGTTGTTAGCCAACTACATTTCCCATACAATTTGTATTGTCCTTACATTTTTATTTTTGTTATTATTTGGTTTTCACCATTTCGATATTTTCTTTTCCTTTAGTTTTAAACTAAAATACTGGTAATTGTACAGTTATTTTTTTAAATACAGTTATAAAGATCACAACATTAGCGTCATAAAAAATAGTAGCCTAGACTTTTTATCCTGTACATGTACTTATAAATAAGTAAAAAAATCTTGCGTCGAGACTCTTCTATTATTAATGTTTTAGCATGTAACAACACCTATGAGTTTGTGAGGGCATAATATGTGAAGACATTGAACTGTAGGCATAAATCGTGTTCTATGGTCTATACGATTGTCGATGTGAAGAAGACACACTGTGCAATGTGAATTTGCGCAATTTTGAACCCCACACAACTTGAGCTGTGCTACTGTTTGCGCAATGTAGCGCCCTCTAGCGGGGAAAGAAAGTATGTTGTGAAAGTTGTGACTGAAGGTGTGAAGTTTGTTTATCATGTAATTAGTGTAATGAGACGGAAATAATCAAATTATGCCCGTGTGGAAACCAGATTGTTTCAGAGGCTCACTCTATGAACCATGTAAGTATCATGCACCCCGTGGTACAATGCACGTATAGAGGAGAGGCAAGGTGCTCTTTCGGATTGTTTTGTCTGCATCAGCATGCATGCCATACTGATAGTGATACTCACATTCTGATTTAGCCAAAATATGGCTGCTCAACAAGAATGACCAAAAACTTTAAAAATTTAATATTCAAAATTTTAATTAGTCATTGATCTTTTCACTATTCATTTATGCCTTTATTGTCTTACTATTTATAAGGTTGACATTAATGACAATGTAAAAAATGAGCTGCTCTAAAACTTGACATGGTTCTGAAAATTCATGAATCAGATTGGAATAGGCGTAGGCATTACTATCACTGCCACAACTATAGTTTAATCCAGTGATTCTCTATCAGTGTGCCGTGGCACACCGCAAAAATTTCAAAGGCACACAAGAAAATACTTGTAATCCCCAAATCCCAATTGAGTAAACACCAGTGTCTTGTACTACTACTAGTAACAGTGGTAAGCCATATGAGATAGCTTGGCATGTTTTCATTAATATTTTGCAAAATTCAAATATTTTTCATGTATATTTATGATATTTAGCCAGGTGTGCTACTACTTTTTTCAAATGAACATGTTAGCAGAGCTGAACTTTTTTCTTAGGCTGCTCTCTTGTGTGTATAATACATGCATCTATCCTGTCTCTCAGATAGATTAGAAGTATTTTAAAAGAGCCAAATCTTTAACTCAGAAGGGGTGGGGGGTTAGTATGTGCACATTGTATCATTTGTCTGACATTAAGTCTTCTACTGGCATGGTCCAACCTTGTGAATTTTCTCTGTGTCATCTTGTTTCCTCGCGCTGCTAAAATCAACATTGATGTTGTTATCTTTTGTGCAAAGTTCGATAGGCTTCTGATGGGGCTTTACTATATACTAGAAAACATCGGAAAGCTACCGGAATACACAGGAAAGCTACCGAAATACGGTACATCGGAAAACCACCAGAAAACAACATGTTCTACTGAATACCGGAAAACACTGGAAAAACACTAAATACTGGAAAACACACGATATACTGTGTGAAAATTTTAAAATTAGCACACGAATCGCATGCCAGAATGCTTCCGAGCTCCATATGTATGAAGCCACTTGAAGAACGAGGCTTAACATATCCCATCTAATATTAGAATATTTCAGGTGTAGACTGGATTAACCAGACACCAAAGACTGCTATTAATTCAGTTTGGGCTCTTTGCGTATTTCGTCGAACATAACGGATTACATTATTACATATTAAAAACAGAAACAATTGAATGTAAATCAGTTTATTCATATTACATTATTATATGCATTGGGACCCATGGGTGTCCATTTCATGGTGCCAAAGAATAGCGAATGAGCTCCTTTAACTGAGCAAAAACTATCATATTTTTATTTAAAACAATAGATTCTTTCTTATTACACAGTTAATTCTCAATAACAAACAGCAATTGAATATAATCCTACTCAATTGATCTGATACATTGTATCAGTTGAAGTGGACATCCGACAACGCAGTTCAAAAATGGAAGAGGATACTCCAACAGCCAAGCAAAATATGCGATTTATCAAAGCTTACATGATGATGAGTCCCTAACATTGGTACATTTTGACTTTGCGGGCAGATGAAAACAAAAATTATTTCATCTTCTAAACATTTGTAACCTCAGATTCTTTAGGGCATTTCAGGTTCTGCCTGTGTGTTTGTAAAACTTATTTGAAGAAGCAATGCGTACAGTGTAAAATTCTGGTCTCCGAGAGACCCCCAATATCCTGCGACAATTGATTTGTTGTTTGGGAATTGTGTAAGCCACCTACATGTATGGTAGGCTATATTGAAGTTGCTGTATTCTATGTGGACTGTAAACGATTGATTGGTTGATTGGAAATCAAATCAGCCACCTTAGTTAGGCTATATTAGACCACTTGCTGTATTCAGGGACTGGAATAGCAAGAAAACATGTTTGCATCTGTCAAATTTTCTTTGGGGCTGGGGTAACTAGACATCCGTAACCCACCAATGAATTTCTGTATTTGTTTGTAAACTTTATTTGAAGAAGCAATGGTTCAGTGTAAAATTCTGGTCTGCATGAAATTCCCAAGTGTTCCCAATACACATACTGCTGTATTAACATTTTCATATCTCTGTAATTAGTATTAGCTTTTTCTCCTTAATGACTATCAACAGCTGGCACATCTTTTGACTTTATCTCAATATTGACTCAATGTAAGGGCATGGAATTTTGAATGTAGATAATTTATCTTAAAGGGGCTGAACTGCTTAGGATAAAATTGGGTCGATATACATGTAATCAGTGATCAGGAAAGTTGTATATTCGGAAATGAAAATAAAATGAAATGGGGTTTAACATCCTACTTTTCTGTTCTGACTGGGATAATGAAGACGGGCATATACCATAAAGTGTGCTAAGAAGAAGATTTTTGCCCAGCAGTGGCATTATGCCGTAAATTTATGTTGAATTCCAACAGCCAAGGGATCTTCATGGAACCTCGGTTCGGACAACTGGACAGCTGTCCTTGTTAGACCCTCTGTCCCACACTGTTGACAACGGGAAACCATGGTGGAAAATCCTGCAGGGATCAAACGTGTGACCTCCAGGCTAGTAAGCTAGTGTCTTACCCACTGATCTACTGTGGCTTCCTTGCAGATTACATGTAGATATTGAAGTTAGGATGATTTGCTATGTTATTTTAAAGGACAATATTGGTGCCAGTCATTATCACATATGTGATAGAACTGATTAAACACTTTCCAAATATAATATTAACACAGAGATCATCGCTACCATAGAGGAGTAATCAAGGATTCGTAAATCGGAAGTGACGAACGCCAAAGGAAAACACAAGTTATCTCTCTATGTGAATGACTGAAGTGACGAGTGATGGCAGATAAACGGCCGAATTTCTGCTCACAAATAATTCCTTCGAAGACAAAAAGTTGTTATATGGGACCGCAAGAGGATATCTGACGATTCAATAAAGTAATTAAGTGTCATAAGATAAGAGAACACGGGAAAAATAGAAATACTCCATACAGCCTCTTGTTTTTATTCATTCTATAGGGGAGACCGGGGCACATTGAACACTGTATAGTGTTGGGTTGTATAGTATTATTTATAAAGGATATATCCATGGTGGTTCAACGTGCCCCGGGTCTCCCCTGCCTTATAAAAACATGGTAATGCACGAACTTTTTTCTGTTTTTCTTTCGTGTTCTCTTATGTAGTGGCAGCCAATTCTTTTTATGAATTGTAAGATATTCTCTCACAGTGTCACACATCGACTTTAGGTCTTCGAGGGAATTATTAGGGAGCAGATATTCGCCCATGTATCTGTAATCACTAGTCACTTCAGTTAGTTATATAGAGGAATAACTCGTTTTTTCCTTTGGCGTTCGTCACTTCCGATTTATGAATCCTTTATTACTCCTCTATGGTAGCGATGATCTGTGTGTTAATATTATATTTGGAAAGTGTTTAATCAGTTCTATCACATATGTGATAATGACTGGCACCAATATTGTCCTTTAATTAGTGATCGGTAAAGCTGTATCTGATTAAGTTTTTGTTTTGAAAGACTGAAGTGAAAGTAGGCTAGGTGTATTTACTAACATTTATTTTATGTAAACATAGCAATCATATAAATGAGATGTATATATACTTTAAGGACATTCATTTTGGTTGAAATTTTGGTCACAGTACTAATCTGTGCACGTGTAAATATGTACATGTAGGTTTGATTCATAAATTTTAAGGGATAACTACATAATTATGTAATTTGGAATACCTTGACGCTAATGAATAAAATGAATTGCTTTTTTAGAAAAGTATACAGTAAAGAGATGACAGGGTGGAGGACACATCACATTAATTTAATTACATGCCTGACAGATTTACAATGATATAGCTTCCAGATTTACAATGATATACATGTAGCTTCCAGCTAAATGTAGGAATACAGACAAAATCTCAACAGGTAGTTGTATTGGTGGGTTATGTTCATAGGTCATCAAGCTAAATACCTAGTAACTGATAGTCAAGTCTTTTGATATGTTGATACATTTGTTTACATACATTTAGTATTTGAACTTCCCAGTGATTTACATCTACATGTGTATGTATGTACAGTAGTGTAGGCCTTACTCTATATACAAATGTATACTGGTACAAAACTTGCTCACATGTATCAGGGTATAATCAGTCATGCTTAAAGGAATTTAATATATTGTTTTGACTGGCTACATTCTGCCCTATTGAATTAAAATAAATTGTTGCATGACAATGGCTCTCTTAATAAGACAAACTGATCATTCAAATTAATTCTTGTCTTATGGTTCTAGTAAAATATTGAGAAGCAGCATCTTTTTTTTTAATAAAAAAACTGAACAATTTTTCAATATTATTATCTATTTTATTTAAGAAAGAATTATTTGGTATCTTTTTTGCCCAAAAAATCAGTGTCGGCTTTAGAAAAGTGAGCCGGCATATTTAACTAGATAGCGCCCGGTCAATAATCATTGAAATTCATTTGGAACTAAAGTGTTTACATTGACTGATCTCTTAGGATAATTATCCTATAAAAGCAGTTTGAGTGGCCTCACCTGAGCTAATGGTCAGTAAAAGTCCTCATTATGTACATGTAGGATGAAGTCCCCACCCACCCAGCACTCCGTCTGCTACATGTGCCTATGGTGAATAGTGTAACTATCTGTATCCTACAAATGTAGAAATAAATTTAGATGGTTTTAAAACTGCTTTTTCCTGCAATTATGGTAAAATAGATTTTTTTTCAGATAGCGATATCTATACATATGTACATGTATAACTTAATACTTCTAAATGCTAAAAAATGCACAGGTTGTTAAACTCTTTTGAGAGGTAAAAATAAAAATAGATACAAAAGATTGTTGCAGAATGAGATTATACACTTAGTTGGATATAAGTTTGGAATAATAGCCTTTAGTCGTCAGAAAAGGGTATGTCAAAGACCCTGTGCAAGATTTTAACATTATACAATCAATTGCAAACTACAATATTGTGAAAGTTGAATCTCTAGGAACATCATTCATGTATGGTTCAATATCATCAGATTTATGGTGCATTTTACATGTATGTAAATGACCATCTTTATTTGCCTTGAACCAAATTAATGGAACAGTTTTAAATCCAATTGAATCCAAGCCAGGAGATCATCTGGCGTTGGTATGTGGATTATGTTTTCTAATTTCTTAATTAAATATAAAATAATTTGAGTTGATTAACCCGTGATAAGTTTGATATTTTAGCAAAAAATGCAAATCACACATCGTTTGGTAAAAATCCTGTTAGTTGGAATAAGAGCTATCATTATCAACCAAGTACCACATCTATATAGATAAAGTAGATCAGATAAAACTGCTAAAAGTATCTATATTTTCTATGTTTTCATACAAACATAAGTAAGTCTTAAGCTAAGTATATATTTGTTTTAAGTAGATAGATACATACATGTAAATATACAGTCAAAAAATCAACCACTTCTACAGAAATTTGATTACGTTTATAATCTCAGAGTAGGCTTTATTGGACTAAATTATTTTTGATGATAGTGCCCCAGTCTGACCATTAAAACCTCACTTGAAACATTTATATTGCTTTATTTCAAGATGGACTAACAGGGCAATTGGAATTTATACTTAGACTCACATCACCCCCTAGCTTTGTTGCCAACATCCAACCTGGCTTTCACATGTATTAATTTTGAATATGCTTTCATATAAAATAATAATGATTTTACATGTACATAAATATTTGACATTTCATATTTTGTAGAAATAGAATGATATTGTTAGTTATGGTCAATTATATCATTGAGTTTCTACAGGAAGCAATTTTCTAACAAATTCTCTTAATGTCGGCAATTATTTTTTGTGGATACTGGATACATGTACTGTTACATGTACGTTGATACATTGAAGTAAACCTTATTATTTACAAGGCTGATTTTGTATGAATTGTTGACTAGATTATAGATCAAGGCATTATCATAAAATTTTTCATAGCCTCAAAAAAGATAGGTTGCCAGGCAACTAAACTCAAACCCACAACAGCTAAGTCATTGCTTGATAACGACTAGAGAAGCCTAGTCGAAACGTCGCTCAGTAATAAGCAGTAATTGTATTCCATAGAATTGTGACCTGTATATAACAGCTAAGTCGTCTTCAGAGCAGTCAACAAGGCTTGTCGCATATTTTTTCTTTTGTCAGTAAGGAGAACGTTTACAACACATGAATATCTTATTATGAGTAATAGCCCATTAAGTAATTATCAGAAATGGTTAGAATTGCTTCGATTGTTTGTCTCATGGTCTTCGTCCACAAGATATTTCAAAGTGATCAAGGGCCATAACTCTGGCAGTAATTATCAGATATTGCTGAAAATTTATAGGCTTCTTTTTCTCATGACCTTAAACACTGTGTATAAATTTAAAGTCAATCGGATATTAATTTTAGCCTCTAGAGCGTTCACAAGAAATTGTGGACGACGGACGGATGTATGTACGGGCGGAGGTACGTACGGACGGATGGGGCTACAACAATATACGTTCACATTTTCAATGTGGGCGTATAAAAATTGAATAAAAAATCAAAAAATTGTTGGGCTGCAGTAAATAATCCACCCAAAATTGAAATCACCATCTGGCATATCTGGCCCAATGATTATTTCCTATCTAGATTAAAAAAATTTCACAATTTTACAATCGTAAACCCCTCCTTTCTCTTGACATTCTAGTAACAACACAGAGGAGTGAAAATTTGGCACTGGCACAATTATTTGTGTAACTTTATATGAATGTGAAGAGTCTATCAGTTAACATGATCTATAAAGACAACTTGTTACTGTTAAATTCTTGTCTTACTTCTGTATGTTAATTACTAACATAATACATCTATAATTAGATGGCAGTCCTACATTTTACATAATTACATAGAACTGCTACAGTTGACGGTTGGATCTGAGTTAGGTTAGAATATCTGAGTTACAGAAGCACTGGGGGCCACTAGTCTTCCAACAATTCTTTCTCTACATGTTGTCTTTAGAACGAAGGAAGAAACATGGTCGTCAACCCCATTTGAGTAAGTAATTCTATACAGTCTGTTTTTTGTTCATACTTCTTCTCTAGTTTCTCAGTGTGACGTCTCTCAATTTGTTTTTTTCGCTGTATAAATTTATCGTTTTTTCTAACCTAGTTTTAGTTTTCAAAGAGCTTTAGCATCTGTCTTGAAGAGACATGTAACATTAGACATGTTAGAAATATTCTATTTAGTTTTCTGCAGGCTAATAATGTCTGCAATTCCACTGAATTGTTATAAATAAGCATTTGGGAAGGAACTAAGCTGGTTCAGTAATACAGGGAAATATCAAGTACTGTCTCTAGCATTTACATGTGGCAACATACACATGTACATGGATAATAGATAAAATTGCTGCAAGAATATATATATACATGTAACATTTTTATCACCAACAGAATACGATTAAGTTAGCCCACATTTTCTTAATTTGAGTGAGCCTATAGCAGGAAACATTGTGATTAGGGCAGATGAGGGCACATTCTAATTCAGCATGGTTTAAAAAATTTTGTATATTATCGTCACCCTGACGTGCAATCGTTCTGTGCAATCGTTTTAAGATTTATACAGATATGTTGTTTGCATTAGTAATACAAAGAAGTCTATTGAATTTCAACAATTTCCAGTAATATGGTCACTATTTCACTTTGTGGTATCTTGTGAACATTCTCAGTAACAAAAGTTACCATCTGATCGGTATGAAATTAATGTGCATTTATTTCAATTATTGTAGTAAAACAAAGAAGTATATTGTATTTCAACATTGATATTCTGTTAATTACTTCTTGAGTTATGTCCCTTTTGAAATTTATACGTACAGTATGCATTATTTAATTTGTAAAAAAAGGAAGTATATTGTATTTCTGTTATTTACTTCTAGAGTTATGGCCTTTAATTCACTTTGTGGAACCTTGTGAACCCCCTTACGATCCCTATGAAATTTGTATACATTATTTAATTTGTGAAGTTATTGCAATTCTGAAAAGATATTTGCAATGTGGACTGTGATGTACCTGGTTGGTTTATTTAATTGTCAACTGTTTGCTAAATGGAGTGTTGCATGCACTACATTAGTTGAATATGTTACTTCTATGCTTTAGTATTGTTGCAACAAAAAGTGAGAACAATAACAGTTATGATGAAATTTAACTATAATATTCCATATTGATTTGCGTACCCTTTGTACCAGTTACAAAAACAAGTTTGACTTTGCTAGACTAGAACAACATTGGTTTCTAGCTACATGTACCTTTAAGTTGCCGTCATGAATGGTAGGGGAGAAGAGAACGTGAGTGTAGGATATGAATATAAAGCATTATGTTAGAAATGTTGCTTTTAACTAAGTACTGTATGCAGAAAGAATAGGAGTGGGAATTTAAGATGTGTCAAATCTGTCGTTTGGGCGTTAACAGCAAACTTTATTTTTCTTTTAAATATATTGAATATCAGATTTGTGTATAGAATTAGAACTAGTAGTCTTTGTCTGGAATTCAGCAGTATTTACATAGAGAATGAAATAACCATAGCTCAATATTTTTTTATTATACAGGCAATCGTGGTTGTCTGGTTCCATACTCATGATTGTCTGGCTTACATAATTGCAGCTTCAATCAAAACTACTGTAATTTGTGATAATTCTGTAACTGGTTCCAAAAATAAAATTGTTTTGGGAATATTCAGACTATTCAATTGCATTATTATAGAACTATTTTATTACAGAGAACCACTGCTGGTATATCTTTGCTATTGATTTGTTATAATAATTCTGATAGCCGTCATTGCTTGGATCTACCACATATTTTCCAATCGATTGCTGGATCATAACTGTTGAAGATTATATATAAGATGAACATAAAAAAAAATTGAATTATTTTGATTATTTGCATTTTTTGGTATGGCTAGAAATACATGTATATAAAAGAAAGAATACCAGATTTATTGAGTTGAAGGGGTAGGGGTGGGGGGAATCAGGGATAAAAAAAAGTGCACAAGCACCTCTTAGATCTGCATTTACATGTAGCTCGCTGGGAATATATATCACGGTGCAGCTCTGTGCGATTTAATGTGTTATGTGAATGGTATTTAAGGAAAGAACTGTGGTTTGGATTATCTGTGTTTTTGTCATTATTTAGAACAAACTGTACACTTACTGTGTGGTTTCTGACATGTTTAACATATGGTCTATTAGGTATTGTAGTATAAAGATGAACTGATTATGTTTATCTTGTAACCTCTGTAACTAAAATTATGTTATTGCCCTTCTGAGAGATGTATTAAGTTAGATTAATGACATATTGTGACATTCTATAGACTAACTGGAGGCTCTTCTATCTTATCTTAGAATCTGTTTTTGAACTGTCCCACAATTGACCTACATAATAGCATCTGATAGCTGATCACACTGCTTATACAATTGTAAACAAATTTTAGGCTGTTTTGGTACTTTTATATTCGCCCATCAATTGCAGACCCAGTGATATTCCACAGCACACAATTCTACCCTAACCCTCAAGTTTATTGATTTCTGCCCACATTTAATATGAATTCTCACCCATCTACTATTTTTCATTGGGTCAGAATTCAGAATATTTGATCCCATATCATGAAGTTATTCTACTTCTTACATTCAAATTTAGTTTTGTGGTGTGAACCTTTGACTATTATTATTAAACAAATACTTTCTGTTATTGCAGATCCAATACCTTTGAATATTGTTGGAACTGATAGTGGCATCAATGGCAGTCAAGATATTGATGGTAAGTGTCTCATAAGGTCGGAATTTGTCTCTGACAATGTCAGGTATTGTCAGGTACCATATCCCGATAATTTTACATCTAAATATTTTAAATTGTTTTATTTGATACTTGACAGTATTATGCCCATTAGTATGCTGACAAGTCTTAACATCAATCCTTTTTTACAATACATACATATTATACTATTGTTAAGGATTATAAAGAAAAAGAATAACATATTTTCATATTTTATCTGTCATATTTTACAGAAGAGAGAAAAGGAATATCGTTTGTTGAATTACAAAAGAAAGAAGGATGCGGATTAGGATTAACTGTATCAGGTACATTGTAATGTTTTTATTTAAATAATGATTTACTTGAATACAACTGAATCTACATGTAGAATTGTATTCTTTAAATGTGAGTTACATTTAAATATTTCAATAGATACATTACTTCTGTTAGAATATTCTCCAATTCGGTGAACTGTGACAGTATAGGATATTAATTGTATTTTAATACAGCTGCCTTGTTTATAAAGTGTAATGTTTACTCAGGGAGGGATCAACTGTTGGGTTGTTTTATGTTCAAGGTCATACCACATATATTGACATTTGTACCACATGTAAATTACATTTGTTTTGGGTTTGTGTCTTTTCAATTAACAAATGGAAGTTTTATCGGATAGAATCTTGTACTCTGCCTTATGAATGAAAGGAATCACATTTTTTATTTACCAAATCCCTTACCATGTTCAAACAGGAGAGATTTTATAGGAGAGAGAAGTTTGGCTTTTGCAAATTAAGAAAGACCTTTTTTCAAACTCGGCAGTCAAATATAGAAACCATGACTATTTCAATGGGATTTAGTAATTGAACTGGAAATACACAGGACATAATTTTATGGAGTAGCTGGTTTTTAACAGTGCCACGGTTGACGGGGGGGGGTATGGCCTAGTGGTCTAGAGTGCCGCGCTTCAACCTCTAGTTGGCCAGTCACCTCTGGCTTGCGGCTGTGGTTTCGATCCCTGGTGTGGGTGTATGTGGCATGGAGATAGGGATGCCCTCTTAACCATGTGGGTTTCCTCCGGGCACTCCAGTTTCCTTCCACTGCTAAAAACCCCTACGCGCAAGCGAATTATTGAAATAAAATTGAAACCATATGTTAGTCCCAAAATTACCTAGTTTGTGTCAAGTGGACGTTAAACCCCATTTCTCTCTCTCTCTCTCTCTCTCTCTCTCTCTCTCTCTCTCTCTACGGTTGACTAGGATCTTATAGGCTTTATCAAATAAGTAGAAAAGTCGCTCACAGTAGTAAGTCTATAGAATTATGATAAAGGCTATACAAATTATTTTAGAACACTTCTTTTTTCAAAATATTCGATATATAACTGAAATATTTATTTTAGAAATGGCCTAATTGACGATTTTGGTTATGGTATTAATTCCATTGTTTGAATTGTTTTAGGTGGTACTGATAAAGGATGTTTAGCACAGGTTTCTAATTTACGACCAGGTGGAATAGCTCACAGGTATTATTTCAAGATATATATAGGAAAGATTCAGTATGTAAGAGCAAATCTGCAGGTCCTTTCTTTGGGGCTTCAAATGTTATACAAATGTTTAATTATACGCATTTATTCACATGGATGTGATATTGTATGAATTTAAGCACCTTTCCCATTTGATTATTTAACACTGAAATGAATAGTCTACATTTTTTTAATACCATAGCAATGGCACATGTACTTTACTTTTAAGATCATATAATCAAAACTTTAACTTTGCTCAAAAAAAAGTAATTTGACTGGAATTTTCAATATATTCATTTTTTATAATCTATTTTTGAAATATGATAGCAACAGTTCTTCATGAAAATCTTACATAATATATATTGTTCTTCCCTTTGCTCATTCGGCTTACTCGTAGATACTTTAATGGGGTACTTTCTACTTTGAAATATTTATATGATATGCCATTCTGATGGCAGAATTAAATTTAGTTTAGAATTCTTATCGATTTAAAACGATGAGAAAGCTTGACCAGCTCTAATATTCTGACATTGTCATAGGTTAGACTAGTTAATTAATATGTACATATTGTCCTATAGAGAATAGAGAGAGGAATGAATTTAAGCAATTTTATCCAACAAAATATTTCTCTGTGATAAGTAGGGAGAAAACACATTTAAAGTGGTTTATTTTCCTCACATTTGCATGACATACCTGTAGACTTAATCTCAACAATGGTACAATCCTATGACAAATATAATAATAGTTATGAAAATGGTACAAAATATAAGCCGACTGCTAAAATCAGATGTGGATTTAAATATTTACAGTTAATTTTGTTGTAACCTATTGATGATGTTTATTTCTAGATCTGATGCTCTAGCTGTAGGAGATTATATTATATCAGTAAATGGTATTCGTACAGCTAATCTTAAACATGATGAAATTATTAACCTTTTAAAAAATGCTGAGGAAATGCTTATACTGGAGATTGAATATGAACTACCGGAGTCTGGTAAGTATATCGAAAAGGGTTGGGCAACATGGGCAGCCCAGATATATAGCACCGTACCTTAAGAAAATAAAGATTACAGACAGACCAATGGATCTAAAGATACAAAACTTAAAGTCCCCACCTGTTTTTCTGGTAGAAAATTAGCAAAATACTGATCTGTTTGATTTCTCCAGTCAAACAAGGCCAATCAATTTGTTTTAATGTGGTCCGATACAGTAAGTCCTCACAAAATACATGGTAATATACTTTGTGTGAAGTTGAAAGTGTCCCATGAATTCCATGTTATTATTGAGTGATTGTATTACTATTTCAGCATTGAATTCATTTTCTGTACATAGTAAATGTCAGGATGTGACTTTACCTAAAGAAGGAACAGGATTTGGATTTTTATTACGTGGTGGTATGTTTATAGATACAATGAAAGCTCATCCATTGATTGTTACTAATATTAGACCTGGTGGACCAGCTGATCGGTAAGTTATACTGATCGGTAAGTTATACTCTGTGCTTGGATTTCTTAACTTTACGATGGAAACAACACATAATTTCATATATTCATAACCTAATGGTGAAACTGGAGGAACTATGGTTTTTTTTTTTACTGTTGCATCTGTTGGTCATTTTGGTGCAGAGCTCTGGATAAGCGTTGTGTTGCATGAGATTCTGTGGATTATGTTTTCTAGAATTATTTTAGTTTAAACTATGAGGTATTTGATTTAAATTTAGAACAGTACACGGCTTTTCATAGTAGAATTACATACAAATTCAACATTTATTTTTGCTGATAGGAAACATACATGTATTGGGAACATGTGTAGCTTTAGCAATACTCTTTAAAATTCTTGTTTAATATGTAATTACCATTACAATGTTATAGTAAAGTATGTGATTATATTTAGAGAAGGGTCTATAAAAGAAGGAGATCGTATAATAGCTATGAATGGTTATCGAGTTACACATCTTAGTTTAATGGAGACTATGACATTAATACATCAAGTAGAACAAGAAGCAACATTTAGTGTGGAATATGATGTCTCTGTTATGGGTATGTAAAAATAGTTAAAAACTTTCAGGTAAAAGTTTATTTAATCAAAATACACATTTATAAGTAGCTTCATATATCTAGTGACAGATGTCCTGCATTGTGAAGAGTATCCTGTTTCCACTTTGCTTTTATTTTGGAATTAAGAACCTTGGTTAATACTGTACAGTAAATGTTTGGAGGAGCAAATGATATTCATAAAGACACTATTAGTCAATGAAACTTACGTTAATGCTCCAAAAATTTATGCAATTTAGGCCTATAGAAAAGTGAATAAAGGTAAATTTTTGAAATGGCTTTTACATTAACAGAAGCAGTACAAAATGCTAATGGACCACTGTTAGTAGAAATAGAAAAAAGTCCTGGTTCGTCATTGGGTATAAATTTGTCTCAGAGTTCTCATATGGGCAGACGATGTGTTTGTGTGGATTGTATTCATTCAATGAGTGTAGCTGATAGGTTTGTATAATTAATTAGTGTTATCCCCTGCCCAATCTGTCCGCATTTTAATCACAGAGTCTATTGTATGTTTACATCCCTTGGTGTTCTCACAAGCACTAGCCATTCCTTCGATAGTCACTTCAGAAAACTAACAGTTTGTATTACAATTTTGTCCTCTGGACACCCCAGGGATTCCATTATTTTTATAGTAAAATAGGGTGTCTACTTTCCAGATATATACCATAATTGTCCAACTTTTATTGGAAATAATTAAGCTTTAAATACTTCAAGGGAATCCATCTTTAAAATACACATCATAAACAATTGTTCTAACTACATGAATTTCAGGAGTGGTGCTCTTCATGAAGGTGACCATATTCTGTCAATAGATGGAGCTAGTGTTGAACATATGTCTGTAGCCGAGGCAACCCAGTTATTAAAGGCTGGTAATTCAGAACAAATCAGATTAGAAATTCTACCTGTATCACATTTACAACATCAAGCAAATCGTGAATATATGGCTAAAAATGGTGAGCTTTTAGACTAGTTTATTTTCCCTTCTTTAATTTTTATTTTGGGTTAGGGAAAGCAATTGATTTTTTGTGGCTTAATGGTAATATGGTAACATGCATGGTAATGGATATTTGTTTGAATAGAATGTTTTTTCAGGAAGATATGTTTATGATTTTATTTTTTGCATTATTTATATATTTTTGTTGCTTTGCCTGTTCATTACATTATTTACAAAAGTGATAGCTGGTAGAAGTTCAACACAATCTCTGTCTACGATTTACAGTAGATTAATTGTTGATGTAAAACATGTGATTTCAAAAAGTTAAGATCTTCCAAAAATGTCAGATAGTCCAATACTGGGAAATTCGCTTTTTAGCTGTACATGTACAATCGGGCCTCAGACACCTAAAACTTAACAATTATCCAACAATGAAAGACTTTGTCCACAAAGCATCTTTGTTTTAATTTTAGAGAAACACCCTCAAAATGTTACCAGAAATTGCTTTTGTTTTGTTTAGGTTCATAATTCATACATATTCATGATGAAGCTTGTTTATTATGAGGATAACTTTTTTCAGCTCTATTACCTGCTTGTTCCGCAGCTACACTTCCATCTATATCTCCCTCTTCTTCATCCTTTAATGGCTTTGGCTCTATGCCTGGGTTTGCCAGATCTTCTCTTAGTGTTGCCAACAACCAGTATGGCACCCTTTCTAGTGTTGTCAACAACAACAACCAATATGGTACCCTTAGCTCTAAAGGTTCTGGTAGAAGCAAGAGAAATTGGTTACGGCCTCCTGATAGAAAACCATCGTCATGTAGTAAGTTTGTGGCATGCTGTATGACTATGACATATGATATCATTATATAAACTATTATTGTATAATAGTAATCAATTATCAGTTATATTTTGTTCCAATTATTAGAATTCTTACATATCAGAGATGTTGCAAATTGATTTTTCTGCATTTAGATTCAGTTTTAATATGCCCACATTTTCATGTGTATGTATATTGTTGTTGTCCCTGTCCAGACGTCCGTCCATAATTTGTTTGTGGACAGTACAGTCTAAAGGTCACAATTTTTATTCGATTTTGATGAAGGGTTTATATCCCAAAGATTTCGGTTCCGAATTATATCCCCTGACTGTACAAAAATCACATTTCTAGAGTCTGCACATTCTAGAGGTAACATATGTATATATTTTATCTGATATTGATGAAACTTGAAATATGTGTTTATTTCCCGAAGATCTGAGTTCATTTTGATACTTGCGAATAATAGACTGTAGCTTCCTGATAATTTTTCTTTTCACCTCTTGCACAATGTGGGCCTATCTTGCATTGCAATCGCTTGTTGGTTTATTAAATGAATTATGACACAATCATATATTTAATGGCACTAAAATAATGATAAATATAAGACAAAGTAAAGATTAGTATAAAAGCACAGCCTTTTTGGCTACAATAAAAAATATAACTGTAAGAATTTTTTTGTAATTTGTGTTTCCAGTGTCCATTGCATCTGCTGCTACATCTGTACTAGTCTCTAACAACCAGGTTTGCCATCCAGAATCTACAGAAATTGTATTATTTACTGATCATCATCGTGGTATTGGTCTACAGTTAGATGGTGGTATATTCTCTACAGCTGTATTAACAGATCCTCCATTAGTAGCCATGATAGAGCCAAACAGTCCAGCTGAAAAGTAAGATATATAAGCACTTATACCTTCATTTGATTATTAATAAAGATGAATTCTACTGTGTTGCAGGTCAGTCACTTGCAGCATTATCGTCCCTGATTCATTGATTATTCGTAGAGTTATTGTCCTTGACTTAGCCAAAATACTTAAACAAATAGCTTGTGAACTCAAAGAGCCACATTTGTCAATGGATTTTCTGAACTTAGCATGTTACATTAATCCATGAAGTAACAATTGATTCTGAATTTGAATAATTTTCCAAATTATTGACCCTAACTGGGCCACAATACTTCAAAAACAGCTTGTCAATGCAATAGAGTCTACACTTTTCTCTGATTTTTCTGAAACCTAGCATATGACCATGTATATACAATGCAATCTCAATGATTGAACAGACCTCAAGAATAGCCAGTGAAGGCATTTAAATGATACTGGCTATATGTGGCTTTATATACATTCACAGAATTATAGACCTCCACTTGATTTTCTCAAATCCTAAAGTATTTACATTATAAACCTCAGATTGTCTTGTTCGGCATTTCTGTCCAAATGAGTAAAAAAAAAATTCCTGTTGTCTGGAGTTACAAAACGAGGTGTTTTAAATTGCCCTGTTTTTGGAACGAGGTATTTTGTTCAGAATGAGGCTTGATAAAAATGCCTCGTTTACTAAACGTGTTTTTTTCAAGATAGTCATTAACAGTATTTCCTATCAGCGAATTTGCAAAAATTAAAATTTATGTTATTTAATATGAAAATAAAACCAGTCCAAACTATGATATTATAATCAGAGAAATAGACAAGACAAGAATGCACGCCATAGATGTAGGTGTAAAGCAACATCAGCTACCTTGATTGATTTATTGACCCAATCAGTTATAGCTGTTAAGAAACAATTAATTGGGGCCAATAAATTAATCAAGGTAGCTATGTGTCTGCAATAGTTTTACACCTACACCTAACTGATATCGCAGACAACAAATTAGTGTTTATCTGATCTAAATACAACAAATAATCCATTCAAATTAATCAAAAAAGCATAAAATTTCATTTCCTATTTCCAATACGCCAGTTTATTACTTCTGAGGTTTATATATAGTGTTAATTAATAGTTGATACAGTTCTGTATATAGCACTAACAGAGTTACAGGTCTGCTTTGCATTTCTTTTGATTCCATTTACCGGTATTTCTTATTCAAAATTATTTCGCGTTAAGCCTTGAGGCATATTGAAAGTTGGAGTATCAGCCTCATATAAATGCAAGCATTGTTTGGTTTTGTAGGGAGCATGTATTGTTTGTTTATTCATAGTTACTTCTCATAAATCAAATTTTTGAAACAGAATATAGGTGGGATTTTGATTTTGGTTAAAACTCCTCAAATTTTGTCAGGATTTTCTAATGCAGTTAGATTTCAAAATTTCAATAAATATAACTAATATTTTGTTTTCGTACTGTAAGTATGTAATATTTTATATATTATAGATGTGGTTTAATACAAGTTGGTGATAGATTGTTATCTGTTAATGGTATTCATGTCGCTGATAAAATATTAGACGAAGTCAATCAACTATTACGTGATTGTCGACCAAGATGTGTTCTAGAAATAGAATTTGATGTGACTGGTGAGTAATTCCTTTATGTTTACGTATTTACTTTAAAATATATATTTATTGACGGAAAAATGATTTTAAATTATTCTTCTCTTTTCAGAATCGGTAACAATGAGTTCTGGAACATATTGTGTCAGGATTCCAAAACCTGCTGGAGGACTTGGCATGACTATTAATGGTAAATCATTATAATTTTGATATCCTATAAAAAGATAATTAAGATGTATGGTGTTTATTCTATCTTTTAAATACTTTATAAATAACTCTGTTGATCCATTAGATATACTTTAAACTAGTGACTATTTTTTCAGCTCCATTGAGAAGAAAAGTAGGAGATCCACTAATTATTACAAATGTTAAAAAAGCTAGTGTGGCATATAGGTAAGTTAGACTATAGACGGTATAAAGCCTTTTTTATACGCCCACATTGAAATGTGGTCGTATATTGTCGTCGCCGCCGTCCGGCGTCCACAATTGCTTGTGGACGCTCTAGAGGCTAAAGTTAATATCCGATTGACTTTAAATTTATACGCAGTGTTTAAGGTCATGAGACGAAGAAGCCTATTGTTTTTCAGCAATTTCCGATAATATCTACCAGAGTTATGGCCCTTGATCACATTGGCTTCAAATTTATACACAGTGTTTAAGGTCATAAGACGAAGAAGCCTATTGATTTTCAGCGATTTCCGATAATTAGTACCAGAGTTATGGCCCTTGATCACTTCAAAAAATCTTGTCACGCTATAGATGCCAAACTTATCATCCGATTGACTTCAGATTGATACACAGAGTTCAAGGTGTTGAAACGAACAAGTATTTTGATTTTTAATGAATTTTGATAACTGAACAGCTAAATCCATGATGTTAAATATTTCCTCTACTAATTGTTAGCGTGGGGCACAACTAAATAAAAAGCAAACAAATTCTAGTGATTTTCAGATAATTACATAATGAGTTGTTACTCTTAATCAGATTTTAGTGTGTTACAAATGTGACATTACCAAAAAAAGTAAAAATATGCGACAACCCTTGTTGACTGCCCGGACGATTTAGCTGCTGTGGGCGTATGTTTCGTTGCCTGGCAACCTATCTTTCCAGTCTGTGTACTTCTTTCTGGATGTTTGATTTATTTTTCTGTATTTGTGCACTAAATCTTGCGTGTATTAGTTGTATATTTTCTTGATATGTCTGTAATATATATATATTGCAATATCATTATATGACATGTTACCTATATTTTCTAGATATGCTTAACTCGAGATAAACATCCTATATGGTATATTTTCTAAATGTGTATTGTATGCATTGATATATTTTCTTGATTTGATATACATGTTTTTTTGTTTAGATCTGGTTCTGTACAACCCGGTGATCATTTACTGGCAATTAATGATATCAGGACAGAACATTGTTCAGTAGAAGATGCTGCCCATCTGCTGCAGATGTCAGAAGATATAATCAAATTAAAAATCAAACGAGAAGATCCGTATACAGGTAGTTCAACTGTGACCTATAGCTTTCATCATGCAATCACATTCTAGTTCAACTGTAACCTTTTATCTAGTTCAACTGTTAGCTTTCATCACGCAATCACATTTTCGTTCAACTGTAACCTTTTGCTCTCATCATGCAATCACATTCCAGTTCAACTAGAGCCTTTAGCTTTCATCATGCAATCGCATTCTACATTCTAGTGATTTAAATATATATTGTAATATGAAATAGAAAAGAATAGAATAGCTTGGATTCACAGGTTTATGTTGGCATAGGAACATCCCATATAGATTTATTTGAAAGATTTGTTTACAGATTTGCAACTGTATCTTAAAGTTAACTAGCATCGTCCATCATGGAAGACATTGTTATCCACAGATAACCGAGTCATGGAAGGCATGGTGATACTAGTTATCTCATGATATTGGACTGAAATTAGATTTTCACTGAAATTTTTCGAAATGATAGATATCACAAACCCATCGCTAACAACAGCTCGCAATTACAAACAAGGTGAAACTTCTGTCAGTTCTACAATACCAAGCAATAGCGTAATATGGACATTACCCACCACTTTGCAAGTGAAATGAGTTTTCAGCGAAAAAAGATTATTGAAATAATTAATTTATGGGCTGTAGACAGTCTTCTGTATAAAATATAGATAAAAAATACTTTGTATATTTTATAGAAATTCAGAAATACTATGTTTGTGTTATAGTTGAAGGTAGTGCTGACAGTGTAACTTATACAGTAGAATTACAGAGATTTGGTGGACCATTAGGTATAACTATATCTGGTACAGAAGATCCCATGGATACAATATATATATCCCATCTTATTGAAGGAGGATTAGCAGAAAGGTAAGCTGCTACACACTGTAATATTATTTTCCACAAATTATTAAAATATAAAAAGCATGACTCCATACCTACCATACTTAGCAAATCTCAGACAATTCTGTTTTAAATGTTGTATTTGGTGGTGGCAGGGGGGGATACAAGTTTTTTAAAAAGACAAACATGCTTGAATCTTAAAATTGATGACAAAAATAATTATAATATGTTTTATGTCATCTCTTAATAACAGGCCTGTTAACGGTGTCTTGTTAGCTAGATCTACATATCCTACAAAGAAATCCTTAATCCCTGAAAGAAGATCAGGAACATGTTCAATTTTTAAGTTGGCCGAGTACGAGTGATTATATTTAAATTGTGGTTACATTAAAGATGTACAGATATTTCAATTACGAAAAAATAATTATTTGAAGATATTTATGGTAATAGATATATTGTAAAATAATTGATTTTGTTCAATAGAACTGGTGCTATACGTGTAAAAGATCATTTACTGGCTATAAATGGTAAATCAACTAAATATAAGAGATTATCAGAAGCTATAGAAATGTTGCAGAATGCGGGAGATGTTGTTACACTTAAAATATCTCGTAAAATGACAGATAAAAGTAAGTGGAATATCCTTGGATCGAAAACTGCATCAGAAAATTTTTGAATAAGCCCGTTGCCTGTTGAAGGTGGAATATACTTGGATCTAAACTACATCAGAAAATTTTAAATTATCCAGTTGCCTGTTGCAGCTTCCTCATTTATTGATTGTTTGTTATTCCTTATAATAATTTTTTTTTTTAAATTTCAGAAAATCATAGTAGAAACCATGGTGTAAGTTAAATCTGTATTTTTTCACTTAATTATTTAAATATATGGTCAAGAGCACAAATTTTTATCAAGTTCATTATGTTACCATGTTGTTTTTTGAATAAATTGCTCTCAAATTTATATAATTATAGAATAAAACTCAATAATTAAGTAAGTTCTAAAGAACTTTAAATCTAATATATTTGTTCTATTTCTTTAGGGTAATAAAAGTGATTTAAGTAAACCGCCTACTCCTAGTATGGATAGTGCTCTAGAATCTTGGGATAGTTCAGGACCAGAAATGGGAAGTGGCAATATTGGCAATATTAATCAACCCAAATTAAACTCGGCATCAAGACAAAAATTAACAGAAAAACGCAGAAAGTCAGGTAGGTTTTTATAGCAATATTTTCCCCAGTTTTGCTGATTTCGAACAACTTAACATTCCACATTAAATGTGTACTTAGAAACAGGCCCCTACCATTGTTTTGTTTTGTTTTATTTTGCTGGCAAGTTTATAGGTTCTTCCTTTTTTCTCTCCACAACAGATTATCGTCCATTTTCTGGTGAATCTAGTAACGATGCTGAAGGAAGTGGAGAGGGCTTGGCCGATTTACAGATGTCAGATGGTGAATGGGACAACCACTCTGATAGCAATCACAGTTTTTCTAGTAGTAACCAGGAAGAGGATTGGGTGGGAACATTTGAAGATTTCATGCATGGATCAGGCTCAGAAATGTTAAAACAAATAGGACTTAGTTTACGTGATCGTAGTACAGCAAGTTTAGATCGTAGATCTCGAGCTTCAGAGCCCAGCGACCGTTATTCTAGATCAAAAAGTGCTGGACGATTTGGACGTAGTGCTATATCCCATGACTCTTTAAGTCTGAGTACCCAAAACTCACGAATATCAAATCCAGTGTCCGGTGGGAAATCTATCAGTGAACATGTTCAGACAATATTTACACCTACCCCTATACAGTTACATCGTATAACTGTGGTTAAATCCTATGCTACAGAAGATTTTGGATTTGGTTTATCAGATGGTATGTATGAGAAAGGTGTGTTTATTAGTGGTGTAAGGCCAGGTAGTGCTGCTTCTAAAGCTGGTTTAAAGGCTTATGATAGAATCCTACAGGTTAGTTTATTTTCAGTAATCATTGAAAAATCATTTGAAGAAATCCAACACTTAGTTTGATTTGTGATTTTAAAAAAAATTAATTATTATTTAGATATTAATTCACATGACAAAGCTATAATCAACTCTATAGATTTTAAGACCGGCAAGATTTAAACATTGAACGATAAAATGGATATTTGAGAAGTTGCTATGATAATAAACAATCTACACTAATCTTCAAATAGTGACAAATTCCCCCAAAATAAAGTAATTTAACGATGCATTATGTAAGAATTAAATAAGTAATAGATAATTCAGAATGACGTGATGAAAAATTTCTGTCAAATTACTTTTTTCTGTGAAAATTTATCAGTGTTTAAAGCTTTGAGTGTTTGAAGATCTGTTAATGGAAAAATGTAAAATAGGACAAACCATGTGATTCAGATCTTATAGGTATACAGATCTTATGGGCATATGGTGATTTAGTTATGTATTACTGCCCATATAATCTGTTCAGGTTTGTGGTCTAAGGGGAGATAATTCATGTACAACAAAACTATATTGACTAACTTGGTGCAACTTACTTTGTCAAATAAGAAAGGAAGGTTGTATTTTAAAGATAAAACCAATGTTTAGATACAACAGAATTGCTGCCATTAAAACAGTTTGGAATTTTGAATAAAAAACGAAATAAAAATCAGTAGACAAACCAACAGATTTTCTATTATTGTTGTATATAATAAATAGTTTTATTAATAATGTTTTATCTTTCAGGTGAACCGACATAAAACTAAAGATTATGATTGTAGTTTAACTGTACCTCTGATAGCAGAATCTGGTAATAAATTACACATGATTGTCTGTCGAAATCCTTTATTACGCCACCGTCCCACTGGTTGTCAAGATAAAAACTCTCTCGTCAAGGATGATCGTCTTTATATGAATGTCAAGGAAGATCGTCTCTATGTGAATGCCTATGATACAACAGGAGCGAGTGACACATCAAATAAAACCGTGTGATGGGAATGTGATCTGATTTTGTTTTCTGACTGCCATTGTTGATTTTTTTTTTTTGATTATTTACTAGTTGGGTAATATGACATTTTGTATTATTTCACACTGTTTAATTTATCGCCACCATACAATATCTGCCAGCATTTATTTTCACATTTAGTTTCATTAGTTGAATTCCGAATTTAGATTGCAACCTGCTTCGCCTTGTTTGATATTATTTTTTGTTGTTTTATACATTACATTTTGATGCTTTATTGCCAAGTGATATGATTTACTGCTGATTAGCTTTCTATTCCATTTTGCGATTTTTTTCATTTTTTCTTCTTCGGTGATTCAGATTTATTATAGATTTAAAAATTGTATTCATAATTCTTATATTTGTGTAAATTGATTATTTTTGATACTAGTTTAAGATAATTTCAGCTTTTGTCTTGGATAAAAGTTATGTCTAGCAGACTCTAAATAATGCATTATTAGTTATAAAAACAATATGTATATATGTGAATGAATTGTTAACCATTTGTGTCTTAGAAAAATTATATAATACTCAGTCAAGTTTAGTCTCTCGCACTTGGCTTTTTACTGACGTAAGGTCATCTGTCCAACGCCATGGTGGGTTTTCTCTGCTTTTCTCCCACTGCTAAAGATCCCTGTGCGCAAGCAAATTATTGAAATAAAATAGAAACATGTTAGTCCCAAAATACAGTTTGTGTCATGTTGGTGGATATGTTTATTTAAATTAATCTATTTTGACAACAAAATGGCTACTTCCAGCAATAAATTTACTATCTTACAGTTTTCAGAGGATTTTTTAATACAACAGGCAAGGAAATAGTTACAATTTCAGGCAAACATGTTTAGTAATTTTCTCACATTTCGAAGGAGAATAATTTATTTTCACTATTTTGTATGTAGAAAGATTTCTATAATTATTTGGAGAAGATTGCTTGTAAGATCTTACATGTACATGCAAATGATATTTTGAGTTAAAAGTTGATTATGGAGATATAAATTTCAAGATGAATAAAAACATTTTCTTTTACATACTTACAGTCATAGAAGATAAATGGATGAATCTAATTTTTAACTCGTTATAGTACAGCAAATTGTTGTGATAAATCTCAGTCCGTTAATGGTGATAACTTTGCTCTGTGTTCGTCCATGTTATTTTATGATAAATATTCAATTAAATATATTTATTAGTAATCTTTAAGTGGCATTTAGCGATTGGAAAACACATTAATAGAACACAATTTTTATGGGAAACAATCACTGGTTTATTCTAAAAGCACGACGTTTCGAAACGTCGTGCTTTTAGAATAAACCAGTGATTGTTTCCCATAAAAATTGTGTTCTATTAATATATTTATTAGAGTTGTTAAAATACTCCTTGCATATCAATAGGTTTGTTTAGATCTGTGGTATATAGTTAATAAATATAATTTTGCTACCTCGTCTTGTAGATAGATATAGTAATCTTATCATGTTACATAGCAGGCTGTGCATACATTCATTATTTTATTATTTAATACCCACTTATACATTTAAACAATATGTAAATACACCTATATCAAAGAAATTTTCTTTTTAAATCTCAGCTGAACAAATACTCTTAAACCCCCTAACTACCCCCCCCCCCCCCAAAAAAAAAAGAGATCATGGTGTAATTATTATAGTTAGTATATGTAGTCTAATTAGTAATTAATGAATTTAAAAGTGATATAGGTAACTTTATTTCTACGCAATTTAGTCTTCCATTTTATTATCTAGGGTATTGTACAGTGTTATGATTTTTATATCACTGGTCAACATGTTTTCTGTCTAGTTAACTCGTAGACAATAACTGAAGAGATTATCGGGAAATGCCACAAGAGATATAAGTTATTGATGTGTTTTTCACATGAAATTGTAGATATTTGTATATTTTATGTAATTTATGTATTTTAAATTTGTATATTACTAGATGTTCTCTATTGACTAAGATTATAATATTATTATTTATATAGATATAAATTAACATTCATGCTATTATGTCCACCTGTTTATCTTATTTATCACTACACCATTTGTTGGTTAAACAATACCATAAAAGTGCAAAACAAAACACAGACATTACAAATAAAAAAGAAATACAGCAGACACAATAAAGGAAATATTAAGACGGAAATCAATAAAGAATATATAGCTTAACACAATTTAGAAAGGAGGTGTACAAATGATGTATTAAATTAATAGCACATGCAAGTCCCCCTGGTAAAATGTCTCTAAAGATAAGCAACTCGAATATAATTCAACATTGCTTTAGGAAAATATACTATACCTGTGGATAGGGGGTGAATAAAGCACAGATATGAGTTGTCCGTGAAATTCAGTAATTTTCAGATCAAAATTATTTTTGTGGACTTAGCGCCCCCCCCCCCCCAAAGGAGGCGTCTACACTCTACATGCGAAAGCGGTTTAAAATAATGAAATCATAACACTCCTATGACGCTAGCTGGTTTATTCGCTCTTTGTTTGGTACTCTCTGGGGTACCTACACACTACCCCCAATTTCCATGCTTGGAGTCGCTTTCGATAAACAAAAGGTAAAAGTGTAACTAACAAGCTTAATTTAAACCACCACAGAAGTACTCCACCTGTCAGTGCCAGGGTAATATTTACACGCCCACATTTTCATGTGGACCTACTATTGCCCCAAAGAAGCTTTAATGACGTGGAGGCGCCATGACGCCCTTTTGGTGAAGCCATTGATGTCACATTATTCCCAAAACAGAGTATTTCTAATTCTGTTGACGATTTGCCGGACTGCTCCAGGTAGACGCCAGGTGAAAAAAAAGAAAGAAGAAATACAGTATTATTGGAGAGAAAATCATTTTGCCTGTTAGTCAACAAAATAAAGTGCCTGAAATCCCATGACTTTCTGCTCTGAAGCCATTCTGCTTTGTGTGACTATTCGGGCTATTCATTTAATTAATTGACTAATGGATAAAAAAGTTAAAATCAGTGTAATAAACCATGCCTAGCGCCACTCTAACATTAGTCTCTCTGTTGTGGGGGTGATAATTTTTTCGTGCATCCTTAGTAGGTGCTTTATCAGTTTTTTGGGGGACACAAATTTCTGTATGTGCAACGGATCGAGTTTAGATGTATATTAATTGTATTGAATTTATTTTGAAAAAAAACCCCATATAATTAAAACTATATTTGAGTACATTTCATGGAGTGAATTAGCACCTAAGATATCCATCGGTGGCACGCTCTGCGAATTCTGTTGACCAATATTACTGGCCGCGGTCCCCGGGAATCAAAATTGGAATTTTATCGGCTATTTCATTTCTGATACCTCTCCTCCAAAATCTGGAATTTAGGTGGGCACAACATAGTGTGATTTCGGTTCCAATACCACAAAAACAATGCCACATTTTGGAATAGTTTCCAGTTGCTGCACTAACGGATCCGAATGATAGGAAAACGCATTCGTACACGTCTTAATTTCCTCATAGTCAGGACGCCTTGCTTCGCGCCTACGGCGATCGCAGGCACCCGACTCAGCGGCGATGGAATTAGTTTGGACATATTATTTCTTCACCCTCTTAAGCTGACTGGGGACGAACGCCTTGGTCTAGATTCGAGAAATATTTTATACAGGAAAACAATACACAGCATCATTGCGACACAACGTGAAGACTAAAATTCGACATCCAAACTTATCTTATTTTCAGGACGTTATTTGTAAGCTTCATGAAATATTTCATTTTGGTTGTTTTTTTAAGTCACATTTATAAAATGATTTCGAATATTTGGGCGATAAAGACTTCCTGTTTGGCATTTAGATGGATGTTATTGTCCAATATTATAGACATGTCCTGAGATCATTAGGACCCAAGACGCGTTAGTGTTTATCGACACTGTAACATGCTATTTTAAAGTTTTTAAACGAAATCACGGAAACAGAGGGGTGTTATTGTCCAATAGACAGTGTCTAATTGACCAATCAAAACGCAAAGTTCACCCTTAAGCATGTTAATGTGTTATATCCATTTGATCCGGCATTTTAATGTGCGTATATGTAATATATATATATTTAATCCTGGCAATATCGATGCGTGATTTGCATTTTCGGAAGATATATTTAATCTCTCACGGCTGAATCCACCCCAATATTAAACATTTAATTAAGACAATAAAATCAAAATACCAACTGTAGATAATTTGGAATTGTATCGGCCATTTCATTTCTGCTACCTCTTCTCAAAATATGGAATTCAGGCGGGCACAAAATAGTGTGATTTCGGTTCCCAAACCATAAAAATAATGCCATATTTTGGAATAGTTTCTAGTTGCGGCACTAACGGGCCACGCAGTGTGATAAGAAAACCCGTTCGAAGACGTCTATAGCTCGGATGCCTTGCTTCGCGCCATTGAAGATCAAAAACGGGTCCACCAATTTGGTTAATGGCAAATAAAGATAGCGACTGTCTTGATATAGGCGTATATACGTAACTAACGTACAAAAATGAAATGGTAAATAGCTCTTCAGTTCTCTGCAGAATAGGGTGAGTCTGTCGATCAGATTGTTATATGGGGTGTCGCGTCGATTGGTGGAATCGAACCATTATAGGACAGGTATTAGCATTAAAGATTCCATTTTCATAATAGTATAGTCTGCAGAGGATTTATGAAGCGCGGAAATTTTCTGAAAAGTCATATTCTGGAAAGCTGACTAAGCTCTAAACTAATATTTTTATAAACTTTCTCTAGCCTAAAATGTAATGTTCTGGAATGTTGACTTGTACTTAAAGGGCAATATTGGTGTCAGTCATTATCACATACGTGATAGAACTGGTTAAACACATTCCAAATATGATTTTAAGACAGAGATCATTGCTACGACAGATGAGTAATAAAGGTTTCAAGAATCGGAAGTGACGAACGCCAAAGGAAAACATGAGTAATCCCACTATATATAACTGACTGAAGTGACGAGTGATAACGGATACATGGGCGAATTTCTGCACACATAATTCCTTCGAAGACCAAAAGTTGTTATATGAGACTGCAAGAAGATATCTGACAATTCAATAAAGCAATTGAGCGTCATAGGATAAGACAAAACGAGAAAAATAGAAATAGTCCGTACAATCTGTTGTTTTTATTCCTTCTATAGATAGGGGAGACCGGGGCACATTGAACCATTTTTCTCACATACATGTTTGTCCTCCTTCCATATCAAATGTTTTTATTAGGAGATTTCTTACTTTATTGTATTGTTTGAAGACACATCATAGTTGCTATCGTGTATCAGATTCAATTAAATTAATCTTTAACTTTAAAAAAAAATAGATAAATAAAAAAACACATTTAATCCACTAGACCATAGAGGTTCAATGTATCCCTCTTACAAAATAGTCGGGGCAGGTTTAACCACAAAATGGGACACACTGAACAGTGGTAAAAATTCCATGTTAACATCAATCTAATTAAAATTCAGATCTATATTTCGTTTCGGTTTTTATAATTTCGATGGCCTATACTACATGTAGATCTAACAGGTTATAGTGGGAGGTCACGTTCAGCCAGTTCAGATGTCAAGCACGCGATATTTGACCCTATAACCTTAGTCATTCGGTTAACCAATCAGAATCGTTGTTGCTTTGTTTTGATTACTATCGCTGATAATGCCTACCCACAATTCCGCGCAAAAAAGGTCAAACCCTCGATTTGACAGGCAATTTGATTGGCTGACCCCTCATTTCAAGCAGAACACGAGCTAAATAACAAGTCTTTCAGATCCTAATGTCGTGAGGACAAGTAAAACGAAATTTTTAACTATAAAAACGAAACGAAATAGGATCTGTATTTTAATCAGATTGTGTTAACATAGATATGGATTTAGATCTCAAACTAGTTACTTGTTTCGCAGTGATCTAATGAATCTGCAAACAATCAGTTTAGATAAGAACAAATATCCACAGATTTGACATATTTTTAAAAAAATCAAAATGGATCAAGCCTTTGTTTATCTGGATTGTAGATTAGACATACAAGAATTCCCTATGCTAAACAAGTACCCCATTGACAGTAGTTCAATCTGTCCCATCAAAGTTTCATAATCAAAATTTAAAAAAAAAATCAATATGCCCTCTTATATGGACCAAGCCAACGATTATCTCGATTATAGATTAGACATATGAACTAATTTTAAGAATGTCCTAGGCTAAGCAGTTAACATGTATGGAAAATGATAAGTGGAAGTGGTGCATTTCTACTTTTAAGCGCTCTTTTGAAAAAAAAATTGCCTAAAAAAAATAATTGACAGCATGTGGCTACTGCTAATTTCACTCCTGTGTATAGTCTTGGGTTGTCTAGTATTATTTATAAAGGATATATCCATGGTGGTTCAATGTACCCATATGGTCAATGTGCCCCGGTCTCCCCTGCCTTACAAAACATGGCAATGCATGGAGTTTTTCTGTTTTTATTTCGTGTTCTCTTATCTAGTGGCAGTCAATACTTTTTTATGAATTGTCAGATATCCGCTCACAGTCTCACACAATAACTTTTGGTCTTCGAAGGAATTATTAGTCAGTAGAAATTCTCCCATGTATCTGATATCACTCGTCACGTCAGTCAGTTATATAGTGGGATTACTCGTGTTTTCCTTTGGCGTTCGTCACTTCTGATTCATGAAACCTTTATTACTCATCTATCGTAGCAATGATCTCTGTGTTAAAATTATATTTGGAAAGTGTTTAACCATATCTATTACATATACATGTGATAATGACTGACACCAATATTGTCCTTTAAGAATGCGCTTGCATAGGGACCGGCACAGTGAAGACAAAAATGTGAAATTTCAACCGAAAAAAGCCCCCAAATCATTATTTTCGGGCCGTTTTTCAATTACGAGGTACAACTTCAATACAGCAAGTAGATTAATGGATCTTTATTGAGTAGCAGATATGGTTAATGAGTATACATTCTTAAAGTTTGATGGACTTTCATCGAAAGGTTTTTGGTGTATGGACTTAGTGCTGCAAGGTACCAAAATAGCTCAATTTAGGCATGCCATTTTATTATATCTGTGGGTATAAGATTTTTTTGGAATGCTGACTGAAAAGGCAAAGATCTAAAGTAAGCTCAAGAAAAAAATTGGGTGGTACTGAACTCGTTTAGTAGTAAATAATCTCCATTTTTGTCCAAAAATAACGATTTTCCCCAAAAATAACGAAAAAACCCACTTTATTTACACACTGACAAGTGTAACATGACACTTGAAGTCAAATTAACGTGGGTTGCAGTTCCATTAAGCCATAATAAAAATAAAAATAAACGCATTATATATTTTCATCAAATAATTCACGTTTAGAACATGTTTCATTATAAAAACTACAAACAAATTAAGTATTTGTAGTTTTGATAATGAAACATTTTTAAACGTGAATTATTTGATGAAAGTATATAATGCGTTTATATTTATATTTATTACCAATAAGTATTTCAAATTAAAAAATATCGCTGGACTTTACTACCTATCGATCTATCAATCTGTCTGATAAGTATCTAATGAAAACTGAGCTCACAATTACACCGTTAAAATTTTTTATACGACGAAGTTTGGAAAACTTAATTTACTATAAATGCCAAAAGAACTGTTCTTGGTAAGTTTAATTAATCTCTCTAGACTCATTTTTAACATTTTATTAATTCGGTTATGTTCACTACGGATATAATTAAATTAATTTATTT
Source organism: Patella ulyssiponensis (assembly GCA_963678685.1). Taxonomy (NCBI): domain Eukaryota; kingdom Metazoa; phylum Mollusca; class Gastropoda; family Patellidae; genus Patella; species Patella ulyssiponensis. Next base: position 20,387,988 of record OY783232.1, read on the forward strand.
TATCCTGATAACAAGATGGGTTTTAAGTCTTGATTTAAAACAAGAAAGAATTTGAGATGATTAAATAATCCCCGGAAGATTGTTCCACTGCAGTTTAGGCGCATTCACAGAGAATGATCCGTATCCAAATAATTTTGATTTCCACTTTGGGCTACAGATGATGGTTAGATATTTGAACTAAGCCATCCACACACTGAAACGCCAAAGACAGATTTTAGAAGATGATTCTTCCATTTATGGGCAGCCCTTTGAGTGATTTTAAGGAGTAATATTTTGATGATCTGGTAACATTTCGAGCTGCGGTATTTTGTACAAGTTGATTTTTTTTAAATATTGGCACTATAGGACATACAAATGTAGCAGATACACCCTCATGGCTAATCAAGTGTCTTATATGGCCAATATTCCTGGACTGAAAATAATATTTTCGAGAAATTTCACTAATGCGGCTGTCCATTCTTAAATTGAACCCTACGAGGACACCTAAGTTCTTCACAGGTTCTCACGGTACAAGTATTGCATCTCGTACAAACACATCATTTGAACTTGTATTTTTCCGATGTGTATTTGGGCCAAATAAAATACATTTTGATTTACTTAATACCATTACATTTCATTTCATATTTCTGGTCATCCTATCTTTAATGTCATGTGAATACAATTTGATGTCAGAATATAGGGGATGGAACAGTTTTTGAAAGGGAGTAATTTGCAATCAGCAGTGTGTCATCTGTATAAGAATGTATTCCTAGAAAACATGATTATCGATTAGTTTTCCTAAATTCTTGGTACATGTATACATAATATTAATAATAATATGTCCATTTATATAGCGCCAAATCCACAAATCATGCTCATAGCGCATACAACAAATATATGGTTAATTTGTATTTCTATGATTAATTCTGCAATGTGAGAGAGGACGTTTAACCTACCCTTTTCATATTGACGTAAATATCCAGCCACCCGAAAAAATAGACTATTATTGTTTACAAGGCCCGCGGGTACCATCCCTGACAAGTATGGAAACTGGCCTTTAACTCGGGACCACTTTTTTTTTTATTAAGCATAAAACATCACGATTAAAATAGCATTATGCAAGAACAAAATCTGCTTATTACAGGTCTTTCTTTAGGCCTGAGATGTTATCTAAATAACCAATTAGACATTAATTAACATATCCAGACAATAATAAACTCTTAAAGTCAAGGCTAGCCTTCGATGTTGGCGGATTGAATTCCTATATGCCGCTTAATGGCCGTTGATAATTAAATCAATCAAGTGGATAATCGAGACTATGCTGTTTATATTAATGATTTGAGTTATGATGACCGAGGCTATGTGAATATTTCAAACGCTTTTTTCTCGGCTAATAGTGGACCAATTTGACTGAAATTTTCAGCAAATTACCTTTACACTATCTAGTTTTTAACTATTATAGTGAGAACTGCCATCTCTTTATCTTATCTCCTATAAAGTAACTTTAAACATGATATTCTTTAAAGCAGTGATTCCCAACCTGTGTGTCGCGGCACACGGGTGTGCTGTGAGATCTTCCTAAGTGTGCCACGAAATTTAAAAAAACTACATGATCCCAGCTGAGTATATATTCACTGTTTCCTATGATTTGCCATGTTTTTATTTTGCCAAATTCAAATATTTTTAGGGTGTGTCGCTTTTTTTTCATGTGTTCCAAGGTGTGCCGTTGGCAAAAAAAGTTGAGAACCACTGCTTTAAAGTAATGTCGTAGTGACATCTTAATTTTCTCTGTGAATTTTAATTCCAATCACGGATGTAGATTTTTTTTTTAAGTAAAGTGTCGAAAACACGCAATTACGTTATCACTGGAATTGTGCTGTGACATTAATTTTTAGACGTTTTTAGCGCCTGTTAAATGATGTTATCAATTATATATTTTTCCTGCAAAATGTCAAACAGTTTTAAATATATTGTAATACCGGTTATCGTAAGTAAAATTATATTTATACACGGATGTGAAATGTTATGGACATATATATCGGATGTTTTATATCTATAAAACCATGCACGATAACGATGCTGAATATTATAAATAAAGAACCAGTTAGAAGCCTGCCGCAACAGAGCTCATAGAGCGTCATTATGAAACTACTGATTTTCTTTTCGTCACTAATAGCCATCTCCTTGGTAAGTTAAATCATTATTTTATACTGAATTATAATGTGTAAATGTTGAAAGTAACGTTAATGTATTCTTTAATACATGTCCAATTCACTGATACAAGTGTGTTTGAAAGGTAGCTAAGTCTCTAACTCAATTCCATTCAAAGTCTTTGACGTTGAAAATACGAATTATTTATCAATTTAAATGAACAACAGGCTAATATTCAGACAACTAATATTTTACCATACCCGCATCGTTTACCATAATGCGTTTTAGCGTCATTTGTAACGAGGGACTCGAAGAACGAGGCTAGACATGTCAAACGGTAACCACATTGGGTGACTGCATATTCTTATCTGGAGAGCATGTGCAATAAATATTTTCGGTGTAGACTGGAATAACCAGACGCTAAACATTTAAAAATAGAAAAATAGAAACGATTGAATGTAAATCAGTTTATTTACATTCACATTACATAAGTATATGCGTTGCGAACCATTTGTGTCAATATTAGCGATTTAGCTCATTTAAGCAGGAAAACAAAAACACCAAAATTCAGAAAAATTGCTCATTTACCTTGTCTGAACGTCAGGTAAAAATTAAATTAAATTAATGTACATTCATTTATATTTATTTACAGGCTATTTATCGTTATGACCACCATGGTAAGTACTATGTTAACCCTTGTGCGTATACAAGGGGTCTTTTGGACCCCAACGACCATATCCTTAACGTTTGTGAGAAACTGGTTCATAATTGTCTAGCGAGAATTTTATACATTGTCAGCTACTTGATGTCGAGTATAATGCTGCAAATAGAATGGACGTGAGGTAGTGGCAACATTCATCATTTGATAAGAAACTACGAATATTACATTAACGGATACCAGGGGTCTTGTGGACCCCCCTTCCCTTTCATTTCAACATTTTGGTGGTTACAGGTGTCTAATTTGTCCTGCAATCGGTGCTAGCTTTGTATTAGGAATCTTTCTTACTGATGATATTGTTTTGGTTATTCTAGTAATCTAGACTTGAAAACAAATCAAGGTACTCTACCAACCCCATCAAAAGACGATTCTACATGGAACATGACAATTACGATATTTTTAGATTTGTATGGTTTCAGAAAAATCTTGTAATTCTTATCATCACTGATAATACATGAAATATTTTGTTTTAGCCTGATTGATTATTGTTCAGTCTTGATATGAAGGTGTAGTTTGATCGTATTTGAATAAAATTATTCACCCAAAAACCTATTTATGTCTGGGGTCTTAGATTACCCCTAGTAGCCGACAACGTTTTTCGTGCGACGTGTACCCACAAGGGTTAATGTGACATATTTTTGTATTCGCGTGTTTGTCGTATGTTTTAATTATGAGGCATTAATTTATGTTACTTTGTAACTTTGGCACAATTTCTAAAAACTATTTACTAAAAATCTATTTCCGTAACGATGATCTATGTTTTTGACCGTTTTGGAACACTTTACTCGACCCGGGGAATAAATCTTTTTTCAAAGCCGTTCACATATAGCAGAACTATGTCGCTTTTTAATGAAATAATTTGTTGTACAGTATCCTACACGCAATGAAACATTATAATCAGCTTTAGTCAGATATTTGCCTTGGAACCAATAATCATTACCATCATTTGGTTTTTGCCGACGAAAGATATAACCCGTATTTGATTCTCATGAAAATGTCGCCATTTGATGTCTGTAGCATCATTTAAAGCAGATTTTTCAGTGTGACTGTTAGTGACGTATTTTTTACAAAAAATATTATATTCAAATGAGTCTTGTTGTCTTCTCTTAATTTAAAAGTTTGATTTTTGATCCCAATCAATGAACGGATAAAGCCAATACCACCGTTTAGTTATCAATAAATTGCTTCTAACTAATTTCATTGTCGAGAAATAGCCAGTATTGTACGAGTTGCAATTTTACGATTTTCGCATATTAAAGGTGTCATTAACTCATATTATCACCCACAGTCTTCGACATTGCAAACACGACGTGTTGGTCAGTTTAAATCATCATTCCGATATCCAATATTTAGGACAACATGAAAATTTTAGAACTGGAACACGAATCGCTTGTCAGAATGCTTCCCAGTGCCATTTGTAATAAAGCAACTCATTGGAATAACCAGACGCCATTCATTTTGGACTTGCAGATGTTATATTAACATCATTTCATCTTAAAGTTTTTATTAATTGATTTATCAAATATAATCAAGACAATTTGGAATTTAATTAAACTTGCATTATGCAAGAGCAAAATCTGCCTATTACGTGTCTTTCTTAAGGCCTGAAATGTTATCTAAATTATTAATTAGACATTAATTAACCTATCCAGACCATAATAAACTGTCGATGCCAAGGCTAGCCTTCGATGTGAGCTGGATTAGATTCAAATATGCCGCTGAACGGCCATTGTAATTAAATCACAACATTGGATAATCGAGACTACTCTGTTTTTATTAATGATTTTATTAATGCTGACCGAGGCTATTCAGAAATTTCACGCTCTCCGTTCTCGGCCTATAGTGGATCAATTTGACTGAAATTTTCAGCAAATTACATTTACACTATATAGTTTTTAACTATTATAGTGAGAACTGCCAACTCTTTATCTTAATCCCATAATGTATCTTTAAAGTGTTTCCAAAATGTGTGCACCGGATTTAATTATGTGTTTCTAATATGTGTGCACATAAAAAGATTGACTAGTTCCTTGATCACTTGTAATAAATTATGTTACAGATTGTGTACGGGGTCCACCGGGCCCACCAGGCCCACCAGGCCCACCAGGACAAATCTGGCCAACAGGTAAAATATTTATTTACTATCTCATATATATCGTTACTTACAGTGCAGTAATTATAAATAAAAATTTTATAAACATTGTTTGAAGTGAGAGAGAGAGAGAGAGAGAGAGAGAGAGAGAGAGAGATGGGTTTAACGTCGACTAGACACAAACTAGGTCATTTCGGAACTAACACATGGTTTAATTTTATTACAATAATTCGCTTGCGCGTAGGGGTCTTTAGCAGTGGGAGGAAACCGGAATACCCGGAGAAAACCCACCTGACTGGACAGGCTACCCTACTTCTTGCCACGTACAATCGGAGATTCGAAACCACGCCAGTTGACTCAATGGCAGGCCGTATGATGCAGCGTGCGCACGGTAACCATTCGGCCATGCACCCCCCCCCCCCCTATGGTTTGAAGTAGAATGTGGTTAAACACAATAAAATATGTCTGCACCAACCATGGCTAACGAAAACTGCATACGCCCGATCTTTTACAATGAGGAACTTTTTGCCTGAATTCTTTGATGTCCCGGTTTTTTATTGTCTCGTCAGAACGACTAGATGTTGTTTCTTGTCCGTATCACAGGCTTTGGTTGATAAGCTGAACTGGAGTCGATCGATCGCAATACGGGCTGTACTGAAAGTAAACAGAGATGAAAAGGGTAAGCAACAGAAAATACAACAGAACGAAGTTTGTTTAGGCTGTGTGGCACATGAAAATATATATAAACTATTTTACAGGCTATGGATCATGTATATATATTGGATCAAACGGAGAATGTTATAGACCAGGACCTATTGGTGTTATCAGTGAAGAAGACTGCAGGGAAAGATTTGGAAATGATCAATACCAGACATGGGTGGACAAACAAAGATGGGTCGACTATATCAATTCCCATGCTCGGTTTTATAACCATAATAGAGGAAATCCCCCTGGTCCCATGGGTCCTTCCGTTTAAATATTTCTGGACTTGACAAAGAAAGTACACAGTTTCAATTAAAATAAAAAGAGATTTTTCGATAATGTCTTCGCCTTATACTGATAAAACACAATTGATGTGACACGACCGTGTCCTGTTGTGAGAAAATTCTGTGTCACAGCTCCAAATACCTAGACAGAAATGAAATGAAATGGGGTTTAACGTCCTACTCTTTTGCACCTAACTTGGGCTAATGGAAGACGGGCATACGCCATACAGTGTGCTATGAGGGAAATTTTGCCCGGGCAGCGGCGCTACGGCCTACTCTTATATCGAATTCCAAATGCCAAGCGATCTTTTACGTGCACTCCAATGTGTACACGGGACCTCGGTTTTTCGTCCCATCCGAACGACTAGGCAGCTGTCCTTGTCAGGCCCTCCTTCTGCATCACTGACAAGTGGAAGTCACGCCGGAAAATCGAGATGAACTTTCTCGGCCAATACAGGGATCGAACACCCGACCTCCAGGCTAGCGAACCAGCGCCTTATCCACTTAGCCACCGTGATTCCCCCCAAATACCTAGACAATGGAGGCGGAAGAGAGTCAGTCCCTCCCATCTCTCAAGCTTTCATTTTGGACAACGCTATAAGTAATCGCTCATGTTAAACTGCATAGAATAAAAAATAATTAACAGAAGAAGAAGCTAAAGAAATGTTTAGCTTGAGTAATGGTTTATTGGGTTAGTAATTGGGAAATGATGCCCGGAAAGCAAGACTTCTACCTACCCTTACTTCAAATTCCAACTGTCCAGGAATCTTTTACGTGCACTCTAGTGTATGTACGGGACTTTTGCTTTTTGTCCCATCTGAACCACACATCAGTCTTGGGCAACACCGGGATTGTACACGGGACTTCCCAAGTTTGTTATCATACGGTGTGTGTACAGCATACACATTTGATCGGGAAGTCCAATTGAATGATTTAGTTGATATGCTTTGTATTCCGGGTTTGTTTTTGATTGATGTTTTCATCGAGTACATGTATATATATTTTTAAGCTTTCCACAGGAACTGAAGTAGAATTGTTGCGTTTTCCTCCAACTCATCAATGATCGCCATTGGCGAAAGCGTTGTTAAACATTTTCACGTTATATTTTGACTAGTTCTGTTGTTTGTTTACACCTGAAAAGAGAGGCGATGTGCTGATCGGTTTGTTTGTCATGTTAACTGTATCGTAGTTCAACTACAGGATGATTGGTTAGGACATTATAACCGGTATGTAATGCGCTATACTATGTGTTGTGGTTTGCGGGCTTGTAAACTTATATTTATACCGTTTAGCTGTCTCCAAAGACTTTAAGACATTGAAAAGGGATATACATAATCTGGATATATATAATCTGTTTTATAACGATATCTATTAGACATCTGTTTTGTGTTTAAGCGGCATGTGTCCATTTGTCTTTTGTACTGTCGGTATACCAATACAAAAGTATGAGGAACCTTGTTTAAATATATGATCTCCTGAATGAGAAGTGGTGTCAGGTAGTCCAGATAGAGTTTAGCATAATCCTCCCAGGATTGGCGAACTATTACTCTTATTACTGAGAAATTATTTTAGACGTACATTAGTTAAAAAAACGTAGATGTTAACAAGTTTGAGAGGTATGTTAAAGATTGAAATATTTATTCAAAATATTTATAATTTAAGAACACTTATACATAAATATCTTCCTTTGTTTTCAATGTCGAAGACTTCGGATGATTTTGAGTTAGAGACCTGGCTACTTTAAATATATTGTACTATTATCCAGTCTCAGGTTGCAGATAAATGATAACGTGTCCATACACCTACACATGATGATGGCCAAAGCTGCTGATGGGAGATCGCTTTCCATATCCATGCCAACATGACTTCAATCGCTGAGTTGGCTAAGAGGGTAAGACGCTGGCTCGCTAACCTGGAGATCTCGTGTTCCATCCCGGCAATGGCAAACCAAGTTCATCGATTTTCTGGCGTGGTTTCCTCTTGTCTACAGTGCCATGTATACATTCGCTTACACATAAAGTTCCCTTGGCAGTTGGAATTCAATATAAGAGTGGACCGTAGTGCCGCTTCCCAGCAAAAGGTCCCTCTTAGCAAACTGTTTGGCATTTGTCCGTCTTCGTTAGCCCAGTCGTGGCAGAACAATGGCAAAATACTCCATTTCATTTCATTTCCATAGTCTGTAACTGCCTTAGATGGAGATGGTCCGGGGTTGAGTGGTCATTGTAACTGTTCCAGCAATACTAAAAGGTGGGTGTTAACTGGTGTTGACCACCACACCCTCACCATTGTGTATATTATTACAGAGAGAGAGAGAAAGAGAGAGAGAGCGGAATGAGGTTTAACGTCCACTCGCCACAAACTAGGTCATTTTGGGACTAACATATGGTTTCAATTTTATTTCAATAATTTGCTTGCGCGTAGGGGTCTTTAGCAGTGGGAGGAAACCGGAGTACCCGGAGGAAACCCACGAGGTTGAGAAGGCGCCCCTATCTCCATGCCACACACGCTCACACCAGGGATCGACACCACAGCCGCAAGCCAGAGGTGACCGGCCAGCTAGAGGTCGAAGCGCGGCACTCTAGACCACTAGGCCATCCTAACCCCCTATATTATTACAACAAGTAGGGGTATCAGCAAATAAACAATAATAAGCAATATATTGATTATTTGAAATAATGTTATACGTCAACATCAAACGGTGACGTAACATCTGTATTTTAACGGGGGATGGGGGTGGGATTTGGTTTGGCCTATACAGTGCAGCGCTTCGACCTCTAGTTGGCCGGTGTGAGCATATGTGGCATGGAGATAGAGGCACCTTCTCAACCTCGTGGTTTTCCTCCGGGCACTCCGGTTTCCTCCCACTGCTGAAGACCCCTACGCGCAAGCGAATTATTGGAATAAAATTAAACCATATGTTAGTCCCGAAATGATCTAGTTTGTGTCGAGTGGACGTTAAACCCCATCTCTCTCTCTCTCTCTCTCTCTCTCTCTCTCTCTCTCTCTCTCTCTCTCTCTCTCTCTCTCTCTCTGTATTTTAACTTGTTTTAATGCTACTCCGGTCACAATCTGATTCAAATACACATCTATAATATATCGTTTCGTTTTTTTTATACTTTCAATGGCCTGCACTATACATACTCCTCGCAGTGTTCCGTTTGATTAGAGATAATCCCACTACTCACTGCTGTAATGAGTGGATATTGTTGTTTTAAATTTTGATTGGTCAGTAGTCCGACTACCAACCAATGACTAGCTGCTTTACGAAAGCTTTACATTTAAAACGAATGCCAATATTGGACCAAATAGGTTTACATAACGTTACGTCATGGCTCACGATTTTATTATGCCCAATTAAACCGTGCATAGCAGCAAATTGCAGTAAAACTAATTGCATGACAAACGAGGCTATGAAGTGGAATAAAATGTAAACAGTGCTGTTTGGAAACGAACATACTTTCACCGTTTTTAATACCTTAAATCACTGTCCAAAGTTTTAGGGAAGACCCAGATTAAACGTAGGACTGTCATGTTGATTGAACGGGAAGAATAGAAACACTCCCTCAAAAGTTCAAGAATCAAAAGTCAATCCAGCAATGGGTAGAGAGGGATTTCTCTGGTCATTGCTTCAGGAATATGGCACTATATGGCAATCTGACAAGTTATAATGGGAGTTCACGGTAGAGGTCATACGAGCGGCCCGTCTTCCATTAGCCCAGGTTAGGTGCAAAAGAGTAGGACGTTAAACCCCATTTCATTTCATTTCATACGAGCGGCTTTGGACTCTATGACGCAGACATTTTGAACTATGAAAACGAAACGAAATATGATCTGTGTTTTATTCAGATTGCCCAAGTCAGGGACACTATCTTACCATTGTGCGTGATCTTACTATAATATAATTAATGTCGATGACATTTTCTGGGAAAAATATTTCGGATTTTATTTTTATTGTAAATTATCATGCAGATACTCATATAATGTGTTTTGGTTTCAAGTAACAAAATAGTCATGCGTTAAAGATACATTGTGGGAGATTAAATAACGATTTGGCAGTTCTTACTATCATAGTTAAAAACTTAGCTAATGTAAAGGCAATTTGCAGAAAATTTCAGCCAAATTGATCCACTATGAACAGAAAACTAAGCGAATGAAAGTTCCGCTTAGCCTCGGTCATCATTACTAAAGTCGGTAAGACAAAACTAGCAGTCTCGGTTAACCATTTTATAGGTTAATCACGAAGGAAAATTCTGAAGCAAATCAAACTACAATCCAACAAATATCGCAGGCTATCCTTGACATCGAGAGTTGATTATGGTCTGGATAAGTTAATCAATGTCTAATTAATAGTTTTTATAACATTTCAGGCCCAAAGAAAGACTTACAATTGGCAGATTTTGGTCGTTCATAATGTATGTTTAATATAAACTTTTCATATCTATTAGTTTAACATCGCTCAGGTTAGCACCTATTAATTGCATGTCTTCTAGCAATAATAATTATTTATTTTATAGTGTATACTATCACACCAGTTTCCTTGGTTACCGCTGTTAATCCAAATAAGATTAATCGGTTGACAATCAAATAACAGATTGCGTTCCGGGTTACTCATATAAACATACAGAGAACATTTCGCAAATATTTTACACTGATTCAATAAAATAATCGATACAAATCTAAACTACAGAAGATGAGTGTTGATTTTTATCGCTAAAACTGATGACAACGAAAACGAGTTAAGCAATCATTAGAGAGCTTTTAAATTCCCTTATTCCGGTGAATCATAATAAACGATCTTGCCTGTGTCTACATAAACAAAACTATGTTTATTTTGATCGAACAATTAAATTCAAATAAACGAAAAGCTTGTCAATTGATTACCAAAATCTATTGTGTTGCATGGAACATATACTGAGCGCCATAGAAAACGCATCACTTAGTTTTTCGTATAACAAAATGATCCTGTAAACATAATAATATCTTATATATTTTGCTTCTTATTATGAACAATAATATTCAAATGGGAACACATCAATAACAACACATTTGTACACTTATGGATGTTTAATCTGTTTACTGGATCATTTTGTTATACGTAAAACTAAGTGATGCTAGTCAGGTAGATATATGGAAAATACCCCCCGCACCCCCCCCCCCCCCAAATTGCTACAAAAAGTTTCTCAACTCATTCTGGTAGGGTTTAGTGTACTTTATAACATACTAAAGGCTTGTCTAAGTAGGACCCCCCGGAAAAGTGTTTATTTTCAAGATGTCTTCCAAGATGGCCACCCAAACATCTTAATGATAATAACTATGTACCTATCTTCTCAAATTTGATGATCTCGGTGTCGTTCCCTAGGTCGGAGGTGAGGGGAAAGAACACATTAAGATCATAAAAATGATGCTGCCCTATTATGTAACATGACAGCAAGTCAATAACTATTGACTCAAGTCTGATGATCTTGATGTCTATCCCCAGGTTTTTTGGGACAACGAACACATTAAGAGAACTTTAGATAACACTGAGGTGTTGAATCATTATTAAAATCGAATTCATGACCTTCAGCTGTCCACTAACATTGAATAAGTTTCAGAGCGTTTAGTTTCGAGTGTCATCTTCCTCCTCAGTATCGACCTCTTGAGTATTGTTTGAAGTGTCACAGTGTTCAGTTTGGCAATGGCCACATACATCAGTGTAGGGGAGTACATAATATCATCTACAGCTGAACTGAAACGAAAGGATTTGCATCCTACCCAACAGGAGTTGGACAGGCGCAGCAATGTTTTGGGTCATTACTGGAATTATCTGACCATTTTCCTTTTTCGATCCCTATTCAGTTAGGTTCATTATATTTGCCATCCCCATCCATACCATAATCTGAAAGAACACACGTTGGCTGTGAAATCTGGTTGCAGGTGATGTTGGGGAGGGAGGGAGAGAGAGAGAGAGAGAGAGAGAGAGAGAGAGAGAGAGAGAGAGAGAGAGAGAGAGAGAGAGAGAGAGAGAGATTTAACGTCCACTCGACACAAACTAGGTCATTTCGGTACTAACATATGGTTTCATTTTATTTAAATAATTCGTTTGTGCGTAGAGGTTTTTTAGCAGTGGGAGGAAACCGGAGGTTCCGGAGAAAACCTACGAGGTTGTGATGTTGGGGGAAGTGGTTCAGGAGTGACAAATGCTTCAGCAGTTGCCACTTTCTTGGCGCCGTTCTGTTAAACGAGGATGCACTTATGTTAAATTCTTAAAGCGTACCAAAAAGGTCGATGTAACAGCATCCATGATATAGTATCATGGCTAACAATATTGTTATCTTTACAAATTATTGATTTTAAATTCATAATCAAGAAATTTAGCAAGTAATACGGGTTATGCAAAAGTTTAATCTGTCTTTTACACGTCTTTCTTTAGGTCTGAAATGTTATCTAAATTATCGATTCGACATTAGTTAACTTATCCAGACCATAATGAACTCTCCATGTCAACGCTAGCCTTCGATATTGACTGGATTAGAATCCCATTATGGATAATCGAGACTATGCTTTTTATCGTACTGACTTAAGTAATGATGATCGAGGCTATGGAAATTCCAATGCTTAAATCTCTGTTTATAGTGGATCAATTTACATTATCGAGTTTTTTGACTATTATAGTGAGAACTGCCAACTCTTTATCTAATCTCCCATAATTCATCTTTAACTGAGCTATAGATTGCTACTAATGTGTTATTTAGGTAACGAACCCGCGGATATGCAGAGTATGGTGCATGTCCATTCCATATTTTGGAATTTAGCTGTTGTCAGACTATAATGGTGACAACCAATTACAAGTGGGCACGCATAATTAACAGAGAGCGGAACTAGAATAGTTTTAGACACGCATTAGATTCTTTAGACATCAGACATCATTGGGTTCTGCATATTCCTAACAATGGCCCAAGAAATTCCTCTCTGGCATTAGCTCTAATCAAACGGAACACTGCGTGGAGTTTGTGGGTTCTGTGGAATACCGATTGATCCTCATGATCAGTGTTTTCCGGAGTCTAGCCACGCTGGTTAGACTTTTATTACGGGAGTTGAGATGAGAGAAAGATTTTAATTTTAAATATGGTAATGTAGACTATTGTGCTACTGTTGTTACATAAAAGCGCATTGTAAAAAAAAAACTATCTCTGTTCCTGTAACATATTTAATTTCGGTATCGTGAGAAAACAAAACAGCGAAGTCCATAAGAAGAGAGATATAACTGTAGCCAGTCCAGAGTCAAACCAACACCAAGACGATCAGGTCAAAACAAAGATATGTGGCAGCGATAGTGCTACATCGATATAGAATCCTCATCTAACGGACAATATGTTTCTGCTAATATAAACTTTAAGTCGTGTCTACAAATTGTATCAAATTTTCTACATACATGTACATGTATTTCGTGACTAAAAACATCTGTTATTTGTCATAGAAAATTGAATAGCAGGTTCTCTGAAATTACTTCATATATAATTCATAAAACCAATTTGCCTGTGCGTTTGTCTGGCAGCTCTTGAACGGCCATTTTTCTATATAAGAGTATGTCAAAACCTTGATTGTTATTTGATGAGCAGTAAACATGGCTCACGTCGTTAGCAACAGTAATTACCACTCATGAATATTTAAGATGGAAGTAAAATGTGTTTCAATTAATTATACCAGTTATGCCACGATAAGGTTGAAACCGGTAAAGAAACCAAGTAAATTATCCGATGAAGTAGCGCATTTGGATCGGAGTATCAATTTTATATTGAAGGGACTAGATTTCTATTCTTTGGAATCTAGTATGGTCGGAAAAATATCCACGGGCGTGCGGGCTCCATGAATGTTGGGTGGGGTGTGGGGTGGGGGGCAGAACCTGAAATCCTGCCACTTTCAAGTTTTCCAATCGGCTGCAACCAAAATCCCACTACATCTGAAACCCAACTATCCAACCACACGGTTGCAGCGGCATTTCCAAATAATAATCGATGCCCGAAAAATGTCGCACATTGTCAATTCAGTTCAAATTCGTGGAATTAAATTAAAAGATAACTAAACTTAGTGTGTTATTAGACTTCGGGCTTCTAATTAGAAGGTGAAACTAGAGTGTGATTAAAACCGGAATATTACCGACCAGAAGGGGAATATTTAGTGCGGTAATGGAAACATCCACCCTTGGACTATCAAAATGTTTTAATTTCCACTGAAAAATGTTAGCCGACGGCCGTTCATGAATACGAATTAACTGAACTAGGAGATGAACAAGATATATGGGAACTATATTGCTACTAATATTGCACAAACATTGTTTACAGCTTTCGATTTTCCAAAAAGATGCGACAAACCATTCGACCGCCACACCTCCTTGCTTTGACAACAACATTGCTACTTATTAAGAATAACAGTTGCCTGCGCCACTATAGGTACATGTACTTTGAAAATGGCCTACCACCTGTAGCTCTTTCTTTTCAATATAAAAATTAATTGTTTATTTTTATTTTCAATTAAACGTAAACTTCCATGTATGACGAATATACCAGTTGTTAATTGTTAAGACGATTAAAGCGGGAATTTCATGTTTTCTAAGAAAGTCAAAACATAATAATTTCTATGTCTTTTGCTCAAAAGGTTGTCAACTATTATACGATCATGGGCATTATTTTCCAGGCATAAAAATCATTGACACAAGAAATAATAAAACAATTACCTCCCTCGTTTTTCCATTCCCCCCCCCCCATGGAATGGCTATCTTCAAACGTTTGAATTTGAAGTTGAAAATGACATTTTTGCCAATTTCTCAACTGGCAATAGTGAATTTTAGGATTAATAGGATTATTCTTTAACAAGGTAGGACTGTTTATAGATACAATCTATTTTAGGACTTTATTTTAATACATTTTAAAAATATAACTTAAAAATATGAAATTGCAACTTTAACAGCACATTTGTCGACGCGAATGAACAATAAATTGTTCACTGCATAACACAGAAACATTATTCTATACCAATAAACTAAATACCAATTGTTTATATGATAAGTTACTTCTACCTTGCACTGTGGAAATTTGCAATACGGCATATAACAATAAATTGTTTATTGGCTAAAACGGAAACATTTTTATTTTATAACTGTGAAATATTATACGAATTATCATTTTATACGGCGTATATACTGATAATAAAAGTAATCAAGTAATGCGAGAAACTGTAAAATGCTTTAATGTCCCATCTGTACTGTAGCGCGAAAGTTTTTTGGTCAAATGACTACAAAAAGTTTACTGACCTATAGCTCCTTTAATTTACACATAAACTGTACTGCACATAACATATAATAAATCAATTGCCATTGAAATAAAGGTGAAGCCTTACCGCATAATTATATGATTAGATGAAACCCAACTGCTACGCGAAATTTCAACTGGCCGGTGTCATGGCGGCTTGCGTAATACGTCATTACAAGTGTAATACAAGAGACATCGCTATGCAAATGTAGAACGCATTACCATAAAGAAACACTGTTCGGTAACTACTTTAGTGATAGAATTACTTATTCCTATATAAACTGTAATGATAATTGTGCGTTTGAACTTATTTGAATTTGCGTAAGTAGTCTTAGACTGTACCAATTGTAACGTTAAACACACAGTTTCACGTTACAAGTACTTTAACTACCGGAACCTGGCCTCGCGAGGGGTTCCCACTCTATGAGGGTCTCGTGTGGTTCTTTCCTCCCCGGTGTGAAATTTCTCTTGAAAAACTGACTGTAATTTATGTTTTCTGTGTGTCATGGTGTTTCTAGTGTACGCACAAATTTGATGTATCACAATCTTATTGGAAATTAATTTTTGAACCCAATATTGAATTCAGAAATCCCGAAAACGTTTTTTTTTACACGCAATATCCATACGAACAAAAATCGTAATTTAGGATTCTATTTTGATTATCGTTTTAAATTTATACCATCTTGGCTAGGTGTTTGAGTATAAATTGAACTCAACAACCTCAAAACCCTCACACAGGACATAATAACAAGCGATGACATCCAACGGAAACAAATGGCGATTAAATAAAATTTCTCTATTTGGGATTTCATTTAATTCTTCTGCCGCCATGGATTCTCGAATGTGATATTTGAGATGAAAATTGAATCCAGCGTCATCGACAACCACATCTGGAAAAATGAAGATTAACCTAAAATCCGTCCTTTTTTTGAGTCAACTTTGAATTTATCTTTTGAAATTTATCTTTAAATTCAAAGACATCAAAAGCCATATAAAAGATATAAAAAGGTGACATCTTGCGTTATTTTCGCTGGTTATACGGATAAAAAATGATTTTTTTGGGGATTTCATTTTTGCGGCAATTTGGAATTTTAGCCATGTTACAAGGTATATCCAACAGGAATAAACGATGATTAACTTAAAATCCAGTTTGGCTGCAATTTTTAATTGATACCATGTTAGATTTTTGAAATTATCTTTAAATTCAGAGACATTGAAAACGATATAAAAGATACATTATACAAGAGTTAAATCTAGCTATTGCAAGTCTTTCTTTAGGCCTGAAATGTTATCTAAATTATTAATTAGACATTAATTAACTTATCCAGACCATAATCAACTCTCGATGGGTTCGCTAGTCTGTGATATTTTCTGGATTATGATCCCATATACTACTCGACTTCCATTCATAATTTAATCATGAAATGGATAACCGAGACTATTTTTTTTATCCAACAGACTTAAGTAATGGTGATCGAGACACGGTTGAAATTCCAATGGCTTAATTCTCGGCTCATATAGTTGACCAATTTGAAATTTTCAGCAAATTGCCTTTTTATTATCTTGTTTTAAATATTATATTGAGAACTGGCAGCCCTTTATATTATCTCCCAAAATGTACCTTTAACTCAAAACATTAGGATTAATTGGTTGTGTAGAGTAAATGAAATTTCTTTAAAAAAGACCCCCCCCCAAAAAAAAAAAATCCTCCAGAATCAGATAATACACATGTACAGATATAAATAATAAATTGTTTGAGTTATAATAAATCATGTAGGCCCTAATTTCCATAAAGTTAGAGAATTAAATATATCATCTCAAACAAAGTAGTCTATACACAGCAGGTTGTAGAATATAGCATTTATTTCAATTAAAGATTTAGGCTCATATATTAGGTATATCTGTATTTGCCGTGAACCAAATTGATGGGTCTTTTTTTTTTAAATCAGACTGAATCTAAGCTGTGTGATTATCTGGCGTTGGTATTTTGATTTTGCTGTCTTCATTAATTGTTAATTATTGGGGTGGATTCAACCATGCGAGATTGAATATATCTTCTGGAAAAACATACTGGCAGGATTAAAAATATATATATAACGCACCAAAATGAAATTTAAACAAAACAAAGCCTTATAGATATAACAATAATCGAAATCAATTATTAAATGTGACTTGTAAAATTAACCAAATGAAATATTGTTATTTCATGAAGCTTAAAAACATTGTCCTGAAAATAGGATAGGTTTGGATCTGTCGTGTATTGTTCTCCTGCATAAAAAAATATTTCTCGAATCTAGATCAAGGCGTTCGTCCGGTCAGCAGTGAAGAAAATAATATGCCCGAATTAATTCCATCGTGGCTAACTTTGATGTCATCGAAACAATGACGTCATGGCGTCATATAGCTTTACTTAAAACTATTTTTCTTGGGATAACGCTTAACGGGCAACAATTTATCCCAAACTAATCACAAAAGAAACCAATGCCTTTTGGTTCAATGATAAATATGTCAGAAAAAATCATACGCAAAATTGGCCGAATTCGGCCAAGGCAAAATGACTTAATTGACATAATTCAAACTGGCGTTTTTCAGCGTCGGTCAGTGGTGGGGAGGAGGGGGTAAATAACTTCTTTTAAATTCCTCAAACACGGGGTGGTTACGCAAACGAAATGTCAATTTTAAAAATGTATTTTTCATTTGATGGCGGGCATTTCTTTCAAAATGACTGCCAAATTTGGTAATATAATACCCTTAAAAAAACAACACAAAAACATAAATTTGGTAAGAAATGGCCGCGCAGCGATAATCTCTTAAGATATGACTTTTGATATGTATTTTATATGGTCCTCGATATCTGAATTTAAAGATAAATTTCGAAAATTCAAAATGGCAGCAACACAAATCGGCGGATGTTAATTTAATCGTCTGTTGAATATTACATGTAATTTATACGGTTTTTGATGTCGCCGGATTCAATACTGATCTGAATCATCAGGACAAATTACAGACAACATTTTTACTATTAGTTTTATAAAAGCAAGAAGAGAACTCCAACGGACCCACAATAGAGTGGGAAACCGTCTCTTGCTTTTGAAAAACTGTACTACTGTGACAATCACAAGAACTTGCCGTGAAATGAATAACACACAGAAATGAACCCATGGTAACTATCGGTTTTCCGTCAGCCCAGTTTAGGAGTAGGACGTTAAACCCCATTTCTTTCAAATATCGGCCTAGATGCAACCATCATCGAGGATATATCCAGAGCCTTATATAAAGATAAGGCTCTGGATATATCTAAACCACGATGTACCCTGTAATTCGGATAAAGTCTCTACACCATAATGTACCCTGTAGTTTGGATAGAGTATCTAAACCTTGATGTATCCTGTAGTTCGGATAGAGTCTCTAAACCATGATGTATCCTGTAGTTCGGATAGAGTTCCTCTAAACAATCATGTACCCAAACTGATCCCGCAGTGAATATTCGCTTGGCCGCTACAATCACTGATAAGCATGACATCGACGAGGCTTAATAAGTACGGCATATTAACTTTTTTACTCGGACAAATTAAATTCTCAAACATTATTTTGAGGTAAAAGAAAAAGAAATAAAGACGTTTGAAGTATGTGTAGTTAAAAAATATTTCCTATTTAGTGTAAATGGGTATTAAAATGATCAAAATGCATCATTTTGCCCGAAGCAGTTAGGTGTTAAGTAAACATTGCACGAGCCGTTGAGCCAATGACTGGCGCCGTGTGCAGTCAACGCACATGTTGTGGACACTCATCTGTTACAGAGTTAATTCGTAAGTAATTCTCTCTGTGAAACAGATTGTCATGTACCCTGTAGTTTGATGTACCCTGTAGTTTGATGTACCCTGTAGTTTGATGTACCCTGTAGTTCAGATAGATTGTCAAAAACATGGTCTACTCTGTAGTCTCTAAAACCTGATGTAACCTGTAGTTCAGGGCCCTGTTTCACGAAATTTTAACTTAAGATAAAATCCAATTTTAGTAGATACTTCAATTTTGATTGGCTGAGCACTAAAATCAATCTAATATTATCCAATCAAATTACTAAAATTGGGATCTTATCTTAGTTAAAATTTCGTGAAATAGGCCCCTGATAGGGTATCTTAACCATGTTTACACTGTAGTTGGAATAAATCATAGTTTTGTAAATAGGTGGTCGATCGTCAAATGAATATTAATTTTACGATATTATGTTAATCCCGAAATGACATAGTTCCTCTTAAATGAATATATTATTAAGGCGCTTTAAATATCTGGATGTAATAGACTTGGTGTTGAAAATTCTAGGTACACACTGTCAACCACCATAAATGTTTTAATGACAATAAATCATATAGTTTATTCAGCTCGACTAAGTTGGTTTAACTTAATTGAATGTAGATATGAATCATCCATGTTGTATATATATAGAAATATCTTATTTTATATATATAGTCTTACGTATTTATTTTGTCAACATCAAGGTGAGCTTGTTCTCTAGTTCCATTTAGCCTCTTCAGATTTGTACAGACGAATGTCCCCCCCCCCCCCAACCCAGGCATAGTTATGAATTTTCTTGTTTCACTTGACTAAACAAAACATTTTGTAGGAAAATGCAGGCTTTTAATTTTTATAGATCGAATAGATTGAACAGAAAACGGATAAATGTTGGGTTGTGAAGAACATGCTAGAGGCGATTTTTAAAAGCATATGCAAGTTAAATATATTTAATAGCGCTTTAATCTGTTCTATCTTTTGTTTTCTTTTCTTGTGAATTGGGCTTTTTTTGTTGTATGATAATAATAATAGTATGCTCAGTTATACTTTTCATTTAAAAAATGTATTCTTTATCTCCTATAGACATATCTATCCACGCCCGTCTGTCGAGTCAACTGCGACACAACAATATAATGGGCATAGTGAGTAGGTACAATTTGTACAGCCGACGCATATTTAACTTTGGGTTAGGATTATGATAGTTATATACTACGGTCATGTCAGACGCAATTTGGATCTAATAACCTCTCAGCATCATCTCTATTTGACGTTAGAGCCTTAGAAGTTTGGAGGCGGGGGAGAAACGACTGCTAGACTCCAATAACAAGACGTAGACAAAGTGAACTTCTAAGACCGGTAATCCGAGCCTAACTTAGCATGTATTTAGAAAGTTCCGGATATATATTTAGTTTGTCATCTATAAAAGAAGAACGTCATATATTTGGAGTTGATCATACATATATATTTTGAGTTTAGCATCAAGTCTAAAGTAGTTAGTGGGCCTGTCTGGC
This sequence comes from Patella ulyssiponensis, assembly GCA_963678685.1. Classification (NCBI taxonomy): domain Eukaryota; kingdom Metazoa; phylum Mollusca; class Gastropoda; family Patellidae; genus Patella; species Patella ulyssiponensis. Next base: position 20,408,507 of record OY783232.1, read on the forward strand.
AACGCACGTGCGCGCATGCGCGTGCATGTGCGTGCATGACCCCTTGCACGTGACCTTGCACTGGATGACCTTTAGCACGTGCATGACCCCTGACACGTGCGTGACCCCTTGCACGTGCATGACCCCTTGCACGTGAGATTGCACGTACGAAGAGAGGGGCGCGCGCGCGGAAAAAGAGAGAGAGAGAGAGAGAGAGAGAGAGAGAGAGAGAGAAAGAGAGAAGAAGAAGAAGGAGAAGAAGAAGAAGAAGAAGAAGAAGAAAGGGAAGAGGAGAAGCAGGGAGGGGGGAGGGGGAACAACTCTTTTACATTGATTAAGTTGGCCCTGAAAAGGGCCGTTGGTCCTCTCAATGAGAGGGTTAGCAGGAACATCTTGGATGCTCTGCCGAGTACCGTGGTACAGGTCGCTTCTCACACTTGACAGCATGCTTCGACCGCCTATGGTAGGTGTTGGACACATCTACCCCACACCAGAAGCAGACTGTAATCTGCTTCTGGCCGGTTCCCCTTAGACAAAGGGTAATACCCTCCACAAGTGGCGCAATATCTGAAATCTTTACGATCCATTTTGCTTGTGACTTCTTTTGGCTTTGACACTCCTATTTATAGCTCGGGACGGGGCGAGTCTAAGGTGTTGGGGCGATACCATTTCCCAACCAATCAGAATAGCATGACGTCATATGACGTCACAAAAAAACAGACACGTAATATGTTGTCGACATTTTATTGAACTTGAACACAAAGCATATTATTCAACACAAAATTGAACTTGAACACATTGAACACAAAAAAACATATTTACAGAGCAAAAAAGCACCGACATCGTTGTCCCTTCTTCTGATCTTTTTGCAAGTCGGGAAAATGATCCCTAGCCCATTGTTCGACGAGTATATCGTTCACACGATACACGTGCCCGAACACAGAAAGGGCGTGCGGGGAGGGAACGTGAAACCGATGACACAAATAATACAAACAATAATGGCCGCAGACGACACTCTCGAGTCCCTGAATCCATCGGGGTTGGTAGTGGAGTTGTAGATCTTGCACGAAACGTCGAAAGGCTTCTCCGTAGACATCAGGGGGACACCCGTAGGAATCGAAGAAGGTAATGTGATCTGGTCCTTCGCACACAAACACGGTCCAGTGTCTACCGGGTTGGTCTTCGTCGTCCGTGTTGATGACGTAGGCTTTGGGGTACGAGGTCGGGCGCAGTATATCCAGATGATTACGAGCCCACACGCCCCCGAATACGTTAGCGGGGAGGTGTTTTTCTAAAGCCCGTGTCAGTTGTCCATTGGAGAGAGCCTCACCAATCTGTGATGACTTGTCGGTTGGCGTCGATTTCCAAGACATTGTCGTATTCGGCAAACAGAACAAGACTGAGGTGATTGGTCGGGGCCGCACCGAACTTGAGTTCCAAAGACAGGTTACCCGCCGCTTTGGGATGAAAGTAGTTACCGTCGGCTCCGTGGTCATTGGTCAAATCGAAACAATACAAAGTGTACCCATTGATATAGTCGTGGAAAGGGAGGTCCAGGTCTTCTCGGGTGTTTAAGACGGCCACCCGTTTCATCAAATCCAGGTAAGGTGCGATGGCTTGTCGCTGGGGAAAGTTGACGTCGTATTCGTCCACAATTTCCCCGTTCTTGGTCAATTTGATGTTTTCCAATTGATTGTGTTGGAATTCGAAGGGATTTCTGTTTTTTCTTCCATCGTAGGCCGTGTTACGTACCATACCCACGATTAATCTATTGGGCAGGCTTTCGTTGACAAACAGATTGTCTAGGACGTGACTGGTGCGATTGTCGGGAATGACCATGTCGCGGACCACCACGCGCTTCAGGGGATACTTGGCGTTGGACGATTGAAGTTGCGCGGCTACCCGTGTGTAGGTACTGGGAGCCAGGGTGACGAACGGGATATCCAGGTAGGCTTTGGTGAACTCGACTTTGTAATCTTCTGCATCGTTGCCTTCGCCGTACATCAGAAAAAATTTCGGGGATTGCTTTTCCAATTTCAATCGCAGGTCCACACCGTCCAGCAGATACCGATCTTGTAAACACATGTCCAAGTGTAGACGCGACTGCAATTCAAAGGTGCGACTTTCAGCGATGGTTTTCTGACGTTGTTCCAATCCTTTGTTATTCGGAGCCTGTCGTCCACCATCCCCGGCGGTGGCGACGGATTTCGTGGAATTGAACTGACTGGCGGTGTCTTTTTCCCACAAGACTTGTTTCGACAGGTGGTCGTTCTTGGCTCCCTTACCGAAACTCAACAAATTCTCCAAGTAAGCCCGGTAGGGATAATTGGGTAGAGAGGTGGTGACCAAGGTTTCGGCATCCTTTCCCAGGCGTAATTTGACGTCTTTAAACAACGAATGAAACAGGTTGTTAATGGGTGCGACTTGACTATCCGCATCCAGGTCATCCCCGTTGTTCTTGGTCACCTTTAGGGACAAGTGCAGTGTCATGTTGGCCAGATCGATGAAATCGGTGGTGGCATTGGAAATATAAAATTCGATGGGTCCGTCGTGGTTCAAGTCGGGCGTCAGTGGATACTTTCGGATTTTGGTCACCTTGTTTATGGCCGTCTGCGTGTCGGGTACACTGAACAAATCCTGCAATTCGTCTCGCGCGCAGGGACAGGAATCATTGCGCATTACCTGCGTAGCCATGGTCGAAGATATCTAGTTTACGTCGTTTGTGAGAGGTGACCTGTGTCTTCTTCTTCCTCTTCGGACGATGTGAAGTGGACGGGGTTCGTGAGGGGTCTTTTATAGGTTCCAGGTGGGCGACCACGTTCTTGAGTGTGTCGGACATCGTGTTTGACAACGCGGGGCGAAGCGTGTCCTGGGCGACTTTCTTCCAGTTCCATTTTTCACGACCACTGACGGCGTCGAGCACGCTTTGCCCCACTTTGGGTAACACTTGGGTCACATTCTTTTTCACGGCCGCTTTACCGGCCGACCACAAGGTCTTCCCGACCGATTTGACGGCATTCAATAACCCCGACCATCGACCGGCACCCTGTTGTCTCAGAATTCCCCCCTTGTACACCACCAGACCATTGCCAGCCCCTCGCTGTCTGAGCACTCCACCTTTGTACACTCGAATCATCATCGGCGGCGAAAATGAAGTTGGACCACCACCTTACCGTCGAGAAATGGCACGGCTTTCCCCATTCCGTTCCTTATATAGAGACCAATGGAGTTGAGTCGACTGTACTTCAGAGGTAAGTAGTGAATCCTGGCGGGACGGTGATACAATCGTCGACTGGGAATCACGTCCAGCAAAGTAGCCTTCACGTCGCCCACGATCTGGGGTTCGATAATGTCCGTGTAGATGTAAAACAGATCGTACTGGATTTGAAGATTTGGGGTGTGGTGGGCGTAGAAATACCGTAGACTTTGGCCATCTTCGCCGGTCATATCGATTGACTGCAGGGCAACCAACAGTTCGTTTCCAGGCCATCCCAACATGGACACGATGGGTCCACACAGACGGAGTTCGATTTTCGGCAACACGTCAAACCAGAAAAGCGCCTGCACGTTATTGATCTTCAGATACACTCTATCGTTGGTGTTGTCTCTCTTGAAAGACACGAAGGAACCTCTTTGTACGGCCCCTTGGCGCATCACCTCTCGAGTTTCGTACTCGTTCTGCTCTTTCTTCTCGTGGTCGGTCATTTCCTTGTTATTGGGATCCAAGCGAACGGGTTTATGGGCCAAATGATTGTAGATGGGAGACAGGTTCCACAAATCATCCAGTCTAGTGTTCAGGACATCCAGGATATGTTTCAGCGACTCGTAGTCGTCACTCTTGATGTGCGTTTCCATTTCGACCGATCCCTTGATCTCACCACCCTTTACACCTTTGAAACAATTCGACGGGTCGATCCTGTGGCGGTCCCGGCATATCTTGACTATGAATGCGTAAGCCGAGCGTGTTGTCTCGTTGATCGATGTTTTGCCATTGGTCGGGTAACGTGATCATGGACAGACCCACTTCCCATTCCCGATGATCGACGAGAAGTGGCGGTTCCAGATGTGTATGATACGTGGAGACTTTGTTGTCGGGATACCACGACATGGAACTGTCACTAGGGAGCGTGAGGTAAAAGGGTCGGTCGTTGTTCATTGTGTTTGGTTTTCAAAGTTGGAGAAGGTAACAGGTAACCCAAGCTACTGGAGAGCAAGGCCGTCCACAACGTGGTCTGCGATCCGTCGGGTTTGAAAGCCAGTTGGGACAAAGAAACTCCCGCCACGACGTACACTAAAATCACTTGACAGAAAAAGACAATTTCCGCTTGCGGCACACGTTTTCCCAAGAGCGACCAATTGTGGGCACTCGCGGACGTAGACGTGGTTTCGTCTTGCATGTTGACTGATGTTGGCGTCTCTCGCTCCTATTTATACGTTTTGGAGACTGGTCCTGTCGATCCACGAATTAAAACTCGCCGGATAGCCCAACCATTTCACCAATACTTTGTCTTTTTTTCTTTCGAGTACTCTTTCGATGGGAAAGATCTCATCGTCGTTGACTTGGACCGCTTGCAATTCTTCGGGATAGAAGGTGCCCTGTATGGGTTCACCTCTTTCGTCCAACAGTTTGTAACCGGGACCGACGTTGGGTGCGACGTTGAACGTTTCCAGAGTCCAGTTGGGCCAGTAACCTTTGTCGAAGGCACCATGTTTCGGTAAAGCCAAACGTACGGTCGTACCAATGTTCATTGATTTTTTCTTTTTCGGGGAACGTGGAGGCGGTGTTGTCAACATCCATTCGTGTTCGGGGCGAACATCTTTGGGCGCCATGCCGATGGTCCGATGTCGTCTAGCATTGTAAGCCCGAACCAAGTCGTCTAGCACGTCGATGTACCGTTGTGTTTGTCGATGAGTAAAGTAACGCCACATGCGCTCTTTCAGTGTCCTTTGAAATCTTTCGACCACACTGGCTTTGGTTTCGACGTTGTGTGTCACGAAAAAATGAATTTTTTTCTTCTTCAGGTACGCTTGCATTTTTCGATTGAGGAATTCGGTACCTTTGTCCGTTTGAAGTCGCAGGGGTTGTCGACTTTGAAAGATTTGACGAAAGGCATCCACCAAACTGTCCCCCGTCTTGTTTTTGAGGGGCAACACCCAAGCATACTTGGAAAACACGTCGATGACGCACAGCAAAAACCGGTATCCTTCATTCTGTTTGGCCAAGGCCGACATGTCGCTCAAGTCGGCTTGCCACTGATGATCTATGCCGGCCACCACCGTGGGAGACCGCGAGAATTTCTTTTTCAATGGTTTGTGCAAGGTGTACGCCCTTTGTTGTTTCAACCATGCCTTGACTTTGTCCAAGGACACACCGGTAGCTTTGTGAAGGCCCAGGACTCCACCGAAAGCGGCCGGGTGATTCGGGTCGTAATACACTTTCTTCAGCTTTCGTTCCATGTTTCAGCAGGTGTCCCTATGAACAGGCTATTTATAGTTTTTGCAAGGAGAGCCATCTTCTGGTAGATGTACTAGGGGTATCCGTGCTGGCGATTTTCTTCTTTCTCGGGCGTCGCGGCGGAGTCCGTGTCGGTGGTGTGGACAACACGTTCCATCGTTCTTGATTACCAATGGCTTCGCGCGGTACGTTCGTGGCCTTCAAACTTTGCATCACGCCAAACCATCCCACGGGAGCCTGGGTATTCTTTCGCCGACGAACCAAATCGTTCACAATGTCAATGGCATTGGTGTTGGGTACGCGTGAGCCATTCCGAACCAATTCCAAGTTCTCGTTCCACGACCAAGGTGTCTTTTCTTTCATGTGTTTCAACAAAAGGCGAGCTCGATGTTGATAGGGTCGGGGGACCGACTCCAGGATGGGTGCCTCCGAAATTTCTTCTTTTGGCTCGGGTATGTTTTCGTCCAACAAGGGAATGACCAGTTTTCTTTTCTTTTGCATCGTTTGATAACGATGTAACAACTGTCCGTAACGCTGCATTTTATTTTCGTCGGTTAGAGTGGGATCGTTTAACACGTGTTGCATGTCTTGGTGGACATTCTCGACGGCCTGCTGCAGTGGATCTCGATCGTACGCGGGTTCGACTTGCATGACTTCGACGGGTTTGACGTCGGTGGGTCCGTCGAAGGGTACCAGTTTCATTTTCTTGGCGAATTTCATCTTTGGGAAAGGACCTAAACAATCGGGTGAAGAATCCCCCTTTCTGTTGCTTCAGAAGTCGCCGACGGGTCTTCCAAGGTGTTTTAGACGTGCCCAAACGTCGTAACAAGGGGGCGTCCTTTTTCAAGCGCTTGACTTCTTTGTCGGTCACAGGAACGTTGCCGCGAATCAGGTTTCCAATACACTCACACACACCGTCGACGATGGGTTGGGTCTCGAGTAAAAGAGGACGGTCTTTCGGTGCAGTGTTCAATAGATACCGCAGTGTCTCCATGACTGAGCTCGGGGCCGTTCTCCGGTTCCCTTTTTATACCTTTCTGTCCACGGGGTTATCCACCAAATAGTTTAGATAGCTCGGCAGCCATAGCGTTCGCTCTATCGCGCCTTCTAAGGAAGGGATGTTTACCACCCTTTTGTCCACCCAATAGATTAGATACCAAGGGGGCCAAAGCCGGGAGGGCCAAAGCCGGGAGGGCCATGGCCAGCAATGCCCCGATGGCACCACCCTGTTGATCGACAAGTCGTCGTTTGACGTTGGGGGATGTTCGTGGATTACTCAGTTTGCGAAGCAACGCTCGATGCTGGTTCAATTCTTCGGTACTCAGACCCCTTCCGCGCTGGGCGGCCCGTCGAACGAATTGATTTCGTTTCTTGTTTCTTTCCTCTTACAGTCTTTCCTTCCATCGCAGCAAGATACGAATCAGCACACCCCCAAAAAACCCACGTCCCCCGGGTTTCATGATCAGGGAGAGTTTTTCGGTCGTCGGCATGTTTCTCTCCGTCAGTTGGGTCAACACTTGTCGATTTCGTTCCACCCATTTCTTGTGCTGGGCATGTAGTGGTTGAATGTTACCCTTCAGCAAATGGTTGGCCGCCAACTTGAACCACTGCAACAATCCAATACGTGCCCGGCCCGTATTCTTGACCAACTGTCCATAAGCCATATCGGGAGTCAGATGTTGTAATTTGCGAATGAAGGACTTGAGTCCTTTCATAGAATTCTTCTTTTCTCTTCGTGGTCTGCGAAAGATCGGAGAGGGAGACCGAGAAGCGGAGGGTGGTGACGTGGGACGTGGAGGTGTGACCGGTAAGGTGAGGCGTGGAGGTGTAACCGGTAAGGTACGGCGTGGTGGTGTGGCCGGTAAGGGAGACATGGGACTCGTGGGTGGTGTCAACGACGGGGGTAACCATTGTCTTCTGGGGGCCCTCATTCTCGGGCGAGTCTGACTTCGTACCGTGGGATCACGAAGGTCCGGTGCCAGGGTCGGGAACGTCGCCTTGGGAAGGGTGGGAGGCGGGTGTTTCCTCTGCGTATTCTTCGTGCGAGCCATCGTGACAAACAAGAGTCATTTCGAGGTACAGGTCCCCCTTTTATACTTTTTGGACGTAGACGATGGGTGGTTCCTCTTGGGGTAAAATGTTGGATCTCAGTCGCAATGTTTCGGGAGTGTCGGGCTTCAAATCAACGAGTAAGTAACTGCGAGGGGTACTCGTCGCATCTTCATAAGCTTCTTGCATATACTTGGAGCGGGAAGGGTACATCTGACGGGCCAACACACCAATTTGCGAGGCGTCTCGGGGATTTTTGAACAAGACCAGGTAATGGGCATTCAGACTGATGGTACGCTGTTGCTTGTCAAACAAATTTTGCACAATGTAAATGACACTCGTGTCGTGGTGATGACTCTTTTTCGTGAACCACTTTTGCAATATCTCCGTGTCTTCTCCCATCAAATCATCCACGACTAAGACTTGTGGACCTTTGACTTGACCCATCACGTCGTCAATATCCGTCAAGCCTTTGACATAAGTGTAGGGAAAGCGATCGTAACTCTCTTGCCATTCGCCATAAGCCCACACGATACGTTGGGGAGGGACGTCGAACAGGGACGCTTGAAGAAATTTCTGCACAAAGACCGTCTTTCCAACACCCGTTGGACCACTGACTAACATGGTAAAGGGATGTTTGAACGTCACATCCATCTTGCACTGTTTCCCCCCATTCCCTTTCCCCCCGCCTTTTATACCTTCGCGACAGAACAACAGACATGGAATGAAATTAGAACACAATTTATTTTACAAAAAATACAAAAAGAACATTCAATACAACAATTCCAAAAAACATATCATACAAAGGAAAAGAAAAAACTGTTAGTTATCGCGTTCTCTCTTCAGGATCTCTTGTCTCACCCAGGGTACATTTCTCAGGACGCGGGGAATCCAATACACATGTCCCAAAAGCTTCTGCATCGTGTCGTGTGGGTGCCAGTCTTCCACTTCAGCAAACGTGACGACGACGGGTATCCATTCACTCATATCGAAACAAGGGGGATACGACAAGACTTCGGTCATATCTCTCGGACCCGCATATTGGATGAGTGCTCGGGAAAAACTTTCTGCTTCCTTCTCTGCCAACAAGAGGACAGCCGGGGTTTCACCATTTTCACTGGTAGTTGGGAGAATAGGAGATGGGATGGAAAGCTTCGTCGGCTGTTTTCTTTTTCTCTTTGTATCGTCTGTAGAGCTCGAACGCTTCTCCGCACCAGTACCAGTATCGCTGACTGCGGGTGTTGTCTCTGGGCATGTCGATGTTGTTGTCGAACATGCGACCGGCAACGGCTTCAAAGTTGTTTTCTGTTTGGATTTCTTCTTGGCACTCGAGCAGGCCGTGTCCGAGCTGTCCACAGTTGAGGCACTTGTGATTTTCGTCGGTGGGTCTCTTGATTCCGTAACACTTTCTTTTGACAGTTTCTTTTCTTTCTTCATCACTCTTCGCTTTTTGGGCTTCGGCTCGTTTTCCACACTGGGGTGCCCAGTGTCCTGGTTCTCCACAGAGGTAACAATTTCCATAGGAACCATAGGCTGGTCTGTCTTGTCTTGGTTTTCGTTGCTGTTGTTGTTGGGAACGAGCAGGGCAGTCTCTATACCAGTGTCCGACATTGTTACAGGAGAAACAAGTTTGACTAGCCATCGAGAGCAGAATGAAATTGCAGTGTGACACTTCGCTTCTTATAGTCCTGGTCGTGACGTCACTCGCTTTTGATTGGTTCTTTCTTTTCCTTCGTTTTGATTGGTTCGTTGTTTAGTCTATGATTTCCAGGCTTTCCACGTACTTTTTCACTTCGTCCCAATCGACCAAGGCTTCACTCACGTGACAGGCTTCCAAAAACGTCATCAGGTCGGCTCGATTACCGTGTTTTTGTCGCCAATGGTTGAACACGGTGAAAATTTGCATGCGCGCACTGTTAGGATGACTCATCTTGGCTTGACTGATTCGCGCTTCTCTGATCCCTAGATGTCTGCCAATACATTCCCAGCCTTCTCCCAGTTTACCGGACATGACATTGATATCCATTTGATCCAGAGACCATCGTTTCTTTTTCTTCGGCAAGTCGTCCATCCACTGGCGTATGGGGTCTTCTTTCTGTTCGACGAACTCGTCTTTGCGTTTGATCAACGCGGTCTTAAAGCCCGGTACCACCGTCCAGAACTTTTTCAAGGCTTTCTCGACGTCTTCTCGCCATCGTTGTTCGTCCTCCCACGTCTTGACTTGATCCCGTGGATCGTCCATCATACTGCCTAGCACGCTATCGATGTCTTGCAGTTTCGGCTCGTCCACCCAGAGGTAGTGATTGTAATCGTCCACGGGGTGTGAGGGTTGACCCGTTATGGAAGAAACGCCTAGTCCCAGACACGAGTGGTATCTCTGACTGGGATGTTCGTACTTGCAGCCGATACACTCTTCGTGTTGTCTTTCTTCTATAATGGGTAGGAAACATTTCAACACTCGAAAGTTGAGCCATCGTCGTCTAAGTTTCTCGATCATCTCCGTATTTTCTGCCGGTTCGTCATCTTCTTTGTTTGATCGCCATCGTCCTGAGACCCGAAAGTCAGTATCCATAGGGGTAAGTGTTGCTCGGTTGGCCATCGTCATTGAATTGAACAAACCGCTTGTCATACACGACTTTATATCGTTTGTTCTCGGGGCGTGTCCATAGACGGCGGTCACGTGATCTGGTAATCTTGAACGGATTGGCTATGACCAGAGGCTCGTTTTGATGGACGTGCCGTACATTCTCCTTCATGATGGCGTAATTTAATTGTTGGGAGGCACGATAATTCAAGGTGAATCCCCGGACTTTACATACAGTTTTACCATCGCTCTGGCGGTACGCGTAATTCTTTGGTCCTCCGCTAACAAATTCTCGAATGGTGACATCTTCGGGCAACTCGTTCTTCCACTGGCCCAAACTCGAACCTTCCGGGGGATTCCATGACGTGGGGTGGTATTGGTAGATGACGCTATCGGTGTCAAAATAGCATACCCTTTCTCCCAATTTTTCCAAGACGGAATAGAGTTTTAAACGGGCCTGGGCCGTGACAAAGGCGGCGATAACCACGTTGGTGATGGGACAGGGTGCCACGTGTTCTTCTTTTTTCAGCGTTTCCATCAAGACCATGTTATCGTTCACTAACTGCACATCTCGTACGGTCTGGGTTACGTCCAACATTTTTTCAAAATAGACGCTGGGCTCCGTGATGTACTCGGTCTTGGGAAAGTTGTCTCTCTGTCCGAATTTACCCCATGCTGTGTTCAATTGTAACTTGCTAAACGCCCGCATTCCTTTGTTGGGTTTTATCGACGCGGGATCCAGACGAATACCTTCTGTGTCGTACACGTCGTTGACGAAGCGGACCTTGTCTTCTTCGGTGTGGCAGGTGTCGGGATAACCGCTGCTTTCCATCTTCTTCTTGAGGTAGTGATTAATGTACCCCGTAAACAGACCGCCCGTTTTGGCCTCGGGGTCGTAGGTGCTGAATTCTTTCCAGTGCCAGACTTCGTAGATTTTCAGTACTTTGTATCCTAGGGCCACCGCTTTCTTCAGTTCCAAGGTGACAAACGTACCCACCCAGGCTCGCTGTTCGTCGGTGTGATCACACGGTTGGTATTCGGCAATCTCCCCTTGTTGCATGTGTTCGTCGACGCAGCTTCGACACAGGGCAAACACCAATTTCTGTTTGCGCCGAAACGGGAGCACTGGATGGTACAGGCCACGGGGCGGCAAGACGGAACACTGGATCAATCCTTCGTACTGTTGCCATTGGTCTTGATCGGGCTGTGTGACGATCGTGGGTTCCTTGATGGGAAAGGTACCGTACTTGCAGATGTAAGGGTACAAGGACACCACGTCGATGTAGCGCATGTCTTCCACCGACTCGTTCACCAACAGTTGGATGGCATTGGTTCTTCCGCCGAAGAAAGCGTTGCGGGGCATCAGAGGTTCGGGAGCGGGCCATTGCTGATCTTCCAAGCCTTGTAAAAATTCGTTCATCTCGGGATCGTGGCGTCGTTCTTCCTCCAGCTCACACTCCCACATGACGCGGATGGTCTGCATACCGTACTGTTCCTGGAGTCGACGCTGACGTTCTTGTGTCTTCTGGTACAAGTCCCTCATACTGCGAGATGGATCGTAGGGATGTTTATGCTGAAGGTCTTGGACGGGACCCGGGTAACATTTGGGACATCCGTGAAAGGCACACCCGTGAAACTCGTACACCGTACCCGTGGTCTTGTCCATACCATCTAAACTGTAAGGGCCAACTCGGCATTCATTACCGTTGCGGGCGTGTCGAATGTTGGGTAGTGGGGTCTGGTTTCGGAATGCAGCCATTGTCTGTTGATGTTGTTCCCATTCCAACCATCGAAGGGCTGTGTTGGACTGTTGTCGAGGCTGGAAGCGATGCCAGTCCTTACCAGGTTTCGGCTCTTGCATCAGGGCTCGAGGAATGACGACGAGGGTGTCTTTCTGTAGGTAGTGTGTGCGTAACACGCGACTGCAGGCAGAGGCCAGAGTCAAACTTTTTTCGAAGGGATCGATTCCCGTGTCCATGAGAAATATCTCTCGAAACACGCCACAGCATCGGCGAAGGACATCGACGTCACTCTTACAGTAGGCCAGAATTTCCTGACGAAAATCAAAGACGTGGTGACTGTGTTGTTGGTACCACTCGTGAAATTTTTCTCGTTCAGTCACACTCATGCCATCCGGATCGTAATCGGTGTCGGGAGGATAGGCGCCCACGTATTCTTCATTCTCCGGTCTGTTAAAATGGTGAGGGAAGTAACCTTTCTTGAGTTCTTGCAGGCCAAAGGTCTTGGGCATGTCCCGTAAAGCCATCGGTAAAAAGTTGAGTGAATCGATGAATTTTACTGTACCGACAGTGATCGTCATCGCTTTACCACCATTCATAATCACTTCGGGTTGCGCCACGGAATGTTTGTGCAGCGTCTGTAAAATCAGTAGGCCGTCGTACCCTTTAAAGTTGTGAGCCACGGCAATCACGGGACTCGATTCGTGACTGTCATGTTTCCGACCATCTACCACCGTACCGTGAGCAGCGAGTTGTAGAAACCATTTTCCCACATCGTCCAGCGTGTCTGGGCCTTTAAACACAATTTCTCGTTGGTGATTCCAGTACATGTCGCAGTGCTCGCAGGGATCTTGATTGTCGATGCAAAAGTGACAGCAGGTTTGCAGGACACATAGGTTGGGAATGTGTTCACCGGTATCTTGCTGGCATTCAAAGTCAAAGAAGACGAAACGGGTCAACGTTGATATCTGTAGTTTGTCGATTTGGGTCTTTCGGTCTTTGTTCATGTCGATGGGTGATTTCAGTGGTTGAATGTAACAAAACTGTTTCTCGGCCGTGTGCCACTCTCGGCAGATGGAACACTGGTATTCTCCGCATCGGTGTTCTTCCAAATTTCGTTTGGCCTTGATGACGTCCCACTCTTTTTGACATTTCTCGCATTTCTTCCACCGATGACATACACTGCATTTGGCTCTGGAACGGGTGGCGAGATGATTGTCGAAACACTGGCGGCTGACAAACACACGATGACATCGGTAACACGTCTTTGTGTTGGGTTCAGGTGGACAGGGTGTACCCATTGTCTTACATCCTTGACACATCACGTGACACGAATGATTCTCTGCAGCATTGTATCCTACTTGACAGGTCTCACAAAAATACGACCTTTCTACAAAGGCGGGCATGGAGGTAATGACGTCGTAATGTCTGTCGTGTAAATACAGGTTGAGATGTTTTGGTGTGCCTGTGACGTGTTTTGTTCCCCGATAAATCGCCTTCCCAAAGATGGCCCGAGAGAAAACGTTGAGTTGGTATCCTTGCTCTCCCAAATACTTGGCGTACAATTCCCAGGTTTCCATCCCCGTGCATGCTTGCCTGGCTCCACCGACGGCATCGATAAGGGCTTCGGTTTTCTTCGTCTGCCACGAGTGGGGTCCTGTGTTGTTGGTTAATCTCTTCTTCTCTCTTACCCATTCAGGTGTGTCCTGTTTGTTGGCATAATGACGGGCGACGACAATGGCTCGCTGAAAACATAAGTCGTCGGCATTCTTGATGGTGACCAGACATTGCTTTCTCTTCAAATAATCTTCGAAATTAGCACAGTGTCTCTTCTTCGTGTTTGTTCCACTACCTCTACCATCGGGAGAGGACACGTGACAGATACTCATGGACATGCGTTGATCCAATCTAAATTCTTCGTTACTCTGTAATACGGCAGCCACTTTCTGCAAAACGTCTTCGGCTTTTAACAAACGATGCTCACGGAAAGGTAACCAGATCGGTGTTTTGAGTCCTGGGTGACTGATGGCGATTCTAACGTAGTCACTTTCTCTGGCGTCCAAGGTTCGGCGAATTTCCTCGATGATGGCCTCAAAGGTGTCGTGTAGTTGTTGTGGTACATCGTTGGCTGGAACGTGGGACCAATCTTCCAAAAAGTCTATCTCCACACACAGTGATTCGGTTCTAAACAATCGGCTGTATCGTCTATCCACGGGTCGTAATGTAAAACTCATCTTGCTTCGCTCGCTGATCGCATATCAATGTTCGAAGATGTCGCTTCTCGGCCTTTTATGCCCGTCACCATGAATGGACTCGTCCATGACGTCATATCCTTCAAATGGACTCGTCCGTGACGTCATATCCATGCCATTACACATGTGCAATACTTAACGTCAGGTTACATGCGGTTGTGTAATACTGGATTTTCCATACGTGTATTTTTAGCAACAAACGTACACACATGCGCTGTATAACGTTACATCGCGTCTATATTTAGCCTCCAACGTACGCATAACGTTGCATCACGTCTATATTTAGCCCACAACGTTCAACCTACGATGCATAACGTGATGCTCAGTACTGTGACGTCACTCCATGAATGGACTCGTCTGTGACGTCATACCACTCAAATGGACTCGTCCTTACGGTTTTAAAACGACACAACACACGTCTTTCTATCAGTATCAGAATGGATGCTCCGGTGTTACGCATCGAAGACAACCACAGCACGGATACTCTCATGTATCTCAGGGGTCACACGCTTGCCGTGATTACCCCTGACGATATCTTTGTCTTACCTGACGAGGTATTAAAAACACCTCCCAGGAAAAGACCTCCTCCCGAATTAGTGGAGGCCATTAGACGCAACCGACATAAAGTGCGTCGTACCCTCACATTCTAGTGCTCGCATTCGAGTGAGGACCAACGGCCCTTTTCAGGGCCAACTTAATCAGAGTTGTTCCCCCTTCCCCCTCCCTGCTTCTCCTCTTCCCTTTCTTCTTCTTCTTCTTCTTCTTCTTCCTCTCTCTTTCTCTCTCTCTCTCTCTCTCTCTCTCTCTCTCTTTTTCCGCGCGCGCGCCCCTCTCTTCGTACGTGCAATCTCACGTGCAAGGGGTCATGCACGTGCAAGGGGTCACGCACGTGTCAGGGGTCATGCACGTGCTAAAGGTCATCCAGTGCAAGGTCACGTGCAAGGGGTCATGCACGCACATGCACGCACGCGCATGCGCGCACGTGCGTTGCCAGACAGGCCCACTAACTACTTCTAAGCATACGTCATATATATTTGGAGTTTACCAAAGAAATATAACGAAGTTTGTCATATTTATACAGGGGCGGGGTGAGGGCAATTATTGAGAAGAAATTATGAGTAACAAAAAAGATTTTGGCACAAAAACCCTTTTACTGACTGAAGGCGCGAGCCCGCGGCGGGGGGTCCGGGGGGCCCTCCCCCTGGAAAATTTCGAAAATTAGAAGCCCAGAAACGCAATCTCCAGCAATCCGAGACAAGAAATACGGTAATAAAATATTGTTATTTTCTCTTGGAGATTCCATTCTTTCCAAGAGAAAATCACCGTTTTCTCAAAGTTAAGAGGATGATCTTCAAGTTGTATGCGGGGTGCTAATTCGATTTCGAAATAGATGTTTTTCATTTTTTGAGTAATTTGATTGTGATTTTGGCGCAAAAACTTTTTGGCGCATGAGTATGGCTACTCATGAACTCATTCTCACCACGCCCCTGTATTTATAGAGTTTAGCATATATATTTTGAGTTGACAATAAAGTCGCAATCGGCGCCCCATAACAAGATGGCGTCTATGTTCATCTGACGTCATATTTTCATGGCGTCATAATATAAAATTTCTGGCTTCGATGGCGGTTCTCGCAACTATGGACAGTATAATATACACGGCTCATGTCGCAACTTTATCGATATTAATACGACTCTGGTCATAATAATAAAATGACGCCATGCCGTCTCCAGTTCATTAAAGCTTGTCGTTGAGGCGGCATGGCGTCATTTTGGTGAAGTCATCGACGCCATTGGTTAACCTAAAACAGCGCCTCTCTGATTAATATGTGCGAATTTTCCAGATAGACAGACAATGTTAAAAAAAAGGAAAGGAATAAAATATTTCTTGTGAAGAAAAACCTTTGCCTTCTAGTCAACAACATAAGTTGCCCGAAATCCTATTACTTGTTTTCCGATCTGGATTGTACCACAGTTTTTGGACTTTTAATTGACTAATGGAAATCTTTTTAATAAACATTGTTTGGTATCAAACTTATAGTAGGCCTAGTCACACTGCTTTAAAGGCGTCATTTTTGCCCTGCTTCATTTATTTGCTTTATAAGTTTTTCTGGACGTAAATTTCTGTGAATGCCACTGATCGAGCTCAGGTGCAAAACAACATAATTGAGCTATATTTCAGCACCTGTTTGTTGTATTCAAGGATTGAATTAGCCCCCACCCCATCTTAGCCAACATGTTCGCCGATGGTACGCTTTGCGAATTCTGGCGACCGAGGGAATAATATTGGCCATTTCATTTTTGGCCCCATCTCCAAGGAAATACCCCTGCTTGGATACACTGTTAGAAATAAATGTTAATTTATCGTAAGAATATGGTAAAATATTTACGTAGTTGTATGTTATTTTACATATGTATGTTTTATCACAGCAAAAAAGGAATGATAGTACAAATACACGTAAAAATCCCCACATTTTACAGGTGATTTTACCCTGAAATAGGTCATTTTACACACGTAACGTCAAAATACAGTGATGCACAGTGTATTCCAACTGTATTAAGATGTATCGTAGCTCAAATTGGTTGTCGTAAAAATGACTAAAAGTTGATATCACACAAACGTTTTATTTAGCAGTAATGAAATTTAAAATTGAGATATTTTTGTTAACATTTCTCAACACACAACAAATTAACATTGATCGTTGAAGTCCACAACCAAACAGCAAATGATGTTACGACAACCATCAGGTAAACTGTCAGAAATTTATGTAAAATTACGGTAGTACAAGTAGTTTTTGCACCGCAATTGTCGGTATATTTTACAACATATACTACTTTTACCAAGTCTGATATATTTTTACAAGTCTGATGTATTTTTACCGTGTTTCGTGTATGTTTATCGAGTTTCATGTCTTTTTGTCAAAAAGCAGCGATGAAATCAAAGACATTCAAAATCCGCTAAAAAGTACATTCTTACATGTTATGTAATAAAATTGAGCTGAAAGTAACGAAGCAAGCATGTAACTTTTTATTCACATTATTATGTAATTTACTTTTAGGCAAGAAATATAGGTAAAATTACAGCAGTTAAAGTATTTGCTTTTACCTAAAAACGTTAGGAATATTTACCAATATTCACAAAGCACATTATTATGTAATATTTCAAAATTGAACGGAATATAACATAACCAGCATGTAATTTTCAGATTTACGTCTAGCAACGTTAGTTTGCAAATTTACTTATTGGATGTTCTCGTAATCGGTAAATTTACTATTTCTTTTTCCATTATAGCAACAAAACATTCCTTATAATTATCTTCTTATTATAGTATTCATTTCAATTTGATAACCATAACATGGTCAATCATATTTTGTAAATATTTGTATATTGCATGTCATGTATATCTTGTTTCCATTATTTATAAAATCTATAAAGTGTATTAATATTTATCGTGCGTTAATCAGTGTTTACGTTTTTGCTTAAATATACATGTATTAGAAAAATGTTTTGACTTGCCTACGATATCACCTTAGGTGGAAGTGGACGTTAAACCCCAGAAACGAACGAACGGATTAGTGGCGGTTGCATCATCTCGGTTTCAAGTTCGTTTGAAGACGATTAATTAAACCGATTGGCCAGTGGAAGTTCGAAGGGAGTGTCTATAAAGCAGGGTTTTAATGTCTGGATATAGATAGTACCGCGAGCTTGCATCTGACAGCCTGTAACCATGCTCCCATCTACCAAACAGAGTTATTGATATTTAATATATACTGAAGTAATGTTAATACTGTTTGATAATTCTCAGCAAAATTTACCCAAATCCTGCATGTAAAATTACCAAAATTAGTATTTTTAACGAAAGTGTGAATTAACAGTGTAATGTACTTTTACAAGAAATGTAAATTAACATTGTGGTGTATTTTACAAAAGAAATGTAAATTAACATTGTGTCGTATTTTTAAAAGAAATGTAAATTAACATAATTATGTAATTCTACCGCAAAATGTTAAATAACTGACGGTGTAATTTTAAGTATGATTTAGGGGCAACTTTTGCTGCCCTTAGTTTTAGGGTAAAATAACTAAAATATTTCTAACAATGTACAGTCGGATTAAAACCTGGCCCATTAGTTTTGTTATATAGGGTATCTATACATAGAGGATATTTGTCGTTTTAGAGTGAATAACATATTTTATTTCATCGAGAAGCAAGAAAACTTATATAAACGTTTTCTTGCTTAGAGATGAAATAAAATATGTTATTCACGACAAAACGACAAATGTTCTATTTATTTTATGATTTTACAATCATTTTAGGTAAAACAACATGGACTACTGCTAGCCAGTGGAATAACACTTTTATTTCACTGATAAAACGTGGTATTCCACTTCTGATCATAAAATAAAATCTGTTATATTATATTAATATAGACTATTTTTAAATCGATAACTTAAAAGATATTATATAATTTATAACAACTGTATATTCATAAATCCATACAATCTGCTGCATATGAGCTACTCTAGATCAGATTATATTTTTACTGATATAACTTTATAGATGTTTCTAAAATTTGCTTTATACCCAGAAAACATTGAAGAACAGGATTGGTCAATATTACCTCCCTCTCTCTCTTGATAGACGGTACATGATTTAATATATTAACTTAAAGGACAATATTGGTGCCAGTCATCGCATATGTGATAGAACTAGTTAAACATGTTCTAACACACGTCATTGCTACGATAGATGCGCAAGGAAGATTTCAAGAAACGGTGATGATATTCAACTACATTTTTTTGAATTATCGGATATCCTCACCCAGCCTCACATAACAACTTTCGATTTTCGAAGGAATTATTAGTGAGTAGAAATTTGCCCGGGATAATCAGGTAATAAGTTATTCTGTTTTTTTTAATAAAGAAAAGTTTTATATTAACTTTACCCAACCAACTCATTTTAAAGATTTGTGTTAAACAAAATGGCGTCACTGGCTTCAATTATCAAATAGTAAAATGATGTCATGCCGTTTCTAGTTCATTAAAGTTTCTTGGTTTGGACCCAAAATCATGCCTGTAATTTTCCCTATAGGACTACAGGGATTTGATTATGGCCACCGACGTCATTGACGTCATAATATAATTGATAAATAATAATGCTGCTAAACAGGATTATATGTTGTAGGCCCGAGCGAGGTCACTTTCAAATTAATTGTTCTTTATTTCTTTAATTATCTAGTTTTGATCAGGAAATATTATTCAAGGTAAAAAATTAAGTTCTATAACGCTACGGTACAGTACACTGCCACCGTTCCAACTGTTCAGGCCAAGTGATAAAATGCTTATTATACTGACGAAATATTTACTTAAAACTAATAGTGTTTATACAAAAAAAGTACTTGCACGCTTTCAAATACTTATTTCGGACATAGTTTGCAGTTTTGCAGTAGTAGTTTTGATTTTCAATAATTCAAAAACTCAAAACACAGTCGTACAGATTATGGCCGCCATATTAGTTACATCCCTGAACGGAAGTGAAACAGGTAGTAGAATAATACATTTATTTCAATTAAATAGGCCCATATTTTCGATCAGTGTCTAAAATAATCCGTGTTTAGGTCTAATCAGTATCTAGCTAATAAGTAGTTTAGCAGTTGACTAAGTTTGGCATTCTCAAGTCAGCTCAGCTAATTTTAGACTAGAATTTCTCTTCGTCAACGATTAAAATTAAGTGGGAGTGACGTTCAGGGGCGTAAATGTGGGGTGGGGGGTGATGGTACACCCCGCCAGGAAGAACAATAGTCGGTCGCAAAATCAGTGCAGTCGGTCGCAAAATAGGAGCAGTCGGTATCAAAATAAGTGCTCACTGCATACGTCACGCTACTCACACAAAACTTTAGTGTAAAATAACCTTGTCAACTTATTATGTTTGAAAAGATGTTGTGTTTCACTCTTTTTCTGTTGATTTAAAAAGTATTTATTCAGAAATTCTTATATACAACGATGAAGGGAATAATACGAATAAATTGGATACAGTAACAAGCAACTTAATGCTTATATAAAACTGCTTCCAGAATATTCTGTTGTGTGTATGTAATTTCACCCTGGGAGAAAAATAGTCGGTCTCAAAATATGTGCAGTCACTGCTGTCGGTCTCAAAAACAATGCCAGAATAGATCCCAAATGCTATGTATTTACGTGAATCCGCGAGCCTAAATTGCAAACGTCACTCTTATTCTGTTGTGAGTATGTTGGTCTAACAACAAAATTTTCACCCAGGGAGAAAAATAGTCGGGCTCAAAATAAGTGCAGTCACTGCAGTCGGTCTGAAAAAACAATGCCAGAATAGATCCCAAATACTATAAAACATGCGTGAGCTTAAATTGCATACGTCACACAAAACTATAGTATAAAAAAAACATGTTTGCTTGTGAGTATGTTGTTCTATGAAATGTTTTCCCCCATGGCAAAAAGCATAGTCGGTCTCAAAAAAAGTACTCATCGCTGTCGATCTCAGACTAAATGAATTAATGAGGTAAACAAACAATCACAAAATAGGCGAAATAGACAGATAAGTCTCGAGATTCTGCCCCATTTCTTATCCTCTCGTTAACGAGAATTTGTTTCCATTTACCATGACGATTCAAATTTTTAAGCCCAGTCCCACAAATTTAAAAGGTCTGTTACATATCCATTATATCATCATTCTTCTACTCCTCTGTTGTCTTATACTGTCTCAGCACTATCATTTTCACGATTATATTGAACTGCCCAGTTTGTATACAGTACCACTGGTGTGTGGGTCATGGGGCGTCAGATTGCACAGATGTTATGTCAATTCTTGCAAAACAGATCTCAAGATTCTGTCCAATTGACGGACATTACTGATCCACTTGTCCACAAGAATTTCTCCCAGCCATGACCTTTATGCCAGGATATTGAATCAATTTTTCAAAATTTTCTCAAATGACTCTGTGTTATAGGCACAATCATCATATTTGACATAAACTATACCCCACCCCATATTCCCTAGAAAACTCCTGATTGCGTCACTTGTACTGAGAGGGGCGGGGGGGGGGGGTATGTGTATCAGTGGGTCGCATTTTGGCTAAACAATACTCCCCCCCCCCCCCGTCCCAAACAAAATGGTTATGTACGCCCCTGGTGAAGTTCGAACGTATTTGCGCCAATTTAAGGCAACACCGTTGGTCGCTCCTGTGGTTTTCGATTGGTAACTCCATAAATAAAGCAGTTTGGATCCACAGCATTTACTCTACGGGAACGGTACAATGCCACCAAAATGGGCGACTAAATTTCCGTTCTTGTACAAAACGGGGAAACACGTTGCACGTAAAAGATCCCTTGGCAGTTGGAATTCGATATAAGAGTAGGCCGTAGCCCATTAGCCCAGGTCAGGTGCAGAAGAGTAGGACGTTAAACCCCATTTCATTTCAGTTCTTATATAAAACCTTATTTAAAATGTGTGCATTATTTATAAACCATCGTTTCAGTTATTTAAAGTATTGACGGGTGTAAAGAACGAGACAAGCTGTGGCAGCTAGTTCGGAATATCTCATGTCAAAAGGTCTAAAGTCTAAGGCGTGCGTTACCTCATAAGGTCTGTCATTGGGTCACGTGGCTTGGTTTCGATTTCCAGGTTGTACGTGACAATCGGCAGGGTTGACCGCCTTATCTCTCGGGTTTTCTCTAGGTCCTCTAACTTTCACCCCCCCCCCCCCCTACGCCCAAGCAAATTATTAAAATAAAATTGAACCAAATATTAGTGCCGAAAATACTGTATTTTTCTTTCTCCTTGATACCACTTCTTATTTCATAATTTTGAGAATTTCTTTCAAGTTACTTTATTCTAAGCAAAGTTGTGAATATTTGAAATTTTGATAAGAGTAGTAGCAGTCTCAATTTCCATTCCTACCATGGTTACGATAAGAAACAAAGTATCGATTATAAATCAATGAAAAATTGAGAACATCCGATGATCTAGCTAGTTGGTTATAGGGCTTGTCAAGTGCTAATTAATAAATGATATAACATCTGAGGCCAAAAGAAAGGCTTACAATAGGACAGATTTAGCTCCTATACAACGCTACCGTGGTTATATAGAACCATACAAATAGTTAATTGCCAGAACGAAAAAAAAACTTAAAGGAAAAAATATGTGATGCCAGTAGTAGGCACCAAAATATGGGTGACATATGGGATGTATTGAATTTCTAAAGCAGTTCAAAATATAGTTAAGTTACATCAATCAATCGACGGAAGTTTCACGATATTGAATTTACCACTACCTCATCACGATTGACGGATGTTTGGTATATAGAGAAGATATTGAGTCCCATCCGTATGATCCACTCTAGATACAAACTTCACTATGATCGTAGGAACGTGGAATGCGGGATAAACAACAACTTTTGGGGGAGTTGAAATTCAATGAAGGGTAGGCGGAAATGTGTTTTTTTTAAATGTAGCCTCGACAAGGTTCATCCTCTCATGCTTAACAACAAATCTGAGAAAGATCCTCTATAAACTATAGCCACCGTTGTATTCACAAAGTTTTCCGGCTAATCCTGGAACGAAAGGTCACGGAATGCTGATAGGATTCGTCTATCATGACCACAAGCTAAGTATGTGATTTTTCGTACAATCGGGGGCAATAATACAGGTAGTTACGATCCGATACGTTCCAAACTCGAAACAATCAGATTCCTTTGAGGTTTAAACATACATTTTAACGGTAGTTAAAATCAAACAAAAATTGAGGTCTAAGGGATCCACAATCTAAAAACGCAATTTTTCTTCAGAGGCAATAATCCACGAAATTACAGTCCTATACGTGTCAAGATCGAACGGGTATATCAGTTTATATTAGACTAATCTGCTGCAACACATGTTCCCAGCAATTTTCAACATTCAAAATATTATATTATAATGTGTTTCGATCTTTACAGTGCTCAAAGTTGAGTAATTTAAAAGTCCTAGCACAATATTTCCCATTATTTTCGAACGAACTAGATTTCAGTATTGATCAATACTATTGTTGTTATCTTGCCATGAAACTATAGGATCCTCGTATTCATTATTTAAGACGTAGTGAACATTTTACAAACAGTGAGAGAAAGAGAGAGAAATGGGGTTTAACGTCCACTCGACACAAACAAAGTCATTTTGGGACTAACATATGGTTTCAATTTTATTTCAATAATTCGCTTGCGCGTAGGGGTCTTTAGCAGTGGGAGGAAACCGGAGTGCCCGGAGGAAACCCACGAGGTTGAGAAGGCGCCCCTATCTTCATGCCACATACGCTCACACCAGGGATCGAAACCAAAGCCGCAAGCCAGAGGTGACCGGCCAGCTAGAGGTCGAAGCGCGGCACTCTAGACCACTAGGCCACCCCCCCTTTACAATTAGTACACGAGTCGTGTAATCTAAGGTTTCGGGTGCCATTTTATAATGAACAAAAAAAACATATCCTACTACACAATGGGGAAATAATTACTAAAGGCTGATTCACAAACGACAAAATATTATAAAACGTGTAGAAAGCACTAAGCAGATGTAATTGACTGCCCTTCAATTTGAACTGTCACAAATTTTACAGAGTATAATTTAAAAGAAATTACAATAATATTGTTTTCAAAAATTGAATATAAATATATTTATATTACAGTAATATGTGCCTTTAGAACCATTTTTGTCTATTTCAAGGTTCCAAAAATTAGAGCCATATGTCCTTTTAATATTAAAGTTGGGTTCCCAGATAAGTATTTATCGGGTGGTTATTGTCTATAAAAGTATGACAATTTTGGTATATATGGAAAGTAGAGATATCCAATCTTACTAGAAAAATACTGGATTCCCTGAAAAACTCTCATGGAGCATATACAGGACAAAAATGTAAGGGGTTCCCTTAATAGTCAACCCGACGAATATGTTTATCTGCACGTTTGGCGTTGAAGGCTGCACGCGAACTTGAGCGAAAAACTTTATGAAGAGTTAGACGTACAACAATTTCTGGGATAAAAATCACGGAAAAAGAGGCGGGCAGTGGATAATCCGAGAATTTAATTAGGATTCGATATTTGTAGTAAATAGTCAGCGCTTACAGACAACATCGTCTTGTGTATGCAATGCATACTCCCCTGTCCTCCGCCGCCGTTGCCATTGGTTACGGAGGGGTGTAATCGCCTGACGCAAACATGGTCTCTTTCGGTAGATTTTTATAGCAGGCTATACTCGTCAATTACAATGTTTTGAGAACGATTTGAAGCAAAATTATGATAAAATAATTAGTTCTAATATATATTAGATCTAATATATCATCAAATCACCCAGTTTGTACCCGGGAATATAACTTTAAGTTGCTGTTCAGCAATATCGCGCTAACCACGCTCATGTATTTTCAAATGACCAACTTCACAACCCAATGGCTCTCTCGATTTCCATACATTGCTGATCATTTATCATTATGTGACATGATGTTTCGATTAGAATCCTCAACAATATAATACGCAAATTAAATTATATATTAATATAAATGTCATTCTTGATGCTTTATTTATAAGATTTATTAGAATTTCTATTAGAGTCTGTTTTGATATTGATCAATTCATAAATAAAATATATCCATCTCCACATAACACCATTCATCATGTCGATATGGTTAAAGTGAAATTCAACGTTTTAGGCAGTTGATAATAATGTATTTGCATTTATTAATCAGATCATTCGTTTATCTGGATAAATGGACTCTTACGTGAGTATGGAAGCGTAGAAGTGTCATTAGCGCGACATTAATGAGGTAAAAATATGTGATCTCTTTGCGATGATTTTACCTCTGATTGAATCAACGCACTCTGTCTAATAATTCGTTTTAGATGCGGACGTTTGTGTTAAGATATTGATATTCTGCAGCTTTGTCGACATATGCTGACGTTGTATCCTATTTTATTTTATTTTTTAAAATTATTTACGTATCGCCATCTGTACACACGTTACAAAATATTCATATTTACAGTTACATAAAAAGAAAACGTAGATGCCAGTAAATATCCACGAATGACACACGGTATAATGTTTCACGTAAACTATAATAAGTCAGAAAGATAAAAAAAACCCAAAACAACCAAAAAATAAAAATAAAAAACCCTCCAAACAAACGACAAGCAAAGCTCAAATACCATAGTTATTGAAACTGAAGTCATGAAAAATAAATGTTGATAAGTTACATAATTAATATTGTGTTATACTGACATACGTCGTACAGAGATCGTAAAGAAATAATGATCTTTGTCCTCCGCTACCACCTGCCACAGTATATTCATCCATGATCCAAATAAAATGAAATGGGATAATATGGCGTCCAACCGCTCTGCACCGATTAGACGCATGGAGACTGACATAAGCCTTGCAGAATGGTTTGAAAGCTTGCGTATATACGGGACAATTTAATCTCAAAAGTTGAGCAACCCCAAACAAATAGCAAAAGAAATAAATTCTGTTGAGTTCAATCATACTTATGTTTGACAACATCATAATCAAATTCGACCGCAGTCGGTCAAGGCGAAATAACGTTATAAGCCTAGTTTAATATCGAGGTCTGTGTTTGAGAGCGATATCTCGTGACCAGTGCGTTTCAAAATGTCTGCCAAATTTGGCAACAAAATGGCATTATCGCCATAAGATATGTCCTTTATATGGTTTTGAATTTAAAAATGAATATTGAGAATCATGCATGACAGAAATTCAAAATGGAATCCAAAATGGCTTATTTTCAATTAATCGTCATTTATTCCTGCTGGATATGACTTGTAACAAAAATTGCACTAAAGAAAAATAACGCAAAAAGACGTTTGGACTTCATAAAATGAACTTTTGAACTCAAAATATATAGAATTCTGTAACTCGGAAAACATTATTAGTTTTATTCCCTCACCATTAATACAAACTGATTACTAGATACAGCTCTCCGAAACTTCCTGAAGTCTGCCATACTGTTTTTTTTTGTAATTTCTTTAGGGCAAGGCGGTTTCCCTCTCCGCCTTTGTGTAGATAATAATATTAATCTGTATTTATATACACCACACACAATTTAACAGATATACATAATATGTATTATTCCACAGGTAGACAGACAGGGGCCCACGTGAAGGGACCCATGAAGGGAACGCAGCACACTGATTAGTTCAGCTCTGAACGTCGGTCTCATTACACTCACCCTGAACGTTCAGAGACTGTCCCATTCAATCAATGTCGAAAATAATTGGAGCCCCAGTCAATTTTACTGGGCAACTTTTCACTGCCAAACGATGGGGTGTCAATCCGTGAAGACACCTGTACAATGTAAACGAACATCTTAGTGAGAAAATAAGACCTTGCTTACTTCACTAGAGTCAGTATGAGCGACACAACACGCTGTTAAAAACACGTCCCCTCTTATCAAGTTACATTGTCGCCGCCATGACACTCTAACTGTAGGTCAACGTCCACATTCAGGAATGTCGGTCATACAAGACGAAACGAAATGTACAGGCTTTACATTGTACAGGCTTTCACACGGATTGACACCCCGTTGTTTAGCAGTGAAAAGTTGTCCAGTAAAATTGACTTTTCTCCAATTTTTTTTCGACATTGATTAAATGGGGCAGTCCCTGAACGTTCAGGGTGAGTATAATGAGACCAACGTTCAGAGCTGAACTACACACTGATCAGCAGTGAATAATGAGTCCCCGGTATTAACTTTTTTCGTCCGACAAAATAAATACTAAAACATTTTTTTGAAGTGTAAGAAAAATAAATAAAGACGTTTGAAGTATCTGTAGTTAAAAAAAATACTTCCTATTTAGTGTAAATGGATATTAAAATGAGTAAAAGGCATCATTTTGCTCGGAGCAGTTACGTGTTATGTAAACAATGCACGAGCCATTGGGCCAATGACTGACGCCGCGTGAAGTCAATGCACGTGTTCAAGACAGTCATCTGTGACAGAGATAATTCGTAACTAATTCTCTGTGAAACAGATTGGGAACGCAGTTGGTTTAGAGTTTGTCCACTTCCTTTGGTTTTTTCGCCCCGTTTCCGATGAAAAAAACCCCGAACACATTGTTTTGATGCTGTTCACCTATATCGTGTCTCAGATATGTTACATTTGCCTCTAGCATGTTCCATACAGTAAAAAGTTTATCGGCACCCGGGTTAAGGGGAATATACATTATTTGTCGATTGTATTGTTGTATTAACTAAATGTTCATTATCTGAAGAGCTTAATAAAATAAGCGAAAGTACTAGTATTTATTTATATATCACCTGAGAGCTGTTTCCAGAACTTTTTGTATATATATATATATATTTAACGTTTATTAAGGATACGTCACCGAATATACAATAAAAAAAAACTTGTTTATAAAATCATTGTAAGGAGTGCAAAAACTGACATATTTCAAGCTTTACAATGTTTTAAGAAATGATTTAGATCAGCGGACTAAAGTCTCATCTTAGCTTTTTATACTCCCACATTTTCATGTGGACGTTTATGGTGGTCGCCCCCGTACATTCTAATTTTGACGAAACTTCAAATCTAGGCCTATCTCCCAGATCTCGTTTCCTATCGAAATTAACGTCATGCATTATGGCCCCTGAATGTACGTAAAAAACGCATTACAAGTCACAATTTTCATACGATTTTGACAAAATGTATGTTTATAACCCCCAAAATCATGGAATCTGAGCAGCAGGGTTACAAAGACGGGGACAAAATCAAATTTGGCCTGAGGTTTAGGGGATTACCGGAGAAGTTTGTGAAATCTAAAACAGTTATTCTGCCCATACATCTGCCTAAAGGTACATGTACATGATGAGGGTGTAGTGAAGCCAACACAGTGGCAAGGCTTCGCACATTTGATTTTATGTATAGGAAAGTAAATGTGTAAAGAGATCCCTCTCTCGCTTGAGAAATGCGTAAGACGACATGAGCATCAACACATAAGATATATAATGTGATTCAACTGAAAGGTGATATGCAACGTAAATCTCTTGCATTAATATCTGATTAAACCTTTATTTTATTTCTATGAAAGAGTAACGTAACACTCGTTTTGTGTTCATGAGTTCAATAATTAGAGTTTGGTAGAGTGTCAAACATTAAACAGTTCATTGATGGTTAAAAGATGAAGAGCAAATCGTGGGTAAAAATATTCCAATATTCTGATAAAATGGAAACGAATAGTCAGGCCATGTTCAGTGAAAATTAACAAGGGACAAAGAAGTGGCTAGATTATTGATGCGGCGCCAACCAATTACATAAACATCCACATTTTGTTGATCACGGTCATACTGGCTTTATCGATCGACAGAGCATGGCGCATGCGCCAACATTACCAACCATTCTACAAGAGATAAAGGAAGATCTATAAGAACAGACGATGCATGAGTTACTCGCGTCTACATAGGACTTTTAATGAGATTGCATATATCAGATCTTTTATTTCTATACGATCCAAAAAAATCTGATGGGAATTACCTTTTTATTCTTTGTCATCTAGATCTATATGTCGTAATCACGATCATAAACAGTCTTGTTTGTTTCTTGTGTGTACTTGGAACTGTCTTCAGATTATTGAATATCGATATCGGAAGCAAAACAGTGGAATATTAAGCTATAGTATGATGTAAATCAAGCTGACATCAACAGTCTGATGGAAAGGTTAGTTGTGATATAAATTGTTATGTCTCTGTAAGTTTCTTACAATCTTGAAGGTCATCTTGATTGCTATTACATGTCTGCTGTTATTTAGTAGATATATTCTTGATTGGTTGTCTATGACTTTTACGTAATTCAATTTTGATTACATGAGTAATTTGTGATTGAAAGTCTCTATACATGGCTATTATATGTTCCATAACTTGAACGTCCAATCTGTGGAAACACATAAGATTTTGGTAATCACAAGACAAGGTTTTGGTTTATTTGAATTTAATTGTTCGGTCAAAATAAATGTTTTTTTGTTTATACATCACACAAGCACAACCATTTATTATGATTCACCGGAATAAAGGAATTTAAAAGCCATCTAATAATTGCGTCAACTTGTTTTCGTTGTCACCAGTTTTAGCGATAAAAATCAACACTCATCTTCTGTAGTTTAGATTTGTATCGATTATTTTATTGAATCAGTGTAAAATATTTGCGAAACGTTCTCTGTATGTAGCTGTCGATTATTTGATAGTCAACCGATTAATCTTATTTGGATTAACAGCGGAAACCAAGGAAACTGATGTGATAGTACACGTTATAAAATAAATAATTATTATTACTAGAAAACATGCCATTTATAGGTGCTCACCTTAACGATGTTATACGTTAAACAAATTCACAAAAAGCGTTTATATTAACGCATGACTATTATGTTACTTGAAACCAAAACGCATTAAATGAGTATCTACATGATAATTGACGATAAAAATAAAATCCGAAATCTTTTCCCCCAAAATGTCATCAATTATATGGTACGATCACGGTCCACGTAAGATAGTGTCTCTGACTGAGATAGTGCTTCAAAACAAGTTATTATAGTTTATTTGCTGATACCTCTATTTATTGCAATGATATACATGTATCCAACCGTGGACTTTTAAGGCTAACATGGTATGGTGGTCAAAACAAATTAACACTCACCATTTAGTACTGGTTGAACACTATGACCACTCAACCTCAGACCATGTCCATATTTGAAATCTATGGCAGTTAAAGACTATGGTACTAAAATGGGGTTTAACGTCCTACTGTTCTGCTCCGACTGGGCCTATGAATTCAGGTAAAGACTATGGTGTCGGACATGTGTGAAATATCGACCTATATACACCAGACACTAACTTACGGTCCCTTCATGTTATCCATATAATCAATACGCTTTTCAGATTTGTATGACACAATGGTCGAATTTGTAAAGTCAAATTTGTGTTTACATGACACCCCCCCCCATATTTTCGTAAGTGGATTAGTCATGCTAATTTGAGATTTAATCTCCAATTTTCTGAACAGTCATATTCCGAAAAGTTGATTAAATTTTAAATTAACATTTTATAAACTTTGATAAGCCTAATCATTGAGTTAATCATCATTCGAGAATACCATAAATGTGATATTCTGGAACGTTGAATTGTACTTAAATGAAATGAAATGGGGATTCACGTCCTGCTAACTTGTAGGCTACTTAAAGTACCCAAGTATTTAACTCGGTATCATCCACAGTCTTCTACATTGCAAACACGACTTGTAGGTCAATTTAAATCAACATTGATGTTATTATCTTAGCGTCAATGACGGGCTTCTGGTATCCAATATCTAAGACACAATGACCATTTTAAACTTGACACACGATCACTTTTCAGAATGCTTTCGACCGGCATTTGTAATGAAATGACTGGATGAACGAGGCTAAACATACCCCACATTGAAGACTATCGGAGTAGACTGGAATAACCAGATGCGAAGGACTGCTATTCAATTTGCACTCTTCGCCTATGTCGCCGAACATAACTGTTTAGAAATTTCAGTAAAACAGAAACGATTGAATGTAAATCAGTTGATATACATTCATAATATTATTACTCTTTAATCACTGATATTATTTGATCATTGATTAAAAGTATGAATTTTTATCCAAGTTAAACATGAATTTTTTTCGTAGATTAAGAAAAAATGGAGTAAAAAATAAGAGAATGTCGAACCTAGTCAACTACTAATCCCTAACTAGCTAGTACCGATTAGACCTAATCACAGATTATTTTAGACACTGTTCGAATATATGACTCATATGTTTTTAATAATTAGTAAACTAAAGTACCGTCAGATTTTAATTTGATTGGTGTGAATACATGGTCAAAAGAAAGCTCTTGACTAGTAATTAGCCGAATTGTTTCGTGAATTAATATCTGTACGCCTCCTTTATATCTCTCTGCATTTCGAGTATGATACACACTAAGTAGCTTTAGATTTAGGTCTCTTACTAACGAGGCCCCCCTCCCCCTTTGCCACTGACAAAGGGGGAACTGCGTACCAACTTTTACGGAAAACACCTGAATGGAACCGATATTTAGAGTTTGAACATTTACTATTTCTAGTCGCGCCAATGACGTCACCAACACGCCCATTACTTTATTAACAGTTAACAGGACATTATTCTTTGAATTTCTTTATGGATACATGAACATCGATTTACGACATGGGTTATTTTCACATAAAACACTTTACGTCAGTAGATTTATCCAGTGATAATGTATAAGCGATTTTGCGTGGATCAATCAACAATTTAAAGAGACAATATTTGGATGTCTTCGCCCATTGATAATAATACTTATTTTCGATTTGATATGATCGTGAATTTTTAGATTAGATTTAATGCAAAGTTTGAAACCAATCTTTTAACGTGTAATTTACCAGTTCACACCCGTACAAATTAATCTGGATTTTCGATTGCGCTTGGAATTGATAATTCGGAATGTTATTTCAAATATCACATGGTTCATGATTAATACATTTTCTTTCTCAAAGAAGGTGAAATGAAATGAACTGGGGTTTAACGTCCCACTGTTCTGCTCCGAACTGGGGTTATGAAGACGAGCATACGCCATACAGTGTGCTCTGAGGGAAATTTTGCCCGTACAGCAGCACTACGGCCTACTATTCTAATTGTCGAGGGATCTTTAACGTGTACGCCAATGTGTACACGGGACTGGGTTTTTCGTCCCATCCGAACGACTACTCAAAGAAAGTATCTTTATGTATGAACAGATATGAAATAACCATAACCGATATAAGCAATTTACTATTAAAGGAATTGTCCACCCATGTTGAATAATATGGTACTATATTCCGCCATAATGTTGCCAAGCGACTGTAGACAAAACAAAACATTAAAGCGTCGAAAGGGCAAAAGAGAGTATTATGTTCTCTATCATGAAGTAGTCTCGGATCGATATGTTCTTGCTCCTAACAATGGGATTTACGATCACCGTTTAATTATTAATTAATGCAGTGGATAATTAATGAATATGTGTTGATATTTTGTATTATTTGTTTAATGCGTGACGTCACTAGATCATTGGTAGTACGGAGGTCATAGAGTACGTTGAAGGGGCTTTGCCAAATTAGGTTATTTTGAGATATTAGTACACAGCATAACGTGTTAGTAAAGTTATCTTGATTGTCCAGACGCTTGGGATATGCTCGTACTGAAAACAAAATTGTTTTGCGAGAATGGGCTTCGCTCGGAATAATGATGAAACATGAATTTTAATGCGATGTATTTTTTGGCTATTTGTTGTGCATGGAAAGCTTACAAACGTCAGCTGTGTCTCCACCGTCAATGGTATGTACTATACAAGTGTCCAAATAGTAATAATGTCGAAATCTGACATTCATATGCCTTCAATTATAAAGAAAGAGTTGAACTGAAGCACCTCCCACAAACAACATAATATTTAAAGATACATTATGTAAGATTTAGATTAGTCCTCGTTATAATACTTTCAAAATAGATAATGAAAAGGTAATATATTGGAAATGTAAGTCAGATTACTTTCTTATGAGCGAAGTAATGACTGTTTGAAGTTTTGATAAGAATAGCGTACTCTCGATTATATATTTTTAGATTATATTTATAAATGGTGATCGCGTTTCAATCCATTAAACATCACGATCATCCGATGCTCTAAAGAGTCGATTATGGGCTTGTCTTGTGAATAAATTAATAATGTATATAACATTGTAGGTAAGGTAAGTGCTATGTCATCACATTAGATTGTATGTAAAATTTGACACAAATCTACCACGACAGCTTTTCTGGTTTTGTCATGTAAATATTTCAATTGATTGAAATAAATGGCTAACATTTCTACAATACTAAGATCGGGTTTTCTTTCTGTCTGTGTGATCTTTTTGGCTTCTTGTTGTGAAAAGAAAAATCAATTTATATTTGGCATGAATTTCATTTAAAATCATTGACTAGACATGTTCCTGTACAGATGGAAGTTACGTTGAAAGGGTTTATAAATGATTTCTGACTTGGGTAATCCGATCATGTTTTCATATAAACGATAGACGATCGATAAAGATGTGTTTTACATGTTGGTTCAAGAAAGAATGAAACAACTGTCTAAATCTATTAGCTACAGACTGATTTTATTTATCAACATACTTTACCAGGCAACAACGTTGAATTTCAAATTGAATAATGATAGGAATGTTACAACCAATTGTAACATGGACACTTTAGTCAAGTTCTGGACCTCGTGTGTCGGGGGGGGGGAGGGGGGTGGGGTTACAGGGGCCGCGATAGGTCTGTGAATAGGGCGTTGGTTTACTAACATGGAGATCGATGTCGACTAGGTTACCCCTTGTCAGTGGTGCAGAACGGGCAATTTCTACGAATATTACTCTGGATAGGTTGTCAATATTTGAACATATCTGGTCTTTATGTAATTATTTACGAATTCTACTTTTTTAGCCAGGGAACGAAATAACATAGCCCTAATTAAGAAATTCCAGACAAATCTATTTGCATTGCATATTCAACATCCAACACTCCAAAGTATTTTTATTGTAAACTTTATCTCTTTAAGAATCATATCTGTATTTCCTACACACTAACCACGGCAGTCTTAGACTAGTCGGTACAATAAGATATTTAACCACAAGATGCAGACCACATTTACTGGTTTGTACCCCCGGGGCAGACAAAATCTTGATCCATCTCTGAATGTTATTGCACACAGTGAATGAAGATAGCATTTTCGGGTGCCATTTTATAATGAATAAATAAAAACATATCCCACAAGACAGTCATGTGGAACTAATTAGTAAAGGGTGATTCACAAACGACAAAATAATAATTTTTAAAACAAAACATGAAGAATGCACTTGGCAGGCGTAAACGACTCCGGTTCAATTTAACGTATTTCACAGAACATAATTGATTAGAAATTCAAAACTTGAATATAAATGACTTTACATACATTCATATTACATTAGTATGTGCTTTAAAACTATTTAGACTATTTCAAAGTTCCCAGAAATAGAGTCATACGCCCTTTAAAATTTCCGGATTCGTCGGTTGGCGAAATATGAGGATATATGTATAGTCTGAACTTGTTATCCGATGTTATAATGGTTTTGGGCAAAGTCAATCGTGAAATTAAGACAACGCCGTTACTGGGCCGGAGGGAAACTAATTTCAGTTCTAATCATTCTTGAGTAAATTTTCTTGTTATTTAGCTCAATTTGATAGGAAAACTATCCGACGTCTAAATTACATCAACTTCGATTTAACACAAGACAAACAGTCACGTCTTTATTCGTCTATGTAGCTGGTGAAACTGGAAACAAAAACTATCAAGACCGAGAATCATAAGAAACGAACAGTAACACGCCCGATCATGTTTTTGTTTGAGGGGGGGGGGGACTTTCGGGCAATCTGACCCTTCGAGCAGATGGGTAAGACGAAACAAAATAAATCATTATTTTATCTATTTGGCAAATAAAGTGCCCGAAATCTGATAGAAGACTAATTTTACCTTTCTTTTTATTGAATTCCACGAATTTATATTGAATTGACTCTAATGGATTAAAACATTTTGTCTGGAGTCACTCAACTTAGTGCAACATTTTTTCGGGTATTTATTATCATTTCTGAATGCATCTGCAACAGTCTGATTGGGTGGTTGGAATTCAGGTCGACATATAGACGGTTAAATTATCAAAATTTACCCGGGGAGCTCGAGGTCACCATACCCCACGACGATTGATTAATTTTTTTTTGAATATGGATTTGGGTAGGCTATATTGGACGACATTGAAGTTGTTGTATTTACGGACTGGAATAGCAGAAAACGCGTTTGCGACCGTTAAATTCTCAAAATTTTCTCTCGACGGTTCCATCTGTGTGGACTTTTTAAATTGTTCATCAGCGGATGTATATTAATCTGTTTTCTGTCAAATTCTAGCATCCTTCAATATCCTATTTTAAATTTTTGTCTCAATCTATAATTAGATCTTTATAAATATTAGGGTGAACAATGTGCGTACATCATATAGCGTAAACTATATTTCCAGAAAACTTCCTTTTCCAATTTGTTTATTTCCGTCAGGTATGTCAGGTAAAGTCCGTATATTATTGACCATTTACAATTAGATATTGATCGTGATGGAGAACTTATTTTGCCTTCCTTTGTTGATTGGGATACAAATATGTTATCAACAATAGTTTACATATAACCATAAACAAAAGAATACGTAAACAAACGTCAAGCTAAACATTGACACTCAGATTCTATGTAAATGTTACAATAAGTATTATTGGATTTAAAATGTTTTGATATAGTAAAAAGTGTATCAGGGATAATGCAATTTATAGTTTGTTTGGTTGCCCAGGTTGTATAAAGACATCCAATGTGTTTGGCCCCAGGGTGTGTTGGAGTTCGGGGTTGTGCATTATATTAATATTCAAAAGTTATTCAGTTCCCCTATCAAATTAAGAATCATATATTGTATTCACACAGAACTTTTACTTTTATACAACATATAACGTATGTCCATTGTTATATTTAATGCAATTTGATATGTTTATTTATAGCATTTGTGTTTGTACACAAAGAATTTGAAGAAGTATTCATTCCGGTTCTATTGTTATTATGTAATAAAATTAGATATATTTATAGTCTTCGTGTGTATGAAATGGATTCAAGTCACCTAACAAAATAGCATACTCAGTTTTCTATATTATGGCGGTCATACGAAACAAATATCCATTCTCAAGATAGTTCCCTGTGAGCAGAATGAACTTGTATCTCTAAATAGTGATGTGAAATTATAAATAATTAGCCAGAGGATTATACTAAAACCACTCATCCAGTAATATTTTCACTGATTTCAATTTAGAAAATCCGCTTTTAGTGCTAATGAAATGTTGGAAGCAAGGCTAATAGTGATTACAGGAAAGTTCTGTGCCATATCCGTACCAACGTGCCAATGATTCTTGCAATATTGGTAATCAACCTTGGTCTAAGTGATTGGCGTTATTCATGGCCGCAGTCTACTCTGATGTAAAAAGAATCTCATTAGAAATTTGATCACGAGATTCGTTAAAAGTTAAATGTCTTTGTAAGCTTGACGACCGATCAAATCGTGAGGAACAAGATCAGTAAAGAGAACACATTGAAAAGAATTTTAGCCCTGGCACGTCAATTGTATTACGTGCATTTATCTCTTATGTGAGTGATTATTCCAAGACAGGCAGCCTTTTTCATATGAATTGACGTTAATAGGCAAGTATGGTAATAAACTTTACAAAGACTATGTTAATAGACTAACTTTGAATGCTAAATTGTCACAGATTTTTTGGGTGATAATATCATAAAATAGGAAAATATGAATGTCACTGCACGGACTCTAATATAATTTGTCAGTTAATTCAATTTGTATCCCAGAAGACGTCACTCATATAATGATATGTAGATTACTCACCATGATTGACATTTGGCGGCATGGTCCCTGGTTATGAACCTAATATAAACTCACAGCACATGTCATAACGCCATGGCCACTCCACTGCAGAAATGGCCGTAAAAACAATTAATCTGTATAGGATAAAAACTTACGGAATCATGGTTCATTTACGGGTTAAAATATCGTAAGAGTTCGTTTAGGTGCAAAAATAACCGTGTCTGAAAGATCAGTTCAAAATATTGAGCCGTCTGTTTATGATCGTCAGAACAGTATGGGATATGTAGCTTTTCGATTGAGTGACCTGATAAACTCGATTAATCGTAAAATTTGCCATAGGTGAGAGAGAGAGAGAGAGGGGGGGGGGGTTAACGTCCACTCGACATAAACTAGTTCATTTCGGTACTAACATATGGTTTAATTTTGTTTCAATAATTCGCTTGGGTGTAGGGTACTAACATATGGTTTAATTTTATTTCAATAATTCGCTTGTGTGTAGGGGTCTTTAGCATTGGGAAGAAACCGGAGTACCCGGAGAAAACCCACGAGGTTGGAAAGGTGACACTACTCCTTGTCACTTACAGCTGGGGATTCGAAACCAAGCCAGTTGACCCAATGACAGACTTTATGATACAGCGCGCACGTGCTAACGATTCGGCCATCCAACTCCCTTACCAAGAGGTAATTAAAACTCAACAATAGCTTTTAGCATTCTATTACTCACAGGGGGGTTGGTATGGCCTAGTGGTCTAAAGTGCCGCGCTTCGACCTATAGTTGGCCGGTCACCTCTGGCTTTCGGCTGTGGTTTCGATCCCTGGTGTGAGCGTATGTGGCATGGCGAAAAGGGGCGCCTTCTCAACCTCGTGGGTTTCCCCCGGGCACTCCGGTTTCCTCCCACTGCTAAAGACCCCTACGCGCAAGCGAATTATTGAAATAGAATTAAACCAAATGTTAGTCCCGAAATGACCTAGTTTGTGTCGAGTGGACGTTAAACCCCCATTTCTCTCTCTCTCTGTATTACTCACTGGACAACAACAAAAAACTTAACAAACAACTTGTATACGGAAGTACAGTGAACTATGCAATGACCCAATCATTCTTTACCTATTTTATTATACAATATACGCCAACCAGCAGCTAAGTCGTCCAAGATTTATGAGCTAAACAACTTCCACAATTTCGAAAAGATCAGATCACCATTAAGCGCTCTGAGATGTAACAAGAATTTGTAGGAAGGGGTAGAAGTAAAATCGAAAATCTTTGGCAGTCCATATGATTCTTCCCTTCAATAGTACCCTGTCCGCCTTTATTTGCTCAGTCGATGTAGAAAAGGATTACGCTAAACCCCCATTTCCCTTTCATTTCAATAATACTCAATGTCAATAACAATAGAATTCCAGAGCAATGGTTTAATAATAGCAGCCCATAAAGTCATATCAAAATTAAGTATTTTGCAGGATCATCATCCCGGAGGTGAAAATTGAAAAAATAAACGTTGAAAATCCACAGGATTCTTTCTTTCACTACAAGATAGACAATCCATTGAATTTAAAGAAGATGCTATGAATTTGTGACCCCTGGTGTATGTAGATCCCAGACAAATGGACATATGGAAATAGCTACGACGGCCATTATCGGAAATCTTTGACTACTTATCCAGACTAACGCTACTCTAACAAAAACATAGTACAAATCCTTACACCGCCAGAAACTAGCACCGAATTCCCCCCCCCCCCCTACCAGCGATAACTTTACCCCTCTCTTCTTCCATGCACTTTGCGAATGTCAAATTACCTATGTCTGCCGATATCGTCTTTACATATAGGTTAATATTACATACAAATACCCGGGGCACACTTGTGTATACCGATCAGGACTGAAAAACCCGTGTCTGTAAACTCTCGCAGACGTGCCCCGTGGTTTTGACATATAATTTATTGCAACCTCTTTATGGCTTTGGAACTCGAGGGAAATATTTCCATAATTACAGGAAACCGTGGCGTAACGGCAGTCATAATAAACCAGATCAATTTTGTGATCAATCATACAGTATTAAACATGTAATCTCGTTGATTAACGCGTTATCTGGCCACAGTCTATGATGGAGGAGATGTAGTTAAAAGTCCTAACGTGCTTACATAGTATTTTACTTAAAGGAGCTAAATCGCTAATATTTGGGACCAAGAATTTGACCCAAATGGGTCGCAACGCATATATGCATATGAACTGATTTATATTTAATTCTTTTCGTTTTGACTCTAATTTCAAATCAGTTATGTTCAGCGAAATTCAACCGAATAGAAATTTCTAGTGTCTGCAGATGGTTATCCCAGTCGATTGCGCATGCTCTTTAGATAAGTTAAGGCGTCGCCGTTTAACATGAGTTGCGGAATATGTCTAGTCTCGTTCTTTCTGGTCACTTTTTACAAATGATGCTGAAACGCACTATGGTACACGATTCGTGTACCAATGGTAAAATGTATATTGGCTATCAGAAGCCTATCTTTTCAAGGTAAGATAACAACATCAATGTTGATTTGAATTGACAAATAATTTGTGTTTTCAACGTGGATTGATATTGAGTTAGAGACTAAGTTAATTTAATACTGCACAGTTCTAGGTTTTGTTCTAATATATATTTTCTTGTTTACGGTCTAAAGTATTTTCTACATTGTTTTATGCTGGAATAAACAGTTGCATCCAATATGTTTCTGTGAACTCAAACTATGTCTTTTATGTGAGATTTTTCTGTCTGAAGGTGATAAATCAACTGGCTGTTAACCGCAAATCGCATCACTAGGGGAATATCATACATCGGCAATAGCAACATTTCTGTTAAAAACGGTCCTAGTTCCATTTTAGTGATCACACTTGTCAATTTCTGACCTCATATTATATTAAATAACGTACGTTTGATTTCTTGCTTTAGGTTTGCACGTTCGTCCTTTTACATCATCATGAAAAGACGAAAATACCTCAATGACGATTTTTTTTTCACATTTGAAGACAAATTACATCTAGGTATAGTCAGATTCGGGGACGTTATTGCAGTGTCACAATCATTTCATGGACTGACTCTGTGTTGTCATTACTTAAAGTTACATTATATATTTAGTACTAAATCTGCCTATTGTAGGTCTTTCTCTTGGCTTCAAATGTTATATGAATGATTAATTTGACAACAACATAATCAATTCCCGGGAGGCTAAATTTAATAGAGATATTAGAACTTGATGCAGATAGCGCGATGGTCTATGTCCGTCGTTAATGGGTTTTCTAAAAAGATCCGTATGAAGAGTCTTGTGTGGAGAGCGTAAAAGATCGATATCGTTCAAATCAGCGTAGCATTTTAATTCTGATGTTGTCCATCGGATGCTCGCGATATTCAATGGATTGAAACAAGATAGTCATTTGATAATTTATTTAAAAATTGGATACTTAAGACTATTTTAAAACTATTATAGCGAGATCTGTCACCTCTTTATCTAATCCAGTTTTCATTAGCCAAGTCGGAGCAGAACAGAAGGACGTTAACCTCATTTCTCATTATCAAAATCTTACACACTGCATCTTTAAAGTGTTCATTTCTCTTTATCTAAATCTTACACACTGCATCTTTAAAGTGTAAAAGTAGAGAAAATCGTGAGATATTGTTTATTTGTCATTTTGAAAATGTCGATGCAACCGTTATTACGATTTCTAAATATCTATCATGAAACTTATTATCTGACTTCATTAGCGATTGACATTTAAGATACCACTGACGAATTGTTTCCGAAACGAATAAGTATAAACAAAGAAATGTCAAGGGAACGAACAATTACAAACATTTGAAATATCTGACAATACGACAGCGCTTTTATGAACATTAATTCTTTATAAAGTACAATGTAAAGCCGTAATATTCCAGAGTGAAAGGCACACATAGCCCTTTAGGCCATACACAATAGAAATTAGTCTCAACAAAAGTATACTGCTTAACAATTATTAAAATTGTTCAGCCCTAACTTACGTTAAGGCCATATAAAATTTACATTACTTTGTATTGATTTAAGGCCCACATCTTTACCCTCTTTGACTAGTCAGACAATGACTAAGGGTAACTGTATAATTTTGGGCTTAACTGTCTAAATTACTAGCTAAAGAACCATTTCTATCACTTCTTTTTATCGAATTTAAACAGGGAAAATTGATGTTAGTTATCTGCTGCATTGCGGCTTTAAACATTCGATCCATTTGCTTGTGTGAAAGGATGTCGCTTTAAGCAGTTTTATTTTCTGTTTACTATTACCATGTTCAAACAACATCCTGGAGGCTAACACGATGCTAATGCTTTATATTCGGCTAGTGGTGTGTAATTGGATGGACAACATCAGAATATGCCATGTTGATTAAAATCATATCGATCTTTTATACTCTCCAAACAAGACTCCTCATTCGGATCTTTTTAGAATACCCGTTAACAACGGAAATAGGCCATCACGTTATCTGTATCAAATTCTTATATCACCATTTTATTTAACCAACCAGGAATTATCCAGACCAAAGGATGCTTTTAATGATTATTATCCGCGAAGCAGACAAACTGAAACGAAGATCTGGAATTGGATGTCTACAATTCACCACATAGACTTATTAATGCATAAGTTTACGTCTACGCGTTTTATACATCTTGCCAAAACGTATGCTTGGCTGTCTGAT
This sequence comes from Patella ulyssiponensis, assembly GCA_963678685.1. Classification (NCBI taxonomy): domain Eukaryota; kingdom Metazoa; phylum Mollusca; class Gastropoda; family Patellidae; genus Patella; species Patella ulyssiponensis. The sequence goes on from OY783232.1 coordinate 20,449,779, forward strand.
TTTATATCCCAGGTTCGATAAATACTAGGATATGCTTAGCGTCCGATGTAATATTTGCATTTTGTTATTTGTATTATTAAAGGCCACTTTCAGTAATACCTATAAGCTGAATAATAAATCCCAGTCCTTTAATTAAGCTAAAAGATCTATTTTATGTAGCATTGTTTAACTATGGAATTACATTGGGGAGGTTATAATATAACTGGGTTGAACAAGTTTTGTAAAAATAAATCTTTTGATTTAAATTTCTTTGTGGTGCCATATAAATGGTTAAAGGTGATATCAGGCACTACAATCTACACCCCTTAAATATATATAATACCCACATAATTATGTCTGAAGGGCACGCTGTCATCGGCATTCCAATATCCATTCATTCGGTGCTTGATAATGAACCAGAATGCAAATATTATTGTACCTCATTGCTACTTTGGTTTTCAAGTTCCCCGGAATAACCTGGTGGGGCACAAAGGGACTGGAGGACAAAGAAACAGAGTTTTGAGAGCATGTATCAGTTTGGGGGAGATAAAATTGGACTAAAACTAATTTTGTTTGTCAGATGTGCAACAATCTTCCAGTGGTGTTGAGACTACGGATTTGGCATGACGTTTGGTTACCGAAAGATTTTAGTCTATATGGAACCTGCTAGTGTGGATTTGTAACATATCTGCGCGACGATATATGCTTCACACTGGTTGAGAATTCTGATAATAAAAACAAGGCTTTTTTTCGCTTTCAGAGGTGGCCCGCCCTAAAACTCAAGGGGGCGCAGAAATTATAAACCCAGGATGCAAAACCCAGAATTCAAAGCTTGTTATCCCCCCCTTTACTTAACCCTTGCAACAACTGTACAACATGCAGTTTAGACTTGATAATCATTACTATGATCTCACCGATAATCGTTGTTGTGAATAGTTTTATTTAACGTTAGCAATAATAGACAGGTTTTGTGAGTGGCGGGATGTCCATCATTTATTCGGCCTAATGGAGATTATTCATCGCCTTGCAAAATAAATGATAGTAGTTTGCTGATATATTTTATTCGTATATATTTTCAGATCTGGAAAGTTGCCGCCTTTGGGTAAACAGGATGCTACCACGATGCAGTTTCGTAATACGATATGTATTTGTGTTGGTTATATTTGCTGCCACCATTTTGATGTTAACGCAAGTTAACACAGCGCCGCCTAGAAAATCCGATAATCTGAGATTACCAATCGAATTGGAGCTACGGAGTTCTAAATCCATGACAACGACATTATCAATCAACCATGGCGTGCATAATGTGACCGAGGCTAAAGTTCTAGTCAACCAGACGCATTTTAATAATCATCCATTTCATTACATATTAAACCCAACCACCATATGCCACAGCGATAATATCTATATGCTAATATATATCCACACAGCACCGACAAATTTTAAAAAGAGGGTAAGCATACGTGAAACGTGGGGATCTCAGCAGTTTTTAAATCAATTTAACTCAAGGATAGTGTTTCTAATGGGTCGTACCACTAAAACAGACACAATGTTGGCCATTACCATGGAGTCCAACCAATATGGCGACATCGTTCAAGAAGATTATATAGACAGTTATAGAAATTTAACTCATAAAGCAAACTGTGCCTTAAGATGGGTGACAAAATACTGTAGCAATGCGAAACTAATACTCAAAACTGATGATGACATTATGGTGAATATCTACTATCTGCTCAAATATATTCACGAAAAACTCGAAACGAAATCTCAACCTATAAAAAATTTACTTTTATGCAACAAATGGAAACGAATGCATGTAATACGTGAAAAACGATCCAAATGGTATGTCTCAAAAGAGGAATTTCCCTATGATTTCTTTCCTGCGTATTGTTCTGGGTCAGCATTTGTCATGTCTGCTGACGTTGTACAAAAAATGGAACTGGCTTCACGAAAGATGCCATTTTTTTGGATCGATGACTATTACCTCACTGGAATGGTATTTAATACTTTAGAAATAAAACACACTGAATTTAATAAAGCATACGTTCTTAACCAGTACGTGGCATTAAATCGTTACGCAAACGACACATCACATTTCCTTGTGTTTTATCATACTGGGAAAATGAGTACTTTTTATGCATTGTGGAAAATGATACAATTGGACCATAATAAATTATTGCATAACTCAGAAGTCAACGCCAGTTCAACATAACCCATTTGATTTATCAATGCCCAATGTATTATGCCGTCGCCCCTGTCCGTCCGTCCGTCTGTCACTTCATGTATTATGGTCCCTGATTGTAGGAAAAATCGCGTTTTTAACTTGTGGTCAATCTGATTTTGATGAAACTTGAAATGCAGGTTTATAACCCAACGATCTTGTATCCTGAATTATGGTCCTTGATTGTACGATAATCTGTTCGAATGCCGGATAAAATATCCATTCCTGGTAAGCAAATAGTGTAAACATATGGCAAATCAAGGCTGTGAACCCTTTAGAAGCCCTTATTTGTGATCCTATTTTGATGAAACAATAAATTTATGTTTATATCACAAAGATATTGTTTCTTTCGATAATCTCGCACACCCGAGCGTATCTTCGTGGATTATGGCCACTGATGTTCGAAAATCGCATGTTCAGCTTGTGGAACGCTAGAAGTCACAATTTACATTCAAATATTTAAATTTATCACCGTTACTCATCAATGAAGGTTTGCTTCGAATATCGTAAAAAGAAAATGACCGAAACTTGCCGGACCAAATGGCCGCTCCCTGTACGTAAATAGTGTAAAGGTATGTAATACCAAGGTTGTGGACAGTCTAGAGGTCACACTTTTTATCCGGTTTTGATGAAACTCGACGTGTGTGTTTATAATATAAGCTAAAGTTCTTGGTTTCTTTCGATATTTGGGCACATGGGACCGTAACTTCCTTCGTTATGGCCCTTGATTGTACGAGATTGTTCTTTATCCATCACTTGCAAAATGTGCGCGTGTCTTGCATGGAAACCGCTTATTTTATAATACTTAGACCGTGAACAAAACACATAACTTCAAGGATGTTTGTTCGAACAGCTAAACCACCAGCGCGATGAAGAGAACCCACTGTTTGGAAACGACAGAGGCCAAGAATAAAACCCAAGATTATGTGTTCACGTGACGAAACTGGTGTAGGGGGTGTTTATTTACGCTTCTGGTGAATTTTACTTAGCTTAATGATGAGGAATCTATGTTATTGCAGCTTTAAAAACCTATCATGCGGTTAAATTTTATTTTTCTAAACAATTAATTACGATGTGAACTACTTTTTTTTAAAAAAAAAAAAAAAATATTAACGATGTGAACTAACTACTTTTCAATAAAAATATTCACGATTTGAACTACTTTTTAAAACAGCGGTAGATGTGTAATTACAAAGAATGGATATAGTTTAATCCGAATTTAGCTGAATGTTTATAGCTAAATATCTATAGTTAATTATTTACATCCAGATATATATGGTTAATTGTTTACATCCAGATATCTATACTTTGTCGTTCGGATAAAAAACGCCAGAGTAATTATTATTAAAAAAACCTTTTTAACCTACAAAATAAAAACACATCCTAATTAGAATTATTCTCCATCTAATCATGCCTGAATCATAAGAACACGAGACGCAGTAAGATTTTTCGATAAAAATAATGAAAAATATATTTAAGAAGAAGAGGCACATTCAGCCATATGTGATCTCATTTTGTTAATAAAATATCACATTGAATAAGTGTGTGTACATTCCATTTATGTTTGTATTTATTAAAATATTTTGTTATTGATGATGTCAAGGACCGATGCTTGTCGTCGACCATTGATTATCTATATACTGTAAAACATGTTTGCGGGATTGAGCGTATCGTTTTAACATTCAGTATTATACAAAGCGTATCATATTAAAACTTTAGAAAATCGTTAGGTTTATATGAAACGCCAACTTTGATCGGGGTCAAAAATCTTTTTTATATTGAATTCTTTGATTGTACAACACTATAATTCCATTCAAACGTGTACGTACACACATGGAAAATATAAATTTTATTTTTACCTAAACAAAGAGGTCTATATCCTTAATTTAAGGTCTCTTATGAGACGATTGGGTTTTAAATGGAAACCATCATGGTACCGATATTTATTATATCAAATATTATTAATGCCCCTTTATTTTATCATTAACCCTATTTCTGAAGAATTTCATTAACATTGAAGTTGTTCAAAGTTTTAACACGTTTTACCATGTTATTTTATTTTGTTATTTGCATTGGTGTTATTGTTTTATTACTGATGCTCGACCTGTTTTACATTCTTTGTTTTGTTTTTTTTTTTGTTTTTGTTTTGGAAATCAGAATAAATCGGAACGTTTATTTTTGGCAGTATTGTTAAAATGTTTCTTCTTTAGTCAGTGGAGAATGTTTATAGCGATTGATGGGCACATATTATGCCCGATCATCAAGCACAGACCATGCAAAGCGAAGTTCCCGAGTTTTACAGACTTGGGGTCATGATGGCTACGTGGGTAAGACGTTAGCCTAAAGGTCGGATGTTCGATCCCACCATTGGCCGAGTGGGGCTGACTGGTCGTCTCACATTGTTCAGCTGACCGTAGTCTTACAGCTATTCTTTGGTCCTTTACGGTTACATGGCATTGGAAAGTCATCCAGTTACATTCTGATTCTGATTCTTCTCTGATGCAACCCAAATCTTTTGGGATCCAATTGAGACTGATCTAGACACTATGACCGAAGGCGTGTTCCGTGAGAATGTCCCCAGTCTGAGATCATTTTCCTGCTGTGGTATATGACCTTTGAATTCAGTCTGTGATCTTTTACCTGCTGTGGTGATAGAAATGGTACACAGACTCATCCATGGCTTTGTACGTTGTCCAAAGTTTATATACAAGATATATCCCGATCAATCCAGGGCAATTTCGACAAGGTGAAAGCTCGATAAAATGGTGTTCCAGGTGGTTTTCGATTAGAATCAGGTGAGAAACTTAGGGACCCTTTTATGCATGCAAACACCCCTTGACTCCAGGACTAACAGGGTTTGAATTCGGAATAAAAGCCCGTCTTCACTTGTCCGGAAGGAATAGAAAAGTGGGGCTCTAAAGCCCATTTTATTTCATATTCAGAATCGTCTTCGTTCTATAAGGAAAGCCACAGGAAGACAATGTCGATCATGACTTTGCCTTCCGATCCGCATCTAATCAGACATAAGCTGCTAGATCGTGTACAACATATTAAACATTATGTAAAAACATCTGTACATTAATCAATTTCTATTCCAATATACAGTCTGTTCCTATTTATTTCACAATGCTCTGTACTAAATTTTCTGCGTTCCTATTGATTTGATCGAATACATGATATCAATAGAATAAGGGATAAGTCTGTCTTTGTTATTAATTCTTCCTGCATGATATTATATTTAGAGATGGAAGAATACGAGTATACAGATCATAATATCGTTGCCGCCAATATGTTTGGCCAGCGACATATTTATGCCAAGGAAACAAAGGGGTATTTATAACCACGGAACGGAACAATAGCAAAGCTTTTATAGTCATGATATTATGATAAACCATCAGATACATTTAAATGGTCTCATAATCTGGGATTAGATATGGAACTGGTGCAGCCAAATAATTAGAAAATGAAATGGGGTTTAACGTCCTACTGTTCTGCTCTTTAACTAGGATAATGAAGACGATCATACGCGATACAGTTTGCTATGAGGTGAATTTTGCCCGGGCAGCGGCGCTTTGGTCTAATCTTATAACGAATTCCAACTGCCAAATGACCTTTTACATGCCATGTGTACATGCGACGACGGTTTTTCGTCCCATCCAAACGAATAGACAGCTGTTCTTGTCAGGCCCTCCGCCCTGCATCACTGACAAGTAGAAACCACACGGGAAACTCTGGATTTAGTTTCTCGGCCAAAGCTGGGATCGAACCCCGACCTGCAGGCTAGCGTGCCAGCGACTTGGCCACCGTGATCCTTCCAAATAATTAGAGTCAAAGGGATAACTGGTGGTGCTATAGCATCGGACTCCGGTTATAGTGACGACTAGTGGGGGCCAAAGATTCCTGGTCACAGGAACAGATGAGCAGATAAGAAGCGTCTATTCGTTCACGCACGAATTTCAGATGCGCCATACAACTCGTGTACCCCCGTCTTCTTCTGGTAAAAGTAGGTTAATTAAAAATTTATTGAACGATACATTTGATATACCTCACTTTATTATATTCTTATAATCACAAGCATGTAATGTGTCACTTAAAATCATTCTACGCATGAGCCGAAGTAAGATGAAATGAATATCTGAAAAGATTTGTCGCACAAAATACACATTTTACCAAATTCAAGATTACAAAACCGCCCTGCCACCCCGCCAATATCTCACATTACGCAAAGCCAATGGCCGTCATTTGCGTTATTTTGAATCCTTGGGAAAATACCATATTTTGTACAAACGTTTCATTCAAGTGAGCCTTGTTCGGCATAATTTGTTTATATAAATTACAATTTGTTATTCTTCCATGCACTAAACAGATCAAATTTTAATCACCCATGCGATCATGTTGGTTTCTGTAGGCAACTGTTATACATTCTAATAGTAATGCAAGACAACGCCACAAATATTGGTTTCTATGGGCTACCCTTATAGCAGCTCTAATAATATCTAAGGACAGCACTACAAATAAACAAACATCCATAAAACAAGTACGAACACATACAATGTACACAAGGGTGGCCGCGGTATGCATCAATTGCGCTGCACAGTCCTGGACCTGTAATGACACAAACTTCTCTGATAATGAAAAAAAACCACACAAGAAGGGAATAATCAACCGAATAGATGGACTATTTCCCAAATGTTGCATTCTTCTGGTATTTCACATGATCTGCAATGAAACCTGAATGTGAGTTCATTGGCCGAAGAACATAATAAAATCTCAATGCCCATCTAAATATGCCCGTGCTTACAATAAGTGGACCCTGTACATTCTAAATACATTCCTGTATAGTAGATAACACCCTGTCCATCTCAATACGCCCCTGCATACAATCGATGGTCCCCTGTTCATCTACATTCACCATTGCATAATTTAATTATGGATGATGATAATTGGGAGAAATGTGCCATTTTCAGTGTAGTTTAAAGTGTTTAGGGATAATAAACTGCGTTTGACAATTCAATTTCATGAGCACATAGAAGCTGTTATTTAAATGAAACAACGTTGTAAGTGACTTTTAAGGTGCATTTTAAGCCTTAGCACTCCCAAATTACATTCTTTTAACCGAAACTTGACCAATGTGGCCATGGATCACCGAACCCTTTTAACATAGCAGTTGAAAGGGCGCCACTACATTTTACTGGCAAATTCTTTGACGATAGACATCAATTGATTAGGTGAAGCATTACATTTCCTTTTGTGGATAACTTTTTGTTTTGACATACGAAGCATGGTCTTGTGTGGCGATGGCTGTGATGAAAGCTTGTTTAAGCGCATCAGTAATTCATTTGGTGATGAAGCAAGTGAACCTGATGATGGGTCTATCCATGAATTAACAGTATCGGCAAACTTAGCATTATGTGCTGTGCCTGCTAGTAATAATGGAACACTGGAATCTCCTAATTTGTCAGCCACTGTTTTACAAACTGCAGTGTGGGGATCTAATAAATACCCTGAAAATACAAAAAAACAAAATTGTCACCAAAAAGCTAAATCGATTCTATAGTCCACTCTATTCAGGGCAGCCTACTGCACAGCACAAAGAACAAAATTCGACAAAAAATAAACATCAGTTCATGAATAGAAATTGTTACCTTTATATGCAGATAGTTAGTCAAGAATGGAAATTGGTGCTTTTATATTCAGATAGTTAGTCTCCAATGACTTCTTACAAACATTAATTAAAACGAATGATTACAAAAATTTCCAGTAGGCGACAATAACAGACAGGCGTGTGGTTACCCACAATTTTGCATAAGGTACAATCTCATCTGGGACACCAACACACTATATTTATATGTGTATATTCGGCTGTGTGGAACATGCTAGAGTCGATGTCTAGCATATCTGACCGGGTAATATTGGGCTGTATTATTTGACTGTGTGGAATATGTTACGGTAAATAAAAGGTAGCATATCAGACCCGCGGTATATGTTTCAAAGTGGTTAAGCATTATGATTATGATTATACATGCTTGAAACAGTATGATTTTTTGCCATTTTCGAGGGACTGGAAAAACTCAAGGGGGCGCAAAAACTCTAAACCATGACGTACGAAAACCTTTTCACTGCGCCCCCTCACTTAGAGCCTGATAACAGGATGTTGCTGTTTTTCTTAATGGATAAAGCAAGATGTCTTGTCAATAAGCTTAATATTTCTAGTCCTACACACAATGACTTACCCGTTCTCTTGTATGTGTCTATTAATGTCGATTTACATTCTTGTTCTGTGCACGACCCAGCTGTAAAGATTGTCTGAAGATTGGCCAGATGCTAAATACGAATAAAATTCATTAAAAATTAATAACTAATCATCACATGAATATGGCATATCACGCCAGATACTAATAAATATAATGATATTAATAGATTCTAATGCTACCTGTAATAATGTAAATCAACTGAAATAGGTTTTGACGTCTTACTTTTCTGTACTGAGTGGAATAATGAAGAGGGACACACGTCATTTCCGTGTGCTACGAGGAACCATTTGTTCGGCGACTGGACTAATCTTACAAGTATTTCGATTCCCAGCTACCAGAAGATATTTCGAGTGCTACCAATGGTATACACGAATTAGCCCTTGTAAATGGCAAGTCAAAAAGTCCGAAATACAGCATTTCTTTAATTAGGGATCGCATAAGTTCATGCCACAGTTATGATTTCTTATGATTTCTTCGATATACCAGACAAAATTTATTGGCCAATTTAAGTCAATATTGATGTTTGTTATCTTAACGTGAAAATATAGGCTTCTGATACCTAATATTGAAGACAAATGAAAATTTAAAAATTGGCGCACTGATTGCGCGCTCGCCGGAATGGTTTCGAGCGTCATTTGTAATGAAGCGACTCGATGAACGAGGTCAAAATTCCCCACTGTATACTACCGGTGTAGACTGGTGTAATCAGATACTAAAGACTGCCATTCAATTTGGACTCGATGTGTATTTTGTATGTGCCAAAGAATTGAGATTTAGCTTCTTTAAGGATACTCACAATAAGTATGTATCAAAGTTTACATGCCTTATCGTGAAAACAGGTGAAATACTTACATGTTGGGAAATCTGGAACATCCCTTCTTGATCTAGATTATGGTACATATTACTGACTAGACTACCATCATTATCACTAACATGATGAAGAAGTCTTTCCAGATTAGATGATTTCAGAATATCAATGGCAGGCGAGGCTGTTCTCAGTAGTTGTCTCTTTCTCAAATCATACAGGCCAGTTTGAAAAAACTCTGTTAATACATCGTTGGAGTTCGAGGCACAAATGAGTTTTCTGATAGGGAAACCCATCATCTAAAATAAACAAAAAGTTAAAGCATTTATCTACGTGCGGGTACAACTGGCCTGGAACCTGTAGATCTAGAAGTGACAAGCATATTACACTGTTCAACAGACTTAAGATGAAAAATTTGTAACATACAAAATTATTGTTTGAATTACTGGAGAGCGAGAGAGAGAGAGAAATGGGGTTTAACGTCCACTCGACACAAACTAGGTCATTTTGGGACTAACATATGGTTTCAATTTTATTTCAATAATTCGTTGCGCGTAAGGGTCTTTAGCAGTCGGAGGAAACCGGAGTGCCCGGAGGAAACCCACGAGGTTGAGAAGGCACCCCTATCACCATGCCACATACGCTCACACCAGGGATCGAAACCACAGCCGCAAGTCCGAGGTGACCGGCCAGCTAGAGGTCGAAGCGCGGCACTCTAGGACCACTTGGCCATCCCCCCCCCTTGAATTACTGGTGCCCTCAAAATATTATTAATGTTAAAGCCCCAATAACACTCTTGTTGTAATTGAATAATATGTCCCAATCTTTATTCTGGTCAACAAATTGTATTATTTTACAATATTCAAATAAATTGATGGTACAAATTTCATCGTAACACACCTAATTTAAAAAATTGGAAAAATTCAACTACATGATTTGAAAAGGTTAACGTAAACCATTTCAAATGTGACTTGGATTTTAAAATATTTTCGAACCCTCTGGACAAGTAAAATATGATGTAATGGATAATTTACACAACAGGTAGGACACATAAACATCTGGTACTTAGAATAAGACTTATTTATTTTCTAGAGCTGCCAAGCCAGCAAGAGTGTTATTGTCCCTTTAACGTTTCTAGTTTTAGAGGTAAAGGTAACATCTCACATACTGCATTCGTTCTCTGCCCCCGACAAAAACAACATTCACTACTAATTTACGTATTTATGTACCTTAACATAATATGCAGCTAAAATATTTCCAAAGTTACCAGTTGGAACACAAATGTCAATTTCTTGGCCATGGGAAATAACTCCAGATTTAACCAAATCCAAATAACCAGAGGCGTGATATGCTATTTGTGGCAGAAGACGTCCCCAGTTGAGAGAGTTGGCGGCACTGCAAGCAATAATTCATTGGTGAAGATTAGAAAAAAAGACAGAAAAAGATACATGCCCTGGCATAATATCATTGCATAATTTTTAAAGACAATGTAACAAACGAACAAGAAGAAAATAATGGTTTTCTTGGTGGAAGAAGAGCTGCGGGCCTAGAGACGCCGTAGTGAGCTCCCTTGCAATGTAAACATTTAAAACTCCCGTTTCGGCAAGAGTTTGTGGAAGCAGCGATTATACCTGGTACTGGTAACCTCCCATGATCATACCCCTTAAACATTTAGCTGTGGTTTATGAGAATATCACAAACATTATGTCTACTCGTAACGTACATGCTGAATGCGATAAAATTCATTTTAACAGGTGCTAGATAAATTAGTTCACAATTCCCGAACTTATAGCTACATTATCTACAGGCACGTAGCGTCCAGTCAGAGGTTGTGACATTGCGACCTCCGTGAAAACCTTCACATTGAACGAACCTTGAACTTTGCAACTCGATTGTAGACATTTTAGCTAGAAAGCGCGAGACGATCGAAGAATATGATAGGCTCACAAGTTGGATTAGTACCCAGTCGAAATTGGTGCCGAAATATTACGTGAAGGCCCTGATAAGATGCACGTGGTTAAAGCGAAATCAAGCCTTCTATTGAAGATGGTTACAGTGATCAACAACATTTGATGGTCACCATAATCCAAGTAAATATCCCTGTTTGTTAATAAGTCTTAAGATTTACAGATACAGATGAAAGAAATTTATTAATGAAAAAGAAAACCTTTAAGAACACAGCGACACACTACTTATGATACGATCATGAAAACACCATTCTTACGTTTTTACCTTGTGATCTGAAGTACTCTGGGGGTTTTCATTGAGTAAAAATATTTATGCTACTTCGAGGTCAAATTCAATTTTCGTGTGGTCAATGCTATCGCGACATTGCCGTATTTAGTTTATTAATTATAAGACATCTCTTATGATGGGCTCTCGTGTAAAGACTCGTTCTTTTTATCGTGAAAGGAGAAACGTCTCTCAAGAACACGCCATAGCCTGTGGGATAAGAAATAGGGTCGTAGGTTACTATTTTAAGACTTCAATAATTAGCATGTATGGGTATATCCCTTCTTTCTTGGATATATTGTTTTCCTTAACGTCATGGTTATGGTGCGGTTGGGCGTGGATTTTTGTGGTGAAATATGTGTGTGTTTGTGGGGCCGCCGCCAACAATATCCAGTTCAGAGAATACATCATCTGAACTAACATACAGGCAAGCGAGCAAAGATGTAAACAAACATAAAAGGTATTAAATTTAGTATACCTTAATTTAACGTTATAATTATTCTGGAGTTCGGCTGAGAAGTGATGATCTCTGAAAATATTCTTTACAGTTGATTGGCAGAAATCAAAATCACTATCGACTCCTAAAAATAGTTAAAATAAAACAGTATTTAGTTTAGTAGGGAAGAAAGTATACAACGGATTTAATACCAAATACATCCAATACATGTACACAAATATTCACCAATAGGTGATTTATATGAATAAATTAATCAATTTAATTAACGGCATTAGTTCGAAAAGTTACGATATTAAAAGAAATGAAATGGGGTTTAACGTCCTACTGTCCTGTTTGTAAACTGGGCTAATGAAGACGGGTATACGCCATACAGTGTGCTATGAGGGAAAAATTGCCCGTACAGCAGCACTACGGCCTATTCTCATATCGATTTCCAACTGCCAATGGATCTTTTACGTGTACGCCAATGGGTACACGGGACATCGGGTGTTCGTTCCATCTAAACGACTAGACAGCTGTTCTTGTCAGGTCCTCCGTCCTGCATCACTGACAAGGAGAAACCGCGCCGAAAATCTGAATAAACTTACTCGGCCAATGCAGGGATCGAACAGCCGTCCCCCAGAGTAGTCAGGTTCAATGAATATTTGTGAATACTTACCAACTACACTTATGTTATTGCCCGCCATACTTGTCATCTGATGTTTCTGTAGTTCGCTTATTCCATTTAATGGATAAAATACTATAACACCAGTATCACTGCCTGGAAATACATAGACCTACCCATAATCAACAGTAACACAAATATTACTAAGAAAAAATTATTGGTATTAGAACAATGTAGATACTAAACTAATACTATAACACAGAAATATCACATCGTAAAAATACTAGTAATAGAACATCTCATAGACTACGCTAATCTTGAACTATAAGTAATATACCCTCCTAGATACTAAACTAATACTATAACATCAATATTACTATCTACAACTATAAGTAATATACCCTCCTAGATACTAAACTGGTACTACAACACCAATATTACTATCTAGAGCACATACAAAAAATAGCGGCACATCTAGCTAAATAATATATACTATTCAAAAAAAGTAGGGGATATTTGATTTGGGGGGCATAATACTAAAATATGCAAATGACTACGAAAAAATTCACTATAGAACCTAACAGAAGAAACATTTCCGGTTACATGTGACGCCCAAACGCACCAATAGCTACCGCATGGAATGCAGGTGATGTTTGGGATCATCATGGGGGTCCAACCCAAGATTTGCACGACTCTGACTTTGAATGTTACAGTCATTGTGGCATTGAATTCCAGGGTGGAAACATCAGTTTAATTGTTTTAGTGACCAGAAAACAAATTTTGATATGCGTCGGCTTACCCAAAATGAAAGGTTACGTGCCCTTGGCATGCTACAGATCGGCACAACACAGGCGGTTGTGGCGCGGACGATGAATGTTTCTCAGTCTGTCATAAGCAGGCTATGGTCCAGATACCGTGATACACAATCTGTACAAGACAGACCACGCTCAGGTCGACCAAGGGCGACAACTCAAGCCCAGGATCGATTTATCCGTATCTTGGCCTTGAGAAATCGTGTCATCACAGCAAATCAGATCAGCGCTCGTCTTCAAACAGACACTGGTGTGAGAGTGAGTGGCCAGACGATTCGGAATCGACTGCATAGGGGTCACCTTCGCGCCCGACGTCCTCGCGTGATCCCTTGTTTGAGAGATCATCACATTCAGGCAAGACGTCGTTGGTGTAGGGATCGTCAACACTGGGATAATCGACGCTGGAGCAATGTGATGTTTTCAGATGAGTCAAGGTTCGCTGTTGATTTTTTGGACAGACGTAGGAGGGTGTGGCGTCGTCGAAACGAGCGCTTTCAAGACGTTAATGTCATCAGGCATGATCGATTTGGGTGTGGTTTTGTTATGGTGTGGGGAGGCATCACTGTTGCTGGAAGAACGGCTTTACATGTTGTTGCAGGGCGTGTTACAGGCCAGTACTACCGGGACAACATCTTGGTAGTCCATGTTGTGCCGTTCGCACGACGTCATGGCCGCCGTTTCATCTTCCAGGATGACAACGCAAGATGTCACAGGGCCAGGATCGTTACAGGTTACCTCCAACAACAGAACATCACCACATTACCTTGGCCAGCACTGAGTCCCGACCTCTCCCCCATCGAGCATGTCTGGGACATGCTTGGACAGAGGTTACGTCAACGTCAACAACGTCCTGCCAATGTCCAAGAACTTGCTGCTGCGTTGCAACAGGAATGGGACAATCTGGACCAAAATGACCTTAGACGTCTCATTAGGAGTATGCCACGTCGGATCAATGCTTGTTTGGCAAACAGAGGAGGATTTACCCGTTACTGACTTTGTTGTGATGCTGTGGTAACTTTGCTGTTTGACCCCGGGTATCATTTTACCCTTATAATGGTCAGTCTGTGCCTTACCTAGTCTAACGATCATTTGGAATAAATCGATGAATGTGAACTTCATTTCATTTTGTCATTTGTTTCTTCGTCAGTTTCATTAGGTGACTTTAATAACACTTAAAAATCAAATATCCCCTACTTTTTTTGAATAGTATATGAAAAATATTTGAATTTTGCAAAATTAAAAACATGGCAAGTCATAGATGGCATACAACCGTAGACACATACTAGTTATAGACACATAGAATGGTAGCTATGAACATACCAACAGACACCAGTGAATGCTCAATTGGAATCACGTGGTTTTTTGCATTTTTTTCGTGTGCCGTTCAAAATTTTGCGGCACACTTTGGAAGATCTCGCGACACACAGGTGTGCCGGGCCATACTGGTTGAGAATCACTGATCTAGAGCTTACGTAATATACCATCCTAGATACTAAACTAATACTTCAACCCTAATATCAGATACTAAACTAATACTATAACAATAAAACCATTATACAAAATTAGAACCCATAATAATACTATAACAACAATATTAGTAATAGACCATCCACGCATCACATTTTCAAGTAATTAATTCATAATTTTATTTACGGAAGTCTGTGGTGGCCTTTTCAAGAAAGATCTAAGCCAGTCTGCTCGTGTGGACTGCAGTCAAGTCCTGCTGAAACAAATGGTAGTTGAGGTAGTCTTGTAGCATTCAGATAATAGGCCACTCCATTCTTTATAAAATAAGAAATCAGTGGCCACCACAGTACCGATGTTTCAATATTGAATGGCACACAAAGAAAATGTGAAAAAAACCATGTGATCTCTATTGAGTATTCACTGGTGTCTACTGAGAAGTTAGTTCATAGCTGTATTTTTCTTCATTAAGTTTGGGTCATTCTATCTGACTAGTCTCTGTTTACGGTTGTATGCCGTTTGACTTACTATGGTTTTTTTTTCGCAAAATACAGATATTTTTCAGGTGTGCCGCTTTTTTTCGTGTGTTCCAAAGTGTGTCGTTGGCAAAAAAAGGTCGAGAACCACTGGATTAAGCCATATGGTACAATCTCTCGGGTTGGGTTTATAATAAAGGACGCGCGAAACCATTTAAGGAAGGAACTAATTCAGGCTAAATAAGTAAAAATAAGCTTAGAAGAAATGCAAACTTGGATTTCCGGCATAGGCGTACGGGGCCGAACTTGTTTGGAGGGGGGGGGCAGCACATTTTCCCGACAAATATATTTCTTTAGAGTCCGCGGAGCGGCGGGCGGTAAAGCCGTCCGCACGAGAGCCCATGAGGCGTTTCGAATACTTTCTAGTAATTTGGAGTGGGTAGTAAATTATGTCAGTTGCAGCATAAAAACTGGTAAAAAGTCATCAATTGAACTTGAAATTGATTAAGAGAAACTAATCAAATTTAATAACAATTTAGTAAAATTGGATTCAAAAATCACATAATGTAATAAAAAGCTTATTTAATATGATATTTAACATCTACATCATAGTGGTTTTGGAACTTTTTCCTGGAGAGATTTATAAGTAAAAGAAGCGTTGTTGAGCACATTATCTTTGTATAACTCTTGCCAGTGGCACTTTACATTCACCTATGAATATTTATTTCCAAAGAAAAGGGCTCAATATCGAATTATTTACGGCCTATTGAGCCATCGTACATGTATATTATATGTGACTACAAGGTACAATATTATTACAAACTTATCAATTATTATTAAAGAAAATTTTCAGCTGCTCACTTCTATCACTGGGCTCGTCCGGTGCATGGAGTTGGATGCCAGTATACATTAACACGGTACTCAAGAACTGAGAAAGGCCATGTGCACGTGCTAGTTCAATTCAGATGGCGTACGTGTTCATCATTGACTGGACTGCTTTCTTTCCGCTTCCATATTATTAAAAATATTCAAAACCCGACAGACGGCGCGACGCTTCCCGACAAACTGAGCATTCATTCCCGACAAAACCATAGCCTTCCCCGACAAGGCCATACCCCTACCCCACCCATTTTCAAAAACTCCTCGGCTAATGACCGATCTCACAATTCTGAGCTCTTTTCAGATTTCTATTTTTTTTTCATGAAAATATTTGGGGGGGGGGCACCGCCTCGTACGCCTATGATTTCAGGGTGGAAAAGGCGCTTTCGTGCCGTCTACGATAGGTGGACATATTGACTATTTGTTTATGGAAACAGTGGCGCTACGGCATACTCGTATATCGAATTCCAATTATCAAGGGATCTTTGTCCTACACCACTGACTAGGAGGAAAACGCAGGAAAATCTGGATGAACTTTCACAGCCAATGCAGGGATAGAACATCCGACCTACAGGCTAGCGAGACAGCGTCTTACCCACTTAGTCACCGTGGCCCCTATGTGGTCAAACTTCCATATTGTAGGACATGTGAAATATGAATAATTTAAGTACAATACCAATACTGTTTGAATTAATTATTCCACTTTAAATAGCGTACTTGTTTTTTTTCTGGTCCACCCAGTGGGTCTAAAACTATTACACGAATATAACTGACAATTTCTGCAGATGGATATAACATATGAACTCTTCTAACGATTACAACCATGACATAGGACAAATCGGCGATCTTAAAACATAATATATCAATACTATACAACCTATATCATATTATCAATGCCTAAAAATAGGGGTGATGAATCTTAGTATTATTGGTATACTAATACAAGAACATCAATATTACAAGTTAGGGAGATAGGGAGAGATGGGGTTTAATGTCCACTCGACACAAACTAGGTCATATCGGGACTAACATACGCCGGTTTAATTTTATTTCAATAATTCGCCTGCTATTAGGGGTCTTTAGCAGTGGGAGGAAACCGGAGGACCCGGAGAAAACTTAACATGACTCCGTGAGTGTTGTAGGCCATCGGATTTGGGTTCCGGGCGAATCACTCGTCTTCGCCAAGCTCCATCCACACAAATATCTTGTATAAAATTATCCAGCATGACCCCGTGAATGTTTTAGGCCATCGAATTTGAGACCCGGACAAATCATATCTGGTATAAAATTAACCGACATGACACCGGTCTTCTTGTGTGCGATATCACTTCGACTATTTGACTCACATCGTGAATGCTTTGATCCATCGAATTTGGGCCCAGGGTGAATTTAAGCCTGGACGAATTTGTCACCTAGCGAAGCATGATATCCTGCTAATTCAAAATAAAAGTAAAACGCACGTGATAATTGTAGTAATATAGTCTAGTGACATATTATGGACAAGGATGAGGAGATAAGATATAGTTTGATGTTTCTAAACATATTCACATATATGCAGGTGTACTGAGATAAACTAACATTTGGTTGACGTATTGTTATATAAAAAGGGCTATCGAGGCAGAGCATACTGATTCTATATTTCAACAACATGATAACAGATATCTTATGCACAATATTTCTGGAGTAAATTTTCATAACCATGTAAGGGCGGGTTTTGACCTCACGCTTTTAGAATGGGGGATGACGTCAAGGCTTTGTCTTGGACGTGCAGGGAGGGGGGTATAAATTCGAGTGTAGACCAGGCCCCATGAGAACTCACCCAGACATTCGAGCAGCCATTATCTGTTGAGAACAAGGGACCTGGGAAATCATTCAGCTGGAAATAAAGTTCTTATACTTTAAATACTGTGTTATTATTTTACGATCACAAGAACACAACAAAGAAGAAGTCCTATAAAAGAAGCAGTATAGTACTACATAATGTCGTCAATAATGTAATGTTTCGTAAGGATGTAAGTAAAAGGAATCCCCTTTTTCATTCTTTTATTTTTATGATTTATTTAGGGAGCGGGGTTTTACATAACCCCCTCTTCCCCAATCCCATCAAGTATCCTGAATAAATATTGTTTATAAAAAAAATTAATAATAAAAAAAAAACCCAAGGTGTTTATTTGTCGATATTATTTCTGAGGCATCCAATGTTTATTATTGAGATTAAGACTTTTTGTTTGTAATGCTCCCGGAAAAAGGTAAGTAAAGGTATATTGACATTGCCTTTTTGATTTGTCAAATGTGTGAACACTGTGGCCCACGGCAACATGTTTATGCCATGGATTACTATTTAAACAAAACAACCTTTTCTACTTATTAATTACTTTTATCAATATCTTTTGTATAAAATCCTAGAAATTCTATAGCCAAAACATTAATTCTTACTGTATTTTGTGGACTATTATGAAGTGTATTTATAGTAGTGATAAGAAGTGGATTAGCTTGAATTTCAGGACCGTGTCGCGGCTTAGTGTATGGTATATATAATTTCACATTTTTAGCTTTAAGCAATCCAAGATATATGTTAAGACGATAGAAAGCAAGAGCAAATAACAGACCTGAATTATTGTAGTACTATGGTATTTGCGACCATATCGTATCTCTAACTAATTATAAGATTCACACTTGTTTAGAAGTCATATCTCACACACTTATAGTAAACTGATTTATTTAACATACAAAAAGATTTATAACATCAAACATAGCCGATTGAATATGTATGTATCATTTGTCTTAGTAACCTATCATTATAATTAAATACGTTATATTTGACCAATTAGATAAATGAAAGCCGGAACCGATGGGTAGAAAACCAACGAAGCTCGTGGCGTTCGAGAGACTGCCGAGATTCAAGAGACACCACCTGGGATGAAAAGACCCCATTGATTTGAGGGAGATCCATAATAATATGTAGGCATTCCGTCAGTAAACTTGATCTGCAAATAAGGGGATGGAGAGAAAAACATGTAATGTAACTTAAGCCTGTGGCCTATTTATTTAGGCTTGGTATAAAATGTAGCATTGTTGTACCCGGTAGACAAATGTCTTCGCGACGGAGATTAAGAAGAATATACACAACGTGAGTCCTTGCCAAAAGAATAGATTTACAAGGCCATTAAAGTATGTAGCAGATGAGCGTATGCGTCACACGTTGGATGTGTGGAGTTTTGGGCTTATAGTGGCTTTCCTCATCTAACAAACGACCCATAGCACTGCATAGTATTTCATTATTAGAGGTGTTCATATGGTTAACAGTTGTACTATATATCAATATAATGGGTTTCGTAAAATTCTCAATACGATTAGACTAATGATTGAAGCGTAAACATCTAGTAGCATCTTTAATAAAAGGGCGTATTTTAATTCACAGGAAACGTAGATATGGGATAGAAAATGCCAAGTTGGTATCAAGACGATGACACCTACATCAGTTTACTAATGTCGAACTGTGCTACAGTGGCGTCATCCATAGAATCACTGCTGATCCCTCATGAATCCACATCTTTAGGCGATTCCGTGATAGGGTCGTGACTCATGTTTGCATCAAGTCTAAAGTTGACGATGTTAAACATACTCAAAAGATATGTGATTATTATTAAATAAATAACACAAGTTAAAAATTCTGAAAAAGAACCAGATTTTGAACTCTATCAATAAGCTGATCGTGAATAAAACGATAAGGTCAAAAATGAATTTAAGAAAGCTTTATCATACGAAGTAATGTAAATATTGTTATGTTCATTTTTATTTAAAAATCAAACGAAATGACAAATTTAGCTGATATCAGTATGTTTGTTTAATGAGCCTACAGAGTTAATTAGGTTAGAACGAATCGACATGCAATAAACTCGAGCGGAAGTAATGCTTTTATGGCAATTAAAAAAACAGAAGTAGAATATTTCTTGTACTTTTACACAAAAATATAACATAAAAGGAAAAGTGATCTTTGACTTGGCATCATTTGTTTTATGGGATGGAGACCTTTCTTTGTTAAAAAAAATAATTTACACACATACATTAATAGCAAGTGCAGGAGGACGGCAGTTCACGCAAAACAAAAATCTACAAGATAAACCTGCGTACAAGACAGAAAAAAGACATTGCAAAAAATAAACAAACATCAAATCAAGTGAATGGATCCGGTGGCCAGCCGTAAGATGCAACCAGAGGTCGAGGCCATCAACATTTGTTATTCTTTACCAAACAAGTAATCAACACAAAATGGAAATATTTGCACCACTTTCAATTACAATTTGTTTAAAATCAGTGATCTCCAATCCCTTTATTGAAAAGACATGAAAAATTGAGTAAATTTTAGACGAATAATTACAATAAGCCCTAATACCAACTCCGCCTTATAGGAACATGGAAGTGGGAATAACGGTTAGGTCAGCCATATTGAAACTGGGAGCCGATGGTGTATAAGACGCTGACTCGCTAACCTGGAGGTCTCGTGTTCGAGCCCGGTATTGGCCGATTAAGCTCAGCGGCATTTTCAGGCGTGGTTTCCCCATTGTCTGTGGTGCTAGACGGTGGGGGTTGGAATTCGAATAAGAGAAGGCCGTAGTGCGGCTGTCTTGCTCCCCCAACACACTGTATGGCGTATGCTCGTCCATATCAGCAAGCCAGTCAGGTGCAGAACAATATGACATTAAACCCCATTTTATTTATTTGGAAGCAATCAAGCAAAGTAGATTGGGTAACCGTATTTTGTGCAACTCACCAGCGTATTGTCTGAAGCCATCTAATACAGCACCCCCTGTATCTCCTGATGTCGCCACTAATATCAGATACCTGAAATAGTTTTTGATTTACTTGAATGATGACAATATAAAACATATTGGAATATCCAATCAAATTCATCCGTAATAGGATATATAAAGTCCCCAATTCTATAGCTTAGAACAGGTTCTTTCTTTTCACGACTGCTGTCTATATTTATGTCGATTTAAAATATTCCTGGAATTTTGCTGATAATTCTAAAGTTACAGAGCTGTACATACAGTTGTGCAACAAATAATTGTATTAAACATGTATTTTTTCGAACTGAAATAAAAAACCATAAAACCTTTTGTTTGTGTGTTTGGGATTGTAAGCAGACATGTTCATTTACTATTGAATTTCGTGATATGTCAAATGGAAATTATTAGTACTATTTTTTTAAAGCTTTGATCAAAGTACCTTCTGCTCCGATGCCAAATGGGATATTTATATTTCTATATATATATTTGTTTAATCATATACCTGTTATTTTCACCTTCTTCTTGAATAGCTCTGTTGAAAAACTGTGGCATCAACTGTAAGGCAAAGTCTTTAAAGGATGCCGTTGGACCATGGAACAGTTCCATCATGTATTGGTTCTTTTCAAAAGCCCGAACTGGTGCAACATCTTTGGTTTGAAATATATTTTCGTTATAGGCATTATCTACATAAACTTTTAATTCGCCCCCTGCTATTTCTAATGGACTGATCCATTCTTGTAATAACCTCAAAGCCCTTTCCCTGTAGTCCAGATCGACGAGACGTTTTTGTTTGCAATTTGAGATAACTGGAAGTTCGCCAGCTTTTACTAAAAGCCCACCATCCGGTGCCAATCCCTGAAGCACAGTTTGCAGAAACTGCTGACGTTTTGCAGGGCCAATTTGCCTTGTTGAAATGTAGCCTTGATCATTTTCTATACGATCCAGACAAGTTAAAACTCTGTTTAGAATATTTTTGGGCGTTTCTCCCGATTCACACATTACACGTGCATCGTGATGTTTCTCGTAAAAAGAACGTCTGTATTTCAGAATGTCTGGCATGCTGATTCCGGCTTCTTGTCCAACAATCCTGTTTACTTTCATTTTTTCTAATCGAGATAATATGTCCGTTTCCGGCACATCGAGAAATATTAGGAGGCCGTTTTCTTTAATGTGTTTCATGGACTGTGCATGAAGAGGATTGGATCCCGACAAACACACAACCGATCCAGAAGATTGAAATTGACATAGTGCTTTGCCTTCTTCGTCAATAAAGTTTTTACCTCCTGTCTCTGTTAACTGTAAATAACAAATAGGTTGAAGATTAGAAAAAAAAAAAATTGTTTAACAATTTTGTTATTGTCAGTTGTTGTTAAGTCTGTTGAAATGAAATGAAATGGGGTTTAACGTCCTACTGGTTTACTCCTTGACTGGGCTAAATAAGACGGGCACACGCCATACAATGTGCTATGAGAGAAATTTTGCCCGGGCAGTTGCGCTACGGCCTCCTCTTATATCGAATTCCAACTGCCATGGGATCTTTTACGTGCACACCAATATATACACTGGACCTCGGGTTTTCGTACCACCCGAACAACTAGCCGGCTTTCCTTGCCAGGCAACACGTCCTGCATCACTGACAAAGGAAACCACGCCGGAAAAATTGGATAAACTTTCTCGGCCAATGCAGATCGTGTTAAGTATGTTAACCAATAGTACTTTAACATCTTTGTAAAAATGTAACCAAGTGAGGATAAGTTTATTGTGGAGATGGCAAGTAATGTGTCGATGATGATGAAGTAGAGGTAAGGTCTACAGTATATATAACTGGTATTTACCTTTTGAGATACTGGCATTCTCCATGCTGGTTCAAGAATATCGTCGTCGACATCAATAACGGGCCTTTCCAGTTTTTCACCTATCAGTTTTCCTACAGTTGTTTTACCGCAGCCAGGGCTACCCAGTAAATATATGTTTGACTGCAATAAAAATATCATGAATATATGTTATAGATAATCAAAAAACGATAACTGGGTTAACACTGGTGAACAGTTTTGTCCTGCATTATACCAAGAGATATGCCATTTTACAAGAGCAGAAACGCCATATATTGATATTTGATTCTATTGAGTGTCGGCCATGTAACGGGATTTGGGCCTACAGTTCGGGAAAGCCCCGGAAGCTATATATAGATTTGTAAACTATGGATTTATGAAATATTTACTTCAATTAGATTCAGTCATACAATGGACGGCTATTATTTTATGTCACTTTAAGGGTTCTCTTTGAAAATACCCCACCAGTGCACACGGTCTGACAAAGTTGGGTGGTGTAAGTGCAAACCATTTTCAACTAATGATGACATTCACAGTATCTAGCCATTAGATCCCGTACTGTAATGGGTTGAATATAAACATGCACTCATTCATTACGTCCCTTATACATTCATAAGCTTAATTCAAGATAACTTACCCTTTCAGTATAGTCCAAACGACTGTTAGTTGACCTAGATGTACAAAAAGCCCGTTTATATGACCCATAATGTTTAATACACACTAAATACCGATGCAATCTCTGAATAACGGCCATTTGTCGTGAAGACATCTTTTCGTTGTATGTCTATCCCGTACAACCGTTATACCCGACGACTTAATCCAATGTTTATACATACACCTTTGACCCCCATCCGTAGAGCAGGTTGTGTCTGCACTGTTGACACTAGCATAGTATGTTTATAATGGCGAACAGCTGTGTCAAAACAAATTCGATTTTCTATATTGTATACCTGAAAAATACATTTTTACATAGATATGTGTACACTTTACTTTCATGTATACTCGAATATGATATAATGTATGGCATTCACTAAAATGTCCCGAAGGTCAGGGGCGGAACCAGGAGGGGGTTTGCTAGGCTCCGGTTAGGGAAATTTTAGACTTGACAAATTACAACACAGGCATACATATACACTGAGCTTTCTAAAGAGAGAAATCCCCCGCCCCGCCGTTTCATTTCAACTTTTATAAAATAGGATGACATTGTTATTCATTGATGCAAAACATTAATTGTAATACTACATGTCTATATCATCATTTCGCGCTTTGAATGCCAAACATGATGTAGCTGAGCAGGATAGAGGGTTGACCCCCCCCCCCGCCCACTGGATCCGCCGCTGAAGCCTTAATCAAAACAGATTGTATTCACAATCATTCTTATCAGGATTCAAAGTTACGGTTAGATTACACAGCCAAACTTGTTCAACATTACATCAGATAAGATAAGATTTTATTGTACCAAAAATATTGCATTAAATAGCCACACCATGTAAACAATATACATGTTAGTAAATAAAGATCAATAACCTATATGCTAAATAGTATGGATAAAGATAGATTGATAGATGTTAATTTCATTGAAATGTCCATTAGATGTTTATTTCATAAAATACATACAGATACATATAAACAATAATATTTCAGATAAAAACAATAAAAGTATGGCGGAGAAAAGTTCTCATAAAATTACCCGTAAAATCCATACCCAAAGCATATCTGGATGTCTCATCAAACCCGAAAACAAATGCTTTGTTGTTGATTTTGGTGTTTCTGAAGACTAAAATTATGGGGAATAGCTGCATCTACTGACAAAACTGGATATAAATGATCTTCATCATGATTTAATACAGTTTAGTACGAAACGAACCACAAAATATATATAAATGTAGTTACAAACTTTTATTGCTGTTTGGTTAAAATAAATTTTCTCTATTTTTTCAACTGGAAATGTTTTGCTTTGTTGTTGATTTTGGTGTTTCTGAAGACTAAAATTATGGGGAATAGCTGCATCTACTGACAAAACTGGATATAAATGATCTTCATCGTGGTTTAATACAGTTTAGTACGAAACGAACCACAAAATATATATAAATGTAGTTACAAACTTTTATTGCTGTTTGGTTAAAATAAATTTTCTCTATTTTTTCAACTGGAAATGTTTTGCTGTAGCTAAGTAGCTAGGTATTTTGACACCGACATAGTACAGTTTAATCAATACAGTGAGTGGTGCTAACTTTATTTCGGGTACGGTACTTAGCTATTTTGAATGTTTGAGTAAATCCGACATGACCTGAGATGTTGGATATACAAACATCTAGATAGACATACATACACAATCATTTAACGTACTATGATTTCTATATGGAACCATTTATCAATTTGCTTCTTCAAGTTTAAGAAGTAGATTATCTCGGATTTGTCGGTGATGACAAGTACTATCCAGAAAGACTTACTTAGCTGAGAGAATTTTGTAGATCGGATCTGTTAGAGAAATCATATCAAAATTATCAGGAGTTGGAACATCATCAGGTTTGGTTCAATTCGCGTCAAGTCATTAATGTAATATTGAAAAGGGCTGGGTTGAGAAAACAGACCTCCCACCAGTCCATAGCTTAGAGTATAGAGTTGCGATTCCACATTGGAGGGATAACTGATGCATATAAAAATAAAAAGCCGTGAACAGTTGGAATTCGGCTAGGAGTAGGCGGAAGCGCCGGTATCCGTTTGGTGCAGAAAAGTAGACGGTAAAAGAAAGGAATTAATTACGATTCATTTATGGTGGAAACGGTTAAATACAAGAACGTATCAGCTAAAATTATTTTCGAAATACTTCTAAGAATAAAAAATCTTTAGAAAAAGAAAACACATAAGTTTCCAAGCATTATAATTTTACAATCCAGCCAATTAAAGCGTGTATACGGAACTGTAACATTATCATTTATAGTTTTTCTGATTTATACAGCCCAGTTAAGCGAAACGTAATGAACATTTCTAATTGCTAGTATTCCGCTATTTTATCACGTTACAGCTATAAAATTAAAAACAAACCGTTTACATGTATAAAATACCGAATCGAATAAAGTGAATACAGCTCCTACAAACATGTTTAATAAATATTTTGTTTTCATCGACACTCCATGAACAATTTGTGTTTTCTCTGATTCAGTAGGCCTATAATGAATATTTTATATACCAATTCATCAAGACTATAACAATAGAATATTTAAATGGCAGTAAACAATAACTCGCACAAACAAAGAGACATGTCATTGACGCTTGTGTCAGGTACGTAAATAATATTGTCTTTATGGCGTGTTTCACCAATCCAGGGGCAATGAAATTCCAGTAAACTTGCCATTTCTTTTTTTCGGCGTTTAATAAAATTATGTCCCAATTAAATATACATAAAAGAAGTTAAAAGACATTAAATGAAATGGGAGTTTAAAGATGCATTAGTTAAGAGTTTATTAAAGAGTTGGCCATTCTTGCTATAATAATTCAAAAACAGATAATAAAAAAAGAAAATATTGAAAATTTCAGTCAAATTATTTAATTCTGAACGGAGTTATCACTATTATCAGTGTTGGAAGTTTGGACAAGAAATGGGTACAAACTGCGGTGACACCTTTAACGACAATTGTCGATCGTTTGATTGACAGACGATAACTCCACCCACATATTCTTGATTATCCAGTAACTTGCTTAATAGTAATAGTACTCTCGCTTGACAGGCCATTCATCGCCAGTTTCCGGTAGCGCACGTCACCGAGTAACAGTAAACGTTATCTTGGTCAGTCATTTCTGATTTAATTATATAGAAGGACGACAGTTTAAATCCGAGCTGTATCCAAGCCCTCCGTGGGTCTACAGGGTTAATTCTGTGCTTGTTGTCTAAATAAAGGTCTAATTAATCTATAACATCTGAAGCCTAAATAAAGACTTTCAATATGTTGATTTAGCTCTTGCATAATGCATGTTTCACTTCCCAACTATCTACACTGACCGGGAAAATTGTGCTGTGAAGGAAATGAAATGAAATGAGGTTTAACGTCCCACTGTTCGGCTCCGATTAGGCAAATGAAGACATGTACTTTGAAGGAAATTTTGCCCGTGCAGACCGTGTCTCTCGAGCATGCATCGACCATCCATTAGTAAAAATAAACGATTATTATTTATTCTCTAAATAATAGAATTGGCAAGGCATTTCAATTGCAAAAAGTTCTACTTATGATTATTTTGAAATGAAATGTCTCATTTAAATGTTATTGTACTAGACGATTAGAAGAACTACAGATAATACTTGATCAATAGAAGGTATTTACTTTCCGTCAATAATCACCTTCTTTGTGAAGGATCAAACAATACTATGAATTATTGATATTATACGTCCTTCAATCGACAGATTTACATTAGCTATTTACATACTGGAATAATAATGGGAAATCGTATAGCTTAAGATGGCACATTAGTATGATTTTGTAAAGTAAGGCATGCCTTAAAATAATATTATCCGGTACAATACAATGAACAACAAATTTAAGTTAATCTTAAGCACGTGAATAGCGGAAAGTAAACAATCGCCCTAATTCAAACATGGGATAACTTACTGTCTTTACCTACAAAAGATGAGCGAGACCGCTAACAAATTCGTCCAGTTATGGTACAAAAGGGTGACATTGGCCATTTTATGTGCGCAATGTAACACACTGCCTCCATTTTTATTATTGACTATTTAGGGTTCTTCTACTTAGTGAAGAGATCATTATCGAATCTAGTCAAGGTATTGAAAACATGAAACTATACACCACGTTTCATCACTCTCACTTAATTATAACCAAATTTATCGTGCCCCAAAACATCAACCTATCAAATTGCAAAGCAGAATATGCCCATTTTCGAGCTTCATCAAGGTATTTGGCTAATAAACACCTCCACCAAGGTTGAACACTCTACCGCAATTAGAAGGAGAGTTATTTTGTTTCCAAGTCGACCAATCACATCGCTTATCGCTCTGCTTACCCGGCGCATAAAAAGCTCATTATCAAACTTGTCACTCTTACTTAATTACAACTAAAAATATCGTGTTTCGAAGCATCAACCAATCAAATTGCTTATCTATGCTTATCCTTAGCAGAAAATGCCCACCTGCTAACTACATCATGGAATTCGCCTAATAAACAAGTACGCAAAGTTTGAACATTCTACCTCAATTAGAAGGAGAGTTATTGTGTACCAAAAAGTATGACAAACACACCTACAGGCAGAGAGACGGACGGATAGACCGACGGAAAGCCCAATTTCAATAATTCCTTGCTTTCTTCGAAAGGCATGATACAATAAATCATGCATCCCTATGCTCCGACAGCCGTTTGCGGAATAGCAGTGGAGCCCAAATCGTTCGAAATGATCAACAATTCGCTATTGGATCACTGTCATCCAGTAATGTTTGGGGAAATTAGCTAATGAGTAATTAAATAAGCAATAAAAATTCCAGAAGCCACTAAGATTTATGTTAAGGATTTTGAATGAGTTTGATTTTGCGGGTATCGAGCCTTCCGTTCTGGAGTTATGCCTGGATGCCTCAAGTGAAATATGCAAAGTTTTCTTGATCCCACAGAGAACAAAAGCTTCGCCCGATTAAGATGAGACGTAGTACATATTTTCAGGTAAAGATATTATTCATACGAAAATAAAGATATGTCCTTGAAGACACTAGGGGTGGGACATCGAGGAAGTGGCAGGTAACACTGCGGTTTACGGTTGATTGGCATCTGGTAACCATAGTGGCCAGTGATGGGAGTATTTAATGATTCCTGTAACGCAATATTGTACTTTTAAAACGAGGAATGGTGTGCTCGACACCCTTTCAAAAGACTGGAAATATATTTGAAAAATAAGAAAATTGTACACAAAGCCGTTTACAATCGTTCTCCTCTTATTACCCAAACGGTGGTCATGGGGACTCAATGGGTAAGGCTGTGGCTCACTAATCGGGGTCACCCTCTGGCGCAGAAAGTTCCAGGGGGATTTTTCAGCGGTAGCTGCACAGTAGAACTACATCACATATTGTCTTACTTGCTTTCAATAAAGTGAAATAGCCTTCAATCATATCATTTGATATATGAGTTAAATGAGTTTAATCTAAGTTGGAAAGCTAATGTCGACCCAATTTTTGAAAGATGGGAATAAGTTGAAGTCCCCGAGAATAACATTATTTAGACATGGCAAGGTTTGGGGCGTTTGGACATGTGGACCATGCAAATTTAACAATAATAGCTTATCCTATTCTACAAAATTGTATTCAGTGTTTTGGTTTTGTGGTGTCCTTTCACCACAAGAGAACCACACGATATTAGACTTATATAAAAAAAATTTTGTCAAAATTTTTCTCTCAGAAAAACATATTCCTGTGTGGTACCACATTCCACAAGATTCTCGACTTAGAATAATTTTGTAACAGTGTTTTGGGTTTGTGAAAAGTTCCACACAAATATCCCCAAAACTTGCAATAGATGACATTATTTTTATTTTGAGTTAAGGATATCCCTAGACCCTGAAACATAGGCATTGAAAGTTAAAACGCCGCCGAAAAACAAAGCTAATAAATAAATCATTGTAGCCGAAGGTAATGTTTAAGATAGAATGGATTTGTTTCAGAAAGCAGTTTATATCTTCACAAAAATAGTAGGTAAATATCGGGTTTTGTTTTATTGGTAAAGACTTCAACAGAATGATTGATCCCGTTATTGATATCTTACATAAAACGAACATCGTCATGATCACCTTTAATGAACCTTTACTGAAATCCGAACTTTCTTGTGGGTAAGTTGTCTTTTCTTAGTTCTCAAGTCTTATTAGATATTTAGAGATTCAGGTTATGTCAAAATCATTGCTATTTTAATATTTACAAATATTTTCATTTTGAGCGGTTATAGGGTTTTCTCCGCCCCTTTCGCCTGATTGTCATTTTATGTTTTCCATATTTCTTGTATATTCAACTTTGAGATATTTGGATGAAATTTGGTACACTACTGTAAACAGCAGAATTACATACATGTAACAAGTTTGTGTTTCGTGGGATTCCATAAACTTTGTGAAATTTGATTAAAATTTAGTACACTGTTCACACAGTAGATAAGAGTTACGTACCAAATCACATTAATTTCAGTTTACAGACTTTGTACCATCTGTACGTATTTGGATTATATAATCATACAAATGTATTTGTAATATCAGCCTTTTAAAAGATGCATGCATTATATATATACAAAAAATTGATGGACCCCAGGCCGATTTAGCTTTTTCATGGAGTATTATATATTTAAAACACTCTGCCCTTAATTATTATGTTCTTTTAAAGCGATACAGAATGTCTATTATCATCAAATTGGTTCAGCTTATCTTCACCTTCGTAATAATAAGAGGATCTAAAGCAGACCAAAGGGATTCTTTTTGGAGAAAAACAGGAATAACCGACGTACTGCTATCATTGTCTTCGACTAATGTCACTACAACGAGTGCATCCCGATGTGCAGCAGTGTGCCTGTCGTCCCTCGATATCTGCCTCTCCTTTGCTTTTCATAAAGCCCACAAGCAATGCTTTTCTTATGGCGTTAGACCATACTCTACTGACATACCTGATGGAACTACGTACACTGGTATAATATATTACTGGACATATGTTGGTAAGTTATATGGTGTATGTGTTTGCTATATAAAAAAGGTTCTGTAATAGTGCTGGTCTTGGACACATATCTGCTACAGTTTATTGTTCACGATTACCCATACTGTCTTGGTGTTTACGGGTGGTTTACAAAATAAAATGGGGCCATGCTTTACTGTACCTACTGAGTTAAGGAAGGGGATATAGCATGGAGCTACTCCTTAACAATCATTTGGCCTATGCTACGTCAACTAGTTTGTAAACATCGTTGGGTTAGCCATCTCCCAAACATTTTCTGGTGTGTACCTTGCTTTAAATACAAGAGCGTATTAGAATTCAGTCACTTTTAAGAATAGCAGGCACCATTTCCGATGTTACACTCATAATGTAGAACTTCCGACGTAAGGGTTCGAGGTGTTGTTAATCTTTTACAAACATATTGTAGTTTTCTTTTGGATGTAAGAAACCATGAAGTTGTTCTGGAAACTAGACCGTAAATTTCAGATGTAGCAAACTACAAATATCTTCACCAAACCTTGTTCCCCGACAAATGGTCAGGGATCTGGGGAGGTTTGTGTGGGTGGGTGGGTGTGTGCGTACGTGTGTGTGTGGCACGGGGCGGGGGGCTGGGTGTCGATCTGACTACAAACATAGTTTAGAAACAAAATAAAATATTTTTAATATTTAAATCGAGCTTGCTTAGATTGCTGTTTGTTTTATTTACACTACATGAAATCCACATAAAGTTAACAAGGCCGACCACACTCGAATCACTTGAGCTCTGTAATGACACTGTTGACATATGCATAGTGTATAGTCAATCGTTTAAATTGGAATGTAAATGGTAGAGTTGGGAGTTGGGGGTCGTGCATGATAAGCTTACCCTGTCCGAACCACCTAGCACCTCTTTTCCAACATCACATTAAACGACATAATATAATACAAATCAATTTGTAAATAATTAAATAAATTTCAGATTGTGTAAATGGATATACGTACAATCAGGATCTCCATATATGCGTACGAATATATACTAGTATAGCGGCAATTCACAACCAAAAGAAAGCACAGCAAACATGTTCTGGACATGGTGCTCATTTACTTTTAATGGATTCATCTCAGAAGGCAGTGGTATTGCATGACTTCGTTGAAGCTGCAGGTAAGAAACAATGTTCCTAGAGAGGCATGTTAAGGTCCGAAATGACATTTTGCTACACGTAATAGCTGAACTAGATTCTTAACCGACTGTTCTCTGACAGGTTCGTAACTCGTTTTCCAAAGTGAATGATTGTCGTTTTCATGCACCCACTGATATAGTATTATACAGGGGCGGATCAAGAGGGGGGGGGGGGGGGTCCAAACCCCACCCTGCTCAGCTAC
The DNA here is from genome assembly GCA_963678685.1 of Patella ulyssiponensis. Taxonomy (NCBI): domain Eukaryota; kingdom Metazoa; phylum Mollusca; class Gastropoda; family Patellidae; genus Patella; species Patella ulyssiponensis. Next base: position 20,481,630 of record OY783232.1, read on the forward strand.
ATATAAAAAAATAATGCCTTGCATCAATGAAATTACATCACAAAGTGATCCTACATCAGTATAAAAATGATTTCTCTGTTTAAAAAGCTCTATTTGTATGTATGCCTATGTAATTTGGAGACGTTGATGGCAGATTACCGTAACAGAAACCTGACAAACCCCCTTCTGTAAAAAATCCTGGATCCGTCCCTGTTATATTATACAAAGTTCTTGCACGTGTTGTTTATTGTGTCTCGCTTTTCGACGAAAGTCTTGTGACTTAAAATGGGCCCGCCCTTCCGTCCGACTGTCTGTCTGTCCCTTACATTTGTTGGGACATGATAACTTTCCTCCTAATAATATTATGTTCAAACTTGGCGCAAGTGTCTTTAGATGAATGCCTGGGTGGTGTCCGAAGATAAAACTTGGTGTACAGTTTCATTATACCTTGACTAAGTTCGATAATGAGCATTTTCTGCTTAGCGGAAGTAGAGCGATTAGCAATTTGATTGGTCAAGACTTTGGATCTCGATATCTTTGATTCTAATTTAGTGAAAGTGGTGAAACTTGATTTATCACCCAATATTCTACTGTAGATAACGCCTGTGTGATAAATTTCAAAATCTACTGCGATATCTCCTTAGGAGATATATCGCTTTACATGAATTTGATTGGTTAATTGAAAAGGAACTACTTTTTTTTCAAAGAACAGTTCATTTATTTATTCAAAGTATCTTTTTTATTGTTAAAAATGAACTATTTTTATTGTTAAAAATGAACTTTTTTTATTTAATTAACTTTGGCGGAGTGTCAATATAAATGACTTTGCAATTGTTGAATTGTTGTCAAAAATGATGTATCACTACGCTGTAATGTAATCAGGGTTAATAAAAGTTAAATCTACAGCTAAGAATTATATTTATTTATTTGTGCATATGTGAGAAAGGATTGGGTGATATATATAATCCCCCACTCGTCTTTTTTTAATGCTGACGAATTTGTTAAAACATATTTTATTGACAAACATCAACAGGATGAGGCGCAAGTTTTAGAAACTTAGAGCAGCCGTTTACAATTTTAAGCAAGATAGCGAATCAATATATATACAGTGTAATTAAACTACGTAGATACATAACGGGTAATAAATAAACGATTAATAGTATCAAGCTTTGAATAAAAATAAGAAAAAGATAAACAACATCACTTACATACATTATGTTCAGTAGGATTAGTAATGTATAACAAGATTGGCCGTATGACCTTTGACACTGCACATAAATTTAAAGTTATTTTGTCGACAATACATGTATATTCCTTATGCAGCGTGGATTTAAACAATTATTTCATTGAATAGCTGACTAAGCATTTACTGCTATTCACTGGCGTTACTACCGGACTGAAAATCGAGGGTACCGTAGACATTGAGAATGTTATTTGATATCGAGAATATGTGGGCGGAGTTATCTTCTGCCAATCAATCGATCTGCAATTCTCGGAGACGGTGCGGAGACAGTTACTACCTATTTCTAGTCTAAACGTCCGACAGCAATTATTTCGTTCGGAATATAGTAATTTGACATAAATTTTCAATATTTTTTTTTAACATCTATTAGTTTAATTGTTATATCAAGAATGGCCAACTCTCTATTAAAATCTTAACTAATGTATCTTTAATTGTAGGGGAAGGAGGACATAATTATTACGTTGGTGGTGATGATAATGCAGTACCGGGAGAATATACGTGGTTTGACGGACGACCTGTAAATAGTTCTTTGTGGTATGATTTACAACCTGACACATCCAAGCATTGCATAGTTGCCTTGTCATCTTCAAAATATGCACTGATGACCGTGAGTTGTGGTAGTACATGGCATTATCTGTGTGAGATGCCAGTAGTTTAAACCCCAACCTAGACTTTCATAAATTCTATAAAGGTTAATAACGGACCATGGTGTGAAATAAATATTGTTGATGTTACTGTTCAATAACAAAGTTTGTTATTCTGAAAAGGCAGGGAAAACCTATACTTTATAGAACATATTATTTAACATGTTATTTTGAGCAGGAATGGGGTTTTCTACAAAACTTTTCTCAAGAGACAACCAGTATTATCGTAAAGCATTTTAAAACACTAGGTAATAGCAAAATGAATCGCCATGTTCACGGGATTCGCTCAGAAAGGGACACACAACAGGGGGTTTCTTTTTAGGGGAGGGGGGTCCCTGAGTTTAGTCCAGATAGGTTAATTGTCCGATTTTTCTGCCGAGTCAGCCGGTTATTTCGAGAAAATGGACAGGTTTGCCGTAGTCCCTTACACCCTCAATCAAACCAAAATGGGGCATACAAGTCATTCAGAATTTATATAATTATCATACACAGTCCCTCTGACGCCTGCATCTAGTCGAAGTCGAAGTTGGTAAAATCCACCCGACAATCTGTGATGAAGGAGTGTTGATTGAAAGATTTGCTATTTATATCAATAGAGAAACGGACCTCGCTGATACAATTTACCTTGATATACAGGACATTATTGATGTCAGCGATTATCACATAATAATGACAATTCAAAAAATGAAAATAAAAGAAAACTAGCCAAATAAAAATAGCATGTACATTCCCCTGTTTTTATTCATTCTACACTTAAACATAAATTATGCATGAGCTAAATCTGTTTGTTGCAGTTCTTTCTTTATGCCCTGAAATGTTATCTAATGTCATTAATTAACATACCCAGACTATAATTAACTCTCCATGTCGTCGCTAGTCTTCAATATTTACTGGATTAGGATCCGATTTGCTGCTCAACTTTCATTCATGATTTAATCATGAAATGGATAAGCGAAACTATGTTATTTATCGTACCGACTTTGGCAATGGTGATCGAGACTAGACCGAAAATTCAAATACCAAATGCTCGGTTCAGAGTGAATCAATTTGACTGAAATTTTCAGCTAGTTCCCTTTACATTATCCAGTTCTTTTTTAAAGCTATTTTAGTGAGAAATGTCAGCTCTTCATCTAATCTCCCATGATGCACAGACTTGTTTACGCTTGTTCTTATCTAGTGATACACAATTCTTTTTATAAATTGTTAGTCATCGAAGCAATTATTAGTGAGCAGAAATTCGCCCGTGTTTCTGTAATCGCTCGTCACTTCAGTCAGTTACAGAGAAGGATAACTCGTATTTTCAACAAAACATATCAATCGTACCAACGACCTATATGTTAAAATTAAACGTGGAACGTGTTTAACCAGTTCTATCATACATGTAATAATGTGTGACACCAATATTGTCCTTTAAAAAGATCGCCAGTAAATGTGTTAAACACGAAGTATCCTGGATTATTAGGTGGGTATAGAATTCCTATCGATATTTACTGAAACTGAGAAAATTTAGTTCGCAATAAGATCTGCGCCGACAAACCTGGTCAAAGCGCCGGTTGGCAAAGTTCAGACTGTCGTTAATCAAACCCAAACCGAGCTTTCTTTATTTCCGCCTAAGCATTCATCCATTATGTCGTGGTGAATTTGGGCGATATTCCATGAGTTTTGTTATATTTATAAAAGTTCGTATTGTCAAGTATTGTTTGAAATTACTAGTGCTTATAAGGAAACTCATTCACAAATAACATTAAGCTATGACAAAGTATACTATTCAAAAAAAGTAGGGGATATTTGATTTTTAAGTGTTATTAAAGGCTGACGAAGAAACAAATGACAAAATGAAATGAAGTTCACATTCATCGATTTATTCCAAATGATCGTTAGACTAAGTAAGGCACAGACTGACCATTATAAGGGTAAAATGATACCCGGGGTCAAACAGCAAAGTTACCACAGCATCACAACAAAGTCAGTAACGGGTAAATCCTCCTCTGTTTGCCAAACAAGCATTGATCCGACGTGGCGTACTCCTAATGAGACGTCTAAGGTCATTTTGGTCCAGATTGTCCCATTCCTGTTGCAACGCAGCAGCAAGTTCTTGGACATTGGCAGGACGTTGTTGACGTTGGCGTAACTTCTGTCCAAGCATGTCCCAGACATGCTCGATGGGGGAGAGGTCGGGACTCAGTGCTGGCCAAGGTAATGTGGTGATGTTCTGTTGTTGGAGGTAACCTGTAACGATCCTGGCCCTGTGACATCTTGCGTTGTCATCCTGGAAGATGAAACGGCGGCCATGACGTCGTGCGAACGGCATAACATGGACTGCCAAGATGTTGTCCCGGTAGTACTGGCCTGTAACACGCCCTGCAACAACATGTAAAGCCGTTCTTCCAGCAGCAGTGATGCCTCCCCACACCATAACAGAACCACCCCCAAATCGATCATGTCTGATGACGTTAGCGTCTTGGAGGCGCTCGTTTCGACGACGCCACACCCCCCTACGTCTGTCCAAAAAATCAACAGTGAACCTTGACTCATCTGAAAAAATCACATTGCTCCAGCGTCGATTATCCCAGTGTTGACGATCCCTACACCAACTACGTCTTGCCTGAATGTGATGATCTCTTAAACAAGGGATCTCGCGAGGACGTCGGGCGCGAAGGTGACCCCTATGCAGTCGATTCCGAATCGTCTGGCCACTCACTCTCACACCAGTGTCTGTTTGAAGACGAGCGCTGATCTGATTTGCTGTGATGACACGATTTCTCAAGGCCAAGGTACTGATAAATCGATCCTGGGCTTGAGTTGTCGCCCTTGGTCGACCTGAGCGTGGTCTGTCCTGTACAGATTGTGTATCACGGTATCTGGACTATAGCCTGCTTATGAAAGACTGAGAAACATTCATCGTCCGCGCCACAACCGCCTGTGTTGTGCCGATCTGTAGCATGCCAAGGGCACGTAACCTTTCATTTTGGGTAAGCCGACGCATATCAAAATTTGTTTTCTGGTCACTAAAACAATTAAACTGATGTTTCCACCCTGGAATTCAATGCCACAATGACTGTAACATTCAAAGTCAGAGTCGTGCAAATCTTGGGTTGGACCCCCATGATGATCCCAAGCATCACCTGCATTCCATGCGGTAGCTATTGGTGCGTTTGGGCGTCACATGTAACTGGAAATGTTTCTTCTGTTAGGTTCTATAGTGACTTTTTTCCTAGTCATTTGCATATTTTAGTATTATGCCCCCAAAATCAAATATCCCCTACTTTTTTTGAATAGTATATGTCAAAAGTTTGTAACGTCCATGTTCATGGGGGTTGGGATGGCTTAATGGTCTAGAATGCCGCGCTTCGACCTATAGCTGGCCGGTCACTTCTGGCTTGCGGCTGTGGTTTCGATCCCTGGTGTGAGCGTATGTGGCATGGAGATAGGGGCGCCTTCTCAACCTCGTGGGTTTCCTCCGGGCACTCCGGTTTCCTCCCACTGCTAAAGACCCCTACGCGCAAGCGAATTATTGAAATAAAATTGAAACCATATGTTAGTCCTAAAATAACCTAGTTTGTGTCGAGTGGACATTAAACCCCATCTCTCTCTCTCTCTCTCTCTCTCTCTTTCACGTCCATGTTCGTAAGCGAATTATCAATTAAGGGTCTGATTCCAATATCTAACTCGTCTGAAACCGATTCTCTTTCAGTGGGTATGATAATATCAAGGTGAGAAACGGATTACAATTAAATAATTTTAATCAAAGTTCACTACTCTAGATTCCGCCAACCAGTGGCAATACTCACTAAATTTCGCTAGGTAGACAATGGCGTCTACGATAACATTTTAAAAGTATCTATGTAACCCTTTTTATACGCCCACATTTTCATGTGGACGTATTATGTCGTCGCCCCAGTCCGTCCGTCCACAATTTGTTTTTGGACTCTCTACAGGTCACGATTCTTATCCGATTTTGACGAAACTTGAAATATAGGTTTATCCCCATAAGATCTCGGTTCCTTTCGATATTGGCATGTATCGGATCGGAACTTCATGGATTATGGCCCCTGATTGTACGAAATATCATGTTTTTAGCTTGTGGACCCTATAGAGGTCACAATTTTGAACCGATTGTGATGAAACTTGACATGCATGTTTATAACTCCAAAATCTTGGTTCCTTTCGATATTTGCGCCCATCGGATCGTAACTTCCTGAATTATGGCCCCTGATTGTCAGAAAAATCGCCCTTTTTAGCTTGTGGTCCCTCTGGAGGTCAAAATTATTATCTGATTTAAAACACCGTTTGATTATATCACCGTTACATGTTATTGAAGGTTGAGTTCAAATTTCGTGACAATCGGACCAAAATTGACAAACAAAATGGCCGCCGTTTGTACGCGAATAGTGTGAAAATATGTTATATCAAGGTTGTGGACCCTATAGAGGTCACAATTTTGAACCGATTTTGATGAAACTTGACATGTATGTTTATAACTCAAAGATCTTGGTTCCTTTCGATATTTGGACCCATGGAATCGTAAATTCCAGAATTATGTCCCCTGATTGTCCGAAAAATTGCCCTTTTTAGCTTGTGGTCCCTCTGGAGGTCAAAATTATTATCCGATTTAAAAAAACCGCTTGATTACCGTTACATGGTAATGAAGGCTGAGGTCGAATTTCGTGAAAATCGAACTAAAATTGACGGACAAAATGGCCGCCGTTTGTACGCGAATAGTGTGAAAATATGTTATATCAAGGTTGTGGACCCTATAGAGGTCACAATTTTGAACCGATTTTGATGAAACTTGACATGCATGTTTATAACCCGAAGATCTTGGTTCCTTTCGATATTTGCGCTCATTGATTCGTAACTTCCTGAATTATGGCCCCTGATTGTACGAAAAATCACCCTTTTTAGCTTGTGGTCCCACTGGAGGTCAAAATTATTATCCGATTTAAAAAACCGTTTGATTCTATCACCGTTACTTGGTAATGAAGATTGAGGTAAAAGTTCGTGAAAATCGGACCAAAATTGACAGACAAAATGGCCGCCGTTTGTACGCGATTAGTGTTAAAATATGTTATATTAAGGTTGTGGACCCTATAGAGGTTACAATTTTGAACCGATTTTGATGAAACTTGACATGCATGTTTATAACCCAAAGATCTTGGTTCTTTTCGATACTTGTGCCCACTGGATTGTAACTTCCTGAATTATGGCACCTGATTGTCCGAAATATGACCTTTTTTAGCTTGTGGTCCCTCTAGAGGTCAGAATTATTATCCCATTTAAAAAACCGTTTGATTATATCACCGTTACATGGTAATGAAGGCCGAGGTCGAATTTCGTGAAAATCAGACCAAAATTGACAGCTGTTCTTGTCAGGCCATCCATCCTTCATCACTAACAAGGGGAAACCACGCCAGAAAATCTAGATGAACTTTGCCACCCAATGCAGGGATCAAACACCCAACCTCAAGGCTACCGAGCCAGCATCTTACCCAATTAGCAACATGATCCCCAGTCGAATTTAAAGCCTAGGGAAATGAACCTTTATAACCTAAAAATCGAAAATTCATTTCGATATTTGCACACATCAAATTCCAACTTAATGATGTAGGAAAAATCACTTTCGGTATTGCTTGTTCTCTATCCATCTCTCGAAAATGTGGGCGTATCGTGCCTGGCAGTGCCAGCCTATCTTTAAGTCGCGTGGACAAGTTTTAATTAATGTTGCTGCATCAAGAGGGGTGGAGTTTTTATTGATATAGTGGACCGATTTCATTTTCTAATGTTGAGTGGGTCCATTTTTGACGGCACAACTCCAACTCTGGGAAAATATGTTTATGTGTCCTCCCCCTTTACACAGGATGTTTCAAGCTTACAATTTCCGTTTTTTTTTGCTTGTATTGTTCATTAATAAATGCAGTGAATGAATATTTTATGAGCCCCTACCCATTTACTAATGAATAAAGTGCCACAACTTAATGTAAGAACCTTAAGTCTAATGACCGCATCATTCTTTTCATTTAAAATATCTGATTAATTTAGAATCGATTAAAAGCAGATTAATATACATATTAAAAGAAGATTTGATGTTTTAGTGGTCGGGTATTTTGCCCTTAATGGATCTATACATCCATTGTGGACATTTAATCCATGATTTTTACATTATTTTATAAAACAATAATACATTTAATGATTTAAATATTGATATCAATAAAATGAATCACAAACATTTTTTTAAAAAAAACCCATTGAAAATTGCTTAACATTTGATTAAGATTAAACATGAATCGATATTTGTGTATAGTGGAACGACAGGATATCTGATTGTACTATTATTCTTATAGATGGGAGGGGGGTGGGATGGCCTAGTGGTCTAGAGTGCCGCGCATCGACCTCTAGCTGGCCGGTCACCTCTGGCTTGCGGCCGTGGTTTCGATCCCTGGTGTGAGCGTATGTGGCATGTAGATAGGGGCGCCTTCTCAACGTCGTGGGTTTCCCCCGGGCACTCCGGCTTCCTCCCACTGCTAAAGACCCCTACGCGCAAGCGAATTATTGAAATAAAATTGAAAAAAACATAAGTTAGTCCCAAAATGACCTAGTTTGTGTCGAGTGGACGTTAAACCCCATTTCTCCCTATCTCTCTTATAGATGGTTTGCTACATATTTTATTTTATAGATAATCAAAGTTAAAAGTGTTTTATAATTGATATTGTTATAAATGTATAATATGTTTATTTCATACTATGTCGGTTATCAGGTAATGAAACACATGTACGCCTTCGATCTTTTCATAGAGGTTGTTTTGAAAGTTTAGAAAACGAAACAATATCCAAGATCCTTGCAAATTCTGAAGAAAATCTACAAAAAATGCCCTTGACTTTCCTGACAAATTCAAATATCGATAGGGGGGAGGGGGAGTAATGTCCAGTCGATACACTTAAGTCATTTCGGGACTAAAACACGGATCAATAGCATTTCAATAATTTGCTTGCGTGTAGGGGTCTTTAGCAGTGGGAGGAAACTGAAGGACCTGGAGAAAACCCACGAGGCTGGACAGGAGACCATACTACTCCGGTACAACTGGGGCATCAGAACCACGCCTTTTGACTCAATGACAGACCTCATGATACAACGCGCACGTGTTAACCATTCGGTCATCCAACCCTCAATATCAATAGGGTTCATATCCTTATTGCTAATTAGACATTGCCAGCTAGTTTTCAATTAAAACCTCTATGATGTTATCCATACAATCACTCACATGTAGGAATAAATTCATCATCCGATTTTCCGAGAATTGCGGCGTTTCGCCTGAAAATGACTGAAATTGACATTTACGTGGTTTTCGGATTAAATTCACTATATTAACGATAATAAACGATTTCTTGTTAACTTGATGAGCATCTAAAACTTGAATAAAGGGAGGAAACTAAATTGAACCGGAGGATCAACTTGGTCACGTTTGATAATAAGTTCTATCGCTATTGACTATTGAAGGAAATTATGCCCAGACTGCGGCGCTACGGTCTACTCTTACATCGAATTCCGACTGTCAAGGATGCTTTGCCGTGCACGCCAGTGTGTTCATGCATGGGACCTCGGTTTTCGTCCCACCCGAACGACTATAAGTTGTACTTGACCAGGCCCTCACTACTGCATCACTGACAAGCGGAATCACGATGGAAAATCACTATGAACTTTCTCGATTAACACCGGGATTGATCACGGAATGTACTCAAGGGGCCACCATGATTCAAAATTGGTTCTAAGAACTGGATTTTTAATATGATACTTTAAGATACCAGAAGTTTGACGGGCCGAACAGATGTTCCAAGATCGTCCACAAATCGCACAATAAAGATTCCAATTCTGTTAAAATTTTTAAAAGACATGCAACTGATTTATATTTATTTTGTAACATTTTCCCATTCCCAAAAAAACATAATGTCTGATTTATCTTTGTTTATTTTGTAACATTTTCCTATTTTCAATTTAAAGGGGTATAATTGGGGATATAATTCCGATTTATTATTTTTATTTCGTAACATTTCCCGATTAATGTATTGATAAAATACCTGTTTACTATTTATAAAGCATGTGTGAAAAGTTGACAATAGTTGTTAGATTATTATCACGCCTTCATTATTCCAGTTCGAGGACGTTCAACTCCATTTCATTTACTTTAGTATAGTTTACACATTATATAGTCTTTGGTTTCGTGGATGTTTTGTTGCGAAGTAACGTGCTAAGATAACACGTTTTCACCATACTGCGAAACGACGCGTGATCTTGTCTTCCTATCATAAGAAATGTATCGATATTTGGACTTAATTAGATACTATACAAGAATGCTAACTAATGAAAGATCCGTTGTCTTATTTCTCGTGCTTTGATTATCATAGTTTAATATATATATATTGGACACGAAATAAAACACTGTTTTACCATTTGGGAAACAACTGCCTCCAGAAACGATATGTATCGTTTTTCTGAAATCGCGACTGATTGGTTAATTCATAAAATTGATCCATGACAGGTATTTAGATAAAGCGACTTGATAGACTTCGTTCGTTTCTGCGTGACTATGTACAAAAATAAATAATCAGTTGTCAAACTTAAATGATTTAATAATCCCAAGACGGTCACTTAAACTTAATATTCGCAAAGATAAACACGTTCCTGGAAAACTGTGATAATTAAAAAAAAAATGATGTGATATGGATTAACGAATCTTATAATATTGTAAATTTCAGAACTACTAGTTTCTTTGTAGAGTGTTTTATTTTGTAACTTGACAATTCAAAATGCGATTTGCTTGTTCTCCTGTTGTGATATGTTTTATATTTTCTTGCGGCTTTTTCCTTGAAAGTGTTTTGTCAGATTATGGTACCAAACGATGGAAAAAGATACCGCTTTCCGACGTTGTGTTGGTCGTCCCAACAATTAGTACATTTATGCGATCTGTATCACAATGTGCTGCAACGTGCTTTGGATCGACACCAATTTGCAAAACATTCGCCTTCAATAAAATTAACAAGGGATGTTTACTATTTACCAAACGGGTATTTGCAAAGGGATCAATACTATCAACTGATACAGGCCTGCAATATTATTGGACTTATGAAGGTAGGTTGCCAAATATCCAGAAAATTGTTTGTTTAGTAGGGTCAATACAATTTATGTTGTCCATGAATTTTTTAAATGTATAATTGAACTTGGCCATTATGCAGCGCCACCACGTTGAGCATTGTTTTAATAGTCTGGACGGAAACATAAATAAATGAATATTGTTATGACTTTCACATCCGGTAGAAATAGGACCTTGTTATGTATTTGCCCAGATATTCATATCCAAGAGCTAAATCTGCCTATCGCAGGCCATTCCTTGGGACGGAAATATTATATAAACTATTAATTAGACACAAAAAATCCATAATCACCACTCGATGTAATCGTATGTGTCTAATGATTAAATGTAAAAATAGATAATCGAAACGTTGTTTTTATCGTACCGACTTTAGTAATGACAATCGAGACAGGGCATAAAATTCAATCGCTAATATCCCGGTTTTAAATTTGATAGTAAGAACTGACAGCTCTTTATGTAATCGTCCATAATGCCCCTTAAAGAGAGGACCACTGTCAAGATCGGTCGCATTAAGTCATTTTTGTAAATCATTTTATTTCTTTTTGATTGAAGCCTGTAACATTACAGGCCCGGGACTATATAGCGCAGTGGACCCTCACGGCTGGCTTCGGATCCATTCACTTGATTTGATATAGTTGTTCCGAATAATATATTAATTGGTAGAATAAAGAAACAGACAAGTTACGTTCACACTACATGCGAATTCCGGAAACCGGTCTCCGGAATTCGGATTAGTTTTTCCCGGATTAAAAGCGGTGCGTCACATTGCAGTTTATTCGGATTTAATTCAGAATTAAAAGCGCCACACTGAATGCGCCAGACAATCTTTTTGTGGTTTTATGCTGCTTATGTTGAATTTCCTGGAGGCAAGCAACGCTACATAAGCGACCCCGGGTTTTAAATCTCCGCCTTGCAATACTATCATGGGGAAACCACGCCCGAAAATCAAGATGAACGTTTTCGGTCAAAACCGGGGGCGAACCCGGGACTACCGGACTAGGGCAGAATAGGGCAGAATTTAGTGTATTGTAAATGGAAAGTATGCCACAACCCGTGTTGACTGTTCGGAGGGCGTAAGTTTCGTTGCCTGACAACCTATGTTTTAGCTTGTTATGTTACCACAGTATTTATCATGGCGAACTTTGGGGAGAAAGCGATCGGCGAGAGAACCTTCGCATGTCAAGGGCTATGTTCGAGATAATATGCTGTTTGTTGAGGCCAGCCATTGCAAAACAAGATACAAGACTCCGGGTGCCAGTGCCTCGCCACGAGCGACTGGCTATAACACTTTGAAAATGGCAACAGTTACACGACTCTTGGGCAGAAATTTGAACCTGGACGGTCAACAGTTTGATCTGAATCAAGCGTGTCACACTCAAATCTTGACTGTGAATAATTCGTTCGGAATAATTGTTCCGGGTTGAATTCGGAAAAATATACCGATTCGTTGATTCAGATTTAGTTCGGTTTTTATCGAATTAAGTGTGACGCCAAAATCCGGAATAAGACTTTATTCTGAATTCAATTCCGATTAAACCCCTTGTGTGAACGCAGCTATAGACTACCACTTCGAGGGATCTCGAATCCGTATCGAATTATCTGTACTTGTAACAACCAGTGTTGCATAATGTCTCGAGTACAACTAATCCCACGCCAGGATTCCAATTCGAGATGTTTTAGTACTATAGTAATAGTAAGAACCTGCCGTGGAGTACAAATTTATTGTATTTGGGATATTTTAGTTTTGAAAATAAATATATAATTATCAAGATTCCGCTGTGAAGTACAAATTTATTGTAGCGTGGAGCGTGGAATTGCTACTAAATAGTAATAACAAATTAAATCTATACCTCAACTATTTCAGTATTGGAATTTAATTCGGTAAGACATTAATGTACTCAAATATTATTAGCCTTGTTAGCATGAAGAAGAGCTTTCGTAATTTTAAGCAATTTTAAATGGTCATGGCACTTGCGTTTCTTATAAGATATGTCGACTCTTTCAGATATTAAAAAAAAAATCATATAAGACAGGGCTAGAATTTATGTTATTTTAAATTTTTGTAGATAATTGTCCATCCGGTTTTAACTACGACATTGTAGCAGTAACATGCATAAAGGTTAAAGATAGCCTTTTCCCTTTTACGACATGGGCAGCCAATCAAGGTATATGTGAACGAGATGGTGGCTATCTGTATATTATGGATACCGTTCTAAAACAAAGTTACATAAAAACTGTAATACAAGCTCAAGGTAGGTGTTTTATTTTAAAATTCAATTCGGTGGTAAAATCATAGGTTTGTGGTTAGTTCTGCTTATTTTAAAGCGTATGTTAAATTTATGTCATCCTCCGCATCACCAGTGCTCTCACTCGACTATACCCTGGGTCAATCCATTGGGTTTAAAATTGTAGCTAGAATCTACGAACCAATCAAAAACAGTTTACAAACCATTAGTTTCGCCTTCGTTTTTGTAAGGGTGATAACCATATTTATATTGAATTGAATTGTATTATCAAAACCTGTAGTATGTTTCGCTGATTCCAAATATGTATAACATCTGTGTTTGACTTTCGTTATTATCATTACAATTTGTTCTTTGTCTGAAATGTTTCATTCTGTTATGTTTATTATTATTGAACTTATACGTGGCAATTTGATTCCTACCTTTAGTCCCTCAGTTATGTCGTTTTCACCGAAATTCGAGTATGGTTTGAAAAACGGAATATTCTGAAAGCAGTCACAATAATTTGCATTATATTCTTAGACCTGTTTTAAGATATTCCAATGTGGCATTGCAACCCGTTATAATTAGATGCCCTGGACGTTGTTACAAGCTAAATGTTTCTATGGTGGTGTATAATCTGTTCTCTCGTCTGTAATGTCTAGTTTCTACCAGTCTCCGCTATGGCAATATTGTGGAAATTTGAAATTCGTATGTGTATTATAGGAGAAAAAACAATCATTAAACTCTATCAAATTTACTTTGTTTTGTGCTAATTACTAATAGAACCGATTGATGTTATTTTCAAAACAAGTTGTATCATTCCTAACAACTTAACAACCTAAATCAAAATTCTCTACATTAAAAGCTTCTGTCACAGTTTTATAAATTCTTCGATAATTTTATGAAGTTTAAAAAATCTCAATTTACTCTTGGTAAAATTGAAGTCGAAAACGGCATACCATACGTTAGGTCATATTAAAGCCCCTGAAAAAGATTTATAAAATTCCCATACCCGCAACCGAATTATTGAAATAAAATCTAACCATATGTTAGTGTCGAAATGACTTAATTTGTGTCGAGTGGACGTTACATCCCGTTTTCTCTCTCTCTTTCATAAAGTTCTATAAAAAAAATGTGATGAAATTGTTGCCAGTAACAAAAAACTGCAATGCATAAATGTTGTAATTTTAATTTATCACCCAATATCTTATTTGACAGTAGATATCGCTTGTATGATAAATTACATAATCTACTGCGATATCTCCTTAGGAGATATCGCTTTACATGAATTTGATTGGTCAATAAAAAAGGAACTATTTTCTTTTATTTTAAAGAAACCACTTATTTTAAATAAAAAGTGCCTTTTTTTTGTTAAAAAGAAACTGTTTTTATTTAATTGACTTTGAAGGAAATACTGGTCCAATATATAGGACTTTGCAATAGCTAAACTGCAGTCAAAAAACTGATGTATCACTACGCAGTAATGAAATTAGATCCAGTACAGGTGAAATCTATACCAAAGAATTATATTTATTTATTTCTGCATGTAAGAAAGGATTGGGTGATAAATAAAATCTCTAACTCATGTTTTTTGATATCAAAAAATATCAACACTCATTGATAAAGTAAAAAAAATTCGGCAGAGCCTCGTTTTTTTCACATTATCAACTTGTGTTGATATTTTTTGATACCAAAAAACACTCGTAGGAGATTCTCTATTTATCCCAAATGATTAAATTAGAAAGGACATCGATGACTTCATAAAGTTTTATAGATATTTGGTAAAGGGTTAGACGATCTAAGGATTGTCCAACGATGGCGATGGATAGACTGACTGCTATATCTCGCGTTCAAAGAAATAAATCCATCAGCTCGAACATCAACTTCAATCGAAACATTTGCACCAATAGTCTAAGAAACATTTTTATCCAAATGACAGTGTCTCTCATTTTAGTTTATCGGTTTTTTTGCAAATAGCTTGAAAGTGAGATTTTCTCCCCGGGGGTACAAAAGAAAAGTTCGATAATTGATTGTTTGTGTTTCAAAATGAGTATATAAATATTATTTTGCAGGGAAACTCATTATCGCTCTGATTACTTAGCACTGATCACAAAGTTTAATGGTGATATATTTTTAGCATTATCCAATATTAATGTATTTTTTTTACATACTTAATGGTCTAATCCTCTCTAATTGATATTGTTTAATGCGTCTCACAATGTATTTCATTATGATTTATTGTTACCTTTACCGGATGTTTGTCAGCACCCACTATATTATATACCCAGTATTCAGCCAGATGAATATTTTTTTTTCCAATTGATTGAGCACTATTTGTTTCTAGTTCGAGAACTGTTATCCAGAGAAAATACTCGATATTCATATAAAATCGATTAAAGATATCAATGACTGAGTTGCATATTTATTTCAAAGAATAACATTATGCGCACATGATGTCTTTACAAAAACCGTATAAATGAATTCCGGTGTGACCTCTTTGATTTTGTTGGGACATTGTGGTGTCTATTTATATGAATATTTTGGTTTCGGTTGTGTTACAGCTACATGGTTCTCGTCAACGTGGCCCACTCTTCCGTGACTTGTAGCTGTGTTACGGGTTACATGTAACAAGAAATACGATTTAAAACATGATTAAGGTTCACATCCATCTTTTTGCGGTGTTTACAACCACGGGCAACAAAACAAATGACTTTATAATCTTGACTAACAAGGGGAGGGGGCACTTAGTAATAGTCTAAGGTCACCAAACCAATCAATATTCATTCCGCGCTAGTATTTAAAAAGAGAGAGAACCATGACAATAAATACCCTAGTTTTCTTTTTAATAAATAGGAATGTATATAAACTGATTTGCCTTCATTGGTTTCCGTTTTCACTCTAATTTCAAATCAGTTATGTTCGGCGAAGT
This sequence comes from Patella ulyssiponensis, assembly GCA_963678685.1. Lineage (NCBI taxonomy): Eukaryota > Metazoa > Mollusca > Gastropoda > Patellidae > Patella > Patella ulyssiponensis. The sequence continues at coordinate 20,497,795 of OY783232.1, forward strand.
AAGCCAGCAGTCTTAATCGAATGCAAATTTCTAGAGAAGATTTCGGATGATATTTGGTTAGAGACTTAGCTACTTTAAAGATACATCATGGAAGATTAGATAAAGAGCTAAAAGTTCTCTCTATAGCTACTTTAAAGGTGTATCATGGAAGATTAGATAAAGGGCTAGACGTTCTCTCTATAATAGTAAAAAAATTCTTTAGCTATTCCTCCATAAAGTACGTATCTTTAATCATACCCCCTTGTGTGTAATATACACTAATCTCCAGATTTTTCCAGTCAACCAGCTATAACAGAGCTTGTACACGGTATTATTCTCACATAGAAGTAAAATATTGTTGGCATCAACACCTTGGAGACAAGCTTATTTTCCTCCAAAATCAAAAATAGATTGCCAGGCAACGAACCATACGCCCACACAGCAGCTAAATCGTCCGGGCAGTCAACAAGAGTTGTCGCATATTAAGTAATTATCAGAAAATCATTAGAATTTGTTTGTTTTTTATAAAATTAGTATACAAAACATTTAATATTATTTCTAAAATTGGGTAATAATTGAGACCTCTAGAGGGACCACAAGCTAAAAAAGTCAATTTTGCGTACAATCAGGGGCTATAATTCAGGAAGTTACAATCCGATATTATCCATTGAATATCAAAAGGAAACATGATCTTTGGGTTATAAACATGCATGTCATATTTCATCAAAATCGGTTCAAAATTGTGACCTCTATGGGGTCCACAACCTTGATATAACATATTTTCACGGCGGCCATTTTGTCCGTCAATTTTGGTCCGATTGTCACGAAATTCATACTCAACCTCCATAACCATGTAACGGTGATATAATTAAACGGCTTTTTAAATCTGATAACAATTTTGACCTACAGAGGGACCACAAGCTAAAAAGGGCGATTTTTCGGACAATCAGGGGACATAATTATATCACTGTTACATGGTTATGAAGGCTGAGTTCGAATTTCGTGAAAATCGAACCAAAATTGACGGACAAAATGGCCGCCGTTTGTACGCGAATAGTGTGAAAATATGTTATATCACGGTTGAGGACCCTATAGAGGTCACAATTTTGAACCGTTTTTGGTGAAATTTGACATGCATGTTTATAACCCGAAGATCTTGGTTCCTTTCGATATTGACGCTCATTGATTAGTAACTTCCTGAATTATGGCCCCTAATTGTACGAAAAATCACCCTTTTTAGCTTGTGGTCCCACTGGAGGTCAAAATTATTATCTGATTTAAAAAAACCGTTTGATTATATCACCGTTACATGGTAATGACGATTGAGGTAAAATTTCGTGAAAATCGGACCAAAATTGACAGACAAAATGGCCACCGTTTGTAGGCGATTAGTGTGAAAATATGTTATATTAAGGTTGTGGACCCTATAGAGGTCACAATTTTGAACCAATTTTGCTGAAACTTGACATGCATGTTTATAACCCAAAGATCTTGGTTCTTTTCGATATTTGCGCCCATTGGATCGTAATTTCCTGAATTATGGCCCCAGATTGTCCGAAAAATGACCTTTTTTAGCTTGTGGTCCCTCTGGAGGTCAGAATTATTATCCCATTTAAAAAACCGTTTAATTATATCACCGTTACATCGTAATGAAGGTTGAGGTCGGATTTCGTGAAAATCGGACCAAAATTGACTGAAAAATGGCTGCCGCTTGTACGCGAAGAGTGTAAAAATATGGTATATCAAGGTTGTGAACCCTCTAGAGGTCACAATCTTCATTCAATTTTGATAAAACTTGAAACACATGTTTACAACGTAACAATCTTACAATCTTAGTTCCTTTCGATATTTGTGCATATCGGATTTTAACTTCCTGAATTATGGCCCCTGATTGTATGAAAAATGACCTTTTTTTTAGCTTGTGGTCCCTCTGGGGTCAGAATTATTATCCCATTTAAAAAACCGTTTGATTATATCACCGTTACATCGTAATGAAGGTTGAGGTCGAATTTCGTGAAAATCGGACCAAAATTGACAGCTGTTCTTGTCAGGCCATCCATCCTTCATCACTAACAAGGGAAAACCACGCCAGAAAATCTAGATGAACTTTGTCACCCAATGCAGGGATCAAACACCCAACCTCAAGGCTACCGAGCCAGCATCTTACCCAATTAACAACATGATCCCCAGTCGAATTTGAAGCCTACTGAAATGAACCTTTAAAACCCAAAGATCTTAATTCATTTCGATATTTGCACATATCAAATTATAACTTAATGATGTAGGAAAAATCACTTTCGGTATTGCTTGTTCTCTATCCATCTCTCGAAAATGTGGGCGTATCCTGCCTGGCAGTGCCAGCCTATCTTTTTAAATCAGATAATAATTGTGACCTCCAGAGGGACCACAAGCTAAAAAGGGTGATTTTTCGTACCATCAGCGGTCATAATTCAGGAAGCTACCATCCGATATGGGCAAATATGCAATGGAACCAAGATCATTAAGTTATAAACATGTATTTCAACTTTCATTAAAATCAGTTCAAAATTGTGACCTCTATAGGGTCCACAACCTTGATATAACATATTTTCACACAATTCGCGTACAGACCGCGGCCATTTTATCCGTCAACTCTGGTCTGATTTTCACGAAATTCAAATTCTCTCTTCATTACCATGAAACCGTGATATAATCAAATGGTTTTTTAAATCGGATAATAATTTTGACCTCCAGAGGGTCCACAAGCTAGAAAAAGCGATTTTTCGGACAATCAGGGGACATAATTCAGGAAGTTATGATCCGATGGGCGCAAATATAGAAAGGAACCAAGATCTTTCGGTAATAAACATACATGTCAAGTTTCATCAAAATCGGTTCAAAATTGTGACCTCTATAAGGTCCACAACCTTGATATAACATATTTTCACACTATTCGTGTACAAACGGCGGCCATTTTGTCCGTCAATTCTAGTCCGATTTTCACGAAATTCAAACTTTCTCTTCATTACTATGTAATGGTGATATAATCAAACGTTTTTTTTTAAATCGGATAATAATTTTGATCTCCAGAGGGTCCACAAGCGGTAAAAAGGGCGATTTTTCGGACAATGAGGGGCCATAATTCAGGAAGTTATGATCCGATGGGCGCAAATATCGAAAGGAACCAAGATCTTTGGGTTATAAACATACATGTCAAGTTTCATCAAAATCGGTTCAAATATTGTGACCTCTATAAGGTCCACAACCTTGATATAACATATTTTCACACTATTCGCGTACAAACGGCGTCCATTTTGTCCGTCAATTTTAGTCCGATTTTCACGAAATTCGAACTCAACCTTCATAACCATGGAACGGTGACATAATCAAACGGTTTTTTTTAAATCGGATAACAATTTTGACCTCCAGAGGTGTCACAGGCTAAAAAGGGTGATTTTTCGGACAATCAGGGGCCATAATTCAGGATGTTACGATCCGCTGAGCGCAAATATCGAAAGGAACCAAGATCTTTGGGTTATAAACATGCATTTCAAGTTTCATCCAAATCGGTTCAAAATTGTGACCTCTACACTGTTCACAAGCTAAAAACGTGATTTTTCGTACAATCAGGGGCCATAACCCAGGAAGTTACAGTCCGATACATGCCTATATCGAAAGGAACCGAGATCTTAGGGTGATAAACCTATATTTTAAGTTTCATTGAAATCGGATAAAAATTGTGACCTGTAGACTGTTCACATACCGCTATTGGGTCCACAACCTTGATATAACATATTTTCACACTATTCGCGTACAAACGGGGGCCATTTTGTCTGTCAATTTTGGTCCGATTTTTACGAAATTCGAACTCAGCCTCAATAACCATGCCACGGTGATATAATCAAACGTTTTTTTTTAAATCGGATAACAATTTTGACCTCCAGAGGGGCCACAAGCTAAAAAGGGCGATTTTTTGGACAATCAGGGGCCATAATTCAGAATGTTACGATCCGCTGAGCGCAAATATCGAAAGGAACCAAGATCTTTGGGTTATAAACATGCATTTCAAGTTTCATCCAAATCGGTTCAAAATTGTGACCTCTACACTGTTCACAAGCTAAAAAACATGATTTTTCGTACAATCAGGGGCCATAACCCATGAAGTTACAGTCCGATACATGCCAATATCGAAAGGAACCGAGGTCCTAGGGTGATAAATCTATATTTTAAGTTTCATTGAAATCGGATAAAAATTGTGACTTGTAGACTGTTCACAAACAAATTGTGGACGGACGGACGGACGGACAGGGGTGACGACAATATACGTCCACATGAAAATGTGGGCGTATAAAAATGCTTTGAAGAAATTGTATGGTAGCCATCTAGATATTATCGAGACACATGTCTTTCATTGCTAAAGACAGTTTTTAGTTTTTATCTTTATTGATCTGATTTTAAAGAAGTGACAGGTGATTACTCTTTCGATATTCGATTTAAGTTATATTGACAATGAGTATGTCCATTTACTATAAATATCTGTTATGTTCCTTTTCCCGGATGGATTTATTTACAAGCAAATAATGTATGACTTGTAGCAGCTAGGTTACTTTACGTGGGTAAAAGCTTTTAAAAGTGTTATCAAGCGTACACTCTTTAGACATGCATTATGCAAGAGCAAAATCTGAGCATTGCAGGTCTTTCTTAGACTATTAATTAGGCATTAATTAACTTATTCAGACCATAATAAACTCTCGATGTCAAGGCTAGCATGAAATTTTTGTTGGATTGTAGTTCGATTCGCTGAAATATTTTCCTTCGTGATTTACCAATAAAAATGGATAACCGAGACTACTGGTTTTGTCTCACCGACTTTAGTAATGACGAGGCTAAGCGGAACTTTCATTCGCTAAGTTCTAAGTTAATAGTGGATCAATTTGACTTAAAGTTTCAGCAAATTGGTTTTACATTAGATAGATTTTAAGTATTGTAGTGTGAACTGCCAACTTGTTAACTAATCTCCCATAATGTATCTTTAAATGACAAACCGTTACTGTTATTACAGATGGGAAAGCTGCCAGGGTCCTAAAGAGCTTCTGATAAAAGATACATATTCTAATGGTACAGTTTTCGATTGTGAGAAGCATTTATATACGCACACATTTCGGTGAGGGCGGTGTCGTCACCTATATTCGTCCGTTCATCCGCCAAAAATACGCATGTTAACGCATGAGAGGCTATAGCTTTCAAAAGAATTATGTGAATCATCGGGATGGGGTCATGAGAGGACAAACCCTACCAGAAAGCGTGATAGAGGTTAGCGTAATAGAGGCTATAGATTTTATCGGGTTGGGTGGACAAATCCTATCTTCGCAGAAGGCTACAGTTTTATAATTTGGCGTAAAACAGTGGGGTTGTTCCGTGGAAACGACAGAGGCAATTTTTTAATAGATTTTATGAAGGATCCATGACCCTTTTCAAATTTTGTCAGGATCCAATTTTTCTTTTCGGATAAGCTGCGATCGTATTTCCATGCTTTGAGTAGATATCTTTATTGATGTTTTCAATAATTTACTACAGCTTACTACAGGCTATGCATTTTACAGTTTTCAAGTTATGTTAGAACTACTAGGGTGTCGATATTTTATATCTAAACTAAAAAGTACATTCGAAAGCGAGCCAATGAAATCCATGTGTTCACAAACGAGAGCCTGGATCTTAAACACTACCTTTACCTAACGAAAGTTATACGATTTTCCATTTGGAATGAAACCTTCGAAATAGTTTAACACTGCGTCGTATTCTGTAGCCATGTTAACACGATCGTAGAAGACGGACAGCAAGTGATATCTCCATAAACAAAGTTGATATTGGGGAAAAATAAGCAAAAAACTAGCAGATGGTATTGAATGTTTTGCTTCTAGATTTTACCATGCAGTCTTGAAGTTGTTTTGCGCTTGAATGTCTTGTATTATCATTTCTACAATTTGAGTACATGTGGTCATCTTATAGTTTTATGGTTACGAATGATAAATTTCAAGTGTGTCGAGTGGGTGTCACCACCTCTCTCTGTTTCTCTATCTCTCCCTCACTCTCTTTCTGTTGTACTTGAATGAATGTATCTATATAATTGATATTTTTAGGTGGAAAGCTAAGGAACTATAGTGCTGGTGGCGGTGATAGTTTGGTAGAAGGACAACATTTATGGTTACACGGAGGCCCAATTGATAGTTCGATGTGGGCGCCACCAGAACCAGACGATTATGGAGGCGAAGATTGTATACGCATTACACACAATGTAAATATTTATAAAACAAGTGATATTAATTGTTACAACTTGTTAAGATATATATGTGAGGTTCTAGTCCTGTAAAAATACGACATGACATAATTCATAAAATTGTACACATTGGACACATCCTTTTGTCACCTCCCTTGATGCCACATTATGTATAGGTTATTATCCTACCCGAGAGAGAATAGCTTTATATCTGACATATATACAACTGGCGGTAGTTTTTTCTTTGGTGTCCATGGCAGTCATATCTCATAAAACCTGTCATGACGTCATCATAGGTTGATATATTCTGTTCATATCAACCGCTAATCACGTCATCTGGAGTCAATATATTCGGCTCATATCAACCGCTGATGGTCGAAATAATACAAAGAACACAGAAATACATTTTTATTCTTTTGACAATTAGATATTTTTATGGTAGAGTTTGTAGCATTCAGGACCAAAATAGACAGACAGCATACATATTGGCGTATATAGATCTGTCATCCATGTTGAAGATATCTTTAAAATTTTTCTTGTGTCCATATTTCGAATATTTCAGCACACACTACAAGATTTGAAAGTATTTATAGCCGAAGAGTTACTTTGTATAGTATTTTGGGTACAATCCCCTTAACACATTTAGTCAAATCCTTCTCTGAACTTTCACGGTCCAAAATGCCGAAAGTATAAACAATGCATTCGCGTGATTAATTGGGCAATTTTCGTTATTTGACAGAAATTATCGAGCAATTATCCAATCATTGCTGCTTTTTAATGGAAGAACCCAATTAATTTAAGGATATAAACCTACTCTCCCTCGGATTGATACGATAAAGAAAACTTGGGCTTCACCCGCGTGTTCTCTATCATATCAACCTCTGCTAGGTTTATATCCTATACACACAACGCCATTTTACCCATAAATTTAATGGGCTCTTCTAAAAAGGCAACAGTGATTGGATAGTTGCTCGATAGTTTCTGCTAAATAGCGAAAATTACCGAAGTAATCGTGTGCATGTTTTTGTTTATACGTCGCCATTTTGGAGAAATTGAATTGAAAGCAAAAACAAATGGATAGTAATACGAAGTCAGACGAATAATCCCTCTCTTTTTAGTCAACATATTGACGATGGAATAGATGTGAATGCAAATATGATGAGGATCTATCCAAAGCCTGAAGAAAATTTGGATTAAAAGGCAATCTTTCCCGATAATTTTGACTGAAAAGTGATTGAAGGTTTTCGGTATGTTCAGAGAAGGATTTGACCGACTGTTTTAAGTGAACTGTACCCTAAAATACTTTACGAACTCTTGGAATGTGTGTAGAAATAATCGAAATGTGAAGGGAGATATCTAAGAATTGGAGTACGGATAACCGATTTAAATATGCCGATAAGTAGGCCGTCTATTTCGGTCTTGAATTCTACAATCTGTACAGCAACAATTTTTAAGTGTCCTTTACATTATTCTATAACTACATGCAAATACAAGCAAATATCATTGAATACAGCCATTGAATACAGCCATTGAATAACCTATGGTTGTATTCAATGGCTTGAAAACGTACTACTTTTGCCCAGAATGGCGTCACTTTCATAATTACGTCAAACCGTAATGACGTCACCACTAGCAACGACAATTTTTGTAAAATGGAAAGAAAATAGAGCGGAACCTGTGATGAATTTTAACGTTCTTGATGATGATTTTTTTGATAATCTGAATAGTACAGTGTATTTTGAGATTTGCATTTAGTTATAGAATAAAAACAGAACTCAATGACCATTGAATACCGCTCGGGTTATTCAATGGTTCAAGAGAGTGTATCCCTGCGCAAGTATTCCACGAGCGATAGCGAGTGGAATGCGGCAGGGATACACTCGAGTCTCGAATTCTACAATCTGTACAGTAACAATTTTTAAGTGTCCTTTACATTATTCTATAACTACATGCAAATACAAGCAAATATCATTGAATACAGCCATTGAATACAGCCATTGAATAACCTATGGTTGTATTCAATGGCTTGAAAACGTACTACTTTTGCCCAGAATGACGTCACTTTCATAATTACGTCAAACCGTAATGACGTCACCACTAGCAACGACAATTTTTGTAAAATGGAAAGAAAATAGAGCGGAACCTGTGATGAATTTTAACGTTCTTGATGATGATTTTTTTGATAATCTGAATAGTACAGTGTATTTTGAGATTTGCATTTAGTTATAGAATAAAAACAGAACTCAATGACCATTGAATACCGCTCGGGTTATTCAATGGTTCACTCGAGTGTATCCCTGCCGCATTCCACTCGCTATCGCTCGTGGAATACTTGCGCAGGGATACACTCTCTTGAACCATTGAATAACCCGAGCGGTATTCAATGGTCATTGAGTTCTATCTATTTATTTCGATCATTTACGTCATCAGCGGTTGATATGAGCCGAATAATCGATCTGAGATGACGTCATTAGCGGTTGATGACGTCAACATAGGATGATAATATGAACCGAATAATCAACTTATGTTGACGTCATGACGGGTTGTTATGAGGTATAACTGCTATGGACATTAAAGAAAAAAAAAAAACTACCGCAGTTGTATATACAACGTTATTGCGCTATACAAATTCTATGTTGATTGAATTTAGTAACTTGTTGATGATGTCTAAGAAAGCAATCTGATTAAAATACCCAGATCTATATTTACTTTCGTTTCATAATCTTATAACTTTCTATGGCCTACAAAACATGAAGATCTGATAAGTTGTACTCTAAGGTCGTGTCAGGGGTCGTACGAGCGGTTTTTGAACCTATGGCGTCGGGCATCGATTAATCAATCAGCGTTGACGTTTCTAGTGGTTTACCCACGGTTCCGTGCATCAAAAGGCCAAGAACTCTCCGTAACAGGCCGTTTCATTGGTTAATCCCTGACATCATCCAGGACTCGTCAATTATAACATATCTTCCAGATCCTAGTGTATTAAAGATGGATAAAACCAACTATGAAAACGAAACGAAATAGGATCTGTGTTTTAACCAGATTGTCTAAAAACAAGCCACCTCACTGGTCAATTAAATTCCCACCTTATAATACGTTTGTTTTAATTGTCAATCAATCTAAGTTTCAATGGAAAATTCAGCAATTTCTCGAATGTTTTCAACAAACGTTTACTAGTGCCGCATTTTCTTTTCATATCTTTTAACAGCTAAGTAAAACAGATATTATTTTAATATCCCATCAGCGTGTGTTTCGATTTGTTACTATTTGAAAGCTAACGATCGAAACACTGAATGGATCGCCGTATGTCGCAGCGACAACAAGAATTTAATATTGAACACTCAATTGTTTATTTACGTTATTTATTAATTATTACAAATATGAATAACAGAAATTGTAAGCTTAATATTTGCAGCTTTAAACATGCTTTTGCTTGATGAACCTACAGCAATGATATAAACGACTTGTTTACAAAATAATTGAGCATTTAGAGAAACCTCTTAACTATTTCGCATGGTTTCAAAGACTTTATCTAGTTTGTTTGACAACTCCAGTCGACTTGATTCTTTCATTTGATCTAGATCTGTTACAATCTAAAATGAAAAAATAACAATTAATAAATCATACAATAAACGTTATGTGGACACAATCTGTTATCCAGTTCCCTTTACACTAAGTCCCATATCGAAGAGTGAAGACATTTCGGCTAAGATATACATATATATATATTCGTGATATTGTTTTGTAAACCTTAGTTGCAAGGATTTGGGAAGGAGGTTAACGTAAACAAAAGATCAGATCACCATAATTCCACCACCGAGGGAACGCTAAAATACACCACTCCGAAAGTCTTCTACACCAATAACTAACATTTATGGCAAGAACTTTTCACCGCTACAGTCCCACAAGATTTTCGACTAAGAATAATTTTGATTGTTCTTAGTCAAAATACATTGTGGAATCTGCTACCACACAAGCACATAAGGAGGTCTGTGGAACAGAGAGAGAGAGAGAGAGAAATGGGGTTTAACGTCCACTCGACACAAACTAGGTCATTTTGGGACTAACATATGGTTTCATTTTATTTCAACAATTCGGGTCTTTAGCAGTGGGAGGAAACCGGAGTGCCCGGAGGAAACCCACGAGGTTGAGAGGCGCCTCTATCTCCCTGCCACATACGCTCACACCAGGGCTCGAAACCACAGCCGCAAGCCAGAGATGACCGACCAGCTAGAGGTCGAAGCGCGGCACTCTAGACCACTAGGCCATCCCAACACCCCCATCTTGTGGAACTCTGGCGGTGACAAATACAACAGACCCAGAACACTATATCAAAATTATTTGAAATTCTTTCGGGATGTGGTACCACATAGGCATATAGGTGGTCTGCAGAGGACTTTAAAAAAGGGTTGTCCAATATCTTGTGGAAGGCTTGTGGTGAAAAACACCACAGGCCATAACATTCTATCAACTTTTTTTCTATGTTTGTCTCGTGGCGTTCGTGTGTTAAAAAAACACAAAAGAATAAAATCAGGTGGATTAGGATAATATAGGATAAACTATCAATGTTCCAGCAAAATAAAAATAAATTTCCAAACGCCCCCAAAACTTGAAAACCAAATCGCCTAGATCCACCAATGCTGCGTCTCAATATTTTCACGATAGCAAATAAATATATTGTTACGATTATTGCAATAGGAAGTAGCGAATTTTATGTTTGTTATCCTTTGAGTTGGATTGCCCTAAGGGCCTTAGGGTGATTGTTAATATGTTTAAATATGTTAATCCATGAATTATCTTTAAGATTATTTAATGTACCTATTAAGTAAACCTGTAATGTACCTATTAAATAAACCTTCACAACTATTTGTTGAAGATAGGGTTTAAGATTATTTAATAATATACCCGCCTTTTAAAATTATCTATAAAACTGAATAGATTTAAGGTTATTTAATATACCTGACTATTATAAGTATAATATAACTGAATAGAATGTACTATTTATTGAAGATTATTTAATATACCCGCCTTTTAAAATTATCTATAAAACTAAATAGATTTAAGATTATTCAGTATATCCGCATGTTAAAATTATTTAATATGATATATTTAATATATCCGCCTGTTATAACTATAATATAACTTAATAGAATATACCTTTTTTTTAGTTGAAAATAGGGTTCAAGATTATTTAATATACCAGCCTTTTAAAAGTATTTATAAAACTGAATAGATTTAAGATTATTTAATATGCCTGACTATTATAAGTATAATATAACTAAATAGATATAATATACCTGTCCTATGTAACTGTCTATAACTGAATAGATCTGGTATAATACACTCTGTCTGTTTATTGGTATGGAAGCTGCCTGTGAAATATAATGGGTGAGTACATTATGCCTTACCACACAATTTATAAATTTCACCGAAGAACTACACTGAAAACAAGATCGTATTTAGTGAAAGCAGTCCTTGCACAAAGGCATTGCGCTGCAGATTTAAATTCTGTCACCCACGCACATCGGTTTGAACTATATCACCGTTACACCCTAATGATGGTGGAGTTCGAATTTCGTGAAAATGGAACCAACACTTCCCGACAAAATGTCCGCTCTTTGTACGGAAAATAAAGCATTTTTAAATACTAGGTTCTATCTGATTTTGATGAGACTTAAATTGTAAGTTTATATTCTAAGAGCCCAGTTCATGTTGTTGATATTGACATATTGACGCATGACGGACCGTAACATCCAGGATTATGGCCCTTATTTTAACTTGTTCACTGTCCATCTTTAATGGGGGTGCATCTTGCATGACACATCTATTACAATATACATTTTCTATATCTGTGCTTGGCAAATACCTAGTCATTCAGAATAGAGCAGTGAAATTCCTGTAGTCCCGTTACACAAACCGGAACCTTTGTAGAGCGTCTCGATATGATGATTCGAATCATTCAAAAAAGGTTAACAGACTATTCGTTTAGAATCGGGGTATTGTAGATGTCGTAGAGTTTTTCAGATGTACTCATTAGTTAATTTAAAATCTTTGTTTATCAATAATAAATCATCAAGGGATAATTCATTTTAAATTTTTAAAAAAACACTTACCACTGTGGGTAACTTGGTTAATTCAGCAGACAGTTCTGTGTGACTAACTGGTTCACAATTTCTTTTAGATTTACGGAAACTGTGAATGGATTCTCTGTAATCAGCACAGTCTTTATAGAATAAGAGTTTATAGGACGGTGAATTCTGAAGTTAATAAAACATTGACTTTATTTCAATGGGCTGTATAAGGTATTTAGTTATCTGTTATGAAATATAAAAAGAACTCAGGTCAGGTATCAGAGAGTCGCGGTGGCTCCGTTGGGTCACTAACCAGGAGGTCTCCGGTTCGCTCCCGGACTTGGCCGAGAAGGTTCCTCGGGATTTTCCGTCGTGATTCTTCCTTGTCAGTGGTGCAGGACAGAGAGCGTGGCAAGGAACAGCCTATAGTATGTCGAATTGCACGGGCAACCGAGGTCGGGCCCAATGTATGTCAATAGAAGGCTTGACCTCGCCTTAAATACGTACATCTTATCAAGCCCTTCACGTAATACCCTGCATATTTAGCCACTAATTTCTATTGGGTACATGCCCGTGAACACCAAGTCTCGCGCTTCTAGCTAAAATGTTTACATGTGACAATCGAGTTGCAAAGTTCAAAAATCGATCAATGTCAAGGTTGCTGGTTTTTCCGTGAGTTTCTCAATTTAAAATAAAACTTTCAACGGCTGTAAACTATGGAGGCCGCCATGTTTGTTTACAGTGTGCGCAAAAGTTCGGGAATTGCTGAGTATAGAAGCAACGGTTAGATCTTGTAAAACTCGCGGATGTTGCTTAAGGAACATGGCCATGTGCCGTGCCTGCCTCTTTTTGCCCAGTCGTTAAATCACATTTCATTTCATATTTTGTTAAGTATTTTATTAAGTATCGAATAAGTTAAACCGAATTAAAAATGTCCATCGATTTAGCTGTTACAACACACAATAACATTTAGATCTTTAAAATCGGAAATAATCAATACAAGTGAAACATGCAAATTGAATAAGATTAAACATCGTCTATAAGTTTTTATCGGTCAAGGTAAATCGATTACCTATTACCGGTCGATACACAAATCGATTACATCATGTCAGTATCCTTACTAAAACCCAAGACAAATACATTGAAAAAAGTTTGGATTGATTAATAACGAGTATTGGGTTAACGTCCTTACCTTGTCCAGATTCTGTGGAGGTGAAAAACTATCAATATAGGCCAACTGTATAATGTTCAGGTTAGGTCGAACATATTTCTCACTTTCTTTATTTAAATCAAATAAGAGTTCTGGTTGAGACAAAAGTCTGGTCCAAAATCTTATAGCGTAACTGTAAAAAATAAATATTTTTGGAAAAGAATACTTAACATTAATTACAGGATTGGAATGGCTCGCATAAAAAATATAAACTTTATTTCACTTTCTTTATTAAAGTCAAAAAAAGAGTTCTGATTGAGACAAAAGGCTGGTCCAAAATCTTACACCGTAACTGTAAAAAATATCTTTTCTAAAGAATACTTAACATTTAGAATACTTAACATTAATAACATGAAAGGAATGGAACACGTCGCTCTGTGGCTAGCATAAAAATACACACTTTAAAAATCAAACGTGCACTATAAGAGTGAATCAAAAGGAAATATTATTAAACGTCCTATATTTCTGCATTATCCGGTTTATGCAACACTGACATACGCCATGTAGTGTGCTATAGGATATTTATTTCACCCGAACATCCAGATGTTGTTCTTGCCAGGACCCCCTCCCTTCACGACTAGGTAAGTGAACCCGAGGGAATACTAGAGTATATAAACATGCATTATGCATGAGCTAAATATGCCCAGTGTGGGTAAATGAAATGAAATGGGGTTTAACGTCCTACTCTTCTGCATCTAACCTGGGCTAATGGAAGAAGGGCATACGCCATACAGTGTGCTATGAGGGAAATTTTGTCCGGGCAGCGACGCTACGGCCTACTCTTATATCGAATTCCAACTGCCAGGGGATTTTTTTCGTGCAAGCCAATGTGTACACGGGACCTCGGTTTTATCGTCCCATCCAAACGACTAGACATCTGTCCTTGTCAGGACCTCCGTTCTGCATCACTGACAAGGAGAAACCACGCCGGAAAATCGAGATGAAGTTTCTAGGCCAATGCAGGGATCGAACACCCGACCTCCAGACTAGCGAGCCAGCGCCTTACCCACTTGATATCCCTCCCAGAGTAGGTATTTCTTTAGGTCTGAAATGTTATCTAAATTTTGATTTAAAAAAGTATTTATTCAGAATTCTTCTATACAACGATGAAGGGAATAATATGAATAAATTGGATACAGTAACAAGCAACTTAATGCTTATATAAAAATGCTTCCAGAATAGTATGTATTGAATATAAATTTTAAATGATCAGCTGGCAATGTAATAAAATAAAAATTATAATCTAGATTAGGGTTTTAGTTAAAGGTGGAACGAAGAAAGTGTGTCAAGTAAAAAATAAGAAAAATCGAATAAAATAAGAGAAAGAAAAATTGAAGCGAAGGATAGGGACATTAATATAGCGGGAGGGGGAGGGGGATTGAATAGAGATTTGAATTAGAAAGTAGTTTGGGATGCAGCGCCAGAAAACCCAAAAAGCTTGACACGCACCAAAAGCTTGTAAAGAATACTTTTATTGTAGCAGTTTCAATGTTATTGGTTACACATTTCTCACGTGACCTAAATGTTATCAGCGAGGTCCTGTGTTCACATTGACGTGCTTATAAAGGAACCCTTTGCAGTTGGAATTCGATATAAGAGTAGACCGTAGTTCACACTGTACGGCATATGTTCGTGTTCATCGGCCCAGTTAGGAGCAGAACAGTAGGACGTTAAGCCCCATTTCAGTTCATTTAATTTGTTGCCTAAATTGTCAGTTAACTTATACCGACCATAATCAATCTAGCTGCCATCGCTTGCTTGCAACTTTTACTGGATTTGAATACATTTTGACTTTGTGATAGATGATTTAATGTCAAAATGGATAATTGAGACATTGCTTTTATCGTGCAGACTTCAATAGTGATGACCGAGGATACAGGCCTAAAATTCAAAGTCTAATATCTCGGTTCAGAGTGGAGCAATTTGCTTGATGATAAATGGTGGTTAACGTTCTACTCAACCTATGGAAACACATTTTAAAAATCCCAATAACCGTAAGGGGGTTGGTTGGCCGAATGGTTAGCGTGCGCGCTGTATCATACGGCCTGCCATTGAGTCAACTGGCGTGGTTTCGAATCCCCGCTTGTACGTGGCAAGGAATAGGGTCGCCTGTCCAACCTCGTGGGTTTCATGCGGGTACTCCGGGTTTCCTCCCACTGCTAAAGACCCCTACGCGCAAGCTAATTATTGAAATAAAATTAAACCATGTGTTAGTCCCAAAATGACCTTGTTTGTGTCGAGTGGATGTTAAACCCCATTTCTCTCTCTCCAAATAACCGCAAAGCCTTGCGTGATCCTTAAAATAGATATTTAGTGAGAGTCATTTGTTGAGTGAGATTGTAAGAGATTCTGACGTGCCACAAACAAAGAAATTGGATATTTTTGAATCCATTACATCTGCGTAATCGTCGTGCTTTAATTATATACCTTTGTATTTTCCATGATTCTATGGTTGTGCTATCCTGATTTTCTTGTGAACCAGACTTTTCTAAGATACTGAACAAATGTCGTACAGGAATAGGTACATCATCTGGACTAAGGATATGTTCTATTACATCATCTATATAGTTCTTTAGATTAACCTGTAAACAAAGATTGCAATAAAATAATAACAATAATAATAACTGTTCATTTGTAACGCGCTAGAACCACAAAGCATGCTCAATCACGGTGAAGCATCACAATTTAAGTCAAATAACGTCAATAGGGTGATGTGGATGTTTTGGTAAATGTGAATAGGTGGTTCTTTAGAACTTTCATGCTCGCTATCTTGTCCTACAAGGTTAGGATAGAATTACCCGCAGCACGCCCCAAAATGGCCAGAACAAAGCTATGTTTCAATTAAAATTTTACCTTGGTTTGCAATAGTCTGTTAAAATTTAGTTCTGCTAGTGCTTTCTTTGTCGCCCACTTTTCTTGATTTCCAACCTGAAATAGGTTCAGCAAAACTAAAATACTATGTTCGGAATATAGCAGTGAAAAAACTGTTCGTGAATCAAATTCATAAACAAGATGCATTATATTATTGTTGTGATTTGGCTACTACAGGAAATAATAATCTATTAATTTGGATGTTATATTTTATGTGTTACCAAATATTAATGATTTACCAAATGGAAAGTAGGGAGTTCTGATAACGGTGTTGGCCCCGGATCTTCCATTGGCACCAGATTCTTATGTTCGTTCATTGATTGAAAGTTTTCAAAGTTTTCTGTAAAAAATAATTGCATTATGTCAATAGTTAAAGCATTTGTTTTGGTGTGGAATCATTCCTTTGAATTTGCCGTCTTAATATTTGAAAGAAGTGAATGCAAATATTTTTTTCCTGCGATGGATGTAGATCTTTAGGAATAGGATTGTATATTATAAAGAAAACAAGAAAAAACAGCTAACAGGAAACCAAAAGTACTACCATATTCGCTCTCAGCTGTAACTAAATCTTTGGACAAAAGGCAAACAGTAGAATCACTTGTAACACCATAATGCTTCAGTGTGTTTAACTTCCGGTAGCCATTACTAGTTATAACACTTGACACATCTTCATCATATAACAGTTTACGAGCCGAATCGGATATCCACCATTCTGTAAAATAACAACGGAATATTAAAAATAAAAACTGCAAGGAACCGTTAGTTCTTCAATTCGATTAAGTATATAGATTTTGCAGTTATATTGAAATTTCAAAATACCAAAAGCTCTGAAAAGAAACCAATGCAAAACAAATAACTGCAGCAGATGAATGTAAATGAATATATGCATTGTACCTAAATCTATTTCCGCCACTCCAGGCCTGTCAGATGTTGTTTCGGCTTTATAAGTCGCATTTAAACATTTGTTCTTTACTTGAGTAATGGTATCACAGTCAAGTACTCGACAAGTTGTTTTAAATTTACCATTATTTATCAAAACAGTCAAATTCTGTAATAAAGTTATATTGAAATATTAGAAATGGAGGCCAGACACCATTAAATGTATACCACTCACAATGCCATCATGCTAAATTTTCCCGTTCTTTTCAAAAAGGTCAACCGAACCTTTAACAATCAATCCAATGGGGGGGGGGGGCTAGTGGTCTAGAGTGCCGCGCTCCGACCTCTAGCTGGCCGGTCACCTCTGGCTTGCGGCTGTGGTTTCGATCCGTGGTGTGAGCGTATGTAGCATGGAGATAAGGACGCCTTCTCAACCACGTGGGTTTCCTCCCACTGCTAAAGACCCCTTCGCGCAAGCGAATTATTGAAATAAAATTAAACCATATGTTAGTCCCGAGTGGACGTTAAACCCCATTTCTCCCTCTCTCTCTATCAATCCAATGACGCTAAACAAATCACGACGGGATTGGCCAAATCAATACGCAGATATACCTAAATATAAAATTATGTTTACGAATGGGGTTGTAATACATTACTGCAAACGATAAAACGAAAGTAGAAATACACTGGGATTCGACGTTGCGTGGTTAACCTTAGAAATAATGGCGAACTGATTCTGAAACCGCTCCTTACTGTTACCACTGTTTGTCGTGTATTTTGTACAGGGTGAACACTCCATTTGCTGATTACATATACCGTTTTTTAGGACTTCGAATTTTGTCTAATGGTTTGGGTTGTTCGTACTTGGTTTTATTTTATGTTACAGCTTGAATTATAAATACTGTTGTAGCTGAAATCGTCAACGGAGGATAAAGATCAATCCTGGCATAATGGGCTAAATTCATTGTGTGTAGACGTACTGTTTTTCTTAAACTAAAAATGAAATAAACAATTACATCTCTAATGGTGGTGTGAAATAGTAACTCATATCGATTTGTAAATTATTTTAAAAACAAAATATAGATCCACATGATTCTTATTGCAATACCAGAGTCATTACTTACCAGCACTTCCGGTTCAAAATCAATTACCAGTAAATTATGTTGACATAATGTTGCACGTGCCTGATGAGTGACCGCATCGATAGCACATTTTTGGGACAGGATTTCAATAGCCTTATATAACATAAATAAAGTAGATCCGGAACATGTCTATATATGGTAGAAAAAAGAGATAATAGACTGAGCATTACACTTCGGGTACTCGATTCTTAATGAAATAAACTAAATCCACCTATAGGGTGAGGGTGTGGCCGAATAGTTAGCACGTGTGCGCTGTTTTATAAGATCTATCATTGATTCCCCGGTTGTTCGTGACAAGGCGTAAGGTCGCCTGCTCAGCCTCGAGGGTTTTCTCCGGGTCCTCCGGTTTACTCCCACTGCTAAAGACCTTTACGGGCAAAGCCTATTATTGAAATAAATTTGAACCATGTTAGTCCCGATCATCATTTGCATGGAAGGTCATTGCCTTAGTCACTACCACGCGTACGTTTAGTGTCACAGCTATTTTACCATGCGAATGCACTCCAACGAAAGAAATAACCCATTTGTCTTTGTTGAAAAGACATCCGGACCTGGTTCATGGACAGAATCAAGGGTTGTTTTGTTCTGTTTTTATAACACAAAATGGAAGATATTTGCGACCTTCAATCAAAGTTATAGATTTTCTATATCTATTATTATTGCCTTACTGTAATTTTACAGTAAGTTATACATCATGCTAAGTTATGATAGAGTGAGCAATAAGTGTCAAAACCAGATAATAATAACCTTTAAGGGACCATACATACAAACAGCTAACCAATTTACGACCAATTTTTCTGTGACTGTTTCCAATCTGAAGAGATTACATAATGCATTCAAACGTTTTAAAAATTAAAAAATGGTTGTCAATTTAAAAATTTGCTGTTAACTTCGGTGTATGAGCTGCGCAACTTATAATTTGAATAAAGGGTGTATTTCAAATGTTTTAACATGTTCAAAATATTCTTTCTCACATTTCTGAGTATTAGGTCATATATTTAAGCCTTAGGGGCAAACACTCAAGGGCTTGGTCCCGGAAATCTCCAAACCTCTGCTGTTACTTAATATAATGATTATTTCCAACTGGTATAGTTTGTCTATCAATTTTAGCGCCTGCTTACCGTCTAAATATATATTTTTGTTGTTTTCTGCTTACGCATTCTCCAATCAGCTTTGGTAGCAGCAGTTCAACTATCCTGAAAATAATCAACCCAAAGAAAATATATTGAACAAAAGGCGTTCATAATAGAGAACTAAACATGCAAATTAGAATTACTTAAATATGCTCGACATACCAAACATTAATTCGTAATTTTGAACTGAAATATTCATTTAAAGGTGAGGAAACATAATTACACCTACTCTGTGAAATAGTCCATTTTGTCTATTAGAAGTAATGTTAGATAACCAGCCACATCAGACCTGTAAATGATGAAAACAATTTATATTCAAACACAATAAATCCAGGGACTTAATACATTTAACCCAGTGTATAGATATACTGATGCCCATTAGATCTCGTTACTCTATCATGTTTATATTCCAAAGATCTAATATGGTGGACATAATATGTTGTTCATAGAAATGAAATGAAGTTTAACGTCCTACTGTTCTGCTCCAAACTTGGCTAACGACGACGGTATACACCATACAGTGTGCTGTTGGGGAAATTCTGCCAGGACATCGGCACTATGGCCTACTCTTATATCGAATTCCAACTGTCAATGGATCTTTTACGTGCACGCAAATGTGTACACGAGACATCGGTTTTTCGTCCCATTCAAACGACTAGACAGATGTTCTTATCAGGCCCTCCTGCATCACTGACAAAGGGGAACCATGCCGAACTGCAGACCGCCTGGAGTAAACAAAGAAAAGAAATTGGACACACTAACCTGTCCTGTAGTTTAAATTTTCTTTGATTATCCAGTGTCCGAATAAAAGAAACGACGAAAAATTTATTACAGATTAACTCATCTAATTTGACCATGCTTGCCGCCATGTCTCCTTTTGTTCCTTCGTGATCCTTTAATAAAATAAAACTAGTGTATTCATGTGCAGATTCATGACCCAATACTATGACAAACAAGATGACCCCCACGCCTGCTGGCCTGAACACAAATTCAAACCCGAATAAGTTGGGCAATAGGAATTCAATCTGACACAATGCAGAAACGCAATGCAAACGCAACACCTTTAAAATGGCTTATTACAAATCTCGTCTAAGAGATCATGTAAATGTATCACAAATCAATTCTCTTAAACACAGGAGTATGTGGCTGCTGGGTACATGTACTTCTAAGGTATCGTGAGTTAATTTTGATTTTCCTGCGTCAGTAAATATACAGTCTTCAATCATGCCAAAAATCACATTTCATCTGTACTATATCTCGCCATACTGGGTCTCAGTATATACATAAATTGTTGTTTCAATGGTTCAAGAATAGAATCAAATATTATAAGTACCAACCTTTAAATAATTCAGTGCTGCATGTGATTTGATATTCTCAGCTGAACATTGTGGAAATACAAATTGAAATACATACGTAAACAAATTATTGAATGGAATTCCAAGTTCTACTAATTCAGCAGTAATATCTGTCATATCTGTCTGTAAATCAGCAAAAGCTACACAAAAAAGAGAAAAGCAAATGAACAAATATTCATTATGAAATATAGTAGAATGGAATGGGTTATGTTGAGACTAACACATTGTAACTTTTCTCGTGGAAAGCGGAAGGTGAATAATTTAGAGTGCAATCAATAGGTAGTCTGACTTATTCAGGTTTTACTAGACTCTTCTTTCAAAAAAAAATATCATCTTGATCCAATAATTACTACATCAATAGTTTATGTTATTCATTGTTTTTTTTTATTTTAGATAGCTTTCCAAATAAAATCCCATCGAGTCTCGTCAGAATCTCCCAAAAGTTAGTCCGATACCCCCGTCAGACCGGGTTTGCGTCCTTATTACGCTACTTCGGCGACGGAAAATGTACTTCGGCGACGGAAAATGGTTTTAGAGCGCGTCAAGATCGTCATAAGCATGATGGAAACGCCGGATATCGTGCTGTGGTCTCCATGGTGGCCAATGATCGCCCTGTCACAGCGTTTGTTTTGAGCATATTCAAAGCAAGCGCTAAAGTTCTGCGATCTGCCTGGAAAGCTGTGAGATCGCGACTTTGTAATGTTTTTGGAAATTTGCTCGCGTTGTGTTCACGTTTGCCGGCGACCATGTATATTGTCTGGTCGCCATTCGGCCACAACAGCGCGGTAAGGACGGCACCCAATCTGATGGGGACATGATAATATCTGAAACTGGTATGCTGCTTTGGCATGCCATTTCAAAGCGTTGTGGAATAATGCTTATAAAGAATATGAATATAATGATAAGAATATGATTAAAATTATACAGAATAGGATTACAATTACAAAGAATAGGATTACATGATTAAAATTATAAAGAATAGGATTACAATTATAAATAATAGGATTACAATTATACAGAATAGGATTACAATTATACAGAATAGGATTACAATTATAAAGAAAGGGATTAAAATATTAATCCAGATATGAGCATACCCTCTCGACATTGTTCAATCACTTCCATTTCTGTTTTTTCAATCACATCTTGGTATTTCTGTTTGTTTCTTCTAGATACGTATTTAAATACAACAACTGATCCAATGACCAAACCTAGAACAACAGCTACCAATATACCAATGATAATGTATAACATCGGACCATCACTTTCAGGCTTCTCATATGTTAAATAGCCAACTTCAAATACCAGGTTACCAATTTTTACCTGTATTATGGCAACAAAATAAAATCCGTTTCTATGAATGCATTATATACGATTTAGATAAATAACCTCCCCTTGTTGCTATAATAGGTTAAAAATAGATAATTAAAAATTAAAATATTGAAATTTCCCGTCAAAATGTGACAAGAAATTCGGATAAATAGTCTATATTTACATGAACATCGATTCTTCTATTTTTCCGTTTAACGAAGATATGACAGAACTGGTCGCTAAGTGGGTAAGTTGCTGGCGTGCTAGCCTGGAGGTCGGGTGTTCGATTCTGCATTGGCCGAGAAAGTTCATCCAGATTTTCCGGCGTGGTTTCTCCTTGTCAGTGATGCAGGACGGAGAACAACTGTAGAGGTCCCGTGTACACATTAGCATGTACGTAAAAGATCCCTTGACAGTTGGAATTCAATAAAAAAAAGGAGACTGTAGTGCCGCTGTCCGGGTAAAAATTCCCTCATGGAACAATGTGTGGCGTATTCGTCTTCAATAGCCAAGTTCTGAGCAGAACAGTAGGACGTAAAACCCCATTTCATCTCATTTCACGAATTCAGAATCGATCCGAAAAGACAGATTTACATCTGGCATAATGTATCTTTAATTTAAAAAGTTATAACAGGTTATTTTCAGGATACTGATATTGCTTATTATAAGGTCGTTTAACGCCCGTGATGTCTATACATATATATATACGTAAAATACAAGTAACATATACCCGTCGACCGGGGCGTAGTCCCGTAACATGAAGTTGATCTCCAACTATCGAATGTCTCCCTATGTGATTTCGATACTGGTGAAATATTGAATGGGGCCGGTTGCTCAAAGCTCCCTTAACTTTTAACGAACCGTTAACGTGGAGTTAACGAATCGTTAACTTTAACGGAGAGAAAGGTTGTTGCTGGAAGCCCCGTTAACTTTAACGTGTCGTTAACTTACCGTTATAGTTAACGGAGATGTTGGGTTCCGTTATCTGCTTAACGGTTCCATTAGTGGGCTGTAGCATAAGTCATACATGTAGATTACCAGTGTAATTTTTTTATAGAACATTCTAGTTATAGAGAGTTGGGCGATGGGGGCTATTCCATTTTCTATACGATAAAATTCTATAGCATTCTCCAGAATTATGGGAGGCTGTAGAAAATAATGGCCCCAAATATTCTGTAGTAAAAAAATTTTCACCCAGATTTATGCTAATATTTCTAAAGGAAAAAATCAAGTATTCTATATTTTTGTATGTAGTAAATTATCTTTTTGTCTTCAATCAAGTTTTGTGAACAGACTGCACAGTTAGTTGTCCCACTGTCTTCAGTTTCTTGCTAATACTAACTTCTATGTAGTTGTTATACATGTACATTTATATATATGTAAATTTAAAATTCAACCAATGAACAAACAGTCTTCTCTAGGATTAACTTTAATGAATCAGTTAACTAACGGATAATGAAATTGACTTTCCAGCAACAGAAATTTAACGGACCGTTAACAAACGACAGGATGGCAAGATAACGATCCGTTAGAGATTAACTGATCGTTAAAATAACTTAGTTTTGAGCAACCGGCCCCTGTTCTGTTCCAGCCAGGCTAATGAAGACGGGATATGAAATATTAAGGTATAATTATTATATTACCTGAACCTCTGGGGCTGGTGATGTTTCATTTTGTTTGTTCGGTTCTTTAATAGGCGGATAACATTTTAGTTCTGTACTTGTTAACCCGAGTACCACGTCACACTGGCCTTTACCCACGGATACGGTGTAATCCTTTGCCTGGACAGCATCATTTAAGCGACTTCCCTGTAATGATGCAAGTTAATTAAGACCTATATAGCAATATTTTGTCCTTGGAATAATATTGTTTCAAAGTAGTTTTATTAGATTGGACATTGCAGGAGAAGGATAATACATTCATTGCGATCCTCCTCAAGAAACACAAAGGCCTCCCACCCCGTTTTCGAACTGATAGCCTAATTGCACGTTAAAGCACACACATGGAAGTTACCAAACATGATGTCTAAGTTAGTTTTACAAATATGTAAATATATCTTATGTACATCAGTATCTTGGTCAGTCCCTCTTTCTCTTGATATGAAGCATGAATACCATGCATATTTCTGGCGTAAAGTCAACCAATCAAGTAATTAGTATTAAGTGACGCATACGCATAATAGTCTTTCAAACGATAGCAGCACGTCCAAAAATCCCAGAACCATTCGGCGTTCCTAAATGGACAGGATGTAGCATCGACAAAAATGACTTTTTAAAAAAAAAATATGCTCATGCGGATGTACCTGCTGTAAACTTTACATTTAAGATGTATCCTAATTAATATCAAAACGTATGTATTTTTGAAGAACTGGTTTTCCCGAGTTTTGTTTTTGATGACAACGCGAAGTGATATTAGGGTCCAGGAATGGGGGCTGCAGCTTTATACACGCCAGGCATACCTATCCGACAAAGAATGTGTGGCAGGAGTACTAACTTCGGCCTAAATATTTATATTAATCGGACAGCGACAAACAACAATACAATCTAAAATGGATTCTCCTTCAAAAGAGCCACGTGACACACAGGGTGGCTTAAAATCGATTGATGCGACAGAGGGTAGTGCTCTTGATATTAAAATGCTTTGGAGGGTGTGAAACCATTTTTTGATAAATAATTAATTAGCTTCAGTTCAAATCAAATAGTTTGCACATCAGAAGGCATCTTTAAAATTTGAATATGATGTATCTTTAAAATTTGAATATGATGTGTCAAATATACATATCTTTAACAAATCTTTACTTGTCTGTCACTTTTTACAATACTTTAGGCTCTATTGAAAAAAAAACGCTCTTGTCGATTCTTATCGGAAATTAGAAAGATAAAAAATGAAATACTTTGCTTGCGCAAGTGAAACATTCCGGGTTTCAATGAAATGGGACGTGAATCGTAGTTATCTTACATTTTGTTAAATTTTTTTTAGAAAATTAAAAGTATTCAAGTTTTCATAACGATAGGAAAATATATTGTGTATTTATTGTCACAGGAAACAGTGGAAAATGCTAAATCATATAAAGCGAGTAAGATATAGAGCGAGGAACATGTCAGTCAATTTGATTGACAGTTCAATGTACGGCCTTGACATTATGTATAGTAGAGGCTAAAATCAGATGTTGGATCTACTTGTAAATATTAATTTGTTTGGCCAAACTGTAACTGCGTCTGTTTAAATTAAAAGATTTTGGAATACCTTTTAAAATAATTTCCATAAAAAACACGAAATTTGAGTGATTTTATTATTTTAAATTAAGAATATTATCCTAAATGTCGGTTTCGCTTTATCTTATATTTGAAAGAAATTTGGAGTATTTCTTTCAATTAATTTCCATAAAATAAAGATATTAGAGGGATTTTATTGTGGAGTATTTTTTGCAATTAATTTCCATAATAAAAACGATATTAGGGTAATTTGAATATATAAATTAAGAATATTATTCTCTATATCCTAGATATAGAGAAAATGGTTGCCTTAGTACCACATTCGTCCTCGCTTTATAGTTAGTCTTTTTCTTACGTTTAAAAGATTTTGGAGTATTTTTTTCAATTAATTTCTATTAAAATAAAATTGATATTAAGGTGATTAGATTATATAAATTAAGAATATTATCCTATATATCCTAGATATAGAGAAAATCGCTGCCTTATACCACACATTGAACCCAATGGTCCTCGCTTTATAGTGAGTCTTTTTCTTATGTTTCAAAGATGTCGGAGTATTTTTTTCAATTAATTCCCATTCAAAACTATATGAGGGTGATTTGATTATATAAATCAAGAATATTTTCCTATATATCATAGATATAGAGAAAATCGTTGCCTTATAACACACATTCAACCCGATCTTCCTCGCTTTATAGTGACTCTTTTTCTTATGTTAAAAAATGTTGGAGTATTTTTTTCCATTAATTTCCATTCAAAAACGATATTAGCTTGATTTTATTTTATAAATGAGGAATATTACCCTACAAATCCTGGAAATAGAGAAATCGTTGCCTTATACCATACATGGAACCCAATCGGACACGCTTTATAGCGAGTTCTTTTCTTATGTTTAAAGGATTGTGGACTATTTTTTCAATTGATTTCCATAAAAAAAACTATATTAGGGTGATTTGAATATCTAAATTAAGAATATTATCCTATATATCCTAGATATAGACAAAATGGTTGCCATTTACTACATATAGAACCCAATCGTCCTCGCTTTATAGTGAGTCTTTTTCTGATGTTCAAAAGATGTTGGAGTATTTTTTTCAATTAATTCCCATTCAAAAACTATATGAGGGTGATTTGATTATATAAATCAAGAATATTTTCCTATATATCATAGATATACAGAAAATCGTTGCCTTATAACACACATTCAACCCGACCTTCCTCGCTTTATAGTGACTCTTTTTCTTATGTTAAAAAGATGTTGGGGTATTTTTTTTCCATTAATTTCCATTCAAAAACGATATTAGCTTGATTTTATTTTATAAATGAGGAATATTACCCTATAAATCCTGGAAATAGAGAAATCGTTGCCTTATACCATACATGGAACCCAATCGGACTCGCTTTATAGCGAGTTCTTTTCTTATGTTTAAAGGATTGTGGAGCATTTTTTCAATTGATTTCCATAAAAAAAAACTATATTAGGGTGATTTGAATATCTAAATTAAGAATATTATCCTATATATCCTAGATATAGACAAAATGGTTGCCATTTACTAAATATAGAACCCAATCGTCCTCGCTTTATAGTGAGTCTTTTTCTGATGTTCAAAAGATGTTGGAGTATTTTTTTGTCATTTAATTCCCATTCAAAAACTATATGATGGTGATTTGATTATATAAATCAAGAATATTTTCCTATATATCATAGATATAGAGAAAATCGTTGCCTTATAACACACATTCGACCCGATCTTCCTCGCTTTATAGTGACTCTTTTTCTAATGTTAAAAAGATGTTGGAGTATTTTTTTCCATTAATTTCCATTCAAAAACGATATTAGCTTGATTTTATTTTATAAATGAGGAATATTACCCTATAAATCCTGGAAATAGCGAAATCGTTGCCTTATACCATACATGGAACCCAATCGGACTCGCTTTATAGCGAGTTCTTTTCTTATGTTTAAAGGATTGTGGAGCATTTTTTCAATTAATTTCCATAAAAAAAACTATATTAGGGTGATTTGAATATCTAAATTAAGAATATTATCCTATATATCCTAGATATAGATAAAATGGTTGCCATTTACTAAATATAGAACCCAATCGTCCTCGCTTTATAGTGAGTCTTTTTCTGATGTTCAAAAGATGTTGGAGTATTTTTTTCATTTAATTCCCGTTCAAAAACTATATGAGGGTGATTTGATTATTTAAATCAAGAATATTTTCCTATATATCATAGATATAGAGAAAATCGTTGCCTTATAACACACATTCGACCCGATCTTCCTCGCTTTATAGTGACTCTTTTTTCTAATGTTAAAAAGATGTTGGAGTATTTCTTTCCATTAATTTCCATTCAAAAACGATATTAGCTTGATTTTATTTTATAAATGAGGAATATTACCCTATAAATCCTGGAAATAGCGAAATCGTTGCCTTATACCATACATGGAACCCAATCGGACTCGCTTTATAGCGAGTTCTTTTCTTATGTTTAAAGGATTGTGGAGCATTTTTTCAATTAATTTCCATAAAAAAAACTATATTAGGGTGATTTGAATATCTAAATTAAGAATATTATCCTATATATCCTAGATATAGATAAAATGGTTGCCATTTACTAAATATAGAACCCAATCGTCCTCGCTTTATAGTGAGTCTTTTTCTGATGTTCAAAAGATGTTGGAGTATTTTTTTCATTTAATTCCCGTTCAAAAACTATATGAGGGTGATTTGATTATTTAAATCAAGAATATTTTCCTATATATCATAGATATAGAGAAAATCGTTGCCTTATAACACACATTCGACCCGATCTTCCTCGCTTTATAGTGACTCTTTTTTCTAATGTTAAAAAGATGTTGGAGTATTTCTTTCCATTAATTTCCATTCAAAAACGATATTAGCTTGATTTTATTTTATAAATGAGGAATATTACCCTATAAATCCTGGAAATAGCGAAATCGTTGCCTTATACCATACATGGAACCCAATCGGACTCGCTTTATAGCGAGTTCTTTTCTTATGTTTAAAGGATTGTGGAGCATTTTTTCAATTGATTTCCATAAAAAAAACTATATTAGGGTGATTTGAATATCTAAATTAAGAATATTATCCTATATATCCTAGATATAGACAAAATGGTTGCCATTTACTAAATATAGAACCCAATCGTCCTCGCTTTATAGTGAGTCTTTTTCTGATGTTCAAAAGATGTTGGAGTATTTTTTTTCATTTAATTCCCATTCAAAAACTATATGAGGGTGATTTGATTATTTAAATCAAGAATATTTTCCTATATATCATAGATATAGAGAAAATCGTTGCCTTATAACACACATTCAACCCGATCTTCCTCGCTTTATAGTGACTCTTTTTCTTATGTTAAAAAAATGTTGGAGTATTTTTTCAATTAATTTCCATTCAAAAAACGATATAAGCTTTATTTATTTTATGAATGAGGAATATTACCCTATAATTTCTGGAAATAGAGAAAATCGTTGCCTTATACCATACATGGAACCCAATCGGCCTCGCTTTATAGCGAGTTCTTTTCTTATGTTTAAAGGATTGTGGAGTATTTCTTCAATTAATTTCCATAAAAAAAACTATATTAGGGTGATTTGAATATATAAATTAAGAATATTATCCTATATATCCTAGATATTGACAAAATAATGGTTGCCCTTTACCACATATAGAGCCCAATCGTCCTCGCTTTATAGTGAGTCTTTTTCTAATGATTAAAAGATGTTGGAGTATTCTTTTCAATTAATTTCCATTCAAAAAATGACATTAGGGCGATTTGATTATATAAATTAAGAATATTATCCTATATATCCTAGATATAGAGAAAATCGTTGCCTTATAAATATATCACACATTGAACCCAATCGTCCTCGCTTTATAGTTAGTCTTTTTACTTATGTTTAAAAGATTTTGGAGTATTTTTTTCAATTAATTTCTATTTAAATAAAATCTATATTAAGGTGATTTGATTATATAAATTAAGAAAATTATCCTATATATCCTAGATATAGAGAAAATCGTTGCCTTATATCACACGTTGAACCCAATCGTCCTCGCTTTATAGTGAGTCTTTTTCTTATGTTAAAAAGATGTTGGAGTATTCTTTCAATTAATTTCCATTCAAAAAGCGATATTAGCTTGATTTTATTAGATAATTCAGGAATATTACCCTATAAATTCTGGAAATAGAGATAGTCGTTGCCTTATACCATACATGGAACCCAATCGGCCTAGTTTTATAGCGTTTCTTTTCTTATGTTTAAAGGATTGTGGAGTATTTTTTCAATTAATTTCCATAAAAAAAAACTATATTAGGGTGATTTGAATATATAAATTAGATATCCTAGATATTGACAAAATAACGGTTGCCCATTATTGGAATTAACTTCAAAATTTTCAACAAACTTATTAAAATTTCCATCAGATTGAAATACTTCTGTAAACATATTAGGTGGTATTGGAAATCGTACTGCCTCAGAGAAAGATCCAACGATAGTAGTCTCAACTTCAGGGAGAATAAGTTTTATGTTCATCATAAGATAATAATAATAAACGGCCCCTTGCAACCTTAACCTTCAAAAAAGTGGGAAGGGCCTAAACAACAAAAGGGCGGGGCTTAAATTATACTCGCTTTATAGAATTTAGCAAAATCGTCCCCGCTTCATGATATTTAGCACTTACCGGAAACAGTTACCTTATTATTCAAGAAACCGTCCACTAAATTAAGCGATTACCTCCCCTGGTACTTTATTCAACTGGAAGAATATCATTACATGTACATGTACGGTAATTTTATTCTTGGAAAAGATATCTTTATATATCATAAGGTTATTGAAGAATTTACCAGATTTTTATACATGCTTACTAAAATCTTGGGATGATTTAATCAAAGGCACAAGACCCTTCCCAGATCCAATAGTAGATATCGACACAGCTCACTAAATATTTCTACGCCGTTAACGAATGTAAGGCGAAAGTTATTTTTAGTCGATCTCTCCCTTTCCTTTTCCCCCTTTTGCATGGCGATTTTTGTTGACTTTTTGTGATAGAATGGAAGGTGTTTGAAAATACATTTTCTGGCAGGTTTTGGTGAATATTCATGATTTTCAGGCGGAAGTATACAAGAGTAATAGATGAATATTGCCCTGTCTGTAAATCAAGGCACGAAGATATTTAACATTTATTCATTAGATGCCAACGTTTGACAGATTTTAAACTTTCGAATAAAGATATGCTAGCTGATAATATATTGAAAATGAATAGAAGTATTAATGAATTAGGTACTGTTATTTTATTTGGTACGGAAAACCAGTAACCTTGACATTGATCTTTTAACTTTGCAACTCGATTGTCACATGTAAACATTTTAGCTAGAAGCGCGAGTCTTGGTATTCACGACGACCGATAAATCTAATAGGTTCCCAAGCAAGGTTTGTTAGCCAATCGAACTTAGTGGCGAAATATGCAGGGTATTACGTGAAGGGATTGGTAAGATGTACGTAGTTAAGGCGAGATCAAGCCTTCTGAAGATGGTAAATTAACAGATCAGAACCTTTTTTTATACGATTATTACCATTTCTGAGAATTCAAGGCTTTATTGCATTACAGTTTTCGAGAGTAATTAGGCATTTTTTAACTTTAAAAAAAAGAATAATTACTTAGATTTAGTTTTACAAAATATCATGGCTACCATACTTATACACTGTTTTGGCATTTTTTTCCAGTTGCATTGAGGGTGTGAAGAAGACTGGGATTAACAATATTTTTTAAAAAATCACTTACTTTTAAAATGATATATCCAGATTCTTTCGAAAATGATCGAATGTTATTATTTTCTTCGAATTTTGATATGACGGGATCTTGGGTGTAAGCCATTTCACTCTTTAGTTTGACTCCATCCATCTTGAAAACTATTCCTTTTTGTGTTGTTAAGTCACGTTTGGACCGTGAGATTGGTACACTATTCGATGGGGATGGACAAAGGATCGTGCTATCATTTCGAAAACCAGAACACAGCTAAAAAACAAAACAAAACTTTAATCCATTAATGTTTATTTTATGAGAAATGTGCTTTGCTATTTCCCGATTTCTGTTAATGCTGATGCGAGCCACGGTGGTTCGTTGAATACGACGCTGGTTCAATAATCAGGTTGTCCAAGGTTCGACCTAGATGATAGCTCGGCAGTTTCATTGGGAGTGTATCTCTTCCACCTTGGCAAATGGATTAATGTCTTTGGATATATAGATAAAATAATAATAATATGTAAATTTATATAAAGCCACATCTACACAACGTGCCCATATCGTATTTGGTTTGATAGATTATATGACCAAGAGATCCACCATGCGATCGTATATGTACCCGCCTATATACATGGTACAGTGACAAGTAAAAACTGAGCTTGACAAATCGCGAATGGCCTTGTAGAGCCAAAGACATTCTAGATGTATCTAAAGTTTCCTGATGTGACTGGAGAAGGGTGGGGCGCTAAGTTTAACGGGTTAACTCGCACAAAATGTACTTTTAATTTGATGCTGACGATCCTGATACACTTACCACAAAATCTGAAGACCCCACAATGCCAATTTCTGGTTGTTGAATGGCATTAAAACCGTTACCAACAACTGTTATATCTATTCCGCCACTAAACAATAAAATAAACAGTTTGACATTAAAGGTTAACATACACATTCACTTACAGGGAAACCATCGAGTCCCTTACAATTCATACAAATATAATATGTGACATCTTTAACCTGCCTTAGATTTTCGAAAGATTCGATCAAATGTATCCATTAATATAATTTTGGCGTGGCCGCATGCAAGACTAATAATAATAATTACAGAATATAATCTATGAGAAAGCAGTATTTTGACTTGATAACCAATATAATATCTACACCAAATTCTATATATCCAGTTCCTTCGGTACTGAAGGGGTGTCATGCTTGAAGACTAAAATACAAAGTGACAGAATATGGACTGTCTGTCCTTCAAATGGCACGGAAAAGCCGAGGCTGGCGTACACGTTAAAGGAAACTTGATAATTGGAGTTTAATTGTTACCTCGACAGGGCATTAATGACATATCCCGTGTAATTCTTTTAACGTCAGAATGAGAAAGGCGCAAAAATTGCCAGGGTCAACACAAAAAGAAATCAAGATTTTTTAAATTATATACCTTGAAATTGTTATGTTAGGTGTGATGTAACTCAGCGTTGGGTCAGGAACATAACAGAATGTACTGTTCAATTTAATTGTGTTACTGTTTCGGAAAGTCAGTTGAATAGAAAGATTATTGGCTATTTCTCCGGGACTAGTTGTACAACCAAACCAAGTTGGGGTTCTGAAAAAAAAATTGTAAAGGACTAGTTTATATCAATTTATTTAAAATAATGCGTAAGAAACGGTTATTTCGTAAAACCAGAGTTGCCAACCAATTTACGGCATTGAGCAGTATTTTATATTGGTAATAGGCGCATTATAAATAAATTAATATTATTATTATTTTACAATAGATCGATAAAGAAAAGGCTAAAAAAATCACCGCGATTTTTCGTATAATCATTGACGATAACCCAGGAAGTTATGGTCTGAAATGCGTAAATATCGACAGGAACGACATAATAATATGTGGATACATTTGTTTAAGATTCCATAAAATCGGATCAAAATTGTGACTTCTAAAGGGTCCACAACCTGGATATTGCATACTTTTACAGCTATTTCGTCTCGCAGTTTTGGGGGGTTGGGATGGCCTAGTGGTCTAGAGTGCCGCGCTTCGACCTCTAGCTTGCCGGTCACCTCTGGCTTGCGGCTATGGTTTCGAGCCCTGGTGTGAGCGTATGTGGCATGGAGATAGGGGCGCCTTCTCAACCTCGTGGGTTTCCTCTGGGCACTCCGGTTTCCTCCCACTGCTAAAGACCCCTACGCGCAAGCGAATTATTGAAATAAAACTAAACCATATGTTAGTCCCGGAATAACCTAGTTGTGTCGAGTGGACGTTAAACCCCATTTCTCTCTCTTTCTCGCAGTTTCGTTTCGATTTTCCCGAAATTCGAACGCAACCTTCATTGTCTAGTAATGGTAGTTATTATATTAAAACGATTTTTTTCAAATCGGATGACAATTGTGCACTCTAGAGGGTCCACAAGCTAAAAATGTGATATTTCGTTCATTCAGGGACCAAAATCCAGGAAGTTATGGTCTGCTAGTAATTTTAGCGAATCTCGAAGGAATCGGGATCTTTCAGAGACAAATAAAATCTATATTTTAAGTTTCATCAAAATGGGATAAAAAAATTGTAACCTGTAGAGTGTCCACTAACAAATTGCGGACCGACGGACATGGGCTACGACAATATGCATTCACGTAAAACTGTGGGCGTATAAAAAGACTATTCGAGTACTGTGTTTTAAAGTTCAAGAAAATGTTTCAATAAGTGCCAGAGCAACTTACAAAGTATCGGTCGCACAGACAAACTTATTGCCAATGGTAATATTAAGGTCACCCTTGCAACCGACATCAAAATCAACTCCAGTGATGTTGAGTTTTGTTCCACCAGCTACTGGCCCTTTATTAAAAAGTATTCCAGAATCCTTCGGATCCTATGAAAATAAAATATTGATAATAAAGAATAATCATTTATTATAATACTGTATTTCCCGTTTTTGTTTACTTATCAATTCTGTATATCCCGATTTTGTTTATAATATTTGTTATCAATACTGTATTTCCTGCGCTTTTGCTTACAATACTTATTAACAATACCGTATTTCCCGCTTTAACTTATAATAACTAAAATGTACCTTGTAACTAAATACTTGTTTAAGTAATGTACTTGTTTGATTCCTAATGCGAACTGTTATATTTCCGTATCTTGCTTCATTGACAGTTCCGGCTTTACAACTTAGTCTGAAATCAAATAACAATGAACAATCGATGCTTGCGGTTGATCAGAGACGTCATTTCCACAATATAGTTTAAAATACCAAGCTTTCACAAAAAGTCAAACACATTATTGACACACTGAAATCAACTCAATGTTAAAGTCTGATAAAAAAAAAAATACATCACCTATCTGCATTGGAAAGATGTTTGATCACTGTACAATTAACTCTTGCCAGCTGAACAATATCAGTGTCTTCATCAAACCTTTCTAGATTTTTACCTTGTATAGTAATAAGTTCACCGCCGTGTATTAAGGTAGCGTTTGGGGAAACCTGTAACATAAGAGCAGTTAAGTCGACTGTTTTCGCTGTTTAGGATGAGTTGAGATAGAGTTACGTTTATCTTTAGATGCTTTAGATTGACCATCCTATATCCGCTTTGTTTTCATGAACGGTGTCCATTCCATGATCGTTAGTCATGTGCTAGTTTGTTTTCGCAAGTAAAAAACATACAGAGAGCTGAACAATGTGTGAGGAAGGCGAAAACATGAGTAAAACATTCGCCCATTTTACATTCTCAAAGGAACTTTTCTACTTTGCATGATGCAACAAAATGTATGTGAACACAACATATATGTGACGTAAATGAATATCAAGCACAATCTATCCCCCTGAAAACCATTTTGAACGTTAAGAGTTTAATGATTACCAATATCAATATAATTTTTGGGAGTCCTTAAATAAAAATGGGGAAACATTTATATATACATTGTGATAATATTTGATTTCTGCTCCGTTAAGCTATAACATAAACAGAAACATATTCGGGAACAGTTTAAAATACTAAAATGTCTCCATAATGATTTTTAATACACACGTAAGTGATCTTTTTGCTTAATTTCGAACATCGATGCTGTCGAAATTGAGGATTTCGAAGACTTCCGCAGAAGGAAACCGTTGTTCATCAATTAGGTTTTAATTAAAAGGGAATGTCAAACCTACAAATAAATGGATCTGATACCAGTAAGATATAAGTGCAAGCAATTGAAACAGATTTAAAAAAACAAAAACAAAGAAAACATACACCATAGATTGTTGGCTTTGGGCATTGGGGTGCCTTGGAACAATTTGATAATTCTTCATGTTCACATTGATGATCATCATCACACCACAGACATCCATACTTCATATAGTTGTCCATACATGTACTACAGTCAATACCAATATTAGTACAATTGTACGTTCCTGATATAAATGAAATGAAATCGTGTTTTATGACATATCCGACCTAATTTAAAAGGTTATCTGTGGAGGTGTCAAATTATGATTTCGTTTGATTCTCTGATGGACTTCCTTGCAATGTTGCAATCATTATGCAACTTGTCGTTATATGTGGACATCAGTTTATCAATTCTTATTTACAGCATAAGGGGGATCACGTGGCTAAGTGGGTAAGGCGCTGGCTCGCAGGTCTGGAGGTGGGGCATTCGATCCCTACATTGGCTGAGAAAGTTCATCTCGATTTTCCGGCGTGGTTTCCCCTTGTCAGTGATGCAGTACGGAGGGCCTGACCAGGGCCGCTATCTAGTCGTTCAGATGAGACGGAAAACCGAAGCCCGTGTACATATTCGCGTGCACGTAAAAGATCCCTTGGCTTGGCAGTTGGAATTCGACATAAGAGGAGGCCAGTGGGCCGTAGCCCGGGCAAAATTCCCTCATAGCACACTGTATGGCGTATGCCCGTCTTCCATTAGCCCTGGTTAGGCGCAGACGAGTAGGACGTTAAACCCCATTTCATTTCAATTCATTTACAGCATACGCACGATACAACTTTTTTCGTTACATGCCTTTAAGATATTTTATTAAATAAAAACACATACCAACTTTGATTGTTTCGCGAATGGTAGTCAAATTGCCATATTGAAGTACAATTGTGTTTTTTGATTCGAACTGAAATTCAAATTTGAATAGATATGTCTATGTATTACAATGCCATGAACTATGGTATGTATAAATGATAGTAATGACACACTCTAACTTAAAACTAGAGTTGCATTTTCTGTAAGTCACATGTTTAAAATATGGTGAAATGAAGCCTTAGACCAGCCCGACTATTAACTATTGCCAGTTGAATAAATAACAAGTTGAAACTAAAACGTTGTTGTTTTGGAAGTTTGTTTACCCGTGTCACCTTTATCCGTATCTGTTTAACTGCAAACGTTGACAATCGAGACATCTCCCATTATGTAGAATTAATTTTCCAGTGAAAATAAATTATACAGTTTACAAGTGCTGGAATGATTCCTATGATTGTACAATAGTGATTTGAGAGTTTATTAAGCAATAAATACAGAAATAATTATGGTTTGATTTCCTTAAAAAAATATGCAACCGAAAATTTTAAAAATAATTATGTGTTTTGACTCTCTTAAAAAATACGTAACTGCAACTTTAAAATAATTACGTTTCGAATTTTAAAGAAGAGACAAAACTAAAGCTTCCCCAAAAAATGTTTGAAATGTTGGTACATAAACTTAACGATGATATTTCTAATAACATACCTTGTATGGGGAACATTGTAGTGTTGTGTGATTTATATAATCTGCCTCAAGAATTTCACCATTGATATTACACCTTGGTTTAATTTGTTTCTAAAAAGATGTAACAAATTATCTATTTAGGATTAAAAAGTAATCTCGTTAGACAGAGTGAATGAAACAGTAGCTCTTTCAATTAATATACTATTATTAAAGGGACAATAAAAACACTCGCTGGCTTCACAGCTCCAGAAAATAAATAACAGCAACTAGATGTTTAAGTGTCCTACCTGTTGTGTAAATTGTCCATTACATCCTATTTTAATTGTCCAGAGGGTTCGAAAATATTTTAAAATAAAATCCATGTTACATTTGGAAAGGTTTACGCTAGGCTTTTCAAATCATTTAGTTGTATTTTTTAAATTGGGTGTGTTAAGATGAAATTTGTATCATCAATTAATTGGAATATTGTAAGATAGTACAATTTGTTGACCAGAATAATAATTGGGACATATTATTCAGTTACAGCAGAGTGGTATTGAGCCTTTAATAAATCTGTTATCATTTTTATATTTCGCCATTTTAAAGCTAACGCATGTGGGTTACAAAGCATTGCCATACCGATGGCTAACTGAATTAATATGTTCAACTTACGTCAACACAGGAATTCGGATTTATGAAGTTTGTTCCATATATACTAATGGAATTAGTCAGCCCGACATGGATCTCTTTTCTAGAAGCTGCAAGGGGAAGCTGAACCTCGGAAGAAATATCTTGCATCTAATGACGAAAAAACAAACAATCTTATTGTAATAACAATTCTGCACGAAAGAATTGCAAATTTATTCACATTATCAGCGCAGAAAAGTTTATACAAATGGCTTAAAAACTGTGCAGCAGGCGTGGGTGGGGATTTGGATGGCCGAATGGTCTATCGAGCGCGTTTAGCTCATAAAGTCTGTCAATGGGTCGACTGAAATGGTTTCTATGGTGTCAGCTTGTACGTGCCAAGGAGTAACGTCATAATCCCTTCTAACCTCATGCCCCCACCCCACCACTGACTGCAAAAGACGACTTCACGCAATCAAATTATTGAACATATTACCCCAGGTGTATTATTAATTGAACATTCTTCCTCTGAATTAATACATTGTTCATTACAAACACACCACTTGCAGTTTGTTTTTCGACCGTTTTCTTGAACACAACGATACAAAC
Source organism: Patella ulyssiponensis (assembly GCA_963678685.1). Classification (NCBI taxonomy): domain Eukaryota; kingdom Metazoa; phylum Mollusca; class Gastropoda; family Patellidae; genus Patella; species Patella ulyssiponensis. The sequence continues at coordinate 20,535,892 of OY783232.1, forward strand.
TGTAAAATAAATAAATAAAAAAATAAATAAATAAATAAATATGGGTTTACAATTCTCAATGTATTGAAATATAGCATTTTATTCTGATTAAAAAATGAAATCATTTTGAAAATCATGACGCCAAGGAGAATAGATGCATTGTGATTTTAAAGATGCATATGATAAGGGATAAATTTCCCTATTGCAGATCTTTACTTTTGCTTCAAATGTTATAATTACAAACTTTTATTTGGACAATCCCATAATCAACCCTCTAGACGATCAGGTGGCAGAGATTTAAATGGTTTAGAACGCAGGCTAGATTTCAAATATTAACGATAAAATGGTTATTCGACATTAAGTCTCGCTTATCCAGTACCGTCGCTACGACGATAAACACATAGCCGGTTTTAAAAATTTACTTTGATTGTTCATAATCTTTACATTGTTTGATGCGAACAGATGTAGGAGTTTAAATACCGAAGGTCTTACAAAATACGAGGGCTGGATGAAAAGTTCTCAAACAGAAAAGGGTAGATTTGGGCCGAAACAAATTTGTGCCATCCACAAGTACAATCATTGAACGAAGCATAGTGTTATTATTGTCTTCGTTTCGTGCCAGACCATTTTGTGACCCTATCCCTTGAAATTACAGAAATTGACAAAGCTAGCTAAATGACATACATACCTGCAACTGAAAGGACTAAACTCAAAATAGATACATGTCGACATGGCCTCCACTCTAGGGGATGATGCCCCTTCCTTTTCCACAGTGAAGAAGTGGTTTGTGGAAATTAAGCGGGCAGAGAAATAGCCTTGCCGATAACCTACGTCCTCGAAGCAATCAACGACAGTCATCCAAGAAAACATAACCCGGGTGGAACAGCAATAATTTGAATGACATTTTCAATATATGCATTTTGTATTATCTATTTTGAACTATTGTAGAAAGAACGACCAGCTCTTTAACCAAATCTTAAATAATGCATCTTTAAGCTAGATATTTTTGTTCAGTTGCATTAGATCTGGGTAGTTGTAATTTAAACTTACTCGTTGATAGAAGAACAGTTGTAATAATAGATGACCTCTTCTGCCACAATGGATTTGTTTTGACCCCACCGAAGAAGCACAGTCTGTTTTAGGGAATGGTTTCCTAAAAATATACAAAATATGCCAGGATTGCTTTTATAATATGCCACTTTGGCCGTATTTTAAAATGAAGTACTGCCGGGATTACACGTAAAAACCCTTGATTGTTGGAATTCGATATAAGATAAGGCACTGTCTGCACAAAATATCCAAGGACGTATGCCCATAAATAATTAGCCCAGTCTGTGCAGAAAAGTAACCCAATTTCATTTTCCTTCTGCCATATATAAAAACATATATCACCTGTTTGAACTGGAACGTCACATTTGGGCTCACTGCTGACATCAATTACGTCAAAGTCTATGTCTATTATACCATTGTTTCTTCTATAGAAGCATGTAAAATTGCCATAATTTAGCAAAGCCGTCATGTTGAAATGTATTCGGAACTACAAATAAATAAAACCCCCATCAATATTCACATGTTTACAATGTATTCATTATATACAGCATGAAATGTTGGTTAAGGACGAACTCTCCCCGATGCCATTTTACCTGATTGTGAAACAAGCCACACCAATTGCTGTTTTTTGTTCGTCCCCCCCCCCACGACAAGTTGCCATAGAGAGCAGATAATCGTATTTTTTCCTAGAATTACCTACCGAGTGGCCTAAAACGTGTAAATTGGTATTGTTTCCTTTTCAGACTCTGTGGTATTCTCCGGGTCCCTCGACGTTAAATCCCATATCCCATTCCCCCTCTCTCTCTGTCATATGATGTGATGTAGACCCTTGAGGTTGTGAACACAACACAGAAGATATATTACGTCGAAAAAGAAATGTTACCTTTTTTCCCTTTCCCATTTGGATTGGTGACGCTTTTAAAAACACCTTTGGTTTGTTTTGAATACTCGGAAGCCAGAATATGTTTTCGCCACACGCGGTCAGGGTTGTACACCTACAATGTTTATATAAAATCTCTAACACATTTACAAACAATTTATCTGCTACACGTCTAATTCATTGTGCGTACAATACGATTTATATGTTTTGCATTTGTATAAATTAATGCATGTACGTTACTTTTATTCCAGAAACAAAATAAGCACATAGTTACCCGTTGTATCTTATACACCAACCACATAAACCAAGACCCAATGTATTTTTTAAACATGTATCCCATGTTTTATTGGTACACTGACTTTCACTTTCATATTTTACCTTACAGAACAAAATAAAAACGAGGTGTTGATAATATAAAATAAACTTACATTATATGACAAACGAAAGATAAATCATGATCAATGATCGTTTTATATTTCAATTTCCAGATGGACAGGGTGTCGGACTGACTTCCAAATAACTCATTAGGAATAATTTAAAACAAGGTTTTATACGATCTTGACACGTTGGGTGTATTCAGGTGGGTGGGGGTATCTTGGAAGTAATTTCAGGAGCGTGAGGCTTTTCAAAAAGAGCATTTCCTGAGCTGTATTTTTGGTGTTAATAATTTGAGTTCTATAGATTCTTCAAATAGGATCCATTTTGATAATGCAGTCATAAAATAGATAATCTCGACTAGGGTAAAAAGTAAATAGTGCGTGTAAAGTCATAATTCATCCTTATCTACCTTCCTTCCTTCTTTCTATAAAACCCGTGGTGCAACAACCCCCTGTTGCCCCGTTGTTATTACCATTGGGTATCCGAGGTCTCATTGAAACTAATTAATTGTCGCGAAGCTTGCCAACGTAACTTTGTTTCGATTTATTTTGGACACTGAAACATACCAATAAGTTGATGCATTTGGGGCCGACTGATGAGTTTGGTCCAGGCCCCACAAGTAGATAAATCTGGCCTTGCCAATGAATCTGTCTTGTCAAATTATTTACACACGGTTGTCAAGAACATTGTTTATTTTACAGCTAATCTTATACGTCCGAAATAAGTCGAGATAACAGGAGCTTGAATTTGACTTGTGTCACCCGTGGCTGAAAACAGTGACTATATATCTGACATAAACAATGTTAGGAGGAAGCTGAGGGAAACCGACGATGACTGATGAATTATCCTACAAGGAAAGATTTTTCTAATAAGTAAACTTTAGGGTGTAGATCTAAAACCCCACATAACTTACAGAATTATTTGTAAAAGCAACAATGCCATCATGTACAAATTTTATTCGGTGAATGTCTGTCTCTGTTTTAAATGGAATTTGTATTCCATTGAATACATTTACATCTCCTGAATAAAACCCCTGAAATAGATCATTTTATTCAATTTCAATGAACGATAGCAAGTTTCCTTTAGATGATTTGGCCAGCTAAAGTGATGTAAAAACTTAAAGGTGTTATTTTAGTCTACCATTAATTCACAAACGTTTGCCTTATCAATTGAACTTCCATGTCTCTGTCATGAAGCATTGTGCTACTAAAGGTTGAAGAGGGAGAAAAGACTAGTACATATATAATACATACCCGGAATATTTTTCTTTGGTCCGTTCCAATATAAAACAGCACATGGCGTCCATTGTTAAAAACAGTACCAGTGAATGATGTTATTTTAGACAGATCAGGCAGAAGTATCCTCTTTGAAGGTCTCAATGGTTTATTTAAAGGACCTAACACAATATTTGGCTAAAATAAAGTTTGAAACAATTTACTCAGGCACAGATTAACAATTTTAGGTGAAAGGAGGATATGATTGAAATGTCTGTGTAGCTGGGAAATTTACTCGTTTGGTTATAATGCTGGGTATTATCTATGATTTAACAAAAGGAAGTGATTGTTTCACATTTCTAAATCATCTGATACCATCTTTTATTTAGTTCAAGTGTCCCACTAATAAAGACCCCGTGACGCACTCGAATTATTGAAATAAAATTGAACCTTATTTTAGTCCATCTCTCTCTTTTTCTCTCTTCATTTAGTTCATATGGCTAATCCTTGTCTAATCAACGGGGTAATTGGCCATATATTTTGATATATATACTACAAAAAAAACCCAGATAAAAGTGTTTACTTCAAAGCTTACCTGATTTATAGTAGTGTTATTAATGATATCAAAATGTTCTATAAGGTCACTAATTTTGTAGAAACAAATATTATTATCAAATATAGCAGCGAGGTGTGTATCATGTGAGCTTCCTTCCTCTCTCAAAATCGTTGCATACTTTAATAAACTGGCGCTGTTATCGCATTGAATCACCGTGTCAGTAAAGACATGATCATTGTTACGTTTAGTAATTCTTGCCACCTTAGCTGTCATTTTGTTTGAGGTATTGTCGAATCTCTGATAGGTCACAATAAAAGCAGATTCATGTGAACTAAACCCAGTTTTTGGAATGTAGTTTTCTAAATAATCATTTTTATCGACAACGGTTTTAAATTCGAAATGCCTCTCAACAAAGTTTCCACCGAGTATTGCGAATGTATCGATATGACGAACAGTTATTAAACTATAATTCGAGACTTCGCTCTTTGGTACAGATAATGCGACTATCAAAACCGATTCATTTGCTATTTTACTAACAAAGCCCACAGTGGATGAAGACTTATCTTGTGGGACAACCGAGACTTTAGACGTTTTCTTCATGGCGTTAAAATTTGGTAAGGCAACCTTTTTACAAATACCATCATCACCTGTTCCACAGAATATCAACGAATCATCATGTTTCACGAGAATATGGTTCATGTTATTACTATCTAAACTTGCGTTAATTTCATATTTCTTACAAAAAGTATCATTCAATATATAGACGAGGTTTGATCCGGTAAGGTAATAGTTGTTATTTGTTGAATCGAAAACAATATTGGTTGGGTGTTGAGCCATGAAAACATTATCTGAACAGCGATTGCCATTAACCATATTCTGAACCAACATAACCAGGGCACTTATTCCAAGGTACACTCGCCAAATCTGACCAGCCATGACTACTCTTTACCTGTTGGTAAATGTATAAATATAAGTAAGCAAATATCAAGCATACACAGTGAAATTAAATCTAAACAATTAATACAACAATTAATACAAATACTATGAATGAAGTAGATAGGATAAATCTGTAACATTTCAAAGGAAATGACTCATTGATTTCAGAGCTATCTACGCCCAGCGTGTTTTCAACTTACCATAAAGTAGGTCTACGTGTTTGTTAATCACCTATTATTTGATTCAAGTTACTCATTTTTACAGCTTTTATATGAAAAAGACTAATCGTGTATCATTTAAGTAAAAATATATCAAATTTATTTGCACTGCCATGCATACACTTGCTTTCCTAAATGCGTAATACGGCAATATTTTAATCATACTTGACACAATACCGGTTTTTGATTCTCATTCGAACAAATAATAAAGCCCTAAAACCAGCAAAATTTTTTATACCCACATGAGCTTAATTATAAAATAACAACAGTCTTAAAATTAAAAGAGTTACATATATTTGACTTTCAGAAAAATGTCAACGATCTACCCCGCGAAGCTCAGAGCGGTTTTAATAACTTCATCATCTGCAATAAACATTTTGTAAACAAAGGACAGTGAAGAAAATACGCTTTTCCCCCCGGAAAACAGATACAAACTTACCCTTTATTATTATTAGGATATAGTTTCTCGTTCCCATAACAAGCTGATATTTGAAGAAATTTACTTCCACAGAATCCTATAAAGGCGTGCGGCAAGGGGCGTGATTGTTTCACTCATGTTTTACACACATAATCAATGGATATAATAAATAGTCGGAGTGATGTTCAATACACTTATCCTGAACTTAATTCAATTGTATTACGACACACTGCGCAACAATACTACACTACGAGTCATTTGAGAGCAAGGAAAGTAATAAATATATAATGAATTATTACATTAAACATCCTGGTTTCAAGACACGTCACTGAAGATGAGATTTGAATGCCAAAAGTAACTTTCGTAGTACATGTATATCTCAAATCTTATTAGCGTGCTTTTTTTCACTTCGGCCGAGAAAACGGAAGTCGGTGATGACCAACAATTTAAAAGTTACAAACCTAATGTTACTTACGGACGCTAAGATTGTTTTAACAATATGCAATTATGCAGAACGGTATTTTCAAGGGAGCAACATGAGCACGCCATTTAAATTCATTTTTAAATTTCCTCAAAAGGGCTTTCAACTTCTGGAACTAATAAGTCCATTTGTATAGGACTAATTACACATACAGTCGTGCTACAAAACAAACAATCACTTTTCCTTCTTTTTTTTAAATAAGTAAGTTTTCAATCTGGATTTAAAGGAGTCTAAGGATGGACTGGATCGAAGATTTTCAGGTAGCGAGTTCCACAAATTGGCAGCAACAACATTAAATGAGCAAGCCCCAAAGTAGTCCAGTTTATATTTTGAGACAACAAGGTCCCATCTAATAACTTACTGTATCATTTAATGGGCTGTGATATTATGCATTAAATCCAATAAATGTTAAGTATACCTTTTCATATGATACATTAGTTTTATTTTAATTACATATAAAGAGAGATTGTTGTTTCTTTGTTTATGTGTTGTGCGTTTCTGGTCAGCTGTTTTTATGTGTGTTGTGGTTATCCTGCATTTTATGGCACTGAATTATACACTATTTTGCGATAGTTTTTAATATTTATTCATGTCTGAAAGTTTCAAGTGAAAATACCGAGCAGTTTAGACTATGTGCCATTAACATTCATTTTATACAATGCACACCTTCTTTAATATTATGTTATCGGTTATCTTTCAATTCAGGAAGTATACTCTTCTTAGAAACACGTGAATTGAACACTAGAGTGTCCGTATTGACTCATTAATTCAAAAGCAGCCTAAATTCCCCCTAGCAAACCTGGAATTTTACACTTTGAATTCATTACTCTGAAACCATTTACAACTATAGCGAGTATATTCATTAGATTAAAGTCCCGTATAATTTAAACAAATTCAACACACACCCACACACACTATCCGGTTAGTTGCGGTGATGATTGGCTCAATCTAATAATAATAATAAATTAATAATAACAAAGTAGTCATTTATATAGCGCGATTTATACAGGATGCCTGCTCAAATGCGCTTATTCGTAAGCTCTCGTGAATGTTGGTTTGTACTCTTGTAGCAATTCTTGCAGATATTGAGGTGCTCTGCCACACGTTAATTAATTGTAATATTTTACGTAAATGATGAGTAATAATTGCTTGAATGGATGGAAGATTAAGCTTCCTTTAAGATGGTTCAACAAAATCATATAATGGATATTCGAAAAAAGTTTTGATTTCTTTTTTGGGGGGGGGGGGGGGGTGATGCGGGGAAGTAAGCATTTTAAGAGTTTTATTGATTTGTATTGTTAAAAAATTATCCAGAGATATACTATTTTATAAAATGCCTGCAATATGTAACTATTTATAAAACAGAACAGTATTTAATATACTATCAACAAAACTTATAATTTATACTTACCTCTGTAGGTAGACTTGATAATTCAGCCGAAGGTTCTTAATTCGGAAGAAACATTTAAAGCAACATATGTTGAAGTAATTCATATTGTCTAATTGGTTGTTCTGTTCAAAGTGTGCAGATGTAAGAGACATGGATGAAACTTGTGATTTCACCGTGAAAAATAGTAGTACAAGAGTATCGAATTAATTATTTCTTTATAACAAATTAAGTATTTTGTTATCACGAAGTAATTGTTTCCGTAAAACGAATTAATTATTTCCTTATGATGAATTAATTATTTTGTTATTATTTCGTTTTAACTTTATAAAGATAGAGACTTGGGTGTGTGAAGCATTTGGTCATTATCAATCATTCCCATGCGGTTTAAAGTTTATGTGGATGCTTAAAAAGATGTGTCTTCCAACGTGACTCTAGATATCTATTCCATTCGTTGATGCCTTAGGATAGAGAATTTCAGAGAAAAGGTGCTACAATTTAATAAGATCGTTTCGTCTGTTTGACAGCAGGAATAACTAATAACGACTTGCCCTGTGATCTTAAGGTCCAACTGGATTCATAAGATTTCAGTTGATATTGAATACGCTGTGGTGCTTGATTATTGATTACTTTAATAGTCAGGATTTCTGGACAGCCACTGGGGGGGGGGGGCTCTTGATGGTTGTTTAGTGTGATCCCCTTTCCTGAGGCATAATGAACATATTGAAGCTTCTGCAGCTGCCACTGTCGTAGACCATAAAATAAAACAAACCTTTATGGTAATTCAGTCCACAATGCATAAACTGGGAGATTTAGCTTATCACATGTTAGGTAGTCCTTTATACAAGCTAGAGTGTAAATCTAGTGAAAAGCTGAAGAACAGATAGTTTTGATGGGAGTCTCATAAGTAGCGTGTAATAGATGATAGCGTCAACGTTCTTTGCTTTGTTTGTCGGTTGAATTAACTCCCTGGCAATCGCCCTAGTGTGAATATCATCTAAAGAGCTTTCAACACCCTGAACAATTGCTGCTTCCGATCAATGATCAAAGCTGTTATGAAAAAGACAGGCCCCGGGAGTCATCCTTGAGGCACTTCACAGAGCAATAAAACAAAGACTGGAGAAGTGCCTTTAAAGCCCACGGCTTATTTTCTGTTGGTTAAGTAAGATTGGAACAAACTGAATATATTGTTGCGAATACCAATTTCAATCAATAGTGCACTACTGACAAGAGAAAGCAACTCCGAAACCCATGAACTTTCTCGGCGAAAACAGGGATCGTACACAGAGTTTCCGGGTTAACTAGTCCACGTCTAACCACTGTGCCATCGTTGCTCGAATCTAGTTCATAACTATTTTTTTTTTGGAGGGGGGGAGGGGGGTCATTATAAATATCATACTTTCAAATAAAAGAATTTCGGTGAACAACAGATGTTTTAATTATCTTTAAAATCGTTCATAAATCGGGCTATAAAAATTTCAATTCTAATTTGACATTGTAAAAGGCAAATCGTATTGTTTCTATAAGTGTTTTTATCAATTTTTTGTGGAATTTAGTCAGTGTGTGCAGCCTAAACTGTACATGGTGCGAACATTCTGCCAAAGTAGATGTAGTTGGCCTCCGTGCCTCTATCTATTAAAAATAAATTGGGTTATTTTTGATGAAGTGTCTCCGTTATTTCTCAATGGATCTTCACTATTTGAGGTATCAAGTGGATTTAATAGGAATAATAACCACGCCAATGCCTTCAATATACTAGGTTAAACAATTTTGTGACATCTTCCGGAACTTCCGGAAATTACCGAGGCCTACCGATTTTTCCTAAACACGAATAATTATCTCCATTTTAAATAGACAAAAAATGACATATGGTGGTGTAAGCCACAGATATTATCTTTCATTTTCAAAAACCTTGTTTCATAATATTTTCAATCGTTGGCCGCTATATTGGATTTTACAAAAAAACATTCAAATCGATGTTCAACAGCCATTTTAATTCCGATTTTCGATAACAATATTTAGGGAGCCGATTTTTAATATCTCAATTTTGTTTACTTCCGGCTTCACTTTGAGGTTTGTACGACGTTTCACCATCTAGAAGGTGACCTAATCTTTATATGTATGATGATCCCGATGTCTACTAACAATTAATATCAAAAAAAGTTCGGTCATGAAGTTTAACTTCCAGTTTTATCAAGATTTCAAAATGACAGGGTTTTCCACTTTATTAGATAGGGATGTTACTATACTCAATAATTTGAATGTTGATGTGACTTGAATGTTGATGTGACAAGGCGTGACGTGACGTGACATACCGAAACATTTCAGTACTCCTTGGGAATTCTAGTTTTTATTGTAACGTATTGACATTTTCAATTTAAAAGGATATAAATCCGAACTATCTTTATTCATTTCATAACATTTCCAAGTTAATGTATATTTATCAGGATAAAGGTAAGAACACGGTTATATTGATAAAATTATTATTGTTTACTATTGATAATAAACGACGTTTCGTTTACGATTCTCTATACATTGTATATTATGTGAAAAGTTGACAATAGTTGTTAGTTTATTATTACACCTTCAATCGCCCAGTCGAAGCAGAACAGTAGGACGTTAAACTCCATTTCATATCATTAGTTTATTATTGTTTCACATTATATAGTCTTTGGTTTCGTTATGTTTTGTTACAAAGAAATATGCTAAGATAAGACGTTTTCCCTCATACTGCGAAACGACTCGTGATCTTAGCTTCCGTGTCATAAGAAATGTATCGATATTTGTACTTAATTAGATACAACACTGTATATAAGAATGCTAGTAATAGACCCAACCATGACAGATATTTAGATACGGCGAGTTGATAGACTTAGTCGGTTTATGCGTGACAAATTAATGTACAAAGGCATTGATCAGTCATCAAACTAAAACATTAGTTAATGATCATAAGTTGTTCACTTAATCTTAAAATTCGCGAAGCTTAACACGTTCCTGGATAATTGCGAAAATATGTTAAGTGATATGGATTAACGAATCCTATAATATTGTAAATTTCAGAACTTCTAGTTTCTTTGTAGAGTATTTTATTTTGTAACTTGTGAAATCAAAATGAGATTTGTTTGTTCTCCTGTTGTGATATGTTTTATATTTTTTAGCGGCTTTTTCCTCAAAAGTGTTTTGGCTGATTATGTTAACAAACGATGGAAAAAGATACCGCTTTCCGACGTTGTGTTGGTCGTCCCAACAGTTAGTACATTTATGCGATCTGTGTCACAATGTGCTGCAACGTGCTTTGGATCGACACCAATTTGCAAAACATTTGCCTTCAATAACATTACCAAAGGATGTTTACTATTTACCAAACGGGTATTTGCAATGGGAACAATACTATCAAGTGATACAGGCCTGCAATATTATTGGACATACGAAGGTAGGTTGCAAAATATCCAGAAAATATTCCTAAAGGATTCTTTTAACAGTGAAAATTATATCCATGCGGCACCATGTTTAGAATTGTTTTAATAGGTTAATAGGCGGGAAGAAAAAAATAAATAAATGAATATTTTTATGAAGTCCATATTTTAATTTGAGTTTTAATAAATCTGGTAGAAATGGGATCTTGATATGTATTTGCCAGAACATTCAGATCAGAAAATCTTGTAGTATTGATGGTTCCACATCACTTTAGTGTACCTCTTAAACAGGGCTTACGAATAGTATAAAATACAACATTAACGGGGGATATCGAAATTATATCCAATTATATCTCTACTTGTAACAACCAGTTTTGCATAGTGTATCGGGTGCAACTCACCGAACGCCAGGATTGATAAATACTATAATAAGAACCTGCTGTGAAATATGCAAATTTATTACAGCATGAGATAGCTACTACATAGTGATAATAAATCAAATCTAGAACTCAGCTAGTAGGATAGTGTTGTTAAAGATACATAGTTAAGATTTTAATAAAGAATTGCTCATTCTTGCTACTAAAAAATAAATAGATGTCAAAAAATATTGAAAATTTCAGCCAAATTACTTTTTTTGAGCAAATTATCATTGTTTATTGTTTTAGTGGTAACTAGCTTACTGGTATATTCGCGAAATTTAAATACAATTTTTAAATGGCGAACCGTTCTAATCTAGTTAAAATCGCAAGTATTCGATGCCACCGGGAGTTGATTATGGTCTTGTTTTGTTAATAAATGTGTAGTTAATAGTTTAAATAAAATAAAACCAAGTACGAACAATCCAAACCATCAATCAATATTCGAAGTCCTAAAAATTGTTGAGGCAAAATAGTGTAATCAGCAAATGGACTGTTCACCGTGTACAAAATACACAACAAACAGTGGTAACAGGTGTCCGGAAGAGTAAGCTTACCCTGCCTGGCGCCACACCCGCCATAGCTGCCATAGAAATATATTTCTATGATAGCTGCATCCGAACTATTAGACGAAATCTCAGTAAAGTAGCATGATTGGCCAATGGACTATAGTATGTAAAATGAACATGATGAACAGTGTTAACGATGTAGTAGACGGACATAATTAGGGAGATAATATACGAATCAATTAAATATATCTTGAATAATAGCCGAGAGAGACATGTTATATTTACCAATCAAGTCAATATGACGGCCATAAAACTTTTTAAAGGTTGTAATGGGTTTAGTGCGCAAGTATCCTAGTAGTTGAAGCTAGATGACAAATGCCTCGATCTACTTAAAAAATCAGAATAAAAGGAACAAGCTCCCGCGTAACGAATTAGCTGAGATACAACACTCCATAAACTGGTGATATTGGAATGTTACTACTAATAAATGGAAAGTTAACGATCGGAAAGTCAAAGTCATCACGTTTATCGTACAATTTAATACTAAGTTTATGGCAATTGTCGAAATCGAGACGCAGATCCAAGTAGGAAGCGTGATTGTCACTGTCATTAGTGTTTTTAATTTCGAGCTCATCAGGATATATGAATTCTACGTAATCACTAAATTTTGGATTATTCAGTGATAGAACATCATCAATATATCGATAAGTGAAATTAAAAATGTCTGACTAATCGTTTATTAGTTTTTACGAGTGCCTGTATGTAATCGGCTTCGTATGAACAGAGAAATAAATCAGCAAGCAAAGCAATCTGTTTCACAGAGAATTATCTCTGTCACAGATGACTGTCCACAACACGTGCATTGGCTTCACGTGGCCTCAGTCATTGGCTCAACGGCTCGTGCATTGTTTACATAACACCTAACTGCTTCCGGCAAAAGTATGCATTTTACTCATTTTAATACCCATTTACACTAAATAGGAAATATTTTTTAACTACAAATACTTCAAACGTCTTTATTTATTTTTCTTATATCCCCAAAAAATGTTTGAGAATTTAATTTGTCGGAGTAAAAACGTTAATATGCCGAACTCATTACGTCTTGTCGATGTCATGCTTATCCGTGATTGTAGCGGCCAAGCGAATATTCACTGCGGGATCAGATTGCAAGCAAAGGTGCACAATTGTTGCCCATGGGGATACCTACCACTTGCTAATATATTTCCCCTCCATTAAAAAATCCAACATCTGAATTATCTTGTTGGCGGTGAATTTATTTTTGGAGTCACTATGGTTCTTGACAAAATATGTGGAATTGTAATTAACAACTAGATATAAATAATGTCTTTCAACCGAGCTTTTAATTTACTATGGGGAATTTTCGTGTACAAAGTAGAAAAGTCAAACGTTTGTATAGATGAAACTAAAGCAAGTGATCTAGTTAGTAAACCATCAAGTAATTCTTTGGAATTTTTTAATATCCACTACGAGAGTATATTGTCACAGTATTTTGGAATACCTTTTTAACTGCTGTTAGTATAGATGTCAATACTTTTGAAATTGGTTTTGTGGAACAACGGGATGAACCTGCTATAAAACGTTGTAGGGATTTTTATGTAGTTTAGGTATCCAATATAACAAGGGCAGATCTGTATAGGTATCTCTACATGGAGTACAAAATGAAGTTAGTACAGATCTGTGATTGGATATAATTTCATCCTTACTAAGTGTAGTACGTTTATGCGTTGCACTGTCGATTGATTTCCCAAAACCAAGTTCTTTGCACAGACAGTCATAATAGTATCTATCGTTTACATATAGGGGGGTTGGGATGGCCTAGTGGTCTAGAGTGCCGCGCTTCGACCTCTAGCTGGCCTGTCACCTCTGGCTTGCGGCTGTGGTTCCGATCCCTGGTGTGAGCGTATGTGGCATGGAGATAGGGGCGCCTTCTCAACCTCGTGGGTTTCCTCTGGGTACTGCGGTTTCCTCCCACTGCTAAAGACCCCTACGCGCAAGCGAATTATTGAAATAAAATTGAAGCCATATGTTAGTCCCAAAATGACCTGGTTTGTGTCTAGTGTACGTTAAACCCCATTTCTCTCTCTCTCGTTTACATATAAACACTATTGTATTGGACGCTTTGTCAGCTGGAACAATGACATACTTGTCATGTAAGGCGTTGAGATTTTCAACAATACTAACATCATTAAATATAGACTTAGGCCTTGTGTCAACTAACAACCGTTGCATGTAAGTTTTAGCAAACGACTGATAGACTTAGTCCAATCTGAGAGGGTATCGATGATAACATCTTCCCTCTTGGCCCATGATCTAGTGTAGTCCTCTACGGCATCCATAATGAGTTTGAAATTCTGATCCCATGAAAATGGTTGCGGTTCCCGGTATTTGGGTCCTTTAGACAAAATCTCACGTAACTTATTATTCTGGACTATGTTCAAATCACATGTCCAGCTGGCTGGTAAAGGAAGTTTTTTAGTCATGTAAGTCTTTTGCATTGATGGTCAGATAATGCGTTTCTGTAATTTAAAAATATCTTGGATGCAATGGGTTTAGTAAAAAAAAACATTTCAGGCCTAAAGAAAGGCCTGCAATAGGTGGACTTACCTCTTGCACAATGTATGTTTTAACAAGGCCAGAATTAATATTGTTTTAATTGTAGATAATTGTCCATCCAGTTATAACTACGATGCTATAGCACGAACGTGCATAAAGGTTAAATATTACAGTGCAAAGCCGTGGACATCCAATCAAGGTATATGTAAACAAGATGGTGGCTATCTGTATATTATGGATACCGTTCTAAAACAAAGTTACATAAAAACTGTAATACAAGCTCAAGGTGGGTGTTTTCTTTCTAAATTCAAAATCAAATTTCACCAATTAATTCTGCTTATCTTAAAACGTACGTTAAATGTATGTACACGCAAGATTTTGTTTTGTTTAAGATACTGTCACTGACGATAGGGTGCCCTACTCGGGGGAAAAGGGCTTTAATGTGAGATGATATATAACCCCAAATGAAAAGATTTAAAGAGATTATCGGAAAGTTTCAGGCGATCGGTTCAGAATTTTAATTTGAAAATTACAGACAAGTGTTTACAAATATATTAAAGATACGAAACGTTTTATTCCGTAAAATACAACCTTGGGATGAGGAATTTATTTATCTATTTTTATTTTATTTCATTTTATTTTTTCAATTCATTTATTTATTTCTTTATTTATCTGCGTTGTTGTACCATAACGGAAATAATGTTATTAGTTTTGTCTGTATCCTCTATAATTCGACACTATACATAATTATTATACACCCAAACCAGAAGGGAGCTAATCTATATAAGCGCACTTGGCTTGTTTTTATATCCTATAAGTTATGCTTTTTACATTGTATAATATTCTCGAAATAAATACTGTTTTTAACTTATAGGATATAAAAACAAGCCAAGTGCGCTTATCTAAAAATCAAATGTATGTACATGCATTGTGGAAGGGACCGTTACTTCATGACGATAGGGTGCCTTACTTGGCAAAAATAGGCTCTAATATGATTTTTATACGCCCACATTTTCATGTGGACGTATTATGCCGTCGCCCCTGTCCGTCCGTCCGTCCACAATTGTTTGTGGATTCTCTACAGGTCACAATTCTTATCCGATTTTGACGAAACTTGAAGTATAGGTTTATCCCCATAAGATCTCGGCTGCTTTCGATATTGGCATTTGGCATGTATCGGATCGATACTTCATGAGTTATTACCCCTGATTGTACGAAAAATCAAGTCTTTAGCTTGTGGACTATGGAAGACCAAACAGCTCTTTATTCAGTGTTCTTAGTTCTTAGTTCTAAATTCTTACCAATGTTTTTGGAGAAATGTTTTGCAAGATTTGTATTTTAAGATTTGTATTTTGAAATTTGTTGTTCGATGTTTGTTTTTTGTTGTATTTTTTTCTGATGAAATGTAAATATAGACTAATTTTTTGATTTTCTAAAAAAAAATAAATATCTTATATTAAAATACATTTTACAAATCTGAAATGACAAATGTCTGAACTGTGAAACAAATATTGATTTTAAGATACAAATGTTAATTTTAAGTGTACAAATGTAGAAATACGACAACAAATGAAGAAGTAAGAATTAAGGACTATGAATTTAGAACTAAGAACTAAGAACATTGAATAAAGAGCTGTTTGGTCTTCCATAGTGGACCCTATAGAGGTACAATTTTGAACCGATTTTGATGAAACTTGACATGCATGTTTATAACCCAAACATTAAATGCATATTTATAATCCAAAGATCTTGGTTCCTCTCGATATTTGCGCCCATCGGATCGTCACTTTCTGAATTATGGCCTCTGATTGTCCGAAAAATCGCCCTTTTTAGCTTGTGGTCCCTCTGGAGGTCACAATTATTTAAAAAACCGTTTGATAATATCACCTTTACACCGTAATGAAGGTTGAGTTCGAATTTCGTGAAAATCCGACTAAAATTGACAGATAAAATTTTTATAACCCAAACATTAAATGCATATTTATAATCCAAAGATCTTGGTTCCTCTTGATATTTGCGCCCATCGGATCGTCACTTTCTGAATTATGGCCTCTGATTGTCCGAAAAATCGCCCTTTTTAGCTTGTGGTCCCTCTGGAGGTCACAATTATTATCCGATTTAAAAAACCGTTTGATAATATCACCTTTACACCGTAATGAAGGTTGAGTTCGAATTTCGTGAAAATCCGACTAAAATTGACAGATAAAATGACCGCCGCTTGTACGCGAATACTTTAAAAATATGGTATATCAAGGTTGTAGACCCTGTGGAGGTCACAATTTTAAGCCGATGTTGATGAAACTTTAAATGCATATTTATAATCCAAAGATCTTGTTTTCTTTCGATATTTGTGCATATCGGATTGTGACTTCCTGAATTATGGCCCCTGATTGTACGACAAATCGCCTTTATTAGATTGTGGTCCCTCTGGAAGTCAAAATATTTACCTGATTTAAAAAAAACCGTTTGATTATATCACCGTAACAATGTAATGAATGGTCAGTTCGAATATCGTGAAAATCGGACAAAAACTAACAGACAAAATGGCCACCGCTTGTACGCGAATACTTTAAAAATATGGTATGTATATCAAGGTTGTAGACCCTGTGGAGGTCACAATTTTATTCTGATGTTGATGAAACTTTAAATGCATGTTTATAATGCAAAGATCTTGGTTGCTTTCGATAAATGTGCATATCTGATTGTAACTTCCTGAATTATAGCCCTGATTGTACGAAAAATCGCCTTTATTAGATTGTGGTCCCTCTGGAAGTCAAAATTATTACCCGATTTAAAAAAACCGTTGGATTATATCACCGTTACATCGTAATGAAGGTTGAGATTGAATTCGGTGAAAGTCGAACCGAAATTGACAGACAAAATGGCCCTTGATCACTTCAAAAAATCTTGTGGACGCTCTAGTGGCCAAAGTTAATATCCGATTCACTTTTAATTTATACACAGTGTTGAAGGTCATGAGAAAAAGAAGCCTATTGCTTTTCAGCGATTTTAGATGATTACTGCCATGGCCCTTGATCACTTCAAAAAATGTTGTGGACGCTCTAGTTGCCAAAGTTAATATCCGATTCACTTTAAATTTATGCACAGTGTTTAAGGTCATGAGAAAAAGAACCCTATTGATTTTCAGCGATTTCCGATAGTTACTACCAGAGTTATATGGGCCTTGATCACTTCAAAAACTCTTGTGGGTGCTCTAGATGCCAAAGTTAATATCCGATTGACTTTAAATTTATACACAGTGTTTAAGGTCATGAGAAGAAGAAAGCCTATTGGATTTTTTTTTTTAGCTATTTCCGATAATTACTTGATCACTTCAAAAATTTTATGGACGTTCTAAAGCCAAAGTTAATATCAGACTGACTTTAAATTTATACACAGCGTTAAAGGTCATGAGATGAAGACGCCTATGGATTTTCAGCGATTTCCGATAGTTACTGCCAGAGTTATGGCCCTTGATGACGTTGAAAAATCTTGTGGACAGAGTTTAAGGTCTTGAGACAAACAAGCATATTTTATTTTTTCACATTTATTCGTTTCTTCTAACTGCAGGTCTATGACGTCATTTAAATTTTCAGGAAAATATAAAAGTTTCCATGACTTTATCCACGTTAAAATGTACTAAAATCAAAATACAACAACTTCAGTCAAAACATTTGCACCAATAGTCTAAGAAACTTTTTATCCAAATAACAGTATGCTTTTTTGTTGTTTATCGCTTTCCCCGAATCACTTGAAAGTGGGATTTTACCGCTGGAATAAAATAAATGTGTTTGTAACGAATATAATAGTTGATTGTTACTAGGGTTTTCAAAATGATTACTTAGCACTTAAAACAAATTTTAATGATGATGAATTTTCTTATTCTGATGTCTAAATAATATCATTTAATACGTCTCACAATGTACTCTATTAGGATTTATACCTTCCGGTACCGGATGTTCGCCAGATCCCACTATATTATTAACCCACATTGAGCCAGATGAATATTTTATACCAATTGCTTGAACGCTATTTGTTTCATATTGTTTTAAAAATACCAACCTGAAAAAAAAAGAAATTGTACATGGGAAATTTGTCATTGTTTCAAGTAATCATTCTTCAATGTTTTTATGCAAGGTACGACAATGACAAGGCTGATGAGTTCTGGTAAAGAGGTAAAGATGTTGATTTGCCTTGCTATTTTGGATTTAAAGTTGCAAAAAAATATCGCTTATAACGAAGATGAGTAATCATAGTGGTCCCATAAGCCCTAATCTTAAATACATACGTTAATCTCCAGATTATAGGATTTACATTTTAATCTAGTTAACCATCTATAACATAGGTCGCACACGTTATAATGCTTGGATAGAAGCAAACTTTGAACATTAGGTTAATTACTCCCCAAAATCATAAATGCTTTCAAGAAATTGTATGGCATTCATCGAGACATATTGATCTGATTTTATAGTAATGATAGGTGATTACTCTTTCGATATTCCTATTCATTATCCCGGTTGGTGTAAAAAAAATTGGAAAGTTACAACTCATTCATTGCATTTAAGTTATATTCCCTATTATTATAAATAACTTGATTTTTATACGCCCTCGATTTGATGTGCCCCTGTCTGTCCGCCCGTCCATAATTTGTTTGTGGACACTCTACAGGTGACAATTTTGCCGTAACTTGAAATATAGGTTTATCTCAAAATATCTCGGGTTCTTTCCATATTGGCATGTATCGGACCGTAACTTCATGGCTGATCGCACGAAAAATCGCGATTTTGCATGTGAACACTCTAAAAGTCACATTTTTTTTTTATCCGATTTTGATAAAACTTGCGATATATGTTTTCGTTTCCTTGCGATATAGACGCTTATCGGACTGTAACTACACGGATTACGAAAGCCTTATAATATGGCCCTTGGTGTTAAGAAAAATTGCGTTTTTGGCTTGTGGACCATCCAGCATATTCCTGAAGCAATGGCCCGAGAAATCTCTCTCTGACCATTGCTGGATTGACTTCTGATTCTTGAACTTTTGCGGGAGTGCGTCTATTCTCCCCGTTCAATGAAAGCTATCACTTAAGTACAGCAACATGACAGTCCTTCGTTTAATCTAAGTCTTCCCTAAAACTTTGGACAGTGATTTAAGGTATTAAAAAAGGTATAAGTATGTTCGTTTCCAAAGAGTATTGTTTACATTTCATTCGACTTGATAGCCTCGTTTGTCACACAATTAGTTTTACTGCAGTATTCTCCTATGCACGGGTTAATTAGGCATAATAAAAGCGTGAGCCATGACGTAACGTTATGTAAACATATTTGGTCCAATACTGGCACTCGTTTTAAATGTAAAGCGTTTGTATGGTAGGTAGTGATAGGTTGGTAGTCGGACTACTGACTAATCAAAATTTAACACAACAATATCCACTCAGAAGAGCAGTGTGTAGTGAGATTACCTATAATCAAACGAAACGCTGCGCGGAGTATGACCATCCAGAGGTCCCAATTTTTATACAATTTAAAAAATACCATTTAAGACTCGTTTAGAAATAAACACAGTGATATGTATGGGCAGGAGTTATCAGCTAGGTAAGATCTTAATACCAGAAGGTCAAACAATTCACTTATAGATTCATAATAGGTAAACCATTCTTTGCGCGAGTAAAAGCTTTTCAATGTCGTCAAATTTGTACAGCCTCTCGTGACAAATATAACAAAAAATATTCTAATAATTTTGTTTCTGAATGGGATAAGCATTTTTATACTATTATATTGTATATTTTGTATAGTTATTGTAGTGGGATTACTGGTAGGATTGTTTATAAGTTAGTAACGGATTCTAAAGATTTTGGAACTTAAAAACTCAAAAATATATAAACCCAAGATACAGTCAGTTCTTTAGTTACGTTTACTAACTATAAACTTATTAGAAACCTGACAAGCTGTTACTTATTTCCACCGGCTTGTCCGTCAACAATATGCCTGTTAACGCGATGGAGGCTACATATTTTGAAATATATTTTTCAAATTTTATGTGAAGCATTTGGGTCTTCAGAGGAAGAATCATGCAGACTTCCGGGAATCTTCTGCACCGGAGTTGCCCTTTTCCGAAAAACGTATTAAAGTGATATATAGAGGCTATAGATTTTAAATTTGGTGTGATATTTTGTGGCCATGGGAGGGAAAAATTATATCGATTTTCGGTTTCGAAGTTACTTCCCATCCCTGAAGATCTTTATAATGCTTTAGCGGCTACGGTTTAACGGATATTTTTATTACTTTGGTATGAAGCAGTTATGCGCCGACAAACTCTATTGTTGTTCAGAGTTAGGCGACCTACTGTTGATATTTCATTTTCAACGACCTCCCGTATCCCCCACCCCTTAGCACATTTTCCGAAAACGTTGTGTAAACGACAGAGGTTGTAGTGTTTAATAGATTTTAAAGCTTATCTACACCCAAGTTTTCCTTTCGGATAAGCTGCTGTCTGTTTGACTATCTTTTATCGAGATATATCGCTGCTGTGTAGCCCTATTTCCATGCTTTGCGTAGATATCTTTAAAGCTGTTTTCAATAACATACCACGCCTTACATGAAATCGAAAGTGCTTATTTCAACTGGTTGATAGAGCTAAAATGTGCCAGTATAATTCTTGGGTTCATAATCGAGGTTGTGATCTTCTTCCCTGTTCCTTGTTGACAGTTGTAAGATTTTCGATCGGAAACGGAAACCTTCCAATTGGATTAACACACGTCGCGCTTTGTAGTCATGTCAACACGATTTTAGAAGAGAGACATGTACAAATCTGTCCATAAAGAGAGCTGATTTGGGAGAAAATCAAAGAAAAACTAACCTACGGTATTGAACGTTTGGCTTCTAGATTTTACGATGCCATCTTGAAGGTATATTAAAGCTGTTTTTCGCTTTGATTTCTACAATTTGAGTATACATGGGCATCTTATAGACGAACGCGCGAGGCCAAAATTAGATCGCATCTCGTATTTCCATGTATATGATTGATTTTTTAGGTGGACAGTTAAAAGAATACGGTGCTGGTGGTGGCGATAGTTTGGTAGAAGGAAAACATTTATGGTTACATGGAGGCCCTGTTGATAATTCGATGTGGGCGCCACAACAACCCGACGATTATGGAGGCGAAGATTGTCTACTCATTACGCACAATGCAAATATTTTTAAAGTAAATGATATTAATTGTAGAAACTGGATAAGTTATATATGTGAAGTTCTAGTCCTGTAAAATACGAAATAACAAAATTCATAAAACGTATACATTGTGTACATCCTCTTCGACACCTCTCTTGGTGCCACATTATACACTATATTGTAAAGTGGTTAGTTTTAAGCAATATTAAATCCGGTAAACATCATTGGGCTACCTGAACTAAATATCTGAAAAATATGGTGGTACGTAATCAGACGCCAACATGCTATTACAAACATCAAATACTTGAATTGGCCGTTTAGAATAATTAAAGATCATTTCTGCAAAACTAACTCAGGTCATACATATAATTAATAGAGTTATTACTGTTCGATCAAAGTCCTGTACAATATGACTGTTTTGTTTTAAATGTCAATAAGTTTAAGTTTCAATTAATATTTTCAACAAACGTTCACCCGTGCCTCATCTGCTTTCACGTTTTCAATAGTTAAGCAAAAAAAAAAAACCATATTATTTTAATGTCCTACCAACCCAGCGTGTTTCGATTTGTTACTATTTGAAAGCTCGCGATCGAAACACTGAATGGATCGCCGTATGTCGCAGAGACAACAAGAATTTTTAAATTATTGAACACTACTACATTGTGTATTTACGTTATTTATAGATTATAACAAATATGAAATAAAAGAAATTGTACGCTTAGTAGTTAAAACATGCTTTTGCTTGATGATTATTTTTGTCACATCATAAGACACTTATGAAATGTGTCATCTACTTTCTGCACCGATTGGACTAATGAAGACGAGTATATGTCCTGCAGTGTGCCCCAACGACAATGGAAAACTGCACCGCAAAATCTATAGCAACTCTCTCGGGCATAACTGATAGCGAACCCGATATCTCTTAGTTAACGAGCCAGCGTACCAATCACTGAATCGCCATGCCCCCCCCCCCAATTTAAAGAGAGGGTTTAAGATCAATTAACTATCAATATTATTCATATCACCTAAGGAGGTGGGGGAGGATACATCGTTAATGTCTGAGACTCGTAAGGCTAAATGTTTGCATGTGTCAGATTGCAAACAAGTACAAGTACAATGGAGAGAGAGAGAGAGTTCAAGAGATCGTGAAAACGTCTACGAACAAACGAGGAATAACACCAGTGCGATCAGCGGAATCCAGTTCGCCCTTTTCTACTCAGAGGACAGGTTCGTCATCGTCGACCTATCGTTCGCTGTGTTGCGACTCGCATCCGCGTTCGGACTGCTTCTTCTCGTTCTGGAACCTGGCGAGAGGCGCACCTGTGTTCGGATTGTCTGCTTCAGTCGGCTCTAGGGTGACCGTAGCTCCGAGCCGAGAAACGATATGTATTGATAGATCCTAGTGAACTAGGCCCGAGCTTGAGTTAGTCGGAAGAATTGCTGGAGGAGAGCCTAAGTGATTCTGACGCAATTATGGAACGTGGGCATAGGGGCGAGGCAGTTTTGTCCGGTAAAGCGAACGATTAGAGGAGTCTGTGCCGAAATGGCGTGGAGCAACTATCAAACTTTGAACTGGCGAGAAAGGGTGACTACGGTTCGGTCAGTTAGGCTCGGCGAAATTTACGTCTATCAAGTTGGCCACTTTGGTAAGCAGAACTGGCGTTGTGGGATGAAACCCAATCCAAACCATTTTAATTCCTAAAGGATGTCGAGCGACCGCGGCTTGCCGTAGCGGCACTCTTCTCGATTCGTCCTGAAACATGGATAATGAGTCTAAGAGAGCGCGAGTCGTAGGGAAAAACACTCCCTTCCGGCGCAACGAAAGCGATGTGGTCCGATCCTCTCTCGGGCGAGGGCTATACGGCTTCGGTCATGTAGGCTTGGCGAAATTTTCGTTTGTCAAGTCTGACACTTCGGTAAGCAGAACTGGCGCTGTGGGATGAAACCCAATCAAAACCATTTTGATTCCTAAAGGATGTCTAAACTGTAAGTGCACGGGTTAGATGCATATGCATATACAACTGGTAGTAGTTTTTTCTTTGATGTACATAGCAGTTATATCTCATATCAAACTCTCATTTCATATCAACCGCTGATGACGTCACCCCAGGTTGATATATTCGGCTCATATCAACCGCTGATGACGTAGATGATCGAAATAATACAAAGAACACAGAAATAAAATTTTATTCTTTTGACAATGAAAAACACATTGTTATAGTACAGTTTGTAGCATTCAGGTCCGAAATAGACGGCGTACTTATCGGCATATTTAAATCGGTTATCCATACTCCATGTCTAAGATATCTTTTAGAATTTTCTTTCCGCCCATTATATTTCTCCACACACTCCAAGACTTGAAAGTATTTATCGCCCAGGAGTTCCTTTGTAAAGTATTTTTGGATACAGTCCACTGAAAACAGTCGGTCAAATCCTTCTCTGAACATACCTAAAACCTTCAATCACGGTTCATTGTCAGAATTGTCGGAAAAGATTGCCTTCTGATCCAAATTTTCTTCAGTCTTTGGAAAGATCCTCATCATATTTGCATTCACATCTATTCCATCGTCAATACGGTGACTAAAAATGGATTGATTATTCGTCTGACTTCGTTTTACTATCCATTTTGTTTTTGCTTTCAATTCAATTACTCCAAAATGGCGACGTAAAACAAAAACGTGCACGTGATAACGTTGGTAATTCTCGTTTTTTGCCTTTTTAGAAGAGTCCATTAAATTTAAGGGTGGGCAGCGTTGTGTATGTCAGATATAAACCTACTCTCCCTCGGATTGATATGATAGAGAACACTTGGACTTCGCCCGCGTGTTCTCTTATCATATCAACCTCGGGTAGGTTAATATCCTATACATATCACTTGCACTTCGAAGCTAAGGACACGAGAAGACAAGAAATCGAGGTTGTGACGAAGGCAAGGCGCGAAAACGCGAGAAGCCAGGAAGTACTTAAAGGCGAGAACGCAGAAGTTGAGGGCGAGGAGGGAAGAAGGTGAAGATTTTCAAACGCAAGAAAGCGAGATGCTCGCATGCTAGCCCTATTTCCTCGAGTTCACGGCACCCCGTACTGTCGCCCTCGAGATTTTAAAATGGCCACAATAGGCTTCCGT
The DNA here is from genome assembly GCA_963678685.1 of Patella ulyssiponensis. Classification (NCBI taxonomy): domain Eukaryota; kingdom Metazoa; phylum Mollusca; class Gastropoda; family Patellidae; genus Patella; species Patella ulyssiponensis. Next base: position 20,560,598 of record OY783232.1, read on the forward strand.
AGTTCCCAATGCCTTTCTCACACAGACACCAATGACAGACCCCGACTTGTTCGTATGGTCGTTGACCTTTTGCCACATAACAAGGTCACAAAAACTCACATAGATGGATTATCAGCCAAATTTTCCGAATTTGGAATTCATTACGGCGGTGGATATCCACGTACAAAACCTGGATTTACTTCCCTAAACACTGTGTCCGTTGAAAATAGAATAATTTAAGATTGATTACGAACAAATCATACAGGGAGAAAAAATGGAGTTTAAGTTTAACGCTCTTTCGACATTAACACTGACGGGGTCATTTCAGAACTAACATAATATGATGCATTTTGAAATAAATGCGCCATGTAAACCCGGGATCTAACCTACATAGATAACAAAAAATTTTCTACAGCACACAAATTTTCCCTTCACTCGGCCATCTTGTCACTTATATAGTCAAGCGAATTAAAAAGGGAAAACTACGAAAATAGTATTTCTTTTTCCGCAAACAATAAGAATGTTTTATTTTTATTTATTTTAAATATTATATTATAGTACAAAACTTTGCAAACAATAAAACAAATACATTTTGATTATAGTGAAAATATAAAAGTATTTGCGAACCTTGGTTCTAAAACAATGGTTTTATACAAATGGCATAACACAAAGCTAAATATTTGTTAAATGCTGTATTTGTTTGGCAACAATTAAAAAACAATAAAACTTATGCAAAGAATCGGAGTAAGTGATAATTATTCAATTGAATAAATTAACTTTTATGTGCGTTTTTACTATGAGTATTTCATTTTAATATATCGATTTTGATTACCTGGTTCTGAAACGTGAAATGAATGAAATTGATACCAGTCTTCGTACGAGAGTAGGATTCCGTTTGGTTAAAATCTGCTTTATTCAGGCCAATCCTTAAATGCAATTGGGTGAACTGCACAAATGTCACGTTATCACAGTACCTCCGCCAATCCACTCTTGCAATCTACTAAAACCATACCCGCAAAACCTTCAAAGTGGCCACCTTCCTCAGGGAAGTATTCTGTTTAACAACTTTTTAAAAAATATATTTGAATACAAGTTACTCAATTATAATCAATTCAGTGTTTTTCAACCTGAATTCAGTACAAAAAAACATATCAAAATGCATATTATATTATTTCATTCAAATTTCTTTCATAATTTAAGTCTTCAGAGATTACAGACAATTTTTGCAGATACCGATCATTTACTTTCACAGTCCTTTACAAAATATAAATAGCTCTTTTACCGCCCAATTTGATCACTATTTGTAATCTTTTATACGGCGTTAGCAGAAATTACATCTCATTAAATTTGCCTGAAACTCGTGTAAATACCTACGATATAATATACATATTATGTTCTTTATTGTTTTGTTGTTTATGCACTTACTTTTTTTATAGCATATCCATATTCGTTATTTTATTTAGGACATAGATCATATGGGTTACGCCTGTTCTCAACCCCTTTGAGTTTTTGAATTGAAAATAAGAATTTATCAAAGTGTTGGCACACATTTAAAGTCCTTACACCCCTAATAAAAGTAATATATATTATGTTTAATCTGCCTGAGCAGAATAAAGTATAATTGAACATTTAATAGCCTGAAAACTGAATGCAAGTGTGAAAATTATATTCTTTCGAAACCGTTGAATTTAGGGAGTGTCCCTTTCATAATAGTATACTATATACAAATATTATATAAGTATTTAAATTATATAAAGTACAAGTACTTTTATGTTTATGGAAGATAAATACATAACAAAATAAATATACGTCAAGTTAAAAAATCAACAACTTTTTTATATCAAATCATAAGCTTGGCGTCTGTCCACAATGCGCATAAAGTAAACAATGTCATTTTTGGTGGGTAATACCACTAGTTAATGTAATATAAGCCACGAAAAGCTTATGAATGAAATAGTATATAAATACAATGGAATATTTGGTAAAATAAAATGCTTCTCTAGCTATTTCGCATGGTTTCAAAAACGTTATCAAGTTTGGTGGACAACTGAAGTCGACTTGTTTCATTCATTTCATCTAGATCTGTTATTATCTAAAAATAAAAAAAACAAACTTCAAAATAGTAGAAAGTATTAGGGTATCAAGTGATAGAAAATGAAAATAAATGAAAGTGGGTTTAACATGACACTTTTCAGCGAAAACTGGGTTTATGAAAACAGCACAATAGAGAGAGAGAGAGAGAGAGAGAAATGGGGTTTAACGTCCACTCGACACAATTAGGTCATTTCGGGACTAACATATACCATTCAAAAAAAGTAGGGGATATTTGATTTTGGGGGCATAATACTAAAATATGCAAATGACTACGAAAAAAGTCACTATAGAACCTAACAGAAGAAGCATTTCCAGTTACATGTGACGCCCAAACGCACCAATAGCTACCGCATGGAATGCATGTGATGCTTGGGATCATCATGGGGGTCCAACCCAAGATTTGCACGACTCTGACTTTGAATGTTACAGTCATTGTGGCATTGAATTCCAGGGTGGAAACATCAGTTTAATTGTTTTAGTGACCAGAAAACAAATTTTGATATGCGTCGGCTTACCCCAAATGAAAGGTTACGTGCCCTTGGCATGCTACAGATCGGCACAACACAGGCGGTTGTGGCGCGGACGATGGATGTTTCTCAGTCTGTTATAAGCAGGCTATGGTCCAGATACCGTGATACACAATCTGTACAGGACAGACCACGCTCAGGTCGACCAAGGGCGACAACTCAAGCCCGGGATCGATTTATCCGTACCTTGGCCTTGAGAAATCGTGTCATCACAGCAAATCAGATCAGCGCTCGTCTTCAAACAGACACTGGTGTGAGAGTGAGTGGCCAGACGATTCGGAATCGACTGCATAGGGGTCACCTTCGCGCCCGACGTCCTCGCGTGATCCCTTGTTTGAGAGATCATCACATTCGGGCAAGACGTCGTTGGTGTAGGGATCGTCAACACTGGGATAATCGACGCTGGAGCAATGTGATGTTTTCAGATGAATCAAGGTTCACTGTTGATTTTTTGGGCAGACGTAGGAGGGTGTGGCGTCGTCGAAACGAGCGCTTCCAAGACGTTAACGTCATCAGACATGATCGATTTGGGTGTGGTTCTGTTATGGTGTGGGGAGGCATCACTGTTGCTGGAAGAACGGCTTTACATGTTGTTGCAGGGCGTGTTACAGGCCAGTACTACCGGGACAACATCTTGGCAGTCCATGTTGAAACGTTCGCACAACGTCAGGGCCGCCGTTTCATCTTCCAGGATGACAACGCAAGATGTCACAGGGCCAGGATCGTTACAGGTTACCTCCAACAACAGAACATCACCACATTACCTTGCCCAGCACTGAGTCCCGACCTCTTCCCCATCGAGCATGTCTGGGACATGCTTGGACAGAGGTTACGTCAACGTCAACAACGTCCTGCCAATGTCCAAGAACCTGCTGCTGCGTTGCAACAGGAATGGGACAATCTGGACCAAAATGACCTTAGACGTCTCATTAGGAGTATGCCACGTCGGATCAATGCTTGTTTGGTAAACAGAGGAGGATTTACCCGTTACTGACTTTGTTGTGATGCTGTGGTAACTTTGCTGTTTGACCCCGGGTATCATTTTACCCTTATAATGGTCAGTCTGTGCCTTACTTAGTCTAACGATCATTTGGAATAAATCGATGAATGTGAACTTCATTTCATTTTGTCATTTGTTTCTTCGTCAGTTTCATTAGGTGACTTTAATAACACTTAAAAATCAAATATCCCCTACTTTTTTTGAATAGTATATTATGGTTTTTAATTTTATTTCAATAATTCGCTTGCGCGTAGGGGTCTTTAGCAGTGGGAGGAAACCGGGGTGCCCGGAGGAAACCCACGAGGTTGAGAAGGCGCCCCTATCTCCATGCCACATACGCTCACACCAGGGCTCGAAACCACAACCGCACGCCAGAGGTGACCGGCCAGCTAGAGGTCGAAGCGCGGCACTCTAGACCTCTATATCTATATAACTGAATAGAATATACCTGTCCTATATGATTATCTATATAACTAAATAGATATAATATACCTGTCCTATGTAACTGTCTATAACTGAATAGATCTGGTATAATACACTCTGTCTGTTTAATGGTATGGAAGCTGCCTGTAAAATATAATAGAAACGGGAGATAAACAAAGTCTTCCTGAATTTATTAAGAAGTGAAATTAGCTTGATTTACCAACAACATTTATATACCAGATTTAAACTTACCACTGTAGGTAGACTTGATAATTCAGCCGAAAGTTCTTGGGAAGAAACTTGTGCACAAATTCTATTGGATTGAAAGAAACTTCGAACTGTGTCTCTATATTCAACACAGTCTTTAAAAAACATGAGTTTATAGGACGGCGAATTCTGAAATTTATAATAGATTGCCTTACATATATAGAGAGTAGATATATTTGTATAGATATCACTAATTCTAATCAAGAGAGAGTTATTAAGGACCTGATACCTTTGATAACATCTTTTTAACATTTTCGTTTAATAATAAGGTACTTCCAAAGATTTACGTAACGGCATTGATAGCTCATAACCCGCCGTAATTGTTTAGACACGCACTAGTCGTACTGTTTGGCAGCAAACTGATCCCGCAGTGAATATTCGCTTGGCCGCTACAATCACTGATAAGCATGACATCGACGAGACTTAATGAGTTCGGCATATTAACTTTTTTACTCCGAAAAATTAAATTCTCAAACATTTTTTTGAACTATAAGAAAAGTAAATAAAGACGTTTGAAGTATTTGTAGTTAAAAAATATTTCCTTTTTAGTTTAAATGGATATTAAAATGAGTAAAATGCATCATTTTGCCCGAAGCAGTTGGGTGTTATGTAAACAATGCACGAGCCGTTGAGCCAATGACTGACGCCACGTGAAGTCAATGCACGTGTTGTGGACAGACATCTGTGACAGAGATAATTCGTAAGTAATTCTCTGTGAAACAGATTGGTTTGGTAGCTCAAAAGACCAGCCGCAAAAAAACCTTGTCTCACGCACCAAATTACCAAAACATCCCACGAGAATAGGGGAGGGAGGTCGGACTATGTGGGATGGTAGTTAGTAAAACCAAGATTGCTATAATGATTGGGGGGTTGGGATGGCCTAGTGGTCTAGAGTGCCGCGCTTCGGCTTCTAGTTGGCCGGTCACCTCTGGCTTGCGGCTGTGGTTTTGATCCCTGGTGTGAGCGTATGTGGCATGGAGATGGGGCGCCTTCTCAACCTCGTGGGTTTCCTCTGGGCACTCCGGTTTCCTCCCACTGCTAAAGACCCCCACGCGCAAGCGAATTATTGAAATAAAATTAAACCATATGTTAGTCCCGAAATGACCTAGTTTGTGTCGAATGGACGTTAAACCCATCTCTCTCTCTCGCTCTCTCTCTCTCTCTCTCTCTCTCTCTCTCTCTCTCTCTCTCTAATAATTACCTGCCGTAATTGTTTAGACACGCACTGGTCGCACTGTTTGGTAGCTCAAAGACCAGCTGCAAGAAACCCCACAATCGTCATCATGTCCAGGTATTACCTTGTCCCACGCACCAAATCACCAAGACATCCCATGAGAATAGGGGAGGGTGGGGGCGAACTACGTGGGATGGTAGTTAGTAAAATAAAGATTGCTATTAAAATATATTACCTTGTCCAGATTCTGTGGAGGTGAAAAACTATCAATATAGGCCAACTGTATAACGTTCAGGTTAGGTTGAACATATTTTTGGCTTTCTTTATTTAAGTCAAATAAGAGTTCAGGTCGTAACAGTAGCTTTGCCCAAAATCTCATTGCATAACTGTAAAATTAATATTTGAAACTTTTTATCCACTTTCCTACATTACTAAAGGGCCGTTGTTGAATTTGATCAGTTATTGCAGCCTTTACAATGAAATGAATACCGTGCAAATTTAAATTCAACATAATTCCCCTTTCAAAGGTGAAAATCGACAATCCAATTAGTGTAAACTGCACTTCCGTCCTAATAAGATCTGCAAGTACTACGTTTGAAAGTGCTATATATTTGCCATTACCCACTTATAAAGTCTCCATGCCAAACTCAGTGTTTCACACGAATGTAAAAGGAAACTGTAAGGTTGGGTTATGTGAGATGTTAAGGGATGTATATATCTACAATAATTAATTAAGGTCGGTGAAGTCTACCTTTGTATTTTCCATGATTCTATAGTTGTGCTATCCTGATTTTCTTGTGAACCAGACTTTTCTAAGATATTGAACAAATGTCGTACAGGAATAGGTATATCATCTAGACTAAGGGTATGTTCTATTACGTCATCTATATAGTTCTTTAGGTTAACCTGTAAAGATCCCAAATAACCAATTCTCTAAATTTCAATCAAATCACGTCAAAACATAAGGTTACATGGTTATTATTAAACACCATAAAACGTGGGGATTAATGGCAACGTGCGAATAGTTTAACGAGTGCAACATAGCAGCTATTACTCAAGTTATGTAGATACTAAAAGGTTTGTGAAACAGAGGATGTAATGAAATGATAACGATGACTGTGGAGTTGACGTCTTTAATTTAACAATTGGGGAACAAACATTACATCTATAATTCTAACAGCCAAACTACAGCACATAGGAACATAACATATCTGACCATCGTCCTACTGCGGTCTCCGTAGCGGTCTTAGACCCGATATCATTTATAACGGACAAGGTTTTATCAACCATCTTATTAGTATTTAACAACCATTCTAATATATATTAGAAATAAAATTGTTTTACTAAAAGACAACTAGGTTTTTTATATTATTTTATCGTGTATATTAGTTCATTGTTGTAACTAACTACATGTAACTTAATTTATACGTATGTGATGCATCTGCCCACACCGTTCGTTTACATTTACATATTGATGATTATACTGATAGTGTAGGTTCTGGGTTTTCGAGACTGCTATACATGTACTGGTGGGTTGGGCGTCTTAGAAATGGACATTTTATTATCTTTATTCATACAACTAATAAATTCGAGCTCTTTGATACCAACTTTCAGTCTCCCCAAATTCCTCGCTCACAATCCTTGAAGCCCAAGAAATCTCTTTCTGGTCATTGCTAGACTGAATTCTAATACTTGAGCTTTTGGGGGAGTGTGTCTATCCCTCCCCTCCAATCAAATCTATCCCAAGTACAGCAAGAAAACAACACTTCGTTTAATCTTGTTATCTCCCCTAAAACTTTGGACAGCGATTTAAGGTATCAAAACGGTGAATATCATGTTCGTCTCCGAACAGCATTGTTTACATTGTATCCGTGTTGATAGCCTCGTTTGTCAAACAATTAAACTGATTTTTGTGCAGTATTCTGCTATGCATTAGATAATTGGGCATAATAAACAACATTCATGAACTCGTACATAGAGCTTTTAATCATAGAAGAGTATTATTCTGACAAAAATTATATTTAAAGCCCCAATAACACTCTTGTTGTAATTGAATAATATGTCCCAATCTTTATTCTGGCCAACGAATTGTATTATTTTACAATATTCAAATTAATTGATGATACAAATTTCATCTTAAAACACCTAATGTAAAGAATTGGAAAAATTCAACTACATGATTTGAAAAGGTTAACGTAAACCTTTTCAAATGTGACTTGGATTTTAAAATATTTTCGAACCCTCTGAACAAGTAAAATATGATGTAATGGATAATTTTTACAACAGGTAGGACAAATAAACATCTAGTACTTAGAATAAGACTATTATTTATTTTCTAGAGCTGCCAAGCCAGCAAGAGTGTTATTGTCCCTTTAAAATTTCACCACTTTACCTTCGTTTGTAACAATCTGTTAAAATTCAATTCCGGTAATGCTTTCTTTGTTTTCTGTTTATCCCCACTTCTAACCTACAAACGTTTCACACTTTTATTACTATGAATATATTACGAACAATTAGTTTTTGTAGATGCATGAATTATAATAAAATACTTTATAATTTGATTAACGTGCCATAAAAATTTGGGCCCTTTGTGTTTTTTCCCGATACGTAATAATACTATAAAGTTATTCGTCTTCAATTCTTTATAAAGGTGACTGCGGGAAGATAATATTCACATGCACATGAAAGAAAACAGGTCGGAGGAACAGGTGAAAAAAATATACGTGTAACTCAAAGCCCAGCTTAACCGGAGCGGGGCCCTGGGCCAGACTAGAATCGCGGGGCCCCTGACGCGACGAAAAGATTCACTTTTTAATGGCACACATGTGTAACACACCATTAGACGGTCTGTAATACAAGAAAAAAAAAATTACATGTCAGTTACGAATGGCATACAATGCACGGAAATGTTATAACAAGTGAAATCGCCGCTTGAAGCTTCGACCGATCATCATCAAAGGGATAGCCCAGTCTCAGCCTTCGCCGCTAGATCTATTACCGTGAAACTTTCATATATGGAATTTGAATTGTTTCTCTTTTTGCCATGAACCGCGGGGCCCTGGGCCTAAACTGGGCCCTGGTGTAACCATTTAACTATAACAACCCATGTCTCCAACCCTAGGTAGTGGATGGGTAACGAAAGAAACTGCACGATTTTATAATTATTTAAATGCCATGACTTATTTACCAGATGAAATGTGGGAAGTTCTAATAATTCTATTGATTCTGTATCTTTTGTGGATACCAATTTTTTCGACTCACTGAAACTACTAAAGTTCGCTGTAAGAAAAAAATGGATTTTACAAAACTCAAATAAAGAACAATCTGATTAAAATATAGATCTATACTTCGTTTCGTTTTTTATGCCTTCGATAGCCTCGACTACATAAAGATATGACCGGCTGTAGAGGAAGGTCGCACCAGGGGTCATACAAACGGATTTTGATCACATGGCGTCACACATTTGTTCAACCACAACAGACCGTTTCATTGGTTAATCCCTAACATCAACCAGAACGCTGGTTATAACAACTCTTCCAGATCCTAATGTATTAAAGACAAGTAAAACGAAAATTTTCAGCTATAAAGAAACGAAACGAAATAGGATCTGTGTTTTAATCAGATTGATAAAAGAATAAAAATTGTGTTTAATTTCCAACAAAAAGATCAAACATTAGCTTTGCACGAATAAATAGCTTATTAAATAACTCCTGTATTATGTAAGAACTGAATCTGCCTATTGCAGCTTTTATTTCTAGCACCATAATCAAATCAACTCTTCGGACTTTTATCAAGAGGATTAAACAATGCATGTCACATTTTTGTTCGACGTTAACGTCCTACTGTTCTGCCCTGACTGGTCTTATGAAGGCGGGCATAGCTATACAATGTGCTATAATGAGGGAAATTCCATCTGTGTCACTGACAAGGGGGAATCACGCCGGAAAATACAAATGAAATTTCTAGGCCAACACCGGGATTGAACACGAGAACTCTCGGTAGGCGATCCAACGAAAAGGTGGTTGAGACGCCGTGGGTCCTTTCTGTAAATGACATACCTGTTGGGATGAAGGGACTAAAACAAAATTACACCTCTATCATAGGATATTATATATTTCCAAAGAAAACTATAAAAAATACCGTAATGTTCATTAGCATCATCCGCGATTTCTTTTGAGAGAAGGCAAACTGTAGAACCATTTTCAACACCGTAATGTTTCATTGTATTCAATTTCCGGTAGCCATTACTCGCTATAATACTTGACACATCTTCATCATATAAAAGTTTACGGGTAGAACCTGATTGGTGCCATTCTGGAAAGAGTAAAATAAATATTTGATAAATGGGACATATATCATATATAACAGGGGAACTATTTGGAAACGACCCAGTAGGACCTAAACTGGAATGAGCATTAATATACTCGCAAGATACCGTCCATCAGTATAATAGTCTAATCCTGTATCATCGCACAACTCAATTCTTTTTATAAAACATTGTGAATTCAAACTACATTATGTACTAAAGTATATATACCTAAATCTATTTCCTCCACTCCAGGCCTGTCAGATGTTGTTTCGGCTTTATAAGATGCATTTAAACATTTGTTCTTTACTTGAGTAATGGTATCACAGTCAAGTACTCGACAAGTTGTTTTAAATTTACCATTATTTATCAAAACAGTCAAATTCTGTAATAAAGTAATTTTGTAAAATTATTTCTTACATAAACTTTCCCGGGGTCAATCATGGGAACTCCAGGTTAGCGACCCAACGTCTTCTGCGCAGCTGTGTTTGTATTTTATAATTGGAATGCATCAGGATTTTAACGTTGACGTTGTATCAAAAATGAAACAACATTTATATCAATTAGCTTATATAATAATTTGTCATAAAAGGTGTAAAAGTAAAACTGTATTTCTAAATATATGTCCGGCTTCATTAGAGCATTTCTTAATAAAAGTTTTCCGCTTTTTTTGGTTTGCGAATTCTCACAACCGTAATGCGGGATCACATATGAATGCAGAACATATAGTCTAAAATGGTTTCATACCAGCACTTCCGGTTCAGAATCAATCACCAATAAATTATGTTGACATAAGGTAGCATGTGCTTGATGAGTGACCGCATCGATAGCACATTTTTGGGACAGGATTTCAATAGCCTTATATAACATAAATAACACAGATCCAGATCGTTTCTATAATAATAAAATAAAATACTTTACATTGATTAATAAATAACAATTACGTGTAATGTACATGAATGGGGTAACTGTTCTCAGATACGAGAAAAACAAATTATTTGTGGGACTGTGTGATGGGATGGGGTGGGTAGGTGCTATAATAGTAAGAAAATAATCGTCACCGAGAAGACAATTTCTGTTTTAAATGTTTCATTTTAAACTAGTTAAGTTCGGGCATCAATATAAATAAATATCGCAGTAAAGTGCCTCTTTGTAAATGACTCCAAAAATACATTATGGGAGATTAGATAAAGAGCTGGCAATTCTCACTATAATAGTTAAAAAAAACTAGATAATATAAAGGCAATTTGCTGAAAATTTCAGTCAAATTGATCCACTATGAACCGCGATTTTAGCGATTGAATATTGGGGCTACCCTCGATCATTATTACTAAAGTCGGTAGGATAAAAATTAGTCTCGATTATCCATTTTTTGATTTAATTATGAATGAAAGTCGAACAGCAAATCTGAACCTAATCCAATATACATCGCAGACTAGCGATGCCATCGGGAGTTGATTAATGTCTAATCAATACTTTGGATAACATTTCAGGTCTTATGAAAGACCTGTTATAGGAAGATTTAGCTCTTGCATAATGTATGTTTAAATTACCTTTAAGGGGTTATACATACAGACCGCTAACCAGTTGACAACTAATGTTTCTGTGACTGTCTCGCACCTATACATACAATTATATTAAGAAAAGCTAATAAAAGAAATCTATAGATATTGCATGAATATTAATTGTGTTATTCTCAAAGGAAATTAAATGAAATGGGGTTTATCGTCTTTCTCTTCTGCATCGACTGGGCTATAAACGAAGAATCGAATACGCCATGTAATGTCCAATGAGATACATTTTGTCAGGGCAGCGGCGCTACGGCCTGTCCTTTATCGAATTCCAACCGTCAAGGGATTTTTTACGTGCACGTCAATGTTTACACAAGACCTCGGTTTTTCAAACGACAAGACAGCTCTCCTTGTCAGACCCTCCGTCCTACGTCACTGACAGGAGGAGAAACCACGCCGGAAAATCTGGATGAGCTAGCGAGCCAGCGTCTTACCCACTTATAAATTAGCCACTGTGAACTAAAAAAATAACTATATACATGTCTTCCGTTAATTATTTTTTAATTCATTCTAATGCAAAGCTATTCACGTTCACACGATCTGTTAATTTCAGCTGATTTTCTTTTTATGTCCAACTACCGACGATTAATCCTACTTACCGTTTAAATAAATTTTGTTGCTGTTTCGTAGTTACGCTTTCTTGAATTAGTTTTGGTAGCAACATTTCAACTATTCTGAAAGTAACAAACCTTTATTAGTGATCCAAATATCAGTAACTGTATAAAGCAAGGCTGACACTTGCACGATTCCGTGGCACGCATTGGCACGACTCAAGTCGTAAACTGGCGTGAAGTGTGCTTAAACCCGTCGTGACTGCGTGCCATGTCGGGACGAGAATTTTGAAATGTTCAAAATTTTGGTCACGACAAAATTTAGCGACCGGGTCGTGAACTATGCGCAAACTGTTCGTGAACTCGTCGTGAACTCGTCGGGACGATGCGGGAGGATGCGTGCCAGTACGTGGCAGTGCGCGCCATGCCACGACTGCAATGATTGTGTCTCTGACATTCACCATGTTGTCTCTTCCACAGCCAATCCAAAAATGACCAGGGGTTGGGTAGGCTCCCTTTTTATATGGCGTGCCCAAGTCGGCACGACACCGTCCGAATTGCGAAAACTCGTCGTACCAATGCGGGAAGTGCGTAAACAATGCGCAAACTATGCGTGAACTTGTCGTGTCAGTTCGTGTCAATGTGGATACTGATGGGCACGCCTTCGTGAACTCGTCGTGAACTATGCGTGCACTAGTCGTGAACAGTGCGGAAGCCTCCCAGTTCGTGCCCCAAAATGGCACGACTTGCCACGACAAAATCGTGGCCAAAAGTCGTGCAAGTGTCAGTCTGGCTTAACTCTGAATTTCTTTAATGTTGTGGCAAACCAAACAATCAACGCATATATTAAAACAAAGCCTGAAAATGTCACCTATATATGCAATCATAAGAATTCAAAGAGAAAGACATGAAAGCCATACAAATCTAAATTTTGACATTTTGTAAAAATCGCCGACAATAACTTACACCTGGTTAAAACAATCAAGAATCTTTAAAAACTTTCCATGGTTCGCAGAATGGTTACAACAACTGTGGATCATCGACGGACTGACTGGGATACAAAGACAACTTCCAGTACTACAGAGCATCCAAACAAGATATCTTTGATGTCAAATCTTTCTTTCATATGAACCATTATTTTATATTTTGTATGAATTTAATAGGAATAAAACTACGTACTCTGTAAAATAGTCCATTCTATTTATCAGTAGTAATGTTAGATAACCAGCCACATCAGACCTATAAATACATAAAAAAAACAATATGTTAAACATAGACTTGGTTTTCAGGTCCATTGATAACAACACCAGCAATACGATTGTCCGTCTTATAGGCTCTAAAATCATTGTCATCACACCATGCTCAGCAAGTTTCAAAATCCTGTTGTAGTCGTGTAGTATATCCAGTTGTATGCAAAGGTTCTATGTGCACCAAATCTCGAATATCATCCTTTAGAACATTGTCTCCACCCCTACAAATTCTAACCCAATTTATTTCCTTTCAGAACTTTGTCATGTATCGAGTTTGAACGATTTCAGAAATTTGAACTGGTAAGGGAGCCTTCCGTAAAAGGGAAGCTGGCCTACCAATCACAGAAAACCCAATGATACAAATTTTGGATAGTCCTATTTCCCTAACGTTGACTATACTAACCTTTCTTGTAATTTAAATTTTCTCTGACTATCCAGGGTTCGTATAAGGGAAGCCAGGAAAAATTTGTTACTGATAAGCTGATCTAATTTGATCATACTAGCGGCCATGTCTTCTTGTGTACCTTCATGATTCTACAATAAAAATCGATATATATCAACATAAAAAACAACTCTAGCATAGATTTGAGTTTAGAAGTACGAGTTTTAACGACGGAAGTTGCACACTAAATCCACGTATAACAGTAACTGGTCACAGGGAGGAAAGATAACTTCTTCGTCTTTCTAGTGACATCTGCAGATAAGGACATTCCTTGGTAATCTCCAGTAGCTTTCAACGTATTTTGACCGGATAATGAAATTAACCAACAGAATGGAAATCAATTGTTCAACGCTATATTTGTTAATACATATTATATCTATATGTATTCAAACTTTCTGTTATATGACCCGCATATAAATATACTGAAATTAATCTTTTAACTGATTTGTATATTTATTTTTTTCCGCTATTGTAAATAGCCACATCGAATGGACAAATTGCAGCGGTTTACATGCAGTAACACATAATAAAAAACATTCTTTCCCATGGCTTTGTAAGAAAAATATTAAGTATAAGTACCAACCTGTAAATCATTCAGTGCTGTGTGTGATTTAATATTCTCAGCTGAACATTGTGGAAATACAAATTGAAATACATACGTAAACAAATTATTGAATGGAATTCCAAGTTCTACTAATTCAGCAGTAATATCTGTCATATCTGTCTGTAAATCTGCAAAAGCTGTAAAATATATACATATATATATATAATAAAATATAGGTAAATACAACTCCCAGTTAATATATATATAAACTAAATTAAAGAAAGACACCAAAATACTAATTTGACGGTTAGCGCTTTCTGTTCGTACTGAACATCATCAGACCATTTTTATTTATGAAGAATTACGTAGAACAATATATATATTCATAATTGAACAGGTATACATGTAAAAAGGGTCATTTATTAAAGTGTTTCATTAACACACTTCGAAAAAATACATCTAATTAAAAATTCCTGTATAAAGATACTGAAATTAGTATGCTTGATATACGGTTTTAGCTTTAAATAGCTTTAAAATGACCTTTATGAATGCGATTTACTAGCCATTCCTCCCCAATATACAGTTAAGGATATGGTTTTGCATATTTATAAGCTACCTTTTCTTGTCGGTCACTTATTTGCAGTGAACCCTATTGACCAAAACAACGCTCTTATTGGTCCTTGTCCTTGATTAGTAGCATCCTTGTCCTTGATTAGTAGGACTCTTAATTATCCATTTAAGAACTGATCATACCTTCTCGACACCGTGCAATTACTTCCATTTCTGTTTTTTCAATCCCTTCTCTAAATTTTGTTTTATTTCTTTTAGATACATATTTAAACACAATAACTGCTACAATAACCACAACAAGAACAACAGATAATAATATACCAATAACAATGTATAACGTTGGGTCTGGGTCTGGGTCTGATGCTGAATATCTCAAAAAGCCAACGAATTTTACCAAGTTACCAACCCTAACCTGCAGAATAACGATAAAATAAAACAATTAAACATACATTATGCAAGAGCTAAATCTGATTATTGCAAGTCCTCATTTAGGCTTTAGATGTCATAGAAATTATAAATTAGATCTTTATTTACACAACAAGCACAAAATCATATTTGTAGACCTACGGATGGCTTGAATTGGGCTTGAATTTAAACAGGATTTCATTGATTGATTAAATTTTAAACGGTGTCGTGAGCAGAAATTAACCGTTACGTTGACGTCATACGGTCGGAAAATTTAGATCGAGGCTAAATGATATAGTGTACGAAGCGAGGCCGCTGTTGGGCGAGGCCATAACAAATGACATCTAAACTAAAGTGCAATAAACTAAACACAAATAATAACAAATTATACAATTCCTGGAGACAGTGTGATGACTAAAACAGACGGACAGGTCTTCTGTTTTAATAATATCAATAAAAATATTTTTATTTCCCTGAGCAAACCGAATGGGCTAACGGTATGTAGGTGGAGTTAACGTCTGTCAATCAAACCATCGGCCATTTTCAGAAAAGGTGTAGATGGAATTAACCACTATTTCTAGTCGAAAATTACAGTGGTGATAACAATGTTCAGAATAAAGTAATTTGACTGAAATTTTCAATATATTCCTCTTTCATCATCAGTGTTTGAACTGTTATAGCAAGAATGGCTAACTCCTTACTAACTCAATACACGTGATACACTTTCAAATAACTTAATCCCGTCAGCCTTCATCTGGAAATGGAGACCGGTGTCCTAAGCTGTATTATACGGAGTCTAGATAAAACCAGACTTTTATATATTTTAAAAATAACGTGTAGGTGAAATGTGTTTTTTGTTATGAAATACAGCACGTGGGTCATGAACTATATAGACCTATAAAAGAAAATTGAATACTGGGTCGCTCAACATAAACATTGACCCCAAATCTTAAAGATACATTATGAGAGATAAAATAAAGAGTTGGCAGTTCTCACTATAATAGTTAAAAAACTATATAGTGTAAATGCAATTTGCTGAAAATTTCAGTCAAATTGATCCACTACAGGCCGAGATCGGAGCGCATGAAATTTCTGCATAGCCCCGGACATCATTGCTAAAATCATTAATATAAACAGAGTAGTTGTGATTTAATTACAATGGCCGTTCAGCGGCATATTTGAATCTAATCCAGCTAACATCGAAGGCTAGCCTTGACATCGAGTGTTTATTATGGTTTGGATAAGTTAATTAATGTCTAATTGATAATTTAGATAACATTTCAGGCCTAAAGGAAGACATGTAATAGGCAAATTTTGCTCTTGCATAATTCAAGTTTAAAAGGGTTACATGTCCGGATAAGCGGTTTTAACTTTAACGTTCACATCCAAACGACTCAATATTTTAAGACAAAGTAAATACACCATTCCTCTTTATTTTGGCGCTTAATTTTCATTCGTACACCGATCTTTATTTCAGACACTCTTTTAAAATCGGTGCGGTCCCTTCAATAAATCTGAAGCACTGGAACATAGGCTGTCTCCCAAATGTTCTACAAATGTTTTGCACTTCGCCACACCCTAATCGCATTACTCGTACAGATTTATTTTTGGGAGGGGGGGGATGTTAGACGTTTGTAATACATTTTTTCTGTTTTTCCGACGTGAACGACCCCATCCAGCGTTTAGAATTTTTGGTATAACCCAGAAGAAAACCCTGTAAATTTGTAACGACAAGGTATTTCTACGACAAAACAATTAATAATTTATGGTTAACTATATATACGCCGCCGTACTTTTACATAATCAATTAATTATTATTAATTAATTCACAACACGACACAAAACAAAGTATGGATAACCATACCAAACCATACTTCAATATGTCGTTTAACGAATTCATAAATTAATGTCACAGTAATCAGTATAAAAGACAATAAAGATATTATATATAATGACACATCCATTTCAACACGATTTAATTTGATTTGTAGATGTTTGATGAAATACCTGAACCTCTGGTGCTGGTGATGATTCATTGTTTTTGTTTGGTTCTTCTTCAGGCCGAAAACATTTAAGTTCTGTGCTTGTTATTTTGGCAAATACAAGACAATTGCCTGTCCCCACTGATACAGTGTAATCATCTGCCTCGACAGCCTCATTTAATCGGCTCCCCTAAAATGGTACAAAATTAATCGTGTGTGACAGAAAAAAAAGGAAGGGAGAATAGAGTTTTAACACAACACAACTTTCAGGACTAACATAGTGTACACGAGGTTAGAGAGGCGGCTAAACTAATTGTGCTGGATGGGAATACTAGTACATTTACTTATGGCAGATTTGATGGCCACCTTGATTTCAAACTCAACGCAAATACTTTTAAAACATAAACCAGGACGCTAGTTTTGATTATATAGTTATAAAATTCTAAATTTTCCTCCCAGGCCGAGCTGTACCCAGTTTCCATTATCATCAAATCATATATATACACACAAATCGCATACTAAGCTTTAAAATATGTTGCATAATCTATAATTATACCTATCTAAATGTGGCCACTTGCCAATTCTCTTTTCTTTACGAATATTAATATTCAACGGAAATGTCAAACGTAAAACGTATTAGTAACGTTTTTTTTCTTCGAAATCTAAATATTAGTTATAACTTACTTATATTGATATTTCTAATTTCCTTAGACCATGTTCGAATATAATGATATTTCTAATTTCCTTAGACCATGTTCGAATAATCACTAATAACATGGTTCGAGTTTTGTACGCTTCTTCGAATTCATGGATCATAGGGTCCTGGACATAAGTCATATTAATTTGCAAATGAATTCCATTCATCTGAATTACTATTTGCTTAATTTGATTATTTTGATCAACTTACTTTTATAACGATAACTCTATTTTCCTTAGACAAGGTTCGAATTTTGTTCGCTTCTTCGAATTCGTGAATCATAGGGTCCTGGGCATACGTCATATTAATTTGCATCTGAACTCCATCCATCTTAAATACTAGTTGGTTATTTTGATTATTTTGATCAACGTCACGTTTTCTTCTGGTACTGTTAGGGGATGGTGGTGGTGGTGGATTTGGTGGTGCTGGACAAATCACAAGACTATCATTTCTATATCCCGCACACCTCTGGAAAACAACAGTTTGGGCATTTTATTCGGGTCAAGAATGTCCCCTATCTATGTGACTAAAATTGATGAACACCACAACCCTGATCATGCATTTATTTGAACTAATATTTTGCTCAAGAAATTAAATTTTACATAGTCTTTTGTCCAGGGATCGACAAATTGGATTTTATTGGCAAAATGGAAAAGGAACATTCCACGTACACGACCCGCTTTAACGGGCAAAACACGATTAGACATTCTTTTTTAAAGCTTGTACCGTTTTAATACTATTTGGGTGATAAACCTGCAATTTGGAGTAAAGTTGTCAATTATTCTTATTGTACCAAATTTGATACGTTGATGCTACGGGTACGATACTTTATTGAAATATTCCACTTTAAATGGTGTAGTCGATGTTTCCTTGGTCACCCGATATAACCATTGTATACAGACCTGTGTAACTGATTCTGGTTTTCTAAAGAACACAAAAGAATACTGAATACTGAATTCATATTTCAGCACATTTCACAATAATAATATAACCTGTATCATTCTGTTATGATCTGATTCACGATAAAGGTTCAAATTGCATTAAAAAGTGCATGCAATTGGCAGAGAATGATCTATTAGGAGAATTATGATTCTTTTGATTTATACACATACTTACCACAAAAACTGAAGATCCCACAATACCAATTTCCGGATATTGGATGGAATTAAAACCACTACCAAACACATTTATGCTAACCCCGCCACTAAAGAATAAAATAAACAGTGTAACATGAAATCACTAATTTACATTAAAGATACGTTATTTCAGATTTAGCTACAGCTGACCATGCGTCATAATGATAAGTAACACAAATTTATATGGAAAACAACCACTGAGTTTATTTCACGCTACGTTTGGACAAGTTCCTCTTGTCGTTCTCAAGTGAGTAATGACAGTATAATGACAAGAAATCAAATTTATACAACAAGATAACAAAAACAATAACTAATATGAAACCATCAAAGGGCTAATCAAAAGAAAAGTCACATTATTGCTAACTTGTAAGTATCTACTCGAAAATAGATAAATCAAAATGAATGTATTGAAAATTTCATATAAATTACTGTACTGCGAGATATCTAATCTCGTCGAGTTGATTGTGGTCTGGATATGTTAAATGTCTAATTAATAGTTCGTATATAAAGACCTGTAATAGGCAGATTTAGCTCTTGCATAATGTATACCAATAGAAAATCAGATATCATAAAGCGCATCTCGGCAGTTTCTGTGAAACGTGCGCTATAATAAGCGTAATCGTAATTATTATATTGAGCGTTACCGTAATTACTATTATAACTAGCGTAATCGTAATAATTATATTGAGCGTTACCGTAGTCATTACCATCGTCATAATTTCTATTATAATTAGCGTAATCGTAATAATTATATTGAGCGTTACCGTAGTCATTACCATCGTCATAATTTCTATTATAATTAGCGTAATCGTAATTATTATATTGAGCGTTACCGTAGTCATTACCATCGTCATAATTTCTATTATAACTAGCGTAATTGTAATTATTATATTGAGCGTTACCGTAGTCATTACCATCGTCATAATTTCTATTATAATTAGCGTAATCGTTCGTTATTTTAGTGTTAATCTAAGTTTAAGAAATTGTAAACAGAAAAATGTTGATTATGGAAGAGTCTAAAAGACAAATGTTTAAATCAAAGTTCGTCGGGTTACGTTCTTAGAATGCAGGAATTCAGCAGCACTTACTGTACTGTTATGTTTTTTTAAATGATGGACTGTACTGCTGTTGCCTACCTTGCAATTGTTTTGTTAGGTTTGATATACATCAATTCAGGATTAGTTGTGTAATTGAAATTACTCGTCAAATTAAACATCTTACAATTGCAGGTCACTTCAACATATAGATTTCTTCCATTTCCTGGACTTGTTTTACATACGATACCTCTAGAAGAGCTGAAACAAGTTCAAATAGCGAATATATAGACGTGTTTCGGCATTCTATACCAAACATTCAAATGGGAGTTTAAATGCCTTGTGGAAGCGGACTTTAAGTGCCACGACCGAACAAAAGAAAGAAAATGTAAAAGTTTAGTACTGAATACACCTCGGCACCTTTTTTTCTTCGATTACGTTTGACCGAGCATAGGACTTAGATACATGTTTATCTAATCAATCATAATGTCGTTAAAGTTAAAGTTTAGGGCTTATAATGAACTTAAAATGGAAATGTAAATGAAATTATTTCTAGTCACAAGTATTACTAGCATCAGGACTAATACATCTGAGCCAACTCCTTAGCCTTGCTGATGTTCCGACCGTGGTCGATATTGCATTTTAAGTGTCAAGAAATGGCTTCACAGACAATGCAGGCTGCTGTGTCAGATGAAACTCAAAGAATATATATATCCATGGTCTTTAAAAAATACATTGTCCCGAAAGGGACTATACTATATACCAGAAAACACCAAAAAACACCGGAAAACTACCGGCAAACACCATGTTATACTGAACACCGGAAAACACTAAATACCGGGAAACACTCTAAATAGGCAATCCGGAGCTTGGTCCTCTGGACAACACCGGTTGTTTTCCGGTATTTTCCAGTATATAGTATTGCCGTTCCGGAAGTATTTATCAGGTGGTTATTTCCAATAAAAGTATGGCAAATTTGGTATATATGAAAAGTAGTAAAGACGCCCAATCTTACTTGAAAAAATACCGGATTACCCGAAAAACAGCCACGGGAAAAGCACTGGGCAAACATGTCGGGGTATCAATAACTGGCAACTCGACTGTGTGTTAACTTGACCGAAGGAGCATTTGTTATTTCTTGATCAAATGGTTAGCGGATTTGCGCACATTGAGGGATGTCAAGGGACGCAATCCTCTGTAATTATTCGTCTTGAAAAGAAGTTGAAAGAAAGTAATCAAGAATTTGTGTGGTAAATATTCTGAAAAATGCCCCCCCCCCCATTCAACGAAGTCCAGAAACAAACATGGCTTGAAATAACAGATTTTGTTATAGCTTGAGGTATGGCCTCGTGAATACAAAGCTTTGGGGCAAATTTTTGATAGATTAATTAGTTTGAATATCAAATCACACAGTTTGTACGCGGGCAAGTATCTGTAAATGTCATCTGATTCTGTCTATAATTGTGTTGCTTTTCCCTTCGGTTATCATTGGTCTAAGTCCATTAGGAATCTGTGCTTCCCCAAACTTCACATGCGCGATTCTAAAATAATATAATGTGCAACACAATAATTGGGCGACTTACTAATCAATAACTGCACAATTAAACTCATCTCCTATTTTTACAGCGATCTCATCGTTTGTTGCATTACCACAATTCTCCCCAGTGATGTTCAGTGTTGTCCCCCCGGCTTCAGGTCCTATACTAAATGCTATAGTGGAATTAGATGTTACCTATAATAAAGTAAAGACAAACGCAGTTATCTTTATTTACACGAGTTAGATATTGCTGATAAATCAGTAATAATAATATAATAATAATTTATTAAACTTATATAGCACCAAAATTCAGCTGGAAACAGCTGCTATATGGCGCTTTTACATATAATAGACATGTAAAAGTATAATATTAGTAAACTTATAAGATACCATAACGTATAAGAGACAAGTAAAAGTAATTAAGTAAACTTATAAAGAAAGAACAACATATAAAAGATATGTACAAGTATATCAGTAAAATTGTGGAGATAGGGAGCCAGCGAAGCTGCTTTAAAACTGCGGTAATACTAATAGAGTAGCGTGATGGGGTTAATGACAAAATTCTTGCTGCTTTATTTTGTACGGTATTTAGAAATGCATCTTATTAATGGAAGTTAACCACTTTAATGACTGTATTTTGCATCCAAAAAATATCAAGTTTTACCTCAGAAGGCGTTGTACATATTTCATCTGAATCAAAGCATGTGTTATTACATTGGCACCATATGCAATTTGCTTTTTCTGAATTTACGCAACTACTCCTGAAACACAAAATAGCAAATTGAACTTCTGACATTTGCCTCATTTATCAATATTGCACTTTAGCTGCAAATATCACATTTAATGTTGTTATATGTATTTATGCTGTTTTTTTGTGTTTGATTGGATGTAATTGTTTATTGCAGCTTTAATAAAGCCTGTATAAATGCATACTCCTCGCAGTGTTCCGTTTGATTAGAACTAATCCCACTACTAACTGCTGTAAATAGAGAAAATTCTTGTTCTAAATTATTATTGGTCAACAGTCCCATTAATAACAACCAATGGCTTACTATGTAACAAAATCGTTAAATTTGAAACAAAGTTTCAAATAGAACAAAAATGTTTACATAACATTACGCCATGACTCACGATTTTATTATGCCCAATTAACCAGTGCATAGCAGAATATTGTAGTAAAACTAATTGTGTGACAAACGCGCCTATCAACAATGTAACCAGTCAGTACTGTATAAAGACGAACAATACTTTCACCGTTTTTAATACCTTAAATCACTGTTTTAGGCAAGACCCCATAGTAAACGAAGGGCTGTCATGTTCCTGTACATGGGATAGATTTGATTGAACAGGGAGAATACACACACTCCCTCAAAAGCTCAAGTATCAGAAATCAGAAGCCAATCCAACAGTGGGGCAGAGAGGGAGAGGGATTTTTCGGACCATTGCTTCAGGAATATGATATAAATGTAATTCACCGAAAGTGCCGATTTCATCACGGGTGTATATTTAGTTATTTGGGAGGTTGGGTGTGGGTATTGATTGGCACCCCATCCCCGATACTCTCTCGACAAGTTGTACTTCAGCAATACAAAAATGTGAGTTTGATTGTGTTTACGACGTCCAATATTTTTCACAAATATAGTATTCTATTTTAACATATTTGATTCAGCACTTTAAATCTGAAGGGGTTAATTAATTTAGTGAATTTATAGGGTTAAATTTTTGTTTTGAAATATCAAATAGAAGTCAGTTTTAGTTTCGTTTTTGGCTTAAAATTTCGATAGCGGAATGAACCAGCTAAATATAGACAGATACCTACAACGAGAATCAAACAATAGAAACAACGTTGTTGTATACAAATCATAGCAGGAAAATAAGGAATACATGTATATAGAAACAGAAATGAATTGAAATGAAATGGGGTTTAACGTCCTACTGTTATGCTCCGAATGGGTTAATAAAGAGGGGCATACACCAACACGTGTTGGGGTTTATTTGCCCGGACACCGACAACGACCTACTCTTATATCGAATGCCAATGGATCTTTTACGTGCACGTCAAAGTATATACGGGACCTCGGTTTTTCGTCTCATCCGAATGACTAAGCAGCTGTCCTTGTCAGGCCCTTCGTCCTGCTTCATTAACAAGAAAAGGAAATCATGTCGGAAAGTCCCGATGAACTTTCTCGTTATTGATAAAAAATACTTTGTACAATAGATTTCACTCACTTGTTCAATGAACTGCAGTTATAATAATATAAGTTTTGTCCAGCAACATTAGATCTGTTTTCACCATTTTGATCCCATTGCAGAACAACTGACCGGATTTTAATTCCAGTTCCTATAAAACGAGAAAATTGCTATAAGTTATAACATCAAGAACAGTAAAATAATAACTTTTTCAAATGTTTATTATCCATCTATTCTAAAGGGCAATTAAATTAAAATCTAAAATCGCAAAATGACAAGTCCTTGTAACAGTATATATACCAGTACGTTTCGATTCGACGACAAACGGTCTGGCAGCAAACTTTATAGTATTACGTCGGGCTTATTTTGCGCTAATACAGTAAAAACTTTGGAAAACCAGTAAACGTCAATAGTTTATGTCGCTTACGACTTACGATAAAAAAAATATACTGATAAAACTGATATATCTTGTTGTTCGGGATGGTAACTTCGTGCACGCCGACGGCAGTATAACTGACCAGCATTGCCAAAATCGAATACAAACTGTGACCTCTGGCGGGTTCACAAGCTATATGTACGCACTATCAGGCGCAATAATCCAAGAAGTTACTGTTCGATATGTGGCTAATAGGACTAGTAATTGTTATAATGTATCCAGAACCGAAGGGGGTGTTTGAACTTTCATTTTCTGCCAGGTTTTGGTCGATATTCATGATTAAATTTTTGGGTCGGAAGGATCAGGGAGTAATTAACAGACATGAATTAGGATGATGGCCTACCTCTTTCAGTACCCTTATAACATGGGGAAACTCAATTCAATAAACGTCGTACACTCGATTATCTAGCGTACAAGACTTTGCGAGGCTTGTGTCTGACTGAAAGAATGTATAGGGTCAAGTCACGTCAATTGATCTCACCGTCTTTGTCTAGCAAGTGGTAGAAAATAGGCCTTTTCGCCCAAACCAATTATAAATTACTTGATAACCACGTCGTATATTTCTGTTGTGCGCTATTGTTAAAAATTATAGTGATTCTATAGAAAAAGGGCAAATAAAATTTGTTCAAAGTGAAAGGGACAAGGCGTAAAAAATCCGTCTCAGACGAGTTATTTGCCACTGAAATTGATATCTGGAGAACAAAACTATGAAGGTAGTAGATGCTAAGCCTCGGTTTGATGTTATTTAAGAAAAGAATTGTCCATGTTATAAGCGCATTACCTTCAAGAACACTAACATTACATGCTAATTTGCCATTTTCTTGGACAGCCCGGAAACTTTCATTTTCATTATTCCCATAAATACAGCTCAAGTTGCCTTCTTGTTCCAAAAAAGTCGTGTCGTGTATTACCTTAAAGAGGCAATATAATATAACAAAATGTGTCATTAAATGTAATGTGTACCTGAAATATTTAGATAACTTTATAGAAAATTAGTAGCCACATCAGAAGATCTATTTAATTAATACATCAAATTCGTATTTATTGTGGTACATGTAGTTTAATTAAAAATAAATCATATATTATTTCGTCAATATAAGTTACCCACTCCCATGCCCTTGATTAACCTTTCTTTGAATTGTTTTTGGCTTTGTTTTTTTTTTAAAAATATTTATTCAATTTAGAAGCCTTATAACATTTTCTAAAAGGTTAGTAAAATATTAGTTACAATTTAGCATTTGATGTACATTATTTCCATGTATTGTTTTTAATATACTATGTGAATAAACACGTGAATCTACTACACTACACTGTTTTTACAACAGTTGTCCCTTATGCAAGAGCTAGATCCTCCTACTACAGGCCTTTCTTTAGGCCTGAAATTTTGTCTAAATTAATAATTACACATTAATTAACTCATCCGGACCATAATGAACCCCCCATGTCAACGCTACCCTTCGATATTGACCGGATTAGAATCATATATGCTGTTTAACACTCATTGATAACTAAATAAAAAATTGGCCAATCGAGACTATGCTTTTTATCGTACTGACTTTAGTAAGGCCAAAAAAAAAAAGAGTTCTGTTTCCTGTAACGGATGGAAAATAGGGTAGGGTCGGTAGGTAGGGTTTTTTTTTTTTTTTCCTTTTTTTTTTTTTCTTAATATTAGATCTTCTACCACCCGGGGAGGGGGGGGGGTCAGGTCAAAGTTTCAAATGACAGAAACAATTCTTTTAAAAATATTTTTTGAAAACATACATAAAAAGCTACCCAATTTTTTTATTTCATCAAAATATTCCAATTAGATCCAAAATCATGGAATTTTAAAATCCGAGATCGACGTCAAAAATGTAATCATAACTATCCGTAGTGTCCGTATGCCGTACGGTATGTCGTATAATATTCTGTGCGAAAATCTTCAATTTTATGTTGGGTTGAGTCGGCGCCGTGAACATAAAGTACGAATACATTTGTGGTATTCTTTGGATAATTGTTTAAAATGTATCAGAGACTCGATTACGATTTAAATATTATCTTTGGTGGCAAAAGAACTTTTAATCGTTCAATGATGATAAAAACAATAGCGTAGGGAGGCCATTTTGTTCAAGGGAAATAACTCGCGCTGAAAACTTATATCGTACCGTTGCACGAAATCGGTCCGTAATAAATTTATTTGTCTTCTTTTAAATACCAATCGAACAGATCCTATCCACCTGTTTGAAATATAGGTTCCCTTGTTTTTGTCCATTGCCGAGCCGTTAATAATTAGAACAAAAGTTGTGAGCTTCATAGCTTTTCGGAATGTGCATTATCATGGACCTTATAAGGTCCATGGCATTATCTATACGAAACCTGTAGTCTCGTTTTTCACGTCAGTTAGCAATCTCGCGTCAAAAGTATGGCAGATCTTAATAAACGTTCGCTGTACCCGCTTATTCCGATCGGTAAATGCCGATTCAAAGAACGATGACATTAATATTCATTTATAGCAACAAATAATATATATATTTTCACGAATCCGGTAGGTTTAGAGTATTCTGAACGGTCGCTTGGTGAACAAAAATTTTTTTTATTTCTCTTGACACTAAAAAAAAATTTGAGTCGGCAGGTTTTGTAATGGGTCGGTCGGGTTACCGGAAACATAACATTTTTTTTTTTTGGCCTAATGATGATCGAGGCTAGGTGGAAATTTCAATCTCTTAAATTAAATATCGGTTCATAGTGGATCAATTTGACTGAAATCTTCAGCAAACTTGCCTTTACGTTATCTAGTTTTTAACTGTTATAGTGAGAACTGCCAACTCTTTATTTAATCTCCCATAATGTATCTTTAAGTGTAATAGGTGAAAAAGCTGTTATTCTTTGTAAATATTTGATTAAAGACGCCCATAGAATGTGTTTCAATATATTTAAGCTCATGGTGCTTAAGGATTTAAAATATTTTCAATATTGATGTCTAAAAGGACATGTCTCCTTTTCTAAATAGATAGTCCTGCTAAGGATAAAATAACATTTATAAATAACGCTCTATATCAGAAACTGGGTCGTGTATTCCTTTATATAGTACGAGGTAAGGTTTTAGATCTTTGGCAGAGAAACCTAGGTGTCTTTAGTCAATGGATATACTTCGAAATATTTCAACAAAATATTCATTATATGGGCAACTAAATAACATTTTTAAATAGAGGACAGAGATTATCTTCCGTTTTTCTCGATCCTGTAGAGTTTATCTTTTATGTATACAATGCTTTGAATAATTCTGAAATTCAATTCAATCGCATCAGTATGTTTAAATGTTAAAAATACATTTTTATGATTATTCTGACAGAGGGTAACCCCCTTTCTTGTCAAAACCTCACACTTGTTGGTTCGTTATAATACATGGATCTCAGAATATCGTAGCATGTCTTATAAATTCAGAAAACTTAAGTAGTCTACCATTAATATTAATTTCGATATCGATTAATGCATTCCCCTTTGTATACAAATGCGGATGGTGAAATCAATTCTACCCAATATATAAAAATACTATCTAAGATCTTATCTTAAATTGTTTAATTGTGGCGCGTTTTACACTACTGTCTGTTCCAGGCAACACTACAACTCGAAAATTGCTTGCTATTTCTTCAGTTTTTAATTAAAATGGTTAAAACTTAACCGCCTACCTGGAATGGTCACCCCATTACTTTCTTCGTTGAACCTTAACGCCAATAAGTTCGATAAAATCATCTACTCTCTTGTAAATTTCACATTTTTCGAAACATTCAATTTCTCAGAACATCAACACTGACTCTGCGCATGTGTAAATTGTTTCACTCGTACATCATGTAGGGGTAGAAGGTATTCCACAAATCGGGTGCATTCGGTTAATAAAACTTTGGGCGGGAGGTTTCGCACCGTCATTTTGCGGCAGTAATACTTATTTTCGATTATTTTCAGAGCTTTTTTCAAAAAGTTTCATGCAAAATTCATACATTTATTGTTACAATATCAACAATTTGTGTGTGCGTGTGTTTTGGTTTGTTTTATTTGGTTTCCGGTATTTTAATATTCCTTTGAAATATTCACAGAAGTGCATGTCTTCTAAAATATTCCTCACAGAACACTTATTTTCAGCATTAGATACCATGGTAACCTTACGGATGAAGTGTAAATATTTTACGATATCTTATAATTTTATGGACTAGTATCGATTATCGGTATCCATTTTTGTTTATTTTCCCGATCGACAGGCGCACACGGTTTGTTTCAGATCTTGTCGTTGAATAGATAAAAAAAAAACTAATCGTAAAAAATATAACCCATTGGATGGGAAGCGGGGAGATTAAATGAAGACGTACCACCAGTTGTCAGTTGTCATGTGAGTTCGAGTATGAGAGTGAACAGAATGTCAGTGGAGAGAGTGAGCGTGAAAATGTTGCTGAGATTATGGATGCCGGTGGTGTTGCGAATGAAGATTTGAGTGCTGATAATATAGACGTTTTTGTAGTGTACGTGATTGTGAGAACCCACCGGGAATGAGTCGGATGCGATTGTTGATTGGGTAGGCTCTGATTTGTGTGAAAGGTGGATGAATGCGAAATGTACTGACAGGGAGATTGATGTGAGCGCGAGTGTTGTGAAATGTGTAGATTGTGTACGTAAATTGTATAACAGATAGCGTGAATGTAGGCCAGACAACTTCAGTGATGTATATAGTTGGAGCACTTTCTGTGAATTTGTGTAAATAAATGATTTCTATAAAACAGTTTATTTCTGCTTTCTTGTTTAAAAGGTAGACTTGCAGAAATTTAATGAAGTTCAGGGTTAATAAATATGAATAAATTAAATGTAAAAAAAAATAACTCGTGGTCTGAACATAAAAACGCAATGACGTGCCTTTGATCTAACAGAAGTTGACCTTTTGTGGCTACTACCCCTTTCCGTTTTCTGTCAAAGTATCATTTGCTTAGGGGCATTTCACAAAATACAAAAAAAAAATAAATCAAAAAAGAAATAGACTAGAATATCTAAAATAATACCGTATTAGCAAATTTAATATCTAAGGCAGTGGAACAAAAAACTGTGGTCTGAAACCAAATAGCAAATTTATATTACTTCCCTTAAATAGCTCTTTTAAGCTAGTTATATTCTACTAGGTCGAAACAACTATCTAAACAGTCAGATAGGACGAAATGACTCAAAGTCATACCCACACCCCTGTTCGATTTGGTTTATCCCAAATAATTAGGTCAAGCATGACAGACTTCAATACCGCGAAGTAAATAAAGAAAGATTTTTCAAGAGAGAAAGGTTACATATCTTGATCTGAAATTGGTAAACGTGCGATAGAAAGTAACGCGGTGACCATTCCAGGTAGGTCGTTAAGTTTTAACCATTTAAATTAAAAATTGAAGAAATAGCAAGCAATTTTCGAGTTGTAGTGTTGCCTGGAACAGACAGTAGGAAACAATTCAAATGGTTTAATAGTGAAATAATTATTACTCTCACAATTGGCATAAAATATTTTACTAAGCATCAATATCGATAACACAGGCGATTGGACAGGCGACCCTACTCCTTGTCACGTACAACAAGGGATTCGAAACCAGACCAGTTGACTCAATGTAAGGCTTTATGAAACAGCACGCACGTGCTAACCATTCACCCCTCCCCCCTACAGAACCTGAAATTTGCGTACATTAATTATTAACAATTTTAAAAAAAATAGTTTAATGTTAAATGCAATTTAACCATTTTATTATGATAATATCGGTACCGGTACACATGAGTGATATAATGGCTACAAAATGACAAATCGCTTGTAACCGCTAGCAAAGACTTTTATATCAACAACAGATATAAGAAAACCCAAAAATAGAAATGTAAATTTTACCTGTTGAGTAGTATTTTCTCCCATTTTGAAAGATGTGTTAGAAAATACTCGTGGAATTTCTTCGATACTTGGAAGCCAATAGCTAATATTATTTTCACATTCGGACAAAACAGCACACCTACAATTTTAAATGAAATACAAGATATAATTCCTTATCATACATACCTAATTCACAACTTAACGCTGTGTGTGTGTGTGGGGGGGGGGGAAACAGCATTAACATATTTTTAAGCCATTTATATGACGGATAAACATGTTTTTTTCGCACTGGGAATATAAACATAGCTTACCAAGAAAGGTAGCATACATCCAACAGCAACCTCGCCGTCCTGCGTTTATGTTCTTATCTTATTTTCGCATGATGTCTTTAGTTTATGTGTCTATATACGGTAATAAATGGCCACGATTCAAATTTTGAAAAATTGATAAAGAAATAAACTCCGTAGAGTGAGTACGAATACCTGCAATCATCGTATCATTGCAACCAGGGGACATAACCCAAGAAGCACCTTTGTGAATCGATTGCGATCATGCTTAGCCCAAAATTAATATAACTATTTCTGAAATTTTTCACGAAAATCTGCCAAGAATTGAACTCTGTAGAATAGGCATGATTGTGTCTATTAGCAATTTTAAAACAAGATTTGAGAAAATGCTGATAGGGACCAAATTTCCTAAACTTGGATGAGAATCGGTGACGAATCGAATAGTGTAAAGTGCTAAACATCTCACACAAGTCTAGAATTCTTGTTATCCCAAAAAGTTCAACTATAACGATCGAAATCATCTTTACCACAATCCTGACCATTCTTAAAATTTTTGAACAATGAACAGGTGTGATCGGAATTTACAACCACACAGGCGCGAATCCAGAGGGGGGGGGGGGGTCCAGGGGGTCCGGACCCCCCCCCCCCCCCTGCTCAGGCTTGAAAAATTTGTATGCGATTTTATTGGCGATTTTTAGACCTGTAATTTTGGAATTTACCTTCCGGAAATACGTCAGAATGCACTAAATTGAATCTAATTTACCAATTTTTTCTGGCGCTGGCCCACCGCAATTCAAACCTAGACCCCCCCCCCCCCTGCAAAAAATCCTTGATCCGCGCCTGCCACATTATTAATTTATCCGTGGCTTACCTGATAAGACATTACATAATATGCAGAACTATCCTCAATATAAAAGATAAATATTAGCCCCCCCCCCCACACACACCTTATTGAACCTTTTATTTGATGATGTCAGGAGTTTTGTTTTTATGAGCTGATTGGCTGACGTGTCTAGTCAAAGCGAACACTACAAATCACCATAAACTGTTTCAATGGCATTTAGTAATTGAACTAGAGTATACAGGTCACGATACTATGGAATACAATTACTGCTTATTACTGAGCGACGTTTCGACTAGGCTTCTCTGCTAAATGTTGCGTATTAATAACAGTCCATTAAGACACTAATCGGACGCAACGTCTCAAAATAGCCATTAAATTGTCACATTAACTAATATAAAAATCAATATCTAAATGATGTCAGTTGTTACTTTGACAAGTTTAAAGCCCCAATAACACTCTTGTTGTAACTGAATAATATGTCCCAATCTTCATTCTGGTCAACAAATTGTATTATTTTACAATATTCCAATTAATTGATGATATAAATTTCATTTTAAAACACCTAATTTAAAAAATTGGAAAAATTTAATTCAACTTATTGATTTGAAAAGTCTAACGTAAACCTTTTCAAATGTGACTTGGATTTTAAAATATACTATTCAAAAAAAGTAGGGGATATTTGATTTTGGGGGCATAATACTAAAATATGCAAATGACTTCGAAAAAAGTCACTATAGAACCTAACAGAAGAAACATTTCCAGTTACATGTGACGCCCAAACGCACCAATAGCTACCGCATGGAATGCAGGTGATGCTTGGGATCATCATGGGGGTCAAACCCAAGATTTGCACGACTCTGACTTTGAATGTTACAGTCATTGTGGCATTGAATTCCAGGGTGGAAACGTCAGTTTAATTGTTTTAGTGACCAGAAAACAAATTTTGATATGCGTCAGCTTACCATAAATTAAAGGTTACGTGCCCTTGGCATGCTACAGATCGGCACAACACAGGCGGTTGTGGCGCGGACGATGAATGTTTCTCAGTCTGTCATAAGCAGGCTATGGTCCAGATACCGTGATACACAATCTGTACAGGACTACAGGACAGACCACGCTCAGGTCGACCAAGGGCGACAACCCAAGCCCAGGATCGATTTATCCGTACATTGGCCTTGAGAAATCGTGTCATCACAGTAAATCAGATCAGCGCTCGTCTTCAAACAGACACTGGTGTGAGAGTGAGTGGCCAGACGATTCGGAATCGACTGCATAGGGGTCCCCTTCGCGCCCGACGTCCTCGCGTAAGATCATCACATTCAGGCAAGACGTCGTTGGTGTAGGGATCGTCAACACTGGGATAATCGACGCTGGAGCAATGTGATGTTTTCAGATGAGTCAAGGTTCACTGTTGATTTTTTGGACAGACGTAGGAGGGTGTGGCGTCGTCGAAACGGGCGCTTCCAAGACGTTAACGTCATCAGACATGATCGATTTGGGGGTGGTTCTGTTATGGTGTGGGGAGGCATCACTGTTGCTGGAAGAACGGCTTTACATGTTGTTGCAGGGCGTGTTACAGGCCAGTACTACCGGGACAACATCTTGGCAGTCCATGTTGTGCCGTTCGCACGACGTCATGGCCGCCGTTTCATCTTCCAGGATGACAACGCAAGATGTCACAGGGCCAGGATCGTTACAGGTTACCTCCAACAACAGAACATCACCACATTACCTTGGCCAGCAGTGAGTCCCGACCTCTCCCCCATCGAGCATGTCTGGGACATGCTTGGACAGAGGTTACGTCAACGTCAACAACGTCCTGCCAATGTCCAAGAACTTGCTGCTGCGTTGCAACAGGAATAGGACAATCTGGACTAAAATGACCTTAGACGTCTCATTAGGAGTATGCCACATCGGATCAATGCTTGTTTGGCAAACAGAGGAGGATTTACCCGTAACTGACTTTGTTGTGATGCTGTGGTAACTTTGCTGTTTGACCCCGGGTATCATTTTACCCTTATAATGGTCAGTCTGTGCCTTACTTAGTCTAACGATCATTTGGAATAAATCGATGAATGTGAACTTCATTTCATGTTGTCATTTGTTTCTTCGTCAGTTTCATTAGGTGACTTTAATAACACTTAAAAATCAAATATCCCCTACTTTTTTTTGAATAGTATATTTTCGAACCCTCTGGAAAAGTTAAATAGGATGTAATGGATAATTTACACAACAGGTAAGACACTAAAACATCTAGTACTTAAAATAAGGCTATTATTTATTTTCTGGAGCTACCAAGCTAGCAAGAGTGTTATTGTCCCTTTAAGCCTTGTCTAGTGGACAACTTTTTGTTTATCTACTAACGTAATTTCGGTCGTTATTGAAATATATAAGAACTACCTGTTATATTTTATACACCACCCACACAATCCAAGTCCGTCTTCATTTTTTAAGCAATTCTCCCACGTTTTATTAGTGCAATCCTTTTCACTAAGAAATTTTACCTACAGCAAAACAAAACAGAAAAAATGTATGGTAAATACTATGTAAAAGCCTCCATAGTAGTAGGAGGCACAACAGGTAAACAATTAATACGGGCCAGTTTATATGGTACTCGCATTACAAACTATGATTAAAAAAGCTGATACTCACCTCGTCACGTGTCAAAGCAACAATGCCATAGTTTACAAATTTTATTTCAAGAATACTTGAGTTGAGTCTGAATTGAAGCTGAAAACCATTGTACATTGTTGTCGTGCTTGCGATGTGACTCTGAAAATTATAATTAATAATTTAAATATGCTACATTGAAATAGTATCCCAATCTTAAAACTTGGCTATTGATTCGTACTGCATTCCAAATACTCGGAAGCAGGCTATATTCAGACACATGAAATGATAAAGTTATATAACATGAGCAGCTTAGAACAGTCATTATTGAGATAAAACTTTTTGACGCTGATTTATAGAAATATGGTAGTTTTTTTTTTATCCCAATCTATGATCGATAGAGGATTAGACAATTTGTAGTGTTCTTATAATATATCTTTATTGTATGTCAAATTTCATTATATTCATATTTATGGTTTTGGTACCTTGTCATTTATTAAGAATGTAGCGGTATAATATGTGCTTTGATCAAACTGAGCAAGATATTGTGTTGGCTAAAATATCTGTTTGGGGTATATAATACTATTTTTGAACAATATCAACTGGCCACTGTCTGAGCTATTGGGCACTGCACTCTTTAACTACATTAAATGGTCCTTATATTTGAACAATTTGTGATTATCCATACATCGTTTGCAGTAGGCATTACATTTAAACAACATATACAGACTTCGTTCCTAGTGGGCATTATATCTGAACAGCTTGTGTTTATACAGACAACGCTCCAAGTGGGCATTAAATCTGAACGACCTATGTGTATGTTGACATCTTTCCAAGCCGGCATTAAATCTGAATAACGTATGTATATGCAAACATCTTTGATGATCTTTGTCTGCTTAGTGTCAACATCGAATCTACTGACAAATAGTTTCATCCGTTTCAAAGAGTTAACTTCCGATACTCAACAACAATAAACTAATTTGTTTTTGATGATATAGTTCCGTATTTACTCTGTTGAAATTTTATATTTATGCAGATGAAAAACAAAATCCCATCCCATCAAACTTCAAAGTAAAAAATGCCACCGAATCAAAACACCCAGCCTCTAATACCCTGGTCCAAGAAAAGGATAAACAAAACCCCACACAAATCCAATTCATGATCCGGCAAACGAAAGCAAAGCGGTACTCAGTGGAGAGGCTCTCGAAAAGCAATACATTGTAGCCACCAGAAACCAGTTGACCTATAATAATATATTGATAATTACCCTGAATATTGCTCCACTTGCAGTTCCAATATAGTACAATGTATAATTAGCCTTGATTACAGGAAAACTGGTTAAAGTTGCTGTACTAGACAGGCCTAAATGTGGTAGTAGGATTAAAGATGTTGAATTCAATTCCTGCAACTAAAAGTAATGACGCGGTCATAATCATTTGAAGGCTGATCTTGCTATAACTTTGTCGTTGCTTCAGGAACATGGTACAGAGTAGGCATCGGAATCTAGATTACATAGGCCCAATTCCGTTAAAAACCAAGTCTAACCATAATTGCTGTCTACGTCGTTCGGATGGGACGTAAAACTGAGGTCCCGTGTATACATTGACGTGTACGTAAACGATTCCTTGGCAGATGGAATTCGATATAAGAGTAGGCCATAGTGCCGCTACCGGGGCACAATTTCCCTCATGGCACCCAATTGCATGCTACAGTAAATTGATAGAGTCTGTGAAATGAATTGGTGTTTCACTTCCTGCCTCTCCACATCGACTGATCAGCTATACAGGGTGCTATAATGAGGAATATTTTTTTCCCCAGACAGAAGGATTTCCCCCGATTCAAACTTCAAATATCGAGAATCATGGTTATTCATATTGCGGTTTAATCATTATGACGGGGAAAGAATCCATTTTCCAGATGTAAGTCTATGACGAATAGGCGGTAAATACTGCTGTCTGCGCGCCCGCCCCATTAGCTATTGGTATATATATCCGTAATCATTCCAATATGACGAAAATCCGTGGTACACCTTGGCACACATTAGAGTGCACGTAAAACCACTCTTGGCAGTGACAATAAGAAAGGCTACAAATGTAAAGAAACAAAATCACCAATGTAAAGAATGTTTTTGATTTAAATAGACAAGACAATTAGGAAACATGGAAAGGCTACAAATGTGAAAAACAAAATTATCACCAATGTAAAGAAAAGTTTTTTGGGACAGCCCCCCCCCCTCGACAGTGCCGATTATTTAAATAGACACGACAAAAAAACTTTTCCTGAATCAAATTGAGTGAGTGTCCATAATTTTGCTTTTGACCTTCTAAAAAGAAATGCTATTGAATTTTGACCCGGTGTAATTCAGATGTAAAGGGCCTAAAATATATCTGAATTCTAGACTTCCATGTGTC
Source organism: Patella ulyssiponensis (assembly GCA_963678685.1). Lineage (NCBI taxonomy): Eukaryota > Metazoa > Mollusca > Gastropoda > Patellidae > Patella > Patella ulyssiponensis. Next base: position 20,596,722 of record OY783232.1, read on the forward strand.
TGGTCTTATCAAATATATAAGATCGGATAATTAAATGTATTGTAATGCGCCTCAATGATTTCAGTGAACTAATAAAGTCTATATTAAAGATTATATATAAAGCTTACCTGTTTTGTTCCATTGTTGATGATATTGTCTAAGGGGCCGTTAATGACACCGATTTCGTAGTTGCATAAAGCATCCTCAAATAAAGCAGATACACTTATATATTGAGCAGTTTCGTTTATCATGCCTCTTGTAATCGCCGCAGCAATTAAAGCCGGACTTTCACCACAAATAATCACAGTTTCTGTAAAGTTAGTAAATAAATCCAAGCTTTGAATTGAGAATCTTGATATTTTAGCTCTAGCTGTATCGTTGATATTCTGAGAGATGAAGTAAACCGAGTCATGCCGAATAAAACCTGCTTTTGGCATATAGTTTCCTAAATCATCTGAACAATTATGGCTACATGAAGACGGCTCACAAGGCAGTTCAAAGACACATATTTTACTGCCATTCATGGAACCATTTGGTGATGAGACTGCAACAACCAGAAACAGACCGTATGATATATTTTCAACCAAAGCCACAGTGGGTAGCAAACTTTGTGGCAGTTCAACAGTGGTATTCTCGTGTTCGTTGATGTTACTTAAATTAGCTCTGTTACAATTACCACCATCACCTGTTCCACAGAATATTAACGAATCGCCATGTTTCACGAGAATGTGGTTTTTGTTTATGGCCGTGATATTTTCTTCTTCACATAAAGAATCATTCAGTTGATATATGAAGTTTGATCCAGCAAGGTAATATTTCTTATTTGCTGAATCAAAAACAATCTTTGATAACTCTGAAGCGCTAAAAGAATTGTCATTTGAACATTCCTGGCCAAGGACTCCGTACTGTATACCGATGACAAAAACAAGATACACTAAAATATTCATTGCCGCCATAGCCTTCATCTCAAACCTATAAGGCACTGAAATGCATATTAAATATAGAATAACTACATTGAATAAAATTATTTAGATTTTATTACAGCGACGTTTCAACTAAGTTTCTTTAAACTCTAGAAGGCAAGAATCCGAATTGTCGTAAAATAGATTGATCGGAAATTGAGTCAAGTGGTCGCGTGTGAGGCGTTCCAAAAAGAATAATAAAGAGCAAAAATGTCGTATAGCTGCAGCGTCATTGCAGCGTAAGTTACTCGCCTGTTAGCAAAGTACATACTTTGTCTATAATGGGGATCACGTGGCTAAGTGGGTAATGCCCTGGCTCGCTAGCCTGGAGATCGGGTGCTCGATCCCTGCATTGGTCGAGAAAGTTAATCTCGAATTCCCGGCGTGATTTCCCTTTGTCAGTGATGCAACGAAAAATCAAGGTCCCGTGTACACATTGGCGTGCACGTAAAAGATTCCTTGGCAGTTGGAATTCGATATAAGAGTAGGCCGTAGCGCCGCTGCCCTGACAAAATTTTCCCCAGAGCACACTGTATGGCGTATGCCTGTCTTCCAAACAGATCTTTATTCAGTGGGGTTCTTTAGTCTTTCAATCTTAGAACTTAATTCATGGTCCTTAATTCTGAATCCTTTATTAAAATCAATATTAGTATCTTAAAATCAATATTACTATTTGTAGGGAGGGGAGGGGTATTTGTTATACAAATCAATATTTGTTTTACAAATCAGACATTTGTAACTTCAGCTTTATAAATCGTATTTTGTTTAATTTAATTGTGTTTTAATATAAAGATAGAATTTATTTTAGAAAATCAAAAAAAAAAGCCTACATTTACATTTTATAATGGACATATAATATAAAACAAATCTCGAACAACAAATTTTCAAATACAAATCTCCAAATACAAATAACATTTCTCCAAAATCATTTCTCTAAATTCTTCGAACCGGAACATTATGACGACATGGGTCGAAATCAGCCTTTGCATACAATAGGTCACCATACAATTATGGGGAATTAAGAAAGTATACAAAATATAAAAATAGCTCGATAACCGTGACTTTAGTAAAATCACGTGCGTGTTATAACTAAATCCATACAGTTATGTTTCAAAATTATATTATATAGGTTAATCCGGCCAACTATTACATAAAATAAATTGAAAGTAGTCTATTTTTAGTACTTGTTATATTTTGATAGCGTCATATTTCTTGGGACAAACGAAAGAGAATTTAATCTCGTTTAAATCATGTAATAATACACGTGCCAGTAAATAAATTATATTCGTATGGACAAATACTATCGGTGAAGCATTACACGATAACTGGAATTTCATATCAACACCCGTATTTTGACTTTTAAATATCCCCCGCAAATAAATAGTGTTCAGGCGATCCAAATTATATCTGGTTTAAGTAGGCACGCAAATATCATATGTCAGAAATTTGTTTACAATTTTGAAAATGTATTTGGAATTCACTTTTAATGGTAAGTATTCATATATCGAGTATTTCTTGTTATGGCACGTATCTGGACATTAAATACCCTCCCTTTTCTTATTCGATACATCTTGGTGCCATTTTTTTTCAAGGTACGTAAGTATAAATGTGCAAGAAAATAATTTACATTTTGTAGCAAACAAAAGTCATACTTCCCATGCCAGCAGTATATGAACAGATATCGAGAATCAGGTTTTGACCTTAAATACCCCTCCCCTCACTTAATAAAGTTTAGTATGTAAGTATGTGTGGGCCAGAAAATAACCCAAAGAGTTGTACGGTACTAACAGATGGGTGGGAGGGGGCTTAAATGTCAAAATACGGACTATAATACAAAATTCCAGATATCACGACCTACTGATGTGTTTGGACCAATGTTTTGCAAGATTTGTATTTGAAAATTTGTTGTTCGAGATTGGTTTTTCGTTTCTATGATAAAATGTAAATGTAGGCTTATTTTTCATTTTCTAAAATAAGTGCTTTAATATTAAACTTCAATTAAATTAAGCAAAAATACAATTTACAATTTCAACGAAAGTTATGATTTTCGAGACAAATATTGATTTTAAGATACAAATGTTAATTTTTGTGTACAAATGTCGGAAAACGACAACAAATTAAGAACTAAGAATTAAGGGCTATGAATTAAGAATACTGAATAAAGAGCTGTTGGCTCTTTCATGAATAACAGGTCCACCGGTAAAATAATGTTTACACGTACGAATGACAAATTACGTTTTGCTAGATTGAGATGCTCACTTCGAATTAACAAATGGTCAATTTGTCCCCCGTGTTGCTGGTAACTGTCTTTCGACCCTGAAATCGAATTTTTTAATTCGTCAATGCTCATTTCTGTGCATTTTGTCAGAATTTAATCCGTCAGTTCATTTTTAGTAAATGTCCCTTATAAACGATTTCCGGAAGATTGTTCTAGATGGAGTTTGGGGTGTCCTCTTTGCCGCAATACTCTATCCGACTCGGATCAGCAGGTCAAGATGGGGCTGCATCATACGAGCAGATTGGCTTAGCTCTATCAGAAGGCCATCACATACTTTATCAAAAAGATGAAATTATGAATTACGAAAGTCACGGAATAGGTTTATTGATGGGTGTACGAAAACATATATGGAATACACTGAAGAATAATTGGGTAGTTGAATAGGTTTAAAAGAATTACAATATTCGATTCTTGGGTGGAAAAGGCGTTAATTGGGGACATATTAACCATTTGTTTGTGTAAAATGGAATGAGCGTAATATGATTTCTCAGTCTGGCCAAAGATAATTTGACATACTTTTTTGAAACTCGTACTATTAAAGCGATGGACCTACAAACTAGAGTGAAGTTCTCAAATATTCCTATATTGTTACATATGAAACGTTAATGCCTGAATCATTTCACTTTAAGTAGTGGTCACCCGATATTTACTAAATCTTAAATCTAGAATTCACCCTAGAAAGAGTCAGGATGAAATACCAAAATGAATTTAAAAAGAACACTTAACCACCAGAAAATCCCAGTATCGCCACTGACGATATCTAATATTGGTATTCGGTTACACTGTCCATATTTTACCAATGTTTCAAACTACATTTCAAACTCTAAATAAATTATCAAATCAACGGTAATAGAAATAATACACACGCGCATTTTTAATCCAGGCACAAAGTAAAACATTTATCTAAAAGACGTAACAAGGAGTAGGGTCGACTGTCCAACCTCGTGGATCTTCTCCGGGTCATCCGGTTTCCTCCCACTATAAAGACCCCTAGGCGCAAGTGAATTATTGAAATAAAATCAAACCATATGTTAGTCCCGAAATGACCTAGTTTTTGTCGAGTAGACGTTAAACCCATCTCTCTCTCTCTCTCTCTCTCTCTCTCTCTCTCTCTCTCTCTCTCTCTCTCTCTCTCTCTCTCTCTCTCTCTTTGTGTACATATTGTAATTATATTTTGCAGTATATTTATTAACAAGGCGACGAATTAATAAAAGCCTTTGACTTGTTTTGCCTCCTTAATTTTTGACAATGTATGCATTTAACATGATCTTATTTGAAAAATATATTAATCAAATCATTTAAATTTATCTTAAGACAGTTTCTCTTTAATTATATCCACACCCGTTTTTTACTATATTTTACTTATTTTATCACGTTCTTTTAATTGGGTTTAGAATTAAAAATAATAAAGATATAATATAGTATTACAATCTAAATTGCAATCAAGAGAAAAAAACTAACATTAACCCGATGCCGATTACCAATGTTTAACATGATTTCTTGTCCGTTATTATGCCAAGTTTAATAATGTCGAGTGGACTTGTAGGGAGTAGGGTCGCCTGGTACCCCAGTTTCTTCCCACTGTTAAAGGCCCCTACGTGCAAGACAGAGATAGGAAGAAATGAAGTTTAGCGTCCACTCGACACAAACTAGGGGTCTTAAGCAGTGGGAGAAACTGGGAAACTCGGGGAAAACCCACGAGGTTGGACAGACAACCCCACTCCGTACAACCATTCGGCCATCCACCCCCACCCCCACACTCATACAGACAAGCGAATTATTGACATAGTTATTGAATCACATGTTAGTCTCGAAATTATTTAGTGACCCTCCCCCCCCCCCTCCTTCTCGCTCTTTTCATAATTTCTACTTTACGAGTTGCATTGTGGCTTGCTTTGCGTGTTGTCACCTTCTTACTGACATCAATAAATACGGGGGGGGGGGTGGCCTAGCGGTCTAGAGTGCCTGCGCTTCGACCTCTAGCTGGCCGGTCACCTCTGGCTTGCGGCTGTGGTTTTGATCCCTGGTGTGAGCGTATGTGGCATGGAGATAGGGGCGCCTTCTCAACCTCGTGGGTTTCCTCCGGGCACTCCGGTTCCTCCCACTGCTAAAGACCCCTACGCGCAAGCGAATTAATGAAATAAAATTGAAACCATAGGTTAGTCCCAAAATGACCAAGTTTGTGTCGAGTGGACGTTAAACCCATAATTATTTTCGCGTTGCATTTTGGCTTGGTATGCGTGTTGTCGCCTTCTTACAGACATCAAAAAATACAAAAATATGACTAAGTCGAAAGTCGCCAAGACGGTAGAAAGCCAAAATACAAATCGAAAATAAGAAATTATCGCAGTGTATTATTTCTTAATTTCCTAATTTCGAGTTCATTTTGGCTTGTATATCGTGCTGTCGCCTTACATTTTGTCGTAACTTCTACTCTTCTACTTTTGAAGGGGCGAAAAGTAGAAATTATGAATGGTAGTTATAGGCTTCACATTATACAGAACTGTCTCATGGTTTGAATCTAATGCGCGTCTTATCAATTTATCAAAATCAACATACGTAATTTGTTGAACAGGTATCTTTCATTATAGGGAGATCCCCTTTATTTTCTGTTTTAATATCTATATCACTTACTAATCAAATGCAGAATAATAATAATCCAATTCCAATGTTACATCTAAACTGGTAATGTGGTGTGAGCTGTCGCGTTGATTTAACACACTCCCGCCAACCATTTTAGATAAGTCTTCCACATCACAAATACTATAACGTCATGCGACAAAGATTGTCCTCGCTCCTTTAACACTTTTATTCGCAATACGACAAACTAAACCAAGGTAGTCGCATGACAAGAAGGAAAAACATGATTCGCTCTCGTATTTTACATCCTGGTATTCAGTTACATGTACAAGCTTTACAATGCTTTTAGTGTATACGTAACGATTGATTGCCCTTGTTTTCAAAAAAAAAAAAAATAAAATAATAATAATAAAAAAATACGACAGTATGTATTATTAATTTGTAAAGTATAACGACCAACCCATAAATTATCTAGTTAACAATCGGGAAGTAAATTATCTAGATAAACTATACTGCATAGTTAGTATAAATTCCCGTGATATGAATAACTTAGACAACACCCAAACGTTATGCATAGTCTTTTGTAGGTGTATCAAAAACACATAGGTTTTGTTGCATTATTACATTATTAGTCGATTTAATATTAATTCCTTTCAGAATCGCAACTTTGATCAGCTAGTCACAAAGAGGAGGGGGTGAGGGGTGGATCGCCGAATGGTTAGCGCGTATTATATGTCATCCAAGTGGGAGTGAGGACGCGGAGAAGAATCAATCGGTCCAGAACAGCACGAAAGACAAATGGCGGATGTTTGAAACCATTCATATTCCCCCTTTCAAAACAAAAATACGACATTGAATTAAACACCAAACCGATAATTTATGTTTTATTTCTACATTTAATTCTTTAATTTTTTAATTATTGTAGATTCAGTAAAACCTAATCAAAATAGTATTTTGTAAAAATAAAATTATACGATGAATGAACTGTTACAGTTGTACATTACAGTTGTACAGCGAGACATTGCTGTAACTATATTTTCATAACAACGCTAAGATTTAATTCAAAATCGTTCAGATATCTCGTATTTATAAGTATGTAAAATATATTTTCTAATACGTTTACTTATTTTCTCTGCTATAATCATATAATTATAGTTCGTGTAATAAATGACGTGACTCGGGGCATTATTTTAATAGAACAATTATCCAGAGAGACTTCTCAACAGTAGAATGTTTAAAAGTTGGTTGTTGTGTCCAGATTGTCCAGATAAGATATAAGGAAGCAAACGTCTGATTCCACCTTCACCTTGAGTCAGCAGTAATAGTGTTAGAGGGTCGATTTGATTGGATGCCTGTTGCCCGAACGGGTTAGTGTATAAACCCGGGATGTTCTGATTGTTGGTTGAATAGCCTGTAGGTGGCAAAACTATAAAATAAACAAATTATGCATATATTACCCAATGGTACATATAAACCATATTATTATAATAATTATATATATTTCTGAGACCAGTACCACTAAATCAAGACTGTTATTTAATTATTTTTGTTATAACTTGAACATTTCCACCAGAGATACACACAGGAAATAACTTTATTCTAGGAGAAATTTAGACTGATACAAATGTATGTGTAGATTGCTTACTTGCTTTGCAACGGTACTTGACAATCGAGTTTCGATTATCCATTTCATCGTTAAATTTTAGATCTCAAGGGTGTTTTAATCCATTCAAACCTCGGCCATAAAGGGCTGCGATAGGCAGGTTTAGCATGTTTGATCAAATGTTAATTAATTTACCTGCGTAGCGTGGATTATTAAAGCCGTAAGAAATTTGATATCTTAGAGAAATATACAAATGACGCATTGTTACTTAAACAACGTATTTTACCTTGACTATATATTGTCACGATGAGAACCAAAAATACACATAGTTGAATAAGTGGAGACATTTTGAATTGTCGAATATGTCTGAAAAATAAAATGGAATCAACTTATATGATAAGCCCGGAGTACGCTACAAAAATGAACATATCCGGACTGAAATAAATTCCTGTCTTATTACCAATAAAATGATACTGAATGATGATCTTATAATGATATTTACATGTATATGATTAAATATTTTTCTTTAAGATTAGAATTATACTTCATAACAATTAAAAAAACATTCGCATTTGATATAAAACATGAAATGAGGTTTACCGTCCTAATTTGCTGCACCGACTGGACTAATGAAGACGTGCATGCCTCATACAGTTTGTTATGGATGGAATTTGCCCGGACAGCGACACTACTGCCTAACCTTATTTCGAATTCCTACTGCCATGGTATATTTTACGTGCACACCAATGTATACACGGGTCGCAGTGTGTCGTCCCACCCAAAGGACAAGAACTTTCTAGGCCAACACCGAGAGAAAACTCAAGACCTACTGGTTAGAGTTCCAGTGTCTTACGTACTGAGCCAATGTGGCTCTCCGCTGATATACATAGTTAAAGTTTAACGTCTTAATATTCTTGTTTAAGAAGAGGGTGCGTTTAAATAAATTTCACAAACATTTATCGCGGTCCCCTTTTTATTGCATGAGAAATATATTTTACTGTTAAAGGGACAATAACACTCTTGCTGGCTTGGCAGCACTGGAAAATAAATAGTAGTCTTATTTTAAGTACCAGATGTTTATGTGTCCTACCTGTTGTGTAAATTATCCATTACATCATATTTTACTTGTCCAGGGGGTTCGAAAATATTTTAAAATCCAAGTCACATTTGAAAAGGTTTACGTTAACCTTTTCAAATCATTTCAAATCATGTAGTTGAATTTTTCCAATTTTTTAAATTAGGTGTGTTACGATGAATTTTGTATCATCAATTTATTTGAATATTGTAAAATAATACAATTTGTTGACTAGAATAAAGATTGGGACATATTATTCAATTACAACAAGAGTGTTATTGGGGCTTTAATGTCGTGGTTATTATTTGAAAGCAATAAATGGAATATTATGTTTATGTTTGCTAATATATATAGAAATGAAATGGGGTTTAACGTCCAACTGTTCTGCTCCTAAACTGGGCTAATAAAGATGGGCATACACCACACATTATGCTATTAGGGAAATAATGCCCGGGCAGCGTCGCTACGGTATGCTCTTTTATCGAATTCCAACTGCCAAGGGATGTTTTACGTGCACGCCAATCTGTACACAGGACGGTGGTTTTCCGTACCATCCGAACAACTGGACAGCTGTTTTGTCAGGCCCCCTATCGTGCATCACTGACAAGGGGTAACCACACCTGAAAATGCAGGGATCGAACACCCGACCTCTAGGCTAGCGAGCCAGCGTCGTACCCACTTAGTTACCGTGATCCCCACTAATATTAATAGAAACTTACCTTGGCCGTTTAATATATTGTAGACGAATGTTGCAAAGTTACAACATTTCTAGCATTTATATACACTCCGATGTATAGGTTATAGACCGGTGAACATCTTAATACAAACAAATCAATAATGTACAAAGAAATCAAAGAAACCGCGCGTAAATAGACATTTTTTCTAGTATTTTGTCCTGTAAAATAATGTGAGCTGTCATAATCTTTTGTCTACTTAGATAATGATAAATAGACCAGTAACATAGGTAAACACATATGATTGATGTGGATAAAAAAAAATGGCAATGGGAATGGAGAATACAAATTTTATACGAATATCGGTTTTCAAATAATATGTAATCATTCGTTGCCAAAGTCTTTAATAGATATGAGAAGTACAACAACATTTTGTTAGTAACCTAGACATACCATATTCATGAGAAGTGCCATAAGGTGTTCTATAGAATTAACAAAATTAGCTGATATAGCAACAAAAATACATAATTATAACCACTTGAGTTGATATATGAATGTATTGTTGATATGGTATTGAGCAATGAATGTATTTATAATCAGTGATTTCAGTATACGTGATCTATTAAGATATTGGGCAACCCCGGAGGAGAATCTTAGATGAAAATTCCCTAGGTATTTTTTCACTTAAGAGTCCCACCCCACCTTAAAGTAGCTAAGTCTCTAACTCAATATCATCCAAAATCTTCAACTTTGAAAACACGAATTATGTGTCAGTTTAAATCAACATTGATGCTGTGATCTTACCTGAAAAAGATGGGCCCCTGATATCCAATATTTCAGACAAAATAAACATTTTACCATTGGTGCACGAATCGTGTACCATAATGCGTTTCAACCCCAGTTCTAGCAAGATACTCGGGGTAGGAGGCTAGACACATTGCACGGCCTATGTAAACTGGAATAACCAGACGCTAGAAATTTGCTTCGATTTAGACTGCTGGCTTATTTCGCGGAACATAACTGATTTGAAATTAGAGTAAAAACGGAAACCATTGAAAGTAAATCAGTTTACATACATTCATATAACAGTTTATTATATGCGTTGAGACCCACTTCTGTCAATTTCTAGGTCCTAAATGTTAGCGATTTAAATCCTTTAAATGACACACCCTCGCCACATCAGGAAAATGGACGTATGCTTAAGCACGGGAGCAAGGCTGAGAATTATGCCGGATTTTTAAGACAATAACAATTAATATACAATATACACCTTTTGCGGAGAACCCTTGGATGCGCCCAGGGCATTACTGTTGCAATATGTACGTATTTCTCAGGCGGCGGAGACAGTCAAATCCTGCGCTCAAGTCTAACACCAGAGATAACAATTCAGTCGAGTTAGTGAAAGTTGAGTTGAAAGTCTTTTAATATTTTAATCGCATCGTGTTTGTTCCATATAGTTGTTTCCTAATGTACTAAAATATTTCATATTATGTTTTACATATCAATTAATTTAGCTGTGGATATATTTCTCGCAATTCGTTGACTGTTACGATTTACTGCAAAGTCGCAAACAGATAGACAATCCGTTCTAAAATGTAACTAAGAAAGCTTTAGTCTATCTCATACTACTGCATTTATACCACTTGGCTGGTGACACTATGGGTTTCTTATAATCTCTGGAATCTAGCTTTGCGTAATAATATCAATAACGAAATTTATATTGCGCAACAAGTCACCACACTTGGGGATGCTCTAGGCGCATGAAAGTGTTCACATGGGATTAATTATAGTGTCAGAACAGCCAGGGTTTCACATTTGAATTGAAGATAGACAATGTTTCACATTTTCGAATGGAAGGTGGTAGCGAATTCCATAGAACCAAAGCCCTTAAACCAAATTTCTTCATCTTATAAACTGGAAATCTAACAATAATTTACTCTCAGATCTCAGTGACTTTTTTGGTTTGTAGTGTGTCATGAGATTCTTAAGATATCTTGGTGCCGTTTTATTTAATGTTTTGCAAGTCAGGGTTAAAATTTTAAAGTTAATTCTTTCGCGCACTCGGAGAACGTGAAAACTATTTATATGTGAGCGATGTGTGATTTTGATCTGGCTTTAGTTACAATGCGTACAGCACGATTTTGGATCCTTTGCAGCTTGGAAATTTGTTCATCAGTTACTTAAGAAAGTACGGCATTGCAGTAGTCAATTCTGGACAGCACAAATGATCGAGCCAGTGCAGCAGCTGCACTTTCAGATACAAGATGACGGATTGATCCTATTCTTCGAAGATGAAAATGGCAAATTTTGCAGATGTTGTTTATAAAAGAGTTAAAACTGACGTTTGAATCTAAGAACACGCCAAGATTTTATTACAACATTTGATATTGGAATATCTGAATCACCTATTTTGAGAGATTACACAATGCAAGTATTAAGTCTGTGATTAGGTCCAATAAGAAGAAGCTCGGTAGACGATGGCAGGTAAGGCACCCGATACCTACCCCATTTGAGTAGTGCACGTATATAGCTATAATAATTTTGACCTCTGACTTTGATGGTATTTTGTTCCGAGCTCATTTCTGTCAGCAATTCTTTAATCGAAGGAAGCTCTAGACTAAATATTAAATTTAGCAGACACCTTGCGTATAGGTGATGTGATCTGTATAAAGAAGGAGCCCAACTAACCCTGGAATTCATCTGTGAGACAGGACTGTCCTAACAATGATTGAGAAAGACTTTAAGTCCCCAGTACCATGAAACAAAAGACGGTGATAATTCAAAGTGGTATTTATAGTGAAATCACTCTGACAAAAATATCGTCTATGTGTACCTTAAAGATGAAATGTGATTTAACATCCAGACTGCGGCCTACCCCTATTTGGAATCTCTACTACCAAGGGTTCTTTTACGTACACGTCAATGTGTACACAGGGCCTCGGGTTTTCGTCACATGTGCCGGCCTTCATTGGCAGAAAAGTAAGACAAGATGAAACCGCATCGGAAAATCTTATGGAACTTTCTAGATCAACATCTAACCTTTTTGTAAAGGTTAATTTATTTCAAACGAGTTATACCCTTGAAAACTTCCAGTTGTTTCTAAACCACATTTATAAATACCATAGAATTATGAATATTTCCTTCTATTATGTTGACTACAGATGGTCTAAATGCATGTATTATGTTTCACTATCGAAATTGCTCTGTTTTTATGCGTACTCATCCATCCATGGACAAAATTTTAATAGTTTCACAGAATAGAATATCGTGTTTGTGTTGTAATCTAAGGGCTATTAAATTTATGTAATGTCAGTAGTGACTCACGGCTTTTCCCATCTTCTCTTGCTCACCCCACCCACAACTTTCACGGCATTTTTATCTGACCTATTGTTCTAGAATTTTTGACAGAAAGTTCAGGAAGCAAACAGGTGATTTAGACGACTCGTCATATCCTATAGATTCTTTTGACTGGACGTAGCAAAAAACCTAGATGGCCAACCTCCTTCAATATTTTATCCGATGATTGAGACATGCTGGGCTCTTTAAGATCATCTGCATGTAATAGGTCAAGAAATCGCATGGATGAACATTGAAATCTTGAAGTCAATGTGGAGAGGATTACTAGTCTTAGACCATTCACTCTAAATCACCTTGTCTCTCAGCGCCCCTACTGGCATGAGAATTGGAATGTAAGGTTTTACGTTTAGGGATACTAGTAGATCAAGCATCTCAATGTTCTAGAACGAAGAAGGTGTGTTGATAGTTGAGGTGCTTTTGGACGATATCAGGAATATTTGTCCTGGTTTATATTGTGCCTATGCTTTTTATCTGTAAACATGGTTTGATGTCGTCTACAACCGAGGAGATGCCTTTTACTGCGGCTTTTCTATGATCAACTCATGGACAACATATGTTAATGGCGATCATCATTGAGTTTATTTTCTAGCTTTAATTAATGGAGTTTCCCCAAAATAAATCGATCGATCTCTCGTGTTCACGTCTTCAAAGTTATTAAACGAAAACGTATACCATACCCCGAAATAACAGCGATATACTTAATTGCCATCTACAGTTGCATGAAGTCTAAAATTACAGGTGGGGCTGGGTTGTCACGGCCATGTGCGTTTATATAATGGTTCTTCCCCATATTACGCAGAATAACAAAGGAGAACTCAGATTAATGTGTTAGGTATACGCGAACTCTAAACATGGCATGCGGTATAAGGTGCCCTACCATTATAGTAAGTATGCATTGTTTCATGGCCGACTTCAATCAACATAACTGACTAAAAGATACGACATAGTTACGATAATTCGTGGGTAATGGCTGAAATATATGCCGAATGTCCTGTCAAGGTTCTACAAAATTAAAGAAATATCTATACGAATAAAGCGTTTCAGTTACGAATGAGTTATTGATATGGCAAATACGAATATACTACATCATTCACGAACAATGCTGATAAAGCTACGATCGAATAGTTCGCAATATTCGGCACTATTAGTTAAAGAAACGAATAGGAAGCTGTTATGGGCGATAAGAAAGGGCCACGAAGGGTTTACGATACTTCTACGAATTCCGAAATTCGTTGACCGATCAACGAATTGCTATGAACAATAGGAATGTGTAAGAACCAAATAAGATTTGGTTTCGGGGTGATTCGTAGTTCACGTGAAACAAGGGCATGATATGGTCGATTTGATTAGTGAGAGAGAGAGAGTGAAATGGGGTTTAACGTCCACTCGACACAAACCAGGTCATTTCGGGACTAACATACGGTTTAATTTTTTTTCAATAATTCGCTTGCGCGTAGGGGTCTTTAGCAGTGGGAGGAAACCGGAGTGCCCGGAGGAAACCCACGAGGTTGAGAAGGCGCCCCATCTCCATATCACATACGCACACACTAGGGATCGAAACCACAGCCGCAAGACAGAGGTGACTGGCCAGCTAGAGGTCGAAGCGCGGCACTCTAGACCACTAGGCCATCCCAACCCCCCGATTTGATTTGTAACTTGACGCCCGAATGCGTTAGGAAAGTTACCCGTACTGTTTGTAGGACAACCTTGTCCGTCTCTTGATGTTGAACTGGCGGGGTTTCCTTTCCGAGAATGTGCGTGACATTCGCTTTACATGTGCATATCGCGATATTTTCTTCCTGGTTGCTACATATTACATTACAATCCTGTCAAACTCAAGTATGATCATATTATTGTCGATGTATAATTTATCAGTATAGATTTGGGGGAAATAGAAAATTAACCTGTTATGGAGCAGGAATAAAATTCACAAACTTAAACACTTTTATCTATAGCTTGTAATTAATTTTAACAAATTTAAAAATTGCCATGTAATAACCATTAATCGGGTAATATATATTTTTATGGTCGTGTCGAAAGATTTAATATTCATCAATAGACACGTGATCTATAATATAAAGCTTGCTGGGACAGGAGATACTTTGACCGCGTTTCACCTATTCCATACTTTTCGCACAATTTGTTAGTCAATTCTTTGCAGGGAGAAGCGAGTCTATTTGTCAACATCGTAGCTGTGGCATAATGTACCTTATTGATTTTAACACAATAATTTGAAAGAGAAAGCTTTTCTGTCTGGACGGAAATATTATGTGTAGCATTTTTAAAAAAAAAATCCATCACCGCTCCTCGACAATAGAGGTTGATATAACCCCTCTTGTAATAAATTTTCTTTCAACTCCCATTTAATTACAATTATTGCAATAGAGGTTGTTATTACAATACGAGTTTAGTGAAATTTTATTACAATTATTACATTTAGTATAGTATGGGCTGTTAATTATGCATAGGATATTAAAGCTGCAATTTCAGATTTTTAAGTTATATTTTTAAAATGTATTAAAAAAAAGCCTCAAAATAGATGGTATCGTTCGACAGGCCTACCTTGTTAAAGAATAATCCTATTAATCCTATAATTCACTATCGCCTGTTCAGAAATTTGCAAAAATATCATTTTTAACTTCAAATTCCAACGTTTGAAGATAGCTATACCATGGGGGAATGGAAAAACGACGGGGGGGGGGGGTATTTCCTGTGTCAATGATTTATTAGTGTGGGGAATAATGACTATGATCGTGAGTTGACAACCTATTGAGCAAAGGACATAGGAATAATTATGTTTTGACTTTCTTTGAAAGTATGAAATTATCACTTTAAGCTACGCGAGGTTGATAGAACACGCGGGCCAAGCCCAAGTCTTCTCTGTCATATCAATCCGAGGAAGAGTAGGTTTATAACCGACATACAGTATACAACGCCATTTCACCCTTAAATTAAATGGACTCTTCCATTAAAATCAACATTGAATGGATACCGGCTCAATAGTTTCCGTCAAATAACGAAAATTACCGCATAAGTCACGTGAATGCATTGTTTACATACTTTCGTCATTTTGGACCGTGAAAGTTCAGAGAAGGATTTGACCCAAAAATACTTTACAAAGGAACTCTTGGGCTATAAATACTTTCAACTATTGTAGTGTGTGAAGAAATAATAGAAATGTGGACGAAAAGAAAAATTTTAAAGATATCTTCAACATGGAAAACAGATTTAAATATGCCGATAAGTATGCTGTCTGTCTATTTTGGTGCTGAATGCTACAAACTGTACCATAAAATTGTTAATTGTCAAAAGAATAAAAATGTATTTCTGTGTTCTTTGTATTATTTCCTTCATCAACATCATCAGCGGTTGATATGAGCCGAATATATCGACCTGAGATGACGTCATGGTGACGTCATGACAGGTTGTTTTGAGATATAACTGCTATACACATCAAAGAAAAACGGAGTTAACATCCTACTTTTCCAACTGAACCGAGCATAAGCTTAAGGGAAATTCTACCGGAACCAATCCAGGGTTATGGTCCGGTCAACACTGTAGTATAAACAATATATGTAAGACAAATCAAACACAATCACAAAAGAAAACAAATATGTCGCCATTTTTTTGGTCATCCGTCTTATTGTTTTGCTTTTCTTACGTAATGATGAATAAGTGAATGGCGTTTTTATACGCCCAAATTTTCATATGGCAGTATTATGTCGTCAACCGTCACCGATCGCGTGTCCGTCGACCCGTCCGTCTTTGCGTCCATGCGCATTTGTCTGTAGATCACAGTTTTTATCTTGTTTTGACGAAACTTTAAATATAGATTTATGTCCCAAAAGTATCAATTCATTTCGATTTTGGCAGGTATGGGACAGTAACTTCGCGGATTATTGCCCCTGGAATTGTACGATAGCTTATCCGCTCTCTACAGGTTACAATTTTTATCCGGTATTGATGGGACTTATCCCCTATTATGCCCGGGACGGTGAATCGCGATACATCGATTCAAGGATATATCGTGTCAGCACTAAAAACTAGTAATACTCTTCCTATTGACTTCAATATTAACTCAATGCCATTCCTTGGGCCTTTAACATTTTATTAACAATTTTATGATCTTAATCTTTTTAAAACCCCAAAGAGCCCAGTATGCCTGGTCAAAGAAATCTATAGGCTATTGCTTCATTTTTACATGGTTCCCTGAATTTATATCCGTTCACTTGCTGACCTATCTGCCTCAAAATCATGACCTTTCACGCAAACCAAAATGAGAGAAAGAATTGCTATATTATGGACGCACTACCACATAATACAGCCCGTGAGTAAAAAAAATACAACATATTATTATGAAGCTCTTACATTACATCAGGATATGTAAGGGTTATCAACTGAGACAGAGGGGTTCAAGTTAGATGAACACCCGAGCTCGTGCAAAGTTGTACACTGAGAACGCGCAGCGTTCGAAGTGTTCAATGCACGGGCGCGGGTGTTTATCTAACTTGACCCCGAGGTCAAGGTTGATAACTGACTTACACAATGGATTCTTTGTGTGAGAAGTTGAACGAGTGAATGAAAATGGACGAATACGAGAGAGACGCATTATTATCTCAGACCTTTTATCACACACAATTGTTTTATCAATTCGTCAAAAACAGGTACCAATATGCTTTATTTTGCACGTCATATATTGTTGTTTACTCAGCAAATTGGGGAGTGGGTAAATAACTGAATATGTGTATACCGGTTTATTTACGATGCATAGAAATCAGATTATTCAAATGTCAGGTTTTTGAAAAACAATTTTAAGAAAGTTAGATTGGTATATGGATAAATGTCCGAATGGTTAGCGCTTGCGCGTTGTGTCATAAGGTCTGCCATTCAGTCAACTGGTGTGGTTTTGATTCCTCGGTGGTACGTGACAAGATGTAGGGCCTCCGGTTTCCTCCGGCTGCTAAAGACCACTATGTCGAGTGAACGTTAAATCCCATTTCTCTCTCTCCTTATCGACAAAAGAAAAAATATGCAACACCCCTTATTCACTGTAATATTTATTTCGTGCGAATGGGGTATGCTGCATTGGCTGGAATACGTTTTACATTCGCGAATTGTCAGCCACAAAATATCCATGTGCGAAAAAAAAATATCATGTAGTATTGGTATTTTTACAAGCTGACAATTATCTAAAAAAAATGTTCAAACATAAATTTAGCCCAATTCGCTAGGTTTCGCGCATTTGTTTCTTATACTGCTGGTTGCGTTTTCTAGCTAATGATATTATTTCACAATCTACTGTGAAAAAATATTTATTTGTCGTTTTAACTACATGTACATGTATTTATCTTTTTAAAATTAACACGGTGTTTCTTGTTATTGCTAATACACAGTGCACGCACAAAAATGCGCGGTTGTCTGTTTTGACAATCACCGGGTTAGTATGTTGGGGTGTTCATTTGGGGTGTTCATTTACATGAACACCCACTTTTCCTCAAATGATCACCTGTGCACGTGCTAAAACAACACGATACAGGTTGGTCAGTAACTTGAACACCCGAGTGGGAACAAAGGGTCCAGTGTGTAAGGATAAATACATATAAAAACAGACCAATTTAATAAGTGACGTAATACAAAGAATACGCTATCTTATATAGACGGACATATTTTATAATAATAAGGGTGTTTATAAAGTTAAATGGCGTTACATTGTGAATTGTTGATTTTCTGACGTGTTTTTTCCCTGACGTGGTCGGTGATGCAGGACGGAAAGTCCTACAGGAACAGCTGTATATATTGGCGTGCACGTAAAAGATATCTTGGCCATAGTGCCGCTGCCTTGGCAAACTTCCCTCATAGCACACTCTATGGTGTATGCCCGTCTTCATTAGCCCAGTTGGGACAGAACAGAAGGATGTTAAACCCCAATTCATTTATGCATGGAGTAGGTCATAAATTGATCATGTCAGGTATACATACCTGGAACACTGAATATTTCAATTCGAACAGTATACAACTCATTTTTCCTTTCGTTCGAACCCGTAATTGCATTATTCAAGTAATTAGGCAACGACAACGCTCACCCATTCATCATCTTGGATTAATAATACATAATGGCGATTATGTTTGTCTTTATCAAAAGGGTTTCTCCTGGAGTATCCCAATATATTTTTAATGTGGAGTGGGAAATAAAACGTAATTATTCTTAGTTGTTCAGGTGGGAAGGAACCCGAAGACCCAACCGCCGTGCATCATTGGTGTGCATGTGAAAGATTCTTGTAGGCGGAAGCGCCGCTGTCCGGGCAACACCCTACCCTTCCCCACACATACAACCCACCCACCCCCCCCAGGGCTGCCTGAATTGTAAAGCCTCCAGCCGTTCGGATGGAACTGGAACGATACACCGCGGTCCCTCTCCCGGAACCCTTGACAGTTAGCCTCCAGTCCTTCGGATGGCACGATACACCGCGGTCCCTCCCAAAGAACCCTCGACAGTAAGTCTCCAGTCCTTTGGATTGAACGATACACCGAGGTTCTTTAAAATGAAACTTGACAGGTAGAATTCGATGAAGAGCTGTCCTGATCGTCGTGTTAACAATAAAACATTTAAAACAAGGGTATAATTGTGTCATTACGTTTAGGTTTAATACAACATTCACATTACAATTATACATTGAAACAGTATTGATTGATTGAAATAGAAACGGACAAGATTGGATGAAATCCCAAGAAGAAACATATAATATTATTATATACTTTTAACTGTAACAGAAACTGTATGTTTCTAATTCTATGTAAGTAATTCATATTGTTCAACATACATTTACCTATACATATAATACGATAACAAACCTATTTAGATATACTTAGACAAAATATCAGAAAATATAAGTAGTTACTTATATTAACGTTTTTTGAGATATGACAATCCATAAAACTTAATAGAACAATTATCCAGAGAGACTTCTCAACAGAAGAATGTTAAGAAGTGGGTTGTTGTGTCCAGATTGTCCGGATAAGATATAAGGAAGTAAACGTCTGATCCCACCTTCACCTCGAGTCAGCAGTAATAGTGTTAGAGGGTCGATTTGATTGGTCGCCTGCTGTCCGAATGGATTAGGAAAGAAACTTGGATTAGTCTGACTGTTGGTTACTAAACCTACTCCGCCTGTAAAGGTGGCGGGTGGTAAAACTATAAAATAAAAAAAAACCAAATTTTATATTTAACTAAATAATATTCCCCCACCTTAACAAATTAAGACACTCGTAGCGTCGATGTTTATTTTGATAATCCAGTAGTCATAATCTTAGAGTGGAATTAAGCGATTGAGAAACACATTAACATTTCATAATTTTTATGGTAAACGCTTACAAATTTTGTCGATTTCAAGCACGAAATCGAACGTAAAAACATTCAACACATTATGTCACATGTTCAGTGGCCGAATCTGATGTTGAAATTGTGTTCCCTAAAAATGTTGGCAATAGATCTACAATAATATACTAAAGTCGGATAGTTTGCAAGGTCCTGCAAATTTGTGACGTACGCTTTCCTTAATACAATAAAATGCTGAACTCATATAGAATAATGAAGACATTAATTGCATACCCCGCACTATTGTGACGTAGATTTTCTTACCTTGACTATAAACTGTCATAATGAGAACCATGAGAACACATACTTGACAAGACACAGACATTGTGGAAGATCGAATAAACCTGTAAAAATATTCATCTAAATTAATATATAGAGAATACAGCACGACCATAATATCATGTTTGTTATATTCCAAAGATGGGGGCGGGGGGCGCTGTATCATACGGCTTGCCATTAAGTCAACTGGCGTGGTTTCGAATCCCCGGTTGTACGTGGCAAGGAGTAAGGTCGCCTGTCCAATCTCGTGGAGTTTCACCGGGTACTCCGGTTTCCCGTGATTGTCTGATTGTCTACTAAAGACCCCTACGCACAAGCGAATTATTGAAATAAAATTAAACCATATGTTAGTCCCGAAATGACCTACATTAACCTAGCGCAGATATAATAGCATTCTCAGATGTGCGTAATACAGTTAAAAGCAGCCAAAAAGCCTAAAAGGAAAGATGCCAGCTGAATACTGCATTAATTTTGTTCTCACGTACCGTGGCAGAGTAGATACCAGGATGATTGTCGCAATATAATACGAGTTATCGTATTTACAGAGACAAAAATTCGACAATGAAACGGAAGACTTACCTTTTGAAACAGTGTACAATATTCTGTAATATTAGACGAATGTTGTGAAGTTACAAAATCATTGGCATTTATATATACCCCGATATTATTGTTTTGAGCAGGGGTTATAGTCCGGTCAACACTCAGATACAAACAATATGTCGGACAATCACTGGAAAAAATAATTCGTCTTTTTTTTCTTGGTCATTCTTCTTTTTCTTTAATGAGTAAATGAGTGGTGTTTTCATGTCCTCACTTTTTTGGCCATGCGTTTCACTCTTTTGTTTTGCTTAGATAATGTTGTGAAAGGCGTTTTTTTCTTTCATAAAATATTTTCTTTTCTTATATCATATCGGTGGTTGTTCGCTGAATTGGTAAACTTTATAAATTTTACGAATCACCCAAATTCATACTAGCATTCTACACAATTACATATTTCCCGACATTGTCTATAGCGTGGTTTCTTCCTGTGTAATTAGGGGGTTGGATGGCCGAATGGTTAGTACGTGCGTGCTGTATCACAACCCCGGTTGTACGTGACAAGGAGTAGTGTCGCCTGTCCAGCATCGTGGGTTTTCTTCGGGTCCTCCGGTTTCCTCCCACTGCTAAATAAAATTAAACTCTATGTTAGTCCCGAAATGACCTAGTTTGTGTCGAGTGGACGTTAAACCCCATTTTTCTCCCACTCTCTATTTCCTGTGTAATTGTGCATGACAGTGAACAGTGTATAAGCCCGAAAAGAATGGGTCAGTTGGGTTGGGTTGAAACAAATTTTCGCCACCAACAAGTATAACCACTGATCATAGACACAGAGCAGCTCGTTGCGTTGAATTGTATTGTTGGTGCTATATAAATTAATTATTATCATATAATAAGTACTGCAACTGTCGTGTTATCACTGTCCTCGCACTAGACCATATCGTGATTCTACCTCTTGCAATAACCAGAAATGGACAACCCAGGCTATAGGGCAGTCATCAATTACCTGCAAATGAAAAAAATAACCCTATCAGGACTGAGATCAAGTTAAAAATTTCATTTGTCTGGTTAACACGTTAACAAATTTAAATTAATGAGTTAATTATCAAAGTGCCGAAATCATAGCCATTTATTTTCGTATTCAACCCATATAAGAGAGTGTGCCTTTGATTCCGAGTGGGGGAATATGGAGACCAAGTAATTTCGACCGAAGATGTGCTATCCGGTAGACCATAGGCGTAGGAGGCGGGGGGGCAAATGCCCCCCCAAAAATTTATTTTCGGGCAATGAAAAATTCGACGACCTTTTTTTTCTATTAATGTTTAGAGAAAAAATATAACTAACTTATTTCTATGAGATCCACACTGCCCGAAAAGTATTTTCTCGTCTTTTTCGTGTCCACTGCATGCCCGAAAATATGCCCGAAGCTCTCTTATGATAGGTATGCCCGAAAAAACGGGCATCGGGCCGGAAAATTTATTTTCGGGCAATGAAAAATTCGACGACCTTTTTTTTCTATTAATGTTTAGAGAAAAAATATAACTAACTTATTTCTATGAGATCCACACTGCCCGAAAAGTATTTTCTCGTCTTTTTCTTTTCCACTGCATGCCCGAAAATATGCCCGAAGCTCTCTTATGATAGGTATGCCCGAAAAAACGGGCATCGGGCCGGAAAACGGCAGAGGAAACGAGCCAAATGGAAAACTGCTTGGAAACAGCCAATTGCCATGGTGGATTCACCCGTTTTCGGACGTCATTTTTGCTGGACGTCATGGCCGTGCCTCTCACTTTTTCTAAAAAGAGTATTGGACTACTTGAGAAACTGTACGAAATTGTGAACATTCTGCCGTATGGACGTGCCTCTCATATTTCTAAAATGTTATGACGTCGTGCGAACGGCACAACATGGACTGCCAAGATGTTGTCCCGGTAGTACTGGCCTGTAACACGCCCTGCAACAACATGTAAAGCCGTTCTTCCAGCAACAGTGATGCTTCCCCACACCATAACAGAACCGCCCCCAAATCGATCATGTCTGATGACGTTAACGTCTTGGAAGCGCTCGTTTCGACGACGCCACACCCTCCTACGTCTGTCCAAAATCAACAGTGAACCTTGACTCATCTGAAAACATCACATTGCTCCAGCGTCGATTATCCCAGTGTTGACGATCCCTACACCAACGACGTCTTGCCTGAATGTGATGATCTCTCAAACAAGGGATCACGCGAGGACGTCGGGCGCGAAGGTGACCCTATGCAGTCGATTCCGCTAATCTGATTTGCTGTGATGACACGATTTCTCAAGGCCAAGGTACGGATACATCGATCCTGGGCTTGAGTTGTCGCCCTTGGTCGACCTGAGCGTGATCTGTCCTGTACAGATTGTGTATCACGGTATCTGGACCATAGCCTGCTTATGACAGACTGAGAAACATTCATCGTCCGCGCCACAACCGCCTGTGTTGTGCCGATCTGTAGCATGCCAAGGGCACGTAACCTTTCATTTTGGGTAAGCCGACGCATATCAAAATTTGTTTTCTGGTCACTAAAACAATTAAACTGATGTTTCCACCCTGGAATTCAATGCCACAATGACTGTAACATTCAAAGTCAGAGTCGTGCAAATCTTGGGTTGGACCCCATGATGATCCCAAGCATCACCTGCATTCCATGCGGTCGCTATTGGTGCGTCTGTTAGGTTCTATAGTGACTTTTTTCGTAGTCATTTGCATATTTTAGTATTATGCCCCCAAAATCAAATATCCCCTACTTTTTTTGAATATTATATATTAATTATATTATATTGATTTCGGGCAATTTTCTCTTATGCCCCCCTGAATTACTTTGAGCTCCTACGCCTATGCGGTAGACCCGGTAGACGTAACTGAAGCGAAAGTGGCAAAGTGGTCTCTGAATAGCGTAAATTATATGCACAGGCGTGTTGTATTTCTAGCACATCATGAATGTATTCTTACACTACATTTACGTCATTATGGTTCGGGATTAAGGTAGTACACGCCTTAGATCGGATTCCTTTAATTTTTTACCTTACCGTTTATCATTATTGTCATTTTCCCCTCGCGTCATAAAATATTCTCGTATATGTGATTCTTTTACCATCCTATTTTACTGTTATCCATCATTTAAAAATATAAATCATAATTTCCTACAAGTTTTTCTACCCTATTGTGGGTGCATGCATCAACCCTTAGACAGGTACCACTGTACCAATAATATTATTAATCTATGAATAACATAAGAAACCGTTTACGTGTGAAGATGTTTTGGGTGGATCCTGCATAAGAAATTAGAAACCGTAAGGTAGGGTTAAATACGAGGCATAAGGAAAGTTAAAACACGACAGACAGGCGATACTGTTACATATATACATTTATTTATATTACATTTTAACAGCAATATGCGTAAAAACTACTTAACAGTAAATAAATGATTAAAGATACATTATGTAAGATTTAGATAAAGAGCTAGCCATTCTTGCTAAAATAGATAATGTAAAATGAATAATTGAAAATTTCATTCAAATTACTCTATTGCGAGCCAATATATTTGCCTTTGAAGGTTTGACAAGACGTGTGCAATAATTTCAACCACGGTACTGGTTGATGGAAGCTAAGAACCGCCCTTCCATTTTTAGCTTAAATCAAAATACGGCTGAACTGTTCCACTCTATATAATATCGGAACATTATTAGTCAACCTTTTTACTGGCTAATTGATTACTGCCAGAGCGTATTTTTGTAAAGTGCGTCCGGAGCCTAGCTTTAGTCAATCAGCGAGTACTTTCCCTTTATTACATCATCTCCCCAAATAAACACTCACACCATTCTAAGAAAAGCCTGGTCTTGTGTGCTATGGATTTGTGTAGTCTTGTGAAGAACACAAAGTGGACAAGACAGAGGACAATAGTCATCTTTGTGGAGAGAAATCCCATTCATGTATATGGCAAAACAGAAAACAATTACAAAGACACAACCAAGAAACAGTTCATGAACCCCTACTCTCTTTTTTCTTTTCGTCTTTGGGTCCACAAATACAAAAGAAAGACTTCATCTGTGTCACTGTCACGTGTGATTGCAAATGACAATATGTTATCTCTGACAGACAATTCAACCTTGAAAGCCGGGCGTTTTCTATTTGAACGGCAAAACGCGGATACGGATGCGGGTATAATACGGATGCGGATACTATGCTTGTATAGTTAATTTCATGGGGAAATATAAGAAACAGATTGCGAACGTTCATATCAGAAGTTGGGCACTTCATAACAAACCACGCCTATATGTCTGGTTGATTCGAGCGAATCAATCGGGCGAATACAAATTCGGCATCGCGATTCTGGACATGCTAGGCAATATTCGGCCAAACGTTTCGTTACCGAAATTTGTCTAGTTGGTCTCTCGTTATAGCTAACTAATATTAAAAGAAATACACATTATTAGTCAACTTTTTACTGGCTAATTTGTTATAGGCTTTTCTTTACTTATTTCTTCAATCTCCCACGAAAAAGATTATGGATGATAGATGCGTAGACCAGTAAAATACGTAAAACCACGCAACTCAATGACCTCTGTTAACCCCTCGTCCTGTATGACATTACTTACATCCTGTCAACGTTTAAGTTATTATGCTGGTGATGATCGAATGACTGATATTGAACTAATAAACACTTTTCAGTATGTTATCCATTAAATATAAAACGTCTAGTCGGGTAAATGTTATATCATAACCTTGAAAATATAGTTCACTAATGTTAATATTTTGGGGCGATTTTCTCTCATCCCTGCTCATCTGCATGTAAATTTGAAGAAAATAGAAACACAAGAAAATAAAATACATACAGCCAAATTTCACTTATATATGCCCTCATAGAAAATTGGTCGTACGTTTTCGTCGATCCTTTAGTACATCGTCCACAATTTTTTGTGTACGCTCAGTCTATAGACATTTATAATAATGTAAGCTGTCTTTTTCATTGTGATGCAGGGCGAAAGGGGGCGGGGGTGTATGACAAGGCAGCTGTTTAGTCCTTTGCAGGGCCGGCGGAAGCAATTCTTGATGGGGGGGGGGCGCTTCCATCCTAGGTCCTTATAGGCTAAGGTCCAGGGGCTGCAATAACCTGACGAATAGAGTACCGTACTTGCGGCCAAATTATTAGCGGGGGGGGGGGCTAAAGCCCCCCTAGCGCCCCTACTCCGCCGGGTCCGCTTTGTACTGTACGAAAACCGTAAGATCATTTGGCAGTTTGAATTTGACATAAGAGTAAGCCGTAGCGCCGCTGTGCTACCAAAATTTCTCTCGTAGCACGCTGAACAGTAAGCGGTTTAAACATAAGTATATTGCCTTTGATTATGTTACCATATCTTGTCACCAGGCCGAAAATGTGCAGCTTTCCATTAAGATTTAAACTTTTGTAGACTCTCTAGACGACTAAACTTAGTGTAGGCATATGTTACGATGCCTTGCAACCCGTCTTGCATTCACCTTCTCAGCTTTTAAAGACACATGAAACAGAATGGAGGCTTAACGGCCTACATTATGTACTTATCTGGCCACGGACGACACACTAATCCCACGTAGTAACCTATGAAAGAAATATTGCCAGGGCAGTCCAACATGGATTAAGAACACGGACGGACATATTGAAATGTTTTCAATGTATGTTAATGTTTCTTGACATTTCTGAAAATAGTTTCGTTTATCTTTGGCCTGTAATCAGCAGCGTACCGGTAATAATGATAATGATCTATATTATTATGCTATGATAGCCAATGGATTTTGTGATCTTACTTATTCCTGGTCCAAAATTGATATAGTGTTTGCTATTTGCAAATTAAAATCACAGAGCGTGCTGTAGAAAAACACAAAATATGACTTTACTCATAGTTTTGCTAACCGTTAACGAGTTGGAATTTACGTGTACAGTCAATATCTATATTTTTACAGCTGTCATGGGAACCATACAAAATAACTATTTTAATAATCATATATCCAATTTTGAAAATCGTCTAAGAACTGATTACATGATTTCGATAAAATTACCGTTTCAACTACACAAAATAACCTTTGTTCAACCATAGGTAGAGTATCGGTTAAAATGTATAAACGCATTTGATTGATGAAACGGGGATCAAACGGACTGAATGGAAACGTCCTCATTATCTATCTACTATAGTAACTATCTAGTCCTCCTATCCCCCGCCCCATTTTAAAAAGATTTTAGATACTTTAGGCTTTGATTTG
The DNA here is from genome assembly GCA_963678685.1 of Patella ulyssiponensis. Lineage (NCBI taxonomy): Eukaryota > Metazoa > Mollusca > Gastropoda > Patellidae > Patella > Patella ulyssiponensis. The sequence continues at coordinate 20,623,685 of OY783232.1, forward strand.
AAATGACCTACTTTCATTCAGCTACTATTACATAGACGCATTTCTTTTGATGTAAAAGAAAGTCCGATATAATTTTGCTTAAGGGCTGATATAACCCTGAAGCCCGAAGTAAAAGTAAAAGTAGACGGGCATTTCTAATTTCGATCATCGGTGTAGGTCTATGACTGCTCGGGGGATAGAAAATCATATAAAATTGAACATTCTTCTTAGATTTTACGGTCTTCATATACTTCAGGATGATGATGAACGGTGTCTTTAAATCATTTAATTAAAGGTTACAGAAAATAAAACAAAACTGCATGACTTTGGGTCGACTATGAACTTGTCACGTAACAAATTTACGGACAAAAATTTTGACCTTGGGGTTATCTCCCCTTAAACGGTGCAGCGTTTCTTTGCATACCATACAAGAATGTCTGGTAGTACAACATTTCATAGTTTTTGATTTAATAAGATGGGACTTTGATATGATTGATATGAATTGTCTGTGAATTTCTCTCGTCAGTATTGAACTTTAAGCCCAAGTTATAAAAGAACGAACGACCGATTATAAGTAGGGTAACACGAAATACTAACATATAATTATTAAGTTGCACTGAACCCCAACACGTTATTGATAGTATGCGATATAGGCTTCTAACCTCTTTATAAGTACCTATTGTGTTTTAATTACACTCATACGTTATTGGCAATGGCGTTTCTTAGACGAGGAGTATGGTTATTAGGTGGAATCATTCCGGTCTGCTAATTTCATTCGATAACATGTGGTATATAAAACTCCCCATGTAATAATGACCTTGTGTTTTGAGACCTGGTTCTTTATAAGATGTTCGTATCCAATGTTGCTCCTGTTTGAAGGTACAATAAGACCCAGTAGTTTAGAGACTTGAAATAGAGACAAGCTTATGGACTATGTTTTCGTTTGTGTTCCTGTCGTCTTTATATTCATGTTTTATATTCTGTTCTTGATGTATATAAATTCTATATTTACGAATCTGATATTCCGTTGGTGTTACACGCGCGGGCCCGTAGCCAGCTCATAAATTTTTTTTGGGGGGGGGGGGGCTACGGAACTTTTTGGAGGGGCTAAGGATGTGGCCGGCTAAGAACACTACTAAGAAATCATTATTGTTGGCAAAATATCGGGAGGGGGGGGGGGCTAATTCGATTTTTTGGGGGCTTAGCCCCCTCATAGCCCCCCCCCCCCCACGTGGCTACGGGACCGTACACGCGGCCTGTAGTAAAGCTTTTTATATTGCTGCTGATACCATACTCCTAAATATCGGACTAAACAATTATCATTTCACATAAAAAAAAATAAAAACAAATTAACAAAAAAAAAAGAATTCTTTTTCAGATTGAATACATTTGGAAATCTTTAATTATCGAGGTTTATCGGCATAATATATGTATTTTGGAATCAAAGTGCCAATTTCATTTATCTGTATCTTGATTCACCATATTACTCGTTTTCTTTTCAAATTATTAATAAATTTTAGAAATTTTTTGAAAAGAAAATAACAAAACGATAACGGAAGATGACACCGAGAAGGCGCATTAGGAAATGGAAGTGCTTGCAGAAGATATTTTGATCTTATTTAATGACAATCTGATTAAAACACAAATCCAATTTCGTTTCGTTTTTTGTAGTTCAAACTTTCGTTTTTACTTGTCTTCACTACTCTTGGATCTGGAGGACTTGTTATTTAAAACGTTTTCTGCCTGAAATGAGGGGTCAGCCAATCAAATGGTCTGTCGAATCGACCGTTTGACCTTTTCATGCGTGGAACTGTGGGTAGGTATTACCAGCCAATGACGGCTATACTAACACCAGCGGATAGAAATCAAAACAAAACAAAAGTAGATTTTAAAAAGCATGGCGGCCCCTAATTGGTTAATCGAATGACTGACCTTATCGGGTCAAATGTCCCGTGCTTGATACCTGACGTCATAGAACGTGAGCTCCCACTATAACGTGTTAGATCTACATGAGTGTAGGCCATCGAAAGTATAAAAAACGAAACGAAATATAGATCTATATTTTAATTAGATTGATTTAATGAGAGCAAAAATTAAATCGCTATTCTGCTTGACATTCTCGAGAAATGTTATTCTTTACGTCTTTCCTTTTATGCAAAACTTGCCAATACAATATCCTATGTTTATGGTCAGAAAAGGATTCGATTCTGAAATGTAAGTATGAAAATTAACAGTTATGAAATTCAGTGTCGGTCCTAAATCTCTCGGTGTCAAAATAGGATGTCACAAAAGTAAAGGGGGCGTTGACCCCAGCTTATGCAAGACAATAATATTACGACCGTTGAAGAGTAAGTGACGGTTCGTTTATCTCGAGCAAATATTATAACTTTAATGGTATTTACGGACAAACGCATATATATCCAGGTTTGTACGGTTCTGCGCCGGTATTCTACTGCCATTTTTTTTAGTAAGTTGGTTTTAAAGAAGACGTGAGCACCATGAACGGGGCAACAAATAACAAAGTTTTGACTATAGACACATTGAATCCAAATGTGGTTAAAATGGAGTACGCTGTCAGAGGGCCCATCGTTGCAAGGGCTAGCGAGATTGAAAAGGAATTGAAAGAAGGCGTCTCTAAACAATTCACCAAAGTTGTAAAAGCAAATATTGGAGACTGCCATGCGACAGGTCAAAAGCCATTAACATTTCTTCGACAGGTTTTGGCCATGGTTACCTATCCAGAACTGCTCAAGAGCCCCGAGTTCCCCGAAGATACCAAGAACAGAGCAAGGAGATTGTTAGAAGGTTGTCGTGGTGGAAGTATAGGTTCATACAGTGACAGTCCTGGGATAGCTGTCATACGACAAGACATTGCTCAATATATAAATGACCGTGATGGTGTGCCATCATCGTCGGATGATGTATATCTGTGTGCTGGAGCCAGTGCAGGAATTAAGTCTGTTCTTACCATGCTGTTAACAGGTAAAGGTGGCACCGACAAGGCAGGAATTATGATACCGGTTCCACAATATCCTTTATATTCGGCCACATTAGCTGAGTATGACGCTTATCCAATCCGCTATTATTTAAATGAAGAGAATCATTGGAGTTTAGATGTCTCGGAATTAAAACGGTCCATCAACGAAGCCAAACCTAATTGTAAACCGAGGGCTATTGTTATTATAAACCCAGGCAATCCAACAGGGCAGGTCCTGACACGAGAAAATATACAGAGTATCATTAGATTTGCAAAGGAAGAAAAACTTTTTATCCTTGCTGATGAAGTATATCAACATAATATATATGCAGATGGTTCACAGTTTTTCTCTTTCAAAAGAGTGCTCAAGGAAATGGGTGATGAATACAGTAGTATGGAATTGGCTTCATTTATGTCCGCTTCCAAAGGTTTTATGGGGGAATGTGGGTATAGAGGAGGATACAGCGAGATAATTAATCTGGATCCAGCTGTACGACTTCAATACAATAAGAGTATCTCTGCTAACCTTTGTCCACCTGTATCTGGTCAGGCGGTCATAGATTGTATCGTCAATCCTCCCAAACCAGGAGAGCCATCCTATGAGCTATTCTTAAAGGAGAAGACGAAAGTTCTAAATCTACTTCTTCAAAAAGCCAAATTGGTAACCAAAACCTTTAATTCTATTGAGGGCATTAAATGTAATGAAGTTCAAGGTGCAATGTATGCCTTTCCTCAAATATTCTTACCTTCCAGGGCCATTGAGGAGGCCAAAAAGCAGAATAAAACTCCTGATTCGTTCTACTGTTTTCAACTTCTTGAGGAGACTGGAATTTGTACAGTTCCTGGCAGTGGTTTTGGTGAAAAAGAGGGAACGTATCATTTCCGTACGACTATCTTACCACCGATAGAAGAGTTGGAGGCAGTTTTACAGAAATTTAAAGAGTTTCATATTAGGTTTTTGCAGAAGTATCAGTAGAGTCCCCTACAAATGTTTAAAAGTATACATTATAAAGGTATGTTACATGTATATATATTGTAACAAATGTACAGTAGTATGTTTTGCCCAGACACTATGTTTTTATGTTCAGTTACAGTCAAGATTTCTAGTTTTAATGTACATGTACAGTGCAAAATCCTTAAAAAATATTCCACTTTTTGACTTAATGCATGCTGTTCCATATTATCCTATATTCATTATTCCGTGGTGGCCGGAAGCAACACTGGCTGAATGACTAATTAAAGATGCTGGCTTGCTTGCCTGGAGGTAACAGGTTCGATCCTGGTGTTGGTCGAGAAAGTTCATCAGGATTTTCTGACTTGGTTTTTAGGGCTGCAGTCGTGCAGTGATTCATCGCTGAATCGCGATGTTTTAAAAATCCACGATGCACGATACAATCAATGTCCGTATCGTGATTCGTTATCCAAATAAAAATTTCACAAAAATAGACTTCTATTCCTTTAAATGCGTAAACAAGTCCATGAGCAAAATAACTTTTGTACTTTCAGAGAGTGTTAAGGCGTTTTTGACACTTGAAGTTGCTTATTAGTTGACCGAATAAATGCCACATTTAGAGTAAACCATAAACAAGCCTATTTTTTAAATTTATTTCCTATCATGATATTAATCGTATCATAGACTATGAATCTTGATGCGAATCGTGGCGTGGCGTATCGTTGCAGCCCTATTGGTTTTCCCTTGTCAGTGGTGCATGGCGGAGCTCCTGACGAGGACAGCTGTCTAGTCAATCAGGTGGGATGAAAAACCGAGGTCCTGTGTACAAATTGGCGTGCATGTAAATTCCCCTCATCCAGTAGCCCAGTACAAGTAGGTGCAGAAACATAGGATGTTAAACCCTGCTCAATTTCATTTCCTTCACGACATTGTTACCTATTGCATACTAATAGTAGTACTTATTACATGTAAATAAATCTATAGTTGTTTATACCTTCAATTTTAATCTCTTTTCTGTATTTTAACTTTTTAAGTTCTTCTTTTTTCAGACCCAAGATGGTATAATACTGTAGATATTTAATCCTATGCAGAATCTGTGTGTAAACGGGAATTTTACCAACATAATATACAGTGTGTGACTTATATTTTGTTAATTAGTTTTTATGAATTTCTTTAACGTTATGGAATTAATCTGTAATTAAACAGGGTCCATTCTATAATTTTTGTTACTGCCATAATAATAGACAATTAAAATGACGAACAGATGTCAATTATGCAAATTTTATTCTTATCAGGTCTTTTTATCAAACATTTCTTGTGGCAGCATTTATTATAGTACAAATTATTAGAGTAGTTAATTGGGACCCCATATTATGCTATGTAGATTTCAGGTATTATGTAGGTGTTTTTTAGTTTCTTTTCTATTTTCCTGTAATGTATTTTTATTAAAGGCCAACATTTAATGTAGAGCAATAATTTTGTCTTTCATGACTGTCAATTCAGACATAATTATGTATGAAAGCATTGCTGATCTGAGTTTCTGTCTGTCGGTTCATACACAATTAGGTGAAAGCATTAGTGATGAGAGTTCTTGACAGATTTGCATTGGTTGTTCACTTTCAGATAAAGAAAAAAGCAGGGTTCTTAATCCATTTTGAAATAAACCGGCCACGGGTACGTCTAACGGATAGTCGTCTGTACAACAACAGATATGTTGATTTATGCATACTTTATTCACGTTAATAATTGGTGTGATTGTTTGTTAGTAATTTATTATTACTGAAAGTTACATAACTTGTAGTAAATACAATAAATAAATGAATATGTAATGTAAAAGTGTTAATAATGATACAAATAGTACAAAACAAGTTAGAAGAGTATGTACAGTTCTAGGGAAGAATAGCTTTTTGAATAGACTGACGTTTAATAAATGATAAATGTATATATTTTGCTAATGAGTTTAATATAACTGATGATGTGGAAGACATAATATCTATAAATTTTGGGAGTGAAGGGTGATTTCTATAATAACCCTTTTTAAAATTAGAAATATTTTGATTGTAATTCCAACACATTGAGAAATTTTAACATGATGTTCACATGGTAACATTTAACGCTTGTAAGGGATACATGTATGTTGTCTGACAGAGTTATCTGATGTGTTTAAAACTGAGATTTGTTTAAAACTTACTTTGCATCATTTGCTGAATTTTATTTTAGATCTAGCATACATGACTTCACTGCTGTTGGGTATTTTAATAGGCCTCATAGACCCTATCTGTGTTTTAATATGTAGACATTTGTGATTATATATATATATATATATATATGCTTGCTATAATGTACATGTCTGTACATAATATTGTTTATATTTTATTTTTTGTTGTAAATCTAGATTTTATCAAATTATGATAATATTTGTAAACAATTATTGATTTTGTATGGAATAGAAGTTTATGGTTATTGAATTTTATCAAATTGTGTTAATGTATTTAAAAAAAATGGTGCATTTTATGTAATAGAAACTTACAAATATTGAAATTTTACAAATATTTTATTTACCTGTAGTATTATTTGGTATGGTAAAATATGTTTGTTATTTTGTACATGTTTGTTAGATCTTTAATATAATATACAATTTTCCCCTGTTGATAGCATAATACAAATCAGTGCAAAGGGAGACAATCTAAAGAAATCCATGTATTAGTATTCGCTATAAATAAGTAGAATTATAACTAAAACAGGTTTATTCTTACTTTATATTTATTTTATAGGGCTCAAAATATTAGCGCTACCCTCTATTAGTTCAATAGTGTGTGTATCAGAAAAAAAAATAAAATGCCAGACTATTCAAAAAACGGAGAAATGATGATCTGATAATCAAGTTTGTGATATGAACAAAAAAGATTTGCAACTTGTAGCATTGCATCAATGAATAATTAAAATATGTTTGTTATTTTGTACATGTTTGTTAGATCTTTAATATAATATACAATTTTCCCCTGTTGATAGCATAATACAAATCAGTGCAAAGGGAGACAATCTAAAGAAATCCATGTATTAGTATTCGCTATAAATAAGTAGAATTATAACTAAAACAGGTTTATTCTTACTTTATATTTATTTTATAGGGCTCAAAATATTAGCGCTACCCTCTATTAGTTCAAAAGTGTGTGTACCAGAAAAAAAAATAAAATGCCAGACTATTCAAAAAACGGAGAAATGATGATCTGATAATCAAGTTTGTGATATGAACAAAAAAGATTTGCAACTTGTAGCATTGCATCAATGAATAATTATTGTAAATAATATTTTTACTAAGTCATATTTTAAAATCTTAAAAGGTAACTGCTTTTTTTAAATTTTAAGATGTATACAGACAGGGTACTCTTCCATCATCATGAATCTATTGGCATTTAAAATTTTCATTAATGGCTATTTATAGCCACAAGAGGGGCCTTGTGTAAATACCTTTGTTATACCATAACAGCACTGATAACTTTAAAATGTCATTAATATTGCCAAGATTATGTTCACGATTATTTGAACATTGAATGGATTACTGTTAATTAATGAAATTTCTGTCTATATTTGTTGTGCTATAATAACAAGTTTATTAAAAATGTTATTTATCATTTAGGCATTATGACATGTTTAGTCTTACTGTTACCGGTGGAATATTATATCTGACGATAATCCTTACTGTTATTTAACCCTGAATTGGAAAGTTATAATTATTAAAATAGTCATTAATAATAGATATATGTATAGATAATTTTGTTTTAATTTGTACACTGTTACCACGCCCCAATTACTTGTAATAATGTAATTGAATCTTGTTGTTATTTGAGTAGGATGTTACAGAAATTAGTATCTTAATACAATCTGATTAAAACACAGACCCTTGTCTGATTGTTCAAAATTAGCGCTAATCCTAACCCCAAATCTGGACCTAGCCCTAATGCTTACTTTAACCCTAACCTACCATCACGCCATCAATCACGTGCCCTAACCTTATTTACATCTTAATGACCTTGACGACAAAGAGTTCTAGCCCACTATACTAGGATCTGGAAGAGTTGTAATACAATCTACGTTCTGGTTGATGTGAAGGATTAGCCAATGAAATGGTCTGTTAAGGCAAATTATTGGCATGTGATGGACGGAACTGTGGCTATCCCACTAGAAACGTGAACACTGATTGGGTAATAAAATGTCTGATGTCATAGGGTTAAAAGCTGCAGTTGGGACAATAAAAAAATGAAACAAACTATAGATCTGTATTTTAATCAGATTGTTTCTCGGTACTAAATATTTATGATTTCAAAATGATTTAATTTTTTTTGAAAATATATTGTTGTTGCTTTTGAGTTTATGCTTATCAATAGTATATTGTTATATACAATGTATGCTTGCTTTGTCTATAATCTGCTAGTCATTTGATTTTGTTAAAAACAAGAATTTTTAATTCAGATTTTATATTGAGCTATATATAGGCTATTTATCTACAATGCATACTGAAAGTAAAAAAAAAAACTCTACGTCTGAATAAAACTTATGTATATGGTTATTTTTGTACACCCACATTTCAAAGTGGGCCAATTATATGAAACATTGGGGCCATTTCTAGGAGGGACCCAATGCCCCAACCACTTGCACACGTACAGAAAGAATTGACCTCCATTAAAAGATTTGTCAGAATTAATAATCTTAGTATGGAAAGGACGCACTTTGGTGATCAAACCGAAATGCACCCTTTTTCCGACAATAAAACCCTTTCTGTTGAAAAATGCTAGACTGCATTTGAATTTAGGACACGGGTGGATAGGCGTTCGACAGGGCCTTATAATGGGGGATCACGGTGGCTAAGTGGGTAAGATACTAAGCCTGGAGATTTGGTGTTCGATCCCTGCATTGGCCAAGAAAGTTCATCCAGATTTCGTGAATTCACCTTTTCAGTGATGCAAGGACCTGACAAGAACGGCTGTTTAGTCGTTCAGATGGGACAGAAAACCGAATTTCCGTGTACACATTGGCGAGCACGTAAAAGATCCCTTGGCAGATGGAATTCGATATAGGAGTAGGCCGTAGCGTCGCTGCCCGGGAAAAATTTCCCTCATAGCACACTGTATGGCGTATGCCTGTCTTCATTATCCCAGTTTAGGAGCAGAACATAAGGAGCGCAGTGGCGGTTGTTCAAGAATCGTCTCCTAGAAAATAGTTACGATTCAGAGCACTTTCCGGTCGATTTTCATACAATTTTGGAAACACAAATGAAATTTTGTTTTAAGGTCCTCTTCTACACTGGACCTCGTCTAACCCAAAGACAACATACACCATGAAATGTTATGACGTGTTATTTTGTCGGGACAGCTTCGTTTCCCGCTTACGCCTGATCTCGAATAAAGCATCTGGTATTTTCCGCGTTCTCGAAATGCACCAAAACAACAACAGTGGATTTGACCGTACCTTTAATCTTTAATCTATTCATGTACATGAATAATTATTTTTGTATCGTGTACTCAGAATAAATTGGCCTTGACTCTGCAAGTACCCGATTATCTTTAACGCACTCTTTGGAAAATGACTAAATAACCATGTCAAATGTCGCTTCGTTCTTGAGATACATATATGTCGAGCTTGGGATAAGGTTGATGGTCCGTAGTGATTATTGGAAAAAAACTACCTTTATCTGAGATTAAAATCTAAAGAAACTACGTCTCTAGATACAACTTTGCGATTATCATAAAATTCTGGGCCCTGTTTCACGAAATCTGAACTAAAGATAAAATCCTAATTTTAATAGATACTTCCATTCTGATTGGCTAAGCACTAAAATCAATCTAACATTATCCATTTTCAACATAATAAAATGGAATTACGTTGGCGTGCTTATCAATAACAGAAATTAAATCGTTTTATATTCTAACGAAGTTCTAATTATATCAAGTTGAGTTTGTTGATGATCTTACACCTGAAATATACTCTTGAAATAACATCCTACACTACTGTTCTGCTCCGAACTGGGCTAATGAGGATGGGCAGTAAGATGCATACTTTATCTTTGTCGTCGAAGTAATTCCTCTGTATAAAATATCATTACAGAGAGAGAGAGAGGGAGAGAGAGAGAGAGAAATGGGGTTTAACGTCCACTCGACACAAACTAGGTCATTTCGGGACTAACATATGGTTTAATTTTATTTCAGTAATTTGCATGCGCGTAGGGGTCTTTAACAGTGGGAGGAAACCCACTCCTTGCCACGTATACAACCGGTTATTCGAAACCACGCCAGTTGATTCTATGGCAGGCCGTATGATACAGCGCGCGCACACTAACCATTCGCCCCCCCCCCCCCCCCAAAAAAAAAAATAAAAAAAAAATATATCATTTTATCAGACGTTTATATAAAAAAAAACTATGCTGGGTCTAACGAGAAGTAGCGATAGGATTCAAGAAAGATAAAACATTACTTGCATAAGTTCACGGCACTCATTTATGCATTTTATTCAGTTGCTGAATTTCATTGACAAAATGCAAAGTTTATATATAACATTCTGTTATTCCAAAATATATAAATGACAAATGCTTGGCCGAGGATTTCTAGAGTTAGCCCGGGTGATAAGTAGGGCGAGTCGTATAAGGGTCTAGAAAGATAAACCATGACTGCGAAGACCTGTAAAATAAATATTAGCGGGGTGGGTGGGGGACACATATTTCCGAATAGTATATTGACATGGTTGAGGAAGATCATATTTATCCACATAATACTACATTGCATAATGTTGAACTTTATGTTGTGATACTTTAATGCTATACATATATAGGTTATTGTAAAATTCCTTAAACCACTGGGCGCATGAATTGGCGTGGGGGAGTCTGTTTTGATGGCAAGTAATATTTCGAGCGAATAAGTGAATGAAATTGCCCGGTGATTCAAAATGACTGGTAATCCTTATTTGGTCATAGTTTATGGTACCTATCCTTAGTCACGATCTCTGCTAATTCTATAAAAAAATGGGCACACTACAGTTTCCATATAAGCACATTGTGTTTGTTCAGTAAGTGATCAATCAACTGAAAACAAAGAATTACAACAACGGCTTTGCCGGAGTTCTAGTCTGTTAAAAGTACATGACGTCCACATGGCAGTGAAGCAACAATATTGACGTCCATATTGAGGTCCAAGAAAGACGACAATACTACCAAGTTTTTCATTGTATTGAACTCCATATTAACCAATGCACTCCATGTAAGGCGGTGAAATGGTATCATATAATCTGTCCACATCTCCCGTACTGTTTCCACCTTCTCTAACAGTGTTAGTATAGCAATTGTTTGATAGCCTTATAGGGGGCATTCCAAGACGTGGCTTTGGTTGAGCTGCTGCGACCATGGGTTGAGGAGCATGTCTGGACATTTTTCGACAACGCCAGGTAAAGATGGATATAATTACAATGGTTGCAGCTAAAGCAAGTCCACCTGCAATAACCTCAATCATGTGTCTGCTCCAAAAGTCTTGATTTTGTATGTCCTGATTTTGAATTGACTTCTCTTCATCACATTCCCCAAACGATCGGCAAATTAAAGGTTCACACGAAACGTCAATTGGTTCCGGTGTTGTAAGTAATATGTCATATGTCGGTTGTTCTGATACATAGAATGTGTAGCTGAAATAAATGTCCAAGAATTCATCTTTCATAATCGAGAACTCGGAATAGAATACTCTTGACTCTGAACATATCCAGTTTATTTTAAACGCCTGAGTGATGTTCACATACGATCCGTATTCAAATGAAACCACGGTGCTAGAACAACGTTCACCTTCGACACTTCCATTCACCACTAAATAATTACCAGTAGATTGCCGTGTATGCTTCACTCGACATTTACATTCTGGCACATGATCTTTTTGACCAATAATCAAATGACCATTATGGTAAAACGTACCCTTATTCTTGCGGCAGATAGCCAACTGGTCATAAGATTGAGGTTCCGTAGTGGTTGCTGGATAAACTGCCATAAATCGACATGCTATTAAGCTAAAAAATACGAAAGACAAAATCTGCATCTTCAACACACGATGAATCTTAACAAGTCCGAATTGAAATGTCCGAAAACTTATCACCCGTTCCCGTTGAAATACTGGCAGTATTTATGATAGTGACGTTTAATATGATATCGTTTACGTTTCCTTGGTGACCCATTTAAAGTATATTATGTTTTCTAATGAAAGAAATACAAGAATCAAATTACTTTTTGCGTAAAGAATAGAAATTGATCCCCCATGAAACTGTATACAATATCATTATCTCTTTGTTATTTGATGTGGGAAGGTGGTCTAATGAATTACAGTAGACGATGTACTTTTCCCCACAATAATTTAAGATATTTACAAAATAATGATCATATGTAGAAACCAACTTTATTTTGTGTTTAAATTGCAGATTATAATTAGATGGAAGTAACATATATATTGGAGAACATTTTTGGAAACTACATTAATATTGTACAGCCGTATTCTGAATGAGCGTTTACCTATATAATGATGATGATAGCCAGTCATGTTACACGTGTTACCTGAGATGCTCCAACTGTGCTAATGAAGACGGGCTTAGGCCATACGCCATTAGGAAATTTTTTCCTGGGCAGCGGCGCTATGAAAATGCAAAATGCCAGGAGGTCTTTTACGTGCACGAAAATGTGTACAACTAGATAGCTGTCCTTGTCAGGCCCTCCGTCTTACACCCTTGAAAAATCCCGGCCAATGTAGATATGGAACACGCGACCTCCAGGCTAGCGAGCCAGCGTCTTACCCTCTTTCCCACCGTGAGTCCCTCACACACACGTGCCCCCTAATTTAAAAATGTTGTTAAAAGTAAGAAGACTGGTGAAACACGTTCCAATTATAATTTTAACACAGTAATCATTGCTACGAGAGATGCGTTATGAAGATTTCAAGAAAGGGAAGTGACGGACTCAAAGTGAAAACACGAGTTATCATTCTCCTTTTGTGTAATGTTTTGTTTCAGTACGAGGTGGATGTGTTGCTTTTTTCAATGTAAAACCATAGAGAAGGAAAGCGACGTCACTTTTATTTTTATTTAATACGTATATTTTTCAAAGGCGACGCAGAAAGTGGCTGGAATAGAACACCATACTTTGGCGGCCGTTTTGTACACTAGCAATTTTAATAGTCAGTCACGTGACCCACCTTTTATACCTAAAACAAACGTAAGGCTGCATTTTATTTATTTGTAGGAAAAGGCTCCTGGTTCAGTTAAATCTTTCAATAAATACCGCCAGCTTGCCTTCATACAAATTTGTCTATTTTGACATTAGGGGAAGGGGAGAAATTGTTCGTCTTTGTTTCCTTAGCGCTGGTGTCAAATTTGAAGATGTAAGCAGGCGCGGATACAGAGGGGGGCGCACCCGGCGCACGCCCCCTCTATTTTTTTGCGGTGGCGAACAATTTTTAGCTCCATATATTCTCGCGGGAAAAGAGAACAAAAACAGTTTAGGTCGGAAATCGTAATTTACAGTACTAGTATGAAATTAGTCCTTGTGGGCATTTCAGTCCACTCAAAAATCACGGGCCGGGCTTCGCACGCCCAAGTGGGTGCAGCACGCCCCCCCTTTCCGAAAATCCTGGATCCGCCCCTGGTAAGAATAGACTTTTCTGAATGGTCCGAAAAGGCTAAAGAAGGTAAGTTAGATTTTTTCTAAGAGCAGTTTTATTGATATGGTTAGTACTGCTACTACCTAATCTGTCATGGGCATGACGTTCCGCGGATGTTAAAATGCAATACATCGAAAAAGTCATTTTATACAAGAAAATGCATAAATTGTAACATGGAAGAGTGCTTAGATTTAGGATAAATTGTTCATTTGGGCCGGGATCAAGTTGACAGGATTCAACTATATCTCAATGTAGGTCGTTATACAGAATATATGACAGTTCACTCCCGACCCTTAATTTCTTAATGGATGTCGTTAAACATTATAAATCAAGTTTATCAAGTAAAAGTGGTTTATAAATGTTGATATATAGACAGAAAGAAAATGGATCGCTTTAACCCTTGTACGTGTACAAGGGGGAATTTGGGGACCCCACGACCATATCTTTAACGTTTGTGAGAAATTGGTTCATAATTGTCCAGCGAGAATTTTATACATTGTCAGCCACTTGATTTCGAGTATAATGCTGCAAATAGAATGGACGTGACGTAGTGGCAACATTCATCATTTGATAAGAAACTACGAATATTACATTATCAGATACCAGGGGTGGTTACAGATGTCTTATCTGTCCTGCAATCGGTGCTAGCTTTGTATTAGGAATCTTTCTTACTGGTGATATTGTTTTGGTTGTTCTAGTAATCTAGATCTGAAAGCAAATCAAGGTACCCTACCAACCCCATCAAAAGACGATTCTACATGGAACATGACAATTACGATATTTTTTGATTTGTATGGTTCCAGAAAAATCTTATAATTCTTATCATCACTGATAATACCTGAAATATTTTGTTTTAGCCTGATTGATTATTATTCAGTCTTGATATGAAGCTGTAGTATGATCGTATTTGAAGAACATTATTCATCCAAAAACCTATTTATGTCTGGGGTCTTAGATTACCCCTAGTCGCCGACAACGTTTTTCGTGCGACGTGTACGCACAAGGGTTAAACTATTTTAATGGATACAAATTTTGCTACTTAGTCCACTGTTCACTCTATGTTATATCAATAAATGGGTGCAAGGTTAAAAAGTTTACGGTCCATGGTTTCAAAAAATGCGTTTGTAGAAAGGCGGCTTTAAACGAGGGCGATACGAATGACTTGATTTTATCTATCGACACAGTCTTATAGTAAGAAAGGTGAAAGACTATCTACAAACACCGTCATGCTCCAGGCGATTAAACCATAGAAAACTGAACATGAATAGAATCCGATCTTCGTTATTGTACCACAAAATGAAATATAATGATGTTTGTTAGATTTGGCATGAAATGAAATGGGATTTAATGTCCTACTTTTTCTGCCCAAACAGATCTGATGAAGATCGGCCTACGCCATGCAGTGTGTGTGTGTGTGTGTGTGTGTGTGTGTGTGGGGGGGGGGGGTCACGTGGCTAAGATGGTAAGACGCTTGCTTGCCAAACTGGAGGTCGAGTGTTTGATCACTGTATTGTCCGAGAAAGTTCATCCAGATTTTCCGGCGTGGTTTCCTATATTTATATGGTAATCAGTTTGAAGTTGACAGGAAAGCTATTGTATTTGATATTAATGATATTTTTACATAGGCTCATCATATTGACAATCTTTTGACAGGTCAAAAGTTCACCAGAGTGAAAAATTGGGTTTAACGCTCACTCGAAACAAACAAGGTCATTTCGGGACTAACGTGGTTTAATTTTAGTTCAATAATTCGCTTTCGCGTAGGGTCTTTAGCAGTGGGAGGAAACCGGAGGACCCGGAGAAAAACCAACTAGGTTGAACAGGCGACCCTACTCCTTGTCACGTACAACCGGTAGTTCGAAACTACGCTAGAAGACTGCTATATATTCCTGAAGTTTCAAGACTGTGGGTTCAGAAAATATCATATGATTTTGTGGAAGGCTGGGTTTATTAAATTCGGTCCGGTGTAACTTCCCATTCATAGCAATTGATTACTTAATTAGTGTGCTTCCTCGTACAGCAGTCCTGAATAATTTTATTTAACGAGGGATGTTTTTTTTTCAATTTTATTTCTGTTTTTGTAGGTCTTTATGGTGACAATTCTCTTGAAAATTTAACTATTGACGGTATTGTGGCATTAACAGTAGATTACTTCGACACCTGGGTTAAATCAAATTTTGAGAAAGATGCCAAAAAGAAGGTGAGTCCGAATTCCGATGTATGCATTTTTCAAAAATTATTTATGTTTGTCATTTCCTTTATTTATTTTAAAACATTTCTCATGATTTGAATCAAAGTAATAGAAATCATACTAAAGAAAATCAGTATATATTTAGTTTATTCATATTGAAGTTTGCTAATTTTTTTATCACTTACTATTTATCTATTTTAGGAAACGTTACAAGCTAAGTTGAAAAATGACGATTTACCCAAATTCCTTGGACATCTAGATAAAATCATAACAGAAAGCAAATCAGGATTTTATGTTGGAAATAGGGTTTGTATTTATAGTTAAAATTGGGCATGTTTGCAGTATGTATAGGGAAGAAATTCATCATTATTGACCACTATCATCTGTCTCTATAAAATAAAATAAAACCAAGTTCGAACAACCCAAACCATTAGTCCTAAAAAGCAGTTGAGGCAAAATAGTGTAATCAGCAAATGGACTGTTTACCGTGTACAAAAGTTCGAACAACCCAAACCTTTAGTCCTAAAAAGCAGTTGAGGCAAAATAGTGTAATCAGCAAATGGACTGTTTACCGTGTACAAAATACACGACAAACAGTGGTAACAGGTGTCCGGAAGAGTTAATTTAGCCTGTTGGAGAATGATGCAAATTTAAAATTATTTGAAATGAAATGAAATGGAGTTTAACGGGGATACGTCATACAGCGTGCTATAAGGGAAATTTTGCCTGGCCAGCGGCAGTAGCCTACTCCTATATCGAATTCCAACCGTCAATGGATCTTTACGTGCACGCCAATGTGTACGTGGGACCTCCGAACGACTAAACAACTGTACTTGTCAGGCCCTTCGTCCTGCATCACTGACAAAGAGAACCACGTCGGAAAATCTGGATGAACTTTCTCGGCCAATGTAGGGATCGAACACCCGACCCCCAGGCTAGCGAGCCAGCGTTTTACCCACTTAGCTACCGTGACCCCGAATTATTTGATAAGTTATATAGTTAACGTAAGGAAATACTGAAATAATGTCTTAAAAGTAGTAAGGAAGATGATATAGCATTACACAATTGAATATGAAAGTGTATTTTTTAAAAACTAAATTATTTTGCACATATTAATTTAAGAGTTAACACTATCAGGCCTTGAGTTCACAAAGCATTCTCAGACTTAAGTTGAGAATTTACTCAAAATTGTTCGCCTTATTTTAACTACAATATAAGCCTTTATGATAATTTTATGATTTTAATGTATCAAATACATCAATAAGAAATTATGTGCAAAGTTTTTTGTTTCTGGATCAAAGATATTTCTCATAAACAGTGATTGAAAGTTGAGCAAATTCTCAATTTAAGTCTGAGAATGCTTTGTGAACTCGGGGCCAGATCTTGCCGTTTATCATACTCTGGACAATCCACAGAGAGACTACCACGAAGTCTACGAACAATATCCAAAAGTGGTTGAGCATCGTAAAAGAATTGCATCGCTGCCGCGGTTAGTACCTTACTTGACTTCAATAAAAGTTACAGAGTTATAACCCTAAATATAACAGAAATAAATTTTTTCATCTTATTGTCAGTCGTTTTTCTTTTTTTTTCTACTCGAAATAACTCAATTATTACAAATCTATCACTGGCAATATCCGACAACACTGACAATCTTACTATTAAAGCAGCTGTGTCTAATTTTATAAGGCTTACATCATGCATGGACGGACCCAAAACGTTTTATAGCTGAGGCGCTGGAGGCGCAGTCTCCTCCCGTAAAAATCAAAGAAGTTGAACAAATAAAACGGGAGAAAAATGCTAAAACCACGGAGAAAAATAAAAATGTACCCTAGTTAGGAAGAGCCCTAACGGCAGACAAATTGCCCCTCTGGCCAAGGGAAAGAGCCCCCAAGTCCGAGTCAATCGTTTTCTATACACTGCGTTACTGTCGAATCCACTACTGGATGAGAATGACGTCATTGCATTGGCATGAAAATCATCAATCAAGACCCCCCTCCCCGGCGAAAGAGGGCCCTCAAAATAGTATAACATCCGCCACCATACACCTTAAAACGCCCCTGAGTCGGAGTAGGTTGTGATGGAGAGGGTTCTTAAAAATACCTTTAATAGTGCTTCCTGGCGTACATTCTGAGAACCAAACCCCAGAGACTGCAAACCAAAAAGGGATTATTGTGTAACGATATTGGGCCCCGATCCACATCTTGTTATATAGGTGTACATGTTTCAGGGTGACAGTTTTCATATACATCAGGTTAATTTGGCACATCTATATTTCTGACTTTATCACTCAATTAGCGGGGGCAATTTTAGCAAATCACCAAAAACTACGACGTAACGGTAAAGTCTAAACTAAGAAGAGCATCACCCGGCTCGAATATACATCCACATTTATCCTTTGATTGATATGGTAATTTCTAAGATGAAGAGATTGAAACATGAAAAAGCTACGAGGACTGTAATATAATAGCAAGATGCTAAGATGGCTAGTCGTTGGTTTTTCCTTTTGTTTTTTTTTGCTGATATTTGCCGTCCGTAGTCTGTAGTATATAGACATGCGAAGAGCCAAGACACACATAAAAACGGGCGTGGCCATGTCCCTGGGTGCCGGGTATAAGGAATGGGTATCAAACGCTGTCGAGGCGAACAATTAAGAAAATGGACGTGGTTCTGCCCCTTGTCAAGTACCAAAAACCACAAGGACGTAGGCTACCTTACTGTATAAGGACTAAGTGTGCAAAGTTTCAAGACGATCCGTAGACGACCAACAGAAAAAAAAACAAAATGGGCGTAGCTCTGTCCATAGGTGTCGAGAACGTATCAAAAACAATTAGGGTCATCCTTATGATATATAGCCCCGTCATACACCCCCCTTCCGCGTGAAACAATCGTCGACCATAAATACAATTTTACAGCACCCCTGAGAAGACTTCTTGCCCCTCCCCTACTATGGGCTAGTTACAACAATTGCATTCGTCATGTCGATTTTTACAATGTGAAGGTCCACCCAAAGTACACGGGAACATTTCTGGAGCCGCAAGCTAACCATAACCACAGATCCCTTCTCAGCCCATCCATGACATCACGTCAGCGTGATACATACCTCTTGAATTAAAACGAAAAGTTATAAATCTTACCGTGAAATTGAAAATCAGGTTTTGACTTTCAAAAATCTAATGGTGTAGACTTTGATATGCATAGCACGCGATAATGTTTCGATTTCATTTTAATACCTATCCAAATCTTTAATGTTATCTACATTATTAATTAGATATTAATTAACTTCTCAAGACCATAACCCACTGTAGATGCCAGTGATATTTAGTGGATTCGAATACTGTTTGTGACGGATGATTTAACGTAAAATTGGATAATCGAGACATTGTTTACTATCGTAAAAAACCGTAGTAATGACAAGGAATTTGAGTGAAATTTTCAGCATATTCTGTTTTCATTATCTATTCTTTAACTATTTTAGCAAGTGCTGTCAGCTCCTTATCTAATCTTTTCGAAACACATTCTATAAAATGGGAGGCTTTACCCGAATATACATGTAGACCCGGTACTGGTGAAACGGCTAGTTCAGAGGGCGATATGGGTTATTGATATATAGGGTCGGATTACTGAATAATTACCAGCTAAATTAAACTATATTCATTTAATGACCATTTGATTTGACGTCTAGACGTTTTATTGTCATGTATCTGATGATATGAATATGCATATACAGATGTGAAACTTCCCCAGGGCCTAGACTAATCAACTTTGTGAGCATATGAATTTAAGCACGTTTGGTTGATTGCTTTATACAACAGAATATATAGCCTAAGCAACAGGCCACACAAAGTGAAAGTTCGCTTGTAAACATGTAAATAACCGTCGTATCTTTCATTGTAACCAGCCTAACAACTCTGTTATCCTTCCGCCCAGAAATAAAGATATGGGCACAAAGCTGTCCCAAAAATTACAATAGAGAAAAAGGGAGAACGGTCGTCAATTGGGGGGTATGTTGGTGGTTATTGAGATCCTGTTTTGGTGGTCTGTATCCCGATAATTGGCAGAATGAAGACCACGTGATGTAACGTATATTTAATATTTACCCGCGCTATTGACCTAATAACAACCATTTAAGAACATCCAAACAGTGATCGGATTATTCCATCATGCCTTCATACAAACTTGTATATTTTGATTTTAGAGGACGCGGAGAAATCGTTCGTCTTTGCTTCAATGCCGCCGGTGTGGCTTTTGACGAAGAGAGAATAGATTATCCTTCAGTGTGGACAGAAGAAAAAAAAGCAGGTAACCCTTTTGTGTTAAGTGTTATTCACAAACAAGTTATCACTCCTTTCATAGGGTTATTCATTATGGAGGGGGATCCTCGCCAAAACTCTCAATTTGTGAAAATACATTTGTCGTTTTGTGAAAGTGCATTTGTTAATTTGTCAAAATACAAAATACATTTGTCGATTTGTGAAAGTACATTTGTTAATTTGTCAAAATGCAAAATACATTTGTCGATTTGTGAAATTGCATTTGTTGATTTGTCATACAACAAAAATACATTTTTTCATGTGTGAAAATACACCTGTCGAACCTACAAAGCACAAATTTTGAAATAACACAGCTTAACTTTATAGTTTCAAGATATGTAATTTCAACATTTGTATTTTCAAGATATGTAATTTCAACATTTGTAGTTTCAACGTTTGTAGTTTCAACATTTGTAGTTTCAACAGTTGTATTAACGACACTTGCATTATCGAGCCTTGCATTATCGAGCCTTGCATTAGCGAACTATGACCATATTTGGGTTGATGACGTTGATCATTATGGAGGGGGATCCTTGCCAACGATGCTGCAAGGTCTGGGTGCCGGCCAGGAAGAATTTTTTTTATTTTTTATCCCCTCCCCCTAAAAAATTTCACATAGCTGAAATGGCGTCATCTTAACTAAGAAAATGAGGGCTGACAAGTTACTTTTGTGTTAGGGTTAGTCCTTTCAGTGGCAGGTATTTGATAGCTGCCCTATAGCCAGTTTTGTCCATTTCTGGTGATTCCTGATGGGTTAATCACACACAAGATGGTCTGGTATGAAAACAATATTAACACTACAGGTGCAGTTCTTATGAAATGAAATGAAATGAAATGAAATGGGGTTTAACGTCCTACTTTTCTGCACCTGTCCATGATTGTACTTTCTTGGTGACAAAAGTCTGCTTCAATCTGGCCTCACAATACCATTTTATGCATTTTGTCAGTTTGAACCATCATCTTTTATGGGTCATTTCGTTATCAGCGAGATGCACACATCTCACTAGGTACGAAGTTGCCCATAACAGACGCTTATGGCCCTTGGACGGCCCAAATTGACACCCTAAATATGGACTGCAGAGCCGAAGGGTCAAAAATAGGTTATACTCATATATTCGAAGTATCAGTCAAACCAATTTTAAATGGAAGGGTACATCTCACTGAGTTCGAAATTGTCCATAACAGTTGGTTTCGGCCCTGGGGGGCCAAGCTGACACCATAATATCGACCCCAAGGCTCGAGAAAAAGTTATATTCACACATTCGAGGTATCAGTTCAATTTAATTTTAAAGGAAAGTGTGCATCTCGCTGATAACGAAATGACCCATAAAAGATGATGGTTCAAACTGACAAAATGCATAAAATGGTATTGTGAGGCCAGATTGAAGCAGACTTTTGTCACCAAGAAAATACAATCATGGACAGGTGCAGAAGAGTAGGACGTTAAACCCCATTTCATTTCATTTCATAAGAACTGCACCTGTAGTGTTAATATTGTTTTCATACCAGACCATCTTGTGTGTGATTAACCCATCAGGAATCACCAGAAATGGACAAAACTGGCTATAGGGCAGCTATCAAATACCTGCCACTGAAAGGACTAACTCTAACACAAAAGTAACTTGTCAGCCCTCATTTTCTTAGTTAAGATGACGCTATTTCAGCTATGTGAAATTTTTTAGGGGGAGGGGATAAAAAATAAAAAAAATTCTTCCTGGCCGGCATCCAGGCCTTGCAGCATCGTTGGCAAGGATCCCCCTCCATAATGATCAACGTCATCAACCCAAATATGGTCATAGTTCGCTAACGCATGGCTTGCTAATGCAAGGCTTGCTAATGCAAGGCTCGATAATGCAAGTGTCGTTAATACAACTGTTGAAACTACAAATGTTGAAACTACAAATGTTGAAATTACATATCTTGAAAATACAAATGTTGAAATTACATATCTTGAAACTATAAAGTTAAGCTGTGTTATTTCAAAATTTGTGCTTTGTAGGTCCGACAGGTGTGTTTTCACACATGAAAAAATGTATTTTTGTTGTATGACAAATCAACAAATGCATTTTCACAAATCGACAAATGTATTTTGCATTTTGACAAATTAACAAATGTACTTTCACAAATCGACAAATGTATTTTGTATTTTGACAAGTTAACAAATGTACTTTCACAAATCGACAAATGTATTTTCACAAATTGAGAGTTTTGGCGAGGATCGCCCTCCATAATTCATATATGAATAGATTACATTGATTATAGCAATTTCAATATGACGCTTCTCGTTCTTGTTTTGGTGTAGAAAAGCAGGACGTTCTTGTTTAGTTGGAATCTATATATATAATTTAATCGATTGCTTTGGAGTGTCGTCCTTGTGCAGTCGATGTGATATATATATATATATATATAATGGTTTTAGGACTGACGTACTGTACTATTCAAACGTACATTCACAAGTACATATATTTGTACTATATTGACTGGTTCAATATCATAATCACGAAATCCATAATCCGGTACCCTAAACCGCTTTTTTAGGGGCCCCGAAAAAGATATCGCACTTAGACTGCTCTATACATATTTTTATTTTACTTTACCCGTATGCCCGAATAATCTAATTCCCAGAAATTTTGGAAATGTGTTCGGGAGTGTGGGGGATAGATTCAGAATGCAGTGTGTCTACTTTATATGCCCGTGTTCGCACATGTTCCTCAAGCAACGTCCGCGAGTTTTACAACATCTAACCGTTGCTTCAATACTCAGCAATTCCCGAACTTTTGCGCCCGTTGTGTTTACACGTGACTAATTAGCATTGTCTAATCAGAGGTCGTGGCACATAACACCCTGTAAACAAACATGGCGCCCGTTGAAAGTTTGTTTTAAATTGAGAAACTCACGGAAAACCAGCAATCTTGACATTGATCAATCTTTGCAACTCCATTGTCATGTAAACATTTTAGCTAGAAGCGCGAGACATGGTATTCACCACGATTGATGAATTTGATAGGCTCGCAAGCTGGGCTTATACCCAATCGAAATTAGTGGCGAAATATCCAGGGTATTACGAAATATCCAGATGTACGTAGTTAAGGCTTGATGGTGTACGCAGTGTGTCACTAATTTGTAATGTTGTATGTTTGATACGCTGCCCCGTCTTTAATTAGCCAAGTTTAGGTGCAGAAGAGTAGGACGTTAAACCCCATTATTCATTTCATATCATTTCATTTGATACGCTGCAATATCTCTGATGTGCAACACACTGAACTCCAGCCGTCCATAAATTCATTATTACATTACAGTTTTCACATTTTATTTTCCAAAGCTATTTGATTTACATTATATTTCAGTTGCACCATTTCGTCAACTTCCCTACCTTGAAATCGATGGAAAGAAGTATGCTCAATCAGGAGCCATAGCATCATACATTGCTAGACAATATGGTACGGTTTATTCTAGGTTCAATTGTTTTTTTTATTTTATATGATACTCTTTTCAAAATAATCCTACACTCATCTAATTATTGAAATCCCAAGGACATGGCGTCCCATATTGTAACTGAACGCCTGGAACACAACGGATGACCTGTAACTATACGGCTTTATTTTATCTTCAATCTAATGTGAACATTGACAGATTTTTGTTTACCTTCTGGAAGCAATCTCTAAAACGTTAATATCACTTTTACTGGTGATGGAAAAAACGTTCCCAAAAAGTAAAAATAGGCACAATAAATCACGATATTTTGTTGAACATGTGCAAAATCAAACCTGAATATGTGTTACTGTAAGGCTTGTGGCGTAATAATATGTACCGATGGCCCTGTTGCTTGTCATTTGACTGCAACCAACAAGTAAATTCAACGCCTAATTTTGATGTCAACTGCAAGTATATTTGATATCCTTACTGCTTATTCCCTATCGCCCATTAGAGAAAAATACAAAGCTCGTGCATCTTTGTTTCGCATGAACAAACTTGTATAGTCCCAATCAGGGCAGTATCTAGCGGGGGG
The DNA here is from genome assembly GCA_963678685.1 of Patella ulyssiponensis. NCBI lineage: Eukaryota > Metazoa > Mollusca > Gastropoda > Patellidae > Patella > Patella ulyssiponensis. The sequence goes on from OY783232.1 coordinate 20,647,783, forward strand.
GGGGGGCAGGGGGTACATTGCACCCCCACAAAAATAAGGCGCCCCGCCCCCACCCAAAAAAAAAAATAAATAAATAATTGGAAAATCTTTCAATTATAAGATAATACACTTGATTATCATCACACAGTGATGCTTTTAAGGTACTGATAATTATGTCGGTTGGTTTTAAGGGCGACCTTACCCAAACTTTCTTATATCACTTACGTGGCGCCCCACCAAACTGCTGCACCCCCACTTTTAAAATCCTACATACGGCCCTGGTCCTAATTACCAGGGTAATCTTATGGAACGAACTTAATGTAGTCCCAATTGCCAGCGTAATCCTTTGGATTAAACTTAGCTTCTATTGTAGTGCTAATTATCAGGGCAATTCTTTTAATGACATGTATAAAAAAATAACTTACTTCGTCTTTCTTTGTAGGTCTATATGCTGACAGTGCCCTGGAAAATTTATTCATTGATAGCGTAGTAGCTTTATCAGTAGATTACTATGATGCATGGGTCTGGTCATATTTTTTTTTTGAAGAAGACCCGAACAAAAAGGTTTGACATAATAAATATAACGTTATTTAACAAAAGAAAATGTTACACGTTGCCAAAATTCAGTCGTAAAGAAACATATGTAAAATATCTAAAAATTGATATGTATTATTATTCTGGAAGGTTATCTTTTTCAGGAAGAATTAGCAACTAAGTTGAAAAATGAAGATCTACCCAAATTTCTTGGACATCTAGAAAGAGTGTTAACTGAAAGTGGTTCTGGATTTTTTTCAGGGCAAAGGGTTTGTATTTTTATAACTTAGAGAATCTTAGTTTGACACAAAGAATATATTATTATAGACGACCTTCTTTGTAAGTTTTTTTTCCCGCATCCCCAGGATCCGCGTGACAGGCTTGTCTTGAAGCCAATCCCAGTAACACAGCAATTTTCAGTACGAACAAGGTATATAGTGAATGTTGATTCCTCCCAAATAAAACAGTGTACATTTATTATAAATTAAAAAAAAGGATTTTTGAGAGTAAAGTAATTGCTTGGGGACGAATCACATCTCCTCTTTTGATAAATACACAATAAGTATATGCTTATAGAAATAACCGAACATATTTAACTAACACGCAATAAAATCTAAAGTAGGGAAATTCGTAATCACAGAAGATAACATAATCTGTGCATGTGGTGTAAAATTCCTGTCGATTTCAAGAAATGTTTGGGAAGGATTTTAGTTTGTTCCAATGCTCGAGGTTTTCAAAAAATGTTTGTTGTTTTTATTTTGCAGCTAACTCTAGCTGACCTTGCTGTTTACCATACACTTGAAATTTCCTACAGAGATTTTCCCGACATCTACGCAAAATACCCTAAAGTTGTCGAAAATCGGAAGAAAGTTGAATCACTGCCACGGATAAAATCTTATTTGTCTTCAAGAAAAGTCACAGATATATGATTCCAAAGTGAAATCTACGAAAGAACCTTAAGATAACTGTACAATTATTATAAAACAGTTGTTAAGTTTATCAAACTATGAACTTCTCTTTCACATCGAATAATGCTCTAGGTTCTCACACTAACTTTTAAATGTACTTAAATTGTTTCATTGTACTTGTATTACTATTAAAACTTGGCAGCACTTTCAAAACTTATCTTTGTCAAAATATTCCCCTGCTTGTTGACATCATACGAGTACATGTCTCTTTCTAAATAAATAAAACACAGTAATAGGCTATGGCTGGTTTATAAGGTTCTATATAGCCCAGGGGTCAGAGAATGTAAAGAGCTTTACTCTACCTGTTTATATAAGGACAATGTGTCACTCATGCCATTGTCTGTTTAATTCAACGCGTATTTTACAGGAGAAATAATTAGGTACATAATGATTTACATTAATGATCTCAAAGATATGGTTACCAAAATGGGGAATGTAACATATAAAACTCATATGACTTAACTGACCACGCTCATATTGGACACTGGGTGAACAATTCACCAAACAAAGTATGCAATCAGCCAAACAAATTACTTCAATATGATTGCTGGGTTCTTTAAAATGCAGTAATTAGACATCTCTAAATGTATTTTTTATAAAAATACCCACTTCAAACTTAACAAGACTTGCCTTAATTGAAAATCAAAAGATGCATGCTGACGGACGATATAGCTGGTTTTCATTTATAAAAAATTGTGAAGCTATAAAATCCAATGTACATGTAGATTTAAAATCATATTATAATAATTTATTGTCCCAAAAAATGAATAATATTAAAGGCCCAGATGGAACTTCCTTAAATAAGTTAAGGACATATGCACTTATAAAAAATAACGTAAATTATGAAAATTATTTAGATGTGATAAGAAATCCAAAACACAGAAAAGCACTAACAAATCTAAGAATAAGTGCACATAAATTGAAAATTGAAACCGGAAGATATTTAAAACTAGATGTAAAAGATCGTTTGTGTTGTATATGCCAGGAGGTAGATGACGAAATTCATTTTCTAACAAATTGCAAACGGCATGACAAAAATAGATTAGAACTGTTCAGGCTAATTTTATTCCAAGAGCCAAATTTTTATAAAATGAATGTTTCACAACAATTTAAAATACTAATGATAAATAAAAATGTAGAAATTTTGAAATGTTTAGGAGCTTTTATATACAATTCGTTCATGTCTCTGTAAAGTATGTATGGTTATATAATTATGTACATGTATTATGTATCCTTCGTTGTCTCATTTATATTTTATTAATTTCATCTGTATGTGCACATAACCTTGTAATGTTTTTTACGCAATAAAGTTTCTTCTTCTATCAGAGACATGAAGTGAAAGTGGGTTTAACATCTCACTGTTCTGCTCTGAAAGGGCTAGTGAAGAGACGTGCATGTGCCATTCAATTCATTGAGCTATGGGGGAATCGTGCCCAGGCAGCGGCGTTACTTTCTACTTTTCAATCGAATTTCAACTGCCAACGGGTGTGTTAAATTCGATTATTCTATTCTTTGAATTGTGTTATGTAAATAATTTGATTGTCACACCCACTCCCTTAAGTTCTAACATTCGCTCGGCCTGCATATACTTAATTGATTTAGTGTGCGATTATTGGTTAATTTTGTGAAGAACAAAACCGCTTCAGTGTTATGAATGATTTTGGTATAAGGATTCTGGTGCTGAACCAACTGGGCTTCTGGTGGAATTTTGATCGGCCCACACTATCAAGGGCGACAACATCGTGAGGTCCGGGGTTGTGGGGAAAACTGTATCAGTTTTCTGCCTTTCCGTCACGGCCGCGTGGTAGTTGTAGGTTTTTAGGTCATTGAGTGGATGCATTTTAATTATATGTCTCTTTCTGTATTCGTGTGTTTTGAAATTATAATTAAAGATACATTATGGGAGATTTTGAGAAGGAATTAGCCATTCTTGCCATAAAAGTTCAAAAATAGATGTTGAAACAAGAATATATTGAAAATTTCAGTCAAATAACTTTATCCTGAACAAAGTTGTTACCACTATAATTTTTTACTAGAAATGGTAGTTAAAATTCATCGACACCCTTTTCCCACTGTGGCCGATTGTTGATTGACAGGCGTTAACTCCACCTACATAGTCTCGATCATCAAGTAATGTTTAAACGGTATCTAGTGAAGCTTGTGTATAGCCTCGGTCATCACTGTCTTTTATGAATAATTTCTGGAAGTATGATGACGTCAACGTCACGGAGAAACCCCACCCACGACGCCATAGTGATTAAATCAGTCGACGAAATCCTGTTTTAATCCGAGCCCAATCCAAGCCATCCGTGGGTCTACAGTGTTCATTTTGGGCTTGTTGTTTAAATAAAGATCTAATTTATAATTTCTATGACATCTGAGGCTCAAAGGAAGACCGACAAAAGTCAGTTTTTGCTCTTCCATAATGTATGTTTAATATTTAATCTTTGATCGCAATCATCGCATCAATTATATTACTTATAAACGACCGCCCTAAGCTGTTTGAGTGAAAAGAGCAGATTGTGACGATGTGCTCCAGAACTTGTATTATATTAAGACTATATTTTATGCATGTTAAATATTTATTTCGATGCATCGAATCAATTTGAACCCCACGTGATAATGTATGATACAGACTATTCTGTCCACTACGTACGTATATACACGTCCATTACATACAATGCACGTACGGGCTCAGTGACAGTCAGTTATATGCATAGGCGTATGAGGCCGAACTTGTTTGGGGGGGGGGGCAGCATATTTTTCCGACAAATATATTTCTTTTAGAGTCCGCCCGACCACTAGCGTCGGAGGGTCAAAACCAGACTACCGTAGACGCGATTTCCAGGTATTTCGAACACTTTCTAGTATTTTGGAGTGGGTAGTAAATTATGTCAGTTGCAGCATAAAAACTGGTAAAAAGTCATCTTTAAAATACAAGCTCTATTACTACGAAAACAAGAACAAGTCGAACGATTTACTTTTGCCACATTTTTCATTTTATGAGATTCACATTTTTTATCCAGATCTCAGATGTATAGAAGACTTGTATATACTTTATCTGCTTTTAATATATGAATGGCCATTTTAAAAGAGTTCAAATTTACAATCTATATTCCGTATTACGATTTACTTCTGCCACGTTTTTCATTTTGTGACAGTTCACATGTCGCCTATGCCAGTGCCAGTGTCACTTTACATTCACCTTTGAATATTTATTTCCAAAGAAAAGGGCTTAATATCGAATTATTTACGGCCTATATATTGAGCCATCGTACATGTATATTATATGTGACTACAAAGTAGGCTACAATTAATATTATTACAAACTTATCAATTATTATTAAAGAAAAGTAGGCTACAATTAATATTACTACAAACTTATCAATTATTATTAAAGAAAATTTTCAGCTGCTCACTTCTATCACTGGGCTCGTCCGGTGCATGGAGTTTGATGCCAGTATACAGGCAGTATACAGGAACATTGTACCCAAGAACTGAGAAAGGCCATGTGTACGTGCTAGTTCTATTCAGATGGCGTACGTGTTCATCATTGACTGGACTGCTTTCTTTCCACTTCCATATTATTAAAAATATTCAAAACCCGACAGTCGGCGCGACGCTTCCCGACAAACTGAGCATTCATTCCCGACAAGACCATAGCCTTCCCCGACAAGGCCATACCCCTACCCCACCCCATTTTCCAATACTCCTCGGCTAATGACCGATCTCACAATTCTGAGCTCTTTTCAGATTTCTATTTTTTTTTCATGAAAATATTTGGGGGGCCGTAGAAATGGTTCCACTACTGCTGTCTTCCGTCTTACTCCAGTCGCAGTAGTAGTTTTTCCTACAGAGTTCCTTTGCGCAAGTGTTTTAGTCAAATGACTACAAAAAGTTTACTGGCCTATAGCTCGCTTAATTTACAAATAAACTGGCCCAAAACAGTACTGCACTTAGCTTAACATATAATAAATCAATTCTTATTGAAATAAAGGTTTGATGAAACCCATCTCCTACACGAAATTTCAACTGGCCGACCGTCATGGCCGCAAGTTGCGTAATACGTCATTAGGCCTACAACATAAACAGCGCTATGCAGAGAAAAACTGTTCTGTAACTATTTTAATGGTCCAGTCTTCACTATTTGTGATAGAATTACTTATTTTAATACAAACTGTAATGATGTGTGTTGACAATTGCGCGTTTGAACCTATTTGAACTTGCGTAAGGGGTCTTAGACTATACCAATTGTTACCCCCCCCCCCGCCTCGTACGCCTATGGTTATATGGGGGTATATATAAGACCCTGTGCTTTCTGTAGTTAAGAGAGGTGGTTGGAGAAAGACTTGGTTTAAGGCACAGAGACGACTTGGGACGAGCGAATGGACTCACCCAATCTAATTAAAATATAGATCTATATTTCGTTTCGTTTTTTATACTTTCGATGGCCTACACTCATGCAGATCTGACAAGTTATAGTGGGAGCTCACGTTCTATGACGTAAGGTATCACGCACGTCAGTCATTCGATCAACCAATTAGCCACCGCGGTATGGGTTATTGATATATAGGGCCGGATTACTGAATAATTACCAGCTAAATTAAACTATATTCATTTAATGACCATTTGATTTGACGTCTAGACGTTTTATTGTCATGTATCTGATGATATGAATATGCATATACAGATGTGAAACTTCCCCAGGGCCTAGACTAATCAACTTTGTGAGCATATGAATTTAAGCACGTTTGGTTCATTTCTTTATACAACAGAATATATAGCCTAAGCAACAGGCTACACAAAGTGAAAGTTCGCTTGTAAACATGTAAATACCCGTCGTATATTTCATTGTAACCAGCCTAACAACTCTGTTATCCTTCCGCCCAGAAATAAAGATATGGACACAAAGCTGCCCCAAAAATTACAATAGAGAAAAAGGGAGAATGGTCATCAATTGGGGGGTATTTTGGTGGTTAATGAAATCCTGTTTTGGTGGTCCGTATCCCGATAATTGGCAGAATGAAGACCACGTGATGTAACGTATATTTAATATTTACCCGCGCTACTGACCTAATAACAACCATTTAGGAAGATTCAAATAGTGATCGGATTATTCCATCATGCCTTCATACAAACTTGTATATTTTGATTTGAGAGGACGGGGAGAAATCGTTCGTCTTTGTTTCAATGCCGCCGGTGTGGCTTTTGACGAAGAGAGAATAGATTATCCTTCAGCGTGGACAGAAGAAAAAAAAGCAGGTAACCCCTTTGTGTTAAGTGTTATTCACAAACAAGTTACCCCTCCTTTCATAGGATTATTCATATCATATGAATAGATTACATTGATTATAGCAATTTCAATATGACGCTTCTCGTTCTTGTTTTGGTGTAGAAAAGTAGGACGTTCTTGTTTAGTTGGAATCTATATATATAATTTAATCGATTGCTTTGGAGTGTTGTCCTTGTGCAGTCGATGTGATAATGGTTTTAGGACGGACGTACTGTACTATTCAAACGTACATTCACAAGTACAGTATATTTGTACTATAATAATACTAATAATAATATGTCCATTTATATAGCGCCAAATCCACAAAATCGTGCTCATAGCGCATACAACAACTATACAAAGTCCTTTGGCTCTAAGCTTTTTGTCAATTTCTGTTGTGAATTTTGAACAGATGAGTCTTTAATCGAGATTTGAAAATTGGTAAAGTAGTCACAAAACGGAGTTCAACTGGGAGTGAATTCCATTTTTCAGCGGCAGCAACAGCAAACGCTCTTTGTCCAAAGGAAGCAAGTTTCCACTTAGGTACCACTAACTGATTGAGATTGTTTGAACGCAACTGTCTTTTAGGAATATACTGTTGAATTAAATTGCACAAGTAATCGGGAGCCTCTCCACTGACACACTGATATGTTAGGCAGAGTACTTTAAAGTCTATCCGAGCACTGACTGGTAACCAATGAAGGGCTATGAGAACGGGAGTTATATGACAATGATATGGAGATCTTGTGACCATTCTTGCTGTGATATTTTGGATTCGTTGAAGACGATTTAGTTGAATTTGGGGAAGGCCAGTGAGAATACTATTACAATAATCTAATCGCGATAGAATTAGTGATCGCGCTAGGGCTGAAGCTGAATCCTGTGTGAGGACATGGCGGATTGAACTGATGTTCTTCAGATGGCAGTAGCATTTTCTACACAGATCATCAACTTGTTTTGTAAAGGTCAGGCCACTATCCAATAATACGCCTAGATTCTTGACTGGTTCAATATTATCATAATCACGAAATCCATAATCCGATACCCTAACCGCCTTTTTTAGGGGCCCCGAAAAAGATATCGCACTTAGACTACTCTATACATATTTTTATTTTACTTTACCCGTATAATCTGATTCCTAGAAATTTTGGAAATGTGTTTGGGAGTGTGGGGGATAGATTCAGATTGCAGTGTGTCTACTTTATATGCCCGTGTTCGCACATGTTCCTCAAGCAACGTCCGCGAGTTTTACAGCATCTAACCGTTGCTTCAATACTCAACAATTCCCGAACTTTTGCGCCCGTTGTGTTTACACGTGACTACGTAGCATTGTCTAATCAGAGGTCGTGGCACATAAAAACAGACTGTAAACAAACATGGCGCCCGTTGAAAGTTTGTTTTAAATTGAGAAACTCTCGGAAAATCAGCAATCTTGACATTGATCGATCTTTGCAACTCCATTGTCACATGTAAATATTTTAGCTAGAAGCGCGAGTCATGGTATTCACCACGATTGATGAATTTGATAGGCTCGCAAGCTGGGCTTATACCCAATCGAAATTAGTGGCGAAATATCCAGGGTATTACGAAATATCTAGATGTACGTAGTTAAGGCTTGATGGTGTAGTGGTGTATGTTTGATACGCTGCCCCGTCTTTCATTAGCCAAGGTTACGTGCAGAAGAGTAGGACGTTAAACCCCATTTCATTTCATATCATTTCATTTGATACGCTGCAATATCTCTGATGTGCAACACACTGAACTCCAGCCGTCCATGAATTCATTATTACATTACTGTTTTCACATTTTATTTTCCAAAGCTATTTGATTTACATTATATTTCAGCTGCACCATTTCGTGAAGTTCCCTACCTTGAAATCGATGGAAAGAAGTATGCTCAATCAGGAGCCATAGCATCATACATTGCTAGACAATATGGTACGGTTTATTCTAGGTTCAATTGTTTTTTTTTTATATGATACTCTTTTCAAAATAATCCTACACTCATCTAATTATTGAAATCCGAAGGACATGGCGTCCCATATGGTAACTGAACGTTTGGAACACAACGGATGACCTGTAACTGCACGGCTTTATTTTATCTTCAATCTAATGTGAACATTGACAGATTTTTGTTTACGTTCAGGAAGCGATCTCTAAAACGTTAATATCACTTTGGCTGGTGATGGAAAAAACGTTCCCAAAAAGTAAAAATAGGCACAATAAATCACGATATTTTGTTGAACATGTGCCAAATCAAACATGAATATGTGTTTCTGTAAGGCTTGTGGCGTAATAATATGTACCGATGGTCCCGTTGCTTGTCATTTGACTGCAACCAACAAGTAAATTCAACGCCTAATTTTGATGTCAACTGCAAGTATATTTGATATCCTTACTGCTTCTAGAAAACGTTATTCCCTATCGCCCATTAGAGAAAAATACAAAGCTCGTGCATCTTTGTTTCGCATGAACAAACTTGTATAGTCCCAATCAGGGCAGTATCTAGCGGGGGTGCAGGGGGTACATTGCACCCCCACAAAAATAAGGCGCCCCGCCCCCATCCAAAAAAAACCAAAAAAACGACATAATAGGAAAATCTTTCAATTATAAAATAATACACTTGATTATCATCACACAATGATGTTCTTAAGGTACTGATATGTCGGTCGGTTTTAAGGGCGCCCTAACCCAAACTTTCTTATATCACTTACGTGGAGGCTATGGCGCCCCACCACACTGCTGCACCCCTACTTTTAAAATCCTACATACGGCCCTGGTCCTAATTACCAGGGTAATCTTCTGGAACTAACTTAATGTAGTCCAATTGCCGCAGCGTAATCCTTAGCCGCAAACTTAGCTTCTATTGTAGTGCTAATTATCAGGGCAATTCTTTTAATACATGTAGGGGGGTTGGGATGGCCTAGTGGTCTAGAGTGCCGCGCTTCGATCTCTAGCTGGCCGGTCACCTCTGGCTTGCGGCTGTGGTTTCGAGCCCTGGTGTCAGCGTATGTGGCATGGAGATAGGGGCGCCTTCTCAACCTCGTGGGTTTCCTCCGGGCACTCCGGTTTCCTCCCACTGCTAAAGCACTAGCGAATTATTGAAATAAAATTGAAACCATATGTTAGTCCCATATCTCTCTCTCTTTAATGACATGTATAAAAAAATAACTTACTTCGTCTTTCTTTGTAGGTCTATATGGTGACAGTGCCCTGGAAAATTTATTCATTGATAGCGTAGTAGCTTTATCAGTAGATTATTTCGATACATGGGTCAGGGCATTTTTTGAAGAAGACGCGAACAAAAAGGTTTGACATAATATAACGTTATTTAACACAAAAAAAGTTACACGTTGCCAAAATTCAGTCGTAAAGAAACTTATGCAAAATATCAAAAAATTGATATGCATTATTATTCTTAAAGGTTATCTTTTTCAGGTAGAATTAGAAACTAAGTTGAAAAATGAAGATCTACCTAAATTTCTTGGACATCTAGAAAGAGTGTTAACTGAAAGTGGTTCTGGATTTTTTTCAGGGCAAAGGGTTTGTATTTTTATAACTTAGAGAATTTTAGTTTGACACAAAGAATATATTATAGACGACCTTCTTTGTAAGTTTTTTCCCGCATCCCCATGATCCGCGTGACAGGCTTGTCTTGAAGCCAATCCCAGTAACACAGCAATTTTCAGTACGAACAAGGTATATAGTGAATGTTCATTCCTCCCAAATAAATCAGTGTACATTTATTATAAATTTAAAAAAAGATTTTTGAGAGTAAACGAATTACATCTCTTCCTTTTGATAAATACACAATAAGTATTTGCTTAATGTTAAATAACCGAACATATTTAACTTACACGCAATAAAATCTAAAGTAGGGAAATTCGTGATCACGGAAGATAACATAATCTATGTGCATGTGGTGTAAAATTCCTGCCGATTTCAAGAAATGTTTGGGGAGCATTTTATTTTGATCCAACGCTCGAGGTTTTTAAAAAATGTTTGTTGTTTTTATTTTGCAGCTAACTCTAGCTGACCTTGCTGTTCACCATACACTTGAAGTTTCCTACAGAGATTTTCCCGACATCTACGCAAAATACCCTAAAGTTGTTGAAAATCGGAAGAAAGTTGAATCACTGCCACGAATAAAATCTTATTTGTCTTCAAGAAAAGTCACAGATATATGATTCCAAAGTGAAATCTAAAAACCCTAAGATAACTGTACAATTATTATAAAACAGTTGTTCAGTTTATCAAACAATGAACTTTTCTTTCACATCGAATAATGCTCTAGGTTCTCACACTGACTTTTAAATGTACTTATGTTGTTTCATTGTATTACAATTAAAGCTTGGCAACACTATCAAAACTTATCTGTGTCAAAATATTCCCCTGTTTGTTGACATCATACGAGTACATGTCTCTTTCTAAATAAATAAACACAGTAATAGACTGTGGCTGGTTTATAAGGTTCTATACCCCAGGGGTCAGAGAATGTAAAGAGTTTTACTCTACCTGTTTATATAAGGGCAATGTGTCACTCATGCCATTGTCTGTTTAATTCAACGCGTATTTTACAGAAGAAATAATTAGGTAAATAAAATATAGATTTAAAATACATTAATGATCTCAAATATATGGTTACCAAAATGGGGAATGTAACATATAAAACTCATATGACTTAACTGACCACGCTCATATTGGACACTAGGTGAACAATTCACCAAACAATGTATACAATCATCCAAACAAATTACTTCAAAATGAATGCTGGGTTCTTTAAAATGCAATGATTTGACAGCTCTTAATGTATTTTTATGAAAATATCTTCAATATCAGAGACATGAAATGAAAGAGGGTTTAACGTCCCACTGTTCTTCTCAGAAAGGACAGGCGCCATTCAATTCATTGAGCTATGGGGGAATCGTGCCCAGACAGCGACGTTACTTTCTACTTTTCAATCGAATTTCAACTGCCAACGGGTGTGTTAAATCCGATTAGTCTATTCTTTGAATTGTGTTACGTGATATAATTTGATTATCACACCCACTCCCTTAAGGCCCCAATAACACTCTTGTTGTAATTGAATAATATGTCCCAATCTTCATTCTGGCCAACAAATTGTATTATTTCACAATATTCAAATTAATTGATGATACAAATTTCATCTTAACACACCTAATTTAAAGAATTGGAAAAATTCAACTACCTGATTTGAAAAGGTTAACGTAAACCTTTTCAAATGTGACTTGGATTTTAAAATATTTTCGAACCCTGAACAAGTAAAATATGATGTAATGGATAATTTACACAACAGGTAGGACAAATAAACACCTAGTACTTAGAATAAGACTATTATTTATTTTCTAGAGCTGCAAGCCAGCAAGAGTGTTATTGTCCCTTTAAGTTCTAACATCCGCTCGGACTGCATATACTTAATTGATTTAGTGTACGATGATTGATTAATTTTGTGAGGAACAAAACCTCTTCAGTGCTATGAATGATTTTGGTATAAGGATTCTGGTGCTGAACACACTGGGCTTCTGGTGGAATTTTGATCGGCCCACACTATCAAGGGCGATAACATCGAGAGGTCCGGGGTTGTGGGGAAAAATTTATTAGTTTTCTGCCTTTCCGTCACGGCCGCGTGGTAGTTGTAGGTTTTTAGGTCATTGAGTGGATGCATTTTAATTATATGTCTCTTTCTGTATTCGTGTTTTGAAATTTTAATTAATATTTAATCTTTGATCGCATCAATTATATTACTTTAATAAACGACCGCCCTAAGCTGTTTGAGTGAAAAAAGCAGATTGTGACGATGTGCTCCAGAACTTGTATTATATTAAGATTATATTTTATGCATGTTAAATATTTATTTCGATGCATCGAATCAATTTGAACCCCACGTGATAATGTATGATACAGACTATTCTGTCCACTACGTACGTATATACACGTCCATTACATATAATGCACGTACGGGCTTAGTGACAGTCAGTTATATGGGGATATATATAAGACCCTGTGCTTTCTGTAGTTAGGAGAGGTGGTTGGAGAGAGACTTGGTTTGAGGCACAGAGACGACTCGGGACGAGCGAGTGGACTAACCCGAGTTCAGTTTCTGCCAAGGCAGAAGGTCGAAATGATTATCATAAACTTTTCATGTACCCTGTTCATGTTTGGTTTAGGTTCCGAATGCATGTTCCTGTTGTATTTATGCAGCTGTTTTATATTCTGTTCCCGATGTTAATAAATCCTATATAGGTACAAAACCGATCTCTTTTATCACTAATAGTCTTACACGGTCATGTCTATTTGTGAAAGCCGCCGTCTGGGCAAAATGCCCCTCACAGCACACTGTATGCCCGTCTTCATTAGCCCAGTTCGTTGCAGAACAGGAGGACGTTAAACCACAATAAAAAGTGACTTTTTTTTGTTAAAAAGAAACTGTGTTTATTTAATTGACCTTGAAGGAAATACTGGGTCAATATATAGGACTTTGCAATAGCTAAACTGGTGTCAAAAAACTGATGTATCACTACGCTGTAAAGTAAATAAGATTCAGTAAAAGTGAAATCTATACCAAAGAATCATATTTATTTATTTGTGCATGTAAGAAAGGATTGGGTGATAAATAAAATCTCCAACTCGTGTTTTTTGATATCAAAAAATATCAACAGTCGTTGATAAAGTAAAAAAAAAAAACTCGGCAGAACCTCGGTTTTTTTTTACATTATCAACTTGTGTTGATATTTTTTGATATCAATAAACACTCGTAGGAGATTCTCTATTTATTGTATGAATATATTATATTTTTGTGTGTATATAACACAATTTCGATCCTGGTAAATGGTTTAAGTAACTAGGGTGCGACGCGATTTCGTTCGTTGTCGGTGGGAAAAGGTTACATACATAGGAAGTTATGTCACACGGTAACATTTACAGTTTAATTATGTTCAAAATAGCCATATGTCTCATTTTCGTTTTGAAGTGTTAGCAAAAGCTACGTTTTCCGTGTTCCGAATGAATAAATATAGAAATTTCGTATGTGACAATCAAATTTACAATTTGTTTATATGTATCACTTCGGCGGAAGCGGACGTTAAATAAAGATATTTCACACACATACCTGAAAAGCCTATCTACATAGCTTAAATAGTATAATCGTTTGTAAATTTTGTGCCGAGTCATGATATCTGTGGAGCGTTCACCACAGCTACATATAATCAATTGTAAATTTTATGCTGAGTCAATATCCATACCCGTCCTAGCATTTCTCACGTAATCAGTTTTTTTACCGAGTCATCTATGTCATACCGCGTCGAAGTGAGGTGGTATGTAAACAAAGTGTTCAAGTTTAAAGGAGCTGGTCTATCTAGTTGATATGGGTTAATCAACAATTTTCGGTCACAACTTAATTCAGAAAGTAAAATAATTCTTGATCATTATACTTTTCTGGATACAAAATTCAGGAATAGGATAGCCTTTCGACGAGACAAAGTTTAAAAACAAAGGAATTTGGTGCCTTCGACTTGGACCTTGATTCCGAAAACGCGACTGGAGACCAAGTTATATCCATTGAAGTTGTTTGTTTCGTCAGAAGCAATTATAGCGATCAAGACACTGTGATCTCTGAATGATGTTTTACATAAATTAGACTCCTTCATGTATAACGATTTTCCAGTCGAATATGTCAATTAATAGAAATGAATCTTCCAGTCCCGAATGAACCCCATTAGAACAAGCGATACTAATATTAACAGTTATATTGAAATTAAAATGCAATGAAATGGGTTTAAAGTCCTACTGTTCTGCTCCTAAACTGGACTAATGAAGACGGGCATTCGCCATACAGTGTGCTACGAGGGAAATTCGCTTGTACTAAAACGTAGGGGTATAAAACAATTTAATTTGTCAATAATTGTCAGAGACTTCTGTCTGTTGGTATAATGAATTAGTCCAGTTGGTGTGGGCCAATATGATGGAAATGAAATGAAATGGGGTTTAATATAACGTCCTACTCTTCTGCACCTAACCTGGGCTAATAGAAGACGGGCATACGCCATACAGTGTGCTATGAGGTAAATTTTGCCCGGGCAGCGACGCTACGGCCTACTCTCATATCGAATTCTAACTGCCAAGGGATCTTTACGAGCACGCCTATGTGTACACGGGACCTCAGTTTTTTGTTCCATCCAAACGACTAGACAACTGTCCATGTTAGCCCATCCAACCTGCATCATTGACAAGGGGGAACCAGACCAGAAAATCCAAATGAACTTTCTGGGCCAACACCGGATATTAAGTCAACGCCTTACTCATCGAGCCATCGTGGTTCCCATAAAGAAGTAAAAACGGACATAAAAGTTAGGAATGGTACATTCTATTTAATAGACTGGTATGTTATTATTTTTTTTAAACTCTAGTCACGTGTTGTATGTAAACGCCTTATAAATAGCTGTATATAAACGCTTGCTTAATATAGTCTCACTTTTACGATAGTTGCGAGACTGACTCTGTACTTGATCTAGAAATAATCATGCCTAACTACAAATATATCTATTTTAATGTAAGAGGAAGGGGAGAAATAGTTCGTCTTTGTTTCCACGCGGCTGGTGTCATATTTGAAGATGTAAGAATAGAAATGTCTACATGGCCTGGAACAATTCGTGGAAGTGGGTATTTGTCTTGTCTATATATTTGTTTGTGTGTAAATTATGTGTGGTGCAGTCCTCCTGTACTTACAATTAAAAGAAGAAATCAAGGAAGGATAAGGATAAGATTCATTGATTTAGTATTTATTTTTTGGACCATTAGATTTTAACGGACGATTTTATTTTTGTATAATAGTATAGTGGTAACTGCCTTCGCCAAACACCCCAACATTATGTTGATTTTCTTTTAAAATTTAAAAGAAAGATGAAAACAAGAGAAAAATAAACAGATTATATTGCTCAACGGCTACTTTTTGATGTTTTAACTATTTTTGATTGACATTTCAGCTTCACCATTTGGTCAGCTCCCGTACTTGGAGATAGATGGAAAGAAATTTGCCCAGTCTATAGCCATATCTCAATACATCGCCAGGGAATATGGTAAGCTTTTAATTAACTTATCATTCTTCATTAGATACGAGAACAATGTCCCGACTTGGGATGCCGAGGAGACACGGTGGCTTAGTGGGTAAGACGCTGACTCGCAGTCCTGGAGGTCGCGGGTTCGCTCCCGGTGTTGGCCAAGACAGTTCAGCGGTATTTCGGACGTGGTTTCCCCTTGTCAATTGTGTAGGACGGAGGGCCTGACAAGAGCAGCTGTCTAGTCGTCTGGATGGTACTATAAACCGAGACCCCTCTACACAGTGAGGTGCATGTGAAAGATCCCTGGCAGTTGGAATTTGATATAAGAGTAGGACATAGCGCGATGTCGGGGCTAAATTTCCCTCCTAGCACACTGTATGTCAGTCTTCATTATCCACACACAATGTTATGAATGACTATAGAAAACATAAGAGTGATATTTTATGACCGATGGCAGAGCCTTGGCTATGGCGAGTCACTAATTCCATCATATTGGCGGAGGGCCTGACAAGGACAGCTGTCAAGTCGTTCGGAGGGGACGAATAAACCGAGGCCCCGTGTACACATTGGCGTGCGCGTAAAAGATCCCTTGGCTGTTAGAATTCTATATAAGAATAGGCCGTAGCGCCGCTGCCCGGACAAAATTTACCTCATAGCAGTATGGCGTATGCCCGTCTTCTATTAGCCCAGGTTAGGTGCAGAAGAATAGGACGTTAAACCCCATTTCATTTCATTTCCATCATATTTGCCTACACCAACTGGACTAATTCACTATACCAACAGACAGAAATCTCTGACAATTATTAACAAATCAAATTGTTTTATACCCCTACATTTTAGTAGAAGCTAATTATGTCGAAACCTCTATCGGTCTACAGTGCAAGGGTATGTGCAACCGTCAAGTTTTAGAAGCCTTTAGGTCGTTGTTGCATTTGTAAAATTTTAGGTTGATATTTTAAAATTTCTAGGCTTGTATGGTAAAAATTCATTAGAGAATTTATCTATTGATGCCGTCGTAGGATTAACAACAGATTACTTCAATCTGTGGGCTAAGGCGAACTTTGAACAGGATGCAAGCAGAAAGGTGAGTCAAAATTGACATTGTTATATCGAAAAATTAAGATATAGTTTAATTATATAGTTTAATTATGTCAAAATTGACATTGTTATTTCGAAAAATTAAGTTATAGTTTAATTATATAGTTTAATTATGTTTTATTGGAAAGGTCGTTTTCGCTATGGCATGGCGTAAGAGCTAAATCTGTCTAACTCAGAATATCGTAAATTGACTAAAATTGTAAATATATTCTGAAATCGCATCGAGTTAAAAATTCTTCACAACTGTATTCATTGCTTGAAAGGCTATTGCATCAACAGATTCTTGATTATTGAGACTGAAAAGTATGAAATTGTTCAGATTGGCCTTGAGCTTCGCCCACATCGTAACAGCAATGTTATTGTTCCATATGTTCATCTCATTGGAGGTCAACAGAAACAATGTTAAGCGCACGCTAAAATCATATTAATACATCAAACGTACATTATGCAAGTGCTAGATCTGCCTATTGCAAGTCTTTCTTTAGGTCTGAAATGTTTTCTAAATTATTAATTGAACATTAATTAACTTATCCAAGGCATAATCAACTCTCGATGGCATCGGATTTCTACGATATTAAATAGATTGGAACAGTTCAGCGGTATTTTGATTTAAGCTAAAAATGGAAGGGCGAGTCTGAGCTTCGAACAACCAGAACCGTGGTTGAAATTATTGCACACGTCTTGTCAAGTCTCCAAAGGCTAATATTAATGAAATTTTCAAATTATTCATTTTACATCATATATTATAGCAAGAATGGCTTGCTCTTTAAAGTTGTACAACAACCTGTCTAAAACATCAATACACGAACAGATGCTGGTAAGCAAGACGAGTTATTAAGCTGCTGCATTCAGATTACTCACATCATTTAACTCGCAAGGAAATCCTCTAACGCAGACTGGGAATCCGCCTATAGCAAATATGGAGGGCAGGTTTGCCCACTCCCTTTCTTGTACTTGTGACCTACCACTTTGTCTTATTTGAAAAACAATCGAATGAAGATACGTGTATAAATTCGTTTTATGAAACCAATTACATCATAGTGTAAACTGTTTAATAAAGTGTTAACTTTCATAAACGAAAACAAAAGGAGATTGCAATTTGCTTTTTTGAATTCATGATATAGTTACAACTTTTAAATTGCAGGCAGAGTTACAAACAAAGTTGAGCGGTGAAGATTTACCAAAATTTCTTCAACAACTTGAAAAACTCTTAACTGAAAATAAAACAGGATACTTTGTCGGAAATAAGGTTTGTTCATATTATATATCTATATATGATCAGTTTGTAATGCAAGGGTTATGAACTATGAGGAGTATGGACATGATATACAGAATAGACTGTAGAACTTGTTGTAATGTTGGGATCGCGGTGGCTAAGTGGGGAAGACGCTGGCTCGCTAGCCTTGATGTCGGGTGTTCGATCCCTGCATTCGCTGTCCGGGCAAAATTTCCCTCCACGTTGGTAGTTAGACGAAGTGACGTATCTTTATACATAACTAACTGACGATAAGTCACTTCGTCTACCTACCTATCGGTCTTCATTATCAACACACAGTGTTATGAATGACTATAGAAAACATAAGAGTGATGGCTATGGCGAGTCACTAAATCCATCATATTGGCAGAGGACCTCACAAGGACAGCTGTCTAGTCGATTGGATAGGACGAAAAGCCGAGGTCCCGTGTATACATTGGCATGCACGTAAAAGATCCCTTGACAGTTGAAATTCGGTATAAGACTTCGCCGTAGTGTCGCTGTCCTGGCAAAATTTATCTCATAGAACACGGTATGGCGTAGCGCCCGTCTTTATTAGCCCAGTTGGGGTAGAACAGTAGGACGTTAAATCCCATTTCATTTGCTTTAATGAATGTAAGGGATGAGGTTGAATAGTAAAACAAATACTTATTATTCCACTGCAGTATACCCTTTGCAAAAAGTCCAATAGACTACCAGTGTAGACTTTGGTTTACTTGGGATCTGTCTATTCCATTTTGTATGCAGAATTTTGGGGGCCTGTAGGAAATTCTACAACTATCTCTTTGTGTGTGTAATCATGTTTTGTGAACATACAGCACATTTCCCCATTTCTCCCGTTTCTGGTTAATACTTACTTATGAAGTTGTTATACAGGTAGATTGAATTTGAAAATTTAAAAATCAGCCAATGACAAAACTTTAATCGGTGACAGAATTTTAACGGAAAGTTAAAAAAACGACACGTTTATATCAAGATATCGATCAGTTAGAGTTTAACGAATCGTTATGAGCGCACAGATTAGTGTAATTATAGTGTAATAATATATTGATTTCTTTAAACATTATTTTACAGTTGACACTAGCAGATCTTGCAGTATATGCTACCCTTGAAAATCCCTTCCGAGATTTTCCGGACATGTGCTCCAAATATCCTCATGTGGTTAATAATCGCAAGAAAGTTGGATCTCAGCCAAGACTTGCCGCCTACCTGTCTTCAAGAAAACCAACGGAACTATAGAATAACGAAAACGAATTAAAGATTCGTTCTTATGTTAAACTATGTTGGTCATTTTAGTAAGGGTAGCCATTTTCGGCGTGTGTTCAGATTTAAAAGGCTTATGCAATAATTAAATATGGAATAATAATCGGCTCAGTGTCGTGAAGGCGTTTAAATTCTGGAAGTGGACGGTATTTCGTCACAGTGATACAGATTGTGACTGGTGTCGAGTTGGAGACAACCAGTGTTTACCCTTTCTATATGGCCATGTGCGACTTTCACTTGCATTCGTTTAGCCGATTTTTTATTTTGGTTATTCTATAGAATCGATGATAATAATTTTAAATTTTTATTTAGATATTTTGTCGAAATAATAAAATGAAAGACTGTGGTTTTATGATTGAAATAATAAATCTGGGAAAATGTATTATTTGTTTTCTATTCAATTGTTTTAGCATTACCTTCACCTTTATTCGTATATCTTGGTATAAAACATTGGTGACAATTATTGCCTTAATAGTCCGATTCGGCTTTTCGGGTAGAAATCATGGAATAAGCTTTGTTTTGTAGGTTTTGATGTTTGAGTACAAAAAACCAATGTTGACATTTTTCTGAGTAGGTCTTCATAGTATGAGAGGCCATTATTAGAGGGTAGCCATTTTGCGATAATATTCCAACTTATTTTTTGTTTTATTTTCACCTTATTTATAATGTCATCGAAATGATCTGTGATTTGGCAATGTTTTAATATTGGCAGGTTTCATGACTATATTTCAGATTGTTTTCCATTATCTCATGATACTATTTCGAAGATGGCGACCATTTTTGGCCGGAAAATGGGACGATGTGCCGAAGATGATTAAGTAGCAGTGTTTGGTGTCAATATATATGATTTCGGGGTCACAGATTCCATTCCTTACATTTACAACCTTGGAAATTTATGATCACATGTTCATATACTTAGCATATTTCCAAGATGGCTGTCATTTTTTGGCGGGAAAATAGGACGATGTGGTGATATTGGTTAAGTTTTTGTAGTTGGTGTCAATATATATGTTTTCAAGGGCACAGATTCCATTTCGGTCAGTAACAACAGTGTAAATTGATTGTAAGTTCACCGATTTTGCATATTTTACAATATGACGGCCATTTTGTGGCAAGAAAATGGCACGATGTGTGGATATTGATTAAGTAGCTATCTATGGTACCAAAACATATTCGGGGCGCAGATTCTATTTCTGTCGTTTACAACTGTGTAAAATGATCACATGTTCACATATATAGCTTATCTCTAATATGACTTTCATGTGTGGCTGGAAAATAGGACGATGTGCTGATATTTATTACGTAGTCGCGTTTTTGTGTCAATAATTTTTTTTTCGGGGGGCGCAGACTCGATTTCCACCATTTACAACTGTGTGAATTGGTGTTATGTGCACACATTCAGCATATTTTTGTTTGTGTAAGGACTTTTTCTAAACACATTACTGGAAAGGTTTCTGAATCGAATTCTGCTATGTATAAGCCTGTAGCATGTTCCTGGAAACCCCTGCCGTGTTTACCCATTAGGTATATTATCCAACAATAAAAATACCTCTTCCAAGTTGACCACTGAGCTAATATCGATTTTGCAGGACAATAGCACATTTACTTGGTTAATCGCATTGTAGTAGTTGAACTCTGATTTTAAGATTTGGTGGCGCCATTGAGACTTTCAGTTAATGTTTATCGATGGTTAAAAATGTGCGACTTACAACTTTGAAAAGGCAATTAAAAAAATAAAGGTAGAACAGAAATGTATAATATCTAATATAAAGTGGTATACAAAGAAATAAAAAGAAGGACTGCAAATGCAATAGTAATACTTGCTATAAGAAACCTTTTTGGCATAGGTTATATTATCAACTGACCCCAAGCTTTGTGTGGAAGTAGTCATCCAGAGCATTGCTGTTGCATTGGAAAAACAAACTATTTTCATCGCTGGATAATATACAAATGGGTATACCAAATGGGTACGAAACGGCACCGGCTTTCAGGAATGTGCTACAAGCTAATGGTCTACGTACCAGAATTGGACTCAGAAACCAGTAAATATATACGAAGTAAATAAATGATAATAAAGTGTTTATAAAACGTTCCATCGTCTTGGAAATATGCTAAATTAATTGGTGAACATGCAACCATTTTACGAAGTTGTATATCACCGAAATCGAATCTGCTTCCATGAAAACATAGATATTGACACCAAAGACAACTACTTAACCGAAATCAACCTATTGTCCGATTTTCCCGCCACAAATATGCTAAATTTGTGAACATGTGATCATTTTACAAGGTTGTAGATGTCAGAAATTGATTCTGCGCTCCCGTAAACGCATATATTGACACCAAACACTACTACTTAATTAAAATCTTCACATTGTCATTTACCGCTTATTAATACATAGCCAAATCACAGTTGATATGCTGTGGAAATAATAAAAAAATGGCATATAATCGCAAAATTGCTAGCCTAAAAAAATGGCCTCCCATACCATGAAGACATACTCAAAAAACATAGAGTTTGCTCATCAAACATCAAAACTACAAAATAAAGCTTATTCCACGATTTCTACCCGAAAAGCCGACGGATTTACATTAAAGGTCGCACTATAACCAAGGTGTAGGGAGGACTTACATGTAAAATAGGTTTATCCTTTGGATGATAGCTAGTACTTCCAAAAAGTTTTCTGATTTTGTCCTAAGTCGCCATCTTTCAATAGCTGTCAGAAAAGCAGTTCCAAGATTTGGACATAGTATTGCGTAATGAAATGATGTCGAGAGACTGACTATACGTAGAAATGGAGAGTGTATTTACAATTTCAGTACAGACGAACTGGGGTTTAACGTCCCACTTTTCTGCACCAACCCGGTTACTAAAGCGGGACATACGCCACGCATGACGGAAATTTGCCCTGTCAACGGTCTACTCTTATATCGAATTAGAATTGTCAAGGGTTATTTTACGTGTTCCAAATAAATAAATATAGATTTTTGTATGTGATAATTAAATTTTCAATGTGTTTATACATATCACATAGGCGGAAGCGGACGTTAAATAAAACTATTTCACACACATACTGCAGGGCCTATCAACATAACTATGTAGTATAATCGTTTGTAAATTTTATGTCGAATCATGTAACTTGTAGAGCATTAAACACAGCTTTATATAATCAGTTGTAAATTTTATGGTGGGTCATTATCCATACGTGCATATATGTACTTACATTTCTCGCGTAATCATTTTTTTTTTATCGAGTCATGTATCTCATACCACGTTTAAGTGAAGCGATGTGTGAACAAAGTAGCTGATCTTACACAACCTATTTCGGAAAGTAAAATAAAAAAAATTATTCTTGATTATTATATTGTTTCTGGATTCAAAATCCCGGATAGGGCATTTTGACAAGAAAACGTTTAAAACAAATTGAATTTGGCGCCTTCGACTTTGACCTTGATTAGGAGAGGGGAGACCAAGTTATTTCGACAGGAGGTGTGTGACCCGGCAGACGTAATTAAAGCGATAGTGGCACTGGGCCGTATGTAGGATTTTAAAAGTGGGGGTGCAGTAGAGTGGTGGGGTTCCAATATAATGCCCGTGTTACTGAGCGTGTAGCCTACGAGCGGTGAAAATATTTTTCAATTTAGACTGCCGCAAATTCGTTTTCTACACACTTGGAGCCGCAATCAAAGTCACTAGCAAGTGATCCCGTGTGTAAATTTTGCGGCGCCATTTCTCATTTTGATGTTAAACACACTAAAATGAGAAACTTCTTGTCCTGTAAACTAGAACTAGTCCGAAACACCAATAAGACCATGTGGATTGGGCGACCAGAGCGAGAATCTCTGATGTCATTTGGTGGCGGCGCCCCCAAAGATCGATAAGGCCCTATCAAATGTGGATGAGGCGACCAAAACGAACCCTCTGATGTCATGTGGTGGGGCAGGCTCTAACCCAGAAAGGGGTGATAGGAAGGCCACTTCGCCGATGGGGGCGGCACCCATGTCTGGGGTCTGCCCTCAGAAATTTTTGGAAAAGAAACTTTACTGCAAACACGTTTTTAGGCCACTCTGGTGATACCTAATAGTTGATTTTGTATTTAATATGGTCGATTTTTTTCAGGGGTGGCAATTTTTTTAGGAGAGGCATTGCTCTTTGGTGGCGCCCCCAGCCTCCACATAAGTGATATAAGAAAGTTTGGATCAGAGCAAACGAACCAGGTACCAATTGGTGTGTGGGTGCCCTTTGGTGGCGCCCCATAACCCCCACATAAGTGATATAAGAAAGTTTGTATCAGGGCAAACGAATCAGGTACCAATTGGTGTGTGGGTACCCTTAAAACCGATCGACTTATCAGAGCCCTAAGAGCATCAAGTGTATTATTTTATATTTGAAAGGTTGTCAAATTTTTTGAGGTGCACCATTTCTCGGGGCGCCTTATTTTTCTATCAAGGATTCTTTTACGTGCACGCAAATGTGTTCATGGTGCCTCGGTTTTTCGTCCTACGAACAATTATGCATTCTTCACATCACTGACAAGGCGGAACTAGACCAGAAAATCCAGATGACCTTTCTCGGCTAACACTATATAATAAGTCAACGCCTTACTCATCGAGCCATCGTGGCTCAGAGGAAGACGTAAAAAGGGACATAAAAGTTAGGAATGGTACATTCTATTTAACAAACTTGGACGTTATCATTTTTTGATCCCTTGTCACGTGTTTCATGCAAACGCTTTATCAGTACTTGTATATAAACGGTTGCTCAATACAGTCCCACTTAGAGGATACTTGCGAGACTGACTCTGTACTTTACCCTGAAATAATTATGCCTACCTACAAATTTATTTATTTTGATTTAAGAGCAAGGGGAGAAATAGTTCGTCTTTGTTTCAACGCGGCAGGTGTCAAATTTGAAGATGTAAAAATAGATCTCTCTGCATGGCCTGGAAAATTTCGTGAAGGTAAGATACCCTAAAGAACAAAACCAAGGAAGGATAAGTATAAGATTCAAACGGGTTGCTTCATTGATTTAGTATTCATTTTTGGATCATTAGATTTTAACTGACGATTTATTTTTCTATAATAGTAGTGATAACTGCCTTCGCCAAACACCCCAAAATTATGTTGATTTTCTTTTAAAATATAAAAAAATGAAAGCAAGAGAAAAAAGAACAGATTATATTGCTCAACGACTTCGTTTTTGTTGTTTTAACGATTTTTGATTGACATTTCAGCTTCACCATTTGGTCAGCTTCCGTACTTGGAGATAGACGGAAAGAAGTTTGCCCAGTCTATAGCAATAGCTCAATATATCGCCAGGGAACATGGTAAGCTTTTAACTTATCATTCTTCATTATCTATGAGAACAATGCCCCGACCTACAATGCTGTGGAGACACGGTGGCTAAGTGGGTAATTAAAAAATTTACAAGAAAAAAGACAAAAAAAAGACGCTGAATCGCTGTCCTGGAAGTCGCGTGTTTGCTCCCAAGAAAGTTCAGTGGGGTTTTCCGACGCCGACGTGGTTTCTCCTTTCTCAGTTGTGTAGGACGGAGGGTCTGACAAGGACAGCTTCTAGTCATTGGGATGGGCTAAAAACCGAGGTCGCTATGGCGAGTCACTAATTCCATCACATCTCACTAGTCGAACAGACATAAGCCCCTGGCAATTATTGACAAATCAAAATGTTTTTATACCACTACATTTTAGTAGAAACGAATTATGTCGAAATCTCTATCTAGGGGTGCCGGAACTCGAGGACCAGGGTATACAAATTGTGCCCTGTCCTTTTCTGGGGTATAATGTATACCCATGCCCTAATGATGAAAGTTTTCAACCTTTTTACTAATTTATTCATTTTTAGATAATAATGTAATTGCACCCCCACGGATCCCCTAACTTTTGGTACACTGGCCCTCACGCCGCTCCGGCGCCCCTGCCTCTATCACTCCACAGGTCCGACCGTTAACAATTGGTGAGTGAGACAACAGTGCAGGGATATCTACAACCGTCCAGTTTAAGAAGGCTTTAAGTCGTCGCTGCATTTGTAAAATTTTACAATTTCCAGGCTTGTATGGTAATAATTCATTGGAAAATTTATCTATTGATGGTGTCGTAGGATTAACAATAGATTACATCGATCTGTCGGTTAAGGCGAACTTTGAACAGGATGCAAGCAGAAAGGTGCGTCAAATTATAGTTTAATTTTATATTTTAATTATGTTTGATTGGAAAGGTCGTATTCGCTATGACATGATATAAGAGCTACATTCAGCCATTACATCATGTATAAAATCTCATAACTGTATTCATTGCTTGAAAGGCTATTGCATCAACAGATGCGTGATTATTGAGTCTGAAAAGTACGAAATTGTTCAGACTGACCTTTAGCTCTACCCAAATCGTAACAGCAATAATGTTGTTCTATATGATCATCTAACTGGAAGTTAATTCCCACTTCCAGTTAGGGTGTAATTGCAATGTTAAGCGCACGCTAAAATCATATTAAAACTACATTAAGCAAATATTAAAGATACATTCTGGGAGATCAAATAACGAGTTGGCAGTTCCCATTTTAAACTAAACTTTTAAATTGCAGGCAGAGTTACAAACAAAGTTGAGCCGTGAAGATTTACCAAAATTTCTTAAACAACTTGAAGAACTTTTAATGGAAAATAAAACCGGATACTTTGTCGGAAAAAAGGTTGGTTCATATAATATATGATCAGTTTGTAAAGCAAGAATTATGAACTAAAAAGAGTGTTGATGCGATATACAGAACTTGTTTTAATGACTTTAAGGGACAAATACTTATAAGGAAGGAGGAGAAGTTAAGATGAACAACATGTTATTCCGCCGAAGTATACCCTTAGTAAAATGTCCAATAGACTACCAGTGTAGTTTTCTGGAGATTTTGGTTAAGGTGGGGTCTGTCTATCACATGTTTTATCTGGGGGCGGGATCTATCACATTTTATTATATGATGAAATTCTACAGTATTCTACGGAATCTTGGGTGTCTGCAGGACATTCTACAACTATCTTTTTGTGTGTACATTTTCCCCACTTTCTCCAGTTTCTTGTTATTACTAAGTTATGAAGTTGTTATGGTAGATTGAATTTAAAAAAATTAAAAATCAGCGACAGAAGTTTAATGGACAGTTAACAAACGACAAGTTTATATCAAGATATCGAATTGTTATGAGAGCTTAGAATAGTGTAATTATAGTGTAATAATTAATATATTGATTTCTTTAAACATTATTTTACAGTTGACATTAGCAGATCTTGCAGTATATTCTACCCTTGAAAATCCCTTTCGAGATTTTCCGGACATGTGCTCCAAATATCCTCAAGTGGTTAATAATCACAAGAAAGTTGGATCTCAGCCACTACTTGCCGCCTACTTATCTTCAAGAAAACCAACGGATATGTAAAATACAAATTAAAGATTCGTTCTTATGTTAAACTATTGTGGTCATTTTAGTAGGGTAGCCTTTTTCGGCGTGTGTTCAGATTTAAGGCTTATGCAATAAGTAAATATGGAATAATAATCGTCTCAGCGTCGTGAAGACGTTTAAATTCTGAAAGTGGACGGTATTTCGTCAAAGAGATACAGATTGTGACTGGTGTCGTGTAGGAGACAGCTAGTGTTTACCCTTTCCATATGGCCATGTGCGACTTTCTCTTGCATTCGTTTAGCAGATTTTTAAAAAAATTTTTTGTTAATCTATAGAATCGATGACAGTGTTTTTCAAATTTTTATTTAGATTTTATGTCGATATAAAAAAATGAAAAGCTGTGATTTTATGATAAAAATGATGAATAATAAATCTGGAATAGTGTATTTGGAATGTTTATTTTCTATTCAATTGCTCTAGTATTATCTTCACCTTTGCTCGTATATATCTTAGTATAAAACATGGACTTAAACATACATTATGCAAAAGCTAAATTTGCCTATTGCTGATCTCTCTTTATGTCTGAAATGTTATATAAACTATTAATTAGACATTTATTAACAAAACAAGACCATAATCAACCCTCAATGGCATCGGATAATCGAGATTTTAAGTAGATTAAAAGGGTTCGCCATTTTTAAATTTAAAAATGGGAAAGCGGGGCTAAGTCGCGAATATTTATACCAGTGTCCTGGTCACCACTATGCATGGATCTTGTCAAAGCTATGAACAGTGATAATTTGGCTCCGAATGAAGTAATTTTAATGAAATTTTCAATATTTTCTATTTTTATCTCTATTTTGGAATTATTATCGCAAGCATGGTCAACTCCTTAGTAAACTCTTAACTAATGTATGTTTAACCAAAAGGCGTAGGAGAGACTTATATGTAAAATATGTCATCTTTCAAGTAATAGCTGTCAGATAAGGAGTTCCAAGATTTAGACATAGTATTATTACGTAATGAAATGATGTCGAGGGACTGAATTAACGTAGAAATGGAGACTGTATTTACAATTTCTGTACAAATGAACTGGGGTTTAACGTCCCACTTTTCTGCATCGATTTGTCCTTTGCCCGGAAAACGGCCTACTCCTTAGATCGAATTAGAATTGACAAGGAATATTTTATGTACACGCAAATGTGTACACGGGAACTCGGTTTTTCGTACCATCTAAAAACTATAATATGTTGTCCTTGCAATGTCCACGGGATCGAAGATGTGACCTCCCGGTTAGCAAACCAACATCTCACTCAATGCAAAGTCTCAGTGCTGGTAAGCAATATTCATTACATGCAACACACCAACAGCCCCTGCTGTTCTCCGGTTTTCTATAAACAGCTAAAAACTCTGCACGCCAGCGAATTATTGAAATGGAGTGAAATGGAGTTTAACGTTCTACTGTTCTGCCAATGAAAACGCGGCACCATATACTAGTCCTGAAATAGCCTAGTCTGTGCCGAGTGTATGGTACTCTATCCCTCTCCCCTTCTCTCTTCTTAATAGATAATGAAAAAGGGATCTATTGAAATTTTTTAGTAGATTACTTTATTCTGGGCGAAATTTTCAGTCTTGAAACTAATATTATGCATAACACATGACACAGTTATATGGAATGCACGTTCCCCCATGCTTATCAAGCAAAGATAAAAACGAGAGAACCCTCGTGGAAACGTCGTCAGAAATAAATCTTTCCATGTAACTTGTATTCCATATAATTGTGGCATGTGTTATTTCTACCCATTTACTAAATAAATGCCCCCTAAACAAATTAATATTATGCAGTCGTGATCTAAATGAGGCTTTAGATAACATTACTATAATGATGATTATAGCCAAATCACTACAAAATAGCAAATATAATTCAAGCATATCAACTACAATAATTGATGAATGAAGGGCTCTAGTGATCTATAAACAGTTTTTATAGGGGCCTAGAAAAACATGCTGCGGTTATACTTCTGTACATGTATAGATTGACACTCGACCATGTGTATGGAAAACCAAACGTATCTTTATTCATTGTTCTTAAATCTTTATTTTGATTCCTAGTCTGAATGCAGTGTGAATTATAAATCTTAAGATTCTTGCCCGTAGATAAGTTGCGAAAGACAGATATGAAACATTAAAGGACAATATTGGTGTCAATCATTATCACATGAAATAAAGAGTTGGCAGTTCTCACTATCATAGTTAAAAACTACATAGTGTAAAGGTAATTTGCTGAAAATTTCAGTCCAATTGATCCTCTATGAGCCGAGAACTAAGCGGGTGAAATTTCAATCTAGCCTCGGTCATCGTTACTAAAATCATTTATATAACCAAGATAGTCTCGATTATCCACTTCTTAAATTTAATTATCAATGGCCGTTAAGCGGCATATAGGAATCTAATCCAGCCAACATCGAAGGCTAGCTTGACATCTAGAGTTTATCATGGTCTGGATAAGTTAATTGATGTCTAATTGATAATTTAGATAACATTTCAGGTCTAAAGAAAAGACTTGTAATAGGCAGATTTTGCTCTTGTTTATACACATTCTAAATGTATTTTTAACACGACAACAATCATTGCTACGATAGATGCGTTATGAAGATTTCAAGAGAGGGAAGTGACAAAAGCGTTCCTGATAAATAAGGCCACGTTTCAACCAATACACACCTCGCCATTGTTTTCATTATTGTGAAAAATAGTCACAATAAATCACGATATTAGGTTGAACAAATGCTAAATCAACATCAATAAATTATTAAATGAGTTACTGTAAGGCGTATGGCTCAAAAACGTGTATATGTTGATGGCTCTGCTGCTTGTCATTTGACGACAACCATCAAGTTAAGACGGATATTCTTACTGAAAGCATTGGATATAATTATGTTATGATGTATTATCAAAGCATTTGATATATGCTATGATGTATTACTGAGCGCCATAGAAAACGCATCACTTAGTTTTTCGTATACCAAAATGATACTATAAACATACCTTATTTATTTTGCTTCTTATTATGAACAATATTCAAATGGGAACACATCAATTACAACATATTTGTACACTTATGGATGTTTAATCTGTAATCAACGGTACAAAGTCAGAGGGGTCAAAACCAAAATGTGATGTTTTATGAAAGCGTTTGTTATACAATGCGTGCTATAATGTTTTATGAAAGCATTAATGGTGTTATGATGTATTATAAAAGCATTAGTTATAATCCTAATGGTTTGAATCCATTATGCGCTAAATCACGATTAGAGATACAGCGCATGTTTAGGGTGCCTTATATATTAAGAGGCTAATTAAATAGTGCCCCTCACTGCCAGGTTCTTGAATATCAAGTCGTCCCAAAGTGACTTGTTATGAAAGACTATCTTTGCGAGTCTAACTCATAAATAATTCCGCTCACCCCAACCTTTGTATATTCTAATGTGTCAAAACTAGGTAATTGTAATTGAATATTATATTCTAATATTCGATGTGTACAATTATGTAATTGAATATTATATTATATATTGTTATGAAAGTTAAGAATTATTCTTATATGATAATGAACGAAAAACATAACATTCCACCATTCAACTGAAGTTGTTCTCTCACTTAAGATTAGATTAATGTATCCAGAAATTGAGGTATAAACAAAGCGTCACAGTATGATGCGGCTTCGTTCGTTATGGGTCCAAAAAGGTTAAAGACCGAGGAAGCTATATGTTTCATTGCTGTTCGGACATGATTGCAATAGCTACGTTATCCGCGAGTAAATGAATATAGAACTTTCGTGTGACAAATAAATTCAAAGCTTGTTTGCTATATAATTACCCTACCATAAAGATAAATTATCCATACATGTACATACATAGTCGTGGAGCATTTTACCATAGCTATATATAATTAATTGTTAATTTTATGCCGAGTCATTATCTATGCATACATATCCGTAGAGCATTTCACAAAAGCTATATATAATTATCAATGGTAAATTTATGCCGAGTCATTATCCATACATACATGTAGAGCATTTCACCAGAGCTATATACATGTATATAATCAATTGCATATTTTCTGTCGCCTCACTCACGTACTTCATGTCTGTCGCGTTGAAGGTGCAGCCGTGTGTAACCAAATAGTTTAGGTTTAAAGCAGCTGATCTGCTTATTTTTTATATTTTTACAACAAAAAATGCTGAAAGCTACACACAATCTGTCCAGGACTGAGAGCAAATTAACGAGTTAAAATGAGTTAATTATCGAAGTACCTGTAACAATTTTAGTACAAATATTCTCCACAAAATAAAAGTAAACACCAATTCTTCATCATTAATTTATTCTGGATTCCGAATCCAAGAACAACCCACTGTCAAGGGTTTATTTAGGCAGACGCCTGTCTCTACATGGGTCTTCGGCTTTTCGTCCTATTCGAACGACTATACGATGTCCGTTGCCATACCCCCCGTTCTACATCACTGACAAGGGGGAACCATACCAGAAATTCAGATGAACTTTATCGGCCAGCACCGGAATCGAACACGAAACCTCCAGCATAGTAGGTCAACGCCTTAAGCAAATGGCTTTCATGGTTCACAGAAGCGCGTAAAGGGACATTTTAAAACACACAAAAGTTGGGGATAGAAAATTCGATTTACCAGAGTGAGACGTTATTTGTTTTGTTCAACTCAGGTCACGTTTGCTATATAAACGCTTGCTCAGCAGTTGTTGTATATGGACGACTGCACAATAGCTACTGTATATAAATACTCGCTCAATAGTTTCACTTAAACGATATTTTCCAGGCTCACTCAGTTCGTTATCTAGAAATAATCATGCCTATCTACAGATATGTCTTCTTCGATTTAAGAGGAAGGGGAGAAATAGTTCGTCTTTGTTTCCACGCAGCTGGTGTCAAATTTGAAGATGTAAGACTAGACCATGATTCATGGCCTGAAAATGTTCGTGGACGTGAAGGTAAGATGTTTAATGAAGAAATCAAGGAAAGGTGAACATATGATTTCGACGGGCTGCTTGAATGATTTAGTATTCGATTTTGATCATTAGAATTAAATAAACGATTGATTCGTTTTTGGTCATGAGAATTAAACATTGATTAAAATATTCGTGATCATTAGAAATTAACAGACGATTTAACCGTTATAAATGATCTCAGGTAGAAGCATAACTCGGTCAAGCTTATCGAGAGACCGCTATACGAGAGCATGTAACAATGGAAGCAGACGTGAATTCGGACGATGGCCGTAATAACCACAATATGTTATGCTATGCTATGTTCCTGTGTGCTGTTTTGGTTGTTAGAATTAGAGATGCAATAACTTTTGATTTTAGTTCCTGCATTCCTGCATTGATGAAAAAAAGATGTCAAATTCAGACATCGTTATCATTAGAATCTTCAATCCCATGTTACAAAATAAAAACGGATTATGTTGCTCAATGGCTACGTTTTTGTTGTTTCAACGATTTTTGATTTCCATTTCAGCGTCACCATTTGGTCAACTTCCGTACTTGGAGATAGACGGAAAGAAATTTGCCCAGTCTATAGCCATAGCTCAATATATCGCCAGGGAATACGGTAAGCTTTTAAAAAATATCCTGACGTACAATGCTGTACATAATGTTATGAATGGCTGCAGCAAACACGAGTGATATTTTATGACCGATGTCATACAATCGTTCATATTGACGAGTCACACAAATTCCGCCATACTAGCTTCGATCAACAAGAGTACTTCACTGATTGAACTTCTAACAAAGTGAAGCCCTTCACAATTATTGACTTATCCAAATGTATTTTATACCATACATTTTAGTAAAAGCGAATTACGTCGAAATCTATGTAGGTTCACAGGCTACAGTGCAAGGGTATGTACAATCGTCAAGTTTAAGAAGCCTTTAAGTCGTCGTTGCATTTGCTAATTTTTACGTTGATATTTTAAAATTTCCAGGCTTGTATGGTAATAATTCATTGGAGAATTTATCTATTGATGGTGTCGTAGGATTAACAATAGATTACTTCCTTAAATGGGCTAAAGCGAGATATGCACCGGATCCAGAGAGAGTGGTGAGTCAAGATTGACATGTATCTTTAAACATAACGCTAACGCTACAATATACGTCCACATTCCTGCTTTGATTGATATGGTACTTTTGTCAAGAAGGCTAGGCATTTGATTTGTTTAGCGTTGAGGGTCGTGCATCAACATCAATAGTTGCCGTCCTTAGAGTATAAGGAATAAGTATACCAAGATAATCCATTCAGAATTGTGGCTTTCAGACGCTAAAGGCAAAAATTGGGGGTGGCTCTGTCCCTGAGGTCGGGACATTCACCAAAATCAACAGTGGATGCCCTCAGACTATATGGAATACATATGCCAAGTACCAAGCTGATTCATTCAGAATTGCGGCCTGTAAACGACAAACACAAAAATTGGGCGTGGCTTGCCTCTGGGGGTCGGGACAATCAGTTGTCGTCCTTAGGCTATAAGGAATACATACCCCAAGTTTAAAGAAGACCCATTAAGAATCGTGTGGCCTGTAGGCAACACACACAGACACGAAGTAAAAATGGGTATGGCTCTGCCCCTGGGGGTTGGGAAATCACCAAAAAACAATAGGATTCATCCTTAGGGTATAAGGAATAGATATGCAAAGTTTTAAATGGATCTGTTAAGAATTGCATCCCGTAGGCGAACACAAGACACACAAATATTGGGCGTAGCTCTGTCCCAGGGGGTCGGGCATGCACCAAAAATAATAGTGGCCAGCCTTAAGGAAAAAGGATTAAGTATAAAAATGTTTTCTAGACGATTGATTAAGAATTGTGGCCTGTAGGTGACACGCACAAAAAATGGGCGTGACACTGTCCCTGGGGTTTGATAGGGATCTTCCTTAAGATACAAAGAATAATTGCGCAAAGTTTCAAGATGATACGTTAAGAAATGCAGCCTGTAGACGACAAACAAACAAATACAAGAAATGGACGTGACTCTGCCCCAGGTTGTCGGGCATGCACCCAAAACAATAGGGTATAAGGAATACGTATTTTAAGTTTCAAGATGATCGATTAAGAATTGTGGCCTGTAGGGGACACACAGACCGACCACTTTGTTTTATTTGAAATGCAATCAAATGAAGATACGGGTATAAATTTCTTTTGTATTTCTTAAACCAATAATAACATAGTAGTTTAAGTAAACTGTTTAATAAAATGTTAACTTTTATTAACGTATCAGTAGAAGATCTGTGTTTTTTATAATATACAATTATTATATAAATTGCGTTATATGAAAGAATACTAATACAAAGTAACATAACATTGCAATTTGCGCTTTTCTGAATTGATGATATAGTTACAACATTTTATTTAAATCACCATTTCAGCCAGAGTTAGAAGCCAAGGTGTACAGCGAAGATTTACCAAAATTTCTTCAACAACTTGAAGAACTCTTAATTGAAAATAAAACAGGATACTTTGTCGGAAATAAGGTTTGTTCATATAATATATGCATATATTTTACTGGTATGATCTGTTTATAATGCCAGGATTATGAACTATGATGAGGATTATGGGCATGATATACAGAATAGACTGTAGAATTTGTTTTAATGCGGTTGAGTATTAAATAGTAAAACAAATACTTATAAGGAAGGAGGTGAAGTCCAAATTAATACTTATTACTCCGCCATCTTCACACCCCGAGATTAGTTTGGAATAGAATTAATTATAAGAAACAGTATCATTTTTTCATTGTTCGTTGATCTGTCCTACTTTCCCTTCATGAGTAGTTTATGGCCAAATGGAATTCTTTAGAACACACTAAAGAGTTTGCGCGGGAGGGGGCAACCCATTTTCTAAAGGATGAAATTCTATAATATTCTACAACTTTGGGGGCCTGTAGGAAATAACGGAAAATATGCTACATCTTCTGTAGTGTAAATACCATAGTTTTTCATTCAGATTCGTGGTAAGATTTCTATTGGAAAATACCATATATATAGATTTTTATAGTGTTTTCTGTAGGAAATTCTAAATTTATCTTTTTGCTTTTATTCACGTTTTGTGAACAGACTGCACCGTTGTCCCATTGTCTTCCGTTTCTTGTTAATAATACTAAATTTAAATTTCAGCCAATGACCAAACAGTCTGCACGTGAATTAAGTTTAATTATTCCGTCAGCTAACGAATAAACAAATTGTCTTTCCAATTTTCAGCAAAAGAAGTTGAACGGACATACGTTATCAAGATAGCTATCCTTTAGAGTTTAACGAATCGTTAAAAAGACTGTTTTGAACAAACAGCCCTGTTCGATATGGGCGCATAGACAGAGTCATTAAATAATGTAATAATATTGATTCCTTTAAACATTGTTTTGCAGTTGACATTAGCAGATCTTAAAGTTTTTACAGCGCTTGAAAATTCCATCCGACAATTTCCGGACATGTACACCAAATATCCCCAAGTGGTTGCAAATCGTAAGAAAGTTGGGTCTCAGCCAGGAATTGCCGCCTACATATCCTCAAGGAAAACAACGCCTACTTAGTGTGCTAAATATGGTTTAAGTACAAGTGGACGGTAGTTCGTTAGAGTGATACAGATTGTGACTGGTGTTGTATACGCGGCAGCTAGTATTCCTCTACGGAATTTTGTAGTTTGGTTAATCTATAGAATGGATAAGGCATGATTTCTATTTTTGTGTTGCTTAATCTTTTTAAATTTGTTTTGAAATTTTATGTCGATATAATAATATGAAAGACTGTGATTTTATGATTAAAATGATGAATAATAAATCTCAAATAGTGTATTATTTGTTTTCTATTCAATTGCTCTAGTATTATCTTCACCTTTGTACGTATATCTTTTGTGACTTGACCAAAAGGCGAAGAGGGGATTTACATGTAAAATACGCTTTGGATGTAGGTATTACTTTCAAAACATTGATTATTTTTTCTGACTTTGTCTCAAGTCGTCATATGTCAAGTAAAAGCTATCAGAGATCAGAAAAGGGGTTACAAGATTCAACTAATTTGCATATTGCGTAATGGAGTGATGTGGAGGGACTAATTTTACAAACAAATGGAGCTAGACTTCATTTTCAGTACGACTGAATAATGGTGTTTAACATACCACTATGCTGCACCGACTGGGATAATAAAGACGGGAATACGCCATGCATGGCATAAATTTTGCCCGGACAGTGGCAAAGCGGCCTACTATCGAATATTCAGACTGTCAAGTTTATTTCAATTGCACACAAATATATACACCGGACCTCGTTTTTACGTGCCATCTGAACGACAATACGTTGTCCTTGCCGAGTCCCCGTCCTGCAACACTGACGAGGGGTAACCACGTCGGATAATCACGATGAATTTTCTCGGCCAACACGGTCTTATTGTATGGTGGCTTTTTGTATGCCAGCTGGATTTCGGCCTATATATTATCAATGGTAAATTTTATGCCGAGTCATTATCCACACACATATACCGGAGTGTAGAGCATTTCACCTACGTACTATAATCAATTGTAAATTGTATGCCGAGTTACTCACGTATTTCATACAGCGTTGATGTGAAGCAGTGCGTAAACAAAATGTTGAAGTTTAAAGGAGCTGGTCTACCTATTTCTATATTCTAACAACAAAGAATGGTGAAAGCTACAATAATATCAATCCATTCGAAGCTCCCAAGACATGGTAATTTCCGTACTCAAACTGTTTTCAGAAAGTAAAATAAAACTTAGTCTTGATGATTATTTTTATTCTGGATTCTAAATCCGGGTGGAACTTGGATGGCATCTTGACGGAAAACCCCGGCCTTTGATTCCGAGTCGGCGACTGGAGACAAAGTTATTTCGACCATAGACATGATTTACAGTTTTTCGTGGGTCTTTATTACGATTTTCCAGTCGAATATGCCAATATGACGTCACAGCGTTTTTACACGTTAATAGGAATGAATCTGGCATATGTAGGTTTCAACTTTAAATCAACCTCATTAGAACAAGCGGCACTCGATTAATAATTATCTTGAATCACAGAATGTACACTTTTGAACGACTTATTCTCAAAGCATCGACATTTTGTCAGTTCTGTCACGATGCCACCCTGAAAACATGTAAATGAAGTTAAATCAAATGGGTTTTAACGTCCTACTGTACAGCTCCGTCTGGCCAAATAACGGAAATACGCAAGGAAGTCTGCTATGGCAAGGGTTCTTTCATGTTCACGCCAATGTGTACATAGGCCTACGGGTTTTCGACCCATCCAAACGACTACACGTTGACCGTTGCAAGGCCTTACATCACTGACACTTTCCTAGAATCGAACACGGGACGTCCAGGTTAATAAGCCAACGTCTTGCTCACCAAAGCCATCATGGTTACCAGAAACAAGCAAAAACGAAAATTTTAAAAAACTTAAAGTTAAGGGATGTCACATCCTATTTAATAGACTTAGAAGTGCTTTTTTATTTTTTGGACTCTAGTCACGTTTGATCACTAGTTTCACTTACGCGATATTTGCGAGACTGACTCTATACTTGATCTAGAAATAATCATGCCTAACTACAAATTTATCTATTTTGATTTAAGAGGAAGGGGTGAAATGGTTCGTCTTTGTTTCCATGCAGCAGGTGTCAAATTTGAAGATGTAAGAGTAAATTATTCTGCATGGTTTGAAAAATTTCGGGAAGGTAAGATGCAAGAAATCAAGGAAAGATAAGTATAAGATTCAGACGGGTTGTTTCATTGATTTTGTATTCTTTTTTGGTCGTTAGAATTTAATAGACGATTTAGTTTTGTGTAATTGTGTGCAAGTGCAATTCTTAAGTGCATGTTCTTGAATGCTCGTGGCTGAATTAATGAAATCAGGAATCTAGTTGATTGTTAATATTTCTATATTCTTTAGTTAACAAAATATCAACATGAATTTCAGCACAAGATTAATTAACAAATACATGAATTGGTATAACCGCTTAATGATAAATAACCTCCAATGTTGATATGAGAATTGACATAAACGTGTGTCTCCAAATACCCTAATACAAGTAAATCAAGTCTGTACTCTGAAGTTAATCTCCATATGACAGGTTTGTAGAAAAGTCATTCCCTGTGACTTATTTGGGTCTATATATCCGCATGCATTACCTAGGGCACGGGGCTATAGATCTATAGATCTATCTATTGTCCATACAAACAATATATCATGGTTACTAAAACGTTTTAGCCCGTAAACATTAACTGCAATTCATAAGATCAATTTAAAGTGTAAAACAAAGAAACCTGTAGACAGGTGATGAAGCTATATAAAACAATATGAAATAGATTTAAATGGAGGGGGGGGGGTAATTAAGGTGGATTAAAATCCATTAAAATATAGTTTATTGAATTAAGTAATAATGTGTGGATTAGCACAATATTTAAACATTTACTACTGGGTCCAAATTCACCCTTCTAATAGTAATAATAGCTGTCTTCGCCAAACATCTCAACATTTTGTGTTGATTTTCTTTTAAAATATAAAAACAGATTATATTGCTCAATGGCTACGTGATTGTTGTTTTAATGATTTTTGGATTTACGTTTCAGCGTCACCATTTGGTCAGCTCCCGTACTTGGAGATAGATGGAAAGAAATTTCCCCAGTCTATAGCCATAGCTCAATATATCGCCAGGGAACATGGTAATGTTTTAATTTAAGGTTCTTAATTAAGTATGAGAAAAATAACCTGACTTACAATGACGTACAGTGCTATAAATGAGTGATATTTTGTGGACGTGAAAGCCTGTCGCACGATCGTTCATAATGGCGGGTTACCTATTCCGCCATATTCGCCTCGGTCAACAGGATTATTTTAATGTAAGAACTTCTATCAAAGTAAACAGACTAAATTATGTCAAAGTTCCGTCCTTCTTGTTAGACTGCAGTGCAAGGATATGTACAACCTGCAAGTTTAAGAAGCCGTAGGTTGTCGCCGCATTTGCTAATATTTACGTTGATATGTTAAAATTTCTAGGCTTGTATGGTAAAAATTCATTGGAGAATTTATCGATTGATGGTGTCGTAGGATTAACAATAGATTACTTCACTCTATGGGCTAAAGCGGCAAAAGAAACTGACGCAAACAGACAGGTGAGTCAAAATTGACATTGTTATATTGAAAACCTAAGATTTATACTGCAGGGTGAGGGTCGGCCAAAAATATGTTACCTCGTTCCGCAGAGCTGTCGTTGTTATGGGGGTGATGAGTTTAATGCTGAACATTAATTACCATCTCAGAAGTCAGGTTGCGTTTTTGAGAACATTTCCTGGGTTCAATTCTGTGTTTGGGAAAGGAGCCATGTTGCTCAGGTAAAGTTGGAATTGTGATCACAAATATACAATAGAAACATTTGACAAGTTTATGCGTCTATTCAGAGTAACATACCAACCTGACGTTTCTTTTGCTGCTTAGTATATAATTTGTTGTTAATAATACGCATTT
The DNA here is from genome assembly GCA_963678685.1 of Patella ulyssiponensis. Taxonomy (NCBI): domain Eukaryota; kingdom Metazoa; phylum Mollusca; class Gastropoda; family Patellidae; genus Patella; species Patella ulyssiponensis. Next base: position 20,687,168 of record OY783232.1, read on the forward strand.
AGAATAATTTGGACTTTTAAAGTTAACTCCTAATCTTTCCCGATGAGAGTTACTTCCCTTTGCCAACTTTCTTTGCAATTAATGATTTATGGGATAAAATAGCACAATCATCAAAGGCGGATAACTTTAAAACGTCTCCCACCCCGTAGATTAACCCAGGGGTTAGTGGAACGGAATTAAACCACTCGGGATACCGAGGATGACGGTGTAATCGCCGTCAAGCAACAAGGTTACGCGCACGCTAAAATTAGTCAAAATTATAGTAGTACATTAAGTGAATATAAATATATTGAAATACATATCGATATACATGTTAATTAATATAAATTAAAATAATTATTATAAATTTGATATGGGGATACAAATCTCAGTTATCCTTGCGGACAAATGTCTGTCTAAAACCTCAATGCACGAACAGGTGCTGGTAAGCAAGGTGAGTTTATTAAGATGCCGCATTCCAATTAATCGCATAATTCAACTCGCAAAGAAATGCGGCAACGCAGACTTGGGAATCCGACTAATGTCATAATACTTTGGCATGGCGAATACGGAAGAGGGTTTGCTCACCCCCATTCCTGTTTTAAAAACAATTTAACAAAATGTTAACTTTTATGAAACAAAAGAAAGTGTTTTTGCGACATGCAGTTACTATTTATAATGAAAGAATATAATTAAAAAGTAACATAGCACTGCAATTTGCTATTCTAAACTGATGATATTTTTATTTAAATGCCTATTTCAGGCAGAGTTACAAGCCAAGTTGTACGGCGAAGATTTACCAAAATTTCTTCAACAACTTGACCAACTCTTAACTGAAAATAAAACAGGATACTTTGTCGGAAATAAGGTTAGTTCATATAATATATAAAACATACTGGTATTGTCAGCTTATAATGCAAAGATTATATACTATGAGATGTATCGTACTTATAACACACGATTTACAATATAGGTTTGAAGAACTTGTTTTATAAAATTAATGACTGTAAGCGATGATGTTGAGCACAGAAACTTAACAACTTATTATTCCGTCATTATAACACCCCTGGATTAGTTTGAAATATTAACGTCAAACACTTATCAATTCTCCAGTTTTACTGTCTCTTCAAGACTAGTTTATGACTAAAATGTCCAGTTCAATATGAGCGCACATAAATGGGTCATTAAAGGGTCAATAAATTGATTTCTTTAAACATTTATTTTACAGTTGACATTAGCAGATCTTGCAGTTTATTCTACCCTTGAAAATCCCTTCCGTGATTTTCCGAACATGTGCTCCAAATATCCTCAAGTAGTTGATAATCGCAAGAAAGTTGGATCTCAGCCACAACTTTCTGCGTACTTATCTTCAAGAAAAACCAACGGACATGTAAACTACAGAAAGCGAATCAAATGATGGTCAGTTTAGTTTATGAGATTCGTGGCTACATGCGTTTGAAAATTAAAGGTTCATAATATCAATCATAGGAAAATAATCAAATATGCAGAGATATAGGTTGTGACTTATGCCGTGTGCTCCAAATATCCTCAAGTAGTTGATAATCGCAAGAAAGTTGGATCTCAGCCATAACTTTCCGCGTACTTATCTTCAAGAAAACCAACGGACATGTAAACTACAGAAAGCGAATCAAATGATGGTCATTTTAGTTTATGAGATTCGTGGCTACGTGCGTTTGAAAATTAAAGGTTCATAATATCAATCATAGGAAAATAATCAAATATGCAGAGATACAGGTTGTGACTTATGCCGCGTACGAGGCAGCCAGTGTTTATCCTTTCCAGTACGCCATGTGTGCCATGACCTTTTGTTGCATTCGTGTAGCGGATTTTGTATTTTGGTTATTCATTGGAATCGATAATGCATGATTTCTATTTTATGTATGTTAACGTTTTTAAATTTTTGTTCAAATTAAATATGACAAAATAATAAAACATTTTTCTGACTTTATCCTAAGCCATTATCTGGCAAGTAATGGCAAGCAGGGACCAGTAAGGGGGTTACACGACTAATTTGCATAATGGAATGATGTCGAGGGACTGATGTTTTACGTATAAATGGAGACCCCATTTACATTTTCAGTACAAATGAAATGGGGTTAAACGTCCCACTTTTCTGCATCGACTGTGATAATAAAGACGGACAAACGCCATGCATGATAGAAATTTTGCCCGGACAATGGCGCATGCAACGGCCTACACTTTTAGAATTCAGACTGTCAAGGATTATTTTACGTGCACCAAATGTGTAGACGGGGTTTCCACCTTTTTTTCGTGCCATCTGAACAACTATACGTAATCAAAATGGATTTTCTCGGTCAACAGCAGGATCGAGCGCGAGATCTCTCAATTAGCGAGACGTCTTTCTATAGTCACTGAGCTGCCGCGGGTCCATTTCAATACAAAATCTTAGTGTTATCAAGAAATATGCATTACGTGCTACACACCACCAGCCAGAATATATAGCCAGAATATATAGCCAGAACATAACTCTAGACATAATACACGTAAATTGTTGAAATTCAATAGGCTTTTTCATTGCACAAATTTAAAGGATGCGTTTAAATTTCATGTCGATCGGATGAAAATTTTGGTCCTTAGAGCGTTCACAAGGTGCAATAAAGTGAAACAAGGACTAAAGCTCCAAAATAAATCAATGAAATTGGCTACTTCATCGCAATAATGATATATTAATTTCAAAACAACCAAATAATATATATATATATATATATATATTACCTGGACGTATTTTTCTATTTTTTTATGCATTATCTACCGTAAACAAAGAAGTACTTGTACTTTATTTACTTTAATATATATATATATATATATATATATATATATTCTGTAAAGTGTTCATAAGAAGGTGTGGACTACCGACGGACGGGGGCGACGGCTATATACAACTACATTTCCATGTGGGTGTATAATAAACGGAAATGAAATGGGGGTTAACGTCCGAATTTTGTGCACCGGCCTGGGATAATAAAGACGAACAACCACTGTGCTATGCGAGTTCTTTTACGTGCCCATTAATGTGGACATGATACCTCGGTTATTCCTCCCACCCAAACAACTATATTTTCCCTTGTTAGTTCCCCCTTCCTACACCACTGGCAAATGAGAAGCACGCCGGAATATCCCGATGAACTTTCTCGGCCAACACCGGGATCGAAACACAGGATCTGCATATCAGCGAACCAGCGTCTTACTCAATGAGCCCCATACACGCACATTATGGAAAAGGATTATTCGGTAAGAATCAGTCACATAATCGGTTTAGCTTCGGTGGCACAGTGAGTAAATCCCTAACTTTTTTATGAGGATTTACCAGCGCAAGGTGGAAAAATTGACAAGGCACGGCCTCTAGTCTTCCCAGTGGGATGAACAGCCTAGGTACCGTGTACACATTTACCGTGACAGTAGGAAGTCGACGGTGATTACACGGAAATGTCTCTGTCCGGACAATTTCCCTCGTAGCAAACTACATTACTCCGGATCTGACCGAGTGGAATGATCTGTCCAGACATGAAACACCGACATACAAATATAGGGAGAGATGTAAATACTAAGGGAATTGGCACCCCTGCCTCATTTATTACAACACTCAATAGTTCTGTGGCATCACGCTAATAAATTCTGACCGATAAAGATAATGTGCCTTTCATTTATTTCATTTATTTAGTAACGAGTTGGCAATGATTAGAGTTATAAATTAGGTATTTACGACTCCTTCAAAAATGATATTTATACTTCAACTTATGTAGTTAAGGAGAGGAGGCGTGCCCCTAGTAATCACGTGACTAATATTATGTGACGTGACATAAACGGCCAGAGCTTCAAACCTGATACATCAAATCGTTAGTTATTATATTCCTAGCATCATGCCTTCTTACAAGTATATCTATTTTGATCTCAGAGGAAAGGGAGAAACCTGCAGACTGTGTTTTATAGCCGCTGGTGTCCCGTTTGAAGATCACAGGATTGACCGTGCAGCATGGCCAGGAGACTACAAAGCCGGTACGATATGCCTGTTTCTTATATCTCATAATAGTACGTAGAGTCTACACGTGTGTTTGCGGGTTGGCTACCGCTAGCTAAACGTTAAAACATGCTTTATCTACTCCATGCCAATAATATTCAATTACTGCGGAATAAGAAAGACGGGACGATACACTTCATAGCATGTTACTGTACTAATAATATGACCTATATTGTATCCCAGTTTCCCATCGATGACCTTTTGCTTTCTACGGAAGACCATGAGGAGGGTCTATCAAATACAAAACACATTCTGATTGTCGCCCATCGTCCATGGGTATTTGTTCCTTTGTTTGTCGTCACAGTCGTTTTAGAGATACGCATGTGAAACATTTTAGAACAAACTAGCGTTCCAAAGTGGTTCAGTGATATTTGATTCAGGTTTGTATCGAGAAAGTTGCTCCGGAATTTTTAGGACGGAGGAGCAGTTTACTCGTTGACGCGCATGTATAAATAGGAGTATATTAAAATGTGGGATGTTAAAATATGCTTACGCATATAATCTGAGACAAATCTTTCAATCAATCGCTTAAATATATATATTTTGGTATTATCCATGTATAAACAATACTAATAAGATTGTCCCCATTCCATTTTTCGAAAACGAGATAAAAGGTGTATTAGAACTCCACGAGGATTAACGATGTTGAATTTCTGTCTCGGAAAAGCTTGTGAACACGATAGAGATTAGATCTCTTGAAGTCGTAAACGATCCTTATCAAATTTGTTAAACATCCAAACTTTCTTTGTATAAGCGACTGTCTGCCTCTGTTTTCGTCGGATACTGTATGGGCGTATTTGTACGTGACTATCTAAGTTAATGCCAACGTATTACTGTCTTCTGGTTAGAAAACTATACATGTTGGTTCCATTTTCCATGCGCTACGTGTTAAATAATGGTTAATTTGAATTTCGTTTCCAGAATCCCCGTTTGGTCAACTCCCTTACCTGGAAATCGATGGAAAGAAATTTGCCCAATCAGGGGCCATAGCTTCATATATCTCTAGAGAACACGGTAAGTAAGAATTACCAAAATAAAGTAAAATTTCCTGTACGCATCAAGTGTTAAAGGAAATAAATTTTTGAAGCCCGGTACTTCATATTTTCTCATTGGCTTCTTTGTATTTAGTACTGTTTGTTTTTGGCTTCTTTGTATTCAGTATTGTTTGTTTTTGCTCTGTTTTTGTGTTGGTGGAACATGCGCCCTAACTGTATTCAATATGCCTCGATTCTATTGAATGCTAATACATTTCTAAATTGACTTAGAACATTTAGTTTTACACTACTTGGGTTTTTTTTATACATTTCACCGATGTAGAATGCTTACATTCACATTCCCGTCTTCCGTTAGCCCAGGTTAGGTGAAGAAGAGTAGGACGTTAAACCCCATTTCATTACATTCATTTTTCTTTTAACACATAACAGATCATGACTCATGCTGGCATTACACAATGGTTTCTCTGGGTTATAAGCCTGATTGTTTTCAAATTTTGAGTGAAGTCTGTGTCACTGCAGGCCCGGAACTGTTTAGCACAGTAGACGCCCACGGTTAGCCCCCGATCTATTTACTTTATTTGAATTGTTCGTTTGTTGGTGATTTCTGCGTATGGTGTCTTGTCCATATTTGTTTTTATGTAAATTATGTGTGGTGCAGTCCCCCTGCACTTAATAATACAATGGTGGGCCATTGTCGGGAATGCTAAATAGACAGTCCATATTATTCTGAACCAAAATTTAAAAGTAATCACACAAACACATTACTGATTAGCTTTAAAATTGTTGAAAAAAAACCCCAAACAAATTGGGCTGGGCAATTCACAGACTCAATCGCTACATTCTAATTTAAAACTTTTTTTTCTTTGTTATCTAAAGGTTTGTATGGTACCAGCTCTTTGGAAGCTTTGTCTATAGATGGTGTTGTGGGTTTAGCAGCCGATTATTTCACCTTGTGGCATGCTGCACACTTTGAAAAAGATTCAGACAAAAGGGTATTGATTTTATCAAAATTCTAGTGATTAGTCTTTTATTTGATAGTATTTATAACATTGAAAAAAACTGATTGACGCAATAATATCCGATACCGATATTTTTGTCCCTTAAATGTTTATTTTCCGCCATATATAAGTTAAATGAAAAATAAATCCTTAAATGCCAGCTTCAGGTTTGGGTTATAAAGCAATAGAGACATTTTTCCCATCCGTATCACATATCTGTATCGTCTCGATGCCAAATGTCTCTAATGTAACACACACTTCACCTATCACTATTTAGCGGCTTTACCCGTAAAAGCGGTATTTATAAAATTACAACCGCAAAGGGTTTCCCTGGTCTTTAGCCACGAATCATTCTTGGTAGTGTGACATATTTTAGGAAAAACTTAGTACTTTATCTATTGTATCCCGACACTCAGAGTGGGTATCGAACACACAACCTAGCACCAATTCTCTGATATGTTTTGTCTCAGCTGTAGTAATGATTTAATTTTATGCACAAAATTTGAATCGGGGCACTTCTTATAGTCAGTTTGAAATGGAACAATTGTCCCACTGATGACAAAATATCCTACTGCTTTTAAAAACAAATAAACAAACAGTGATCCATTACAAGTACATGCATGTCCAAAATAAACCCCTATCTTTTAGATCCCTAATTTGTTTTCAGATGGCCAATAATTAACTGACAGTATTGTTTTTATACCGAATATAAAACTAGAATATTGTTTATTATTTTGCAGATAGACTTACAATTAAAACTGAACAATGTCGACTTGCCTAAATTTCTTGGTATTCTAGAAGCAATTCTGGCTGGCAATGATTCAGGATATTATTTTGGAAATCAGGTTTGTTACATAATTATTCTGAGATTTGTTGTCTTATTTAATTTCTTGAAATGCCTAAAAACTGGACCAGATTTTTCTCTAATTTAATATAACTGAATTCTTTAGTTAAAATATCATTTTTATACGCCCACATTGAAATGTGGTCGTATATTGTCGTCGCCACCGTCAGTCCGTCGGTCCGGCGTCCACAATTGCTTGTGGACGCTCTAGAGGCTAAAGTTAATATCCGATTGACTTTAAATTTATACACAGTGTTTAAGGTCATGAGACGAAGAAGCCTATTGTTTTTCAGAGATTTCCGATAATAACTACCAGAGTTATGGCCCTTGATCACTTCAAAAAATCTTGTGGATGCTCTAGAGGCCAAAGTTAATATCTGATTGACTTTAAATTTATACACAGTGTTTAAGGTCATGGCACGAAGAATCATATTGATTTTCAGCAATCTCTGATAATTATTGCCAGAGTTATGGCCCTTGATCACATCAAAAAATCCTGTGGAGGCTCTAGATGCCAAAGTTAATATCCGATTGACTTTAAATTTATACACAGTGTTTAAGGTCATGAGACGAAAAAGCCTACTGATTTTCAGCGATTTCAAATAATTACTTCCAGAGTTATCTCCCTTGATCACTTCAAAAAAACCTTGTGACGCTATAGATGCCGAACTTATCATCCGATTGACTTCAGATTGATACACAGAGTTTAAGGTGTTGAAACGGACAAGTAATTGGATTTTCAATGAATTTTGATAACTGAACAGCTAAATCCATGATGCTAAATGTTTCCTATACTAATTGTTAGCGTGGGGCAAAACTTTATAAAAAGCAAACAAATTCTAATGATTTTCAGATAATTACATAATGAGTTGTTACTCTTAATCAGATTTTAGTGTATTACAAATGTTTCATTACCAAAAAAGTAAAAATGTGCGACAACCCTTGTTGACTGCCCGGACGATTTAGCTGCTGTGGGCGTATGTTTCGTTGCCTAGCAACCTATCTTATAACTTTAAATGCACTGTGAATTGTAATAACAAAACTTGAGATTTTTATTAGTATTTTAACATAATTACTGAATTCTTTCGTTAAAACATAATTTCATTACTGTAAATGCACCGTGATGTGTAATAACAACACTTGAGAATCATAGTTGTTTTTAACATAACTGGATTATTTAGTTTAAATATCATTTTATAACTGCAGTGAATGCTCTGTGATGTATAATAACAAAACTTGAGATTCTTAGTTGTATTTTAAGAAGCTATGTTAATTCATATTACACAATTAGAAAAAAAAGAATGTCTTTTTATTATTTTGTTTTTCAGCTGACATTAGCAGATTTATCTGTCTATGATATTCTGGAGAATTCCTACAGAGATTTTCCCAATATTTATAGTAGTTATCCTAAAGTGGTAGACAATCGCAAGAAAGTCGCAGCTTTGCCACGGATAGCCGAATATTTGTCAAAGAGAAATGAAACAGAAATTTAAAGCCTACCCTACTTAATTCGAACTCTCTTAATCTATGATTTTATAGAGTTTTTACTCTTGTTTACATAAAGGCAACATGCAGTTCCTGGTATAATCTACAGAGCACGTTTTTATTCCCCCATACATCAATTATAATATTATCCTCAAGACAAAGGAAAATGTTGTTTTCATATTTAAAAAAATAAAAAGTTATCATGTTATTGTTACCGCATCGTTACTTTTCACAAACGTTAAATTGTAATATTGACGAAAAATAATCTCAAAGGTTTGTTGAATGTCTATTATGTTGAAACAAATAGATAGTAGGTCGACCACTATCTTAACTGACTAAGCATATTCATAGAGGGCGAAAACAAGACCTGTGATAAGACAGTATTTTGCACTTGTGCTATCGCAGATTGCAGCTAAACATCATACTAAATGATTAAACTGAATATTATCTAATTTTGTAGTTTTTTGCCGTATTTCGCGAATGGAACTTGTTAATGTCCCCCGCCTTTCGAAGAAAGTTGGGGGACTATTAAAATGGGTTCGTCCGTCTGTCTGTCTGTCTGTCCGTCTGTACGTCACACTTTTTGGGACACAATAACTCTCTTCCTAATTGAACTAGAATGTTCAAACTTGGTGTATATACTTATTAGGTCAATGCCTTGATGGAGTTCGAAGATGAGCATTTTCCGCTTAGGGTAAGCAGAGATAAGCAATTTGATTGGTTGATGCTTTGGGACACGATAACTTTAGTTCTAATTAAGTGAGATTGATGAAACTTGGTGTATAGTTTCATTACAGTAATACCTTGACTAAGTTCGATAATGAGCATTTTCTGCTCAGGGTAAGCAGAGCGATACACAATTTGATTGGTCGAGACTTTGGAACACAATAACTCTCCTTCTAATTGAGTTAAAATGTTCAAACTTGGTGTATATGCTTATTAGGTCAATGCCTTGATGGAGTTCGAAGATGAGCATTTTCCGCTTAGGATAAGCAGAGATAAGCAATTTGATTGGTTGATGCTTTGGGACACGATAACTTTAGTCCTAATTAAGTGAGAGTGATGAAACTTGGTGTATAGTTTCATTACAGTAATACCTTGACTAAGTTCGATAATGAGCATTTATTTTCTGCTCAGGGTAAGCAGAGCGATACACAATTTGATTGGTCGAGACTTTGGAACACAATAATTCTCCTTCTAATTGAGTTAAAATGTTCAAACTTGGTGTATATGCTTATTAGGTCAATGCCTTGATGGAGTTCGAAGATGAGCATTTTCCGCTTAGGGTAAGCAGAGATAAGCAATTTGATTGGTTGATGCTTTGGGACACGATAACTTTAGTTCTAATTAAGTGAGAGTGATGAAACTTGGTGTATAGTTTCATTACAGTAATGAGCTTTTTCTGCTCAGGGTAAGCAGAGCGATAAGCAATTTGATTTGCCGAGACTTTGGAACACAATAACTCTCCTTCGAATTGAGTTAAAATGTTCAAAATTGATGTGTATGCTTTGGAGTTCGAAGATGAGCATTTTCTTCTTAGGGTAGGCAGAAATAAGCAATTTGATTGGTTGATACTTTGGGACAAGATAACTTAGGTTCATCTTGATTGGTGATTTTTATGCCAATATAATGACTGCATTCTCATTCAATAATGGATTCGACAGTAACAGTGTATAGAAACGATTGACTCGGACACGAGGGCCCTTTCCCTTGGCCAGAGGGGCCCTTTTGTCAAGCGTGGGGGCCCTTTTGTCTGCCTTTAGGGTCCCTCTAACTAGGGTACATTTTCATTTTTCTCGTCGGTTTTAGCATTTTTATTTATACACTTCGTGTACAGTTTGATTGCTCGATACGTTTGAAAAAAATAAATGTGCGATTAATTAATATGTGTCATCTATTTATTTTGGGATTTCGGCGGGGTCATCAGCCTCACTGTTGGCTTGTTTTATATGTTCGAAAAACAGTATGTGTCCAGCGTGTCGCGTGTGATCCTGGAGCTTATAACAGGCGCGTGTTTGGTGATATAATATCAGTCATATTATGCTCCTATATGGACACAGATCACTAAATATTTCTACGCCGGTACCCACAAATTGTAGGGCCAAGTTATTTTTAGTCTTTCTCTCCCTTTCCCTTTTTCCCCCTTTTGCATGGTGATTTTTGTTTACTTTTTGGTGTAGAATCGAAGAAAAGGGTTTGAAAATACATTTTCTGCCAGGTTTTGGTGAATATTCATGATTTTGAGGCGGAAGGATACAAGAGTTGTGAGGTTGGTTACGTTGAAAGGGGGGGCCGAAAATTGCCTGGTTAGCTGTCTCTACTTCCAGCTTGTGTATCTCAAGTTTTTCATGAAGAACCTCATACGTGCTTTTGGGCAAGAGTTTGCCACATGTTGCTCCATCTGTGGCAGAAAGCGTTCTACCCAACGAATATTTGGGAAAAAGTTACAGCCGGTCTAAGAGACGAGAATTAACATTGAAGTCAATGGGGAAATAATTAGTGATCTGTGGCCATATATCTGGAAATAATATATAGTTTGTCTCTAGATTCAGTTTGTGTTGGTGAAATACATAGTTCAGTCGCACTACCAGGTTGAACTGATGATAAAGTCACAAACAAAATCACAGATAGTGCTTATCTATTGTGTGACAATACACACATGTATTATCATCTTAGATTTTTAAAAATTTATCAAGTCACACGAACAGGCTAGCATCATTTTATGAAACACAACTTCAAAGCTCACATATGTTATCATACCGACAACATAGTACCAGAATGAAAAATATCAATCATATATACTAAATGCTGGTAGCTAATCTACTAAGCGCTTCTAGATTATATGGGGTCCAAAGGGATTAGCCTGTAAGATGCTGGTTCACGGTCAAGGGGGTTTCTCGGATTCAATCAATCCTGGTATTGCCCAAGAAACTTTCAGCGTTAATTCCAGCATGGCGTCTCCATGTTAATGTTGCGGGACTGAGGGTCTGACAACGACCAGTGTCTTGTCGTTCGGGCAGAACACTACATGGCGAATTTTTACACATCTCTAGCCGAATTGATTGACCTGTCCAGACATGAACATTGAATGTTGACATAAATACAGAGGAAAAGATGTAATACTAAGCGAATTCGCATCCTTGCGTCCACATTAACTACAACACTCTGTGATGTCAGGGCAACAATTTAATGTATAGTAACTTAAGATTTAAAGTTATTACACCTTTAATTTATGTCGCGGTTAGAGTAATAAATTAGATATTAACAAGTCAGTCCGTCCTGCTCTTATCTTAATATTTATACATGATATGTATCTCGTGTGTTCGTATCTATTTAGTCACGTGACTAATTCAATGTTATATATATAAGCCCATCGGAGGTTCACATTTACCCTTCTCGCGCTTCAGATTTCACTCACCGTTAGTTACAGACATAGACTGTATAATGCCTTCTTACAAGTATAACTATTTTGATTTAAGAGGAAGGGGGGAAACCTGCAGACTGTGTTTTATAGCCACTGGTGTCCCGTTTGAAGATCACAGGATTGAATATGCAGCATGGCCAGGAGACTACAAAGCAGGTATGATATTATTTGTGTGTGTTGTAAAAGATTGGTTGCTAGGCAACGAAACATACGCCCACGACAGCTAAGCCCACGCGCGTAGGCTACGAGGCCGTTACGAAAATGTCAGAAATATGCCGAATTCAGTTACTTATAAACTATGATCTCCACGAATAATGCCGATAAAGCTAAAACAAGTTTACAATATTCGGTACCATTCATGGCTATTGGGCATATTCTTGGATCCTCAAAACGTTCGTGGTCGAGATACGAACTGCTACGAACAATAAGAATGTGTAAGATTCAAACAAGAATGATTCACGAACTTTAAGAACCATCTACGATTTATCTACGATTCGGAAAAAGTTTGGATTCGGGACAATTCGTGACATTCGTAGCCTACGTGAAAAACCTGTCTTAATTGAGCCCCCTTTATTTAATTTATGCGTTATTAAGATGCTAAAATCCATTTTATTGGATTTATGTCTTGGTGTTTAAATATAAGATGCCAAATCCCATTTCATTTAATTTATAGTTTTATAGCTTATAAGGAAGATGCTAAACCCCCTTTCATTTAAGTTATATGCTGATGTATGGGTTTGAAATTAAGATGCTAAACGGTTTTCATATAATTTAAAAGTTATAATTCAAATAGAATTGGCTTGTTTCGTTTATCTGCTGTTCAGATGTCCCCGTGCTATTCACCAAATGATAAATTAGTACCACAAACGTGCGGCAGTATTATGAACGAGAATCCAGGCAAATGATGACGGAAGAAAGTTGCCCAAAGAGCGTGCACGAAAAATCCCTCCCCGACGGCTGTAATTCAATTTTCCTTATATGCACGTCATTATTAGCCTGGTTGGATCATAACAGTCGGCGTTAACACGATTTTATTCATGGATTATTTCGTAAACGTCCCTAGACACCGTTTGGTATAGTCTAAAGTATTTAGAACGTCGTATAGAGAGATAAGTCGATCACGGGGTTTATTAACGATAACGATGTCATATCTACCTTGATAACAAGAATATTATGCATGGGAAAATTTATCGCATATTTGTACAATCTCTTCTTTGAAAACTAGTACGTGGCGGACAAACCCTATTGATATTTAATGTTCCACTTCCTACCGTTCCAGGGTTACTCCGGCCACATTTGCAAAAAAACATCTGAAAGCGGTAGCATCTACAGGTTTAGAGATTTAGAATTTGTCAAATTTGGTGTGGTGACATACCCTATCAATTTTTAGGGTTACCCCCTATTTCAGAAAACATTGTTGACTCCAATATAGGCTGCTGATTCCTTTTCAAATTTCGTGTGAAACATTAGGATTATGAGAGGACGAATTCTATCTTTATTCCGATTCAAAGTTACTTTCCCTTCTCCGAAACCCTTTATGAATGGCACAGGGACAACGATTGAGAGGACGACGCTTATCAATATTCAGAGATTTTCAATCTGATATTACAGCCGCTTCCTCTCTCCTTTTGCGAACTTTGTAGAGGCTACAGTTTTCACAGATATTTTCTACTTTTGTGAATATATTATAATGATTCCTTATCAAATTTGATGAGAACCCCGTTTTTCTTTCGGAAAAGCTTCTCTCAACTATCTTTCGTTCAAGACAAAGATGGTGGATGGTCGTGGATCCAATCTATACGTGGTTATCTTAAGGTAATGATTAATTTGATTTTCGTTTTCAGAAACACCGTTTGGTCAGCTACCTTACCTGGAAATAGATGGAAAGAAATTTGCTCAATCAGGGGCAATAGCTTCATACATCTCTAGAGAATACGGTAAGTAAAATGTGCTGAATTAGAGTGTAAGCATAACTCACGTAGAAGTATAAATCGTTATTTAAAGGGGGAGAGAGAAATGGGGTTTAACGTCCATTCAACACAAACTAGGTCATTTCGGGACTAAACTATGATTCAATTTTATTTCTATTACGCGGTTGGACAGGCGACCCTTCTCCTTGCCACGCACAACCGGGAATCGAAACCATGCCAGTTGACTCAATGACAGACCTTATGATACAGCGCACACGCGCTAACCATTCGGCCATCCCACATCACGCTATTTAAAGATTGTAACTCTACACATAGGTGGGCCATTAACAGAAATGCTATAACCGACATTTCAAAGTATGGACAGGATGACAGACATTACAGCTTTTATCACCTTTTTTTGGCAATGCTTCTGCGTCTTAATTCTGGTCTTCCAAATGCATTTGATGGAGCGGTTTAGGCATGCATCGTAGTTTAAAACAGCATTATTTGTGATGGATGTAAAGATAAATGACCAGTTGTTTTCTTTAATATCTAAAGGTTTGTATGGTACCAGCTCTTTGGAAGCTTTGTCTGCAGATGGTATAGTGGGTTTAGCAAACGATTATTTCACCAATTGGGCTAAATCATTCTTCGAAGCTGATGCAAGCAAAAAGGTATAGTTTTGATCAAAATATTTGCGATAAGAATTTTAGATAGTTGTTTAAGAACATTGATAAAACAAATTATCTTAATAATATCCGACTTCTTGTCCCTTACATTGATTGTTCTTTATATTTAAAAAGATCATTCTTCAGTACGATATTATTATAAATTTTAATGTTGATACATTTATAACTGTCTGTTTTGTGACATGAATCAAGCCTTTGAAGTAATGAAACCAGGCTTTCGACGATGATTGCAGTAAGATACTTAGCTATGTAAAAGATATTGATTTGTTCTATTGGCAAAAACTATCTAATTCATATCTTATACTATAGATAGAATTAAAATATGTTTTTATTATTTTTAAGACCGAACTACAATCAAAACTAAAAGATACCGACTTACCCAGTTTTCTTGCTAATTTGGAAAAAATTCTGACTGCTAATGGATCAGGATATTTTGTCGGAAATCAGGTTTGTTACATAACTCCTATATTAATTTTCTTAATTTAGTTGTTTGCAATGCTCAAAACCAGATCAAGATTTTCAGCATTTTAAGATATAACTTAATTATTTCCATAAATTATCACTTAATAGCTGTAATTAATGTACATATATTTTAAAAACATAACTGAATTATTACGATAAACGATCAATTTAAAATTGAAAATGCATTGTTGTTTTTAATAACATAACTTTCGATGTCCAGTTCTGCCTTATATGTGTATGTTAATTCTTAAACAAGGGAATATCTTTATAGTTACAATCATTATTTTTCAGTTGACATTAGCAGATTTGTCTGTCTATGACGTTCTGGAGAATTCCTACAGAGATCATCCCAGTGTTTACAGTAGTTATCCCAAAGTCTTGGAAAACCGCAAGAAAATCGCAGCTCTGCCACGGATAGCGGAATATTTGTCAAAGAGAAAAGTTACAGAAATTTAAGACCTAACCCTGTTTCTTTTTTTTAAACTTTGTCCCACTATCTTTTATTCTATGGTTTCTAACATGCACAAAATGCAGTCACGTCTGTTTTCATGGTTTATACTTTTGTTTAAATAAAGGCAGCATACAGTTCCTGTCAAATCTATAGTACATGAGATTAGGATTATCTTTTTTACATTTGCAAAATGCAAAGAAAATGCCTTTTTGTTAATTTATCGCTAATTACCAGGAAGTTTTGATTTTATTCCCGGTTTTGGCTCGAACAGTTCCTCGAGTATTGAGTATTACAAAAGTATGGTTTATACTTTTGTTTTAATAAAGGCAGCATAAGTTCCTGTTATAATCTATAGTACACGAGTTTAGGATTATCTGTTTCACACTTGCAAAATGCAACGAAATTGCCTTTTTGTTAATTTATCGTTGACCAGGAAGTCTCGGTATTGCTCCTTGTTTTGGCTCAAACAGTTCCTTGATTATTTTTTTAAAATCCTTTGTCAGCTACAAAATAATTGTGAAAATCGAATCCCCAAAAGAAATGTCAGGACAGAAATAATTCCCTTCAGTGTATCAGTTTTTTTTAAAATAAATTATCAATTTGTCAGTATTTGTTGTTCTTTGCAGACGATATAAACGTAGTAAAATGAAATGCGGTTTGATGACTAACTGTTCTGCTCCGACTGGGCTAATGAAGCCGGGTAAACGCCGTTCAGTGTACAATGGGGTAAATTTTGCCCGCCGTGGAACGGCCCACTCTTACACCGAATTCCAACTTTCCAGGGTTCATTTCTTGGAATTTGCCAGGCCCCTCGTCATGACAAGGGTAACTTTCCGTGCAATTTCTGGGTCAAAGCAGGGATCGAACACGGAACCTCCAGGTTAGCGAGTCAACGTCCTAAACACTGAGCCACCGGAAACGGACTATGGTAAAACATACCAGCCCTATTTATAAAGTAGGAAACCAACTCGAAGATATCTCGATTGTGTCGAAATTATGTCTGGGGAATAAGTGCTCAAAGACGGGGTGGAAGACCCATGGTTAAATGTGTCGGCATGTTAGCCCCGAGGTAACGGGTAAATCCTTAAAGGGACAATAGCATTCTTGCTGGCTTGGAAGCTCCAGAAAATAAATAATACCCTTATTCTAAGTACTAGATGTTTAAGTGTCCTACCTGTTGTGTAAATTATCCATTACAACCTATTTTACTTGTCCAGAGGGTTCGAAAATATTTTAAAATCCAAGTCACATTTGAAAAGGTTTACGTTAGACTTTTCAAATCAATTGGTTGAATTTTTCCAATTTTTTAAAATAGGTGTGTTAAGATGAAATTTATATCATCAATTAATTGGATTATTGTAAAATAATAGGATTTGTTGACCAGAATGAAGATTGGGACATATTATTCAGTTACAACAAGAGTGTTATTGGGGCTTTAAGGCATTATGTAGGCAATTACCTCAATACACAAAGCACGACAGTGAACTCCTTATCTTGCAAAGGAAGCATTATAGCCTTTCAGATGTCTTTTATTGTTGACCATTTGCTTTCTAGAGTTTATTGATTTATATTTTCGACCAGGTTTTGATGGATGTTCATTATTTTAAAGCGACAATTGGGGCATTTCCATTTTGTTTTCTCTGACATACTTGATGAATGGCAAGGAATCAATATTACTAGTCTGAAACCACTAGTCTCGAACGCAGTTGTCTCCCTTTTAATAATAAATCCAATCTTACCCAAAAACGAAAGGAATTATTTGTGAGCAGAAATTCGGTTGTGTATCTGTTGGCCACAGATCACTAATTGTTTCCCCTTTGACTTTAATGTTAATTCACGTCTCTTAGACCGGCTGTAACTTTTTCCCAAATATTCGTTGGGTAAAACGCTGTCTGCCACAGATGTAGCAACATGTGGCAAACTCTTGCCCAAAAGCATGTATGAGGTTCTGCATGAAAAAGTTGTGATACACAAGCTGAAAGAAGAGACAACTAAATAAGCAATTTTAGGCCCTCCCTTTCAACGTAACCAACCTCACAACTCTTGTATCCTTCCACCTCAAAATCATGAATATTCACCAAAACCTGGCAGAAAATGTATTTTCGAACTCTTTTCTTCGATTCTACACCAAAAAGTCAACAACAATCGCCATGCAAAAGGGGGAAAAGGGAAAGGGAAAGAAAGACTAAAAATAACTCGTGTTGTCCTTTTGCGTTCGTCACTTCCGATCCATGAAACCTTTCTTTCACATCTAGCAATGTTCTCTGTGTAAAAACTATATTTTGAGTGAGTTTAACTAGTTCTATTACACCGATGTTGTCCTTTAAGAAATTCTAGTTATCAAGGGTGTAGAATGATCTTGGCAATAGGTCATCCAATAAGCACGAATCGATGACTACGTGAATGTGCGCTATCACTCGTTTTGGGCTTTAAGTTTATCCTCCACGTTGATCTTTAGCGCCGCTTCTCAGATATGGGACAATTTAGATTCCAGTATCAAACAGATACCAAAGAAAATAAATCAACAATGACACGTACACAGTATGGTATTGCCAGAAGTACTGGTCTTATGAAAGGATGTGTGTCAAAGTATGTCACCACAGTCCTATCCAGATCTCTCTTTGCTATCCTTGGCCATTTAGATTGCACTTAGCTATATTATACTACCAGTGGAAGTTGAGCCGAATGGGGTCTGCTCTGGAATGCTACTGTGTCCCTATACCGTGTTCCTACATCGCAACGAAATCTTCTTCAAATGATGACGTGTTATGAACCGTCTTGTTTTACAACCTTCGTGGTAGGGTAACCAATCCCTTTTCAAGATGGTGCTTGGCGCGAAAGAATGTCGTCGTCGCACGACCGAGTCCCAAGAGAACTGCACTTTCTCTACGGCATAGATTTTCGCAAAAATCCATTACTAGTCGATGGATGGTTACGCAGCTATCATGGCATCTGTTCCATTGCCACCCCAATATCTCCCATGTCAGTGAACACAACGATGCAATGGCTGATTTCCTCAATATGTTTTTTGATGTAAGAGGTTCATGTTTTCCTTGAGTGCTAGGAATGTTATGATATGCACTGGCAACTTTCACTTTTATGTGTATATTTTTTGCGTAATAAATTTCTCTTTAGCGCACAGAGACACTTTTTTTCTCTGAGTATATATTCTAGGTAAAAACATCATCAGGTGTCCTTTGGAGAGAAAGAAAATGAAATAAAATGACATGGGGCTTAACGGTCTAAAACTGCTCTGCTCCGACTGGGCTGATGAAGACGGGCATAAGCCGTACAGTGTGCTATGAGAGAGAATATGCCAAAGGGTGTTTTATGTGTACGCCAATGTGTAGACTAGATTGCTGCACCACTGACAAGGGAAACCACAGGGATCGTATATACGATCTCCAGGCTAGCGAGCCTGCGTTTTTTTGTGGCTCCTGGGGAGAAAGAGACGAGGAGTACCAGAAGAAAATCCATGGTGAATTTACTCCAAGTCAGACTCATACCCATGATTTACAATGTAATCGACAAGCACCGCCACTATATCCCTACGATATATAGAAGAAGTAAGGTTGAAAATGTCTTTAAAAAGTACTGTTGTTTCGACTGAGCTTGTCAATAAATTTGTTTTTCTCTCTCTCTCTCTCTCTCTCTGTCTCTCCACACACACACACACACACAGAGTAATCCTTATAAGTAAATAATGTCCGAGAAAAGAAAAACATGTTTTAATTCTGTCTGTATTTCTTTTATTATTAAAAGTTTGCTGTTCTGCGTCTCTCAGGTAATCATTGATTTTTTAGCCTTAACGTCATTCATATTTGTTCAGTGAAAACCAAAACCAATTTGCTTCTTTATGTTATATCTCAAATTCGACTTTAATATTATCACAATATATATTGTTCAACTTCAACCATTAATCACGAGTGAATTCAAGTCACGACAGATTCAATGGTCTTAAAAAAACGTTTCCTTCCCCGACACTGCAGTTGAGATAAAAAGAAAAAAAAAGATATACGAAAACGAAAAAAAAATTATCTGGTGATCTTATTGTAATAACTAGGTGTCAATGAATCGGATGTTTGAAATGTTAAATAGAAAATATTTCAGAAAAACACATCGTTGGTTGTTCTCTAGGGATCACAATGATTTATATATTGTATATAGTTTTGTTTCTTAATGTCAGTGAGGCGGTGTATGGTGTTTTGAAATCAGCTTTTCATTGTTTCAAGCTTATTGCGAAATCAAGTTCATGACCAAATAAAATATTTCAATGTCAAGCGTGGGATTTCAAACACGATACAGTCAAACACGATATAACAAAACATCAAAAAACTATTCGCAATACCGACAGTGTTATTTTAAATAACACACGCAATTAAACACTTTATTAAGCCACTCTCCCCCGACGTGTATAGATATGAAACGCATATTCAAAATGAAATGAAATGGGGTTTAACGTCCTACTGTTCTTCTCATAAACCGCGCTAATGAAGAAGGGATACGCCATACACTGGGCTATGAGGTAAATTTTGCCCGGACAGCGGCGCTACGACCTAATCTTATATTGAATTCCAACTGTCAAGGGATCTCTTACATGCACGCCAATGTGTACACGACCTCGGTTTTTCGTCCTATTCGAACGACTAGACAGATTTTTTTTTTAAACAATATTTTATTCAGAAATTGAAAGGGATTGAGGAACAGGCATACCCTATATGACCGCTCTCCTAAATACAAAAATAATATGGATAAAAAAAATAAAAAAAGTAATTGAGTAAACAACAAAACAATAAAATGAATACTTAGTCAACAACATTTCATATATATACATATTTACACATTGGCTACACAGTGTAAAAATATGGATAAAAAAAAGAAAAAAAAAGTAATGGAGTAAACAACAAAACAATAAAATGAATACTTAGTCAACAACATTTCATATATATACATATTTACACATTGGCTACGCAGTTGTTCGTGTTCGCATTTTGGTCGAAATAGATCTTAAAACCTTCTACTCATGTCAAAAAACATGTGTACCCTTTCAAAAATTGTTAACGAAATATCACTGCTGCTTACACCGTATAACAGATTATGTGTATTGATAAAATTCGATGGTAAAAGATTTATAGATAATTTTCGTGCATCAGAATGTAAGGAGCAATGAAAAAGAAAATGATCAGTATCTTCGAAGGAATGACCGCAATCACACTTGGGGCTGTCCGAATTATGCTTTAAAATATTTATGCCCATTTAGGTCACTGCATGAGAGACGAAGACGACTATGTAATATTTGATTTTGACGTTTGCCAAAGTTGAAATAAGGGGGTATATTTTTATCTTTATCAGTTATTTTGGTTTTAAAATTATTTATTGAGGGCGAATTTTTAATACTTATATCAAGGTTATTCCATTCTTTTATGGTAGAAGGTATAAAGGATTTAGAGAATAAAGTTGTTCGACGTAAGTAATCAGTTAAAATATTGCTATTACGAAGATTATAAGGAATATTGGAAAATTGAATTAAATTGTGGAGGTATGGGGGAGTTAAATGATTAATAATTTTGTACATTAAGATGAGTTTGTGACGCCTTCGCCTCTCTTGCAGAGTGATAAATCCTGTTTCTTCATATAATAACCTATGGCTGGTACCCTTTACAGCCCCGCATATAGTTCTGAGTGCATCTAGTTGCAAGTGTTCTAATTTGTTTTTTAGTTCTTCTGTGCACCCATCCCATATTACGTCACAATAGTCAAAATGTGGAAGGATAAAAGAGGTATATATAGTTTTCAAGGTATTTCTATAAGGCGGTGTTTTAAAGATCTAAGGCAATTAATCATTTTACTCGTTTTAGCCAAAATTATATTGATGTGTTTGTCCCATTTGCAATTTTTCTGAAAAGTCAATCCCAAATGCTTGTGTTGGTAAACTTCTGTAATAGGAATTTAGTGTAGGTAACAGTGGGTCTCGTTTAGTAGTCAGTGCAAGTGATTCAGTTTTCAGCGGGTTAAAGGAAACCAGCCACGTTTTTGCCCATTTGTTTAACATTTCAATATCACTATTTAAGACAGTCGCGCATGCGGTTGGGTCATTAATTTTTAGATAGATGCTAGTGTCATCCGCAAAAAGTCGAATATTCGATTTAATGTTCTTAACGATATCATTTATATATATAAGAAAGAGAAGGGGGCCGAGGACAGAGCCCTGTGGTACACCAGCAAGGACGATCTTAGGATCAGAGGAGACTCCACTGACAACGACGCTTTGCTTTCTGTTATACAAATAATTTTTGAACCAATGAAGCAATTCTCCTCTGATCCCAGCCGCCCCAAGCTTCCGACACAGTGCAGCATGCCACACCCTGTCAAATGCCTTGCTGATGTCACAGAACACCGTCCTCGTGTACTGACCCTCGTCTATGGCTTGACAAAAGAAGTGCGTAAGGTCAATTAGTTGATAGGTGGTCGAGTCACCGTGCATAAAACCGCTTTGTAAGTTAGTTATTATTGCATTATCCCTCATGAAGTTAAAGACATATTTGTAAATACATTTTTCGAAAATTTTGGCAATGATGCTCAAAAGAGAAACTGGTCTGTAATTGCCGCATTCAGAAGGGTCGCCTTTTTTCAGTATTGAAATAACATTAGCTGATTTCCAGATTATCGGTACAGTTTTTGTCGAAAGGGAGAGATTGAATAGATTGCATAAGGGATTACATATTTCAGATGAGATAGAATTTAATAACTTGCCATTTATGTGATCAGGCCCAGTAGCTTTGGAGGTATCTAATGATAAGATCATATCTTTAACTTCTTGAGATGTTAGTATTATATTACAGAGTGAGTTTGGGTTGTGTTCAAGTTCAGGGAGCTGTGCATTGGCTGTGTCAAGTTGAGACTGGTTGATAAAGAAGTCATTTAAACAATTTGCCTTATCCAAGGGGGTGGAGAAAAGGACTCCATTGTTGATAAGGGGAGGTAATGCCCTCCGTCCTGCATCACTGACAAGGGAAAACGTGCGTATTCGAATTCTTGTATAATAAAACTATAAGGTAAGGCAACATCAAATAACGCACACAATTAAACGCGTTATTCTGTCCCTCTCCGGTGTTTACAACGCATATTCGAATTCCTGTAGATAAGGTAACACAAAATCAAATTCGTTGACTTTCAAATTGAGGTACATGTACATCTGTTTTTACAAAAATGTAGCAACCCCCCCCCCCATACACCCGATATCTCCTAAGCAATACATTAGACCAAAAGATATTAATGTTTTTATAAAAAAATTTATTTCTATACATTTGCCGTGATACCATATTGTTTCCCCATCCATTATAGCTTCACCTGAAAAAAAAACTGAAGAATAACGCCAACGGTGTTGATGAATAAGGAATATTGCACTCAAATATTATACTTTTTAATACAAATATAATAATAAAAAAACAAAACGGAACTAAATGGTGTTACGCAATAAAATAAGGGTTAACCAGACATCAAAGATAAAAGAAAAATTATATTTCCGTATGATCTAGACGAACCACATCTTAAAATTAGAGCGCAGGGAATCTCGAATTAGAAATTATATACACAAAATCTATATACTAGGGCCTTGTTCAGTTTATATGGGTGCCACTAATAAATAAATTGATCCAATGATTCCATTCGAAATAGAAACTGTAGCTGGGTCGTTCTATTGCTGTTATGGAGAAACTATAATTAACATTCGTTTGTTTTATAATGGATATATGAGGAATTAAATATCTGTATGTTTAATTCCTTTAATGGCGTCATAAATCTAATACCCGGATTCATATCGAATATAACTGGGATCAAACCAATGTTGCAGTAAATGAAATACAGTAAATTGATATAATGAAATTTGATACTTTAATTACCTCTTAATATGAACTTGACTAGGTAACTTAATAATAAAGCAATAGACACGGATAAACGCGTTCAGTTTCTAACTTCACAAAATACCCCCAAGTCACGTCATATTCAGTTAGGTTTCATATTTAATTAATTGTTGAAACACCCAATAAAAAATTCAACAGTTTTCTCGGGAATCAAAGGAATTCAAAGTGGTGAAACCAAACGGAAATGCAACCGTAGAAGCTCTGTTTGATCGAGATTATTATCAAAATTCGAATAAATGACACGGGTGTACAACACACGTTCAATACACAGTTTTTCATTCTAAATATTGGTTTAATATGCGTAAGGAATATTTACATAGAAAAGGTTGTAGTTCATATTTGATTTTTTTTAATTAATGGAGAAAATGAATGAAAAAATGTTATGACGACACCTAGTGTAAATACAAGAGATCCTGAGTGATGTAAACGTCAATTTTAACATTTATATCCTTCGGCCAAATTGAGCTAATTTTCATCATTTTATCTATGTTGCGTCTTTTTCTTTCCATAAATGGGTTAATTACAACCATGTTCACGGCACAACGAGTCCGTATAAAGAGCAAATAAAAACGTTATTTATGCTTCTTCGTGTAAATTATTTCTGCGTTATTTAGTTTGTCATCAACAAACACTACTTTATCACCCCCACAGACAGATTTTCTGAAACTTATCTCCGTGCTTCAGTAGCCCCCGACTAACTTTAGTAACCGACGTCAGCAACCTTTAAAATCGTTTTGACCAAAATTGCGGTTAGATGTAATTGGATAGTGCAATTTCCGGTTTCCCGAATAATTCAACTTAACTAAATTTTTTGTTGTGTTCATTTCTTGATATGTTGGAAATTTGTTCTTAAGAATAGCTGGGAACGGGAACCGATATTCCCACGGTCTGTAATAACAACCCTGCTTCTTGTAAGTAATGAAAATCGTTTCCCCCAATAACAGCCACTGGTTTCCTATTTTCTGATCTGGCGGAAATCAGTTATGAATATTTGGGTCCCAACAGAAATATCACAGTCACAATAACAAGTTTTGTTCCTGGGAATTGTGCTTCTCTACTGCAGTCAATAGCAGTCGATTTTCGACTTTCTAGAAACTTCCGGAATTTACGCTTGTAGGTTATTGACATATAGGCAAGATGTTTAAAAATACCTTCCTCATACGTGGAATCTGTTTAACCACCAATGCTATTAGAATTATGCTAAATCTGTGAAAACTGATTATTGTCTAATCAAGTCGATCTAGTCCATCAAAACGTTAATTTGTATAAGTTGCTGAAATGAACATACGACTTTACACTGCCCCGACCCCAAATATCTTAAACGAAATGTAAAAATTTAAAAAAGTTGATATGTTTACTTGACCAAATTAATCCAAAGGAAAAACATCGTTATTCTCGTTTAAGTTGGTATGACGTGTTCTGTGGGATTGACTGTAGTTTTCTACCTGCAATAATACAATCGATCTTAATCTAGATTTGAATGATAAAAAACTTCATAAGTTCATGATAAATATAAAAACAAAAGTCTTATATATTTTAATAGCTATCTTTGTAGTCTGATTTATTATATTATTTTTTTCCCAGATGATGCCAGGACTCTTTAAGTGATAAATCGGATTTTCTGTCATAAATTTAATATTTTTTTATGCATCTCTTTCAATTTATTTAAATGAATTGCCCAGGAAAATTTCATTTTTAAGATTATTTTATTGTTTTGTCTTCTAACTGTTATCCTAAGAGGCCGGGATCATCATTGATTTTGTAGACCATCGTCATTTTATGTCTAGTTCTATATTAAACAACATTTATGATGCATTTGCTTTTCATTTTGTGAACAAAATAATCGTTAACATTTTCTCCCCCCATAAAACAAACTAAATAACAAAATTAATGCAGTTGTCCGTATTTTTGTGAACAATGTTGGCATAAACACGATAATTAAAAACTCTCACTAACTAAAATTACAACGCACTAAAAAAAAATGTCTGTTAAAACTTGTCAGTTATTTTACCAGATGAGAGCTCCGTATAGACACCTCGTGGAAGCAAAACTGGTTTCGCATTTTATATTCAATACTATCACGGGCTTATTTGGCTTTGAACTTATTGGTTTGGTGGCGTATTTTATTGTAGGGTAATGCTAAGTTAAGTTTCAATTAGTGGTGACAACAAAGTTCGCATTGTATGTACATTGGGGTATTGTGTCCGCAGCGGTACTCCTACCGTCTTTTAATTCCGTATTGACCACATAAATCTAAATTTATCCCTTTCAAGCATAACACTGTTCAATACATAAGGGATCAATTAATGGTAAAATGTTGTCAAATACGCATCTATTATTAATTTTTTTCGATGAACTAGATTCATAAATATGATCCATATAAAATGTAGGTTTCGGCCAACTCAATGATTAATCTATGTGTATCTGATACTTGACAAAATATAGACCGTCTATTTAAAAAATAAATTAACATGATGTTTAACATCCTACTATTCTGTGCCGACTGGGCTAATGAAGACCAGTGACCCTCTATAAAACCTTGCCAGATAATATTATCTGACCTGTGGGATGGTGAAGCCTGACTTCCGTGGTCAAGGTTCAGGACCGATAAGAGTATGGCATGGAAAAGAGCCTAGCTAGCAGTTTTGGTGGGGGAAAAACAATATACAGTGCATTGGCAAGACATTAAAGATTCCCTCACTTTTGGAAATCTAAATAAAAGTTGGCTGTTACGCCGTTTTCTAGACAAGACAAAACGTCCCCGAAAGACTAGTTTTAAAAAGATATATATTTATGAAAGTTAACATGTTGAAAAAGAATCAGTTTGTCGTGAAACATTTTCAAACTGTTATTACGTTAAAATAAAAACAATACAAATTCGTTCAATTTAGTGCTAAATGTTAAGATAGATGGATCGAAGGATTTAAGACCATGGACAGTATTTGCAACTTGTAAGCGTCAAAACGTCTCAATTATCAATATTAGAAAATATTATGAAAGCCAAAAAATGACTTAAATTATGTTTTCCGGTCGTAAATTACAGTGTCAAAAATACCCCCACCCCCCTAATTCTAAAATAATAGCGGTCTCACTCGATTTTTTAAATACATTTGTTGTATGAATTGGAATATCCTTTAGGGACTTTTTAAGCACGTCTGTAACGTCAATGGGGATGGATTAATTGTTTGTAGATCCGGAAGTAACTTATTATGATACACAGCTTGGCGCAAACTGTCAACAGTAATATTGGAACGTGGGGTATTAAAAATGTAATGGCACAACCAATTAATCTGTCAGAGGAGCTACATCGCTAATATATGGGAGATAGAAATGGACACAAATTGGACGCAGCACTTATAATAATGTAATATGAAATTAAATAAACTGAATTGCATTCAGGGCCTGACAAGGACAGCTATCTAGTCGTTCGGATAGGTCGACAAACCGAGGTCCCGTGTACACATTGGCATGCACGCAAAAGATCCCTTGGCAATTGGAATGCAAGATAAGAGTAGGCCGTAGCGCCGCTGTCCTGCCAAAAATTCCCCTCGTACCACAAACTGTACGAAGTTAAATCCCATTTCATTTCATTTTTTAATTCTCGTAATTTCTGTTGTCACTGATACGATAAGTACAAGTATTCCTTGTGTGACATATAGTGGTTCAGAACAATAAAATGGATTCTAAAAAGTAGGTTGGTGGATGGGGTTCGAGTGGAAACGTTTGTTGACCAGTGGGTATTGTGGCTTGTAACTGTACGAGATGTAGACATAATTTCGAGCGAAAATGTTTGGTGGCCGTTGTGTATCGTGGCTTGTAACTGTATGGAATGTAAACATATTTCTCAATCTCAGACTAAAATTATGTTCATTATTTGCCGTAAATGAAGTTCATAGTTCCAGCAATCGATCTCCAAGTTCTCCACAATAAAACTGTATCCACTACCCAATTGACCGGAAAGCAGGTTATTCAGAACGGCGACATACCACCTTAACGTTTTTATAAGATGACACTCAGTATGTGTATTACATAAGCCGCTCAAATCATCTTTACGAGAAAAAGTCTCAACTAGAAGCGAGGAATCTTTTAATAGTTCAATGCTGAATTTACTATATGAAAGAGTAACTATTTTACACACTACAATTGTCACATATTTATGGCCATGTCAAGGACGCTGCCCTTCGCTTGCTCCTGATTTATACGTGTTAGATTACGGAGATTGTATGTTACGCCACTACTACTTGGTGTTTAACGTCTGCTTCCACATAAGTGATATCGCAGACAAGACTTAGGAGAGCCGAAGCTGATTCCTGTTTTTTAGAATATGATTTTGCAATCTTTCCATTTGGCTTTAAGCTATGGATTGGGTTTAGTGGGAGGTTCTTCCCTTTATTTAATAAAAAACATATCATTTGGTAGATGATCTCGTTTGCTTCTCGATTGGTTGATGTCATCGTTTGGGGTTAGTGTTTAGGTGCCAGGCCCGTCTTATCGTAGCCTCCCCTTATTCACTATCCCACTCTATGGGTTTGGTATCAGTTTTATATACGGAATAGTGTTTAAGTGCCGAATATGTCTAACCGAAACTCCCCTTACTCCACTATCCTGCTTAGTTTGGTAGATGTCATCTTTGTGGGATTTGTGTTTAGGTGCCAGGCCCGTCTTATCGTGACCTCCCCTTACTCCACTATCCTATTCTGTAGGTTTGGTGTCTGTTTTTTGGCGGAATAGTGTTTAGATGCCGAGTCCGTCTGATCGTGACTCTCCCTTGCTCCACTATCCTGCCAGTTTGGTATAAATCCCCTATGTAGTTTAGTGTTTAGATGCCGGGCCCGTCTAATCATGACCCCCTCTTACTTCACAATTCTACTTAGTCCAACTGTGTCCATTAGGGCGTGGATTTGTTCGAAGATTTGTAGTTTCAGATCTGGTCTAGGGAAGAGTAGGTTTTTAGTGTTGAATGGTATGTTGTTGGTCTCCATTATTCTCTCCTCCTTGTATACCTCGCAGTCTACCAGGACATGGTTGGTGGTACATTCTTCTCCGCACTCACAGACGATGACTTCGTGTTTGTGGTCTCGCAGCCGCTCTTTCACCCTTAGTTTCGATATAAATCTGCATATATCTCTTCTAGGGTGATTGATTGCTGTCTTCGTGTAAATTTTGTCATCCAGCCGGAATCTGTATGTGTACGCCTATTTTGTAATTTATGCTCATTTATAAAGGCTTAAATTAGTAATATGTCTATGAAGCCAGGATAATTTGCTTTTATAAATTAATCATACTAATTGTTGAATATACATATCAATTTACAAATTCTGACAGTTTAAGCTCTGGTATTACAATCTTCTTGAATAATCCCCATTGTTTATCTCTTTATAACTTCCACATAAACTATGGAAGCCTGATGGCTTCTTTTTTGCCATCTCGACTGACTTCTTGTCGCCTTTGCAAATTCAAGCCTTCTCGTCTTATAATTTCTCGAAATTTTTAAACCTTCTACATGTGCAATGTGATTTGTTTATAACACTCAGTTTGTTGATATAAGCACATTTTAGCTCCGTGAAATGGCTGGTCATGGCTGATTTTAAAAAATTATGCTAAACTAACGTTTATTTTGAACGATAGTTTGCTGAGATAGTTGCGCCCCGTCTACCCTTCGAATTTCAACTACTCTACAAGTTTTCTAACCACGAACAATCGCCGGAAGATAATCTGCATGCTACGTTTGAAATGCCTGTTACTGGTATGTTATTCGCCATCACAGAAGACGTGATTATGTGAAGCTGTAATCGCAAACTGTCTCAGATACATTCTATTCTTCATACCTTTTGTAGACTGTATATTATACAATATGTCAGAAGATTTCCATATTTTAATACGGCTTTATAACAGGCATGGACTTAAGTATTCTTTAGTAACGTAAAATAAAATAAAAACATGAGTTAAAATCAATCTTGGTTTCGAAGTTCGTGGAAAGGAGATAGTCATCCTATTTGTCTTTCAGTGTGGAATAATGATTCATCCATACTAAACCCAGATTCTTGAGAAGATGTATTGACTTGAGGGAGTATAACACTAAATATTAATATTATATGAATCCCCAATGTAACATTACAAATTCGAAGCCATCGCACAAAAATTGTCCAAGTTCTACAAATGAATCAAATAAATTATTACTCAATGGAAAACACATTTGTATGAATGGCTTTTGCAATACTGAATTTCAATGCAAGTCCAGTGACGGTTTTGACATTTTGGTCTTTTTGCTGAGTTCATAAATCATTTACGCAGGACTAAATCTATCTCTATTAAATTTTCCCTCTAGTCATTTTCTCGGTAGCTGTCATTTTAATTTTGGGAATCTTCCGATTCAGCGAAGAGATCAGAACCGGAAAATTGTAAAGTGAAGGCAATGACTTAACACATTCTGTTCCGACACGCCACCGCATGTAAATTATCGTGTTCTCATTACAACAGGAAACGCGCAATAAATAATCCCGAAGATGCATTGAAGCAAATGCTAACATGTCAAAAACAAATAAAGGGAAGCATCGAAGCAAATTATTACGATTTCCAAAATGTATTTGTGTCATTTAAAGACATCTAAAGCAAATCGATTTCTAGTTTCTAAGCTTGACGTGTTCAACATGATATTACTTCATCACGGTACAGTGAAACCATGTGGAATCAAACAGCTGATTGTCCATAAAAACGGGACTATGCAAATCTTCTACCACAGGTTTCATTATGATTTCTTTGACTTTTATCGTTTGAAATCGTAAGCTCCCGTCCGTTTCCCTGAGGAGTAAACCTTCGAAAATGCACAAAATAAAACCGAACTGCCAAAACTGCGACGAAAGCCCCAGGCCCCAACCCCCTAATTAAGTTTGAATGTTCAAATTTGGTGAGGGTGTTTATTAGGGGGATGTCGTGATGGCATTATCTGCTTAAGGTAGGCAGAGTTAAGCAAATTGATTGATTGATGTAGGTTCTAATTTATTGAGAGTGGTGAACCTTGGCCGATAATAAGAGGCAGGCGGTTTTATTGAAAGAGACTTCGAAGTTCAATAACTTCGATTCTATTTGAGCGAGAGCGGTGTAGCGTCGTCTAAAGCTTCATTATAAAAATACCTTGACTAATTGCAGAGCGGTAAGCAGTTTAATCGGTGGATACTTCAGATCAGAGCTCAATAACTTTGAATCTAATTGAGAACGGTGAACTTCGTGTACCGCTTCTTTACACCAATACCATGACTGTAAGTTCGACGATGAGCATGTTTTGCTTAGGCTAATTCAATACTGGTTGATCAAGACTTTGGAACGCAATAGTTCTCCTTCTAACGGTGTTCGATTATGCATATTTTCCATTAAGACTAAGCAGAGATAGAATGCGGAAGAATGTTTACACTCGGGGTAGATGTTCATTAGGTTAATTTCATGACTGAGTTCAATGCTTTGTGGCAAGATTTCATTGATACAATACTTTCACTACCGGGTACCTTAAAGAAAAACCCACGAGGTTGGAAGGCGATCCTACTCCTTGCCACATACAACGGGGATTCGAAACCAAGCCAGTTGACTCAATGACAGGCGGTATGACACCCCCGGGTACTTTAAATTCAACCAATCTAGTAAGTTTGGCGTTGCGGCAGGGACATTGCAGCCTCACTGTTGGCTTGTTCCTCTTCCGGGTATAATCTGGCAAGATCATGCCAACCTTTACTTCTTTATCTGATCATAATTAGTTCCTCTTCCTTATTTAATTTAACAGGAGATAATTTCAATGATTGAAACTAAAAAAATAATAATTTGGTATTATTTATCTAGATCTAGCTGATAAATAAGTTGTATAATCTGACACGAGTAAAAAAGCGCATTGAAAGATTGATGTTATAAATTTTCTGATCGGGAAACCGCATATAAATTTATTATAATGTAATATATTATACATATCGATGAAATCGGGGTAGTTATGACTCGCGTTAGTAACTATTCAAAAGCTATTTATTGTGTTAAATTGAATGATAACTTTATACATTTAAATGCGATAGAACGGGGTAGTTATGACTCGCGTTAGTAACTATACAAAAGCTATTTATTTTGTTTAATGGAATGGCAACTTTTACATTTAAGTACGATAGAAATCGTTATTAAATTTAATTCCAGGTTCTTTTTCCAGATCAATATTGTATGTTAAGATTGCGATTGCCATTAGTAGATTTAATATATTGAAAGCAATCTCTGTTAGTATACATATTTTGGAGAAAATAACTGTCTGCGGTGATTTTTCAATATCTAAGCACCAGGCTTTTGTCGGTTATTATTGAAATTACTTTTCATAGCAAATTATATAGACTTTAAAACACAATTTTAATTCTCTTGAACATCATCAACCCATAGCAATGTAAGGTTATATAATATTATAATTACTGTAACTAAAATTTCTTATAATATAACCTAATTATTTAATATTTCCTTGCTTTGTCTTAGAGACAGATCAGCGAATAATTTACATACTTGGGCGATAAATCAGATGACATAATATACCCACGCCCAGCGAAAGATAAATCCTACAAACAAGAAGAATGTCTTTGAAACCACAATCATTACGAAGAGAATGGACAATACAGTTGTAACCTACTGTCCTGGCAGATCATTAATCTGAGAAAGCATTGGCAGTACATTATTCAGACAAGCTATTGCAAAAACTTATTACAACCTATTTTTAATACATTATATGGCCACATGTAATCATTGGACAAGGCACGGTTACTGGTATATTCACTTCCGCAAGTCATCTTATAAAGAGTTATGTGTCTGAAAATAGAAAAACAATATGTACCTGTTGTAATTAATGCCACAAGTATCCAAATGAGGGATCATTAAGATACGGCGATGGTGGATAACATATTTATAATATTCAAACCCAGCGTTAAAGTTAGTAAGGCCAGACACGTTACAATAATAATATGTTGGTTTGAAAACACATCATTACCGTGGTTATTATTACTCAAATGGACGGTGAAATCGAACATAAACAGTGTGGTGCAGGGCTCGCAAGTCTGGTCCCCTAGGGGCCCAGGGTTACCCCATCCCTTGACACCAGAATCTTTTTTTTTTTTTTAAAAACTGACTGTAATGAGTTCGTTCCAGAGTATATACCTTCGTTTCTACCTTGACACCAGAATCTTTTTTTTTTAAAAAAAAAAACTGACTGTAATGAGTTCGTTCCAGAGTATATACCTTCGTTTCTAGATAATGCATAGATTTAGCGTGTGACAATCTTAATATCAAAACGACCTAAATTCAAAACTAAAAAAATAAATAAAAAGGACTCCCCAAATTACTCGTTAACATTCAATTTGTCTTCTTTAGTTGCCACCAATTTACCTAAACATACATATGACCACACAATATTTGGCTAAATTGGATTCTGAATGCGGCGGTGGTTAACCACGGACATTATTTTTTCGGATGGATGTATAGACTGGCCATAACAATGTAGCATAGCCCCATAAATATACGTACACAATCAAATCCTTGCCACAAAAAGGGGTATTGATAGTCGGGTACTTCGTACGCAAAGCGGCAAAACTGTTTTCTAAGTCCATGATATGATCAGCCCAAAAAATCACCCGCTATGAAACATGCAGAGAGTGTTTTTTTTAAAAGGGGGATACAAATATACCACATGTCAGCAATAAATATTTACCTATAGATCTTGTCAGCTTTGTTGTTGATCGTTATCGGCTCACGAATTCCTGAAGCAATCGATAAAGAGAGGGTGCGTGGGCTTTCATACATTGTAAAATGTTCTGATAGTTTTGGTCAAGATAGGTATCATTTTCTAGGCCAGCCAACATGGGAATTCGTAACGGATCACGATTAAGAGCTCTTTGTCCCATAAAAATACCATAGAAGATCAAATAATATAATTATTCTTTTTCAACATAGCACCAAGGGCGCATTTGTTTAATAATGAATTGACAACCATGACGGTTAACAATAAAGATAGCTTATTTTATTTTTCATAAAGCTAACGAAGCGTTGCATAAGACCCTACATTACACCATTATACTAATTGCCACACTTCGTTTTGGGTATTTCATTTTCAAATTCAATAAATGTGTCAAATTCATTGGATAAAAGAATCGTGCCAGCTATATACTTTTATAATACCACCCACTGGACCAATGTGTTAAAATCCCAGATTTTCATAAAATATTAAAGCAATAATGGCCTGTTTTTTAGAACTGAAAAATGTCCATGGTCCAATCGGCCCAATCTCTTTGTACTGGCACAATTTCTACTATTCTATTCCTTTTCAAATTAGATGTTTCAAATAAGTATTAATCGCAGATTTGGGAACAATACGACAGACGAAATATGTCATACGAATGTTTTGACATACCGATTTAACTGTCGTGTGTTTTTACTCAAAAGTTAACATCCTCGTTGTGTGAGTAGTTAGCCCATTGTTCTGACCCACCCTTAATCTACATAACCGTTGAACAAAAGCAATATTTATTGAAAATAATTGTCTTCAAAGCTATGTCAGAGACCTAATATTTAGCCATGGAAATATAAATAAAACCAGAACAGCACATTTAGTATCCACACGAATTCCCGTCACATGCTGAAAAAAATGTCTACCGCTAAACAAACAAGAAACTCGTACTTTCTCGCAACGACATTTTAAAGGATTATTTTATAGCAAAATTTAATGTCGATATCGGCGGATTGTATGTTTACAAAATAAGAGATGTTTGCCAACCACATCGTACAAACCTCAAATTTATCACTAGCACCGTGGAAGGCACATGTGATACGTATTTTGGTTTCAACAATACTTACTTTGTTTATGAATTTTACAATAAAGATAAACCATCGGAGATGCCAAACTGTTCATGTTCATGGCATTCATCATATTTACCCAGACGTTATCTTGGCGTTATTGACATGCCTATAATTCAATTACAGTTGGAAAGGCACCAGTATATGATATCATTGAGACAAACCAGAAAATAGTAATCATTCTTCCATAAGATTAATTGTTCAATTACCCAGAAGTAATAAATATATTATGGGGAGTGTATCTCACATCGCTATCTAGTCAACTGTATCAGTTCTTTGCTATTGTCCCTCTGATAATTGGCGATTAGTACAAGGGAAATTAAAGGAATTGTTCTTGTTCTATCAGCGTTTCATAGAACGACACTAACAGGTTCTGGGTAGAAAAAGACACAACGACAATGGATACGAATTTACTTCGAAATATGTTAGGATTTCGTGTTATTTTAGGTGTATTGTTGAAGACAGTAAAAGCGAAGATGCTAATGATCATGAGTATAACGATACATATAGATCACAAACACTTGTCTTACCAAAACGGATGGCTTCAATACTGAAAACAGATGTCTGTATGTACCCACACGTTATCCGAATAACATGAGTTTTAAATCAGTAACTTTCTCGGGGATATATGCGTGAAGAGGTAGATAAAGTTTGACTTCCTGCCCAAGAAGGCATTTTTAGTTATATCGTCATCAACACAATACTGTAGATAGGTACAAATTGTCCGTAACTATAGTTTATTATTTCGTGTAACCTCATGACAGCGCTTTCGGGGATATCCTCGGTTATTGAGCTTTCTACCGTGTTTTGTTAACTTCATTTGGCCAACTTCATCAATAAAAAACAGTTTAACCCAAAAGCTTTTAGAATGTCATGTTATATCTAAATAGCAATTTTTACTAACATTCATTAGTTCATGGCATGTCCAGTAGTCAATTGCTTTATACAAACAAGCTTTAACTGCATTAAAGTAAATGTCTTTCACAAAAACAATGGTTTTACACAGTTTCCTTTACAGTCAATGATCCAACAAATTGATGTGAAACGCACTGGTAAAAAATAAAATATATATGGAAATTAAATAGAAACATAACCATTTGTTTTGATAATAGCCATGACAATACACAAGGGTACTATTTAGACTAATGCATATAAAAGAAATAGGTATTCAAACCTAAGTCTTTTATTTCACCCATTTTGTAACTGAGACTTTATTATTAATGTACTAATTGTAGAGTAAATGGTCGGACTGTTTCAGATTAATGTAGAATACTGGCAACAGAGAGGTGCTTTGAAGTAAACGGGAGTTGGAATAGCAGAAAAAGTTCTTCGGGAAGATCCCTTATTCAATATGGTAGACCATTTATTTCATCGAAATGTAAATGATTACGAGTGCGGATACACTTATTTCAATCTAATTTTTGTGTTTTATTTAATTTTTTTCTTCACGATTGGCCGTAGGTTTTGTAAAGAGATACGCATTCCATCGAATAACCGTTTTCCTACGCGTTAAATTTGCATATCAATCACCCAAACTGATAATCAGCGTATTGACAAAATGAGAACATCTATTTGCAGAACTGTTAAGAGAGACCATTACGGTTGCCCTTTAACGCCCCACTTGTAGTAAAAGAATTGAGTCGACAGCTTTCATTGGTAAACGATACTAAAGTGGAATCACAGATTATAATAAATCAAAGTCCAACAAGACAAATCATGGTTTGGTTAAAGACGAAAGTCAAACATATACATCAAGAACCTGCAGGTTGTCTCAATGTTTATTTATGTGTGTAGAGAAGTAATGTAATTACTCATTACAAAACTGAAACGTAACTGAAAGAAAGAGAGAGAGAGAGTTTAACTTGCCCTTGACACAAACTAGGTCATTTCGGGAATAACATGCGGTTCAATTTTATATCAATAATTCACTCGCGCGTTGAGGTCTTTAGCAGTGGGGCGAAACGGGAGGACCCGGAAAAACAACGAGGTTGGACAGGAGAGCCTCCTCTTTGTCACGTACAGTCGAGGATTCGAAACCATGACAGTTTACTCCATGGCAGGTTTTATGATACGGCGTGTAACTGTGAGAGAAAGGGAGCATTTAATATTTCTATGGCGAGGCGATGGCCGGGCTTGGAAACCGACTGAACCCCTAAAAGCTTTCCGCCCGCAAAGGGATTTAAACCCCCGGACATTTTGGTCGAGACACTATGCGCAATTCTCCTTTCATTGTGATTCTTGACTATGGACTTTACGCTCACTCAATACAAAACTCAAAATTGTGTGCCATAGTGCCCTGCATAACGTTCACTAGAGTTTGTACATTGAACGTACATGGTGGGTGAATGGTATTGACAAGGGTTGGAGGGGAGAGGCGGGGCGTGTAAAGTGACACATTTGTCACCTCAAAATTTCCTTGAATTTAAAACATTTTAAGATATGTTTCCTTGATGCCGGTTAGATAATATAAGGCAATTCAATCAGTAATATTTTACTTCTCAAGAATCTTGACATGCACAAAAGTGATGACCATCTGATTTGGCTGTTGTTTCCGTAAATATCAGATTCTTTACGACGATACCACCCGCGTCTATCCGGATTTGAACTGATATTGGGGACTACCGACGACTCTTATGATGACATTAAGAGAACAGTTGACCAAGCTTAACATAGGTTCCTTGCAACTGACCACCAGTGCAGTTTCTAACTGATTTGGGATTAGGCGAACATATACGTCTACCGAACATACACCTTACATTGTTCCATAACCTGATCGAGCCTGTACACAATAGTTCAAATGATTACGTAGGCTACAATGGGCTGTCAAACTTTATCCGAGTGATTTTAGTCGAAAATAGATTTTAGAATAATTAATTTATGGGAGATTTGTTATGACTGTCTATGGTTTGGTCTAGAACTTTGAAATGTTTCCTATTCACCTTAAGGCAATGACAATGATATAAGTGGTTGTTCATGCTTTCAACAATATCACATCTTCTACCGGTTGTTACGTTTAATCTAAAATATTAAGCTTCTTTTGGGATATTACTGTGTTAAATGAACTTCTTCACGTTCAGTTAATGAGAAGCTAGTCAAATGTATACGTCTACTTTCCTCCATAAATCGATACCCTTAAGACAGTTATTTTGAATAATAACCTTACAGTGTTATTATCCCCAGGTTTTTGAGCCATTTCTGCCTGCTAGTATTGTTATGTTGATAAAACCTAAAACAAGTGGAACTTTTATTTCGGAAAATATTCATATTAAATACCTTTCTTAAATCAACATGTTCCAATATTTAGCTATTTCAAATGTAATTGCAATCTCTTGAATGTAAAGAGAGAGAAATGAGGTTTAACGTCCATTCGACCCAAACTCGGTCATTTCGGGACTAACATATGGTTTAATTTTATTTCAATGATTCGCTTACGCGTGGGGGTCTTTAGCAGTGGGAGGAAACCTGAGGGCCCGAAGAAAACTCACGATATTGGACAGGACACCCTACTCCTTATCACGCCTCTTGAATGGAGTACAGGTCACATGTACTAACAAGGCTCGTGTTAATACCAATGACGTTTTATTTATTTGGTATGACTGTGAGGGCTGCTTCGGTGTTTTAAGTTTTGTTGATTACTGACAAGAAATCATTAAAATATTAGAGATAATTGTTATTGACTGAATCAGTACAAAAAATAAAAAAGCGTAGAACTGCAATAAAGAGGTACAGGATGTTTCAGTGCCTCGCGTCAACAATCAAGTTACACCATAACATCAATTAATGTGGAAGAGTCAGCAATTTTGAATTCTTCATAAAACTGGAAGTTTAAGATCGAACGTTTTGATATTAGTTGTAAGTAGACGTCAGGGTCATTATAATAATCAATACAAAGGTTAAGGGCCATTGACGGACTGTACCACCAGATAGGTCAAAAGTTAAAGTGGAAGTAAAGAAAATGGAAATAAAGTTTGAGAAAATCGGAATCAAAATGGTGGCTGAATATCGATTTGAAGCTTTTTATAACATCCAATATGGCGACCAAACGGTTGAAAATGTTAATGAAGCTAATATCCGAGGTTAACAACACCTTGGCATCTGTAGTCTATTTTTAAAATAGGGTGCCTCGGAAGTTTCCTGAAGCTGTCACAAAAATGGTAATATGCCACTTTCAAGGCATCAACGTGATCTTTATTTTTACCAAATTTCATCCCGATATCTAATACTCACCGAGATACACAATCTTTAAAGGCGAAACAATGCCTAAGAAAACCTTGATTCAGCCACTGTGGGATTCATCCAAATACAAAAATTAAAACCCGATGAAGATCCATTGAGAAATAAATGAGATATGGCCATTATTGTCCTGTTCGTACCGAAGGTACCGAAACACGTAATTAATCAGTTTTAGAGTGCTTCTATAGTACACTACCGGTTCACCCTTTAACAATGTAACGTCGCTGCAGTTGGTATACTCAACGAATAGCTCTGATTAGATTATGTGACACACTTTTAAGTCACAAATGTTAGACCTCTGTTGAAATCTGCCGGTGATTTGATAGATTTTCGCAGCTGTAATAAAATACTGAATTTAACCAATGGCAATTTGAAAGCATTATAAAGGATCACAAAATGAACGATTGTGCAAAAACCAGGGATTAAACCATAAGATAAATTTCTCGTAACAGAATAGTGTGGGGATGACAACTGTGCTCCGTTATTGTTAACGATTGAGCATATACGGATTGAATTAAATAACAAAATGGACTATGAAGTCCACACAACTCATTTTATAAATTCTATTTTACTTCCTTTGAACGGTATATATTGCGTTCTCCTACCAACAATGGTCGTTTCTGATCTAGAAAGTTCATGCCTGCACAAACCCACCCCTCCAATGTAATAATTAGAAATATCATACATTTTTTTGTGTGGGAACTGTTTCCATCATGGTATCCGAGAACTTATTATGAATCTTCTAACGTAAGGTGCAACTGTTTCGATCTCGGGCCAATATAATAACCAGAAAGGTAGGCTACTGCATTCTTTTTGAAGGGGGCTGTTTCCATGAATCTATAATTATATAAGGTTATAGGGAAATCTTAAGACATAGAGACTTTTGGCAAGCGTAAATTCTTGGTCCGTATCACGTATCCGTATGAATTTTGCGTGTGACGTCATCAATGTGTGTATTTCTCATACGTGATACGGCACGCGTATACGGCAGGACGTATCGAACAGCTTTCATACGGAAAAGTTCCGTATAATATTGTCGTCTTTTTACCGTCTTTTTTGCTTCTTTTAGACGCCGAAGTGTTACACCATAGCGTTTTTATGAATCTATCTGTATCCTAGAACACGAAGGTGTATATTTAATGTGGCTTTAAAAATGATAAACACTGGAATTTGATCATTATTTTTGATAATTTATCGAGGTGGGACCCTCCAAATTTGTAAATGATTCTATGGTAAAGGGGTATAAACTCTTTAAAATGATACATTAGTGAGACCAAAAATTGCAGTCGAGTCGACGTTATTTTTTTTTTTAATAGTTCAGCGACAGTCGAGTGACTTCACTCTTCCGGGAAATAGTAGGCTAGGCACTTGACCAGTACTGATAGTGATATTGGTAGATATATTTTGCTATCATGCTGTAATAGATCAACACTCAACTCAACGGCGCATACGGACGCGACGCGAAAATCTGCCAAAACTCTAAAACGACATTGACGCAACGTATCACGTATACGATACGAACACGTGATACGGATAGGAAAAATTCCACTTGCCAAAAGTCTCTAATAGTAATATTCTCATGAATCTCCGAACGTAAGGCGTGACTTTTTCGAACTCGCGCTAATACATGGCTCCCCTTCCATCGCTAATGACAATTGCACGAACGCGTATTATTGAAATAGAGAGAAAAAATACATTCATGTCTTCACACGTTTTGTCCTAAAACATATTATTTAAATCTCAATGGTTCGCCAAAACAAAAGACCAACAAAAGAAAATAAATTACTACACCATTTAGTGTCCTGGAAAAGAAAAAACAAAATAACTAAACCATTTACTGCTAATGTGAACCGGCGACATTTTTTTTATACCATTTGCAATTAAGCCCATGGGAAAGTGCTCAATCATCAATCCAGTATGTCATGAAAACCCAGAATATTTTTTATGTCTGGAAATAAATGTAAACGAAGAGAATCCATTATCAATGCATGCTTAGTATAAAACAACTATTCCTTGACGGAGCGGAACACAATTTATCTTGACAGCATATACATTATCTACAGCGGAACGCAATAAAATGATTAAGGTTAATTTTGGTCAGGATCTGCAAGCAATACTTCATTCTGGTTCATGATGAGCACGTTGACTTTAGCATACTTTTCTGTAGTTGTCTTAGTTAAGATAACAAAACTATTTATTTACATTTCTTCTTTTAAGGGGATGATGTGAGACAATAGCAGACGTGTTTAAGTGCCGTGTTTCAAACACTAAATAATATTATTTGTCAGTCAATATAAGGATAAATAGCATAATTTCGGTGAAATATTTGAAATAAAGAAAGGGTATATGTAAAAAGCGAACATGAAACTTTTTGACATTCTTTTTAAACTTAAGAGTTTTTATAAGCAAACATAAATTCACAAGTATCTTACGACCATAGTCTGAAATGTGTATCTTAACAACACATAAACATAGGCACGACAAGCATTGAATACACCCACGGCAACTTGCTCGAAAGGAAAGTATTGCTGTTGAGAAAATTTGGGATCCTTGAAGAAATCTAATCTCTAGTTTGTCCATCCTACAAGGCTTCCAACCATTTTTTTTAAAATATATCTGTTCGCACCTAGAGCCTCTATCGCGTTCACGGGGTATTCATTTGGCAAAGGTTTAATAACTCAGGAACGGAAGTCTGTGGATTATGAATGTAGGGATGGATGTCGGAATTTATTCAACCCAAATGTGAAAAGAGAGCGATTAAAAGCTATAGCCTATATCGCGTTTGCATGTACATAAAGGAGAGGGGGGGGGCTCTGAGCCGGAAAGTCATGGTACATTGAATATCAATAGGATTTTTCTTCTCTTGATCACAATGCTTACCAATATGATTTCGACTGCTAGTTTCTAAGAATTATCGCCATATCAGTTTATTCGAGAGACCAATTTAAACCCTTCGTGGGCCCGATACCACACCCCTGCTCTAGAGGGTCCGCAATCAGAGGCCTTAATACAGGAACTTACTGTGCAATATGCGCGAATATCGACATGAACCGAGATCTAAGGGACATGTACAAATTTGTTGAGTTTCATCAAAATCAGATCAAAACACTTTAACACTATTTGCAAGCAAAGAACGCCCATTTGGTTCGACAGTTTCGATCCGATTTTCACGAATTTGAACTCAATCTTCATTTTGGTGTAACTTAAATCACAGGAAGTTGTGCGAATACCGACGGGAAGCGAGATGTTTTGGTCGCAAACATACATTACAATTTTCGTGAAAATTGGATCAAAATTGTGACCTCTATAGAATTTCCACAAACAACATGTACGCCCACATGGAATTGTAGGTGTATAACAATACACACAACTCGTTAGAAGACATTTCTATACACCCACATTTTCATGTTGACGTATTATGCCGTCGCCCCTGTCCGCCCGTTCACAATTTGTTTGTCGACTATATACAGGTCACAATTCTTATCCGATTTTGACGAAATGAAGGTTGAGTTCAAATTTCCTGAAAATCAAACCAAAACTGTCGAACAAAATGGACGCCGCTTGTACGCGAATAGTGAAAAAATATGGTATATCAAGGTTGTGGACCCCGTCACAAGTCACAATTTTAATCTGATTTTGATGAAACTTGAAATGCATGTTTATAACCCAAAGATTTTGATTGCTTAAGATATTTGCATATTGAATTGTAACTTCGTGAATTATGACCCTTGATAGTAGAAAGATAGGCTGGCACTGCCAGGCAGGATACGCCCACATTTTCGAGAGGTGGATAGAGAACAAGCAATACCGAAAGCGATTTTTCCTACATCATTAAGTCCTGTATTTCATACCGTATTGGGAGCAGCCATTTTGTTGGTCAGTTCCAGTCTGATATTCATGAAATTCGAAGCTGACAATGATTATGGTGTGACGGTACAAAACCTAGAAATGTGTACAAACGGCGGCCATTTTGTCTGGCAATTATGGTCTGATTTTCTCGAAATTCGAACTCAACCTTCCGTAGGGTGTAACGGTGATAGAGTCAAACGTTTTTTCAAATCGGATAATAACTGTGACCTCCAGAGGGACCATAGGCGATTTTTCGGACAATCAGGGGCCATAATTCAGGAAGATACGATCCGATGTGCGCAAATAACGAAAGGAACCAAGATCTTTGGGTTATAACCATGCATTTCAAGTTTCATCAAAATCGAATTAAAAGTGTGACCTATACAGGGTCCACAACCATGATATACCATTTTTTAACAGTATTCGTGTACAAACGGCGGCCATTTTGTATGGCAATTTTGGTCCGATTTTCCCGAAATTCGAACTCAACCTTCCTTACGGTGTAACGGTAATATAATCAAACGTTTTTTTAAATCGGATAATAATTGTGACCTCCAGAGGGACCACAAGCTAAAAAAAGGCGATTTTGCGTATAATCAGGGGCCATAATTCAAGAAGTTACGATCCGATATGCGCAAATATCGAAAGGAACCAAGATCTTTGGGTTATAACCATGAATTTCAAGTTTCATCAAAATCGAATTAAAATTGTGACCTCTACAGGGTCCACAACACTGATATACCATTTTCTACTAGTATTCGCGTACAAACGGCGGCCATTTTGTATGGCAATTTTGGTCCGATTTTCCCGAAATTCAAACTCAACCTTCCTTAGGGTGTAACGGTGATATAATCGAACTGTTTTTTAAATCGGATAATAATTGTGACCTCCAGAGGTACCACAAGCTAAAAAAGGTGATTTTTCGGACAATCAGGGGCCATAATTCAGGAAATTACGTTCCGATAGGCGCAAATATCGAAAGGAACCAAGATCTTTTGGTTATAAACATGCATGTCAAGTTTCATAAAAATCGGTTCAAAATTGTGACCTCTACAGGGTCCACAAGCTAGAAACGTGATTTTTCGTACAATCAGGGGCCATAATCCATGAAGTTTTGATCCGATACATGCCAATATCGAAAGCAGCCGAGATCTTTTGGGGATAAACATATATTTCAAGTTTCGTCAAAATCGGGTAAGAATTGTGACCTGTAGAGAGTCCACAAACAATTGTGGACGGACGTCCAGACGGACGGACGTCCGGACGGACAGGGGCGACGACATAATACGTCCACATGAAAATGTGGGCGTATAAAAATCACTTTCTTTTAGCTTGTTCTCTATCCAATATTCGAATATAAGGGCATATCCTGCCTGGCAACCGCTGGTCAGATTACGCGTACAATATATGTATGCGTCCAAAACTTATAATGTGTATGCAGTTTTATACTCTACATTTTCATCGGAATCTTCCAGCGTAGTTCCTCCTTGTCAGAGGTTCAGGGCGGAGAATCTGTCAAGAGACAACGTATAGTCATTCGGATGGAACAAAACCCAGAGCCCTGTATTTGCGTTCACGTAAAAGATCCCTTGGCATTTGGAATTCGAATAGGCCCTACCTCCGCCATGTGAACAAAAATGTTCATTCATAGCAAACTGTACGTATGCACGTCTTAATTAGCCCATAGGAGCAGAAAAGTTGCATGTTAACCCCGTTTCAATTCATTGCCATACCGGATTCATGTACTGGAAACTTTTAAACGACCAAATCTTTGTGAATTATAAAAGCTAATTTAGTCCCAGACAGGTCGGAATTACATCATCTTAAATCTTCCTCTCGGGACAACTCAGTGATCCACCACCTCAAACTGACAATTATCAAGGGAGATTCGTTATTCATTTGAACTTGATGGAATGAATATCTAAGATCTTAGAAATTGCGTTAGCTTGACGGTTTCAATCTCTAAACGTTTTTGTAGATTCAGTTTTCTTTTTAATCTTCAAATTCGGGATAATAATTAAAAATATAATCATTGGTACATGAATCAGTGGCCAGTAATCTGCGATCCATGACAGCATAAAAGCTTGTATTAAATATGCATTCTATTACCTTT
This sequence comes from Patella ulyssiponensis, assembly GCA_963678685.1. Lineage (NCBI taxonomy): Eukaryota > Metazoa > Mollusca > Gastropoda > Patellidae > Patella > Patella ulyssiponensis. Next base: position 20,731,439 of record OY783232.1, read on the forward strand.
ACTCTAATAACCTGGAGGTCTGGCCCCATGTTCACAAAGCATTCGCGGACTTGAGTTAAGAATTTACTCCAATTCAATCACTGTTTATAAAAAAAATATTTTTAAATTCAGTGTATTTGATACATTAAAACAAAAGTTTTATATGGGGCTATTTTTTAGTTACAATAAGGCGAACAACTGAGTAAATTCATGACTGAAATCCAAGAATGCTTTGTGAACTCAGGGCCAGGTATTGGAGCAAGTTCATCGGGACCATCCGTCCTGCATGACTGAAAATGATAAACCACGTCGGCAAATCTGGATGAACTTTTGCGGCCAATGCAGGGATCGAACACTCGACATCCAGAGTAGCGAGTCAGCGTCTTGCCCACTTAGCCATCGTGAGCACCCAAGCAGATAATGACTTACGGTTCAGATGGAGTGAAAAAAACAATGTCATGTTTCTATACGAGTTGTTTCAAGTTTTGGATCCACTGACAGTTGGTTAAACATTAGATTGAAAGTTCCCTTTCCGAGCAAAATATTTACACACAAAAGCATCATTTGGTCTGATTGAATAAAAGACTCAATTATTGGTGCGCGGAGAAGTTAAATCTGAATTGTTGCCCTATTTTGTCCGTTTCTGAGAATAAATCCACGGTTTATAGCTTGATTTCTTTTTGTATTCGCATATTAGACGTATTTCAAGTGTTAAGATTAGTAAAATCAATAATAACTACATCATTGTAACATTCACGCTGATGACAGTTGCAAGACACACGAAACCCATACCGACAAAACATTATTACATGCCAACTGTATTAAACTTGTAGTCGCTGATTTCAATAACCAATACATGTGGAATAGTGACAGGACTACGGCAGAAAAGTCATTAGCATGAGAGAAAACTGTCACTGATTTGTTGTAAGCAAATGACATGTTCATACTGTGCTAAATTAAACATTAACTAATTTTTCAAAAAAGCGAACAAAATAAATAATCTACGAGACAGAATTATATTCCTTGAAAGTGGCTAACACATGTTTATATGAAGTATTTGCTTTGTGTAACCCTTCAAGCTTCAAATAAAAAAAAATAAAGCAGTGGTAAAATTACCTTAAAACAAGTTAGGTACCCCTTCCAATAGTGAATGAGTGATTCGGGGTTTTACAGATTATAGTAAACGCAACACCAACATACAACCATAGGCGTATGGGCCAGTAGGCAGCTGCCCCCTAACGTTCGGCCAATCTGATTTTTTATTTCATCTAGTTGACAAAAAAGCGTCCTAAATCTAATAAAACACTATTTTTCCATTTCTACTGCATTGCCTATATATTAAAACATTTTCTCTTAAGCCACTCTACTATGAGCGACATTTTTCGGGTTTGGGGCCGTCAAATATTTCCCCCCGCACTCACAGAAGACCGACCGGTGGCGCCGTCTATAATCGGGCACTTCAGATACTGCCCCCATAATTGTCATCGAGCCCGTACGCCTATGCATACATTAATGAAACAGTATCGTCATTGCAACATTGTTTTCATTTTGTTAGACAAGGAATAGAGAAATGAGAAGGCAATATATTTCATTGATTAATATCTTTGGCAAGTTAGTGGATTCACATATGTAGCATGTACCAAATATCACTAAAAGTAGCTACGTAGCCAAAACATAGCTGTCTATGTGTCAATAAAATACCAAGCGATTACACGTAGTTGCAAATTTACTAATTGCATCATTAGGCTGAAGTAACTAAGCATAATCAGTAATTGCAGACGTTCAGGAACTTGGTAGCTTATTTTGTGCGTGATATCCATGCGTCCTATACAAGAAAACATGGTAAACCTTTAAGACAGATTTCATTAGATTCCGGAAAGGTTACCATCTGAGTGCCTCGACAGCAGCTTGATTCCAGAAGGGGTAGGATGAAACAGTTTTTATTAGCAGCGAGTCTGGTTGGCTGGCTGGCTAGGGTTTGAGAAATGGCTTTAGTATTGTAATCTATAGTATGCTTGTATTATATGTACCGGCTATGTAAAAACAACTGCTGCATTATTATTCCTGGTAAGACAGACGTCAAGAGTAAATACACAACGTGAAGAAGCAAAAGATGACAAGTGAATATACTAGACGATGACAAGGCTACTAACATATGTAGGAAGAAAAGATGCATGGGTAATACGTAGGATGTGGCGACCCGTCTGCAATATCCCGCTATCCACGCCCGACAGAAGGCCCGTGGTGCTACACTATGGGCTATAATGGCATCGTTGTTAATTATATATATATAGACGTGAATGACAGTGTGGTGGTTGGTGTCGGATACAATTGTTCGGATTCGTCTGGCTAGATTGTATGGTAAACCGTGTTTAGTGTGACTGTGATGGCATGACGTGAATATCAAATCCTGTTTGGTGTCAGTAGGTTTGTAAAAGATATCAGTTTCTATTCTTTCTCCTCTTTTGATAATCAACGTGTCCGCGAATGCTAATCTAGTTTTCGACATTTCCGTTGTAAATTGACATCTATACGGTTTAATATTTTAAAGATAGTATTCATGTCATCTTTTGAACTGGCCCATATAACGAAACAGTCGTCCAAGTATATATGTACTGTTATCCCGGCCTGGGAGGAGAATAAATTTTGGGATTTTTCAAGACCTGTTCCAACTCGTTGGGAGTATTACCTGGAGCTGACAAGCAAAGTATTCTCTTTTCGTTCGGATTGATTGATTCCATTTATGAATAAACAACAAAAAGGTCTTCCGGCATGTTGTTTGATTTTGCCAACATGAGGCTTTGGTTTACTGATACAATATAACGTAGTGACACTGTGGGATCTGACAGTGAATTATAGGTTCTGGAAGCAACAGCCACGATATTAATAGGAAGTAACGTAAAAGACCTGTATTTAATATGTCTCCTAAGACAATTTCCGGTCCATAAATCCTAACTTATAACTAGCCTTAGCCAATGCGTATACATGAAGAATCCATGGAAGAGCTGTACGCATTATTCATTTTTTACCAAGCGAGTATATTTCATACATAATTATCGGCCTGCCCTCTCTCTAGCAGCTTATTATAAACTTTGCGTGGGATTTGTTTTTTTTTTGGGGGGGGGGCATAAATGAATATAAGCTCCCCAAAGCCGTTAAAATGCCAACAGTTATGGTGCTACTTGTAGTAATGATGTATTTATAGAGCGACCACCTCCCGGTGCTATTACAAAACACACTAACTAAACAACGAAACACAACATGGACACCGGAACACAATTAGCAACTGCAGAGATATATGATAATCACAGGCATCTCATAAGGAAAATAATATGATCAATTTTCATTTTGCTCTTAAGGTAATATTAATAAACTCTACGGACATGATATCCGTATAGCACGAACCAGATTAATCATTGTGCCAACCAATACATTCTATAGTTTTAACATTATGTACAGCGAAGGGGAGGCGTAGTCGCATATTTAAACCATTCAGTGAGTGGCTGATATGTTACAGTTTTAAGGCCTTAAAGACTGTTGTCAAACAAGCAACTTATTTTGCCACAAAACAATTCGAATTACGGGAGTACGCCATTCGCGGAAACAAAAATAGTGGCAACATGGTTTTGTATTCGATCGGAATAATGAATCTTATTTCTTTGAGAGAAAGAGAAACAGGGTTTAACGTCCAATCGACACATGAGTTTTAACATTTGCAAATCGTGACATTTCGTTGGGCACTTATGGTATAATTTTATTTCAACCCTACTCCTTGTCAGGTACAACCGGGCAAGTGAACTCAATGACAGACACCCACACGCCCCCTTTCCATATTTCATTGCACAATCCGATTAGAATTTTTAGTTTTAAAATATCATCGAAAATACTTCATTTGACTTGATTGGCATCAAACTAGCAGATAACAATCAGTTGTCGAGACGAAAAGAATTTCGTGATAATTCTAATTAACTTCTTAGCTACAGAGGGCAACAAAATACTGTAAGCCGATTACATCTCTATCTTTCACAGGGTCTCTAAAGAATTCATGAGATATGTATGGGAATTTTTAATGCATATATATAGAACGGAGTCGAACGTTTCCGATTACCGTTTCCGGACAACCGGATTTTATTTCTTTTCAGCATGATTATACAGACGTCGAGCTAGTAGGTCGTTTTAAAATTTAATAACTTAACAAAAGTTTCTGGAAGTAGTCCAAAAGAAAGCCAAAATATGTACATATATAGTAATAATTAAAATGGAACTCAAAAACTTTTGTTCAGCACAATTGTACAAGCGTTGGTGTTGTAGATCATTTTAAAATTAAACACATTAACAACAATTCAAAATGAAGAATTATCTACATATTATAAAGTAATAATTAAAACTGAACATGATTTTAAATCTCTTCGGCACGATTACACAAATGTGGGTGTAGGAGGCCGCTACAGAATGTTTACAAGTTTAATTAAAACGTGGGGCGTTGATTTAATGCATTATTTTTTAATTTATAGTTTGGGCTCAACGCCCTCAGTAATCTTCTTGGGAAATGAATGTCCTACACTTTGACCAGGCAACTTGTTGGTAGACAATTAATTGAACGTTTATACTGATGTGTTAACGTCTTGAGTTAAATGTGTGATGTAGCTTGTTCCACAGTCTTGTGATACATTGCCTTAGTCCCCAAGAGAGGTGAAAATAGTAGAGGTAATTGTGTTTCGTCTGGAACAAAGTCAGATATAACAAGATAAGTGATAAAAGATCTATGATAATCCATTTCTCTCATTGATAGGGGCTAAGTTTGTTGTGTGTTACTTCGCGTGTGGATAATGTAGTTAAGATGTCCAGATTTTAAATTGTTTTCCCATGCTTCATTAAGCCCAATTTCATTCCAACTTTAGCAACGAGTAGAGTTTTATTTGATCAGATTACGGCTAATTTCAAAGTAAAACATTCCTACATTCTATGTAGATGTTTTAATTTACGTAATGTGGCGAACTATATGCCTGTTTCCTTTAATTCTTGTCAAAGATAAATAAACGACAATGTTTTTAAAAAAAAGTATATACTAACAAAGACAGACTATTCTACAATATATCAGCATAATTAAGATTTAAGCTTTATCGAGCGAATTCCAAAGAAACAATATTATTAATGTTATTTAAAGTTAAATATGACTCCTAATATATTCAACACTGATAGATGTGGTTGGACTTGCGTTTGAAGAAACAGGACGCCCTGTATATAAGATAATTTGAAGCCGTTATGAAAGGTTTTCTAGTTCTGCGCCGGTTGCTTAAGAATTACATGTCTAGATGGTAGTTTACAAATGGGGGATATTTATTCAACTAGCTTATATAACACGGTTAAGATTGGACACAGATTCGGGGCGCAAATTAACGTTCATTCCACTAAGGCAAATCACATAAATTGTTTATGACGTCTGTAGACGTTTGGTTGAAGATCATTCATCTGAGTGAGGACATGACTTCTGGGGTTGGCTTGCCATTATGACAGTCTATTATGAGCATCGATCCCGAGATGATGTTTATAAAAACGTGTAACACCCCATTCAATACGCAAACCATCAACTGAGTGTTAATTCTATTTACTAGAGAGTAAAACCTATAAACCATTTAGTATCGACTGTAAACCTAAAAGTGCTATATGGACAATTCCAAGTGGTTCAATTATGGAGATCCATCTTACACGGGCCTACGAAAGTTCGTCAGATATATTTATCAGTCTTGAACAATGTATCTATATTAACTCTAAAACCTAACTGGGATTCATAAGTGAAAGCGATTCAATGTGAACCTATAAAAGTCTATATAACTTTTCTTTATTGTTGGGTGAATTATTTTTGCAGCTCCAGGTTATTCAATTATTGATTTAATTGTTGATTATTAAGCCCTGTTAAATGTATATCTAACGAATTTCTGCAGGTCAATGTCAGGGGCGTAAATGTGGGTTTGATTTGGAATTGCCACGAAAAAAAGTAATTGCCACGAAAAAAAGTAGTCTGTCTCAAAATAAGTACAGTCACAGTGCAGTCACTGCAGTCGGCCTCTAAATTATTCTTAGGCGACTAAATGAATTGAATAGGTAAATAAACAATCCAAACGTAAGGGGAAAAATCCGAAATACTTGGCATATGTATGTATGCATATATTTGTGTATGCTATGGTTACTTTGATTGGATATCACGATACGCACCAGTATTTCAAGGCTCAAATTAGTAAAACCTGTTATTCATTCAGTAATAAAACAAGAACGCCCCAAAGAGTCTCGCGTGTGAGCGCGGCCTGAAGGACACGGTTGATATCTCGACAAAATCGCCGAACGGTGGTCAAACTTGCTGGAAATATGAGGACATAGTCATATTTTAGCTGATTCATAAATATTCGAAGATGTAAGTCCATGTCCCCAAAACAAAATCGATATGTACCCCCTTGGTTAATTTTGAAGCTCTAAAGTTACTATTGGTTCAGGCACATTGAATCGCACCGAGTGATTAACCTATCCTATCACTGGTATCTAGTTAACAGAGTGAAACCAGGATCAAACGATCAAGCCTATAAACACACAGCACATATTGAACAACGCAAATAAAGCGTAATTTGTAACCATGGGGTCCTCACATTTAGTAACAAATCGTGCCTAAGCGATTGATATCATTACAACAGAACAATAATATCACTTGAAACTGTTGCCGAAGAACCCCTCTGGTACCAAGGTAGTTTGATACTTGTACATAAATAGATACACTCTAAACATTTTGTATTCAATTCATCACGTAAAAATAATAGGCGAACAGTGGGCTCGACTTGTGTCTTTTGACACCATAGACTCAGCTACAATTTGTGAAAATAGCAATTATCTGCACAGTCGGAGTAGAAACAACCGATCACATTTAATTATATTATTCTTATACGCATGTAGTGATAATTACGCGCGAGTTATTAAACTTGAAATACAGAGTGAATTTATATATGAAGGCATTTATTTGTACCCACTGATCGCCTAAATGAAATTACGTTTCAAACAAATCAGACAAGGATTTATCTAGATAGATAGTCGGGTTAAATTTAGCAAAGCACGAACAGATAGGTTACAGGACCATCTTACAAAGGGTACTTGTTCCTAAGGCTATAGTGTAGACAACCCTTATTGCAAAGACAGTATGATGTCTTTCTATGTTTTACTTATATTAATTTTTATGTTAACGGACATGTGTTACATTTAATTTTATATGATTAATTGTTTCGTTTAACCTATTGGCCACAATTTTTAGTTCGTTTACGGTAATGTATTTCATTCATTTTTTTCAAAATGTATACAACAATATTATGTCATTTACAATCTGCGTTATTAACCTGTTTTTAATAATGGCTGGCAATCCGAACAATTTATATTGAATCTTTTCACTCTCTAGAAAGGGACACTGATATGGACACTTAACGCTCATGTTGGAAGTTATTAATCATTACGATGCACAATAACGGACAGATTAATCCTATCCATGACTTTTCTGATGGAACACAGTGATAGACTGATTGGCGAGACCGTTCTATCATTATATATAATAAATAAGCTTCCAAGATCCATACGCAATAGTGATTTTCTCATTTATGACGACAGATATCTTATCGGAGGCTAAATGGAGGTCATTGGTTCTCTGGACTTTTCGGATTTTCTTATCACGTCTTCTATTTGACGTCATTACAAACCTCAACAATTTCCTGATCTAGAAACACACTAGACTACGAATTGTGGCCTTATCGATATGTCTCCGGCTAGTCTAATGATGATAAAGCGTTATCTTAAGAAAGATGGACATTAATGCTCTGTATCAAACCATGATCTGTTGGGGTTTTTTTGTCAAGGTTTATTATAATTGCGCAATATGAAGACAAACTCAGGAAGATAAATTAATTTCTCTTCACATAACAATATCGTCTGAATATTTCAACTAAAAACGATTTTTAATTGCTGACAAAGGAAGACTTACCTTGATACATATTGTGCAGGAAACAATTAAAATAAAATTTGTCTGCGGTGTAAAAATTCATCATTGTTCCGAAGAATGATAAATGACATGAAATGGGGGGTTAACGTCCTACTGTTCTGCTCTGACTGGTCTAATGAAGACGGCCATACAGTGTACTATGAGGGAGTTTAGCCCGGGTAGCGGCACTATGGCCTACTCTTATATCGAATTCCAACTGCCAGAGGATCTTTGACGTACACGCCCATCTATACACGAGGCTTCGCTGAAGATAAATAGTCAGTCCAATTTTACATTTGGTATAAAACCACTGGACGGGATTGTGTCAGTCAAATATTGTAAAAGACAAAAGTCTTATTACGAATTTTAATTGTACATATGATGTAACCCGTTTCCGTTCATTTTAAATATTTCTTATACAGAATGTATTGTAATTATTGTATCTAATTGTATTTACTACATGTGGTATTCGTGAAACTATTAGGTTTGTCTCGTTGCGACCACCAATGTGTAGCCCGGGTGAAGCTAAATTACTTTTTCTAAAAATGTTTCTTTTTGGCATTATCATTTACTGAAAGTACATGTAGGGGAGAACGTGGCTTCTTAAAAGCTGTTGTCACCAAAATATTTTATTTTGTGAAGACAGTTCAAAGCGGCATCAAAGGAGAATTCTGTCTGTCTTCTTACGAATTTCGAACAAAAATTTGAAAGATGTCCAATGAGAAATTCAGTGTATGTCACTACAAAGTACATGTTTGAAAGATCACATTTCTTTGAACCTTCTAGCAAATTTTTAAAATATATATTAAAAGGGATTCCCATGTGTATCTGAATGAATATCATACTGCAATTCCGGTTCTTTCATCTTCAGTTATGTAACCCATTATTTAATCAGGAGATATTCAAAGATTTCCATCATTCACATAATAATACTTCCGATTTTCTTGTCATTCGCAACGGTATTCTAATTAAGAGGCCTTCTTGGGGATGGATAATATAACGTCTAGTCTATGAAAATGTGCATACAGTGACGGCAAGTTATAATATGAGATAATAATAGTTGAAATGCCGCCATTGGATGCACTGGGTAAAAATAACTTGCTTTGAACTGATACAAACGCGTTCACGACCAATCAAATAAATTCCTCTGAAATGCCCAACCCACGTTATGAGCTTCACCTGGTAGCATTATCGCGTTAAAATATTTGTAACAATGGGGTATAGAAGATAAACGTATCATTTTATACCTGTAGTGACGTTCGTGCAGACACCCATCGTCCTTGTGCAGATTGACACAACACATAGATATTAGATTTGCAGGACAAATTGTAGGCGATGGGAAGGCACAATATGTCAGTTTTAAGTAGTAAAGTCTCAAACTCAATATCATCCAAAGTCTTCGACATTGAAAACACGAATAATTTGTCAATTTAAAACAACATGTTGATATCTTATCGGGAAAAGATGAACTTCTGATACCGCTGGTACTGCACGAAACGTATACATTTATGCGTTTCAGCGCCATTTGTAACAAGCGACTCGAACAACGATACTTAACATAATCGACGGGTCATGTACAACGCATACTCCACGCAGTGTTTCGTTTAATTAGACCTAATCCCACTACTCACTTATGTAACGAGAGAAAATTCTTGTTCTAACTTATGATTGGTCAATAGTCCGATAAACAACCAATCGCTAACTGCGTTACAAAAGCATTACCCTTAAAGCAGAACGTCAAATTGGACAAAATATATTTCAAAATGTTACGTAATGGCTTACGATTCCATCATGCCCAATTAACCAGTGCATAGCAAAATATTGTAGTAAAACTAATTGCCTGACAAACGATGTTATCAAATCGAAGAAAATGTAAACAATACTGTTTGGAAACGAACATACTTTCACCGTTTTTAATACCTTAAATCACTGTCCACTGTTTTAGGGAAGACCCCGATTAAACATAGAACTGTCATGGTGCTGTACCCAAGTGATAGATGTGATTGAACGGGAAGAATAGACCCCCCCCCCCTCAAAAGTTCAAGTATCAGAAGCCAATCCAGCAATTTCCAGAGAGGGATTTCTCGGGCCATTGCTTCAGGAAAAAGTTTACATCGGTGAAGTCGTATTCTTATCTGGAGAGCATGTATGTAAATAAATACTGGCAGTGTAGACTGGGATAACCAGAGGCTAGAGATTGTCATTCGATTGAAACGTCTGGCGCATTTTGCCGAACATAAATTATTATAAATTCCCGTAAAAACAGAATCTAAATCAGTTTATATACATCGATATTACATTATTATAATTGTGCGTTGCGATCCATTTGTGTCAATTTCTAGGTCGAAAATATTGGAGATTTCGCTCATGTAACACTATTTTAGTGTAAACAGATCAGTTTAGTAAATGTAAGATTTATTTACATCGGAACAGAATATCAAACAGATACAAAAATACATTAACAGGAACTAAACAGCATCGGGAACTACAGTACGACGGGAACACATCAACAATGTTAAATCTACCATTCCGCCCCTCTGCCAATGCAGCGGCTGAAATCAGGCCAGTCCACCGCCACCCCCCCCCCACCTCGTCTCTGCTTTTTGTAGGCGTCAGCAAACTCCTGATTATATACCCCCCGAAATAAATAAGGGTCATGGTCATATATGCAATTGTTTTTTTTATCACGTCATGGTATACATACTGACCAGTATGCATTCCTTTGAAGTCATGTGCAGTAAGTAAATAACCAGAGCCTTATATACAGTCTTTCCAACTGACGTCACTGACGCTATTTTGTTACCAATTCTTACGATGCAGATAGAGCCACAGTACAGTGTGTGGCCGTTTTATATCTGGACAAATGTATGTTTATGTTCGCTCAAGTGCAGGGGTAGACAATAGTTTCAATAAATCAATTAATCACAATATGTAAATTTTATTGACAATATTTATTTTATTAACATTAAAAATACCGCAATAATCTAATATATCGTTTGACTACACAGGCTAAATCAGAAGTATCAAATACTGATTACCCATGAAATTCCAACTATTTTTTTATTTAATTTGTATCGTATGTTAAAGTTATTATCCCGCAATGAAAGATATTGAAACGGGGTCTAGCCATCCTAATTTTGTCTCCGATTTTTTTTATTTTTTAAAAATGACATTTATAAGCTTACTGCAATGTTCCAATATATCGTTTGACTACAGATTAAATCGACAATATCCAATTTTTAATGATTATCTCTGGAGTTAGAAATTAGTTTTTGTATTTAATTTTTATGTCATGTTGATTATAATGCGCCGAAGGTAGTAAAAAAAACCAGATATTAAAACGGGCTATATCCATCCCAATTTGGTTTCCGGAGAATATCATAAGTTATCTTTATAAAAGTTAGTTATTCGTAAACAGAACAAGACGATTATAATAAATAGATAATTAGCTGCTACAGTATTGTAACTCTATATTGATCTCAAGACTAAATATTTTCCAGCAACATGTGATGATACTATTATGTACATGTAGTCCGGAAGTAACTACGACAGAACCCTAGCATTGTCGGAGCTCAACAAAATGTAGGCAACAACTTCAGATGTAATTGCTTAGCGTGCGTTAGAATATAGGAGTTATTACTGATAATATGGGAACGCGTGGCTTGGCAAATATACTCTTAAAAACAATTTAGCAGTCAATTATAAAGTGATATTCGTCGCCCTTTACGCTGTTCGTTTTACCATTCCGGTATACTATTTCCTGGAAATTTAGTACAATTTCTAAAAATAAACATAATTTGTTAGCTATCAAATGGCAAAGAAATGTGGTGTCATGTGTTAAATGGACATTTTAAAACAGATACATCAGTTTATAGGACGTCTGGGATGGCTTCTACGGAAAAGATAAAATTATGCAAAATCAATATAATTCCATGTGAACCTAGATGGCTGTATATGAGGTATACTGTACGTTCTAACAAGTCAATCTAAATAATTTATGTACTAAAATATGTATTGATTTGAAACAAATAGCTTCTGACGTTTCCGCTTTTATTATCAGTAGATTAATTGATTGGAGCAGCTTTACGATTTTCAGTAGTGCTCTCAATGTCCCTGTATTATGAAATCCCAATTTATATTTTCAGTAGTAGTAAGAAATCAGTAAACATGTTTTACTAAAAAAAAATCTTTTGCAAGAAACACGCCTTTATTTTAGTACAAGTGACAAAGTCGTAATTCTATAAGTAGATATAACTGATTTGTCGTACAAACATAATTACATAATGCCGATTCAACCCAATCTCAGTTGTCAGTGATTTTTTGAGATATGCGAAGATTGCCGCTGTGGTACTTGCAAATAAATTTTTGCAGAATGTAAGAAATCTACTTTATTATGTAGTTTATCATCGTATGACAACTGGTATCAGATTTTAATTAAGACAAGAGTTATTTCTGGCCGGACGTCTGAACGACCAGTGTATCCTTTGGGAAGAGAATCTCGATTACTGCCATTTCGCTTCGTGGCAGAAAACTCCTTCGTCAAACTTGAGAAAAAAATCAGAGAAGTGTTCATTTAGAATATGGTAAACGCTGTGTTTCTACGCTCGTCAGTGCAAAAGGCTTCGTGTCAGTTCACTACGGAGCTAATTGTAGGTATACAGCATAACTTCCCTATGACAACTGGCGTTCACGGATGAAGAAACATTAAATTGCGGTGTTCCGGTCGATTTGGTTATGAGATTGGTGGATGATTCTGGTATATCCTCCCAATATCGATTTCGATTAACACAGCATTAAAGCAAGATACTAGCTCCAATGTGTTTCAGTCTCTCTTTCGAAAGTTGATGTCTAAATATAGTAATTCTGCTCCAATTTAAACAGATGGTTCGAAAATGGTGATATGGTCTCTTTGGCTACCTTGACACATTTGATTCGAAAATGGTGATAGGGTGTCTTTGGCTACCTTGACACATTTCGTGTTCAAGTTCCACACGCAGTTTCTATTATTTTTTTTACAGTTGCACACTACTCTATTCGTTGGGTCTCGCAGTTCTGTCTCTCCAAACAATACATAATAGTCATTAGTAGCAGATATTTATTGCCCGACACTATCATGCGAGTGGAACAGCAAGGAATTTTGCACGAGCGTCCGAGGTCTGATTAATTACCATTTTGAACGCTTGAAACTATTTTTATTTTAACTTTGTAATGATCCTTAAAACGATAGGTTTGCAGTTTTGTCTGAAATTGTGCATACATTGTAATTGAATAAACCGGTGCATTTTAGTTGTAACATTGAAAATAATTTATGGGTTCTCTATTAACTTTTGTCATATCCATATTCCCTGTCTTGAGGGAAGATCTATAGGAACAGGATAGGGAATGAATAGCTTTCACAGTCTCTAGTTCGGTCAAAAATATACGCTGAGAGATGACGATTAAAATCAAGTTGGTAGGAAATGCTGTTAATATCTAATACTCAATAAATCTCATATCTAAATCTTACTCCAATATCAGAGTTACTGAATCTTATTTCTTGTATTTATGGACCATTCTCTCATCATTTATAGCTAAATGGGGCGATAGTTAGGACGGTCAATTCAGAAATCGAAGCTACTGGTTGGACTATGACCTCGATGAAATAGCTTGTAGCCATTAAAGCACGATTTTGCATTAATTTAACTTTTTTCAAAATTAAATTGATTTTGGTTTGTTTACTTTTTCGCCACATGTTTATGTCGTATGTAATCGTTCCTCTTGTCCATTGATATCTCCGGCTCCTTGTAAGCACTCGTACAATGATAGTGTTTGATCCTTGTTATTGGATAGGGATTTTCATGATATTTCTTTTAAAGAAGCTGATGTTGGAATACCGAAAGCTTGTAATCACGCTATAAGATTTATTTGTATGGTTTGATTAGTTATTGCCCATGTCATCAACACCTAATAATCTCAGTCAAGTGCCTGTGTTTTCAAATTCGCAAAGATAATGGATGATTTGGTTTCAAAATTGCGAGAACCTTTATGAAGGTGGTGATAAATCTGCTGGTGATTCAAGCACAAATGCGGAGTGGTTAGTCAGTAATTTCGACGGTAAACTAAAACCTTTCTCTGTGTTAAAATACGCTATGTAATCAGTCGGAATAAGTTGACTCGTAGATTACAGGCTATTCGCATAATATCTTGTAAGACACTGTCACATTTCGCAAGTCACTTCCAAATGTAGCTTACAGATTTATCTCCTTTAAGAATGTAGACCAGATGAGTAGTACCAAGCTATTTATAATCTGAATGAGAAATTTTCATGGAAATATATGTAAGAGGTGATGTCTCATCTGTCAAATAACGCGGTAACTAGGTTTAAACCGCCAGGATTTGGCAGTACAAATAAGGTGAAGATTGAAGGGGGTCAATAGGCCAAATTCACTAATGACTGAAGTGGACTTAATCTACACTGGGGAAACCCATCTCATAATTAAACCATAATATAGCAATAGAGGTGATGGGGCAGGGTTATCAGACTAGCGAAGGAAGCTTGCATAACAGATTGCATAATGCCAAAGGTTTCGAAAGTGGTTTTCATGATTTTAGCACCACACATATATTCTTAATATAGTTCAGTTCATCGACTACGTTTAGAATTTTGGGTTATGTATGAATAATTAAAAAAGTCCCCTTTTTACCTTCTGGATTATTTTGTCTTATGTGTTATGTTGGTGTAGATTTGCCTTGTTTGTTTTGAAGTTATTTTCATTACGAATGCAATTCTGGTCGTCTTAATTAGAACATAAGTCCAATAACTTCGACTCTCCTCACCCCAAGATATACAGAAACATGTAAACTGTAAGGTAAAGTATAATTAAATGCTTACAAAACTAATATGTAGCATGCATAATTTATATACGTCTGAAAATGTAATTTACACAAGATTGATATATCCGGTCTAGCTACAGTTAATTATTCCTAAAATCATGTATATCTTCGTCGGATCAATACGCCTTAACCAGAGACATGTACCCGAATCTATAATATCTCTATTTGTACTCATAAATTAGCAATTTAGAGTGTTTTTTATATTTTATAATTATCTTTTAAGTTGGGCCTGTTTTCTATAATGAAGTACCAGAAACAAAATTAACGACTTAATATGCCAGAACAAACTTAGATATAGAGTACATAAAGTTACATAATTTGGGGTGATTTGAAATGGATTTTACGAATTGTTAAAACAAATTTTGATATTAAAGGAGCTAAATCGCTAACTATTGGGACCTAGAAATTGACACAAATGGCTCGCAACGCATATAATACTGTAATATGAATGTATATAAAGTGATTTACATTCAATGGTTTTCGTTTTTACTCTAATTTCAAATCAGTTATGTTCGGCGTCATAATTTCAAATCAGTTATGTTCGGCGTCATTAGCCATAAGTCTCAATCGAATGCAAATTTCTAGCGTCTAGTTCTTCCCTTCTACATACGCCGTTTGAGTTGGTGCAATGCGTCTAGCCTCGTTCTTCGAGTCTCTTGCTAGAACTGGGGCTGAAACGCATTTGTGTACCAATTGTAAATGTTTATTTGGTCTTAAATATTGGATATCAGAAGCCCATCTTTTCCCGGTAAGATCACGGCATCAATGTCGATTTAAATTAACAAATAATTCGTGTTTTCAATGTTGAAGATTTTTGATGATATTGAGTAAGAGACTTAACTACTTTAAATGAACGTGGAAGATATTAGTGCTAGCTAGATACACAAGATGAAATGATACCCGGGTTACTGCGTAAGATGGCACCGCGAATTGATTATGATCTTTTGATGTTAATAAATGTCTAATTAATAGTGTATATAACATTTGGGGCCTACAGAAAGACCGCAGATTTTGCTCTTGTGCAATGTATGTTTAATTATAGGGAAAATCACATAATCATGTTCAGTGAATTCATATTTCAGATCCTATATATATATATATGGGAGGCACTAACTATATTCAGTAATATTCCAGGTAAATGAATTAATATATGAACACATATAATAAGCTATTTGTGTTAATTGGATGCTGTCTGCTACTACTGAAGTGTGATTACATGGTTTGGGTTGGTATTGACCAAATCTTGCATCTATTGGTTCCTTCTATCCCCTATGCTAACGATGTTGGTTCCTGAGAAGGTTACCTGGCTACCAGCTTGTTGCAGCATCATTCCTATTTGGTATTGGTTGTTTATCTTGTACTTTATATTCGATACTAATTTAGGTTGATAATTATTGCCGGTGGTAAAAACTTCTCTGAGGTGGGTCATCTCTTCATCTAGTTTCTAAGGCGTTGGAATTCTTTTTGTTCGCTTCACTGCGGATGATAAAGTTGCTGTTTTTGATACTAAAGTGGGCCATTTCTTATTTTAGCTTCTCAAATGTTGAAATTCTCTTTGTTCGTTTCACTGCGGATGATAAAGTTGCTATTTTGATACTGGGGCGGGTCATCTCTTCATCTAGTTACTCAGGTGTTCAAATTCTCTTTGTTAGGTTCGCTAAGGATGATAGAAATTGTATTTTGATACTGAGGTGGGTCATCTCTCGATGTTGTTGAAATTGTCTTTGCTCGTTACACTAAGGATGATAAAGTTGCTATTCTGATACTGATTGGTGTTTTAGATTTGAAGTGTACATATTTGTCTCCCATGGGTGTGTTGGTTTTCTGTATACACTGCTTTTCCCTCTTTACTATCACATCCAGGAATGGGAAGGTGTTATTAATTTCTGTTTCTGATGTAAGCTTGACACGACCATTCAATATTTCAAATGGATTCCTTATTGATCAATATTTTTTGCACATAAACCGTCCGTATATTACATTCATCATTTACTTGAAAACGTCGAGAAAACCCCCCAACATAGCGTCGCTTTAATAAATCGTGTTCGATATTATGATTTTGTGTTTAAATCATATTGATTTCACACGTCATTTGTATCTCTCTTAGACACATATAAAGTAATAACAAGCCAAAAGTGACGCTGATGTCCCCGCCGAAATCCCGAATTAAATAGATGAAACATATAAATTAATTGCACGGTTATCTTTTTCAAAAGTATCGAGGAATCAAAGTGATTATCAACTATACACTAAGTTTCATCACTCTCTATCAGAATGTCATGATCAACTTTAAACATTCTACCTCAATTAGATGACACATATTAATTAATTGCACGTTTATCATTTTCAAAAGTATCTAGGAATCAAACTGATTATCAATTATCAAGTTTCATCGTTCTCTATCACGATCAACTTTAAACATTCTACCTCAATTAAAAGCAAAGTTGTTATGTTCCAAAGTCGTGACCAATCAAGTTGTTTATGACTCTGCTTACCCTCTGGCGCTAACGTTAATTATCGAACTTAGTCAAGGTATTGATGTGATGAAACTATACACCAAGTTGCATCTTTCTCACTAAATTAGAACTGAAGTTATCGTGTCCCAAAGAATCAACCAAATTCCTTATCACTGCTTACCCGAAGCAGAAAATGCCCATCTTTGAACTCCATCAAGGCATAAACCTAATAAACACTTTGGCCAAGTTAGAAAAATTTTAGCTCAATCAGAAGGAGATTTATTGTGTCCCAAAGTCTCGACCAATGAAATTGCTTATCGCTCTGCTCACCCTGAGCAGAAAATGTTCATTATCTAACTTAGTCAAGGTATTGATGTCGATAAACTATACACCAAGTTTGATCACTCCCACTCAATTAGAACTGAAGTTATGTCCCAAAGCATCAACCAATCTAATTGCTTATCTCTCCTTACCCTAAGCAGAAAATAACCATCTACACCACGTTTGAACATTCTAGCTCATATAGGAGAAGTATTGTGTCCCAAAGAGGGTGGCAGACATATGGGCCGACAGTCAAACCTGTTTTAATAGTCCCCCACTTTCTTCACAAGGCGTGTGACAATAATTGTGTTCTAATTTGCTCATTCTTTATGGATGTCTTATTATACTCAGTTAACAACACTACACATAATATAGAAGATCTGGCTTACTGTCTGTAACAGCGACTAAAATCTGTCAAATTCGCTTCAATCCAGTTAGTTTAATGTAGTGTTAAATTCAGTATATGTTTTGCGTCCTGGCAGTCTGTTAAGATTTGTGTCCGTGGAATGATTGTTTGGTGCCTTTGAGTGACAATAACCCTGTGAATTAAAATTCAATTTATTTGTTTTTACATCAAACGATTCACATGTTTTTAGATCTCTAGCTGCTGTGGGTTGTTGACCATGTAATTCCATTTCGACTGATTTTTGCGTGAAATTATGGAAACTGGTGCCAAAATAAAAACCAGTATGGTTCATGATTTAAATATTTGTTATGTCTATGCTTCAGTGCTTATTTGATTTATTGCTACCTCTTTAAGATGACAGGATAGAATATGTGATTATTACCACGTGTCTAGCATCATATTTAATGGTGTCTGAATTGATAATGACAATAAAGATATATATCTTAGGCGAATGCGTCCCACGACCAATGTTTGAATTATGCATCATGAGATTAATCTAATTTGACTGAAGTCTTGATGTATCTGTATATATACATGTATTTACACAGTAAGCCCATCAATAATATCTTCAAGTTCATTGAATAAATCTAAAGAGATTTGACAGATAATTCAATTTATCGAATTTGCCACACAGTTGATACAATTTGTGTATATTTTCACAACTTTATTGGGTGGAGGGAAACGATGAACTCTGTATTTAGCTTCAAAAATAAAGATGTCAAAGACTGTGGGCGTTTGTGCAAAGGAAGTATTTTGTATAACACGTGATCACTTTTTGTCTGCAGTAAACAATTTAATATAGCCTTATTTTTTTTCAAAAATAATGATGAACCATATGGCTTTGTTTACGATGCCAGCGAGATTGTACAAGAAGGTCGCTCTGTCTGAAAAGTCACACGCAGCAACAACTTTTCTATGAACTACTTGGTCAACTCACACGTTTCTGCGAGTAGAACCAAGGGAGAGACACGCATCAAATCCCTTTATGGCCTACTTGATCAACTCACATGTTACTGTGTACCAAAGGAGATACAGGAAGCAAAAAAAACTAAGACGTACTTGACCAACTCGCGTGTTCCTGAGAGACACACAGCAAAACCCTTTCTACCCCACCTACTTGATAAAGTCACATGTTGATTAGCAGAACCACAGCAGAGACGTCAAAGGGATAAGAAACTAACTCTCAAAGGTTTCCCTGGGTTGGATGGCCGAATGGTTAGCACGTGCGCGCTGTATCATAACTTCCGTCATTGAGTCAACTGGTGTGTTTCAGAATCCCCGGTTGTTCGTGACAAAGAGTAGGGTCGAATGTCTAACCTCGTGGGTTTTCACCGAGTCTTCAGGTTTCCTCGTACTGCAAAAGACCCCTACGCGAATTATTGAAATAAAATTAAACCATATGTTGGTCCCGAAATGACATGGAGTGTGTCGAGTGGACGTTAAACCCCATTTCTCTCTCTCCCCGTAATCGATAGAGAGTTCATTATATGTGCACTAACTATTAGAAATGTCGCTACATGCCACTTAATTTGAATATAATTCCTTAGATGTATTAGGTAAGATTAGATAAAGAAATGACAGTTCTCGCTATAGTAGTTAAAAATTAGATAATTAAATCAGAATATGCTGAAAATTTCATTCAAATATTGCTCCACTCTGATGCGAGATATTAGCGATAGTTAACCTCGATCGTCATTACTATTGTTGGTACGGTGATGAGTAAAATCCTAATTGATAATTCAATTTTTACGTTAAAACGTCCGTCATAAAAAGTATTCAAATAAATGAAATATCGCAGGAATATCACTGAGAGTTGATTATGGTCTTGATAATATAATTAATAATTTAGGCATCATTTCAAGCGTAAAGAAAGACGTGCATGTTTAACGGTAGGACGTTTAAACTATTTCATTGAAAGGGAAGAATCATAGCATTTTTATACGCCCACATTTTCATGTGGACGTATATTGTCGTCGCCCCTGTCCGTCAGTCCGTCCGTCCGTCCACAATTTGTTTGTGAACAGTCTACAGGTCACAATTGTTATCCGATTTCAATGAAACTTAAAATATAGATTTATCACCCTAAGATCTCGGTTCCTTTCGATATTGGCATGTATCGGACTGTAACTTCATGGGTTATGGCCCCTGATTGTACGAAAAATCACGTTTTTATACGCCCACATTTTCATGTGGACGTATTATGTCGTCGCCCCTGTCCGTCCGTCCACAATTTGTTTGTGGACTCTCTACAGGTCACAATTCTTATCTGATTTTAACGAAACTTGAAATATAGGTTTATCCCCATAAGATCTCGGTTCCTTTCGATATTGGCATGTATCGGATCGGAACTTCATGGATTATGGCCCCTGATTGTACGAAATATCATGTTTTTAGCTTGTGGACCCTATAGAGGTCACAATTTTGAACGTATATTGTCGTCGCCCCTGTCCGTCAGTCCGTCCGTCCGTCCACAATTTGTTTGTGAACAGTCTACAGGTCACAATTGTTATCCGATTTTAACGAAACTTGAAATATAGGTTTATCCCCATAAGATCTCGGTTCCTTTCGATATTGGCATGTATCGGATCGGAACTTCTTGGATTATGGCCCCTGATTGTACGAAATATCATGTTTTTAGCTTGTGGACCCTATAGAGGTCACAATTTTGAACCGATTGTGATGAAACTTGACATGCATGTTTATAACCCCAAAATCTTGGCTCCTTTCGATATTTGCGGCCATCGGATCGTAACTTCCTGAATTATGGCCCCTGGTTGTCCGAAAAATCGCCCTTTTTAGCTTGTGGTCCCTCTGGAGGTCAAAATTATTATCCGATTTAAAAAAACCGTTCGATTATATCACCGTTACATGGTAATGAAGGTTGAGTTCAAATTTCGTGAAAATCGGACCAAAATTGACAAACAAAATGGCCGCCGTTTGTACGCGAATAGTGTGAAAATATGTTATATCAAGGTTGTCACAATTTTGAACCGATTTTGATGAAACTTGACATGTATGTTTATAACCCAAAGATCTTGGTTCCTTATGATATTTGCACCCATCGGATCGTAACTTCCTGAATTATGGCCCCTGATTGTCAGAAAAATTGCCCTTTTTAGCTTGTGGTCCCTCTGGAGGTCAAAATTATTATCCGATTTAAAAAACCGTTTGATTATATCACCGTTACATGGTAATGAAGGCTCTGTTCGAATTTCATGAAAATCAAACCAAAATTGACGGACAAAATGGCCACCGTTTGTACGCGAATAGTGTGAAAACATGTTATATCAAGGTTGTGGACCCTATAGAGGTCACAATTTTGAACCGATTTTGATGAAACTTGACATGCATGTTTATAACCCAAAGATCTTGATTCCTTTCGATATTTGCGGCTATCGGATCGTAACTTCCTGAATTATGGCCCCTGATTGTCCGAAAAATCGCCCTTTTTAGCTTGTGGTCCCTCTGGAGGTCAAAATTGTTATCCGATTTAAAAAACCGTTTGATTATATCACCGTTACATGGTTATGGAGGTTGAGTTCAAATTTCGTGAAAATCGGACCAAAATTGACAGACAAAATGGCCGCCATTTGTACGCAAATAGTGTGAAAATATGTTATATCAAAGTTGTGGACCCTATAGAGGTCAGAATTTTGAACCGATTTGGATAAAACTTGAAATGCATGTTTATAACCCAAAGATCTTGATTCCTTTCGATATTTGCGGCTATTGGATCGTAACTTCCTGAATTATGGCCCCTGATTGTCCGAAAAATCGCCCTTTTTAGCTTGTGGTCCCTCTGGAGGTCAAAATTGTTATCCGATTTAAAAAAAAACGTTTGATTATATCACCGTTACATGGTTATGGAGGTTGAGTTCAAATTTCGTGAAAATCGAACCAAAATTGACGGACAAAATGGCCGTCGTTTGTACGCGAATAGTGTGAAAATATGTTATATCAAAGTTGTGGACCCTATAGAGGTCAGAATTTTGAACCGATTTGGATAAAACTTGAAATGCATGTTTATAACCCAAAGATCTTGGTTCCTTTCAATATTTGCGCCTATCGGATCGTAACTTCCTGAATTATGGCCCCTGATTGTCCAAAAAATCACCCTTTTTAGCTTGTGGTCCCTCTGGAGGTCAAAATTGTTATCCGATTTAAAAAAAAACGTTTGATTATATCATCGCTACATGGTTATGGAGGTTGAGTTCAAATTTCGTGAAAATCGGACCAAAATTGACGGACAAAATGGCCGCCGTTTGTACGCGAATAGTGTGAAAATATGTTATATTGGACCCTATAGAGGTCACAATTTTGAACCGATTTGGATAAAACTTGAAATGCATGTTTATAACCCACAGATCTTGGTTCCTTTCAATATTTGTGCCTATCGGATTGTAACTTCCTAAATTATGGCCCCTGATTGTCCGAAAAATCGCCTTTTTTAGCTTGTGGTCCCTCTGGAGGTCAAAATTGCTATCCGATTTAAAAAAACGTTTGATTATATCACCGTTACATGGTTATGAAGGGAGAAGTTGAATTTCGTGAAAATCGGACCATAATTGACGGATAAAATGGCTGCCGTGTGTACGCGAATAGTGTGAAAATATGTTATATCAGGGTTGTGGACCCTATAGACGTCACAATTTTGAACTGATTTTTATGAAACTTGAAATACATGTTTATAACTTAAAGATCTTCGTTCCATTGCATATTTGCAAATATCGTAACTTCCTTAATTATGGCCCCTGATTGTACAAAAAATCACCCTTTTTAGCTTGTGGTCCCTCTGGAGGTCACAATTTTTATCTGATTTACAAAAACGTTTGATTATATCAGTCACACCGTAGTTATGGGTGAGTTTGAATTATGTTTTTCTGGTGATTACTCTTGTTGACTGCCCGGACGATTTAGCTGCTGTGTGGGCGTATGTTTTGGTTGCCTGGCAACCTATTTTTGTTTTTTGAAAAAGGTAGGTCATCTTTATGTAATCCCAGCAAGCTTCGCATAGTATTGTGGTAGACAGACATGCTATGGGTCAATACAAAACCTTCCCACTCCCCCTACAGCATTTACATTTTATATTTGAAATATACGTTCTTACGTCATCTATTCATTTGTGTATTTCTTAACAGTACATGTTGCATTAGAAATGCTCTCAGCTGTCTTATTTTTTTGAGAAATATACAAAGACTTGGACGATTTTAAAACGTGTTCAACGTTCGATTTTAATGATTAGGGATTGGACAGTTTAAAAACATATTTTGAACAACTTGACATTTTGAGTAACAATTACACACGCAAGCGAGTACAAAAAAAACATACCGTGGTGTGTAAAATTTCTAACAATCAACAGCTTCTTAGGATACCACACATGGCTTATTCGCACTTCACTTTAAAGATACTATTAAATTTGTTCTTTCATATTTGTACCTTTTTGTACAGTTAACTCTTCAGGGTGAAGTCTCTGTGGATGGTCGCGATCCTAAATACAAAACCATCGATTGGAACACGCATCCAAATATATTTGTTATTTAATCATACTCAAGTGAATATGTCATCAAAGAAACAATAAACCTAATGACTTCTAAAATTATGTTCTAATATGAAAAGAATTTGAATAAAAATATTTTATTTTCACCAACACAAGCCGTAAGCTATAAAAGTGCTAATATCACTGGGCATGCTTTTGACATAAAGAACTTAATAGTGGACATGAATACTCCCTAATTTTAGCTCGGAGCTAGACTCTGACGTATGGGAGGAGGTCCATGTCAATAACAGGCCACTTATTTGGACAGTTGGGTCGATCTCTGACTCAAAGTAGGTTGTAAATACGTTAACGCAAAGTCTGACTAGATGTTCAACGTTTCTAATTTTAGCCTTATCTTGTTATTTTGAACTATTATATAGTTGGTAATAGTCACGAATGTCGTTGCTTGTAATGCCTGACGTTGTTCGTAATCCAGGGTATTACTTACTGTCATCTATCATTGAAATGCTACCCAATTAATGCTTCAGTTCGTTGGTCATTTGATTGAAAAGAACCAAATTATTCTAGTGAAATTAAAGCATGGGATTCGTTTTACAAAACAATACATTGTATAGGTGATCTATATTTGCCCTCCAGATAAGATTATACGAGAGACTTAGACCACGGACGTGACATATATTCGACATGGCAATTGCCCTTAACTTCATATGATTATAAGTTCATAGCTATATGATCAACGTTAAGCTGGTCTAATAGGCTATTTATCCGGGATGAGGTAAAGGCCACTAGCCACTAATTTATATTACGACTAAATTGTCAAGAGAAATTAACAATCTGAAATGGCGGAGTTGACACAGACAAAACAACGATCGAATGTTTTGCGTAGGGAGGCGCATGGTAACTAACAAGTTTTGTGTCTATTTATGCACCATATATGCACAAGAAATGTGCCTAAGAGGTGATTTCCGTAGAGATTTTGTTTTCTAAACAAAGATGTACCAATCTCCGTTAGAGGTAACTGTGTTATTTGCATTTTTCGGAAAACTTGATTCCTCACGAATTTATCCTGGCTAATATGAACTTCAATCGATTATTTAACATTTAATTAAGAAAATATAATCAAACTACATGTATCAACGCTAGATAACCTCCCACTATGACTTCAATCGGGTTAAAACAGGTCCATCAGGTAGATTTCGCGAAAGTCGGGGGCCTTGTTTACATTGGACGCAGCACAGATCGATGAAATTTCTTTTAACATGTCTTTATACACACTGGGCGAAATAAAACATTTTTGAACTGGTATTCATATAAGGCGCCCGCCCATACCTGTAGTTTAAGTCTGTTAACGTCCACAGATACCAACGCGGGGCATATCATTGACATATCTGCACGTGTGATCAATATTTCTGAGTTTCCGTATCGTATATTATACCCGTGATTATTAAACTCGATTTTATTTTATTTACTTAGATTTAGTATTAAGTCAGGATGTGTTAAACCCTACTGTTGTTGTGAACACATTAATTGCCCATTTCTTAAAACGCCATAGTTTGCTCGTTCCAATAGCTATAATATATTAGGCACCTCGTCGATCTTCATTACCAACTCAACAATTCCGGTCCATATTAACCGACAGGGTTTGGCTGTCAGTAACCTATCAGTAACAAAATCACTTGTCAACTGTTTCGGTTGTTAGAAACATTATTTATAAATACATTACGTGATGCATTGCGTCTGAAGGGACGTTGTTATAGCCACGCCTTTTAATTGTTATCGGTTAGGATAATGTCATATGAGAAGGGCTAATATCATATTAAGCCATCACAAACCAATATCTTAAGGTGCTTAGAAGTCAACCTAGACATATTATTGTGGTTAATTGGAGCTTCTGTATAATTAACGTCTTAAGCTTGAAACTACTTAGTTGTCTGCCCTGTTATGAGAAATTGAATAGGGGCTAACGCAAGCCGTTAAAAATAATTGTAGGATTACACGTTTATATGAATTTCGCTCTGGCTTGTAATACATTTAATTTGACGATTTGGTCTGCGATTCCATCATATCCATGCACATTAAATTATGTCTTGGGAATGCCTCATATATGTTACTACATATGGGGGTAATTAATATCAAGTGACATTCGTCAGCGATTAATAACCAAAACTGTTATACAACAGACATGGCAATGTGTGAAATCATTCCCAACAGATACGCAAATATGGTTGTCCAAATCGCCAAAACTGAAGAGCTTTCGGGTAACTATCATTTAAATTGGGCATAACAGACACCGTAAAAACTTGTATTGCTCAATTGGGAATGTCTGAATTTCTAATCATTTTCGAAGAGATACTTTAGCAAGATTTAAGAGTGAATTTAGGGTCAAAATGGTGCATAAGAGGAATACTGATATCAGCATGTTATTTCTCAATGGTAATATAGCTTACACAATAGTTAAGACAACTCGTAAATTCAGAAAAACAGATTCCTGAATAATTAGCGGTAATATCTTTCCTTGAACTTTTGTTACGAAATGTATCGATTTTGGATTTTTAGAGAATACGGCAAATTTCTGGTTTGGTTGAAGATTATTAATTTTAAAATTTACGGCTCACAACCCTTAACTCTTTATTTAAATTTAATTGTATTTTCTCTGACAAATAAATTGTATATTGGAAAACAGACTGGACAAAAGCACCATCTCTACCAATTTTACAATCCATCTACATCGATTTAATGATATAGATATCCGATGAAGCCGTATGAATATAGATTCGAAACAGTCTGTCATTGAATTTTTCTCTTGAAGGTTAACTTCTATTTTTGGCATTGTGTTCAAATGAGAACTTTCAGTGGGATGCATGATTCTATTGTGAAATTGGTAGAAAAAACTTGTCTTTTACCGAATATCCCTTGAGATATCTTCCTCGGTATCACGAAATATTGTAATTTGTGAACTTGAATTTAATTCTGTGAATCGTGTATCTATAACTAATCCATGTAAATGTAATTCACAATTCATAACTGTGTGTAAAAGGTTCACAAAAAAATAGACATATTCATATTTACCCCCTTAAAGAGATGCTACAAAGACCAAGCCAATAACGCAATAAACAGTTTTCATCATACCGTAATTTTTCAATATTTCTTAATAATCCATATTTTCCTTGGTGCTCAAAGCACAAACAGTATTCTAATTCAAGGTCCACTTGTTCAGTTTAAGATGAAAAACTGATTACCATAGGGACATGGGTCAATTGAAACGGTGATACATAGTTCAGTTTTTGGGATATACCTGTAGTTTAAAGTGATCATCTGTTGCATTCTATTTTAACTGTAAAGGGTGAAAGAGGAATGCACATTTCCTAAATACAGCATCATCGTTATTTGTTTATCCTTAGACACCCCCTCCCCCCAAAAAGGAACGAAAATAAGGACCAACCTCTCAATTCCCATTACGAAATATCAGCCATAACCCATACATCTTAATGGTTGCTTAAATAGATTTTTGGTGTAGGCAACTGTTTCCATATTCCTTGAAATACCAATACAGGCAGTTTAAATACATCCACGTACTGAAACAATTGGACCTTTAGACGCTCCCGTTACTTTCCATTATTAGTCTGTAATTTCATGCGCACTATATTGATCAAATGCTGGGGTACATGTATTTCAGTAAAATGTCACATTTGCTGAGTAAATAAAGTACATTAATGAGCTAGGCTACCGATTGTAAGCGGAAAAAACACGTATTTTGTAAGAATTCATTCTATTTCCATAGAGTATTCAATATAAGATACCAAAATAATAATAATACGTATTTTGAATTCCCAATAATACTACCGCCATGCATAATTACTTTCTGGTAAAAAAAATAAGGACCCTGGTTCGCAAACCAGCTGGTAAAAAAGAGCCCGGTCTTTCTACGTGGTGGACGTGAAGATTCGTTGTTAGAATTTTCTAAACCGGAAACTATTAAATTAATATTGACACACGTAGCGATTACATTTCCTTTTCCAGATACATCAATTTCTACTGATAGACTTGTAATATTTCACGATAATATAGATTACTATATTAAAGGGTAAATTCTAACCATTTCTTTAAATTACGGAAAATGTAAAATGTATATTTTTATAAAAGGTGCAAGCACAGGCACTTAAAGGGATTAAAATAAAACTTCTTACTACTGCTTGACTATATAGTATAGTATAATAAATGTAATTCAGACGCCATCTTTGTTATGAACTGGGTGATCAAGTCTCGCTCACGTGATAGAGCTTACGAAGCGAGGCCGCTGTTAAGTGAGACTTGATCACCCAGTTATGCTAAGCACATATCGAGTAATGATAGGTTTATAAAGGGACTGGGTGATACAGACTTGACCTTATTTCGGGCTACTTCCGGGCTGGCGAAGTTGGATCGTCGATAAGTGATAGCGCTTTAAGTTTGATTTGTTATTAATAACGCTGTAAAAGGACCAATTTAATTACATCGGAAGGTGAATAGTGATCAAATAAAGTCTCGTTGGCAATAAAAATGACATGAAGTGTTAGAACTAGTGAGTATTGTGAGATGACAGCAGACGATATATAATAAACAAGTCATAACAAAGATGGCGTCTGAATTACATTTATGATAGTATACCATATATAGTCAAGCAGTAGTAAGGAGTTTTATTTTAATCCCTTCAAGTGCCTGTGGGTGCAAGGTTAATTGAGGCTTATCCTTTATAGTAACCGTAACTGGTGATCAAAAATTAAATTTGAGAAATAGGACTTTATGTGGAAACAAACTTCGCAAAAAATATAAACCTTGTCTGAAGGATAATATAATCTAATTAAATCTGATGTATTTGTGATTCTTACTCGCTTCTTGATAAAATTCTAGGATGCAGAAATCCGAAATATAAAGGCAAACCATAATAGAAAATAGATCTAAGTTGAATTAGTATGGAGGCAATATTAACATTTTTTTACATTTGAAATTTGTCTATGTAATTACAAAAAACCCACAAGATTTTTATATCGGAAACGTTTGTAATCTAAACCATCCATATCCTTCCGTGCGCGCTTAAACCATTAGAAAAACGGGAACTTGTGAGCAGAATACGTTATCAATCAAGGCCGAAACAACTGATAGTTTGAAGATTTTCTTCAGGTGCAATTTAAGGAGATTGATTATTTGCCCGTTAAAAAGTATGTTGCTAGGAGGCTGAAAAAATCAACATAAAACGATAAATTCTAGTAAATTAGACATATTTGTTAATGTATTACAGTCTTTATGAGAAATCGAAGTATTTGTCAGTTTTCTTTGTATATTTGTGTAATAATATGTTTTATGGCTTACTAGTGGTTTTATCATGTAAACAGTTTTGCTACATTGCTCATGTAAATTGTATCCATTCCAAACGATTCCATATGTGTTTTTACTCTACCAGTGAATGATTGTTTGTGGTTCTATATCATGTAGAATAGGAGATGGGGGTTTAATGCGAGCAATTTAGTTTAGATCACATGGTCCATCACTGAGTCAAATGGCGTGGTATCGATTTCCCGCATATACTTAACAAGGAGTAGGGTCGCCTATCCACCCTCTTGGATTTTCTCGTGGTCCTCCATTTCCCGCCACTACCCAAACCGCTACGCGCAAGTGAATTATTGAAATAAAATTGAACAATGTTAGTCCCAAAATGGCCTAGTTTGTCTCGAGTGGGCACTAAACGACATCGCCCTCTCTTTATTTAGAACAATTACCCCCTACCCAAACATTTCCGTCTAAGAATACCATATAGCTGTGTTTTCTTGAATTAACCTTTATAGAAACCCCATTCTTCGGAATAAAGTAATGGGAATTCCCCGAAAATTTAATTGATACCCAAACAATCTAGTTTTTATATATCTGAATAAAGTGCACTTTCTATTGATTGGAAGAAATCGATGTTCACATTATAATATTACAATCTCATAAAACAATAACTCTCTCAAACTTCTGGTTGTCCATTACAAGAAAAATCTACAATAAGGAAAGTTACTGTTTTATCATTCAATTTTATAAGTCAGTGATTCACGATCTTCTTAAAATGTCTGCGTTTAGAATAAAGCCCCGCAGTACATTTAAATGCATATTTTCCTTGGTAACGATTATTTAATGCTCTCCGAACTTGATGTACTGGACTAAACCAAGTTACATTCTAAGTCGTTTTCGTTGGATCTGCACCATGGTACGTTAAATAATTCTCACATAAAATTACATTTTTATGGTATTTATTATCGCCTATCTCTATCCTAAAGATTGGAAAACGCTTTCAGCTATTCTAAATACATTAAGGAAACTATAAATCACTGAAAAACGTTTACTGGTCGACTGATCTTGAAGAAACATTTCAAGAAGTTGTGGATCTGTTGTAATTGGAAATCTTATACAGGCGATGTAGCTTCCGTGTGACTTAATTAAGAATCAAACAGACAACGATATTTACATGCACTTAACATTTGATAAAATTATCCGTTATTGTTTCGTAGCGGTGTCACGATGAACTGGACAGAATATAACTTCTGCCCCCCCCGCCCCTCCCAACACTCCTTTTGGGAATTCTACATATGTCCCATAATTTATGATCGTAAGAAAACGTGACCAGTTACATTCAATGCGATTTGACAAATATTGGCTTATTTGGGATTATCGGGATTACAAAGATGCATTCACTTTATTTTTGACTACCATGATTTATTTCATGTAAATAATATACTCACATACGACTTATAAGACACATACTTAATAGATATTGAAATGATGTGTTTACCCTATCCCCTTGCAAAATCAGCATCTACTTATTATGGTTTGATTTCCAGAGTTAAAAAATGCCCTATAAAATACCCTGGCGATTATGTAAATTCCATCTTCCCAATACACCGACAAAGCAAATACATTGTTGACATTCAGTGCACCAAAGCAATATAATACATAAAAGTAAGAGAAATGATAAAAATGAAAAAAATAATAACATCGATCCTAAAACTTATTGATGAAAATGTAAGTGATAGCATCCGCATACTTTTTGTGATATTGTAGATATAATTGTGACTCGGTGACCAACTAATTGGTTTTCATAAAAATCAACATATTGAAATTAATTTGAAACTCGTGTATAAAATAGAACTATAAAAAACTAGATGAATTCCAGTCTGAAATTTGGCTTTTGATGCCAGAACGGAATGGACGGACAACCACTTCCTGTGAACTATAAATAAGCTCTTGGAACAACAAATTTCAAAATGGCAGCGCTTCTCATTGACAAAGATAACATTATGAGGCTGTTTTATTAATAAAATCCTGTCAAACTACCTTACACTATAACAAAAATATCCGTGAAAAAACCTTTAAATTTTCCTTAAACATAAATAATTACCAGGAACATTTTATCCGTATTTGTTTTTCCTGTAATTTACATAAAGTCCCTAAATTAACATAAATTCCATTTTCAAATACGGGAAAAAATCCTGGTAATTTATCTTTCCTGAGCATAATGGTCATACAAATTTCATTGAATTAACCGCTTCCACCGAAATGATATCGTATAAAATCTTTATACACAACCTCGTTCTGCTGATATAAGAATACGGAATACCCTACTCGATAGACGAGCACAAGGAATCACAAACCGCTACTGATTGGACTGGTTACAGCCTTTCAGATGTAAGCTTGCGGTACTATGGATTTGCAAGTATGTAAACTATGCCATACAGACAAACCGGCCCTCACTGGCCAATCGGTTAAACTATGCGTATTTAAGCGTGCATTTTTTCTTTATTTAATTCATAAAAATATTGCACACATACAGATATTACTGAATAATTACCAGATAATACAACTTATACCCATGGAGCGTTAAACTGATTTTAAACATTTCTGAAAATACTGACAATCTGATTAACGTATGCTGAATAGCAATACACGTTATAGATCTTATAAAAAATGGAAATTACATATACATGACATATAATATACCAAAATTTACAAAATATGATTTTCCATATTATGTTTAATAACTTGAAATAGATATTATAGCATGGTAATTATTGGGAATGATTATATATGTATACTATTATTTATCGTATCGTTGCATTTGCAATCAGTAATAATCCGTACATTTTTGGTCATTCCATCGTTTATCACGTAAAATAACATAGTTAAGTCCATTATAGAATGGAATAAAACATTTCATCCCTAAATTTCACGAAAATTCCTGGTCATTCCACCGTTTATTCCATAAAATTACAGATTATTTCATAAAATTACAGAATTAAGTCCATTATAAAAGGGAATAAAACATTTTATCCTTAAATTGCACGGAAATTTCCAGTTTAATACTGATTATTCCATGGAAATACATAAAACACGTAATTTGATTGAATAATTCACACTTTTAACATAATTTACCCCAAAAGTCACCGATTAACAGAAAAAGTGTTGAAACTACGGAATTCGGCCACATAAAAAATGGTTATTTTTTTACAGTGTACCTTTTCAATTTCTGTGGCGTCTAAATTAAGATTAAATATAGGTGATTAATCTAGACGCCGTGTCGTAATAAACTAATTACTTTGTTGTTGATGGCGGTTATGTTTCCACGTTAATTAATGTATTGTATATCTTGGACAACGTGGTGTATCAGCTACTCGGTGATTAATGGAGTTCATTAAGGCAGGTACTTACTTCCATGTCATTACGGGATTTACAATTTATAATATAATTATTCCTGTGTCACACGTATATTAACTAATTTGGTAAGATATCACGCCAATAGAGAATCATATTACGAGATCATTTTGTATGATTTCTAGTAATAACCATAGGATGTATTAAGTAATTAATGATTGTCCAATATCAATAACGTTGGTGATAACTAATGTATCAGTGTAATATGACGCGAGGAATAAAGTTTATGCCGATAACAGTGAGAAGATAAAGATGTAACGACATAAGTCTGTGTGGCCGTGGACATATATACCGCCTAATGGATATATAAAAGATGGCGTCTTGTAAAGCTCGGATAGCATCTATCGACGAGGGTTCAATCTCACATATCTGTGTAAATACAGAAGGGAATTGAACCGTTTTTTGACTGATATTCACATTAGAGATTCAATTTTCACAATAACATGGCTTCCAAATGATTTCCAATGCTTAAAAAGCGCATCGGGACTAAAAAATTTTGGACTGATATTCACATTAGAGATTCAATTTTCACAATAACATAGTTCCCAAATGATTTCTAATGCTTAAAAGGCGCATCGGGACTAAAATTTAAATGTAATTGGATATGGCTGCATACTTTATTACTGTTATTGAAATATTCATTATCCGCTCTTGCATTGAAATAGACGAACTCAACAAGGCATTGCTTACCTTCACAACTGCTCGCTATTTTTTGAACGAAAAAATTGTCAAAATTGATAATATTGTACCACACCGGTAGATTCAATTATTTGAATTATTTCGATGGCGACTTTAAAGTCATTTTACATCAGTCCATTAAATGTATGAATTCAGTCAAAGAAGGCTAATTGGAGACACTTCTTTTTTGCACCGAGTAACATTTCCCAACGCCGAATCTGTCGATGTTTTATTCATTGACTTATGTAGATAAAAGGTTGATTGTTTAACTCATCTTTCACCAACATTGCCTATCTTTGAAACAACTAATCTGATATATGATTGTATGAATTACAACACTCTTTGAGATAAGATCTATGTTCCATGAATCGTGACAGTGGATGCAATGCTAAAATCATCATACATTCTTCCGATAAGTTGTTTTTTTCTGATAAATGGTATATGTGAAAGGTGTATAGTAACTCGGTTACCAAGACGAGGCATTGTTATGACAATACCATACGAAAGATATAATTTTCTAATTTCGTTTATGACCAGGTCCAAGTAAATGTATTGGTAATAACACAATAACCGATGTCATCTTGTTTGTTTACACATATCAATGATTTAATGAGGTTCAAAGATTGTTTGAAATCAGTAATGTTTCAAAATAAATAAAATACATGTTACTAAGAGCATTTCCATGGTCGTGTCGTAAACATACATTATGCAAGAGGTAACTCTGACAATTGCAGGTCTTTTTTTAGGTCTGAAAAGTTATGTAAATTATTAATTAGACAATAATTAACCTATCCAGATCATAATAAACTCTTGATGCCATCGTTATGGTATTAGAACTTGGTCTGCTGCTGCTGATTCAATAAACTATTACAGTGAGAACTGCCAGCTCTTTAATAATCGTCCATAACGTATTTTAATACTTCTTGGGGGTTAATGTGTCTACACGAACGGGTATAGCTTATGGAAAACCGACGATCTACCTACAGACCAATTTATGGACGACGATAAATGATCCTGCGAAGTCAAAAGCCCTGAAAATGGCCCTAATTTTGCTTTGTCGCAAGAAATAATCATCTTTTTTTCAGCTGTTCACTTAGGGCATGCTATCGAAAGTTACCAGGGTTAGTTTGGGAACATGTCGACGACTTGCTATATGTTGACCTGTTATTCTGAAAAGCTTTGGGGACACAGAAGAGTCATATAAGAACGTTTCCACTTTATTTTGGAAGTATACCAGTATTAATCAATTATAGCCCCACTCGGTGTTTACAATAAACCAATATTAGTTATTGTGGGAGTAACATCTGGTTTATATTTACAATTCAATGTCATCGCAATTACGTGTCATCCCACTCACGATCGGTACACATTGATAGATATTTCAAATGACCATTGAATTAATTTAAATATCAGCCACCCAAACGAAGTCGCAGATCTGAACATACATTATGGTTGAGGATAAAGCTGTAGATCATCACTTCACTGCGTACAGGATTCTGTTAGCTTAGCACTCAGCATTGGGGTAGAAATGAGAGAGAGAGGGGGGGATTTCCCGTCCACTCGATACAAACTAGGTCATTTGGTTCAGTTTTATTTCAATAACTCGCTTGCATGTATGGGTCTTTAGCAGTGGGAAACACCGGGAGATCCTGACCCTACTGCTTGTCACGTACACGCGGGGAATCGAAACCACGCCAGTTCACTCAAGACAGAGTTTATGATAACCAATCGGTCATCTATCTCCCGGGGGGTTAAAAAAGGTCACAGTTTTTAATACAGCAGCTAAAAATAGATCGGAATTTTCACAGCCATTTGAAAACCTTGGGTCATGATTAAGGTCATCCAATAAATTCGACGTAATATTCAAAAGAGACGGACACCTTGAATAATTATTCATGTATTTTCTGGTTTCCTTTTGTCAAATCTTTGTGATGTATTCACTGATTAAATTTATCACATGTTTACAATCAATGATCGAAATAACCCGATAGCGACAATTCAGCATGACCAGAAATGCGCTGTGGAGGCGATGTTGAATATTTTAATTTCCCCAAGGATGCCAGGGTGGCATCATCAGGTTTCCAAATCATCACACATTGGAGAAGTATAATCCATCAAAATACGTTTGGTGGGCCAGCTACTGGATTAAATCTTTATGTTTAATAAAAAAAGGTATTTTCTTATACGACCAAGTCAAGTGGTGTTTGCCGTTTAACACAAATTGTACGTACGACCACTTGGCGTTTTATCTTTCTACGCAATTCATGGTATTCCCAAATTTGTTTCAACTAGATAGTGCCGAACAACTGTGTACAGGTCGAAAACTCCTTTTTGTCATTCAAATTGATTTGATCTCTTGCTATTTGATCTTATAACCTTTTGATTCGAGATTATGTCATTTGATTGAATACATTTAGCCGTTACCTTAGCGCTTTTAATGACACAGCATATGCGCCTTGGGGGCGCAAAGCGAGCATATCGTGGACCCACTCGGCAATCCTCGACAGATTCCGGGACCTATATCTAGTCTCGGCTGTATGACAAATTCCGCCATATTGGAACTACTTTAAAGGTCCCGGATGAAACATGGCTTCGCCCATGGTGTCTTGGAACTATACTTTAAAGGTCCCGGTTGAAACATGGCTGCGCCCATGGTGGCTTGTTTGTTTGTAATAGCGTCAAGTTTTCCCGTTTAAGTAAACCGGTTGCCGCATCGCAAATGTATGGGCGTAGATACATATCACTTACTGTCATACATCCGAGACTAGATGTAGGTCCCGGAATCTGTCGAGATTTGCCGAGTGGTCGTGCACCTAGCAATATGGAGTCGCAGAAATGGCTCCTCGTGACTGTCTGTGGTACGTTAATTATTAACTCTCACTATGCTTCCCTCCCCTTTTATTTTTATTGCATTGTTACAGCAATTCTGCTACACTTGTGGGCCATGTTTACACCCATCTCCGTTTACACTGCGGTGCCACTGAGATATGACGCTTGTTATTCTGATGTTGGCAATAGGTGCATACTGCGTTCTGAATACCGTATGACTCCCCGCCACTCATCACTTCATCGAGTAAACACAATCAGTGTGTATCTGGTCTTCATCATGATTGCAGAGTGTCGTAATTCTACAGCATTTAGAAATGGACTGGGATGATAGCGCAGCGACTTGACCCCCACCCTAATATGCACTGAGCCAAGCGAGAGTACTTTGAGAGAGCACTGGTGATCAAATTGTGAACGCATAGGGATGTTTGATTGCCTGTCCCAGACGTTCGGAATGGCCAGAAATACAATGGATTGAAGCCCAATTCAGTCATGTCACAGTTCTGTCAGTTCCGACAAATATTATGTTTCAGCTGGCATGATTGAGATATTGTCTTACGCAGTCGTTATTGAAGGCAGTCATCCTTTTACAGAGATATTAAAAGACTTCCGTAATTCTCTATGAAATAGATTGGGTTAAAACGTCAAACTATTAGTATACCCCCATGACGCCATTGGCAACTCTCGGGTGGACAAATCATAAAACAAAAACTACCCGTTAATGTTGACACAAACTAAACAAAGTTAACAGGTTCATTGAAAACGCCGTGATTTTGTGAGTGTAGGGAACCATATTTAAAGATGTTAAGTGTTGTTGACGTCACTATTGCATTCTTTAATGTTTTTTTTTCTGACAGGTTTATCCGATTAGCTGTCATTCGTTATCTATTCTTTCGCACAAATATAACTGATTTATATCTCCGTCAAGGTTGCAGCGTGACACCTGATGGTTAGAACATTAAAGCCATTAGTTTCCATGTCTATTGAATACTCATAAAACAGCAATATTTATATACCCCAGGGGTGATAAATTCTTTAGCAACAAATATATATGGAGGCTGCTATCGTAGAAATGGACGACACTTATCAGAATTTTGAATATGGTTAAGCTAGTCTTAAGTAGCAATCCCATCGAAATCCAAACTTGATATTTATTTGTGTGTTTGCTCTGAAAGGCACACTTCAAAAATAGCTGGAGGGCGTATAGTTATTGTCTGGCAACAATATTTGTTAAAATTAAAAGTAGATTGTAAAGCTAGTTACTGATTAAAGGACAATGTTTGTGTCAGTCATTGTCACATATGTGATAGAGCTGGTGAAACACTTTCCAAATATAATTCTAACACAGAGATCATTGCTACTATAAAAGAATAATAACGGTTTCAACAATCGGAAGTGACGAACGCCAAAAGAAAACACGAGTTATCCGTCTATATAACTGACGGACGTACATGTATATTGCCGTCGTCCCTGTCCGTCCGTCCACAATTTTTTGTGAACGCTCTACAGATCATAATTTTTATCCGATTTCAATGAAACTTAAAACATAGGTTTATCCCCCTACGACCTCGGCTTGTTTCGATATTGGCATGTATTGGACTGTAACTTCATGGATTATGACATCTGCTTGTACAACAAATCACGTTTCTGGATTTTGAACACTGTAGAGGTCACAATTTTGAACCAATTGCGATGAAACTTGAAATGCATGTTTACAACCCAAAGATCTTAGTTCCTGTCGATATTTGCGCATATCGGATCGTAATTTCCTGAATTAAGGCCCCTGATTAATTGTACGAAAAAGTCGCCTTTTTTAGCTTGTCCCTTTCGATATCTGCGCATATCAGATCGTAACTATTTGAATTATGACCCCTGATTGTACGAAATAATCACCTTTTCTTTTAGCTAGTGGTGCCTCTGGAGGTCAAAATTATTATCTGATTTATCAAACCGTCTGATAATATCACTGTTACACCGTAAAGAAGGTTGAGTTCGAATTTCTCGAAAAAAGGTCCAAAATTGCCAGACAAAATGGTCGTCGCTTGTACGCGAAAAGTGTAAAAATATGTTATATCAAGGTTCTGCACACTGTAGAGGTCACAATTTTAATCCGATTTTGATGCATATTTATAACCCAAAGTTCTTGGTTCCTTTCAATATTTGCGGATATCGGATTGTAGCTTCCTGAATTATACGAAGAATCGCCTTTTTATACGCCCACATTTTCATGTGGACGTATATTGTCGTCGCCCCTGTCCGTCCACAATTGTTTGAGAACAGTCTACAGGTCACAATTTTTATCCGATTTCAATGAAACTTAAAATATAGGTTTATCACCCTAAGATCTCGGTTCCTTTCGATACTGGCATGTATCGGAACGTAACTTCATGGGTTATGGCCCCTGATTGTACGAAAAATCACGTTTTTTAGCTTGTGAACAGTGTAGAGGCCACAATTTTGAACCGATTTGAATGAAACTTGAAATGCATGATTATAACCCAAAGATCTTGGTTCCCATCGATATTTGCGCCAATCGGATCGTAACTTCCTGAATTATGGCCCCTGATTGTCCGAAAAATCGCCCTTTTTAGCTTGTGGTCCCTCTGGAGGTCAAAATTGTTATCCGATTTAAAAAACCGTTTGATTATATCACCGTTCCATGGTTATGAAGGTTGAGTTTGAATTTCGTGAAAATCGGACCAAAATTGACAGACAAAATGGCCGCCGCTTGTACGCGAATGATGTGAAAATATGTTATATCAAGGTTGTGGACCTTATAGAGGTCACAATTTTAATTTGATTTTGATGAAACTTAAAATGCATGGTTAAAACCCAAAGATCTTGGTTCCTTTCGATATTTGCGCCCATCGAATCATAACTTCCTGAATTATGTCCCCTAATTTTCCGAAAAATCGCTTTTGTTAGCCTGTGGTCCCTCTGGAGGTCAAAATTATTATCCGATTTATAAAACTGTTTGATTATATCACGGTTTCATGGTAATGAAGAGAGAATTTGAATTTCGTGAAAATTGGACCAGAGTTGACGGATAAAATGGCCGCCGTCTGTACGCGAATTGTGTAAAAATATGTTATATCAAGGTTGTGGACCCTATAGAGGTCAAAATTTTGAACTGATTTTGATGAAACTTGAAATGCATGTTTTTAACCTAATGATCTTGGTTCCAGTGCATATTTGCCCATATCGGATCGTAACTTCCTGAATCATGGCCCCTGATTGTACGAAAAATCACCCTTTTTAGCTTGTGGTCCCTCTGGAGGTCACAATTATTATCTGATTTAAAAAAAACGTTTGATTATATCACAGTTACACCGTAGTTATGGGTGAGTTTGAAATATGATTTTCTGATGATTACTTAAAATGCAGCAACTCTTGTTGACTGCCCGGACGATTTGGTTGCTGTGTTGGCGTACGTTTCGTTGCCTGGCAACCTATTTTTTAGCTTGTGGTCCCTATGGAGCTCACAATCATTATCCGATTATAATTGTCCCCATACTCCTGCGCAGTGTTTCGTTTGATTAGAACTAATCCAAGAGAGGGATTTCTCGCGCCATTGCTTCAGGAATATGAATTGTCCCCTGCTTTCTTCGAAATGAAAGGGGCTTAACCTCCTACTCTTCTGCACCTAACCTTGGCTAATGGAAGACGGGCATATGCTATGAGAGAAATGTTGTCCGGGCAGGGGCGCTACGGCCTACTCTTATATCGAATTCCAACTGCCTAGGGATCATTTACGTGCACACCAATGTGTACACGGGACCTCGGTTATTCGTCCCATCCGAACGACTAGACAGCTGTTCTTGTCAGACCCTGACAAGGGAAACCTCGCCGGAAAATCGAGATGAACTTTCTCGGCCAATGCAGGGGTCGAACTTCCGGTCAGCGAGCCAGTGTCTTAGCCACGTGATCCCCCTGTTGTCTTTGAAAGGCGGGGGACAATAATGTATTAAGAAAAACGTTCCACCATACGCTAAATTGGTGAACACATGACCATTTTACGCAGTTGTATGACAGAAATCGAATCTACCTCCCTGAAAACGTAATAGACAACTACTTAGTCGAAATCAGCCCATCGTCCCATGAGTGGCAGCTA
This sequence comes from Patella ulyssiponensis, assembly GCA_963678685.1. Taxonomy (NCBI): domain Eukaryota; kingdom Metazoa; phylum Mollusca; class Gastropoda; family Patellidae; genus Patella; species Patella ulyssiponensis. The sequence goes on from OY783232.1 coordinate 20,771,315, forward strand.
TATTGTACAGCTAATTATGTGAACATGCAACCATTTTACAAGGTTGTAAATGTCAGAAATTGATTCTGCGCCCATGTAAACACATATTAGCCCACCAAAAATGTCCACCACATTGGAAGTATATGAAAATGTAACCATTTTAAAAGGTTGTAAATGTCACGAATGGAAATCATACATATTGACACAGACTACTTAATCAAAATCAGCGCATCGTCCAATTTTCTCGCCTCAAATGGTCGTTACCTTGTAAATATGTTCATGAGGTGATGAACATAATCTAAAACAAATTGCCAAATCACAGTCGATAATATTTTAAATAAGGTGAAAAATTAAAAAAAAATATATCAAAACCTACTCGAAAAAAATGTCATCATTTAATTTTGTCATTAAATAAAACTTATTCCACGATTTCTACCCGAAAAGTCGACGGATTAACATTAATGATCGGACTATCAGATGAAACTTAACACAGAGGGAGAACACTACAACAGCTTTAGTCTCAACAATGTAATAACTGGTTTCTGATTGTTCAATTAAATAGAGTTGCACGTAAGCTTTTTTTCTTCCTGTTTTGTTCAGAATTACCCCACAATTTTTCGGATTAAACCCTCAATTAAATCGCCTTGTGCTTGAAACCTCAGTATCATTTTATTTCATTTTCAGTATCAGTATACCAAAACTGATAGAATCAGTTCTGCAGTGAGGGAAATGTTAAAGACCAATAACGTAATCAAAAGTCAACGTATGTACAACGTTAACTTGAAGGGAAAAGACTGGCTGATCAGCTCCATTATGACAAACCTGAAGACCTTTCAAATGCAATCCAAATATTATGTTGAAGGTAACTAAAATCCTTTGCCAAAAAAGGTGCTCACCGAGTTGTTCAAGTTACTTAAAGTGGGCATGGGGAGCTAGTAGCGGTATGTATTTCTAAGTGTCGGATTTGATGAAAAACGAATGATAACTGACAAAGGAGAGGATGGTCTTGGATTAATTCATTTATCTGGTTTGATGTCCACAGACCTCTTATTTGTGCTGGAATTTTTCGCTAATTATGTTAAATGCAGCAACTATGAATCAACTACAAAGCAGCTACACGAACCACACATTAAATCTACAAGATTTTAGAAGTACAGGCCAGGCATTTTTCATTTAAAATATCTGCTGTTACAGATAGACACTATCCAATCATCAAGGGATTCAGAGACTGAGCTGGCTAGATCATCAAAAGAAACTGAAAATGACCTGAACAAACACCACAACTTTAAGGCGTTTATTAAATCTCAACAAGAAATTGTTCCATACCTCAAGGCAGGAGTAAGTACGACTGCTACTAATCGAGGCAGGACAAAATGACCTTGTATGATTACCACAGCTACACCCGAGAATGACAAAATAAAGAAATTAGAAGAAGTCAAAGAAAGAGCTGCTTGGGAAAGATGGAAGAAAGTAATGATTGCAAAATCTGTGAACTGTATGATACAGGAGACGAAGACCTAAGTTAACAAACCTTTTTATACGCCCACATTTTCATGTGGACGTATATTGTCGTCGCCCCTGTTCGTCCGTCCGTCCGTCCGTCCACAATTGTTTGTGAACAGTCTACAGGTCACAATTTTTATCCGATTTCAATGAAACTTAAAATATAGGTTTATCACCCTAAGATCTCGGTTCCTTTCGATATTGGCATGTATCGGACCGTAACTTCATGGGTTATGGCCCCTGATTGTACGAAAAATCATGTCTTTTAGCTTGTGAACAGTGTACAGGTCACAATTTTGAACCGATTTGGATGAAACTTGAAATGCATGTTTATAACCCAAAGATCTTGGTTCCTTTCGATATTTGCGCCAATCGGATCGTAACTTCCTTAATTATGGCCCCTGATTCTCCGAAAAATCGCCCTTTTTAGCTTGTGGTCCCTCTGGAGGTCAAAATTGTTATCCGATTTAGAAAACCGTTTGATTATATCACCGTCCCATGGTTATGAAGGTTGAGTTCGAATTTCGTGAAAATCGGACCAAAATTGACGGACAAAATGGCCGCCGTTTGTACGCGAATAGTGTGAAAATATGTTATATCAAGGTTGTGGACCTTATAGAGGTCACAATTTTGAACCGATTTTGATGAAACTTGGCATGTATGTTTATAACCCAAAGATCTTGGTTCCTTTCGATATTTGCGCCCATCGGATCGTAACTTCCTGAATTATGGCCCCTGATTGTCCGAAAAATCGCCCTTTTTAGCTTGTGGTCCCTCTGGAGGTCAAAATTGTAATCCGATTAAAAAAAATGTTTGATTATATCACTGTTCCATGGTTATGAAGGTTGAGTTCGAAGTTCGTGAAAATCTGACGATAATTGACGGACAAAATGGCCGCCGTTTGTACGCGAATTGTGTGAAAATATGTTATATCAAGGTTGTGGACCTTATAGAGGTCACAATTTTGAACCGATTTTGATGAAACGTGACATGCATGTTTATAACCCAAAGATCTTGGTTCCTTTCGATATTTGCGCCCATCGGATCGTAACTTTCTGAATTATGGCCCCTGATTGTCCGAAAAATCGCTTTTGTTAGCTTGTGGTCCCTCTGGAGGTCAAAATTGTAATCCGATTTAAAAAAATGTTTGATTATATCACCGTTCCATGGTTATGAAGGTTGAGTTCGAAGTTCGTGAAAATCTGACGATAATTGACGGACAAAATGGCCGCCGTTTGTACGCGAATTGTGTGAAAATATGTTATATCAAGGTTGTGGACCTTATAGAGGTCACAATTTTGAACCGATCTTGATGAAACGTGACATGCATGTTTATAACCCAAAGATTTTGGTTCCTGTCGATATTTGCGCCCATCGGATCGTAACTTCCTGAATTATGGCCCCTGATTGTCCGAAAAATCGCTTTTGTTAGCTTGTGGTCCCTCTGGAGGTCAAAATTATTATCCGATTTAAAAAACCGTTTGATTATATCACGGTTTCATGGTAATGAAGAGAGAATTTTAATTTTGTGAAAATTGGACCAGAGTTGACGGATAAAATGTCAACCGTCTGTACGCGATCAGTGTGAAAATATGTTATATCAAGGTTGTGGGCCCTATAGAGGTCACAATTTTGAACTGATTTTGATGAAACGTGAAATACATGTTTATAACTTAATGATCTTTGTTCCATTGCATATTTGCCCATATCGGATCGTAACTTCCTGAATCATAGCCCGTGATTGTACGAAAAATCACCCTTTTTAGCTTGTGGTCCCCCTGGAGGTCACAATTATTATCTGATTTAAAAAAAGTTTGATTATATCACAGTTACACCGTAGTTATGGGTGAGTTTGAATTATGATTTTCTGATGATTACTTAAAATGCAACAACTCTTGTTGACTGCCCGGACGATTTGGCTGCTGTGTGGGCGTATGTTTCGTTGCCTGGCAACCTATTTTTAAAATTAAAGTAGAGAGATACCTGGAAATTGAGACAGAACAAAAGGACCTTGTATGATTGCCACAGTAATTGAAGACCTAGATGAAAAATGAAAGAAAAGATATACCTGGAAATGTTCATTATATTGCGAAAGTCGTGTAATAGGGGTGACCTCGGAAGACTGATGTATTCTTTTTAACAAAAACTTTTAAGGATATCTTAGGTTTCCAGAATTTAGGATATAGCTTTACTTTCATTATATTAAATTTGGCAAATGCTTCCGAAGGCCTTGTCCAGTAGCAGAAAGAGGGTGATTAATCACGACAAATTTGGTCTGTCATTTGCTGGAATATACATAACATTCGTGGATTGATGTCATGACAAGAAGCATTAAAGGTTATGCCTCGGGTGGGTGGCATTCAGTTTAAAATTTACCACCAGGATTTCGCTACTCGGATAGGGCCATGTTTCAAACCTGCGTCGTCAGGTCGTAACAAAGCCCGATCTTCCACGTTCTTACCATGACCCCGACTTCATTAGCCAAGTCGGAGTAGAACGTTAAACCCCATACCATTTCCTTCCATGACCGATCACACTGAAAGAGACCCCTCACAATCTGGCTGATTTTCACTGCCGTGCCGATGTCGTAGTGACTGTGTGAAGGGGTTATTATTCAGAATAATATCTTGAGTAAGGAAGATCAATTCAATTCTTTATTTCTTTAAGTCTACTGACTCATCAGATAACATATATACACGGCAAGTAAATACAAACATTAGGCTATAATTACATACACACAAACACAGTATACACATGTCCATTAAATACAAACAGACAAAAAGGATGGGGTGTAAATAAATTTTATTAAATTGCTAGCCTAAATTTAACATGACTGGAAAATGCAGTAAATATTATAAGCTTCGTGAAATCTTCCGAACTTCTAAAATGACTTTAAAATGGGGGAAATAAGCTAGATTATTACCACAAAAAAAATAATAAAATAAATAAATAGTCAAATCAAAGAGGGGCGGGGGGGGGGGTACATTTTAGTTAGGTCAGTTCAATTATTATTTAGTAGAGTGGTTCTTTTCTTATCTGTAGAAATGAGAATGATCATAACCCGCAAATTGTACAGAGCAATCATGTTATTAAAACAAACCAAATGACTGGTTGGTAAACTTTCTTTTGATTTGTTCGTAGACTTTAGCTACAATCCAGGCCAGATAATTTGAAATCGTGGTAACCCTATGGTAGTATGGTATGAATGCATGTATATCTTGTATCATTAGAATGTAGGTCTGCCGGGTTTGTACATTTTCGGGCACTACAAAAACTCTCTGACGAGAATTTCTAGTGGTGGGGTACCCCTGACAGAGCTATGTAAATGACAGACATTTGTAGTGATGGATTATCCCCGACAAAAGATATCTAATTTCTAGACCACAGCTAGGCTTGATTAGCAGAAATCAGTACCACCTTAAACAGCTTTGGAGTTGTTCAGTACCATGTCATGAATCATGAATGACCACTGGACAGTTTGTGCGATGGCTTACCCCTAACGGACACGCCCAAAATGCCCCGCCCCCCAACTAGTATAGATTAGCGGGTACTGTTCCCATGTTCTAGAAAATTAAATCTTTAGCCAAGATGAGCCGGTATGGAAGAGGCGATAAACTGTGGTTGCAATAAATTGATTTTGGGGCAACAAAAAACCCTTTTATGGGCCTAAAAATGCGTTTTTGAAAAAAATTCTTGCAACCACAGTTTAGCGCCTCTTCCATCTGTGTTAGATATTGGTATTCTACGCATCCTGGCACAATTTGTATGGATCAGAAGAACAGTGTCGTTTAATCTTTACTAGTTGGGGTAAGGGCATTTAGGGCGTGTCTTGTTAGGGGTAAGCCACCGCACAAACTAACAGTGGTCCCATTTGGGTCAATTTCTAGGTCAAAAATATTAGCGATTTATACTGAATTTAAAATGAGTCAACGACCGGTCTTCAAAACGGGCTTGATAGCTGTTGATTAAAATCATCACAATCATTTCATTATGTTAAAGAATGCACATCTGTGTCTAAAATATAATAGTAGCTAATCTGTATACATGTTGATGAACACGTAACAACGGGACGATCTTTTAAAGCCCGCGTGGTTATAATTTCATGGACCTTCTACTGAGCATGACTTCACCTCTATCTTGAAATTGTGTTGCAAATCTCGTGAACGTGATAAAGACTACAGTTTCGTCGGATTAATAACAAATTTTGTGTTAAGTATTGAGCTTGATAGGAGTATGGCCGTTGTCGATTTTCAGCGTTCCGGGATCTTCCGTTCTTGAACACATTTTATACGCCCACATTAAGGCCCTTGATTCTACAAAAAAAAATCACGTTTTTAGCTTGTGGGCCCTATAGAGGTCACAATTTTGAACTGATTTTGATGAAACTTGACATGCATGTTTATAACCCAAAGATCTTGGTTCCTGTTGATATTTGCTCATATCAAATCTTAACTTCCTGAATTATGGCTCCTGATTGTATGCAAAATCGCCTGTTTTAGCTTGTGGTCCCTCTGGAGGTCACAATTATTATCTGATTTAAATAAAAACTTTACACCATAATGAAGGTTGAATTCGAATACGTGAAAATCAATCGATAACTGCCGAACAACTACGCAAGTAGTGTAAAATTATGGTTTATCAAGGTTGTGGACCCTGTAGAGGTCACAATTTTAAACCGATTTTGATGAAACTTGAAATGCATGTTTATAACCCAAAGATTTTGTTTTATTTCCACTTCATGAATTATGGCCCTTGATTGTAGGAAAAATAACTTTCTTTTCAGCTTCTTTTCTATCCATGTGTGTTCTAGTTTCACCCTTAATTATATTTTGAACCGTTACTGCCAATGAATGAAATTGTATGAAAACGAGAGTGGACTAGTGAGAACTATATTTAAATGATTTGATCCCCGTATACACACCAGTGTAGTTTAATTTTCCACTACCTCTCTGTAGTAAATACCCCTGTATGCTAAAAAAATGCGTGTTCTTTTGTAGGCGGCTGGGTCGGTGGTGGGAGGACAATGTGTTTTGTAACTTCCCTTCAAATACTCTAGCAGTATAAGTATTCCTCGAAAATTTTATTACTTGATATTATTTATATAGTAAGTTCACTCTGTCAGACAACTTCGTCAATTACCAAGGGTATTCGAAAATTCTGAACTAATTCCGTCCTATGTATTAAAAAATAATCAATAGTTGATGTGTTTGTGTCTGTTCCTATATTTAATTTAAATTTTTAAGGAGAGGGGGCGGGTCTTGTGGTGTTTATGGTTACTTGTGTATATTAATAACAATTTACTGACATTCTTAATGTTACATATTTAACATGGGTATACTTTGATAACTATTTCGTAATAAATGTCATTACGTTCACAAATTCCAATGTCAAGTTTAACATCAAGCTTCGTTTGTATTACGAAATATCGAGTCAATATCGGTCCCCCCAAAAACATGTTGCAATTGTCGATCTATTTGTAAAAGCAAAGTTACAATAACCAACAGTAAATAAGAAAATTGGGGGTATTTTTGGTGATGGGGAGGTTGGGGTACGAAAATTACGAAATGTCAATTCTTTTCATTTAATTGTAGGTATTTCTTTTTAAAAGAGTTACCATAATCAACTTCAAAAAGTTCACCATTTATGAAAATAGATCATGGAAGATATGGAAGATGTGGTGGTGGTGGTGGGGGGTATGCTTTTTTCAAAATTTCTCTCTTTTAAATATCTTTAAAATTATGGAATGTTGAAGTCATGAATGTAGACATTTTAACGATTAGATTAATTAACATTGGTGTTGTTGTGGTGGACATTTTAAAGGTTATAATAATCAAAATCTGTGTTAGTTTAATAGTTGATGTGCTTTTCCTGTGGTTGTGGCCATATTAAAAGATACAATATTAGTTTATAGTTGATGTGTTTCTTTCTGTGGTGGTGGTGTATATTTTAAAGGTTACAATAACTAACATCGGCGTTAGTTTAATAGTTAATGTGCTTTTTGTTGTGGTAGGGTGGGTGGTTATTATTTTTAACCATTAATAAAACGTTAAAAAAATGGTAACGTGTGTATTGGGTAAGAAATATAATTCAATGTCGCTAGTACGATAAGATGATTATTTCGAAATGTCTTTCAATTTCACGCCTACATGTTATTTCAGTGTCAAGTTTAAGATCAAGCACGCTTCGTTGGCATTACGAAATGTCCATCCTTTTAATATCTATAAAAAAAGGTGCATGTTGAAATTGTAGATTAAAGATAAGTAAAAAGTCTATTATTGGCTTATGTTATAGTAAGAAACATGAACGCATTGTGAAATTGTAAGAAAGAAACAGGACGATTAATAGTTTTCAGAGCCACCACTGTGGAAAGTTTGCTGACGATAGGCTAACAGATACAATATAGATCAAACTCAAAAGCAACACTTACATATTACGATATACATTTATCTGTTATGAGTCTTCAGTGGTCAAGACTTAGAAATGGTTCCACTACTGCTGTCTTCCGTCAAATGACTACAAAAAGTTTACTGGCCTATACCTTGCTTAATTTACAAATAAACTGGCCCAAAACAATACTGCACGTCGTTTAACATATAATAAATCAATTCTTATTGAAATAAAGGTGAGGCCTTACCGCATAATTATATGATTTGATAAAACCCATCTTCTAAGCGCAATTTCAACTGGCCGACCGTCATGGCCGCAAGTTGCGTAATACGTCATAAGGCCTACAACATAACCAGCGCTATGCAGAGAAAAACTGTTCGGTAACTATTTTAATGGTCCAGTCTTCACTATTTGTGATAGAATTACTTATTTTAATACCAACTGTATTGATGTGTGTTGACAATTGTGCGTTTGAACCTATTTGAACTTGCATAAGGGCTCTTAGACTGTACCAATTGTTACCTTAAACTGTAAGTATAGTTACTGGTCAAGACTGGAACCTTTCTCAGAAAGATAAACTTTACTTTGGACAGGTTACACTGCTAAAAAGAGAGGTTCACTAGTCCGCGGATCCACTACTCCGCCGCTATAAGAAATACTATAACTATGGGCATCAATAAACCGAACCCTAAGCCAACCCTATTCGTAATAACAGATATCAGTTGACTAATGAACCCTAACCCAGCCCTAACAATAGATAACGGTGGTCTAAAAATGTAGAAACCATACCATTCTCGGTAAAGGCGGCACCGGCCTGGAACTTTTATAATGTTAAGGTAAACTGGTTAACCTGTTAGTTTCTTGTTGTGGGCCTATATTTGTGGGGTATAATAATTGTGGTATCTGTATGCGTCGAATAAACCCATATACGTTAACGGCTGTATTTATTTCTAAGTTGTGTGAGTTTCCAGTCAAGTGTGCCCTTTGCAAAGTCAGTCAACTTCATGAACACATTCGACTTACTTTGGTAAAATTTGTTTTTCCAATCTGTACACTATACTATTACGATTAAATTTTTTTAAAAAAAGGATTGTGAGATTAAATTCACTTGGGGTGTGGAGTTTTAATAAAATAATTCTGAAACTAAACCATTAACCATAGAACAGTTCTTTGAAGACACGACAGCACATCGTGAACTAAATGTTGTTCGTTTAGTAATGACCATCTCTTAGAAAATAACCAATATCGTACTGTTGTCTGTATGCAGGTCTTCATTGTTACGAATGCGCAGATTGACCATTCTTAGCGATGCGTTCTGGCATGATATGGTCATTACTGGTCAAATTCAGTTGACATGACCTTCTCTGCCATTCCGATACGTTCCAGCCGGATAGTCCCTATAGAGTCCACGAAATGGTACGTACAGGATACGTTTCGATACGATCAAGAATCGATGAACTATTTTGCGTTAGGAACCAAGAGTGATTGCGAATTGAGCTACGATTGGACCCCGACGGGTATATGTATACAGAGCGTGGTGTTTCTATTGCCCAAAGACCCCGATCACCAAGTTTTGGAAACATGATTAGATGCGATATATCGCGCTTTGTTACAATCTGACAATTAATCCGTGTTGACCGTAAGTAATTTTTGAACTGTCCAAAACGTTTATACGATCAACGCCCTTGCTATGACTGACCTCAAGATAGGTCACCACAATTGCTATCGAGGCCGAATCGTGATAATTGGAGCCTAGCATTAAATATGAAAACGCGGGATTAAAACATGATTCTCAAATTATGTAAAGGCCTCAAAAAAATAAAAAATAATAAAATTAAATAATGCAAGAGCTAGGCGTGAATAACAAACAAGTCACTCATTTGTTGTAACACGTTATTGTTCGAGAAGGCGGAGAAGATGCGAATCATATATTAAACCTACGTATTTCTGTCTCCACATTCAGAAAGTTGTCAGAAGTGGCGCAAGTTGTTGACAAATTCAATAGTATAATAATCAACAATAGAATTAAAGAGAAATTTTCATTGTAAGGTAAGACTTTGTTTTTAGATTTTTAATCGAACATTATGTATAGACAAATATGCATGCACACGCCGAATTATACACCGAAATAAGTGCAAGGTTTGATATCTTTAACACGGAATAATGGACATCAAAATTGAAAACAGACAATTTATTACCATTAAACAATAGACAAAAAGAAGGGTGGTAATTATTCTTAAAACAAATTTAAAAAACAAAATAAAACAATATTAAAGCATTTCATCTTATTGTGCCGATCTATATTATTTTGCCTTGTCCGTCTGTATTAAATGAAATAATATTTGTATTGATTGATATAGATGTCAAGATATTCTTCGACCGACCCTGTTTGAATAATCGAAAATGTACTGTCAAAATAATACTTTTAGCCATTTTGGCAGCTTATTTATTTAAAACGCTATTCCATGTCTATTTCTGTTCATAATAAAATACATATCGTAATAACAAGGAGACGGTTTCAGCGTCTCACAAATAATTTAGTTCTTTCAAAGCAAACATGGTGATCATAATTTGTAAGGAGGTACCAGCGGCTGCCAGACAGGATACACCAACATTTTCCAAGAGATGGATAGAGAACAAGCTAAACAAAAAGCGATTTTACGAACAATCAAGGCCATTATTCTGGAAACTATGATCAGATATGCGTGGTAGTCGACAGGACCAAGATCTTTGGGTTATAAAGATATAATTGAAGTTTCGTCAAGATCTTTGGGTTATAAAGATATATTGCAAGTTTCGTCAAAATCGGATGAAAATGGTGACTTGTAGAGGGTCCACAACCTTGATATACCAGATATTTGCATACACAAGGGGTGGCCATTTTGTCTGGCAGTTTTAGTCCGATTTCCACGAAATTCGCACACGCAACCTTCATTATGGCATACCGGTGATATATTGAAACGATATTTTGAATCTGATTATAACTGTGACCTCTTGAGGGACCGCAAACTACAAAAGGCGAATATCGAAAGGAACCAAGATCATTGGGTTATAAACATACATTCCAAGTTTCATCAATATTGGTTCAAAATTGTGACCTCTACAGTATTCACGAGTTAAACACGTGATATTCGTACAATTAGGGGCCGATATCGAAAGGAACCTATATTCCAAGTTTCATTGAAATCGGATAAAAATTGTGACCTTTAGGTAAGGTTTTCGTAGTTCACTCGAGTCGACACCAGACCGTTCGCGTTTTGAACCGCATCACGTGTCCAACCCGTTTACTCCGTTGAAGGGAGAGTAAAAGGGTTCGTCACGTGACAAAATGACGTCCTTTGTCACCAGGCTCGCTAGAAGAGGTAGAGGTAAGTCGGTTGTTTCGGAATCTTCTTCTTCTGCGTCCTCTAACAGTTCCTGAATTAAAATAAGATTCCAAATGGAGGCATCCATTGCGACAAAATAAAAAAAAATAAATAAAGGTGTCTCGCCATTTTGTTTTGATGTCATGTGACTGCTCAGACTACTCGGACCGTTCGGGATGTTTCACTCGAGTAAACGACGAAAACCTTACCGTAGAGTGTTCACAAACAATTGCGAACGGGGTGAAGACAATTTACGTCCACATGAAAATATGAGCGTATAAAAATTAAAGTATTCCGCTCGAACTAAGCAAAGTATGTCATTAAGCAAGTGAGAATAACAAGTTCCTGAAAACTTAAATATAAATAATCTTTGAATGCGATAGGGGGGGGGGCATTTAGAGATTTGGAAACACATTGACAGAACACAATTTTTATGGGAAACCAACCACTGGTTTTATTTCCCATAGAAATTGTGCTCTGTTATTGCTTTCTGATGCTTTCTATTTCCAAGTCTAGAGACTCATTAACAATGGACACATTCTTTAATTCCTCCCACGGGTGTACTGGTGCCGGGTTCTAAGGTTGGGTTATGTTTGCGTCCATTACAAACTTATTATTCAGATCTCTATCTTTGTGGTCGGTATAATAACTGACATTGAATACAGATTGTTGGTCCAGCCCTATGTGTCAGTTTCCGTATTTGTTATGTTTGAACTTTTCTTAGTCTGCTTCCTGTACGAATATTGCACCGATCTTGAGATCTTCAAACTGTGCTTCCGACGAAGACGTGAGTACAAATCTTATTTTATGACTACTGAATTCTGGGCGTTAACTCCGGGTTTTTTATGTAAATATTTTATGATACTGCAAAAATGCACGGAGTAGAAAACATTTTTTATTTAATGGTTTATGTAAATCAATGGTTGAAAATCAATGACTAATATCACGCACCATTTGACATTCCCCTTTCTATGGTTTTTGTGATCAAGATAATCTATAGAATAATAATTTTACTCTGTTTTATCACCATTAATGTATTTAGTAGCCTATACTATTCAAAAAAAGTAGGGGATATTTGATTTTGGGGGCATAATACTAAAATATGCAAATGACTACGAAAAAAGTCACTATAGAACCTAACAGAAGAAACATTTCCAGTTACATGTGACGCCCAAACGCACCAATAGCTACCGCATGGAATGCAGGTGATGCTTGGGACCATCATGGGGGTCCAACCCAAGATTTGCACGACTCTGACTTTGAATGTTACAGTCATTGTGGCATTGAATTCCAGGGTGGAAACATCAGTTTAATTGTTTTAGTGACCAGAAAACAAATTTTGATATGCGTCGGCTTACCCAAAATGAAAGGTTACGTGCCCTTGGCATGCTACAGATCGGCACAACACAGGCGGTTGTGGCGCGGACGATGAATGTTTCTCAATCTGTCATAAGCAGGCTATGGTCCAGATACCGTGATACACAATCTGTACAGGACAGACCACGCTCAGGTCGACCAAGGGCGACAACTCAAGCCCAGGATCGATTTATCCGTACCCTGGCCTTGAGAAATCGTGTCATCACAGCAAATCAGATCAGCGCTCGTCTTCAAACAGACACTGGTGTGAGAGTGAGTGGCCAGACGATTCGGAATCGACTGCATAGGGGTCACCTTCGCGCCCGACGTCCTCGCGTGATCCCTTGTTTGAGAGATCATCACATTCAGGCAAGACGTCGTTGGTGTAGGGATCGTCAACACTGGGATAATCGACGCTGGAGCAATGTGATGTTTTCAGATGAGTCAAGGTTCACTGTTGATTTTTTGGACAGACGTAGGAGGGTGTGGCGTCGTCGAAACGAGCGCTTCCAAGACGTTAACGTCATCAGACATGATCGATTTGGGGGTGGTTCTGTTGCTGGAAGAACGGCTTTACAGGTTGTTGCAGGGCATGTTACAGGCCAGTACTACCGGAACAACATCTTGCAGTCCATGTTGTGCCGTTCGCACGACGTCATGGCCGCCGTTTCATCTTCCAGGATGACAACGCAAGATGTCACAGGGCCAGGATCGTTACAGGTTACCAACAACAACAGAACATCACCACATTACCTTGGCCAGCACTGAGTCCCGACCTCTTCCCCATCGAGCATGTCTGGGACATGCTTGGACAGAGGTTACGTCAACGTCAACAACGTCCTGCCAATGTCCAAGAACTTGCTGCTGCGTTGCAACAGGAATGGGACAATCTGGACCAAAATGACCTTAGACGTCTCATTAGGAGTATGCCACGTCGGATCAATGCTTGTTTGGCAAACAGAGGAGGCTTTACCCGTTACTGACTTTGTTGTGATGCTGTGGTAACTTTGCTGTTTGACCCCGGGTATCATTTTACCCTTATAATGGTCAGTCTGTGCCTTACTTAGTCTAACGATCATTTGGAATAAATCGATGAACGTGAACTTCATTTCATTTGTTTCTTCGTCAGTTTCATTAGGTGACTTTAATAACACTTAAAAATCAAATATCCCCTACTTTTTTTGAATAGTATATTTTGTATAAAAACAAATCTTCGACTCCTCGAGTATGGTAAAATCCAATATATGCGAGCCAGGGGAATTATGATAATGCTGCCCTTGTCAACTGAACCGATTATATTACAGGGACAATAACACTCTTGCTGGCTTGGCAGCTCTAGAAAATAAATAATAGTCTTATTCTAAGTCCCAGATGTTTATGTGTCCTACCTGTGGTGTAAATTATCCATTATATCATATTTTACTTGTCCAGAGGGTTCGAAAATATTTTAAAATCCAAGTCACATTTGAAAAGGTTTACGTTAACCTTTTCAAATCATGTAGTTGAATTTTTCCAATTTTTTAAATTATGTGTGTTACGATGAAATTTGTATCATCAATTTATTTTAATATTGTAAAATAATACAATTTGTTGACTAGAATAAAGATTGGGACATATTATTCAATTACAACAAGAGTGTTATTGGGGCTTTAAAGAATAATATGTAATTATTTATACAATTGGGATTGTTTGTTTAGAAACACCTCAACATACCTTCGACAAGTCGATACACGCAGTAAATTCTTTGGTAAATCATACAAGGACACTTAAAAAACCCCACTCTTATCCAGATATGAAAAATCAGCTTAATAAGCTCAGCATACAAGGACACTCTTATCCAGATATTAAAATTCAGCTTAATATGTTCAGCTAAAATTGAAAGACGTTCCGTTAGAAATACGAGCCACTCGCTTTTAAGAAATACGTCAGGTGGAATAATGATTTTAAAGATAAACGTTAGATAGCCAGTGTTGTTTAAGTGTACTTGACTGCGCAACTCATCTTGTTCTTTTACTGGATCGACATAATGACGGTAATGACGTCATGCTCGATTCTGTGTATTGGTTTTGTACATGCATTATATCTTGCCTGGCTTGGTGTCCTGCTGTAATTAAACTAGTTGAAAGGTCAGCCATCAACTGTTATAGTTACTTTTCATTCTCTTGGTGCGACCAGACCCTCGGACCCAGGGGCACTTTGGTCTCGACTGGAAAAAGAAAATTTGACATATTTGTGTTTTTGCATCCACCGAAAAAGATTAATGGTCAAATCCGAGGAGAAAGAATGGTACATGCCTGGGGTGAGGAAAAGATGACCAAAGTTATTCATTATCTTGTTTGTCCGAGGACCAATACCAACCCAGTCCACCCCTACACTTGAGTCTATACTAATAGGATCACCCAACATGAAGTTCTTTACTTGATATGGATTTATTTGTAGAACAGTCATTGACACTGCTCCTTATTTCAACCTGGTTAATTATGACCTATCCCATGGAAGTAAACCCAGTGGTTATCATAACAAATCCCGATCCTCATACTCGACACAAACTAGGTCATTTCGGAACTAATCAAGGTATAGACCAATCAGACAGACTGGGCTACTAGTACTAAGAGCAATTCCCTGACGTGGCTCAGTAATTATGGCACTCGTTCGCTAACCAGGTTTCGGGTAAGCTCCCGGTGATGGCCAGCAACGGGGACAAAAAGAACGACCAAAGTGGAAAGTGCAGTTATTGCAACAAAGTGATCTATACCTTTCTTAAACTGAACATTCATTTAGGTGCAAAGAACTGTATGACCTGTGTTAGTTTTGATATATATTATAGCGGACGTTTCTTAACTCTCTAAACTTATCTTAAGGCACGATCTTATTAACTATCTAATTTATTCAATATATTATTTACAAGCACAGGCACTTGTACTTCCGGTCCGTCGAACACGCTTCAAGTTTGATTTGTAATTAATAATGCTGTAAAATGACCAACTTAGCTACAAAACAAAGTCAAAACAAAATGTCAGCTAATTCACCTTGTAATTACTGCCCAACCTCCCTAAGTGTTGGAGGTTTTATAAGCAGAAGTTTACTCACAGTTAGCAGACAACCAGAGAGGAAGAGAGAGAGCAGACGGCAGAGACCGGCGTATAGTTCCAGTATATATATAGACTAGTTTCTGTAGTGTAGATGTAGGCCTATTTATGTATCTATTTGATTTTCTGTTCCCGATGTAAATAAACTATATATTTACGAAGCTGATTTCTGTATTAATCCACACTCCCTTTTGAAAGATCTATAGAAGTACACAAAATTGTCATATCTAGGGAAGCAACTTATTTCTCAGATTTTAGGAAATAATTGACGAAGGGTCTTTTAGTGTTCTAACACCACGATGATGCCCATATTCCTGAATCAATGGCAAGAGAAATCCCTCTCTGGCCATTGCTGGAATAGCGTCTGTTACTTGAACTTATGTGGGAGTTTGTCTATTCTTTCCGTTCAATGAAAGCTATCACTTAAGTACAGCAACATGACAGTCTTTCGTTTAATCTGGGTCTTCCCTAAAACTTTGGACAGTGATTTAAGGTATTAAAAACGGTGAAAGTATGTTCGTTTCCAAACAGTATTGTTTACATTTCATTCGACTTGATAGCCTCGTTTGTCACGCAATTAGTTTTACTGCAGTATTCTGCTATGCAAGGGTTACTTAGGCATAATAAAATCATGAATCATGACGTAACGTTATGTAAACATATTTGGTCCAATATTGACACTCGTTTAAATGTAAGGCTTTTGTAGGGCAGCTAGTGATTGGTTGGTAGACCGACTACTGACCAATCCAAATTTAAAACAACAATATACACTCATAATAGCAGTGTGTAGTAGGATTACCTCTAATCAAACGCAACACTGCGCGGAGTATGGATGATGCCAGCCTATCAACCCCATCAAAGGACTGAAACAGCCTTATACATTGTGGTAACTAATCCCAAGATTTGTGTTTAAAAGGGACGCATGTCATTTCTGGTACTGTTAGATCTATTTATAACTATTTTTATAAAGACTTCGGTGTTAAAGGAAATGGTTTGGGAGATATAGATTTTATCTGTCATATGGTTGTTAGCACAGACAAGACAGAATGTGTGTGGTGTTGCTCGGGGTTCTGTTTTAGGACCAGTTGAATTTACCATGTATAGAAACTCTATGTTATTAACCAAACGTTTGCATATCACCACCCTTGTGCTGTTGATACTCAGCTTTAATATTTTTCTGTTCCTGGGGCAGATCAATCTTTGGTGTTAACAAACATGGATACAATATGGATATAAAGGGAATTATCCTTTTCTTACCAAAATCACAAATCTCTTCAGAAAGTTGGTCTCGACACGGCGAATCTGCACGTTTGTCTCAACTCATGATCGCTCACTCCGCAGTATGAAATTGTCGGCTGTGGAGTCTATGATACTATAAATAGCCATTCCCCGTGCACTTCTCTGCAAATTTATAAACTATTACAGACGTAAAAAATCTATTGTTGACGATTTTGAATAGCAGTAAAATTCAGCTTCTTGGTTATTACATCACATTTAGAAATTACGTTCGTTTTATTTTTTTAAATCTCTGAATAACGTTCGTAAGCAAGAACATGATACTAACAGTAGTTTCATTTTACTTTTACAAGGTTCTTAAAACAATTGTTGAGCTGTCTGATGTGCGTTTTTTCTAAATAGAATTTCTTGTTCCAGCTTTCTGTTATGTTTAGTAAAATAAAGTAGTCTTGATTATCCCCACCTGTCAATTATACGTAGAATTGTCAATAGTTTGGTGAAGCGAGAATATTTTCAAAACAAGGGCACGTAACCTATCTTTTACTCAAAAGTGTCTGGATGTTATGGACGACACACGGAACCATGTTTCAGTCTATTATTTTTAGACGGTTTTAAAGCCCATAGCTTATTAAGTACAACATGGCCGTTTATTTAGTGAATATAAATGTGCGAAACTGATTCAGGGCTTGGTAAATATATAAGTATTGTGGTGTAATTGTCGAGATATTCATTTGTGATGGGTCACCTTAATTATGTGTTGGATTTCCGCCACCATCAAGAATTGGGTCTCTAATCGGATTTCGTTTTTATACTTTCGACGACCTCTACTGTATAATATCTGACCGGTTGCAGTGGAAGGTCGCGTCATGGCTTATACCAGCTGCATTTGACCCTATGACATCCGAAATTTGATTAATCAGCATTGATGTTGCTTGTGGGTTATTCACAGTTTTGTGCACCTCGCCAAAACGCACCGTAAAAGGCCGTTTCATTGGTAAATCTGTCACATCATCCAGAACAGGGGTTATATATCAACTCTTCCAGGTCCCAGTGTAGTAAAGACAAGTAAAACCTAATTTAATTTTGAACCATCAAAATAACGAAACGAAATAGGATCGGTATTTTATTTAGATTGCGACCCTCTATATAGACTTTTCTTCTGCTATCTGAAAACAACCATGAGATTACTGATTCAATCCCGCCTTTAGTATTGTTGGTCTTCCTCGAAATCCAATAAATCGACTTCAACGGGTGGCCACAAAGCCTTCATCGGTTACCAGCCAGTACGCTTCCTCTATCAAAAACAGCTATGAGATTATTGTTTCCATCTCGCCTTTAGTATTGTAATAGTCTCCTTGCTGGTCTTCCTCGAAATCAAATAAATCGACTTCAACGGGTGGCCACAAAGCCTTCATCGGTTACCAGTCAGTACGCTTCCAATATCGAAAACAGCCATGAGATTATTGTTTATATCTCGCCTTTAGTATTGTAATAGTCTCCTTGTTGGTCTTCCTCGAAATCAAATAAATCGACTTCAACGGGTGGCCACAAAGCCTTCATCGGTTACCAGTCAGTACGCTTCCAATATCGAAAACAGCCATGAGATTATTGTTTATATCTCGCCTTTAGTATTCTAATAGTCTCCTTGTTGGTCTTCCTCGAAATCAAATAAATCGACTTCCAACGGGTGGCCGGCTACAACGCCGCCATCGGTTACCAGTCAGTGCTATTCCACTAGCGAACATAATTGTGTCAAATGGACAAAATCCTGGTTACCAACGCCAATCAATTCAGCAGTATATGCAACAACTCTCATACAGTGATACAAACCGGGAACATACAACTTTCTAACAGGAGGTGCACGCCCTTGTTACTACTCTCTCAATCTTTAATTCTTGCTTAAATGTTGTTGTTAAATGTTTCTAACCTATGAGCCATATATATAATTGAGCTATGTTCAGGCTTATTAGTAGGGTGTTATTTCTGCAACAATCATTAAGAAGTGTATCACGCCCTCGTTGCCACAAGGAAAGTGGTAAGGGGGTATCCACCATTAAATCTCGATGACTGGTTGTTTGAAAACTTCAGCCGATCGATCTCCTGTCTGCTATGCTATTAGACTGTGTTAGAAAAATATTTGTTTTAAGAGAATTAGATAATCATGGGCTAGGAACAATAAAATTGATTTCAATTAAAAGTTCAATAGCCCCCACCCGTTCACAAATTGTTGAATAAATTCTTGATATTAAAAAATAATAAATCATACAATTTCGCTTATCACAGGAAATGCGACTAATATATGCGCTTACTTAGTGCCATTAAACCGAATTCATCTCTTGGTTTCGAAGGCGAACGATTGCAGAATTACAAGACATGGAATCTGGAAATACTTTATTACTTTTATTGTATTTATAAATTACTCACTTATAAAAAGAAAAATGACATATCCATTTGATATAAAGTAATTGTCCTTTTGAAGAGCATAATATCATGTTTCGTCCCAGACAGTTTCGCCTTCTAGTTATGTTAAAAATACACCAGAAGCTTAAGAACAGGGTTTAAACACAGTAAAGTACATCTTTGGTTTAAAAAGACTGAAAATTGATCAATGTTGCTGAATTCTTTCAACATATTTATTCAAGTTTAATCATTTAATCAGCTGTAATACTGTTAAGTACATGCGCTTTAAATCAACAATTTGGATTGATTTTAACTGGTTTCAATCTAGCAAGCAGCAGTTACAATACCCAAAGATCACGTCAAATGTGTTGACTACTGAAATGGTTTCTAACCTGTTCGTCTGCTCTCCTCAGTAAATGTTAGGAGTTCAAAAAATGTATCTTATTGTGGGGGCAAAAGTATCTTAGAAGGCCAAATCTAATCAAGAGTAAACTAAATTAACTCTATTGGGTTTTCAATTGAATGTATCATTTGTGGATTAATCGCTATCTAGACTAACCTGCAAGCAAACTCACAAATCGGCAAATTCGATGTGCATGGTTAGTAGCGTTTATATTATAGCTAACTGTCTTTGGGAACTGCATAAAATGATGGATAGTACCATTGGGCTATTAGAAATCACACTTAGTGTTTTATGCTTTTGTTGGGTTTTGGCTTGGGGGATGTTACAATTGTAACACACACCACGAAAGTAAAAAATCATGCTTGAAATGGTTTAAGCTATTCACAGTTAATTACTATAGTGGGCTTCAAGTTTTAACGGAGATAAGAAGACGAGGTCTGTTGATATTCATCCTTTATTTTCATTTGTCCTAAATTCTTATTAAAACATTGCGAACTGAAAAGTAATCTTGTGGTGTAAGGTCCTGGTTATGACCATTTATTTTGAAACACAGCGTCGGTCTAGTCGTATTTCCACGATTTCCGTGCCAACTTTGTTTTGTCACCTCAACCAACGTAACTTAAAAGATAGGTTAACGGACAACGAAACATACGTCCACATCAGCTAATTTGTCCGTGCGGTCGGCTAGGGTTGACGCATATATTTCTTTCTTTTGTAGGTAATAGGGCGTGGGGGCATTTACGAGACAATATACAGATCAGGTTATGATTAACTCAGTAAATAACTTACAGAAATGGTTGAAATTTCGGTTTACAAATTTATATAATGCATATAAATTTCAAACAGTATGGATAACAATTGTCGTTTGGGCGTTCATAGAGTTGAATAAAGTAAAACAAGAGCCATAACTCTAATTGATGAATATAAATTTCATGCAGATCGGTTGATAATGTCTGTCGCTCGAGAATTCACATTGTCCATCTAATATACGTGATGCATATAAATTTGTTACTGAAAACTTTTGGCTTCAAAGCGTTCGCAAGGTGCAATAAATGAAACAAGAGAAATAAGCACTAGTTGTAATTAAAATAAATTCCTGAAATTGAATAAGCCTCTTCGTTTCGCTGATTTAAATGAGGCATATAAATTCCATACAGATCGGGTGATGACTTTTGCTGTTAAAGTGTTCAGAAGGTGCGACAAAATGAAATAAGGGTTATAACTCTAGACATAATTATTGGAAATTATTGGAATACAATAGCCGTCTTCATTTCACTAATATACGCGCTGAATTTCAATTTCATACTATCGGATGATAATTTGTGTCATTGGAATGTTCACTAAGTAAAAAAAAACGGCCTTAACTCGCGAATAAATTAACTGAAATAAGTCTCTTCATCTCACTAATGTAAACAACATATATCAATTGAATAAAAAACCAGATGATATATGTCGTCTGTAGAGTGTTCACAAGAAATGGTGGACGAGGGGCGAATGCAATATGCGACCACATTTCTACGTGGGCGTATATGACATTATTATCCATAATAGTTCAAATTTCGTTCCGGAAAATTACGCCATGTGCCCAAGTCTTCAATATGGAGAAGAAAATCGAGATTGAAAAAAATTATTATCCAGAGGCCTTCTGTCTTTAATTCGATCGTCATGTATTTGATTAAGAGCTTTATGTCTATTTCACAAAAAGTGAGTAACTTTTAGCTTAATCCCCTGTAGCCCATTTAATCAAAATGTATTAAAATGTTCAGAAATCAAATCAGCTTCAAATCTGTCCGGGGAGCGACTACTTAGTATTAACCTCACTTTCTTTGTTTGGTTTATCTGAAAATAGAAATATTCAATAATTAGACGTTTGTTACGATAATGAAATGTTATGTCAATTAGAAGTGGTGGGAAACGACGGACAAAAGGTTTTAATAAATTATTGCAGACTACTAAATAGGATAATATTCTTACTGTTCGCTATGTTTTTATTATTATAATAGACTGATCATGGTTTGATGGAATGAAATATGAATTCATTAAATACAGTGTGTTTAACACTGGATGTCTACACCAATATAAAACAGTAATTACCTTTTTACCTCTTACTTACTCTTTAAAAAATGTTGGGTTTTTTTTATTGGGGCGGGGGGTATAATACGTGCCATTTAGATCATAGGCTCTGTAATTGAGTCAAATGGTGTGGTTTAGATTCACAGTTTGTACGTGTCCAACGTCGCAATTTTTTCAGGTCCCCCACTGCTAATTAACCCTACGCACAAGATAATCATTGAAATAAGCCCCGAAATCATTTCTAGAGGGTAAAATATACAGCGTACATTTGTCATATTTAATGAAATTATTTATCTTACACAATTTATACTCTTCACGTAAAGTTGATAAATTAATCAAAGTATCACCATTTTGTTATGTTATTTTTGTCTTTCTAAATATAGTACAATCTAGAGAATGTGATTGTCTGAATAATAAATGCATTCTACGTGTGTTTGTAAATATATTTAATAAATTTCATGGCGACAAACATGAGTTACAGAAATAGGGTGTTGTGTTTGCAAAAAGAGTTTGTTATATGTGTGGCTCCAAAGAATAGTATTGAGAGGCAAGTTTGTGTGCTCCCACACTAATGCTCGCTATCTTTCGTTTCGGCATTATTTACTAAAATATATAGGTAACGTGAAGCATACATGCTTGTTTCTCTGATCTTACAAGACTACAATAGGGTCGTTTTAGCTGTTTAAACTAAATGGTGTCAGATGTTCTAAAAATACGACCTGCCTCGTATACGATTTCCATCATTAATTTACACCAGGATTTAAAGTCCGAATAGCCTAACAACGTGTAGGGCCTATCAGCCGCCATATGTCGTCAGCTATCAGCTCACAATACCCTTATCTAACACTTCCCGTTGTTTTAATCGCCAACAAAATTATCTGATCATTATACAGCTTTCGATGTAATTAAATTGACCATTTACGGCGTTATTAATTACAATTCTACCTTGAAGCACCATAACTTGGCGATTAGCAACTTCGTCGGACCGGAAGTAACACGAAATGAGGTCAATGATGTGCATAGGGGAAAGTCCAATTTTTGATCATATTACTGAAAGTAAAATTGACTCATAGATGACTGGGAATTATGAATCAAAATCTCACAGCTGAATACTCTCATTCGAATGTTACACAACATAGTTAGAATAATTTAATTTATCAATAACAATAAACCCCCTAAAGTGGCCGTGATAGTATCATGTATTCTAGAATGAATAAATAGCCATACCCATGGAGTAAATATTAATGGCTGGGGTTTAGAAACTGGGTGCCACACGTGTAGACCGGTTTTATGTATGTGGAATCCCCTGTTAATGAGATGGCGCCAGTTATTTGAAAAACGACAACCGAAGAGATAACATCCAAGTGATTTAAAGCGACAATTTCATATTGTTATGTTATATTAACATCCAAGTGATTTAAAGCGACAATTTCATATTGTTATGTTATATTTTTAAAATTTATAAAAATAAAGTCTTAAAATAAGTGATATCTATAAACAGTCCTACCCTGTTCTAGAATAATCCTATTAATCCAATAATGCACTATTGCCAGCTGAGAAATTGGCAAATATATAATTTTCAACTTCAAATTCAAACGTTAGAAGATGGCTATTCCATAGGAGGGATAGAAAAACAAAGGAGATAGTTCTGTTATTATTTTCGGTGTCAATGATTTTTAAGTGTGGGGAATAATGCCTATGATCGTATAATAGTGAGTTCACAAACTATTGAGCAAAAGGTATAGAAATGTTTTGTCTTTTTTTAGAAATTATGAAATTCTCGCTTTAATACAATGGTATAGCACAAATACACTAGCTACGCAAAATTCACAAGCTGACGTTTGTGGTTAAAAGCGAACCTCGTGGCAATATGCCAAGAACAGGGTCACCAACCTGGAGCTTCACAATAAAAATGAAACCTTCAAAATGGAAATAGTTTAATGTGTTGTCGAAAGGGTACGCGTATGCGTCCACTTTTATGACAACTGCTATTACTGATCGGTTTTTTACATACCCATTTCACCGTAACTGATATCAGGAGCTATTGCAAATCATTAAGCTTACTGGGTTAACATACGGAATCATCTGGATTTTGAAAGACACTTTGTCTTACAATTCAATTATACTCTGGTTATGCATCTATTTTGAGAATTGATATGTTGTTACTAGTCAAATCGTAAAGCACTGCAACTTCCTGCCAATGTATTTTTCAAACATTCATTCATTCATATTAACCCGAACAGAAGAGTGACGCCGGATGAGATCAGCTTTTGATACCAAATGCAGACCAAGGCCTTATTTATATTATCAACGTAAGACACAAAGTCGGGATTATCTTCATTAAGGCTGACCAAAGCCTTAAACACACATTACGCCAGAGCCAAAACTCTATTGCAGGTCTTTCTTTGGGTCTGAAATGTTATGTGAAATAATTAATTAGACATTAATTAACTTATCCAGGCCATCATAAACTCGCGATGTCATCGCTAGACTGCCTGTTATATTTGCTGGATTAGAATCCGATCTGCTGCTCAGCGCTCATTCACGATTAAATCAAAAACTAGATAATCTAGACTGTTTAATTGTACCTACTTAAGTAATGACGATCGAGACTAGGCCCAAAATTCAATTGCTAAATTCTCGATTCAGAATGGATAAATTTGACTGAGCAAAATCTAGTTTTTAATTATTATTGTGAGAACTGCCCTCTTTTTATCTAATCTACCATAATGTATCTTTAATTAAATATATTTTCTTGACCGCATTTCCATCTACCAATTGGCATGGTTTTATCACGTTTCACGACTGAAGTTGATATTATAAAAATACTTCAAGAGAGAAAAATGAAATGGTGTTTCTAGTCCTACTGTTATTTTCTGACTGAAGAGAGGGAGAACAAAATATTTTTCTTAACATTCATATATTTATATATTAAGCGGAAACGGAAAATTTACACATTCTTTAGCCTCGATTTACAAGACAATAATTATGAACTAACCAAAGCGCTTGGTAAGAGCAGGAATGCGTGTCTTTCGCGGTCAAAGTTTGTCTGTTGTTACAATATAAAATATTACCAAGTTCATAGTTATATGGGTTATAAAATACATACAGAATTACCTATTAATCGCAATGCTGTTCCAAATCAGAGCGTATAATTGGGTTGATTCTGGGATGAAAATCAACCTGACATTAACCATACTAAACGAGATCTTATGTACCGACATCTTTTGGCTAAATCGAGCAAGTTCAAATCAATAAAACCTCTTGACTTAAACCTGCATGTTCTTTAAGGCATCACAGTTGATTTGTTTTCAATAGAAATGCTGCCATTGTGTCCTACGAATTGATAAGTTTTGGCTGTAAGAATTAGATCACCGTGAAGTGTGTCTCTTTTTGCATCTAAACCGCTTTCAAATCCTCAAAACGTGCTTCTAGTCATTTCCTGTTTTTAACGTGAAAACATAACATACTAGTGGAACCGTCAGGCATTTTAAAATAGAATCCAAATCACGGACCAATTTCTTCGAATGCACTTTTTGTATATTTGGTGTTTGCAATAAAACAGCCGAGGGTCTCTACATTAAGCTGTGAGTTGCAATTGATCAGAGCTGTTTTTGTAAGGGAATATATCACAAATGTTTTTTAATACCCAATAACATTGGAGCATTATCGCCGGGATGTTACGAATAGACGACACCAACGGTGTTAATATTTCGTCAAAGAATAAACGAAGAAAACAGGTGGATTATTTTGGTTTAAATCCTAACTCGCTGAACATATCAGATGTAATCAAAGCAGCCGTTGTGTGTTAAAATTGGTTAATATGCATGTACATGCTTACAATAATATAAACCCACTTGATTTCGACAGATTGGACTGTCGGCTCCGTTTTATTTAGCTTAATGTTCGTATCTGCAGAAAATAATCTCGCTACCAATATTGTGCAGACTCTGACATTAACAAATTAAGTTTTCGTTAGTTATAAAAGAGTAGAGAGAGATAAGTATACTAGAACACGAAATTATTTATAAAGATATAACTCAACTACCATTGAATATCACTCGGGTTATTCAATGGCTGAAGAGAGTGTATCCCTACACAAGTATTCCACGAGCGCTAACATTGGTTAGGATTGTGTGACCTATCAAAAGCGATTATTTTTTTTTAGGTTTCGCAACTTTAAACTAAAGAAGAGTGACAAAAAAGCGACATTTTATGGTAAACAATTCGATGATCTACAATCGCAATCCTAAAAAAACAATGAATGAGAAATATTCTGTGAGTCACTAACGAGAATGTTTGTATAGTCGTAGAGAAATAACAAGATGGAACGATTTAAGACAAATTGAGTTGTCAAAAGGGAAGCATAAATTTGTGTGATTGTGGTTGAAGGATTGGTGACCTAACATTATCTTAAACTTTGTAGCTTATAAACATCGTATACAATGAAATCATTATTATTAAATATAGCCTCCAGTAGACTAATAATGTTCCAATTTGAATTAATTTGCGCTATTTTGTCAATAATAAGTTACTCATATGACGCCTGAATACACTTAATTGAAGATAAATGTTTTTGAATTAATAATGATCGTTCTTTGACATTTTCAGTTATATTTATAATATTATCGTTAATATTATGCTTTTCTCTTTCATCTATTTAATTTATTATCATTGCTGGTGTTGTATTGTTATGAAGGAACACATTTCACGAGTCTGAATTTGAGGAAATGGGGAATGTTCACTAGTTTGCGGGTTCATTAGCCAAACGATATCATTTAATAGGATTCATTAGTCCACTGATATCTATTATTTGGGTTCCTTAGTCCACCGATTTCTATTATTACACTGTTAGAAATATTTTGGTTATTTTACCCTAAAACTACGGGCAGCAAAAGTTTCCCCTAAATCATACGTAAAATTACACCGTTAGTTATTTAACATTTTACTGTAGAATTACATATATGGTAATTTACATTTCTTGTAAAAATACATCACAATGTTAATTTACATTTCTTTTTGTAAAAATACACCACAGTGTTAATTTACATTTCTTGTAAAAGTACATCACACTGTTAATTTACATTTCTTGTAAAAGTACATCACACTGTTAATTTACACTTTCGTTAAAAATACTAAATTTGGGTAATTTTACAGGCAGGATTCGGGCAACTTTTGCTCAGAATTATCAACCAGTATTAACATTACTTCGGTATATATGGAATATCAATAACCCTGTTTGGTAGACGGGGGCATTGTTCCAGGCTTTCAGATGCAAGCTAGCGGTACTATCTATTTTCAGGCATTAAAACCCTGCTTTTACAGACAGTCCGTTCCAACCTTACACTGGCCAATCGGTTTAATAAATCGTCTTCAAGCGAACCATGAAACCGAGATGATACAACGGCGTCAAAGTCAAAAACAATTTCTTATACATTTAAGAAAAAACGTACAGACTAAATATTAATACACTTTATAGATTTTATAAATAATGGAAACAAGATATACATGACATGCAATATACAAATATTTACAAAATATGATTGACCATGTTATGGTTATCAAATTGAAATGAATACCATAAGAAGATAATTATAAGGAATGTTTTGTTGCTATATGGAATAATAAAATAAAATAAGAAATATCAAATTTACCGATTACGAGAACTCCCAATAAGTAAATTTACAAACTAACGTTACTAGACGTAAATCTGAAAATAACATGATGGTTATGTTATATTCCGTTCAATTTTGAAATATTACATAATAATGTGCCTTGTGAATATTGGTAAATATTCCTAACGTTTTAAGGAAAAAACACATATTTTAACTGCTGTAATTTTACCTATATTTCTTGCCTAAAAGTAAATTACATAATAATGGGAATAAAAATTACATGCTCGCTTCGTTACTTTCAGCTCAATTTTATTACATAATATGTAAGAATGTACTTTTTAGCGGATTTTAAATGTCTTTGATTTCATCGCTGCTTATTGACAAAAAGACATGAAACTCGATAAGCATACACGAAACACGGTAAAAATGCATCAGACTTTGTAAAAATACATCACTTGGTAAAAGTAATAGAGAGAGAGAGAAATGGGGTTTAACGTCCACTCGACACAAACTAGGTCATTTCGGGACTAACACGTGGTTTAATTTTATTTCAATAATTCGTTTGCGCGTAGGGGTCTTTAGCAGTGGGAGGAAACCGTAGTGCCCAGAGGAAACCCAAGAGGTTGAGAAGGCGCCCCTATCTCCATGTCACATACGCTCACACCAGGATCGAAACCAGAGGTGACCGGCCAGCTAGAGGTCGAAGCGCGGCACTCTAGACCACTAGGCCATCCCAACCCCCGTAAAAGTAATATATGTTGTAAAATATACCGACAATTGCGGTGCAAAATCTACATGTACTACCGTAATTTTACATAAATTTCTGACAGTTTACCTGATGGTTGTCGTAAAATCATTTGCTATTTGGTTGTGGACTTCAACGATCACTGTTGATTGGTTGTGTGTTGAGAAATGTTAACAAAAATATCTCAATTTTGATTTCATTACTACTAAATAAAACGTTTGTTTGGTAGTCATTTTTACAACCAATTTGGGTTACGATACATCTTAATACATTTGGAATACACTGTACATTACTGTATTTTGAGGTTACGTGTGTAAAATGACCTATTTCAGGCTAAAATCACCTGTATAATGTGGGCAATTTTACATTACTGTATTTTGACGTTACGTGTGTACAATGACCTATTTCAGGGTAAATTCACCTGTATAATGTAGGGATTTTATGTGTATTTGTACTATCACTCCTTTTTTGCTGTGATAAAACATACATATGTAAAATAACAAAGAAATACGTAAATATTTTACCATATTCTTACGGTAAATTAACATTTATTTCTAACAGTCTAGGGTTAGGTTTATTGAAACCCATATTTATAGTATTTCTTATAGCGGGGGACTAGTGCCCCCGCATATTCCTGAAGCAGTGGTCCGATAAATCCCTCTGCTGGATTGGCTTCTGATTTCTGATACTTGAGCTTTTGAGGGAGTGTGTGTATTCTCCCCGTTCAATCAAATCTATCCCATGTACAGGAACATGACAGCCCTTCGTTAACTATGGGGTCTTCTCTTTAACTTTGGACAGTGATTAAATGTATTAAAAACCTTGAAAGTATTGTTCGTCTTCATACAGTATTGTTTACATTGTTGATAGCCTCGTTTATCACACAATTAATTTTCCTACAATATTCTGCTATGCACTGGTTAATTGGGCACAATTAAATCATGAGTCATGACGTAATGTTATGTAAACATATTTGATCCAATTTGGAACTTTGTTTCAAATTTAACGATAGTCGTTCGGATGGGACGAAAAACCGTGGGCCCGTGTACACATTGGTGTCACGCAAAAGACCCCTTGGCAGTTGTAATTCGATAGCACGCTTTATGTCGTATGCCCAATTGCCCGTCTTTATTGGCCCAGTTCAGGAGCAGCACAGTAGGACGTTCAACCCCATCTCATTTCATTTGCGTGGTTGTTGGGCATCGTTTACGAAATACTGTTTTAGCATTGACACCCTTCATCACCAACCTTACACATAGTGTCTTTGTCCTGCTTTGAACGCATGTAGCCTTTCTCTCGGGTAGTATATAGAAGGCGGGTCAGTGAGTTTTCGTTGCGTACCAACTCGCAACATATTCACACTTGGCTAACTAAAGTATTCGCTTAGTCATGATCGGTAAATCATACCAGCGCTTCTAGCCCCCCGTGATCGTATAATAGTGGAAATAATGCCTATGATCTTACAATAGTGAGTTGAGCAAAAGACATAGAAATAATTATGTTTTGGTCTGATAATAAAAGCCCCGTAACCAGTATGTCTCATCTCAGATCACACCCAAACCAATTTGGGATTATCATCATCGGGCATTATGGACCAACCGTATTAATGTCTTCATGACTATCCGTCTCTATAATGGTCATGGTGTTGTTGATTAAGAATTATTTTTCATTCATTATTCATATTGTTCATCGCAGACAGCTGATACTAACGGTTAGTAAAATTTGAAAGGTCTGTTGTTCGGGGTTTTGTTTTACCACATGTATTTTCTTGTTTTCTTCGCCCTAACATCATGTGAAGTTCCACATATATCGAGTTTCAATATGTCTAGCATAGTAGCATAACCTACCACAGCATATTTATATCCTGTATATTAATTTCTATGCTTATTTAATCAGTCTGAAGTTAGGATATTTAGGGCGTTGATGTGCTATCTTAAAAATGTATCCTTTGCTAAAATGTACCTCAATACGTGATTGCAACAAAGACGTTCATTTAGTCCCGAAATGACCTAATTGTGTCGAATGAACGTTAAACCCCATTTATAATTAGACTTGGTAGGCTAAGCCTTTCAGTACTTAAACTATATCTAGCAACACGGTCTGAGATCCATTTGCATTAGCAATTTAGTTTTCAGAAGCTTATGTCAGATACATGATGTGCTTTAGTACATTTAATCCACTAATTTATTATAATCTTTTTTATACAAATAGCCTCAGATTGCGGGTTAATTTGTCAATGTAATCTTGATAGATTGATTGTGTGACCCCATACAAATATAGGTGATACAATTTCTAGCCGTTTGGATATTGCCTCGTTTTACCCGCCGACAAAGTTTCAACGTCACAAGCAACGAAACCCATAATTTAATAACCATTCAAAAGAAAGTACATGACGTATTCTATATCTTAGGTTGGCTAATTAAAGGAGCTAAATCGCTAATATTTGGGAACTAGAAATTTACCCAAATGGGTCGCAACGCATAAAATAATCTTATATTATTGTATATAAACTGATTTACATCCATTCATTTCCGTCTTTAATTTCAAATCAGTTATGTTCGCCGAAATACGCGTGAAGTCTCAAAAGCATGCCGATTTCTAGCGTCTGGTTATTCCAGTCTACATTATTGCGTATGCTCTCCGTGCGTCACCGTCTTGTCTCGTTCTCCAAGTCCCTTGTTAAAAATGGGCCCGAAACGGATTATGGTACACGATTCGTGTACCAATGATAATTTTTTTTATTTTGTCTTAAATATTGGATATCAGAAGCCCATTTTGTCCCGGTAAGATCATAACATCAATGTTGAGTTAAATTGACAAATAAGTTGTCGAAGATTCTTGATGATATTGAGTTAGAGACTTAGTTGCTTTAAATAAACGATTTGCTAATATGTTGCCAGGCGAATAGTTTTGTTTCGTCATAATTACTACAAACGGGGGTATATTTCTACAGGTCAAATCAGGTGTCCATATGTTGCCAATCTGGATAATTTAACACATACTACAAATCAGATTTTCGGGCAAACAAGTAAAGTATAAATGACCGAATGACTTTTGGCTCTGAAACCAATCTTCATTGTGCGATAGTCTTCGGACATAGGTGAACGCTAATCACGTTGGATACAAATATGTTTAAAAGTATATCCCATCTACATTTAGTCATAATAAAATTAAACAGTTTCATGTGAGATTACAAAATTACACATCATTATGTTTGATTACAAACATTACATTATTATGTTTGTTTATACAATTATACATTACAAAATTATACAGTTTTTTGATTATACAATTAAGCAATTGTGTGATTATCAAATTAATCAAAGTATATTAGTTTTATTGAAAATTGGTAAAACCCCGCTTTCGCGTAAACGTGTTCAGGGGTGCTTTACAATGGTATAAATATAAAATCAACAAAACAATGCCAAGACAACACAATGATTAATATGTTTATTCAAAAGCTTGAGGAAATAAATGGGTTTTTAGTTTTTTCTTAAAAGTATTAACATTATTACCGTATCTGATGTCATATAATAACACATTCCATAAAGCAGGTTCCTGGACACTAACAGATCTTTGAATAAACGATTTGAGCATTTGGACTTACCATCGAAAGAATGTAAACGTTGCCCTGGTTTATATGTTGAGCCCAAATATCACCTCGCGGCCAGATTACCCCCCTCCCCTCCGCACATACACAAATGTGTGTTTAACTTCCGATTAAAGTCTTCCCAGGGTATTCCATAGATTACCGCAATATCCTTTCTTGTTTTGTACATATTATAATTTTTATAATCTTTTATGCCCCTAATCACATATGTTAATATATAGCACATAATGGGAATATTAAATAAGGCTCTTTTACACACACTGATATGCCTTATCATACTCGGTACTCATTATGGACCAATGCGTTCGTTTTATTCGTTTTGGTAACTTTTATGACATTCAGTTAAGTGGCACAAATACGAGCAGAGCGATACGGAAAGAGCAGTATGACCCCACAGCTTTTTCTTTTGCTGCGTCACATTAATAAACAGACATAATCTGTAACCATCATTAATAAACTGTGAACTACTTCGGACAAGACGTTAATAAACAGATCTTCCGGAAATGTACCCGTGTGATCAAAAAACGCGCTGACGGTCTCTGATAATGCTGGTCAGGCTTACGTCATGTCTGTTAGGGCAAGTTTATTTGGCTCGTTGTCCTTTTATTGAAAATTGGACTGCCATTATTTTGATTAAAACACAGATCCTATTAAAACACAGTGCTTGGGTATCCCAGTAGAAACATCCACGCTGATCAGTTAATTAAACGTCCGACGTCATAGGGTCAAACGTCTACCGTGTGACCTCTGACGCAACCCCCACTACAACTGGTCAGATCTTCATGCATGCCATCAAAAGTATAAAAAACGAAATGAAAATTAGGTCTGTACTTTAGCATTATTCCATTCTTGTGGCAACATCCTTTCATCGTACGATTTCATTATTTCAACGGTTCGCTAATGATATCTTTGAGCTTCTTCAAGATTCTTTAGCACCATCTTATCAGTCATAATTAAGTCTTTTAGTGGTGGAAAATCTGTGTGCTGTGCCGTTGGAATGTGTGTAGTATCGTCTCTAGTAAAAACACTTGCAAAGAAGTTATTCAAGGCGTCTGGTCTGTCCGTATCTGTTGTTGCCAAATCATCTTTGGTTTTAAGGGCCGCTATTGTCTTCAGACAGTTGTTTAATACTTGTTAAAGACTTCGGAATTATGCCTGCATTCTTCTGCAATGCTTTTCTTAAACTTTTTGTCTGTTCCCTGCTTTCCATCATGTCCTGTTCCTTGTCTTCGCGTACATTTTGTAGTCTTCGTTATCCCCAGTGTGTAAGAAGCGATTAAATGATGCGAACTTTCACATCCGAATTTTAGACGCCAGTGTTTTAACGCAAGATATTTTGGTGCGATGCATGTGACACATATAACACCGGGTTCATACGACTGAATCTTTTTTTCTAGTTCATTTCTTTTATTCAACATGTTATCTGTAATTACGTGCATACATTTCGTGTGTTCTTATTTACAGTGCTGCGTCTATCATAGTTTATTAGTCTAGACTCTTCTCATCTCATACCCTCTTTTTGTGGTCGCCCCTTTTCAACTTTGTCCCTCCTTGTGATACGGTGTGCTGGTTCCTTAGTGCCCGAAGTTTCCTACAGTGGTCTCTTTAAAAGTGTCAAGTCACGATTTACGTTAATATTCTCGATTCTCTTGACTTGCTTTAGAAGGTAATCTGACTAGCAACATATGTACATTTTGACCCTTTTTGCCTAGGGGAGTAGGCTCTGGCACGGGAAGTTCTTAATTCAAACAGAAAGCTAAATACTGATGCGTTATACAACAGAATATATACTTACTGTAGATAATTATGTCTTTTTTCTCTCGAGTAAAGCAATTTGGCAGACCTTTTTTTTCTCTGTTTATATATCTTTATAATAGTGTTATGTATTCATTTTGTCAACCTAAACAAAGACAATAAGAAAATTATATCATAATTTTGTCTGTTTTACATACAGACTTGGGAACGGGCTGAATTACAACATAATGAGTTGAGATGTGCTCATGGCTGCGCTCTGCTGCCCATGTCTAATCCTATTGCTATCTTAGAAAGTGGTACCAGTGCATGTCTCACGAATCAGAGAACTTTATGATTTTGTGTTGTCTGTGGTAACGGCATACTTCTAACTTTGAAGAACTTTACATGAAATCACCAGTCGTTACTAGATGTAGCAATTTGTTTACAAGTATCGCTCCTGACACATGTGACTTGTATGGAAGCAATTGCCTCCAAATGAAAATTCATTTTGTCGAGCAATGATAATGGCCAACGACGAAGCATATAGACCACCTTAAAAATCATTACACGTAATGTAACGAAATTTAAGAAAACAGGGAGGGGGTGTTCATTTGGTTAAAATAGAAAGCGCCGCTTTCATAAACGATCCAACTGTTCTCTGTAAACCTACTTTAAAGCAACATTATTCCAAAAAACTATGTGTAGATTTTTCAAGAACCTTCACGTGTAGAAGGTGGTTTAAAACTTGGATTGCTAAATACTTAAGTACGGAATAAATTAATTGAATTGAACAAACTAATATACTATTCAAAAAAAGTAGGGGATATTTGATTTTGGGGGCATAATACTAAAATATGCAAATGACTACGAAAAAAGTCACTATAGAACCTAACAGAAGAAACATTTCCAGTTACATGTGACGCCCAAACGCACCAATAGCTACCGCATGGAATGCAGGTGATGCTTGGGATCATCATGGGGGTCCAACCCAAGATTTGCACGACTCTGACTTTGAATATTACAGTCATTGTGGCATTGAATTCCAGGGTGGAAACATCAGTTTAATTGTTTTAGTGACCAGAAAACAAATTTTGATATGCGTCGGCTTACCCAAAATGAAAGGTTGCGTGCCCTTGGCTTTACATGTTGTTGCAGGGCGTGTTACAGGCCAGTACTACCGGGACAACATCTTGGCAGTCCATGTTGTGCCGTTCGCACGACGTCATGGCCGCCGTTTCATCTTCCAGGATGACAACACAAGATGTCACAGGGCTAGGATCGTTACAGGTTACTTTTAACAACAGAACATCACCACATTACCTTGGCCAGCACTGAGTCCCGGCCTCTCCCCCATCGAGCATGTCTGGGACATGCTTGGACAGAGGTTACGTCAACGTCAACAACGTCCTGCCAATGTCCAAGAACTTGCTGCTGCGTTGCAACAGGAATGGGACAATCTGGACCAAAATGACCTTAGACGTCTCATTAGGAGTATGCCACTTCGGATCAATGCTTGTTTGGCAAACAGAGGAGGATTTACCCGTTACTTACTTTGTTGTGATGCTGTGGTAACTTTGCTGTTTGACCCCGGGTATCATTTTACCCTTATAATGGCCAGTCTGTGCCTTACTTAGTCTAACGATCATTTGGAATAAATCAATGAATGTGAACTTCATTTCATTTTGTCATTTGTTTCTTCGTCAGTTTCATTAAGTGACTTTAATAACACTTAAAAATCAAATACCCCCTACTTTTTTTGAATAGTATATGTGCAAATGAGTTTGACATATTCGCAGTAACCCAGACATGTCTCGGTGGTGATATTGATGGCCCTGTGCTATCCTCCCTCATTCCTAAAGGTTGTTTAGTACTTTATAATCCCAGATGAACAGGAAGAGGTGGTGTTGTAGCATTGATTTTTAAACCCACTCTCCACGTGCAGGCAGAAACAATATTCTTACTCTTCTTTCGTATATCTCGAGTGTACCCTCAATTCTACTGTCTTTAAATCATCGAATTCGGATTGTCATCGGATTCCTCCCGGGTATCAGAAATCGCCTCAATACAAAATTTCCAACAAAAAGCTGTTCATTTCAATGATCAAATCCATTATGTGTTAGACCAGCTTGTTTCTCTTCAAACTGTAACTATCATGGACAAACCTGTGAATGCATGTTTTAATTATGAGTTGCTTGACGCGTAATAAGGGCAATGGTGACAGACGGGTTTAGTCATTCACAGAGAAATTTGTCTTATTGAGAACTCAAAATCTTCGTATTATAAGAACAAGATAGAAACTAGCAATAATTCTGTAGAACTTTACAGTTTTGTTAATTATCTTCTTGGCCCCAGTCATGGAGTCAAAATATTACTTTCTGTCAATAATTTGAACCTTAATGTCATCAAATCGATGCTTTGTGACATCATTATTTACAAACTTGCGTAACATAGTGTAAAGTTCCACCTTCACGCAGGTAACACTAACTTGTATCTGCCGTTTAAACACTCCCCGAGTCGAGACTGCAATACATCAAAATATTAATTGATAGGTGCATTATATAATGACATTCGTACATCGATCGAAATCAATATCCTTAAACTGAACGACGAAAAGGTTATTGTCCAAAGTGGTCCAGTTTTAGTCGGTTAGAATTAAATAATACCCACATCTTGAGGCTGTAACTTTTATCTTTGACAGGGAACTATCCATGGAGTAATAAATTAGCATTATTTGCAGATCTTGTTCAACTAAGTAATATGGGTACAATCGGTAAGAAAATTGCCAGTGGAGGCCATCAAAACCGTTGTTAGGGCGACTGTCACATAAAAATTAGATATCTGTAGTTCATTACTTATTAGTTTACCATCTCTTCTAATTACCAAATGTTCAGAACGCGTCTGCTCGACTTATTACCGTAAATGCAATGATATCACACCTGTATGTATATATACTATTCAAAAAAAGTAGGGGATATTTGATTTTAAGTGTTATTAAAGTCACCTAATGAAACTGACGAAGAAACAAATGACAAAATGAAATGAAGTTCACATTCATCGATTTATTCCTAATGATCGTTAGACTAAGTAAGGCACAGACTGACCATTATAAGGGTAAAATGATACCCGGGGTCAAACTGCAAAGTTACCACAGCATCACAACAAAGTCAGTAACGGGTAAATCCTCCTCTGTTTGCCAAACAAGCATTGATCCGACGTGGCATACTCCTAATGAGATTGTCCCATTCCTGTTGCAACGCAGCAGCAAGTTCTTGGACATTGGCAGGACGTTGTTGACGTTGACGTAACCTCTGTCCAAGCATGTCCTAGACATGCTCGATTGGGGAGAGGTCGGGACTCAGTGCTGGCCAAGGTAATGTGGTGATGTTCTGTTGTTGGAGGTAACCTGTAACGATCCTGGCCCTGTGACATCTTGCGTTGTCATCCTGGAAGATGAAACGGCGGCCATGACGTCGTGCGAACGGCACAACATGGACTGCCAAGATGTTGTCCCGGTAGTACTGGCCTGTAACACGCCCTGCAACAACATGTAAAGCCGTTCTTCCAGCAACATTGATGCCTCCCCACACCATAACAGAACCACCCCCAAATCGATCATGTCTGATGACGCTAACGTCCTGGAAGCGCTCGTTTCGACGACGCCACACCCTCCTACGTCTGTCCAAAAAATAAACAGTGAACCTTGACTCATCTGAAAACATCACATTGCTCCAGCGTCGATTATCCCAGTGTTGACGATCCCTACACCAACGACGTCTTGCCTGAATGTGATGATCTCTCAAACAAGGGATCACGCGAGGACGTCGGGCGCGAAGGTGACCCCTATGCAGTCGATTCCGAATCGTCTGGCCACTCACTCTCACACCAGTGTCTGTTTGAAGACCAGCGCTTATCTGATTTGCTGTGATGACACGATTTCTCAAGGCCAAGGTACGGATAAATCGATCCTGGGCTTGAGTTGTCGACCTGAGCGTGGTCTGTCCTGTACAGATTGTGTATCACGGTATCTGGACCATAGCCTGCTTATGACAGACTGAGAAACATTCATCGTCCGCGCCACAACCGCCTGTGTTGTGCCGATCTGTAGCATGTCAAGGGCACGTAACCTTTCATTTTGGGTAAGCCGACGCATATCAAAAATTCTTTTCTGGTCATTAAAACAATTAAACTGATGTTTCCACCCTGGAATTCAATGCCACAATGACTGTAACATTCAAAGTCAGAGTCGTGCAAATCTTGGGTTGGACCCCCATGATGATCCCAAGCATCACCTGCATTCCATGCGGTAGCTATTGGTGCGTTTGGGCGTCACATGTAACTGGAAATGTTTCTTCTGTTAGGTTCTATAGTGACTTTTTTCGTAGTCATTTGCATATTTTAGTATTATGCCCCCAAAATCAAATATCCCCTACTTTTTTTGAATAGTATATATAGAATTCACTTATATGAAATCATTTTTTTTAATACAAGTTCACTCATCACCCATTGTTTTTAAAATTCAATATAATAAAATCACGATTTTTGTACATTTTTCATGTTAATAAACCAAATATCTCGATTTCTTTCGATATTGGCGAATTTCGCACCGTTGCTTCCTGGATTATGGCCCCTGATTGTACAAAAAATCGCATTTTTTAGCTTCTGTTTTCTCCAAAGTTCAAATATATTCAAATCTTTTAAATTACCATCGTTACACCTTGTTAAAGGCCGCACATCGTACGAAAAATCTTAAATTTTATCCCATTTTAAACATTTTTTTTTTAATATATCTTCGTTACACCTAGTGGTCTAGTGTGCCGCGCTTCGACCTCTAGCTGGCCGGTCATCTCTGGCTTGCGGCTGTGGTTTCGATCCCTGGTGTGAGCGTATGTGGCATGGGGATAGGGGCGCCTTCTCAACCTTGTGGGTTTCCTCCGGGCACTCCGGTTTCCTCCCACTGCTAAAGACCACTACGCGCAGGCGAATTATTGAAATAAAATTGAAACCATATGTTGGTCTCAAAATGACCTAGTTTGTGTCGGGTGGACGTTAAACCCCATTTCTCTCTCACACACACACACCCTGGTGATGGTGGAGTTTGAATTTCAGCATGACCGATTAGAGATCACAATTTTTGTACGATTTTGCTGAAACTTGTAAATTATGTTTATATTCCAAAGAACTAGGTTCCCTGCGATATTCGCGCATATCGGACAGTAACTTCTGGGATGATGGCCCCTGATTGTGCGAAAAGAAAACAATTTGAGCTTGTGGATTAGGGTGTTTCACTTTTCCCTTTTTTGGGGGGAATTTGTGGGGTTTCTACCCGTCACCGAAGTCCACTCGGGGTCAAACTTACACCATAATATTTTCAGAATTTCTAGCCACAACTGGCTGCCGACGGCCGTTTTTCAAAAATTACGACTATTTTCCGGATTTTCGGACGTTTTGAGCTTGACAGATCACCTATAAACGTCAGGTATGGCTTGTAATGTGTCTTTTTTATGCTTTTCAGGTATGTAGAGTCCATTCCCACTATCTTAAATGAGATTGTCAGAATCCAAGATGGCGAAAATCCAAGATGGCGCCCAAAATCGTCTATCATCGTGACATGGAATTTTTCAAAGACTGTCATTCTGAACATCATTTTGGCCCTGATAATGAATTTTGAACCCATAAAATTCATTAACTGGGCCAAAAATATGTTCAGAATAACACTTGTCTACCTTTGGTTGCAAATGGCGGAAGGTAATGAGTGATGGTGAAGCTCTGATGGAGTATATTCACCACACTATTAATCTGGCCAAACTATGGCTGAACCTGGAGATTGTTTACAAAGTTTTTTATATGATTAATTTTAGTAGTCTAAGGTGTCCTCCCTCTTTCAGAATGTGTCGGGTGAACCTCGGTAACCCTTGAGCATTTTGGAAAATTCAAGATTGCATCCAAGACGGTCGGAATTTCACTGAATACCCTAAAATCGTTCATTATGTTATGGGGTAATTAGATGATAGCAAAATCCTAAATGCAAGATAATATGACCCTTTAACTTGTTATAGACGGTTGGGGGCGATTATATCACCAAACCAAATTATATCTAGAAACAAACTATATTTCTGGACATAGGAGCATACCAGAAGCTTCAGGACCACATGACAGACTCTGGAGCAAGTTGGTCGGTTGTAATGTTCTCAATTTAATAACTTTCGCCCAGCAAAACAGTTCCGGATCAAGTTCCCTGCTAATGCACCATTCGTTGAGTAAGACTACATGGTTTGAGTGGGGATGCTGACTATACATTTCCAGTTTTGGATGTCCATACCCTCCAGCGTGTTTCAGACATCGATTTGCTAGAATTTTGTCCATAACCACCAGCTAACATACGAAGAGTGGCATGTGTAAGCACAGATTCTATTAGAGCGTCTAGAGAGAATACAATCAAGCCCTCACCACTTTCAAAGCTGTTCCATTCGCCACGATGCAACAGCACATATAATTGTGTCACATCCTGTGAGAAAATGAGCTGACAGGATTTCAATGTTACTGGACGGACATGTGTTTCTCAAAAGATGAACTAATGTCAACGGTAGACAGAGC
Source organism: Patella ulyssiponensis (assembly GCA_963678685.1). Taxonomy (NCBI): domain Eukaryota; kingdom Metazoa; phylum Mollusca; class Gastropoda; family Patellidae; genus Patella; species Patella ulyssiponensis. Next base: position 20,811,404 of record OY783232.1, read on the forward strand.
TCTTGCAAATCGCTGCCTGAAACACTTTGGGGTGTATGTGTATAGGCATCAAAAACGGGAAATGTGTCGTCGTCATCCCCACCTAAACCATGTAGTCTAGCTTCAATGAATGATGCATGTGTAGGGAACGTAAAGAGATGTCATCACCAAGCTATTGTGTGGCGTTGACTGGAAGATCGCATTCCGCAGGAACGTGATCCGGAGCTGTATTGATTGGATAAGGACACTAAATTGAGAACATTACAACTTGTCAACGTGCTCTGGAGTCTGTCACGTGGCTCATCAGATGTGGATGCAGGAGTGACATGTAGTATGTGTGCTTGTAGCTGCACTAGGGATGGCTTAGATTATAGTATTTTACGCTTGTGTTGTTACATGTTGCAGCCAGAAACTTGACTAGAGTTATTTTCATGTTTTACGGGTAGAATTTGTTGGGGTTTTTTTTAAAATATTCAAAAAAAACAGCTTGTGCCTCCTTTCCAGGGCCGAGCTTCTGTATGTAGTTTTATTGTATCACTCATATGCTCCAGGAATATAGTTTGTCTCTAGATATAATCGCCCCCAACTGCCGCTAACGAATTAAAGGGCCATTTAGGATTTTGCTGTCATCTAATCACCCCACAACATAATGAACGATTTAAGTGTATTTAGTGAAATGTCGACCGTCTTGGATGCCATCTTGAATTTCTAAAAACGCTCAAGGATTACCGAGGTTCACCCGGCACATTCTGAAAGAGGACACCTTAGACTACTACAATTAATCATATAAAAAAATTTGTAAACAATTTCCAGGTTCAGCCATAGTTTGGCCATATTAATAGTGTGGTGAATATACTCCATCGGAGCTTCACCTTCACTCATTACTTTCCGCCATTTTCAACCAAAAGTAGATAGTTGTTATTCTGAACATCCTTTTGGCCCCGATAATGAATTTGAATTTTATTGGTCCAAAATGTATTATCAGGGCCAAAATGACATAGTCTTTGAAAAATGAGTTTCCGTGTCACGATTATAGAAGATTTGGGGCGCCATCTTGGATTTCCGTCATCTTAGATTATGACAATCTCATTTAAGATAGTGGGAATGGACTCTACATACCTAAAAAGCATTAAATAGACACATTACAAGCCATACCCGACCTTTATAAGTGACCTATCAAGCTCAAAACGTATGAATATCACTGAAATAATCGTAATTTTAGAAAAAATGGCCGTCGGCAGCCATTTTTGGCAAGAAAATTCTGAAAATATTATGGAGTAAGTTTGATCCCGAGTGGACTTCGGTTGCGGGTAGAAACCTTAGAAATTAAACCAAAAGTGAAACCCCCTATTGTGGATCCTTTTTTAAAAACGGTTTAATTATAACTCCGTTGCGTCAAAATTGAATCAAACTGCGCGTACAAAATGACCGCTTCTTGTACACAAATTAACTGTATATTAATACGTAATGCGAAACTTGTGGGCCCTCTATATAGAGGCCACACATTTGTCCAATTTTGATGCAACTTAGAATACATATATATTTTATATCCCCAAGATCTCAGTCCGTTTCGATATTAGTGTATGTCCGACTATAATTAACTGGATTATGGCTCATGAGTGTACAAAAAATAACGTTTTTATTTTAGCGTGTTCTCTATCCATCTCTTGCAAAATTTGGGCGTATCTTGCCTGGCAACCACTGTTTATGCAATTGTATAGAATTATTCATATTTAACTGTACTGCCTTTTTAAGTTTTATAGATTCTGAATTGTGTGTTCTAACTTGATGCGACTTGTACAATTTCCTGTTATAGATTCTTAAATGTATGTTTTTTTATTTTATAGAGAGTTGTTTTTCTCATGTTTGTAGTCTTCTCTATTTTTTTACTTGTAATGTATATTATTGTACAGCGCATCTAACCACTTTTTTTTATAAAGGCGTGGGCTATACCTAATAGTTATTACATTATGATACCATTATAATATTATTCCTGCATGTTTATAATAAACCAGATGAAACCACAACCAGCTTTATTAGTATATCCTTTGGTACTTTGTCGCATAATGCCAATTAACGAATTCACAACTTTGAATAGTTCTTCCTGTTTATTGTCGAGTCTTATGTCAGTCCTTCCGTCTGTCACATTTTTGGGGACACAATAACTCTCCTTGTAATTGAGTGAGAATTTTCAAACTTGGTATTGGTTTTCATTCGGTTAATGGAGTTCGGAGAATATTCAAACTTGGTATTAGTTGTCATTCTTTTAATGGAGTTCGGAGATGAACCTTTTCTGCATAGGGTCATTAGAGATAGTCAATTCGATTGGTTGATGCATTGGGTACTTTGAACTTCTAATTATAACACTACCTTTACTAAGTTCGATTTTGAGAATTCCCTGCTTTGATTTAAATTGAGTGTGAGTGGTGAAACTTCGTGTCTAGTTTTATTATACAATACATTGACTGGGATCGATGATGCTCATTCTCTGTTTACGCTAATTGACCGTCTTGGGACAAGATGACCCCGACTCTAACTGTATAGTTTCAGTACCATGTACTTCAAAACCTGGACTGTGTTCGATCGTGGACATTTTCTGCTTAGACTAAGTAAAATTATCAGTTTGGATGCTCGATAATTTTCCAAAACGTAAATGTGCAATTAATTAGTATGTATCTTCTCTTTATTTTGGGATTATCGCAGGCTACATCAGCCTCACTATTGGTGAGTTCTCACTGTTATCTATTTTGTTTGAAAGAAAAAAATTGATTTTGATTCTTCAGTGAGTGTAATCACTCTGGTTTTTTCCAAGTCTTGTAGATCTCTTTAAATACGTATAATTGCGTATTTTTCCATGTATGTTCGGGCTTATTGCGACATCGTTTAACCTCCAAAATGCTATTGTGGCAGTGTTCTTTGGAGAAATAGAATCTTAGACACATTCAACTCTGTTGTTGTAGGCTACGATTTTTTCATGAACGTTACCTATAGATGGAATCTGATTAAAATCTGAATGTAATTGTTTTGCGATGTTGTTGTGATGTTTTAATGTTTATTCAAAAACTCAGTTTATCCTGTATGTTCAATCTTTTTATTTAAAGTTAGATTCTACATTCTTGTAATTACTAGATCAGGGCCCTGTTTAACGAAATTTTAACTTAAGATAAAATCCAATTTTAGTAGATACTTCAATTTTGATTGGCTAAGCACTAAAATCGATCTAATATTATCCAATCAAATTACTAAAATTGGGTTCTTATCTTAGTTAAAATTTCGTGAAATAGGCCCCTGATATACACTATTTACAATCCCCATACAATATATTTCTTGGATGTGTCATAAAATGTTTCTCTTTCAAAAACAATTTCAAATATGAGAATACCCACATTCAATCATTGGTGCCCTTTTTTGTTGAATTATTGATTGCAGCCGATATTTAATTGTTACGAAGCGGTACATTGATCTTGGTCATGAACACATTTCGCCGAGTTTCATAGATCATAATTTGTATTGGACATAATTACATTTGTTGATATGCTGGAAGGAATAAACGTGTATGCGTAGAGATGGATAATACACAATGGTATTCTATATTATACCATACGGTCCTTTATTTCACAAGACAAAATATCATTTCTTAAAAAAGCCACCCCGTAAATCACAGAAAATGTCTTTCCGTTTTGTATGAATCTTCATCCACCATTTTACTATTTACGTAAAATATAAAGCATTCTTTTAATTTTATTTTTATACGCCCACATTTTCATGTGGACGTATATTGTCGTCGCCCCTGTCCGTCCGTCCGTCCGTCCGTCCACAATTTGTTTGTGAACAGTCTACAGGTCACAATTGTTATCCGATTTCAATGAAACTTAAAATATAGATTTATCACCCTAAGATCTCGGTTCCTTTCGATATTTGCATGTATCGGACTGTAACTTCATGGGTTATGGCCCCTGATTGTACGAAAAATCGCCCTTTTTAGATTGTGAACAGGGTAGAGGTCACAATTTTGAACCGATTTGGATAAAACTTTTAATGCATGTTTATAACCCAAAGATCTTGGTTCCTTTCGATATTTGCGGCTATCGGATCGTAACTTCCTGAATTATGGCCCCTGATTTGTCCGAAAAATCACCCTTTTTAGCTTGTGGTCCCTCTGGAGCTCAAAATTGTTATCCGATTTAAAAAACCGTTTGATTATATCACCGTTACATGGTTATGGAGGTTGAGTTCAAATTTCGCGAAAAATCGGACCAAAATTGACGGACAAAATGGCCGCCGTTTGTACGCGAATTGTGTGAAAATATGTTATATCAAAGTTGTGGACCCTATAGAGGTCAGAATTTTGAACCGATTTGGATAAAACTTGAAATGCATGTTTATAACCCAAAGATCTTGATTCCTTTCAATATTTGCGGCTATCGGATCGTAACTTCCTGAATTATGGCCCCTGATTGTCCGAAAAATCGCCCTTTTTAGCTTGTGGTCCCTCTGGAGCTCAAAATTGTTATCCGATTTTAAAAACCGTTTGATTATATCACCGTTACATGGTTATGGAGGTTGAGTTCAAATTTCAAAATTGACGGACAAAATGGCCGCCGTTTGTACGCGAATAGGGTGAAAATATGTTATATCAAAGTTGTGGACCCTATAGAGGTCAGAATTTTGAACCGATTTGGATAAAACTTGAAATGCATGTTTGTAACCCAAAGATCTTGATTCCTTTCAATATTTGCGGCTATCGGATCGTAACTTCCTGAATTATGGCCCCTGATTGTCCGAAAAATCGCCCTTTTTAGCTTGTGGTCCCTCTGGAGCTCAAAATGGTTATCCGATTTTAAAAACCGTTTGATTATATCACCGTTACATGGTTATGGAGGTTGAGTTCAAATTTCGTGAAAATCGGACCAAAAGTGACGGACAAAATGGCCGCCGTTTGTACGCGAATAGTGTGAAAATATGTTATATCAAAGTTGTGGACCCTATAGAGGTCAGAATTTTGAACCGATTTGGATAAAACTTGACATGCATGTTTATAACCCAAAGATCTTGATTCCTTTCGGTATTTGCGGCTATCGGATCGTAACTTCCTGAATTATGGCCCCTGATTGTCCGAAAAATCGCCCTTTTTAGCTTGTGGTCCCTCTGAAGGTCAAAATTGTTATCCGATTTAAAAAAACGTTTGATTATATCACCGTTACATGGTTATGGAGGTTGAGTTCGAATTTCGTGAAAATCGGACCAAAATTGACGGACAAAATGGCCGCCGTTTGTACGCGAATTGTGTGAAAATATGTTATATCAAAGTTGTGGACCCTATAGAGGTCAGAATTTTGAACCGATTTGGATAAAACTTGAAATGCATGTTTATAACCCAAAGATCTTGATTCCTTTCAATATTTGCGGCTATCGGATCGTAACTTCCTGAATTATGGCCCCTGATTGTCCGAAAAATCGCCCTTTTTAGCTTGTGGTCCCTCTGGAGCTCAAAATTGTTATCCGATTTTAAAAACCGTTTGATTATATCACCGTTACATGGTTATGGAGGTTGAGTTCAAATTTCGTGAAAATCGGACCAAAATTGACGGACAAAATGGCCGCCGTTTGTACGCGAATAGTGTGAAAATATGTTATATCAAAGTTGTGGACCCTATAGAGGTCCGAATTTTGAACCGATTTGGATAAAACTTGAAATGCATGTTTATAACCCAAAGATCTTGATTCCTTTCGGTATTTGCGGCTATCGGATCGTAACTTCCTGAATTATGGCCCCTGATTGTCCAAAAAGTCACCCTTTTTAGCTTGTGGTCCCTCTGGAGGTCAAAATTGTTATCCGATTTAAAAAAAAGCGTTTGATTATATCATCGTTACATGGTTATGGAGGTTGAGTTCAAATTTCGTGAAAATCGTACCAAAATTGACGGACAAAATGGACACCGTTTGTACGCGAATAGTGTGAAAATATGTTATATTGGACCCTATAGAGGTCCCAATTTTGAACCGATTTGGATAAAACTTGAAATGCATGTTTATAACCCACAGATCTTGGTTCCTTTCGATATTTGCGCCTATCGGATTGTAACTTCCTGAATTATGGCCCCTGATTGTCCGAAAAATCGCCTTTTTTAAGTGGTTCCTCTGGAGGTCAAAATTGTTATCCGATTTAAAAAAAACGTTTGATTATATCACCGTTACATGGTTATGAAGGGAGAATTTGAATTTCGTGAAAATCGGACCATAATTGAAGGATAAAATGGCTGCCGTTTGTACGCGAATAGTGTGAAAATGTTATATCAGGTTTGTGGACCCTATAGAGGTCACAATTTTGAACTGATTTTGATGAAACTTGAAATACATGTTTATAACCTAAAGATCTTCGTTCCATTGCATATTTGCACATATCGTAACTTCCTTAATTATGGCCCCTGATTGTACAAAAAATCACCCTTTTTAGCTTGTGGTCCCTCTGGAGGTCACAATTATTATCTGATTTAAAAAAACGTTTGATTATATCAGTTACACCGTAGTTATGGGTGAGTTTGAATTATGTTTTTCTGGTGATTACTCTAGTTGACTGCCCGGACGATTTAGCTGCTGTGGGGGCGTATGTTTTGGTTGCCTGGCAACCTATTTTTTCTTTAAATTTTAATTTTAAAAAACGGAATAGACAAATTGTGATAACTACAAGGGGCGTTTCAAATGTAAATCTTTACAAAAAACGTTCTCGGTCATCCTGGCAAGTCATAATATCCTCTCTTGTTACCAAGACAAAAAAACACTGAAACAATTTAAACCTGAGATTCCTATAATCTGTGATTTCCGCTTGCAGTAATATGCACAGAAATACAGGAATTCAAAGATGATTCAGAGCTCGAGGGCATGAGTATGAATTCACTTCTAGGATTATTGATATCTGTTACTTTCAACTTAATTCTAAATATCCATCTAGAAGCATGCGCATATATAGAGCGTGTACTGTTATGTGTACACGTACTTTAGAATGGATTCTATCAACTTTCAATAATCAGTTTATTAGGGTTAGTTCATTTTACATTTTGGTTTGTTACTACATGTATTACTATAATCATTTGAACAATATCATACAAATTTTGTTTCTTGTTGGTCATTATTGATGGTGCACTTATTGGACTTTTCAATTGTTGATTACACAATGCGTGGGTAACTATTATCAATCATTTTGTATCCTATTACTATCACTTGTACTGATGGGATAAGTTGCTAAAATAGAATTATATAATTTGGAAGGCCGACCATTTCATAATAAAACCCAATTTGCCCACCTAAGATTTATTACACGATTTACTATGGAAAAATTCTAATTATTTGATTAGAGGAAAAATAGCTTACGGCCACGGCAACCAGTTAATCTCAGGTTTAATATGAGAATTCACAAAACCCTTCCTACCTATTCACCTTTTTATGTAGTTAATGTGCTCAAATTTCAAAAATCATATTTTAGATTCAAAACATGATGCTTTTAAAGCGAGAATTTCATGTTATAAGTTATATATTTAAGTTGTATTAAAATAAAAGCCGTACAATAGATGGTATCTGTAAACAGTCCTACCTTGTTAAAGAATAATCCTATTAGTCCTATAATTCACTATTGCCAGTTAAGAAATTGCCAACAATGTCATTTTCAACTTGAAATGTTGAAGATAGCTATTGCATAGGGGGGGGGGGGGATATAAAAACAAGGGAGGTAATTGTGTTATTTCCGGTGGGAATGATTTTTAAGAGTAGGAAATGATGCCTATGATCGTATTGTCTCTTTAAAATTTGAATGTATTAAATTAAATTATGAAGACCAAATGTTCATTTCAATTTTCAGATTAATTACAGATTGGAAAATGGTTATCCTTAGAGTAACATAGTCAAGTTGATACTAATTCGTGATTTTAACGATAACGACAAAACAACTTGTTTACATTCTTCACACGTGCATTTTGTATTATCTGCATAAATAAGGCAGGTTGTCTGGCTACATCGCAGTCCTTTGAGCAACATTGTAAAAACTACTGAAACGGGATTTATCGTCCTATTGCTTTGTACCGAATATGCTAATGAACACGTGCTTACGCCATTTAATGTCCTATAAGAGAAACTTTGCGTCGCGCATCACTGACAAGGGGCAACTATGCCGGGAAATCTGGTTGAACTGTGTTTGTATTTGTAAAAAAACATCTGTGTTCCGTGACTAGTTTTCCCGGATTCAATATATAAAACCACAAAGCATTAATTTCTGAACGAATTCATTTCTAATAATAAATGGACAGATATAATTATGCATTAAACGAGTGCCCTTATAGTTGCTGCAATTTACAAAACTAGGTTTGCATTGAATATAAAATTGGTCATATCAGAACTTACCGTATCCCGTATAATTTTACAGAAAAATTGTAGTTATGAAAGACATATACCTGACGTGTGAACCCCAATTTACATACCCAAACTTCAGAGAAATCTATATTTCGAATATAAAATGAATAGTTATTATACAAATACGGTAAAAAGCGATCGAATATTTGAGCCAAACACTACTGAAAACAACATATGTAGTTGGCATATAAATCCACACTATCCAGCATTGGGTTGAGAACATCATGTTTGTTTAAATTTGCCTGTAAATGGTTGATAGTGGGGATCACTCACAACCAAATCAGACAAAACGTTTGGGTTTTTTCCCCTTTTTAACGAAGTCTGAAAATGCAGAAGGCATTTGTATGCTCCATACTGAATTAGTTTACATGTTAACTCCATTTGATCTTCTGTTGCTTATAATATGTCGGGGGAAAATAACATATTTGTCGAATAATATCTTTTGAGCAAGAGGCGGTTGAGTAAATAACCGCAATTAATAAAACGAACAAAATGTTGGCTTAATATTGATCAGACTGGCAGCACGTAATATCCGCTTATAAATTATATATCCAGATTCTGACCCCCGAGGTATTTGAAATTTAAAAAACAATCGGATAATTATAGTTCCAGTCGGTGTTCTACTTAGTTCATTGAATATGAAGAGAAGATAAACGACTATGTATATTTTTATACGCCCACATTTTCATGTGAACGTATGATGCCGTCGCCCCTGTCCGTCCGTCCACAGTTTGTTTGTAGACTCTCTACAAGTCAATTCTTATCCGATTTTGACGAAACCTGAAATATAGGTTTATCCCTATAAGTTCTCGACTGCTTTCGATGTTGGCATGTATCGGATCGAAACCTCATGGATTATGGCCCCTGATTGTACGAAAAATCATGTTTTTAACTTGTGCACCCTATAGAGGTCACAATTGGTTTTTTTTATCGATTTTGATGAAACTTGACATGCATGTTTATAACCCAAAGATCTTGGTTCCTTTCGATATTGCGCCCATCGGATCGTTAACTTTCTGAATTATGGTCCCTTATTGACAGAAAAATCGCCTTTTTTAGCTTGGGGTTCCTCTGGAGGTCTTAATTATTATCCGATTTAAAAAAAAAGTTTGACTATATCACCGTTTCACCGTCATGAATGTTGAGTTGGAATTTCATGAAAATCGGACCAAAACTGTTGGACAAAATGGCCGCCGATTGTACGCAAATACTATAAAAATACGGTATATCAAGGTTGTTGACCCTGTAGAGGTCACAATTTTAATCTGATTTTGATGAAACTTGTAATGCATGCTTATAACCCAAAGATCTTGGTTCATTTGTAACTTCATGAATTAAGGCCCTTGATTGTAGGAAAAAACACTTTCGAAAATGTGGACGTATCCTGCCTTGCAACCGCAGGTTTATTTCGTTTTGGTATAAATTTATGGGAATATATCTACCATCAGGGGGGGGGGGGCGAATGGTTAGCGCGTGCGTGCTGTATCATTACGGTTACTGAGTTAAATATCGTAGTTTGGAATCCCCGGTTGTACGTGACAAGGAGTTGGGTCGCCTGTCCGGCTTCCTCCCACTGCTCAAGTCCCCCTACGCGCAAACGAATTATTGAAATAAAATTAAAACCATATGTTACTCCAGAAAGGACCTATTTTGTCTCAAGTGAACGTTAAACCATCTCTCTCTCTCTCTCATCTGCCATCAAAGGGAAATTGCAATATTAAGCAAGGTGTTTGCTAGCTTGAAATGTTATATAAATTATTATTTAGACATTTATTAGTATGACAAGCGCATAATCAACTCTCTAAATATTGCGTCGATTAGACACACATGCCATATATTCGTTAAACGATAATATGGCCACCGATCTAGGAGACTGTTGATTGAAGAACTAGAAAACAGAGACTTCGTTTATTATGGTGGTAGTTGTACTTTACAATCGAGAATTTGATACGTCAATCGACAATCGCCGGATACAATTTAGCCTATTGTTAAAACTTTAAACATTCATCACGTCACTTAGACAAGAGAAATAACATACGCTTAACAGACCATGAATTACGAAGAGTTATATCGATTTTAATGATTGTTCGTTTAATACGTTGCTTTAGCAATTGAACTCTTGTCTTGATTGTGTATGATCTATCCTTTACATTTTAATTTTATTGTGGTATGTTGTCCCTTTAAAATAAAAACCCTTTAAAACTCAATTTGGCGAACTTATATAATATCATTATCCAGTACTCTTTTTTTCTTGTCAAACACATAACTTTTCCAGGAACTAAATCATTTTCAGACGATTTGAAAAACAATTTGGACATTTTACATTAAAATCTTGTATTATGTTCGTAGCACGCAAGAAAAAATAATATGAACTATAAGACTTTCTTTAAAATGATCCCGAAAAATTAACATTATATTGTATGTGATAAAACCTGTTTCTCTAAATTTGGCAATCTGTAAAGAAACAAGATTACTTCTCAGAAACTACGTCATTTTCAAACAATTTGATAAATTACTCGGTTACTTTACAATGAGTAAGCGGGGTGGGGCGGGGATTTCGGGACTGACATGCTGTAAAGAGAAATCTTCACTTATGACGTCATTTTAATGTCATTCCCAAAGCTTCTGTGCACATGGACATTCAAGAAATCCCGCGTACATCGAAAGTAGGACTGAAGGGCCATTAATTATACTGATAGGGACCACGACCTGATTAGATTGTTTTAACTGATATTTCAATGAAGTAGTTTAGAATTATGACTGTGAACGCGACTGAATTTTTATTCGCGCGGAAAACAGCAGAGATTGGCGCCAGAGCGAATTTTGGGGAACAGATTCAATAGCCAATCAGAGTGCGAGGTCAACAGTCTTACATGCGCCGAGACCACTCGGCAAACCTCGACAGATTCCGGAACCAAAATCTAGTCTCGGCTGTATGACAGATTTAGTTATAAATGTTATAACACAGATTTAGTTATAAATGTTATAATCTAGCATTTCGTGGCTTAGAGATTTTTACTTTATGAAGTAATTTCATACATTGTTGTCACTGGAACTCGAACCCATAGTGGACAGCGATTGAATGAATAATGGAGCAAACGGCACAGCATCGCCATCCACTGATCTACAGAATCAATGTCATACAGTTCACTTGTTAAATGTTATGAAGGGTCGGACACTTTAATTTCCTGATCTATGTTATATTACTTCTAAGAAATACTAATACTGATTTAAATAACTTTAAATTTTAGTCAATACACTAGACGTCTGACCATAAATAAATATTAATTGGTCAAGTTGATTTTCTACCTTAATAAATGAATTTCATTTGATTATTTTCTCTGTGTAAATATTTATAAATTAAGCAATTAATTGGATGAAAATCATGTAACTGCCATGTTCCGGCGTCCCCATTATTTAAACCATGACAGATCAGCGTTTGTTTTCATAGCAAACAATATAGTTAAACACAACTGCAATATCTGAATAATGAAGTCGCCAGAGATTGGACATCGTTTCTAAAAATGGAAACTTCATCGACGCCAGTGGGGATTTTGGAAAAGAAGGATTATGTTTGGGCTATAATATCGTAGTTCCTAATGTTTACTATGATTTTCTAAAATGGTGAATTTAATTTAATAATAATTAGAGCCTAAAGAATTCTGGCAATCTCTTTTTATACAATGTAAAAATCGGAAAAGCAATCTGGACAATTCGAACAAAATACCAAGATAAGATGTTCTTGGATATAATTGAATTATTGCTTATGCTTCATTAATAACGATCAAAGTGAAAACTAATGGCGGCGGGAAATCATGAAATCAGTCGAAAGTAATGTTAACTTCAGTGCATAGGAATGATTATAGTTCTTGACGAATGTGCTTTATCTAACTTTTTGAACATCGTCGTCTCCATCATTCAATCCGATATTTTCTCTGTAGCGACGATTATGCTCAGTGTAGTCGAAACGGGGACAATAAATTGCGGAATGGTCAAGACTACGACTATCTTTATAACTATAGCTTGCAGATTTATTAGTAACAAATTGGCGAGGGTCGAGGGAGAGAGAAATGGGGTTTAACGTCCACTCGACACAAACTAGGTCATTCCGGGACTAACATATGGTTTAATTTTATTTCAATAATTCGCTTGCGCGTAGGGGTCTTTAGCAGTGGGAGGTAACCGGCGTAAACCCACGAGGTTGAAAAGGCGCCACTATCTCCATGCCACATACGCTCACATCAGGGATCGAAACCACAGCCGCAAGCCAGAGGTGACCGGCCAGCTAGAGGTCGAAGCGCGGCACTCTAGACCACCAGTTCATTCCCCCTCCCACACCCGGTCGAATCGGAGGATATCGTCAGTTTACGAAAATGGGATCGGGGTTTATTATGTCCCACGAAACATGTAGCCACTTTCACTTCAGATCAGACCAGTTCCACTTCACGCCTAGTCATGGTGTAGTAGGGTGAATGTGTAATACATGGTGCTAGTTAGCCACCATTCATATCTACTTCATGATGTCTTTTATAACCAGTCATTTTTCTTTGTTTTACACTTTAAATTGTAATTAACGTCTACGAGCTAAAGCCTTTATTTGCCATGGTATATTGTTTGTATAGACGATATATCTATAGGATTAATGCCCTAGGTTATGCATGCGGATATATAGACCCAAATAAGCCAATTAAGGAAGGACCTTTCTACAAACCTGTCATAAGGAGATGAACGTCAGATCACATTCCTAAGGACAGACTTGATTTACCCACGTTTATGTCAATACCCAGATCCATATTGGCGCTGACGGACCATTCAGCGGTTATAAGTTATACCAATATTCGTTACATGAATTATGTGCTGAAATTCATGTTGATAATTTAGTAACCAAAGAATATAGAAATATTAACCATCAACAAGATTCCTGTCTTCATGTATTCAATAATAGCACTCGTGCAATAGAAATAAAATTACTATATGTTAGCGGAAGAAGTTCCAAGATAAAGTGTTGCTAGGGCGTCAATCCCAATTCCATTCTGTTGGGGACACGGGTACTATTATGCTGACACTGCGGGGTCAGTACACGTATTTAGGTGCTAGTGGAGTACCAAAATAAAAATAATAAACGGAACAAAAACAACATCGACGAAACCCACGGAACAGTAATTATATAATTTTCAATTAATCTGATATCAACATTCATCTAGTAGCAAAGTTCCAATGTACAATATTACCATGCCTACCTACATATTACCACATTCACTTATTCTTAATGAAGATTGTGGTGTTTTGCTGGATATAAAATGTCTGTAACGCGTAGTAGGATTAGTAAGATCCTATTGTATCAGTCACTCGCAGCATTATTATAGAGTGAAGATCATCCCCATTAACACTCTATGTATTGCAAATAAGGTGGCCTTTTTGACAGACTGGATACATCGTAGCCATTATTAAAATGTTGGCGTTTAAATTTTATCTGAGATAGCCTTGTAGTTGATTTATTAGAAGTAGAACATACTGCTGATTGTAATGTTTTAATTTTAATCTAAATGACTGCTGGTACCGTGTTTTCATTACTACTGGCAGTAAATCATCGATCTTCAACACGCCATATTCCAGAATTCAGAAATTGGATTAAAAACCACAACTTTTGTTTACGATTTCAATTAGTTTCGTATCAACTACTATTCAGTAAAGCGCCACAAAGCAGTCAAACCATGGACCAACTGACTGAAGCAAACTGTTCAGCAGTACATATTTGCTTGACCGCTACTATCACTGAAAGGGATGACATCGGGGTGAATGGATTTTCTCTCAATAGTAACTTGTTTTCTTTTGGAAATTGTTTTTAAAAAATAGCACATGAAGGTGTAGAATGAGTAAAGGGTACCGATTCTGTCCGGACCAGTTACTGTTACTACGTCCCATGTAAACAATTGTTAGTCTGCACGTGAACTTAAATGTCAGTCATTTTGTACACAGTTAAACGAAGGCTTTCGCATAACCACCGTGAAACAGATTGTGACTGAGTGATCAACGGTCTAGAAAATGATTATCATGTTTCCTTATAACTACTACTGGCGCATGACATTACTTTCTGTACAATCTATCAGAATGCATAAATGTTATGAAATTGCAGTTTTCGAGAACACCATAAGCTAACAAACCTACAGCGCCGGGTCATGTTATATTAAAGGTCAATTGCCAGTGTGATGGAAGTGTTGTTTTTTTTATTTTCTCGTCCTCGATTCCCAGTTTTTGCGGGAAGAATTGGGATTCTGCGATTATAAAATGTATGTGTTATTTTAAAATATCATAGTCTAATATTCATAGAAAGGCAGGGTATATATAATCATTATAAAAAAACCCGTGAATTCCACATAGCTTACAAAAAAATGTACTTTTACTTTAAGCTTAAGAGATAAATATTAGTAGTTAATCTCCCATCTTTACTGTAAGTAAAGGGGATAAATGTAACTTTGATATATGGTTTTCCAAGATTCCAAATATACTTAAAAGAAATGTTACTCTTATCTCAAATTAAAAATCATAATAAAAATCATAATATTAACTTCTCCTCTTGACTGAAAGCAAGAGAAGCGGAATGAATGTAACTTCCAATCACTAACCACATCGATGACAGTTCAGTAATCTATAGTCGATACATTCAAGTGATCACTCGGCACCTGCCCCGCTGCCATTAAAATGCATATTCAGACACTTTTCTGCCATTATATTTTATGTTTGGGGTGCCGGGATAATACAATCTTAAGTCCAAAGCACATTATAATATGTCTTTATATGAGCGGTCCTTTGTTAGGTTTTCTGTTGATTAGATACTAAACTAACATTGAAGACTAATTTGCCCTTTAACGTTTCAGCTTTTTATGCCATCAAACTAGAAATCGTCCAACAATTAATTAAGCACATAAAACTGGATAAATACTGACTTGTATAGAAATGATTTCACAATTGTTATTTCTACAAACAACATGTGACGTGAAATCGATAGAAACAGTTTTTAGAACTGGTGGATTTGAATAATGCTTCGTCCAACTGTGTTTCCATTTGAAAGTGTTGAAGGGGTGGTAACTCTTCGCCGTTTTGTAAAAGAAATAGTTCGATTTGGTACATTAAATCATGGAATAGGTGAGCCTTTGGATATTCCATGCATCATGCCCTTCTCTAACTTGTCGGGCGAAAACCTGAGCTCCACGTGTGTGCACTTTGTTCTGCACGTTTACGAAACATTGGCATAAGAAAACAACATAATGTTAGTCTCAACATATGCCTTCCTTCCTTTTGTGCAAAATTTGAGATACTATTATTCCGTCAAGCCATCTCTGGAATACATGGTGATTTCAAATACTCGAAACTACGTGCAGTGCTTGATTTGTCTGTAATTTATTATTAAACGCATTTATTGATAACAATTTATGATTAAATTTATTTATTCATAATAAGTTATCGTTAAGTGTTTCGGGGATCACGGTGGGTAGGCCGTTGGTTCCCTAGTCTGGAGGTCGGGTGTTCGATTCCTGCATTGGCAGGATGCAGTGATGCAAGACCGAGTTGCTGACAAGGACAGCTGTCTAGTCGTTCGGATGGGTTAAAAACCAAGGTCCCGTATACACAGTGGCATGCACGTAAAAGATCCCATGGCAGATGGAATTCGATATGAGTATGCCGTAGCGCCGCTGCCCGTGCAAAATTTTCCTCATAACACATTGTGTGGCTTATGCCCGTCTTCATTAGCCCAGTTTAGGAGAAGAACAGCATGACATTAAAACACAAGTTTATGTCCGCGTGTTTTATTTTAAGTTTATTCAGGCTGCTGCTTTGAACTACACCAGTATCATAAATGTGACTGCAAAGAATGTCATTTTCAAATTCTAAAATGGTAACATAAAACGTCAATATGCCAGAAAAGAATGGCAATTTCAAAATTATAGGAATTATTAATACAAAACATATATATGACTGCAAAGAATGTATAGCAATTTTAAATTGCAGAATAATTATACAAAACACTTCCACCACGTGCTGCGTAGGAAATGTAACATGGATCTGAAAGACGTCATAGCCTTTTATGACTCTACCATGGACAACCACATAGACCATAAATCACATACTATAATAATTCATGTTTACTAATTGGAATAAGTTGTAAGACTCTATAAATAAATAAATTAAGCTTCTCAAAAACACGGACATAAACTGATCTCTAAATATATCTGAATATCATTGTTATTATTTACATATTATATACATATCCGGGGTTTATAACTTTGACCTTGCTGTGGCCGGTCAGCTAATATTGACTATACATCAAATTCAATTAGTTTACGGATCATGTCTGTGAATTATCTGGAATAACAACAGCTAACTAGATACTGACAGAGGCAGCCATTGTCTTGCTGTGTTTAATGTCATCTTTATTCCTACTTCGATTAACGATTAAACGTATATCATAAGAAGTTTATTGCCATATGGGACTTACCATGAAGAGTTTGATGTCATTAGATATAAACAGATGTGATCAGGGTCAAAAAAAACTTTTCTCGGTTTAAAGTAACCATCCCAAATTTTATATTTTGTTAATGAATACGAATGTGGTTTTAAATATGCCAATCTAAGCCGTAAGAAATCAAAACTGGTGTGTACCTTGTTTCAAAATATCGCTAGAATACTGAAATGATCGGCAAAGGTTCTTAACTGGTACTAGTAACGTATTAACTCAAGTTGTAATTTTCGTTGACTGTGTGGCCTGATAAATGCGGTTGACTGGTGCCTAAAGAACGTCGGTAGAAGTTTGATTAATAATAGCTATGTTTCACTTAGGCAAACACACAAATGTTGAAACCATGATCCCATTGTGCCGACATGCTGTGTAGAATGGGGCTTCAAAAACTAGGGCCATACTCCTACAAATAACACTTGAACGTCAAGTGTATCAGCGATGTTGCCCGAAGGTTTGGATGCCACCAAACTACTATCCAGAAACAGGCACAGTGCAGAGCAGCTTAGACTTTGCGTCGTGTCACTTTTCAGGTGTCATCAATATCGTCAACAAAACAATATCGAACGCTGTCTACCCGTCAAATTGAATCATCACCGCAACCAGTCAGTCAGTGGCTTTTCTAGTCCATACGGCGACGTTGATGAAATCACATTTAATCTGCGTATGTCTCGCCAGCACTCCCGGTGGGACCCTTGTTGTGTTTTCATTGTAATATTGTATATTTACAAAACTGATATTGACCAAAACCATCGTGATTTTCTAAGATTATCAACAGGGTGTATCGGCTTACCTTACCTTGTAACTTTATCTGCTATAACGGACTTCCATACGCCTACTAGAATCGGTCAAGTTGTTTCTCTGACGAGATGCAAGATTAGCCCTCCGATGATATGATGTCCGCGATGTCCACAAACTAGGTCAACATGGCACAGAAGATACAAAATAGCCAGATGACCAGAGGTCATGCGGTCGGCGGTGTCCATAAACATAGGCTAAGAAGTTACAACTCGAGTTACATGGAACTAGGATGAATAGAGAGAAAGAGAATAGGGGTGTAACGCCCACTCGACATAAACTAGGTCATTTCGGGACTAACATATGGTTTAATTTTATTTCAATAATTCGCTTGCGCGTAGGGGTCTTTAGCAGTGGGAGAAACCTTGAGTACCCGGAGAAAACCCACAAGGCTGGACAGGCGACCCTACTCCTTGCCACGTTCGACCGGGGATTCGAAACCACGCCAGTTGACTCAATGGCAGGCCATATGATACAATTTTACTAATAAATATAACCAGTAACAGTTAGAAATGGACATCTTTAATCTAAATATTACATATTTATATAAATAATAACTGTGATTTATAAATAGATAAAACTAGATCGAAATTTATCTCGACACCTACGTATAATTACGATTATAATCAATGGGGTGTAAAAGGCTTACCTTACATTCCAATTTAATCTGTCCTAGCGGACATTCACACACCCTGAAGAATGGAGCAAGTTTTTTCTCTCTGGCAAGGTAAAAAGATAACAAAATGAGGCATCAGTAGGTGTTTGCCGAACCCGATTAGGCATTTTTCCTGGTCTTACCCCGCGAAAATTTATTGAGATCGAATCCAAGGCGCCCTGGTTAGTGAACCAGTGCCATATCCGTGCCAATTTAACAGAAATGTACCTTAGTCGTCATTGAAAACCTGGCATATTCAGTAACCCCCATTCGACGACAGTAGAGGTAGCTTCCCAAAAATTCGTAAGTTGCGGCACCAGGGTTTTCCAGTAGGCTTTCAAAAGTTCACCGCAAAATGCTCGATCTGCAGTATGTCCTATAAAGGGAATATAATCAACAGACAGGAATAATTGCATTTTAGTATCGATCAAAAGTAATACATATTATTATTGGCTCATGGAAGTAGAAGAATGAAGTGTACATATGTTATTTTTAAAGTTCATCGAATCGAAAGGGGGTAAATAGGGTGGACTACGGGTGTCGCTGTAAATGTCAACAAAGTTGTTCCTTAGTGACTGAGCAAAGCCCGCATGTCGCTTTAAATCCACCCTATATCTGAATGTGGTAAAGATTAATGGGCATTTCGTTTTCCATTATTCTGGGAATATGGACTCAGTATTGAATAAATGTACAATATGCATGATTTGGATTTAAAAGCCGACAGGTGGTGTGTAAATCGACTAAGGTGACACAATAGAGCAGAAGATTGGTAAATAGCCTTAATGATTCACATTATCCCGAGAGTCTGAACAGAGTCGGCAGATGATTAAGTGGTCTGTTGAAAACTGAAGACCCTTCGTTTAACTGGTTGTCCGTTAAACTGGATGGGTGGTATTAAATCTGTTTGTAATGATCTCTCTTAGAATAAGGTGTACATGTCTTTGCAAATATGTTCCTGTTTTTAAAAAAAAATATAAACCCTATTATTCGGGTTATTATACACGGTTCAAACATTTCATGGTACGGAACCACCACACAAATGAAATCATCATCAGCCAGCTTCATTCGGGTAATTTGTCGACTGGATGTTTCAAAAACGTTGGGTTAAAGTTTTAAAAAACGTCTCCATAAAATACCATGGAAATGAAGTGAGTTTTAACTTTTTTTTCATCGGACAAAAAAGGAAGCAAATTAATATAAACCTATTTATAATGTCATTAAATTGTACATTTTCGAGAAAAAAAAATCCGTGAGATAAAAGTATGAGTTATAATTATATAATTTCAATGAAGTATAATTTTAGTTTTTCATAGTTGTTATATAAAGGCGCAACAAGCCAGGAACACATGGGATGTCGTGTACAAAAAATATGAGGTATTGCAACTTTATTTATCTAAAACACACAAAGACGCGGCGTGAAATCAATAGAAACAAATGTAAACTGTACATAGTCATTCGAATTGATCAGATTAAATTCTGGACAAAATTATTTTTCATGAAAGAATGTCCGATAGTGTATGTTCTATAACTCTATAATTATCTTTTTTAGTGGCATATTGTGGCTTTATAATACTGATAACTTTACTAAAAGATTCAAACATTTTACGCAGATTTTGGAAATAACATAAGTGGGTAATCTTGAAAGAAATGTTGTTTGAAATGTTGGTATTTGAAAAAGATATTGGGTTACCATATATTGTCATCTCAAAATTGTGAAATTCAAGGTAACAACGTATTAATATGTTAGTCTAAACGCCCACGCCGTATGGGTGTTAGAATATAAGTCATAATAAAAATTCTTGTATGATACACGTTAACAGGAGATCTATAGCTATATCCATGTAGGAGTCTCTAAACCATATTTTATATCCTTCTTCTCACACAGGCCGTATGCTGACATGAGACTAAATAGAATCCAATAGAAGGGCGGGATAACGTATTGACTGCAAGCTGAATAACTACTTGGTTAGTTATAGCAATCGTTGATAACCACCGAAACTCTCATTGAAGCCGGATACTATCTGCAAGCCGTTTGGTGACTTTTCTTTTCTCTGCCGAGTACAAACTAATTGAGGAATTATCGACAAGCTCGGATTCATTGACGCAATGATTACCGTTTAATTGTGTTCTATTCCAGAATAAAACCAGTTAGTTCAGCATTATAGTTTAGATATGAATAAGTTTGACAAAGTTTTGTTATTTTCCCAGGCTGTAATTACTTTCCAATATAGCTCTTAGTGTACTCGGTTACAATCGGCTATAGAAAGAAACTTTTCCAGCTATGCTTAATGGAAATCAATTAAATACCGGAGCTTGAAAGAAGTTTTTTGTCTAGAACATTTAAGGCTTTTTTTATAATCAAGAGATCAACCGCGAGAGACATATTTCTAAAGTAAGACATAGAAAATTGCCGAGAAAAGAAAAATCACATACTCCTTTGTCTTGTGTCACAATTGTGTTTCAGAGATTCGTCTTAATAGCGGTGGTAACTTAGCGACGAGACTTTTTTATGTCTACTGTCTTCAAGATCTGGCTACACATAAAGGATTTTACCATATAATTCCAAATCAAGGAATTCCTCGACCATCAATGTAGTCTGTTGGAATTGAACGGTAAGGCCAAATTTAATATTTTGACTTTTGAGTAATAATTAACCTACGCTATAATTTTGTAGTTTCACCACCATGAAATCCGAACAGAATCGTGTCTGGTAAACGTTTTACCGATTACAAGCGATACAAAAGAAATTTTGCGAATCGCAGATCAAAGCAGGAATTCTTTTGTGAAAACAATTCATGCATGACTCATTCAACAAACTGTTCATAGTTTGAATAGGCTGCGATTACTAGAGAATCTTTAATGGCGAAGCTTAAATTAAATTCATTTCTTTTACCATTTAAAGAAATAAAAAACCTACATTATAGGTATCGTCTATTAACAATGTCATGTGTATGTTTATCATTTTGGGTATTCATTGCCCAGATACGTTCATTAGCCGCACAGCTAATTGAATTATTTAATCAAGAAAGGTGGTTAATAAATGCGAGGTGCATTGGAATGGTCATAATAGCATTATTTATAATATATGCAAATCTGCTCTTTGAAATGTGTGGTGCATTTAAGTATACATACTTAGCTGTATAGAAATTTAAGTTTCCTTTCTGTTTCTTGAGTTAAAGGGTCATTCCCGACTTTAACAATGTATCAGAAATAAAAGTCCGTGGAAATGTGAAATTTAATCGCTGATAGAGTCGTTTGGACGTGATCGTCAAAACCACTAATCGGAACACGTTACCTTTTTAAGATTTCGGTTTAAATTTTCTATTGCCGTACATGACCCACGTGCTTCACTTGATAACGAAAGGTAAATTTCCCCTACACGTTATTTTTCAAAAATTGTATGTCTGGTTTAATCTCGGCACCATTGGCATTGGGATACCGGTCTCTATGTCCAGATGAATACTGGCGGGTTTAAGTTGTTTGAAAACGTATCACGTATATTGAGTTAGTTGCTCGGCCCTAAGGTAGATGATTTTAAGGGCTTTGTCACAAAATTAAGCAGTTTTATCGACAAAATAAATCGAGATTGACCCTTTAATTGAAATAAAAACTTAAGTTATGCGGGTCCCCTATCAATGTCATGAATATTTTAATATAATTAACTGTCAAACAAAGAATAGTATTATGCACGCGGTTCAGTAGTGGGGAAGGGAGCCGTTTGACCTTATGGGTTCTGTCTTAAAGTTCTACGACCATCATATTTGTGGGCCATCATGTTTGTTGCTCAACTTTCCTTTGGGACATCATCATAACACACACTGTCATGTTTCCGTTCAACAAGGGGAGGTAAGGGCAACTTGGGGAGTGGGCGTTTGAGACCCTAAGGTCTGCCACTGAGTCTGGATATCAAATTGCCATTTAGTTAATGGAACATTAGGTTATGTTGATATCTGGCTATCCTCACGAAACCATTGCATTGATCATTATTTATTCTTAATTAGCATGGTAGGTTTCCATGTGTAGATAATTTACTTACTAAGACCCGATTGAGAAACAATTGGAACTGGGGAGACGTACTTGTATCCCAATCAGACATTGATAAGCCGTTAATTATTGTTGGTGTTCATAACAATTCCATGTCCCTAGAGTACCCTCGAGAAGTAATTTCAAGACACACATGGTCGCATCCCATCATATCCATCTGTCGAACAATGCCAACAAATCAATGTTAAAAGGTGTTAGTGTTAGTTCATCCTTCCAAATATTAGTTCATCAATTATATACATCGACTTCACGAAAGTTAGACATATATCTGAATTCATCGTAAATATTTAACAAATACCTCAATAACTAATAAATAAGCAATAAAAGTCACGCACGGATGATAGCAATAGGAATAAAAAAAAATAAAATGTTGTGACAGAATTCGGCGAAATTCATCAAACGCAAAATTACTCGTCACAGGGAATGTTTCGTAATATAAAGTGGGGTACCTACCGAAATTTGCAAGTCTTTCGAATTCTTATTTGAATATTTTGTGCATGAAATGAAATTGGGTTTAATGTCCTTCTGTTTTGCTCCGAACTGGGCTAATGAAGACGGGCATACGCCATACAGTGTGCTATGAGGGAAATTTTGCCAGGATAATGGCACTATGGCCAACTCTTATATCGAATTCCAACTGTCAAGGGATCTTTTAAGTGCACGCCAATGTGTACACGGGACCCAGGTGTTTCGTCCCATCCGAACGACAAGAAAGCTGTCCTTGTCAGGCCATCAGGCCTGCATCACTGACCAGGAGGAATCACACCGGAAAATATATGATTTACATCTTAATTTTGTATCACACTAGCTGCTAACTGTTATTTTTTCAACAAAGATTCCTTCCCACGCATTTTCCCTAAGTTTGTATGCAGTACATGTAGGCCAAGAATTATATCGATTAACAATGGCCTGTATCTACAATAAAAGTCCAATGATTTAACCAAATACTATTTAAGCAGCTGTTACATCTCTTGTAAAGATTGTATATCTTGCAATCCTGCCAAATTGTAACTTTATTTCTTTTGTCGATGCACGAATCTGTAAAATTGTTCTGAAACCCGAATCTTCCGTTTGTTTCCTCTTTTGTCATGTTGTATTGAGAAAGGTTATTAGATTTCATCTAGCCACCAGATTGTATCCAAATAGGAGCCAAAGTCATCGAAAAGATTAACCACTCATTCTCTCTTACCTATTAGTACTATCTCAACGTATTATGGCGTGTCTTGGAGAGTCAGCGGCAGAAACGAAGTTAATTTGCTTCGCTCTAGTGAAAGTGGGACAACAATATTTTTCATTTCTTGCCATTTATGTTATTTATGGGAGTTTGTAAGAAACCATTATTAATACTTTTTGCATCTGGACACAACGTGTTTATGAATACAAATATTCAACGAACTTTGTGCACTTTTGAACTAGTCTTAGCAAAGTTGGGAAATGCTTTGTGGGACTGTAAAAGAATAGCGTTCGTACTCTTAGGGGATGCGTAAATGTGTTGCAATAACATAACATAGACCACTTAATAATACATGCTTTAATAACAACTTTATTTGTAAAACAGTAATATCTTATTAATATATGTCAATGTAGACCCGGGTATTTACATAGTTAATTCATGCCACAGCCTGTACATCGAAACAAGTTCCTTTCTCCTTTACAGTTAATAAGACCCGATTCGCACTCGTTGACCTTAACTTGTTGCAGTTTCAAATTTATGAACTCTAAGTTAGCAATAGACACTTAGCATCACATTTCTCATTGGATCAGTCTGATCAACCATGATCGATAAACGAAAGGCTTCAACTATAATCAGTCTCATTTGATTCAGAAAATCTGTTAATTTCAACCAATTCCTCCCGGACGTGACTAATTTCTGTATTTTTTCATTACGTGATATAGTCAGGCGACTTGTCATATTGCTCTGGAAAGTAGGTTAACTCTAGTACGGATATTGTTATCCCAGCAAATCTATGCCAATAAAATAGAAGTAGATGTGGTCTCATCGAGTGCTCATAAATCACAAATCTGTGTACCGACTTTTCAACTAAAAAAAAAACTACTGTTATCTTGCACTTCAGAAGTTAATTGCTTAATCAAGGACTATCAAGTAAAGATCTGGTACATTGGTTAAGTACAATGGTTAATCAAGAGACACTTAATCAACAATAGTTTATCATCTACACACATTTAGTTGGGGAACCATTTAGTTCACCAATAATCTCAGAATTATTTAGATTGTTGGAGGTATTTGTTTAAGTTTTTTACAATTTTGTCTGAAAGTAAATATCATATTATTTGATATGTCTATATATACTATATTATATAGTTATAAGATCTGTCGTGGTGAAACCACTAGTTGTAAATGGCACTTATGGCGAGGGGGGGGGGACAACATAACCTCGGTTGAATTAGTGATTATTAAAGATACATTAGTTAAGAGTATAATAACGAATTGTTCATTCTTGCTATACTAATTCAAAATAGATGATAAAAAAGGAGAATATTGAAAATTTCATTCCAATTACTTCATTCTGAACTTAATTATCACTGTTACTAGTTTTTTTACAAGATGTGTGCATGGTGGTAACCTGGGCACTGGTATGTTCGCGACTTAGCCTCACTTTTCCATTTTAAAATGGCGAACCGTTAAATCTATTAAAATCTCGAGTACATCCAATGCCACCGAGAGTTAATTATGGTCTTGTTTTGTTAATAAATGTTTATATAACATTTCAGGTCTAAAGAAAGACCTGACCTGCTAGGCAGATTTAGCTCTTGCATAATGTATGTATAGTAGGGAATTAAAAATGTTCTGGTAAATGAAATAACGCAACTAACTTAAAAGTGGTGATTTCCCACCTGTATTATTCCCCGGGCGTATATCTTTCAGCGAATCTTTGTCTCATAGTTCCCGTTTTATTCATTAAGTTTATACCCTAGCCGTCCCCTTTAATAGGTGAACAAACTAAATGCAATATAAAGAGACAGATAAAAATATGTTCATTGCAAAATTATTGACTTTTATATAAGACCAGAATTTTGTAGAAACGAAATCATTTACTGTCTTCAATTTTTGTTTTTTTCGGATCGCCATTAAATAAATGTGATGGTTACAATATAAATTACACAGTATATTATAGGTAATTAAATACCTATGAAGACTATGGTACAAGTAATGATTTCAATTGAAAATGTAAGAGTAATGATTTTACTGATAAAATAATGACACTGCCATGGTATTATATTCTACCCTGCATTTAGCATGTCTGGGCTTGTCAACATGATATAAGTGATGATATATTTTACCAAGCCCGAATTCTCTAATTTAACGAAACTTGGTACTATTTAGTAGTGGTGGTCTTCGGAAACAACAGGTATTACTTTGATAACTGGACACACCACAACGCTACATATAATTTTGCAATAGTTTGTTATTTTGTGTCTAATTTGACCCACATATTGTGAAAAATACATATATCGTCTAATACGCCCACATTTTAATGTGGTTGTATATTGTCGTCACGCCTTTCGGTGCATCTATTGTTAGCAGATTACAGTGTATAGACTACAATAATCCATATAATATATAATATTTGACATTAAGAAGAATCTTGTTAATTTCCAAAATTTGATTCTTTAATTATGCCCCTTAGGCAGTCTTATAGCACTTTGTATGTTATATTCATTAGCCTATTAGCCTTCTGAATTTAATGAATTACAAAACAAGGGGTTGTCATGCAAGATACGCCCACATTTTGCAAAAGATTAACAGAGAACGAGCTGTAACAGCGATTTTGCATGCAATCATGGACCACAATCCAGGCTATTACGACCCGACATGTATTAATATCGAAAGTAACCGCAATCTTTGGGATATAAACATAAATCGGATACAAAATTTGACCTTTAAGGGGACCACAAGCTGAAAACGCGAAGTTACGATCCGATTATTCGCTTACATCAAAAGGACAGCGATCTTTTGGATGTAGACATAAAAGTTTCATCGATATAGGATAACAATTGAGACCTCATTATGATGTAACGGTGATATATTCTTAAAATCAAATGAAGTTCACAAGCACACATCGCGATTTTTAGATCAACCAAGGGCTATAATCCATTAAGTTACCGTGTGATATTATGATAATGTCGAAAGGAACCGAAATTTTTGAGATATTTTCGTTAGAATTGGATGACAATTCTGACCTGTAGAGTGTATACAAACAATGTGAGCGGGCAGGGGCGACAACAATATACGTCGACGTAAAAATATCCACAGACATTGTTCCATATCTTAGTTAAACCTTAAAGACTTACAAGTAATTTTTATCTGATCTTTTGAAAAAAAACATTGGTTAGTTCAAAACTTCTCGGACAACTTACGGGCTTACACGCTTATGTTTCGATGTCCGGAAACACATGAAAGGACGAATATAGCTCGACCAGAACTAATACCGGTACCCTTTTCTATTTAAAATGCCATCATGGGAAAAGGTTGATATTTAAGAGGTAATGGTTTAATTATTCGAGTAATACTAATCGAATTCATTCTTGATTTAATAGGTGATTCATTAATAGTCCCTGTTGTGCTCGGTGTTTTATCAAACTAGTCGCCAACACACAATTGAACTCTTGTGTTATCTTCAAAGTACAGAAATGAGAATGCAGAATTGCCAAATCTCCAGTATTAAATTCTGTGTACGTGCCATCACTGTTTGTACATGGTGCCGATTTCCACTGACAGAAAACTAAGGGTATCAATAACCGTTTTCGCAAAGGTTTTATTTTGAGAATGTCGGAAACTAACTAACTATTCGCCAGGTTCTTGACGAGATTTCGTTACTGTCAATACTGCCATTAACCTTTCCTGTAATTCAAAGTATATAATATGTATATATATTCATTTTAAAGCACATATTATTAAGGAATTGCACGCGGGTGCAATAACTATAAATTTCTGTTAATATATAGATAAATTATGCAGTGTATGTATAATAAAATATGTCTCAATATAAGGTATTGGTGATGGTTGTCTCCTTCTAGACGGTAACAGCGTGGGGATAAAGTAAGAAAATATAACATGACATTTCTAAGCTAATATTAAGGATCTATGTCTATATACATCGCTGTCTACTAATTGTTTTTCTTAAACTTCTTGTCCAAAAACGGAAATAACTATTACAATAGTTATGTGGAATTAATGATTCGATATTAAAACCCACCATTTATTTCGGGTTTAGAAAATGTATATAACACATTATATTGTACACGATGCTATTTGTTGAACAAAGAAGGGTGCTTGGTGTTGACTCTAATGTTAAAAAGGTATATTAGCAGGTTATCCAAACTACAATGACAACATTTATGGAAGACCAAACAGCTCTTTATTCAGTGTTCTTAGTTCTTAGTTCTAAATTCATAGTCCTTGATTCTTACTTCTTCATTTGTTGTCGTATTTCGACATTTGTACACTAAAATTAACATTTGTATCTTAAAATCAATATTTGTTTCACAAATCAGACATTTGTCATATCAAATTTGTAAAATGTATTTTAATATAAGATATTTATTTTTTTTTAGAAAATCAAAAAATTAGTCTATATTTACATTTCATCAGAAAAATACAACAAAAAACAGATATCGAACAACAAATTTCAAAATACAAATCTTCAAATACAAATCTTGCAAAACATTTCTCCAAAAAACATTTCTTCAAAAACATTTCTCCAAAAACATTTCTCGAAATTCATCGAACCGGAACATTACAAATCAACCTGGCATACAATAAGTCACCATACAATAATGGGAATCGAGTATAAGCACATGTACAATAAGAACAATCGCTCAGTGACCGCGACGCTAATGAAACGATCCCTTGGTAGTTTGCCAGTGTTAGAACTAGTGAGTATTGTGAGATGATATCAGACGATACATGGTAAATCAGTCAAAACAAAGATGGCGTCTGACTTACCTTGTATTCTTGTATTAAGCAGTGGTAAGAAGTTTTATTTTAATTTATTTTAATCCCTTCAAGTGCCTGTGTACCAACTCTACAGTATATTGGTTGCACGCGATATTAGTTAGTGGAGTTGATTCTATATATAGTAACTATTAAGAGACATGCTTTCCTGTACATCCACAATGGTGGTTCTGTAACAATCTTATAAAGTTTATTAAAGCATTAAACTAGATGTCTATAAAAGAGTCCCATAATTCATCACATTTCAATTTATTTTATCTAATGCTAGATCATATTAACCAATATATAGAAACATAACACGCAAGTGATTTCATTAAAGTCACGGTCATTGTACGATTTTACTTGTTGTATGCTTGCTCGATTCTTCTTTATTGTATGGTGACTTATTGTAAGCCAGGTCGGTTTCTAATGTTCCGGTTAGATGAATTTCGAGAAATGTGTTTGGAGAAATGTATTTGGAGAAATATTTTTGAAGAAATGTTTTGCAAGATTTGTATTTGGAGATTTGTATTTTGAAATTTGTTGTTCGATATTTGTTTTTCGTTGTATTTTTCTGATGAAATGTAAATATAGACTAATTTTTTGATTTTCTAAAAAAATAAATATCTTATATTAAATACATTTTACAAATCTGATATGACAAATGTCTGATCTGTGAAACAAATATTAATTTTAAGATACAAATGTTAATTTTAGTGTACAGATGTCGAAATACGACAACAAATGAAGAAGTAAGAATTAAGGACTATGAATTTAGAACTAAGAACATTGAATAAAGAGCTGTTTCGTCTTCCATAAACATTAACGAATAGAAAGAACGACAAAAACAAATTGGATAAACCATCTGGAAAATATCAGGAATGCATTATATCGAATAAAAAGCTTTTAGGTCTTGTATGTTATTTTCAATTTTTTGTTAATCCTTTCCCTTGGCAGTTGGTATTCGATATAAGAGTAGGCCGTAGCCCAGGCAAAATTTCCCCATAGCACCCTGTATGGCGTTTGCGAGTCTTTATTGGCGGAACAGTAGGACGTTTAACCCCATTTCATTTGATTTTAATACATTCGTTGATTTATATAATACCTCAATATTCTGTCCAACCCTCATGGTACGGAACAACGTATAGTCGTTCAGGTGGGGCCGAAAGGCGAGGTCGCGTTTGTACAAAGGTGTGCACGTAAAGGAACCCTTGGTAGTTGGTATGAGTAGACCGACAGTCACACAATTCCCTCATATCACAGTACATGGCCTATGCCCGTCTTCATTAGCAGGGATGGAGAAAATAATTGTTAGGCTAAACATCCGGTTCGTTACATGTTACCACTATATTCCGGACAAATTGGTTAAAAGATTCAGAATTTTGTTTTCGTCAAGACCGTGCAATACATTTAAACGCCCATGGCCTTTAGTTTAATGTGTGATTGTTGGTCTAATCTTTGGTTGAGAAAGGTATATTTCCCGTAAATCAAGTTAACGTTTCAGTAATCACATAATGTTAAAAGAAATCTATGTTTGACGTGAGCTTAACCAGGATTTCGTTTACTAAAACAGTATTTTTACGATATAAAACATGTCTATTAGCTTTGCGTGCTCATGTTTGAGGTAAAGAAAACTACGAAATCTTATAGGTGTTCTTTTACAGATTACATCCTGATCCATGACGTTATGTATTAAAGTTTTTTCTCCAAGAATCAGCAAATAAGATTCTACTTTTGTTATAGTTGACATTCTGCATAGCTTTAATTTGGTTTCATGCAAACATTAAACAGTGATGATATTATTCATAGAGATACGAATGAATGTGCTGATAAAATAGCTAAAGATCTCAAACATCAAATCAATGACACCAGCTAACTGTCAGACTCATTTAAATGCGTCGTTAGTTCAGAACAAGTGGTCGATAATTCTTTAGCATTTTCTTTATTCATATTAATTAACTGTTGTAAAGGGCATAAATGAAAACGATAAGTGGTTAGTTAATATTATTTACCTTGAAGGAAACGCAATAGCCCCCCGGCAAAGAACATTAACTGACTACTTCTGCATTTAAACAAAACACGTCGACCAATTTTTACATAACACATCGAGCTGCTAACTAAATCGGAGGTATTTTTTACATTACACGTCGAGCTGCTAACTAAATCGGAGGTATTTTTGTACATAACACGTCGAGCTGCTAACTAAATCGGGGGTATTTTTTTTTACATAACACATCGAGTTGCCAACTAAATCGGAGGTATTTTTCACATAACACGTCGAGCTGCTAACTAAATCGGAGGTATTTTTACATAACACGTCGAGCTGCTAACTAAATCGGGGGTATTTTTTTTTACATAACACACCGAGTTGCCAACTAAATCGGAGGTATTTTTTACATAACACGTCGAGCTGCTAACTAAATCGGAGGTATTTTTACATAACACGTCGGGCTGCTAACTAAATCGGAGGTATTTTTTTTTTACAGAACACGTCGAGCTGCTAATTAAATCGGAGGTATTTTTATGTAACACGTCGAGCTGCTAACTAAATCAACGGTAGTATTTTTATGTAACACGTCGAGCTGCTAACTAAATCGGAGTTATTTTTTTACATAACACGTCGAGCTGTTAACTAAATCGGAAGTATTTTTTTACATAACACGTCGAACTGTTAACTAAATCGGGGGTATTTTTTTTACATAACACGTCGAGCTGCTAATTAATTCGGATGTATTTTTCACATAACACGTCGAGCTGCTAACTAAATAATCGGAGGTATTTTTATGTAACACGTCGAGCTGCTAACTAAATAATCGGAGGTATTTTTATGTAACACGTCGAGCTGCTAACTAAATCGGAGGTATTTCTTTTACGTAACACGTCGAGCTGCTAACTAAATCGGAGGTATTTTTAGTTAACAGATGTATAGTCAATTCAAAAATAATGTTATTCGACTATTAAAAACGTACAAAATTATTTAGTGAGGGAAATACTATAAATTCAACGAATTTAAAGATACATTAGTTAAGAGTTTAATAAAGAGTTGGCCATTATTGCTATAATAATTCAAAAACAGATGATAAAAAAAGAAAATATTGAAAATTTCAGTCAAATTATTTTATTCTGAACGGAGTTATCAGTGTTGGAAGTTTGGACAAGAAATGGGTACAAATTGCTGCGACACCTTAACGACAATTGTCGATCGTTTGATTGACAGACGATAACTCCACATATTCTTGATTATCCAGTAACGTACTCAATAGTAATAGTACTCTCGCTTGACAGGCCTTTCATCGTCAGTTTCCGGTAGCGCACGTCACCGAATAACAGTAAACGTTGTCTTGGTCAGCCATTTCTGATTTAATTATATAAAAGGACGACTGTTTAAATCCGAGCTGTATCCAAGCCATCCGTCGGTCTACAGAGTTAATTTTGTGCTTGTTGTCTAAATGAAGGTCTAATTAATCATTAAGCCTAAATAAAGACGTTCATTAGCTCTTGCATAATGCATGTTTAACTAAAATTAACGATTCATTCCAAATTTCACGACGGAGGAAAAACTAAACAAGTTTTTTTTTTTTTTTTTTTTTTTTTTATTTAATTAGCTTCAGCTTTCTCTCTTTAATCTTTTATTTGATATATTTTCATCTTCGATACATTTCGCTAGCCTTCAGGTATAAAATGTCTTTTTGACATCTATCAGGTAACCAATGTATTCGCCTTTTCGCCAGCTTTGAGGATCGGATCGGGTGGATAGATATTTTCAGAAAAAACATTTGCTAGTTAGAATAGCATCGTTTAACCGACATGAAATCAGACTAAAAGGTTCTATAACCGCGATAAGAATATCTTGATACCGGTATTCTTATACCTGTCTATATTATTAGCCTCCAGGGCATTAAGGTCTGTGATTCCTGATAGGATAAATGGTATTCTTGGCAAGAACATAATGTTCAACAGGATTAACTTCAAAGCCAGCTTTTGTCAAAACATATTTATTCTTGTGATTAAGTAAGACAAATGAGTGCCACCTGTCATTCTGAATTACTGACTACGTCACACAGTTTGCTTTCTACGTAATCTCACGAACACTTAAACAATCAGTTGGCTTTGTCTTTTAATTGCTGCAACCCGTTTTCCAATCAAGGGCTTACCTTTAAAACACGATTGGTGATGTCAATTGTTTCGAGACATTTAAGTTAGAACGCGATTTCTTCAGATTATAACTTGAAGTAAGTGTACATTCGTGATTGTTTCAATTATATTAAAGGTGATGTTTTAATGTTGAGAGAAACAAGGGGATGGAACTATATTAGCACATGGGTGAATTTAAATAAGCACTACAATATCATCGATTAACTGGGAAAAAAACAAGACCACGTGGACAACTTAATGGTGTTAGTGCATATATATTCCGGCGAGTTTCAATAACAGAATCAGCTTTACGATGCACCCGACCATTACATATGTAAAAGGTCAGAGACTAGGGGTAGTTATAAATTTATTGGCTTGTCAGTGATATTATTTATAGTTTCATAAGACGGAGAGAAGCTCTTATCAAAGTTATTTCACTCACTGTCATACTTGGAACCGCTCTATCCTGAACACATCGTCCGATCAATGATGACATAATGGACTTAGTCTGGAAAATAGATTGATCTATGTCAATGGTCTTGTTGGTTCTACGCTCCACCGAAGTTGATTTAGGTCAGTTTTATAGCTTTATTGGCATGTTAGAAAGATTTATTAAGTGAAATGACTTTTTAAGGACGTTATTAATGTATATGGCATTTTCTTGTTTCAGGCATTTTACTTATATTAAATGAATAACAATAACCAATTTCACGCCAGTATTGCTTTTCTTGTGTAAATCTAAAATGATTAGAATTTATGTAGCATCGGTTTCTACTTTAGAATATTTATCGAAATTGGTAATTTATATATGATTGATAACATTATCCGTAGTTTACGATTCGTAAAATTAATAATGGGTTTGGTTCCATTCTGTCTCATCTGTGATTTTGATATAAACATATTTCCTAGATATTTTGATGTACACGTACAATGTATAACTCAGTAGTTTTCAAATGTTTATGTTGTATAATTTTGTATAATTTTAAATTTCTCAATTTGAAAGCTTTTAATATTAAAGTAAAATGTGTTTATTTTCAATCTGTTCTAAACTTGATACGCGTTTTAACTAAAGGGAAAATCTAATCGTGGTAGATTTTACATAATTTATTTATTATTTTGAACTGATCAGTTTTTACCGTGCGCACCCTGAAGTTCACATTATGTAGCCTTTAAGTAACACCTGGCTTTATGGGGGAACTACTAGTCACTAAAAATAAACACAGACGATGCAATGAATAAAATATAAACTAACGGCAATGTCTGAATGTCTCCTTTAATATACTTCAATATGTATTTATTCGGCAACATTAAGACAATGCAGGTGCATACGACCAAAGGTATACACTATGTAGAACAGGTTTGTTAGAATGAACTACATGTATATTAGAAATTGCAGTAAGAGATTTTTCTTACATTGTATGATCCTACCTGTGCCCTGATGCTAATTTGGATTGCGAATTTCCATCTGTTATCGAAGTTTGTCGCATTATATTTAGCTTTAAAATATAAAAAGTAGCATTTTTAAATACCATGTTGATAAATAGCGATGTCGGTCTGGAAACTGGAGCCACGGGGGCTAAGTGGGTAAGGCGCTCGCTCCCGGTGTTGGCGAAGAAAGTTAATACCAAAACCCCCCTTTACTCCACGGTGCACATGTTTTTGTTTATTGTTAGCAGGGTACAGGCTACAATAATCCAAATACTACTTTGTCTCAATGCTGTTCAATTGGTCGTCTTGCAATTTTTAGTGTTTTACCTCATAGTTATTTGATTAAATTAGCTTATCAATTACTGGCAACCTGCATTTTAAAAACCTCGAGGGGAAAATTTTCAGTAGAACTTTGCCCAATTGGTTGCGGTGTTAACAGTAACACGGAGATGCGTGCTGAATTCCGTAGGTCAAGTTATGTCCCATGTTGGCAAGTTTTTTAAATTCGTGTGATTTCAAAACTACGAATGTTGCCAAAGTGATCGATCTTTTCAAATCCAAATGCAGTAATCCCAGCTGTAAATCTAATTGAAGTAGCTTGTCAATTTGGACATTTGGTGATAATAGATTGTTTAGATAAAAACTTTGAAGAATCCTGTGGATATTATAGAGGCAAAAGTTATCACGTGGTCTTTTGAATGTTACGCGTAATGGAAGTGATGAAGCTTAATGTAGGTTGACAATTTCGGATAAATACAGCGTGGAGTCCAAAATCTTTATCGGATCTTTTATTTAAAATTGTGATAACCAATTTTATAGAGGTGCGACGAAAGGGCCCTGGGGTATCAGTGGCATCTTCAGTAGAAAGAACAATAGATGTTAAATCTGAACCGCTTAAAACAAATCAAAATTAAAGTAGCTGAGTCTGTAACTCTATATCATACAAAGTCTTCGACAGTGAAAACACGAATTATATGCCAATTTAAATCAGCATTGATGTTGTGATCTTACCGAGAAAAGATGGACTTCTAATATCCAACATTTAAGACAAAATATACATAATGCATTTCAGTGTCATCTGTAACAATGGACTCGAAGAACGAGGCTAGGCATATTCCACAAGTCATGTCAAACGATGACGGGATATTCTTATCTGGAGAGCATGCGCATAAAAATACTATCGGTGTAGACTGTAATAAGCAGACACGAGCGATTGCCATTCGATTGAGGCTTCTGGCGTAGTTCTTCTCCGAATATAACTCATTTAAAATTAAGAGTAAACACGGACACGATTGATGTAAATCAGTTTATATGCATTCAACCATATTACATTATTAATGTATTGCGACCCATTTTGTGTCAATTTCTAGGTCCCAAATATTATCGATTTAGCTTATTTAAGATGTGCAAAAGTAAATGATAAGAGTTATGCCCCTTGAATATGTTCCATTTCCGGGCCTTTGATAAATGTGTGTAAACATGATCATGGATTGATATGCAATTAATTATTGGATTGGGTTCAAGGTAATATAACGCTAATCGCCAAGTGTGGTTTAATGGTCGAGAGCATTTGACAACTTAAAACACAGAAACTCGCACGTGCTTTGCAGTGAAATACGTCACACGGGTCCAAAATTGTAACTAGTATAAATAATGTACGCTTGACACAATGCCAATACCATTATTTGAAATAATGATACGCTAACATTAAAGGCTTGCGTCACATCTGTATCTTCAATGTAAAATACTGGCAATTGACGTAACTGAAAGTTTTGAAATCCATCATAGTATTTGGGTTAATTTTTGATGTTTTGTTTTTGTGATGTATATCGCATTCTTAGGAATTTTGACGTTAGCTTTGACATTTTAGATTGCCTGTAAAAGTAGCTAATATAAAGTAATAAACACGTTATGTTAACCTTTAAATCTAAACAAGAGAAAACAATGGTCCTTACTCCATGATTGGGTAGGATGAGAACAGCGTCGACTTTAGATGGAGATAATTTCGACATGAAATTTCAGATTTAATTATGATGACAACCATAATTACAGAGACAGGAATGAGACCGTATAACCTTGACACAATTAACGATGGGCCTGTGGTGCAACATGTGTTGGAATGTCGGAAAGACATATCTTAGAAATGCGTATAAATCAATAATATATATATATGTTATTGTTATCTAAATAAATATAAACATAGAGCTAAATCTCACATAGGAGTTATGACAATTAGCATCCTATATTATGGTAGGCAAGAACGTCTTAACAATATATCTCACGAAACAAAAGCTGACGTACTGGGTTGACGCAAATCCGCCATTATTGTTTGGATTTTTTTTATAATTCTTTGTGCTGTATTTTTCCCATGTGGAATAACCATTTCTTCTTTCTATAGTTCTATAATATCTTGTAGCACTACCGTAAAGTCCATGGTATTACTAAGGCTGGTTGCTGTATCGTATTGACAAGTCTGGTCTTAAATATCTGAAACAAGATAAACATCAAAGAAAGACTCATTGAAAATGCTTATATTATGTGCATTTTGCATACCGATAGTCCATTGGCCAATCATGCTATTTCCTGAGATTTCGTCTAATAGTTTGGATGCAGCTATGGCGGGTGTGGCGCCAGGTAGGGTAAGCTTACTCTTCCGGACACCTGTTACAACTGATTGTCGTGTATTTTGTACGCGGTAAACAGTCCATTTGCTGGTTACACTATTTTGCCTCGACCGTTTTTTAGGACTTAGAATTTTGACTGATGGTTTTATTTAATTTCTTTAGATAGAATTGTTGGCATCAGAAGGATAGTAAACCATCGATAATCTGAAGAGGACAATTGATCTTCGTTTCGTTTCACAGGGCTAAATTCATGAACATTTCTACATTTTAAAGCTGCAATTTCATATTTTTAAGTTATATTTTTAAAATTTATTAAAATAAAGCCTTAAAATAGACGGTATCCATAAACAGCACTACCTTGTTAAAGAATAATCCTATTAAACCTATAAATCAGTATTGCCAGTTGAGAAATTGACAAAAATGTCATTTTCAACTTCAAATTCAAACGTTTGAAGATAGCTATTGCATGGGGGTAACAGAAAAACAAGGGAGATAATTGTGTTATCATTTCCAGTGTTAATGAGTTATAAGAGTGGGAAATAATACCTATGATCATATAATAATGAGTTGACAACCTATTGAGCAAAAGACATAGAATGAATTATGTTTTGACTTTCTTTGAAAATATGAAATTATCGCTTTAAATTTAAAATAATTGCAATGTTATAAAAACAGGAAATGTACTGTTAAGTATCTTTAAGCCCCATTTAGTTTTTTTTTTATACAAGTGCATGTGTTAAATTTAGATAACATGTAGAGTTTAGTGGATACACATGAGATACTGACAGTTGCTACTCGGCAGCTGTTAATTTCAAACATTTGTTGTTACTTGAACAAAAGAAATGTTCCCGCGTACGCATTTGAATAAATCTAAATAGTTATTACGTTTTATTCGTAATTTTTTTGTAATACACTAAATTTTAGTTTTGAAATTAACTTTACAGTGACCACCAGAAGTAACCAAATATGTAATCGAAACCGTTACTATACCATTTATTAGTACCGTTTCAATATGTTTTCTTCAGTCAAAATGCACACGCACCAATAAATGATAATAAGATAAGTGCTAATAACCTTCTACCTGTAACGAACATAATGTTATTTTAACATTAACACCACAGCGACAGTTTATTTAATCATCAAAATATTCATTATTATTATTCCCGTTCCATTATTTATCGCAAATATCAGATAATGCTGCTTAGGATAATTAGCTAAGCTTCAGAATTAATTTTGATTGTAGCAAAAAGGAAACAATACATAAATCCGATTATTATCATGCTTGATAAAAATAAAATAAAAGTAAAGACACTATGTCCTTGATTTTTGTCGATGTTTCATAGAAAATCGATGCTTTAATTTATCTGCCTGATTACAGGTGTCCTTCGATGTAGCGTGTTAAACAGTGTTTTTATTTGAAGAAAACAAGCATTGATCTATAAAGGCCAGCCTTTCAAGTTAACCAAGGACAAAGGGTCAAATATAATGCGATGATTGTATTTTACACAAAATTACAAATGAGAC
The DNA here is from genome assembly GCA_963678685.1 of Patella ulyssiponensis. Taxonomy (NCBI): domain Eukaryota; kingdom Metazoa; phylum Mollusca; class Gastropoda; family Patellidae; genus Patella; species Patella ulyssiponensis. The sequence goes on from OY783232.1 coordinate 20,849,464, forward strand.
GCTGTTAATTTGCGGAATACTTTATATCAATGTTAACAACCATATGAGATCCAGGATATTAACAAGTTTCAAAGCTTTCCTGTATTTTACGTCCATTAGTATAAATGATCTTGAGATATAATTGTTACCTGTATTGGCGTTTTGATTGTATACATGTTGTTTTTCTTTCACGAATATTATAGATTTAGTAGCCGTCTTAAACCAAAGTCTCTTCGTATAGTTCATATGGAATTTGACGTGTATGACCGATGTGCGACTTACGTCATTAAAATTCCTGTTTACAAAAAAAATTAAAAAGTCCAATTCCCGCCTTTCATTTTAAGGTTAACCGACGAGGTTTGATTGTTATAGCATATAAACTTTCAGCATTGGTGCTGCAATAGTTCCAAACACTTCTTGATACTACTTCACATTTGTCTAAAATCTATAGCTTGCAACCCGCTGCACGTTTTTTCACAAGCACTGCCACAGGTCGTGGGTTTTGGTAGCTTGTAGACCAGTCCCACGAAACCGGGTGAACATTTTGTATGTGCAGGTCGAAAGGTCTCTGCGTTCAGTCTGCGAACTTCTACGGTGCCGAACACACGCAGGTGACGCGAAAATCTGACGCACGGGTTTACCTAAAATTCCCCCGTAGACTGCCCGTAGTTGTGAGCTATGTTGGTACATAACAGTATGACGTTGAATTCCATTCCATTTCTGAAATTAATTCACCAAAGGGGGCATTAACTGCTCAATACTAAATACTAATGTTCCCTTCCCTGGTTAGGGTGACGTTTTTTTTTTTAATATACACGCCCCATATTGGTTATTGCTTTCAGTGTCTGTGTACAGTTTGTGTTTGTTGCCCGCTGGTTTGTTTTCATTGGTTTTGTATGCGTGTAGTGCGGTCTTTCTCCGACTACTGTTTCAGTAAATTAACTTGCTATTGCTAAAAGTACTCAAAATTGAAATAGACACCAGGTGTTTGAGAAGTTATAATTACGATGTTATAGCCTTAGCACAGTTTTAATGTCTATTTCTAAATTATAAGCCAAGAATAGATAAATACCAAATATCAAGCAATGACAACATTTTGAGTAATTTTATGTGTTTAGGTTGAAGAATGTCTGCGTGCGTCAAGTTTTATTGGAAGGTGTGCCGACATTCTCTGATTACAATGCGAAAATATCACGCAAGGCTTTTATTATTCGCAAAGGTGCCGCAAAATGTATTAACTTTCTGGTGTTCAAATGCAATAATAGATGATTTATTTGAAAGATTTCAAATGGATAAATGTTTTGTGCCGAACGATAATTGAATAAACTGAAATGGATTTTTATTCAATCTGTAAAGATTTTTAGAAATCGGCAACAATGCCATTAAAATATTAAGCATATTATACATGCATTATGCAAGAGTTAAATCTATCTATCGCATGGCTTTCTGTTGGTTTCAAATGTTATATAAATTATTATTCAAACATTTATTTATACGACCAGCCCATATTCAACTCTTGGACCATCGGGAGGCTGCGATTCTTAATGGATTGAAATTGAAATTTAAAATGGATCATGAATATCGTAATATCTATAAATGGAGCATGATTTCAACACTTAAGGCTTTAGCTGTACTTTTATGTCAAAGAATTGCATATGGACTAAAGTTATTCTGATAAAAGTTCTTCCAAATATAACAGCTGTACTCAAAACCGATGACAAAAGGCTGTCTTACACGGATATATTACTGTGCGGTGGGTAGTGCCAAGGGTGATTCTTTGGTTGGTGACGCAACTGTGCGGTGGGTAGTGCCAAGGGTGATTCTTTGGTTGGTGACGCAGTTGTAACTCAGATGTCGCAACACTGCAACGCAGTGGCATCCTGCTGCCACCCTAGGTGCCAGATGTGATGGTGGTCGCGCAAACATACATTCATCGAAATAACGGCGAACAGTCAAACGTGCGAACTATTGCCGCCATCTTTGAACCACTTCACTCTAATTCTATACATGTATGCATCTAAATTAATAGAAATGGTGTCATAGAGCTTCTGATTTGATCATTTCCTCGGGAAATCCAACAGGTCTATACTTTTAAAATGATTGATAAGGATGACAGATTCCCGTTAAGTCGTATCCTCAATTAGCGAACGCGTTTGTGATGTCATCATTTTCTTATAGATGGCGAAATATTTCGTAAAATAGTCAAAACTTTTGATTTTGTGTGTCGGGATTCATGTTTCAGTTCTGGTGTTGCCAGTGATGTCAGGAACAAAATAGAAAAATTAAGATATTCGGCCACACCAATTGGATTTTCTGTTTTTCGGGTCTTGATAAATAACTGAATTATGTGAACGATGTTTGTTTAAAATTTCAAAATTAACATTTAGAAATAAACGCTTTTAAATGCAACCAAAAACGTTTCGATTTTAAAGTTTGCTTTCTCGGGAAAATAAGAATGGAATCTTTTTACAGGTGTTATCGAAGAACAGATAATGGATGGATGTAACCTTATCTGTCTCCTAATTCATTTTTTCAATTTGAAAATGTTATTAACTGGTTGTTATGTAGGCATTAAAATTATAACCTTGGTCGTAGATGTCAATTAAGAAGCAATTGGCACCAACCGAGATATTGAACACGTTGACATTTCTTATTGCAATTGGACAAACCTAATTTATAATATAAAGAATAACATCCTTTTGAAAATGACAATCTATGTGCGTTGTAATAGATTCGAAACAGTGCAGATTTTTATTCGGAAAAAAGGGAAAGATTAACAGTCAAATATAAAGAGATATCCAGAGAAACAGAATTCTATTGAGTTGAAGTTTTTCCAACAGCTACCAATATCTTTATCGAACAGATTTACTCTGTGTGATAAGCACCATTAGAAATATTTGATAAAAACTTGAAATAGAAAGCATTAACCAGTCGTTTTAATCGTTTATTTCTCTTCAAGGTGACCTCTCTCTTTGCAGTTAAGAAGGAACAGCACCTTTTAGTAAAACGGACGTTTTCTTATCCTTTATTATCGGACAAAACGAAATGTTTTCAAGTGTTTGCGTATAATTTAAATCGCTGCAATAATACGAATCCATTACCTTATGACGTAAAATATAAACTGAGATGTCGGAAAACGATTATTTGCTTCCTTTTAATCTGATCATATTATTCTCGATGAAATATAATGAATTGAATTCCTACTTTCAATGCATAGGAGAAAAAACCTGTGGAAATAAACCATGATGCTCGGGTTTACGATGTAAAGTGTGTCAAATTTACTTGCAGTTTAGTGTATTCTTGCATTGAGTAAGGTTTGAGTGACAAGAACCCAAATCAAACCGGTTGAAATTTCGTCAAAGGCTCAAATAACCAGACTAAAAGAAAAAATCAGTTGTCTCGTCAAAAGTCTTTTAAAGTGAATCAAAACTATATCCGTAAATTATGACCATCTAATCATAAGGTTCCAATTAATTTCTATTGATTTCATGACAACATGTTTCCTGTTTCAGAACGTCAACCCTCGAAGGATGAATGACCGCGGACATGGAAACCAAGATGGCAACTAACCTTGGTATTTTGAATTAGTCGAATAGATTACTAAGTCTTGAGAACTCTTCTCAGCCCATAATTAATATTTTTTGGCATTCTTGAACACAATGCCCCAGAAAATCCTAATGTTATATAGGCATTTGAAATTAAGACTAATCTTATAAAATTTCATAAATAAATGCAACGCTTCATTCTGTTCTTTCTTTAATGGCACGTTTCCTCTTTAATAAATATTAATTTGTTTTGCGTTTTTATAATTATAATCCAAAACGAGAGCAGAGTTTGTTTACAAAAAACATAATTATTCGTCACCTCTTTTAAAAATAAAAGTAGTGCTCTTGAACCCATTTTTAAATTAAATTTTCTCTCAGTAAACACTTTATCCATTTAATTGATTTATATCTTAAGTACATTAGAGACTCAATACAGCAAGAATAAATGGAGATATCTAAGAAAATCGACATACGGGTAGCTTTTTTTATTTTCTTATATTCAATATAAAATAAGGTTAAGATAGTTTCAACGAACATAAATCAATGTCAATTTGTTCTAATGCTTTATACAATCATTTTCCCATGTATGGGATTCCAATAGAGGGGTTTTAGCTTAATCTCTTCAATCCAGTATGGTTGCGCTCTTGAAATTGGATTTATTTGAAAACACAACCTCGTTGCATAAACCGATAGCTATCATGAACCCAGAAGAATTATACTTTTAAAGTGGTGTTGTTCATACGTTTAATTTTGTAAAATATAAATCACTTAGGTTCCATATAAGGATTATTATGTGCCATACCCCTCTTTAACCCTAATTGCCATATGAACACAAACATCTAGGGAAACGTGGTGATTATGGTGACGTGTAAACTTTTCTGGGAGGGGTTAGTGCCTAGACGTTTTATCTTCTTTCCGTAGCAAAATATTGACAAATTTATTAGTATTTGCAAACACCTGGTCACCCTAAATGGATATTCATAGCGTTTTAGGCGATGTGGGTTGTCAATCGAAACCGCGACTTGTCGTGTTGTACTTCAGACAGATATTCTTCATTGACTAAAGAACTCTTAATTTCAATTTAGAAGATAGTAATCTATCCAATAATTGACTTTAATTACTTCAATAAATACTAATCAACATGGCACAACTTTAGATTTCTTAGAAACTACTTCAAAATAATTTGCTGAAGTGCTGTAGCCATAAGATTGATAACAGATCTGAGTAGCTAGAGTTCCTAAATAACGCATGTAGTTTGCCTGGAGGTGCCAAATCAATTCGGTTGTCATCAAATGATGGCTATGGAGTTGTATTTGGGAAAAAGGGTTCCTTGCTTTCAATTCTTGTGTACATTCATTGTCACACTGAAATTTCTGAGAAATACATTGGCATATGCGTAGTAACTATGGCATGACCGACACCTACGTCGAAAAGATTGATAGTCTATTTTTAACGCAATCAGTTTAAGGTCATAAACGATCTCCATTGGCTTTTTGTCGTATTTTTTGTAGTTTCATTCCTACATGCAACAGAAATCCATCAATTATGCCATCGTGTATGCTAAGTTAGCGTTAATAATCAGCCTAGCACTCACCTCATTTCTGTTATAATTTCACGTCAAGTGCACTCACACTCTGGCGTGGAATGTATTTGGCACAAGATATATTTATTCACCAACATGAGAAACTAGACACAAAGCATGCAAAATTGTCATTTTTTAAATGAGTGTAATTTTTCTGTGACTGGAAATGAAATATAGTACCCGGGTGTTCTGTAACCCAAATCTTGTTTCTTCATATATGAAATAACGGTCAGTAGCGGTTATTACTTTTATAAACAAAATGCGTTTTCAGCAACATTGTAATTTTTGTTCCTTAATTTTCCAAGTGATTCATGTAACACTTTTTGCAATTAAAATACTTAACATACATCAATTGAAAATTGTAGCTCTTATTTGAAGTCTGGCATTTTTAGGGATGTGGTTTTCAATTAGTTTCCAAATTCTCAATTTTATTGTTTTACAAACATTCCTCTGCAGAGGTTTCAAGAACGCTTTGTTATGATCAACCCAACAACATCCATCTAAATCACCTCCCACGACCCCTGCTCAGAACCACATATTCTATTAAGATCGAACATCTCTAGGAATTTTATCTGATTGTGACATGTTCTTGTGGTATTTGCTTTTGTAATGTCTTGTTGAGCTCTTCTACATTGCCCGGGTTCTCCTAAATCCCCTTGCATGGCTTCCAATCCGAATACATAATCGCAATTACTATTTCTTAAAGCTAAAGTTAAATCACAATTATAATTATTTTATATTACTTATTCATTTTATATTATTTATTTATTCAAAATACTTTAGTGGATAACTGAAGCGGGCATTGAAACACAATTCTACTTGTCTTTTGTTGCGGTTTTATCTCATAAAATACTAAAATATACAAAGAGGGTCGGGATCCTGATCGCGACTAAATCCTGTAGTTATACCATCCTGTGCGAAAATTCTTTAAGTGGCAAGTGTTTGGATTTAAATACTTTCCTCAGTGGGTTGCCACTATCATAAACTAATATTTCGATCTCATGCGGAGATTCAATCGAACACCTTGTGACCATAGGTAGCTAGCAAGAAACTTAATAATTGATCCTTTGGGTATAGAGTTCCAAGGTTTTAAAGCGTATTTATTAGAAGCGTACTATAATACGTTGAAGGGTGCTAATGCTAAACCTCTTTAAACATGTGTTCGTTAGGCTTGGTTACTTTTGTCATCTGAACTTTGTGGCAATTAAACAAGTTTAAACCCCCAGTTCATGCTAGTTTTCAAACGTAGAGAGAGGATAGCCCCCACACGTACTTAAACAAGCTTGTTTCGCACATAGTCTATGTGCGAAACAAGCTTGTTTTAATAATACTAATACTACTTGGAACCGGAAAATCACACCTGCTCCATGTGAGCTGAAGATGGCAATTTGAAACCGTCAGGGTTAAGACGGCCTGATAAACCAGATTAGAATAGGCTTTCTTGAAAACTGGCAGTGGACTGGGTTAATTTGCCTTATTTTTGCCCCAAAGTTCAGATGACAAAATTAACTAGGCGTAACAAAAGCATTTTTGAACGAGTTTAGCATAAGCGTCTGAACAGCATACTAGATTATGAAGCGGTGTTGTGGCTGTGTCTAATATGATACAAGATGTATTATACTGTATTTGAAAAATAGCTTTCAATTCCCCCTGAGCATTAGAATAAGCTATTTGCGTCTCATTCCGTTTTAGGATTTCCCTTGGATTCATGAAATAAGACAGGGACCATTAGTTATTCGACTCTCATAAGTACATGGTTATCCGGTATTGTGCTAAATGTATGCCATTTTAATAAGGGTGGTTTTTGTCATTTCATTGCATCCAGGTATTGATTTTTCTTTGATTATTAAAATATTCCACATGTCGTAACACGACATTAAATCTTTTTTATCTTCATTATAACGCTAAAAGGGATCTGTTAGATATGGACACATTTATTTTTGTATTATATCATCTTTCATATGTTATTACTAGATTTTTATTCTTTTTTTTTCATTTTGAAAACGCGCTATTTTGGAAAGGAATTTGAATTCCAGAACTAATATATCGAACCGCTTTTTGGTATATTAATCACGTTAATGGACCTTGTATAAATAATGAAAGGAGTTTTCGAGGCGAAATGAAATGAGCAATGTCAGTAAAGGGTAATCTGTTCACCTATAGATGAAATCGGGTTTAAGTTTGGGTTTTTTCATAGTTGTATTTTTGTTTTTATATATCGAAATCTTCACGACTTTACTTTGGAAATAAGGAAGTTACGAGAGAGTGTTATTGGTTCTGAGAAAACAGCCATTTTTAGTTTTTTGAAAATAACACATGCTTCGTTAATCACTTAATTGAATGTAAACCTTTGCGGTACATTTCTGAAAACCATTACAGAATTTATGATGCCATTTCCCATCGATCCATTGTCAAAGACATTCTGTGTGCACATCGAAAAATCATTGATCTGTATTATTTGCATTTAACTATTACACTTAGTTCATCACAGGAATGTTGTAAAGTACATACGTAAATTATCGTTACATTCCACTTGAAATATATTCTATCTACTTAATGTTCAAAGAATCGGACAAAGGACTACGTAAGTTTCGATTTGTCAGTATTTGCGCAAAATTTGGGCACCATCCATTGATTTGCCGAATCGCAATATAGACGTACATTTGTATTTGTTTGAAATGACCATTCGTACAGATCGGATACTCCGTAAAAGGGGTTTTTAAGCCGATCCATTTAACGTATGCGATATTCAACTTGTTAGTGGTGCAGGACGAAGGGCTTAGCAAGGAACAGCGTCTAATTGTTCGGGTGCTAAGAGAAACCGATACACGTAAAAAAACATTGAGAGTTGGAGTGCGAAATAAGAGTAGGTCGTGCTGCTGTACGCTTAAAATTTCACTCATAGAACACTGAATGACGTATGTCCGTCTTCATTCGCCCGGTCGAGCAGAACAGTTGGACGTTAAACCTCATTTCATTTGTTAGGGACACATAAATAATAATATATCTTTAGATGTTTTGAACAGTGGAGTTTTATAATACAAAGGTTAAAAATTTGACTGGTTTTTCGAGAATCTTCTTCTAATAATAGATGACTAATTTGTAGACATATTTCTACTTAGCTGTCAAAATCATCCTCGTTAATTATTGAAGCAACGTCTTAAATTTCTGAAGCTCTCTCTATCAATTAGGTCTCTAATCATTACCAAGGGTCTGTTATATCTGTACCGGTGATACGTTTTCTGAAAACCTCATCTATTACTGCCAGTGAACAATATAAAGATTTTTTTTTGCTATTCATCATAAATAAAGTCAGTGCTTTTTATCTATATGATATAACGGATTGTTAGATATTTTTCTCCAATTCCCCGATTAATACAAAACTTCACGCCACAAAGATTTCAATTTGCTTGTATTAGATAAAACGTGGTTATTTATCTTTGCTGATAGAAAGCTCAAGTGTTGTTTAACGCAATTAGAATACTTCAGACATGGCTGTAAGCATGTAAAAAACTCTCTAGAATAACACAGTAGTATGAGTTTATCATATGTCTAAGAGTAAAATTACAGGTATATTTTAGTTTAGCTTCCAGTCAGACTGTTATTTTTGCTGGTTAGTCAATACCTTATCTAAAACCTGGGGTCAGGCGCATGCCGGAAATATCAGGTTTAAGCAACATTTACATTAACGTTTGATCTATTCCAAGCAGAAATTACACCAATAGTTATTTAATTGTGTTAAACAGTCGCTTTAATATACATTTTCGACACACGCGCAGACGCTCGAAAATACCAGACCAACGTCAGCGATGGTAAAAAAAACTTAAACATATATTCGAGACTTAGTTTCGCTTCTCCATTTTTAAATAAAATCATTAAATGGCCCAACCATTCTAATCTAATTAAAATCTCGCATCGTATTGCATCGACAGTTAGTTATGGTCTTGCTAAGTTAAATAATGTCCTAAAGAAAGACCTGCACAAGACAAATTAAACTCTTGATTAATGTATCTTTATGGCTTCGGCGAATTTCTTGTTCAAGTTGGATTTTGATCTCGCATTTAACTTCTTTTTTTTTTAAATTTATAATATATTCCTGTAAATTTTTTGTCCTTTAGAGAAGAGTCAAACCAGTGAAAACATGCCCCGTTTCGTGAACAAGATCCTTTCCTTTGAAGAACCCACCTTTTTGAAAAGTGAAAGCAATTAAATAAATGATTAGCAAAAATTAGGATATGTATAAGTAGATTGTTCCAGCATAAATGGATTGCGCCAGGGTTACTTTGCATTATGATACAATAAAAGCACTCAATTTTTATATTATCTATTTTAATGGCCAGTGTCTAATATGCTTATACTGTTATCGTCTTTGCTCTTTGATCACGTTGTGATATGGTCAAAAGGCTATCGTCTTTGAACGCTGTGGTATATAGAATCACGTTGTTGAACTATAATCACGCTGTGATATGGTTATACGTTTATCGTCTTTAAACTATAATCACACTGTGATATGGTTATCCGGTTATCGTCTTAAAACTATGATCACGTTGTGATATAGTTATACTGTTATCGGTTTTAACCTCTTTATCGTTCGTTCGTTACTGGGGTTTAACGTCCACTTCCACCTAGGGTGATATTGTGGACAAGAAAACTTTTTAATATGTCGATGTTGTGACATGGTTATACCGTTATCGTCTTTAAACTATAATCACGCTGTGATATGGTTATCCGGTTATCATCTTTCACGTGATAAGGTTGTACATGTATCACGTTAAACTGACTTTGATCACGCTGTAATATGTTTATACGGCTATCATCTGTAAACTATGATCGCATAAGGTTATACACCGTTATCGTCTTTGAATTGCAATATCAACAAAGGATTACCTTAACAAGTTATAACGTTATTAACAAACACATAACAAACATAGTCCTAATTTGCGTCACAATGTCAATTAAGTTAAATTACAATAATATTGTCACTGTCCATAATAATACGTTAGGATATGTAATATGTACATAAGCTAATAACGATATTTACATATGTGTCGTTTTATATTATCTACCAGAAACGTAAAATAAAATAAACATCCCGGCGATCATCCAAATGAAACGATTATATAATTTGTTGAAGATAAATATTTACCGTAACACTTGGTTTGACATGCATGTCAATATCATTTATCGCTCGTGGCTTTACGTTTACCCCAACATCTTCCATATATTGATAGAGTGAAAAGCTAATATTGACCCAAACATGTGTTGCTGGATTCTTAGTAACTTACATGTTCGCCATGATCTGTAATTGCTTCACAATTATCTTCCATATTACAATTACATTACCGTGTCTATTTGACGTTCTGTTATAACCACGGGCGATGTTTTCATCATAGTTATCATGAATTGGTATTAAGGTTAGGGTTGTACTACGTGATGTGAAGAAAGTATTTGTTATAATCGAATCACAATCATAACAAAAATGTATATAATAACGTTTGTGGCGACTATCCGGCTGTTAGATATTCGTAGACGAAGCAGTTAATAAAAGAGAACTTGTTTAAACTATGACTTGCAATGGCAGCGGTTACATTTCAAGGGTTCAAATTCAAGCAAGGGCATACTGGACGGTCATTTCCAAAGTGTCACTCGGGTACAGTTCTCGTGGTATTCTGAAATGAGACCTTAACAAACGGACAAAAATAAAACGAAACATTGGTAATGTATATAATATGTACAGTTTCTGGTATAGAAACGGTTGGAAAAGGTTTTGTCTTTTTTTATTTAAACAACACCTGGTTGTCAGCGATGTCTGGGTTAACTTTTATCAATTTTGATTTCTTTTCAAATCCAAAACCAAACAATAGATACAATCTGCGATAAGTGGTAGAACGTGTTATGGCTGGCATAGCGTATACTTGATGCCACTTTCCAGCGTATAAATAGCTAAATTATTTTTCGTACGCTATTATTAAAGACAAATCAAAAAAGGAAACACGCAAAGAACACTTTGGGGTGGAGGTATGAAATGTGAATATTCTAAAGAAACAGTGGTATAATAAACACATTGCAGCGGTCGTCATGGACCAGGTTCGCCCGGGTAACAGTCTATTAAAGAAGACAAGAGAATGAAGAGAAAACATTGAAACAGCCACGATTCCCAAACACATACGTCAAAATAATATTTTGAAAGAATCGTTAAACACTTGTGAAAATACAAAACTCCAAACGTTTCACTAATAAATAGATGTACTGTAATTAGTTCCCACACAATTCGGTGCTATGTGAACCATTAATTCTATGCGGGTTATCTCACAACTGCTTACGAACAATTGCATCTGTATGCCAAGGGAATGCTGGCGTTATTTGAGAGCTGTCTTATTAAGGTATACTGCGTTTACCTATTGTTGTAACTCGTTTATCTCTGCTGTTATGACCATTACACGCGATTAACAACACCCTGAAATCATTTTTTTTAAAAAAAAAAACGTACATTTATTTCTGTCATCGTGTGTTTCACAATTCCCAAATCAGATATCCTGGGATATCTGGATTTCTTTTATTTCATTAAATTAATGAATTATTTTAACATGCGAAAAGATTTTTTTTACTCTTGGGGCTTGATAATAGGTTTACAAATAATCAAAAGAACCTTGTACAAATATTTTACAGGGTTTCATTTCAAGCTGGCAGCAAAACAACGACTTGTGAATGGTTGAAAGGCATATGTTACAGTTATTATGAGATTTGTAAACAGCCTAAAGTATCTCTTAAATACACAAAAAGTTTCTTTTAACTCTTATTACATAACACGCACGAATCCATCTTTCAACAATATGTTACTTTCTAGCCAATTTCCTTCAAAAACCTAGTTGATACATGCCAACATTTGGTGATGAGGCGTTTCATCACTCGGTTCTAGCGCCCTGGTTCTTGCACTGATACGCACCAACTTGTTATTTTAACGCTTGTTCCAAAATTGCCATATGATTGTTCTGTGTTTCTTTAATCTACAGTTTTTCTGGATTCTAATGAGCACAGTGTGTAATCTACCACACACCAATGTATTTGTGATTGTTTTTGGATGCACATGTACTATTAAAAGTATAAAATAGATTGGAAAATGGTGAATGATATGGTTGGAATTTTCGTAAAATTATATTAGGCTTGAATGCAACTTTTTAATTTACAAGTTTACCACTTCGTATTTTTTAAACTACTTGGAAATACTTGCTTAATCTTTAAAGATCGGTCCATAGGATACATATAATGTAAACACTAAAGATGCATTATAAGAGAATCAAATAGTCTTTTTCTCACTTCAAGTGTTATGCTTTAGGCATTTATTCACACGATAAGCTCATAATCAACTCGGTAGACCATCGAATGTCTTAGATATTGAGTGGATTTGAACACCCGCGCCATGTAATCGTTTAACGTCAAAGGGACGTACCTCAATAAAGGTACTTAATATGGTCACGGTCAGCTATTTATCTAAGTCTTGCCACGATGCATCTATAAAGGAACGATGCGCCATTGGTATTTGTCCCTAAAATTTCAAATTTTTCCTGGCCTAATTCACGCTAACATGTATTCAGATTAACATATAATTACGGCCACAAAATCAAAATATCAACGTTACATTTTTAATGTGCCGGCTAAGATTCAATGAGATTTAAAACATGTCTTTCATTAAATTCTCGTGGACAGCAAAATGAAGGCGGGTTTATTCCATGGTTAATAGCACAGATCGATAACAGTTCAGTTTCACCTATCTCTGTAAATACTGAACTGACTTGAACCATTATTGGCCAGGTATTTTATAGCTTTCACAGTATTAGTGATTCACGTTGCTTCACATGTTGCATTTGGACTTATGATTCGAAACGCTGCCTTTACTTTGTTAATGTCAAAAATGACACCGAAATAAATGTTATACGGAAATTCGAATCTGAATACTGATGTCACCGATGTTCTTTTTCTGACTTTAGTCGTTATTATTATTATTTGAAGTATCTGCAGGTTGGTTGCTGACGAGGTACTAAGTAGACCATACCCACTGGACAGCCATCGATGAAACTGAGTCTGTAGTCTGGACTCGTATTTCAGAAGCCGATGCTATTATTTGTGTGTTTGCAATATGAGCTCTTCATTGTCGAAGTGTCGTCGGGTTTGTTATGAAATAGTAAGTTGAGCCTTGCCAACTATTGACCATCGTTACAACTGGGTCGATAGTTTTGACTTACGAAGCCTATGCTATTATTTTTTGCAATTTGAAATTTTCAAAGTCGAAGTATCATCACATTAATCTAGAAAGAGGAAGCCAATTCTACCCAGTGCATGACCACTGTTACATATGAGTATGTAGTTACATGGGTCGTATTTAATATACAGGCCATGTTTGGACTTGTATTTCAAAAGCCGATGCCATGGGTAGACTTGAATCTATAGTTCAATAGAACGTACCTACAGCACGTACAGGGAAATGCTGTTCGTCCATTTGGGGATAATGGAGAAATTGTGTATCTGTAATTATTGTTATTTAATGGGTAAAACGTAGTCCTAGATATTCCCACCAAAAGAGGAAACATGTCTTGCATAATTGCTAATTAGCGACAATCTGGATAAATGTGACATGAAATAGTTCCAACTGTAAGTAATTAAATCGATAAAAAATAATATTACGTTTACACAATGTGCTGCTCTACTGTGATCATAAGCTATAATTAAGCTTAAAAGCAGTTGTTGTTTTTATTCGCCTTTAATTATAGATCAGGAGAAATGCCAATATCAAAAATGGTAAAGTATTGAGTATAGGATGTTGTGTAATTCAAACAAGGAGGGTTTTCTTAATGACAAAGTGTGTTCATTGTGCGGAGGGTCGAAATGGCCTCGAAAGTGTCAATAATTGACAGATCGGGATAGAGAGAGAGAAATGGGGTTTAACGTCCACCTGACACAAACTAGTTCATTTTGGGACAAACATGGTTTAATTTTATTTCAATAATTTGCTTGTGCTTAGGGGTCTTTAGCATTGGGAGGAGAACCCAGAGAAAACCCACGAGGTTGGAGCGGTAAAAAGAAAGTGAGATGATATTATTCGTAACCACGGTAGTCGTGATTAGAGTCCTTTTGTATTCGAGCACTCTGTATAACAAACACAATGATTGGGGTTAGATTTAAGAGTTTGAGGAGACGTTAAGTCTCACATAAGCACTGACCTATGGTGATTGGAACTTAGTTCGTGGTATTTTCTAGTTTTATAAATATACATCATTAAATTTATATACAAAGTTCGTTTGCGGTACTGGTCGTTGTTTTTGGTGTTGATGGCGCTTGTGGTCTTCCTTAGGACTAGGTGGCGCTTGTGGTCTTCTGGTAGTTTTGTTATGGTTATTCTTTACAATGCTTCAAAAGTATATTTACGGAGTAATCTTTATTCATAAATTCCGTGTTTACGAGATAACAATTATTAACTTCTTCCAAAAAGAAAATGTACGAGAAAATCGTAATTTCTTAATACAGTTTTTACAGTGAATAACATTATTCGGTCAATCTGCAAAGCACCTCGTCGTTTACGGTATTCAGATCAATTATTTTTTACCGGCCAAAAGTATTGCACAAAGATAACCGAAACATTTTTGTCAAAATAATGACACTTCCTACACGTTAAAACTTGGACGAAATGTCAAGTATGTTGTAAAATTAGACTTAACCTATTCCACAAGCTAAAAACAATAAATACATGTAGATGTACAATCGATAGCTAAATAACCAGACTTCTCTCAGCGTAATAATTCGCGCTTTAAACATTACTAAATTAACATGAAGTACAGAAAGACGTGTCTGAGTTGGGGAAGATTGAGATCTTTAACCCACTTGAAGGTGTAAAAATTGTGATCACTATCACGACAACACCTCGTTAAGCTAACATGGAATACTGAGTGGTTAGTATTGAAAAATTGAATGACTGACAGTAATCTGTTTTAAAAGTTGTGTATTCTTCTTATTGGAATCTGAATGCTTTCAAGAAAATGTTAAAACTCAAACGAGCCGATTAAGAAAGATTAAATAACGGTAGTTTGGTTTAATCTCGAAGTTCAATTACCCAAACATTATGGGATGAATAGAATTAAACTGTGTTTCAACGTTGATCTGCGGGATTAGCAAACTACATGTATCCACAGGCTTGTTTGTCTTTACGGAATCGAACGAAATCAATGGATTTAGATAAAAGGTTGGAATGATTGGGGTTTTTAATTTATTTTTTTCTTATTTATTTTTTTTTCTTTTTGAATGTTCTATTTCATTTAATGTAATCTTTTTCTGACATTTTCGATGACGTTTTTGGAAATATCTGTTTCGGGCGTTTCCCATGGCGTTTTTCGAAATATGCATACATACTTTAGGTATGATCGGACAATTAATTTCGAACACACAAAGAAATATTTCTATTCTCTCAGATTTTGCTCTGTTTCGTGTGGCGTTTATTTCGTAGTAATATTTTTATAGATATATAGAAATTGTAAAGTTAGTTAAATTATCGTAGAGAGAGAGAGAGAGAAATGGGGTTTAACGTCCACTCGACACAAACCAGGTCATTTTGGGACTAACATATGGTTTCATTTTATTTCAATAATTCGCTTGCGCGTAGGGGTCTTTAGCAGTGGGAGGAAACCGGAGTGCCCGGAGGAAACCCACGAGGTTGAGAAGGCGCCCCTATCTCCATGCCACATACGCTCACACCAGGGCTCGAAACCACAGCCGCAAGCCAGAGGTGACTGGCCAGCTAGAGGTCGAAGCGCGGCACTCTAGACCACTAGGCCATCCCAACCCCCCAAAATTATCGTAGAAACCACCCGGTAATATACACGGTATTAAAGTGACACGGCAAACGTGTTATCAGCGTGGAGTGGTTTTCAGCCATATATAAGTGTTCTGAACATTATTTGACAATATTAGGTTTTGTAGACATAGTATGTGCTAGTTATTGATTGCAAGATATGGACATGTCTAGAGTGTACTTTCACAACCTATGTGTTGCCTTGTCTTCGATCGACCACTGCTACATTTGTTTATGATATACTCCATCTGTATAATTTAAGATTAATTTCATATAGAGCCAATAATAATATAAATATCTTGTAAGGATGGCTTATGTGAGAAAACTCCAATTACTGATATGGGGTTATTTTCTATCATTATGTATTTAGACACAAATTATACCATTATTATTATGTCATTTCCAATATAAATGGCGATACCTGTGGCGGTTATGTTAGATCCATGAATAGGGAGATCTCTTAATGTAAATAATTGTTTTAATGACAATTACTCACGTATACAGACCAAACAGAACAGCTTTGATCTCCAAGTTAACTTTATAATATATTAATGGAAGTGATTTAAATCTAAGACAGGTATCGATAGACAGAGGTGGATCGATAGATGGAACCACACACGTGGCCTGTAAAATCTCCAGATAACAATGGGATGCCAAATGATCACCTGGGTGCTTTGGTACAATATATTATGAATTTAATAATTCAAACGTTAAAATAAAAGTCACGCATCCGCATTATTGCCTTTAAAAAACAAATGGCGATAAAAGAAAAGAATAATTACTAGACGATTGTTTTATTGCGCTTGAAATATAGTTATCGCCAGCTAAATAATAAACCGTTAAGTCGGGTAGGTCAAATAGGCAGAAGCTAATCGAAAAATTATTGAATATAGAACAAGATGTCATCAGACAGTAACATTAGCGATTATCGCTTGTCGCATACTTTTGCATTATCGGCCATATTAAATCTGCATTTGGTTATGTATATATGAATAAAGTATTACACTACATTAGGGGCCATTCCATTGTTCATTTATTGCCCTGGCTGTCCGTCAAATCCTATTTTGTCTATTCTTCTCTATTGAAATCAACACATTATTAATTTATTATTATTAATAAATTCTTTTTTTTTCTTTTCAGACTGTAACCATGGCTTTACGCTTACCCCTTTTCAATACTTCATCGACACTAACTTCCATTAATGTTACTATGATGGCGTCGTCGGATGAAGCTGAACATTCCGAGCAACCACACATGGTTATTATACTAACCACAATGTTGTCTATATTTTGTATTCTCGGTGTTACTGGAAATGCTATAGCCTTTTACATATATTACGGAAAACGTGAGAAATCTACATCAACAATATTCATATTGTCGTTGGCCGTAACGGACTTTTTAACTTGCCTTATCGTTGTTCCATACACAATGGCTGCGGAACTGGTTCAGTATCACTTGGTGTTTGACATTGTGTGCAAAATGTATTTATTTTTTATAACTTCTAACGTACCGTTATCGGCCTTCATAATGGTGGCCATTGGATTCGATCGTTATTTTTGCATTTGCCATCCTTTCTTGCACATTCTTACAGTTCGGAAGGCAAAAATATGTGTGCTCATGCTTACCTACCTAGCCTTTGCTCTAGGTATTATTACGTCTTTAACATATGGAGTCTACATTGACAGTCGGTTGTTGGTACCAGCGGAAGCAATGGCGCATCCAAACGAAACGGACAGTGGATATAATTTTAATCCAGTAATAAATGAGACATTGGAGGATGACGCATTTCAGGAGTATGTTTATTACGGTACTTGTGTATCAAATGAGATCATTCTGTCGGAAACTACAACGCTGATATATCAAAAGCTCTACGCCGCTTTGTTTTTGGTGTCTTTTATTATCGTAGCCGTTTTATACGCTTTGATCTACAGATCCATACTACAACGGAGAGCATGGCGCAGTCGCTGCAAAAGGGCTAGCTGCTATACAACTATGAATGGTAACGAAACGGGTATGGAAGAAACTCAACTGACTGCTGTTAATGGCATAGCGCCACCATTAATTGGTGCCTCTATGGGAAAAGGACCAATCAGGGCTGCGGCGGCCTTACGTGAAAAAATGATGTACGCAAATATCAAAACAGCCGCCATGTTGTTTGTCGTTACCTTGGTGTTTATTATTTCTTACTTGCCATCTTGGTTAATGGGTCTAGAGATCATTCCATTCAACATTATTGTGTATCAGTTTTACTTTTTAAACAATGTGGCAAATCCTTTTATTTATGCTTTTATGAACCGAACATTTCGTGATGACCTTAAACACATAATTAAAAAGTGCTAAGCTGTGTTATTCTATATTTGACTTGTGTACGTTTACCATTCATCTCGCGCTGTTCATAATAATTATATTCGTTAAGTTATACGTGTAGTTATATTATGTCATATCACGATTCAAATATATTCTTATTATATAAGAAAACAATCTCTTATCGGTGTATATCGATGCTTTAGCGGATTTTGTTCTTTGTTGTTATCACAAAATATGTTTTGGTGGGCCGTTTGCATCTGATCTTAAAATCAAACGTTTTTATTATAACTACGCTACAATAAAAGAAAATATATACAGCTACAATTTATGAGATCATTTCTGTGCCACAAGAACCTTCATTTATCGGAGATAACATTCCGTGAAAGGCATTCGGAACTTCTGTTCTTCCAGTTAAGTAAGAACGTGTCTTCTATATTTGAGCATATTTAATATTTAGCTTTTTTTTTAGGAAGGGGGGGGGCAGTTTTAATAACAGTAAGTTTAGTCCGTGCAAAGAACAACAATTGGAAGTAAACCATGACTAAGTACGCACAAACTACGGCAAACTGCAAACACCTGTCAAAAGCGTAACGTGGGCCATTTTCGTTCTAATAGCCGATCTTCAGCAATCAAGATCTCTCACAAAAATGTACTTCCTTATATCTCGTTACAATTTTAAGAGAGGTGAAAAACATCTTTTGTCTTAGCCGGCTACGTCGTGACAGATTTACGAGAGTTTAAATGCTGTCTTTTAGACTACTGTCTGGTATCATACCTCATGCAGTTCTGTCTTACATTATGGATTACATTTACATCTTCGGATTGACCTGTTTATACATCTCTCAGTTCCTGTTACCGTCCGACTAGATTGGTCAAAGATATATTTCCCGAGATTCGAGAACCCAAATACATAAGATATTTGTTGTTTAAAGCATGAAACCGCTTTTTTAAGTCCAAAATCCAAAAATACTGCTCGATATTACTAGTACAGCCTAAAGCTATACGCTACACAGAACAAACTATTATGGTTCACTTACTTACTTTCTTATGTTCTTTACGTTAAGCTCGCTAACCACTGTCTAATTTTCAACATGTTAAGCTCACTAATAACGGTCTTATTTTAAGCTCACTTATCACTCTCATTTTCTATATTTTAAGCTCATTTAATCACTGTCTTATTTGCTTTATACCAGCCTACTAATAACGGTCCTTTCTTTAAGCTCATTGTCTTATTTTTAGTGTTATCCTTTTACCTTCTAAGAAATATAACACTGTTTGTTAACAATTTTTTTTCAAGATGACTTACTTAACCGCTACAGTGAATACATATGGAACGGGAGACGCGACAGGGAACGACCTCTAGTTGTGCAGTTGTGTAACACTATATTAGCGATAACAGAGATCAGTTTAGTGAATATATGATTTATTTACATCAGGTACATATAACAGCTAGAGTTACATATACATGTATATACAACATGAACCAAACAGCATCGAGAACTAGACAACGGCAGAAACACACCAGGACGGTAAACCTACCACTCCACCCCTCAGCCAAGACAGCGGCAGAACTCAGGTGACTCCTCTGCTCTGTCTGTTATCGTCTCCTAATTGCCAGCAAACTCCTCATTATATACCTTCAGACAATAGATAACTCATGATCATACATGCAATTGTCTCTTGTATGCTTACTGACCAGTGCGTATTCCTTAGAACTAAAACATAGCGTGTGCACAGATCATATGTAGTTGGTAAATGATATATGGGATTAATTACACGTTCAATTAGAATGTGACTAAACAGCAGTATGGGCCGACAGAGTTGAAAAGTCAATATATATTATCAAACACCAACTAATGTCAAAACGTTCTAGGCACCCAAATGATCGTTTAATTTGAAGAAATTTATAGAGTACTTTGTTACAGATGGTACGGGAAACCGAGGCTTCGTGTATAGATCTGTACACAGTTGGAATTCGAAATGAGAGCAGAATGGCCTTCAAATCACACTACATGGCGTATGTCGGTCTCCATTAGCTCAGATGGAGCAGAAAAGTAGAACGTTAAACCACATTTCAAAACACAATTTAAGTATTGAAACCATGCCCCGATCTTAATGGAACCGCCGTTAAGTCCTACCCTTTCTAACACCTGCAATGGTATGGTAAGACCTAGAAATCTTGACTGACAAGAAGAGAAAGTAGTTCTAAAATCAGTTTATAAGTATTTCAGAAACAACACATGATATATACATGTATAATAAAAGAGTTGGTAAAACGCTTAAACGCATGATGGGATAGTGGTTATTCCATACAATAACGTTCCATACCATAAAATCCACTTACACCGTTAACAAACACAAATTTCTTTTGTATTATGCCATTGCTAATATATTATCAATAATAGCTACAAATACTTGCCGCTGTGTGATGGTGGTTATCCCATACAATAACGTTCTGTATCATAAAATGTAATTACACCATTAACAAACACAAATTTCTTTTGTATTATCAATAATAGCTACAAATACTTGCCGCTGTGTGTACGAGTAATATTTAAATTGGCTATATATTACTTCACACATTATATACCTTGTGTATAATTGTATAATTCAAGAGAATTGGTTTCTCCACTTCAATGTCACCTTATCAAACTCTTGAATGAAAAAGCTGTGCAATAATTAATTTAACCGTTTGTAGAAAAGGGCCAATGTGTAATCTGTTGGAAAGACTTATGCGATAAAGATGCATGTATATAATGTATTTTTAATATCCCAGTTGATGTACATCATAGACTGCCAAGGGGAAGAATAACAGAACATCAGAAAGAAACCACAATTGCAACTGGAGGGTTCAATGGAATTATCTTAAACAATAAGAGGAGACGTGAAGAACTGGATATTAACTGGAATAAAACATTTCTACCACTGAAATCACACAACATGGCCTGAACAGGAAAATTCGTGATCCATACCATATAAAATCCACCACTGAATATATTTATACTGATTTAGTGTAGCATCAATCTCAAACGAGACGTTGACCCAGTCTGAGTCTGTGAAACCAATTAATTAGTATTTTGGAAGCAGGCGTTAAACCACCTACTGGTACTATTTCTGCCATTACCAACATTAACAGACAGGTTGCCAACACATAACCATGTTAAATATTTATACGTATTATATGTTATCTGTCGTACAGACCATGGTGCAAATCACTGTTCCTCGGACGTACAAAGTCTATACAAACTATACAAATTGTGGGCATTTGGAAAACGCATCTAGAGATAATACATGTCCTAAGATCCATATCTTGTGGAACGGTTGCACTCCATATCGCGGATTGGACGAGCTATATAGAGTTGATAGTAGTGATTTTGGGCAGAAAGTCCGAATACAACTAGCCTATTTCGAAAGGTATGGTGCAAACGGGGCACGTCAACTCAAAACATTCAATGTTGGGTGTTTAATAGCTTAGCACAAATGTTGTCCTAAAATTGAAACACGTGTATGGATGAACTACTTCTGAATTTTTAATCACATGCTACGCTTCATTGCACATACAGCTATCGTTATCGTGCAAATTAGTGCATCCAAATAAGGGGTTTAATAAACAGTTTATGGCTGTGCCATCATGGTAATCTGATTCAGACGAAGAGTCTTGCGCTGCCGATCATTTCTTGCAATTGCCTTGCTGAACGTCAGCTGGACTATTCAATATCCGAATTCAAAAAATGGTTATTTTTGGAGGGATATATTTTTAAAGATAATGGAATGAAAGGAATAAAATGGCGTCCTACTCTGAACCTGGCTAATAAAGATAATCTTACGTCACGCAGTGTGCTATGGGGAAAATTTTGCCCTGTCAGCGGCACTACGGAAAATCTGGATCAACTTTCTCGGCCAATGTAGGGATCGAACACCCGACCTTCAGGCTAGCGAGTATATTTATTTGTCTTGAAAACGACCGACCTCATTAGATGTCGTACCTGCAAGGTTGATCATGGAATATGACACTATACTTTGTAATCAGATTGTAAATATGATTGGTTTTAGCTGACAAACATGCAAAATAAACATAGCCGATCTCACGTTACGAATGTTTACGCTATAGTTTCTAATGTATATTTCGAATTAATTTGGTGTCAAAGCAGCTAGCGCGTTTTATTTTGCTTTGTAATTGGTAACGTGTTGTGTTTACAGCATGTGGATTTGAATAATTCTTTAAGGGTACGTAAAAAGAAATTAAAATTATTATCGACCTGATACATTTACACCGATTCTTCTTTTTTGCTGTTCTCGGTGTCACAAACAGGAGATTACGTGTCTTCTCTTGTTAATTCATCAAAAAAAGAAATTGACAAAACTCTTTCGGAAGTTGAGCAGCATGCAAGCTTTCCTGTTTTATACGTGTAGGTTACATTTTAACATATCAACATTTGACGATTCATCCATTAATTATTTTCATTCGCACGATATTTGAACGGAGTATACATAATTAATTTAACGGCAAGCTATACGTGGCGAAATAAGAGTTAAGTATTTACTAGGTTCTAAAAGTAAGTTCGAAATCAAATAGCCACCAACGGACTGGGAATTTAGGTACGGTTAGGTTTCGTGTACTACAATAACGAATCTTAACCAATTGAAAATTAAATAAATTCCCTCAATAATTTATTTTCTAAACTTAAGTTCAGAAACATATAACCGCCAATGACTGGGACTTTCGGCACATTTAGGTTTCGTAACTATCTAATAAGAATCTTGGCCATTGAAGATTATATTCATGAACCTCAATGACGTGTTAATAGCTAATACAGGTATTTTCAATAATTTGGCGATATTGAAATCCAAGGATATCGTTCCATGCCAAGTATATAACAATCAATTAGAAAACATATCAGAATTAACAAGAAGAATTGTTTCCATATAGTAACATATCTTCTGAGAACCGGTCATAACATATTAAACCTTCTGGGTGAGTGGACGAAGGTAGACTGGCCCAGTCTCTTCTATTTATTTTACATTTCGATTTATATAAATGTATTAATTTTTAGTAAACCAACACTTTCGTTTCCATTCGTATAAAAAAAAAATTTGAGTAAACCTGTAACCAGCACCAGAGACTGGACAATTTGCGAGCTTCACAATAATATGGGCGTTCCTGTCCTGTTTTACGTTGTTCCTTATTTGGAATGATTGACAGTTGTCAAGCAAGGCCCGAGTCACGTGACACGAATTTGTAAATAAAGTCTCGATTATCGCGGCTTCACACACATGCCGTTGTAATTGTGGAATCATGTCCGAATTAGCGGATATTGACGAGGCGATTGCAAATGTTTTACCGGCTCTTGGTTATAAGGATCCAAAGGAGTATCAGAGGTCAATAATGACTGCTTATTTACAAAAGAAAGACGCACCTACACCAGTTTGCCAGTTAGTCGACAGCCATGTTTATTATCACGTGATGTTAGATATGTCGTGAGCACGTGCACGACGTCACACGACCTACATAATGCAGATTGACCTACTAGATGAGAATGAAGCTCTATTTGCCCAGTCTCTAGAGATTACGTTTTTTTTTTGAGAGGACTGGCCAATTTTTGGTGTTTGGAGAAGACTGGCCACCAGTCTAGGACGAAGGCTTCCTTTACATAAGTATGTGTTATTATAATGTGCCGACCCTGCCTCCCTACAAATTTTCTCCTGTTTATCTCAGTCAGTGCCGGAACTGGAGCTGTACGTTTAAACCATTTGACTTCTCCAGTTAGATTGGACCTTCGAGCAATTTGTTTGGATGCGTGGAGTTTCACATAGACCCAACCAAACGTCGAGCTGTAACAGGAAATGGAAATCCCGCGTTGAGAAAATTAAATGCAAATCATTTGCGAAAATGCTGAGAACTGTAACTGGAAATGATGGCGTAATCATAGTACCAGACACCATGGTAAAATCAGTTTTACGTCAATGTTATAGAGCTTCGAGAGGGGCATGAACAATGCCGTGGTAAGCGGTCATCCGATCTCGTCCTAGACGTGTCACGGGTTTCACTGCAGAATGATGATGGTCACATCATGGTGAAGAACAACCTCCTTTTTGTATTCTCAAGGTTAATCTCAATGCTATTCTTTTCATGGATAGATTCCTAGACCAATTGTAAGTTTCCAAAGAATGAAACCCTAATATTAATGTTTTCCAATACTTCGGTGGGAGACCTGTACAATGCGGGACTCAAGTTAGGGAAGAGTGCAGTTCCTTCTCGCTCGTCCGTTTAATTAGTCACAGTGGTATAAAACACTTTCTAAAGACGGTATAGGCATTGAATAACAAAACGACTTTGCAAGGTGAAAATAATAAGATCAAATCCGAGCTGGAAAAGCAAACCCGTCAGATTTTTCTGATTTTCTCGTAGCTACTCACCGTGATACGCTCAATCTCTTTCTAACTGTGATCTGTGAATAATTGTTTTGTAATGAAACTTCAACTGTTTATATGCATTAAATATGGAATCAACGAAGTCTCTCTGGTTGCCTTTAGTTACGGCAATTCTGTAAACGAACGTCATCGACGGATCACCCATAATTATTATCGGCGCCCAGCGGTAAATTAAATGAACTGAGAATTGACGGTTTACTTTTCCACGACAGTCGGGCTAAACGAAAACCGACTGAACATGTTCTATGATGTCACCCAAGTAGCATTGCTTCGGAATTGCGATTACAATGGTTCTCTTACATCCACAGCAATGTGTAATAAGAATGCCCGTTATTCGTTCCATCACACACCCCTCCAACAACACACACAGGCTGGAAAGGCCCGATAATCTTTCTTGATCAACACCAGGTCCGAACTGCCCGTCTTCATTAGCCCGGTTGGAGTAGGACGTTAAACCCCATTTCATTTCAGTCTGTACTGATAATGCTCTTTAACATTGCCTCAAGACGATGACGAGGTTTCGGGGGCATCTTTAAAACATATAAGTACGATGGGAATAAACAGAATCAAAAAAATTTCTATTTTTGTATTGTTGGTTTAGACATAGCAACCTGGTCGCACCGGGGGTGACCATGTACATTTGGAGACACACAGACCCAGACAGTGCCTTACAATTATGATGGCTTTACGATCGTGTCGTGTTTGTTCATACTAACAATGGTGGGTTTATGATAATAGTTGGCAAAAAGCAAGGCCCCAAATCCCTTGAATCTTTTTTCTGGAGCCACATTACATGGTGCGACCATTATTTGTTTTTATTTCGGGAAAAAGGCTTAACTGAATAAATCGGCGGCTGTCAGACTGGATACGACCACATTTTGCACGAGATGGACAGAGAACAAGCTAAACAAAAAGCAATTTTTCGAATAATCAAGGACCATAATTCAGGAAGCTACGATCCGATATGCGCCAATCTAATTAAAATATAGATCTATATTTCGTTTCGTTTTTTTATACTTTCGATGGCCTACACTCATGTAGATCTAACTAGTTATAGTGGGAGCTCACGTTCTATGACGTCAGGTATCAAGCACTGGACATTTGACCCGATAACGTCAGTCATTCGATTAACCAATTAGCAACCGCCATGCTTTTTAAAATCTACTTTTATTTTGTTTTGATTTCTATCCGCTGGTGTTAGTATAGACGTCATTGGCTGGTAATATCTACCCACAGTTCCACGCATGAAAAGGTCAAACGGTCGATTCGACAGACCATTTGATTGGCTGACCTCTCATTTCAGGCAGAACAAGTTAAATAACAAGTCATCCAGATCCAAGAGTAGTGAAGACAAGTAAAAACGAAATTTTGAACTATAAAAAACGAAACGAAATTGGATCTGTGTTTTAATCAGATTGGATATGCGCGAATATCGACAGGACCAAGGCCGACCTTAAATTGAAAAACTCAACCGACCTTACTGTGTAACGGTGATATATTCGAACGTTTTTTAAATTGAATAATAATTGTGACCTTTAGAGGGACCACAAGCTAAACCATGATTTTTCGTACAAACAGGGGCCATAACTCAGAGGGTTACAATCTGATATGCATGAATATCGAAAGCAACCAAGATCTTTCGGTTATAGACATGCATTTCAAGTTTCATCAAAATTGGATTAAAATTGTGACACTATTATTCGCATACAAGCGGCGGCCATTTTGTCTTGCTACTATTATCACGAAATTCATACCCCCCCCCCCCTTCGTAACGGTGATATATTCAAACGTTATTTTAAATCGGATAATAATTGTGATCTCTCGAGGGACCAAAATTTTAAAAAGGCGATTTCTAGTATAATCAGGGACCATAATTCAGGAAGATACGATCGGATATGCGCAAATATCGAAAGGGACCACGATACTTGGATTATAAACATGCATTTCAGGTTCCATCAAAATTATGAACTCTACAGGAGTTCACAAGCTAAAAATGTGATTTTTCGTACTATCAGGGGCCATAATCCACGAAGTTACAGTCCTATACATGTCAATATCGAAAGGAACCGAGATTATAGGGTAATAAACCTATATTTAAAGTTTCATTAATTTCGGATAAACATTGTGACCCGTAGAGCGTTCACAAACAAATATCATTTTTGGGAAAAACCTATTTTGCCTTCCTATCGACAAAATAAGTTAATCGACTTCCCATGATTTTTTTTGTTCTGGAGTTATTCTGCATTGTGCCTCTGTTTTCGTATTTAAAATCAGTGTATTGAACAGTGTCTATAAAGCGCCATTCTAAGAGTATGTAGGACGTGCACTTACAGGTGCCTGGCTACAGTACAAATCGGTATTTATAATGACAATGGGCCTCAACGCCCCGATAGAAATTCTTATAGAAATATTGAACGCCAACCAGTTTTGAATATCTTCCCCCTACTCCCATTGAGCTTAAAGTAAACGTGTAAGACTATGGTCTTTAAGACCATATTGTGTCTTTGGAAAATTTGTTAAAACAACTAATTTTATAAAGTGCACGTGAATTAAAAGCTATACATAAAAACAAGTGATGTTTTGGTAAAATCATAACCACTGTCAAAATATTCGTCAAGTTCTTCCTGTTATTTAACCTATGGTTGGAAGACCATATAAGGAGTATCACCTCATTGTAGTGGTGAGAAATATATGGCTTTATTCCATATTTGGAATTGAATTTAGGGTCAAAGTTAATCTTGAGCCTGCAGGAACTGAGGGATATAAAACAGGGGGTAGAGCGAGATTCGTTAGAAACTCACCCAGATTTCAAGCAGCCATTATCTGTTGAGAACAAGGGACCTGCGAAACCAATCAGCTTGTAATAAAGTTATTTACAACTAATGCTGTAGTATCATTGTCGATCACAAGAAGAACACAACAAAGAAGAAGTCCTACAATACCTATAGTACTACAAACTGTGCTGATGCCACTGAATATAGATCTAGGACTCACCAAAATATTCAAAAATGTTGCAACAAACTATGCGATCGAAATATTGGTGATGCTGTCAGCCAGTCAGTTGCGATCAACCCTGCGAATGTTCCAGCCGGTTTGTTAATGTTGAATATGCTTCAGAGCATTTTACCGGGACCCTTCTAAATACCCTGTGTTTAGAGAGCGAATCAGAAATCATTTGAAAGATGGCCTTCTAACGATCAACATTGAATTGAATTCTTGCCTAAATTCCTGGACGACGAAGGTTTTGGGGGAATGGAAAGAGCATCGGGTTGTTCTTATAGTGCTGTAGTTTCTATGCTTGAAGCCCGATATGGACACCCTGCAAAAGTAGCAGCAGAAACTTTGAAGGGTTTAGTGAATGTCCTAATACTTAAAAGCTCTGATACTAAGGGATTGTTGAAATTTTCTGAGAACTTAAAATCAGCTATCAAACGTTTGATAGGTATTTGTGAGGCTGAAGCTAGTACCATGTTTAATCTAAAATTGGTTGTATCTCGCTTGTCCAATTATCTCAGTAATAAGTGGGGTGATTTCTGTTATAATTTGAGAAGTAAGGGTAGCACACCTCGGTTAAGAGACATAGGCGAATTTGTAAAGAAGCACGCTGCTATCAAGAATAACTCAGCCTTTGTGCCACTGAACCCCTGTCATAACTTTATAAAGCATAAAAAAGATAAAATTCCTTTTGTGAACAATTACCCTAATAGACGTGCAACTACATTATCAACTGGTGTCTCGCAAAATTCTACACATAAAACATGCGCATTTTGTTCACAAAATCATAATCTATCTAAATGTGGTGAATTCGCACAGAAAGATTTAGTGAAAAAATCGAAAGTGTGTCACGCGTGTTTATTGCCAGGGCAGCTGTTGTGTTAATATTCGTTGTCCCTGCTCGAATGAAAGAAAACATCATCCATTATTACACAATCCTAGAGGCAAGCGTGAAGATTATGTAAAAATAATAATACTACACCCGATGATAAACACACTGACGAAAGCGAATTTAAACCAACTTCAGTATTCCATGCTACAATGAGTGAAAATCTAACTGTATAGTTTAAACGTAGGTTTGAAAAGGGTGACGATTTTGGTAACGTTTGTACTAAAACAATGGCGGATTACTCACAAAGGGAATATCCTAGAAAGCTCTCTGACGAGCAGACAAAGAAGAAAAGTCCGAGAACGTTTTATTTGCCACATTGTGGAATAAAGAACGAGAATATGCCCGGTAACGTTAGAATTGTGTTTGATGCCGCAGCGGAATACGGCGGTACATCGTTGAATATACAATTATTCACTGGACCGGATAGAAAAAAAAAACCTTAGTCGGAGCACTTGCCGATGTTGAAAGTATGTTGCGCCGGGTACGTGTTGGAAGGGAAGTTCAAGATTCGCTAAGATTTCTGTGGTGGACACATGAATTTAATAAACCCCTAGATGAATACGTCTTGACTGTTCATATTTTCCCCTTGTCAGTGATGCAGAAGAAGGGCCTGACAAGGACAGCTGCCTAGTCGTTCGGATGGGACAAAAAACCGAGGTCCCGTGTACACATTGGAGTGCACGTAAAAGATCCCTTGGCAGTTGGAATTCGATATCAGAGTAGGCCGTAGCGCCGCCGCCCGGGCAAAATTTCCCTCATAGCCCACTGTATGGCCTATGCCCGTCTTCTATTAGCCCAGGTCAGGCGCAGAAGAGTAGGACGTTAAACCCCATTTCATTTCATTTCGTGAAATGTTTGAAGTTGAAAGATTACCTCCAACGCTTGGGGAACGTCAAGGTTTAAAGAAGCTATTTCCATAAAGACACAGGGTACAGTTGTTGTACTGCATCATTTTTGTGACGCCTCGGACATTTCCTTAGGTCGTGTGTCCTTTATGAGAATCGTGTACCCAAATGGTGAAATGCACCAATCAAATCAATCAGTAATCCTAGTCTAGAGTTACAGTCGAATCTCCCAAAATCTTGAATTAAGTTGGGCAATCGCTGACGCAGGGCTTCGCCGACCGACATGACCAAATTTTATCGTACATTTCTTCTTTTCATAACCCCACCCCCACCAAGCTGGCTCATACTCCAAAGCGGCCGTGGTATAATTTAACAAACAATCTTGGCTTTGTCTCAAAAATATCGGGTTTTATTTTAAAATTATTATTGATTTGTATATAGATCACAAAAATAAAATGTTTTTAAAAATTAATAAATTTTGGTTATATTAATAATAAATATAGTTTAGATATATAAAATGTTGAAATCATAATAAAAACTAGACCTGCATGCAGGAATGACGGGTTTCACTGGTGCCACGTCATTTTCGGTGCCACATTACCCTTGAACATATGTCACTTCCGATACCAATGAAACCATCAAACAGGTTTCCACATAAGCATTGTAAACATCAAATAAAATGGACGAAGAATCAACCAAATCTAGCAATATCAATTCATTTTATATATATGTTACTTGTAAGTGATCCTGGCAAAATTTCATTACTTCCGGTGATAATAAAAATGTTCAATTAGTTTTATGAAATCAGAAATGGCATAAGGCATCATATGGCGAAAATTGTATGTAAATCGAATAAGAATTGCCACTTTTATAGACCAAAAACCTTGAAAAGTGACTTGTAGAAAATCGTCTATTTCTCGGCAACCGTACATGATAAAAACTATTTTTTGGTATCTATATGATCGTATGGGTTCAATCCATTTGTTGATTGGAATCAAATATCATAATTTGAAATATATTACAAATCAGACTCATTTGAAAAAAATATCTGTTTTGAAGGCTAAAAATACAGTTTTTTGCCAAAATGACGTTACTTCCGGTGATAATGAAAATCTTAAATTACTTGTATGAAATACTAAATGGCATTAGGTATAACATGGTGTAACGTTTATAAAAATCGAATAATAATTGACACTTTTATGGCCCCAAAACCTTCAAAAGTGACCTGTAGAAAACCGTCTATTTCTCGGCAACCGAACAAGTTAGAAACAATTTTATGATATCTATATGACCACATGAGTTGTGTTTATATGTGAATTTAAACCAAAAGTTAAAATTATTAATACATATTAAGTAATTCTTGGTTGAATAAAACATTGATTTAAAAAGTTTAAAATGCAGTTTTTGACAAAATGACGTCACTTCCGGTGTCAATTTTAAATTGTAATCAACTTGATATGACGCTACATGCTTTTGGAATCAAATGATGTCACTTTTATAAAAATCCAATAATAATTGACTATTTTACAGGCAAAATAACGAAAACAGTGACGTATGCAGAACTGCCCATTTCTTGGCAACTGCTTATATTACAAACTAATTTTAACATACATTTTCTTCGTATGGATTATAGCTACATGTTTATAAAAGTTACGAAGAAATATTTTAAAATCTGAAAAGCCTGAATGGGTTGTAAATAGGTCAATTTTACACCATTTTTAGCCTCTTAATCCAATTTGCTCGAAAATGAAATCGAAATTAAAAAAACTGCTTCCGCCATTTTTTGCGCCTTGAAAGGACACACTCTTTGAGTCATATAATTTTTCAAAAAAATAATATTTGTTTTCGAAGAAAGAAAATAACTGTCAAAATTGTAGTTTTTGGTAAAATTATGCCACTTCCGGTGCCGACAGATAACACTTTCGGTAACAAAAAAAATGACAATTGAGACAACAAAGCATTTGAACTTTGTTTTATACAAATCGAACAATAAAAAAATAATCTAGGACTGAAAAACTGAATTAGCCAATGGCGGCCAAGGAAAATTACTGAGACAAAAATTTTTAACATTTTTGCGCAAGACAGATGACTCTTTAATTCTGTGTACAACACGACTAAAAAATATTCATAAATAAAAAAGTTTTTTGTAAAATTTTAAATTTTCAAAATTTGGCGCCTAATATCTTCGACGATTTGCCGAAAATCAAAAATCGAAAGTAGCGTAGCTATGTGCCATGTCTCCGGCTATGCCAAAATGTATCGAAAGTTAAAATCCCATGATTATTGTTAAAATTACTGCAATATTTTTAAAAACGATAACTTCGGTGATTTCGGACATTTCGCATAGTTGCAGAACGTTCAAAATAGCTTTATCCTCTAAGTCACACCCACTTTCCCAGTAAAACCGAAGAAATCGTAACGATGCGACAAGCAGTTGCTGAGATCTACTCAAAACAAAAGAAGAATAATAATAATAAGAACTAGACCTGCAAGCAGCACTGAACCGGCTTTCAGGAATCATACAGGAAGTTTATTATACCATAGCCGAACCATTGAGCTACCGAACTATACTTTAATTGTTTTGCTTCAGTGACACCCTCTATCCTATGTAAAAGTAATATTTGCTGGCGAAAAGACCGGTAAAAATTGCAAATTATGGCAAAATTACGTCACTTCCGGTGCCGAAAGAAATTTTTATAGGTGAAAAATAAGTCGAAAATTTGCATCATACAAAATACAAACTTTGTTTAATACATAGGGGGCAGTGAATAATTAACCTATAACCCATAAACTGAAATTAAGAACGTAAAAAAATTAAAAGTGACCCTTGGAAAATTGGCTATTATTCGACAATGGAACATGCAAGAAGCCTTTTCTTGATATCAATATGATGGTATTGATTCAATTTTACTGCCCATTAGAGTCAGACGTTATAAAGTTAAACAAATAATACATATAAATCCCTTCAAAAAAATGTTTGTTTTTAAGGCTAAAAATACGTTTTTTGCAAAAATTACATTACTTTCGGTGATATTGAAAATGTTAACTTATTTGATAGAAGTCATAAATGGCATAAGGCATCAAATGGTAAAAAAATTTTAAAAATCGAATAATAATTGACACTTTTATAGACCAAAAACCTTGAAAAGTGACTTATAAAAGATCGCCTATTTCTCTGTAACCGTACAAGTTAGGAACCATTTTGTGGTATCTGTATGGTCGTATGGTTTCATTCTATTCGTTGATGGGAATCAAATATCATAATTTTAAAAATATTATAAGGCAGACTCATTTGAATAAAATATTTGTTTTTTAGGTTAAAAATACAGTTTTTGCAGAAATGACGTCATTTCCGGTCACAGTGAAAATGTAAAATTGGCTTGACCTAGTCCACATTGACATTAGGCATGAAATGAAAAAAAAAATATTGCAAATCGAATAATAATTCACTCTTTTATAGGCAAAATAACGTGAAAAGTGATGCATGCAAAATTGCATATTTCTCGGCAACTGCTCATATTACAAACTAATTTTCGCATACATTCTCTTCGTCTGGATTATTGCTACGAGTTTATGAAAATCACAAATAAATATTTCAAAATATGAAGACGCTGAATGAATTGTAAATAACTGAATTTTACACTTTATTTTACATTTTATTCGAAATTGCCCGAAAATGAAATTGAAATTAAAAAATCTGAGCTAAAGATTTTATACACCTTTGCAGGGTGCATCCTTTTAGTTATATCAGTTTTGAAAAAAAAAATATTTGCTTTCAAAAAGTGGTACCGAACTGTCAAAATTGTAGTTTTTGTTAATATTACGTCACTTCCGTTGCCGATAGAAAAATTTCACTGTAACAAAAAAAAATTGCAATTGGGACCACGGAGCATATGAACTTTGTTTTATACAAATCGAACAATAAATAGTTTTTCTGGTTACGAAAAACTAAATTAGCCGATGGCGGCTAACGTAAATTACCGAGACAATTTTTTTTATCATTACTGCTCAAGTAGGATGATATTTTAACCCTGTGTAAAATACCATCAAAAAATATTCATAAATAAATAAGGTTTTCGTAAAAAAAAAAATTTTTTTTAAAATATCGGACATTTTTTCGACTACTTCCGGTTTTACGATCATTGTCGTGACAGCTTTTACGAAGTTCTTTGGATACTTAACTTTCTGTACCAGAAGTGTCAGAAACATCCATTGAGTAGTTTTGGAAAAAAAGATAAATTAAAGATCGTTGCCAAAATTTTAACGATTTTTCAATTTTTTTCAAAGTTTGAGGCTATTTTTGGACCTCTTATATTATTTCAATGCTTTTCATTTTGGATTCACTATATAGACAACCGATAGGACTTTGAGTAAGAAAAGTTTAAGAAAAATCTGCGGCGTTGTTTTCAAGAAAAGGGCGTCTCAGAATGTTAAAAAATCGGAAAATACTAGATTTTTTGCATACAATAATTTATTTCCTTATCATCGAAATCGTATTATTTAGACACCATATGATGGTCCATTAATAGGGCTATCCAGCGACACTTTAGTTCTTTTGGTCCGCTATTACCTAAGGGAGAAATCAAGTTTCTCGCAAGTGCGACAATGTTTTTAACCTTTTTTTTACATTTTTTGAATACTTCCGGTATGGTTATTATTGTCGGAATAGTTTTAATAGCCGGTTTGGGCACTAAAATAGCCACGGGGCTCTGTAATGATATATTACATTATCTGATCAGATAAAATGCCTCTGAGAAATCCTATGTTCAAAAGTGCCAAAAATGCAAAAAATTTAAAATATCGAAAATTAAATTTCAATAACTACATACATATTATGCATCGTTAGAATCGTAATTAGGTCAGCTATCTGAATATACAACCTTTTTTTGAAAATCTCTTAAAATAAAAAAATAGTAGAGCATTTTCCAAAATTTCACGATTTTTCGACTTTTTTTGATTTTCAGTCCCTTTTTTATCGTATTCCAGATATTTCAAAGTCTTATTGGATGGCATAATTCACAAGACTATCGAATGGACTCTCGATAGAGAAAGTTAAAAAAAAAGTTGCGGTTAAGTTTTCGAGGTACAGGCGTCCAAAAACGCTCCAAATCAGAAAATACTTGATTTTCAGCGTGCCATATTTTGCTTCCGACTCGTCGTATCCGTACAAATTGGGTATCATACGATAGCACAATACTATTGCAGTCCAATGGTACCCTAATTTGTTTAATCCATTGATATCGGACGGAGAAATCGCGTTTTTCCCCCAAATACCCATTTTTTGCATTTTTTTCAAAATATCGGACATTATTTCGACCACTTCCGGTGTACAGATTATTGTTGAAATTGCTTTATTCCTTGCAATGGTCATTTGGCTTCATGCCTCAGAAATTTCAGAAACGTCAATTCGGCCATAAAACGGAACCCGAGCTCACAAAATTGGTAGAAAATTCGAAAAAAATCGAAAAATAAAGGGCGATAACTCTGAATGAAACTTATATTACTGGAATCGGTTGGACTTCAGGTATCCAAAAATGTAGGTCAAAATTCAAAATTTTGAAAAATAACAAAAATTGTCTCTCAAACAACATTTTTCATTTTTCGATCGCAAGAAGTCAGCGATGAAGTTTCGAAATATCGAAATTTTCAACTGCTATCGTCCGAGAAAAGACTCAGGGTTTCCGAAAATGTCATTTGTATGAAAATAGGTACAGAATTGACGAATCTACGGCCATTTTTTGATTTTTTGACACCGCACGAAATTCGACCACTTCCGGTCTGCGCAGAAGTTTCAAATATAGTTTATCAAGTAGCCAACACATGGTTTCCCGAAAGAGAATTAGGTCCCAGATCGGTATCTGTTACAGGCACTGAGAAATAGGCTCCGGCGAAAAAAAAAATAATAATAACTAGACCTGCAAGCAGCACTGAACCGGCTTTCAGGAATCATACAGGAAGTTCATTATACCATAGCCGATCCATTGAGCTACCAAAGTATACTTTAGTTGTTTTGCTTCAGTGACACCCTTATCATATGTAAAAGTAATATTTGCTGGCGAAAAGACCGGTCAAAATTGTAAATTATGGCAAAATTACGTCACTTCCGGTGCCGAAAGAAATTTTTATAGGTGAAAAATTAGTCGAAAATTCGCAACATACAAAATACAAACTTTGTTTTATACATATAGGGCAATAAATAATCAACCTATAACCCATAAACTGAAATTAAGATGGTATAAAACTTAAAAGTGACCCTGGGAAAATTGGCTATTATGCGACAAGGGAACATGCTAGAAGCCTTTTCTTGATATCAATATGATGGTATTGATTCAATCTTACTGCCCATTAGAGTCAGACGTTATAAAGTTAAACGAATAATAAATATAAATCCCTTCAAAAAAATGTTTGTTTTGAAGGCTAAAAATACGTTTTTTTCAAAAATTACATTACTTCCGGAGATATTGAAAATGTTATTTTAGTTCATAGAAGTCATAAATGGCATAAGGCATCAAATGGTAAAAAAATGATAAAAATCGAATAATAATTGACACTTTTATAGACCAAAAACCTTGAAAAGTGACTTATAGAAGATCGCCTATTTCTCTGTAACCGTACAAGTTAGAAACCATTTTGTGGTATCCGTATGGTCTTATGGCTTTATTCTATTCGTTGGTGGGAATCAAATATCATGATTTTAAAAATATTATAAGGCAGACTCATTTGAATAAAATATTTGTTTTTTAGGTTAAAAATACAGTTTTTGCCCAAATGACGTCATTTCCGGTCACAGTGAAAATGTAAAATTGGCTTGACCTAGTCCAAATTGGCATTAGGGATCAAACGGAAAAAAAATATTGCAAATCGAATAATAATTCACTCTTTTATAGGCAAAATAACGTGAAAAGTGATGCATGCAAAATTGCATATTTCTCGGCAACTGCTCATATTACAAACTAATTTTCGCAAACATTCTCTTCGTCTGGATTATTGCTACGAGTTTATGAAAATTACAAATAAATATTTCAAAATATGAAGACGCTGAATGAATTGTAAATAACTGAATTTTACACATTATTTTACATTTTATTCGAAATTGCCCGAAAATGAAATTTAAATTAAAAAATATGAGCTAAGGATTTAGTGCACCTTTGCAGGGTGTATCCTTTTAGTTATATCAGTTTTGAAAAAAAAATAATATTTGCTTTCAAAAAGTGGTACCGAACTGTCAAAATTATAGTTTTTGTTAATATTACGTCACTTCCGTTGCCGACAGAAAAATTTCACCGTAACAAAAAAAATTACAATTGGGACCACGGAGCATATGAATTTTGTTTTATACAAATCGAACAATAAATAATTTTTCTGGGTACGAAAAACTAAATTAGCCGATGGCGGCTAACGCAAATTACCGAGACATTTTTTTTTCTCATTTCTGCTCAAGTAGGATGATATTTTTAACCCTGTGTAAAATATCATCAAAAAATATTCATAAATAAAAAAGGTTTTCGTAAAAAAATTAATTTTTTTCAAAATATTGGACATTTTTTCGACTACTTCCGGTTTTACGATCGTTGTCATGATAGCTTTACGAAGTTCTTTGTATAATTAACTTTCTGTACCAGAAGTGTCAGAAACATCCATTGAGTAGTTTTGGAAAAAAAGATAAATTAAAGAGCGTTTCCAAAAATTTAACGATTTTTCAATTTTTTTCAAAGTTTGAGGCCATTTTTGGACCACCTATATTATTTCAATGCTTTTCATTTTGGATTCACTATATAGACAACCGATAGGACTTTGAGTAAGAAAAGTTTAAGAAAAATCTGCGGCGTCGTTTTCGAGAAAAGGGCGTCCCACAATGTTAAAAAATCGGAAAATACTAGATTTTTGGCATACAATTATTTATTTCCTTACCATCGAAATCGTATTATTTAGATACCATATGATGGTCCATTAATAGGGCTATCCAGCAACACTTTAGTTCTTTTGGTCCGCTATTACCTAAGGGAGAAATCAAGTTTCTCGCAAGTGCGACAATGTTTTTAACCTTTTTTTTCATTTTTTGAATACTTCCGGTATGGTTATTATTGTCGGAATAGTTTTAATAGCCGGTTTGGGCACTAAAATAGCCACGGGGCTCTGTAATGATATATTACATTATCTGATCAGATAAAATGCCTCTGAGAAATCCTATGTTCAAAAGTGCCAAAAATGCAAAAAATTTAAAATATCGAAAATTAAATTTCAATAACTACATACATATTACACATCGTTAGAATCGTAATTAGGTCAGCTATCTGAATATACAACCTTTTTTTGAAAATCTCTTAAAATAAAAAAATAGTAGAGCATTTTCCAAAATTTCACGATTTTTCGACTTTTTTTGATTTTCAGTCCCTTTTTTATCGTATTCCAGACATTTCAAAGTCTTATTGGATGGCATAATTCACAAGACTATCGAATGGACTCTCGATAGAGAAAGTTAAAAAAAAAGTTGCGGTTAAGTTTTCGAGATACAGGCGTCCAAAAACGCTCAAAATCAGAAAATACTTGATTTTCAGCGTGCCATATTTTGCTTCCTGCTCGTCGTATCCGTTCGAATTGGGTATCATACGATAGAACAATACTAGTGCAGTCCCATGGTACCCTAATTTGTTTAATCCATTGATATCGGACGGAGAAATCGCGTTTTTCCCCAAAATACCCATTTTTTGTATTTTTTTCAAAATATCGGACATTATTTCGACCACTTCCGGTGTACAGATTATTGTTGAAATTGCTTTATTCCTTGCAATGGTCATTTGGCTTCATGCCTCAGAAGTTTCAGAAACTTCAATTCGGCCATAAAACGAAACCCGAGCTCACAAAATGGGTAGAAAATTCGAAAAAAATCGAAAAATAAAGGGCGATAACTCTGAATGAAACTTATATTACTGGAATCGGTTGGACTTCAGGTATTCATAAATGTAGGTCAAATTTCAAAATTTTGAAAAATAACAAAAATTGTCTCTCAAACAACATTTTTCATTTTTCGATCGCAAGACGTCAGCGATGAAGTTTCGAAATATCGAAATTTTCAACTGCTATCGTCCGAGAAAAGACTCAGGGTTTCCGATAATGTCATTTGTATGAAAATAGGTACAGAATTGATGAATCTACGGCCGTTTTTTAATTTTTTGACACTGCACGAAATTCGACCACTTCCGGTCTGCGCAGAAGTTTCAAATATAGTTTATCAAGTAGCCAATACATGGTTTCCCGTTAGGGAATTAGGTCCCAGATCGGTATCTGTTACAGGAACTGAGAAATAGGCTCCGGCGAAAAAAAAAATAATAATAATAAATAATAATTTTAGTAATCACAATAGGCTTTCAGACGAAAGTCTGAAAGCCTAATAAATAATAATTTTAGTAATCACAATAGGCTTTCAGACGAAAGTCTGAAAGCCTAATAATAATTTTAACAAAAACAATAGTGTTTCACACAAGCTTCGCAGTGTGAAACCCTAATAAACGAAGGTGTACATTTTTGAATAAACTTATCCATAGATATAAATAAAAATGCTTTGTATTTAAATGTTTGTATAAAGTTGTAGTTCTCTAATGGTTCTCAAATAAGATTTAAACAACAATCTAAAAGATTTAGTTATTCTTCGCTTCAATCGGTTTAAAATATTTTTAGAAAGTTTTGATTTCTTCTCTTTTGTGGTCTTTATGTCCTGGCTGTTTTTGTTAGTTTCGGTGTTCATCGATTCTGTCATATTATCGCCTTTGATTGGAGCGTTTTTGGTAACATGTTTTTGATCCTCGCTGTTTTTATTTGTTTCAGTTTTCACCAAGTCAGCAATATTATCGTCTTTGATTGGAGCTTCTTTAGTAACATGTTTAATGTATAGGAAAGTTTTGAAATTATTAAATGTCCTTATCTATAAATATAATCAGTTTACGTTTACGAGGACTGGAAATAAAATTATGGGGTTTTAACGTCCTTATACTTCTCTGTTCCATCCCGGCTACCGATACGCCAGGAGAAATTTCCTCGGGCAGCGGTGCTACTGCCTACTCTTATTTCGAATTCAGTCTGTCAAGGGATCTTTTACGAGCACAAAGACGTTTACGAGGGTCCTAGTGTTTTCCACCCGAACGACTCAGCGCTGTCCCTGGCCCTTCGTCCAGGGCGTCTAACATATGGGTATCAATTTGGAAACAATGACTGGAAACAGTAAGGCCTGTTGTAATATACTGTTATTTATTACTGGGCGGCAAATGATTTGTCATCCCATGAGCTTTGCATAAACTAACTACCAGTAATTTGTACCTGGAATTGTGTTTTTCTGCAAGTAATAACCTTCTTCAAAGGGGTTTAAAAAGCGGGGATAATCCTTAATCTTTATTCCTTCACATCCTTTGTCTACACATCTCACAGATGCTTTACTAGCTGCTATTTCTTCCAGGAGTTTCTTATATTCTATAGAAAATAAAGTAAACAAATATTAAATGATAATATCACAGCTGTAAAAAAAAAACAAAAAACTTTGGTCAGGGTTCTGTTTACTACGCTGGCTTGGATAATGTGATCTTACGCGTAGTCAGTCGTCTTTATTTCTGACCGCCCACAACAAAGAGGGCAGCCATGAAAGTTAATTTTTCAATTCAACATAACTTTGTAAATTCTTAACGGAATTGAACCATTTTGGACTGATATTATCGATATTCCCATCAGAGTTGTTTCTTTCACGATATTGTATATAGTTAACTTACTCAATTCAAAAGGAGTGTCGTCAAAAATACTTGGTTGTCGTCTTGGTATAAAGACAGAAGATGGTCTCATGTGTACACAGATCACTAAATATTCATGGGCCGTCACCCACGAAACAAGGGCGAAAGTTATTTTTAGTCTTTCACTCCATTTTGCATGGCGATTTTTCAGGCGCGGATCCAGAGGAGGGGTCCAGGGGGTCCGGACCCCCACCCCCCCCTGCTCAGACTTGAAAAATTTTATGCGATTTTATTGGCGATTTTTAGACCTGTAATTTTGGCATTTACCTTCCGGAAATACGTCAGAATACACCAAATTGAATCTAATTTACCAAATTTTTCTGGGGGAGGGCCCCCAAAACCCCCCTTAATTGGTTGAGCGCCTTCGGCGCTGGGCGTTATCAAACCTAGACCCCCCCCCCCTGCAAAAAATCATGGATCCGCGCCTGTTTTTGTTGACTTTTTGGTGTAGAATCGAAGAAAAAGATTTAAAAATACATTTTCTGCCAGATTTTGGTGAATATTCATGATTTTGAGGCGGAGAGATACAAGGGTTGTGAGGTTGGTTACATTGAACGGGAGGGCCGAAAATTGCTTGTTTAGTTGTCTCTACTTCCAGTTTGCCACATGTTGCTCCATCTGTGACAAAAAGCGTTCCACCCAACGAATATTTGGGGAAAGTTACAGCCGGTCTATGAGACGAGAATTAGCATTAAAGTCAATGGGAAATAATTAGTGATCTGTGGCCATGTCTGTGGTTTGACTGCCATATTCGTTCATGACAGGATAACTCTTGTTGATATACAGAGCGGATTTTCTTTCCTGCACAGCAGATATGATGATATGATCATCGTACAATCGTTGACACTTTACTTCTGGAAGTGTAAAATTAAAATATTATATTGTTATTAAAGGCTTGCGTATGTTTTGACAATTCAGTTTCTTAACAGGCATCAAGATTTTGCAAAAATTATTACTGTGTATTCGTTTTAAGCACCGTTTTCGTTGCTAATGACAGGAACGCTCATTTACAACAACAACGGTTACGACATTTTGTTACAAGTTTTGAAAAACAGTAAATAATATTTGAATTTCTAATGTCTTTCAGAGCAATGTCCGAGCGAATATAAAAATAGATTCATATCATTGAAGATAAACA
This sequence comes from Patella ulyssiponensis, assembly GCA_963678685.1. Classification (NCBI taxonomy): domain Eukaryota; kingdom Metazoa; phylum Mollusca; class Gastropoda; family Patellidae; genus Patella; species Patella ulyssiponensis. Next base: position 20,890,793 of record OY783232.1, read on the forward strand.
TCAATAACTCAGCTTTGTAGCCCATCATGGTGTGCAGTTTCCCATAAATTATGATAGTCTAATAATTTGCCAAAGCTAGTAACTAAAGGAATAAAAAGTAGAAATATATATTTGAATAATGATAAAGCAACGATAAAAACTATTTATCAGAAATACTGAGGTTGGAATATTACGTTTTCGGAAAAAAAAACGTTAAGAATTTGGATATTTTTTGGAAGAGAATCCAAAAATACGTCCTACAAGAATAAGATTCTGTGAACATTACGTAATATAATTGTGACGTCACAATTGATTTTTATATGACGTCTTTGATCTGTGTATGCCTATTGTTAACCTTTTAATCTTCCAAGAGAATTTAATCAAAGGAATTTAAGCCTATAAACATCCCCCTGTCATTCACTTAAAATTTTTATATATTTATTTCAGGTGGTGGTGGCGTGTCATCGAAGCAGCGTATCTTTTCCTCTAAACTTGAATGGGGGGTTGGGATGGCCTATAGTGGTCTAGAGTGTCGCGCTTCGACCTCTAGCTGGCCGGTCACCTCTGCACTTGCGGCTGTGGTTTCGAGCCCTGGTGTGAGCGTATGTGGCATGGAGATAGGGGCGCCTTCTCAACCTCGTTGGTTTCCTCCGGGCACTCCGGTTTCCTCCTACTGCTAAAGACCCCTACGCGCAAGCGAATTATTGAAATAAAATTAAAAACCATCTGTTAGTCCCGAAATGACCTAGTTGTGTCGAGTGGACGTTAAACCCCATTTCTCTCTCTCTCTCTCTCTCTTAACTTGAATGCTCAAAATGATACAATGTTCTTCTTTTGAATGTCTTAATTTTGAATAATAAGATGGAATTTAAACTTGAATTTGTAACGTTATTATCAATCTACCAATAGATTGGAGGGACAGTGAAGTTTTTAGGAGGGGCACACTCGTTACAGTCTACAGTAGGTATTTTAGAGTTATGATTGGCAAATTTTCTTTCGGGGGGGGGGGCAAAACATTTTTTCAGGGGGACATTGCCCCCCCCCCCTTGCCACCCCCTGGCTGCGGGCCTGGTCTGAGTTCAGCTGTTGTCCAGCTAGTATATCCCAAGCTTTGCAGAAGTGGGGTTTAAGCATTGAAGATAATTACAATATCCCAATGTGAAATTGTTCAGACTTGGTCAAAAGACATTCTGGGGGTCTGAATTCTAAGAATAAATGGCGAAATCCTCCGAGCCTTCTATAAAGTTAATTGTATTCTAATTTGGTTGGTCCAATCGAAGGTGCTATACCCCTTTGACTAAAATAAAGCAATAAACAAACAAACGGCAATTTGAAAATATCAGATAATTACTTTTTTTCGGGGTGTGTGACGTTTGACTAAAATAAAGCAATAAAAAAAACAAACGTCAATTTGAAAATACCAGATAATTACCTTTTTTTCGGGGTGTGTAACGTCAAATATGAAGATAAATTTCTCAACACGTCTGATAAGAACCAGATTCTCTTGAAACGTGACGTCAAACCATTATAACGTCACAATTAACCCAAATCTGTTAAGTTTTCAGTCAACATGCGCGGTTAGCTAATCCTTTTAGTTATACGTCCACTCCTTATCCATTCTCTCAAAACACACTTTGAAGATTTGCTGGTGAACTGTTTGCTTCCTGTCTCCTGTCCCGAGTTTCGTGCTTGTGTGGGTCATAGTCTTTCGGGTATACAGTTTAGAAGTCAGCGTCCTCGGAAACTTCTTTTTTTTTGCGATATCAACCAAGGTGGAAGAAAACTGAAACAAGCCAACAGTGAGGCCGATGTTAGCCGCCGAAATAATTAGAGGACACATACGTTTATCAGTTTCAAAAGAAGCGAGGAATCAAACTGGTCATCAACTAGTTCCATCACTCTCTATCGGACAGAATCAACCTAATGAACATCACGATCAACTTTAAACATTCTACCTCAATTAAAAGCAGAGTTATGTTCAAAGGTTTTGAGCAATCGTTCTGCTTAGCCTCTGGCGATAATGTTCATTATCGAACTTAGTCAATGTATTGATGTGATGAAACTATACACCAAGTTTCATCATTCTCACTTAATTAGAACTGAAGTTATCGTGTCCCAAAGCATCAACCAATCAAATTGCTTATCTCTGCTTACCCTTAGCAGAAAGTGTCCATCTTCAAACTGCATCTACGCATCGGCCTAATAAACAGAAAATGCTCATCTTCGAACTCCATCAAGGTATCGACACCTACATTCTAAACACCTACATTCTAGCACAATTAGGAGGAAAGTTATTTTGTGACGGACACACGGACAGACCGGTAGGACGAACCCATTTTAATAGTCACCACTTCCTTCGAAAGGCGGAAAGGTGGGGGACAAATATTGGCTTTGCTGTTTATGTTAAGATCATAGTACACCAAGGATTAACTGTCACCGACAGACCGATCCAATCTGGTGAACAACACATCAGCTTACACCAATACCGATTTTCCGTGGTAATGGCAATGTTCACTTAAGCCTTCACACATCTAGTCAGATGTTAAAATTTTAAAAAGAAATGTTTTAGCAAGCAGGGGCCTGTTTCGCGAAATTTTAACCAAGATAAAAAAAAATCCAAATTTTAGAAATACAGTGCTTAGCCAATCAAAATTGAAGTATTTACTAAAATGTGGATTTTATCTTAAGTTAAAATTCCGAGAAACAGGGCCGAGGTTTTCAAGCGCTGTATTATTATTACCATAATCCTTGTTAGGTGCAGACCTTTACTTTTAAATCTACATAATATTAGGATGATATAATTATGGATAAATATTCATCGTGAACCACGTACAAACACAGGGTGGGACCCATGCCTAAAACCACTAGGTCACCAAATCCACACTCCAGGAAGAATAATCCTCGTTAAGATAATGGACGTACTGTAACAATTAACAGAAAATAGCTAACGTACAACAGTATTTTTTTTAACAAATTACCTTATTAAAAGTTTTGATTGTTTTAGCATCCACGGTAATGTGTTGGGATAACATGAGAAAAAGCCATGATCACATGACAGTTCTCATGCGCATGACACTATTTAAACAATTTAGCATACTATAGTCGCTGAGGGCACTAGTTTCTAATATCCTTTATTCTCATGCATGCAAATTTCTATCAATAGCAGAATAGCTTCTGTACAAAAGTTATGGATAAAAAAGCCTAAACATACATTATGCTAGAGCTAAATCTGCCTATTGCCGGTCTTACTTTAGGCCTGAACTGTTATATAAACTATTAATTAGACATTTATTAACAAAAAAAGACCATAATCAACTCTCGATTGCATTGGACACTCGAGATTTCAACTAGATAAGAACGGTTCGCCATTTCAAAAATTCAATTTACGTCTCGAATATACCAGGGCCCTGGTTACCACATCTTGTCAAAACTAAAACAAGTGATAATTTGGCTCAGAATAAAGTAATTTGAATGACATTTTCACTATTTTCTTTCTTATCATTTATTTTTGAATTATTATAGCAAGAATGATCAACTCTTTATTTAACTATTAACTAATGTATCTTTAATGTATGCGCATTTTATGCATGTCGTTGCCAAGAATACTTGATGGTGTAGTAGAAGCATTCCCGAGTGTATCTACCAGACATAGCATTTTTTCTCCGCATTCATGTAACTTGAGGCTGGGCAATTAAATGCTTCCGCAAAATCTTGAGAATTTTGAAGCGAGCCAATCACCCTGGAAATAAATGAACAAAAAAATAAAAATTGTTAACTTCTTTGTACAAAGAAAAATGATTGTTCGCTGAAGGATATAAATCTCACACTATTCAAGAAACTTACCGAAATCTTCCCAGACTATGGACACCGGTTAATATCTGCTGAATGGCGGCTTCTCTTCTTGTATTCGTACACCAAATCTTTGAATATAAAGCATTAAAAAGTCAGTCGTTTACAATGGCATATAGTTTTTATATTCAACCTGATGTATCTCATTTCACAAAGGGAAACAAGGTTGGGTCGTAAATTTATAAAGCCCCCAAAGTTTATTTTTTTAATTGATTTCTCAAATACTTTTTAAATATTAGATTGTGTCATTGTACATTCATTTTGTCTACCAGAATGATTTAACATTTTAAAACTTAATATATATTGAGACGAATCCGATTAAAACACATAAATATCTTATATCGTCTTAGTTCTATGGCTGAAAATTCCGTGTTATTTGACTTCGCTACACGGCTCGTCGCGGTCACCCAGAACGTGATAGTCTTCAACGTCTGGGTCTGTTGTTAACATTTGACAAAACATTCGATTGTATGGTGGCTGATTGGTATCATGTCGTATTGTCGTGATGTCGCCTTTCATAACGCGACAACCCGACAACCCGACAACCCGACATCACGACATTTCTACCCGACAACACGACAACCCGACATCACGACATTTCTACCCGACATCACGACATTTTTACCCGACATTACGACACTAAAAATGTCGTGATGTCGGGTAAAAATGTCGTGATGTCGGGTAAAAATGTCGTATTGTCGGGTTGTCGGGTTGTCGTGATGTCGGGTTGTCGTGATGTCGGGTTGTCGGGTTGTCGCGTTATGGAACAAAAAACTGGCAATAAAGAAAATGGTTGATCAAGTGGAAGTAGATTCACACTCACATTGCAGTTTGAGTTGCATTCGTATCCATTTGTATACGTCCACATTCATAATGTGAACCGTCTTCATTAGCTCAGTCGGATCAGAACAGTAGGACGTTAAACCCCATTTCAGTTCATAATGTGAACATATTATGCCGCCGCCCATTTTATTTCATAATGTGAACATATTATGCCGCCGCCCTTGTCTGTGTGTCTGTCATTGAGTCATGTGGTGTGGTTTCCAGCCCAAGCTTATCCATGACAAATAGTAGGGTCGTCTGTCTAACCTTGTGGGTTTTCTCCGGGTGCATGCCCTACCCCGCGGGGTGCTGCCAATCCCGCTTTTTTGTTATTATTTTGTCTGTAAATATTCTACAGGTTGCAATTATTAACAGATTTTGTTCAAATTCGGCATGATCAATCATTTCAATAACAGGATGGTACCTATATTAATATTTAGTCTGTAAACACTCCACAGACCGCGATTCTTAATGGATTTTCTTCAAATTTGGCATGAGCATTATTTTTAAAGAGACAATGGCACCTACTGATGTAAATGCATGCCCGACCCATAGGGGCGTTGTCACGCCCATTTTTCGTGAATATTTTGTCTGAAAACACCTTTCAGGCTGTAATTCTTATGAGATTTTGTTTCAGTTTTAGCTTGATCAATACAGAATTTTAAACACCCTACAGGTTGCAAATTTCATACGTCCACATTTAAATAAATCGTCGTCGCCCCCGTCTGTCCGTCAGTCCGCCCGTCGGTCAGATTGTGGACTCTCTGGGGCCTAAAGTTATCATCGGATTGATTTTAAATTTATATATAATGTTTATGGCCATGAGACGTAGAATCCCATTGATTTTCACTGCCAGATAATTACTGCCAGAGTTTCATGAACATAAACACTTGGTATAAATTTCAAATCAATCGGATAATAACTTTAGTCACAAGGACTGGCATGAGCATTATTTTCAAAGTTATGGCCCATGATCTTTTCACTTTTTAAAATCTTGTGGACGCTCTAGAGGCTAACGTTGTCATCCGATTCGCTTGAAATTGATGCACAGTGTGTAAGTTCATGCGACGAAGACGCCTAATGATTTTCAGCGATGTCCAATAATTACTACCAGAGTTATGGCCCTTGATATATTTCAATGTGGGCGTATAAAATTTGCAGCCTGTAGGGTGTTTACCATCCTGTCTTGATCATGCCAAATCTGATTAAAATCTCATAACAATTACAGTCTGAAAGGTGTTTACAGACAAAATATTCACGAAAAGTGGGCGTGACAACGCCCCTATGGGTCGGGCATGCATTTACATCAGTAGGTGCCATTGTCTCTTTAAAAATAATGCTCATGCCAAATTTGAAGAAAATCCATTAAGAATCGCGGCCTGTATAGTGTTTACAGACTAAATATTAATATAGGTACCATCCTGTTATTGAAATGATTGATCATGCCGAATTTGAACAAAATCTGTTAATAATTGCAACCTGTAGAATATTTACAGACAAAATAATAACAAAAAAAGCGGGATTGGCACCACCCCGCGGGGTAGGGCATGCACCCGGAGAAAACCCACGAGGTTAGACAGACGACCCTACTCTTTGTCATGGAAAAGCTTGGGCTGGAAACCACACCACTTGACTCAATGACAGACACACAGACCAGGGCGGCGGCATAATATGTTCACATTATGAAATAAAATGGGCGGCGGCATATGTTCACATTATTAAATGAAATGGGGTTTAACGTCCTACTGTTCTGATCCGACTGAGCTAATGAAGACGGTTCACATTATGAATGTGGACGTATACAAATGGATACAAATGCAACTCAAACTGCAATGTGAGTGTGAATCTACTTCCACTTGATCAACCATTTTCTTTATTGCCAGTTTTTTGTTCCATAACGCGACAACCCGACATCCCGACAACCCGACATCACGACAACCCGACAACCCGACAATACGACATTTTTACCCGACATCACGACATTTTTACCCGACATCACGACATTTTTAGTGTCGTAATGTCGGGCAAAAATGTCGTGATGTCGGGTAGAAATGTCGTGATGTCGGGTTGTCGGGTTGTCGTGTTGTCGGGTAGAAATGTCGTGATGTCGGGTTGTCGGGTTGTCGCGTTATGAAAGGCGACATCACGACAATACGACATGATACCAATCAGCCACCATACGATTGCCCCTGCGTAAGCGGGAGTATGTTTTTAAGGGGTTGATTATCCAGTAAGTTAAGTATTTATTTCCGAAATAAATTCTGTAAATTCATGCATTATTATAAACAATCATGAATCGCCGCGGCGAATTACGATTAATAAAACAATAGAGTTGGATATTGAACTGGTAATGCAGTGTATTTTCTGAAATGGCAATACTTAATTTAATTGCAAGAGTGTTGACATCTTGAAATGGTAATTCTTAAATTTATTTCATGGGCGTCGACATCTTGATTTGGAGCAAGTTACCTCCCTTAGACTTCGCTCATGATTATGTAAAATACTGGATAATCTCGCCAATGACATATTGTTCTCAAATGTTGACAACCCTTCCACTCTAATATCTGTAAAATATTTGTCTGAATGATAGAGACTACTACGAGACCATCGAAGGTGTAAAAAAAACGAAACGAAATATAAATCTGTATTTTAATCAGATTGTACTGGGACGTACGTATTTGGTTACCTGAGCAAAGTTTATAAAAAAAAGTTGTTTGTTGTTATATTTTAAACCTGGTAGTCGTGGTTCATCTCCCATGGTTTCTATCAATGTTTGGTAGGCCTGAAATCAATGGAGGAAGTGAAAGATTGAGTTATAATAGACAACTAGCATACATTTATCCAAAGAACTAGAATCTATTTTTACGATTTATCTAAGTGAAATCCTCAAAGAATGAGAGGTATTTCTTACCCTATAACTTTGTTTTAATCCACCGTTATCAGCTATATTTTCACCTTGTGTATTTATACCATTTAACTACAACAACAAGAAATATATATGAAATAAGTTTTAATTGGTCATTATCTACCATAAAATATAATAATTAACCGAGAGAGAAAGAATGGGGTTTAACGCCCACTCGACACAAACCAGGTCATTTCGGGATAAACATGGTTTAATTTTATTTCAATAATTCGCCTGCGCGTTGGGGTCTTTAGCAGTGGGGAGAAACCGGAGGACCCGGAAAAAACCAAAGCGGTTGGACAGGCGACCCTACTCCTTGTCAAGTACAACCAGGATTCGAAGCCACGCCAGTTGACTCAATGATACAGCGCGCACGTGCTAACCATTCGGTCATCCAATCGCCCTTAATAATTGATATTTGAAACTTCTCATACTTCTCATTCAGTTTGGAAGTTATTTGGCTCTCTAATAATTTCAACATTCAAATATATTTTATAGTTAGCGCCCGCGTTGTATTTACATATACTTACATTCATATCAGCTTCTTCTACAGTATAGTTGGAATATTGATCTATTATACATTGTGCTTTCTCTTTAAATCTACCAATGACGTCATCAGTCCACCATTGTAATAAATTGCCATCTTTATCATATTGTCGACCTAAATGTATTTTATTACTGTCAGCACTAGTGTTATATGAGATATAAAAACAATTATTATGGCATAACCTTTTGGTTTGACAAATGTTTCCAATTACCTTATAAGGTCATGTTCCGGTAATTTATTTTACAAGTGTGATTTGTTAATGTGGGAGTTAAAAGTGGGAGTTATCTCACCTGAGTCATCAAAACCATGAGTTATTTCATGTCCAATAACAACACCGATACCACCATAATTCAAGGCTCTGTTAATATAAAATTGACATGTCAATTCAAATGCAGTCAATATAGAAACCAATTTAGTTCTTATTACTTCAGAATAGAAACTCACTATACCTTGGGTAGTTTTTGTGGAAAAATGGAGGTTGCAGAATTCCAGCTGGAAACACTGAAATATATAACAACTATTTTAACGACTGGAAATGGCCACAAAACTTACATTTTTTGTTGCAGAACAACAAACCGCCTATAATAATAATAATATCGTCATTTATAATGCACATTAATACTGAAGCATTCAGAATTCAGTTTCTAAGGCGCTGTTCTGAGAATACTTACTGATTTGATTTTTTTGAGGACTGTAAAATGCATTCACTGTGGCGGCATTGGTACTCCAACTGCAAAAATAAGACTAATCTTACGTTTCAGAATATTTAATCGGTTTTTTACAATAACACTGTAAGTCTAAAACACACTTGATCCTGAACATAAACCCATCAATTTGAAAACATACCAAAAATCCGATTTTACTGATCATGGACAAGTAAAGACAAGGGCGCTTTTGACAACAGCAACAGCGCCCAGAATATTGCTAACGATGCTACATAAACTAAATTCATTTACATGAAATATGAGGTGTGGAATATGTATATCTATAACGATTCCTTCCTTGTCGATCACATTTGTGTATTATATAATAATACGTTGGTACTTTGAAACATCTACCAGTATTTATTTTGGGGGGCTCTTTAAAGGGTTGTGTCTCAGCTAAATCGTTAAGCGAGAGCTTGTTCCTTGTATTCTTATTTTCTATGTTGATCGAGGCATTTGTCATCTAAGCTTCAACTACAAGGATACCTGCGCACTAAACTTATGAAAACCTTTTAAAAGTTTCATGGCCCTCATATTGACTTGATTGTTAAATAATATGTCTCTCTCGGCTATTATTCTAGATATATTTAATTGACGCGTATACTATCTCGCTGATTATGTCTACTACATCGTTAACACTGTTCATCATGTTCATTTTGCATACCCATTAGCCAATCACGCTATTTTACCGAGATTTCGCCTAATAGTTTGGATGCAGCTATGGCGGGTGTGGGACTAGGCAGGATAGGCTTACTCTTCCGGAAACTTGTTACCACTGTTTGTCGTGCATTTTGTACACGGTGAACGATCCATATGCTGATAAAACTATTTTGCCTATACCGTTTTTAAGGGCTTCGAATTTTGTCTAATGGTTTGTATTGTTCGTACTTTGTTTTATTTTATTTTTGACAATCGACAGTGAAACTGCGGTACTTTCAAACCTTATTAAGTTCTATGAGTCGAATTATGCTTTCCGGAATATATGTGCGAATGCTCATTTTATTCGTGTAAATAACGTGAATGTTTACAATACGAAAAAATGTCTTGCCATGATATAACCTCTCAGCTGACCTTTTACCTTGTGTTACCCTATCACACATACGCCGAGACTAGAATCATACCCTAAAGACAACAGGAAATGAAGATAAAAAGCATTTAAAAGGGAATCGATGAAATGTAAAACGAAATTGTGTGTATATAAAAAAAAGTACTAACGCATCTTTATCCACTGGTTCCCGTAGATCTTTTAAGTTCGTTACAATACTTCTACGTTGGTCACTGTCAACGTTATTAAAATAATTATGTGGATCGTAAGTATGCTGAAAAAAATAAAGAAATCAATCAATTCGATGACTAGCCAACGGTACCAAATTGAAGTTTAAAACTTCTGTTGAACCTGTGTTACTCATCCAGAATACTCTTCAGAATACACCCAATTGAATCTTTTTTACAATTTTTTCTTAGGGAGGAACCTTCGCTTTATTTGTACTCAATTCAGTCCCACCCCCACAATGTTAACCCGTCACTAATGGTTGATATATAATAATACAATATTTTGATTTAAGAGAAATATAAATAGACTACATGTTTTTGTAACATAATTTATAGCCCAAGATGATATTCTACACGGGTCTTACATTTTCATATAATTTGTTGAGATAAACATCATCCAGAATAGCATCAGCATATCCAATCTTTTCGTTGATGTATTCTGCCTGAAAAATATATGTGAAATAGGTACTGGTGTAATTAAGAGTGGAGCAAATTGAACCGCGTTCCTAATCCTGTTTTGATGGTATATATTATTTTAATTAAATATTATCCCTTTGGGTAATTAGTCTCTTTTGTACGAACACTACATATAAATCCAGTTAGAGAATTATACTTGCTGCAGGCAGCAATACTGTGGCTTGACTTGTCACTCGAGTACAGTTCTTATAATAAATAATGGTTTAAAGTCTACCTTTTCTCGGGCTAGTTGTCTTGTAGAATCATCCATCCAATCCAATTCATTCAACAATTCAAAGAAAGCTGAACGTATATTTTCAATCATCTCTAAGGCCTTTAACAATGTAACATAAAGATAGCAACATTGTAATTGCAACAAGCAAACAGTGAGGCTGATGCCCCACGCCGGAATTCCAAAATAAATAGATGACGCATATTAATTAATCGCACATTTATTTTTTTCAAAAGTATGAAGCAATCAAACTATATACTAAGTTTCATCTATCTCTATATGATAGAATCAAGATTATCTTGTCCAAAAGCATCGACCAATGAAATTGGTTAGCTCTGCTTAGCTTCAGCTCGAAATTTTAATCATTGAACTCAGTTAAAACATTCACCTAATGAACATTTACAACAAGTTTAAACATTCTATCTCAATAAAAGGAAAGTTGGTATGTACCAAAGTCTTGACCAATGAAATTGCGTATCGCTCCTTAGCCCAAGCAGAAAATTCTCACTATCAAACTTAGTCAAGGTAATAATAGGCCTATAATAAATCTATATTCTGAGTTTCATTGCTCTCACTTTATCATAATCCAAGTTACTGTGCACCAAATCATCAACTAATCCCATCAAGGCATTCACCTAATGAACGCCTACACCAAGTTTGAACATTCTAGCTCAGTTAGAAAGAGAGTTATTGTGTACCAAAGTTTCGGACAATCGAATTACTTATCGCTTTGCTTACCCTGAGCAGAAAATGCTCATTATCATACTTTGTCGCGGTATTGATGTAATGAAACTATACACCAAGTTTCATCACTGTCACTTAATTAGAACTAAAGTTATCGTGTCCAGAAGCATCAACCAATCAAATTTATTGGAAAACAGTTGACAGTAAGAAAACGACCGACCCTAGTTGTTGTGAATTTCAGACGATAACAAAAGCTGGATTATTGGCAGCTTTATATATTTTAGCGTTACAGCGTCACTTTAATATATTTTTCTATTCACATGACAAATATACACAGAATCAAGATACCCAACCACATAAACTGTTCTTAAAATCCATTTCCAAGGAAATGAGCAATAACACGAACATATTCGCATACTTGCTTTCGGGTTCATGCCGTCCATGTTTTATCACGAATTTAGCTCCTGATTCGACATTTCGTCTGTAGTAAATAAACAAATTATGAACATTTACAAGACTCTACTTTTGAAAAAAAAACCCCTGACTAATCAGTATCAAATTTACCGATTGATTTCCATTTATAGGAATGGCGGGTGGAGATGTGGGGAACAAAGTAAATAAATCATAATTCCATATAATTATTTTTGACTGACTCATTCCAATTACTACAGCGAACTGAGTAATGTATCATCGCGGCTTTAGAAGTTATGTAGCTCTATGCACTCTATACCTGCGAGAGTGACCAAGGTGGATTTTAAAATCGGAGTATGTGTTTCCATATGGATGATGAACAGGAGCGGATCTAGGGGTCGGGAGGCAGGGGGCCACCCCCTCAGCCTCAGTGACATAGTTCATTTTCATTTTCGTTTGCTTTGTTACTGTTGTAGTTCACATATCTGCTCTTTAATAGATGATATAAACATGATTTTCGCATTGTCTCCGCACAAGCAATCCAAGGTTGCAACGTATTACCCTTTGCGCCAATGTATGGCCTCCCTCGACAAAATCCTGGATCCGGGCCTGATGAATGGAACTTTTCTGTATTTGAAGGGAGGGAGAATGTCGTAATATCAATGAAGAACTTTCATTATATCCCGGATGATGTGCTATCATTGTGAATACGGACAGTGGAAATTAACAAAACTTGTAATCATTTGTTTGCCTACCGTAGATTTAGCATCTTCATCAAATGTTTCGTCTACAAATATCCTCCCCACTCCAACACCAACATTATTCTGTACATAAACCACACATGTTCTAAATCTATCTCTCTCAGTCGCCGATCCAGTTATAACCTATAGTCATAATAATAATTAAAAGTCCATTGAGATATAAACTATTACTTTGTGCATCAAGGTGAACAGTGTTCAGATAGCAATGGGGAAAGACAATAATCCAATAACTGAATAATACAAATTAATGCATACACCGCTTCGATTGAATCGTATTTGCCATATCAAATCGGTGCTACAATACATATTTTGATTTGGTTCTAACATGACAAATTACAATTAATGCGGTTGTAAAAGTGGGCCTTACCTTATTGTAGTCCACTAATAATTCTCTAAATGTGGCTGTTAAATAAGGAGCTCTTTGTAGTACTAGTCTAAATAAAATATAATTAGACTTTACCCTGAAAAGGAGAAGGTAAATGGTCCTCCAGAATGTATCCTCTTTTGTGAAAATCAAATACCACTAACGCGACACTGAACGGCTTCATGTTCATCCGTAATATTATGTTTTAGTTAATATATGTATAATATACATAACCAAACGAAGACGTGTTTTATGTAACATCCAGCCAGTCACCCATCCATCTATTTAACGAAACATCCCTCCATGTCTGAGCAAAGGCCATCAAAATATGCCCCCCCCCCCAAAAAAAAAAGAATAGTTCAGCCTCATGAAGATAATATTGACCTTTTTTTTTCTTCTCCCATACGAACGACTATACTCGTTTCCTTCTCCGGCTCTGCGTAGAACAAAACTGGAAAATCCCAATGAACTTCCTTGGCCAACCCTGAGACTAAACTGGTGATTCCTTCCCTTGATTAATAGGCGAGTGTCAATCATACTAGTCACCCACGGCAGGTAACAATATTTGCATGGAAAAGTGGGTTTTCAAATAGTGTAATGTGCATATACGTACCTTGCTGGTGTGTTTTCTAATATATCAAATAACAGATTAAAATATGATGGTGATCTGTTGATAATAATTTCATCTGCTGTTATATTTAACCCCACACCATCCATATTAAAAATATCATAAAAATAATTCTGCCAATCAAACTAAATAAATAAATAGCAGACAATAATATTGTAAGCTTATCCATATCGTATCATATTCGACAAAAATACGTTCAAGAGGAACCCTTGATGAATGGGACAGTCCCGGATTTCACATGCCACCGTAAATAAAAGTGTAGGACATCAAAGTTCGTCAAAACTATCTAGTTTGAAAGTTTAAAATCAAAACGCTGAATAGTTCTCCAAAATAAGCGCTACATTAATTAAATTTCAATTTGATGATTTCATGGTAAATGTATAGTACAATTCCTCACCTTACTATAATTAGCTGCAAGGTCTGTTATGTTACCTGGATTGTACAAGGCTTCACTATCTCTTCTGTCTTCAGCAGCAACTGAAATCTTTTACAGTATAAAGTCTAATTTATTACAGTGGGGAATAATAAAATAGGTTGCCAGGCAACGAAACATACGCCGACCAGCAGCTAAATCGTCCGGGAAGTCAACAAAATTTGTCGCATATTAAGTAATTATCAGAAAATCATTAGAATTTGTTTGGTTTTTATAAAGTTCTGCACATGCTAACGTTTAGTATACGAAACATTTAATAATAATAATATGAATTTAGCTGTTCAATTATCGATTTTCAAGAAATTCAAACTCAACCATTATTAATGTGTACCGGGGATATAGTCAAAAGTTTTTTTTAATTCAGAATAAAATTGTGACCTCCATAGGGTCCACAAGGTAAAAAACATGATTTTTCGTACAATCAGGGGCCATAATTCAGTAAGTTTTGGCCCAATGTGCGCGATTATCGAAAGGAACCACGATCTTTGGGTTATAAACTTACATTTCAAATTTCATTAAAATCGGATTTAAAATGTGACCTCTACAGGGTCCACAACCTCGATATATCAAATTTTTACACTATTCGCGTATTAGCGGCAGCAATTTTGTCCGGCACTTTCGGTCCGATTTTTACGAAATTCAACCTCAACCTTCATTACAGTGTAACAGTTATATAATCAAACGTTTTTTTTTAAAATCGGATAACAATTGAGACCTTTTGGGAACAATCAGGGGCTATAATTCAGGAAGTTACAATCCGATATGCGCAAATATCGACAGGAACCATGATCTTTGGATTATAAACATGCATTTCAAGTTTCATCAAAATCGGATTAAAATTGTGACCTCCACAGGGTCCACAACCTTGATATACCATATTTTTTACACTATTCGCGTACAAGCGGCGGCCATTTTGTCTGGCAATTTTGGCCCGGTTTTCACGAAATTCTAACTCAATCTCCATTACAGTGTAACGGTGATATAATCAGACGGTTTTATAAATCCAATGATAGTTATGACCTCTAGAGAGATCACAAGCTAAAAAAGGCGATTTTTCGTACAATCAGGGCCCATAATTCAGTGAGTTACGATCCGATATGCACAAATATCGAAAGGAACCAAGATCTTTGGGTTATAAATATCCATTTCAAGTTTCATCAAAATGGGTTCAAAATTGTGACCTCTACACTGTTCACAAGCTAAAACGTGATTTTTCGTACAATCAGGGGCCATAACCCATGAAGTTACGGTCCGATACATGCCAATATCGAAAGGAGCCGAGATCTTAGGGAGATAAATCTATATTTCAAGTTTCGTGGAAATCGGATAAAAATTGTGACCTGCAGAGTGTCCACAAGCAAATTGTGACGGAAGGACGGACGGACAAACAGGGGCTACGGCATAATACGTCCACATGAAAATGTGGGCGTATAATAAAAGCACTCTGTTCACAAGTGTCAAACTGGTAGATATAGTCTCAAATAGGTAAAATCTAATAACCGTATTATAGGTGGAAAGGCGTTTTGGTCAGGGAAGCTGTGGATATATGATCTAGTAACTATGAAAGTTCAAGATTCATTCTCTTGTTGTTTTACAATTGGCCGGAACATCCTCATTGTCATGTTTCATGAATGAAACGTCTATGGATAAAATAAATAACAATATAAATTATCTTACATTAGCTAAAAGGAATTCAAAGTCAACTAAGTCTTTAATATCAGTTGTGGCTGTTGCAAGATCAGCACCGAGGTTCACAGCCAATTCAACACCATATTTCTCATAGGCTTGTACCATCACGTCATCTCTACCTCGCAAATAATAACTTCTTCCAGGCATCCCAAAAGAAGGCTGGTCGATCTGAATTGGACAAAAACATATGCAGCTGACGACTAATATCCAAGACTAAACCAAATGAACATATGACATCACTTGTGAAAGATCTTCATTAGCTTCCAGTCCGGTAACGCATCAATTTAAAATACTGTCTATTACATATTCTGCTCTGCATAACAATTCTTTGAGAACCCTTCGACCACAATCAGGCAAACTCTTAATTAAGCCTTGATAGATTATTCACAGTCGATGCTCTCAATTTATGGAATTCGATATCAAACGAACCCAAGAACGCACATTCTATTAAAGGTTTTAAAACGTAGCCCAAAGCTATACTTTGAATTAAATATACAACTGATGCAATACGGTTCTAGAACTTGTGTTTATGTGATACTTTTATGGATTAGTGATTATGTCTTTTATGGATTAGCGTTTTATCATTGTTGGAATTTTGTTCTTCATTTTATTTATTACAGTACCTGAAAGCAGCTTACAGAGTTGAAATGTCCGTGCTATATAAATTTCTTGTCAGTATCTTATTAAAACATCTTTATATGTGGACAAATTAGCATGTTCCGAAGTAATTCTGTATTACACAAAGATATATTATCTATGTCTTAAATGCGGTTGTCTTAAATGTTTGATGTCATGTATCAGCGATTTTGGAAAATAGTTCTTTTAATATCAGAGTTTTGGTTCGTTCTCCCATGGTTAAAATAAAATCGACTTACATAAATTATTCTTTTAGAAGAATCTTTGAAATCGGTAGTTACAAACATGTTGATAATCGGATCTAAGTTGAGGATTTGTAATTGGACTAGGTTGGCACTCAAATCAAAGGTAGGATTGTTCCATGATGGTTCCAGTACCGGCCATCCCCCTAATAACGTGAGGATATCAAGCAATGGTTCTGTACCTTGATTTTCTATGGCAGCTGTAAAAAGGATAGTAGATCTTTATTGCGGATACATTATTGAAAATGGTTGGTGCAGTATTGAAACACTCAATATGTACAATATCTCAGTCATTTTTCTGGACATAAGAGTTCGTTCGTTTGTTCGGAAGGGTTAACGTACGATTCCATCGAGGTTAATATGGGAGACAATCTGGCCATATCAACAGCAAAGATTTAATACTTGATCCAAATAAAAATTAGTGTAAAGAATGTGACATCTTACTTAAATTGAGACAAGAATTATATAGGTCCTTTATCTTCTTAACAGCACTAATGTCTTCACTTGACTCTTTTTCTAGAGAATCTGGAAAATTCATAGAAATGAAAATAGTTCAATACAACATCAAATCAAAGAGGTGATTATAAAGCACTTTTCTGTGTTTATTTACAGACATATTCAAAGCATTGTCGCACATGGGTCCTAGCTGCTTTAATGTCGATTTATCATACAATTCTTGAGTGGTTGTCAAGCAGAAAATTGCTTAATAGGCTGCAACACTCTTTGAATTATTTAATTGGATTGATCTTATGTGACAATAATTTTATTTTTGGCCCTTGTCAAAAGGATCGTGCCATTGGAACTGAAGAGAATTTGGGATGTGAGGAAGCATCAATTAATTTATATAGCAATAGTAAACATTTTATAATTTAAGGGAACGAAATGTGGCATGGCCCATACGATTTGGCTCTCAGACTCCAAAAGACCAAGTGGGGTTTCGGGTGAATTTTATATTTCCGATACAAATTTATTTGTTGAAATGATAATGGAATAGAGATTTTTTTTTGTACCATGTACAATTGAATATTTAGAGATATATGAACGTGAAATTTTACTTTTTAAAGTCACTTCGACGTCATCACGTAAGACACCGAACATGTTGATACTGGAACGATCAGCAGGTATAATGTTTTTCTTCATCCATGTTCCACAAGCAAATTGAAAGAAATCATCACATGGTTTGACGCTGACATCAATCTGACTTGTTATTCTAGAAGCTATAAAAACATTAGTAATAATACAAAGAGGCGTGCAAAACTTTCCTTAAATATCGTTACTGGTAACTCATTCGTAATTTGACCATAAACACATTTAGCTTTAGTTGTATTAGAATGTTATGATCTATATAATTTTATCATAATAAGTCGATGTAGATAAATTGAAAATTTGTTCTTTATTGTCATCGGGGTGTGCAACAAATTTCCTCAGGATTTTCAGGCCGGGTTTCCTATGGTCAGTGGTGCAGAGTGGCGGCCTGATAAAGAACAGCGTTAAGTCGTTCACATGGTGTGTAAAACCGAGGTCCCATGTACACCTTGGCGTACCCGTAATAGAATCGTTGACAATTGGAATTTGAAATAAGATTAGACTTGTACACTAGCTCGGATGGCCGTGAAACCCCATTTTATTTTATTCTTGGTAAATCATACTTACACGCAGCTATGCAGTTCTCACTCGTACAAACTTCTTCTTCTGTAAAACATTAATAATTGATTTAAACAAGGATTTATACCAAGATAAATTTGAGAATGTATTTAAATTACAAATGGCGGCAAATATTGGTCTAATGATAAAGTGATGGGTGTTTTCCTGTCGTAACCATGACATCTTCAAACCAAATTATCATGTACATAACGTGTGTCCCCCACATCTACCTGTAGACCATGCATCTTGGATTTGCATCTAGAAATTGGTTATAAACCGAAACATTGCGATGACTTTTGTATATCATGTCATCAATATTTGCTCTAAAGCATATTACTATTCCTTCTTTGAGGATTCTGGATAAACGTTACCGCCAAATTGCTGAGAAAAATGGCATTCGCTAACTAAGGATATAGTGATGTCTGCAGCTGCCACCTTTCAGTTTGGTTTCAGATTAGATTAATAAATTTAGAAATGGCTGTAGACTGAATAATCCAGTTTCTTAGGTCCGTACAGAGACGGAAGTCAGTAACTGTTAAAATCAAACGTAGCGCGATGACGCCGAGATTGGTAACAATGTAAAATATTGCTTAATTATGGATGTGCAATTTTTTTCGTGTAAGTCCAAATTGGCTGTGACTTTGATACGGAACCGTCATCAATGTTCTGGATTGACCGTGTGTCGATTTGTGGGTGGGATGGTGTGGGGAGTATTTTGATTTATCACCCAATAACACATTTGACAGTAGATATCGCTTGTGTGATAAATTATATAGTCTAATGCGTTATCCCCATGGGAGATATCGCTTTACATGAATTTGATTGGTCAATCAAAAAGGAACTACTTTCTTTTATTTAAAAGAAACCACTTATTTCAAATAAAAAGTAACTTGTTTTTTTGTTAAAAAGAAACTGTTTTTTTTTTATTTAATTGATCTTGAAGGAAATACTGGGTCAATATATAGGACTTTGCAATAGGTAAACTGTTGTCAAAAAATGATGTATGAGTACGCTGTAATGTAATGAGATTCAGTAAAAGTGAAATGTATACCAAACAATTATGTTTATTTATTTGTGTATGTAGGAAAGGATTGGTTCTCCACTTTTGGGGATGATGCCCTCCCTTTTCCACAGTTAAGAATGAGGTTGTGGAATTTAAGCGTGACAGGGAGAACCTTGACGATGACACGCATCATGGAATTCCAGCAACCAGTGAAGACAACATTACCTCTGCGCATGTCATGGCGATGGCTGGTCGGTGATTGACCAGTCTACGTATTGCAAGTGTTGTCGACATCTCTTATGAGAGAAGAGAGAGATAGGGAGCGAAATGGGGTTTAACGTTTACTCCACACAAACTAGGTCATTTCGGGACTAATATATATTTTTTTTTTTTATTTCAATAATTCGATTGTTCAGTAGGGGGAAACCAGAGGACCCAGATAAAAACCCACGAGGTTGGACAGACGTGGACATGGGGAGACATTACTATTAAAATCCGCACAATTTTAATTACACTAGAAGCTGATTGATTTTGGAACGCTGACAAACATCTTAAATGATATAGGTATATAAGTGACCTCCCCATAAAACCAGTACTTAACTTAATTTTATAGCAATAAATCTTTGTTTACATGAAATATAAGTACTTACTTGAAGGGCATTATATATTATATATAAGTATTGTATTAGTTAGTTTACGGGTTAGGCTAGATTTTATTGTCTATATGTAACATCAATATAAGTGTAGGGCGTGGTTTACATCTATTTATCAAACTTGAACTACCTTATTATTTATGATACTCTTATGTAATATATTATGTCGCTTGTTATAACATTATATGTTTATAAAAACATAGTCGAGTCACAACCCCCAGATCCGTGACCATTTCGCGGGGAACGAGGTTTCTGATAGAAGTGACCCTAGTGCGTAGTTTGCTACCTCTGAAAACTACGGGAGAACTCCAGGAGAGTCGAAAATCCAAGATGGTGAATTTTTAACCATGACAAACATTGTTGGCGAAATT
The DNA here is from genome assembly GCA_963678685.1 of Patella ulyssiponensis. Taxonomy (NCBI): domain Eukaryota; kingdom Metazoa; phylum Mollusca; class Gastropoda; family Patellidae; genus Patella; species Patella ulyssiponensis. The sequence goes on from OY783232.1 coordinate 20,911,078, forward strand.
ATCTTTGTATTACACCATTTGTCAGCCTGTATTGCTCATCGGAGCCATTTTGGACAGGTTCCGTTTCATCTCACAAACGGTTGCTTCAATTTTGTCTCAAATACCCCAAATGACGACAGAAAATGGCTCGAAAAGTATACAAGTGTGGTACGTCATTGTGGGGTTGTGGCGGCGAGAAACACGAATTTGCCATTTCCATAAATTCGCCCATGTATCTGTTATCACTCGTCACTTCAGTCAATTATACAGAGGGATAACTCGTGTTTTCCCTTTGCGATCGTCACTTCCGATTGTTGAAACCTTTATTACTCATCTATCGTAGCAATGATCCCTGTGTTAAGATTATATTTAGAAAGTGATTAACCAGTTCTATCACATATGTGATAATGACTAAGTTATACTGCGGAATACATTATTATAGCGTTATAATGTACATTTATTATGATAGCTGAAATACCGTTCCATATAAGGTATATGTTCGACGATGCAAAGTCGCAGATACGAAGGTCGGCAATGCAAGGTGCATAATGCAGTGTGTAAAATGTGAGGTAGCTAATTCAAAGTTATTTCATTCTTCAGAATGTAAGCGCTTAACAAATGTACTTTGTATTTTAAAAAGTATACTTTGCATTTTTATACGCCCACATTTTCATGTGGACGTATTATGTCGTCGCCCCTGTCCGTCCGGACGTCCGTCCGTCCGTCCACAATTGTTTGTGGACTCTCTACAGGTCACAATTCTTACCCGATTTTGACGAAACTTGAAATATATGTTTATCCCCAAAAGATCTCGGCTGCTTTCGATATTGGCATGTATCGGATCAAAACTTCATGGATTATGGCCCCTGATTGTACGAAAAATCACGTTTCTAGCTTGTGGACCCTATAGAGGTCACAATTTTGAACCGATTTTGATGAAACTTGACATGCATGTTTATAACCCAAAGATCTTGGTTCCTTTCGATATTTGCGCCTATCGGAAAGTAATTTCCTGAATTATGGCCCCTGATTGTCCGAAAAATCACCTTTTTTAGCTTGTGGTACCTCTGGAGGTCACAATTATTATCCGATTTAAAAACCCGTTCGATTATATCACCGTTACACCCTAAGGAAGGTTGAGTTCGAATTTCGTGAAAATCGGACCAAAATTGACATACAAAATGGCCGCCGTTTGTACGCGAATACTGTTAAAAAATGGTATATCAGTGTTGTGGACCCTGTAGAGGTCACAATTTTAATTCCATTTTGATGAAACTTGAAATTCATGGTTATAACCCAAAGATCTTGGTTCCTGTCGATATTTGCGCATATCGGATCGTAACTTCTTGAATTATGGCCCCTGATTATACGCAAAATCGCCTTTTTTTAGCTTGTGATCCCTCTGGAGGTCACAATTATTATCCGATTTAAAAAAAACGTTTGATTATATTGCCATTACACTGTAAGGAAGCTTGAGTTCGAATTTCAGGAAAATCGGACCAAAATTGCCATACAAAATGGCCGCCGTTTGTACACGAATACTGTTAAAAAATGGTAAATCATGGTTGTGGACCCTGTATAGGTCACAATTTTAATTCGATTTTGATGAAATTTGAAATGCATGGTTATAACCCAAAGATCTTGGTTCCTTTCGTTATTTGCGCATATCAAATCGTAACTTCCTGAATAAAGGCCCCTGATTGTCCGAAAAATCGCCTATGGCCCCTCTGGAGGTCACAGTTATTATCCGATTTAAAAAAACGTTTGACTCTATCACCGTTACACCCTCTGGAAGGTTGAGTTCGAATTTCGAGAAAATCGGACCATAATTGCCATACAAAATGGCCACCGTTTGTACGTGAATAGTGTAAAAATATGGTATATCAAAGTTGTGGACACTGTAGAGGTCACAATTTTAATTCGATTTTGATGAAACCTGAAATGCATGTTTATAACCTAAAGATTTTTATTCTTTTCGATATTTGCGCATATCGAATTGTAACTTAATGAATTATGGCCTTTGATTGTAGGAAAAATCAATTTCGGTATTGCTTGTTCATTATCTATCTCTCGAACAATTATTATCCGATTTAAAAAAAACTCTGATTATATTACTGTTGCACCGTAAGGAAGGTTGAGTTCGAATTTCGTGAAAATCGTACCAAAATTGCTGGACGAAATGGTCGCCGTTTGTACGCGAATAGTGTAAAAATATGGTATATCATGGTTGTGGACTCTCCACAGGTCACAATTCTTATCCGATTTTGACGAAAAGTCACATTTCTAGGTTGTGAACCGTCACACCATAATCATTGTCGGCTTCAAATTTCATGAATATCAGACTGGAACTGACCAACAAAATGGCTGCTCTCAATACAGTATGAAATACAGGACTTAATGATGTAGGAAAAATCACTTTTGGTATTGCTTGTTCTCTATCCATCTCTCGAAAATGTGGGCGTATCCTGCCTGGCAGTGCCAGCCTATCTTTACGCTATGACATTGTATTATGAACCATTGAAAAATGTATTTTGAAACGCTGCACTAAATTCAGACATTTGGCAACGTTATACTTCCATAGTATTCCGCAGTGGTGACACATGAAATACATAAACACATTCTGCCAGAAAAAAATGATCCCCAGATAATTGGACATTTGAAAACTAATAACATATTAGATATTTAGATGATGATTTCAAATTTAACCTCAAATAAACATACTTTAATCACACATAATTTGGTTGTCTGTGTTGTCGCTAATATATCCATGATTATATTACTATCCATAATTACCTTACAAGCGTCTGTGAATATATATTGTGAGACGGGAGAAAATGAATTAAATATAAAGACACCTTTAATGTAAAAGGCGTCAATTAATCGTTTCTAACCTGGATTTTCGGAATCTGGGTTGTCTGGGTTATATGTAACAGCAAAGGCAACAATAAAAGCAATTGCCGCTGCGAAGGCTACTGCTCCAAACACAATTAACGATTTCTCTAATGTAGATCTTTGGTTCCACCATCCTCCTTTCTGAAAACTAATTCGGAAGACAATTGTTTTGTTTTTCTTTCTTTTTTTTTTGTTGTTTTTCATTCTTCTTTACCAACATATTTTATAGAATAAGTATTGAATTATAACATAAAAATCGATCACATTTAATATTTGACACAAAGCAATATTTTCATTAATGGACAGTAATTTTTCTTCCATCCTTTAATAACGATTAAAGATTAACACAATAGTCACAACATATAATAGTCAATTAAAAGACAAACGCCGCCTTCAATAACCGCTAAATAATTAAGATATTCGTTTTTACTTAATAAATATAGTTCTATATTATTTTACCTTATATTATTAACGCCCGTTGCAGAAACTTTTGAACCAGTCCATTCCATGGTATATCGAACAGATGTAAATTCATTGTCTCTGACTTGAAATTTATAACTGATATACTATCTATGAGGATACTTGATTTACGGATTTTAAGGACCAATAAACATATTCTTGATTTACAGATTTGGATAGGTATATTAACTCAAGAGAACATGTGACTATATACTTATAACGATTTTGTACAGGTATTGTGAATTTAGAAAATAATGTTACCAATGTTACAATGCTTCTTTATTGTCGTAGTATATATATAAATATATATTATACTATATATAACTTACAATGTGTATTTTGACTTACAAATCGCAAATGAACTAACTTTTCACTTCACCATATTATTTTGGCTTCTGAAATCCATGGAAGTGGTTTATTCGATCAACAATAAGCTTCGTGATGTCGTTATTTCAAAGGCAAAATGTGTTAGGGGCGGTAGTTAGAGTGAGGTTTTCAGCAATTCCTGGCCACAAGGCGGAAGTTAATTACTTTTAAGTATTGCACATCACGATTTTTCTTTTGTGTTTATTTATATAGACCCTACTTAAATATCATGCGTATGCAACGTATTAACCAATAAAGACTTTTGGCAAATGGAATTTTCCGCATCCGTATCACGTATCCGTATCGCCACGTGATACGTTGCGTCAATGTAGTTTTAGAGTTTTGGCAGACTTTCGCGTCGTGTACATATGGGTAGCTGAGCTGAGCTTAGTTCTAATACAGCATGGTGGCAGTTGTCTACCAAGACTAACACCGGTACTAGTCAAGTGCCTAGCCTACAAATTCCTGAGTGGAATATGAAGTCACTCGACATTAGCTAAGCTATTTAAAAAGAAATTTAGTGTCGAATCTTTTTTGGGTTTCGCTAATGTATCATTTCAGAAAGTATAATATACCCCTTTTAAATGCAAATTTGCAAGGCTCCACCTCTCTAAATTTAGCACGTAGATCAACCAGCATGCAGATTGACAGACAGTCAAACGGCAAAATATGAAAATTCTGCGAAAATCTCATCAAAAGTAATCATTTAATTCCTGTCTTTATCATGGTTAAAATCTGATCAAATATACACCTTCGTGTTCTAGGGTACACGTAGATTCATAAAAACACCATGACACAACATTTCAACGTCTAAAAGTAGCAAAAAGTACGGTAAAAAGACGACGATGTTATACGGACCTTTTCAGTATGAAAGCTGTTCTATACGTGCTGCCGTATTCGTATGCAGTATCACATATGAGAAATACACAAACATTGTTGACGTCACACACAAAATCGATACGGATACGCGATACGGACCAGAAATTTACGCTTGCCAAAAGTCTCTAATGTGTCGTGTATTATTGTTATGATGGGTTCACTTAAAGATCCCCACTTAATACTCAAATACACCCACTTGCATTATCTCATCTTATCTGATGACTACCACGAGAAGGGGGAGGGGGAGTAGCGAATAGTTAGCACGCGCGCTGTATCATAAAGCCTGCCATTCTGTCAATTGACGTGGTTTCGAATCCCCGGGTACGTGACAAGCAGTAGAGTCGAGTCGCTTCTCCAACCTCGTAAGTTTTCTCAGGGTCCTCCGGTTTCTTCCCACTGCCAAAGACCCCAACGCGCATGCGAATTATTGAAATAAAATTAAATCATATGTTAGACCCGGAATGACCTAGTTTGTGTCGAGTGGATATTAAACCCTATTCTCTCTCCCACTGTCTGTCTGTTTCTCTCTCTCTCTCTCTCTCTCTCTCTCTCACCTCTCACCACGAGAATGATATTTTCACGATCGCGTAAAACCATCATAGTTCAATTTTCCCAAACACCAAAAAATAGAATTCTACGTTTATTGCCACGGATATGGGAAAAAGAATATGACTTAAAAAATGTAAAACACTAGACTAAGTACATAGCCGACAGTTTTGTTGGGAAAATACAAAGAACCTCTTTTCTTTTATTATTACTAGATTTAATACAAATTGCAACAAAATATAAAAATAAAAGTTTAAGAAAGGTGGGATGTGATATGTTTCTCAATATAAAAATATCTATACTTTGACGTCTATAACGTAAATTATTTTAACATAACTTTATCAGAATCCATCCGACGACCACTGATCACAAAACTTTTAAACTGGAAAATACAGCGAGCAATGTATCTGAGGTGTAACCTTGTACCGGTATATTACTTCTTCGTCCAACTCCATGGAAACCATTCACTGTAATGTCAACGGAGCAGAACAGTAGGACGTTAAACTCCATTTCATTTATTATCTTTAATTTCAATAGTCATTTAAATCTGGATGTCACATTAATGCCATGGTGTATAAATATATTCTTTTATACCGATTGCTTAAAAACTGTTCGCTTTTAAGGGCTGTGCTTGATGTTCAAGTACCTCGACACCGCCAACATGCATTAAGGTCGACCAACGCATCCAGTTAGGGAGATGTTTGACTTTATGGAGATGGCTAAGTTTATGCATTGACCTAGCAACCAACATGCATTACATTAGTTTACATAAACCCTATCATTCTACCAACCATCAAACCAAGTATATTATACTGAGAATGGACAATTAACATTAACGGCACATAATCTGTGCGATTCATGTCAAGTTCTTCCACATCCACACTGGCTTCAAATTGTCCGATCCATGTTCTTCTACATCCATATATTGCACAAGAATATAATTGTTTATTTGCGGGTCTACACGATGAACTACCACACACAACATTTACGGTTGGGGTTCATGTAGCTATCTATCGGACAACTGAAGGCTTTGGCAAAATCTTTAGAGTTCTGGAGTGAACCAATAACCCTACAGATAAAAGTAAAGAAGAATTATTAATATTTTGAAGAATTATTAATATTTTGAAGAATTATTCATATTTTGAAGAATTATTCATATTTTGAAGAATTATTCATATTTTGAAGAATTATTCATATTTTGAAGAAATTGAACGCATTTTTCTTAAATTGTCAAAGTTTTCAAATATATGCCCTGTCTGGAATCCATTACAACAAATTGCCCTGATTTTATCGTTTTGCTAATATACTGCTTTATATAATAAATAGAAATAATGTTCATCTTTGATAAATTTACAACCGTTTAGTAACACTAATACTCCCCGCAGGCCCCATTTTGCACTTGACTTGCAGTTTCCAAATAAAATATATGGAATATAAAGAGGACTATAAAAATGTCTACCAAAACTGAAAATTGTCAAACCCCCTAAAGATACATGAATCTCACACTAGATAACAGGAATTTGCCGGAAATTTCAGTCAAAATGATCCAGTCTGAACAGAAAATTTGGCGATTGAAAGACTTGCAATTGGCAGATTTAGTTGTTGCATAATGTATGTTTAAATGAATGCAACATTGGTCAAACCACAAAACTTGCGTTGCATGATTAAATACCTACCGATATCGCCCAGGGCTGTGAACACCTGTTAGTATCTGGTTAATAAAACCTTGTGACCTCATGTTCGTACACCATATCTAATAAGAGAGAGAGAGAGAGAAATGGGGTTTAACGTCCACTCGACACAAACCAGGTCATTTCGGGACTACATATTTAATAAAATAATGAAGATATTAGTATATCTAGAACTGAAAAGGGGTTTAACATCCTACATTTCTGCTTAATCCGGGCTATAATGAAGAGGGACATACGCCAAACAGTGTGCTATGAGAAAAAATTTCCCCGGATAGTGGCGCTATAGCCTACTATTCTTTCGAATTCCAACTGCCAAGGTTCTTTTTTACCTACACGCCGGCGTGTACATGGATCTCGGTTTTTCGTCAGTCCGAACGACTAGACCTAGTTTCTTGCCAGGCCTCAATCCTGTACCAGGATTTTATAGAAAAGTTCGATATCAGGATTGATAATTATAATAGATTTTATAATTTACTTGGGCGAAATTAATAAAGAAGAGTTGGTCGTTGTTATATTTCAAACCAGGAAGTTGGGGTTCGTCACCATATTTTTCAACAGCTCTTCTATAGGCCTGAAATTATATTTGGTAAATCATAAAACACAATAAAGCTCTTTAAAAGAAAATCCCTTAGATAATAATCTAATCGTTTAAAAGTAAGTTAGATGTCTTTCTGATGTTCTCAATGTTAACGGTTAGAAATAAAATATAGTTCAGCTACAGCTAACGACCTTGGAGAAAAATAAGTAAAATGTCACTAAAACGGTATATATATAATGGTTTTAGATGTTTTCATTGATTTTTATCACTGTTCTTGTGATTGGCAAGGTCTCAGCGCCGGGTTTAATGATGTACTAAAAAAATTAAACTAGGTAAAGGGGGTGGGGTATTCTGGTGGCTCAGTACTGAAAGAGAACTTACGAGTGAGCACTGTGTTGGTCAGATCGATACGATACAGAAATTAAATTAAATGGGGTTTAACGTCCTACTGTTCTGCTCCGAACTCGGCTAATGAAGACAGGCATACCCATACAGTGTGCCGTGAGGGAAAGTTTGCCCGGACAGCGGCACTACGACTTACTCTTATATCGACTTCCAACTGTCAAGGGATCCTTTACGTGCACGCCAATGTGTACACAGGACCTCGGCTTTTCGTCCAATCCGAACGACTAGACAGTTGTACTTGTCAGACCCTCCGTCCTGCATCACTGACAAGGGAGAACCACGGCGGAAAATCTGGATGAATTTTCTAGGCCAATGCAGGAATCGAATACCCGACCTCCAGGTCAGCGAGACAGCGTCTTACCCACTTAACCACCGTGATCCCGTCAATACGATACCATATTATTATATCATAATACGCACAAGTTCGAACATGTTCACTTTCTCATTTATACTATAATTATTGCATTATGTTTACCCTATAACTTTGTTTTAATCCGCCATTATCAGCTATATTTTCACCTTGTGTATTATTACCATTGATCTGAAAGAGGGAGAGAAATTGGGTTTAAAGTCCACTCGACACAGACCAGGTCATGTCGGGACTAACATATGGTTTAATTGTATTTCAATAATTCGCTTGTGCGTAGGGCTCTGTAGCAGTGGGAGAAACCCGGAGGACCCGGGGAAAACCCACAAGGTTAGACAGGCGATTCGAAACCACGCCAATGACAGGCTTTATGATACAGCGCCACGTGCTAACCATTTGGCCATCCAAACCCCCTTGATCTGAAAGAGAAAGATGAAACAGGAATTTGTTGCCTGGTATTGCTGTGTACGAAATATAGGTAATAATGTGATCTACATTTGTATTTGAATTTTAAAAATAAAAAAAGAGTAACTTACATGCATACCAGTTTCTTTAATAATATAATTCGAATATTGGTCTACAATGCATTTTGTTTTCTCTTTAAATCTATCAATGACGTCATCAGTCCACCATTGTAATAAATTACCATCTTTATCATATTGTCGACCTAAACATATTATAATATATGTATTCAATTTAGATGATATATAGTTCAATATAGTCGACATGCCAAATGCAATCTGTAGGAATCCCAAATTATACAATCATGTGTCCAACCAGATTCAACAAGACAACTATTCGTAGTAGATTTCCACCCTGCATCACACACGCAGAAATCACCAACAAACGAATATATCAAATTAAGTGAATGGGTCCGGGGGGGGGGGGCATAAGCGTCCACTGCGCTGTACAGTCCCAGCCAGGCCTGTAGTGATGCAGACGTCACTCAAATTTGAAAACAATCAGGAATATAACCCGGAGAAACCATTGTGTAATGCCAGCAAGAGTCATGGTGTGCTGTATATTACAAGAAGTATGAATGTAATCATAATGAAGTAAAAATTACCAGTGGTCTATGTCCATCAATTTAAAAAAGAATGATAATTGATACCGTTTGGTTTCGTTAATTCTACACTGCAGCAACACTACCTTGGCTGATGACTGCAACTATGCGGACGCAGGGCATCATTATTATTTCTACGCTGCTTACGAATATAATGCATAAGGCATTAGCAGTCTTTCCCCCCCCCCCCTTTTCCACGTCATTGTTGTTGACATGTTGGTGTAGAATCTAAGAAATGGGTCTGAACACACATTTCCTATCAGGTTTTGGTAAATATTCAGAACTTTAAGTTAAGGCGGAAGAATAAGATAGTTAAGAGGTAGGTTACGTTGAAATGTTTACTAGTTTGCTAATTCCGGTTTCTGCATTTCAAGATTTCCATGGTGGAAGTTTTACATGCTTTTAAGCAAGAGCCTGCCACATATTGCTCCATCTGTGGTAGAAAGCGCTAAACTCAACGAAAATTTGGGGAAAGTTTTTGGACGGTCAGAGAGACGAGAATTTTAATACATTAGAGTCACTGGGAAATAAATGGTGTGCTTGGACCATTAGGTTCGACATTTTACCATCACTTGCATGTCTGGGCTATGACATGGTCGTTCAAAATGACATTCCCCTAATTCAGCCATACTATTGCCTCAAATATGGACTACCTGGTCACATGGAGTTCAAGGTTTCATTTGCCTAAGAGAAAGAGGTCCAAATTGAACAGCATGACCAACCAAAATGTCTTTATTATACTATATTTCCACGCCAAATAGCTGTAGATGATGAAAAAGCTTCGATGGGGTCAATGAGAACACTGAACCTTCGAGTTGATATTAGCCGTTTCATTTCGCAGTGTATCTGCTGCAATATCTCTTAGTTAATGTTCAATCAAAGTGCTTTTAAGTATACCTCTAAGCGTAATAGATGTGTATAATGACCAACGGGTATCATGGAGGTCACAGAACCTATCGTCTCTTAGTAAATGTCCCTGAAACCTCTTTATGCCTAATGTTATCAACTTATCTCGATTATTACTTATCCTGATATAGTTGGTATCATGAAAGACTTGTATGAGAGTGTCTGTTATGGGCCATTGTAATAAGGATGCAGTCGATGAATACACAGTTGTATTTATGGCACATCAGCATCAACCGGGATTTATTAATAACATAATAATAATCTGACAGTGTTGATCATTTGCTAACGAAATGAAATCAAATCAAATGGGGTTTAACGTCCTACTGTTCTACTCGGAACCGAAATGGGCTAATGGAGAATGGCATACGCCATACAGTATGCTGAGGGAAATTTTGCCCGGCAGTGGCAACACGGCCCACTCTTATATCGATGTGTACGCGAGACATCGGTTTTTCGCTCCGTCCGAACGACTAGACAGTTGCCCGTCCTACATCACTGACAAAGGGAATTCACGCCGGGAAATCTGGATGAACTTTCTCAGTCAATGCCGGGATCGAACACACGACCTCCAGGCTAACAAGCCAAAGTCTTACCGACTTAGCCACCGTGGCCCCTCTCATTTGCTAACAGTTAAGGACATCTTATAAACTCATATATATGTAAGCTATTTTTTACCTGAATCATCAAACCCATGAGTTATTTCATGACCTATAACAACACCGATACCACCATAATTCAAAGCTCTGTGAAAACAAAAGAATGAATCTAAATGGTATCGTGTAATACTTTGACTTTTATGAATAATATAAATGCAATCTGGAAACACTGTACATATATGTGGTTTACTTTAACGACATTTTCGATAAATTGCATCTTGCCGATTTTTGTGCAATTCGGAATAGGAATTACAATTACCTACCTTGGAAAATGTTTATGATAAAATGGAGGTTGAAGAATGCCTGCTGGGAAAACTGCAATTGACAAAAAATGGCCACCATCAATTCAAATAATCACATGCAATTATGTGGATCCAAATTGTTTGAATTAAAATGTAGATATTAAAATGCGACCTACTTATTGCATTGCGTTGTGGGCTGTAAAAAGCATTGACTGTTGCAGCATTAAGATAAGATGGTCTGTAACAGAAATGATATCACGTCATGGATATTCATAAAGAAATAAACCTATGAAATAAATCATTAGTTAAATGCATACACGACACATGTACCAATGAAAACTAACTCAAGAAATAATACAAAATATTTACATGTATGTGTCTCCTCATAATTTACCAACCTCCGATTTTTCACTCTTTAATGATATATATTTGCTATAGAAAAACGTATAATACCGGGAATCTGGAAACCATTTTGTTTTGACGGAAAGTTGAAATTAATTTGTTTTTCCGATTCCACTACTTATTAATTAGCCCTTGGTGGACATTACCAATCCAGGCGATGTTTACGTCTATTACTAAACCTTCAAATGACAAAAATTGGTTGGGGGCGGATATTTTATCCGGTGTTGGTTTGGCCTGAAATGTTTCTTACATCCTGACTGTGATCAAAGCGTCCAAACATTCACAATAAAGACTGTTCAGGAATAGCCACTTTCGGTTTTTAATGAATTGTGGCCTTGGTTCCATTGGTAATCCGTATAAACCTGTCAATTACAGATTTCAATTTCATAGCCAGGTTCCAAGTTAAGATAGAAATGGGTTTAAAGTAGTAATGATCCCATACATGGTATAATTCCAGAAATCGCTCTTGGGCCATTTTTCTTTTATTCCAAGTGTAGTTAGTTAATTGGTTAAAATTTTCACGAGACAATTGTATGAAGATTGACATGATGGGTTTTAAATTGCCCAAATATTAGTCACAAATTTCAGTTCATTTTGCAACCGTTCATTATCTTGGTAATTATGCGACTCTGTTAAAACACTGGAAGTGTTTAAGATCTGGCGATGTATACTATTCCAAAAAAGTAGGGGATATTTGATTTTTAAGTGTTATTAAAGTCACCTAATGAAACTGACGAAGAAACAAATGACAAAATGAAATGAAGTTCACATTCATCGATTTATTCCAAATGATCGTTAGACTAAGTAAGGCACAGACTGACCATTTTAAGGGTAAAATGATACCCGGGGTCAAACAGCAAAGTTACCACAGCATCACAACAAAGTCAGTAACGGCTAAACCCTCCTCTGTTTGCCAAACAAGTATTGATCCGACGTGGCATACTCCTAATGAGACGTCTAAGGTCATTTTGGTCCAGATTGTCCCATTCCTGTTGCAACGCAGCAGCAAGTTCTTGGACATTGGCAGGACGTTGTTGACGTTGACGTAACCTCTGTCCAAGCATGTCCCAGACATGCTCGATGGGGGAGAGGTCGGGACTCAGTGGTGGCCAAGGTAATGTGGTGATGTTCTGTTGTTGGAGGTAACCTGTAACGATCCTGGCCCTGTGACATCTTGCGTTGTCATCCTGGAAGATGAAACGGCGGCCATGACGTCGTGCGAACGGCACAACATGGACTGCCAAGATGTTGTCCCGGTAGTACTGGCCTGTAACAAGCCCTACAACAACATGTAAAGCAGTTCTTCCAGCAACAGTGATGCCTCCCCACACCATAACAGAACCACCCCCAAATCGATCATGTCTGATGACGTTAACGTCTTGGAAGCGCTCGTTTCGACGACGCCACACCCTCCTACGTCTGTCCAAAAAATCAACAGTGAACCTTGACTCATCTGAAAACATCACATTGCTCCAGCGTCTATTATCCCAGTGTTGACGATCCCTACACCAAAGACGTCTTGCCTGAATGTGATGATCTCTCAAACAAGGGATCACGCGAGGACGTCGGGCGCGAAGGTGACCCCTATGCAGTCGATTCCGATTCGTCTGGCCACTTACTCTCACACCAGTGTCTGTTTGAAGAAGAGCGCTGATCTGATTTGCTGTGATGACACGATTTCTCAAGGCCAAGGTACGGATAAATCGATCCCGGGCTTGAGTTGTCGCCCTTGGTCGACCTGAGCCTGGTCTGTCCTGTACAGATTGTGTATCACGGTATCTGGACCATAGCCTGCTTATGACAGACTGAGAAACATTCATCGTCCGCGCCACAACCGCCTGTGTTGTGCCGATCTGTAGCATGCCAAGGGCATGTAACCTTTCATTTTGGGTAAGCCGACGCATATCAAAATTTGTTTTCTGGTCACTAAAACAATTAAACTGATGTTTCCACCCTGGAATTCAATGCCACAATGACTGTAACATTCAAAGTCAGAGTCGTGCAAATCTTGGGTTGGACCCCCATGATGATCCCAAGCATCACCTGTATTCCATGCGGTAGCTATTGGTGCGTTTGGGCGTCACATGTAACTGGAAATGTTTCTTCTGTTAGGTTCTATAGTGACTTTTTTCGTAGTCATTTGCATATTTTAGTATTATGCCCCCAAAATCAAATATCCCTTACTTTTTTGAATAGTAATATGCATGCACAAAGACATAATTTTCTAAGAGAAGCAAATAAAATTGAAACCAAACCTTGGGTTGTCAGGGTGCATCTTTCATTGGAAATGTTTCTCATAGATTTCCGATGCTGGCTTGTCGCCATTTTCTCGGCCGAGAACCAAAATTTATGAACGGGCGTAACTCTGCACTGTTTTATGAATATGTACTTATGCAAATTTGATCTGTAAATTAATGTTTTGGGGGTTTATTTATAGTATAGTCGTGGAAGGTGAGTTGAAATATACTGCAAGACCGACTGCATGACTCAAACCTTGGTATACAAAAAGATCCACTTACGCTTTTATACTGATGGGAGTACGTAAGATTTTCAGATTTCCAACAACCACTCGATTTTGATTAGCTTCAAAGTTTTCGTAGTACTTCAAAGGGTCGTAAGTTCGCTGGAATAATAACAGCGATAAAGTAATAGAAGAGTAATTTAATGTTATTTCAGATGTGGATGCATTTATTCTTTTGCCTATAATGTATGTTTTAACAATGGAATAAAAATGAAATAAAGCCGAGCAATATTAAGTGCAGCTACATGTACCTTTTTAATTAAAATAAAAAAAACCCCAATAGAATGCGATTCGGGCAGAACAATTAAAATCGCAGACAAATAACATGTACTAAAAGATCTATAATGATGACATAAATTGTATTGATCTGTGTAAGCTTCTTTACGTAAAGCTTAACACTATTCCCACTCTTCGTTTGTACAGGTTCGCGACAGACAATATTACATTATTGAATGGTGGGTGAACGCCCGACGACAACCAGGCACTGCATGTAAATGCTTACCTGACATTATAAGTCAGAAGCAATTTATTCTGATCAGCTAAAAGACCAAATTTAATTTATTTGACTGCACGAAATCGGTATAGTTACGACGTAGATAATTTATGCAGAATGCTATGAGAGACGTTTGCTCGGACGGTAGCCTTTTCTTCACTCTCTTTGTCAATTTTCAAATGCGAGCCGTTATTTTACAGACGAAACGCTGACGTTTTAAACAAAACCGTGGGTTTCATCCCCTTCCAAGGACTTGACGCTAATCCTTTCGAGGCCTTCTGCTATGCACCACTGATAACCGGGACCTGGTGATCAGTGAGTCAGCACCTTACAAACTGAACCACAGTGGCATCCAGTGTACTATGACTGTCGTGGGTGATAAATGTAGTAAATAAATATATTTAATATGACTCACATTTTCATATGATAAATTCAAAAAACTGTCATTCAGAATAGAATCAATGTATCCAATTTGACTGTCGATGTGTTCAACCTAAAATCAAATCAGAGAAATCATATTATCTCCGTAATTTGTCCGCTCTATTTGTTTCGTCGGATTTTAAAAAAAAAAACAATATTGCATTTTCAAAACTAAATAGCGAATTTGGGCACAATGAAAGAAATATGTTCAAATAAGCCATTATGCATCTATACCTTTTCCCTGGCTAGTTTTCTAGTGGGTTCATCCATCCAATTCAGTTCTTCTAACAACTCATTGAACGCTGAACGTAAATTATCAATCATATCCTGTGCCTTAAAAAGAAAACAGCTGACAAGTACTGTGATTGACAGATATTGAAACTTTAATACAAATGTAAAGGTTTTCTATAGTAAGTGCAGGGGGGGGGGGGGGGTGCAGATACAAAAAAAATTTATGGACAAGACACAATACGCATATATCAAAAACAAACGTACCAAATATCAGAATAAATGAATGGATCCGGGGGCGAGCCGTAAGCGTCCACTGTGTTGTACAGTCTTGTGTAATGGTACAGACTGCACTGAAATTTGAATACAACTCACCCTTGTTTTGGAATCTTTACCAAACACATCATCGATATATAATCTGTTAACACCTAAATAAATCGTGTCTTTAACGTATCCTACACATGTTCTAAATCGATCTCGTGCAACATTTATTCCTGATATTACCTGAAATAATACAAACCACGGATAAAATAATGTTAACAGCTTCACTATATTCATGCGCCTTCACATAGATTAGTGTTGAAGAAACTTAATCTTAATTTCATTCACGAAAAAGTTTTAAAAACCGTTATGAAACCTATTAAAGCAATCCATGTATCGTTTTAGTATTATCATAATCCATTTCCATATCTTTTTTCAATAAGTATATAAGCCTACTAACGATAATTCCCTGGGTGTCCTATAGATCAAATCTAATTTACTGAATTATCCTTTTGAAGAAAAACACATCTTGAAGATCATCCTATATTGAACACGGCGCGTATATGTCGCAAAGCGTATAAACCCTTCGTAGCTATAAGTGACGATGGACAGAGAACGCCATGTCATATTTTTCAAAGCAGTGCTACTGTTTATTTAAGATTGTTTTTCATTAAATATAAATTTTGCTTTACCTTATGATAATCAACTAAAATATCTCTAAATATATTAGTTAATAGTGGGGCTCTTTCAAGAACAAGTCGAAACAATACATAGTTGGCTAAGATCCTGAAAATAAAGTTTAAAGTGATGGTTTAACAGATATAGGGAAGACATATTCCACCCAGTTTCTTTTGACCAGACACAGACTGTTTACAATTATTTCATTCATTAGTTCTTGGCTGGCTCACTAATCAGGGAGTCTCGAATTCGATCCAAAATTCGGACGTTAATATTTACAGCTTAGTTTCCATTTAATTACCAGCGGTTCAAGACGGAGGGTCAGGATTGTAAAGGCAACTAGAGGTTGCTATTCCCGAACTTCTAGCTAAGTTATCGCCCATTAACATAGACACGTGAATGATAGCGTCCAACCAGAGTTTGTGACACAAACACACTCAAATCAAACATGGCAATCGATACGAAACTTTGAACGAGCCTTGAATGTTCCAACTTGATTATCACGATCTGGTATTTAGCTGGAAATTGCAAGAATTGGCATTCGCGATGGTCGAAAAATCAAATAGGCTCCCACAGATGTGCCGGGTTAAAGCGAGATCAGGCCTTCAATTATAGATGTCGGTAGGGAAACCAGGGGCCTTGAATACCAATGGCATCACGTTTAAGAGAACTGAGAATTGCAAATCGAAATAAAAGTGGGCCACAGAATAAAATTTTCCTCGTATATATTGCATCACTCTGCATGGCGTATGCTAACTACATTGGCCCGGCTGATGTTAGATTTTGAAACCCCCAATTGCTTTAAACCTTATTATCTAACTAATCCATAAAAAAAAGAGTTATTTTCTCTCTCGTTTTTGTCATCTCATGAAATTGACTCACCTTGCTGGCGTTTGTTCTAAAAGAATAAATAATTGATCAAAATACTGAGGTGCTCTGTTAATAATCACTTCATCTAATGTTATATTAAGTTCTACTCCGTCCATTTCGAATACTTGTTTAATATATTCAAACCATTCAAACTTTAAACATAAATAATAAAAAAAAATCATTATAATTCTGTGTGTCCTGAAGATTTTCTCATCTTAAAAGAAACGGTCTTTGAACTGCCATAAGGTAGAAATGCATTCATGCCATCTCTGACATAAATGCCAATAGAGTAATCATTATAGTTTACACAAACTGACTGAAAACTTTTCAAAACAATAAATGGCTTCTTTAGCCGTGAATGTCAATATAAAACAATGGCATAATAACCGAAACGTTTAGTTCATTTGGCATTATTGTCATACATGAGCCTAGACTTTGTAACAATTAAAAACAAGCAGGAGATTACGCTCGCTAGCCTGGAGGTCGGGTGTTCGATCCTTTCATTGACCGAGAAAGTTCATCCAGATTTTCCGGTGCGACTTCCCCTTGTCAGTGATGCAGGACGGAGGTCATGACAAGAACAGCTTTCTAGTCGTTCGGAAGGGTCGAAAAACCGAGGTCTCGTGTACACATTGACGTGCACGTAAAAAATTTCCCTCATAGTTTTATAAGCATACCTTGCTATAGTTGGTCGTAAGATCTGCTATACTGCTTGGATTATATAAAATTTCGTTGTCTCGTCGGTCCTCAGCTGCAACTGAAATCTAAATATCTAATATTTAAATACAGAAAGAGGGTAATATTTAATGTTTAAATATAGAGAGGAGTAATATCTAATGTTTAAATACACGGAGGGTGTTTTATCTTATATCATCCAAAATCTTCAACATTGAAAACACGAATTATTTGTCAATTTAAATCAACATTGATGATGTTATCTTACCGGGAAAAATAGGTTGCCAGGCAACGAAACATACGCCCACACAGCAGCCAAATCGTCCGGGCAGTCAACAAGAGTTGTTGCATTTTAAGTAATCATCAGAAAATCACGGTGTAACTGTGATATAATCAAACGTTTTTTTAAATCAGATAATAATTGTGACCTCCAGAGGGACCACAAGCTAAAAGGGGTGATTTTTCGTACAATCAGTCAGGGGCCATGATTCAGGAAGTTACGATCCGATATGGGCAAATATGCAATGGAACCAAGATCATTAGGTTATAAACATGTATTTCAAGTTTCATCAAAATCAGTTCAAAATTGTGACCTCTATAGGGTCCACAACCTTGATATAACATATTTTTACACAATTCGCGTACAGACGGCGGCCATTTTATCCGTCAACTCTGGTCCGATTTTCACAAAATACAAATTCTCTCTTCATTACCATGAAACCGTGATATAATCAAACGTTTTTTTAAATCGGGTAATAATTTTGACCTCCAGAGGGACCACAAGTTAACAAAAGCGATTTTTCGGACAATCAGGGGACATAATTCAGGAAGTTATGATTCGATGGGCGCAAATATCGAAAGGAACCAAGATCTTTGGGTTATAAACATGCATGTCACATTTCATCAAAATCGGTTCAAAATTGTGACCTCTATAAGGTCCACAACCTTGATATAACATATTTTCACACCATTCGGGTACAAAAGGCGGCCATTGTGTCCGTCAATTTTGGTCCGATTTTCACGAAATTCGAACTCAACCTTCATAACCATGGAACGGTGATATAATCAAACGTTTTTTTAAATCGGATAACAATTTTGACCTCCAGAGGAACCACAAGCTAAAAAGGGCGATTTTTCGGACAATCAGGGGCCATAATTCAGGAAGTTACGATCCGATGGGCGCAAATATCGAAAGGAACCAAGATCTTTGGGTTATAAACATACATGTCAATTTTAATCAAAATCAGTTCAAAATTGTGACCTCTATAAGGTCCACAACCTTGATATAACATATTTTCACACAATTCGCGTACAAACGGCGGCCATTTTGTCCGTCAATTTTGGTCCGATTTTCACGAAATTCGAACTCAACCTTCATAACCATGGAATGGTGATACAATCAAACGTTTTTTTAAATCGGATAACAATTTTGACCTCCAGAGGGATCACAAGCTAAAAAGGGCGATTTTTCGGACAATCAGGGGCCATAATTCAGGAAGTTACGATCCAATTGGCGCAAATATCGAAAGGAACCAAGATCTTTGAGTAATAAACATACATGTCAAGTTTCATCAAAATCGGTTCAAAACTGTGACCTTTATAAGGTCCATAACCTTGATATAACATATTTTCATACCATTCGCGTACAAACGGCGGCCATTTTGTCTGTAAATTTTGGTCCGATTTTCACGAAATTCGAACTCAACCTTCATAACCATGAAACCGTGATATAATCAAACGTTTTTTTAAATCGGATAACAATTTTGACCTCCAGAGGGACCACAAGCTAAAAAGGGCGATTTTTCGGACAATCAGGGGCCATAATTCAGGAAGTTACGATCCGATGCGCGCAAATATCGAAAGGAACCAAGGTCTTCGGGTTATAAACATACATGTCAAGTTTCATCCAAATCGGTTCAAAATTGTGACCTCTACACTGTTCACAAGCTAAAAAACGTGATTTTTCGTACAATCAGGGGCCATAACCCATGAAGTTACGGTCCGATACATGCCAATATCGAAAGGAACCGAGATCTTAGGGTGATAAACCTATATTTTAAGTTTCATTGAAATCGGATAAAAATTGTGACCTGTAGACTGTTCACAATCAATTGTGGACGGACGGACGGACGGACGGACAGGGGCGACGACAATATACGTCCACATGAAAATGTGGGCGTATAAAAAATGGGCTACTGAAATCCAATAATTAAGAAAATAAAGATATTACCATTGGTACACAAATCGTGTACCATAATGCGTTTCAGCCCTACTTGTAACAAGATACTCGAGGCACGAGGCTAGATACATTGCACCAAATCAAACGGCGAAATAAATACTATGTAGACTGGAATAACCAGACGCTATAAATTTGCATTCGATTAAAACTGCTGGCTTATTTCGCCGAAGATAACTGATTTCAAATTAGAGTAAAAGCGGAAACCACTGAATGTAAATCAGTTTATATACATTCATATTACAGTATTATATGCGTTGCGACCCACTTGTGTCAATTTCTAGGTTCCAAATGTTAGCGATTTAGCTCCTTTAAGTATAGAGAGGGGTATTAGTCAATATAGAATGGAGTAATATTATATTTTGTACTATCTTGGAAGCAAACATAGACTAGTTTCAAGATGGAGTCATCTCTTGGATGCACAAGCATAATCGGCAGACATCTTGCACAAGCATCATCGGCAGATATCCATTAAGTTTATTAACATATGTAATATAAGAAACTATGTTACACAAGAGAAGGTCGGGATTTGCATCCCTAGTGGCAAAACGTTTAAATGAATGTTGAGTTTTTGACCAAACAGAATTAATTCAGGTCTATGTCGGGGCAGCTATGGGGTAATGAGATTTCGTGTGACACCATAGAAAACCCGTTAAAGAAATGGTTGTGGATGATATCCGCACAGAACTTTTCCTAGTGTTTTTTTATATAAAAATTCCCGCCGTTAAGGTACCTGTAAATACTTACATTAGCTAGCAGAAATTCAAAGTCCACTATTTCTTTGATATCATTTTTAGCTGTTGTTTGATCAGCACCTAAATTTATGGCCATTTCAATACCATATTTCTCATAGGCTTGGACCATTATATCATCTCTATCTCGCAAATAATATCTTCTTCCAGGCATCCCGAAATTTGGTTGATCTATCTAAAAAATAATAATGATTTGTAATGACATTTATACATGTAAAAGGGCGACCCTGCATCGTTAATAACAAAAAGAAGAAGAAGAAGAAGAAGAAGAAGAAGAAGAAGAAGAAGAAGAAGAAGAAGAAGAAGAAGAAGAAGAAGAAGAAGAAGAAGAGACTTTAAAAAGATTTAGAATGTAGTGTATTTGTACTTTTGCGACGTGGTGACATACTTTCCCAGTTAAACTTGGTTGAATGTGTTCAACAGTTCAATCTGTCTAGGACACTTTGGTCTGAAACAAATGCAACCAAATCATAATAATTACATGAAGGGTGCAATTTTTTATTTTTGTTAGACTGCTCGCTATAGAAATTCAAGCATCTATTAATGATACGTATTGCGTTATCATTGAACATCCTGTAACATTTTGCTATACAATTTACAAACAATAAGAGTAGTATAGCACATTCAAACACCTTCCGCAGATGCTCTTCTCTAGACGAATAGATCAGTCAATTAAAACAGATTTAAACACCACTCACATAAATACTTCTACTGGAAGAATTTTTAAAATCTATTCCAACAAATAAGTTGATGATTGGATCTATTTTGTGAGACTTTAATTTTGCCAAGATCTGAACCAAATCAAAGGTGCTTTCATTCCATGAGGGTTGCAAAACTGGCCAACCACCTAATGACAGCAGACTCTCAACCAATGGCTGTATTCCTAGTTCTTCCATGGCAGCTAGAAAACAAATTGAAAATCAACTAGACATGAACAGTATAAATATGCCGTGAGAAATTTGATTGTTTGATACATTGCTCTGCATTTTATATAAAAAAAAGATTTAATTAAATAATCTAAAAAAAAATAATAATACATGTACATGCAAGGCAATTGATGAATGTCAAGAATTTGACTGAGTCAGTGTTTATCTTACTTAAATTCAGACATGAGTTATAGAGGTCTTTCGTCTTCTTGATGGCACTGATGTCTTCACTGGATTCCTTTTCTAACGCATCTGAAGCATTAAGAATAATAGACTCTGACTGGGAACAGATATTGCTGTGTTCTATCACAATCATTCAACTAAAAATACATTGATCTACCAATCGAATTTTAGTAAATTAATAAAACATATGCCGGTAGCATTGATGTTAAGGTAAACTTTGGTATTAAAAATGAAAATAAAAACTTATTCGATATATTTACATCAGAAGAAAGGTTGTTGTATTTTAAAACAATTCCAATAGCCTAAGTAAATATACATGTCTATAGCAATTATGCTGGAAATTAGTTGGTTGCTGCGATGATTGATTTGTTTGCATTGGTTTTTATCGAAATCCATCCAATAGATGTTCAGTTATCGTGTCCCAATTTGTCAGGCAGTTAGTATAATCGCAACGGGTTAACTACATCTGAAGATGTTCGATGACTGCGATAATAAAGTTAGATTTTATGTTTTATCGAAATTAATTCTATACATATAAAAATGCCGCGTTTCAAATTCTGATTACTGTTTGTCAATTACATAATTACGTAAAGGCGGACTGCGTTAGACTTAAATTATTGGCTGTGATAATAAACGTTTGTTCTAAGTTTCAAAGCAAGTAACGGTGGATTGAAGGACGGGCGGTCTAAAATTAAATGTCCCCATGGTGTAGCTAAAAGTCTTACTTTTCAATATGACTTCAACCTCGTCTCTTAGTATAGTAAATTGATTGACGCTTGAACGATCAGCTGGGATCACTGTTGATTTTAACCACGCCCCACAAGCAAACTGATAAAAATCGTCACATGGATCCACGCTAGAGTTGATGTGGTCCATGATGCGAGATGCTTAAAAAATAATAAACAATAAGAGTCATTATTAATATCATTCAATCTTCCTTATTTTTGGACATATAATGCTTTTTCCGGAAGTTTTAAAGTATGTAAAATTAGTTTGGCCTGTTGAGCGTACATAGTTCTTATGACAATACAAAAATTAATAGGATTCTGTGTCATGGCCATTTCAAAAATCCGTCTAGTTTCAAATAGTAACGAAAAGATTACTGCAAAATGAAAAAAAAAGCAGCGATTGCTTATGCATTGCACATTTATAAGTATTAACACGGTTCGCCTCTGTGGCAGTATACATTGCCAGCAAGTTGAAACCAGCAATCTAATTGAAATGAAATGAAATGGGGTTAAACGTCCTACTTTTCTGTTCCGAACTGAGCTAATGAAGACGGGAATGCGCCATACAGTGCGCTAGGCGGGAAATTTTGCCGGGACAGCGGCACTACAGCCTACTCTTATATCGAATTCCAACTGTCAAGGGATCTAGCAATCTCAAACAGATATATACAGTATAACTAATATGGTACTCTGACTTTCGATTTGTAGAGATTGCAGTCAGCTGATCCGACGGTAAGGACAGACGAGTATAATCTTAAATTATTCACCGTGTACATATACTTACATGCTTGTATACACTCGGCGCTCATACAAATTGTGGCTGCAAAAGAAGGTTAATAATTTTGAAATAAAACAAAACATTATTTAAACATTTGTTTTCGTAAATTAGCAATTTGTGCAAACAAATAATTCGCTGATAGCGAAAATGATTATAAAAATGGGACCACGGGGATTTTAATTGTGTGGGATTAAATAGTTTCTAAATTATGGAAAATTGCATCAGACTGTTTTACCTTTTCTTGATGACTTAATAATCAAGGCGATGATAACAGCTAGAACTGTTAATGAAACAATTCCACCAAATATAATCAACCATATCTCCAACTTGGTTCTTCTCTTCCAACATCGTCTATTTAAAAAGAAACGAATAAAAAGAAATGGTCAGATCACCTACTATAACGTGCTTTAAAGTAGCCAAGTCTCTATAGCGCTATTTGTAACAAGAGAGAGAGAGAGAAATGGGATTTAAAGTCCACTCGACACAAACTAGGTCATTTTGGGACTAACATATGGTTTCAATTTTATTTCAATAATTCGCATGCGCGTAGGGGTCTTTAGCAGTGGGAGGAAACCGGAGTGCCCGCAGGAAACCCATGAGGTTGAGAAGGCGCCCCTATCTCCATGCCACATACGCTCACACCAGGGATCGAAACCACAGCCGCAAGCCAGAGGTGACCGGCCAGCCATCCCAACCCCCCTATTTGTAACGGGACTAGGAGAACCAGGCTAGAGATATTCAATAAGTCATGTCAAGTGGCAATCTAATTAAAACACAGATCCTATTTCGTTTCGTTTAAAAACTTCAAAATTTTGTTTTACTTTCCATTACTACACTAGGATCTGGAGTTGTTATCATTGACTTGTTCTGAATATTGTGAGGGGTTAGCCAATGAAACGGTCTGTCATGACGAGCTTTAGGCGTGTCTTGCTCGGTACAGTGAGTAATCCACTAATAACATCAATGCCGCTCGCATGACCTCTGACGTGACTTATCAAACGGTGACCACATATTCTTATCTGGAGAGTAAGAGCAATAAATACTATCGGTGTAGACTGGAATAATCAGATTAAATGTAAATCAGTTTACATAAATACATATTATATTATATTATTATATGCGTTACGACATATTTGTGTCAATGTCTAGGTACCACATAATATTAGCAATCTAGATCCTTTAAAGCATCAAAATTATTTCGATGGTTATAGTGGAAAACAACACAACAGTGAGACCGATAAAGGACCTCATGGAGGTGGGAGGGGTGTCTAGTGGTTTAACGCATGTGCGTGAAATCAAAGGGTCGATCAATCACACGCTGATTAATCTGAGCTTATTACAGCCACTCTTCTTTATCCAAGCAGAATATGCTATTATCAAATTCTAAAGCACTGGCTGATGAAATTGGTTATACATGTATTTGTTTCGGCAACGCAGAAAATGGCCATAATCAAACCCTTAAATTAAAGATACATTATGGGAGATAAGATAAAGAGTTGGCAGTTCTCACTATAATAGTTAAAAACTATTATAGTGTAAATGTAATTTGCTGAAAATTTCAGTCAAATTGATCTACTATAGGCCGAGAACGGAGTGTGTGAAATTTCTGAATAGCCTCGGTCATCATTACTAAAATCATTAATAAAAACAGAGTAGTCTCGATTATCCAATGTTGTGATTTAATTACAATGGCCGTTCAGCGGCATATTTGAATCCAATCCAGCTTACATCGAAGACTAGCCTTGAAATCGAGAGTTTATTATGATCTTCATAAGTTAATTAATGGCTAATTAATAATTTAGATAACATTTCAGGCCTAAAGAAAGACACGTAATAGGCAGATTTTGCTCTTGCATAATGCAAGTTTAAGATTCTATCTCAATTAGAAGCCGGGTTTCTTGAATCAAAAGTCCCGACCCATCGAAATGCTTTTCGAGCAAGCAGATAATGCGCATCATCGTACACCAAGTTTGAAGTTTCTTCCTCCATTAGTCAGGCTCTTGTGTTCAACAAGAGTGAGAGAGAGAATTGTGGTTTAACGTCCACTCGACACAAACTAGGTCATTTCGGGACTAATATATGGTTTAATTTCATTTCAATAATTCGCTTGCGCGTAGGGGTCTTTAGTAGTAGGAGTAAACCCATGAGATTGTCACGTACAACCGGGGATTCGAAACCATGCCAGTTGACTCAATAACAGGCTTTATGATATAGCACGCACGTGCTAACCATTCGGCCATCCGACCCCTCTCTCTGTGTTCAACAAAGTGTGACGGACAAACAGTGACATAAACAGCCACTTAACCTAAGCTGAAAATGCTCATTACTGAACTCATTCAGTTAGAAGCGGGTTTGTAGGGTTCCCAAATGTGCGACGGAAATACGCTGTTTTCTACAAAACGCGAGGGACATTACGTAATAAACCACTGGCGAATAAGCACGATCCGTTAACGGTGAAAAATGCTATTGAAAGGGGGATTTTATATGTCTCTTGCACAGAACATCCTTGCAAATTGACTTTAAAAGGGTTGTATAATTCATTTAATTTGTTTTAAATTGGTCTAAATATGAAACTAAAACTCCACGTCTAGACAAACGTTAGATATTAGCACCATTATAGATTTCATTTGAGAGTGAGATAAATTGTTCTCTTAACTCACACAAACCCACTGGAAATATACGTCAGTTCTAATTTGAAACATTATTTTCTTTCAGGTATGTCAGTGTTACCTAGCTAGATATTGTCTTGTTATTTTCGTACCGGTCTTCGTTAGTCCATGTGGTGCAGAAAAGTGCAGGCCTAAAGTTAAACCCTATTTCATTAAACATACATTATGGGAGAGCAAAAACTGACTTTTGTCGGTCTTCCTTTGGGCCTCAGAAGTCATAGAAATTATAAATTAGATCTTTATTTAAATAACAAGCCCAAAATTAACTCTGTAGACCTACGGATGGCTTGGATTGGGCTCGGATTAAAACAGGATTTCGTCGACTGATTTAATCACTATGGCGTCGTGGGAGGGGCTTCTCCGTGACGTTGACGTCATCATACTTCCGGACTGTTTTCTATTCGTCTGCTTAGGGAGTCGCTTAGGCCTACCTGAAGTACAAAAGAGTACACGCAGGCAACGCAAGAAGTCGGCTATTTATTATAATTTATTTACAATACTGCCTCGTTGATTTGGCCCATTCCTTTCAAACTTTAATATCCTATCGCAGACTTTCTCTTCTTATCTATATATTAAAAGTCTTAATTCTAATTTATAGTAAAAAATAAATGTATACGAATTGAATTGCAGTCCTGTCTCAAACCGAATACGCTATCGGTACTAGTCAGTGTAAACATTACTTGATAATCGAGACTATATAGGTGGAGTTAACGCCTGTCAATCAACAATCGGCCATAATGGGAAAACGGTGTCGATGAAATTTAACTACTATTTCTAGTAAAAAATTATAGTGGTAACAACTTTGTTCAGGATAAAGTAATTTGACTGAAATTTTCAATATATTCTTGTTTGAGCATCTAGTTTTGAACTGTTATAGCAAGAATGGCTAACTCCTTGTAAAAATCTCCCATAATGTATCTTTAATTATTTTTTACTTTAAAAAAGTACATTTGACACGCAAATAGACATCTCTGATGATGTTTATTTCATTTCGTTGTCCCGGCCGGTTGGCGAAGAAAAAATGGCCGCTAAACCCTATTTCATTCATTTATTCGATTTTACAGAGCCTTTTAAGGCTCTGGGTTTTACTATACAGTTCATATTTGACAGGCCAATAGAAATCACCTCTGGTATTGAATACATGGTATATTTAAAACAACACACACGTGATTATTGAATATTTCATTTGACACGTGTTTTATTATCCACGAGCGTTTATAAACTGTTCGATGGTGACCTTTACATTTACCCAGGCTCCAGTGGGTTATTTGTTTTAATATATAGATGGCATTAATATTTTCAAAATAAATAACTATGATTTTTACGCGTCGCAATGACTAGTGCATATATAATTTTACCGAAAGTTCTTATTCTTGTATCCGTATCGCAGAGGTTCAGTTAGTTTGCACACGACGAATTTAACACGTCCGCTCATTTACGTATCATTAAACTTAGTAACAGAACTTTCTTACCTTATACGATTATTATTCCGTTTTATTTGAAGATGTCTGTCATTTACATCATTGATGCATTTCTCACACTGTTCTTCAATAAACATATTATCTGCCATCGATATTTTTATTTGTCCACTTTCAGGACCAAATTCCAATGAAAAAAACAAACTTACCAAGGTCGTATTAACTAGTCAAAACAAGTTATAAAAGCATAAAAACCCTACTCATATCAATTTCTTTATTTGTTAACGCGACTATTAAGGTCGCTAAATGATCTATTTGCATTGTTGTTTGTAAAATAACCTTTAACAATAGACATAAGATTAAGTGGTTCAATTGTACATAAATATAATATATGTCAATTTGTTAAGAACACCAACAAGAATGACAGGCAGTGTCTTGTATTAACCAGTCAACAGATCATATCAAACTGTCCATTATATGCTAGACAACACTGTCAAGAATGGACAATCGAAATATTTCTCATTCAACCATAAACGTAAACGATTATTACTGCTTAACGAATATGCCCTTACCAATCCAGTCATAGTTTCGCGCCAGTCATTGGCTGTCAAATAAATAAAAATAACTCGACCATTGTCATGGGAATTGTGACACTCTGATTTATTATTAAATTGACAGCCAGGATTTTATTTTGTAAGGTGTAAAATCTCAGCTTTATTATAAAGTTTACCACCATTCACTTTTGCAGTCTGTCCGTCTTCATTAGCCCAGTAGGGGCAGAACAGTAGGACGTTAAACCCCATTTCAATTTGGAGTTTGAATACATTTATAGACTATTGCAGAGGCTGCATTATTGCGGACAGAGGTGGGGTGATGATAGGTGGGTGGAGGCGGGAGTGCTTTGTATCTCGTCCATCCAAACATTTTGGCATTAAAATTTAAGGGAAATGGGTTAAATCATATTCGATCAACTGTTTAGACGTTTCTCATCTGATCTCTTTTCTTTAACATTGTTTGTACTCCACACTGAAGCTAAATATTTTGCTGATAGATTGGTATAGAAATAATTTTTGTCAGATGCAACTTGACAATACCTGTATACTACAGTCATAGTCGTGATGACGTCATCGTTCAAACATGTATGTGCATGCATAATGAACATACTTCACATAACCTATCCATCGATATCTAATTTGTGAAAATCGGCCTTCAGGTGGCAGATATATGATCAATTGAATTTATAAACCAAGTAAGAAATCCAACCATTTTCAAGCGTGGGCCTATTCTTTTTTTGGGGGGAGGGGGGTGGCCTAGTGATCTACAGTGCCGCGCTTCGACCTCTGGCTGGTCGGTCACCTCTGGCTTGCGGCTGTGGTTTCGATCCCTGGTGTGAGCGTATGTGGCATGGAGATAGGGGCGCCTTCTCAACCCCGTGGGTTTCCTCCGGGCACTCCGGTTTCCTCCCACTGCTAAAGACCCCTACGCGCATGCGAATTATTGAAATAAAATTGAAACCATATGTTAGTCCCAAAATGACCTAGTTTGTGTCGAGTGGACGTTAAATCCCATTTCTCTCTCTCTCCTATTCTTTTGACCACGACTGTACATGATTTATTCGAGGCTCTATGTAAGATAAATCTGTTTATTTTTTAAGTTGGTCTTCTGCCGGGAACTTTTTGTGGATTTTTAAGCATGTGTCCTAACTACGCAACCCGGCCCGACGGGAGTTGCGGCAATGACAGTGTCAAATAAAAGAAACAAAACATATTGTTACTGCTGCTCTATGCCCTTCTCTCCTGTCCCAGTGGCAAATTAAAGGTGGGTTATATCATTTTATTCAAGTAGGCCTATATGTAAGCTTTCAGTAGGTTAATGTCTTAGTTCGTTGCTGAGTACTTTCTGCTTAGACTGAGCAGAGAGAAGCCTTTTAATTTGACCATGTTCAGAATATGAATTTAACTCGGAAGGTGGTGAAAACAAGTGTAGGTTAAAGTTTCAGTAATCCCACCGCCGGACATCATCCGGAGTGATTTGAATTAAGAGAACACTTTAATTCTATGTGATGCAGGGGAGGGAACTCCAATAAATTTTCGATTACCATCCCTTCGACACTAAATTAAACAAATTACTCCTCTTATTCTGGTGATTAAAACAATATCGTAAGTCTTCGCTTGATTAAATGAATCACTCTTATATGCATATTCCTGAAGCAATGGCCCGAGAAATCCCTCTCTGGCCATTGCTGGAATAGCGTCTGTTTCTTGAACTTATGCGGGAGTGTGTCTATTCTTTCCGTTCAATGAAAACTATCACTTAAGTACAGCAACATGACAGTCCTTCGTTTAATCTGGGTCTTCCCTAAAACTTTGGACAGTGATTTAAGGTATTAAAAACGGTGAAAGTATGTTCGTTTCCAAGCAGTATTGTTTACATTTCATTCGACTTGATAGCCTTGTTTGTCACGCAATTAGTTTTACTGCAGTATTCTGCTATGCACGGGTTAATTAGGCATAGGGCCTAATAAAATCGTGAGCCATGACGTAACGTTATGTAAACATATTCGGTCCAATATTGGCACTCGTTTTAAATGTAAAGCTTTTGTAGGGCAGCTAGTGATTAGTTGGTAGACGGACTACTGACCAACCAAAATCCACTCATAATAGCTGTGTGTAGGATTACCTCTAATCAAACGAAACGCTCCGCGGAGTATGTCTTATGTGTGGCTTTTGTTTATAAATGCCATGCTTTATAAATTGAAGGAGCAGATGGATAAAGATAAGCTGAACATAGACCCTATCCATTTTTTTCGAAGCTTTATAACTATGCCAACTATTACTACTGTTTGTAAAAAAAATGCAAAAATAAAACTAAAAAGTTTTAATTACATCCCCATGACTAATCAACAGATCCATCGATCGTATTGAAAGTACATTTTTTACAGCTTTTAATCGTGATGCATAAAGGAATGCCATATACAGTTATTTTTGTTTCCCGAACATCACACACCACACACCCGGGTCACCCCAAAGAACAATGCCCATAACCAGATTGTATCAAAAAAAGGGGGGGGGGTGGTCTTGACTTCAAATTATATTCATTTTTATCTGATCCAACAGTGTAAAATGGTTTAACCTGTTGGTCCACATAAAAATACTACTGTAATTAGTTTTTGTCTGTATCATATATAATTCGTCATTGTACTTAAATAATTATACACCCAAACCAGAAGGAGAGGGAGAGAGAGAGAGAGAGAGAGAGAGAGAGAGAAATGGGGTTACAACGTCCACTCAACACAACCAGGTCATTTCGGGACTAACATGTGGTTTCAATTTTATTTCAATAATTCGCTTGAGCGTAGGGGTCTTTAGTCGCGGGAGGAAACCGGAGTGCCCGGAGGAAACCCACGAGGTTGAGAAGGCGCCCCTATCCCCATGCCACATACGCTCACACCAGGGCTCGAAACCACAGCCGCAAGCCAGAGGTGACCGGCCAGCTAGAGGTCGAAGCGCGGCACTCTAGACCACTAGGCCATCCCAACCCCCCCAAACCAGAAGGAAGCTTGTTTTTGTATCCTATTATTTATGCTTTTTATATTGTATAATATTCTCGAAATAAAAACTGTTTAGGCCTAAATCAAATACCGGTACTATGTGGGCGATCGCACTCAACACTACGATCAAAGATTTTAAAAAAATTGGAGTGGACGTAAAAGATCCCTTTGAAGTTGGAATTCGATATAAGAGTAGAACGTAGCGCCGCTGCCCGGGCAAAATTTCCCTCATAACACACTGTATGGCGTATGCCCGTCTTCATTAGCCCAGTTAAGGAGCAGAACAGTAGGACGTTACACCCCATTTCATTTCATTTCAATATTACACCAATCCAAAATTTTAGCCAACCAAGGGAAACTACTCTGGATGTTGAACGAAAGGCGACAATAAATTCTTCCTGAAAATTATTTACATCTTTTTTTTTCTTCTTTTTGTATCGGTGCAAAGATCAGGTTACTACCATCAGACGTATGCTATTATAGGTATGTTTCATTTTTTCGTGACAATCACCCAGATTAGACGGTTTAATCCGATTTCCTAAGTTTTACTGTTCAACAGCAATAACAACAGATCGAAATATTCCAAAAATCATAGGGGGGATGCTCGATTCACAGTCCAGAACGTCCCGAATTGACAGAATTACAATCGAGTGACGCGAAATTCAGTCCTGTCACAGTTCTGCCAGTCCCGACAGCTGAGGTGGTGTGAGTGGAATCGTGACGTATTTTAAGTAACAAATATGTTTCAGCTGCCATGATGATTGGTTGAGATATTTTTTATGCAGTCGGCACATGCGTTGTACTCCGAAATTCTCCTTTTCACTCGATTGACACTATTTTTGGAATTGAGAGAATTTAATTCCGGAACGTTCAATCGAGTACACCCAGGGCCTACCCTAAAAGGCTGAACCCTCTGGCAGTGGAGACAGTAAATTTACTATCCATACTAAATTACTGAGTAATTATAATATGTAACAGGCATTGCCTGGGTAGATAGGAGCTGATGTGATTGTTGTCAAATATAAAACCTTAATACATTGTCATTATGAATTATGGGAGATTAGAATACGGTAGATAATGAGTTACTGTGTGAGTCCTGGTAAATAATAAACAGATTTCTTCGATTATGAACAAACTAGTTAACTTTGGTTATTATAAACTTACCTGTGTGTTTAAAATGAACTCCCGTTAAATAAAATCCATCGCACCACTAAATGTCCCAACGTATAAAAACAGTTCTCTCTTGAAAAATTGAAATCCCACAAACTTTCGTTTAAGAAAAATATCAATATGGCAGCTGGTTACGTCACACCTCGGGAGATATCACTTTGTATTAGGGGTGACAGCAAAATGTGGCATTTTTACGTCAATTCAAATTTGGTTTAAGTTAAGCACGTCTCGACTCGGCATTGAGTTTGAGCGTTCGCACACATAACAACCTGTATTTTTTTTAAATTTGTTACCGTCTTAATTATTTGATTAGCGACTCGGATGGGATAATTTTCTTTTTCACACGCACGAGGAACAAAAATAACTACATTCTTTTCACAGGCCTTAAATATTACACATCTTTATAATATGGTATGATAATATTATTATTTAACATATATGCAGGCCATTTACAATTAATGTTCCGCTTCTTACAGGGCGTTACGGATTTATCGGCATTGCATACGCCACCCAATGCCATTAGGCACTTTGAACGCTGTCGCAACACGCTTAAAAATGTCACCGAAGTGGTTATTATTTGATCGAAAGAATGAGATCAAATTAATAATACACTCAGAGTCCTCAGCCACTTCGGAGATGTGCTTCATGATCTGTTTCAAACTAAAGATGATAGGATATTAAAATCTATATTTTATATATGACTTTATTTTTTACGAGTATCCGCGCAATCAGTGATTCTTTTATTGTGAATAAAATTTGATAGACTGGCGATCAATGGTTTCAATATAAAGATAAAGCGCCTGTGTAATTGCCTTCAATTGATATTTTCGTCGCCTAAACTCAAACTATTGTAATGTTGGCGCTTTGCTTTGAGTATAGCACGTGATTGACAAAATATGCATCAAATTTAAACAACCTCGCTTCCGTGTGTTGGATCCGTCCAATATGTGACGAAAGCAATGTTATTATCCCCTCTGTCGAAATAACAAGTAAATATTCAAATCTTTCAAGAGAGAACCGTTTTTATTCGTTGAGATATTTTATTGTGCAATGGATTTTATTTAACGGGAGTTAATTTCAAACACAAGGGTAAGTTTATAATAACCAAAGTTAACTAGTTTGTTCATAATCGAAGAAATCCGTTTATTATTTACCAGGACTCACACAGTAGCAGTTCTCAATTACTATTAGTCAATAGTTAAAACTAGATAATGTAATGGCAATTTGCTGAAAATTTCAATCAAATTGATCCAATATGGACAGAAAATTAAGCAAGTGGGATTTCCGCCTAGCCCCAATCATCATAACTAAAGTTAGTATAGTAAAAAGCTTTAGTCTTGATTATCCATTTATTAATTAAATCGAGACAGAAATATATGCAGTAAATCGGATCATAATCCACCAAAGATGGCAAGCTAGCGATGCGATTGAGATTTGATTATGATCTGGATATGTTAATAAATGTCTAATTAATAATTTTGGTAACATTTAAGGCCTAATAAAGACTTGCAATAGGTAGAGTTAGCTCTTGAATAATGTATATGTTTAAGTTTCTCAAGTGATACAAAAAATGTAAAATAATTTTGTTTTTCGAATTTGATTTTAATTTAGAGCTAAATTGTATGATTCATTTTGTAATTTTGTTTTTAAAAAAGAAGAACAAAACAGTGTGAAAATGATTTAACATAATTGATTAGATCCGACAGAAATATTTCTATGAGACTTGTGTGAGCTTTGGTAAGTTGCCAGTTTTGCCTGGTGTATCCAGTGTATCTGGTTCCAGTCTGTGAGTGACACTTTGAATTACACTCCTGGTTCCTGTGTTACGGTACTGGAAAGATTGCTTTATTCAATCATGCAAAGCTTGAGCCACAGGGATACAGTTATGCAAAATTATAAATATACAAGTCCTGTGAAATTTGTAACTTAAAATATCCTACATTGACATGTATCTTACGTAATACAATATTTATTATTTATAGCAAGTGGATCTGTGTTACCTGTGAAGTTTGGAAGATCTGTCTCATGCATTCATTGTGCTGCCAGCGCCACACAGAAGGCAGTTAGCTATTTTGGCATGAATATGTGGCATGGAAATTGTAGTATCAATTAATGTTCATTTCTTAACGTCTTAAAAAAAGGAATCATTTGATTATCACTTTTCATTTCAGTAATTAAAAGACTTTGAAGATGGCAAGTGAAAATAATTTAGAACAGTTTGTACTATTGGCTAAAACAGCTAAAGGAGCTGCAGCTGTTGGTTTAATAAATCAAGTCCTAGAAGCACCAGGAATATTTGTATTTGGTGAATTGTTGGACATGCCAACCATACAAGAGGTATAAGCCTACTGCAGAACCGTTTCATGACTGACAATGTTGTCTGTAATTAGGTGTAAAGGCTTTATAAAAAATAAACAGACATTGTACCTTGTCTTATTCTATTTTCAACATACATGTGGATGGATAAATAATTAAATTAATGTTGAACCCAAAATACATTAGCATTGTTAGATTTCAGATGGGCCTACATAAAAACAAACCCATGTGTATCAATATGTTTGCCTGCTATATTGGTTACTTTTCATACCATATTACCTGGGTAAATCATTTTTTTCTTTTGTTACAGTTATCCCCTGGACCACAAGAAGCTCATTATAATTTACTTAATTTATTTGCCTATGGAACTTACAAAGACTATAAAGGTAATTACCAAGTCTTGGTCTTTTTATAGCATTACCACTAGGTCCAGGAAAAGACGTTTCAAAGTTATCATTCTTCCAAATGCAAATTACATGTAAAACTATATAATATGATAATTGATTATTTAAATAGCACTGAATATTCAACACAAGTTTTGCTCGGTGGCACTTAACAAACACAATTTGTAAAATCAAAGAATAAAAAAAATAAAAAACACAAACATAATACATTTTCCACACAGAGACAATCGATTGTTGTACACATGAAACATTCAACATGTAAATCAACACTTGAAGGCAATCTGGAAACGGACAGTTTAAAGGTTTTTTTGGAAACGTAGTTAGTGATGATGCATTTCCCAGGGATTAGCTTAAACAATTCCTTAATTCAGGAGCAGCATATAGCTAAAGGCTCATGTTCCTGCAATTGACAATTTTTTGGTTTAACAAGCAGGTTACTTGAAGATGAGCACAAGGTTCTGGATGGAGTATATGGGATCAGGAGATGTTTTAGGTTTTCTTGGACAAATTTGCAGTTCAGAGTTGAATAAGTCATGGATAAAATCTTGAATTGGATTCTGTAGTTGATTGGGGGCAAGTGAAGTGCAATGACACATACAGAGAAGGTCAAGCTCTATACATGTACATCCCTTTGCGTCTTAAATTTTTATCAATCAGCTGTTTCTGTTTTTTTTCAGCAAATAAAGATAAACTACCAGAATTAACTAAAGCCCAGCTGACAAAACTTCGTCATTTAACTGTTGTATCACTAGCTACAAAAACCAAGGTAAGATAATGAATTAAAAAAAATTGATTCATTTTAATAGATATTTCCCCCCATTGATCAAGGTTGTCTATTCTAACTCCTTTTATTGAATAGAAATCTTGTTTAAACATTTAGGTCCAACAAACATTTATAGGATATAAGAATATTTTGATGTTACCGGTATTCCGATTTTTTTCACCCTGGCATTTTTACATGGTATTTTGTTTAATAGCAAGCAATGTAATGTGATATACTCATCCTCAGATTTGTTCAGTTAAAAAACAATAGTGTAGCACTTCACGTATGAGTTAAAATGACCATCGATTGTTCTTTTAAAATTGGAATTGTTCTTTTTTTTAAAATTACAGTGTATTCCATATTCTACTTTGTTGACAGAACTCGATATCCAAAATGTCAGAGCATTAGAAGTAAGTATAACAAAAATAACACATTATTTGATTAAGGCCCAAAGTTGTGTAATTACCATTTGATTAATTCAAAGACATAAGATTACTTTAATTTAATTTTGTGCCAATACTGGCTGTTGTTACCTGTGTTGCCAGGTGGATAACTCTTCTGAGCCAGTTTTCTCCCTTTCACCTTCTGGTCAGGTCAGACAAAACTGCCAATAATCTTCATTATCAATTTTATAATTAAATACTGCTCCAAATACTAGCTTCTGTATTTGAAATGGTGAGCAATCTGATTAAAACATAGATCCTGTTATAGTTCAAAATCTCGTTTTACTTGTCTTTATTACAATGGAATCTGGAAGAATTGTTATTATTGATGTGTTCTGAATGATGTGAGGTATTATTGAATGAAACGGTCTGTTGCGACGAGCTTTAGGCGTGTTTTGCATGAAACTGTGGGTAATCCACTAGTAACATCAATGCTGATTGGTTAATCAAATGTCTGATGTCATAGGGTCAAAAGCCACTCATATGACCTCTCTGACCTGACCTATAACAACAACCAGTCAAATCTTCATGTAATGTAGGCCATGGAAATTATAAAAAAAACCAAAATGAAATATAGATCTGTATTTTAATCATGATTGAATGTTGAGCTATGTTTGATCATTTGACTACTTTATAGGATATAATAATAGAAGTTATTTGTGCTGACGTAATACATGGTAAATTAGATCAGAAGAATCAGCAGTTAGAAGTGGATTATGCTATAGGTCGAGATATAAAACAAGAATCTATACCTGAGGTTATTAGTGTCTTACAAGACTGGTAAGTCTATTCACATCCGGGGTGGGGTTTGGACGGTCTAGTGGCGCATTCTCAACCTCGTGGGTTTCCTCAGGGCACTCCGGTTTCCTCCCACTGCTAAAGACCTCTATGCTCAAGCGAATTATTGAACTAAAATTATACCATATGTTAGTCCTGAAATGACCTAGTTTGTGTCGATTGGACGTTAAACCCCATTTCTCTCTCTCTCTATTCACATGGAATCATTAGAAAATTTTCCTTTGATTTCAGTGTGTAAAACAAAGTTCACTCACATTGTTTAAGACAAGAAATGGGGTTTAACATCCTACTGTTTTGCTCTGAACTGGGCTAATGGGGTTTAACGCTATGAGGGAAATTTTGGCATGAACAGCAGCACTACAGCCTACTCTTATATCAAATTCAAACTGTCAAGGGATCTTTTACATGCACGCCGATGTGTAAAGGGACCTCATTTTTTGTCCCATCCGACCTGTAGGCTAGTGAGCCAGTGACTCACCCACTTAGCTGCCATGATCCTCTAATGTTAGAGAAAATGATCCTAAAGACTTGTGTGTAAGAAGATGTTAATCTATATTAAAGGAAGCAAATCTTCTAACTAAATATCATCCACAGTCTTCAACATTGCAAACACGACTTGTTAGTCAATTCAAATCAACATTGATGTTGTTATCTTACTGTGGAAAGATGGGCTTCTGTTATCCATTATTAAAGACAAAATAAAATTTTTAAATTGGCACACAAATTGTGCACCAGAATACTTTCAAGCGCCATTTGTAATAAACCGTCCTAGTGAACCAGACTGAACATTTCCCTTTCTGGAGATTACTATTGGTGTAGACTGGAATAACCAGATGCCATTCAATTTGGACTCGGTATATTTTGTCAAACAAAACTTATTAGAAATACAGTAAAAAAAGTAATGATTGATTGTAAATCAGCTTATTACATTATTATGTGTGTTATGATCCATTTGTGTGCAAAGTACCAAAGAATAGAGATTTGTCTCCTTTAAAGCAGTTTGTATGGATTATATTTCTAGGTTCTGTAGTCTGAAGTTCTATTAAAAAAATATAACCTTCCAAAGAAACAGGAATTTGATTTTATTTTGATGTGATTAGCCACAAGTTTCCAAATTTTTGTATACATTATTTGTATTTCTAGGTGTGCAGGATGTGAAGCTGTATTAAAGGGAATAGAACAACAAGTATCTAAAGCTAACACATGTAAAGACACCAATAATAAAATTAAAGCCAACACAGAACAGGAGGTAAAATACTCTTATTTCATATTCCAACTGTTCTTTTACTTACACACCATTGTGTACATGGGACCTCAGGTTTTCTATCCCATCCGAGCAACTAGACAATGTTCCCTACCATGCTATAAAGTCATTTGGGAATTTCTTGATTATATTAGTGTGCAATTTTTATTTTTTCACTAGGTTATAAATCTTAAGAAGACGTTAAAAACAACCCACCAACAAGATTTAGAAGATCAGATGATCACAGAGAGCCAACAGTCAACATCACAAGATAAACCTAGTAAAAAACCATCAAAAACTAAAGGGTAGGTATAGATATAGCAATCATTTAGATGTGTCCAAAGAGAAGTAAAAGGCAGGTGCAGATATAGCAATCATTTAAATGTGCCCAAAGAGTAGTCAAGTGGCTGAAAATGTCGCTGGCGCCCTTGCCTCAACAGGGGACATATATATTCTGTTCATTTTATGTCACAATTTTAAAAAAGTTTAGATTTAAACATATATTATGCAAGAGCTAAATCCGATTATTGTAAGTCTTTATTTAGGCTTCAGATGTCATAGAAATTATAAATTAAATCTTTATTTACACAACAAACACAAAATCAACTCTGTAGACCCAGAGACCTTGGTCTCTAGAGCATCCACAAGAATTCTCAAAGTGATCAAGGGCCATAACTATTGCAGTAATTTATTTATCTGAAATTGTTGAGAATCAATACTGTTTATAACTTTTAAGCCAATCGAATATTAACTTTAGCCTCTAGAGTGTTCATAAGCTATTGTGGATGCCGAACTGACGGGTGGGGGGTAATGCAAATATAGGACAATGTCTGCATATGCGACCTGCTCCCTCGAAACCAGACATGAACTGGATGCCTTCTTGTTGCTATGAATGTGGCGGACTCAACTCCAGATGATACAACAAATTTTAAAAAGACTTGTAATTTGAAAAGTTTAGGCTGTTGACTATTCAAATCATTTTTATAAAAATGACCAAGAGCCGGGCTTCGTGGGCATAGCTCACGTATAAAAGCATATTATGCAGACATAATAATTAATAAATAAATGAATTAAGCCATTTTTCATTAAAAAAATAATTTTTTTTTAGAGACTTTGGCAGTTGCATAAAAATATCACCAAATGTTTCAAAGAGGAAATGATGAATCCAAACATTTAAAATCATCGTGGGTCTTGGCAGCTTTTTAATAATAAAATACATTTTTCTTTTTTTCATAATTTTTAGATTAAGAGGAAGCAGTGCCACAAAATTATGGAAGTGAATATACAAGCAATTGTTTAGTAACATCAAGGTTTTGTTCTATATGATGATGTCTATGAATAGTGCTATACAGACTCTTTATTAAAAATATAAGTGATTATCTGAAGAGAGAGAGAAGAAAGGCCCAACAGGCCATATTTTTAACTATTTAATGCTTAATTCCAATTGCAATTTTTTTCCAACAGAAAAGTAGACACCAGTTGGATATTGTATCTGCCATCAATAAATAAATGCATCAAGTAATTAGTAAAATGTCTTTTTATGAAAATCAGTAATATATTTGTTAAATAAATATGATTAAATGTTAATAAACTCTGGCAGAATATTCTATGTTTCATTATCGTGTGATGCATTCCTCCTTATGATCATTATTACTGAAGTAAGGTTTAACAAAAAGTTTCTATTATAGAATATCACTGAGAGATGTAAATATTGTAAAATGGTATGAAATAAAAATATACAAATATTTAACTCCATCTTTATTGTTGGAAGATAATCCAGAAAGAATATGATTTATGGTTGAACAGGATACCATCATCATTTCAGAATTCAAATTAAACTGTTATGTATCCATACAAAGAAAACGAAAAATTTGCTCACAGTAGCCATGCCTTCTGAGGTGTTATGGATGGTGTGAGGGATTAGCCAATGAAACGGTCTGTTATGGTGAGCTTTTGGTGCAAGGTTCAAGGAACTGTAGGTAATGCACTAGAAACATCAATGCTGATTGGTTAACCAAATGTCTGACATCATAGGGTCACAAGTCACTCGTATGACCTCTGATGCGACCTCCTAAAACAACTGGTCAGATCTTCATGTAGTGTAGGCCATAAGATCTGTATTTCAATCAGATTACTTAGTCTCTTGATCTGAAACACACAGTCAATTGGATCATAACTTGGTTGTTTGCCATTTACATTTACTACCCAATACTTAGTATATATACTATTCAAAAAAAGTAGGGGATATTTGATTTTGGGGGCATAATACTAAAATATGCAAATGACTACGAAAAAAGTCACTATAGAACCTAACAGAAGAAACATTTCCAGTTACATGTGACGCCCAAACGCACCAATAGCTACCGCATGGAATGCAGGTGATGCTTGGGATCATCATGGGGTCCAACCCAAGATTTGCACGACTCTGACTTTGAATGTTACAGTCATTGTGGCATTGAATTCCAGGGTGGAAACATCAGTTTAATTGTTTTAGTGACCAGAAAACAAATTTTGAAATGCGTCGGCTTACCCAAAATGAAAGGTTACGTGCCCTTGGCATGCTACAGATCGGCACAACACAGGCGGTTGTGGCGCGGACGATGAATGTTTCTCAGTCTGTCATAAGCAGGCTATGGTCCAGATACCGTGATACACAATCTGTACAGGACAGACCACGCTCAGGTCGACCAAGGGCGACAACTCAAGCCCAGGATGATTTATCCGTACCTTGGCCTTGAGAAATCGTGTCATCACAGCAAATCAGATCAGCGCTCGTCTTCAAACAGACACTGGTGTGAGAGTGAGTGGCCAGACGATTCGGAATCGACTGCATAGGGGTCACCTTCGCGCCCGACGTCCTCGCGTGATCCCTTGTTTGAGAGATCATCACATTCAGGTAAGACGTCGTTGGTGTAGGGATCGTCAACACTGGGATAATCGACGCTGGAGCAATGTGATGTTTTCAGATGAGTCAAGGTTCACTGTTGATTTTTTGGACAGACGTAGGAGGGTGTGGCGTCGTCGAAACGAGCGCTTCCAAGACGTTAACGTCATCAGACATGATCGATGTGGGGGTGGTTCTGTTATGGTG
Source organism: Patella ulyssiponensis (assembly GCA_963678685.1). Classification (NCBI taxonomy): domain Eukaryota; kingdom Metazoa; phylum Mollusca; class Gastropoda; family Patellidae; genus Patella; species Patella ulyssiponensis. The sequence goes on from OY783232.1 coordinate 20,952,083, forward strand.
TGGGGAGGCATCACTGTTGCTGGAAGAACGGCTTTACATGTTGTTGCAGGGCGTGTTACAGGCCAGTACTACCGGGACAACATCTTGGCAGTCCATGTTGTGCCGTTCGCACGACGTTTCATCTTCCAGGGTGACAACGCAAGATGTCACAGGGCCAGGATCGTTACAGGTTACCTCCAACAACAGAACATCACCACATTACCTTGGCCAGCACTGAGTCCCGACCTCTCTCCCATCGAGCATGTCAGGGACATGCTTGGACAGAGGTTACGTCAACGTCAACAACGTCCTGCCAATGTCCAAGAACTTGCTGCTGCGTTGCAACAGGAATGGGACAATCTGGACCAAAATGACCTTAGACGTCTCATTAGGAGTATGCCACGTCGGATCAATGCTTGTTTGGCACACAGAGGAGGATTTACCCGTTACTGACTTTGTTGTGATGCTGTGGTAACTTTGCTGTTTGACCCCGGGTATCATTTTACCCTTATAATGGTCAGTCTGTGCCTTACTTAGTCTAACGATCATTTGGAATAAATCGGTGAATGTGAACTTCATTTCATTTTGTCATTTGTTTCTTCGTCACTTTCATTAGGTGACTTTAATAACACTTAAAAATCAAATATCCCCTACTTTTTTTGAATAGTATATTATTATTCCTGTTCAACTTGCTTTGATTTTTGACATGGAGACAAGGTGTGCTTAAATTTGTGGGATGGGAGGGGGTGTGAGACCTTTCTAAATGCAGGTGGGTTTAATTATTGTTAAGTTACCAGCATAGCTTCTTGTGGTCTGAAATTCCCAACTTACTGTCAGGTGCGACTGAAACCCTGCCACCCAATGGCAGACGAGGCTTGATATATGGTATGATTTAGTTATATATGTCATACACAAGGAAAATCTTTAGCCTATTCTTTAATTTGCAATTGTGCACACCAAAGTGTACAGCTGTTTTTGTACAATCCAAATTACTAGGCACACCACTTTCCTTTTTCAGCTCGACAGACAGAGATTCAAATATCTTGAAGGTACTTTTGACATCCATTAGATGTTGAAATATAAACAATAAAACATTATTTAAACCATTATGGTTGCTTTAAGCACTTTAATTACAATGTACCTTAATGAAAGATTAATAAAAATTAACAGTGTCACCTAAATTTACAATAATGAAACATTCAATGATATACATGTAATGATAAGTATACAAAATGTCTTGGGATATCTCTAACAGGTTCTGTCAAAATTGGGTATTAAGAAGGAAATGCATATATCTAATTGGTAAGACTGACTCCAGAATTTCAACATTCACATAAAAATTAAGCATACATTATGCAAGAGCTAAATCTGTCTATTGCAGCTCTTTCTTTAGGCGTGAAAAGTTATCTAATTTATTAATGAACTTATCCAGACTATAATCAACTCTCGATCATCGCTAGCATATCTGCAGCCCAACACTCATTGATAATTGAATCAAAAAAATGGATAATTGAGACTGTGTTTTATCGTAATGATGACCGTTGCTAGGCCAAAAATTCAATCGCTAAACTCTCGGTTCGGAGTGGATCAATTTGACTGAAATTTTCAGCAAATTCCTTTTACTTTTATGTAGTTTTTAACTATTAAAGTGAGAACTATCAGCTCTTTATCTAATCTCCCATAATGTATCTTTAGGTATGCCACATAAATTAGTATTTCAATCTGAAAGCTTCATCAATTTGTAGAGGTAAATATATCAAGATTTGCTTACTTTGTGATATGTATATTAATTAAATATATCACTATTTGTCAAAATAAAAATATATAAACTTGAAATACTATTTCTGGGTGCGTTGTGCACATCCTGGGTTGAGCTTGACATTACTGAAAAATATTTCAATAATAAGATTCTCTTTTTGTCTATGGTTTTTATCCTAAAACCAAATATCTATGATTATTTTAGACAGATCTAATTTCTCATCCCTTTTTAACACTGCTAAAGGTATTTTGACGAAATTGCACGATTTGAATTAATTTAGCACTGTGTTGCTACATAAGCATTTATACAAGCAAAAAGACCACCAAACTCCTCTAATGAATGTATTAATAATGATGTAACATGGATTTACTAATGGACAATACAATTACATTGTAACATGATATCTTGAAGAAATAGAGAAACATATAATACACAGAATCCTGGTGCTTACAGGAATAAAACCACAGAAGTTTCAACAGGGATTGATACATGAACATCCTTTGTTAAGGAACTGGAGTCTTCTTCGTTTATGATTCAAAGCAATCTAATTCGTGAAAGTTGTGAAAACGTAAATAAACACAAAATAAGTTACATCAATTAGATTACATTTAGTACTACAACATAAATTAATGGGGACTACAAAGATTTTAAGAGGTATGATCTGGCTTGAATTGTTCCCTGAGAGAGAGTATCAATCCCCGAGTTTACCACACTGTTCAACATTACTACATTAACTTAATTGTGGATGTCGGGAAAATTCAAAGACTTGACGCAATTTGGTCCAAATATGAAATCAAAATGATATGGGAAACAAGGATTAAATCACAATAATTAAATGGATGATTTGTATTATGATGAATTAATGAGTGCACCGGGTGGGGTAAAATTATTTGAATTGCTTTGTAGAGAAATAATTCTTTGCACATAGAAAAGTTAAACCCAACCTTATCAAAACAAAACAGTTATCTTCTTTCTTCATATGTAAATCAGCTGCCTCGTTTGATTGGCTTATCAAATTTAAGTTACACCATCACAATAAGCTACCGAGTTATCTTAATGAAAATTAAATGTTATACACACATAAAATCTAACCGTGTTCATAAATCCAACATTCTAAAATATTCTCTAATACTCAAATATATACAGAAGAAAAGGCACAAATAACTAGACACATGTAGAAAATGATGAAAATTGATGAATATTAATGGTATCAAGTCAGCTGTAACAGTAATAGTAGGTTAAAAGGAAATATATATAATGTCTTCTGATTTTTGTGTAGTTTCCGTCCAAAGATTTAGAGAGAGAAATGAGGTTTGATGTCCACTCGACACAAACTAGGTCGTTTTGGGACTAACATATGGTTTAATTTTATTTCAATAATCCGCTTGCGCGTAGGGGTCTTTAGAAGTGGAAGGAAACTGGTGAACCCGGAGAAAACCCACGAGGTTGGACAGGCGACTCTAGTCCTTGTCACATACAACTCGGGAATCGAAACCACGCCAGTTGACTCAATGACAGGCCGTATGACATCCAAAGAATTATTCATGATTTGTTCGATGTAAAAGACAAAGTTACCCTACTCAAAACGTTTTATTCATTCATTAAATCGGTTAATTTCTCACTGTCAATTATGCGGAATGAGATTGTTCCATGACTCAATTAGAACAAGATATATTACAAAACAACTTTTCACTCAAATCTCTAAAATTAAAGCAAATCAGAAGTAAGATTTCATGATAACTACTTTTGGTGTAACCAACTTTTTATTTCTGCCTCTTGACAGAGGAGATAAAAGTTGACAGTTAAAAATCAAACATGCTTTTTAAATTCTACATAATTGTATAGATGTAAATATAATTATTGCTTACCCAACCTGTCACTTGTCACATTTTGAGACAGTTAAATTAAATTACGTGAAACTGACTTGCAATTTAAAAATTCTGTTTATATACCGGTACTCAACTCATGCATTGTTACAGTTTTCTTATCAACATCTACCGTAAACATTTTTATTTTACTGACAACGTCAATCTCTCGTAAAGTTGTCAATAAAACAAAATCTGATTAATACATGTATTTGTGTAATGTACATCCCTGAAATAAAAATATGATTTCAGCAAATTCTAACTAAGACATGTGATAATGTTTATTTTGATTATGGTGTGAATATAGGTAATTTCTCCAATCTCTCTTTCTCTTCATCTGAGTCCGCTCGTGCCAAAATCAAGGAGAATGCATAGCCCAGAGATATATTGTGTATATAGACACCGTCTAATGGTTTAGCCTCTTGAGGTGTTGTTGATGATCGGGCTTTACTGTCTCCATATCCCTAAAATTCAACATAAAACAATTAATAAACTACCTTATGTATTCATACGGTTCGATGCTATGTTAAACAGTTGGACTTGGTTGTCTTGGGGAGTTGGGTTATTTGTCAGGGGTCACAGTGGCTAAATGGGTAAGATGCTAGCTCGCTAGCCTAGAGGTCGGGTGTACGATCCCGGCATTGGCCGTGAAAGTTCATCCAGATACTCCCTTGTCAGTGATGTAGGATAGCTACCTAGTCGTTCGGATGGTATGAAAAACGGCCCCTTGTACACATTGGCATGCATGTAAAAGATCCCTTGACAGTTGTAATTCGATATAAGAGTAGGCTGTAGTAATGCTGTCCAAGCAAAATTACCCTTTTAGCACACTCTATGGTGTCTTCATTAGTCCGGTTCGTAGCAGAACAGAGGGATGTTAAACCGGAACCCCATTTCATCTCTTATGTGTCGGGAATTCAGTTCATACTGATAGTTCATCAGGTATTGTTAGTCCTGAGAAAAGTGACTAGATCTGTACCAGATATACATAAAATTCTGGCGTTTAGTCGACTGCCACTGTTCATGGTTGTTTTAAGGATATGGAATTCTGAACCGTTCATTCATGCATCTTCCTATTCTGATCATTCCTAGTTGATGTGTATTAAAATAAGGCAATATGTTGTCTACACCATGTCTGTGATGTTATTACAATATCACATACAATGATAACAGTTCCTGAATTTTCTAGGACTCTCAAACATATACCATACAAGAAATAATCAAAACTAGTAAGGTTACTATAAATAAAACCATCATTACCAGTTCTCCCATGGTCGGACTTGGTCCCCAACTTATAACACTTTCGTCTGCTACTACCATAATACTTCGGAAACTACAAAACATATTAATATCAATATATCCATTTATACAGGGCCAAATCCTCAAAACGTACTCATAATGTGATCTTTAATTAATAATCAAAAATGTCTACATTTTATATTACAAACAACTGTCCTACCTAGAAATAGAAATATTTATTTTACTTACCCTCCGCTCACATTGCGAACTTTCCATCCTGTCAAATCATGAACTAATTTAGGATACATGGCAGCTTCTCCTGAAGTTTTATTCTGGCCCCATAAATATAAAGCACCTGAAAGATGTAGAACAAAGCAATAAAATTTTGTCGAGACTAACAGTTGGTCTCAAGACTCATGTGGGAAAAATTTGTTATACTGAAACTGGTGAGGGTGATCAAATCAATTATCAAAACAATTTTTAACTCACCAACTTCACTGATGGCCAAAGTGAACTGTGACCCTGCAAACACTTGACCTGCACCACGATTTGGGCCATCGAAAAACTTAAGTAGTCTTGGGACCATTTCATCTTTAGGACCTGCATGCCCTAGCCTACCATATCCTCCAAATCCCCATGTATATGCACGATTCTTTGAATCTCTGACTATCTGCAATGAAATATCAATATTCATAACAATTTTCCATCCAGTACCATAGTGTTCGCAACTTATAAAAATTTCAGATATTCTCTGATAAGTCATTAAAATCAACAATTACGATACACAATAAATGGTGAAGCCTGGTTCTTTTCTCTACATTTTAGCCAGAAAAATCTGTCTTAACAATCGTGAATTTCTGATTGTCATATGCACATTCTTTTTCACTCTCTGGGGTGGCATCGTTCTTCCGAATAATGAATTTCTCCATTATGAAAACGGAGGTTGACGAGGGAATAAAGTCATGAGCCTCATAATGAGTTATCATTAAATCGATTACCTGATAATGGTAGAAATTATTATAATTGTTCTATTATATCACATTAAGATTATCTAGACATTTAACATGTTTTTAACAATGTATAGTTGCTTTGATGGGACAAAAATCTGAGGTCCTGTGTTCACTTGGCATGCACATTAAAGAGCCACTGGCAGTTGGTATTCGATATAAGAGGAGATAGTAGCTACCATGTCTGGGCAAAATTTCTTCCATAGCGCAGAGTCTGACGTCTGCTCGTTTTCATTAACCCAGTAAGAGTTGAACACCCCCTGCACATGAAAAGGGTAGAAACGCCAGGATTGAGGCAGGTTACAAGCTCTCTAGCAGACTGAACTTCATTAAGACAGAAAAAAAAAACCTTTCGCAGAATTCTTGTACAAACAAAAGTTGGAGAACCATAGATGGCCACTATTTAACATTATTTATATCGACTGACAAGATTTTAGAATCAATCCACCATTCACACAAGCTGTACTGACTGTACTACAATGAAATTCCGGAAGACTCTTGGTACACAGAATCTTGACAAGCGGGCATACGCCATGTACAATGTGCTATGAGGGAAATTCTGTCCGAACAGATGTGCTACAGTTTACTCTTATATCAAATTCCAACTGCCATGGGTTCTCTTAAAGCGTGCATCAATGTGCACAAAAGACCTTCGATTTTTCATACATAGAATTGTATTGTATTGTAACATGATCAAGGGTGAATCTTGCATTTTGATTGATGAATTACACACTGCCTATTGGACAATAACACCCCTCTGTTTTAGTAATTTCTGTTAAAATCCTAAAATAGCATGTTACAATGTCAATAAACACTTCCTGTTTCGCATTTAGAGGGGTGTTATTGTCCAATAGACATGTCCTAAACGATACTTACTGTGTGATTACATCCACAAGCTATATCACGTACTACTACATCTGTTACAGGTAAAACATGGCCTTCTCTACTCTTCTCTATAAATACATTCACCTTCCTTGGTACTAACTCACAACGGAACGATAACTTATTACTCGTCACAAAATATTTACCATCAGAATTATGACCTGAAAACAATTATCTACATCCTACATGTATGTTTACAGTGACCGCCCTAGACCCTTAAAACCATTAGCCAAATTTTTAGCCAAATCAAAATTTTATTAGCCAATTCAGAAAGTTATAGCCAAATATTTTATATTACTTTTATTCATATGTTTGTTAATTAAAAATGAAACTACGTGCTTGTTGCTTTTTAAACGTACCGGTAATACAAGACTCATAGCAGCCGTAGAAAGGAAATAATAAACAGTACAAAATCCTTATGAGTATCCTTTATCTAAATTGCTACGTATTTTTTTTTTTTTACTTCGTTTTATCTAGTTCACTATATTGTCTGTCAATATATGAGTAGAAGTTTTGGAAAAGGTGGGAAATATCACATGGTTTGCGCGTGGTGGAATAAAGGATGAAAGTAGGGATATTCCTTTGATGTCACGTAATCACTGTCTAATACATTCCGGCTTCTAGATGCCGATATAAATTTAGAAATAATTTAGTGATTTATATTGTTATGCTTGGTTATTGTATCGACAAATAAAAACTCATAATAAAGATCATACTTTATTAATTAATAATATTATCAACAAATAGGTTCCCTTTAGATGTTTTATTTTTAACAATAGTTCTAGAAATGGCGGGAGAATGTCACGTGATAGCCACTCTTGACAAACAGGTCATGAAGGTATCGCTTTGATGTCTCATTTCATTACCGCATGAACTAATGCACACGTATAGATATAGATATATATATACAGATGCCGTGCCGATTACTGTAAGGAATTATATAATTTACACTTAAAATATGATAATCTCGACCACTAATGATACAGCAAATAATTTAATTCATAATGGATGGTGTATATTTTTGACGATTGCGTAAGAAGCGTGGCCCAATTATTACTTCAACAACACAGGGTTTATGTTGATTCCCGCCGTAAAATAGTAAAAGTACCATGCGTTTCCCGACTAAAATAAAGACAAATATCTACATAGATCATCATGCCATTCGAGACATTTTAATGTGTAATGGTTTTATATCCACCACTATCGGTAATTTATTTGTATCGGCCGATATACTTCGCTGTCAATATCTGATATCGGTAAAACCGATAGGTGTCATATCGGAACATCGCTACTTGTAGTGAAGCGAATGTACACTCGGCAAGCGGCGAGCATGATAAACAGTGCAGTGCCACACAAAAGGGGCGTAATTCTGTTGTATAGTCTCTAGACTCGATCTTTCAGTCGTTTTAATGCGTGACATTGACTGATTTGGGACTTGTACGATTGAGACTAGAGTAATTAATGTACTAAAAATAGACATTCCATTGAATGATCGAAAGAAGCGTTTAACGAAACGATTTCAACTTTAATATTAACAGATTTACAAAATAATTCATTCGCCAAAATTTTCGCCAGAATCATCACTTTATTCGCCAATAAAAATATTTGTCCTCATTGACTAATTGGCGAATGTCTAGGGCGGTCACTGTGTTTATCTTTCATGGTACAAAAAAATGATCAACAATATCTTCATTTTCCAGGATTCACAGAAACACAGTCCTTCATTCTATTTCAAGAGTTTCATTACTCTCACTTAATTGGAAGCAAAGTTGTGTATCTCTGCTTGGCCTGAGCAGAAAATGTTCATCATCCATCTTGTAAAAAGGGGGACAATTAAAGATGCAGTATGTATGAATTTTAGCAGACAGTTCTCACTATAGCAGTGAAAAACAGATTATAAGCCAATGCTACTGCTGTTATGACAATAAACAACCTTTCGATTATCCATTCCACTGGCAGATCGTGTTTTAATCCATTGAAAATCTAACCCATCCAATTTATAAGTTACATAAAAGAAGGATCTGTATTAGCCAGATTAATCTCTTGCATTTTAAGATTTGAATACAAGATGCTAGTGTATACTTACCTAATTGACCATATTCGGGACAGCCAAATGAAAATAAGTTACCACGGATATCGGATATCATACTGAAATCTCCCCCACATGCTACTTTACGTATAGCTGGACCTTTACAATGTACCTGTAAAACACACCAAATTCATAAATTAGAGCGAGAGATTTGGGCGTAAACTAATGTATTCAAATATCAAAGATATTTCTATCAAATTATATTCTTATATTGGATGATCAATAATAAATGCTAATATTGAGAGTTTGCTTTAAATCCAAAATAAACTCTATGTCAAAACTGTTGTTATTTTGTTATTAATCACATTAAATTATTACAGAAAACAAAATTATTATTACTATATATTCATACATCTAAGACAAATTAAAATGGCAGTGGGTAATCAATAGCAACAGACTGTTTAAATGGCCATAACCTGATCAATTTGAATAATTTTTGGCCCAATAACCCTTTAGTACTTTTGGTTTGCGTATGTTCTTAAATAAACATTAATTCTGGCATCTTGGGGCTTAAAATAGTAAAAAAACATGTAATTACATTTGGATTTAGCAAAAATACTATTACAAATGTCAATTTTAAAGATGCTTTATGTAAGTTATGATCTAAATTTGCCTATTTTCAGGTCTTTATTTTGTCTTCAAATGTTATATAAACTATTATATCGACATTCATACACACGAAAAGTCTATAATAAACCCTCTAGAAGATTGGATGGCTGAGATTTAAATTGATTAAAAGATGGTCAGCATTTAATGATTTAATTTAAAATTGGTAGATCCAGGTTAAGTCTCAAATAACAAGTACTATTTATATTAAAAACCATTTATGTCACATCTTGTCAAATTATGATAACTTCAATCAGAATAATTTAATTTGAATGAAATTGGCATCATCTATTGTTATCTAAATGTTACACAATGCATCTTTAATTATAAAACAGGATATCATATCTTTTTTTATTTCTAAAAATAAATCTACTACGGTATAGATAGCATCTCAATAATAAGTTGTTGATTGGCTTATTTTCTGAAAAAATTAGTTTTAGTACAGGCAAAGTGCATAACAGTCTACAAGAAATGGTACAATTTCTACAGTAGACATAAAACTGAAAAAAAAATCCTAGCAAATATTACCTTTGATGGTAAAGTTACAGTTGGATTTTGATGTCCTAAACCAAGCTGACCAAATTTATTTTCCCCACAACTAAACACCTTTCCTTTATCTGAAATATAAACAAAAGAATTGTACTCAACTGGTAAAGGCGCTATAGAAATACATAGTTATTATTATTATTATTATTATATATAAGTAAATAATAAGTATAGAAAATCCTACCAAAAAGTCATTTATTTTTTAAACTATTCTAATCTCTTCTTTTTGTAATTTCACATGTAGCCCACATTTTGTCATACTCCTCGCAGTGTATCGTTTGATTAGAGCTAATCCCACTATACACTGCTTTAGTGGGAGCAAATTTCTGTTGCAAATTATGATTGATCAATAGTCGGATTAACAACCAATCACTAACTGCGTAACAAAATCGTTAAATTTGAAACAATGTGCCAAATTGGACCAAATATGTTTACGTTACGTCATGGCTCACGATTTTATTATGCCCAATTAACCAGTGCACAGCAGAATATTGCAGTAAAATTAATTGTGTTACAATCGAGGCTATCGAATTGAATAAAATGTAAACAATACTGTATGAAGAATGCTTTCACCGTTTTATTACCTTAAATCACTGTCCACAGTTTTAGGGAAGACCCCATAGTAAATGAAGGGGTGTCACGTTGCTGTACATGGGATAGATTTGATTGAACGGGAAAAATGCACACACTCTCTCAAAAGCTCAAGAATCAGAAGCCAACCCAGAGAGGGCAGAGAGGGATTTCTCGGACCATTGCTTCAAGAATATGACATTTTATATGCCTGGGAGCCTTTCAAAACATGGACATAGACAATTCACTAAAAGGTGGTGGAGGGGATTACATGAAAAAGCTAGGCTGAATCTACTTCAAAAAAAGATTAAGTGTTTAAAAACTTTTAATTAATAAAGCTTATATACTGTAGATTATAAGTTTTAATATTTCAATATACACCACTCAAATATTGGTACATATCAATTTTATTAAGACCTTAAAAAATGTTGACTTTAAATCAATATAGCTTATATGTACAATGTAGATTATAATAACAATATATAAAGAACTACTGGTACATAATAATTTTATGAACTTTAAAAATGATTCTCAATATTTCATATATGTATCTTAAAATTATTATCATACCATACCTGTTAAAAACAGTGTGTGATTTTTTCCACAAGCTGCGTCTATTACATTAAATGGGTCTAAAAATTCAACTTTAGTTGGTAAATCTCTACGTTCAGTGTCACCATGCCCTAGTTGTCCTTTTTCATTTCGTCCTAAAATAGAAGAAATAAATAACTATAAAATACACTTCATTCTCCAGTACTACAGGTTCAAATTAACTTGCTGATCTGTCTTGGCACAAATTCCATGAGGTCTTATTTCTACATCTGAGAACTTTAATAAAAGGTCAAAGATTATTGTAACTTAACAGACCACCTGTATACCCTATTGTACTGAACCCATCGACAAACCCCAGTAAACTTGGCAAACATTTCGAATGGACAGAATTATGGCATCTTATAACCCGAATTCCATCTTAGCTGTATGATTGAGACTCAACAAACCATAAAATTATGTGTATGTTGCAACACTGCTAATAAAAAAAAGTGTATATTGCAGTGATAATACAAATTTGATTATGCTGCAAACACTGGAAATAAAAATGTATGTGGAACAAAAATACAAACCCCATGACAGAACTTTCCCTTCATTTGTTATAACAATACAATGGCAGGCTGTAGGACCGGTAACAACAGATCGTATCTTCACACCTGTTAATCCTTTAACACGATGAGGACCCCATAAATTAGGACCACCACGATTCTTAACTAAATAGAAGAAAACACATATTAATCAAATACTCTAAATACATTAAATTCTCATAAACTGATTGAAGACTTAAAACTGATTAAACTTTATAACAACAACTTGGACTTCGGTCCAGAAAGTTCCTCAGGTTTTTCCAGTCTGGCTTCCTTGCCTCAGCAGTGAAGAGAGAGTGAGATTGGTATAACGTTCAAGCAACACAAACCTAATTTTATTTTTCGTTAAAAATCAATAAAGGCTTTTCTACCTCATGGACAATAATGAATGTCTATATATTTTAAGTCAATAGAACGACAACTTAATCCTCTTCTTGAATGTTCGATCAAAGGTAAGGTGGACGATATAAAGGGCAGAGGTAGCAATAATATATGATTACATTTAACTATAAATGTAGACGCATAAAAATTAATTCACCTCCTGCTGGAACTTTACTACGGCCAATCAAATCCCAATTGGTACCACCACAAATTACAAGTTCTCCAGTTGAAAGGGGAGCATCTAATGTCTGAAAATAATTAACAAACATTCAGTGTGAATTTTCTCTTCTATTCATCTATACAAAAGACAACAGGTAACATAAATGTCATAAACTTAAGAAAGTATCAGAGGGCTTTTTTGACTGCCATATCACGAATAATTACTAAATAGCCGGAACACTTTATAAGGGTTGTCAGTTTACTTGTGTCCACAAGCAAAGTCGTCCACAACCACTGGTTACGTCATCCACAAGGTATTGGTAATGTTGTCCACAACTAATACTTGGCATTAATTCTATTGAATAAATAAGTTTTACTTATTAAATGTTTATAATTGTTTTATTTAACCAAAATCCACTAGCTTGGTTGACCTATTATCATAGATTATTGTCTGTCCCATGGTAAATAATAAACGGATTTCTTCGATTATGAAGAAACTACTTAACTTTGGTTATTATAAACTTACCTGTGTGTTTGAAATAAACTCTGGTTAAATAAAATCCATTGCACAATTAAATATCCAAACGAATAAAAAAGTTCTCTCTTGAAAAATTGACTCCCACAAACTTTTGACATAGGGCAATAGCAAAATGGAGGCCTATTACGTCACTCTTCGGGAGATATCATTTCTTATAAAGGGGTGACAGCATGCTACATCGAAACATTTTACGGCACATTCACGACAGTTCATGCTATTAGCCTCGACTCGGTATTGAGTTTGGGTGTTCGGCACATATCTCTTTATTTCATTACCATCTTTTTAAATTCTAGTAAAATCACTGCAAAGTTTATACATTTTCTTTTGAAATAATATGAATACACAACTCGTGAAGTGATTATTAATTGTTCCTTATGTCTTATCTTAAATATTAGAGAGTTGGGCCGCATATTTTCACGTCAAGATAACAACATGAATATTGATTGAAATGGATCAATTGTGAAATATTATTCGCGTTTTTAATTTTAAATTTTATGGAAAAGTTAAACGCCTCCAATAGTAACACAAAACTGGTAATATAAAGCATAATTGTACTTACATATAATGTATTGGCCTTTTCTATACAGGCTGTGGATAGTTTCCCTAATTTCGCTGCGATCAAAACTGTCGAATCTTTAAGTAAAGGTACGCTTCTTGTGAGGTTTTATAGGTTTTTTGGTATTATAAACCAACAAAACTGTCGCAACACGCTTGTATATGTTGTTAAAACGGTTATCGTTTCCTTTAAAAAATGATATTAAATTTACTATGCACTCGGAAACGTCGGTCGTGAGCTTCATGTTGTTTCTTAATTATTTTACTTGTCCAGAGGGTTCGAAAATATTTTAAAATCCAAGTCACATTTGAAAAGGTTTACGTTAACCTTTTCAAATCATGTAGCCTAGTTGAATTTTTCCTTTTTAAATTAGGTGTGTTACGATGAAATTTGTATCATCAATTTATTTGAATATTGTAAAATAATACAATTTGTTGACCAGAATAAAGATTAGGACATATTATTCAATTACAACAAAGAGTGTTATTGGGGCTTTAAATACGACCTTATTTTTACGAGTATCCGTGATATTTTCATTGTCAATAAAATTTGGCAGACTGGCTGGCCATCAATGGTTTCAATATAAATCTTCTATGTAATTGCATTTAGTTAATATTTTTCGTCGCCCAAACTCAAACGATCGCGGTTTGTTTTCATAGTAGTAACATGTGGTTGTCAAACTCTCTGTCAAAATTACCCCCCCGCCCATACGGTTTTATTGGTTTCGTCCAATGCGTGACGAAAGCCATGTTGTCTTCCGCTTGGTAGAAAATATAAGTAAACACGTCAAATTTTTCAAGAGAGAACTTTTTTATTCGTTTGGATATTTAATTGTGCAATGGATTTTATTTAACCGGAATACATTTCAAACACACAGGTAAGTTTATAATAACCAAAGTTAAGTAGTTTCTTCATAATCAAAGAAATCCGTTTATTATTTACCATGGGACAGACAGTAGTTCATCAATGTTTTGTAATAAAGGTCGAGAAATGTTGCAGTGACGAACACTTGATAGAGGTATAATAATATATGAGAAGAAATTTGGACTAATTCTAAAATCTAAAGATAGGTTGCCAGGCAAAGAAACAGATGCCCACAGCTGGTAAATCATCCGAACGGTCAACAAGGTTTGACACATAGGCCTACATGTATTACTCTTTTCACACAGATAGTTCGTAATTTTCAGCGTTTGAGAATTAAAAAGGTTCTACAAACTGAAATAAGCGCCCTTACTTTGAAAGAAATTTTACAGAAATTTTGGGTTTTCCTACTTTAAATAATGCATATAAATTTCATACATATCGGATGTTCACGAAGTTCAACAAGTGCCATCGCTCTAGAATTAATAGAAATTGTTGAAATTAAGTTAGGCTTCTTCATTTCACTAAGGTAAAAAACATAATACATGTATATCAATGTAGTCTGTATTGTATAGTGTTCACAAGAAATTGTGGACTGACGGAAGGCAATATAATACAGTATGACCACATTTTGATGTAGGCGTATAAAATGTCATTGTTGTACGTGTAGATGAAAAAAAATATAAGTTATATAAAGTGGTTTTCAAATTGTTTTTATCTGTTTTAAAATTTAAAAAATTCAAGAATTAGTTAGGCCTTAAATAGCTCTTCTTCTACTATAGGCATAGGCTAATAGTATACGAAATTCATATCTTATGGCATGGACGATCTGGCAGGATTTTAATTTTCTCATGTGCTGAAAAAAAACCCTAGTTAACTTTAGATCTAGTTATCTTTGAAAGATAATTAGATCTAGTTATCTTTGAAAGATAACTAGATCTAAAGTTAACTAGGGTTTTGATAACATTTACCAACATGCTCAGCATCAGCACAGGGCCACAGGTGCAAAAGCATGCATTTGGCACAACAAACTACCTCATTTATCTATTTTATTTCAAATCAATTTTTTAATTTTCATATTCATTACTGTCAATTCTGTGGTAGACCTAGGTAGTTTTTACAAAAAAACGCTTTTGGTGTTAGTCAAAAAATGTCACTCACTGGCAATCAATGACAATTTCCACAAACCTTTCAATCTATTCTATATTTACATCTAGATTACCGCTACACCGGTTATTTATTTTAATTTTATTCTTTTTCTTATTTTTGATAATTAGCCTAGCATAAGGAATCATCAAAAAGGTGCTGTTCTAGAATGAGGGAAAAAATAATATCAATTATTTTAAAAAGTAGATCTGGATCTAAAAATGGGCCATAAAAATTCTTTGTCACAATATTTTAACATTCTTTGTCTTACGTTACATTCCCTACTTTTTTCTGTTGTTTATTTTAGAAATCAATCTAGTCATGAGTCCTAAGAAAGGGGGGTCAGATCATTAGTCTGAGAAATAAAAGGGATTATAATATACACAGGAGACTGCTGTTCAAGATGATGTTCTCATCACTGTAATTGGAATTGGTTTATTCATAAAATTGTGAAATTATTTTCACTCACAATATCAACAGTTTCTTCTTCTCCGATATCATCATTGTTTTCAGCCTGTCCGTTTCCCCCGAAGTTGCCTTCACCGTCTAAGTCAGAATCGTCGGATTCGCCGGTGGTTTTGTTCTTCTTTCGTTTTTTAGATTGTGATTTAGCTTCTCCACCGTTCGCACGTTTCTTAGGGGGCATTTTCTTTTCT
Source organism: Patella ulyssiponensis (assembly GCA_963678685.1). NCBI lineage: Eukaryota > Metazoa > Mollusca > Gastropoda > Patellidae > Patella > Patella ulyssiponensis. The sequence continues at coordinate 20,968,058 of OY783232.1, forward strand.
TAATTTGTTAATCAAAATCTTAACAATTACCGCGAACTCCAGTACCTCTGTGACTGTACTCTCATTTATTCCCGCTGTTTCCCGCCATCGTGACGAGATTTCACGACAAGCTGGGCTATATTCGGGCGTGTTTACTATGTTTTTCGCCATGATGGTTTTTGGTATCAAACCCTAGTAGGTATGCCCTGGCGTCAAAGCATTTGCATACGTATTCTGGGCATGGGCGTCACACATGGGGGGGTCTGGGGGTCGGACCCCCCCAATTGTTTTCCTGGGGGGGGGGGGGTGTCTGAATATACTTGGACCCCCCCAAAATTTGGCAAAATAAAGTGCCCGAAATCTAATAAAACACTAATTTTAGGACTGGAATAGCAGTAAAACGCGTTTGCGGCCATCAAATATTCCAAAATTTTCTTGGGGGGTCCATACAAGGTCAGCTTCGCTTCTTCGCCCTGTGAAGAAAACAAACTGGCCGCAACCCGTAAACCTGCTTCGGGCATTTCTAGTTTTGCTTCCCTAACTTTCTAATAAAACACTAATTTCACTTTTCTTTTAATTGAATACCACGAATTGACTATTGATTAAAACATTTTGTCTGGGGCCACTCTACTTTGTGCGACATTTTCGGGCATCGATTATTACTTGTGAATGCAACTGCAACAGTGTGATTGGATGGTTGGAATCAGAGTGGGATTTCGGTTACAAAAAAATTGGACACTTTTGGAGTTGCTCACACAGGCTAGAATAGCAGAAAACGCATTTGCGGTGGTTAAATTTTCAAAATTTTCTCCGGGAGGGTGAGGCTCCCATAGCCCGTGACGATTGATTAGTTGTTGGAATTCTGGGCAGCCAGGTAGGCTAAATTGAACCAAATTGAAGTTGCTGTATTCACAGGTTACAGACTGGAATCTCAAAATTTTCTCCCAACGGTCCCGTCTTCATGGGTGTAATCGATTGATTGGAATTCGAGTCAGCAAGCCACCTTAATTAGGTAATATTAGACCACTTTGAAAATGCTTTGTTCATGGGCTGAAATAGCAGGAAAGGGTGTTTGCAGCCGTCAAGTATTCCAAAATTTTCTTAGGTGGGGGTAAGCCACGCTTCTTCGTCTCTCGGGGAAGACCAGTGCCGCTGTCTGTAAACATGATAAACGTTGTATTGGTGTGATGTTTTAGTTTAACCCCGTAAAATATGCCAAACAATGTCTACAGAAGACTGAGACTTTAAAGCCCCAATAACACTCTTGTTGTAATTGAATAATATGTCCCAATCTTTATTCTGGTCAACAAATTGTATTATTTTACAATATTCAAATAAATTGATGATACCAATTTCATCGTAACACACCTAATTTAAAAAATTGGAAAAATTCAACTACATGATTTGAAAAGGTTAACGTAAACCTTTTCAAATGTGACTTGGATTTTAAAATATTTTCGAACCCTCTGGACAAGTAAAATATGATGTAATGGATAATTTACACAACAGGTAGGACACATAAACATTTGGTACTTAGAATAAGACTATTATTTGTTTTCTAGAGCTGCCAAGCCAGCAAGAGTGTTATTGTCCCCTTTAAACAAAATTTATGGGGGTACCCCCCCTCCACCGTTGCGGCCCCCCCAATATATATTTCACGGCTACGCCCCTGAAATTTCTGGGCACCAAATGCTGGGAAAATTTGGGCACACAATTGTAGGCCCTACTTTTGTAAAAGTTGTATGAAAAAAATATTGTGTTCTTGAATTATTATTATGTAACATACTATATAAGAACCTAACTACATTTTTTAGGCACCAACTACCACCGCCCCCCCCCCCCCCCGTCAAAAATTTCCTCGTACGCCTAGGGTAGCATGAGTGTATTCCCTTTTAAATTCTCTGTTACCTGCGGTAATCACGATTATTATATACATTTTGAAATCTATAGTACTTGTCTTTTTAAAGACTCTGCGATTTTTTTTTTTTGGGGGGGGGGGGGCACTTGTTTTTATCCAGTGTAGCTATTTTCTTGTCAACATTTTGATTACCGTATCCAATTTTGTATTTTTTTTTTCGGAAAGCGCCTTAAAGATAAATTATGTGGGATTAGATAAAGAGCTGACAGTTCTCACTATAATTTTCGGCCTATCCTCGATCATCATTAGTCATTACTAAAGTCAATACGATAAAAAAAAACATAGCCTCGATTATCCATTATATGATTAAATCATGAATGAAAGTTGAGCAGCAAATCGGATCCTTAACCAGTAAATATCGCAGGCTAGCGTTGATATCGAGAGTTGGTTATGGTCTGGATAAGTTCATTAATGTCTAATTAATCATTTAGATAACATTTCAGACCTAAAGAAATGCCTGCAATAGACAGATTTAGCTCTGACATTGACAGCTGTTTAGTCGTTCGGATGTTACAAAAAAAACGCGGTTCCGTGTACACATTGGCGTGAACGTAAAAGATCCCTTGACAGTTGGAATTCGATATAAGAGTAGACCGTAGTGCCGCTGCCAGGGCAATATTACCCTCATAGTACACTGTATTGCGTATGCCCGCCTTCGTTAGCCCAGTTCGGAGCAGATAAGACTTTAAACCCCATTTCAATTCACATACCTCGCTAGAGTCAGTATCAGGCGCGGATACAGAGGGGGGCGCACCCGGCGCACGCCCCCTCTATTTTTTTTGCGGTAGCGAACAATTTTTAGCTCCATATATTCTCGCGGGAAAGGAGAACAAAACAGTTTAGGTTGGAAATCGTAATTTACAGTACTAGTATGAAATTAGTCCCTTTGGGCATTTTAGTCCACTCAAGAATCACGGGCCGGGCTTCGCACTCCCAAGAGGGTGCAGCACGCCCCCCCCCCCTTTCTGAAAATCCTGGATCCGCCCCTGAGTATGTGCAACACAACATGCTGTTAAAAAAACGTCCCCTTCTGTTAAACGGCTTGACAGAAGCCATTGTAATCTTAATATAGGGTAACATTTAGCAGTAACAAAGTTGCCCAGTAAAATTGACTTGGGGCCGAAACTTTTTCGACTAGGATTCAATAGGGTGGTTCTTGAACGTACAGGGCGAGTGTAATGAACCTACGTTCAGAGTTGAATTTCTGATTACTAACCCAGTGTGGGATATATTTGAACGAAATAATGCTTAATTCTCAATCCTTACCTAGTTTTGATAAACACAACTTATTTACCTGTGGTGTAGTTATTCCCCTTGGATCGAAATATGTGACACCATACCATGCAATTAGATTTACTGTAATTTTTTTGTGCAATGGGAGACGAGCTTTTGTTCGGGGTGTATTAGAATATACCTGTACATAAACTCGATATTGTTGGTTTTCCTAGTTGATTTACCATCACCTTTGAATTTATTCGTTGTCATATTATTCCAACTTCATGAATATAGCAGATTAAACACATTGTTTTTTAAATTTTCTTTAATAGTTTATTTACAAATTTAAAAAATATGCAGGTAAATATATTTTTTTCTTAAAAGTGAATTTATAATACACATCAACGGGCAATATATTATTATACATGTACAACATCATAATATACACAATTCGAAATCCACAATAGATTATCTAAGAGTCTATATAAACATAATACGTATCGTAATTTGTAATTATATACTTTAAAGGAGTTAACCCGTAACTCAATATAATATTCCACAATGTTCGAAATTAAAAACACGAATTAGAATTCTATAATGGCCCATTTTAATTTGATGTTGTTACATTGCAGGCGAAAAGACTGTCGTTCAATTTGGGCTGTTCACATATTTCACCGAACATAATTGATTAGAAATTACAATAAGTATTTTAACAATCAAATATAAATAACTTTATATACAGCCATACTACATTAATATGAGCTATTACACTAGACACAAACTAGGTCATTTCGTGACTAGATGGTTAAATTTTTGTTTCAATAATTCGCTTGTGCGTAGGGGCCTTTAGCAATCAGAGGAAACCCACGAAGTTAGACAGGCGACCCTACTCCTTGTCACGTACAACCGAGGAAGCGAACAACTGTCTCAAAGACAGACCTTATGAGACAACGCGCACACGCTAACCACTCGGCCATCAATCCCCCAGAACCACTACGCCAATTATAGTCTAATCTAATGTTCCAAAATAGAGGCATTTGGTGTTTAATTTAAACACTCTGTTTAAAGGACAATATTGGTGTCAGTCATTATTACATATGTGACAGAACTGGTTAAATACATTCCAAATGCAAATATTTGAATAAACGGGAAGTGACGACAAACATGACAAACACGAGTTATTCTTCTATATAACTGACTGAAATAACGCGCGATAACAGACACACATGCGAATTTCATTTCAATATATAGTGTCCTTTAAACATCGAATAGTTTCAGTTTTGCATAGAATTTTCTAAAATAAAGCAAACATATTTATTGCGGCATCAAATATACATATAATAAATTATCTGTCTTATGACACTAGCCAAATGTATTATTCTCATATAACTATGTTTAATTTAAATTAATTACAATAGCTGCCAATTAAAAGATAACACGAGAATCGATTTGTTATTATACTGATGTACAACACTTAGATACAGTAAACCAATGAAGACCACGCTCTCTTTAAAGGTCTTTTTATTCCAGAGTATATAAGTTATTGGCTGAATACACTATTTTGCTGTACCGTTTTTTTATGACTTAGAATTTGGCTAATGTTTTGGATTGTTCATCCTTTGTTTTATCTTAGTTCAAGACCGGCACTTTAATAATACACTATCCTGTCTGGGACTACGTATTATGCAACAGCTTTATCTTGTGTGCAACAAGCGGTGTTCAGACGGCCCTTCCTTGAGTTTAGTGTAACCTGCAATGAAAGAAGACATATCTATTTGTATACTCTGGTACATAAAGAGCACAGAAGAAAGTGTGCTACTCGTCTTTAAGGGCCATTAACTCAAAAAGACAATCAGAGGTTGCCATGCAAAATACGCCCACATTTTTCAAGAGTAGGATAGAGAACAAGCTACAAAAAAAAAGAGCAAACCTTCGTACAATCCTGGGCCATAATCCCCAAAGTTATGGTCCGAAATGTGCGAATATCGAAATGGACTGAGGTATTTGGGATATAAAGATGCATTTTGATTTTCAACAAAATCGAATAAAGATAGGTTGCCAGGCAACGAAACATACGCCCACAGCAACTAAATCGCCCGGGCAGTCAACAGGGGTTGTCGCATATTTTTTAACATTTTTTGCTAATGAAACATTTGTAATACACTAAAATCTGATTAAGAGTAACAACTCATTATGTAATTATCAGAAAATCATTAGAATTGGTTTGCTTTTTATAAAGTTTTGCCCCACGTTAACAATTAGTATAGAAAACATTATCAAGGGAGATAACTCTGTAATTATTTGAAATCGCTGAAAAACAATAGACCTCTATAGCGTCACAAGATTTTTTGAAGTTATCAAGGGAGATAACTCTGGCAGTAATTATTTGAAATCACTAGAAATCGTCGCATGACCTTAAACACTGTGTGTAAATTTAAAGTCAATCGGATATTAACTTTGGCCTCTAGAGAGTCCACAGGATTTTTTGAAGTGATCAAGGGCCATAACTCTGGTAGTAATTATTAGAAATCGCTGAAAATCAACAGACGTCTTCGTCTCCTGACTGTAAACAATGTGTATAAATTTGAAGTCAATCGGATATTAACTTTGGTCTCTAGAGCATCGAAAAGATTTTTTGAAGTGATCAAGGGCCATAACTCTGGCAGTAATTATTGGAAATCGCTGAAAATCAATAGGACGGACGGGGGCGACGACAATATACTACCACATTTCAATGTGGGCGTATAAAAATGGTGACTTCTATAGCGTCCACAGTTTGCGTACAATGAGCGGCCATTTTGTCAGGCAGTTTCGGTCCGATTTTCATGAAATTCAAACTCAACTGTCATTAACAGTTGCGTGTTTTGTTTTTAAAGATATGTTCCCTGGAAAGTATTTATCGGGTGGTTATTACATATAAAAGTATGGCAATTTTGGTATATATGGAAAGTAAATATATCCAATCTTACAAGAAAAATACTGGATTCCCCGAAAAACACTCACGGAGCGTATACAGGACAAAAATGTAAGGGTTCCCCTAATCAACAGCCCGACGATTAGGGCTATCCCCACGCGTGACGTCGAGGGCTGCACGAGTACATTGAGCGCTTTGTGTACATGTTGATAAACTCTATAAAGAGTTAGACGTACAACACTTTCTGAGATGAAATTCACGGAAAAAGACGCGGGCAATGGATAATCCGAGATTTTAATTAGGATTTGATATTTGTAATAAATAGTCAGCGATTACAGACAACATCGTCTTGTGTATGCAATAGTCAGCGATTACAGACAACATCGTCTTGTGTATGCAATAAATTCTCACCCGTCTCCGCCCGCCGTTGCCATAGAGACAGAGAGGGGTAATCCCCTGACGCAAACATGACCTCTTTTGATCGATTTTCATAGCTGGATATACTTGGCAATTACAGTGTTTTGAGAAGGATTTGAAGCAAAATTACGATAAATTAATTAGTTTGAATGTTTTTAGTCCTAATACATCATCAAATCATCCAGTTTGTACCCGGAAATGCAACTTTAAATCGGATAAAATTTGTGACCCCTAAAGGTTCCCAAGCTAAAATTCATTACGTTCCGATATACGCAAATATCGAAAGGGAACAATTTGGGTAATAAACATGCATCCAAGTTTCATCAAATATTTCGGTCCGATACCTGGCAATATCAAAAGAACCGAGATCTTTTGGAAATAAACCTATATTTCATGTTTCGTCAAAATCGCATAAGAATTGTGACCCGTAGAGTGTCCACAAATTGTAGACGGACAGAGGAACGGACACCCAAAAGGACTGGGTGACGGCAATATACATCCACATGAAAAATATGGGACTATAAATTTCAGTTGTTATAATTTAATAGTCAAAATAAAGAGCCCAATGGACGAATTCAGCTGAATCAACCGAAGCAAGTTGACCCACAATATGGGAGCGGTGTCAGGTGTTCTGAAAGGAGTAAGCGTTGTCTTGTGTGGCTACAAATAAAGTAAGGCTCGCTCTCTGGTCCCGGTATTTAGTTCTTAAAAAATAAGCAAAGGGTTGCTACAGGCGTGTATTTAATTTGAAGGACAGTTCTTTCATCTAAGCATTTATAGGATTTGGATAAACAGTTCCTATGTAAACAAGGCCTTTAGTTTTGTGCCCCGGTTGTGAGAAGTCCTCAGTTTCTGAAGAATGACATGTAGTGCCCGGAGAAGGGTATACTATTTTTTTTCGAAACACCTGATATTATTTTTAAGTTGGCTCATCTGCGAGGAAAATGTTGCGTGGCAAGTTTATCTCTTGGGATTTGGTTTTGTCAGGCAGTAATGCTACAATCAACACTGTCTATAAGATGGGTAAAAGAATTGACGCTTTACCTGTAAATAGGACCAACGTAGTTGTTGTAGTCGCCTTTTGTCAACTCTATAATTTACAACTTTAATATACCATGATGTATTGATAATATGGCGATGTTCTTCGAATATTCTTAACACAGTCCAGTTACATTTCCAATCATTTGTGTCAAACGTGTAAAATGGAACCCCATCTTTGTGTAATAGCCCAGTCCGTCTATTTTGATGTATTTAATATTTTGGCTTCCACGTAAACACGCATTATTGTTTTATCCATTTCAGTCAACATAGAGCTATCCCGTAGAACTATGAACTTCTTAAAGAAACAACAAAAACAGAATACGCTACACAGTGTACTGTGTGGGTGGGGGACATTTTGACCAAACAATGGCGTTTCCCCGGGTCCACCTTTTTCCATTTTCAACTGCCATGGTATCATTTTACGTCCACGTCCACCCATGCGCAACACTGGGTGGACGCACTGGAGAGACAACAATGTTTTTTGGCCCTTACCATTCTCGAATTGTCAGGAACTGTTGTATGCGGAATCGAATTACTGTACATTTTGAGCACTAGTATTAAGTGGCTCCGTTTCTATTTTACATTCAGATCCGTCTTCACCGCCTAAGCTAATCGATTTTTTGTTTCTATGTCGTTTTTTACAGTAATAAACAAATCCACATATTATTATCGTTAATAGTATACATACACCAATAATTTACAACTTTAATATACCATGATGTCTTCATAATATGGCGATGCTCTTCGAATATTCTTAACACGGTCCAGTCATTTGTGTCAAACGTGTAAAATGGAACCCGAATACGATTTTACGCCAGATTGATCAAAGAAAATAGATTCATATCAAATGTAATGGAAGTTGACTGGAATATCATGCCCCATCTTTGTGTAATAGCCCAGTCCATCTATTTTGATGTATTTAATATTTTGGCTTCCACGTAAACACGCATTATTGTTTTATCCATTTCAGTCAACATAAGAGCTATCCCGTAGAACTATGAACTTCTTAAAGAAACAGCAAAAACAGAATACGCTACACAGTGTACTGTGGGTGGGGGGGGGACATTTTGACCAAACAATGACATTTCCCCGGGTCCACCTTTTTCCATTTTCAACTGCCATGGTATCATTTTACGTCCACGTCCACCCATGCGCAACACTGGGTGGACGCACTGGAGAGACAACAATGTTTTTTTGGCCCTTACCATTCTCGAATTGTCAGGAACTGTTGTATGCGGAATCCAATTACTGTACATTTTGAGCACTAATATTAAGTGGCTCCATTTCTTTTTTACATTCAGATCCGTCTTCACCGCCTAAGCTAATCGATTTTTTGTTTCTATGTCGTTTTTTACAGTAATAAACAAGTCCACATATTATTATAGTTAATAGTATACATACACCAATAATTCCATACATTATTTCTGAAATTTGAAAAAATAAAAAATATTCTTAAATTTATAGAATTTATATTAGCTTCCCTACCTACCTACTCTTTCCGATTTCCCCAGAAATGCCAAACGGCATTCGTCCCACATGATGGCAACTGTTCGATTTTATATTAAAGATTTCAATGAAGGTTTCAGCAATACCATTACACATTCTTTACAAATTTCAAGATTAATCACCCATTTTTTATTGACGTTGGCTTTAATGCTCCAATGTTTATTATATTTGCAACGATTCAGTTACTTTGGACATTTATTATTCCAAAAACAAAAAGTATTAGTATTAGTATTACTATACAAACTTACCGTTTTTGGGGGATGCCTCATTTTCATCTGGTGGGATTTCTGTTGAACAATCTGAACAGGGTTCTGTAAATACATTTGATGTAGGCGTGGAAGGGGTAGAATAGGTCGATGGGTTTGGTACGCAGCCTACATCGTCTTCATAATGAAAATTGCCACGACAAACGCACACAGTATCGTTCACTGCTGTACATTCTGTAATTTTATCTTGATCTACGCCACAGATTTTACAGTCTTTGCAAGATGTAGCTCTATCCAAGAACATTGAAAATGTCCCAAGTGGACATTTTTCACACTTGGCTTTAGTAAAATTTCTTGCACATTCCTTTGATACGAATTCTCCCGCAGGACACATTCCACACCAGTTTCCATTAGCCGCTAAATACAAATCTAAAACAAATAAATTGTTGCACTGGTAATGTAAAATGAACTTCAACATTTAAACTCTAGCAACAGCTTATAATCTGTTTTGCATTGATTACAAATTGTAATTCCGCTCCAACTCTGAACTTACAAATTTGACGCTTTATTTATTACATTTTATATTTATATTATTTTTACATCTGCATTTTAAAAACAATCCACCCACTGAAACTTCACCTTCATATTTGGTAATTATTCTACGCCAATACCGTAAGAGATACCGGCTTTGTGGCTACATAATTTTAAAGGAAATCTTCTGATTACTGGGAACATTAACAGAAATACAACATTTGATATTATTAGCGCAGTTATAGATCAAAAGCTAATTTTTTATATGAGAGATGGTTGTACCTGAAATAAATCAAACTTACCGTTATCATCTTCTTTTAATTTACCGTTTTCATCTTCTTTCAATTTTCCGTTTTCAGCAACTTTTAATTTCTGAGAGAAAAGAAAAATATTGACAGTAAGTATAACCGGAACCGACAATTAAAAGCATGTTTACATTCCGTTTTGGTGTTTAAGAAATATGGCTATTTGAATTTGAAAACAATAAAATGTAAGAATCACGGCACGGAGATATTGAAGTCCACAGACTTGTAGAAATTCTATGCCATTAATTTTATGTTACGAAAGATTAAGCGTAAAGCGTCCCACACACGCTCAATATAATTGTCAATAATATTGTCAATACTTGGTTTATAAATAGATGAGTTAAGGCGACTGTTGTCTTTATTCTAAATAGGTTTTAAACGAACAGGTTGCAGCTCGATCGGTCGAATAGGTCGCTAGCCGAATAGGTTCCCAATTTGTGTAATAGCGTCAAGTTTTCCTGTTAAAGTAAACCGGTAGCCGCATCGCAAATGTATGGGCGTAGGTACATATCACTTACTGTCATACAGCCGAGGCTAGATGTAGTTTACGAAATCGGCCGAGATTTGCCGAGTGAGCATGTATTAATTTTAGAAAGTTCCGCATATATATTTAGTTTGTCATCTATAAAAGAAGAACGTCATATATTTGGAGTTGATCATACATATATAGTTTGAGTTTAGCATCAAGTCTAAGCATACATGTCATATATATTTGGAGTTTAGCATCAATTTAAAGTTTACCAAAGAAATAAAACGAAGTTTGTCATATTTATAGAGTTTTTAGCATATATATTTTGAGTTGACAATAAAGTCGCAATCGGCGCCCCCTAAAAAACAACCAACCCAAATCAACATACAAAATAAAATGAAATCAACATTAAAGACGAAATTAAAGATGTCTAATATTCTTAATTACCATCAGATTACAGCACGGCAATAAATATATAACCAAAAGGACTGTAATAAACACACCTGAAAGATAATATAATACTACAATCAGCAAAACAACATATTAATAAAATAAAATATATAAAACACGTCAAAAGAATTAGACATACGTACCACACCTAACACGACCTTCGCAAAAAAGGCCGATCCCTATTGGGTCCCTATTGTATTTAAACATAGGATTGCTACAACTCACCTCTTTGCATAACAAGGGTGGGTCCAAATATTTGCAACTTCGTTGCATAAACCTTATCAGCCAAGAAAAACGCAATTATCTGCTTCAGGTCGAGCAGTTAATTTTGAAGCCCATGTATTCATCAATGTTATACAAATATTATATAAATAATATTTTGCAAAACATAATTGCTCAAACATTATCTGATCATTATTCATTTAACACCATAAAAACACCAACAATTTCAACAATTCATAAATCTATTCTTCAACACATGAGCTCATTCGTTGTACGCCTATGATCTTGTATGTACGAATTTGCCTAATTCAAGTCTTAACAGCCGTCGCGCATAAACCAATTCCGTTTTACGATTAAAATAAATAAATAATGTTCATGCAACTATTACTTCAAATATAAACAATCTAAGATAATATAATACAGGAGTTTCAAGGCGGTATTGCGTGTAATGTAAATAACGCTGTGTCATCATTATCACATGTCCATGCATCAACTAGAACATTCTTTTTATCAGATTTAAACGGGTATTACCTTTAATGAATGGGATGATAAACTGATGTATTATGTTTTATTGTTTTATAATAATTATTGGACACGGCGGGATAATATGAAGGTATAATTGATGTTATTATCAATTTTAACTTACTTTGTTTATGATGCAGGTTCACGATCTTGTAAGATTTTGTAGGCCTGTAAATTAGTGCTGGCATGATATATCGTTGAATCGGTGAATCGCGATTCACCTTCTCACGATTCGCTTATTGAATCGCAGAATCGATCAATCCGTCGATCGCTTTAGTAAGTAACTTGTCACTCTTAATTATCTACGCCACACATTATCCATATAGAAACGCTTTTAAATTGTTTTAGTCCTTATTTTGATCCACACCACTGCCGTATTTTAACACCATGACATTCATTCAACGTACATAGACGTAAGAAAATGTAGAACCTTCTCACTTGAAGTAAACATTGAAACTATCTCCCTATGACCGTGCAACACTTTTATATCCGCTCTGACGTCAGATCTTGAATGAATATCATATGACCATCTATTAATACTCCTTGGTATGTACAGTTCTATGATGTGACTGCGGTGATCATAATTTATTAATAACTTATGTTTGTGTCAATTGCGTGGTCTACATGTTAATATGGATATCTAAAGATGCACTAGGTCATTTCGGGACTGATAATATGGTTGAATTTTATTTCAATAATTCGCTGTCACGGAGAATTAAAGCCACACTAGTTGACTTAATGAAGGGCCTTACGACACAGCGCGTACGAGTAACCATTCGGCCATCCAACCCCCAAAGTATTTAAGAGATGACACATTGCGCGAATTTGAAAGACAAGTTCATGCAAGAGATTTTGTGTCTGAAAGTAGAAGACTTTTTGCTAGTTGGCCGCCAGTTGCCAATCGTAGATTTCTAATCGGAGAGTACAAGCTCTACAAAATATTGGACTGCCAGGTGATTGACACATATAAGGCAGCTTAAAGGGACAATAACACTCTTGCTGGCTTGGCAGCTCCAGAAAATAAATAATAGCCTTATTCTAAGTACTAGATCTTTAAGTGTCCTACTTGTGTAAATTATCCATTTACGTTAACCTTTTCAAATCATGCAGTTGAATTTTTCCAATTTTTTGAATTAGGTGTGTTAAGATGAAATTTGTATCATCAATTAATTGGAATATTGTAAAATAATACAATTCCTTTACCAGAATAAAGATTGGGACATATTATTCAGTTACAACAAGAGTGGTATTGACCCTTTAAGTGTTTTGAATTGAATTCTAGCTGAAAAGTTCTAAGCCAATCAGTGGTTTCAATTCATTTTTCAACATACATGCAGTCCGCTTCGAGTTGTTGCAAAGACTAAATGCCGGTCTGGAAGAAATTTTCTTCAAGCACTCTAACAAAGTTGTTCACAGCAGAAATCTGGCCAAAATATTATCAGAGAGAGAGAGAGAAATGGGGTTTAACGTCCACTCGACCCAAACCAGGTTATTTTGGGACTAACATATGGTTTCAATTTTATTTCAATAATTCGCTTGCGCGTAGGGGTCTTTAGCCGTGGGAGGAAACAGGAGTGCCCGGAGGAAACCCACGAGGTTGAGAAGGCGCCCCTATCTCCATGCCACATACGCTCACACCAGGGCTAGGAACCACAGCCGCAAGCCAGAGGTGACCGGCCAGCTAGAGGTCGAAGCGCGGCACTCTAGACCACTAGGCCATCCCAACCCCCCAAATATTATCAGGATCTGCTTCAAAATCTGAAGGACATCAAATTTGCAAAACAACTTGTCATTTCGAACTCGTTGGCGATAATATGCTCAACTCTCTTATGAGTGATGGCAACAATGCTGGCAATATGTCGAGCGGTCGATCGTCGATCACTATGTCATGCACCCAGGTAATGTTTTCTTGAATAGTTGCTGTTGATGTCCTTTCAGGATGCATAGTCAACGGTACGTCTCTCTCCGGTTACATTCCGCAGCCAACTTCATTAATGTGTTGGGATTAGTCCTTTCGGTTGCAGGTACTTGATGACTGCCCTATTCATTCAATGATTGTACTTTGAACTTTACAGCAAGCCCTCGTAACTAAGGGATACAGGGGAGAGGTAATATGGACCTAGTCTGTTCCTCAATCATTTTCTGGGAATAAAATATTGTTTATAAAACAAACCCCGAATTCTGCAGTGAATAGGTAACTAAGGGCGCTAAAGCAATATCGGTGTAATGTGGTCATGATTCTTGGCACATGTGACAAGACGATCTACTGAATCGTGAACCATTTGAAGCTTGTTGTGAAAGTCCAATTAAAATTACCATTATTTTTTTCATATGTCCATCCTTCACTGCCTTAAGAACATTTCTACAAAATATACTACACATAGGTCTTTCAGATAATACCAATTCTAATATATATTTCATTATGTACAAAAATACATAAAAGACAGCAAGAAATAATGCTATTATGGTTTTTTTTTTTTTAAAATAATTTAACATGTAATACATTTCTGACCATAAAACTCACAAGAAATGAATATGTTAATGCAAATATTATACGAATTAACCATTAAAATTTTATAATTTTTGGAGAAAACTTACATAGGGCTTTGCCTCTGGTTCAATCCATTCAGTTTATTTTTTTAAAAAATACTGTTTAAACAAGAAAGGCCCCCCTCCCCGCACTTACTATTAGAATATTCTATCTTATTATTTGAAGCAGCACCCTTACTACTGCTAGTAAATTAATTTTATAAATTTATATCCTTTTATTTTTTAAAAATATTTTAAAAACATATACTATATTATAAAAATTATAAACTTGATATTTGATAATAGTTAATGGACATTTTGTTTGAGATATGTAAGCATAGATATAATACCATTAATGAGACAAATTTTGTCATAATTATTCAGCTTTTAATATGGCAGTTAAAGCCTCTGTATAATTGCAATAGGTTTGAATGACGTTAACATGTTATTTTATGAATTTAAATAAGTTAAATAGTTATACTAGTTAGCAGTTTCTTCAATATTTGTATTTATTATTGCCGAATATAACACTTTATACCACTTTTCACCTCTAAACTTCTGTTTAATATAACAACGTACTGCTAAAATCCCAACAATAGCGACAATAACAACAGCAGCCACTGTAATGCCAATTATTAACCCTACAAAATAGAAAAAATGTTGTTTAACTTCATAAAAATAATAAAATGGATTTTGGCTGTGTAGATAAATTAATAAAGTTAATACCAATGTCAATAAAGTTAAAAACATAAAAGGCATTTTGCAGCATGATATAATATGTGGACAGTTTAATAGCATTCAGGACCATCCTTATTGATTTAAATTGTGTTTTCTATGACAAGGAATGTTATGAATGATTGATGTCAAGTGTTGTAAAAGATGACATTACTAACAGATAGGATTATTTCTTTACAAGAAATACTTCACGCTTGAAAAAAAAAGAAGTTAATAATTTATCGTGGCCTATATTTGGCATTTCTGGGTTTTCATAATATCAACCTTGCATTTACCTTGTTTGCTGTTGTCCGACTCGTTCGTATTTTGTGAAGATGCACATATAGTATCATGAGTTCCATTACAAGGATGTGTTACATTTGAACAGTTGGAACATGGAAAACAGTCGTTATTTTTAAATATATCACGATACATTCCACTACGACACTCTGGGAGAGGAGGTACTGTTGTTGACGACGCCTGCTGCGGCATTACACTTGTGTCGGTTTTTGGTACACAATAAGATCCAGATCCGCCAATATTTTGTTTTTCAACCAAATTGTCCAGACAAACACACACCGTATCACTTATTGTTGTACATTGTTCTTTTATTTTTTGTCCTCTTCCACAGAGCTTACACTCTCTACAAGATGGGTACTTTGACATGCGTGGGTAATAAGTGTTCGTTCGGCATCTCTGACATTGTCCAACTGTGTTATCTACTTCGCAATCGCTCAATACAAAATGACCTTTTGGGCATTTGCGACACGTCAGTCCATTTTCAGCTTTATACCATACTGAAACACACGTATATAACAAGATAATATATATTAATTAGTCATCAAATAAAATAAAAGAAATAATATTATTTAAATTGCAAAATATCACAATTCCAATATTGTAGGCAATATTACGCCATTACGGTAATAATTCGATTGCCATTGGTAGCCCCCCCCCCCTCAACTAAAAAAGAAACACCCCACCTTTGGTACAAGTATGATAGATTTAGATGATTGGGAAACTACATAATATAGAATATATAAAGTGTGCAGCTCTTCAAGAATACTTTGTATCAAATTTACAACTATTTACCAGCTCAGCTTACCTACTTCTTGGGCGTCTTTGTCAGTGACATCCACTTTATTTGTTACGCTAGGTTTGTCGACAAATGTGACGTTATATACATGTGGTTGAAGAGTGGATGGACAGGGTAGACATTTACCATTATCATCACGATACTGGTCATCAGGACAGTGTAGAAATGGAATCACTATAGCCGTAGTTCTTAAATTGTTCGTTTTCGGTAAAATACCTGTTTTAAGTACACAATACGTTCCCCGTTTATCGATATTAAGTACCTCGACCATATTGTCAGGGCAAACACATACTGTGTCACTTTTCGTTGTACAGTGTTTAATTTTTTCTTGTCCTAGGCCACAAGGTTTACAATCTTTACAGGATCTTGCTTTATTCATGGAAGAAGAAAATGTTCCCGGTCCACAGGATTCACAGTGGGACCTTGTCAGATTTGTTTCACAGTGACTTGAAACAAAGGTCCCAGCAGGGCACATCAAACACATTATGCCATTATCACCAACATAATATTCTAAAACAAATATTAGAAAAAATAAAATTAGCGACTACTTAAAAGCTGGTCTAAAATTGATATGCAGCTCAATAGTTGGTGTGAATTGTAGTTTTATATTTTAATCAGTATTGTTCTACTTTAACAAAATAAACTAATTTTGTTATACTTTTGCATACCCTTGGAAATAAATGAACAATTTAGCATGCTGTTATCTAAAGTTCCAATTTCATATTTTTAAGTTATATTTTTAAAATGTATTAAAATAAAGCCCTAAAATAGATTGTATCTATAAACAGTCCTACCTTGTTAAAGAATAATCCTATTAATCCTATAATTCACTATTGCCAGTTGAGAAATTGGCAAAAATATCATTTTCTACATCAAATTCAAACGTTTGAAGATCTCCATGGCATCCAGGGGAATGGGAAAACAAGGGAGGTAATTGTTTTATTATTTTTCGTGTCAGTGATTTTAATGCCTGTGAAATATTGCCCATGATCTATAATAGTGAGTTGACAACCTTTTGAGCAAAAGACATAGAAATAATTATGTTTTGACTTACTTAGAAAATATGAAATTTCAGCTTTTAAAAAAAAAAAAAAACAACTTACCACGGCCATCTAATAATTTCTGAAATGTAAATATTCTATACTTTGAAATACAAAAAATACAAAAGTGTGTGTGTGTGAGAGAGAGAGAGAGAAAGAGAGAGAGAGAGAGAGAGAGAGAGAGAGGCAGAGAGAGAGAGACGGAGAGAGAGAGAATATTGCAACGATGCCGCATAATCACAAGACTTTTACGTTTAGGCTAGCATTAGAAGAACTAAGACAGTTCATAAATGGTTCTTTCTCTCGCGTTTCCAATTCAGTAAAACTAATTCACTGTATTAGAATTGTAAGTTTGAATTTACTGGATATAGTGGGAGATACCACAGGGAGAACATGCCACTGACCATGACTGGCATATTGTAAGTTCTAAATACATTTAGCCATGATTTAGACGGTTATAACAAAACAAAATCTTGAGAATACAACCTATAAGCTTTCTGAAGTACTAATTTACCTTTAAAATGTTAGTTGATCCACAGATGTAAAGAAGCAAACACAGTGACATGACAATAGCAGACAGGGAAGGAGCATAGCACAAACCTGCAGATAATAAAATACAACAATATGCTTATTATATAAAAATACCCCCCAACCCCCAACACCCAGTGTTCAATTTAATATTTAGCGAATAATATGTGAATTGTCAAAGTTAAAGAAACTAAACCGCTGACAGGTTTCGATCTTTACTGTTCTACATTATAAAACTTAAAATAAAAATTCTCCTAAGTACAAAATGATTTACAAAATAAAAACAGTACAAAATGATTTACAAAATAAAAACAGACACGGACGAGATGGTTCAGACCTCATTTCTATACACAAAGGATTCTCTATAGCACATCTTCGACAGGTGCCCAATGCGCCTGGAACCGTTATTGCAAGGGATCCGTTTCGCCAAGGGATCATGCTGGTTAATTTTATACCACATTAGTGTAGAGAAAATATTTTTATATATTATTTATGCGACAAAAACTGTGTACAACACGGATCGAATTAAATATAGGAACAGTCTATTTTATAACAATACATTGCAAATTACGACGACAAACACAATATTTTGCACACTAGGTAAAGACCAATATAAATGAATAACACAATGAATGTCCAGTATATTCATGCAAGCCTCGGCAGAAATTATATGCATCACACAATATATTACACAATAACATGCCTGCTATTATTACATTCTTTATAGTTGTCACAGAAAGTTTCTCTGATTTCTGAGAAGAAAGCTGTTCCATCAAGATATAGATGGGGGATATGTACAGGAATTGTGGTTTTCCTTTTCCAATAATATAATAGGTATAGCATTTTATGTACTTATGGCTTTTCAAAATTATGTACCATAAAAGAAATTTAACTCGGCTTAATCCAGCCCTATTAAACGTTTCTTTGAATATTGCAGGTGGCTATAAACATTTATTTCAATGTACCAGTATTTAACAGCTATGTGCACAATTTATTCAATGAATCATGAAATGTATTGTATCTCAATTCAACCCTGACCATGTGTGAAAAGAAAAATAAATATCTGTATGCCCAACAGTGGATATCCATTACACACTGATTTGTGATCAAATTTTGATAAATGATATGTAGATAACATTATTTAAACTCATGGTAGCAGAGTATAATGGATTAAAGAAGACATAATTTTTGTATATATTGCTCAGAAATTTTACCTATTTTTACCTAGTTATTTCCGGTTTTACCGCGATTTTAAATGTTACTAATCAATTTTTGATCAATAATTTGTTCATATCATTATTTCAACTCCTTGTAGCAGAATATAATGGTCTGAAGTGGGTTTGAAAGAAATATAAGTCTTGTGCAGAAGTTTCAAAAATTTTAACGAAATAAATTTCTTACATGATTTAGGAAATCAAAATTTTGATATATCAAAATATGAAGATGTCAACTATGCTTATGATGATTTTAGTATGAGTTTTATTGATATTGCTAATAAGCATGCACCTTTTAAAGAAAGGAAAATTCTACCCAAACAGGTACCATATATGAACGTGGAGCTTAAAAGAGCTATTTATAAAAAGAAAATGGTACATAACAAATTTCAAAAATATAATAGCAATAAAACTTGGGAAGCATATAGACGTCAAAGAAATTACGTTACAAAATTAAAAAATAGGTTGCCAGGCAACGAAAGATACGCCCACACAGCAGCCAAATCGTCCGGGCAGTCAACAAGAGTTGTTGCATTTTAAGTTATCATCAGAAAATCATAATTCAAACTCACCCATAACTACGGTGTAACTGTGATATAATCAAACGTTTTTTTAAATCAGATAATAATTGTGACCTCCAGAGGGACCACAAGCTAAAAAGGGTGATTTTTCGTACAATTAGGGGCCATGATTCAGGAAGTTACGATCCGATATGGGCAAATATGCAATGGAACCAAGATCATTAGGTTATAAACATGTATTTCAAGTTTCAGCAAAATCAGTTCAAAATTGTGACCTCTATAGGGCCCACAACCTTGATATAACATATTTTTACACAATTCGCGTACAGACGGCGGCCATTTCATCCGTCAACTCTGGTCTGATTGTCGCAAAATTCAAATTCTCTCTTCATTACCATGAAACCGTGATATAATCAAACGTTTTTTTAAATCGGATAACAATTTTGACCCCCAGAGGGACCACAAGCTAACAAAAGCGATTTTTCGCACAATCAGGGGACATAATTCAGGAAGTTATGATTCGATGGGCGCAAATATCGAAAGGAACCAAGATCTTTGGGTTATAAACATGCATGTCACGTTTCATCAAAATCGGTTCAAAATTGTGACCTCTATAAGGTCCACAACCTTGATATAACATATTTTCACACAATTCGCGTACAAACGGCGGCCATTTTACTTTCAATTTTGCTCCGATTTTCACGAAATTCGAACTCAACCTTCATAACCATGGAACGGTGATATAATCAAACGTTTTTTTAAATCGGATAACAATTTTGACCTCCAGAGGGACCACAAGCTAAAAAGGGCGATTTTTCGGACAATCAGGGGCCATAATTCAGGAAGTTACGATCCGATGCGCGCAAATATCGAAAGGAACCAAGATCTTTGGGTTATAAACATACATGTCAAGTTTCATCAAAATCGGTTCAAAATTGTGATCTCTATAAGGTCCACAACCTTGATATAACATATTTTCACACTATTCGCGTACAAACGGCGGCCATTTTGTCCGTCAATTTTGGTCCGATTTTCACGAAATTCGAACTCAACCTTCATAACCATGGGACGGTGATATAATCAAACGATATTTTAAATCGGATAACAATTTTGACCTCCAGAGGGACCACAAGCTAAAAAGGGCGATTTTTCGGAGAATCAGGGGCCATAATTCAGGAAGTTACGATCCGATTGGCGCAAATATCGAAAGGAACCAAGATCTTTGGGTTATAAACATGCATTTTAAGTTTCATCCAAATCGGTTCAAAATTGATACCTCTACACTGTTCACAAGCTAAAAAACGAGATTTTTCATACAATCAGGGGCCATAACCCATGAAGTTACGGTCCGATACATGCCAATATCGAAAGGAACCGAGATCTTAGGGTGATAAACGTATATTTTAAGTTTCATTGAAATCGGATAAAAATTGTGACCTGTAGACTGTTCACAAACAATTGTGGACGGACGGACGGACGTCCGGACGGACGAACAGGGGCGACGACAATATACGTCCACATGAAAATGTGGGCGTATAAAAATAAATCTATAAACCAATATTTTATGGAAAGGTGTGCTGGGGGCCCTAAATCTAAGGATTTTTGGCCAACAGTTAAGCCTTTCCTGACAAATAAAGGTAATATTAATCAAAAGGAAACTGTCCTTTCTGAAATAATGTTTTAATCACCAAACAAGACGAGGTCTGTGAAGCTTTTAATAATTTTTTTGTAAATGTAGCCAAGAATATTGGCAACAATCAAACAAAGGTTGGTGATGATCATCCTAGTATTTTGGCAATTAAAGAAAATCACCCTGAGTTATTACAGAACAGTTTTACTTTTTCCCCTGTAGATGAAAACTTTGTTGGTAAGCGCATTAATAAAATCAATGTTAAGAAAGCCACCGGTATTGACGGAATCTCCCCTAAATTACTTCATTTTGCTAAACCTGTAATAATTAAACCCATAACAGATATTGTAAATTTCTCCATATCATCATCAACCTTTCCGGACAGTCTTAAGGAAGCTCAGGTTACTCCTATTCATAAAAAGAATAGTGTCTTAGAAAAAGGAAATTATAGACCTGTAAGTGTATTACCGGCGATATCAAAAATTTTTGAAAATGCAATTGAAATACAATTGGTCCAGTATTTCGAAAATATCTTCAATCATCTTTTGGCAGCCTTCCGGTCTGGTTTCGGATGTCAATCTACTCTTCTACGCGTGATTGAAGATTGGAAAAAAGCTCTCGATAAAAATGAATACTTAGCAGCTATCCTTATGGACCTGTCTGAAGCTTTTGACTGCCTCCCCCATGATTTATTGTTGTTGAAACTAGAGGCCTATGGTCTGTCAAAATCTTCACTAAATTTACTACACGGTTACTTAACAAATAGAAAACAATGTGTAAAATTAAATCAAAATATAAGTGGTATGCAAGATATTTTCAAAGGGGTACCTCAGGGATCCATACTTGGACCAATTCTGTTCAATATATTTATAAACGACCTGTTCTTTTTTGTAAAAAACTGTAATTTGTATTATTATGCTGATGACAATACCTTATCCAAATCTGATAAATCCTTACAAAATGTTATCTCAGCTTTAGAGAAGGACAGTAAACAATTGATTAAATGGTTCTCGGTAAATAAAATGCAAGCAAATCCAGAAAAATTCCAAGCTATAGCTATTGGTAAAAAAACACATGGTGAAAATATTGTATTTGATTTAAATGGTATCTCTATCTCATGTGAAGATGAAGTTAAATTATTAGGGGTTACTATTGACTTCAAACTAAATTTTAATACACATATATCAACCATCTGTAAGAAGGCCTCAAGGCAATTAAATGTTTTGAAAAGAATTGGGAAACATTTAAATAGACTTGGCAAACTTACTCTCTACCATTCTTTTATCATGTCAAATTTCAGTTACTGTCCGTTAACTTGGCATTTCTGTGGGGAACGAAACACAAAAAAAATCGAAAAAATCCAAGAACGCGCGCTCCGTTTTATATATGACGATTACCAAAACTCATATGATTCTCTTTTGGAAAAGTCAAAATTACCATCTCTCAAGACCCGTCGAATGCGCACTATTGCCTTGGAGACCTTCAAGATAATAAATAAAAAAGCCCTGTATTTATACAAGATCTGGTTGTAATTAAAGAAAATTCCTATAATTTCAGGTATGTAAATACTGCTGAGGTACCAAGACCTAAAACCTCATCATACGGCAAAAAATCCTTCAGGTATGAGGCAGCACAAGTATGGAACTCTCTCCCAAATGAGGCCAGAGCTATGAACTCATTTAGCCAATTCAAAAGTTATATAAATAGCTGGTATGGGGGTCAAAAATGCAAGTGTAGCGCCTGCCGCATCCATCCTATGCTGCCTCACAGCTGAAATGTCTGCCTTCTCTCTTGGTTTTACATATTTTAATATTTGATATATTGTTGTAGTGTTGCCTGTTGTTTCATTTGTGGCTTATGTGTGTCTTTATGTAGTTATGTATGTTTGTATACACTGTTTTCATGTCTGTCTATGATGTATTTACTTTTTCATGTCTGTCGGTTTAAGAGCTCCTTAGAGCTCGTGTTATCTTGTTAAACGTATATATGCACCGACGATAAATAAAGATTACTTTACTTTACTTTACTTGAATGTATCACTTGGGGTTTTAACCAGATTTGAAATTATTGTTTGTAATAATGAATGTTCTGGAAAAATTTTAAAGCCAACATATTATAAAGTCAACTTACCGTGAGTGTTTCCCATGGTTTATCGTATAAGATCTTACAATACAACGTTCTGAAAACAAAAGAAAATGTACTTAGTAAATGCGAACATCTATTTAAATAAATTAGGGCGAGGGGTGTCGAAAGTAATCTGAAATTATGTATTTTACGTAACAATAATATTCTATTTACACCTGTATCCAATAACCTACACAATAGGTCAGCGTTGGCGAAGTCAAAGCATTGAATATAAATCTATCCATAGCATTAGATACCTTTTAATTGTGCCATAATATTCGTGTATAGCTTAGGTTACATCGCCCTAGTTTTAACTCACCTTGTATGTTTATGTCATTACGTGTTAAAATCATACGCATAAAAAATCTTATTCTAATATGAAGCGAAGTTCTTGATTTAATTATTTAATTCTTAGTCCAAAACCTATCATTCTCCGGTTCTACGTAACAAGGAATAGGGTCGTCTTTCCAACCTCCTGGGGTTTTCCGGATACTCCAGTTTCCTTCACTGCTAAAGATCCCTACGCGGAAGCGAATTGTTGAAGTAATTCATCGAGGTCACGCAACGTAAACAGGTCTGGGACACGTGATTGTTGACGAGATTGTGGATTAGGTTTGGGGCTAGGGCTAGGGCTAGGGTTAAGGGGGTTAGGTTTAAGAATTTGAGAGGAAGTTGAATCTCTACACAAGCATTGGCCTGCTAGGTTGATGAAAAATTAATTCGTTGTATTTCTTAGTGTCAGTACTAGGGAGGATGCGATGGGAGTGGGATGGGAGGGGGTGTGTGGGAATGAAGTATTTGACATTTTCATGATAAAATCAGTCAATTACTTCAGTCTATAACATCAGTCAAATAGTCCAGTCGAATAATCCAGTCGAATACACCAGTCGTATAAACCAGTCGTATAATCCAGTCGTATAAACCAGTCGAATAATCTAGTCGTATAAACAAGTCGCTCAATATAAGCAGCGGTGGCAGTGAACTAAGATAATATTGTAACAAATCATGCTCGTAGCATAGCTGAAGGAGCCGGGGCATGAGGTAGAAGCCGGAGGCCTTCCCTTAGCAAAAAGTCCTATAGAATAACAGTGTAGTTTTCTAAAGAATTCTATAGAAAATCTATAGAGTTTTGTATGGAGCGGAATTTCCCCCATAATTCTAAATCCTAACCTAGTAATGCGTATGCTAATATGCTTACTTTTATGCATGTAACTTCTTACTAACAAATGTTAAATTGGCTATTTAAACATGTAAAAATGCTAATTTATATTACTTATTTCTTAAATATTGCAGTTAGAATTTGTATTTTGTTCTCTTTCCATAATTAGTTTTAATTTATTGTAGTCTGTTTAGTTTCGTTAACATTTTGACATTTCACAAATTAATGTTGCGCGGTAAAGCTGTCATAATTCTAAGCCAAATTTTGCTAACAGACGGCGCTGTTTACAATTGTATGGAGGCTGATTGGGGACATGCAAAATCTCGCCCTTTTCATAACCCGACATAGACCAAAATCATAAACTATTCTATATATGTTTAAAATATATAAATAGGATTCTCTGTTGTGCATTTATTACAATAATATGCGTTTTGTGTTTCTAAAAGAACAATAAAATATATAGTAAGAACTAATTACGTCATGCACGGGAGTGAATAAATAAATATAAATAGGTAATCATTTTTCCCCTCAAATTTATGAAATATTTTAGGCACATAAGTAAAAAAATTTTTGATATTATTTTAGCTTTTTTTCGGGTCAAGCTTCCAAATTTTCAGGATCCTCGGTGGCTCGGTGGGTATGTCCCAGACTCGGTCTCGGGTTCGCTGCCGGTGTTGGAAGAGAAAGTCCCTCGGGTATTCCACGGGTTTAACGTCCTATATTCTTCTGCACCTAACCTGGGCTAAGGAAAGATGGGCATACGTCTGCTATGAGGGAAATTTTGACCGGATAGCGGCGCTACGGCCAATGTGTACACGGGACCTCGGTTTTTCCTCCCTACGGTTCCTGACGTGGAACAATGTCTAGTCGTTCTAATGGCGTGCACGTAAACATCGCAGGCTAAAGGTGACATCGACAATTGGTAATGCAGACTCTGCTCTTGCATAATGTATGCTTAATTTCCAAATCACCGGGTTAATGAGGTAGAGGGTCTCTTTGGGCATTGGGCGAACGATTCGCCCCTTAAATTGATCTTATTAATCTCATTCCAAAGTTTGGGTTTGTGGGTGGGTGAGGTGTGGAGTGGGCGGGGTGTGGCTTTGCTTTAATATTTATATCTGAATTATCATTTCCTGTTTCTCAATCCAAAATAAAATATTTTTTATAAACCAAAACAAACACAAAATAGCTTTTTTCTACCGGTGTATTTCTATATTATTTAAATAATATAAGAATGATTTACTTTTGTATTTTATATATCTTTAGCCAATTACTTCTCTCAAAAATATTGAGAACGAATATTACAAAAAAAGGAGACTAAATCAATCGATAAGGCCGTATCGGGGGCAAATACACGAAAAAGTTTCATATTTATTCATCTGAAAAATATGTAGAATAATTTGCCTTTGTACGTAAAGTATTTTAGTATTTTTGACATAAAAATGTCGTCATGTCTGACGGGTAATGAAAAGAGCGATATTGTACATGTCCCCAATGAACTACCATATAGTACACAGCGCCACCTGTTAGCATAATGCGTGTTAAAATTATGACTCCCTTTTAACCCGTTATGATAAGTCATTATTCTAACTATCATTATGCTAACAAGAGGCGCTGTTTACTATATGGTGGCCCATTGTGAACATGTATATGTATTACATGCTTTGTAACTGCGTGTATTTGCGTAAAGGGGCGGAGCAATTTTAACGAGAAGTTACGGACTGATTTCCTCCAAAATCGAATTCACCAGTGATTGTTGTTTATGTTTAAAACATATTATATATAGCTAATCAAAATTATGATCTTTTCGGGGCGCACAAGCTATGTACGCGATTTTGGCTCAACCGGGGGTTAAAATCCAGGAAAATACGGTCCAAACGCGCCAGAATTGAACCTAATCGAGTTCTTCGTTTATAATATACAATTTTAGTTTTAAAGAAATTGAATAAAAATTGTGATCCACAAGCTGTTTGTGCGATTTTCGTGCGATCAGGAGCTACACTACTAACTGTTATCGAAATCTTTGGGATATCAATATACAATTTAAGTTTCATCAAAGTCGGATAACAAATTGGGATCTGTAGACACACGCACGGACAAGTGATGGCATAATACGTGCACGTGAAAATATGAATGGATGCAAACTCTTGAACGAATAATATTTGTCTATACTACCCTATGTTGTCTAATCATTTTTAATGTTATGTACCTGTCAGTTATCATTGGTATACGTTTATTGATTCCAAATGATTTACAGGCATGGCAACATTAATTGGGGGTGGGGGTGGGGGGTCACGGTGGCTGAGTAAGAAGGACGCTGGTTCGCTAGCCTGGAGGTCGAGTGTTCGATCCCTGCATTGGCCGAGAAAGTTCATTCAGATTTTCCGGCGTGCCCCCCGCCCCCTAGTCAGTGACGCAGGACGGGGGTGGGGGGAGGGGCTGGCAAGAACAGCTGTCTAGTGTACGTAAAAGATCCCTTGACAGTTGAAATTCGATATAAGAGTAGGCTGTAGTGCCGCTGTCCGAGCAAAATTTCCCTCATAGCACACTGTATGGCGTATTGGCTCAGTTCGGAGCAGAACAGTATCATGTTAAACTCCATTTCATTTGGAAACATTAAAATATAAGAGGAGAGGGGCGGTGGCAATTACCCCGGAACCCCTCAACGGGCGCATAATATAGAAATTTGAGAGGGTGTAAACAATGTAGAACTATACCATTTTTAAATTCGTTTAGTTACGACACCATAGAATGGGATCAATAATGGCCCAATCCCCAAAACCCCTACCTCCAGACACAAAACCGGTGATTTAGAAAAGAAATAAAGTTTAACACCCTGCTATTATGCACTGACTATGCTAATGAAGACGGGGAAACGTCATGAAGTGTGCAATTTCTGGGGATTTTGTACGGACAGGGGCGCTATGGCCTACTCTTGGTGTACGTGATTGGGTTTTCGTCCCATTAAGACACAGTTCCTTGTCAGACACTAACAGGTGGAAAGCGAGCCGGAAACCCGAGATCTCCTGGTTACCGAGCCAGTGACTTACTCACCGAGGCACCGCGACTCCCGATGATTTGGAAGCCTGGCCCGATATAGGTGACTTCAATAATATCATAAATACTTTGTTTGTGTGCGTATAACATTTCATAATTTTGAGGGGAAGAGATAAGATAAACTAAGCATGACCTATTTATAATTATTTATTCACTTTCATTCATGAAGTAATGAGTTCTTGCTATATATTATTCTTTTAGAAAACAAATAAGCCAAAACAATCGAAAGTGCATTATTTGTGAAAATGCACTATAAAATAGCCTATTTATTTATCGGGTCATTTTACGTGTTCCTAATGAGCCACCATACAATTGTAAACAGCGCCGTCTGTTAGCAAAATTTGGCTTAGAATTATGAGAGCTTTTCCGCGCAACATTTGTGAAATGTCAAAATGTTAACGAAACTAAACGGACTACAATAAATTAAAACTAATAATAGAAAGAGAACAAAATGCAAATTATAACTGCAATATTTAAGAAATAAGTAATATAAATTAGCATTTTTACATGTTTAAATAGCCAATTTAACATTTGTTAGTAAGAAGTTACATGCATAGAAGTAAGCATATTAGCATATTATTGGGCGTGTCCCATTTTCTGTAGGATAAAATTCTATAGTATTCTACAGAATTTTGGGGGCCTGTAGGAAATAACGGTCCCAAATATTCGACAGTTTCTGCAGTGCAAATCCTATAGTTTTTCCAACAGATTTATGGGAGAATTTCTATAGAAAAATATTGTAGTATTCTATAGTTTTTTTTTATTGCACTTTCTGTACGATTTCTACAGTTATGTATAGGAATGAATACTGTAGTATTTTGTAGTTTGGAAATTCGGTCACTACAGTTTTTCTGTAGAATGGGTACTATAGAAATCTACAGATTTTTTATTAATTCTTATTTTTGGAATAAATATAGTTGGCCCATGATTTCTTCGAAATTGATAAGATTATTTTTTCCCTCATGGATGAATCTGAATTCTGCTGCTGATTCACTAGTCAGTTTTTTTTTCTTGGTAGAACTAAAATGTAGGGAAAATAATAGTTAAATAAAGTTAAGTAAATAACAAAATCTTATCTTATTTAATATTATTGTTGAAAAAGTAATAAATTATACTTATCTTTCTGTCTTTAATCGAATCTGTGAAAACAACAGCACCATTCTCTTCAGTTTCTTGTTAATACTAACATATTAATGTAAGTGGTTATATACTATTCAAAAAAAGTAGGGGATATTTGATTTTGGGGGCATAATACTAAAATATGCAAATGACTACGAAAAAAGTCATTATAGAACCTAACAGAAGAAACATTTCCAGTTACATGTGACGCCCAAACGCACCAATAGCTACCGCATGGAATGCAGGTGATGCTTGGGATCATCATGGGGGTCCAACCCAAGATTTGCACGACACTGACTTTGAATGTTACAGTCATTGTGGCATTGAATTCCAGGGTGGAAACATCAGTTTAATTGTTTTAGTGACCAGAAAACAAATTTTGATATGCGTCGGCTGACCCAAAATGAAAGGTTACGTGCCCTTGGCATGCTACAGATCGGCACAACACAGGCGGTTGTGGCGCGGACGATGAATGTTTCTCAGTCTGTCATAAGCAGGCTATGGTCCAGATACCGTGATACACAATCTGTACAGGACAGACCACGCTCAGGTCGACCATGGGCGACAACTCAAGCCCAGGATCGATTTATCCATACCTTGGCCTTGAGAAATCGTGTCATCACAGCAAATCAGATCAGCGATCGTCTTCAGACAGACACTGGTGTGAGAGTGAGTGGCCAGACGATTCGGAATCGACTGCATAGGGGTCACCTTCGCGCCCGACGTCCTCGCGTGATCCCTTGTTTGGGAGATCATCACATTCAGGCAAGACGTCGTTGGTGTAGGGATCGTTAACACTGGGATAATCGACGCTGGAGCAATGTGATGTTTTCAGATGAGTCAAGGTTCACTGTTGATTTTTTGGACAGACGTAGGAGGGTGTGGCGTCGTCGAAACGAGCTCTTCCAAGACGTTAACGTCATCAGATATGATCGATTTGGGGGTGGTTCTGTTATGGTGTAGGGAGGCATCACTGTTGCGGGAAGAACGGCTTTACATGTTGTTGCAGGGCGTGTTACAGGCCAGTACTACCGGGACAACATCTTGGCAGTCCATGTTGTGCCGTTCGCACGACGTCATGGCCGCCGTTTCATCTTCCAGGATGACAACGCAAGATGTCACAGGGCCAGGATCGTTACAGGTTACCTCCAACAACAGAACATCACCACATTACCTTGGCCAGCACTGAGTCCCGACCTCTCCCCCAACGAGCATGTCTGGGACATGCTTGGACAGAGGTTACGTCAACGTCAACAACGTCCTGCCAATGTCCAAGAAATTGCTGCTGCGTTGCAACAGGAATGGGACAATCTGGACCAAAATGACCTTAGACGTCTCATTAGGAGTATGCCACGTCGGATCAATGCTCGTTTGGCAAACAGAGGAGGATTTACCCGTTACTGACTTTGTTGTGATGCTGTGGTAACTTTGCTGTTTGACCCCGGGTATCATTTTACCCTTATAATGGTCAGTCTGTGCCTTACTTAGTCTAACGATCATTTGGAATAAATCGATGAATGTGAACTTCATTTCATTTTGTCATTTGTTTCTTCGTCAGTTTCATTAGGTGACTTTAATAACACTTAAAAATCAAATATCCCCTACTTTTTTTGAATAGTATACATTGAATTCAGCCAATGACCAAACAGATTTCAAGAGAGTAAATTGGCTGATAATTATAGTTTGTTGACAGGTATGCACGGTTGACCTGCTGGCTTCAACAAATGATATAATTTTGAGTACAGAATCTGTTATAGTCATTAAAATCTAACTAGCAGGTCACCAAACAGTCAGACTGTTCAAATAAACTTTGTCTTCACTTTATTGATCTATCTTAAATATTATCTGTTATTTTTGCTGCAAAGATCTACCCTCTACTGCCATTTTTGGGAGGGTGGGGTGGAAAATTTCTTAGAGTGTAAACATGTATATCACTATTTCATTCATACTCAACATTAAAATCATATTACTTAAAGACTTTATTTCTTTTTTCATGGTAAACTTATTTTAGTTTGTCATTTGGTATCAAAGTAAATTAAGGAAAACTACATCCAAGAGTATTTTATTAGATACTTTTATTCACACATGTGCATCTCTTAATTCTATATTAAACTATAGTATGAATAAGACATCGTAAAATTTGAAATCTGTAGTATAGAACATTGTTACTACATTATTATGTAGGAAACTATATAGTAACTATAGAATGTTATAGAAAACTATAGGATTACACGACTGACTTGAGACAGTAAGATATTGCTATAGAAAACTATAGTTTTTACCAGCAAATCTATACGAACCACAACTGACTTGAGAATACAGGTTAGTTCTATAGCCAAGTACAGTTTTTACTACAAAGACTATAGAAAACTAAAGGATTACTCAACTGGCTCAAGGATACAAGTTAGTTGTACAGAAAACTATAGTTTTTACCACAAATTCTATAGCAGCACCCATGAATCAATAGGTTTATTTTTTTTCCCGATAGTTTCTTACAGTATTCTATAGGAAATTACACTTAGAAAAAACTCATCTACCGATCCTACACAAACTATAGTAAATGTTTTTGAATCTATAGTCATGTGGAAAAAAACTACAGAAGGAATGTGTTTTCTTGTAGTATTCTATAGCATTCTATAGAATCCCTCAAACTTCTATAGGAACCTATACTCTTTTTATAGGACTTTTTCATAAGGGTTCCCAACTAGTTTCAAGTTCGATTTTACGGGCAAAAGTAGTTTGATGAGTAAGGTGTTCAGGCCATAGCTACGCCATAAAGAGAGAGAGTGTGGGGTTACGTCCTCTCGACACAAAGTATGTCATTTCGGGACTAACATAAGGTTTTTAATTTTATTTCAATAATTCGTTTGCGCGTAGGGATCTTAAGCAGTGGGAGGAAAACAGACGACCCGGAGAAAAATCCACGAGGTTGGGCAGGCGACCCTTCTCTTTGTCACGTACATCCGAGGATGCGAAACCACGCCAGTTTTATTCGATGACAGGCTTCATGATATAGCGAGCACCTGCAAACCATTCGGCCATCCACCCCACCCCCACCCTATAACCGAAGGAGCTAGAAGCTCGGTAGGGAAGGGGGAAGGAGTGGGGCAGGTCTTTTCAGTCTTACCATCATTCAAATAGCTCAGTCGAATATCAGTCGTATAGTTCAGTCGTATAAGTCAGTCGTATAGTTCAGTCGTATATAGCTCAGTCGTATAGTTCAGTCGTATAATTCAGTCGTGTACTTCAGTCGTATACTTCAGTCGAATAATCCAGTCGTATAAACCTGTCGAATAATCCAGTCGTATAAACCAGTCGAATAGTCCAGTCGTATAAACCAGTCGAATAAACAATATAAGCAGCTGTGGCAGTGAACTAAGATAATATTTTATCAATTCATGCTCGTAGCCATAGCTGAAGGAGCCGGGGGCATGAGGTAGAGGCCGGGTGCCGGGGGCCTTCCAAACTAGTTTCAAGTTCGATTTTACGGTCAAAAGTAGTTTGATTAGTAAGGTATTCAGGCCATTAATAGCTAAGCCATAACTGAGAGAGAGAGAGAGAGAGAGAGAGAGAGAGAGAGAGAGAGAGAGAGAGAGAGAGAGAGAGAGAGAGAGAGAATGGGGTTTAACGTCCACTCGATACAAACTAGGTCATTTCGGGACTAACATATGATTTTTAATTTTATTTCAATAATTCGCTTGCGGGTAGAGGTCTAAACAGGAGGACCCGGAGAAAACCGATTGATATAAATGACTGAACTATGTGACTGATTTTATCGACAGATATATGCGGGGATTATTTCGTTCAGACGAGGCCACATGAAAATGTCGAATGTATGTAAGACGAATCGTTACTTCTAGAGACCAGCTTAGGAAGCCTATTACTAGTTGGGGGTCTTATTTATAGATTGTTTAATTATTGCTGTTTTTTTATTTGCTCCTGAAATAATGTGTTGAAGATCCATTCCAAAAATCTGTATTCATTTCTGATACTAAGAGAACACAGGCCGACGATCTACATTCCCTGCAAGTACATGTAGTTGCAAAACTTTTGGCTTTTGACCCCTCTGACTTTGTACCGGTGATTACAGATTAAATATCCATAAGTGTACAAATGTGTTGTTATTGATGTGTTCAGATTTGAATATTGTTCACAATAAGAAGCAAAATAAATACGATATGTTTACAGGATCATTTTGTTATAAGAAAGACTAAGTGATGCGTTTTCTATGGCGCTCAGTAGACACGTAGACGTTTGTTCAGCAGATCCACCTGTACAAGCCCTTAGAAATTTTAGGCCTTACAGGAATCCTTTGTACAGAAATAGAAATTATTATCGTGAAAATAGTTATAGATTATGCTATTTTGATTAGTGGAGAATTAAGGATTTTGATTGTATTAATATTTAAAACATGTTTTTGTTTGACGTAGGGTGGATACATATGATTAATGTATAGGTAATATGTTATTTTATTATTGTTTAATTCTATTTTTAATTTGAAATCTATATTTTGATATTCATTAATGCTTGGTTAGTCATTAGAAGCAGACAGCAATTAATTTGTCATTCGATTTAAATTATGTCAGGCTAGCAACTAAAGTGGTTGATCTGTTCAGTTTGTTTAAATGGCTTCAGACTTAATCGGGGGCGGATTGGGCCATCTGGCGATCAGGCAGGGCCGGTCAGACAAACAACGAAAAAAATACTTTTTTGTCCAATTCGTCTACTATTTGACAGAGATTATAATCAGATATGCCACGAAATCGCATATTTGGAGTTCATTTTTCAAACTTTTCCCGTGGGAGAGCCACTGGAACCCCTTCCCTTTCCACGCTCAGTAAACGGGGCTGCTCCGACAAGGCCCCAATCCGCCCCTGGACTTAATCCTTCAATAATTATATGTTTAAGTTAACACTTTCATAGTAACTAATAGTGAGTAACTATTGTCTGAGCCATAGTAAATAATAAACGGATTTCTACGATTATGAACAAACTACTCTACTTTGGTTATTATAAACTTACCTGTGTGTTTGAAATGAGCTCCCGTTAAATAAAATCCATTATACAACTAAATATACCAACGGAAAAAAGGGGTTCTCTCTTGAAAAGTCAATGTTTTTGCTTGTATTTTCGTCTGTGTCCATCACAACATTACACACGTGACGTTATGGGCTAAACCATCGTAATTATGTTGAAGGGGGTAATTTTTGACAACCACGTGTGTTGCAGGCTAATCAAAACAGCACACGGCCTTTTCGAGCGTTTGAGTTTGGGCAAGAAAATAGCAACTGGAGACAATGACATTAATTTTGAACCAATTCATTGTCAGTCTACTAAATTTAATTTACCGATTATACGAATACTCGTAAATACATGTATAATATTGCTTTTCGTCTCATAATTTCACCCGTGTATATTATATATAATTTTATAAAACACATTACAGCCCAGTCAATTATAGTCAACTTTGTGGCTAACATATATAAATAAACACATTTTATTTCATAATTTTAATTGATCATATTTCGTATGAAAAACGACCACCGCTTCTCAATTATTTCCATATTTTATTCACGTTCAGACTGTTCATACCATTAATGTTCCTGATTAAATTATTTTTTTGTTCATCGAAATCGAAACATTCTTGATACTAACAGTTCGGGATGTCTAAACATCGTTTATCGTCTTCATAAAAATGTATTTAAAACAAAAAAATCACACGTCAGAAGGGCATCGCAGATTGCGTGTATTATTGGGTTTTGTGTGTTAATTATGCAGACCGTGGGGAAAATTCGTGCAAGTTTCGCGGCACTAAATTTAACCATCTGTGCAGCATACAATAACTCATATGACATGGTACCTTTTAAGGCAATAGAATTCAAAGCGTTGATTAGCTGGGGCATGATCGCCATCTACGAAATGCCATCGGAAAATTCCATTCTCCGTGGATTTCAAAATAGGTAACAACTGAGAGTACAACCATATGGATAAACTGCCTTGTGAATTTCACGATTATAAAATTCTGAACACACCAGAAATAATATTCAAAGAGAAATAGAAAGACATGGAACTATCTACCGATAATTAAACCGATGCGTTGATTTGTTGATAATAATTATTGGTATTTATATATAAAAAAAAACGTTATATACCTATTCAATGATTCAATGGCCTCGGCTTTTAATTTTGCCGAGGCAAATGTAAAATACATCGGAATATAGGCCTACCTCGGCTACAGCAGATTGCCGAGATTAATTGGCAGGACTGCTTAAGTTCTTCTTCAGGAATTATTAATAAAGATTCAAGGCCAGTAAAACAAATGTAATTCAAAAGTAAAAATCCCACCGAACTCCCTAACCAAAAAAATATTGGACTATGGGCGTATTTATGTTTGTAAACGTCCAAACTCATTACTGGGTCTCAGAGAAATAGCTTATTCATACATGTCGCGTTCGATTACTTGCCCCGTGCTTAGTCAGCCAGGATCCTCGAGTACGTTTCGACAGGCGCAGTGGAAATGGGTAATCGAACGGCGCAGCGCTTTCTTCGGGTATCAAAATGGAAGATAAACGCCACCAAGCTCGATGTTCGGATAAATAACGCACAGACAATAATCCATCAACAAACTTTAGACCTTTTCATTGGTATCTCATTGGAACTATTAAATCCAGAGAAGCGAAATAAAGCCCATATTATGCAGAACATACTTTAAATCACATTTTCGTTCAACCATTGGAACGTTTGTTAACTTTGTTAACGAGCTCAATAGCTTACCAAAATTGCAGTTAGGAGGGCAAGGTTATGATCGCACACTATAGATTCATTTCGCTCACTATCTGACAGATTTGGAATATAAAATTTAACAAATGCACTGTATATGCCGCACAGTTTCTAATGAAAACAAATTATATTTATAGCACGGCTTTCGTGAGTTAACAGGTTTAACACAGAGACCGCAGGTCAAGGTGTTAAACTTGTTAGCGAATGAAGTGTGCTATAAATGACTTGTAATACTGACACCTGCTCAACGTAATCATTGTTATTGCACGGAAAACCCACCCCGCTTCTCTATATGATTTCTACTAAAACTAGCGTAAACCAGCAAAAGTGTGCAATAACACTGCAAATGTCCCGTTATTGCACAGTTACGTCCCAGTGAGTTTAGTAGAGGTAAACCAATCTGCTTAGTGGACGAATTTGGCAATTGTAAGGACACTGAGTGACCTTTTTTTAATTCTTGGAATCGTTACACCAAGATGTAGAATCACTGAAACACTACTGTGGGACGTAAATATGTTATTTTAAATCCGAGAAAAATGTCAACAATAATTCTTCCGTCGCCTAAACTTAATCTGCAAATATAACTTCGACCAAATAATTGCATCCATATTGAATAATGGGATACTTCCACAAGTAACCGGCTCCTTGGGAAGGTTACTTCGGCCTGTTGCGAGTAAGCCGTTCATTAAATGACATCATCGGTAACCCGAACGCATTCGTGGTGCCTAGAGTAAGCGCGGCGCCAGTCAGTAATCGAACGCACCAACACAAAATTTGGATTGTCTTAAAATAGCCTTGCTTTGACCCCCTTATACGAAATGATCTATTCCGATAAGTGACGTAATAAGCTTCCATTTTTTATTTCTCGATGTCAAAGTTTGTGAGAAGTTCAATTTTACAAGAGAGAACTTTTTTATTCGTTGGTATAATTAGTTGTATAATGGATTTTATTTAACGGGAGCTCATTTCAAACGCACAGGTAAGTTTATAATAACCAAAGTAGAGTAGTTTGTTCATAATCGTAGAAATCCGTTTATTATTTAC
Organism: Patella ulyssiponensis; assembly: GCA_963678685.1. Lineage (NCBI taxonomy): Eukaryota > Metazoa > Mollusca > Gastropoda > Patellidae > Patella > Patella ulyssiponensis. The sequence goes on from OY783232.1 coordinate 21,004,308, forward strand.
CATAGCTCAGACAATAATTTATATCACAAGAGAAATGTATGTACGATTAATTTGGGGAGACCAGCTTAGGGAACCTATATACTAGTTGAAGGGCCAATTTATAGGAAGTTACAAGTTGTTTACTTGTTGCTGTTATTGCTCCTGAAATCATAGAACTGTACCAGAAAGGAAGTCCGACTGGTGGTTTATGTTATACATCGCATGCGCGAAGTCAAGAGAACCCAAGTGACTTCCGGTTAAACAAAACCCTGAAGAAATGCGTATGGAGTCCTGTGAGCTTCGGAATAAAATAAGAAAAAGATAGGCTGGCACTGCCAGGCACGATACGCCCACATTTTTGAGAGATGGATAGAGAACAAGCAATACCGAAAGTGATTTTTCCTACATCATTAAGTCCTATATTTCATACTGTATTAGGAGCAGCCATTTTGTTGGTCAGTTCCAGTCTGATATTCATAAAATTCGAAGCCGACAATGATTATGGGTTCATGGTACACAACCTAGAAATGAGACTTTTCATCAAAATCGGATAAGAATTGTGACCATGATATACCATTTTTTAACAGTATTTGCGTACAAATGGCGGCCATTTTTTCTGTCAATTTTGTTCCGATTTTCCCGAAATTCGAACTCAAACCTTTCTTAAGGTGTAACGGTGTTATAATCAAACGTTTTTTTAAATCGGACAATAATTGTGACCTCCAGAGGGACCACATCGAAAGCAGCCGAGATTTTTTGGGAATAGACCTATATTTCAAGTTTCGTCAAAATCAGATAAGAATTTCGACCTGTAGAGAGTCCACAAACAAATTGTGGACGGACGGACGGACGTCCGGACGGACAGGGGCGACGACAATATACGTCCACATAAAAATGTGGGCGTATAAAAACATCGTCTGCGCAACTTCCAATTACCAAGATATATCCGAAATTAATGTTTAACCATGTGTAAGTTATTTTGTATCAATACGGTTAGTTGTCAGTACATGTTTCGTTCGTATAAAAATTAAAAGGATACTACGGTACCTAGCCGACACGACAGGCCTACAACAATAACACATAAAAGTATGATAAGTTATTGAATAATCATTTTCAGTGAGAATGCGTCCAGGACGCATTCTATTGTAGTATAAAACCTCAATTTGTTTCTATTTGATATAATAATATTTCGTCAAACGTAATAAAAACTATGCAGCTAGTCTAGAATCTACAATTTTCTAATTATATAGGCCTATACATGTATCCTATAGCCTATAGTCATGTTTTATCTTTACTTTCGGCCTACGTTTTTTTTTTGGTGTATCAATATTCATTACTTCAAGGTGTCTTCATAGCCCCCCCCCCCTCAAAAAAAGTAGGTTAATAGCTAAAATTTCCCTTTTAGTTTTAGATTGTAAGAAAAACTGTTTTTATAATTAGATATTATGGCGTATACGTCTTTACGTGTATAAATAAATAAAAAATCTGTCTTTATCAATTAAATATGTAGGAAAAATCAAATAATATCCTAAGGAAATTTTCTATAAAATTTAGACCTTAATGAGTGGTCTCAGCATTTTGTCAATTTCAAATGTGCTATCAGTATTTTAAAACAATATGTTTGCACACTGAAATTTCAAGGTAAACTTTTTAAAAAAATCATTTGAATGGATGTTCTGTTTCTAAGCCCTCATTTAATATTGAAAACATTATATGTGTAGGTGAAAAATACCGATCGCTATCAAGTACAGCACATAGGCCATTCACTGTATTATAGACCTTAGGGAATCGATTTTCAGGTCACCCAACGAAAAAAAATGACCCGAAATTTTAAAAGCGTTACATGTCCGGATAAGCAACTTAGCCATTCTTAGTCAAAACAACTCAATTTTTTTAGCTCAAATTTTGAGACAAGGCAGGGGCGTGGTGAGGGCAATTATTGAGAAGAAATTATGAGTAACAAAAAAGATTTTGGCACAAAAACCCTTTTACTGACCGCGGAGCTGTGGCCGTCGAAGCCGGCCACCGCGAGCGCCGAAGGCGCGAGCCCGCGGCGGGGGGTCCGGGGGGCCCTCCCCCGGGAAAATTTCGAAAATTAGAAGCCCAGAAACGCAATCTCCAGCAATCCGAGACAAGAAATACGGTAATAAAATATGATTAAATTTTCCAACTTGACTCTTTCAAAATTTTTTTAATTGGGTCAGATGAAACAATTTTTCCACTTACAAATGTTTTTCATTTTTTGAGTAATTTGATTGTGATTTTGGCGCAAAAACTTTTTGGCGCATGAGTATGGCTACTCATGAACTCATTCTCACCACGCCCCTGAGACAAGGTATATACACCACTGCTCTATATTTTTACGTTGAAATTTCATACGTACCCAGACTTTTATTTTTCCGACTATGTTCAAATTAGGATAAACCTTTTAAATATTGGTCGTATTGACATTATAAAATTTGCATGAATGTAAGTTTAAATGTCAGATAGTGTCGTGTTTTTTTTCCATTCTTGATTCTTACACCATATTTATTTAATGAGTATAACATTATCTATTAAATGATACATAATTATTGGATCTGAAAACTGTCTGTTAGGATTATGTTGAAAATATTATTATTAATACCCCTTTAAACTCCTCAATTTCTTTATGAAAATGTTAATACCCGTTACCCTGTACTTTCTTTCTTTTGTAGGCCTCTGAATATAAGATAATCTCTTCACTGCTACAACCCTCCATAAATAACAAAGTGTGAAAAATACTTTGTCAGTAATTTCGGAAGAGGGCCTGACAAGGACATTGTCTATTCGATTTGTTGGAGTACATGTAAAAGAATCCTTGACAATTTTCGAAATAAGAGTAGGTAATTAATTAGTCTGCTGTCTGGACAAAATTTACTTCATAGCACACTGTATGACAAACACTTGTCATTATTTGCCAAACCATGCAGAAAAATAGGAGATAAACCTCCATCTGTTAAAATATGCAGCCTCTATCGTGTTCAGAAAAAACTGATACTCTATTGCTATTCGGAGGTATTCAGGTTATTTTTTTAATGTCTGTAATATTGTTAAAATGAATAAAGGGGTTCTTTTTTATGTATCTTATTGTTGTTGAAATATTTGTTAGTAATATTCTTCTAACAAGAAAAGACCCCTGTACATATGTACTTCAAAATTGGCTGGTTGGGATAGTATAGAGTGCTGTGCATCAACCTCTAGCTGGCCGGTCACCTCTGGCTTGCTGTTGTGGTTTCGATCCCTGGTGTGAGCGTATGTGGCTTGGAGATAGGGGCACCTTCTCAAATTCATGGGATTACTCCCACACGAAAGACACTTGCGCGTGCGCTTTGATAATAACAATGCAAAATAAGACTTGTCTGCTATATCACCTTCGGTGGAAGTTGTCGTTTAACTCTTAAGAACAACAGTTCAAAATTGAAGAAGCATGGGCAGAAAGATGCTGTCCGGGCAAAATTCTCCTTCCTTGGATTTTGCAAATAGTCATAGAATAAAGACTACCATAATATGTTATCGTAACGAAATACTGAAGGATTGCATGTGTTGACAAGATAATGTTAAAACCCAATTCCGTATAGTTCAAAATTGAAGAAGCATGGACAGACAGATGCTGTCCGGGCAAAACTCTCCTTCCTTTTTTTCATTGAAAATAGTTTTGAAGAATCAGTTTGTTTACAAAATTATGATGCCAATGTGTACCAATGAGGTTGTGTTTTTTGTCCCATCTACACAACTAGACACTGTTCTTTACCATGCTGTCCCTCCTACACTATAGTACCGACTGGGATAAACCATGCTGCAAAATGCTGGAGAACTTTATCGAATAACACCAGCATACATAATACTTATATATTCAGATTGGTATTTTTTTTTCTCTGTGAAAATAAATTTAAAGAATCAGTTTGGTTACAAAAATACACATGATATTTACATCCTTAAATAATGGACCCAAAACAAAACAGTAATTTTATTTTTACAAAAAATTCAAGAAAATCTGTAGATCGATAAAATATAAAAAATGAAGTAAAAAAATACAGTCTTCATGTTATTATTAACTTCATAAATATAGGAAAGAAAGTTGTCTCAAAATTTCCAGTCGCTATTTCAAAATTATTACAAAATAATAACAATAACATCAAATATCAATTCACGCATAGGCCTTGCAATCTACTGCTATATGGGCCATAGTATGGGATCTATATTTAAGTACTTTTTAAAAATATAAATACTGAAGTAAAAAATACGGTCTTCGTGTTATTATTAGCTTCATAAATATAGGAACGTTGTCTCACAATTTCCAGTCGCTATCTCAATTACAATTATTACAAAATAATAACATTAATATCAGCTCACACGACTCGGCTACATTATAAACAATTAGCAAAGCCTTCGACCGGAAGTAACTTGGGTTCTGTTGACTCGCGCATGCGATGTACAACATAATTCATCGTCCAATGACAGATACTGCAGGGTCAGTTATCCATATTATATACGATCTATGCTGAAATAAAGTGTTGAAGATCTGTTCCAAGAATCTGTATTCATTTCTAATACTTAAAGAACACACTCCACCAGATACATTCCCTGAAAGTGGAACCCTGTTATAAGCATGAAAGGGCTACTTAATGAAATGAAATGGAGTTTAAGGTCTTACTGTTCTGCTACAAACTGGGCTATAAGACAATATGCCATATGGTGTGCTATGAGGGAAATTTTGCCCGGACAGCGGCACAACGGCTTACTCTTTTATCGAATTCCAACTGTCAAGGGATCTTTTACGTGCACGCCAATTTTCATCCCATCAGAACGATAGACAGCTAATCTTGTCAGTCCCTCCGTCCTGCATCTTTGACAACAGGGAATCTTGCTGGAAAATCTGGAAGTACATGAGACCTTGGTTTTTCGTCCTATCCAAACGACAAGACAGCTGTCCTTGTTGTCAGTCCCGAAGTCCTAACTAACCAACAAGGGAAAAACAACCAGAAAAGCCAGTGGAACTGTCTCGGCCAATACCGGGAACAAACCTGCAACCTCCAGGCCAGCGTCTTACTCACTCAGCCACCGTTGCTCCAGGCTACGGTACTTATTGTTATCTTAGTTCACTCCCATTAGTGCTTTATAGTACTTGTTTAGAGGCAGACAGCAAATAAATTTGTCATGTCGATTTAAATTGTGAAAGGCTGGCAACTAAAGTGGTTGATCTTTTCAGTTTCTTTAAATTTTGTTTAGTCTTTCAATAATTATATGATTATGGTAACGCTATCATATTAACTAATCTTTATCAAAAGAAAAAAGTATGTAAGATGGAGAGACCAGCTTTGGAGGACTGATTTATAGGAAGTTATAAGTTGTTTGATTGTTGCTATTGAAGATATATTCCAAGAATCTGTATTTGTTTCCGATTCTTACAGAACACACTTGACAAGCAACATTCTCTGAAGTCAAACCATGTTATGAGCCTGAAAGGGCTACTCAATGAAATTAAATGAAATAGAGTTTAACTATTACTGTTGGGCTAATGAAGACGGGCATATGACAAACAGTGTGCTACTAGGGAAATTTTGTCCAACTGTCAAGGGATCTTTTACGTACACTCATGTGTACACGGGACCTTGGTTTATCATACCATCTGAACGTACTACCTAACTTGTCCTGCATCACTGACAAAGGGGAATCACACTGGAAAATCCGGATGAACTTTTTCGGCCAATGCAGGGATCGACCACCCGACCTCTAGGTTAGCGAGCCAGTGTCTTACCCACTTAGCCAACATAAACTCCTGCTACTTAATAAAATAAAATTGGGTTTAACGTCCTACTGTTGTGCACCGACTGGGCTAATGAGAACAGGCATATGCCATACAGTGTGCTACGAGGGAATTTTTGCCCCGGCAGCAGCGCTACAGTCTACTCTTATATATTGAATTTCAACTGCCAGGGGGTCTTTTACATCCACGCCAATGTGTACATGGGACCTTTGTTTCCATCCCATCTGCATGATTAGACAGCTGTCCTTGTTGTCAGGCCCTTGGTCCTGCCCCACCGACAAGGAGAAATCACCCGGATAAAATCCTGAGGAACTGTCTCGGCCAATATCAGGAACGAACCCGCTACCTCCAGACTAGTAAGCCAGCATCTTACTCGATTAGCCACCGTTGCTCCAGGCTACTTATTGTTATCTTAGTACACTCTCATTAGTGCTTTAATGCTTGATTTGTCATTAGAACCAGACAGTAATTAATTTGTCTGTCGATTGCAATTATGACAGACTGGCAACAAAAGTGGTTGATCTGTTCTGTTTCTTTAACTTTTATTTAAATGCCTTAAGATTTGATCCTTCAATAATTATGTTTATATCAACACTTTCATAGTAACTAATGTATATGAAAAAGACAAATGTATGTAAGATGAGTTACAGTTGGAGAGGCCAGCTTAGGGAACCTATATACTAGTTGAAGGACTGATTTATGAGCATTAATGAAATGAAATGGTGTTTAACATCAAACATTGTCCTACTCTTATATATCGTATTCCAGCTGCCAGGAGATCTTTTAAATGCACGCCAATGTGTACATGGGACCTTGGTATTTCATTTCATCCAAACGACAAGACACAGCTGTGCTTGTTGTCAGGGACACCGTTCTCCCCCACAGACAAGGGCGAAACCATTCGGAAAATCCTGAAGAATACCGGAAACGAACCTGTGACCTACAGGCTAGCGAGCCTGCATCTTACTCACTTAGCCACCATGGCTCCAGGCTACTTATTGTTATCTTAGTTCACTCCCATTAGTGCTTCATAAAGTATGGTTCTCCACCATCAAGTCAAGAGACAGATTTTTTCGACTGAAATATACACTGAAATATTCGACTAGAGGTCACAAAAAAACCTGTCTCGTCCAACCCAAGCCCTGTTTTTTTTTAAATTGAGAAACTCTTGGGAAAACAGCAACCGTGACATTGATCGATCTTTGAACTTTGCAACTCGATTGTCACATGTAGGCATTATAGCTATAAAGCACGAGACTTGGTATTCACGACGACCGATGAATCTGATAGGTTCCCAAGCTGGGCTTGTGACAATCGAACTTAGTGGCGAAATATACAGGGTATTACGTGAAGGGCTTGATAAGATGTATGTAGTTAAGGGTGTGTATAGGTAATTAAGCAATCGTTCGTAAAATGTTCACTGCATATCACTGTTGTGACTGTAGGTTGCCAATCAGGATTTGAATTGTTTACAAACGCATTCCACTCTATCCGTACGACTTCATCCTTGGGAAATTTATGAAACGCCGGTACATTATTCCCCTTTCCCTTGCTGGAATTTCCACAACTCTCAATAACACACGGTAATATGGCATCTTGAAATACACTAGGTAATATTCTAGTCACAAATATATAATCTATTACAACTCAAGACGAGAAAGGTCGGCTTTTGAAAATGCTTTGACTGATATAGTGATATGTAGCTTACATGTAAATAATTACGCGTTAATGATTACGGCAGTCAAATGTTTATTGGACCGACAAATACACGCGTGCCAACTGGCTGTGTGTATATACAGTGATATATTGCACGGGCAGTGATATATTGTATAGATGATGTGTATACTATGTGCAGTGCATGTGACGTCACCAGCCAATCAACCGGATTAAGGTTGTAATTGAACATTTGAAAACCGTTTTTGGCAGTCGGATACTAAAACGTAAATATCTGAATTAATTTTAATCAGATTAGTTTGAACTTGCCGTAAAATGGATTTTGTAACTATTGAGTACCTGTACGTAAAAATTTTCTGAATCATTTCATGTGGTCTTTAAGCAATTAATTAGTGGCTGTGGTGATAGATACTAGAATGCTGACAGGTTGTAATAACAGTTACAATTAAATTGCATGGGTTATATGGATAACGGTAATTAAATTATAATAACTGTCTTAAATATAGTGATTATATATATACATGTACAATTAAAATAAAAAGACCTAAATTAATTACAAAAAAATTATTAATAAAAATTATTAATCCATCATAGGCACTTGGCAGTTGGAGAAACGAGACAGCCCCTTGACAAAAGAATCAGCCAACACAAATCCAAGTCATCTACCACCAATTCGGCCGTGGCCCAACATCTACAATCCAACCAAGGACACAGAATAAAATCCTCTGGCAGCCAACCTTCCTATAGAAAAGACCCGAAAACTGATCGAGGCTATACACATCAAAAGAAATAGCCCAGACCTGAACCGTGACATGGGGATATTCCTACCAAGTGCCTATGATGGACTTATTAAATAATTTTATTAATAATTTTTTTGTAATTAATTTTTTATAACTATTATTAGATTATCTCATTCCTTCTAAGTTATATCCTATGGTATATCATGTCACCTCATCATCCTTTTTTAAAACTTGTTACAACAATAGGTCTATTTATTTTAATTGTACATATAATCACTATATATAAAATAGTTATTATAATTTAATTACCGTTATCCATATAACCCATGCAATTGTATTGTAACTGTTATGACAACCTGTCAGCATTCTAGTATCTATCACCACAGCCACTTAATTGCTTAAGCTTACTTCATGGCTTCACTTAACCCTTGTTAATTAGTCTTTGGAGAGTAGCACCTCCTTTGAACCTGTTGTTGTCCTGTGTGGTTTCAGGAATTGTTGTTATAGTTTTTCTGTATATATTGACCTCACAATTTTGTATTACTGACACCATCCAATACAAAGCTCTGTGTATTGCGACTGGCGTAGGGCAAGGGACTAGGAGAGAGGCACTACTGCAGGAAGTCGGGGAGTTGCCCCTATCCCTAAGAAGAAAAGAACTAGCGACAAGGTACTGGGCTAAGATCTCGCAACTGGGCGCAAGATCTCCAACTTTTGTCAGTCTACAAAATACAAATTATGTGAGAGATCCAAGAAAGAAAAGCTTTGGCCAAGGTATCAGGGAAACAATCAAGGAATTGCGACTGGGGGAGCTCGTGATGAATGAACACGACCCCCCCAGCGATCGCCCCTTGGACGCTTCCAATACCGCCGGTCAATCTAGATCTGTTACAGAAAACCGACAAGAAAAACAACCCCATTGCTGCACGAGCTTTCTCGCTAGAACACCTGGAAGACAACTGGCCGTCCGATGACTGGGACCATGTGTACACGGATGGCTCACGCAACCCTGAAAGGGGCACCAGCTCGTTTGGAATATACCTGCCAAACGGGGAACAGGGAATAAGCAGGAAACTGCCCAATAACTGTTCGGTGTATACTGCAGAGCTTGTGGCCATTCGTGACGCTATATCATGGATTTCCCACCAAAAGACTAGTAAGTTCGTCATTCCAAGCGACTCGCTGAGCAGTCTGATTTCAATCCAAACTGACAACTCGGACTCAAGACCAGAAGTCATTTTGGAAATCAGGCAGCTGTACCAGAGGGTCTTAGAGAAGGGAAGCAAAGTAGAGCTCGTGTGGATTCCATCACATGTCAACATTAGAGGAAACGAGGAGGCAGATCGACTCGCAAACGAAGGTCTCAAGGATACAGCACCACTCCGCACCATAGACTACAGCACCACGGAAATCTACAGTATGGTTAAAAGACAGGTCAATTCAATCTGGGGATTAAAACTCGTTGAACTTGACACATACAGATTCCGACTGGATGACAAAATTTACACGAAGACAGCAATCAATCACCCTAGAAGAGATATATGCAGATTTATATCGAAACTAAGGGTGAAAGAGCGGCTGCGAGACCACAAACACCAAGTCATCGTCTGTGAGTGCGGAGAAGAATGTACCACCAACCATATCCTGGTAGACTGCGAGGTATACAAGGAGGAGAGAAGGGAACTAGTGAGAATAATGGAGACCAACAACATACCATTCAACACTAAGAACCTACTCTTCCCTAGACCAGATCTGAAACTACAAATCTTCGAACAAATCCACGCCCTAATGGACACAGTTGGACTAAGTAGAATTGTGAAGTAAGAGGGGGTCATGATTAGATGGGCCCGGCATCTAAACACTAAACTACATAGGGGATTTATACCAAACTGGCAGGCTAGTGGAGTAAGGGAGGGTCACGATCAGACGGACTCGGCATCTAAACACTATTCCGCAAAAAAACAGACACCAAACCTACAGAATAGGATAGTGGAGTAAGGGGAGGTCACGATAAGACGGGCCTGGCACCTAAACACAAATCCCACAAAGATGACATCTACCAAACTAAGCAGGATAGTGGAGTAAGGGGGAGTTTAGGTCAGGCGTACTCGGCACCTAAACACTACATTGTATTCCGTAAATAAAACTGATACCAAACCCATAGAGTGGGATAGTGGATAAGGGGAGGCTACGATAAGACGGGCCTGGCACCTAAACACTAACCCCAAACGATGATATCAACCAATCGAGAAGCAAACGAGATCATCTACCAAATGATATGTTTTTTATTAAATAAAGGGAAGAACTTCCCACTAAACCCAATCCATGGCTTAAAGCCAAATGGAAAGATTGCAAAATCATATCCTAAAAAACAGGAATCAGCTTCGGCTCTCCTAAGTCTTGTCTGCGATATCACTTATGTGGAAGCAGACGTTAAACACCAAGTAGTAGTAGTAGTTGTATTACTGTATTAGCTTGATAACGTTGAGAGAATCCTCTTCGAAACGTCGCCTAAATAAATAAGTAGCTGTTTTTCCATAAGTATGTGTTATAGTTTATTAATAATATATGGTTGAATTTTACTTCAATAATTTGCTGTCACGGAGAATCGAAGCCACGCGAGTTGACTTAATGAAGGGCCTTACGATACAGCGCGTACGTGTAACCATTCGGCCATCCAACCCCCAAAGTCAGAGATGACACATTGCGCGAATTTGGAAGAAATGTTCATGCCAGAGATTTTGTGTCTGAAAGTAGAAGACTTTTTGCTAGTTGGCCGCCAGTTGCCAATCGTAGATTTCTAATCGGAGAGTACAAGCTCTACGAAATATTGGACTGCCAGGTGATTGACACATTAAGTGTTTTGAATTGAATTCTGACTGAAAAGTTCTAAGCCAATCAGTGAAAGACCTGCATAAGAAGGGTGATTTCAATTCATTTTTCAACATACATGTAATCCCCTTCGAGTTGTTGCAAAGACTAAATGCCGGTCAGGAAGAAATTGTCTTCAAGCACTCTAACAAAGTTGTTCACAGCAGAAATCTGGCCAAAATATTATCAGGATCTGTTTCAAAATCTGAAGGGCATCAAATTTGCAAAGCAATTTGTCATTCCGAACTCGTTGGCGATAATATGCTCAACTCTCTTAAGAGTGATGGCAACAATGCTGGCAATATGTCGAGCGGTCGATCGTCGATCACTATGTCATGCACCCAGGTAATGTTTTCTTGAATAGTTGGTGTTGATGTCCTTTCAGGACGCATAGTCTACGGTAAGTCTCTCCCCGGTTACATTCCGCAGCCAACTTCATTAATGTGTTGGGATTAGTCCTTTCGGTTGCAGGTACTTGATGACTGCCCTATTCATTCAATGATTGTACTTTGAACTTTACAGCAAGCTCTCGTAACTAAGGGATACAGGGGAGAGGTAATATGGACCTAGTCTGTTCTTCAATCATTTTCTGAGAATAAAATATTGTTTATAAAACAAACCCCGAATTCTGCAGTGAATAGGTAACTAAGGGCGCTAAAGCAATATCGGTGCAATGTGGTCAAGAGACGATCTACTGAATCGTGCACCATTTGAAGCTTGTTGTGAAAGTCCAATTAAAATTAGCATTATTTTTTTCATATGTCCATCCTTCACTGCCTTCTACAAAATATACTACACATAGGTCTTTCAGATAATACCAATTCTAATATATATTTCATTCTGTACAAAAATACATAAAAGATAGCAAGAAATAATAATATTATGTTGGTTTTTTTTTTAAATAATTTAACATGTAATACATTTCTGACCATAAAACTCACAAGAAATGAATATGTTAATGCAAATATTATACGAATTAACCATTAAAATTTTATAATTTTTGGAGAAAATTTACATAGGGCTTTGCCTCTGGTTCAATCCATTCAGTTTATTTTTTTAAAAAATACTGTTTAAACTAGAAAGGCCCGCCACCCGCACTTACTATTAGAATATTCTATCTTATTATTTGAAGCAGCACCCTTACTACTGCTAGTAAATGAATTTTATAAATTTATATCCTTTTATTTTTTAAAAATATTTTAAAAACATATACTATATTATAAAAATCATGAACTTGATATTTGATAATAGTTAATGGACATTTTGTTTGAGATATGTAAGCATAGATATAATACCATTAATGAGACAAATTTTGTCATAATTATTCAGCTTTTAATATGGCAGTTAAAGCCTCTGTATACTTGGAATAGGTTTGAATGACGTTAACATGTTATTTATGAACTTAAATAAGTTAAATAGTCTTATAATGTTATACTAGTTAGCAGTTTCTTCAATATTTGTCTTTATTATTGCCGAATATAACACTTTATACCACTTTTCACCTCTAACCTTCTGTTTAATATAATAACGTACTGCTAAAATCCCAACAATAGCGACAAAAACAACAACAGCGACTGTAATGCCAATTATTAACCCTACAAAATAGAAGAAATGTTGTTTAACTTCATAAAAATAATAAAATGGATTTTGGCTGTGTAGATAAATTAATAAAATTAATACAATGTCAATAAAGTTAAAAACATAAAAGGCATTTTGCAGCATGATATAATATGTGGACAGTTTAATAGCATTCAGGACCATCCTTATTGATTTAAATTGTGTTTTCTATGACAAGGAATGTTATGAATGATTGGTGTAAAAGATGACATTACTAACAGATAGGATTATTTCTTTACAAGAAATACTTCACTCTTGAAAAAAAAGAAGTTAATAATTTATTGTGGCCTATATTTGGCATTTCTGGGTTTTCATAATATCAACCTTGCATTTACCTTGTTTGCTGTTGTCCGACTCGTTCGTATTTTGTGAAGATGCACATATAGTATCATGAGTTCCATTACAAGGATGTGTTACATTTGAACAGTTGGAGCATGGAAGACAGTCGTTATTTTTTAATATATCACGATACATTTCACTAGGACACTCTGGGTGAGGAGGTTCTGTTGTTGACGACTGCTGCGGATTTACACTTGTGTCGGTTTTTGGTACACAATGCGATCCAGATCCGCCAATATTTTGTTTTTCAACCAAATTGTCCACACAAACACACACCCTATCACTTATTGATGTACATTGTTCTTTTATTTTTTGTCCTATTCCACAGTGCTTACACTTTATACAAGATGTGTCCTTTGACATGCGTGGGTAATAAGTTTCCTTTTGACATTCCTGACATTGTCCAACGGTGCTATTGACTTCGCAATCGATCAATACAAAATGACCCTTTGGGCATTTGCGACACGTCAGTCCATTTTTAGATTTATACCACACTGAAACACACGTAACATATTACCATCAGTCATCAAATAAAAGAAAAGAAATAATAACTACAAAATATCACAATTATATAAGCAATGATACGGTAATAATTCGATTGCCATTGATGGCGCCCCCCTCCACCCCACACCCCACACACACACACCCCGAAGAACAGGCCGAAACCTTAAGACCCTATGTTTATTCACTGAAGTTCAACTTTTATTAGAGGTTGCATCTTCAAGAAGGATGTCAGCTGTTTCGTAACCTGGCTGTTTCGTACTTAGCTCATTCGTACCTCACGTGAGCTGTTTCGTACCTTCGGAAATTTCAACTTTTACATGTACTTAAACTTAATCTTCCTCACATGAGCTGTTTCGAACCTTCGTTAATTTAAACTTTTACAATGCACTTAAGCTTAACCCTCCTCCTTTAGCACCCGGGCTTGGGACCGGCGTTTAACTTCCCCTCTGACACAAGCTTTATCAGTAACGGCAATATCGATGCTTCTTTATGCAGCAATCTACAGAGCAGGTAAAATGGAGGATTGGCAATAACTGCTTGGGTGTTGAGATCGTTGTGCCAACCCTCCACGTCATTGTTAATAATAATATGAACATTTATATCGCGCACAGTTCCATGCTAGAATGCATGCTCAAGGCATGTTGGTTCTTATAGATTGCATGAATACACACCAGCTTGTGATGGGCCATGTTCTGTTGTTGATTCGATTCTTTTCGATGTAGCATGTTATTGTCTGTAGTCGACCTGGCACGCTCTCTTAATTTATTGAATGGTGGTTGAATATGTTTTAACGGTAGAAATGGTAGTGACATAAGTTTGCCAACTTATATTTTTAAATTTCTTTCGTACAAAGCAATTTGGGGTTCTAATTTTGGTTCAGCAGCAATTTTTCTTATAAAATTCGTGCAACAAGCAGCCATTTTTGTTTTATAAAGTTCGCGATGCAGCAATTTTTATAAAATTCTCGTAGTGGTTGGATATTATTAAGTCGTCGTGTTTCAACATTATTTCAACACGTAGGAAAAGGTACGAATCAATCTGAGGTACGAATCATGTTTCAACTTTATTTCAAGGTACGAATCATGTTTCAACTTTATTTCAACAAAACGTAGGAAAAGGTACGAATCAATCTGAGGTACGAAACTAGGTACGAAAGAACTAAGTACGAAACAGCCAGGTTACGAAACAGCCTGCACCCTTCAAGAATACTTTTCATCAAATTTAAAACTATTTGCCAGCCGAACTTACTTCTTCTTGGGTTTTTTTGTCAGTGACATCCACTTTATTTGTTACAGGTTTGTCGACAAATGTGACGTTATATACATGTGGTTGAAGAGTAGATGGACAGGGTAGACAATTACCATTATCATCACGATACTGGTCATCAGGACAAGGCAGAAATGGAATCACTATAGCCGTAGTTCTTAAAATATCTGTTTTAAGTACACAATGTGTTCCCTGTTTATCGATATTAGGTACCTCGACCATATTGTCAGGGCAACCACATACTGTGTCACTTTTCGTTGTACAGTGTTTAATTATTTCTTGTCCTCGGCCACAATAAGGTTTACAATCTTCACAGGATCTTGCTTTATTCATGGAAGAAGAAAATGTTCCCGGTCCACAGGATTCACAGTGGGACCTTGTCAGATTTGTTTCACAGTGACTTGAAACAAAGGTCCCAGCAGGGCACATCAAACACATTATGCCATTATCACCAACATAATATTCTAAAACAAATATTAGAAAAAATAAAATTAGCAACTACTTAAGGGCAAGGTAAAGTGACACCATTTTGTCACAACACCTGAAATGATGAAAAAAATATTTCAAAAACCAAAACAAGGGCCCTTGGATACAAAAGTCTAAAATAAAAAACATTACTCACAGACCATTTTGTTACTACCAATGGCCCTTTAAACTCATTCTAGGATCACTGAGACCTAAATTTATGGTGAAAATATCGCAAAATGTCCAACAAACGCGGTTACACCTACAACATTTATTTTAACTTTCTGACGTTACTTATTACGCTCAACTATTGTCCCATGGTGTGTACAACAACCGTCAAGACTCGCTTTTTCAATTAACCCCTCTCTATTAATGTAATACGTATTTCATTACGTTAGGTACCGGTACATACTCGCATGTGCTTTAGCCATTTCGTTATTTCGTCTCCACCTTCTTGTCCAGAGACCCTCCGTTGACATATCACTGCAACACGAAAAATGGCCAGGTTGATCAAACCTCCTGACCGAATACAAATCGTGGGGGATCAATTATTTACATACCTATGTATTTTTTAAAGCCCTAACCTTTTCTTTTACTTTCTGATCACCCATTAAATACAATACATAGTTCCGAAAACAGTGCAAATGACCTTCACCTTATACAGACATTACTCCGCGTTCAGTGAGTTTCTGTCTTAATTTTATAATTCGCTTTAGTATGTGTCATATTATGTGTGTATAATGTTTATCACATATCAGTAAGAGTATGTTGCCTCTATTACAATTTGTTGATGAAGTGTAACTTAGGGAATTCACATTGGCTGCATCGGACTATTGCCATTCGCTGCAGCACTTCCAGAAGATGTCATTTGGCCCCCAAATGTCAACAATTACGAAATTTGGCAAAAACTTTATTTTGTGAATATTTGGAGAGAAATGATTTGTAAGGAGAAAAATTGAAATGTACTGTAGCATCATGTTGCATGGATGTCACTTGTAATCGGATAGCCGATCTCTGGAGATGTGGGTTTTTTTCGAAGGGTGGAATGAACTGTCAAAAAAGTTTGTACATGTGGTTTCGTCGTCAAGTGACTTCAAATTCGTTGAATAAATTTTATTTTCATATTGGTAAGTACACACTGCATTCTTGCATTGCAACTTATATTGTGGTGATATCCATTTGAGAATATAATAGTTTTTAATGGCTTGCCCTGTTGGTGGAGTCGTCCACACTCGATTGGTTGAGTCGTCCACAAGACTTAGTTTAATTTTGAAGATATAGTAATACGTTGGTGGAGTCGTCCACACGACATAGTTTACATTCGGGATATGGATATTCTTTCTATAATCCGGTAAAATATTCAAAACAAGCTTGTTGATTATTCATAAAAGGTGCATTAAATTAAAATAAGCCACGTGGTCATTGAAGGCAGTCTCGGCATGGTTTCAGAATTGCACGTCTTCCACGCTCTGTCCGTGTGAATTTCAGGTACCGATAGATATTAAAATAATAACCGGATAATACATTGATGGATTCACTGACCAGTTGTTAGGTAAATTTAAATCGTCATTAGATATAATTCCCTGATGGAACATCGAATACACGGAGAGAGAAACAGTGGATGTTTTTCCCGACAGAATCTCCATTGGATAATTCCAATGATACGTGACATATCGGTGGCATTATGCCAATAAAGCAGTTCTATATCGATTTTTTATTTCAAGAATACTTCATTAAAAAAACATCGGTGAACAACAAAACAATGGTCATACGATCAAACAAACAATACGATTAACATTAACTTCATTATAAAAACATCCCCCCATGCAATATGCAATTAATAAGATAGTTTTATTCGTGCATGCATGCTGTCATCCAATAGTAACTGTAAATTTTCCCGCGGTTAGACCGCCTCTGACCAATCAAAAAATTGTGGTTTTTATCACTTGCACCCTTCAATCGAGAAATCAAGCTTCTCGTGCGATTTTCTATAATTTAACTATAAGTGTGTGTTTTAATGGTTTCCAAATAAAAAAAGAATTTACATGTATGTAAATAGAAATAAATATGACACTACCGTTAAAGAAATGTGTAGAATTCGGATTCAAAAGTATCGGTATAAAATTGAATATCAAACACGACGTCACACCTGTGCAGAGCCAGATGACAGCCGATCACGCCCCCCTCGAATTTCTTTCACACATTCGACTAATTTACGCTAACTTTATTACAAAACAAATCGTCAATACTAATCAAACAATCAACAATGACCATACGATTAACTTTAGTACAAAAACAACCGTAATTCGATCTGAAATCAAATAACAGAATAGTACTTTTTAGCTATTTCTTCCATACGATTAAATTGTGTACGAGTCTTATTCTTAGTTTTGGACGACATCACCAATGGTTGTGAATACGATTAAATTGTGTACGAGTCTTATTCTTAGTTGTGCACGAGTCTTATTCTTAGTTGTGGACGACATAACCAATAGTTGTGGACGACTCCACCAACGGCTGTGGACGACTCCACCAACGGTTGTGGACGACTTCACTGTGGACGACTTTGCTTGTGGACGATTTGACTGGTACCCTTTAGTTTGGGACTACGGAACGCCATAGGTAGCACGTGCCAAAGACGACAGTCTTCAGTTTATTTGACTAAATCATTTTACTGAGCTTTTGAAATTAAACCTTTGCATTAGGTTTATTCATATTGTCAACTTGAAAATTAATTGTTGGATAATTTCAATTTCTTCTAGTGCTACATTTTGCGGGTTTTGTGTATGTTAAAATTGATCATGTTTTAGCCTATATTATTACTAATTAGACCTAAATTATTTTCTGTGGCTTAGGTATACTTTTAAGACATGGTTTGTAGGGGTTTTCATGTTTAAAATTCTTATATAATTATGTGTCATTTATTTAAGATTTGTTTCATATAAACTCTTCATTGATATAACCACTGGTACATTTTTATTCTTCTTTTACAGAATTCAACAAGATAATCTACGCAGATTATGGCGGGCGTGTTGCCTTAATTACAGGAGATAAATATTTGAGACTTAGAAATTGACACAAATGGGTAACACTGTATATAATAATGTAATATGAATGTATATAAACTGATTTACTAAAATTTCAAATCAATTCTGTTTTGCGAAATATGCCAGATGTCTCAATTAAATGGCAATCTCTAGCGTCTGGTTATTCCAGGCTACAATGATAGTATTTATTGTACATTTGGTCTCCAGATAAGAATATGAACAAAAAAAAAAAAACCTCCAAAACAAACATTCCTATTCAAATAAAATATGTGAAAATGTGTGGATTTAAAATCCTCCAAACTGATGGCAAATGTATCTACCATGGTGGCTGTCTTTTTTTAAATCTAGCATGCCTAAAGCAACCATCATGCCAATAAAAACAATTTCCTATCTTGACAGTAAAGGGGGGTTGGGATGGCCTAATGGTCTAGAGTGCCGCGCTTCGACCTCTAGCTGGCCGGTCACCTCTGGCTTGTGGCTGTGGTTTCGATCCCTGGTGAGAGCATATGTGGCATGGAGATAGGGGCGCTTTCTCAAAGTCGTTGGTTTCCTCCAGGCACTCCGGTTTCCTTCCACTGCTAAAGACCCCTAAAGCATCGAATTATTGAAATAAAAGTTGAAACCATATGTCGGTCCCAAAATGACCTAGTTTGTGTCGAGTGGACGTTAAACCCCATTTCGCTCTCTCTCTTGACAGTAAAGTTATACTTTTGCAACATGATGAGTGTTGTGCATGAGCAGGGTGCAACGTACTAACCCCTCTAGAAGACGTGTACATTGTACATCTGTGAATGGATGTGATTCATTTCTGTCAGCATCTAATTAACTAGAACATCTGATATCACCTCCCATTGGAAGTTTGCAAATAATGCTGAATGCTTTACACATGTACATGTATATTGATGTTTGATTATAGAATTTTTGTATGTGTTGGATTTAGAAAATGAATTGAAAAATACACCTTTACATTATTTATTTTTTAGAAATATAGGAATACTTGTCTAATGAATGCCAGGAACTGAGATATAATTTAGGATTTGTTGACTTTAATAATAGGTGCGTATAACAAATTGTAAATAATGTGGATTATTCCATTTGATGTACATACCTGTACATTACTAGATGAATGCTTTTTGAGTAAGGGGAGTTGGATGGCCGAATGGATAGCATGTGTGTGCTGTGTTATAAAGCCTGTCATTGAGTCAACTAGCTTGGTTTTGAACCCCCGGTTGTACGCGACAAGGAGTAGGGTCGCCTGTCCAACCTCGTGGGTTTTCTCCGGGTCCTCCAGTTTCCTCCCACTGCTAAAGAGCCCTATGGGCAAGCGAATTATTGAAATAAAATTAAACCGT
The DNA here is from genome assembly GCA_963678685.1 of Patella ulyssiponensis. Classification (NCBI taxonomy): domain Eukaryota; kingdom Metazoa; phylum Mollusca; class Gastropoda; family Patellidae; genus Patella; species Patella ulyssiponensis. The sequence goes on from OY783232.1 coordinate 21,023,950, forward strand.
ATGTTAGTCCCAAAATGACCTAGTTTGTGTCGAGTGGATGTTAAACCCCATTTTTTTTCTTTTTAAGTAAATTGGGTATCCGAAAGATTAACATGTGCACATTTGATCACAAGGTCTGTCATTGAGTCAAGTGGCATAGTTTAAGTTCTCCGCTTGCATGTGACAGGCAGTAGGGTCACCTGTACAACCTAATGGGTTTTTTCCCAGTCTTCCTACTGCTAAAAACCCCTAGGTGTTATCAAATTATTGAAATAAATTTAAACCATGAGTTAGCCCTAGTTTGTATCCAAAAGCCATTAAACCTCTCTGTCTGTCTCTCTGTCACTCACAAATAATACATAATTTATCAAATTCATGAAAATCCCCCCCCCCCACACACACACACATACCCCCCAAAAAGGCTGCTTCTATTGCAATTAGATGTTATATCAGGAATATGAAGGCTATTTGTACAATGTAGAACACTGGTAAATGCCACACATTCATATCTTTGTGAAACTCATATCATAGGGCCAATATTGCTATTCACTGTGCCACTAGTGGTACACCATACATCTGCAGAGAAAGTAGTGCATGAAACAAAATGGCCTTTTGTTTACAAAATATTTGAAAACTTTGAGATCCTATAACTAAGTTTTGATAATTTTTTTTCAGATTTCAAGTCTTGATGGTTGGAGTTTGATTATCTGAGCAACTTTTGGCCGGTTTAGTTTTCCTGTGTTCTTTTTTATAAAGCTTGTAGCTGCGCAGCCCTGACTTAGGAATTTCCTTTATTATTTGGTAAATATTTTATTTCAAAGTCATTTGTTTGGATTTCCATCCATTTTTTATTGTTCTGTATCATCTCAGGCACATGTAGATACCAACATATCAGCAGTAAAGCTTGTGTAAGTCCCTTTTTGAGAACCCCCCATTTCAGGTGTTGTGACAAAATGGTGTCACTTTACCTTGCCCTTAAAAGCTGGTCTAAAATTGATATGCAGCTCAATAGTATTGTTCTACTTTAACAAAATAAACTAATTTTGTTATACTTTTGCATACCCTTGGAAATAAATGAACAATTTAGCATGCTGTTATTTAAAGTTCCAATTTCATATTTTTAAGTTATATTTTTAAAATGTATTAAAATAAAGCCCTAAAATAGATTGTATCTATAAACAGTCCTACCTTGTTAAAGAATAATCCTATTAATCCTATAATTCACTATTGCCAGTTGAGAAATTGGCAAAAATATCATTTTCTACATCAAATTCAAACGATTGAAGATCGCCATGGCATCCAGGGGAATGGGAAAACGAGGGAGGTAATTGTTTTATTATTTTTCGTGTCAGTGATTTTAATGCCTGTGAAATTATGCCCATGATCGTATAATAGTGATTTGACAACCTTTTGAGCAAAAGACATAGAAATAATTATGTTTTGACTTACTTAGAAAATATGAAATTTCCGCTTTTAAAAAAAACTAACTTACCACGGCCATCTAATAATTTCTGAAATGTAAATATTCTATACTTTGAAATACAAAAAATATAAAAGTGTGTGAGAGAGAGAGAGAGAGGGGAGAGAGAGAATATTGCAACGATGCCGCATAATCACAAGACTTTTACGTTTAGGCTAGCATTACCTCAGCTGAAGCAAGAAGAACAAGACAGTTAATGGTTCTTTCTCTCGCGTTTCCAATTCAGTAAAACTAATTCACTGTATTAGAATTGTAAGTTTGAATTTACTGGATATAGTGGGAGATACCACGGGCAGAACATGCCACTGACCATGACTGTCATATTGTAAGTTCTAAATACATTTAGCCATGATTTAGACAGTTTAGACGGTTATAACAAAACAAAATCTTGAGAATACAACCTATAAGCTTTCTGAAGTACTAATTTACCTTTAAAATGTTAGTTGATGCATAGGTGTAAGGAAGGAAACACAATGACATGACAATAACAGCCAGGGAAGGGGCACAGCACAAACCTGCAGATAATAAAATACAACAATATGCTTATTATATAAAAATACCCCCCAACCCCCAATTTAATATTTAGTGAATAATATGTGACTTGTCAAAGTTAAAGAAACTAAACCTTAGTAAACCGCTGACAGGTTTCGATCTTTATTGTTCTACATTATAAAACTAAAAATAAAAATTCTCCTAAGTACAAAATGATTTACAAAATAAAAACAGACACGGACGAGATGGTTCCGACCTCATTTCTATATTTATTTACGTTACAGACAACACAAAGGATTCTCTATGTCAACTAGCACATCTTCGACAGGTGCCCAATGCGCCCGGAACCGTTATTTGCAAGGGACCCGTTTCGCCAAGGTTCCCAATTTGCCCAGGGCCCCCAATTCGTTGGCCCTAAATATTCACGGGATCATGCTGGTTAATTTGATACCACATTAGTGTAGAGAAAATATTTTTCTATATTATTAATGCGACAAAAACTGTGTACAGCACGGATCGAATTAAATATAGGAACAATCTATTTTATAACAATACATTGCAAGTTACCGCGACAAACACAATATTTTGCACACTAGGTAAAGATCAATATAAATGAATAACACAATGAATGTCCAGTATATTCATGCAAGCCTCGGCAGAAATTATATGCATCACACAATATATTACACAATAACATGCCTGCTATTATTACATTCTTTATAGTTGTCACAGAAAGTTTCTCTGATTTCTGAGAAGAAAGCTGTTCCATCAAGATATAGATGGGGGATATGTACAGGAATTGTGGTTTTCCTTTTCCAATAATATAATAGGTATAGCATTTTATGTACTTATGGCTTTTCAAAATTATGTACCATAAAAGAAATTTAACTCGGCTTAATCCAGCCCTATTAAACATTTCTTTGAATATTGCAGGTGGCTATAAACATTTATTTCAGTGTACCAGTACATGTATTGTTAAAACAGCTATGCACAATTTATTCAATGAATCATGAAATGTATTGTACATGTATCTCAATTCAACCCTGACCATGTGTGAAAAGAAAAAGAAATATCTGTATACCAACAGTGGATATCCATTACACACTGATTTGTGATCAAATTTTAATAAATGATATGTAGATAACATTATTTAAACTCATGGTAGCAGAGTATAATGGATTAAAGAAGACATAATTTTTGTATATATTGCTCAGAAATTTGACCTATTTTTACCTAGTTATTCCCGGTTTTTACCGCGGTTTTAAATGTTACTAATCAATTTTTGATCAATAATTTGTTCATATCATAATTATTTCAACTTCTTGTAGCAGAATTATAATATAATGGTCTGAAGTGGGTTTGAAAGAAATATAAATCTTGAATGTATATCACTTGGGGTTTTAACCAGATTTGACATTATTGTTTGTAATAATAAATGTTCTAGAAAAATTTTAAAGCCAACATATTATAAAGTCAACTTACCGTGAGTGTAGCCCATGGTTTATCGTATAAGATCTTACAATACAACGTTCTGAAAACAAAAGAAAATGTACCGGGTACTTATTAAATGCAAACATCTATTTAAATTAGGGCGAGGGGTGTTGAAAGTAATCTGAAATTATGTATTTTACGTAATAATAATATTCTATTTACACCTGTATCCAATAACCTACACAATAGGTCAGCGTTGGCGAAGTCAAAGCATTGAATATAAATCTATCCATATAGCATTAGATATTCGTGTATATACATAGCTTCTAAAGGTTACATCGCCCTAGTTTTAACTCACCTAATATAGCCTATGTTTATGTCATCACGTCTTAAAATCATACGCATAAAAAAAAATCTTATTCTAATATGAAGCGAAGTTCTTGATTTAATTATTCAATTCTTAGTCCAAAACCTATCATTCTCCGGTTCTACGTAACAAAGATTATGGTCGTCTTTCCAACCACTGCTAAAGATCGATCCCTACGCGGATGTTGTTGTTCTTGGTGTTTAACGTCCGCTTCCACCGAAGGTGATATCTCAGACAAGTCTTATTTTTCATTTTCATAATCTTAGCGCACGCGCAGGGGTCTTTGCAGTGGGAGGAAACCGGAGTGCCGGGAGGAAACCCACGAGGTTGAGAAGGAGCCCCTATCTCCATGCCACATACGCTCATTTGAACCAGGGTCACACAAGGGCTCGAAACCACAGCCGCAAGCCAGAGGTGACCGGCCAGCTAGAGGTCGAAGCGCGGCACTCTAGATCACTAGGCCATCCCACCCCCCCTCCCTACGCGGAAGCGAATTGTTGAAGTAATTCATCGAGGTCACGCGACGTAAACAGGGCTGGGACACGTGATTGTTGACGAGATTGTGGATTAGGTTTGGGGCTAGGGCTAGGGTTAAGGGGGTTAGGTTTAAGTATTTGGGAGGAAGTTGAATCTCTACACAAGCATTGGCCTGCTAGGTTGATGAAAAATTAATTCGTTGTATTTCTTAGTGTTATAGTACTAGGCCTCATCTGATCTCTCGTGATTGTTTGTCTCGGGTTGCAAGTTGACTGCGATCACCTAAGCACACTGTCACTGTGGGAAGCGTTATTAAGAGATAACTGTATTTTTTATTGGGAAAAATCATTTTAAATCAGTCCCATATGGGTTGCGGCACTTAGAGGATTGCATTTCAATTTATTTTGGTGGATTAATTTTAAAGTTAAAACAAATAATACTTTTTAAGATTTGACAACCACTTACATCTCAATTGAGGCTGTCCGCTATATAATTACAGTCCAGGGGTCTTTTTCACAAAATTTTAACTAAAATAAAATCCAAATTTTAGTAATTTGATTGGATAATATTAGATTGAATTTAGTGCTTAGTCAACTTTGGATTCTATTTTCAGTTAAGATGTCGAGAAACAGGGCCCTGAATAGTTTAAACACATTGGCCCTGCTTGATTTATCCATACCGGTGTCACAGTTTCAGTTGGTCGCTGGTGTTGGTTGGTCGTTGGTCGTTGGCGCATGCGCAGTTGTAGGAGTCATCTCACACTGTTAAAGACACAGTGTGTGTTGACTCCTCGTGATAGGATTACCCCTACGATTTTCTTACGGTCAGATCGGTTTCTACTATTATCTACCAATATATAGTATTACTACTGACAGTAGCCGAGGATGTAGAGTTTCTATTGTTTGTTTATTTCATTAAAAAGGAGAAATACAAATTAACGATCTTGTAAAAATTGAAAAATTCCCGTCCACATGCAGAAACAGAAAAAATAATTGCCCCTTGTATAAACGCGCAGAATTTGGGTGATTCATGTTCAAGAAATGGTGGTATTTTCAGATTTAGTTTCAGATGTAGATCCCTAGTTACTATAAAAACGGATGTTCTCGGTTTTCGGATAGAGGCCAAAGCCGATAGATATCCGATACTTATAGTAACTAGTATATAGTAGATCCCATGGTTTGCATGATAAAGTATTTGTATTTGACAAATAAAACACATAGGCAAATGAAGCCACGAGAATATCAAAGGCCTTAATCTGCCTTTGGAGGTGAATTAATTGACAATTTCAAGCCAATCATCAATGTGTATGGTTTCCGGTTCCACTGATTGTACGCGTGTAACGACTAATCACTAAAAACAACGGCAACAAATCACGAACGATAGAACAATTAATCTCAAGCCAATTAACTTAAATCCGTTGATCGTGTAACTACTGATCACTAAAAAACAGCTAATCACGATAACAAGTATGTTTATTAATGACAAAACTCTAACTAAGAACATAACACTTTTTCCTGAAGTGATCAGTTATTTGAGTTATGAGGAACCATCTCACAATGGCGGAAGTGGATAAAGCTGTGTTGTCCGTGTTGCTAACACACACACAAACATCCGTCTCGGACATGCGCAAGTGCCCAGGAACCAACACACACCAGCGACCAACAGAAACTGTGACACCGGCGCATACCGTCTGACCACAGTTCGGCAGTTTCCCCGGCGAGGTTACTTGATTTAACCGGAAGTCGACAAAAGTTCGGCCGCGGGAGTGACGTCAAAGTTGTGCGCTCAACCACTGTTCCAAATTTAGGAATGGAATGTTATCATGAATCGTGAACGAAAATTCTTATTGCACTTCAATTATATGCATTAAACATGCATTATGTATGTAAGAGCAAAATCTGCCTTTTATAGGTCTTTCTTTAGGCCTGAAATGTTATATAAACTATTAATTAGACATTAATTAACCTATTCAGACCATAATCATCTCTCGATGTCGAAGCTAGCATGAGATTTTTGTTCGATTGTAGTTCGATTCGCTGAAATATTTTCCTTCGTGATTTACCAATAAAACTGGATAACCGAGACTACTTGTTTTGTCTTAGCGACTTTAGTAATGATGACCGAGGCTAAGCAGAAATTTCATTCGCCTAGTTTTAAGTTAATAGTGGATCAATTTGACTGAAATTTTCAGCAAATGCCTTTACAGTAGATAGTTTTTAACTATTGTAGTGAGAACTGCCAACTCGTTATCTAATCTGCCATAATATATCTTTAATGTAATAAAGCGACATTTATACATGGCAAATTGTGGATTAGATTTTTTCAATGTGGTTGGGAATACTGAATAACAGATCGACTATTTGTATTTTTATTGAAAGCAATTCCTAATACCCTAAACAGATGGTAATTCTACAGTAAATCTAGGTAGATATTTATAGTGAAGACACTGATTTGACCGTAAGAAAATATAAGGGGAACTCCTAGCTAGCTATCACAGAGTCAATAGACACCGCGTGAGATTAAAGTGTGAGATTACTCCTACAAATGCGCATACGCTAAACGGTAATCACACACCAGGGACCATCCCATACTGTGGGATTCTTGTATATTTTTTAACAAAAATAAATTAGCATAAACTCAGAATTCGGTTTGAGGTTAGAATGATGTGTGTGGTTTTATTTCTAAAAATTCAGGTCAAATAACACGACGTAACTGCATATATTATTATCGTCCTTCGAATAAGTAACCGAGCATTACAGTGCAGTCCGGAATTTTACAATTTCTTGTAAAGTCTCTGTTCTCTACCAGCACACTCTGGTTTACTTTGCTGTGTCACATTTACTTTACATGTACTTTACTTTGATTCTTTTGATGATTGTCACTGGAACTGGTATGGCGTCATTTGTTGTTTTTGACTCTGATTTCTCTTTCGCAAGTCCCCATTCCCACTTTTCTGGGCTTGATTCACCACCCCTCCTCATTCACAACCGCGCCTGTTAGTACAAACGGAAACCATGATAGTTTGCAACATCTGGCGTCGGCGGCAAAGTTCTAAATCTGGATACACGACACTACAGTTTTTACTATACGTTTCACTAAACTTTCTCATGTGCATGCTTTCTAGCGCTTCAATTGTTCTCCCATCATACAAACGCAACGGGACCCTTTCTCCCGCAGCGTTAATGTGTGGTTTTTTGCGAACAACGACATCAGCGCATTTGCGGAAGGTTAAATCTTCGACAATCTTTTTGAAAGCGACTCATTTGCCAACTTCAAACAATCTCGTTGTTGTGTCTCATCCTGTTTTAGCATGCACAGGGGTATGACCATTCATATGTACTGAACAGTTCTACATTGCCTGTGTCGCCAGTTCTGGTGCTGTTGGACAAACTGTAGACGTTCACGTTGATAGCAAGGGGTGGGGGTCGGTCCACGGTAAGTTATATTGAATGTTCTCTCTGGCGCACTGTGTCGGTACTGATGGGTCTTCCGTGTGTTCCCACTGTGTGAAGGGATTCTGCACGTGCTGCTGTGCAGCCTGGCGGCCCTGTCGCCTTGTGCTGTAACCCTCGGTCTACCGGTTCGCGGGCGATCATCCGTGGTGTTGGTGACCTGAAAGCGTTGCTGAAGCCTGTAGATGGCCCGAACATTGACCTAGAAGTGATTGGCAACGGCTTGGGAAGTGTGGCCAGCGTCGAGTCTTCCAAGCGCCTGGATCCTCTGAGCTGTTGTGAGTCGTGGCATGTAGTGTAAATGATTCAACCAGAATACGGGGGAGCATTTTATAGAGCTGGCCCCGGTTGCATAAAAGTCAAGGAGAACACATTACCACTTCAGAAGTCAGGTTGCTTTTTTGAGAACATTTCTTGGGTTCAATTCTGTGTTTGGCAAGTTGGAGATGTGGTCAAAGTATACAATAAAAACATGACGTTTCTTTTGCTGCTTCTTATATATCAGCGAGTGGTAAGTATCCCCATGGGCACCAACGAAGCCTATTATATACATGCACTCATAAAACAAATAAACGATTATAGTCAGACGTTTTAATTTCACTTATCGATATATCAATGATGTTCTTTCACCGAATAATCCCAAATTCAGTGACTATGTAGGATTTATATATCCGGATGAGCTCGAAATTAAAAACACTACTGACAGTGACAATTACGCTTCCTACTAGGATTTGCGTCTCGATTTTGACAATTACCATACACTGAGTACATGTATTAAATTGTACGATAAACGTGATGACTTTGACTTTCCGATTGTTAACTTTCTATTAATTAGTAGTAACATTCCAGTAATACCAGCTTATGGGGTGTATGTGTCTCAGCTACTACGATCGCGAGAGCTTGTTCCTTTTATTCTGATTTTTTTAAGTAGATCGAGGCATTTGTCAGGCTTCAAGTACAGGGATAATTGCCCACTAAACTTACAAAAACCTTTAAAATGTTTTATGGCCGTCATATTGACTTAATTAATAAATATAACATGTCTCTATCGCGGGCCCGTATCTACAGGGGGGCGCGGGGGGGCATGGCCCCCCCGCGTGAAATGCTCGCCCCCCCCCCGCTCAGAAATTGCTAACAATCATTAAAGTATACACAGTACCTTATATTAACCTAAAAAAGCTATTTTTTTTGTTTGAATACTTATTTTAAAATGCTTATTAGACGCCTAGGTAACTACATAGCAAGATGATTACAACAGTCTGTTAGAATGACCTTTCCGAAAATTTTCTCAAAATGTTCGCCCCCCTACCGAAAGGTAATGCCCCCCCCCCCGCTTAATGGTGTCTAGATACGGGCCTACTCTATCGGTTATTATACTTTAATTGACGCCTAAAAATGGAGTTATGAAGTAGGAACCAGTCTGACGCCAGTTATAGCAGGTTATATAGTCTAGATGATCCTGAGATAGTACATGTATATCATCACAGATGAGTGACAGAATGGTGCCATAATGGAATCGAGCTTTTAATTGTACCTGAGCTTTAATTTTTTTTTTGGACTGGGTCGTGAATTGGGAGGGGGGGGGCACAAATGATTCCACATGAAATGCCAAATGATTGAGCTTTTTATCGCTGAGTGGAATCACGGGTAATTCATATGTTTTAGATCACACTTCTTAAGAACAATAATTTATAACGAAAACGGGTATAAACAATTTATATTTTTGGAAAAGTATCCTGTATTTCATTGTTAACAATGGATTGAAACAATCTCAATGGACGACTATAGCAGCATAGTCTAGCCGCGGAGGAGACGTGATACACTTTTTGAGGCTTTGCACAAGTTAAAATAGTTTCAATTGCAAAATTGTCACCGCATATCATCACAGTTTGCCCATAGAAATAAGTATTCATGTAATAAATAGTGAAGAGTCGAACACTGAAAACTTAATATTATCTTACCGAACCAATTTTCTGTATCTCCGGGGTGCCATTTAAAAAGTGGACAGAAAATTCGCGTAGCAGTTGGATATTATCAAATCATATAAAGTTCAATAGGAGTTGGTTTATTATACATTATATATTATACTTTTGTTTTCATGCATTGAAGCCAATGGGTTGGGGAAATTTTCAATATGTATTCTCAGTTGATGGGGTAGAAAATGCCAACATTTAAATGCCTTTTAATTTCTGCCGCGTGATGGAAAAGTTTTTGGTTGCAAGGAACAGCTCCTATACAGCCGATCGTTTGGATATTGGGGCAAAAAGCAAAAAACCGCTTGAGTAAAACTTTCTCACAAAAGTATTTATCGGGTGGTTATTTCCAATACAGGTATGGCAATTTTGGTATCATAGAAACATCCAATCTTACTAGAAATATCGGATTCCTCGAAAAACATCCATGGAGCGCATACAGGCCAAAAGTGTAAGGGTTTCCCCATTCGGACTGTTTGAGGGCTGATCTGGCGTTGTCGTGTTCCAACAGTTCCCCAGGCAGTAGCAGTAGCTGACTAGAACCTGTTACACATGCTGCATGTGGCGATCTTGGACAGTGGTTATTGCAGGTGGCGCTGTCAGGTCGGGGTCGATCGGCAACTCTTCCAGTGGCGTTGGAGCGTTGTCTGAGGCGAGCAGTGGTATGGATGCGTGGATATTGTCTGACGACGGCTACCCGTAAAGCAGGGGCGTGGTGAGGGCAATTATTGAGAAGAAATTATGAGTAATAAAAAAGATTTTGGCACAAAAACCCTTTTACTGACCGCGGAGCTGTGGCCGGCGAAGCCGGCCACCGCGAGCGCCGAAGGCGCGAACCCGCGGCGGGGGGTCCGGGGGGCCCTTCCCCGGGAAAATTTCGAAAATTAGAAGCCCAGAAACGCAATCTCCAGCAATCCGAGACAAGAAATACGGTAATAAAATATGATTAAATTTTCCAACTTGACTCTTTCAAAATTTTTTTAATTGGGTCAGATGAAACAATTTTTCCACTTACAAATGTTTTTCATTTTTTGAGTAATTTGATTGTGATTTTGGCGCAAAAACTTTTTGGCGCATGAGTATGGCTACTCATGAACTCATTCTCACCACGCCCCTGCCGTAAAGCCCCCTGACGCAGCATGTTCTTGTGTACGGCGTGGCATTTTTACGAAGTGATGGATGTTGATATTTTGATCTGTATTTAAATGGCCAGAATGCACATGCAATGTATGACATCGAACTGCTTAAAATCGTGAAAAAAGACAATTTTAAGTGTTGCGTTCCTTACCGAGAACTGATGTTGGGTTCAAACCCAGATCTCCACAAAAAGAGACCTATGTCACAGGTTTCACCTAAGTGTCATAAGATAGGAAAGCCCAAGAAAACGTTTATCAGAAATATTTCACGAATTGGGCATTGCGTTTTTAATGGCTTTGTTATGGATTTCTTTTGTAGCATGGGTATTCCGCAGCGAATGTACATGATTTGCAAAGGGTTTGAAACAAAACTTTGATAGATTAATTATAGTTTGAATAATGTTTCGAGTTATATCATCAAATCACGCTGCTTAGGTATCTTAATTGCACGTAAAAGACACCTTGGCGGGTGGAATTCGATTTTTAATGGCTTTGTTATGGATTTCTTTTGTAGCATGGGTATTCCGCAGCGAATGTACATGATTTGCAAAGGGTTTGAAACAAACCTTTCATAGATTAATTATAGTTTGAATAATATTTCGAGTTATATCATCAAATCACGCTGTTTAGGTATCTTAATCGTGGAATTCGATATCAGAGTAGGCTATATAGGTAGCTAGGAGAACGTAATTACTGAAAACGTTGAGACTGATGTGTTTGTTTTTAACTACGATTTGATGCCATTAGTTCGAAGTGGTAAACTCAATTTCTTTATCAATGCATTCTTTTGTCAGACGGGGGGCCCTTTTGTCTACCTTTAGGGCCCTCCCTAACTATAGGTTACATTTTCATTTTTCTCATCGATTTTAGCATTTTTCTGATGTTTTACTTTTGTAACTTCTTTGATTTTTTTCGCGAGGAGGCTGACGCCTCCAGCGCCTCCGCTATAAAACGCCTTTGAATGCATTTATAGGCCTACCATCTTAAAAATAAGTTAATTTTTAACACTATAACCAGCATTTACACGTATAGGCCCTACGCAGCCCAATCTATACTGAAACAGCATTTAGATATCAGCAATTGGGCGAGTGTAATATTATGAGACCTACGTTCAGAGCTATCGGGAGGTGGGGGGGGGTATACCAGAAACTTCGCGCGGTGTATGCCCCCACTCAATAGGCCTTGTTGATCTTTAAATCCCATTTCGTTTTCTCTTATATTTAACCGGGATCTCGAATTTTAATTTATCGTCAATGGGAATCCCCGTTTATTGGAGAACGCTAGATCGAAGACGGTCCTATAGATTTTGGCACATATGACGTCATATATAGATTGTGGGTTAGGGTTAGGGCAAGGACTATGACCTGTGGATTTCGTCAAAGTCTCGAGATGTAAACAGGGCTAGCCCAAACCCTAACCCCGGGCGAAGCCTAACCCTTACCCTAACCCACAATCTACATATTATGACGTCATAATATGCATAGGACCGTCTCTGATCTAGCCTTCTCCCCGTTTATTTTGTGTCGGAAGTCGATTACTGACGGCGAAGCAATGTTTAACCTTTCGACATAATCATAGTTTTCTCAGACTCATTGCAGACGGCGTATTTACTGGCCTTAACGAATAATGTTACCGCTCACTATTTAACTTAATTTAAGGATTTGAATTTGTCTAAGGTAAGGTTGCGGAATACATTGCATTACATAACGTCATAAAAAAATAGCCTAAACAATAATTGTTGAGATCATTTTCTGAAGATCATGTTTGATCCGACTCCCTTTTTCTTTATTCATCACTTTTACACCGAAAACTAACGGTTAAAGTAGCTAAGTCTCTAAGCTCAATGATAACTATCCAAAATCTTCAACACGAATTATTTGTCGATTTAAATCAACATTGATGCTGTGATCTTACCAGAAAAAGATGGGCTTCTGAGTGATATCCAATAATAATTAATTAAGACAAAATATACCTGCTTTACCATACATATAATGCGTTTCATCCCCAGTTCTAGCAAGAGACTCGGGGGAACGAGGCTACACAAATTGCACCAAATCAAACGTCGTATGTAGGGAATAACCAGACGCTAGAAATTTGCATTCGATTGACACTGCTGGCTTATTTCGCGGAATATAACTGATTTGAAATCAGAGCAAAAACGGAAACCTTTGAATGTAAAATCAGTTTATATATACATTCATATAACGGTATTATATGCGTTGCGACCATTTGCGTCAATTTCTAGGATCCAAATGTTAGCGATTTAGCTCTTTAAACGGCCGTACTGTGTAACACAAGGAACTTCGTAGGATATAAGTTAGGAGGGTCAGGTATTTAAGATTAAAAGCTATATTAACACAAAAATGGGAGTGACATCAAACAGAAATGATGAATGCCCATTTTCTTGTATTACCAATAATATTAATAATAGTTTATTCACAATATGACATGTCGACTACAAGCATGAATATGGAATTTTATGCCATACCACTACAGAAAATCGAAATGTTCGTATTTAATGCTATATATCATCTAAAAATGAAATGAAATGGGGTTTAACTACCGTTTAACATCCAACTGTTATGCTCCCACTGTGAAAATTAAGAGCGGGGCATATCATCATCTAAAGCCACCATAGGGAGCCATGGTGACTAGGTATACATAAGAGTGTAGTAAGACACTGGCTCTCAATCCTGGGTCTGGAGGTTGTGTGTTCGATTCCCTGCGTTGACTGAGAAAGTCCAGCCAGATTTTCTGGCGTGGTTTCCCCTTGTCATTGGTGCTGGACGGAGGGCCTGACAAAGACAGTTGTCTAGTCGTTTAAGATCCCATGTATTGGTGTTCACGTAACTTGGTGATCGCTCTAGGCATCTAGCGGTGTGATGGGCGGAGACTGCTTGAGTCTGCAATCCCTCGACCTTCTCTGTGATTGGTCAAAAGCCATTCAAAAGCATATGAAATAATCTTTTTCGGCACGCTATAAGTATAAGGGGTCCCGCTGGGCTATGCCTTTGAGGCACAGTCCCCAAAAATTAAAGACTCAATATATGTCAACATTCTTCTTCTCCTCTGTCTTATCCTATCTCTTTTATGTTCACGGTTACAAATAGTAGTAACACTAGTGAGGCAAGAGACTGTAGAAATGTTATTTCAACTCTCACAATACAGTTGGAATCGACAGGCAGACCTTAAGATTCTGTCCCATTTCTTTTTCTCTCATTCATGAGAATTTGGTTCCATTTGCCATGACATTGACTAAGATTTTCAGGCCCAGTCCCAAACAATTAAAAGCTCAGTTACATATTATACATTGCTATTGTGCTTGATTCAATTATGGCATCATTCTTTCACTCCTCTGTGGTCATATCTTATACTTTCGGCACTATCATGTTACGCATATTATATAGTGAACTGCCCAGTTAGTGTACCACAACCACTGGTGTGTGGGTTGTGGGGCAACAGACTATGAATGTTCAGGAGGAATTAGCAGGGGTATGTCTCGAGATTCTGCCCCATTGACTCCCATTTGATAACAAATTCAATAACATTTATCATTAGGACATGAACTTTATGTCAACTTTTAAATAAAACTTCTTTCCGGTGAGATAATGATCGGCAAACAACTATATATTTTGTGGACATTCAACATGTGATGGGACTGTGGATGGCACTCTAGATTTGGACACATACACACACCCCCCATCTCCATTCTCAGCTTCTAGATCCGCAACTGTAAATTAAAGCATAGAATTAGAAACATTATTTCTATGAATAAAGCTTCAAACTTTTTCTATAAACTCTTTGTTATTCATTGAATCAGTTACAGTATGAGGTTTGATAAATGGTGAGAGATGTTTTCTCAAATTAACATAAAAATGGCTTAAAACTTATATAACAATACATATGTTTCACATTACAATTTTTACATTTAGCTACAAATAGTGACCAGTGAAAATTGCATAATTTCATGTACACTTATTTTTGTGTTTTATTTATTAAGGTGATGATTATTGATTGAAGAATGAAAACTATTCCTTTGATGTATGTAAATGTATTAATAATATTGTTAATATTATTACCATCCTGTACTGCTGACAGTAGGGTAAGAATATTCTGTATACATGTACCTTGTAGATCAGGGGTGGTGGATTATGGCCGAGATTAGCATGTCCGTGCTGTATTGTAAAGCCTGTCAGTGAGTTGGCGTGATTTCGAATCCCCGGTTGTTCGTGACAAGGAGTAGGGTTGCCTGTCCAACCTAGTGGGTTTTCTCTGGGTCCTCCGGTTTCTTCCCACTGCTAAAGACCCCTATGTGCAAGCAAATTATTTAAATAAAATTGAACCATATGTTATTCTCGAAATGACCTAGTTTGTGTCGTGTGGACATTAAACCCTATTTCTCTCTCAGAAGTTACAGCTCTTGATCAATTTTATTATCTCTTGGACACTTTTGAATCTTTAGAAAGTCATTGTTCGATTGAAATATATACATCTTCAGTACCATAGTTTTTTGTCCCCCGCCCTTTGTCCCCCGCCTTTCGAAGAAAGTGGGGAAGTATTAAAATGGGTTCGTCTGTCTGTCAGTCAGCACACTCTTTGGGACACAATAACTCTCTTCCCATCCCAATTGAGCTAGAATGTTCAAACTCGATGTAGGTGTTTATTCGGTTGATACCTTGATGGAAATCGAAGATGAGCATTTTCTGCTTAGTGTAGGCAGAGATAAGCAATTTGATTGGTTGATGCTTTGGGACACGATAACTTTAGTTCTAACTAAGTGAGATTGATGGAACTTGGTGGATAGTTTCATTACATCAATACCTTAACTATGTTCGATAATGAACATTTTCTGCTCAGGGTATGCAGAGTGATAAGCAATTTGATTGGCCGAGACTTTGGAACACAATAACTCTCCTTCTTATTGAGTTAAAATGTTCAAACTTGGTATATGGTGTTTATTAGGTCAATGCCTTAATGGAATTCTAAGGTGATCATTTTATGCTTAGAGTAAGCTGAGATAAGCAATTTGATTGGTTGATGCTTTGGTACATGTTAACTTCAGTTCTAAATAAGTGAGAGTGATGAAACTTGGTGGATAGTTTCATTACATCAATACCTTGACTAAGTTTGATAGTGAACATTTTCTGCTCAGGGTAAGCAGAGCGATAAGCAATTTGATTGGCCGAGAATGTGGAACACAATAACTCTGCTTCTGATCGAGTTAAAATGTTCGAACTTAGTGTATGTGTTTATTAGGTCAATATCTTGATGGAGTTCGATTATAACAGTAAGCAGAGATAAGCAATCTGATTAGTTGATGCTTTGAGCCACAATAATTTTGGTTATAATGAAGTGAGAGCGCTGAATCTCAGAATATAGATTCATTATAGGCTATCATTACCTTGACTTATATTCGATAGTGAGAATTTTCTGCTTAGGCTCAGGAGCGATAAGCAATTTGATAAGTCAAAACTTTAGAACATAACAACTCCGCTTTTATTTGATTTTATTTAGGTGAATGTCTTGACTGAGTTCAATGATTAACATTTCGAGCTGAAGTTAAGCAGAGTTAATCAGTTTCATTGGTCGATGCATTGTGACAAGACCATCTTGATTCTATCTGATAGAGAGTGATGAAACTTAGTGTATAGTTTGATTGCTCCATACTTTTGAAAAAAATAAATGTGTGATTAATTAATATGTGTCATCTATTTATTTTGGGATTTCAGCGGGGGACATCAGCCTCACTGTTGGCTAGTTTGGGGTTTTTGCTCCGATCTGATTAAAGTACAGATTTGTTTTGCTTTTTTATAGTTCAAATTTCATTTACTTGTCTTTACTACATTAGGATCTGGAAGAGTTGTTTAGTTATATAATAGCCATTTTTATTGACGTGAGGAATAAGCCAATGAAACAGTCTGTTATGGCGACTTCTTGGTGTTCTCTGCGCGGAACTATGGGTAAACCCCTAGAAACGTCAATGCTGATTGATTAATCAATGTGTGACTTCATAGTGTCAAAAGCTACTCATTTAACCCCTGATGTGTACTCCCACTATAGCTTGTCAGATCTTCATGTAGTGTAGGCCACCAAAGTATAAAAAAATGAAACAATATATAGATCTGTATTTTAATTACTTAATTACATGTAGATTGTTTTTGCTCATGATATGAACTATAAAGCATTTTGATCTTACGACCCTTGATGACTTCGAAATATCTTTTTGACACTCTAGAATTACTCTTGAAATATAAGAGAGAGGTCATAACCTAGTCAATTTTGAATAAATTATCGTTCTAGAAAAATTGATTTCTTTCATTTTTTTAAAATAAAGCAAGTTACAGACTTATACCAGCATCAAAATATAAGTTGTATTAAATGTCAACCAGGAGAGTATGTGGTGAATCCTTGTAAAACGGATCTAGGATATTCAGAATGTAAGGAATGTGAAGTTGGATTCTACACATATGATGGCAGTGCCTCCAAATGTGCTAAGTGCCGAGATTGTAAAGAAACTTACAGGCAAAATAAACCAGACACCTGTAAATCAACACAAAATACTCAATGTACTTGCGAAGACGGAAAATATTGGGATACCAGTTTTTGTAAGAAATGTGATCCCCCAAAACATATTATCAGATCAGGTATGCATCAAATATTTTTGTTTTTAGATACATAATGTTACACTCTAAATCTCTAATGGCAATCAAATTCATAAATTTCAAAGTGAGAAATTAGTGTGAGAAACAGTGTATGAACTTTGAACTTTAGCAATGACAGATAACTTTTGATTCTAATTGAGTCAGAGTGATGAAACTGGGTATATATGTAATTTCATTGCATCAATACCAATTACTAAATTCTTTAATAAACTTCTTAGCTGAATTATGGCCCCTGATTTTACGAAAAATCATCCTTTTTAGCTTGTGGTCCCACTGGAGGTCAAAATTATTATCCGATTTAAAAAAACGTTTGATTATATCACTGTTACATGGTAATGAAGACTGTTCTCAAATTTCGTGAAAATCGGACCAAAATTGACAGACAAAATGGCCGCCGTTTGTACGCGAATAGTGTGAAAATATGTTATATCAAGGTTGTGGACCCTATAGAGGTCACAATTTTGAACTGATTTTGATGAAACTTGACATGCATGTTTATAACCCAAAGATCTTGGTTCCTTTCGATATTTGCACCCATCGGATCGTAACTTCCTGAATTATGGCTCCTGATTGTACGAAAAATCACCCTTTTTAGCTTGTGGTCCCACTGGAGGTCAAAATTATTATCCGATTTAAAAAAACGTTTGATTATATCACCGTTACATGGTAATGAAGACCAATCTCAAATTTCGTGAAAATTGGACCAAAATTGACAGAAAAAATGGCCGCCGTTTGTACGCCTATTGTGAAAATATGTTATATCAAGGTTGTGGACCCTATAGAGGTCACAATTTTAAACTGATTTTGATGAAACTTGACATGCATGTTTATAACCCAAAGATCTTGGTTCCTTTCGATATTTGCATCGTAACTTCCTGAATTATGGCCTCTGATTGTCCCGAAAATCACCCTTTTTAGCTTGTGATCCCTCTGGAGGTCAAAATTATTACCCGTCGGATTTAAAAAAACGTTTGATTATATCACCGCTACATGGTAATGAAGGTTGAGGTCAAATTTGTGAAAATTGGACCAAATTTGACGGACAAAATGGCCGCCGCTTGTACCCGAAAAGTGTAAAAATATGGTATATATAGGTTGTGGAACCTGTAGAGGTCACAATTTTAAATCAATTTTGATGAAACTTGAAATACATGTTTATAACCTAAAGATCTTGGTTCGTTTCGATATTTGCGCATATCGGACCGTATCTTCCTCAATTATGGCCCCTGATTGTATACGAAAAATCGCCTTTATTAGATTGTGGTCCGATTTAAAAAAAACGTTTGATTATATCACCGTTACAATGTAATGAATGTTGAGTTCGAATTTCATGAAAATCGGACCAAAACTGACAGACAAAATGGCCGCCGATGTCATAATATCAGTGATTGTAGCGGCCAAGCGAATATTCACTGCGGGATCAGTTTGTTGTGAACCCTGTAGAGGTCACAATTTTAATCTGATGTTGATGAAACTTGAAATGCATGTTTATAACCCAAAAATCTTGGTTCCTTTTTATATTCAACGGATAATATCGGATTGTAACTTCCTGAATTATAGCCCCTGATTGTACATAAAAATTGACTTTTTTAGCTTGTGGTTCCTCTAGAGGTCTCAATTAAATTATTATCCAATTTTAGAAATAATATTAAATGTTTCGTATACTAAACGTTAGCATGGGGCAGAATTTTATAAAAACCAAACAAATTCTAATGATTTTCTGATAATTACTTAATATGCGACAACTCTTGTTGACTGCACGGACGATTTAGCTGCTGTGTGGCTGTATGTTTCATTGGCTGGCAACCTATTTTTTAATTTAATTTTGAATGGAAGTCAAACAGCAAATCGAAACGTAATCCAATAAATATTGCAGGCTAGTGATGACATCAAGAGTTGATTATGGTCTGGATAAGTTAATTAATGTCTAATTAGATAACATTTCAGGCCTAATGAAAGACTTGCAATGGACAGGGGGGTTGGGATGGCCTAGTGGTCTAGATTGCCGCGCTTTGAACTCTAGCTGGCCGGTCACTCCGGGCACTCCGGTTTCCTCCCACTGCTAAAGACCTCTACGCGCAAGCGAATTATTGAAATAAAATGAAACCATATGTTAGTCCCAAAATGACCAAGTTTGTGTCGAGTGGACGTTAAGCCCCATTTCTCTCTCTCTCTCTCTACAATAGACAGATTTAGCTCTTGCTTAATGTATGTTTAAAGGAGCTAAATCAATATTCTTTGACACCTAGAAAATGAATGTGAATGTATATAAACTGAGTTACATTCATCCGTTTCTGTTTTGACTGCAAGTTTTAATCAGTTATGTTCAGCGAAATACCATCAAGTCTGAATTAACTGACAGTCTTTGGCACCTGCTTATTTATTCCAGACTACACTGGTAGTGTTCTCCTACATGGGATACATGTATGGTTAGACCCTTTCATGTTCCAATTTTAAAATTTTCATTTTGTCTTAAATGTATGGATATCATATTATAAGCCCAGCTTTTAATGGTAAGATAAGTTCAATGTTGATTTAAATTGACCTGTAAGTCATGTTTTCAATGTCGAAGACTGTTGATGATATTGAGTTAAAGACTTGACCCCTTTAACAAAAACCTGTGATTTACAAGTTGATGTAAACAAAAATATGTATATTATTATTAGGTGGAGATGAAGCAGACCAGTGTGTTTATTGTGATAATGGAAAATATTATAATCACTCTTTTCCTGATAATCCATGTATAGAGTGTATGAAGTGTGATGTGGGTATGTCATTGTTACAGCAGTGTAATTACACACATGATACTATATGTATTCTTCCAACCAGTACACCAACCCCTAAAGGTATAATCAGTTTCAGCTTCACTTTTCTTTTATTTGTTGCTGCTTAATTAAGTTTTCGTTGAAAAAATACAACCCAACAATCTGATAGCTCATTTCATTGATACTATTCAAAAAAAGTAGGGGATATTTGATTTTGGGGGCATACATGTAATACTAAAATATGCAAATGACTACGAAAAAAGTCACTATAGAACCTAACAGAAGAAACATTTCCAGTTACATGTGACGCCCAAACGCACCAATAGCTACCACATGGAATGCAGGTGATGCTTGGGATCATCATGGGGGTCCAACCCAAGATTTGCACGACTCTGACTTTGAATGTTACAGTCATTGTGGCATTGAATTCCAGGGTGGAAACATCAGTTTAATTGTTTTAGTGACCAGAAAACAAATTTTGATATGCGTCGGCTTACCCAAAATGAAAGGTTACGTACCCTTGGCATGCTACAGATCGGCACAACACAGGCGGTTGTGGCACGGACGATGAATGTTTCTCAGTCTGTTGTCATAAGCAGGCTATGGTCCAGATACCGTGATACACAATCTGTACAGGACAGACCACGCTCAGGTCGACCAAGGGCGACAACTCAAGCCCAGGATCGATTTATCCGTACCTTGGCCTTGAGAAATCGTGTCATCACAGCAAATCAGATCAGCGCTCGTCTTCAAACTGACAATGGTGTGAGAGTGAGTGGCCAGACGATTCGGAATCGACTGCATATGGGTCAGCTTCGCGCCCGACTTCCTCGCGTGATCCCTTGTTTGAGAGATCATGACATTCAGGCAAGACGTCGTTGGTGTAGGGATCGTCAACACTGGGATAATCGACGCTGGAGCAATGTGATGTTTTCAGATGAGTCAAGGTTCACTGTTGATTTTTTGGACAGACGTAGGATGGTGTGGCGTCGTCGAAACGAGCGCTTCCAAGACGTTAACGTCATCAGACATGATCGATTTGGGGGTGGTTCTGTTATGGTGTGGGGAGGCATCACTTGGCAGTCCATGTTGTGCCGTTCGCACGACGTCATGGCCGCCGTTTCATCTTCCAGGATGACAACGCAAGATGTCACAGGGCCAGGATCGTTACAGGTTACCTCCAACAACAGAACATAACCACATTACCTTGGCCAGCACTGAGTCCCGACCTCTCCCCCATCGAGCATGTCTGGGACATGCTTGGACAGAGGTTACGTCACTGTCAACAACGTCCTGCCAATGTCCAAGAACTTGCTGCTGCGTTGCAACAGGAATGGGACAATCTGGACCAAAATGACCTTAGACGTCTCATTAGGAGTATGCCACGTCGGATCAATGCTTGTTTGGCAAACAGAAGAGGATTTACCCGCTACTGACTTTGTTGTGATGCTGTGGTAACTTTGCTGTTTGACCCCGGGTATGATTTTACCCTTATAATGGTCAGTCTGTGCCTTACTTAGTCTAACGATCATTTGGAATAAATCGATGAATGTGAACTTCATTTCATTTTGTCATTTGTTTCTTCGTCAGTTTCATTAGGTGACTTTAATAACACTTAAAAATCAAATATCCCCTACTTTTTTTGAATAGTATATATATTCATTGGAGCTAGTACTGTACAGCGCAGTGGACGCTTACGGCTGGCCCCCAGATCCATTCACTTAATTTGATATTTTCCGTAGGTTAATCTCATAGGCTTTTGTTTTGCGTGTAGTGCGGTCCTCCTGCACTTACTATTACATATATCAGACTGTAACATTATGGATAATGGCCCCTAATTACACAAAAATCGCTTTTATATTAGCTTGTCCTCTGTCATTTCTTGCTTGATTTGAGCAATGGCTGTTCATTAGATTTATAATATATATATTGTATTATGTATGAATTTTTTTATCGTTTTTTATACGCCCACATTTTTATGTGGACGTATATTGTCGTCGCCCCTGTCCGTCCGTCCGTCCGTCCGTCCGTCCGTCCGTCCGTCCGTCCGTCCACAATTGTTTGTGAACAGTCTACAGGTCACAATTTTTATCCGATTTCAATGAAACTTAAAATATAGGTTTATCACCCTAAGATCTCGGTTCCTTTCGATATTGGCATGTATCGGACTGTAACTTCATGGGTTATGGCCCCTGATTGTACGAAAAATCACGTTTTTAGCTTGTGAACAGTGTAGAGGTCACAATTTTGATCTGATTTCGATGAAACATGAAATGCATGGTTATAACCAAAAGATCTTGGTTCCTTTCGATATTTGCGCATATCCGATCGTAACTTCCTGAATTATGGCCCCTGATTGTCCGAAAAATCACCCTTTTTAGCTTGTGCTCCCTGTGGAGGTCAAAATTGTAATCTGATTCAAAAAACCGTTTGATTATATCACCGTTACATAGTTATGGGGGTTGAGTTCGAATTTCGTGAAAATCGGACCAAAATTGACAGACAAAATGGCCGCCGTTTGTACGCGAATAGTGTGAAAATATGTTATATCAAGGTTGTGGACCCTATAGAGGTCACAATTTTGAACCGATTTTTATGAAACTTGAAATGCATGTTTATAACCAAAAGATCTTGGTTCCTTTCGATATTTGCGCACATCGGATCGTAACTTCCTGAATTATGGCCCCTGATTGTCCGAAAAATCACCCTTTTTAGCTTGTGTTCCTTGTGGAGGTCAAAATTGTTATCCGATTCAAAAAAACGTTTGATTATATCACCGTTACATAGTTATGGGGGTTGAGTTTGAATTTCGTGAAAATCGGACCAAAATTGACAGACAAAATGGCCGCTGTTTGTACGCGAATAGTGTGAAAATATGTTATATCAAGGTTGTGGACCCTATAGAGGTCACAATTTTGAACCGATTTTCATGAAACTTGAAATGCATGTTTATAACCAAAAGATCTTGGTTCCTTTCGATATTTGCGCATATCGGATCGTAACTTCCTGAATTATGGCCCCTGATTGTCCGAAAAATCACACTTTTTAGCTTGTGTTCCCTGTAGAGGTCAAAATTGTTATCCGATTCAAAAAACCGTTTGATTATATCACCGTTACATAGTTTTGGGGGTTGAGCTCGAATTTCGTGAAAATTGGACCAAAATTGACAGACAAAATGGCGGCCGTTTGTACGCGAATAGTGTGAAAAAATGTTATATCAAGGTTGTGGACCCTATAGAGGTCACAATTTTGAACTGATTTTCATGAAACTTGACATGTATGTTTATAACCCAAAGGTCTTGGTTCCTGTCAATATTTGCGCCCGTCGGATCGTAACTTCCTGAATTATGGCCCCTGATTATCCAAAAAATCACCCTTTTTAGCTTGTGGTCCCTCTGGAGGTCAAAATTGTTATCCGATTTAAAAACGTTTGATTATACCACCGTTACATGGTAATGGAGGCTGAGATCGAATTTCGTGAAAATCGGACCAAAATTGACAGGCAAAATGGCCGCCGTTTGTACGCGAATAGTGTGAAAAAATGTTATATCAAGCTATAGAGGTCACAATTTTGAACCGATTTTGATGAAACTTGACATGTATGTTTATAACCCAAAGATCTTGGGTACTTTCTATATTTGTGCCCATCTGATCGTAACTTCCTGAATTATGTCCCGTGATTGACCGAAAAATTGCCTTTTTTAGCTTGTGGCCCCTCTGTAGGTCAAAATTATTATCCGATTTAAAAAAAACGTTTGATTATATCACCGTTACATTGTTATAAAAGATGATGTGGAATTTCGTGAAAATTGGACCAAAATTGACGAACAAAATGGCCGCTGTTTGTACGCGAATAGTGTGAAAATATGTTATATCAAGGTTGTGGACCCTATAGAGGTCACAATTTTGAACTGATTTTGATGAAACTTGAAATACATGTTTATAACATAAAGATCTTGGTTCCTTTCGATATTTGCGCATATTGGATCGTAACTTCCTGAATTATGGCCCCTGATTGTACTAAAAATCGCCTTTATCACCTTGTGGTCCCTCTGGAGGTAACAATTATTACCTGATTTAAAAAAACGTTTGATTATATCACCATTACAGGGTAATCTAGGTTGAGTTTGAATTTCATGAAAATCGGACCAAAATTGACAAACAAAATGACCGCCGTTTGTACGCGAAAAGTGTAAAAATATGGTATATCAAGGTTGTGAACCCTATAGGGGTCACAATTTTAATCGGTTTTTGATGAAACTTGAAATACATTTTTATAACCTAAAGATCTTGGTTCCTTGCGATATTTGCTCATATCGGATTGTAATTTCCTGAATTATGGCCTCTGATTATACGGAAAATTGCCTTTATGGAGTTCAAAAACATTTGATTATATCACCATTACACTGTAATGAATTTTCAGTTTGAATTTTGTGAACATCGGACCAAAATTGATGAACAAAATGGCTGCCATTTTTACACGAATAGTGTAAAAATATGATATATCAAGGTTGTGTACCCTGTAGAGGTCACAAATTTAATTCGATTTTGGTCAAACTGAAAGATCTTGGTTCCTGTCGATATTTGGACATATCTGATCGTAACTTCCTGAATTATGGCCCCTGATTGTACGAAAAGTCGCCATAATATTAAATGTTTCGTATCCAGTGGAGGTGACAGCTTATTCTATGATATTAAATGATTCGTATACTTTACATTAGCATGGAGCAGAACTTTATAAAAACCAAACAAATTCTAATGATTTTCTGATAATTACTTAATATGCGACAACTCTTGTTGACTGCCCGGACGATTTAGCTGCTGTGTGGGCGTATGTTTCGTTGCCTGGCAACCTATTTTTTTTTTATATTACAGAAACAGATAAGACTGATATTATCATTGCTTGTTCAGTCGTTGGATTCCTAGCAGTTCTTATTATTATTATAATAATATTGTATTGTAAGAGAAAAATTCGTAAGTATAAAATTTTATTGTTATTATGAACATTATAAATGTCAGAATAGACTATGAAAAGGATCAATACATATTTACTTGTGTACAGTGTTAAAAAGTGAAATATGTCGACGTAATAAAGTCAAGACCAGAGATGGGAGACCCAATGTGAAAATCACCCTTTTTATGTGCCCACATAGAAATGTGGTTGTATATTGCCATTGCTCCCGTCCACTTCGTCCACAATTGAGACTTCATTTATATTCAATAATTTCTGTTAATTTCTTCTGTAGTTATGGCCATTGTTTCTCTTTGTTGAACCGTCTCCCGATCTATATGAAATTTTCTGAATCATTTAAATTTGTGAAACAAAGAGGCCTATTGAGTTTCCCCAAATTGCATTGAATTACTTCTAGAGTTATGGCCATATCTGTATGAAATTTATATACATCTTTCAAATTAGTGACATGAAGAATCTTATTGAATTTCAGCAATTTCTGCAATTACCATTAATTATTTCTTAAGTTAGCGTCCCAGTTTTACTTTCTTGATCCTTGTGAATGCTTGAACAACAAAAGTTATCATCCAATCTGTGTGCAATTTACATGCATTATTTAAATTTGTGAAACAAAGAATTGTGGCCCTTGATTTACTTTGTTAAATCTTGTGAATGCTCAAATGACAAAAGTTATCACCCAATTGATATGAAATTTATTAAATTAGTGAAATGAAAAAAAATGTTAAAAGTCCCTTATTTCAGATTGTACAAAATTATAAACCCTCAAACAATAAAAATTATGATCTGATCTGTATGAGATACACCCCATTGCCTACAAAAGAATAAATATGTGACTGTCCTTGTTGACCCCCTAGACTTGTTAGCTGCTGTTACCTATTGCTTATGTATCCCAAATGTGTGTTCAATAGGCCTTTATCATACTACTCTTTCCAGAAGACGAGGACAAGTATTCTTTCCTCCTAAAACATTTTTGGTCCTAACCATTTTTAATTTGAGTACGTGGTTCTCTTAGGTAACAATTTGTTGTCCTTTTTTACGCCTACAGGTGTAGATTTAGCCCTAAAGTAACAGAAGCCAGTCTTATAAATTGTTGATCTATTAATTTGGTTTCATGAATAACACTCTGTCTATGTTCAAAAGTGAAGTAGACTTATTAGAGACTGGCATATTACGCTAAATCGCTAATTGAATGGTAATCTCTAGCATAGATATTCCAGTCTATCTATACCAATATTATTTATTGTGCATGCTCTCCAGATAAGAATATGTCGTCACTGGTTGACCTGACTTGTTGAATATGTCTAGCCTTATTCTTGGAATCCCTTGTTACAAATAGCGCTGTAACGCATTATGGTACACGGTTCGTGTACCAATGGTGAAATGTTGATTTTGTCTTAAATATTGGATATCTTAAGTCTAAGAGACTCACTTAACTACTAGATTTCACTATACACAACTTCCTGTAAGTTAAGGACAAATGGTATTCAAAGGCACTGTTAGGTGAAATTAAATGTAAAGCAGACACAGGGGGTGATACAAGTATACAAATTGGTTCCCATACTATCATTCTGTTTGAATCCGCCAGAAATATTGGTGTACTTTTTGATGAGTGTATATCCATAAATGCTCAAATTAACAACATCTGTAAACTCTGTTATTACCATCTAAGGAACATTAGTAAAATTAGGTCAACTCACACTATTGATGCCATTAAAACTGTCGTGAACTCCCTAGTAACATCAAGATTAGATAATGGCAACTCCCTTTTAGCAGGAATCCCAGATGTTTTAATTAATAAGCTACAAATGGTACAAAATAGTCAGCCAGGCTTATAACCAGATCTAAGTTTAGAAAGCACATCACCCTATATATTTTAGAATTCTATATAAAATCCTCCTTTTAATATTTAAATGTCTTAACGGCCGGGTGCCTCTTTACTTACTAGATTTACTTGAATTATATACACCGTCCCTCCTCTGATACATTAATTTTATGTTCTAACCGATCAAGACTCAAAACAATTGGTGATATGGCTTTTAGTGTACGCGCACCAATTGAATGGAATAAGCTTCCATTTTCTATTAGAAACTCTTCGTCTATTACTGTTTTTAAAAAATCTGTTAAAACTTTTTTATTTAACGAAGCATTTAGCTTAAAACTGTTTTAAATTTGTGTTCATCTCTTAGTAAATCTTTATTTTACTGACTTTCTTTTACCTCTAGTCATTATATCTTCATAATGTATTGTTTACTAAATGTTTTACGATTATATTTTATTTTATTTTGTCTGTGATACTATATTGTGATATTTTATAATGTTTTGTAAAGTGCATTTTAGCACCCAGTGAATTGTGCGCTATAAAAATGTTCATAATAATAATAATAATAATAATTAGTCTTTAAGTGGTATTCAAAGGCCAGTTTAAGTGAGAAATATCATCGACCTTAAGGTCTGTGGAAATATCCACTTAACTTTAAGTGACCTATGGGAGGTACCTTAAAGTTAAGTGAGATTATGATGATTTCTTTTAACGCTGTAGTAACAGTCCCATAATGGCAATTTTAAAAGTTGAGGGAGTCTGATCGAAACAAAGACAATGCTGTCGAGCGTAGATGGCTTCAAATTTATTTTTTCGTCGCCTGCTTTGATGTTGTAGTGCCATGATAGGGTATAACGTTATGACCACGGAGGTAGTTAAGGATATCTTTTTCTGATCATTTATCATGTTCGTATTGCTTAATCATGTTTCCATGACTGTCATATAATAAGTTACGTTCATTATAGATTTCAGAAATTATTTATACTACAGCTGGAAGCAAGGCATGATTTATTTTGTACAACTCATTCCCATATATACATAATCGGTAGTATTTATTTAGATTAAATATAATGCAACATGTATCTTTTGTACACATAATGTACCGTGTACCGTCAATTGACTAGTTCTATTTTAAATTTTAATTATTTATTCCAGTAGTGACAAGACCCAAATGGCTTCAACCAACTATAGATATACTTTCAAATAAAGTAGGTGCAGTAGACGTGTATATCACGGGTCTTCCAGGTATGAATATCTATCTTTGTTTGCTTTTGCGAGATTGACATATATTCATACATTTTCTTGATTGGATATGAAATGAAATGACATGGGCAGTTCCAAACTGAAGAGAGGCACTAGACTATTCCACTTATGAGGACCTTCCCAATCCCCCACCCCAAGACTAGAGCAAGCTGAGGATGATAAGGGATGTTAAGACTACAGTATTAAAGCTTTAAGGCATGTTTAAGACTGTAAAAAATATTATACACCTTTGTCATTTGCCACATAGATCTTGAGGCCCTTTAGGTAAATCCAGATCTGGAAATGGGATCCAGCCAGACTAATGAAGACTGGAATATACACCATACAAGGTGCTTTCGAATTCCAACTGCCAAGGGGTCATTTATGTGTACACCGATTCAGCTCAGTGTTTTATTCTAGACAACTGTTTCTTGCCAGGTACTCTGTCCTGCATTATTGACAAAGGGAAACCATGCTGAAAAACTCTGAGAAACTTTTTCACCTTACTCACCTAGCCATCATGGCTACTGTTTTTATTGGTCATAATAATCGTGGAAGAATCGGGATGCTGTCTTTATTCCAAAAAATCCAAAGAAGTTGACAGTTTCATGTTCTTTTAATATAAATCATTTCAGTTTCTTATTAGACCAAGTATTTTGTTATATTGATCAGACTTGACCCTTCGGACATGTGCTTAAAAACACTCATGTTATTGCATTTCAGATGTCACCAATTTCAATTGTGCAGTGAAATACGAACAAATTAGGCTAGAAACTCGCACCAGCACAGGAGGATATTTTGCAAATTTCATCAATCAGTACTACAGGGCAGACCATGTAACTGTTACGGCACAAGTTTTTTACGATAGATTGAAAGTCTTGCAGCTCAACGATGTAGCTGAAGAAATGAAAAACAATCAAGATATAAATCCATTCCTAAACCTAATTACTACTGATGAGAATCATCAACCAGAAGAAAGTGTTCGCCTGTTAACTGGTAATCCAAGTAATGATCCAACTGTGCATAACAACCAGTCACCAATTAGTAATGCATCAAATAATGCAACAAACACTATGCATAGCAGTCTGTCACCTGGTAGTGAAAGTTATCTTAATGGACAGGATATACCTATGGCTGATGCATCTAGGAGAACATCTGGAACATCTATGACTATGTGTACGGAGGGTCATAAACTATCAAACTTTAACCATAGAAGAAACAATGACAGTGTAGACGCGCCAAGAGACCTGAATCAAACAAATGTGGAAGTCAGAATAAAAAATAAAAAAGATATCGATCAAACTGAAGTTAAAGAACCTTTAAGTGAATAAAAAATGGTGCCTTTGTAGTATTTGACAAAATACATAGATAAAATCTAATTTGGAACACCAATAATTTGAGTAAGTAAAAGTTACCATATCCTTTTGATTCATCAATGTCCTATAGACTTTCATGTCTGTTGTCCTTATAATATAATCTAGATAATACGATGTCAACGATAATAATATAATCTGATATTAGATTTGGTTATCATTTATGCAGCATGATATATTTATGAATTGCACTGAAATTGGTTGTGGATTGTGTAATCTATAAAGATCTATATCTATGCGGAATGTTATGGATTGTGATGAAATTTTTTATGAACCATAATAATGAAGGTTATTGTATGGATTGTGATGAAATTTTTTATGATCCATAATAACATAATAATGGAGGTTATTGTAGGGGGGGGGGGCATTGCACCCGCTCGCTACGAGCCTGTAATGAACTACATGTATATTGTTTTGGATTGTTTATTAATGGATTCAATTTTTAGCGAACTTTGATTTAATTATTGACAAGATTGAAACCGATTGATTATCATTCGAAGAAACAATGTCTTTATTTATTGTGATTTCCCATAATTGTAACCAGTGCCATTTATAGAGAGAATCTGGCCAATTGTTATTTCTATTGTTATCGAGTGACAAAGTCTTTTTTTTTGTCTAATCTTAGTGCTATTTTATATAACTATCCCTCCATTCATTTTCACTGACACTCATTTGTTTTGTTATAATGTTGATCTATTAAACTAATAGATTAGGTTACAAAATGGCGACCATGATACTATATGGCTCTGGTTGTCACTATAGTAACAGTAATAGTATTATGCAGGAGAACCACACTACACACAAAGAAAGCTGATAAGACAAACCTGCGGACAACACAAACTTCAGACATTGGCAAGAAATAAACAACAAAGATCAAATCAAGTAAAATTGTCTTATCTCTCGGTCCACTTGTTATTTCTAATTTTGCCCAATTTATCCACTAGATTTTCTGTTGTTTCCCTGAATGATCATTTGTGATTGTCTGTTTCTGTTTATAAAAATAGAACATTAAGTTTTTAATCTGATTTCATATGTCTTTCCATTCATTTTCATTTTATTTTTTTTCATATTTTATATTGTCCCATACTCAGTTTTAACTTATAACATCTAACAAGTTTACTGTAAACAACCATTAAAAACCCAAGTTTGATTAGATTGGGTTGTTAATAACAGTAACATTTGTGGCCAAGATGCATAATACATTACATCATTGCTTAGTTCTTAATCCAATTTGAAACAATCCGGCCAGAATTAGGGAGAATGTCATATTCTATGTTTGTGATTACAAGAAAAATAACAAATAAATATATAGGTACACCTTATGAAAATTGTCCATAATGATGATCATTGTAATCCATTAACATCTAGTCACCTAGCTATAGAGTGCCACATTTTTTAATTACGTCCACTTGATGATCCGTTAATTAGTTTGAGCAGATTTATGGACAACTTTGTATTATGATTACTAGTTATAACTAAGTGTAGTACATGTATATTTGTTATAATAGTTGGATCTCATTCTTTATAATACTATATGGGGGTGGGTGGAGGGGGGATGGCTGAATGGTTAGCATGTGCGTGTGGTATCATAAAGCCTCTCATGGAATCAACTGGCGTGGTTTTGAATCCCTGGTTGTAGGTGACAAGGAGTAGGGTCGTCTGTCCAACCTTGATGGTTTTCTCCAGTTTCCTCCCACTGCTAAAGACCCCTACATACAAGTGAATAATTGAAATAAAATTAAACCATATGTTAGTCCCGAAATGACCTAGTTTGTGTCGAGCAGACGTTTAACCCCATTTCTCTTTCTCTCTTTTAATACTACATGTGATGTAGTCCCAACTGACTCCCAACCAACCTAATCAGACTTGTACCCAAATAAATAATGAACTGATATTAAGGGATTTGGATTAGATTGTGGTACATCGGATTGTAATATTGGTAGGCACAGAATTCAGGGCATTTGAGATTTATGTTTAGTTATTATATGAGATATTATTTTTTGCCTAATTTTAAAAACTATTTTCTGTGCCAAGTATCGCACATGAAGTCTTGTACTCTTGTGAGCTTGGATGACCAGAGAGGTGGGAAAAAGTGGGTGGGTGTTTAGTTGCACAAATGCATATATCTTAATGTAAAAACTAATGGAAAATGAGAGTAGACATTAAAGGCCCGGAATCTGCTATCAAAACAAAACACCACCACACACCTGTGCAAGAACACAGCCCATCCAATACATTACATTACGAAAATAGAACAAAGTAAGGGCAATGGGGATTGAATTGGTGGCTATGTGGCACAACCAGTCAAGAAAATTATATAGATATTTATGGACCCCAGCCCCTCTTTTCCTTGGGCCTGTTTACTATCAATAACAATTTATGTAATTTTCATAGAAAATATTTTAATACATGTATGTAAGATTCATTGAAAGCGATTCTTAAATAATCGAGGACACATTAGATTGGTTATCACTTTGAAAAGTTACATTTAGCAGTTCCTGCTACCTGCTCAGGATGAATCTTTCTTAAAATCAATGACCTCAAACCTGAAAAAGAGATTGAGAAATATTTTCTTCCCATACATTTGTAAATGCTGTAGCTTCTAGGGGTTAGGTTGGCTAAGTGGGTAAGATGCTGGCTTGGCCGAGAAAGTTAATCCAAATTATCTTGCGTGGTTCCCCCTTGTCAGTGATGCAGGATGGAGGGCCTGGCAAGAACAGCTGTCTACTCGTTTGGATGGGATGAAAAACCAAGGTCTTGTGTACACATTGGCATGCACGTAAAAGATCCTTTGACAGTTGGAATTTGATATAAGAGTAGGCTGTAGGAGGAAAAATTCCCTAATAGCACACTGTATGGCTTATGTCCATTTCATTTGCTTCTAGAGACATGACTGAACAATATTTTAACGACGATTTCTTAATGCATCAATTGTATTCAAATATATTTGCTCAATGTGTAATTGTTATACATGAAATTTATATGAGGAATGAAAGTATAAAGAAGTGATATAACTTAGATATTTATTTCATATCATAATATATTTGTGATTTGTGTTTGAAACACTTTGTCTTTTGGATTTTTAATTTAAAATCAATATTGTAGATTATTAAGATTTTTAGAAAAAGTTTGTTTTTGTGATTTTTATACGCCCACATTTTCATGTGGACGTATATTGTCGTCGCCCCTGTTCGTCCGTCCGTCCGTCCACAATTGTTTGTGAACAGTCTACAGGTCACAATTTTTATCCGATTTCAATGAAACTTAAAATATAGGTTTATCACCCTAAGATCTCGGTTCCTTTCGATATTG
Organism: Patella ulyssiponensis; assembly: GCA_963678685.1. Taxonomy (NCBI): domain Eukaryota; kingdom Metazoa; phylum Mollusca; class Gastropoda; family Patellidae; genus Patella; species Patella ulyssiponensis. The sequence continues at coordinate 21,056,882 of OY783232.1, forward strand.
GCATGTATCGGATCGTAACTTCATGGGTTATGGCCCCTGATTGTACGAAAAATCACGTTTTTTAGCTTGTGAACAGTGTAGAGGTCACAATTTTGAACCGATTTGGATGAAACTTGAAATGCATGTCCATAAACCAAAGATCTTGGTTCCTTTCGATATTTGCGCCAATTGGATCGTAACTTCCTGAATTATGGCCCCTGATTGTCCGAAAAATCGCCCTTTTTAGCTTGTGGTCCCTCTGGAGGTCAAAATTGTTATCCGATTTAAAAAACCGTTTGATTATATCACCGTTCCATGGTTATGAAGGTTGAGTTCGAATTTCGTGAAAATCGGACCAAAATTGACGGACAAAATGGCCGCCATTTGTACGCGAATAGTGTGAAAATATGTTATATCAAGGTTGTGAACAGTGTAGAGGTCACAATTTTGAACCGATTTGGATGAAACTTGAAATGCATGTTTATAACCCAAAGATCTTGGTTCCTTTCGATATTTGCGCCAATCGGATCGTAACTTCCTGAATTATGGCCCCTGATTGTCCGAAAAATCGCCCTTTTTAGCTTGTGGTACCTCTGGAGGTCAAAATTGTTATCCGATTTAAAAAAACGTTTGATTATATCACCGTTCTATGGTTATGAAGGTTGAATTCGAATTTCGTGAAAATTGGACCAAAATTGACGGACAAAATGGCCGCCATTTGTACGCGAATAGTGTGAAAATATGTTATATCAAGGTTGTGGACCTTATAGAGGTCACAATTTTGAACCGATTTGGATGAAACTTGACATGTATGTTTATAACCGAAAGATCTTGGTTCCTTTCGATATTTGCGCCCATCGGTTCGTAACTTCCTGAATTATGGCCCCTGATTGTCCGAAAAATCGCCCTTTTTAGCTTGTGGTCCCTCTGGAGGTCAAAATTGTTATCCGATTTAAAAAAACGTTTGATTATATTACCGTTCCATGGTTATGAAGGTTGAATTCGAATTTCGTGAAAATCGGACCAAAATTGACGGACAAAATGGCCGCCGTTTGTACGCGAATAGTGTGAAAATATGTTATATCAAGGTTGTGGACCTTATAGAGGTCACAATTTTGATGAAACTTGACATGTACGATTTGGATAAAACTTGAAATGCATGTTTATAACCCAAAGATCTTGGTTCCTTTCGATATTTGCGCCCATCGGATCGTAACTTCCTGAATTATGGCCCCTGACTGTCCAAAAAATCGCCCTTTTTAGCTTGTGGTCCCTCTGGAGGTCAAAATTGTTATCCGATTTAAAAAAACGTTTGATTATATCACCGTTCCATGGTTATGAAGGTCGAAATCGAATTTCGTGAAAATCGGACCAAAATTGACGGACAAAATGGCCGCCGTTTGTACGCGAATAGTGTGAAAATATGTTATATCAAGGTTGTGGACCTTATAGAGGTCACAATTTTGAACCAATTTTGATGAAACTTGACATGTATGTTTATAACCCAAAGATCTTGGTTCCTTTCGATATTTGCGCCCATCGGATCGTAACTTCCTGAATTATGGCCCCTGATTGTCCAAAAAAATCGCCCTTTTCAGCTTGTTGTGCCTCTGGAGGTCACAATTATTATCTGATTTATAAAAAAAATGTTTGATTATAAAAACCAAACAAATTCTAATGATTTTCTGATAATTCCTTAATATGCGACAACTCTTGTTGACTGCCCGGACGATTTGGCTGCTGTGTGGGCGTATGTTTCGTTGCCTGGCAACCTATTTTTAATTTAAGCTTAAGTGTGTTAGAAACACTCTGATTATGTGATTTTTAATAAAAAAATTAATTGTGTTGTTGATTAGAAAGATTGTTAGAAACACTTTGTTTTTGTGATTTTTAATAAAAAATTAATTGTGTTGTTGATTAGAAAGATTGTTAGAATTAGAAACACTTTGTTTTTGCGATTTTTAAATTAAACTTTAAGTTTGTTGTAGATTAGAAAAATTCTTAGATATTCTTTATTAGTATTTATCTGGCCAAAGTGGCCAAATGAATTAAATATAAAGATGTATTCATTGAATAAGTAAATGTCCTGACTTTTTAAATATATTATATTATAGTCCACTCCCGGTGTATTATTTAATCTTTATGATATAATCACTATGTTTTTTTTTTAAATCAATTTACACCTGTTGTATCTTTGTTTGTGTGTCATCAAATGGCTTACTTGAAGTTTATAAATAGAAATAGCTTTTTATAATGCATACATGTATAGTTTCATGGTTGAGAGCGAGACTTTAAGTAATATGTTGATAATACACAAGGCATTAGCGGAGTGTTGGTTCAATATGTATTATTATGCAATGTCTTTAGCTCAGAGCACTAAACAACTTAAAATACAGACACAATATCACCAGTGATTTTCAATGAAATATGTCACATGAGTCCAATACTTCATTTAGTGTAGATAATGCATGATTGGCAAGTTGCCCGTACATTATTGGAAATAATGATGTGCCAATATCAAAGGATGGTGTCACATCTGTATTTCAATGTAGCCATACTAAGCATACTATGTCAGGGTTTAAATGGCAGTTATGTATTATATCAAAATCTATATTTTATATCTTGATACTTGGCAATAAAGTTTCTATGGAAAATAAATACTTAAATTATGTATACTATGGTATATATTTTGAAATCTGAGTTGTTCCAGGCAGTGTTATTGTAAGGAGCTACTGGGACTTGTAGAATATACACCATATAATTTCTTTGTTAAGAATATATTATGCTGACGGAAATGTATTTTGCTATGATTTTAAATATACACTGTATATGAAATAAAATCTGAATTTTTTCCTTAATTCTCGATTTCTTAGTGGCTTTTGAATTTTAATAAAGTATATGAAGACAATTGCTCCTGTGCACAGGAAACCATAATGTATTTATTATGTACTAGCTGCATACCTTGGGCCCAAATTTGAAATGCCCCCCCCCCCTCCGACAGACCGGGTAGGCGTCCTTACTGAGCTGCTGCAACTGTGCGGCGACCAGAAAATGCATAAATAAGGTCGCCGGCAATCGTGAACACAACACGAGATAATATCCCCAAAAATCACTTGAAAAGAAGTTTTTTCTCACAACTTTCTAGGTCAGAATGCAGAAACTTGACGACTGTTTTCAACATAGAGACCACAACGATATCGGACGTTTCCGCTAAGCTTTTTTAAAACACGCTTATGTCCATCTTGACGCGCCCTGAGACCATTTTCCGTCACCGTAGCAGGAAGGACGCCACCCCGGTCTGACGGGGGTACAAGTCTTTGAGGGGTTGGATGGAACAGAGCCCAGAGTAATGAATGTCCGTCGTGTATTATATATTTGTTCGAGAAATTTCGTAACCACCCCTCCAAATAGAGCGAAATCCGCGTCAAAATTTGATCAAACACAATTTAAAAAAAAAAGAAAAAAAAAAGCTAAAATTGGTCACGATCGATTGTTATATCATACAATCAAAGTGGTTTTCAACATTTGAAGGAATAAAACAATGCATATATTTAAAGGCATATGGCTCTTTTGGAACCTTAAAATAATCAAAAATGGTTGTAAAAGCAGACATAAATATAAAAATGAATGTATGTAAAGTGATTTATTATTGAATAAAATGTAATTTCTTATCAATTCTGTTCGGTGAAATATGGGGGTTGGGATGGCCTAGTGGTCTAGAGTGACCTATGAAAATGTTAAATTGAACGACAGTCGTTTACGCCTGTTTAATGCATCACTTTACATATTACTTCCACATTGTTATAGTATGATATGTTTACACTTGTTTATTACAAAATGGCACTTAAAACCATAGGGTACACGACTCGTGTACTGATTATAAAATGTTAACTGTGTCTTAAATATTGGATATTAGGATCTTATAGTTTCACAACAAGCTAACATCAATATTGGTCGAAATTGATCAATATTGAATTCTAATTCGTGTCTTTAATTTTTTGGAAAATATTGAGTTAAAGACTCGGCTCTTTTAAACTGTAAAATAAAATCTACATTACCAACTACAGCTCCTTGAAAAGCAGCATTATAATCAGTGGCTACTTCATTATTAATATAATTCTCTCTGGTGTCTTTATATTGATCACTGGCATCAGGACCTCCAACTAAAGCTCCATACAGTGTATGGACACTAGGTTGTGGTCTATGGACAGTGTTTGGAGAACACGGGGCGGGTGCCCAAGGACATGATCTGAAGAATAGCAACGTAAACAACATAATATGCACATGTAGAATTCTTTATATAAATTAAACAAACTTCCAATCAATATTACCCTTCCTTCATTGAGATCGGCCACAATTGTCTTACATTACTACGATTTGTACAAAATTTGGTGGTGCAGTTTAAACGGAACGGTAAAGGTTACTTACGCTGATCTGTGATGGGGTCTTAAAGGATATTTATCACCAAATCCAATGACGTAACTAAAACCAGTATCACCTAAAGCATAATGAATCTGTGACATAGCCCAGGCTCTATATTTCTCTGGATTAATCCCGGCTTCAGCAGCCATTAAAGCTACCAACGCCATGTTAGCTGAAAGATACGTACCACATACATGTAATACTGCAACTTAGGCGGGACATGTTGAAAATTAGAACTCATGTACTAAATATGTTCCCCCAGAAAATAAAGTCATTATTATTGTTATTATTATATCTAATCAAAGCTAATCGACCGGAATCTGAGATGAATAATGTCAGTCAATTTTTTCCAGTAAAGTTTTACTTCTAAACATTATACACTACTGATTTAAGTCATGCAAACCAATGAGCTTAATAGCTTTCGTTTTACTATGAACAATTTACTGCAAATATGAGAACTCTTTATATGCCTGACTGTAATTTTACTCAACAACGTTTGATAATGAAGCAGACAAACAGAACTAAAAGTCTCCCCCGTTAAAGCTTGACGTATACAGATACTGTTTATATCCAGTCAATCGGAAATTCTTTGCCCATATTGACAAGATATATAATATAATATTTTATATGCCAGTAGAGACAACACGACTAAGTTAACATGACCCATGAAGCAGTTGGCATTTACACATATCTGTGTCTACAGTGTCAAGTAAATCGGAGAGCCATGGATCAGTGGCGGAACTGTAACATTTAGGACATGACAGACAGTTGTTTGGCTAGGTTGGTGTCAAAGGTTTTACATAATATGGCCAATTTTAGAAGAGCAGCGATTGTTTTTGGACTCATGGCCGCAAAGAAGCAGCAGTGGTACAGGGAAATTGTCACAAGCAGAGAGAAATGGAGAGGAGAGCAGAAGAACATATAGCTGGTAATCTTTGGTACAATGTGATTATTGTAATCCCACAAGTTGGCAGAAATGATCTACGTAACACCATGGGCATAAATGTGGGCATAAATGAGAAGGTCAGTATCAATTACAAGACCCTATATTCTTGTTTCTGCACCCTGAATAAACCCTGTCTATTTGACGGACGATTTTAATCAAGTTGTTAAGTTCTCAGCTTCATATTTAAGGCAGTCTGTTTCGTGTGTGAATTATTCATTTAAGATATTGACTGCAAATTTCAGTCATTATACAAATTAACACATTGACTGTAACATATATAAATGGCTTGGTTGAATGGTCAATACATTATATACCTCAAGACAGATATATAATGCATGTATAACTCCAAAATCAGACGCACCATAATGTTCTCTTTTGAACATTTCAAACTCTTAATTCTTCTTTCAGTATGTTATAAATCAAAAATTCCACCTTCATATTTCTTTAATTAGATGAATAGAAACCCCATTTCTTAATATCACCTAAATCTAAGTTTACAAACGTCTTTATTTCTGAAATAAAATTCTTACATGCATATCTAAGAGACCCCCATTGTAATCTCCAGGCCAATCCTTTTGGTGTATATTTTATTGTTCCACCAGGCATCCAGTATGTAAATGTTTCTTCAACAGCTTGTTTATAAATATCTTTCTTAGTAAACTGATATAATAAAACCTACAATACAAAAAATAATTAAGCGATTCATCTTTCGCAATAGTATAGTTTGCAGTATGCAGATTGCAATTTGCAAGTGATTCCTAGTGATTAAAATGAGGCATCGGTACTTTAAAGTGGTAATGTTACCTGATTTGGGGCTTGTGTATCGTCCCATGACATTCCCCAAGCTGGTCCGGGTTGGAACCATTTCTCGGCTTCTGTTAGATATTTGGAATCGTTGGTCATCTGGTACATCCACAGTGATGCCCAACACAATTCATCTGTCATATTTGAAGAACTAAAATAAAATGAACCAGATTTTTAATTGTATTTTTAAAGCGCATTAGAACGCGTCTCCCCTAATCAGCACAACCGGTCTGTGATTTCTAGCATGGTGCCACCTCCCCAACCGCATTACGACGACGACATAAGTGTTCTTACCTATAAAATCCAGAGGCTGCGGAGACAGAATCTGTATATCGGGCTTTATACTTCATACCAAAATCGTATAGTTGTGTAGCATGTTCCTTTAATTTGGCAGCATAAGCTGGATCTATAAGAATATAGGAATTTTGTTTTTTGAGTAGTAAGTTATAAGTCATGTGGAAACCATGCTTACATTATTTAAATTGCATTTCCTAATCAAACTGACATTCCTGGTGGTCGGATAAATGGTAGGTTGTGGTGTTTATCTTCTTTAATAATGGACTAGAAAAATCCATACAGGTATAAATCTACCTTTAATAATATTTGATAATGTCATGGATGGATGATTCTCTATCCTATCATATAACGCGTATCTGTATATACCAAATACCATTACCTATGACCATATTATGAGATAATAATCAATAAATAAATACAGACTATTGGTATGATCCTTCAACGGTGTTAGTATTTATTAGTTTCCAACGATTTATAAAACTCTGAGTGTCAAATTCACACTCAGATAGATATTGAGAGTATATCGAATAAGTCATTAATACCTTTGTCTTTATAAATCATATAGCCTATAGCAAAAGCTGCACTAGTTTCGTGTGCTACGTCACTTCCAGGTTGAGTAGCATCGACTTTATAAGCTGGTCTGGACATTTTCATATCTTCTGGTCTTCCCCAGAAACCATGATCAGCACCAGCATTACCAACCTTAAAAATAACAACAGCATGTATGTCATCCGCCAAGCGATAATTCGTGCACTAGGTTGATCTTAACAGTGGTTTGTGCAAAATTACTGCCAGAATATCAAAGACTAGGGCCTATCTGTAAAAAATGTCGAACTGAAGTAGTACAAAGTACTATTTAAACTTGGAATTGATCCATCAAAAGCATCGAATGGCGATTGTCTTTATATTTTACTTCCATAATTGGATGCCATAAAGCTTTTAGAAGACAAGTCAGTATCTTTATTTCTTAATTATGTATAACTATTGTTGCATGCTCAGTTTAGTGAATAATTCAGATTCTGGATTTAGTCCCTAAGTGTCGTCCCATAGTGTGTTTTGGAATCTGATGTTAGACTCATCCCTAAAGTGTCGCACAAGAGTTGCATGTTAATAAGGGATGTATAAAACATCGTGACTTGTTTTTTAAGTCACAGCAAGGTTAGTGTATAACTGCGGCAAGTAGGATGTTAACCTACCCTCTTACCTGAACATACAGCTCTTCTGGTTTTGTGTGAGCTTTCAAGAAATAATCTAAAGGCCATTTGATAGTGTCATACATCCAATCTAATTGACCACTTTCTGCATATGCATCTCTCCACTGAAGTAAGCCATATCCTAGTATTGCGGTAGAATATGCCATTGGGAGACCAAATTTAACGTGATCTCCAGCTAGAAAACGGTATTCAACATGTTTCAATTTATCATGTAAATATGTAATACCCAAACAGTTGTTAATGACACATACTTTTGTATTCCTCAAATAGAACAACAGTTTAAAATCGGAAATAAAATGAAATGGGGTTTAAAGTCCTACTGTTCTGCTACTAACCAGGGCTAATGAAGACGGGCATTCGCCATACTGTGTGCCATGACTACTATGAGGGAAATTTTGTCCGGACACCGGCGCTACGGCCTACTCTTATATCGAATTCCAACTGACAAGAGATCTTTTACGTGCACACCAATGTGAACACGGCACCTCGGTTTTTCGTCCCATCCCAACGACTAGAAAGCTTTCCTTGTCAGGCCCTCCGTCCTGCATCACTGACAAGGCGAAAACCCCGCCCAAAAATCGGGATGAACTTTCTCGGCCAATGCAGGGGTCAAACATCCGTCCTCCAGGCTAGCGGGCCAGCGTCTTACCCACTTACCCACGTGATCCCCGTTTTAAATCGTACATATCACACTCCTGTTGATGTACATGTATGCATAAATTGCAGACTTTATAGGCTATTTCTGCTCAACCATCACAACCTTCTTATATATAATTCTCTGTTAAAAGACGTAAATCATAGTCCAACGGGCGTTTGTCGTGAAATGAAATGGGGTTTAACGTCCTATTATTCTGCCCCGACTGGGCTAATGAAGACGGGAATACGCCATGCAGTGGCTATGAGGAAAATTGTGCTAAGGAATCTTTTACGTACACGGGACCCTGGTTTATCGTCCCCCCGAAGGACTAGACAGTTGTCCTTGTCAGGCCCTCCGCCCTGCACCACTGACAAAGGGACACCACGTCGGAAGATCCCGACGAACGTTCTCGGCCAGTGCAGGGATCAAACATGCGATCACCGTCTTACCCGCATAGCCACCGTGCACCCCACCCCAATTTGTCGTCCATCGATCAAAATGCATCAATAGTTGGACAAGGACCCCTTGTAGACCGTGCTAGACACATCAATTGATCAGCTTACCGTCATACCAGCCACCAGTCAAATCAACCCCAACATCACTACCATCCTGTAGACCAGAGTCACCTCTCCATGGTATTCTGTTGTTATCTGGTAATTTACCAGATCTTTGAGCTTCGTAGAATAAGATAGATTTTCTGATAACATCATCGTAGTTGTATTTGGTACATCCAGCTAAAATTCATCAAAATGTATACTGATTAATTGTTTTTGCTTTCTGATCTAAAGAAAGTTGCCAGGTACTATCACAAAAATATACCATCCATTTGAATTGCCCCCCTTCCCAAAAGAACAGACAAATCGTTTAGGTACTTACTATTTAGTAACGCGGGCAGTACTTGACTGTCGACACCTAGATTTGTGAGATAAGCCATGCCATCAGGAGCTTTTGTTCCAGTATATTTAGCGAAGAAACGCATCTTGACCGTGGAACCAGCATCGTATAATCCTTTATCCATTTTATTAACAACAGTCCAAACCTTTCCGTCAGCAGACTTATTTAGAACATCAGCAAAAGCAATCTATATAGTAAAATAGATTATCATAGAACAGGGATAAAAGAGGGTATAGTACAGACCCGTGTGGCAAACCGACATCAAGATACTTTTTTTCAGAATCTGATTGACTTGTTGAACAGTTTGTCGTCTGAACGCACGTATCTGCATTTAAACTTTCGACAGACACGGGCTTGTTTTAAAACTTTATTTGTTATACGAATAGTTAAGATAGAGAACACAATGGCGAATCCTTTGAATGATGGACACGTGTACCATTTTTTAAAAACAAAACAATACTTGCGGATGGAACTAAGGCGTTTCAGGTCTAAAAACAGAGTTGCTCTATTCGGTAATGAAAATATACCTCCATGGACGTTACAGATTCTGCGAATGTAATGTTAACTTCCCAACCATTGATTCCAGTACCAGCAGGAAACTGAAATTCACCTTCCACTCGGGTTTGCTCTGGCCAGTCATTAAACACCTTATATGGTCCAGTAGCAGGAATGGTTCCGGCCTGGCCTGGAGAAGAAGCTTGGAAAACGAAATAACTTTATGGGCTTTATTTTGGAAAATATTTTTAATAATTTGAAACAGCTATGTTTAAAGTGTTTATTTCGTTGAGGCGGAGTTGTTTGTATATTGCAATGACAATCTATCAATGCTTCGTTCAGTGGATCTCTCAACAGTATGAAACTAAATTAGCCATGAAAGATAATGCGCTATCATAGCGCATATGCCGTGAACAATAGAAGGATTGTAGGAAAAAAACAACCTCTTTTATTTTACATAGTCAAATTCTCTATAATGTTACTTTTACGTGTACAACGATAGGTGTACTTACTGGGGCCAGTGGAGTCAGTGACGCCAGTGGAGCCGGGACTAAGGGTAGGCGGAATACTGACATCCATGCCTTCAATTATTACTGTAGCTTTAGGTGAAATATCTCCATCCCCATGACCAAGAAATGTTACACAGATTTGATCCCCAACATGTTCGACAGCATTCCATGGTTTATTCGTCAGTACAAACTCTTTGCCTCCCGGCTTGCTTTCAGCAATTTCAGCTGTCCATACCTACGCAAAACCAAATATTTGAAAACAAAGTCCACCAATTAAATGTACATAACAAATACATAATTACATATTACCGTAAATGAAATGAATCAATCGGGACATTCGTTAAAGTGAAATATTGCAGACCATACGCCTGATTATAACAGACATTCTGTAGATTCCATGCAGGTCGGGAACGACTGGCAAGAAGCAAGAGGACGAAGGCAAGATGTTGGGCGTCTCATTATACCGTCTTCGACAAATTATATTGTTTTTCTTTGATTTTCCATGTGGATTAAATGTCCACCCCACCAAACCCCGGTCCTGCCATTAGCCTTTATCCGGCACCCAATGGACTTAGGGTGATAATGAAATGAAAACCCATTTGATTAAGGTAACTTGATGATGCCACAAATCAGCCTATTATACTATAACATTATGCATTTTTCTATTTCGAAACTGCTCAGATTTAAGCAGTTTCGTGTTTCGTGAAACAAATTGGAATTAGTTTTGGCTCAACCAACGTATTCTCGGATTTGCCTGAAAGAATATGGCATTTAAAATAAATTACCTCTAAAGAGGATAACTTTTGGTCAAATATTAAATCTGCCTTCCATGATGTCAATTCCTTTACGACTGGCACACAGAATTTCCCCTGAAACCCACCACTCCAATGGTTACTAATTTCAACAGGAAGTGGAGTTTCAGCATCAGAAATGCTTAAGGTAACTAACACTAGAGTCAAAAGGAAGAGCGAAATCCTCATCTGGAAAAGATAAAGAATACAATAAGACTGTGAAATGACTAAAAGATGATGACTTAGGATGTGAAAGTTGGTGACAGAATAAGGTACTGAGTTGTTTTTAAAATGGTTGAGGATTTAGTATGTATATTTAGATTTTATACTATTTCTCAATCTATTTAAAAAGAAACTCGTCAAAAATAGTAGCATGAAGCTGCACTTCTATATTTCACGGTAAACGATGAAAAGATAAACAGTATATGCCTCTAGGAACTTTTCAGAAATAATGACATTATATAATATGTACAAAAGAAATTAAAAAATGAATTATTTATTATTTATCGTAAATGTTTAGACGAAAGTTCTATTTAAAAAGTTTAGTGCAACTTTACAAGACTTTTACCTTTGCTGGCAGCGTTCTTCTCTGTCCTCTAGTAAACGGGGTTACATGTGCTTATATTCTCATGTCTTATCTGTAGAATAGTCTAAATTGACCTACACCCTCCTACATATCTAGGTACATTCGACATGAAAAATGTCTCGCTGATGTTGTATAACCAAGGTCAATTAAAAAAATAACTGAATCTATCAGCACAAACCCTTCCACTTAAAGTTACATTATGGGAGATAAGATACAGAGATGGCAGTTCTCACTATAATAGTTAAAAACTAGATAGTGTAAAGATAATTTGCTGAAAATTTCAGTCAAATTGATCCAATATTAGCCGAGAAAAAAGCGTTTGAAATATTCACATAGCCTCAGTCTTCATTACTCAAATCATTAATATAACAGCATAGTCTCGATTATCCATTTGATTGATTTAATTATCAACGGCCATTAAGCGGCATATAAGAATTTAACCCGCCAACATCGAAGGCTAGCCTTGACATAAAGAGTTTTTATTGTCTGGATATGTTAATTAATGTCTAATTGATTATTTAGATAACATCTCAGGCCTAAAGAAAGACCTGTAATAAGCAGATTTTGCTCTTGCATAATGCTATTTTAAAAATGCATTATGTAAGATTTAGATAAAGAGCTGACTGTGCTTTCTATAATAACTTTAAAAAAAGATAATGAAAAACAAATCTAGACAAAGTTATTCCTGTTTGAAGTTGCCGCATAGATAGGTTATTATCGTAGTAATGATACTTGATAAAAGGTTTGATTATAGGTTTGTCATTTGAATAAATGTCTGGATAATTAAATAGGCAGATTTAGCTTTTAAATAATGTATTCTTAAATCAGTTTCCAGAATAGATTGACAGGTCTAAAAGGAAGGAATCAAACCAGTATGTTATCTTTCACGTATTGGCATTGGTGCAGTAGCTTTGATATTAAAAGGGATTCCGACCATGATAAATTCTTCGAACTAGGCAACTAGCGAGTCGGGAAAAAATAGTTTCCTTGATGACTTTGGTATCAGTTTAACAGCGTTAACTACTAAATTTTCAGTCGTTCATGCATTTGCCGGTGTGTAGAGTCTAGCTGAGGAAACTTCCCACTTTATATACATAATGTTTATTAGTTAGTTGAAATTGTTAGTAATCACTTGTGCGATTAAATGACAAACACGTATCACTAGTAAATGGCCTAGGTTCGTTAGTCAGTGTTAACTACCAAATGCTCAGTTGGTCATTTAACAACATGTAGAGGTTGGCTGAAGAAACTTCTCATCTCATGAAAAAGGCAACCGTGAAGTGAATTCATAAGAATTAATCCCCGTGAAGGTTTTACAAATCAATAAATGAGAAACAAACTTACTAGTATTCGCAATGGATATATTTGTCTTGTATATTTCCACAACATAAGCATTCGAACAAAATAATGCTAATTTCTGCTTTTATAACATGAAAATAAATTGCGGGGGCCCTGGCACCTATGGTGTCCTTAAGGTAGCTAAAGTCATCATTCAATATCATCCAAAGTCTTCGAGATTAAAAACGAGAAATATTTGTCAATTTAAATTAACATCGATGTTGCGATCTTAACAGGAAACGACGGGCTTGTGATATCCAATATTTAAGACATGATATTGGTACCATTGGTACATAATACGTTTATCAGCGCTACTTGTAACACGGAACTCGAAGAACGAGGTTAGACCTATTCTACAAGCCATGCCAAACGGTGACGGTATATTCGTTTTTGGAGAGCACGCGCAATAAATACTATGGGCGTAGACTGGAATACCCAGACGCCAAAGATCACCATTCGATTGAGACTTGCGGCATGTTTCGCGGAACATAACTGATTTGAAATTTGAATAAAAACGGAAACGATTGAAGTGTAAAGCAGTTTATATACATTCATATTACATGATTATATGCGTTTCGACCCATTTCTGTCAATTTTTAGATCCCAAATATTAGCGATTTAGCTCCTTTAAGTCTCCCTTCCATTGCGTAGATCCAGGATATTATCAATTTAAACTATGCTCGACATTTGTAGTCGCCTATCTCATTTAGGCGATAAGGTATATATTCGCTGTATAAGTATAGCCACCAAGGTACAGGAGAACCAGCTCTACCAGACTAAATAACAGGTGTTTGCCGTGGCATAAACAACACTAAAGATGTTTGTATCACGCCATAAAACAATGCAGTCATGGAGTATTGATTATGCTTCATTTCATTGATATACTTTTTAATTTGTTATGTACGGTAGCTATAAATGTACTTTTGTTTTGTTACGTAGCTATTACATATACTTGTGTTTTGTTACGTTTCGTACCCCGATGAACCAAAGTAAGTGTCATTATTATCAGCCTACAAAATATTCTTGGTATTTGGAATGTTACCATAACCGGTTCTTTACAGCTCTTGTATTTAGATGGCGATGTGGCAGTAACTGACGCGTTAGGGTTGTGCTAGGTACAAATGGGGAAACGTCTTACCAGTCGTTAAAGTGCTCTGTATTTTTGAGGTGACGTAACTGGGGGACGTCCCGAACGCGGGTCGTCCTTCACATAATAATAGTAAGTGCAGGACCGCACTACACGAAAAACAAAAACCTACAAGATTAACCTGCGAAAAATATCAAATCAAGTGAATGGATCCGGGGGCCAGCCGTAAGCGTCCACTGCGCTGTACAGTCCCGGGCCTGTTATGGTACAGGCTTCACTAAAAATGATTTAAAAAAAAGAGGCAACAGAAATAATGCTGCTTTCTGACTTGTCGACATGTTTGCCTTCCAAGTGCATCTTTGCTTCTCGGATACCCTACTTGTGAACACATAATGACAAAACAATAACGGTGGATTCTAACTAATGACACTGCCAATCGTCTTCACTATGAAATGATCATGGGTATTTTAATTTGGCATGCTCGACTTTTTTCCTGTGTATATATGTCTGTCTCCATTAACTTCTTCGGTGCAGGAAGGTCAACATGCAAGATATAAACAACGTGAATAATATGTTACATGGCGAAATCACGAACTCAACCCCGTTTGCATATCGGATTTTGTGACAATGATACGTTGACCGTTTTCCGTCTGGAGTCGTTTGTTTATGACCCATGGCTGCTACTACAATAGACTCTCAGAACGACATGGGTAAGTTATACGATAAACACAGAGCCAGAAAGAATGGCTTAACAGGGTCTGAACGACACATTCGCTGTAGCAAAGACTCTGTGTATGTACTCGCAGATCATTTCGATATAAACTTCGGTTTGTCATCTTGAATACACCACGGTGTTCTAAGAAATGGTATACCATAGAATGAACAAATATAAAAACCAGCTGTTTTGGTTTGATTTCTAGTTATCTGTTAATGGAACTCGGCTCATATACTGTATTATGAAATCGTTGCATAATGAGTATATTTAATAGATTCATATTTACATTCTTGAAACGGGCAAATATTCCGTTGTTTCTATGCTTAAATGTTAATTCCACTGTTTTTTGTTATATGGATAATGGTTAGAATCAATTATTTGGCTTTGTTGTTTGGATGGGATGCAGGTGGAAGGGTAGTGTCTGTATATTATATCTCGTTGTATAAAATAACCATTGTATTTAGCAGGAAACAATAACCACTTAATTCTATATTAATGTGTGGGAATTATAAACATAAATAACTCCTAATTCACTAAAAGAACATCGAACATATATTTATTTATTTGTTTTCCATTTCAAAGGTTGCATTTAGCAGTTCCTGCTACCTGCTCAGGATGGATCTTTCTCAAAATCAACGATCTCAAACCTGGAAGAGAAATTACGGATACTTTTGACATTTCCCCTTTATATCATGCTGAAATTGATGAATGTTAACAAATTTTCAATTATCATATCTTTGAAAATCTGAATGCAGTTAAACCATTTTGGACGACTATTTCTTTAAGTGAACCAGTTTTCACAATAACGCCTTGAGGTTTAACACTTCTTAAATGGCGATCAGAAAATTAACTTTTTAATATACATCATTGATGTTCACCGTAAAAGTAGTTTTATTGTCCTTTTTGGCCAAATTTAGTTATACTCTCTGGAATATATAAAACTAAAATCTACATTACCCGCTACGGCTCCTTGGAAAGCAGCATTATAATCAGTGGCTACTTCATTATTTATATAATTCTCTCTGGTGTCTTTATATTGATCACCGGCATCAGGACCTCCAACTAAAGCGCCATAGAGTGTGTGAACACTGGGTTGTGGTCTATGGACAGTGTTCGGAGAACACGGGGCGGGTGCCCAAGGACATGATCTGAAGAACAACAACGTAAACAACATAATATGCACAATCATTTAGAATTCTTTATTATCCTACTTCCATTGTGTCTTTTTTATATATAATTTGGACGTAAAAAGGGCAGCGTCAAGCAAAGGGAGGAGAAAAGTAAAGTGTTTACTTACGCTGATCTGTGATGGGGTCTTAAAGGATATTTATCACCAAAACCAATGACGTAACTAAAACCAGTATCCCCTAAAGCATAATGAATCTGTGACATAGCCCAGGCTCTGTATTTCTCGGCATTAATTCCGGCTTCGGCAGCCATTAAAGCTACAAATGCCATGTTAGCTGAAACATAATCAAGGAGTAATTTAACATGCATAAACATTCTCACACAAGATATCCGTGTATTAATAGAATGAATATACAGAAAAAATACATACATGCATATCTGAGTGATCCCCATTGCAATCTCCAGGCCAATCCTTTTGGTGTATATTTTATTGTTCCACCAGGCATCCAGTATTTAAAGGTTTCTTCAACAGCTTGTTTATAAATATCTTTCTTAGTAAATTTATACAATAAAACCTACAATACAAAACTATTCAGAGTAATATG
This sequence comes from Patella ulyssiponensis, assembly GCA_963678685.1. NCBI lineage: Eukaryota > Metazoa > Mollusca > Gastropoda > Patellidae > Patella > Patella ulyssiponensis. The sequence continues at coordinate 21,073,329 of OY783232.1, forward strand.
TCAAATATAGAGTTAAACATGCGTCATCTAGTGATTATCAAACCCACATCTCCTAACAATACTTTGCGGTCCCTATTTTTCTATCAGGAGGTCTTCGATAGTGTTTTCTCTGAATTTCACTTTTGGATCTTTGCTGATTTCCTTTAAATTGAGAAATATAGTTATGCTTTTTACCTGATTAGGAGCCTGTGTATCGTCCCATGACATTCCCCAAGCTGGACCGGGTTGGAACCATTTCTCCGCTTCTGTTAGATATTTAGAATCGTTAGTAATCTGGTACATCCACAGTGATGACCAACACAGTTCATCTGTCATATTTGAGGAACTATAAAAAGATAAGAAATCTTGTCAGCACATGTAATGATTAAATTGACCTGCTACCCGTCATTGACCAGTTAGTAATGAGATGAAAGCACTAAGTTTATATTATGTTCAGCAATGCAGAATAAAGCATTTCCCCTGTAGTGGTGATCGGGGGGGGGGCGACCATGAAACAATCGGGGCTCATTAACAATGTGTACAAGCTAGAGCAAACATATCTAGTTGGGTAAGCGCCAGCTCCTCGCCAAAGCCAATCGATATGTTAGTCGACCCGAATACCTGGTGCAAAACCCGTGAAATCGGTGCCATGCCATAGACCATTCGGCCGGCCAAATTACATCGTGCATACATCCACCATGGAATAACCTGTACTGACCTGTAAAATCCAGAGGCTGCGGAAACAGAATCTGTATAACGTCCTTTATATTTCATACCAAAATCATATAGTTGTGTAGCATGCTCCTTTAATTTGGCAGCATAGGCCGGATCTGAAAGTAAATATGGGTGATATCTTGATTACATTCTATCAAACCCTATAAAATGGATGTACATGTATATATACCAAACAAGTTGAAATGGGGATACTACCCGTAATATTCCTTCTGACTATACCTTCCGTAAACTGTTTGTGATTGGTTCGAATGTGTTTTGGAATTGTCAATCACGCTCTGATAAATACTAGCGATTAAATTAGAATATACCTTTCTCTCTATAAAGCATATAGCCTACAGCAAATGCGGCACTAGTTTCGTGTGCTACGTCACTTCCAGGTCGACTAGCATCGACTTTATATGCTGGTCTGGACATTTTCATATCTTCTGGTCTTCCCCAGAAACCATGATCGGCACCAGCATTACCAACCTTAAAAATAACAAAATATCACATTAGTGTTATCGTATCTCGCTCGTCTGACTGAAAGTTGAGGATTTGTGCCATTTTGATTTTCTCAGACACCACATAAACTTAACGAAGCGAAGAACTAGAGAGCTGCAACAGGTTTGCAACAGCTTCATAATCTCTTAATCTTCTTCTCTGGAAAACCATGCATATCGGATACGCTTCAAGATGAATAAATGACCCTCTTACCTGGACATACAGCTCTTCTGGTTTTGTGTGAGCTTTCAAGAAATAATCTAAAGGCCATTTGATAGTGTCATACATCCAATCTAGTTGACCACTTTCTGCATATGCGTCTCTCCACTGAAGTAATCCATACCCAAGCACAGCGGTAGAATATGCCATTGGGAAACCAAATTTAACGTGATCACCGGCTGAAAGAGGGTAAATAACATACTGCAATCTGGTAACTTACAATGTAATTGCAAAATCGACCATTATCGCAGCTCGTGGAGGTTGATAATGTCATGACAGCCCCGAATTATGTTTTTAATACCGGTTAATACCATGCGACCAATAACCGGCCACATTACATTTGTGCTTGTCAAAATGTACCCCACAATGAGCAACAAGTATAAACCAGGCACAGCTTACCATCATACCATCCTCCAGTCAAATCCACACTGACATCACTACCATCTTTTAAACCAGAATCACCCCTCCATGGTATTCTGTTGTTATCTGGCAATTTACCAGATCTCTGAGCTTCGTAGAATAAGATAGATTTTCTGATAACATCATCGTAGTTGTATTTGGTACATCCAGCTAAAATTCAAAGAAATGTATCAGGTCTTGCCTCTGTTTTTGTCTATGATACTACTTATACAAGCTATATTCCAAAGAATATATAACAATGATTTAATTACTTACTATTTAATAGCGCGGGCAATACTTGACTGTCTACACCTAGATTCATAAGATAAGCCATGCCATCAGGGGCTTTAGTTCCAGTATATTTAGCGAAGAATCGCATCTTGACCGTAGAACCAGCATCGTATAATCCTTTGTCCATTTTATTAACAACAGTCCAAACTTTTCCATCAGCAGAGTGCTTCAGAACATCAGCAAAAGCAAGCTACATTAAAATATTTATGAACTTTATGAGAATAACTGGAATCGTTTGGGTTTCTACTGTCGACAGAGCAATTGATGACGTTTTTAAAGTTACGTAACTAACAGAAAATGAAATGGAATTAAAGGGGGCACTTTTTGCACCGGCAGGGCAAATGAAGGTGGTTTAATCAATAGCGAACAGAACAGTGAGACGTTAAACCCCATTTCCTTTCATTTACCCAATAGCATTGTTGATATGAATCTTTGGTTACTACAGTCACTGTAGTTCCATATACTTCATGTGACTCTTTATCTTGGATCTTATTGCATCGTTTTAGAAGGATGTAGTCATACGTAAAATGTAATGAAAATGTACCTCCATGGATGTTACAGATTCAGCGAATGTAATGTTAACTTCCCAACCATTGATTCCAGTACCAGCAGGAAACTGAAATTCACCTTCCACTCGGGTTTGTTCAGGCCAGTCATTGAATACATGATATGGTCCTGTGGCAGGAATTGACCCACTCTGACCAGGAGCAAAAGCTTAAGAAAAACAAAACGGTTCATGTTTATTTTGAAATATATTTTACACATGATATATTTCTATAATCCTAATTGCCCCCTTATTCAGATTTAAAAAAAAAAATCCCATACAAATCCCGAATTAGGACATTATACGTCTGTGTGCTTCGTACAGCGCGGATGGAAGAGACCATGAAGTAGAACATGGCGAATTAATATTATACTTACTTGGTGGTACCGGTGTTGTAACACCCGGGGGTAGAGTCGGTCCAGGCGTAATTATTGGTGTTGCTGGCATGAACTTGCCGCAGGTATCATTTCCTTTATTGTCGAGATGCTCTTCGTATACTTTCCCAGTAGGGTTGATATCCCCAGTTGTGTGAGCCAAAAAGTTGATACAAAGCTGACTACCAGGTCGTTCGTCTGCATTGTAATTTTTGTTCTTTAATATGAATTCTGTTCTATTATTGAGGGTCTCGAGAATTTCTGATTCTCCAATCTGAAATCAAAGGCTTTGAAAATTGGTCTGAAGAAGGCATTTCTTATGAATGTAAACAAAAGCGACGGTAGTAAGATATGTGCTTAAATGTCCAAGAATAAATGCATGTGTAGCATAATATGTAATGGTACAAAAAGTTCTAAATCTGAAAAGGATAGATCAGTTTGGTTTGGCCACCGACACGTATAATTCAAGAAAACATCACCCGGGTGCATTACACAGTGATGGTTGATCGACGATTGACGACTCGACGTAATATTGCCAGTGTTGTGGGAATCTCTCATGAGAGGGTTGAGCACATTATTGTCAACTAGTTAGGAGTTCTGAAAGATGGGTGGTAAAGATCTTGAGAGACGATCTTGTTGTTTTAGTCAGATTTGTAACCTTGGATGAGACTTGGATTCCAAAAACAGAAAAGAAACTAGCGGGTCATCATTTTTTTTTTATAATGATGACGTCATGTCAGTTGTGGATGACTTGTTCAGGGTGACGGAAGAAAAATTTACTTCCTGACCGGCATTTAGACCTCGCACATCTTAGTACTTTTCGGTCAGTCCCGGTATTTAAAGAAGTAAAAGACTTACATCAAGCGTGTCAACCGCTGCGTTAAATATCAAGTGAATGCACCAGCCGTGTAATTCCTTGTTCACGTCTATACAAAACTGACCATTAAAACCATCTTTCCAATGCCCAGTTATCTTAACATCTTGAATAGCCGAAACCGCCACTATTAGCAGCAGACCAATGAATGGTTTCATTGCTAAAATCTTAAAAAAAGTAAGGAAATATACAAATAATTTCCAGCAACAAATAATCTATTGATTTGTCACATCACATTTTAAATTTGTAACATTTTCTATTATATTACTGATTTTAAAAAAAAATCGAAATTTATGATATACATTTTTGTGATGTACTGATTATACATTCTTCTTACCTGACTGCAATCCTTCAAATGCCCTGGATAGAACAAAACCCACACACATTAAAATACAATGTTTAAAGATTGCGATAACTATCAAGGTCTTTTATCATAAAGTCTGTTGAGTTCACACGCCTTATAACTGGCCGGAAACAAAACATTTAATTTGTCGAAGCAGTTTGTACAATAGGCGAAATCTGCTGTAAATTTTATAAGTTATTCCCCTTGTCAGTGATGCAGGACGAAGAACCGGTGTACACATTGGTGTGCACGTAAAAGATCCCTTGACTGTTGGAATTCGATTTAAGAGTAGGTCTTAGTGCCACTGTCCGGGCCCAGTGCTTCGATCACTAAAATTACTCATTTCTGCTTTATTTAAAAAGAGAGTACTCATCATCGAAATTTATCAATCCTCACAACCAATCAAATTGCTTATCATTAAGGTATTGAAGTAATGTAACCATACCCAGAGTTTCATCACTCTCACTCAATTAGAGTTACAGTTATCGAGCTCTAAACATAGCTTATCTCTGTTTAGCTTGTAAAGAGATAAGCTGAAAATACCCATCATCGACCCCAGGCATGACTAATCTCTTCATTCAATTAAGAACATCTACACCGTGATAAACTACCATGTTCCAAAATGTATGAATCACAGCCACAGCCAAACAGACAGACGGGCATCTCATTTGTGTAGCAAAGACTTTGCCCCTCTAAAATCTTATCTCTGCTTTTGACTATTTGAAGTAGCAATTGCCAATTGCTTATCGCCGACCCGATAAAGATATACCTTGCGAGCATCTAAACCAAGCGTGAACATTCTACCTTTATTAGAAATCCAAGCATATAATATCTTGTTCATTCAATACGTCCAACTAATGAATAGAGAATGAATGGGATTTAAGGTCCACTCGACATAAACTAGATCATTTCGGGACTAACATATAGTTCAACTTTATTTCAATAATTCGCTTGCGCGTAGAGGTCTGTAGTAGCACCCAGTGTAAACCAAAGAGGTTGGACAGGCGACCGTACTCATTGTCACGTACAACCGGGAAATCGAAACCACCCCAGTTGACCCAATGACAGACTTTATGATACAACGCACACGCGCTAACACCCCACCACCACTATCACAGAGAATGAACAGCCTCACCAATTTGAACATACTAACTCAATTAAAAGCAGAGTAGCCGTGTTCCAAAATGTATAATAAAATGGACACACAGACAAGTTAGTGCATCGTTTTGTTCATCCTTCTGAAATGTACCCTTCTTCTTCTTCAGTCAAGTTTTCTTGTTAATAATTGAAACGTGAGAGAGAGAGAGAGAGGGAGAGAGAGAGAGAGAGAGAGAGAGGGAAATGGGGTTTAACGTCCACTCAACACAAACTTGGTCATTTCGGGACTAAGTTTTAATTTTATTTCAATGATTGGTTTGCGCGTAGGGGTCTTTAGCAGTGGGAGGAAACCGGAGTGCCCGGAAGAAACCCACGAGGTTGAAAAGGCGCCCCTTTCTCCATGCCACATACGCTCACACCAAATATCGAAACCACGGCCGCTAGGGCAGAGGTGACAGGCCAGCTAGATGTCGAAGCGCGGCTCTCTAGACCACTAGGCCATCCCCTCCCCCCTGAAACGTGAGACGACTGATAAGTTGGCGTATTATTCTCCAGAAATGTACCCGTCTAATTCATCTACAGAAGTCTTTTAGTTCACTTGTTAATAATTGGCCTTGATTTTATCACCAAGACAAAAGTCGATTTTTGAAGATATTATAACCTAGATATGTAGGAGGGTGTAGGTCAATTTAATCTATTTTACAGATAAGACTCGAGAATATAAGCACATGTAACCCCGTGTATTAGAAAACAGAGTGGAAGAAAGTGAGCAGCAAAGGTAAGGCACTAACGTTTGACTGAAATATGAACGGAGTTATTTGAATTAACAAAGTACCATGAACATGGCTTCGGCACCTTTGTTTAATTTTATCTAAATTCCAGGCGTTACATGTATTTGTTATTGACAAAGAAAATAGTCTAACATGATTGGGCCTGATTAAAACACAGATCCTGTTTCGTTTCTTTTTTGTAGTTCAAAATTTCGTTTAACTTGTCTTTACTATGCTAGGATCTGGAAGAGTTGTTATCATTGACGTGTACTGAATGATGTGAGGCTTTAGCCAATGAAACGGTCTGTTACGGCGCACTTCAGGTGTGTTTTGCCCGGAACTGTGGGTAAACCACCAGAAGCGTCAACGCTGATTGATTACAATGTCTGACGTCATATGGTCAAAAGTCGGCCTTTTGATCCCTGACATGAACTCAAGCTATAACTTGCCAGATCTTCATGTAGTGTATATAGGCCATCGAAAGGATAAAAAACGCAACGAGATATAGATCTGTATTTTTTATCAGATTGCCTTGATCCAAGTACCTCAAACTTTTATACATCTGTATTGGATCGTTTATCTGATTAAAACACAGATCTTATTTCGTTTTGTTTGTATAGTTCATCTGAAAGAGATGTTTTCATTGACGTGTTCTGAATGGTGTGAGGCATTAGCTAATGAAACGGTCTGTTACGACGAGCTTTAGGCGTGTTTTGTATGGAACTGTGGGTAATACATTAGTAACATCAATATTGATTGGTTAATCAAATGTTTGACGTAATATGGTCCAAAGTCACTCATATGACCTCTGACGTGAACTCTCACTATAACTTGTCAGATTTTCATGTAGTGTAGGCCATCGAAAGTATAAAAAAACGAAACGAAATATGGCAAATTGAAAATAAAATCAGACGACTCTCACAACATACAAAACTAATCAACATACAATCCAATGAAAGCAACAATTTAATTTGGACCCAAATCATAGAGGTCTAGTCAATTTCTCAGTATCTGAAGACAAGATATGTTCATAAAGTATACGCTAACAGTGAACACAACTATCAATAGTTCTACATAACAGTTCTCTTTTGTCATCTGAAATGATCCTGTGACTCATTAATCTATTGTGGATATTTTACAGATGAGGATCTCACTCTTTCTTTGGGCTCTAGTAGCAGTAATCGTAAGACATTCTGAGGGTGCTGGAACTCCAGTGCCGGTTGACATTGAGCGTCACTGGACTGGCGGATTTAATGGAAAGTTTTGTGTGCCAGTAGTAAAGGAATTATCAGCATGGAAAGCACATTTGGTATTTGACCAGAAGATCAATTCCTTGCAGGTAGTTTATTTAAAATGCCAAATTCTTACATAAAACCTAGAATGTGGGGATAGGGTGATATTTAATTTAGGTCTTATTAGAATGGATAGAAAAATAGCAGAAACAGATAATTTTACTAGAAATCTGTGAATGAGACGGGTAAACTCCTCTCTTCCGATATTTTTTGTAGTCTAGAAGAGTATATAAAAAAATGTTGTATAAAACTTTTGGACTACGACCCGTTAAGCGCAAAGATGTTTTCCTTTGGTACTGAAATACTAATGTATAATACGCTAACTCCACATAATATAGTCGTGCTGTAGCGCTACAAAAACACACTCGTGCAAATACGTATGTTTTCTGTCTGGATTTAAACATTAGGTATGGACAGCAGAACTTGAGGAAAGTAAACCAGACGGTAAAGAGTTTGTACTGGCTAATAAAGCATGGAATGCCGTTGAACACGTTGGAGATCAAATCTGTGTAGAATTCCAAGGTCATGGGGATGGTGACATTTCACCTAAAGCTACAGTAACAATCGAAGGCATGGTCGTTACTCTTCCACCAACATTTGGTCCTGATTACACTGGAACCAGTATGTACAAAATACTCATTTTATACAACTTTATCAGATGGTATTGTAAATGTATACCTAAGCTTAAATAATAACAATATGTGAGTAACTAATAGACGATGTATAACTAAAAATATAACCATAATATTCCTATTGCAGCACCATCCAGGCAAACATATAAACCACAACCTACCTTTGCCTCCACTCCAGATCAGGGTAAGTTACTGAAGACTGAAACCTATGTTATATTCTGATCCAGATCTCCATAATATTAACCAAATTTTGGGAAGCTACATTCGATTTCTGTCCCATCCGTACGATTTCTTGTGGATCGTGGACAGCTCAGATTTTGAGATATTGGTTTCCTTTTCCAAACTTCCGTAAATATATTGCCGAATATTACATATTTACCTCCCGGATCTTTGTAATTTAGAGCCATCTTGTTCTTAAACACACTTTGTCCCCTTTTAATTTTATCCCCTTCACTCCCAACGGTACAGAAAAATATGACGTTAAATCCCATTTCTTTCGTTTGATCGTTCTTCTTAATGAAAATCACCACTCCTATCCAACCATGGAACAAAACTGTAACTGTGCAGGGTCTTTTATGGGTTTATGACTTTCCCTTTTAGAAAAGCTTAAATTTGTATTACCATTAATATGAGCTTCCATCTCTTAAAGTGACACCACCACCAGGAGGATTTGAAATTAAAGCTACAGCCCCAATGCAGGTATTCAATGATTGGCCAGGTCAGCACCGTGTAGAAGGTGAATTCCACTTTGACGGTCCATTTAACGGTTGGGAAGTCAAAATTACATTTGGTTCAGAAGTTAGAGCCATGGAGGTAAATACATATTCTCCTACCGATATTTAAAGAGGATGTTGTATTTTTATGAAAACGTCACATTGATATACATAATATATACCAGTTACAACAACCATACATTATTATAACCATTATTATGCCTCTTTAACCATGGAGTGGAGTAGATAAATGCGTATGGCAGTATACATTGGAACCTTGATAATTTTCTAACTAGTATGATCCTGTTTATTTTGAAATTACACAACGTTAAATTGTGAAAATGATATTTAGAATTAGCATAAGATTATTCACCACTGGCGTAAAAAAAAAAAAGCTTTGCTGTCCTGGCAAAATTCCCATTTCTCGACTTTCAAACATGATCATAGAATAACAATTACCCTATCTCGGTCTCAAAACAGTTAACCCTAATTTCTTTTGTTTCTATCCCAGTACAACAAGTAAAGATAGCAAATGCTCATTGTTCATTTTGTGAATGTAAATCTTTAAATGTTGATAAAGGTTGCATTTGGAGATGTTGTAAGTTACAGTAAAGATGGTACAGAATGGATTATTGTTAATAAGTTGGACAAAGGCCTGTGGCATAGTGGTGAAACACTGAAGATGCGATTCTTTGCTAACTATGTCGGTGTTAATAAAGCACCAACTGCAACTGCTATCTTGAAAGATATGGGAAAAGTTGTCGTGGAAAAGCTTCCACCTATAGTCGATGGTGAGTGTTGGAACGATTCGGTTACCTAAAGTTCTAATAGAGCCAGAAAAAACGTGACCAGGACACTGCCTCCTTATTATCATTCAAAATATCATTTGTTTAAACAAATTATAACTGGCCGTTATTGACTCATTTTGTGGACATATTTGTTAAGCTGTGCCAGCACAATTTTGTGAAGTTTTGACCTTACAGAAATGGATATATACATATTATTATTATTATTATAGCCAAATCGCAGTGCACTAAGTACAACTACGATGATGTTATCAGAAAATCTATCTTGTTCTATGAGGCTCAACGATCTGGTAAATTACCCAAGAATAATAGAATAAAATGGAGAGGAGATTCTGGTTTAAAAGATGGTAGTGATGTTGGCGTTGATTTGACTGGTGGATGGTATGATGGTAAGTCAAATTGCTGGAACATGCCTCGTGGTTGATAAGTTGTCCCTAATTAATACCCTGACTCTAAAACCAATAGTGACATCCGATTTCTCTCCATCTATCTGTCATGTTTGTTTTCCAATATCTGTTAGAATTAAGCATCATACTACATATAGCAGACCTATAGATCTAGTTCGTGTTTCGTTGGATCTGATCGATAATAACTGCTTTTCATAATTGAATTTAGTTAAACTTTAATGGATTTGAATGAAATTCAGAACATGTTCCATGAAAGAGTTACAGACCACTATATTCGATCTAATGTACTTGGATTTAACCACAGAAATACATTCACAGTATCTGACTCTTATAATAATATGGGCCGGTGGGGGAATGTATTATCCCAAAATTACGCTCGGGTTGCCCTTTTCTTGTAGATTTCTATCTAAACCATGAAATAACGTAGGTTTAAAATATAGTTGCTCGGTGGGTATGGTGCTGGCTCATTAGTCCAAGTGTCCTGAGTTCGATCTTTTGGATTTGCCAGTCTAGCAAGAAAAAACATACACTTTAAAGAGCTCTTGACGGCTGTGAATAGGCCATGTTGGAGGTGAAACCCCATTTCATTACATTAAATGACGTCGTTACTTTTATGTTCTCTTGCAGCCGGTGATCATGTTAAATTTGGATTTCCTATGGCCTATTCAACTGCTATCTTAGCCTGGGGCTTGGTAGAATGGAAGGAGGCTTACGTTGAAAGTAAACAATTGGACTACATGTACGACTGTATTAAGTGGCCCCTTGATTATTTCCTTAAAGCCCACGTCAGTAAATATGAATTGTACGTTCAGGTAAGTAACACAGGAAAGCACGTAATGATATAGTAATCGCAGGAAAGGAACTTTGTGCTAACGTGTAACTCCTCATAATCTGAGAGAATACTGATGATTAAAAGACCCTAGAAGTAAAGACCCCGTAGCTATTATTTATTTTTACCTTCAAGTTAAAAGCGATAGGAAAATTCATATTTTAGATGATTGTATCTGCGGCAATAATAATTGGTATAAATAATTAATCTCTTGTTCCCAATTACTTCCATAGGTTGGCAGCGGTGGCTCTGATCACGGCTTCTGGGGCAGGCCAGAAGAGATGAAGATGGCCAGACCTTCATATAAAATTGATGCAAGTCATCCTGGAAGTGATGTAGCAGGAGAAACATGTGCTGCTTTTGCTGCAGGATATTTGGCATTTAAGGATAAAGGTAAAATACAACACGTTGATAATTCAGTTGTACTTCTGTTTAAAAGAATATCACGCGTAAATACATCGTACATCACTTTTTTCAGATCCAAAATATGCTGCTCAATTGAAACAGCATGCTATAGATTTATATGATTTTGGTATGAAGTATCAAGGACGATATACCGATACAATTTCTGCTGCGACAGGTTTCTACAAGTAAGATTTTTTATTTTGGTTTCTTTGAACACCATATACCAGAATATACCTGCGGTCCGAAAGAGTGCTTACTATTATAATTACAAAATTTATTTAGCCCGCCTTTAACATTCAAGGGTATTTTACAATGTTAAAATTGAAAGAATGAAAATTAAATATAAATATAAATATGCATATAATAACTGTAATAACAAGATATTAAGAAAAGAAAGTTCTTAGGTAATTTATTCCATAAAAGTGGAACCGGAACAGTAAATGAGCATTGAAGCAAAGTTAGAACTTTTGCCGTGTTTGGTCTTGGTATATATATTTCTAAAAAAAAAAAGTTCTGATGAATATGCTGGTTGGTGTATGGAGGTTCACCCGGTGATCAACAAGATAGATTGGTTTCAGATGTAATATTCTGCTAAGTAAAATAAATTGAAGTCCGTCAAGTTTATGTGTCCAATGCTAACGAATACTGAAGGAGACTACTAACCGATGGATCGTTCAATCTTCTCAACAGCTCTGGAAATATGACAGATGAACTGTGTTGGTCATCACTGTGGATGTACCAGATAACTAACGATACTAAATATCTAACAGAAGCCGAGAAATGGTTCCAACCCGGACCAGCTTGGGGAATGTCATGGGACGATACACAAGCAGTTAACCAGGTATGAAGGGTTTGTCAACATTTCAACAACAGGGGTTATATATGGGTGTGCTATGGTGCAAACGGGATATAACTGGTTGGGGTCAAGGTTAGGTCTAGGACTAGGTATTAAAAAGCAAAAGTGGTCGAAACGTACGTTCCATTCAAAATGTGTGTATTATGATAAATTGAAATGCAATATATAATAAACTTCCTATATTATAAGCTTAATTTTGAATTGAAATGACAAGGGCAGAGTTTGATGATCACATTTACTCTGTCAAATAAAATATATTTTAGAATCTTTGTAGTATTATGACGTTTCCTTGCTAATGGTAGGCTTAATTTTATACTGCATTAATTACAAAAGATCTAAATTTGACATGAGTATCTTTCATTACAGATTCTATTGTATAAATTTACTAAGAAAGATATTTATAAACAAGCTGTTGAAGAAACATTTACATACTGGATGCCTGGTGGAACAATAAAATATACACCTAAAGGATTGGCCTGGAGATTGCAATGGGGATCTCTTAGATATTCATGTAGGTTGATGTATAGTAGTAAAAAGTTTCACACAAACCGCCTTCACTGGCCTGTTGTCCTTGGGCGAAGTATATGCTTAATTTGATTATTGTTGGGAGTCGCGGTGGCTCATTGAGAAAGTTCGGGTTCTTAGGTTCGATCCCGATGTTTGCCTAGTCGTGTGGATGGTACGTAAAATCCGATAGGTGGAATCAATTGATGTCCGTTCAAAATTCCCTCATATCCCGGCTAGAGCATAATATAACGTTAAACCCTACATCATTTATTTATGAATTCATTCATTCATTCATTCATTCATTCATCCCATGTAGTTGATGATATATCGGGCGAATAAAGGCATATTATTGTCTTATATCGGAAATTGATTATTTATTGCAAAGAATGACAAACATCGATGAAACGCAATAAAGCTATGACTAATAACTTTGTTTACTGGGATTGAATACATTTAACATCCCATGTTAGGCATTTCATAGTATTACTAGTAGTTTCCTGAATGGGATTTTTTATCCGAGCTGGCGATTGACAATGTGAAGGTATTTCTTATTGCATCAGCTCTATAAAAGTTACATATGCGTAATATACTTATAAAGGGAATTCCATTTTGTTGACATAAGCTAAACTATTATCGTATTATCGCTGTATCATGCATGATTCGCTTGAATAAGAATTCTGAATACAATTTTTTTACGGATCAACATCAGTTATATGTCCTTTTTCATTCATAATTTCGTGTTACAACTTAATGTGGCCAACATTAATCTAGAATATAAAATACTCTTTGCATAAAATTACCTACATTTCAAACATTCCATTTATTAAAGATACATTATGAAATATTTAGATAAAGAGCTAGCGATTCTTGCAGTAGATAATGCAAAATGAATATATTGACATTGGCAAGATTTTGCATTAATTGTAATCCCCGTACCTTTTGTTCGAAACTAAGCCTTGCTTCTCCATTTTAAATTCAATCAAAGTTATGGCTAATCAATTTAATATCAGAGATACCCGATGGCATCAAGGGTTGATTATGGTCTTGTCAGGTTAATAAATGTCTGATTAATAGTTTTTATAACATTTCAGACCTAAGGAAAGGTCTGCAATAAGCAGATTAAGATATGCATAATGTATAAATGTTTAATATATAACTTTTAAAATTTTATTTTTACAGCCAACATGGCAATGGCAGCTTTAATGGCTGCTGAAGCCGGAATTAATCCAGAGAAATATAGAGCCTGGGCTATGTCACAGATTCATTATGCTTTAGGTGATACTGGTTTTAGTTACGTCATTGGTTTTGGTGATAAATATCCTTTAAGACCCCATCACAGATCAGCGTAAGTAAACCCACCCATTTCTCCAATCTCGCAATTTATGAGTTATAAATTTATTTCACGCTGAACATTCCTATATCTATCTAATGAAAAATGCAAACTTCATTGTTCACCTACGTGGGTTTGATAATGGCGTGAAGGACGATGATCTTGATCATTGTGAATGTTTCAGTATTTAATTATGTAAGCCTCTAAATACTCACTGAAGCGTTACATAACATGAGTTAATGGAGATAACAATGTAAATGTAAACAGTACTCTCCCACAAATTCTAAAACCTAACACTCGATGGTCCCGGTACTAGCCCCATAAAATAATATTTATATGTGTGTGAGGGGTGGGGTGGGGTGGAGTGGGGTAGTCCCAATCCAGTGCCGCCGAACAATATAGGGCTGTGTGGAACATGCTCGAGTCATTTGTAGCATATCTGATCTACCCACGGTATATGTTTGACGCTGGTTAAGCATTAAATTGTGATTATAATGCTGAAAACCGCATTGAAACCGGACAGTACCAAAATACAATTCTATGATTCCAAAATGTACACACTTATTACCAGAAATATCGCCTGTTCTGCAACAGCGCTAGGTCTTATAGTGTTCAAGCTCCCATTTAATTAGTCAAAAACCAGGTCAATTTTAGAGAAAAAAATTGAAAACCAATTTATTCTTGATGGCCTCGATCAATATGCATTTCTACTGGATTACATTTAACGCGTTTATCATTCCTTTCTTGAAGTTCTATCTTAATGAAAGACATATTTATTTTAATTCTTATAATGGAATTGTTGTTTCTTCTTGTTATCTGTGAATATTGTTTAAGGTGTTTAATCCCTACTCGAGAAAGTTCATGCAGATTTTCAGGCGTGGTTTCCCCTTCTCGGTGATGCAGGACGGAGGGCCTGGCAAGGGCAGCTGTCTTGTCGTTCGGACGGGAGGGTAAACCGAGGACCCGTGTACACATTGGCGTGCACGTAAAATGTCACTTGGCAGTTGGAATTCGATATAAGAGTAGGCCGTAGCGCCGCTGCCGGGGTAAAATTTCCCTCATAGCACACTGTATGGCGCATGCTCGTCTTTATTAGCCCAGTTTAAAAGCAGAACAGAAGGACGTTAAACCCACATTTCATTTGGTTTAAGGTTTTATGTATATTGGCGCAGCAGTTTGATTTTATGCGCAGTAACATATGAGTTAAAATTTATTATGACTTTATTTGGTAGTATAAATTTATTGATGTTGCGGCTAATTAAGCCATCGTGACATATTCACAAGCCCTACTTTTGGTGTATCCAGGTGTGGCTTAGCGGACCAACTTCGATGTCACATGTCTGTCAGTCAGCGAAGGGCGTTGCGTCAACTTTCATGTTAACAGAATAATATTAATGCGTATTTAATTGCAATTATTCACTATGTAACAATATGTAGTTCACGTACCATTTATATCTTTATTGACACAATTATAGTCCTGAATTTATTATAAACAATATTATTCAATTATTCATATTGTGGCAAATGTAATATTCTACAACCATTTTCTTTATATCGTGTCCATAGACTGGTACCAGTTGCCACTGGTGTAGTTCACGGTCGAAAGATAATCATTGTACATCCAATGCGTAGGGTTTTTTTTAAATATGACATAGCCCGGCTGTCCTAAAACAGTATTATTTCTCACTTTATTAAATATAGATTATTTGATCATCTGGTTACAATTTTTTTTTATTTTCTGTAGATCATGTCCATGGCCACCAGCACCGTGTTCACCAAACGTTGTCCACAGACCTGAAGCTAGTGTCCATACCCTGTTTGGAGCTTTAGTTGGAGGTCCTGATGCCGGGGATAAATATACAGACACCAGAGGGAATTATATTAATAATGAAGTTGCCACTGATTATAATGCTGCTTTCCAAGGAGCCGTAGCGGGTAAACGAACTATCGTTAATTGTTTTATACACACAAACATACTGGTCTTATAAAGGTTTCGGTTGTACAAACTTAGATATAAGAAAAGGATATTGATTGTGTATTATTGTAACCTGACAAAAGTAAACATATTTATGGAAATGCCCTATATGGTGTCTGATTTATGTGGTAATGTCGTTGGGTCGCCCTTCATAAGGTGACAACCTGACATTTAATACCCGGCACCACGACATTTTTAACCAGACAAGACGACATTTTCACCGGACACCACGACATGAAGTGCGACACCACGACATCACGCCAATCAGACACCATTGGCCTAAGAAAGCCTATTATCTAAAGAAATCAGGCAATAAACTTTGTACACACCCATATCTATTTATAATGCTTACAATAACCGATTAAGTTATATTTGCGCTGTTTGTAATAATATAGGGTGCACGTGTCTAGATAACCGTATAGGGTAATCGCCTTGTCATGCAATGCTTTTGCACTTGTCAAATTACTGCATGTATTTGATTACGAAAACATTTTAGTTAACAATATGTTTGGGTGAGTTTCGGAATTAGAATTCTTTAATCACAAACTTTACACATTGAAACGTTATTGTTGCCGTAGTGCTGTATTCTGGGTGTTGTACTTAGTTAAAATTGTAGTTTGAATAAACTAATGTCCAAAAACTGGATGACGGTAACAATAGGTCACAATAGTCAATAGGTATCGTTGGGTTGGGTCGATCACCAGACTAAAGTCACAGAACATATTTTATACAAGTTTGGGATTGAAATAATAATATAATAAAGATTGGTAAGAAATGTTAAATTGCCCATAGAGGAATTATGTTTAAAATACAGAGTAGGGGGTGGGGGGGGCTAGTGGTCTAGAGTGCCGCGCTTCGAGCTCTAGCTGGCCGGTCACCTCTGGCTTGTGGCTGTGGTTTCGATCCCTGGTGTGAGCGTATGTGGCATGGAGAAAGGGGTGCCTTCTCAACCTCGTGGGTTTCCTCCTGGCACTCCGGTTTCCTCCCACTGCTAAAGACCCCTACGCGTAAGCGAATTATTGACATAAGATTGAAACCATATGTTAGTCCCAAAACGACCTAGTTCGTGTCCAGTGGACGTTAAGCCTCATTTCTCTCTCTCTCTCTTAAAATACAGAAGATGATATGAACATAACAAGAACACGTGTTAATTATAATTACGTTGTGTTAATTATAATTACGTCGTTACATTAGGTATAAAACCAGTCAATAGATAGGTGAAATATCAGTTCGGACATTAGCCAACTGCTATTTTGACTAAAATAAAATAGTAATGAATGATACACTATAGCTTTATTATAAATAGCAGTCTTATTCTGCGCAGTAGGGTCACTGCCCTGGTATTTAAATGTGTGTTATTGACTGTATAGTGATATAAATATAATGCTATTTTATTATCTTTTTTTTCCTACAGCTTTGAGATCATTAGTCACAAGGAAACTTCACCCAGAACAGAAAGCTGGAACGGCTAAATGCTGAATCATTCCCGGATGTGTTTTGTTGTCATATAATAAATAATACACAAAAATGAATTAAATTATAAATTAGTTTAAAACACGATTTTGTTGTTATTCATAGATCCTCCCCCCCAATATTTACATTTATTTGAAATTAAATAAAATGGGGTTTTACGTCCTACTGTTTTGTGTCAATTGCGCTAATGAAGTCGAGCATACGCTACTCAGTGTGCTATGATGGAATTTTTTTCCGGACAGCGGCAGTATGTTCTACTCTTAAACGAATTCTGACCATGATTCTTTTACGTTCACGTTAATGTGTACACGAGACCTCGATTTTTGGACCCATCTGAATGACTATAACACATCTCTTGCCAGGCGCTCTTTCCTGTGCAGCTGACAAAGGCGGGGGGGGGGGGGGCAGATTGACTTTCAAGGCCAACACCAGGTTAGAGTGTCAACATCTCTTGCCAGGCACTCCTCTTTCCTGTGCAGCTGACAAAGGCGGGGGGGGGGGCAGATTGACTCTCAAGGCCACCACCAGGTTAGAGTGTCAAGCCCCCGCCTTAAATACATGAAAATATTAAGAACTTTTATAAACTAAATATATCTCTTTATATTTTACAATTGTTCATCTATATTTCCAACAGCAACAGTTGTAACCTAATATTCTAGGAATTCACTTGGCATCTCTTACTTGAGTTGAATACCAAACAACTTTAAGAGATTATTTTGTAATTTTAAATAAGACCTCATTCATTTTGATGGGTCATTGATGTTAAATTTACTCATTTGATGTGTTTCTTCCACCATGTTAATAGTATTAAACATGTCATTACATGTAAATTATGACTATATTGATGATTTAATAGAGTTTAAAGTTAACCAACTATTTGGTATTTAGTGAAATGCCCTATTATGTAAGGCGTTTGGCAGTTTTACAAAGCAAATTCTAGAATAAATTTCAGACCAGTTTGCCACACCCATCCCCAATATACTCATTTCCAAAATGCAACATGTTGGACATAGCCATAGCTAACCTGAGAAAAAATCCCATTTTAACTTATCTAGGGGCTTTTCATTATAATGTGTTTTTATTTGGAATGAGCCAATGTTAGATGTTCATATTTTCCCTAAAGTTTCTTTTCCGAAGAAATTCGACCCTTTATCCAACAAGAATTGCTTGTAGGTATTGTATTTGATATTTGACTGATTGGTGAGATTGGACTATGTGTAATTATATTTTTATCAATATGCAGACGACTAGAAATCAGTCTACGCACAATCAATAATCAACATAAATCTGCCAATTGCAGGTCTTTCTTTAGGCATATAATGTTTTCTAAATTTTTATTTAGTTTATTAACATGTCCAGATTATATTCAATCATCGATGACATCGCTAGCCTGTGATATTTACTGGATTAGATTCCTATCTACTGCTTAACACTAATTGATAATTAAATAAAAGAAAATGGATATTCGTGACACGTTTTTTATCGTACCGGATTTAATAATGATGAGCGATCCTAGGCCCAAAAATCAATCGCTAAATCCTCCGTTCAGATCAATTATATGAGATTTTCAGCAAATTCCCTTTACGTTTACATCTAGTTTTTAACTATTTAATCCCCCATTATACCCTATTATGTTATTTGATACGACTATTTCCTTTATGGTTATACGTCCATTGAATGAAATCCTTGTCATCGTCATGGTAAGTGTGTACTTCACAATCATAACAATGTATGCTTAATACTTTCGACCTTGCATAATTATTTTGTACTCAGGGTAATGTCACTGGGTAATGGCGGATCAACCTAGATTTCCCCAAGAACATTCTAGATTTGTAAGACTTTGTGTCCCAATTTGTCACCTTTCTATAATGGTAAGATATGGGATGGGACATAAATATTTTCTTATTTTGACCAAGTAAAATATACATATCGAGCATGGCCTACATATTTATCAAGGTTAAAATTTAAAAAAAAACCACCTTTCTACATCTATTCACACTAACACAAAAACCATCAAATCAACCAGGTGAATTTTGCCTGGACAGTGGTTCTTCAGACTAGTCTCATCAACTTCTGAATATCAAGGATTCATTTAAATTTGAATGTGCACACATATGGTTTTTTCTTACCATCCATATAACAAGGCACCCTTCCCTTATCTGTCCTGCAGGCACTACCCCTGACAAGTGGAAACAGGTCCTAAAAGTTCCATGAGATCCCAATCAATCAATAAATTACCATAAGAAAAAAATTTAAAGATCACTTTATTAAAGGTCATATGAATTCAAACAACCATCACAGCGTAGTAATCTTATATTGCAATATATCCAATAAAATTATGCATTGTTATTTTTAATTTACAATATGTACATCTAAATATCTACAAACTTATATATATTTACATAAATCACAGTTATATTGAGAGTAAGCTCCTTGATCCATTCACTTGATTTCATGGTACATGTACTTTTACTTACAATGTCTGTGTGTTGTATGTATGATATGTCTTCTCCTTGGGTTTGTCTTCTGTGTTTATATTCAATTGTTATGTATGGCACACTTCTCCTTCACTAACTATTGATAAGTAATTCCAGCTGGTTTAAGATAATATTTTATGTCCTACATTATATATTAACAATGATTTAGCATGATAAATTTATTTCATTAATAATTATTTAAATTCAAATTAAAAACTCATTAATAATATTTTAGAATGACATTAAAAATAGGAATTTATAATATCTTCCAAAAGTAAATTAAATAAAATCATTTAATTAAAAATTTCAATTTTTTTCCTTTTTTTTTTTTTTAGATCTACGTAAACTTAAAGGCATCACAAGCCAGATCAATGACACATTTTCAAAAATGAAATAAATATATATCTTTTTGATGTATATACATCCGAATATTAGAGAAAAAATCACTTTTGAAAGTGTTTGATAGTACAGGACCTTCTATCCATATGCATACATCATACTGAACTAGACAATCTCTCTATTTATAATTTTCAGTCAGCATGTTGTTACTGGAGCTTCAAAAGATTGTTAAAAACCCACCAAATTTTATATAATTTTAATATAATGTATCATCAGTATTTGATAGTTGTTAATATCTGAAATCATACTTTTTCCACAGAAACTAAATGTAGGAGGCCTGTTCATCATATGATTCCATCAACCCCCATCATGCATCAATTTATTTTTTTTTGGACAGATGAAATGTCAAATTAATATCACAGATGAATTTGGGCCATACTTTAATATGCCAATTAATTATCAAACACGACAAGACAAGTGAGTACTGCCATCCTATTGTTTCAACAGTATTTAATCTTTTTATGTGTGGTATATACTGTGTAATATTTAAAGATAGGTTGCTAGGTAACAAAACATACGTCCACATCAGCTAAGATGTTCGAGCAGCTAACAAGAGTTGTCACACTTTTTTTCTTTTGTGAGTAATGAAATATTCATAATACACTAAAATCTGATTAAGAGTAACAACTCATTAAGTATTTATCAGAAAATCATTACAATTTGTTTAGGTTCCTGTTCTGCTCCATGCTAATACAAAACATTCAATATCATGGATTTATTTAACTATTCAAGTTATCAAAAATCATTGAAAGTCAATAAACTTGTTCGTTTTAAGACCTTAACAGCTGTGTCATCAATCTAAAGTCAACCGAATGATGACTTTGGCCTGTTGCGCATCTGCACAATTTTTTGAAGTAATCATAGGCCATTACCCTTAACAGTAATTAATGGAAAGCCTTGAAAATATATAGGTGTCTTCGTCTCATGACCTTGAACACCTTGAACACCGTGTATTACCAACGGACAGGGGTGACAATAATACACAATCACATTTGAATGAGGTATAGAATAATTAATAAAATAAAATATCAAAAAACATTGTTTTATCTTTGGGAAGAAAAAATAAATACAAAAGTCAGTAATGACACCATAGGAATAATGATGCCATGGACTTAGATACATAACATGAAAGGTTAGCTTATGATAAAGGAAAAATTTTACAAGTAAGGATAATTATCCATGATTTCGAAACCCCACGGATTTAACCCATTTAAACCGTTAAGCCAAACTGAATCAAGTCTATGCAATTAATAACTCATGGAAATTGATATTATGGAACAACTGAAAAAGCCTTAGAAATGAATCCATCAACTTCTACAAAACTCAACTTATTGACATTAGGAATAAGTTTGCCTCAGCCAAAGTCAGATTAAAACAGCTAATCCCCCTGAAGATTTCAAATTGCAACTGAAAAGTTGCCAGTGACTTCAACATTACACACAACAAAATCATCAGAAAAAACTCTTCTAAACCCTTAGAAGATCGCCCACTACACAACGTCAACCGCAAAAAGTTGCTTTCATGTGAGGAAAAAGAAGAAAAAACGCAGATTCAAGACGGTAAAATACAAGGAACCTGACGCTCAAAATATCATCTACAATGTAAGTTCTAGACACTTAGAGCCTCCCCCCCAAAAAACCTTTTAAGTACAACCAAAATATGGCCAAATCAGAGAACTTCATGACCTAAGAGCATTTCATCGTGGATTAAGACTTTCTGAGTTCTTTTTTGACAAACCATCACAACAATTCTTAGCATAAATCACTGTATATCAAGAGTGAATGGTCACCACCTTGTGGAAGAGTTGAAGCTCTGGAGCTCCACAATACCAACCAGTATCCAATAAAAACTACACAGTAAATAAAGTACAAGACAGATTTGACTCACGGAGAGAGGAAGGTCTTATCCAGTTTGAAGAATGATCCTACTACATTGTCATTGGAAAAGTTGATAAATGGGGTGGTCTTACCAGGCCAGACATGTTGATAAATCAGCCTATTTCTACATTTTTGGAAAAGCTCAAAGTTTCTAATTCTACAGATTTACCACCAGGAAGACCCATATGTCGCCAAGTTACAGCACCTACTTGTAAAGCATCTTCTGGGCTTGACTGAAAATTACAACCTGTGGCGCAGCTATCCTAGGCACACCGCTTCATAAACAGAAAGCTATCCTTTAGGAAAAGCTTAAAGTTTCTAATCATTCATATATACCACCATGACGACAGATATGTAGCATCTTGGCTTGACTGGAAATTACAACCTGTGACGCAGCTCTACTGCCCAGAATTAGTTCAAGACAACACTCAATTACTTCAAAAGATAAATGCTATAAACAGATCTATTCCTAGGAATGGTAATCTTACGACTCTTGATGTTATCAGTTTATATCAAAACATTGTTCTTTCTGCAGCCTTTGACGCACTGAACCAGATATTTCATGCAGATTCATTGACGATATTTGAACTTTATCTTCTCTTCCACAAGAAGAATGTATTGATTTGCTTCAACATTAAATCAACAACAGCTGAAGATCAAATTTACTATGGATATAAACAGCAACTCAGTTAATTTCTTAGATATTTAAGTTGTCAAAAAAAAGGGATTTAAGAAAAATTTATATTCCAAGAAAACAGATTGCCATCATTATCTTCCACCATCAAGTTGTCATCCCAAACAAACCTTCAAAGTTCCTTAAAATAGTGCTCTACGGATTTGTAGGAAAGAAAGATAGCTGGATCAAATCAACCCTAAAAAATTTGGATCCTATAAAAATAACCTGGATATCAAGAAGATTATACAGAAGGCATTTAAAAGAGCAGATCAGAAGACCAGGACTGATTTATTGACCTTTCAATCGAAGACTGATACTAATGTGAAGATTATTCCATGGACAACAACCTTTGACTCTTGAAAACCTCACCATCATCAAATGACTGAACACCATGGTATTTTAGACACCAGTTTGCCAAAAAATTATGGATAACCGCAAAATATAGCAGAGAGAAAGAACAGCACAATTGGCAATATTCGGAAAGAAAATGAGTTGAGAACTACTGACACTAATAACAATAAGGACTAAAGTTCATACAGATGTGAACCTTGTTTAAGAGAATTATGCAAATCATTTGAGACAAGGTGTACAAATCACGAAATAACCAGTAAAGACATGGAATCATTCAAGATTAGAGACTCCTCAACTGTGCCAGTGCTTATGTTCTTTATTGTTTTTTTTTATAAGCAATATTTTTTTATTCAGATTTGTATCTGAATAGGGATTGGGGAACAGGCATAACCTAAATTGAACCCTTCTCCCCGTAGAATGCAATATGTAGGCCAGACCATTACTTTCATCACCACATGGTCATGATTTCGAGTGTACCACAGAACACAGTACAAACAATTCCTGATAAAGATTACAAAAAATTGAACACAGCAGAAAGTCTGTGGATTCATAGAATTGATTCAGTTTAAATCTGTTAAATCCAGGGGTTTTCAAAATCATTTATAATCATGCATAATTTCCCTTCCTATGATGTCATTTTGTATAAAAAAAACATTTAGTTCTTCATCCCTGAAGAAGTTAGTATTTTTACTGACGAAACTGTGGATAAAACGAAGGTTTTTTGATACTGTATTCTATTAATTATTGTAAATCAACTTATTTGTCTTACCTGTTTCCATTTATTGGAAGTTTTCTCACATTTCAATGTAAGCACATAAAAAGGCATTAACACTTTGGAAATCTTCACTAGTCAATAGAATGTAATTTCTGATTTGAGGTGATATGATTACAGGCCGCTAATTACACCTAGGATGTTTGAATTATGTTTGAAATCTTAACAGATCAATCTATGATTCTATTTTGAAAATACAGACATTTCTAGCGAATAGTGGTAGTCAAGGAGAATATTTGATAATAAATTAATGATAAATGCTTTCTCCATGAAGGCCATTGATTGGAATTTTTATAAGGTTATTTTGAACACGAAACCATATAAAATTATTTACAATTAATTTCTTGTTGAAAGTGTTAATGCCTCTTTAATGTATATAGTAATAAAGCAATAGATAACTGACTAGAGAAATAATCTACAAAAAGATAAACTAAAAATACCTTTTCTACAGTTGGTTTGATTGCCTTGTACAAATACCATTTATGGTTAATAATCCCAACATACACATATAGCTAGTAGTACACTTAAATTAAACAGGTATTAATTTTCTACTCTTAATCTCTACATGCAATATTTATTGTATTACAAGTAACTTTACAACATCAGTATTAGAAGGAGGATAAAGGGGCAATGTCAAAAATAATTGGGAAAACTAAATTTCCCCAAAAATAGTCTGGCCAAAAAAATGTGCAGCAAGAGTAATTGTTTTTCAAGTCAGCAGCCCAAACCTTGTGAAAATTTGCAGCCATCTAATTTTCAAAATTTTCTTGGCGAGGACCTACAGACCACCGCACACTACCCAAAGTTGCACTTGTTTCCTTCAGCATATTATGGGGCATCTGGTTTATAAACAGGGAATTTTATCATACATATGTGTTTCATTTCCTCTTCCCCCACCCTGAATTCACCAGTTTCCTACGACTATGACCATCATCTATATTCTATTTCTGTTAGTTTCTTGTATTTCATATCAATATTATGATTTAAGAAATAATTTGTGTTTGTTTTATATTTAACATTAGCTGCCACAACAAAATTCAAGCAAAAATATCACTCATATTTGAATTATTATAGGAAAAATGATAAGTAATACTTAAAATAATATGGAAATGTTGATAACTTAGTGTAACATACAGTTAACAATATTCCCTGAGAATATGTATTTGTATAAAAATAAACAGATTGTTGACAAACAATATTAATCTGGTTGTATATTGGACAAAAATCCCAACAAATGTTTTCCATAAAATTTAAAAACTCAAACATTTTTAAATGAAAGCTTTTGAGAAGAATAATTAAGTACTTTTTGTTTTTAAATAAGTTTTTTACCTGAAGAAACAGAAAGCAAAATTTTCAATATGCGTTTTAGACTGGCCCAGTCTCTTCTATTTATTTTACATTTCGATTTATATAAAAGTATTAATTTTTAGTAAACCAACACTTTCGTTTCCATTTGTATAAAGAAAAAAAATTTGAGTAAACCTGTAACCAGCACCAGAGACTGGACAATTTGCGAGCTTCACAATAAAATGGGCGTTCCTGTCCTGTTTTACGTTGTTCCTTATTTGGGATGATTGACAGTTGTCAAGCAAGCCCCGAGTCACGTGACACGAATTTGTAAATAAAGTCTCGATTATCGCGGCTTCACACACACGCCGTTGTAATTGTGGAATCATGTCCGAATTAGCGGATATTTACGAGGCGATTGCAAATGTTTTACCGGCTCTTGGTTATAAGGATCCAAACGAGTATCAGAGGTCAATAATGACTGCTTATTTACAAAAGAAAGACGTTTTTTTTGTGCGCGCCGTGTGGTTCGGGAAAGTCGCTGACGATTGAGGCTGCTCCATTTTTATTTGGTCGACAGCCATGTTTATTATCACGTGATGTTAGATATGTCGTGATCACGTGCATGACGTCACACGACCTACATAATGCAGATTGACCTACTAGATGAGAATGAAGCTTTATTTGCCCAGTCTCTAGAGATTACTTTTTTTTGTCGTTTTTTTTTTGAGAGGACTGGCCAATTTTTGGTGTGTGGAGAAGACTGGCCACCAGTCTATATGCGTTTCTGAAAAACAACAAATCTAATTTTGTTGCCTTATTGGCTTATTACATAAATAAAGTAATCTTTTACCTACAGTAAGCTGCTTTGTCAACAAAACATTCATATTTAACATAAAAACAAAAGGTTTAAAATTGCTCATGGTTTTTTTTTTGCTTTTTTGTTCCATAGGCCACATTATAAATTGAAATATATATATCTTCTTGTCATCAAACAATAGAATTCTTTCCGGATTTTATACCAACTTTTTCTGCAAATTGGTTTACTAATGATGATAAGGCTCCTGACTCATTTCCATTAGAGCGTACAGTTATTGTGTTAGAATAAGCATTTTGGAATATTCTTCTAACAGCATCCAACTTCTGCCACCGTAATGACGTATTATTTATTTCTGATGCTTCTTGACACCTGCAAATATAATTAAAAAATATGTCATCAGATGAGATATGGTCCGATACATGTCAATATAGAAAGAGAGAGAGAGAGACAAATGGGGTTTAAAGTCCACGACACAAACTAGGTCATTTTGGTACTAACATATGGTTTCAATTTTATTTCAATAATTCGCTTGCGCGTAGCGGTCTTTAGCAGTGGGAGGAAACCTGAGTGCCCGGAGGAAACCCACAAGGTTGAGAAGGTGCCCATATCTCCATGCCACATACGCTCACACCAGGGATCGAAACCACAGCTGCAAGCCAGAGGTGACCAGCCAGCTACAGGTCGAAGCGCGGCACTCTAGACCCCCTGGCCATCCCCCAATATAGAAAGGAACCAAGATCTTTGGGAGCTAGACCTATATATCAAATTTTGTAAAAATTGGATTTAAGTTGTGACCGGTATAGTGTCCATAAACAAATTGTGGACGGACGGATATAAACAAATTACGATCAGATACATGCCATTATTGAAAGGAACCTATATTTCAATTTTCGTCAAAATTGGAAAAAATCTGTGACCTGTAGAGTATCTACAATTTCGTCTTGGTGTATAAAAATCCTTACATGGTTATTGACAACCTGACCAATTTGGAGGCTGTGTTATTATTGATGTATTTATCTTCTTCGTTTAAAATCCAGCTTAATAATATCTTTATTTCAAAAAAGAAGAAGAAAAAAAGTGAGGAGGGGTCAGGCCCCTGTGTACAGAGCTGACCTCAGATTTTTTATTCATCTAATTCCAAGACAGTATTTAAATATCTATTTTAGAACCAAGAATGACAGATATTGTTCGTCTAGTGCTTTAACGCTTTCAATAAAAGTATATTGACAAACAATAAGTAATAAAAGGTAAACTTACGAACTAAAGCTAACATGACTATGACCGGATGAACTGGATTTCTCTGAACTAACATGAGGTGAGTCTGTTGAACCTAAACCTCGAAAACTACCACAACTAGATATAATCTGCCAACTAGAAAATAAACAGAAATCATATACTGTACCTTGCAGAAAATTGGTAAATCTGGATAATATAAAAATCATGTTGTTTTCAATATGGTTGTAGAAATTTATAGTGACTTTCTTAGTT
This sequence comes from Patella ulyssiponensis, assembly GCA_963678685.1. Classification (NCBI taxonomy): domain Eukaryota; kingdom Metazoa; phylum Mollusca; class Gastropoda; family Patellidae; genus Patella; species Patella ulyssiponensis. The sequence goes on from OY783232.1 coordinate 21,100,807, forward strand.
TTAAATCATTCAATTAATTAATAAAGCTACCTTGTTAATATTGTTATTGTGATAATTTTTCTTAGTATTTACCCAGTTTTCATTTGATAACAATTGTAATATCTTAGGTTATGTTAGGTGTTCATGAACTTCCTCTGTCTTGTTGATATAAAATCATTACATTTGCATTTTGCTGCATGAATATATATCCTTGAAATTACGATTTGTGTGTCAGTTTGGATTTATTATTTGAGATTTCTGGTGCTCTATAAATATATTCTATTACATTACAATTACATTATTAGCGTTTTCATTACTACAAACCTGCCATAACCTGGAGAACACGCTCTTGTTGCATCAGAATATCGATGTAAAGCAGGAACAGCCATTGGACTAGATGATGATGTACTAAAATGGTTACCATGAGAATGATAACTATTATCTGATGAACCTGAATTATGAGAAGAACTACAAGTAGCTAATGGAGAATTAGTAGCTCGACATCTATTTATATTTATTGGTTTTGGTATCTCGTCTCTGAAAAAGACAATAAAAAAACAGTGAATAAAACTGGTATAATATCATTATAAATTTCAACCCTATACGTTCACTATAGCAGGACCCCATCAAGGTGCTGTGATCATATAAGATTAATCTCATGTATAAATAAGTTGTGAATGTAACGACCCCTTAGTAGTTTGAATTCATAGAAAAGAAGGCAGTATTGGCACTGTCCTGGCATTATTCTATCTCTAAAATTATCATCTTCACATACAGCCATCACCATTTTAACCTACAGTACTTTCCCTAAGTTATCATCATCTGAACCTACGGTACTTTCACTAAAGTTATCATCATTTTAACCTACAGTACTAAAATTATCATCATCTTAACCTATGGTACTTAACCTAAAGTCATCATTCTTAACCTACTGTACTTTCACTAAAGCTATCATCATCTGAACCTACCATACTTACCCTAAAGTTATCATCATTTAAACCTACAGTACTAAAGTTATCATCATCTTAACCTACAGTACTTTCCCTGAAGCTATCATCATCTTAACTTACTGTTACTTTCACTAAAGCTATCATCATCTTAACATATGGTACTTTCACTAAAGCTATCATCATCTTAACATATGGTACTTCCCTAAAGTTATCATCACCTTAACTATGGTACTTCCCTAAAGTTATCATCACCTTAACTATGGTACTTCCCTAAAGTTATCATCATCTTGACCTATGGTACTTAACCTAGAGTTATCATCATCTGGAATCTATGGTACTTAGTCTAAAGTTATCATCATTTTAACCTACCCTAAAGATATCAAGTTTTTATCATTTTCACGTACCCTAATGATATTAAGTTTTCATCATCTTGACCTACAGTGAATGTAACTGGTCCCATCTCTGCACTACTAACACTACTAATACTAGCATTACTACCTCGTAAACTGTGAGCTACATCTGTCTCTGTAAATATAATGGTATGACTTTATCTAATTGTGTACAAAAATCTAAATTCTTAGAAATCATTTCAACTGCTGAAAATGATAATGTATGTTTGTTTTGTTGCCTTACTGGCAAGGTCTTCATATACATTCAAATCTGAACCTCAAAAACAGTTGACTCTGATCTATGTCTCAAAAAAACAGAATGTGACGTATACATGTATCACTTATATTTATAAAATGAAAAAGTATTGATTCTAACTAAATATCAAACTACCTAATAGTACAGCATCTATTGGAATGCTAGATTCTGAATTGGCTCTCATTGCTTGTCGCCTTTCATTTATCACATCTGGGTTTAAAACTTTGGTTGAAGTTCGTCGTCTGCAAAAATAGAATTGCTAATGAGAGAATAACAAATAGATTGTCCTTGAAATAGTTTGCAAAAAGAGATACTTGAAACTTGTATACAGATACTGGCAACTGATTGAAGAAAATTTGAAACAGATCGGTAATATTAATTATCAAATTGTAAATAAATGTTTTTTTTCACAATAATAAAAGAATGGAGGATATGATTACCTTCTCTTTATAACAGAGAATTCTTCTGAACCAATATAACGTAAAAATGTAAAACAAAATGATAAAATCTGAAAGATAAAGACATTAGAAGCTGATATAAAAATAAGTATAAATTTTGTCATTTAGGTTATTGCATAGGGAAAGGGAAAGTTTTGGTTGGACTTTCATTGTGTTTGGGTAAAAGACTTTAAATTTAACATATTATCAGTGCTTTGAACACACTCTTAGGGTTATAAGTAACAAAACATAATTTCAAAAGAAATAGAGATTATAGGTATTACTTCCAATATGACTTACCTCCTCTCCTTTGCTAAGTCTATCAGATAAATTGTGACTAAAATAAGAGAGAAACAATACAAAGATCAGAAGGAAAATAAAATTGTGGAAGGAAAATCAACATATGACATGTATTAACAATTTTGGTCCAATTATTTTTAATTAATTTATATTAATTACTGGGTTGTTTAAGAAATATTTTCTATGTATAAAAAATAAAACATTCTATATTAATGTGTAGTTAGAATGAGATATGTAGTCAAAGGGGAGATAATTAATATCATTCAAATAAAGGTTAATCATACAACATTAACTATATAGGTGGAATAAATCTAAGATATAGTCAAAGGGGAAATAATCACCAGAATATTGTTGAAATTGTTCAACTCACAAGTTTGACTATATTTGAAATCATTCTGGTTACACAATACACTGTACATGTAATTGCTGCTGGCACAACTACAATCAGCATATTTCTCAGTTTTATTGGCTTGAAAGGTCTAGACATTATAAGTCTGATACTTACCCAAATAAATACCAGTCATAGCCTAATGTTAAATATAATATCTCAGCTGGTTTTAAAGATCTGTGTATAATACCATCAGCCCACAGTGTTAAACGTAATAATGATACAAATAATGGTGTTCTATCCCAGCCAGATATACAATGTACCAATAAACCTTTATCACCTAAATGCAAAATATTTATAATCAGACTTGATGTTAGAGTCATAACACTGGAATCATGTACAAGATGCATATCATTTGTATGGCTGGATAAACTAACAAATTCACATAATAATATGATAAGGAACCATGACTAGCAATACACACACAAATAACATTACCAAATAACAAATTAAAACAAACCGTTTGTAACTAAATGTAATAAAAGTTTTAAGTAATTTTGGGTAAGTTGAACCAAGTCCCAATCCTGAAAAATATAATATATGAAATGGTTTATATATATATAATTTTGTATATATCATATCAAATATACACATGTATTAATTTTCTTCAATATTTCTTCTATTTCCAAATGTGCCAAAAGATGAAGTCCGTTAGTTTTTAATTATAGAATCAATCTTTAATTCCTTACTAACAATTCAAATTGATTGACTTTGAAAAAATCTCCAATACACGCACAGATGATAATATTCTTCAAGTTTATACTTACCCTATATTTCTTCCAGTCTATAGGTAACTGAGACAGTAATGGGGTACTAGGAATATCTAATAATGCATCATTGAAACCCTGCAAAATAACATTAAAACAGTAATAACCTTAAACAATGTGTTCAATTAGTCAAAACAATATGGCGGGTGATATACCTTATTGTTAAGGTTATTGTAGTATAAAATTGAACCAGTAGTAATTAAAGAAGTTGTATAGTAATCCCTTCAAGTGTCTTTGTTTAAAATGTCTAAATAAAATTTTCAAGTATCATATTTCACATTTAACTATTTTGAAAGATAAAAGAAAGGTTGATTTATATTTGTACCTGATTCCAATCATACTGTATAGCTTCTCCTGTAAAACATTTATCTTTCCATTCTTTAAAAAACTCACAACCTACAAATATATTTAATCTTATTGATATTCATACATCAATAATTGGGAAAGAAACTTGCTGCTAATCATATATGTGTCACTATATGCTGATTAAATAGAAATAAATAGGGTTTAATAAATCATAATTATTATACATTAGTGTGCAACGAAAAAAATTATTTAATATTATCCATGTTTTTGGGGTACGAAGATCATAACTCCAGATCATGTGATAGTGATTAATCAAAGATAACATCTTTCCACCGGGAAGCAATCATACACTGAGATAAGCAATACAATGTTGAAAGATTTTATATATTAAATCTCTTTTTTTAAGCCACTATATTGATATTTTAAGAACAGAAGATACTTTTTCTAACAAAAGACTAGAGACGCTGAGGCGAAATGTCTCTCAGTAATAAACAGTTATTGTATTATATAGAATCTGTGGAGGATTTCATGACTTTAAACCAACCACATTCATACAGAAACATCACACAGACTAACCTGGATATGGAACTGATAAAATGGTAAAATCGGAATAACGATTCTCTTTATCAACCTTTTCGGATGATGTAATGCTGTAATCAAAATTCATTCAAGTGTCAGGAAAGCAATTATAATTAAAGTGACATTAAGTAAGATAAGCTGAAGATCTGAACCGAGATCTTAGGGTGATAAAACTATATTATAATATATGTTCACATGAAAATGTGGGCGTATAAAAACATAAGCTAGAGCAAATAATTACAGGAACTAAGAATGATTTCCAGGGGGGAAGGCAATTTAATATTTAAATCTTCTAGGTTTTGATAAATACACAGCCACTTGAGGATTAAACTAAAAGATTTTGAGAAGAACAATCAAGTAATTTTAGTTTTTAATTTATTATTTTGCAAATGCTGATACATAACTTTTAAGAGATGTACAAGAATAATAATTGTGTCTATACGGGTGTTAACTTGTGTTCAAATACTGAATTCTCTGATTACATTAATTTGTCTCTTGTTCACAGCCAAAGTTTGGTAAATAAATGATATTTTGCAAAACGTCTTCCGATTGAGGGACAATGGATTGGCACAAAATAACAAGGTACCACTACGAGTACCATTCATTGACCCGAAATTAAAATATCAGCTTGATGGCTAAAATCACTGAGAGGAATGACTTTGGGCTGAGTTTATTTGTTTTTCATTTTCCTCTGCATATTTAATTCTAAAATTCTTTTAAAAATCACTATGTATGTACGATATAAACAAGGTACATGTGCCATCACATGAAGAAGACTATTATTGGGTGTGATCATATTATGTAGTTTTAAAAACTAAACTTACTTCATTCCAAACTTTACTTTTTTCTTCTCGACCATGAGATCACAAATATATCCTACAGATAATTCTTTTAATAGCCTTATATCATGTCCTCGATATCTATCAAATAATTGTTCACTGAAAATAAATAAAAAATGCAATATACTAATTGTCATGTAGTTTATGATATCTTATTTTAGAAAGATCATTTGTAATTTTATGGAAACCAAATCAGTAAATTTGTAATTATATAATAGTGTAATTACTAAATTTCTGAGCATGAAATATTTCAAAGATGCTGCAGCATGGTAATATATTTAGTAATTTATCCCATTTCAATAATATTTTGTATTGTACCAATCATATAATTATTACACAGGATCATTTAATTTTTTCATGGGCTGTGAATTTTAAAAATAGTTTTAGGACTTTTCCAAAAGGTGTTCAAAACTAAATTTTTCCACATGATAGTCCATGTACCAAAAAAGTGAACTGTCAGTTTTGAACAATAATTGGGGATTTCAATTGTGCATTGTTTACAAGTCCTATTGTTCAGTGAAGATGGCGGCGAAATGCAAACAGGATTCATTCTCTGTGAAAGAAGTAGCTGATTTATTCTGATAGCGGGGAAGACTATTTTCTGTCAGATAATGAGACTGACTGTGAATCTCATTATAGAAGGTCAAAAAATCTTGGCAATTTATGTCTAATGTCTTGAAAAGGCCCGGGCAGTGAACGAGTTAATAAAATAATTTTCAGGAAAGCAAATGTACCAACCTTTGATCCCCCCCATTAGCACCATTTGGTATAGTTTCTCCACCTTGAATAGAAAAGAAGCAAATTTGTTAGTACTGAAAGAAATTGAATTATTTTGTAACACATTCTTAGGAAGTAACAACAATTGTTAGAATCAAAAATAGTCTATAATTGTGTTAGAATCAATATAGTCTATAAACTGCATTTGAATCAGTATAGCCTATAATTGTGTTAGAATCGGTATAGTCTATATTTGTGTTAGAATAAGAATAATCTATAACCTGTATTTGAATCAGTATAGCCTATAATTGTGTTAGAATCGGTATAGTCTATAATTGTGTTAGAATAAGAATAGTCTATTAACTGCATTTGAATCAGTATAGACTATAATTGTGTTAGAATCGGTATAGTCTATAATTGTGTTAGAATAAGAATAGTCTATTAACTGCATTTGAATCAGTGTAGACTATAATTGTGTTAGATTCGGTATAGTCTATAATTGTGTTAGAATAAGAATAGTGTATAAACTGTATTTGAATCAGTATATTGTGTTAGAATCAGTATTGTCTATAATTCTGGTGGTATCAGTGGGCAATAATTCTGTTAGATTGCAGTCTATAATTCTATTAGAATCAGTAGTATAGTCTATAATTGTGTTAGAGTCGGTATAGTCTATAATTGTGTTAGAGTCGGTATAGTCTATAATTGTGTAGCACAGTCAGTGTTTAAATGAATGGGTTTACTACTTAATCAATACAAAAAAGTACACGTTTGATGGAAAATTTGACAGTTGCATTTCAACTTCTTCAAATTCTTAGTAAGCAAACATTTTATGTGCATTGTCAATTTCTGCATGTCATGAAGAGACAAGAGAAACTATAGACACTATCGTACATGTATACACTGGTACATGTTATTAGTCTTTAAGAGAGAAAAGGAAGAACTCTCCAATAATTCAATTTCACCACACTCAATAATGTTTTCAGACTGACAGGGTCAGGGATGGCAAATACATAGAACAGCAATGGGGATACTTGACATAATTTATACATACTTGAGAATAAAAAATCAAATCCTGTTCTTCCGTACATTTCTGGACCACTTGACAGAGTGGCTGATCTACAAATATGCTGTAAAATATAATTTGGTATATAGAATTCAATAAAAGTATCTTCATAATTGTATTGCAATCAACAATGCTGTTATAAAATATATGAAATACACAAATAAAATGACCTTGAAATATTTGAAACTGCTTGAACATATATTATGTCAGAGCTAAATCTGCCAATTGCATGTCTTTCTGTTGGCCTGAAATGTTATATAAATTATTTATTAACAAAACAAGACCATAATCCACTCTCAATGGCATCGGATACTTGAGATTTTAACTAGATTAGAAGGGTTCACCATTTAAAAATTTAATTAAAAAATGGGAAAGCAAGGCCAAGATGGACACATTTTGTCGAAACTACAAAGAGCGATAACTTGGCTAAGAAGAATGAAGTAATTTGAAAGAAATTTTCAATATTTTCCATTAACATTATTTATTTTCGAGCTATTACAGCAAAGGAGAGAGAGAGAGAGAGAGAAATGGGGTTTAACATCCACTCGACACAAACTACATGTAGGTCATTTTGAGACTAACATATGGTTTAATTTTAGTTAAATAATTCCCTTGCGCGTAGGGATCTTTGGCAATGGGATGACCCGGAGAAAACCCACGAAATTGGACAGGCCACCCTACTGCTTGTCACGTACAAACGGGGATTTGAAACCCTGTCACTTTACTCAATGACAGGCTTTACGATACAGCACTCACGTGCTAACCATTCGGCCATCTCCCCCCCCCCCCCCCCCCCGATTATAGCAAGAATGGTCAGCTCTTTATCTAAATCTTACATATCTTTAAATAAACAAAACAGAAACAGGTGTTGGATCAAAAAGAAAACAAAAATATTACCTTGCCCTCGTATAGAATGACAGGCACAACAAAACGAGACCTACACCTGGCAAATCTGGCTTGCTTCATAACTTCTCTTAATTTGTCCATATCATATATACTCTGTAAACTAAACAAAAAAATAATTGAGAGTTAAAGGTACATTATGTAAGAGCTAAATCTGCCTATTGCGGCTCTTTATTTTAGCTTCAATGATATATAAACTAATTTTTAGATATTTATTTATTCACATAATGAGTCTATAATCAACTGTCTAGACAATTGGACGGAATATATTCAAATGGATTTAAGAATTTAACAATGAAATGGATAATCAAGACAAAAACTGGATTGTGGTTTATTGTTGCTATGATAATGAACAAACAACACTCAGAATAAAATAATTTAATTGAAATTTTCTGTATACTCATTTTTCAGTATCTATTGTCCAAGAATGGACAGATCTATATTCAAACCTTACATAATGCCTCTTTAATTTATTCAGAGAATAACCAATCAGGTTGGGACTCTTTTCCTTGTCTTGTCGTGTGCAAGTGGGGAATCGTAACCATGTCGGTCACCTAACCCCCCACATAGGCTTAAATGTGCTTGTGTGGGCATTAGAAGTATAAGCACCAGAGACAGGGGCAATGTATTCATCAAGTCCATTACATAAATACATGTATGTAGGGTCTGTTACCCAGTATAATGATATACCGTGATACACTGCACACATGTTTTTTTCCATAGTTATTAGCCGGGTCTCTAACAACAATGCAACATTTAGAGATGAACATTCATGTTTAAATCATGTGTATATGGTCTGCTACATGTATGTAAAGTGCTTGTGTTATTTTACAATGAACATGGACACATCGAACTCATTAAAATACTATTGATAAAATGTATAATTAACAAAAATGTAGTTAATATTAGAGTAAAAAATCTACTCATTTACTGATAATTTATAGAGATTTAAAGATAGGTTGCCAGGCAACGAAACATACGCCCACAGCAGCTAAATCGTCCAGCCAGTCAACAAGGGTTGTCGCATATTTTTACTTTTTTGGGTTAATAAAACATTTGTAATACACTAAAATCTGAGTAACAACTCATTACGTAATTATCTGAAAATCATTAGAATTTGTTTGCTTTTTATAAAGTTTTGCCCCAAGCTAACAATTAGTATAGGAAACATTTAACATCATGGATTTAGCTGTTCAGTTATCAAAATTCACTGAAAATCAAAATACTTGTTCGTTTCAACACCTTAAACTCTGTGTATCAATCTGAAGTCAATCGGATGATTTATAAGTTTGGCATCTACAGCGCCACAAGGTTTTTCGAAGTGATCAAGGGAGATAACTCTGGAAGTAATTATTAGTAGGCTTCTTCGTCTCAGGACCTTAAACAGTGTGTGTAAATTCAAAGTCAATCGAATATTAACTTTGGCCTCTAGAGCATCCACAGGATTTTTTGATGTGATCAAGGGCAATAACTCTGGCACTAATTATCGGAAATTGATGCAAATCAATAGGCTTCTTCGTCTTATGACATTAAACACTGTGTATAAATTTCAAGTCAATCGGATATTAACTTTGGCTTTTAGAGCATCCACAAGATTTTTTGAAGTGATCAAGGGCCATAACTCTGGCACTAATTATCAGAAATCGCTGAAAATCAATAGGGTTCTTCGTCTTATGACCTTAAACACTGTGTATAAATCTAAAGTCAATTGGATATTAACTTTGGCTTTTAGAGCGTCCACAAGATTTTTTGAAGTGATCAAGGGCCATAACTCTGGCACTAATTATCGGAAATCGCTGAAAGTCAATAGGCTTCTTCGTCTTATGACCTTAAACACTGTGTATAAATCTAAAGTCAATTGGATATTAACTTTGGCTTTTAGAGCATCCACAAGATTTTTTGAAGTCGTCAAGGGCCATAACTCTGGTAGTTACTATCGGAAATCGCTGAAAAATAATAGGCTTCTTCGTCTCATGACCTTAAAAACTGTGTATAAATTTTAAGTCAATCGGATATTAACTTTAGCCTCTAGAGCGTCCACAAGCAATTGTGGATGCCCGACGGACGGACGGACCGACGGACGGGGGCGACGACAATATACGACCACATTTCAATGTGGGCGTATAAAAACTTGTTTAAATATTCATAATTTACAAAAATGTAATTTGGAGTAGAAAATTGACTCAATGTAGATCATTTTTATTCAACTTCCTTATTCATTACTTAATGTAATAGGAAATAAAAGCTTGTTGTAATTTAAAAATTTATAAATAAATAATTAGTATAAAAGAATGTTGCAATATAAAGCTTGAAATATAAGCTTAAATATCTACTTACTCATTGGTCGTATTGGCATCATCACCTTCTCTTAATTCATATTCTAACAAAACTAATTTATGGGGATACTGACCACATAATTCACCACTAAAATTTTGCACAACCTTAAGAAAATTAACAAAAAAGAAAACATCATCTAATTCAATAAAGATCTAATGTAATCTAGGAACTCATATAAATTTGGTGACATTAATTCATTGAACTAACAAATACATGTTCTTTCAAGAATAAGCGTACCACTTAAAACACTCATCATTGCTGTACTATAATAAAATTTAAATCATAAAAGGCGACATAATTAATAGTATCAAAATTAAAATTACGAAATTGTTTTACATACAAAGAAAAATAACTTACCGAATATTTATAATCTTTACCCATTAGCATCAAACATGTTTCCATTACTGTGTCACCCTGAAAAATAATATATTTTCAAAAGTACATCTAACAGCCTGATCACAGAATAAGTAAGAATTAGCTGCACTATTTGAGCATTAATCTCAGTCAATGTCACAATAGATTTTAGTTATGAATATGAATAGGTATCAATCTTCAAATCAGACTGCACATATTTAACAACAATTATAATGAGGAGGGAATGAATTTATAATTAACATAAGTGGCAATATTACTATGCATTTCATTTATTTTTGCTCTTAGGCATAATTTTTGAAGAAATGGTATTGACAATTATGTTGTTTATTTGGCGCTATTGCACTTTCGCACCTCTACCAGTTCCCATGTTTATGGAAGGGTATCGCTGCCAATATTAAATGCTCTACTAAAATGTCTTTTCCATTGATTATATGTAAAAATTACAATGTACAAAGTCACAATACCGGTAATGATAAAGTCAAAATACCTCTAAGGCCAAAGTTAAATGGAAAACGACAAATGTAATGTGTCAAATGACAAATGTTTTAATGCAGAATGCTGTTCTTTGACATTTCTACATTTTACATTTCTATCATTACAAATCACATTTGCGCTCTGCCACATCGCATTTGTCATTCACGCTTTCTTTTCATCAACTTGCGCATAGCACCTTCTTAAATATGCAAATATAGTATGCCACGTGACTCATTAACATATATAAGGAAACGTCCGATCTTTCTTGAAATAAGAATATGAATTATTTCTCCCAGTTAACATGCTGCCATTCTTCAGTTGACTTCATGCCATTCATGGGTTCTTATTTAGCTAACAATTAAGTTGACCTCAATTATTGTTTGTCCCGTATTAAGGGAAACCTTCTCGGCCAATACAGGTCGATCCATAAGCCAAAGTGGTTTCATGCGCGTAGAATCTCTTATCATTATTCCACTTTCTAAATTTTTGTTTTCGTAAGATTATATAAAATGAAATAGGCCAAAGACAAAATACAGTACTACGGCTGTGCCACTATGGATATACAGATCATATATATTCATACATTTATAATATAATTATTGATACCGTATTATACATAATGACACAGGTAAGTGAAAAATTAATACGTGTATAGGCCTAATAAGTAAATATTACCGTGGTCTTTATTATGACAATCACAACGGATGAAAAAATTCCCTGGCTTCTCCGTCCTTCCATTATCCTGTTCCTGGCAGATAATTAAATTAAACCTGTCATCATCAATTCGCATCAAAACAGGTTCAGTTTAGTGTCATTAAATATTTTTCAAAATTGCGATTAGTTTAAAGAAGCTAAATCGCTAACATTTGATTTGGGACCTAGAAATTGACATAAGTGGGTCGCAACGCATATAATAATGTAGCATGAATGTATATAAACTGATTTAAATTCAATGGTTTCCGTTTTTACTCTAATTTCAAATCAGTTATGTTCGGCGAAATAAGTCCGTAGTCTCAATCGAATGCAAATTTCTAGCGTCTGGTTATTCCAGTCTACATACGCTGTTTGATTTGGTACAATGTTTCTAGCCTCGTTCCTTCGAGTCTCTTGCTAGAACTTGGTTTGAAATGCATTATGGTACACGATTCATGTACCAATGGTTAAATGTTTATTGTGTCTTAAATATTGGATATCAGAAGTCCATCTTTTTCCGGTAAGATCACAGCATCAATTGTTGATTTAAATTGACAAATAATTCGTGTTTTCAATGTTGAAGATTTTGGATGATATTGAGTTAGAAACTTAGCTACTTTAAACCTTTCACAAACGTCAATAAATGTTTACTAATTCGGGGAAGAAATTGGTCAGGATGCTCATATTTTTAGATTCCACAAAAAGTTATATTTTCGTTTTACCAGCACAAACATAAATAAATAATTAAAAAAGAAAAACAACTAATGGCGCGTTAACTGAGTTATCTTTCCTTCGGAACAATTATTCATATTTTTATTTCAAGAAAGATCGGTCTTTTCCGTATTTATGTTAATAAGTCACATGGTATACTATATTTGCATATTTAAGAAGATGATATATGCGCAAGTTGATAAAAAGAAAACGTGAATGACGAATGAGATGTGGCAGAGCGCAAATATGATTTGTAATGAGAGAAATGTAAAATGTAGAAATGTCAAAGAACAGCATTTTGCATTAAAACATTTGTCATTTGACACATTACATTTGTCGTTTTACATTTAACTTTGGTTTTAGAGGTATTTTGACTTTATCATTACCGGTATTGTGACTTTGTACATTGTACTTTTTACATATAATCAACGGAACACATTTTAGCAGAGCATTTAATATTGGCAGCGATACCCTTCCATACATGTTCAGGTGGGTTAGTGATGACCTCGCACTACATTTGTCGTTTATTTTAGGTTTCATCCTTACTGAGAATATAGTCAATCAATTAGATGGATTTCGTCAATGATTATAATATGGTGTACTTCAGATCAAAATAAATATTAATAGATAATTTATAAAGGGAATATACTGTACGACTCTTAAAAAAGAATACATTTTTGGGAATATTTTCATACTGTGCAATGGACTGTAATCAATTTGACAATAAATTCAGCGGTGGGAGACTTTGAATTACTCAGTTTTGGTCGTCTGTGTTTAAATAAAATCATATTTGCAATGTGTTGAACCACCAGTTGAGTTCCATCACATATATTAATAGAATTTATCAGTGATCTATGTGATAATAACTGAAAGTGAAACCAATATTGTCCTTTTGTTATCTGGTAAAATGGACGAGATTTTCAGACTTAATCAAATAAAAGAGAACCTAACATAAAAAAATAAATCAATGAGACTCCCATGATCAGGACATCATGTGGTGATGAAATGTAAACAATAATTAATAAATGTGAGTGTCATTAGCCGCTGATGCTGATGTACAGTGGAGGTGTGTCAAAACAATACAATTTTCCACAAATTTACCTTCATGTCTCCAGTTCGTACTTTATGAGTTGATTTCGAGAAATGTTCCAGCAGCAGATGAATGTCTTCTTTACTGACATCACCATCGCTGCTTTCGTTCATCTTCGACATCAAAACAAAAATCTGGAGAATTATCTGCAAACGACCAAATTAGAAACAGTCGAGACAGGAAGTGATATGGGTAGTCTTGTTATTCCAGTTATATATTTGACGCCAGTCCTGATAAAAGAGACTAATCACTGTTTTTGTCATTGGACACTATTTTTACAGGCCAATCAATGAGAGGGTCAACAAACCGAAAGTTGAAGGTAACAGAAATGCCAACATAGAAACACTGTTGTTTGATTTTTGAAAAAGTTTCATGATTATCAAATCGAATGTAAAAGAATGATACGTAAAGTTGTTTGCGGAATGTCAGGTGGTGTGGACAGTGCTGTTACAGCACTGATTTTAAAGAAAAGAGGCAAGAAAAAGCATGATAATATAATATTAAATATATTGAAATTTCAATTGATCACATCAGATCTAATACTAATATCTAAAATAGTTTAAATTAAAATAGTTACTATTCATCCACTTATAATTCAAGGCCTGTGGTGGGTAGATCAATTAGTGTGATGTTGTACTGCGAGGTTCAATCTTTCCTGTAGCGTGGTTCTGAGCATTAAATGAGCTGAACATTGCCTCGAATGCGATATATTGAGCACTTTGGGAGACGCAATAGTTCAGCAACTTATTTTAAGTACTTGTGACACCGGTGTCATAAGAAAGTTCTTTCAGATTTTCCTGCATGGTTCCTCTTGTCTATGGTGCAGTGGTGCAGGACAGAGCAACCCGCAGATGTAATAAAAACAACCATATCTCAAAGTAACCTAAGAATATGGCTTTAATCTTATAGTCTATATAGGTTACCAAGATGTTAAAAATCCCATTATCACCATATACTTCTTATGTACGTACATCTGTTATCAATTTATAATTTTACAAGCACTATCTACCTGTTTATAATAGCTACAAGTACATATCAGAGCTCTAATCTGGTAGCCTATTTGTTAAGACCACACAATTAAAAGGGACTAATTGTATGTGATATTATTATAGCAATATTACATAACATTACCATGAAATTTTATTCTGTATATGTCAACATTTATTAGTGTGTAATAACTGTTTGTTTTTTGTATTTACAGGATATGATGTAACAGGTTTATTTATGAGAAACTGGGATTCAGTCAATGAGAAGGGTGAATGTCAGGCTGATCTCGATCTTGAAGATGCTAATTATATCTGTCGTCATCTGGATATACCTCTACATGAAGTTAACTTTATCAAACAATACTGGAATGATGTTTTCAGGTAATAAGAGATTTTGACATATAATACTTTCTGTGTATTTTGAAATCTAAAGTAATAAATGAATGAAAGTTTGTATGATTTTGACATTTAATACAACTGTGTATTATGAAATCTATAGTAATAAATGAATGAAAGTTCGTAGATAATTAAATTCCCAAATGTTAAATAAGCTTCCAGCCTATTTGTATAATTTGGATGACAGAAGTATAAGTTCTAAAAGAGTTTATGCCCATTAACTGTGAACAAAACTATTAAAATACAATGCTGTGTCCTCTTACTCTGACAACCACTGCGAGTTAGCGGACCCCTCTCACTCATACAACCTTACTTTAAAGGGACAACACATGCATAATCAATACTATTTGACACAAAATCAATGTTTTCGGATAGCAGGGCTTGACCAAATCTGGGTTATGAGTGGATGAAAATTATTCTATTAACAGAGATGATTTTTATGAATATAAAATTCTTACTTGAAATTTAGTGTGATGTATTCAAGAAAAATCAAATGGGTTGATTGATAACATTGTATCATTTTTTTTTTAAATTACAATTATTTTTATGTTACTTTGGTTTCTATTTACAGTGAACTGTTAAAGGACTATCAAAGAGGTCTGACTCCGAACCCTGATGTAATGTGCAATAAACATATAAAATTTAACTTATTTCAAAAATATGCTTTGGAGAAGTTGAATGGAGATGCCATTGCTACTGGACACTATGCTAGAACTGACGTTGGATATGATTTAGATACAGTTGATATAAAGAAAGGTGTGGTAATCATTTTGAAAAGAGTTTAAATACCACAGTTAGCCTGATTTCCCAGCCAGCTTCTTTACATGTATCTTTCAACACTTTCTTAAAAACCTGGACCATGTTTCAAGAAATCTTAACTAATGATAAAATCTAAATTTTAGTAGATACTTCAGTTTTGATTGGCTAAGCACTAAAATCGATCTAACATATTATTCAATCACATTACTAAAACTTGGAATTTATCTTAGTTAAAATTTTGTGAAACAAGCCCTTGATTTCTTGTTTGTTTGCATAAGAAGTTTAAACAGTTATTAGTTTATTATTCTTTTTACACTTGGAATTTGATATCTTTTACATTTCATTTACATAATAATACCCTTTTTCAGGTGTAAAATTATTAACAGCTGCAGACAGCGTGAAAGATCAAACATTTTTCTTATGTCAAATTTCACAGAATGGATTACAAAAGACTATATTTCCTATAGGGGATCTCAGTAAACATTATGTACGTAAAATAGCTGTGGAAGCTGGTCTGGACAAAATAGCTAAGAAAAAGGAGGTATGGAGTAAAGTTTTTCAGGATGGACATTTATGATTGCTTGCAGTGGCGAATTCTTTGTAAAGTCCATGAAGATCATCACCATCTGGCATCTCTGACTTTTTGTCTACTGACGATAAGGAAAATGAAAAAAAAACTCTCATAAGCTTAATACAAGTAGGGGGGGGATGGCCTGGTGGTCTAGAGCACCGCGCTTCAACCTCTAGCTGGCCAGTCACCTCTGGCTTGCGGCTGTGGTTTCGATCCCTGGTGTGAGCGTATGTTGCATGGAGATAGGGGCGCCTTCTCAACCTTGTGGGTTTCCACCGGGCACTCCGGTTTCCTCGCACTGCTAAAGACCCCTACGCGCAAGCGAATTATTGAAATATAAATGAAACCATATGTTAGTCCCAAAATGACCTAGTTTGTGTTGAGTGGACGTTAAACCCCATTTCTCTCTCTCTCTTAATACAATTAGGGAATTATTAGGCCTATAAAAATAAATTATAATTTTTACATGATACACAATAAATTACAATCTTTATATAATATACAATAAATTAAAATTTTTATATGATATACAATAACTTATGATCTTTACATAACATAGACCTACATTAAATTGGATAATTGTGCTTGATGTTTGACACAATTGTTACTTCATAATTGAGACAATTTAACGCTACATCTTGCCAAAACTTCAAATAATCATACTTTTTCACAGAATAAAGTAATTTTCAATATATTTATTTTTCATCATCTATTTTGGCATTTAGTAACTGAACATATGATAAATAACACAAATTTATATGGAAAAGAATCACTGAGTTTATTTCACGCTATGTTTGGACAAGTTCCTCTTGTCATTCTCAAGTGAGTTGAGAACGACAAGAGGAACTTGGTGAAATGTAGTGTGAAATAAACTCAGTGATTGTTTTCCATATAAATTTGTGTTATTTATCAGCTTCTATAATGTCAAGCCTTTTAAAAGCAATAGAGTAAGATCCACTGTGGACCACTTTTGCTCTGGTTACTACAAAATTTAAGTTAAGACAACTTATTGCTGCAGATGTGTGTTTCATTGACCATTTTTGGTTATTTTGTAGAGTATGGGTATGTGTTTTATAGGTTCACGAAATTTTCACCATTTTATAGAAGAGGTAGGTAACATGAATTGGTATCTTCTCAGGATTGTTTTTATAGTTCATAACATATTATGAAGGTGTAGAGGATTAAAGCCTATTGAAGCTTATAGCATTTTTAGAACAATATTTAACATTTTACGCCATAATCTTTCCATTATACAGGTTTGAAAAAGTATTCACTTAATGAGATTTTAATATTTATTTATCTTAGTTGATAATTTAAATTTAACTCCTACTAACTACAGAGTGGCAAATAAGAACATTTATTTTATGCCCCTGTTCGCATAGAGAAATATTCATTTTATTAAACATCTGCAGATCTACCCCATTTCAAACAATTTTACATATTATATCTTCAGTATATTGAACCAAAAGAAGGAGTGTTCAGAGATTTAGAAACTGGTAAAGAAGTAGGCAAACATAAAGGTACATGTAAATACTTATATTCTGTTCTCAAATAATAACTTACAGGAAGTCATAAATAGGGCATCTGGTGATTGTCTATAAAATAGGCAATCTGATTAAAATGCAGATCCTATTTAGTTTAAAATTTTGTTTTACATGTCTTTATAACACTAGGATCTTGAAGAGTTGTTATATAACAGCCGTTTTAGCTGATGTGAAGAATTAGCCAATTAAATAATCTGTTATGGCGAAGTCTTGGCTTCACTTGCATTGAACAGTTGGTAAACCCCTAGAAACGTCAACGTTGATTGATTAATCAATGTCTGATGTCATAGGGTCAAAAACTACTTGTATAACTATAACCCATGATGGGACCTCCCTGTACAACTTGTCAAATCTTCATGTAGTGTAGGCCATCAAAAGTTCGAAAAAATATAGATCTGTATTTTAATCAGATTGATGAACTACGCCATAAGACTGAATATCTTGGTTTCACTTTATTCAAAATAGTCTGCTGGACAACCAATTCAATGATTACGTATATGTGCACTCTGAGAAGGTCCAATACTTCATTATATTTGTCAGCCTGTTAGGATTGTTTGTGATCCCATTACTGATTCTGTGTCAGCAGTTTTATGCCATGAAAATGTTTGCCAATCTAAAATGTTTGAGATAAGATTGAAGACAGATATGGCAAATTATTCTTGATCTGGAGACATCACATCTAATACAAATAATGCTATTGTTGTTAATATTTTTGACAGGTGTTCACTATTGGACTCGAGGACAAAGAGCATCGTTAGGTGGTTGTACACAGCCTTATTTTATAACAGATATAAATTCTTTAACTAATGACATATTTGTGGTAAGAAAATCTAATTCAATACAAAATAGTATGGCTAACTTGAATCTGCCAAATGGTGAGGCAGTCTCATTCCGTATTTTACTGTAACTTCCTGCGTCCCTATTTGTATTTTTCTTACAATTTTCAATTTATCGTATCTTTATAAATACATAATGTGTTAGTGATTCAACTGTCACAATATTTTTGTTTGCAAGGGATGCAAAATCCTATAAAGATTTTGTTGTATGGTACTGGTACCCATTATTCTTTAAAGATACATTTGGTAAAATTTAGATAAATAATAGATAATGCAAAATGAATATACTGAAACTTCCATTCAAATTACTTTATTCTGAGCAAAATTATCATTGTTTGAAGTTTTAACAAGATGTGGCATTTGTGTAACATTAGATGCCAAACACAAGACCTGCAGTGGGCAGATTCAGCTCTTATATAATGCATTTTTAAATGACATTGTAATATTTTTGATCAAAATCATTTCAGGCACATGGTACCAATCATCCTGCTTTATTTTGTCAGACATTTTTCACAGAAGAGCCTCATTGGATACGCCATCCTCCTCGCTTGTTGTACCAAGACCAAATGTTTGATGCATATTTTAGATTTCAACATATACATCCACTAATTAAATGTACTGCGACCCTTACTGGTGGGAATGGCCTAATTGTCTCCCTTGAAAGACCAATGCGGGCCATATGTCCAGGACAATATGCTGTGTTCTATAATGAAGATGAGTGTTTAGGGAGTGCTAAAATATTACGACCAGGACCATCATTATATACTCTAAATTATAAAGAATATGTTGATAATCCTAAAGAATTTAGATAACAAGAAAATAAAGTGAAATAATATAATGTATAAAAGTCTGCTACAATTAATCAGTGCCAGATTTACATAAAGAAAGAACCTAGGTAGGCTGTTCCAAGTATAAGGTACTTCCCAATCTCCCAAACCTCACAACTAGAGGAAGATAAAAGTAATGTTATATTACAAAGGGGGAGACAGGGTTCAACCTGCCTAGTCTATAGGTTAATTCGATACTGTACTTAAGTCGATGGATAGGATCCAGGATTTATAAGTGATAAGATCCAATTTATTTTCTCTAAAATAACCTTTATAATGAGCATTGTATGGGCCAGAGTTCGTTGTGTAAATTTGCAAAAGATTTTACCTGTCTCTAGCTCACAGGCAAATTGAATAAATCTACCACTTGACAATAGGCCTGTGATGCTTATTAATAAAAAATTCATGTTCAGTTCAAACTGGATTTCGAATATTTAAATATCAACTTGCTAAACCAATGAGGATATAGACCAATATTGTCAGCAACTGTTCAATGTTTAGCATGCGGTAACTTAATGGCAACTAATTTGACAAAGAGCATAGATGTGCCTTGGGCTTAAAGGGCAATAGTGGTATCCATCAATTTTAAACGTATTCCTGGAACATTATTAATATCTTTGTTATATTTTTTTCATGCTTTCTCTGATCTTGTTGCATAGTTCGTTGCAAACAGATATCCTATCACAGTCTCATATAACGACTCTTTGAATTCAAAGGAATTTACTGTGAGTTCAAAGATACATGTGTTAAAGTTATATTTGGAATGTGTTTAATCAGTTCTATCACATATGTAACATTGCCATTGTCCATTAACATTAAATATTATAATTTCAGTGAAAATTTGCCCAAATACAAAAACTAATGGTATAAAATAAAAGACATATTTTATGTTGTTAATGATTTATTGTGATGATATTTTAAGAGCACATTTCTACATGAACTTTATTAAAAACACTATAAACTAATATACAAGTTGTCTAATAATAATATGATTAAGTGCAAACATGCAAGGCTGTAAAATAATGTCTATGTAATTTATGTCAGTTGACGATGACTATTACTTATTATCAAAATACTTGTGTCAGGATTAATTTTATTTTTCAAATTTTAAAATGGCTAACATTATAAATTATCTAATTTATCCACTAAAAATATTGTCTTATCACAGAATGCTTATAAATATAATGTACATACTATACTAAAATCTCAATAATAGTCGTGCTAATATGCTGATGTTTGTTGATTCAGATTGGAATTTGAATTTCTTTAAAATCATTCTAAGACAATTAATTAACAAATCAATTTGAAACATAAAAACAGTAACATATCAATATAAAATGTGGCCTAATATCAAGGACAGGGTTTGGACGGATTAATTCCAGTCATTTTACTCTAATGTAATAGCTAGAAATCCATTATCGCTGGTATTAAGTAAATGTTTGTATTAAGAATAACTATGAATTCTTGAATAATGTTTATATATTTTTACATCGACTATGTCGAATTTAAGATAATTTTATAGAGTAAAACATACCAATTAACACATACCTTATATCACAATTCTCTAAACATTATCTATCCAACCCAATTTAAGATAAATTCATAAGTAAAACATACAAATTAACGCCATGTACATCATACAACAATCCTTTCAATCAACCGATTTTCATCAGGAGCTTGGAGTTCTTTTCCTGAACGCAATAATTTCTACCATCACATCTGTTTCTTAAGAAAAAACGTGTATTCGTTACACCTATATCTGGGTTTTAAAATACTAATGTATAATCATTCCTGGAAATTACAGTAATATTAATAAAAAGACAAATCAGTGCCAGACAAAATGACAGACACCAGAGGTTTTGTGCCCGACAAAGCCTGAATCTGTGCCTGAGATTGTCAGTGACAGGTGCCTTATTTCCGGGCTTGTGTATAATGTTTTTATTTTACCATTGATATTTTTTTTACAGAAAACTATCTTTTTCCTGGTTTGCTATAACTATAACAAATTCTGCCAAACAAGTATTCTATGTATATACAGCACTAGCTTATCATAGAGATAATTTTATTAATACACTTCTGGCAGCATGATTTAGAAATCCAAATGTCAGTTTTCTTATCAAATATCCTGAGAAAACATATATAAGTTGCTCTATGTTTTTGCATAATGCTTAATGTCTTCCTTTTTTTTGATTTTTCTTTTATATTCCTAACAAACAACATATAAATATTCAAAAATGATTATTTCACTTTGCTGCCACCCCATTGCTGGATTTCCAGAAATTATTTCTGCGCTCTCGTGTCCGTTCCAATATTTCTGAGGCCAGTGAGCAGCTGGAAGTAACAGACCGTACAGAAACTGACAAAGCATCATCATCATCATCTTCATAGTATCCACCATCTAAATAAAATAAATATATTTTAAATTAAAATACATGATTTTTCTTTGCATTAAAATGGTCACTGAAGAGAACTTACTATTAAAGATACATTATGTAAGATTTAGGTAAAGAACTTGCCATTCTTGCTATAATAGTTCGAAAGTAGATAATGTAAAATGAACAAGCCAACAGTGAGGCTGATGTCCCCCGCCGCAATCCCAAAATAAATAGATGACACATATTAATTAATTGCACATTTATTTTTTTCAAACGTATCGAGCAATCAAACTGTACACGAAGTGTCATCCAAAAGTGTTTTATAAAGAAAAATGCTAAAACCTACGAGAAAAATGAAAATGTACCCTAGTTAGGGGGACCCTAAAGGCAGACAAAAGGGCCCCCACGCTTGACAAAAGGGCCCCTCTGGCCAAGGGAAAGGGCCCTCGTGGACGAGTCAATCGTTTCTATACACTGTTACTGTCGAATCCATTACTGAATGAGAATGCAGTCATTGTATTGGCATAAAAATCATCAATCAAGATGAACCTAAGTTATCTTGTCCCAAAGTATCAACCAATCAAATTGCTTATCTCTGCCTACCCTAAGCAGAAAATTCTCATCTTCGAACTCCATCAAGGCATTGACCTAATAAGCATACACACCAATTTTGAACATTTTAACTCAATTAGAAGGAGAGTTATTGTGTTCCAAAGTCTCGACCAATCAAACTGCGTATCGCTCTGCTTACCCTGAGCAGAAAATGCTCATTATCGAACTTAGTCAAGGTATTACTGTAATGAAACTATACACCAAGTTTCATCACTCTCACTTTATTATAACTAAAGTTATCACGTCCCAAAGCATCAATCAATCAAATTGCTTATCTCTGCTTACCCCAAGTGGAAAATGCTCATCTTCGAACTCCATCAAGGCATTGACCTAATAAACACATACACCAAGTTTGAACATTTGGGACACATTATTGTGTCCCAAAAAGTGTGACAGACGGACAGACGAACCCATTTTAATAGTCCCCCAACTTTCTTCGAAAGGCGGGGGACAATAATTTGAAAATTTCATTCAAATTATTCTATTGCAAGCGAAGATATTAGCCTTTGAAGGTTTGACAGATGTGTGCAATAGTTTCAACCACCGTACAGGTTGATCGAATCTAAGTCTCGTTCCTCCATGTTTCATTAAATCAAAGTATCGCTGAACCGTTGTAATCTATTTAACATCTGAGAAATCTGATGCCATCATCAGACCCGGATTAGTTAATTGATGTCTAATTAGTACTTTAGAAAACATTTCAGGCCTAAAGAAAGACCTCCATAATGCATGTTTAATAAAAAAAGTTACATAACAAACATTGATTATTATCAAAACAAAGTAATACCTTGATAAGAATAAAGAGGTGGTACAATAGGCTTATTATACGTCTGCCCAAAATTTTCATTTATAGCTTCCATTGCTGGTGGAGATGAATATTTTTTTCTAGCAGGTTGGGGAATGTATCTACGCTGAACTTCTTCTTCAGGGTCAAACAGATATTCTGAAAGCAAGATGGATATATATATGAAAAAAAAAATCTTAATAATATATCATTTCTATGATTTATGAACATCACAATCAAACAACACCTTAAAAGTCAATAATACAGAAAGTCAAATCACTTCACAAATCTCCCGTAATCTGGAAAAACCTAGCGATTCAAATTTTGGTGAAAATTGAGTTAGACTTAGTAGACTTGGACTTAGTACACATGTATATTATAATAGGTTTTTTTTCTCCTTCACTGAAAAGGCTTCAATTATCTTCATCTAAAAAGACAAAATAAAAAGTTATGACACAGACCTCTGGAAATGACTTTCGTTAAGGCCTGCACGTCAAGTTAATAGTACATGTGCATTGTGCATGAGTTGATACTTATGTACCATAGTTTCAAACCAAGGACATAATCTGACCTCAAACTCTACAAAGATCACTTTTACACAGCAAAATGGGTGATATATTTGTTCTGGGGGGGTGGATGGCTGAAAGGTTAGCACATACACGCTGTATCATAAAGCCTTTCATTGAGTTAACTGGTGTGGTTTTGAATCCCTGGTTGTGCGTGACAAGGAGTAGGGTCGTCTGTCCAATCTCATGGGTTTTCTCTGGGTCCTTCGGTTTCCTCCCACTGCTAAGACCCCTACGCGCAAGCGAATTATTGAAATACAATTAAAACATATGTTAATCCCAAAATGACCTAGTTTGTGTCGAGGGGATGCTAAACCCCATTTCTCACTCTCTCTCTATTTGTTCTGTTAAGTCAAAAACCAACCAGAGCTTACAGTGTATTGGTTGGTATTATAATTCTATAACATTTTGAAAACACAGAAATGCTGACCTGATTTTTCATAATGAGCAGAGTGAGTGAGCGTAGTCAAATCACAATAATGAACAGGCCAAATGAAAGAAAGAATTTTGAAACATGAAGTGGGGGCAAACAACCAAAAAATAAATGAAATGTTGTCATTGTTTTAATTAGACAAAGCAACTAGTCAGTTCAACAGGACCATGGAATTTTTTCAAATTTATTAGATATACTATTCAAAAAAAGTAGGGGATATTTGATTTTTAAGTGTTATTAAAGTCACCTAATGAAACTGACAAAGAAACAAATGACAAAATGAAATGAAGTTCACATTCATCGATTTATTCCAAATGATCGTTAGACTAAGTAAGGCACAGACTGACCATTATAAGGGTAAAATGATACCCGGGGTCAAACAGCAAAATTACCACAGCATCACAACAAAGTCAGTAACGGGTAAATCCTCCTCTGTTCGCCAAACAAGCATTGGTCTGACGTGGCATACTCCTAATGAGACGTCTAAGGTCATTTTGGTCCAGATTGTCCCATTCCTGTTGCAACGCAGCAGCAAGTTCTTGGACATTGGCAGGACGTTGTTGACGTTGACGTAACCTCTGTCCAAGCATGTCCCAGACATGCTCGATGGGGGATAGGTCGGGACTCAGTGCTGGCCAAGGTAATGTGGTGATGTTCTGTTGTTGGAGGTAACCTGTAACCTTCATGGCCCTGTGACATCTTGCGTTGTCATCCTGGAAGATGAAACGGCGGCCATGACGTCGTGCGAACGGCACAACATGGACTGCCAAGATGTTGTCCCGGTAGTACTGGCCTGTAACACGCCCTGCAACAACACGTAAAGCCGTTCTTCCAGCAACAGTGATGCCTCCCCACACCATAACAGAACCACCCCCAAATCGATCATGTCTGATGACGTTAACGTCTTGGAAGCGCTCGTTTCGACGACGACACACCCTCCTACGTCTGTCCAAAAAATCAACAGTGAACCTTGACTCATCTGAAAACATCACATTGCTCCAGCGTCGATTATCCCAGTGTTGACGATCCCTACACCAACGACGTCTTGCCTGAATGTGATGATCTCTCAAACAAGGGATCAAGCGAGGACGTCGGGCGCGAAGGTGACCCCTATGCAGTTGATTCCGAATCGTCTGGCCACTCACTCTCACACCAGTGTCTGTTTGAAGATGAGCGCTGATCTGATTTGCTGTGATGACACGATTTCTCAAGGCCAAGGTACGGATAAATCGATCCTGGGCTTGAGTTGTCGCCCTTGGTCGACCTGAGCGTGGTCTGTCCTGTACAGATTGCGTATCACGGTATCTGGACCATAGCCTGCTTATGACAGACTGAGAAACATTCATCGTCCGCGCCACAACCGCCTGTGTTGTGCCGATCTGTAGCATGCCAAGGGCACGTAACCTTTCATTTTGGGTAAGCCGACGCATATCAAAATTTGTTTTCTGGTCACTAAAACAATTAAACTGATGTTTCCACCCTGGAATTCAATGCCACAATGACTGTAACATTCAAAGTCAGAGTCGTGCAAATCTTGGGTTGGACCCCCATGATGATCCCAAGCATCACATGCATTCCATGCGGTAGCTATTGGTGCGTTTGGGCGTCACATGTAACTGGAAATGTTTCTTCTGTTAGGTTCTATAGTGACTTTTTTCGTAGTCATTTGCATATTTTAGTATTATGCCCCCAAAATCAAATATCCCCTACTTTTTTTGAATAGTATATATTGAATTTATCGAAATGAAAATATTAGCATACCGTCTGTTTCAATATCTTCAAGTAAAGGTGTCTGTACAAACTGTGTTCTCATTGGTCGATCTGTAGAAGCGTCTTCATCGAGCAGATAATGTGTATCGTGTGATGGCTGGCCATATGTTGGTCTAGGTTGCATCTTATTTAACTTATAGGTCTACAAAATGGCAATAAATATAAAGTTTGAAGGAACATAATGCTACGATGATAGATTGTTATCTTTTTATTAAAGGAGAAATCTAACCATTGCAGATATAACATATTTTATTCCTTGTATAAAGCATACATATGCAAGCGCTAAATCTGCCTATTGTAGATCTATCTTTTGGACTGAAATGTTATCTAAATTATTTAATTAACTTCATGTTAATGCCAGCCGGCGATATTTATTGGATTTGAATATGTTATACCCGAACTTAAACTCCAGTATTCTTACCTTTCCTATAATTCTAGCCTCTTCTTCTTCGTCATCACTATAATTATCTACAATAATACATTTGTACACATCATGTTATAATTATATATAAAATACAAATGTGACATCATCCTTTGATGTTGGAGTATCATTATTTCAAATAATGGTACAGACAATGTTGCAAGCATACATTATTTATACTAGTTAAATAAGTATGTGCGAGTGTCTGTATTTTAAGCTGTGTCATGGTTTTGAGACATAGTACAATATATTGAAACAATAACAAAAGTCACTTATCACTAGGGACCGGGTATCGTCCAGATTTTATGAAAAGATAGGTTGCCAGGCAATGAAACATACGCCCACAGCAGCTAAATCGTCCGGGCAGTCAACAAGGGTTGTCGCATATTTTTACTTTTTTTTGGTAATGAAACATTTGTAATACACTAAAATCTGAGTAACAACTCCTTATGTAATTATCTGAAAATCATTAGAATTTGTTTGCTTTTTATAAAGTTTTGCCCCAAGCTAACAATTAGTATAGAAAACATTTAACACCATGGATTTAGCTGTTCAGTTATCAAAATTCATTGAAAATCAAAATACTTGTTCGTTTCAACACCTTAAACTCTGTGTATCAATATGAAGTCAATCGGATGATAAGTTTAGCATCTACAGCGCCACAAGGTTTTTTGAAGTGATCAAGGGAGATAACTCTGGAAGTAATTGTTTGAAATCGCTGAAAATCAGTAGGCTTCTTTGTCTCAGGACCTTAAACAGTGTGTGTACATTTAAAGTCAATCGGATATTAACTTTGGCTTTTAGAGCGTCCACAAGATTTTTTGAAGTGATCAGGGGAGATAACTTTGGCACTAATTATCGGAAATCGCTGAAAATCAATAGGCTTCTTCGTCTTATGACCTTAAACACCGTGTATAAATTTAAAGTCAATCGGATATTAACTTTGGCTTTTAGAGCGTCCACAAGATTTTTGAAGTGATCAAGGGCCATAACTCTGGCACTAATTATCAAGAATTTGCTGAAAATCAATAAATTTCTTCGTCTTAAGACCTTAAACACTGTGTATAAATTTAAAGTCAATCGGATATTAACTTTGGCTTTTAGGGCGTTCACAAGATTTTTTTAAGTGATCAAGGGCCATAACTCTGGCACTAATTATCGGAAATCGCTGAAAATCAATAGGCTTCTTCGTCTTATGACCTTAAACACTGTGTATAAATTTAAAGTCAATCGGATATTAACTTAGCCTTTTAGAGCGTTCACAAGATTTTTTGAAGTGATCAAGGGCCATAACTCTGGCACTAATTATCGGAAATCGCTGAAAATCAATAGGCTTCTTCGTCTCGTGACCTTAAACACTGTGAATAAATTTAAAGTCAATCGGATATTAACTTTGCCTTTCAGAGCGTCCACAAGATTTTTTGAAGTGATCAAGGGCCATAACTCTGGCACTAATAATCGGAAATCGCTGAAAATCAATAGGCTTCTTCGTCTAATGACCTTAAACACTGTGTATAAATTTAAAGCCAATCGGATATTAACTTTGGCCTATAGAGCGTCCACAAGATTTTATGAAGTCGTCAAGGGCCATAACTCTGGTAGTTATTATCGGAAATTGCTGAAAAACAATAGGCTTCCTCGTCTCATGACCTTAAACACTGTGTATAAATTTAAAGTCAATCGGATATTAACTTTAGCCTCTAGAGCGTCCACAAGCAATTGTGGACGCCGGACGGACGGACGGACGGACCGACGGACGGGGACGACGACAATATACAACCACATTTCAATGTGGGCGTATAAAAAGGAAAGAAACTACGTTTACCGTTTAGAATCTAATACACGTATCCAGTAAATAGATCGCCGTTTAGAATGTGTTAAATGCCGTCAAGATTCATCAAAAACCGCTCAGTTTGTGCTACCGTATAGATTTAGAAACGCCGTTAATTTTTGACCTATCGTCTACTTTACGACCATCCAGTTTCTCGGGATGTTTTTAAAAATGAACACTACCATTTAGATTTGAAAGGGGTTTAGTTTTTAGACGTTGTCGAGAAATGAACAGCGAGTGTTTGATTTATGTGGTTACAATTAATTTATCGTTTTGTTCTTTATAAAAATGGCTGATGTATACGGCTTTAACCAATGAAAAATTATCGTTGTGTTGTACATGCGTTGAGTAATACATCAGCCATTTTTATAAAGAACAAAACGATAAATCAGTGAATATTTTCAAAATCTTTTTTTCCATTAATTGTAACCACATAAATCAAACACTCGCGGTTCATTTCTCGACAACGTCTAAAAACTAAACCCCTTTCAAATCTAAATGGTAGTGTTCATTTTTAAAAACATCCCGAGAAACTGGACGGTCGAAAAGTAGACGATCGAGGTCAAAACTTAACGGCGTTTCTAAATCTACACGGTAGCACAAACTGAGCGGTTTTTGATGAATCTTGACGGCATTTAACACATTCTAAACGGCAATCTATTTACTGGATACGTGTATTAGATTCTAAACGGTAAACGTAGTTTCTTTCCTTTTTTTCGTAAAATCTGGACGATACCCGGTCCCTAGTGTAACACATTGCGTAACGTATTGAAACAATAACTTGTGACTAATGTCACTTATGCTGTTTCAATATATTACTTAATGTCTCCCTCTCGACCATTAAACCACACATAAAGTTAGTGTAAATTATATTTTAAACCAAGATATTCAACTTACCATTGGCATACTGATGTATCTTGGTAGCTTCTTTTGTTAAATATTTTTTCATTGGACGTTTTTTCATTTCTGGAGGGGAGGACAAAATGGCACCACCAACACATGGAGTTGTTCTATCAAAATGGTGTCTTTGAATAGGTTTATCCAGATGTTGTAATTGTGGTGTGGGTAATCTACCTTCTTGATAATTATTATTATTATCATCGTCTTCATTAACAGGTGTTTCTATATCTCTCTCGTCATCAACACTATAAATCATCACAAAGATAAAACAACATTACCTAGCTAGCCGATGTAACTTAATTTCTTTTTAATAATTAGAAATCAACTCTGTTATATATATGAAACTATCTGGAATACTATTCTTTCTTTATTGCTTGATAACTTTGCTTACTTTCATAAAAGGTTTTATTTGCGCAAAGTGGTGGGGTGGGGCTTTATAGGAGTTCAAAGGTTTGATCATAATATTTTATCTCCAATAAGGTCACACCAATCACAAAGCGAAGTAATCTTCAATATTCGTTGGATACATTATAGACTTAATGTACATGAACTAAACCTTAACATCTTCAGAAAGCTACTTGAAATATAAGTAAACTGTCAATGTATCCTCGTAATACCTGCATTGTTTCCAATTCATGTTTCAATAGATCATGAGAACAATATGTGTTTTCTTCTGGTTACATTTACAATAACTAATGTTATCTTATACAATCTAATAATAAAATATATACAAACCCATCATCAGTTAGCGTCTGTTCTGACTCTGTATATTTCCAAGCTGTTCTTCTGGGACGTATATTTTCCTTGCCTCTACGTCCAATATAATAATTTCTTGGTATTGGTTCCTCATAATCTGTCGTAGAAGGTGATTCTACTTCAGTTGCTATGGTAGCTTTAGTGGAATCCATGTCATTAAATGTTCTTTCTTTTCGCTGTTCCACTTGTCTTTTCTTCCGTAATGTTTTCTCTTTCAGCCTAACAAGAAAACATATCATTCATATGTAAAATTTAAAAAAATATAAACCAATCTATCTATTATATGTACAAGATTAAACGTGATTAAATGATCGAGTGGGTTAAACAGATTTTATAAAAAAACATCTTTTCTACGGTTGATCTGTAACATCTGAGTTCCGTATTTGACACAATTGCACAAGAACTAAGTTCTCACAACTAAAGACCCCTTAGTGAATTATTAAAATAAAAAATGAATATGTTAGTCCAGAAATGACCTAGTTTGTGGCGAATGGACGTTAAACCCCCTTTCTCTCTCTTATTCCCTGAGTCTGTCTTTTAAGATTTACTCATCAGACCCAGAGTTTAAATGTATATCTGATGGTAATTAACATACCAATTACTTTAATTGATAAACTGATTGATACTTACTCTAGTTTTTTGGGTGGAGGTAAATCTCCTGTCTCTAGAGATAAAGCTGATAGTGTACTACTTCTACTAGTAGTACCTGTTGTACTATCCCATAATTCAGCTTGTCTGGCTAATAACTGGGCTAAATGAGCACGAGAGAAATGAGTCCCTTGTGCACGTTTACGATACTCATCAGCTTTCTGTCTTAATTCTAAAACTTCTCCATACCAATTAGACGGCTTTTCTTCACCTTTCTCATCTGGTTTCTAAAGTAGAATATAAAATATAACATTGTTCCAAGAAAGGGTCAATATTAAAATCAGAGATGCAAGATCAGCCAACAGTTCATTATACTTGCGAATGTCTTTGGTAAAAAGGGACAATTCTAGATTTTTGGTAAATCATTATTTCCTAGCAGCCAAAATAGAAATACCATACTAAACTTAGGCTCTCTGTCTACAGTTAGTTCCGCTTTGGAACAGACACTAAGGTGTTTGACAGACATTTTAAGTCCTAAATCCACTTCAAGAATTTTGTTGAGTATTTATGCTGCTTTCATTTAACAAAACTAAAAAAAAATCTTATTTAATCTGTGTGTGTATGACAGTTGTGACACAAAATATAGAAACGATTTTTAAAAAAAGTGTATTAATTTTTGGATATGGCTGCCATTTAGGATAGAGATCTATTTTTGAAGGATGAAGTACACGAATCTCTGTATACTGAATGAATAAATACCTTGGAAATAAAAGCATGTGGATGATTAGCACCATGCCAAGCTCCATCTCTATATTGAAACTGTGAGGGGGCTCTGAAGTTCGAGTCATACTCAGATTCAGTTCTCCTGCAAAATAAAGGAAGTGGAATACAATCAATTTATTTAAAAATTTCTATACTTCAATAAGTCAAATATTAGCAAGTAAAACTACAAAAGATTGAAAAATAGTGTTAATGCAGATGAAGTGGACTTTTGTCAGTGTAAATGTGTCTAAAACCATCGTCTGTCTTTGCCAATATACATCAGAACTTCAACTTTCCCAAATGTTACGTTCGGGATTGAGATTTGAAATCACCTAGATGGGATTCTGGTGCCTGAATTGTCAAACATTTCTCCATAAATAACGACTGTTGTGGTAGCACATTCACTCTAAACATTGGGTTTTTTTTCCAAAAGTTTGCAAATGTGAGGTGGCGAGAAAACATTCAATTTGTCAAGGTGTCTGCATTTAATTTTGAGGGCTTTTTGCAGGGATTGCTTATTCTGAGGTATTTGCGGTTTATTTTTTCTATGACAGCACATTCTATATGTGGTATTGTTTTTTGGTTGTCCTCGGCATATTTACTTTGAGGATGCTCTCTTTTAAATTTATAAACCTTACCGGAGTTTACCATGAGAAGCTTTAACAACATCAACAATATTAGATTTATCTTTCAAAGATTTTCTAACTTGTTGTTTACTTCTGGAATCTTCATTGATACGTCCATTTTCAGCTATAGCTGAAAAAAAAAAGATTTAAAAATTAACAATACCTCAAACAACCACACTATGAAAGTGAAGGATACGAAGACCACGTCTGGTTTACAATATTTCTGGGAAAAAGGAAACCTGTACTTTTAGCATCATAATAAATATATCATGGATCATTAGATAATTAACAATTTGTAAACATACATATTACAAATACTGGAATACTCACCTCCCATACTCTTACTTCTTTTAAGCTGAAAAAAAAAAAAAAAGTAGAATAAAATAAATTTCTATTGGCCCGGAGGAGCATATGAAAAGTGTCCCAAGGACATTCCTTGTAAAAATTATCCTCAATGTCAGACTTTATTAGAATTATATTATTAGGTAAGAAATAAGCATATATAATACCTTGGCTTTCTTTTCAGCAGGTTCTTCAACTTTATCCTTTCTTTCAACAGGTTTCATTTTCCATGCCTTGAACTGAGATTTATATTCACTAGCTCGTGGTTTAGGACCATGTTTGGGTGTCACCAAAGCTGTGCTGCTTTTATGTACAACCTGTGATTATAAAAAGACACTTTAGATACTTGTAAATCAAACGTTTTGAATGGGTATGATTTTGTGTTGAATACTTAAAATCAGGATTTTAATGCGAAAATCATGTGAATGTGTGTTATACTAGTTATAGTTCAGTTCAATCTTCTTCTGTACATAAATTTGGTTAAAACATTTTCTGTATAGGCCTACTCAATACACAATCAGTAATACAATTTGATTATAAACTATAAAAGTGCATTGTTGTCTATGTTGAATTTGGACTTCTAACGTCAGTCAATGTCACTAAAGAATATTTTATAAGTTCATGTTTCAACACACATATTTCTCAATACCTGATCTGCTGTTATAAGCGGAGAATCAGGAACTCTGTTCTTCCATTCAAATTCTCTTTGATATTCTGACCATTTACGACCTTTTCTAGTTTCAGCTATTCCTGCTTTGTATCTTAACGCATAATCCGACTGAAATAACACAAAAGTTATATTCATAAATTCCCATTTGAATTTTACTTCAATTAATTGCTAATGGATGTTAAATTTAAATGTTATAATCAACAAAATAAACGTTTAAAAAGGCATTATTGATAAACTGTGACATACCACTGCTTCTGGTGCTGAATCAATGATTCCTTTATCAAGATCTGTCTGAGTTATTTCATTCCTTCTCTCCCTCTGTAACTTTTTTTCAACATCCAGAACATCTTTTAGATTTTTATCTCTTAAACCTGCTTTATAAACCACTTGCTTTTCACTCTTTTCTCCCTTTCCCTTTTTATTGGTCTGACGTTTTTGTTTGTTAGTCACTTTTTGGTTTTGAATGTATTTTGTTTCTTTGCTGTTGGAATCATTTCTATGCTGTTGAATTTTGGGATTACCATTTCTTAAGTCTTGCCTGTAAGTGGTCTGTGTCTCTTTAGTTTCAGCATGATGTATTGGTTCTCTAGGAGCATCAGGCGTTGGTGAACCAAGATATATTCTTGTGTCAACTTTTGGTGGTTTGTTGGGTTTGGAGACTCTTATTTCTTTGTCTTGATTTGACTTTTATAAATAAAAAAACAGAGATTTTTAAAATTGTGTAATTTTAACTTAGAAAATATTGAATACATTCTGTTAACACTATTCAGTAGCCTACACTACAAATTAGATATTAAATTCACACACACATATTGTATTAACCAAGATAAGTGGTACATTTCAGCACATAGAAGTACCATGAGTAATATCAATTTTGAAACAAAAACCATTATTAATTTGTGAATGGGAGTGAACGATCCATTTACAGCTTGTATCTTTTTAGATCCAGGAGAGTAAAATGTGTATATATGTAAATTCATATTGAACAAAATGATTTTGATTCAATGTCTTCTAGAATGTTAATATAAACAGGTTTCAACACAAACCTCCATGTATGTGTCTAGATTTTGAACTTGTGGATTTGGTTGCGGTTGGATAAAAGTTCTGTTGTTGTTACTGCGATTAACATTGTCCATATTGAGTTTCTTTTTAGGCATGTACTGCACATTTGATGCAAATTTATCATTGTGTCCTAACAATGTGTATTCTTGTGGAGGTGGTCTTTCATAAAAATCATTAGCTAGAGAAGTTGGTGGTCCTATTATTCTTTTCTTATGCTGAATTGGTGGTTCCACTGATTTCCCTGAAAATTAAAAAAAACACATTCTGAACATATGTAAATTTGTCTTTATGATGGTACATACACCAATGAATATCAATCATATTTGATACCTTCAAATTAGATTTAGATTACATTATGATTAACAATTTAAACATTTTCCTAAATGAACGTTTAATTTTGAATAAGAATATTTTTACATTTACCATGCCCTGAATTTCTTTTTCTAATCTAGTTATTTCTTTTTATAGACAATAAGACTAGAATCAGACAAAAAGATCAGTTATAATATATACATGTACAAATATTAGTACAAGCTTGATTAGTGTTAAGTTTAGGATATATATTAGCAGGGGCGTAGCCGTGAAATATGTATTGGGGGGGTCCGCAACGGTGGGGGGAGGGGGTACCCCATAAATTTTGTTTAAAGTCTCAGTCTTCTGTAAACATTGTTTGGCATAATTACGGGGTTAAACTAAAACATCACACCAATACAACGTTTATCATGTTTACAGACAGCGGCACTGGTCTTCCCCGAGAGACGAAGAAGCGTGGCTTACCCCCACCTAAGAAAATTTTGGAATATTTGACGGCTGCAAACACCTTTTCCTGCTATTTCAGCCCATGAACAAAGCAATTTCAAAGTGGTCTAATATTACCTAATTAAGGTGGCTTGCTGACTCGAATTCCAATCAATCGATTCACCCATGAAGACGGAACCGTTGGGAGAAAATTTTGAGAATTTAGCTGCCACAAACGCGTTTTCCTGCTATTCCAGTCTGTAACCTGTGAATACAGCAACTTCAATTTGGTTCAATATAGCCTACCTGGCTGCCCAGAATTCCAAACAACTAATCAATCGTCGCGGGCTATGGGAGCCTCCCCCTCCCGGAGAAAATTTTGAAAATTTAACCACCGCAAATGCGATTTCTGCTATTCTAGCCTGTGAGCAACTCCAAAAGTGTCCAATGGTTTTGTAACCGAAATCCCACTCTGATTCCAACATCCAATCACACTGTTGCAGTTGCATTCACAAGTAATAATCGATGCCCTAAAATGTCGCACAAAGTATACTGGCCCCAGACAAAATGTTTTAATCAAGTCAACTCAGTATAAATTCGTGGTATTCAATTAAAAGAAAAGTGAAATTAGTGTTTTATTAGAAAGTTAGGGAAGCAAAACTAGAAATGCCCGAAGCAGGTTTACGGGCTGCGGCCAGTTTGTTTTCTTCGCGGGGCGAAGAAGCGGAGCTGACCTTGTATGGACCCCCCAAGAAAATTTTGGAATATTTGATGGCCGCAAACGCGTTTTACTGCTATTGCAGTCCTAAAATTAGTGTTTTATTAGATTTCGGGCACTTTATTCTGCCAAATTTTGGGGGGGGTCCAAGTATATTCAGACCCCCCCAGGAAAACAATTGGGGGGGTCCGACCCCCCCGGACCCCCCCATGTGTGACGCCCATGTATATTAGATGCAACATGCATTTCTCTTTTATCATATACTAGTGGAAAGCTTAAAAAATCAAAATGCAAAGCAACACTTAAATCGCTACATGCAGATTTTTGTCCACTCAATGAAAATGAAGGTTTACATGGGAAAACTATCAGAGATTTATAACCACTGATCATCTTTTGTGTGATATACAATTGTGAAATTTGGATATATCTTAAACTAAAAGGTTTAATACGGTTCAATATTCATAAAGATATGATGAAATAAACAATTTGTAACATTCAGCGTCCTCTTTAGATGATACAAACAAGCAAGTTTGGGAAAAAATATTTTGATGAGTCTCATTTTAATCCGAATCCGAGTGATATTTTGTTT
Source organism: Patella ulyssiponensis (assembly GCA_963678685.1). Taxonomy (NCBI): domain Eukaryota; kingdom Metazoa; phylum Mollusca; class Gastropoda; family Patellidae; genus Patella; species Patella ulyssiponensis. The sequence continues at coordinate 21,136,825 of OY783232.1, forward strand.
GCTTTACCAAATGTTCAATATCAAATTGAGTACCGGTATCGTAAAAATTTTTTAGCCTGGATTAAGCCATGTAAAAATTGACATCCTCTGAAAAAATGGAATGATAATAAGCTGCTTAAAAAAATATATGTATATAACCATTTTTTTAAAAAATACAGCTTTTCAGTCATGAGGATTCCTACCTACTTCTGCACCAATCCATGGTGCATCATTTACAGCTACCTGTTCAGATGCAGCATTTATAACTGGCTGCATTACAAAAGGTTTAAAATTTTCTTTATATTCTGAAGAGCCCTGTAATGACAATAAGTATAATGTCTGAGTCAAGTGGTCAACTGTGAAGCGTATCAGTGCAGAAAAAACATCAGGGAGGCTTATAACACAGCAATCATCATCATGTTGCCAAGACACTGCAAACAAATGAAAATCTAATGGGTAAGTGGTAATTAATTAGTGTAAGCTAGGCATACAATATGAACATAAATAGCAACAATAGGCATCAATCCCAATCCAAACATACACATGCACATTGCAGGATAATAATACAACCAAACCAGGTTAAAGAATAAAAGGTTACAACCCTAGCAGGAATAGGATGTGTTTTATTTTGATAAGATCATGTACATGTCAAGCGTATAAATTGGAATTAAATCATTAGCGTGGGCCCAAACATCTTTTTACATACCAAAAACATGATTACAATTAGTTTACAAATGTAAATGAATCTGTATACAAATGTACCAGAATTAATGTTATGAGTAAGGATAACAGATGATCTTTAATCACTTCATTAATCCAGAAATACAGAATTATGATTTTAAACTGTCACCAAAATTTGATCCAAATTATAGAAATTTAATGTCAAACACATACATGATATAATTTAAATTTAACAAGAAGGTAAGGGTTATGGCCATAAGCCATTTTCATACAACAATCTTCTCTCAGCAGTCAGCACAAAGCTTGGGCTTTCTGAATTGCCTGATAACCAACACGCTTTCTGTTTCCTTATGTTTAAGTACTCCAAAACATGACAGAAAGTATCAAAATGTATGTTTCTTACCATATCAAGGCTTTGTAAGTACATGTAGTACTAGTAATAAGAGAAGATCAATTTATGAAACTGCTTATGAAATAAATAAGCCTACAACAATGTATTAAAAATATATATTTTTAAAAGCCGGATTGTGCCAACTCAGCAAGCTAATCAATCATTTTTTAGGGTACCCACTGAGTTCTACAGAACGGAGACCAGCAAGAGGTGCTGCTTGTTCAGGACTAGGAACAAATCCTTCTTTACGGAAGGAATCCACCCATTTATAATGAACATCATATTCAGATTTCCCCTGTAAAAATATGATAAAATTGGAGTAGAAGCATTCATTACTAGTACCGGTAAGCTTGTTCTAAATATTGTTACTTACATTTAATATGGTAAGCTTGAAATTACACATGATACCACTAAACCCATGTGACAATAACAATACTAAAATCAATAATTACTGATCATACAGCATACATATGTACTTTTTATTTTGTATGTATTTCAATTGGTAGCATAACTTGTTGGTCCAGCAACCTTTTGACTCAGTTTGAAGTATGATGACAGTTTGGATTGGACTCAAATGGCGACCTTTCAGACTTGGTCTGTTGAAAATATGAGTGCATACGTATGTAAAATAGTAGAATAGGTGGTTTTTTGACAGTTTACTAATCATTAAAAAAGAAATATAACATTGTTAGTAGTCTTTTATTTATTGGAATAGCCGCTAGTAAAATACTGAAAACAGAAACAAATAATAAAAGATTATAACACTGCTAGTTTTGTCTTGTGTTCTGTGTAATCGATGACTATTAAACTTGACAATAAAACATTGTTGAAAATATGTGTATATTTGATAACACTTTGTTGTTTGTCTGTTATGAAATAGTAAACTCACTGTCTTCATTAACCACGTTTAGGAGCAGAACAGTAGGACTTTAAACCCCATTTCATTTCATATCATTTACATGCATACATTACATTATGTGATTAAGGCCTATTGACATACTATTGTCATTGATCATACTGAACTGAAATCTAAGGAATCATCAAAAAATAAAACAACACCTTCGACTTTCTAGTTTCTGTATTCAATTTTTGTTTTCTTGTTCATCATCTATATCGTAAACACATCGGCAAAGTAAATGCCTGGCTAAGTATATCAAATATATCAATGAACCTTATTTTACACCAAAATGTGTCAACAGCAACCTTCTGCTTGATCAGTCCAGACACGTTCTTTGACTGACTATCTATATTAGTTTCAGTTTTGAACTATTCCGATTTAGTTACCGGTAGTTTAATTTTTCGACATAATTATGTCTATAGATCTTACACCAATATTGCGACAGTTCCTATTATTTCCCAAAAAAAATATATATTTTACCTTAAATCTCACTGGCATGTTAATAAATCTGTTAGATTTTGAAGAAAAGTTTCTTGTTTTGATTTTAAAACCGGATGTGGATTAACCCGCGTCATCCGCAACGCGCATGCGCCTTATTTGACGAGTAATCTCCCTTTGTATACTCTTTCCTGTCATGGCGGGCTGGTTGAAAATAAATATTCGTTTGGATGGTGTTTCTAAATGAAATAACCAGTCAGTCAAAAAAGATTTGAATTCAATATTTTGTTATTTTTAAATATAGTCATTCTGACATTGTAGATACTGAACATGTTTGAAATATCAGATGACGATGAAGAATTCTGGGAGGTAGTTCTAATGACAAAATTACTTTATTTACAAATAATTGAAATTGTCAAATTACAACAACTTGCTTGCCAAATTGAAATTAATTAGTAGACATTACAAAAAATACACATGTAGGCCTTCTTTGCTCGGTGATATTGCCAGATGTCCCATATAGTTGTCGGAAAAACTAGTATACAGTTTTGGAGATATCCCGCAGTGACCGAAATAACGGCCTGCCCGTAGAGCTGGTAAATTTCACGTCGGTTGTCAGGCTGATAAAATTGACAAGATATAATCTACTAACTCACTCATTCTAATCTAAGTTTACTTTGCCATGTCTTGTTTTGATAATAAAGTTTATGAAAGCGAGATGCACTGAGATATTAAGCCCGCTTCAATCTACGATTTTGAATTACTTCTTTATGTAAATGTTTTACAAACAACTGTATTGTAATAACTGTATTTAATATCAATCTCAATATCAGGCTCAAAAATTATCAATATGTAAGCAAAATTACCGTTTGTTTACACAAGACGCTCACGGGAAAATACCGCTCTAAGGTCACGCGACCGAGAATTTTCCATTGCTACGACTCACTTCATTGGTTTTCCACAGCTTGGTTTCCGGTGGATTTGGTATAGAACCAATCAAACGATAGATAACATTTTTGTGATTATTATATATGGTTCACGAGATCCGACAACTACAACAGGATTTATCTGTTTTGATGACTGAAATTTGCTAAATTTCGACTTAATATAGCCTACGTTTTTTGTGGTATCATCCAGATTATATATATTTGACATATTATCATATTCCATGCATTGACTGGTATAGAGCGTTTTGATAACATTATATTGATGTCGATCTAAATAACTTTGGATCTAATTAGAATATTTTGATGAAATAAAAAAATTGGGGTAGCATTTTATATGTATCTATATGTTTCAAAATGTGGGCAGGCAACATTCTAGATGGGCTGGCAACTTTTATGGGTCACCTGCCTGACTGGCAGGTTAAGTTTGAAAGTTATTTCAATCACTGATATCCGGTCCTTCGAAGGATCAGGGTATTATATATTGAAATGTTTGTACTATGAACTATGTATGTAGGTCAGGTGTATGTAACATGTTTCATTGCCTGACAACCTATTTTTCTTTTAACTAGTATGCGACTAAAATAAAACTACGAGTGTAAAACTTATACACATTTTTAGATTACACAAGCAAAACAATCTTCTTTTCAAAAAAGCACATGCGTTCAGTGTTAAATACTATCCATAGTTGTCATAATTGTCATAGTCGACAAAAGACTTAAGAGTCTGAAGATTAGTATACTTTTTTTATTTGAAAGTCAATACTTATTATGTTCTACAATGCAGAATGTCCCTATTTTTTTCAGGATTTACCATTAGTAGATATCACAGAAAGAAACCTACCGCAAAGTAAACCAAGTAAAGAATTAAAAACTACAACCTTTGATGGAACCAGTCAATCCGCCAAAAGAATTAGACTTGAAAAACAGAACAGCAGTGAACAAGATCAAATTAAATCTGAACAAATTTTCTCAAATTCAATCTGTACTAAAAATAATTTAAATATCATTAAATCAAGCACTGGAAATCCGACTAGCAATAGTAATGTATGTAATATTAAACAAAAGAGTAGCACTAGTAGTATATCTAATACATCTAATAATGAAAAATCAGATTTCATCATGAATGAAATTCCTGGAAATAAGGGAAGACCAGCATCTTGTGGATTCTATACACCAGTGAAGAAGCCAGGACCAGGTGGTACTTCAGAAAATACTCTTATTCTTCCACCAAGTGTTACCAATCAAAGAACCCTAGCACCCACTCCAAGTTATACATCTAATAGTAATGATCCAGATAATCAAACTCCTATAAGACGTGTCAAGAGAAAGTTTCCTGGGCCCGCTGGTCGATTACCTAAACTGGTTAGTATTTACAAGAATTTCATTACACACTGGCTTTTTTTTATTGAAATAAGAAAAATATTATTTGATATATTATTCATCAGGTATAGTTGTATTTTATATTCTTATTTACAGAAACCAGGTCAACGTATAGAGAAAACAGCATCAACATCACCAGAAAGTGACAACAAATTACCACAGGTATTATAACAGAACATTCTTGTCAGTTTAATAGGTTAAAAAGACCTTACACTGTAAGTGTACATTACCCATAGACAAGGGGTCACAGTGGCTAAGTGGGTAAGACACTCGCTTGCTATCCTGGAGGTTGGGTGTTTGACCCCTCTATGCCCGTCTTCATTAGCCAAGTTGAAGCAGAACAGTAGGATGTTAATTAAACTCCATATCTTTAATTTCACCAATAGACAAACCTGGGACCGTCTGAATAACAGAGAACAATGTAACTGTACAAACATCTCACACTAATTTTGTATAGACTCAGACTCCCCACACCATGTTAGGAAAATAACAATGTAACCAAACACAGAAAGTATGTTTCAGCTGCCATGGTTCATTTAGTATAATGTATGAATTACTATACAGACCTTAAATTTCGGATTCTATTCATTATAATAATAATAATAATAGTAACTCCATACACTAAGTATATGCTCATAGCGCAATGTAATGGAAACCTATTAGCTATTAGCATTATTACATGTAAATAATGTAATCAACATCAAACCATATATTTATATTTCAATGCTTATTTTGCAGAATGTTGTGATGTCATCTCAGGCAGCAGATGATGGTTTTAATGAAACTTCTTGGCAATCTTTATTACAAGATCTTGGTGAAGAAGCAGAAATTATTCTGGATCAATTTTCAGTTATGTCTAGTTTACAGAAGGTGTAGTACATTAACAGCTTTATAGTTTATTACTGAGAATAAATAAAGGGACCTCTCCTTCAAGTCTCCCTATGTCTCCCTCACACTTCTCTCTATTCTGCCTGTAGGGAGAAGTCACTTGTCCCTCAAATTTGCCCTTAGTTTGAGCCCCGGGGCAGGATAGCCGAAAGAGTAAATCTAGTGTTTTAATTAGTCATAAGTAAAAAGCAACAGTAAGGGGCACCCATTGTTTCTAAATGGAAGCATATTCTACCTCAAAAATGTTTTTTAAAAGGTCTATTTCAATTTATGCTGTCTTTGTGAAGAGAAGTGACAGATTGAGGTACAGCTTCAATTAGTTGATATAGTCTTGTTTCTATGAAATATGGCTGCAGGAACTTACCAACAACACAACATGGAGAGGGGTTTTACATAGGCTAAGCCTGTTCCCCAATCCCATTCGGATTTCCCGAATAAAAATGGGGTTTTTTTTGGAAAAAAACCCAACTTGCTTACCATAAAGCATCTGGTTTCTCAAAGTCTGTCTGCTTAAATTTCTGGACCATTTCTTGTCCAATGACCTCCAGACAGGATCCTGCACATCAGAGATTAAGGATTGTCAGTTAACTCAGTTTACATTAAATGATTTCAGGCATCCAAGAAGTTATTACCTAAAGGTAAAATACCACTGTTACTGGTAATGGTAGAATCTATAGATTTACAGGGTGCTGGAGCTAGTGTTGTGTTAAAAGATAAAACTGGTAAATATTATTATTTAATTTTATGTAATTAAGGTAGAATGTTCAAAATTGGTGTTGGTGTCTATCACTATCAGGTAAATGCCTTGACAGAGTTTGATCATGTACATTTTTCACTGAGGCTGAGCTGAGATACGCAATTTCATTGTTTGAGAGTTTGGAACACGATAACTTAGTTGTAATTCTGAGTATAGATACATTATATCAATACACTGACTATGTTCGATGATGAAAACTTTAAGCTAAGGCTAAGTAGCCATAAGTAATTTGATTGGTCAAGACTTTGGAACGTAACAATTCTGCTTTTAATTGAGGTATAGATCTTCATCAGGCGAATGTTTTGACTGGGTTTAATGATAAATATTTCCTTCTAAAGCTCAGCAGAACTAAGCAATTTCATTGGACGATGCTTTGGGACAACATAACTTTGATTCTAACTGATGGAGAGTGATGAAACTTCAAAACCTGAGTTTGATAGTGAACATAGACTAATCATAGATAATCAGTTTGATTACTTGATACTTTTGAAAAAGATAAATGTGCAATTAACTAATATGTGACATCTGTTTAATTTGGGAATTTGGGCAGAGACATCAGCCTCACTGTTGGCACGTCTTTTATTTAAAGACTTGTAAACCAGAAACTTTTCTGAAGCAAAATATATATTTGATTGAGATATTAATTTGATGGATTATTAATGGGCACTGATTCTTTTTTCCTGTTAAAAGTAGAGGAGATGCTACTCGAATCAACTTTCTACAGGCTTCAAATAAAGTGTGGGGATACGCCATACAAAATGCTATGAGAAAAACTTTGCCCAGACAACAGCACTACTGTCTAGTTCAAATTCTAATTGTCAAGGGTTCTCTTACATGCACACCGATGTGTACACAGGGCCTTGGGTTTTAATCCGGCCCTAGGAACGACTTTACATTGGCCCTTTGTCTTGCACCATAGACGAGGGGAACAATGTTGGCAAATTCTAATAACCTTTCTAGGTCAACATCGGCATCCAACATGGGACATTCATCCAGGTTAGCAGGCGACCAGAGCTCCTCTTTTATTAAAGAAACTTGGAATTTCTAAGAGTTAACCTTATTAGTAATCTTCGTTTATCTATCTTTTAAAACAGATTGACTATTTTCTTTAATTTGCATAATCATCTTCAGATTCCTGTAGATATATATCCTTTATAATCTGCATAGAAACAAAACTCTTAGTAATTGTAGTTGTCAGGTTATTCTTATAATCTTTTGTAGGTAAAATTAAAGGTACTTTACACAGAGATGTTATTAAAGAATATGGGGCCGATATTCAAGCAGGAACAACTTTAGTTCTAAGACAGGTTTGTATATGTTATATAATATATAATAAAGATATTGAAGCTGTAGGTTGGTCAGTTTTCTCTATATGGCATAATACTGCGGTCACAGTTTAGGTTTCCTTCACCAAAACTTACATGTATAAGATGAAAAGAAAAAAAATATATATATTGAGCTGAAAATATGTTATAAAATTAGAGCATATAATAACCAATGCAGTGGCGATGAGCAGAATTGTAGAAGGACTAGAAGAGGGCAATTTGAAAATATCAAGTTTAACAATTACATTACTGTATCTGTAATTATACTTAAAATATATTTATTTGAATTCTTAACTTATTAAAATAAATATGATTTGTTTTTAGGTCAGTGTTGTTAGTCCAACTAGTCGTACCCACTATCTGAATATTACCCCAACCAACATGGTTTATCTGAATAGTAACACTATCAATGTCAATAAACATGTTTTTCATCATTCATCCTTACAACATTTTATGACAGAATTTAAAAAAAACAAACAAAATTTCATAGATCAGATTATGACAAGTGTAGCTACTCGCGTTCATGCAAATAATCAAAACATAGCAACTCCAAATCAACTTAACACTCCGAATAGTTATTATCAGCGACATTCAACTCCAAATAGTTTAAAACAGCAACTCTCAACTTCGAATAGTTTTAATCAGCAACTCCCTACTCCAAATAGTTTTAATCAACGACTTTCAACTCCAAATAGTTTTAATCAAGGACTTTCAACTCCAAATAGTTTTAATCAACGACTTTCAACTCCAAATAGTTTTAATCAACGTTTTTCAACCCGAAATAGTTTAAATCAGCAAGTCTCAACTCCAAATAGTTTAAATCAGCAAGTCTCGACTCCAAGAAGTTACAACCAGGTACCTTCAACATCTAACAGTAGTAACCAACAACTTCATACTCCAATTACTTGTCACCAGCAACCATCAATAGAAGTTAATAGTTCACACATTACCGTAAACCAGAGTTCTGGAAATGTTCATCAAGCCAGTAGTTTGGCAAAGACAATTTCTTCCAGGCTTAGCACCACATGTAACTATGGAAGTGGAACTGACTTTTTGAAAACGAACTTAAATAATTCTAATGTAAAAGAAAATATATCGACTCAAAATTCTGGACAATTGAACCCTTCAGTGGTGAATAATAGTGGTCGACATGTACCAGTGTTTGGAAGAAATAAACAAACATTGGTTGATAGTAAATCTTCTACAAATGGTCCAAGTAATTTTACAGGACATTCAAAGGACATTAATTCCAATGGATTAAATAGTGCTACTGTGACTCCTAAGACTGCCAAATTTAGTTTTAAAAATAAAACACCCAGCTACTCTCCAAAAACTAATATAGACTTTAATATTTATAAAAGAACTCCGGATACACAGGCAGTTGTTTGTGAAAAAACTAGTGCTCAGTCAGCAACAGTTGTAAATGTTCAGTCACATACAATTATAAAGCTGGATAATAATCCATCAACACTAGTAACAAAGAATAATGACAGTATGGAGGAAATGTGGCAAGATGGTATGTAATTTACTTCTACACAACAATTTTATTTTATATTTATTTGTGCGGTAAAAAAACGCTGACACAACTGAATGCATCACAAATAAAAAAAAATGAATATATTTATTTTTATTGTGTTTAAACTTATGGCATGTTGTAATTAAAAGCCCCATCATACCAAAATAGATACTGAAATATAGTGTTTAAAATCATATTAAACAGTTTAGACAAGTTTAGTCCAAATATTATTCAAAACCATTGATTCTAAGTTATTTGTATGGCCATTCAAAAGACCTCAAGGACAAGCTACTAAGGAATCCCAGCAAGTCTGTAAAAAAAATAGTGAAAGGTGTTATTGTTTTTTTTATATTCCAGATATTACTGATGAACTGTTATCCCATTTATCGGAGGAAATGATCTAGATTTATATTTACCTAACCTCCACTGGTGTCGGTAGAATCAAGAGCTCAAACACTAAATTAAGATGAAATTGTAAGGGCCAGGCATGTCATCAATAATGTGTAATTTGTTTGGAAATAAAAGAAAATTTAATAGAACAAAAAGCGAACAATTGTAAACATTTGATTGTTTGCATGTCAATCCTGCATGTTCATTCTAATCACACTATGTTTTATTTAATAGAAAGAATAATAATGTGGAACTTGTAAAATATATTCTCTACTATTATTACACAAAACATTTGAATAATAATCAATAAATCATAATAAACAGGATACAGGAAGTTAACATGAAAAGAGTTTGTAACATTAGGTAAACCATGTTTACCAAGACGAAGATTCCATCAATAAATTATCCATAATGAAAGCAATGCCGGCTAAGTGCTACAATTTTTTTTTTTTACATAGTCCCCTTCGATGTGTACACACTTTTGCCAACGATGTCGCAAGGTCTTGATGTCAGGCATAAAGAAATTTTCTTCAGTCATCAAAAAAAAAAAATAGTCGTTGACAACTGACAGAGAAAATGACAACCCGTAAGTTCGCTTTTCGTCTTTGGAAACAGCAGGAAGTCTGACGGGGCCAAACAATTAGCGGCATCTGCTTCAAAACAACGCAGACCGGCAAACTGTAACGGGACCTCAGGAATCTGATACGTTCCTGATCCACAATCAAGGGCTTTGGTACTCAACTTGCAGAAACTTTTGTCATTCCTCGTTGGCAATACTGTGTCCAACTCTCTCATTACAGATGCCCAAAAACACTGGCAATTTGTCGAGTGGTCTATAAGCCATCACTATGTCATGCACCCAAATATTGTTTTCATGAATGGTTGTTGGGTGATGGCCTTCCAGGACGCGGGTCATCATCAAGGCTCTCTGTCACGCTTAAATTCCGCATCCCACCTCTTTACCGTGGAAAAAGAAGAGGCATCATCCCCCAAAGTAGAGTCCATATCGGCACGTATCTGTGTTCGGGTTAGTCGTTTCATTTGCAGGTACTTGATGACTGTCCTATAACCCGTATTTTCCATTTCTGGTGATTCACAAGATGGTGTCTACCTAATTAATCCATACCTTTCAGGTAGCGCTCGTAGTAAATTGTAAATATTTTGTGCTTACCTTTCAAATAATAGCGCAGCTGCAACGAATATAAAACAAGAGGCAAAAAATGTTACCTTAAAAGCCACCCCTGCATGCTCCTCACAATAAGTTCCAAGTTTAGTTACAGTCCATCACAAGTTTTTAGGTGAGATAAGAAGTTCACAATGTCTAAATACATGTATGTCCCTCCACCGTATCTATGTCAATGGCCTGAAGAGGTTTGGTGATGCCGTAGCTATAATGTACCTACACCACCAGTCCGTTATCCGGTATATGGCCTACAACTGAGAAATTTCATTAGAATAACTCTAAACAATCGCAAGTTGAGTAATGCCAATATTTTTCAAAATTTCTCAACTTCTTTCAAACTCTTTTTCTTTATCTTCTTAGGATGGTCCTTATGACATTTAAGAATAGCCATACAGTCATTATGCAGATTTTGTGGCGACTTGAATGCCAGTAGCCCGTCGGAACAGAACAGTAGGACGTTAAATCCCATTTCATTACTCTTTGAAAGAATTAAAATACCCCAATTCTGAAGCTGTCGGTAGTATTAAAACAAATATTCAGTGGCTTGGAAGTATACAATTTAATAATAATATTCCATTTACATAGTGCCAAATCCACAAATCGTGCTCATAGCGCATACAACTATACAACTATACAAAAACTCTTTGGCTCTAAGTTTGTTTTGTTTTTTTTGACAATTTTTTGTAGTGAATTTTGAAAAGATGAGTTTTTAATCGAGATTTGAAGATTGATACATGTATGTTAGGCCGAGTACTTTAAAGTCTATCCGGTCACTGACTGGTAACCAATGAAGGGTTTTGAGAACTGGGGATATGCGACAATGATATGGAGATCTTATGACCATTCTTGCTGTCAGATTTTGGACTTGCCGAAGGCGATTTAGTTGATTTTGGGGTAGGCCGGTGAGAAGACTATTACCAAATGTGAAAAGGGTTAACTAGCAATCCTACATAATGCAATGTTTCGTTTGAATAGACCTCAAATACCACCATACATGCTGCAAATTTCTTTCCCAAAATATGACTGATTCAACAGCCCAATCCACAACCAAAATTTCACTAATAGCTCAGTCGGGGCCAAACAGTAGGACTTTAAAACCCATTGCAATTATAAACCATCGTCAAGCCTTGTTAACTATATTGTTTCAGCCATCATATTTCTCCATTCAATCCTAGTCTTTAGAACGCATGTTCAGTTACTGTCGAAATATTTCATAAATAATTTAATTTGCGTTTCAAAATAAACTCATACCATAATTAAAACAATGACAATAAAAAATATACACCCATTTCAAGCAGAACATTTTATGAAACTATTTCTTCAAGATCTGCAAACCATAATAATATCGCGTAATTATTCTGCAAACCCAATCACCTGTTAACTTTCAGAAATCGTCACTTATTGACTAGTGTATTAAATTATGAGTAACGTCTTACAGTTGGAAACTGTATAATCTGTTCTTTCATCTGTATATACGTATCAAACATATACACCGGTCAATATTCATTCTTGAGTCGCATACATAAAGGTGATCAGTCGGCAGTCTGGACCGTGGACACTAGTAAATGAAGTTAGCTAGCGTGGTTATCAGAGTAAAGTGTTGGGGGTTTTTTTAATTTAAAGAAACAACTAATCATAATGGTTAAATTGTTAACCAAGACTATAAGCTAATTGGAATATAGCTGGCGTTTTTAGGAATATTTTCTACACCTAAGACATTTGATAAAATTAGTTTTAAATTATATTTTCAATGGCAGTAAATTAAGAAATACAAGAATGAAGTTTGTTTGGGTTAATACATTGATTTCATGTCTTATTTTGTCCTTCTTTGATAAAATAAGCAGTGACTGTGGGTCAAGAGTATACAGTCTAATACATATATATGATAGACGAATGGACGGGTATGCTTCTGCGAACATTACAACTTCTATAAAAGGATGTGCTGAAATCTGTGCCAGCTTCGCATACTGTAATTCGTTTGGCTACAATGTTAATGAAAATATATGCTATGTATATGTTGAACGGGTAAAATCTGGATACAACTATGTTGAAGACGAAGGAATGGTCTATTACTGGGCACTAGAAGGTAAATTTTGTGGTTGTATTTTGTCCGTTAGTCCGACCGCCGTTCAAATATTCTTCTACATGCGTCCAAGACACAACTTTAGATGTCACAATTTTTTATCCAATTCTGATGAAACTCGCAATATAAGGGTTTCCATAGTTCCTTTCGAAATTATGGGCACCCTAGAGGGCACAAATTTATCCGAATTTGGTGAAATGTATGTTAATAACCAAATGATCTCGATTCGTTTCGATCGGACCGTAACTTCCCTTATTATGACCCCTGGTTGTACGAAAAATCACGTTCTTAGCTGGTGGTGCCTCTAGAGGCCACAATTTTTATCCGTTAAATAAACATTGGAACATATAACCCACAATAAGTTTGTGAAAATAGGACAGACACTGCCCGACAAAATGGCCGCTCCTCGTATGCAAATAGTGTAAAAGTATGAAACTTTGCAGTTATGTTTGTTTGCCCCACAGCGATTTCGACCCCTTTTGATAATCGCGCATGTCGGAACCTAAGTCCCTGGATTATGGCCCTTGGTTATACGAAAAATCGCATGTTTTGTTTGGTTTTTCTTTTGGGGGGGGGGGGGTCTCCCGCCTTTTGAAGAAAGCAGGGGACTGTTAAGATAGGTTTGTCTGTCTGTCCGTCGGCCCACCTGTTTGTCCGTCACGCTTTTTGGGACACAACAACTCTCTTCCTAATTAAGCTAGAATGTTTGTTAGGTCAATACCTTGATCGAGTTCGACGATGAGAATTTTCTGCTTAGGGTAAGCGGAGCTAAGCAATTTGATTTGTTGATTGGTTGGTCGAGAATATGGAACACAATAACTCTCCTTCGAATAAGCTAGCATGTTCAAACTTGGTGTAGGTGTTTATTAGGTCAATGCATTGATGGAGTTCGATGATGAGCGTTGTCTGGCTGATGCTTGGGGCACGATAACTTTGATTTTAATGAAGCGAGAGCGATGGAACTCAGAATATAGATTCATTATATAATTACCTAAGTTCGATGGTGCAAATTGTCTGCTTAGGCTAAGGTGCGATAAGCAATTTGATTGGTCAAGACTGGAACGTAATAACTCTGCTTTTAATTGAGGTAGAATGTTTAAATGTTCAGTTTTAGATGTTCATTAGGTGAATGTTTTGACTGGGTTCAATGATTAACGTTTCGAGCTAAAGCTAAGCAGAGCTAATAAAATTCATTGGTCTATGCTCTGGGACAAGATAATCTTGATTCTATCTTATAGAGAGTGTATAGTTTGTTTGCCAGATACTTCTGAAAACAATAAGTGTGCAATTAACTAATGTGTCATATATTTATTTTGGGATTTTGGTGGGGGATACCAGCCTCACTGTTGGTTTGTTGAACTCGTGGAACCACTAGAGGTCACAATAATTTATATCCGATTTGAAAAAAAAACGTTTACATATATCACCGCAATCTGTTTCACAGAGAGAATTACTTACGAATTAACTCTGTAACAGATGACTCTCCACAACAAGTGCGTTGACTGCACGCGGCGTCAGTCATTGGCTCAACGGCTCGTGCAATGTTTACATAACACCTAACTGCTTCGGGCAAAATGATGCATTTTACTCATTTTAATACCCATTTACACTAAATAGGAAATATCTTTAAACTACAAATACCTCAAACGTCTTTATTTATTTTTCTTTTACCTCAAAAAAATGTTTGAGAATTTAATTTGTCGGAGTAAAAAAGTTAATATGCCGTACTCATTAAGCCTCGTCGATGTCATGCTTATCAGTGATTGTAGCGGCCAAGCGAATATTCACTGCGGGATCATCAGTTTGATATCACGGTTACACCCTAATGACGGTTGAGTTCGAATTTCGTGGAAATTAGACCGAAACTGCCCCCCCCCCCCTTAACTTTCGGGCAAGCTGCCTTTTCGGGCAGACTGGTTAAGTGAGAAAACATTTTTATTTCACGTACTTGACAAAATAAAGTGCGCGAAATCTAATAAAACGGGCTGGAATAGCAGGAAAATGCGTTGTCTGTAAACCCGAAATATTTTCGGGCATTTCTAGTTTTGCTTCCCTAACTTACATAGAGCCCTAATATGACACTAATTTAATTGTCTTTTAATTGTATACCACGAATTTGTACTGAGTTGAATATGGATTAAAACATTTTGTCTGGAGACAGTCTACTTTGCGCGACATTTTTCGTACATCGATTATTATTTGAAAATGCAGCTGCAACAGTCTGATTGGATGGTTCGAATTCAGAGTGGGATTGCGGTTTCAAAACCATTGGATACTTTTGGAGCTGCTAACACGGGCTAGAATAGCCGAAAACGCATTTGCGGCGGTTAAATTTTCAAAATTTTCTTCGGGTTGGTAAGGAGCCCAAACCTAGGGACGATTGACTGTTTGTTTGGGATTCGGGTCAGTCAGGTAGTCTATATTGGCTATATTGGACTAAATGAAAGTTGCTGGAATAGCAGGAAAGCGCGTTTACGGAAGTTAAAATTTCAAAATTTTCTCACAACGGTCCCGTCTTCGTGGACTGTAAACGATTGATTGGAATTCGTGTCAGCCACCTATGTAATTAGGCTATAATATAGAACACTTTGAAGTTGCTTTGTTCACGGGCTGAAATAGCAGGAAAACGTGTTTGCAGCCGTCAAATATTCCAAAATTTTCTTTAGGGGCGGAAGGTGTCCATATAAGTAAACTCTCGAGGAAGACCGACGCCGCTCCCTGTAAACACGAAATTTTTTCGGATATTACGGGTTCTGCCCCCCCCCCCCTAACTGTCATCGAGCCTGTACGCCTCCTTGTACGCAAATAGTGTAAAAGTATGTAACACAAAGGTTGTGGACCCTCTAGAAGTCAGAATTTATATCAAATTTTGATGAAACTTAAACTATATGCTTATATATAAAGGATCCCTGACCCCATCGATATTCGTGCATATGATAGGACCGTAACTTCCTTTATGACCCTTGTACAAAAAAATCGCATTTGTTTTAGAATATTCTCCGACATCTCTTGCAAAATGTGGGCTTATCTGGCCTTGAAACCGCTGGTTAATTTCCCAATTTTGTCAATTAGCTAATGGATTGGAATCATATACCCTATAGTCCCTAAGCAGTTATTACATACCTAATTTTATATAATAATCAATCGCTTTTAATTTGATGCTATTTCGTTTCATTAAATACCACAATCGTCACTTTTTAATGGCCCAATCGTCAAGGGATTATTTTGTTCATTTGCGGTAAAAGCACACGAATGTTCTTTTTCTCCCAACCTTTAAGCTCATGTATATAATATATACAATGTAGAAAGACAATCTTTTGAATTAAACGAACTGACATGCTTTTTTATGTGATGATGTCTTGTAGGTTATACAGGGGCGTGGTGAGAATGAGTTCATGAGTAGCCATACTCATGCGCCAAAAAGTTTTTGCGCCAAAATCACAATCAAATTACTCAAAAAATGAAAAACATTTGTAAGTGGAAAAATTGTTTCATCTGACCCAATTAAAAAAATTTTGAAAGAGTCAAGTTGGAAAATTTAATCATATTTTATTACCGTATTTCTTGTCTCGGATTGCTGGAGATTGCGTTTCTGGGCTTCTAATTTTCGAAATTTTCCCGGGGGAGGGCCGCCCGGACCCCCCGCCGCGGGTTCGCGCCTTCGGCGCTCGCGGTGGCCGGCTTCGCCGGCCACAGCTCCGCGGTCAGTAAAAGGGTTTTTGTGCCAAAATCTTTTTTGTTACTCATAATTTCTTCTCAATAATTGCCCTCACCACGCCCCTGAGGTTATATCACCGTATCACGAAAAAGTAACTTATTCAATTGGGCCCAGCAGATCCTTAAAGAAATTTCGGGATCAAAAATCTAATTTACCAATTTCATTTTTTTTTTTTTTTGATTTTTTTTTTGATTAAATAATAGATGATATTTAATGCACCTTAATTATTTTAAATTGCCCAGGGTGACTGATAGTTCAAATCGGTTATATGTTAGGGCGTATCGAGGTCATTGGTTTTACAACTAAGTAATTATGACTTACAAGTTATGTTTTCGCAATATTTGATAGAGCGAGAATAAAAACCATATAAAATATTGTCATCTATTCAAAAACGTATTTAATCGATTAACGTTTCTCTTTGAGTCTTCAGACTCTATTGATTAATCGGTATTATACATGTACATGTATATGGATTTTGTAAATATGCCAAGAGGTAAGCCAATCTCATCTACACTTAATCGATGTAAATGCGTTTTATTCGATACTTAAAAATCATTATTCTTGTTTGTTTGTATCGTTAAAAATACACTGGGGTAGCGACCGTTCGGCGACGAGAAAATGCACCAGTTTGCCGATAAACGTGAACCAATGCGAGAAAATCTTTAAAAAATTACAAACTTGAAAAAAACGCCGTGTCTCGTCGATCTTTTGCGAACACGGTGACCACAGGGCATGGCGTTTCCATCACGCCTTTGTCACGTTTCTGGTGATTTTGACGTTGAGGACACCAGGGGCGGATCCAGGCATTTTTGCAGGAGAGAAATCTTTTTGTAATGATGTAGGATCATATTCAAGACATTCAATAAATTTTCTTATGAGCAGGGCGGGGTTTGCTCCCCCCCTCTTGATCTGCCCCTGGCCACCACCCGGTCTTATAGTAAGTGCAGGGGGACTGCACCACACACAATTCTACACAAAAACACAAATACATGGACAAGACATCGCACCCAGAGACCACAAACATAACAATTCAAAAAGAGTGAATGGATCCGGGGAATGGATTTATTTTTCAGCGTTTCAACGTATAGCTGAAAATAGTTGTCTGTTCGTAGGTCATGGCACATGTGTAATGTGTCATTCAAGCTTTTGTCGTCGACTTGAAAACTTCAAGTTTTAACAGTGTTTTTCAAATAATTATTTGAAGGGTTCCATGGGTTTCTCCAGAGTATTTTTCTTATAAAGTTTTATCTCCTGTTTTTTTTAGACCAGGACCGAATGTAAAGTTATAACTATATATATATTTGTTTCAATTATGTATCAATAAAAAAAGTCTGAGCAAGCGTTGCGACAGGCTTAATGCATATTGTTCGTTATTTATTGTCGTAGTTGTATATGGTCGAGAACTGACCCACGTTCCATAGTGACAGCATCTGGTAAAATGTGATACTTAAAACGTCGGCTTGCTGCTTTTAAAGGGACAATAGCACTCTTGCTGGCCTGGCAGCACCAGAAAATAAATAAAAGCCTTATTCTAAGTACTAGATGTTTAAGTGTCCTACCTGTTATGTAAATTACATCCTATTTTACTTGTCCAGAGGGTTCGAAAATATTTTAAAACCCAAGTCACATTTGAAAAGGTTTACGTAAGCCTTTTCAAACCATTTAGTTGAATTTTTCCAATTTTTTTCAAACTAGGTGTGTTAAGATGAAATTTGTATCATCAATTAATTGGAATATTGTAAAATAATACAATTTGTTGACCAGAATAAATATTGGGACAAATTATTAAGTTTCAACAAGAGTGGTATTGAGCCTTTAAAGCACAATTTTTGTTATTATTTTTTTGTGTGTGCGTTATATAATGATCCATCTTTCAGAATCCTGTCCACCTAACTACTATTATGATAACCTTAGCAATCTCTGTATAAAAGTGGTGAATGATAACCCGCTAATGTTTCAAGACGCCGTGATGGAATGTGAAACAGACAATGGTCATCTCTTAGTAGCTGATACACCAGAAAAACGATCGTTTCTGCATCAACATTATGGAATAACTAGTGAGTATAGCAGCTTTTTCTAGCCATGCACATGGAAACTAATATGAGGTGTATATACACATTAACAGTGTTGGTCAATTCGCCATTCTGAACTCTGGTTCAGTAATCTTCAATGGAAGGCGTGATCTCGCCTTAACTACGTACATCTCAAGCCCTTAACGTAATACCCTGCATATTCGCCACTAAGTTCGATTGGGTCAAAAGCCCAGCTTGGGAGCCCATCAGATTCACCGGTCATCGTGAATACCAAGTCTCGCGGTTCAAGCTAAAATGTTTACATGTAACAATCGAGTTGCAATGAAATGGAATGGGGTTTAACGTCCTACTCTTTTGCACCTAACCTGGGCTAATGGAAGACGGGCATACGCCATACAGTGTGCTATGAGGGAAATTTTGCCCGGGCAGCGGCGCTACGGCCTACTCTTATATCGAATTCCAACTGCCAAGGGATCTTTTACGTGCACTCCAAGTTGCAAAGTTCAAAGATCGATCGATGTCAAGGTTACTTTTTTTCCATGAGTTTCTCAATTTAAAAAAAAAACAATTTCAACGGCTGTATACTTGCTTGTTTACAGTGTGTTATCTGCCACGACCTCGGATTGGACAATGCTAATTAGTCACGTGTTTACACAACAGGCGCACAATTTCGGGAATTGCTAAGTATTGAAGCAACGGTTAGATGTTGTAAAACTCTCGGACGTTGCCCAAGGAACATGTGGTTCAGTGTGCATTAGCAGTGTAACTAAAGGTTACTGTAATTTGCGGGTATAATTTTTGTTGAAAAATAAAATGTGCTCTGTTTTTATTCCAGTTAGTGAATTCGGAGTTGGTGCAATACAGGCAAACGGAATGGAAGAATGGACATGGTTTAATGGCGCCAATATTACAAATTGGTTCCCTTATCAACCAGATAACAGCGGTAACGAAGACTGCCTTCAACTTTTAT
The DNA here is from genome assembly GCA_963678685.1 of Patella ulyssiponensis. Lineage (NCBI taxonomy): Eukaryota > Metazoa > Mollusca > Gastropoda > Patellidae > Patella > Patella ulyssiponensis. The sequence continues at coordinate 21,156,401 of OY783232.1, forward strand.
TTACCATCAACGACACAGATATATATTTTAATGACATTCAATGTGAAGTGTTTCAAATGAATTACATTTGTGAAATTCCTGTACAGAGACAATAACATCTGCCAAGGAGACACAATCTTTAGAAACGGTCCGTTTTAAATAGGTTTCTTGAGTAATACCCCATGTAAACTTTAGAATATAGTTTTGTTTGGGGTGGGGGTAGATTTAATTTGTATTGTTTTATAAAATATAATACTATAAGGACAAATGCACGCAAGCTCTATAAATATCAATTTCTGTCAGCTGGACCTACTGTTTTAACATGGTTTTTTTTTTATTATGACAAAGGGAGAAGATGACCCGCCCTCTCTTCTCACGACAGCGGTTTTATAAGTGTGATTTAAATTGACTTTTTAATATACAAGGACTTTTTCTTATCAGTAGGCAGAAAAGTAGTCAACAAAACAGATAAATGATGAGTGATTTAAACTGACTTTTTAATATATAAAGACTTTTATTTTTGTGTGTTAACCAATTTTAAGGAGACTCTAGACATACACGGACATCTGAATTGTATGTTTTTACCAACTTTCATCCAATAAAGTGCAAATAATTTAATTAAATCAACCTGTCCATAATATCATGTATAATGTATCGGACGTTAAATCTTTAATAAACAACAACTTGAAAGTCAATCGGATTAAAATACAGATGTATTATTTCGTTTCATTCTTTTTAATCCTTCCGATGGCCAACACTAAATGAAGGTCTGACAACTTATAATAGGAGTTCACGTCAGGGATTAGGGTTTTTTTGACCCTGTGATGTCAAACATTGATTAATCAATCAGCGGTGCCGTTTCTAGTGGTTTATAATAATAATATAATAATATCCAATTATCCAACAAAAAATGTTGCTCTTTTGTTACAGTTTGTACAAAGTAAAATTGCACATATACAACACTAGTTTCAGCTAAAACTATAGCACTTAAAAACTGAAAATAAAAACTAGGAAAACACTTTAGTGAAAATATAGGTCTTCAGGTTCCGTTTCACAGTTCCGTGCATCAAAAGCCCAAGAACTCGCTGTGACAGACCGTTTCATTGGCTAATCCCTCACATCATCCAGAACACGTCAATGATAACAACTCTTCCAGATCCTATGTAGTTCAGCAAACACAAGTAAACAAAATGTTGAACTATAAAAACGAAACGAAATAGGATCTGTGTTTTAATCAGATTTAAGTATATTTACTAGGAGTATGGATTAAGATTGGCGGACGCATGGCAAATATTAGTAGGTATGAGGCATATGTGTATGGGATTTAAATCGTAATTTGTTGTCCTTTATTAAGAGGTTGGCTCGGTAACCCGGAGATACCTTGTTCGATCCCTCCGTTGGCCGAGAATGTTCATATAGGGATTTTCCGGCGTGGTTACTCCTGTAGTGTAGGACAGGACCTGGCAAGGGAAAACGTATACTCATTCGGATTGGACGAAGACGCTATTCTCGTGTAAACATCGACGTGAACGTCAAAGAACCCCCGAAAGTTCGATATGAGTAGTCCGTAAAGCCGCTGTCCGGGAAAAAATCCCCTCGTAGCACACTGTATGGCGTAGAGAGAGCAGAAAAGTTTGACGTTAAACCCCGTTTAAATTTAGTCTAAGTTGGGGTTTGAAGCTGTGTGATGTACAACATGAGTTGCAAATCAGACATATTCTGGGGTTGAGCAAATAAAGAAAATACTGATGCCCCCCAAGGCCTACTCTTTAGAAAATAAGCCCTCGATATAATCAGATAAAATTGCTTTTGTTTTCCGAGAGTTTTAACATAAAAGATATCGAATTTGGCAGTTCAATATTTATCACGCTTTCCTCTCATGTATATGATTCAATTGAAATCAATATATGCATGATTCCAAAGATACTATATATATTCTAACCAATCGAACCAAAAATAGGCTTTTCCATTCATTTGTTGTATAACATTACGGATACAGACAGAGGGGGGGGGGGGGTGGAGACACTGGTCATTTATACATATAAACATAACATGCTTTCAAAAACCTTTAATATAAGCAGATGTTTCCAAAGAATTGAAATGGGTTTAACGTATACCGGCCGGTCTGACTCTAATAAAGACGGGCTTTTCTCATGTAGTTCAATACGAAAGAAATTTCACCACGGACAATGGCTCTAATATCCAATGTCAACAGCCACTAGTGCGGTTTTTGTCACATCCTTTCCATTCTGTCCTTGGCATGTCGTTTGTCCTCAACTCCATGCGCTGACGTCATACAAAATCAATCCGCAATGACTAGATCACGGAATCAAGTGCCATAGATATTTTAAGATTTTCTATGCCATTCCATTTTCCTCCTTTTGCATGGCAAATTTTGTTAACTTTTGGGTGTAGAATCGAAGAAGAGGGTTTGAAAATACAGTTTCTGCCAGGTTTTGGTGAATATTCATGATTGGTTAGGTTTTTGTATGACGTCAGCGCATGGAGTGGAGGACAAACGTCAACGAAGGAAAATAATGTAAATATTGGAATCAAATGGCTATGATATCGTTTTGTGGGGAGTATTTGTGCAAATCAACACGGCTAGATTGAAGAAAAATCATATCTGAGTGAATTGGCAGAGGTTAGATTGCTTGACATTACGAATTGTGGAACAAAAACGTGCCGAAGCGAGGGCAGGTAAAATCGAGGCTTCAACAGGCATTGCATTCCTGTTCTCTTTTTTTATTATATATTGTCTAATTCAGTATGGTGTATGCATAAATATACAGATAGAAGGTCAGATTCCTGTGATTATATTTAATGTTACAAACCCGCCAGAAGTTATAACCAGCACGTTTATGCATTTTATGCCGATAGAATCATGTGCCACCTACCGGGAATCCCCGTTTTTAAGCCCTGCCGTTATTAAGTCCATGGGCTTATTAGCGAGTTTAAATTTCGAATTTAAGCCAATGGGCTTAAATTCAAAATTTATTTTGGAGTGGTCTCCCTTTTAAATGTTCAAACCGCATTGTTGGCATTGATGGAGTCACGTCGAATTGGTGTGCATTATACTTTGGGAATTTAAGCCCTGGGCTTTCAGAAAAAATGTTTCATCACTGACATGGCCAAATTCGAAATTAAACCCAGGGCTTAAATACGAGAATTCCCGGTACTGCTTTATGAAATTATAATGCCTATCAATATCATAAGTGAAAAACTTTATAAAATTGAATTATTTGCAGTTTTATCCCCATGTGCAGCACTTCTAGATGTTGTATTTAATGTACCTATGAAGATATGTCAACACTTCACTGGTACTTGTAGTTTTTAAGATAATAACATAGAATCGCAATGAAATTTATTCAATTATTATCCCCAAATCGTTTAAATGTCGATAAAACTTTGGTTGCAATAAGAATTGTTAACGATTACTTGGCGCGATCTTCTTAACAAACGTTATTTTGTTCATGAATTATTTATTCAATAAAGGCGTTAATGATATTGTGATTTAATAATTGGTTACAATATGAGTAGTATTTTAAATAAATAATGAGTGGTATGAATAGAAGCTTGTGGCTAAAGCATATAAATTCCAATTACATATAAATTCCAATTAGCCGCATTTTGAAGTACGATGTATCTGGATAAAACGCCGGTAGGTGGTGCCGTTGTTAAAGTGCTGCAACTCATAAGGTTTCCCTGACCTCACGGGTTTCTCTCTGGGTATTCATATTACTTTCCATGTCTAACTACTGTTGAGAATTATAGATTTACATACCTCTCTTCTTTAGCCCAGGGGGGGTTGGGATGGCCTAGTGGTCTAGAGAGCCGCGCTTCGACCTCTAGCTGGCCGGTCACCTCTGGTTTGCGGCTGTGGTTTCGATCCCTGGTGTGAGCGTATGTGACATGGAGATTGGGGCGCCTTCTCAACCTCGTGGGTTTCCCCCGGGCACTCCGGTTTCCTCCCACTGCTAAAGACCCCTACGCGCAAGCGAATTATTGAAATAAAAAAATTGAAACCATATGTTAGTCCAAAAATGACTTAGTTTGTGTCGAGTGGACGTTAAATCCCATTTCTCTCTCCCTCTCTCTCTCTCTCTCTCTCTCTCTCTCTTTAGCCGAGTCGGTCGGAGGAGAACAGCAGGATGTTAAACTCCATCATTTATATAGATTACATCGATAATCAAGTGAAATTGTTTATCCCTGTGAAATTGTGTATTCTTTAAGGTTTCGAAGGTAGTTTCACCATCGTTAGAAGATTTGTACATTGATTGCCCCCCCCCCCCCCACTTTTATTTTTGGGCCCACCCCACGCTAACCGACAACACAATGTAACGTCTTCAAATTGCGAACATGGCTAAAGTGGATACCATGATCTCTGAAAATTAAACATACATTATGCAAGAGCTAAATCTGCCTATTGCAGGTATTTCTTTACGCCTGTAAATGTTATCTAAACTATTAATTAGACATTTATTTATTAATAATCAACTCTCGGTGCCATCGGATATCTCCGATATTAAGTGGATGAGAATGGTTTTGGCATATTTTGATGTAATTTCAAAATGGAGGAGCGAGACTTAGCTTCGAACAACCAACGACCAAACCTTCGAAAGCCAATAATTTCGTTCGCAATGTAGTAATTTGAATCATATTTTCAATATAATCATTTTTTATTATCTTTTTCGGACTATTATAGCAAGAATGGCTAGCTTTTTATATAATATATCTTTTGTGGCTCCTTGGGGACACAGGTATAATTATGTGAGTGGAAATTAACCCCGATTCTATTGTGTAACAGACCTTTGTTAAAGTCTATCCATTACTTATAAGTGTTTGAATAATTAATGTCCCATTTGCAATTCGTTTAGGGTGGAGTATTTTTCATTAAGAACTAAGCCTGTCCCTAAGAGACATAATTTTTCAGTATAGTTAGAAGAAAACAGACAGGTCCGCGGGCAATATGGATATAATTTAGTAAATGGCTTGTGTCTATCTAATGGAAATGCTGAAAAGAAAGATTAATTATGAAAGGTAATCAACCAGATATATATTAACGGGGTTATTTGGATTTCAAACCATCAACAATACCCTAAACATTAAACAATTGAAGATATACAGGAACACCAGTAGATTAACCTTTACACTACTGTTGAGGTTTCAGTTGTGTTTACAGATTGTACATACAACGGGCAAATAAAGTAAACGCAAGCCCATTGGAATTATATTATCTACACAATAGCGGGATAATTACTTTCTCTAAGTTGTGTATTATTTTATATTTGTGTGCTTGTCAGTGAGTCTATAGAGAATCGATGCTTTTCTATTTAAACCCAAAGTTCCTTGAATTTGCGTTCTTTAAAATGGATATGGTGTATGTTGGAGGTGTTATAGTTTTTTCGCTATTGGGTTTACCAAATATTAACGGAATATTTTCTCCGCCAAATATAAGTGCATCAGGTAAGAGATTTTTCTAAGAATTTTAATCATTCCTTGATATAGTGTCCCACGAACACGGCAGTAAACGTACAAGTTTTCTTCTAGTTGAACACATATATATATTTTATCGAAAACTCTTCTGTATGAGGTATATAAGATTCATGGGTTTGGTTAACGGAACATCAATCAACGCCGTTCACATACGAAAATAATATGTACTATTTTAATGCAAAATATGGTAGTATGCTATTAAGCATAGCCAAGAATATCTTTAAGTAGCATGAAGAATAAATTGAGTTAAAACAATGTGATAGCCGAATTGTATTGAAATGACACAAACAATTCACTAGCAAGTAGTGATAACAGAGATCAGTTTCGTACATATAGAAATTATTTACATCTTGAACAGGATATGAAACACCTACATTATTACAACAGGAGCTTAAATAACAAAAGAAAAATGTTACATTGCTACTTTCAGACAACCATTTAGCCCCTCTGCCACGTCAACGGTTTCAATGAAAAGAGTTGATGTTAATTTGATGTTATTTACATGACCATACAATAATAAATCAAAAAGTGGTATTGTATTGTAATTGATTTTTTGTAGCATGTATAGGTATTGATTGTAGTAATGGTGGATTGATCAATCATCAGACGTGTGCTTGTAAATGTACAGGAAACTTCTATGGACCGTTTTGTCAGAAAGGTAAACGAAAGTTAACTCCATGAACCAAACACGATATTGCCCATAAAATGGTATGGTATAGCCGAATGATATAATATAAGTTGTTTAAAGACTCCGCAGACACAAACTGGATACTATAATTGTTATAGTTATAGTTTCATTTATTTCCCTACTTTACAAAGGATTCAATTACACGTTAAAGTTAAAGCTACCAAACTCAGAAAACAAGTTCTAAATTTTAAAATGAATTCGTGTTAAGATCGCAGTAAACGTAAACTAAAAGCAATTCGTATTTTAAAATAATAAGCACATTAGATTTTGTGGATATTTTAGCCCATAGATTGTTGGTATCTGTCTGTAATTGTAAGACATACGCCAATCGGATGGACGGTTTGCTGGGATTGCCGAAGGTGCCATGGGGTTTGTGTGTGACCTCTGGTAGTCACAAAGAAATGGTTCCACTACTGATGTATTTCGTCTTGGCCCTAGTCACAGTAGTGAATGGCCCCAAGACCTCAGTTGCACAATTTTTGTAATCATTTGATTACTAATAAATCACTCGCCTATAACTTCATTAAAATATAATAATGGTGTCAGCCATTATCACATGTGCTAGAACTGGTTAAGCACAGAAAATGCCAATTATTGTAGCGTCGAACAAGAGAAATTTGTAGGAATTTACTCACAAATATAGGGTTCTCGTCTATTAATTTATTGATCAACGTATGATTTCAGCAGTAGTCTTGATTTGCATAATAACAGACCAAAACGTTATCCAATACTTATATTATTTTCACCTGTCACAGCTTCTATTCGCTGACTTAAAATTAGACAAAACTGAGCTTACACAAATTATAACCATAGAAATAATTAAATGCCTTTAAATTAATATTCCGCGCTATCTGTGCGCTATAAAATGTAAACCACACATTAAGAACACTTACATTATTTTTCACACAGCTCGACAGGCTAGCATGTGGCCCAGTGGAAGCTATTCCATACCTGCTTCAATGTTTGGTTGTCCCGAGCCCTTTGACCACGGCTGGAGGATGGGTTATGTCAATATGACTACAGCCAAAACGACTAAACAAATCCAACAATGGCCCGAAAGTCTACGATTACTTGGACCGTATCATAAACAGACATTCCAGTTGACAGTTTGTACTAAAATAGCTGATGATCCAGATGCAGGAGATGACATCTATTGGCCTGATGGAAGTTACTGTATCATCAAAACACTTGGCCATCCATGCCCGACAGGTTTGTAAATAGTTTGATATTGGTGTGTATGTTCTAAAGTAGATTATTGTGTTTTCTAATCAGATAGGGCCAAGACATTGTTTGACACAGTAGCTCACTGAGCAAGGCTCTAACTCTTTAGCCTGGGGTCTCCTGATCGCTATATAAACTATGTTCTGTCTACCACGAGCCTAATTTTTTTTCAAATGCCAAATTGATAATTTTAAGGCTCTGGAAGAGTGGAAGTCGAAGATAATAGACCCTTGAAAGCATAGAGGTAATGACTTAAATCTTGATCTCCAACGTCAGATGGGTGAAGGCAGTAACTTGGCAATTCAATGGCTTCGAAACTGTGTCTCATCCTACACGCCACCCATGCACACTGACAGATAATTGAAACGACCGTGGGGAACGACCAATGAATAAGCTTAACCACAGTCAACCAAACGAAGTCACAGATCTGAACATGCGTTGGTTTCTTTCGGTGAATTTTGCAGATGGGTTGTATGTGGAACTGTTAATACGGCATGGTTGCGACACAAGAAAATCCAGCAAACGTAATACCGAGAACTCCAGGCGGAGTAATATATGGTGTCTTCCAAACCAAAGCCAACCATTCAAACGAAGTTTCTTTTGTGTTGAATTGAATGCTATGGACATTGGTCCTCGACAATCAGGACAGGTTGTTGACCCTATGGGCGTTTACAATCTGTATCAGTCACATGGCAATAAAATGGGGATTAACATAGTGTACGTAGAAGGACCACTGGCAGTTGGAATTCGAAATAATAGAAGACCGTACCCGGGCAAAATGCTCGTCATTGCACGCTGCATTACACTTGCATTGCCCATCTTCATTATCCAGGTTGTGGCAGAAAAGTAAGATGTAAAACCCCATTTCATGTCTTCCAACTGACGTTTGGAGATCAAGATGTAGGCCATCACCTCACTGGATTCCGCTATTTTAGCTCTACTTTCGAGATTGTCAGAGTCTTATTAATTCCTGAATTGAAAAGACATTCGGGGGATGCGGTTTATTATATTATGGCAACTAATATATGTCCTGAATTTTTCAGCAATTTCTAAGCGACGGGTAACGGGGTAACCAATAGATTTATCGTTTTATATTTAAAAGGGACGGCTATATTGTAAGGATCAGCTTTGAATAATTGTTCCTGTTTGTCTTGTTTCCGATTGCCAAATGTTTATGTGATATGTGTACTAATTAAATTTATCACATTTTAATAATCAAGTATATCACAACCAATGATCAAAATCACCCGTGCGGCAATTCAGAATGACATTATAACCAGAAAATGCCTTGTGGCGGTCATCTTCTATATGTTGATTTCCCCAAGGATGCGAGAGAGGTTTCATTAGGATTCTGAATTTGCACATTGGAGATATTTAAGCCACTAATAAATGCGGGAGGTATTTTCAGGATTTCCGACCTACAGAACGGAGGGTCTGGCAAGGACAGTGTATAGTCCTTCGGATGGAATGAAAACCCGAGGTCCCGCGTACACATTAGCGTACACGTAAATGATCTCTTGGCAGTTGCTATTCGATATAAGAGTAGGCCGTAGCGCCGCTGTCCGGGCATAATTTTCCTTATAGCACCAGTATGGCGCATGTCCGTCTTCATTAGCCCAGTTTAGGAGCAGAAAAGTAGGACGTCATTCCCATTTCATTTCATTTAAATCCCGTTTCAGTCCATTTCTGTTGGACTGAATACTATACTAATATGTCGCATTGTTGAAGTGTTGAAGTAGTAAGGGTATTTTATTGATCTATTGATATTTTATCGCACACAATAATATTTGTTATTGTGTTTTGATCTGTCTGGAGTCATACAGACTTTTGTTAGATTATTGGAGAGTAGAGTCGGTGGTCTATGGCGACATTTCACTCATTACAATTATCAATTGTGTTAGTTTTTACCTTGGTGATTTTTTAAGAAAAATTCTCTTATCACATATTACTGTTTCAAAGAGATTTATTATCCACAGTTCTACTTATAATTAATTCTGTTTAACTGTTTCAGCATTCGATGAGAAACACCTCCCTCTGCGTAACTACGTCATTAATAACAACGATACGGGTGGATGGATTCCTGCATATGACGCACATGAACAGGGTGTTACGTTTCACCTATGTTGTAAGAATGACATCCAGCCAAACCATTCAATGATTTTACCAACAAAGATGCAGTTTTATTTACTACAGGTCACACACCTTCAACTTATTGAAATGTCCCGATTGTACGTGGCAAGGAGTAGGGTCGCTTGTCCAACCTCGTGGGTTTTCTCCGGGTACTCCGGTTTCCTCCCACTGCTAAAGACCCCTACGCGCAAACGAATAAATGAAATATTAAACCATATATTAGTCCCGAAATGACCTAGGTTGTGTCGAGTGGACGTTAAACCTCATTTCTCACTTAAAAATACATTATGGGGGATTGGATAAAGAGTTGGCAGTTCTCACTATAAAAGTTAAAAACTAGATAATGCAAAGGGAATTTGTTGAAAATTTCAGTCAAATTGATACACCCCAAACCGAAAATGTAGCGATTACTCATTTCTTCATTTAATCATGAATACACGTAAAGCAGTAGATCGGATCCCAATCCAATAAATATCTCAGGCTAGCGATGACATCGGGGGTTGATTATGGTCTGGATAAGTTAATTAATGTCTTGTTAATAGTTTAGATAACATTTCAGGCCCAAAGAAAGACCTGCAATAGGCAGATTTAGTGAAGATGTCACGTCTTTATTCCAATTTTCAAATAACCCCAGTTATCTTTTATTTGTATTCGGATACGCATGTCTATTCAGAATATAATAAAATTCGATCGATTCCATTTAGCCTGATTGTCGTGTAAATCGATCTCTTGAAATTCAACAAGCTAGAGAAATAAAAGTGCATATTGTATATGCAACAGAAAATAATATAAACAACATAGCGTTTTGTATGTAGCCTTTTGTGCGGAGAAGGCGTTAAAATCCAATTTAATCCAGTTCTTAAATATTATAGATAAAATATGGGGTGGGAATTGGATTAGCTAATATAATAGTCTCGTTGGTTTTTATTCATGCGCGGCTCAAAATATCAGTCTTAAATAACATCTTTCAGCCTGACAATGGAACGAGATGTACTGAAATAGAAGGTATGGAGCAAATAGCTGAAAGATATGATTTTATCAAGTTGACACCTGACCTATGGACTTTGAATGAAACCGATTTGATTGTTCCAGAAACTGACAGTTTTTATAATCTGACATTTTGTCACTATAAGCCCACAGGTTTGTCGATTAATAAAAATCTAGAATGTTTGTTTTACAATTCATTAACCCCCATAAAGCTATGGAAACAAAGAGGGCAACAACTTTGTAATCGACCCATTTACCACCAGCCGTTATTCTTATCAATATATATTTGCGCAACAGATACTGGTAAATATTTATCTATCTCTTCACAATTTGTTAGTTTAGTCCAAATCCATAAAATACATACATGAATAGCAATTGCAGACTTAGCAGGTGGACCATTCGTTCCAGATAAGTATAATGAAATTATTGATTATTGGTAATCATACCTTTGGTTAACGTCTACCAATAGCCAAACTAATTACAAGTTCGATTCATTTTTTTTTATTTTTATGATTTTTACATTTCGGTGTATGTAATTTAGAACCATTCACAATCAGTGGCAGGTCAAAGTTTAAAAGTTATGGCACATTGCAGATTTCGTCGTAGGTGATTGTTGACGAGATAGTGGGTTCGGGTTAGCACTAGCACTGTTTGCATCTCGAGATCTATGACCAGATCTGCAATTGGCCTTAACTTTTAGATCTAACCCCAAGTGATTGTCGTGTATACTAACCAAACGTCCAATGATATACCTTTGGGGTTTAAAATTCCAATAATTGGCCTAAAACGGGTGGTTATATTCAATTCAACAAATCTACGCCGTTTCGCGTCGGGGCAATCGGAGAACATCGTGGAATCTACGCAAGTCAATGTTTACTATTATTTCCATTAATTTCGACCAGAGTTAAGTTGTACACTTGGGGTTTGGATGGTCGAATCGTTAGCGTGTGCGCTATGTATCATACGGTCTGCCATTGAGTCAACTGGTCGCCTGTCCAGCCTCGCGGGTTTTCTACGGGTACTCCGGTTTCCTCCCACTGCTAAAGCGAATTATTGAAATAAAAAAATAAACCATACGTTAGTCCAGAAATGACCAGGTTTGTGTCGAGAGGAAGTTAAACCCCATTTCTCTCTATGTTGTACACTGAACGGTGGATATGCTTAGCATTTTCAAAAATCTGATACTACTCCCTCCCCCCACTGCCCTTAGCTGACAAATTCAAAAGCTAACAAAATTTCATATTTTTTCATATTGTCATTAGGCGTTAAAACAATTCCAATACAATAACGTTGAACATGAATCGATGTACAAACATTAAGTAAGGTACTTTAATATAAAATTTCAGAAATGAGAGAATGTTTTTTTAAAGAAGACAAGGGAAGCTCTTACAGAGGCACAATAGATCATATAATTACTGGAGAGACATGTTATTCGTGGAAGAATAATTATTGGGCTAATAGTAAGGATTACATAGGAGCTTTTACAGATAATCATTGTAGGAGATTCCTGGCATCTCAAGGAGGACCACGATGTTATACATCTGTTGAGTGGGATTTTTGTCCAGTTGACGCTTGTGGTGAGTTGACGCTATTCCATAAATATTACGTAACATAACCTAACATGAATATAGATTACTTTGATGGATAATTAGCCCAGTTGATTTTTATTATCAGTCACTGAAAGATGTTTTTATGTAAGAGCTAAATATGTCTATTGAAAAGCCTGTATTCAACTCTGTAGATCATTCGGTGGACGATATTTAAATGGATTTGAGCACCCGCGAGATTTACAAATTTAAAGATAAAATGGATAGTCGATACTATATCGTTGATTCAGCATTAAACGACGAATGGAACATAATGAAACAGACACAACTTCTATGGCAGGGGAAAGCGGCAAAAACCTAATGCTATGTAGAAATGTCTAATCCAAAACACACATGTAACATAATGCCATACCAAATACCTAAAACGTCTAATGCAAAAAACAAAATACAAGAAACCTCTAATACAAAATACCTCATACGTCTATTGCAAAAGACAAAATACAAGAAACCTCTAATAAAAAATACATATAACCTCTTATGCACAATTGATTTTACAATCTGAAACATCTACCATAAGCATTAGATGACATATCTCGTTGTCATTACTTACGTTTCTCCACTGAATTATCTTTATTTAGGTCAATGTCAAGGTCACCGAACACAACTTGGCGACCTATTCGGCTAGCGAGCTATTCGACCGATCCAGCTGGCAACCTGTTCGTTGGCAACCTATTCAGAATTAAGACAACAGTCGCCCAAACTCATCTATTTTTAACAACCAATAAAATCCAACGTTACGTCTATCAAATGAAAGTAGAATAATATATTATTTTTATCAATTCCTTTAGCTCAGAATAGAGATGTAATTTCGCATTATCGTACAAAATTCTAGACATCCAACTAAATATAGTCCGAAAGGTAATTAAATAGGCTTTCTAAGTATTATCAGTAAAAATTGGCACATTCATATTAAAGGGGTGCACTCTCTTCCTAAACATGACCAATTTTTTAAAAATTTTAAAGGGAAAAACTGTTAATATCCCGTGTCAAAATTCCGACCATCGTACAAAATTCTGATGATCCAACTAACTATATTCTAAAAGGTAATTGAATAAGCTTTCCAAATATTATTAGTAAAAGTTGGCACAATCATATTAAAGGGATGCGCTCTCAACCTGAACATAGCCAATTTTTCAATATTCTATATGTAAAGATAGACCGCTTTTTTTTTCGAAGTCCGAATTCGGACCATCGTACAAAATTCTGAGCATCCAGCTATATAAATTCGGAAAGGTATTTGAATAAGCTTTCCAAATATTATTAGTAAAAGTTGGCACAATCATATTAAAGGGGTGCGCTCTCAACCAGAACATAGCCAATTTTTCAATATTCTATATGTAAAGATAGACCGGAATTAGTAAAAGTTGGCACAATCATATTAAAGGGGCGCGCCCTCAACCTGAACATATACAATTTTTCAATATTCTATATGTGAAGATAGACCGGTATTTTTTTTTTTTGAAGTCCAAATTCGAACCATCGTACAAAATTCTGAAAGGTATCTGAATAAGCTTTCCAAATGTTATTAGTAAAAGTTGGCACAATCGTATTAAAGGGGTGCGCTCTCAACCTAAACGTCGCCAATTTTTTAATATTTTAAAGTGAAAGAACGGTAATATTCCGAGTCAAAATTCGGACCAGCGTACAAAATTCTGAGCATCCAGCTATATAAATTCGGAAAGGTATTTGAATAAGCTTTGCAAATATTATTAGTAAAAGTTGGCACAATCATATTAAAGGGGCGCGCTCTCAACCTGAACATAGCCAATTTTTCAATATTCTATATGTAAAGATAGACCGGAATTTTTTTCGAAGTCCAAATTCGGACCATCCTACAAAATTTGGAGCATCCAGCTATATATATTCTGAAAGGTAATTGGATAAGCTTTCCAAAAATTAATAGTAAAAGTTGGCAGAATCATATTAAAGGGGTGCGCTCTCAACCGCTTCAAAAAAAATACCGGTCTATCTTCACATATAGAATATTGAAAAATTGGATATGTTCAGGTTGAGGGCGCGCCCCTTTAATATGATTGTGCCAACTTTTACTAATAATATTTGGAAAGCTTATTCAATTACCTTTCAGAATATATATAGCTGGATGCTCCAAATTTTGTACGATGGTCCGAACATTGACACGGAATATTACCGTTCTTTCACTTTAAAATATTGAAAAATTGGCGATGTTCAGGTTGAGAGCGCGCCCCTTTAATATGATTGTGCCAACTTTTACTAATAATATTTAGAAAGCTTATTCAATTACCTTTCAGAATATATATAGCTGGATGCTCTGAATTTTGTACGATGGTCCGAATTTCGACTCGGAATATTACCGTTGTTTCACATTAAAATATTGAAAAATTGGCTATGTTCAGGTTGAGAGCGCGCCCCTTTAATATGATTCTGCCAACTTTTACTATTAATATTTGGAAAGCTTATCCAATTACCTTTCAGAATATATATAGCTGGATGGTCAGAATTTTGTACGATGGTCCAAATTCGGACTTCGAAAAAAATTCCGGTCTATCTTTACATATAGAATATTGAAAAATTGACTATGTTCAGGTTGAGGGCGCACCCCTTTAATATGATTGTGCCTACTTTTACTAATAATATTTAGAAAGCTTATTGAATCACCATTCAGAAAATATATAGCTGGATGCTCAGAATTTTGTACGATGGTCCGGATTTCGACTCGGAATATTACCGTTCTTTCATTTTAAAATATTGAAAAATTGGCTATGTTCAGGTTGAGAGCGCGCCCTTTAATATGACTGTGTCAACTTTTACTAATAATATTTAGAAAGCTTATTCAATTACCTTTCAGAATATATATAGCTGGTTGCTAAGAATTTTGTACGATGGTCCGAATTTCGACTCGAAATATTACCGTTCTTTCACTTTAAAATATTGAAAAAATGGCTATGTTCAGGTTGAGAGCGCACCCCTTTAATATGATTGTGCCAACTTTTACTACTAATATTTGGAAAGCTTATTCAATTACCTTTTAGAATATATTTAGTTGGATCATCAGAATTTTGTACGATGGTCGGAATTTTGACACGGGATATTAACAGTTTTTCCCTTTAAAATTTTTAAAAAATTGGTCATGTTTAGGAAGAGAGTGCACCCCTTTAATATGAATGTGCCAATTTTTACTGATAATACTTAGAAAACCTATTTAATTACCTTTCGGAATATATTTAGTTGGATGTCTAGAATTTTGTACGATAATGCGAAATTACATCTCTATTCTGAGCTAAAGGAATTGATAAAAATAATATATTATTCTACTTTCATTTGATAGACGTAACGTTGGATTTTATTGGTTGTTAAAAATAGATGAGTTTGGGCGACTGTTGTCTTAATTCTGAATAGGTTGCCAACGAACAGGTTGCCAGCTGGATCGGTCGAATAGCTCGCTAGCCGAATAGGTCGCCAAGTTGTCATTACTTACGCTTCTCCACAAAATGAAAGTAGAATAATATATTATTTTTATCAATAGCTCGCGTAAGTAATGACAACGAGATATGTCATCTAATGCTTATGGTAGATGTTTCAGATTGTAAAATCAATTGTGCATAAGAGGTTATATGTATTTTGTATTAGAGGTTTCTTGTATTTTGTCTTTTGCAATAGACGTATGAGGTATTTTGTATTAGAGGTTGCTTGTATTTTGTTTTTTTGCATTAGACGTTTTAGGTATTTGGTATGGCATTATGTTACATGTGTGTTTTGAATTAGACATTTCTACATAGCATTAGGTTTTTGCCGCTTTCCCCCCGCCATAAACTTCGCCAATTTGAAACAAATTTCCATGTTTTTTTGTTTTGTTTTTTTTGCTTTTTTTCATTATTATTTTTTAACTATCAGGCACGACCGGCACTTTATATATTAATCTGACATAATCCACCTTTAGACAATATTAATTTTATATGTGTTTATATGTCAGATACTAGTGGAGAACCGGATAATGTTGCTATGCACAGACCAGTGGATTCAGCTCCGGAACGAGATGACTTTTATGCGTATTATGCTGTGGACGGAAACCTAGGTAATTAATATATTTTTCAACGTAAGTGACAAGTCTGGCGTTAATCAAATTCCTGAAGCAATGGCCCGAGAAATCTCTCTCTAGCCATTGCTGGAATAATGTCTGTTTCTTGAACTTTTGCGGGAGTGTGTCTATTCTCCCCGTTCAATGAAAGCTATCACTTAAGTACAGCAACATGACAGTCCTTCGTTTAATCCGAGTCTTCCCTAAAACTTTGGACAGTGATTTAAGGTTTTAAAAAGGGTGAAAGTATGTTCGTTTCCAAACAGTATTGTTTACATTTCATTCGACTTGATAGCCTCGTTTGTCACACAATTAGTTTTACTGCAGTATTCTCCTATGCACGGGTTAATTAGGCATAATAAAAGCGTGAGCCATGACGTAACGTTATGTAAACATATTTGGTCCAATACTGGCACTCGTTTTAAATGTAAAGCATTTGTATGGTAGGTAGTGATTGGTTGGTAGTCGGGCTACTGACCAATCAAAATTTAACACAACAATATCCACTCATAATAGCAGTGTGTAGTGAGATTACCTGTAATCAAACGAAACGCTGCGCGGAGTATGGGCGTTAATATACAATTGCATAACATGCGTTTTAAAGAATAGTCAAGACAGATTTTGCTTGTTTTTTTTTAAATGTATTTTTCACATATCAAGGTAAACCGAATGCCATTTTACAACGACCAAGAACAGAAGCTTGGTTACAGGTTGATCTACAAAGCGATTTTGAAGTCCATTCTGTGACGATTTACAAAGAGAATAGTGAGTAGAATTGTTTGTTTCTTCAAAATAAACGTGTTAAATACAAAAGTCAGTGGTGCTAGTCTGGAGGTCGTGTGTTCGATCCCTGCATTGGCCGAGAAAGTTCATCGGGATTTCCCCTTGTCAGTGGTGCAGTTGTCTAGTCGTTAGGATAGGACAAAAAACCGATGTCCCGTGTATGCATTGGAATGCACGTAAAAGATTCGATATAAGAGTGGGCCACAGTCCGGGCGAAATTCCCTCATAGCACACTGTATAGCACACTTCATTAGCCCAGTCAGAGCAGAACATTGGGACGTTAAACCCCATTTCATTTCACAAAAGTCAGTAATTTGATAATCACGAATCCACCCAGCAGTATTTGTTAACCAGTCTTCAATCACAATCACCAGTCCATCCAGACCAAGTTAAAATAATAAAGTATATACAACAACTATGTGTTAGCTGGGGGAAATCGTCGCATCAAGTGTGAGGAAAAGAGGAATGGGTCTAATATCCACTCGACACAAACAAGGTCAATTAGGGACTAACCCATTGTTCAATTTTATTTCAATTATTCGCTCGCGCGTAGGGGTCTTTAGCAGTGGGTGGAATCCGGAGTACTCGGAGAACACCCAAGATGTTGGACAGACGACCCTTTCTTTTCTTCAAGCACAAGTGGGGAAAACGAAACAAATGACACACCTGTCGGTCCAACGTGCACGCATTAACCATAAACCCGCCACTAAATTTGGTTCCACCAGAATTTTGTAAGCCGAAGACGACTGCGTAAAAAATATCTCAGTTCCATCAGCACAGTTGTTTTAAACAAAACGTAAAACGAACCAACTCTGGCTAAACGGATGCAAACTGTCAGTTTCTGTTTCCAAAGCTCAACTCAATACTTTTTTCAACACGTATTATTCTGACATATAATTATGCTTTCTCTTTAATTGTAGCATATGTCCCGTACAACGCCCGGGGTGTAGTAACTTACGCAGGTTTAAGAAAGTGGGATCATTTCTCTAACGGAGCCCATATTTGTGACGGGCCACATAATCTATTTCAAGTCGACATATTTCGCTTTCAATGCCATCAACCGATTATCAGTCGCTATATTACCATTGTTAATACAGTGATGTTCCATCCATCCAGAGCCTCAGGCAGACACTATATGCTAGAATTATCCGAGGTAGTTGTGCGCGCTAAAGGTAAGCCATTATTACACGAATATGCTAATGAAGTAAGTCATCCATTGGTAAAACTTTTAGTATAAATTCGAACGTTAAGGCAATGAACATAATCTTTATTCCACTCTAAGGAAGACTAAAAAGACACAAACTTAAAACCAGTGTAAATTTCACCTTTACATCTTTACAGATACTGGGTGTGGTCGACCTTTAGGAATAGCATCAGGAAGTGTTCAAGATTTTCAGATAACAGCTTCTTCAATAGTTGGTACCGAGTATGCTTATCATGGTCGTCTAAATAGCGAAACTGGATGGTGCGCATGGTATAGCGATAAGCAACCATACATTCAAGTAAATATATAGAATTATTTAATGATTCTGACGTTTTTGGTCGTTTTAAACCTAAAGGTGAGACCGGGTTTAAAGATGTGAGATTTAGAAAAGATCTAGCCGTTCATGATATGATAGTTCAAAAATAGATAACGAAATGGAATTAAATGCCCCCTTTCCGAAAATCTGACCAAGACGATAGGGCCTATATTTTGTTTATAGATTGTTTTCAAATAAAGTGGGAAACATTTACCGAAGCCTTGTGAATGCGATATCGGCTACAGTATTTGACGATTTCTTTTCTGATTTGGTGTGAAGCATGTATATCAATATAGATATTATTGTCACAAAAACTAAAAGGCACCTCCTGACAAATAGCATTTGGTTTTAAAATTTGTTCATATTGGATACCAGAAACCCACATTTTCACGGTAGATGACTATTGACCGAAATGCATAATATATTTGTTTTTGTCATGTCGAAGACGGTGGAAAATATTGAATTAGTGCTTTACTCCGTTTAAGAGAGAGAGAGAGAGAGAAATGAAGTTTAACGTCCACTCGACAAAAACTAGTTCATTTCGGGACTAACATATGGTTTAATTTTATTTCAACAATTCGCATGTACCCGGAGAAAACCCACGAGTTTTGACAGGCGACCCTACTCCTTGCCACGTACAACCGGGGATTCGAAACCACGCCAGTTGACTCAATGGCAGGCCTGCCATCCAACTCCCCGCCTTTTAATAATCTCCAGTATTGTTAAACATTAGCTTTCTTTTATTAAGGTCGACCTTATCACCGCAATGGAAATTCAAGGTGTAATAATACAAGGATGGGTTGAAAACAGAGATGACATCATTCCTAAATCGTTTAGTGTATCGTATGGTGTAACGGAGGATTCCTTGGTGTTGTACGAAGATAACAATAAAACGGTATGAAATTATCACAACATGGTCATCAAGACACTTTATTTGCAGACCATACTAATTCATTGTATAATTTTAACCAGTCACAATTGTAAAACAACTACTTTTAATATTTGGTATGTAGGTTTTTGAAGTTAATACGTTGTTGGCTCCAGAAAAACCACAGACATTCAGATTTTCTTACTCAACTGTAGCAAGAATCGTCAGAATTTCCATCATAGACTACGGGGTGAAACCATGTCTAAAGTTTGAATTAATCGGTTGTCCTAAACGAGGTAATATGTTATGTAATAACTAAATTAAATTATTCCAAAAATGATCGATATTGCAAAAGTAGAACGTCTATATATTGAACCTTTTTTGAAAAAAAAACCAAAACATTTTTGCATAAAAAAAAATCAAACATTTTTGTAATAATTTCTTTGATCATTATTTTCGTCATCACCCTGATGGTTGTCAGAATCATTATTGATACGAGGGGGCGTCAATAGATTCATAGAAGTGAGTATTGATACACGCTTGAAGACATCATCATTGATGGCATCATTGAGATAGGCCATCTGGCGACAGTTTACAGTTTTTAACAACCATTCCCGATCATTTACTTGATATTTACAGCCTCCTGTAATCATGGAAAGTTCTAAAACTGAGGATCGTGCGGTTATAAAGTTTCTCACGAAAGAATGGGGAAGAATGCGACCGAAGTACATAAACGTATTACCAATGTGTATTGGAAGAAAGCCCCTCAAGTGGGGTCACAGCTCCTGATGACCCACGACCAGGAAGGTCTGTTGAAGCCATTACAGTTGATATGGTTGCACGGGTCCAGGGCTTAACCATGCCTGAGCGTGTTATAAAGGTACAGAAATGTATTCAGATTGTGGCATTTCTCATGGAAGTATTTGCACCATAATTCATGAGCACTTGCTCATGTCCAGAGTGTCTGCAAAATGGATGCCACGAAACTTAAATGCTCAAGATCGACACAAGAGAGTTGAATCCGGTCGTGAGCTCTTGGACATCTACAATGCTGATCCCGAAAACTTTCATTCCCGTCTGGCTACAGGGGATGAAACGTGGATTCATCAATGGGATCCTGACACCAAGCAAGAATCCATTAATAGAAGCATAAGTATTCTCCTGCACCCTAAAAGTTCAGAACTCAGCCTTCTGCTGGCAAGATCATGACGACCAAGGGCGTGATACTTATAGACTATAAACTGCCTATTTGTCTAAATCTTTTTCTGTAACTGTTTTATTTATATGTCTTTTTCTATTTATGTATCTTTTAATTGTGTACAGCGCATATGGGCACTTTACAGTGGAAGCCATGCGCTTTATAAATGTTTCAATAATAATAATAATATAAACCACAACAGGAGTCTACTATGCTGACTTGTTGAAGCAATTTAGGGTGGCGATCAAAAAGAAGAAGCGCGGCATGTTGACTGCTGGAGTTATGCTTCTTCGTGGCAACGCTCCAGTGCTCAAGAGTCGTATTGCACAGGCTGCACTTCAACAATGTGCAATGTGGCTTTGAACAACTTAACCATCCCCCTATACAATCCAGATCTGGCCCCAAACGACTCCTATCTGTTGCGCAATTTGAAATAACGCTTGCGCGGTACAAGATTTGGCGATGATGATGACTCAAAGCAGCTACTGGGGCGTAGGGCATAGACAGTCTCAAAGACAAATGGGCAAAGTGCCTCGAGGTCCAGGGAGAAATAAAATCAATATCACCACCTCGAATATTGCCCATGCACATTATCACCTGCAACATCATTTTCATACCAATTGTTGCAAAATTTTATTACTTCAAAAAGGTTTTTCAAAAAATCTGTCCGAGAAGATGGCATAACACCGGAACGAAAAGTTGCAAACACTAAATATCGATAGAGTTCATCTTCTCATGACCTCAACGCTTGTGCCAAATTTAAAAAAAATTAATTTACAAATGTTCACTAGGTTTTCGACATAAAGGAAGTCGGGTGTTACTGTGTATCGGAAAGTTGCGGAACGCGAAATAATGAGAGAGTTCTTCCTTTCATCACCCAATACCTCCCATCAAATTAGAAAGAGGTTAACTTGTAGTCCCCAATTTAACCCAGTTTGTTGTATCTTTACCCACTTTGCTATTTGGTTGCCCAATAACGTTGTTCCATGTGCTGTATTTTATAGCTGAGTTCAATACGTTGCCCTATGTTTCGTAGCCAATAACGTTGTCTCGTGTACTGTATTTCGTAGTTGAGTCCAATACTTTACCCAATTTGCTATATTTTGGAGTCCAATAACGTTATCCCGCTTGCTGTATTTGTTGGTAACTTCCGTACTTAACCCAGTTTGATATATTTTGTAGTTGAGTTCAATACTGTACCAAGTTTGCTATATTTTGTAATTCAATATTTTGCTGTATTTTGTAGTTGGGTCTATTACTTTGCCAAGTTTGCTGTATTTAGTGGCTCAATACTTTACCCAGTTTGCTATAAAACCCCTTTGCTGTTTTTTCTGGTATAGTCCAATACTTTACCCTGTTTGTTGTATTTTGTAGTGGAGTTTGATCTCACATGTCATCCCTCAAGTGAATTCATCGGCTGGCAGGAACTTTATGGGCACGATTTCTACATGGACGTTGTCGGAGAGAACAGCACACAAATATTGCCAAACGTTGGAGACTGTAAAGATGCATGCATCAATTGGCATCTACACTGTAGGTCTGCTGTATATAAACACACTACTAAACGATGTAAGCTTTTTCTGGGGGACAGATACAGCAGACATTACGTACAGTGGTGGATACCTAAAGTTGGAGCTGCAACCTACATACTGAGGATGTGCCTCAGAGGTGAGTCAAGCAAGGTTTCATTGTATTAATAAATTTATCCTCCAGCCCATGAAAATAGAGAATAAATACATGAACGATGAAAATTCTCAATGCCTAACATGTCATGTTGAAATTATTTTCCAAACACTTTTGTGAAACCTTTAATTTTTCATGTAGATAATTTCTCTTTTCTGCCAAATATTTTAATCAATGATTATTATATGAATATTGCTTATATAATTCACAAATAATACCTAACTTATAAAATACCCGATGTCGTTGGTTGCCTTATTATTGACAAAATCTAATAGATTTTAGACATATCACTGATTTCCGTGGGATTTTTTTATATAAAGATTGTGTCATCTTGTGGCATAGCAGCTTTGCTTTGTTACATGTTATAGATATGAATGACACTGATGTTTATTACACCAAGAGCTGAATTGTAATGACTACAATCAATGTACAGGGTAACCATAATTAAGTATATTGCTAATCATTAAGATAGGGATTGTATATTTCAAATTATACAATGACTTGTTATGTCGTTTGTGTTCATTTCGTATTTAGATGTAAAACCAATGACTGAATGTGGCGGAAATATTACATCATTAGGAGAATTATATTCCCCGGGATATCCCTTCTACTATGGCGAATCTATTGACTGTACTTGGATCATTCATCTACCTGAAGGTCAATATATACAAATAGATTTACTAGATGTTGATCTAGCGGTAGCAGAGACTAATGCCCAGGTAATTATAATGCAGATCTCAAGCGGTAGACATATTAACCGAATCATTCGGCCAAATTAGTCGGCGCCGAATGTATATGGACACACTATTCGAATCCTTCGCCTGATGCACCAGTCGACTGCATTTCCTTTCGCGTCACGCGACTTCTCGATGTAAGTCGATGATGTATGGTGATTGGCAAATGAATTCTACAACTGGGTGAATGATTTGGGGAAGCGGACACACATGTAATTCGGTCGATAACTTAGAAATCACGACTCCAAGTTATCTTTGAAATATTTAGTTCAGCAGTTCACTGGAAGATGGGAGCCACGGGGCCGAAGTAGGTGAGGCACTGGCTCGCTACTCTGGAAGTCAAATATTGGTGAAAGGTGGGCACTAAAAGGTCATGTTACATAATCCACAAAAATGTGTGTCCGTTAAACCTCCGACAATCGCAAAAACTAGACTCACAATTATATTTAATGATAAATTATTTCTTTCCTTTATTGAACACGTGGCCTATGTATGAATTAGGCCTACGGGTCTTTTGGATCTATTGGCCTGGGAAAATTTTACCTATGGAATATTTTTTCTTGGTGGTTCTGTCTTGAGAGACGGTTTATAGTTTATACCAGAACACTGACGAACCATACAGGAATGATATTTACTCTCGAGTGTATGTGTATGACGTCGCATTGGGTTAACAAAATTACCAGATACTATTTCTTCTTTTAGATAGGGGGTGATAAAGTTAAACTTGCAGATTCATTCACTGTGTATGACAGAAACGTCCGGGAACCAAAAATATTCCAGACAAGTGGCGGTACCCTTAAAATAAATCCCGTAACACGATTGATTTCTACGTCTAATACTCTCGAAATCAATTTGAAATCCACCTACCGATTTTCAGAGACAGGGGCCAGAGGATTCGCAATAAACATCAGCAAATCGGGTAAGACATTTCCATTCTTGTCCAGTCGTATACATTTTCAGTTATAAATGGTTTTTGGCACACAAAAAAGGTTCTTGCTCGATACTGTTTATACAGCTTAAAGGGGAATTATGTGTAGGATAAAGAGAGGGAGAGAGCAATGGGGTTTAACGTCCATTCGACACAAAGTAGGTCATTTCAGGACTAACATGTGGTTTAATTTTATTTCAATAATTCGCATGCGCGTAGGGGTCTTTAGCAGTGGGAGGAAACCGGTGTACCAGGAGAAAACCCACGAGGATTGGCAGGCGACCTACTTCTTGCCACTTTAACCGGAGTAGGATAAAGCAGGAGACTGGGGTTATGTTGGGGAAAGAAAGACTGAAAAAATAACCTGAGAAAAAGAAATACCGAGGCCGGTAGGCCGAGGTTTTTCTATCGAGGAATCAATCAAGAGAGGGGGGTCTAACTTATGGAGCTTTGATTTGGCTATCCACGAATAAAAGGGGCTATGCCTGTTCCTCAATCCCTTTCAATTTCTGAATAAAATATTGTTTTTAAAAAAAGGGGGTGGAGAGAAGGGAACCCTAGGTGGTGCAGCTATTTGTCTATCTTTGCACTAAGTGTATTTATTTAATTTTTCTTCTTCCGTATTATGCCATCAGATTGTGCTGGTTGTGGCGTGGGTGAGATCAGCTGTTCAGCTGGAGCAAAATGTCTGTCAAGTTGTGGTTACATATCAAGCCGTAACTTCCCAGATTTCTACGATGTTTCATCCTCTTGCTCTTGGAAAATTCAAGGCGTGATGGGACAATATGTGGTTGCTACGTTCCTACAACTTGACGTCATAGGGAACGAGAAGTGTGAAGGAGATTTTGTAAATTTGTATGATCTGGGTCTGAATGATAATCGAATTTTCTTGGGAAAGTACTGTAAACACCATCGTCCAGTGTACAGCATTAATTCTAACGGGCATAAAATGGAGGTGGAGCTGTACTCGGACTTCAGTGTTGTGGGATCTGGCTTCATGTTGAAGTATGAACTAAGAACGATAACTCTACAAACAACAACACAGAACTCCACAGGTAAGCCATCCGAATAATTAATACTGTACAAACTAACAATTCAAAGTAATGCTTGGAAAGACGTGCTATTTTAATTCAATAGCATTCTTCTGGTCGTATTTTCTTATACCCAGTGGTAGTTGCGTTAAATCAGTGTATAATAATCGAGCTGTTGGACACAAATACTTGAATCCCTTTTCCAGATATCAAAGACCCCACCCATCCACCCCTGTGAAAAATTTGTTGATCATAAAAACTGAGAAAACTTTCCGTCCCCCTCGTTGCCCTGAGCTAGTTACGACCCTGTCCTTTGCCTGTTTATTTGTCACAAGAAAACCATACGAAATCAATATCTATTCAAAACATGACTAAATGAAATGATATGAAGAGAAATGGGGTTTAACGTCCTACTTTTCTGCACCAAACCTGAGCTAATGGAAGACGGGCATACGCCATACAGTGTGCTATGAGAGAAATTTTGCCCGGACAGCGGCGCTACGGCCTACTCTTATATCGAATTCCAACCGCCAAGGAATCTTTTACGTGCTCGCCAATGTGTACACGGGACCTCGGGTTTTCGCACCATCCGGACGACTAGACAGCTGTCCTTATCAGGCCCTCCATTTTGCATCACTGACAAGGGGAAACCACGCTGGAAAATCTAGATGAACTTTCTCGGCCAATGCGGGGATCGAACACCCGACCTCCAGGTTAGCGAGCCAGCGCCTTACCTACTTAGCCACGTGATTACCAACTGGCGCATATTATGTATGGCTTTTACCAGAGTGGCAGGAGTAAACATGTTGTTAACTTTACATATTTGTTTACATAAATCATGTGCTTCGGGTACAGAATGTAGTATCAGTCCATAAGTCCCGCCCCAAAATGATCACGTGAGCGTTTTAAATGGACGGCATTTAGGGCAGTGATGTATTCTCGAAGACCCTCCGCCTTGCATCAATGATAAGGGGAACCACGCTGGAAAATCGTGATGAGCTTTCTCGGTCATGGCGCAGTGATTGAACACCCACTTACCCACTTAGTCACCGCGACCCCATGTACCCAAAAGAACAATCTCACCCATTTGAAATTCCACCGAATCTGCCGCGCTCACGTGAATTGCCAAATTTAAAATAAACTTTATGGTTCAGATTTTGTGATTGTCCCCGTATACTAAACATCCTCACCAAGTTAAAAATAAAATCAACATCCTTAAACTTTAATCAGCTGTTTTTAAATCTTCTGTTCTGAATCGTGTTCACCAATTTCTGTACGGTTTTTCTTATTACGCCATTCGAAAACCAACTCTGTCTTTCATCTGTACAACTTTAACAGGAAAAAGCCGGGACGGACGAAAGACGACAGTATACCATCGAATTAATCGTGGGTGCCTAACAAGGAAACACTTATCTTACAGGATGTGACTCAGGGTGGCGTGGGTTTGAAAACAGTTGTTACAGATTTGATGTCAGTAACAAACCAATCACATGGACAAGTGCAAGTTCTCTATGTAGAAAACAAGGCGGCCATCTTGTTAGTATCAACGGAATCAGGGAAATGGAATTTCTTCACTCAACCATCTTGCTGCACAGCCCGTTTTCAACACGTAGCGCTTATATAGGTCTGTAGATCTGGATTTTTCGTAAATAATATATTGATTCTTACCCTTTGATTTTGTTCTTGGCATTAATTGGGCTCTGCAGGCGCTTCACTGGACAAACAGCTCTCAAATGATATTAATATGTATGTCTGTGTTGGTTGTTCTCCAGGATTGACGAAAATACAAAATGGAACTTTCCAGTGGGTTGACGGAAAGCCTTTGTCTTATTCTGCCTGGTAAGTTAATCGCATATTCCTGAAGTAATGGCCCGAGAAATCCCTCTCTGGCCATTGCTGGATTAGCTTCTGATTCTTGAACTTTTGCGGGAGTGTGTCTATTCGTCCCGTTCAATCAAAGCTATCACTTGAGTACAGAAACATAACAGTCCTTCGTTTTATCTGGGTCTTCCCTAAAACTTTGGACAGTGATTTAAGGTATTAAAAACGGTGAAAGAATGTTCGTTTCCAAACAATATTGTTAACATTTTAATCGATTTGATAGCCTCGTTTGTCACGCAATTAGTTTTACTGCAATATTCTGCTATGCACTGGTTAATTGGGCATAATAAAATCGTGAGCCAGTGGGGTTAGCTCTAATCAAACGAAACACTGCGCGGAGTATGAGTTAACATTTGAGTGTGGGCTTATTATGTCGTTACTCAGTCACTTCGTCAACATTTGACTCATGGACGCGATAGCGGTTAGGGTTCTGGTGCGAATCATCGTAGTCATGAGCGGACGACCCTTATCGATTTTCAGCGATGCGCTACTTTCTATACATGCGTTATGCCCCTTTTTCCGAAAACCTTGTGAACCCAATATAGTTACAGTCTTAGATGGATTCTTTTCACGTTGGGTGTAAACATTGTGCTCACGAGAGGACGCAACCCGGTCGATTTTCAGCGTTCCACGACTTCTCGATTTATCTGCCCGTTTAACCGAAAAACATGGTGTAGGCCATCGATTTCTATGCATTCGTTTCAAATGTTGTGTGAATTATTGTGGTCATTGGGGGGGGGGGGCTGTCAGCGTTCTATACGACTTTACGTACCCGAGGTATTCACTCATTGAGAGAATGGTATGAAGAAGCGTTGCATCATAAGAAAATGAACCATTTCGGTCAACGTTCCGCGACTTTCCGTTCTGGAGTTATGTCCCCTTTTCCAAAAAACCTTGTGGACGCAATAAACCTATGCTGTAATAGATCTTTTTCATATTTGGCCGGTGTCTTAGAGAATTAATCAACTGGTGTTTCATGTTTGCAGACGACATTACATGTGTATTATTATCCAAATCATCACATGGTTTTTGGAATCAGGTTAATAAGCTGTTTGATTATTGTTCTTTTTTATTTCCCTCATTGCACACTGTATAGCATAGCCCAGTCGAAGCAGAAGAGTAGGACGTTAAACTCCACTAATTTTCATTTCTTTTGACTGTTCTGTTTAGAACCGAACTACAAATGACGACAAGACATGTTGTATTTGAATCGGGTTATAAAAATATACTAAAATAATTGCCCTAATCTGTCATAATTGTTCCCATCGTTTTAGGTACGAAGATGAAACAGGTGGGAGAAGACAACCAGATGGTTTTGATCAGGAATTATGTTCATTCATGACCATAGCAAGTATCAGATCTCTTAAATCTTGGCATGATGTAGCTTGTGCTTATAATCAGCTGGATCAGTTTATATGTGAAAAAAACAAAGCAATTCATCAATGTGAGTTTTTATCTTCTTTATTATAAGTCGGTCTGTCCCATCGACCGGGTTAAGCCCGAAAGACGACAACCATTGCTTATTTCGTCCGTTCACATTATTGTTTTTGGTCACAATTTTTTTTTATCGGATTTTGACGAAACTTGATATCACAAGGATCTCGATTCATGTCGGTATTGCCAATGACTAGATGGGTTATGACTTCAGATTGGTTGAAAATCGCGTTTTTAACTTGTGTACACTCTAGAGGTCACAATATGAATTCGATTCCGATATTGCCCCAGATTTTACGACCAATTGTGTTTTAGTTCATGGATCTTCTAGACCACGCTTAAAATGTATGTTAAGTGTCAAGAGTTCTTGGATGAGTTCAATTTTTCTTACAACATGAGAGTTATATCCTGTATATCCACTGTGAGTTATTTTGTTCATACACAGTAGACTCAATCTGATCAAAACGCATATCCTATTTCGTTTCGTTTTTATAGTTCAAAATTTCGTTTTACTTGTCTTTACTACACTAGGATCGGGGAGAGTTGGCGTGTTCTGGATGAGGTGAGGGATTAACCATTGAAACGGTCCGTTACGGCGAGCTCTTGGCCTTTTGATGCACGGAACTGTCGGTAAACCAATAGAAACGTCAACGCTGATCGATTTATCAATGTCGGACGTCATAGGGTCAAAAGCCACCCGTTTGACCCTGACGTGAACTCCCACTATAACATGTCATATCTTCATGTAATGCAGGCCATCCAAAGTAAAAAAAAAATCAAAAAATCTGTATTTTAATCAGATTGCAGTTTCTACATTAAGCATCAGGACTATGAAAGGGATGAGCCCTGTTAATTTTCCGTTTATCCTGTTGTAAAACGTGTGTGTACCTTGCATGACAACAAGTTGTTTCTTTACTTCCCTAAAAGACTCCCTTGTAAACTACTACATAGTGAAAGTTAGATCTCCAATCAGAATAACATCCAAAAATGGTTGAATTCTGTTCAGTATATCAAAAGATAAATTTGATAGACTGAAAATGCTGCTCGCTACATAACAAGCCAATTGCAATCTTGTTTTTACTCTACGGGGGATTATCTGCCGTTGTTTTTAATATTGTGTTCTTAATTCATTTTATAAATGAAAGTACATTGGCGTGGATCAAGCCGTGGAGAAATTTAACATTATCTAAAATTTGCAACTGCCGCATAGAGGTTAATAGTAAATAATAGTTGT
This sequence comes from Patella ulyssiponensis, assembly GCA_963678685.1. Classification (NCBI taxonomy): domain Eukaryota; kingdom Metazoa; phylum Mollusca; class Gastropoda; family Patellidae; genus Patella; species Patella ulyssiponensis. The sequence goes on from OY783232.1 coordinate 21,185,860, forward strand.
GTATTTTCATTTTCTCATCGTTTAGATAATCTTACCCTGACGAGAGATGACATATTACAACCATCAGATGTTTATCATCAGTGTTCATCATCTGGTGAATTTATTCCATCCGTTTATAAATGTGATGAACACACCGATTGTGTCGATGGTAGTGATGAAGCCAACTGTGGTAAGATATTTAGAATTGTACCACTGCTAGTCTTGGTGGGGGAGGGGTGGTGTACAGTCTGTGTGAAGCGGAGGGGGTATTTCCGGGAGGGAAGGGGCAGAAAAAGAAATTAAGCGAAATTGTACATTACTTCAAGACTATAGATCATTGATGGTCACCGTACCCAAAACGTTTTTTTTTTTGTTTTTTTTTTTGCAATGCCGTTCTACCCCGATTCACATCTGTTATACACAAAAAGACAATTGAAACCTTTTTTTTTCAATTTAATAAAATGAAAGTAGAATATATATTTCTCTACAGGTGATGATTGTGATAGTACCATGTATAGATGCGATAATGGTAAATGCATCAATATGGCATTTTATTGTGATTTTAAATTCGATTGCAGTGATATGTCTGATGAAAAACGTTGTGGTAAATATAAATTTATTGTGTCTTTCAATCTATTTTATCATTATGATGGTCCAATCATTAGTATATCTATAAGACTACATGTTGTTAGTTTATTCCTTGGTGAAGGGCGGGCATGGCAAGGAACTGCTTCTGGTCATTGATGTGCACATAAAAGAATAAGTAGCAGTTCAATAGTTGTTGGTGCAGAATTGTAGGACGCTAAACTCTATTTCATTTACATGTTTATTTTTTTCCCTGTAAGTTCGTCGACCATGTTACGAAGGATTAGAATGGACGTGTTCCTCTGGAGAATGTATACCATTTCAACAAAGATGCAATTTAGAATCAGATTGTAAGGATGGTTCTGATGAAAGAAATTGTGGTATGTATATACAGTATGTAATGATTATAAATAATTACTGCTTAGTTCATCGCAATTTTCTGTCGTGGTTTCCCCTTGTCGATGGTGCATGACGGAGGGCTTGACAAGAACAGTCGTTCGGCGGGGGGAGGGGGGGCCTGAGGTCCCGTGTATACATTGGTGTGCACGTTAAATATCCCTTGACAGTTGGAATTCGATATAAGAGTAGGCCGTGTTGCCGCTGATAGTGCCAAATATCCCTCATGGCACACTGTATGGCATATGCCCATCTAAATTAGCCCAGTCGGAGGAGAACAGTAGGACGTTTAACCCATTTCATTTTTTTATACGCCCTTATTTTCATGTGGACGTATTATGCCGTCGCTCCTGTCCGTCCGGACGTCCACAATTGTTTGTGGATTCTCTACAGGTCACAATTCTTATCCGATTTTGACGAAACTTGAAATATAGGTTTATCTCCATAAGATCTCGACTTCATGGATTATGGACCCTGATTGTACGAAAAATGACGTTTTTAGCTTGTGGACCCTATAGAGGTCACAATTTTGAACCGATTTTGATGAAAGTTGACATGCATGTTTATAACCAAAGGTCTTCGTTCCATTCCATATTTGTGCCCATCCAAAAAATCGACTGTTTTAGTTTTTGTAGATGGGCGCTCTGGGGGTAACAATTATTATCCAATTTTAAAAAAACCGTTTGATTATATCACCGTTACACTGTAATGGAGGTTGAGATCGAATTTCATGAAAATCGGACCAAAATTGCCGGACAAAATGGCTGCCGCTTGTACGCGAATAGTGAAAAAAAATATGGTATACCAAGGTTGTTGACCCTGTAGAGGTCACACTTTTAATTCGATTTTGATGAAACTTGAAATGCATGTTTATAACCCAAAGATCTTGGTTCGTTTTGATAGTTGCACATATCGGATCGTAACTTCCTGAATTATGGCCCCTGATTGTACGAAAAATCGCCCTTTTCAGCTTGCATACATCTCTCGAAAATGTGGGCGTTGGTTAAATTTCATTTCACTGGAAGATTTTATTATATAAAAAAACACATCAATGTAAACGTACCTTAACTTGCCATAGTGATGAACAGTCCTATAACAATGTAGTGATGGGTATCACAGAAAGTGTAAGCATCCTTGTATTTTACTCCACAGATGAGTGCAAGGATTCGGCATTTCAGTGCTATGATGGTAGATGTATATCTAAAACAAGGGTTTGTGATGGTTATGTTGATTGTATGGGTCTTTATGGCGAGGATGAAGGACCTACATGTACCCGTAAATCACAAACATCCTGTGGATCCTGGAATGCTTTAGGAGTTACTGACAATGGGAAATATCAACTGTATATAAATAATGGTGAGGCAATAACATTGCTTCTTTAAAGACCAACTTGTCTATTTTCGGGCGTTCTTCTGCCTTCAAATGTTATGTAAATTAACCGATAATCAGCTCTCCTGAGCATCGGGTGGCTTCAATATTGCGTGTATTAGACAATTTCCGTCATATATGAGTTACCCGCCAATAATGTCCGACATTCATTGAGACCCTCGAGACAAATTATGGTTATTCTTTTCATAACTGCAAAGAGAATTTTACTGAAATTTTCAATGTAATCATTTTTCTTGTCTATTTTGAAATATACCAGTAAGAAAGACCAGCTTTCTCTCTAAATCGCGCATAAATTATCGTTAACATTTGACTTCTTGGTTTTATGTGGCCCAGTGATAGCATCAGATAAACATGTATGATTCATTTATTTCAGAAACATTTGAAGTTGAGTGTATTTTTAATGATGATAAAGTAAAAACAATATTTCACCATGACATGGAAGATTTGAAATACGTTGGATACACCGATCTTATACAAAATATACAATACAGTGCATCATTAGCCACTATAGCTGTTTTTAAAGATGAAGTTTTACAATGTCGTCAGCATTTAGAAATAGGCTGCCACCAATTAACATGGGCATACAGCACTGAAAATTATTGGCATGATATTAATAGACAAAGACAAGATTTCAAAAGTAGCGTGAATGATGAAGATGCATGTTCTTGTATTTTGAAAAATTCGTGTACACAGAACATAACCACGTAAATAGCTATATTTATATTTCTCTTTAAAAACGCAACGTGAAGGGTTCCCAAACCTTTAGGTTTTCATACGAATGCGAAGCAAAAGACAAATTGCATTTAATTAATCAGACATACCGTGTATATCTTTATTTCAATAATCCACTTGCACGCATGGTTCTTCAGAATAAATGGAAATCGGTGTAGGCTTACTCGTAATGAACCCACGAGGTTAGACAGCTTTGCCTTTCATAGTCACGTACAAATCCGTGATGGAAACTATAATAGCTCACGCCTTAGAACCCGTTTTAATGAAACGAATTTCGGGCATTATATCGTGTCCACGGCTATTATGATACAATTTCAACGTTTTATTTTTGAGGTGTAATTGTGACTTGGAATTATCAGCCTGGTTTTCAATGGATGACAATGCATGGATGAAAGACCATGGTTATATAGATGACACGGATTTACTTCCAATGACACATATAAGAATGGAATCTGTAAGGGTATTGCAAGGCCTGACCATTTACATAGGACCTCTGGAATGTGAAGAAGGTACTTATAAATCCCCAGACACGTCATAAAACTACTCAACACTATTTATTTCATTATTGATTATGGTTGGGAATTTGTTGTTCCTCGCCTTTCGGAGAAAGCAGAAACTATTATTAGAATACGTGTCGGTCTGTCTGTCCGTCGTATATCTGTCCGTCACACTTTTTGGGGCATATTAACTTTCCTTCTAATTGAGCTAGAATGTTCGGAGATGGTCATTTTTTGTCTAGGGTGAGCAAAGATATTCAATTTGATTGCTTGATGATTTGGGACACGATAACTTTAGTTCTAATAACGTGAGAGTTAATGAAATTTGGTGTATAGTTTCATTACATCAATACCTTGACTAAGTATGATAAGAGTAAGCAGAGCGATAAGCAATTTCATTGCTCAAGACTTTGGAACACAATAACTATCCTTCTAATTGTGTTGGCGTAGGTGTTGATCGGATGAATGTCTTGATGGAGTTCAACGAGGAGCATTTTCTGGTTAATTTAATTTGGGTTCTAATTAAGTGAGAGTGATAAAATTAGTGTATCACATCAATACCTTGATGGTAGCATTTTCGGCTCAGGGTAAGCAAAGCGACAAGCAATGTGATTATTTGATTCTAATTGTGATATGAAGTGAAATGGGGTTTAACGTCCTACTGTTCTGCTCTGATCTGGGCTAATGAAAACGGTCATACGCCATACCGTGTGCTATGAGGGAAATTTTGCGCGGGCAGCGGCACTACGGCCTACTCTTATGTTGAATATCAACTGTTAAAGAATCTTTTACATACACGCCACCTCGGTAGATAGATGTGCTTGTCAGGCCCTCCGCCCTGCATCACTGGCAAGGGGGAACACTCGACCTCTAGGCTAGCGAGTCAGCGTCTTGCCCACTTAACCACCCTGACCCCCTGATTCTACTTGAGTGATAGTGGCGAAACTTCGTGAATAGTTTTATTACATCAATACCTTAACAAGGTTCGATATGCTGAGCATTTTCTGCTAAAGCAAAGTAAAGACTTCAATCTGCTTGGTCGAGACTTTTGAACTCAATAACTCTCCTTCTAACTGAGGTAGAATGTTCACATTGGTGTAGTTGTCTATTACGTGAATGCCTTGACATAGTTCGTTCATGCCCATTTTTCACTAAGGCTAAGCAGAGAACACGATAACTTTGGTTCTAATTGAGTGAAAGAGATTAAACTCTGAGTATAGATTCATCATTGACTAAGTTCGAGGATGAGAATATTCTGCTTAGGCTAAGTAGCGATATGCAATTTGATTGAACATAAAAGTTCAGCTATTAATTGAAGTATAGATGTTCATTAGGCGAATGTCTTGACTGAGTTTAATCCTTAATATTGCCGATTCAGGCTAATCAATTTCTTTGGTCGATGCTTTGGGACAAGATAACTTTGATTCAAACTGATAAGAAATGAAATGAAAAGGGGTTTAACGTCCTACTCTTCTGCACCTAACCTGGGCTAATGGAAGACGGGCATACGCCATACAGTGTGCTATGAGGAGAATTTTGCCCAGGCAGCGGCGTTACGGCCTGCTCTTATATCGAATTCCAAATGCCAAGGGATCTTTTACGTGCACGCCAATGTGCGCACGGGACCCCGGTTTTTTGTACCATCTGAACGACTAGACAGCTGTCCTTGTCGGGCCCTCCGTTCTGCATTACTGACAAGTGGAAACCACGCCGGAAAATGGAGTTGAACTTTCTCGGCCAATGCAGGGATTCTAACTGATACAGTGTGGTGAAACTTAATGTATAGTTTCACTCAATACCAGGTACTTCAAAAAACTACCAGGTACTTCAAAAACTGGGTTTGATAGTGAACAATTTAAGCTAAGGCTAAGCATTGATAATCAGTTTGATTGCTCGATACATTTGAAAACAATTAATTAGTATGTGTCATCTGTTGGGGTTTTTTTTTTGGGGGGGGGGGGCATTAGCCTTACTGTTTGCTTTTTGTTTCTATGCCATGCCCTTTGGGAAGAAGTGGGGATTCACAGAAAGCCCGGGGTTAAAATTAAGACTAGAGTATTTGCGCTTTTCGCTGAAATATCGAATTTCGCAAGGCTTAATTCAGGCGAATGTAGTCAGACTGGGTGTTTAACATTTAAAGAAGCAACGTCGCTTTTCTTTGGCACCAAAAAATGGACACAAATTCGTCTTTGGCAATATTGTAGTTTACAGGAGGTAACTATTTCGCTAAAATGGCGCCTCTTATTGTGTTTAATGTATTAGGATTTCGATACTAAATACAATTATATATCCTCAAATTATAACTAATTGTCGTTTTCTTTTAAATTTCAGACACCCACATGCAAAACAATTTTCTATTGTGTGACAGTGGTATAGTTGTACCAGCAACCGCCAAGTGTATTTTAGATTATGATATATTTGGTGTTGAAACAGGGTGCAGAGATTTGTCCCATCTTATTGGATGTGGTGAGTATCATTTTGAAAAGAAAATAAAATGTAATCATGGTTATAAGGTTTTCTCTATTTCCAAAATTAATGGTTCACTTCGATTGTTTGTTACAGTTAATTTCGGTTGCCCCATTGACCATGTTAAATGTCCCGAGAGTTACTGTTTACCTATACGGAATGTGTGTAATGGTAAAGCTGATTGTCCAAACAAAGAGGACGAACACAACTGTGGTAAGAATATAACGGTATTACTCTAAAACCATAAATTGTTTGTCTAGAAACTATATCAAGATAATATATTTATCGATGGTTAATTAAAGAAGCTAAATCGCTATTCTTTGGTACCTAGAAATGGGCACAAATGGGTTGCAACGCATATAATGTTTAAAGATACATTATGTAAGATGAATATATTGAAAATTTCATTCACATGACATTATTCTGAGTGTAGCTATTAGTCTGTCAAGGTTTGACAAGATACGTGCATTGATTGCAACAACCGTACTAATTGCTCGAAGCTTAGCCCCGCTCCTCAATTTTTAAATTAACTCATTAAATGGCCGAACTGTTCTTATCTACTTAATATCGGGGATACCCGATAGCATGAAGAATTGATTATGGTATTGTCATGTTACTAATTAATGTCTAATTAATAGTTTGTGGGATTGGATGGCCGAATGGTTAGCACGTGCGCGCTGTATCACAAGGTCTGTCATTGAGTCAACTTGTGTGGTTTGTATCCCCCCGCCCCCGTTGTACGTGACAAGGAGTAGGGTCGCCTGTCCAACTTTGTGGGTGCTCTCCGGGTCCTCCGGTTTCCCTCCACTGCTAAAGACCCATACGCGCAAGCGAATAATTGAAATAAAATTGAATACTATGATAGTCCCGAAATGACCTAGTTTGTGTCGAGTGAATGTTAGACCCATATGCGACGATTATTGAAATAAAATTGAACCATATGTTAGTCCCGAAATGATCTAGTTTGTGTCGAGTGGACGTTAAACATCTCTTTCTCTCCATCTCGCTCGCCCTCTCTCTCTCTCTTTCTCTGTCTCTCTCTCTTTTAATTAATAGTTTATGTAACAATTAATACCTAAGGCTAAAGAAAGGCCTGCAATAGGCATATTTAGTTCTTGCATAATCCCTGTTAAAATAAAAAATTAACACGTATTGCTTTCTTGCAGAGGATTGGTCTTGTGATGGTTATTTTAAATGTAGAGAAACAAAGATATGTCTACCATGGAAGGAAGTATGCGATGGTATAAAGCATTGTCCTGAGGGCGACGACGAGCTGCTGTGTGATAATACTTGTCCTCCTCGGTGCACTTGCGATGGTCTTATTGTAAAATGTACCAAATTTGACAAGGATACTTTAAGCGCTTTGAACACGAATACCACATACCTAGATTTAAAGAATGCACATTTCAGTGAGGAACTGAATTTTCAATCTCTAGGAAATCTGGGTTATTTAGATTTGTCGTTTACAAATATCAAGACCATATCAAAAGAAATGTTTAAAAATCTGTATAATCTTATTCATTTAAATCTGGGTTATAATTCTATAACAAAATTGGGGAAGCATACATTTTATAATCTTAACAATTTACGGTTCCTAAACTTACTGGGTAATAAAGGTCTAGCTGCTATAGAGCCCTTGGCTTTTGAAGGATTAAGTAATTTGAAACTTTTAGACCTATCTGGAATGAGTTTAGAAACAATAGTGTTTGACACATTTAGTGGATTATCTGCTGTTACAAGTTTGAATCTCTCTGGTAATGGTATCTACTCCATCGAAGATAGGGCCTTTGACTCATTGGGTGGATTAGGTATGTTAGATCTTCAGAGGAATGACATCGGTCAGTTCAGTGGTTTAATATTTGGTGGTCTGTCAAATTTGGCATATCTCTATACCGATAGATATACATTTTGCTGTCTGAAACCAACATCGGTTCTGTCTGAAAATTGTCTGCCGGAACCGGATGAATTTTCGTCTTGTTCGGACCTGATGAAGAATGAAACTTTAAGGATTTCTATGTGGTTTCTTGGTCTCATTGCTCTGACTGGAAATCTCTTTGTTCTACTCTACAGAGCAATGTGTGACTCCACAGGCTTCAAGAGAAGCAATGGGATCATGGTTGCGAATCTAAGTCTTGCTGATTTCTTCATGGGAATATACATGTTGATTATTGCTAGTGCCGATGTATTGTATCGAGGAACATACAGCTGGAATGATATTTGGTGGAGAAACAGTTATGTTTGTAAATTAGCGGGATTCATAGCTACATTTTCATCCGAGGCCTCGGTAATGTTTCTTTGCCTTATAACATTTGATCGAGTGATGGCTATCAAATTTCCATTTAGTAAATTGAAGATTACAAAGACATCAGCAGCCGTATATGTATCAGCAGTTTGGATTCTTAGTCTATGTTTCGCATTCTGTCCCCTTATTGCAACGTCGTACTTCAAGGATCAGTTTTTTTCAAGAACTGGTGTTTGTCTTGGCCTGCCTCTAACACGAGATAGATCCCCAGGCTGGGAATACGGAGTTGGCATCTTTATTGTATGGAACTTTATTTGTTTTGTTGTAATTGCCTTGGGCCAAGGTTTAATTTATCACGAAATCAGACAAAGCAGCCAGCGTCTCCAGTTCCAACGAAAATCCGATATGACTGTTGCCAGGAAGCTGTCTTTCATCGTGATGTCCGACTTCATTTGCTGGTTTCCTATTTGTGTTTTAGGTAAATATATTAATAAATATCATATTATTTGTTATCTTCCGCTCATTGTTCCTAAATACGACAGATTAACACACGTGTATGTATATACATTTTTTCTAACGACAGACAATTTAACTATAGACAATAAATCTGATTAAAATACAGATCTATATTTCGTTTCGCTTTTTTATACTTTCGATGGTTTACACTACATGAATATCAGACAAGTTATAGTGGTAGTTCGCGTCAGGGATCAAACGAGCAGCTTTTAACCCTATGATGTCAGACATAAATTAATCAATCAGCGTTGACGTTTCAAGTGGTTTATCTACAGTTCCGCGCACCAAAAGGACAAAAGCTCGCCTTAACAGACCGTTTCATTTGCTAAGCCCTCGCATCAGTCAGAAAATGCCGGATCACAGTGTAATAAAGACAAGTAAAACGAAATTTCGAACTATAAAAACGAAACGAAATAGGATAAATGTTTTAATCAGATTGATAGACAATGTCTATAGAAATGATTAAACATGTAGAGCATGTAAATGTATTTTTCGTTATATTTGTAGGACTAATGGCTTTAAGAGGTTATGTAATACCAGGGGAGGTCTATGCTTGGACAGCTGTGTTTATACTTCCGATCAACTCCGCTTTAAATCCGATAATTTATACTGCATCATCCATACAGATGAAACAGGTCGTAAGAAAGGTACTTTTTTAAAAAGAAATATTATCTTGAATATAATGCCACCCAACCTTCCTTACTAGATAATTTCAATCTGGTTCATTCCTTACATGTAAAATGCGTCATCGACATCTGCAGGTAGTCTTCAGATTTTGTTTTCCCCTTAACCCTTATGTACCAAACCAACCGTAACATCTGAACAAATAGGCTTGGAAGATTCCTAAAGTTCTTCTCTGTCTTTGCTTTAATTTGAACAGGGATTATTCTAGTTCAGAGCCATTGTCCTAACCTCTTGAACACCACGGCACCAGCCGCAGAAATCATGTGATATCCATATGAATACAACACATTTCATATTATCATTGTTAAAACACATATTTGATTATTGCAAGTCAGCCACGACCAAGAAGCCCACAGGAATGAAATTATCGCGTACACCTGTTTTGTTTTGTTTTGTTTTTTTAAAAAACTTATAGATATTATAATAGTTAAACGAAATATTGTCACAATTGATAGATAATTGTAAGTTGTTTTTATTTCGTTTTTGAAATAAGGATATAAATTATTTCAGCTTACCAATCGTGCAAATACACGATCCAAGAGTATGAAGTATAGCACTGAAAGTAAGTACAACTCTGTTCCTTCGTTTTATAAATGCCCTCAATGAACGCTCCGGCTCAAGAGTATGAACAGAGCATGTGCATCATCAATCTAGGACAGGTTGTTGTAATCCTCTAGATAATATCGTAGTCATACTGTCGCCATTAACCAATACTGTACTTACTCATCGTCAATAGAAAGATTGATTTCGCTTTAACTACGTACATCTTATCAAAGGTTCCCAAGTAATACCTTGCATATTTCGGAACTATTTTCGATTGGATATTCATCCAGCTTCAGGGCTTATCAGATTCCTCGATCATCACGAATACCAAATCTCGCGCTTTCCAGCTTAATTGTGTACCTGTGATAATCGAGTTGCAACGTTTAAGGTTTATTCAGTTTCAAGGTTTCCGAGGAGGTTGCTATATTTACTTTGAGTGTGTTTGTGTCACAACCCGATTGGATGCTGCTGTAAATGGACATAACGTAGCTATAAGTAAAGCAATCTAGCAACGTCCAGATTTTGTAAAACTCGCAGTCGTTGCTTTAGGAACATGGGTTCAACAATATACTTATATAAACAAGATTGGGAAAAGAAATTCAAAATTTATTTCCAACTTATTTTCAGCAACCGAGATACTTAAAGGAGTACACGATATCCGATCTTCAGAATTATTCAAAATCGATCCACCCCAAGATGCTGTTCTCTTGACTGATTACCTACAGTCCAACACTGATTTGTCGATGTTCTTAGAGATTACAATCAGGATTGTGACGTCAATCAACACACTTCATAAGAATGGCTTTGTGCTTGGGGAACTCAATGAAAGTCAACTGTTTGTCTTCGTACATGACGGGGTAGGTCATATATACATTTCAATATTCCAGTTTGAATTTATATAAAATGGTTGGTAATATTATGGAATATAGAAATTATTGTTTGTGTTATTGAATAACAGTGCATGGTATTTATGTGACATCTGGGCTCCCGTGTGTGCATAATGAATGTTAGATGTAGGCCGTCTTGTATTTAATTGATCTACAGATCGAACCCCTATTGTCATGGAAAACGTTTTCATAAAAGACCCTACATTTGTATGTGTTGGAAGACTAGTGGCCCCAGTACATTGCTTTGCATCGAATATTCTTAAGACGACCTTCGGTGTGGTTAGGTTGAACTGACAATATACATGTATGTTCACGTGGGCTTCAATAATAATTCGATTTTCTTTCTCGTTTCTATTTTTATATACCTACATTTACGGTTGGTGTATATTATCGCAGCTTGGTCATCTAAATTTGCCAGTAGGACGTTAAACCCCATTTCATTTCATTTCCTCTAGGTTTTATTATGAACACTCGGTAGATAGCTGGTCTTGTCGGATAGGGATAGTTTTTAAAAATTGGCTTGAATATTTTAAAAGAATTTGGTCAGCGCTATTTGTTAAAATTTATCTGGGACATATGACTTCGATGATGGTTGGTGTTAGTGTATCTGACAAGTCCACGTCTATGGTAACTGATTAAATGTTTCCTTTTAATTATTTTAGAAAGTACAGAGATTATGTTGTAGTATTCTACCAATACAGTCATGTGATTATGATGAGCTACAACATGATATTAAAATGTTTGGAATTCTTGTGTCCAAAATACTAAAAGCCTATACAGTTGGTAAAAAGAAACTTGGATATGGAATATGAAGTAATTCCGGAATTTCGTGGAATACCTGTTTTCGAAGATCTACAACCATTTTTTCTCTTATATCTCTTTTGTTTTTTGGTGCACAAGTGTATGTTTAAAAGTTTATAAACCTAATGGTCCCGGTAAAGTCGTTCCTGTTGTATGTACATGTAGATTATATAATCGCCGTAAAATGGAATCATAATATGCAAGGTTCCCCGGGGCGGATCCAGGAATTTTTGCAGGAGGAGGTTTGCCAGGCTCCTGTTAAGAAAATCTGATAGTTTGCAATGCATGATGCCATCATCGCCTCTAAAAGCATTGATACATATTGAACTTTTTAAAGAGAGAAAAACAACACCCCGTTTGATGTCAATTTTTATAATGATGTAGGATCACATTGTGATTTAATTTCATTGATGCAAGGCATTAACATTTTTTATGTAACTGATTGATTATATGAAACCGGGGATTCAATACATGTATATACAAATCCATATTACCTATCTAGAAAGATACAGCGTTTAAACCAATCAAATACCACGTCAATTGTAATCAGTTTGATAGATCAATATACCGTTTAACCATAGCGGAATTAATCAATGAAATAAACTCTAAAAGCAGATGTTTGTAAATCAAGCTATTGCCATCATCTGAAAACATAAGGACAAATAGGGTGAATTTAACAAGTTTTTTTGTATAACACAATTTCCAAATATTGAATAAGCATTTAATAATATGTTTGTGTTTTTAGGCTTAACTAATTTGTTTGATATTTACTTTATAATTATTAAATGCTATTGTACTCATATTAGTCAGTTGATATTAGTCAGTTAATGGAATTAAATGTAAAGATGCAACTACCAATATCATCAGTAGGAAGGAAAAACATTATAGTGGAAGTTTTGGCCAAATAGATTGACAGTGATTTTACCTTGTGGGATATGTCATTTATACAGATAAAGCACCCCCTTCCCGCCCCCTCCACTCCATGTCTTTTAATTAATGATAATAAAGTTCCATCTATTAATTAGTCTAGGAAAGTGCCACGCCTAAATCAGGGTCAGGTTGTATAACCCTGTCGATAATATTGTAGTATGTCGACCCATACGTTAAAATAAAACTGAAATTGAAGCCCAGTGCCCATAAATCGAACTTTAATTTTTGACTTACTGACTTTTTACAGTTTCATCAATAGCCATCAACACAAAGTAGTTGCAAGAGATATCCTAAACATTATATTACAAAATATTATCATACAACACGGGTTGAAATGTCGATATATAGCACCGTGAAAAGATGTTTGCTGCGTGCAGTATGGATTAGAAGTGGGTGATTATTTTCGCCACGGCATATTGAGACACAGACTACTGGAATAGAAGCCTGGAAGTAATTCAGACACTGGTCGTCAAGATAAATAAAGTCGACCAGATACTGTCTGTCGTCAAATCACTAGCTTATCCGAAGAGAATTCTTCAATTCCACACCTAAGAGTCAACAAAAATCGCCACCCGAACTGTGAGAAAGTGGGGAGGGCGAAGGTTACGGTGGTCCAATCTGTTTATAGAGATATTACGAAAGCCTTCTACATGAAATGAGGTTTAGCGCCCTGCCGTTGTGATGGTATACGCCGTACGTACCATGTGCCATAAGATAAATTTTTCCTGACAGCGGCACTGCGGCCTACTCTTATATCGAATTCCAACTCCCAAATTAAGGGATCTTTTACTTAAATACGCCACGCCATGCAATGAATGTGGACACGGGACCTCGGTTTTTCGACCCATCTATTCCGAACGACTTTGCTGATGGTTGGTGTAAGTGTGTATCTGACACGCCCCCGTCTATAGTAACTGATTAAATGTTTTCTTTTAATTATTTTAGAAAGTACAGAGATTATGTTGTAGTATTCTACCAATACAGTCATGCGATTATGATGAGCTATGTACAGCATGATATTAAAATGTTTGGAATTCTTGTGTCCAAAATACTTACAGTTGGTAACTAGGATATGGAATATGAAGTAATTCCGGTCCGGAATTTCATTGCAATACCTTTTTGGAGATCTACAACCACATCTTCTCTTCTTTGAAATACCAAATAGTGGCTTGTATTGACCTCGGTTTTTCGCCCCATCTGTTCCGAACTACTATGATAAGTCGCACATTGCAAGGCGCTCTGTCCTACAAAGGGGGAGGGGGCACACCAGATCAATATCCAAATAAACTATCTCGGCCAATGCAGGGATCGACCGCGGGGCCTCAGTGATTATATAGCGGCGACATAGGCGTACGAGGCCGAACTTGTTTGGGGGGGGGGCAGCATATTTTCCCGACGCGAGCCCCGGAGGCGCGACGCGCCCGACGGGGGCTCGGGGGGGGGAGACCTCCCCCAGAAAATTTTGAAAACCAGACGGCCGTAGACGCCATTTCCAGGCATTTTCGAATACTTTCTAGTCATTTGGAGTAGGTAGTAAATTATGATTAAAAAATGGTAAAAAGCTCTATTACTACAAAAACAAGAACAAGTCGAACGATTTACTTTTGCCACATTTTTCATTTTATGAGACTTCACAATTTTTATCCAGAACTCAGATGTATTGAAGACTTGTATATATATTTAATATCTACATCATAGTGGTTTTGGAACTTTTTCCTGAAGAGATTTATAAGTAAAATAAGCGTTGTTGAGCACATTATCTTTGTATAACTCTTGCCAGTGGCACTTTACATTCACCTATGAAAATTTATTTCCAAAGAAAAGGGCTCAATATCGAATTATTTACGGCCTATTGAGCCATCGAACATGTATATTATATGTGACTACAAGGTACAATATTATTACAAACTTATCAATTATTATTAAAGAAAATTTTCAGCTGCTCACTTCTATCACTGGGCTCGTTCGGTGCATGGAGTTGGATGCCAGCAGTATACAGGAACACAGTACTCAAGAACTGAGAAAGGCCATGTGTACGTGCTAGTTCCATTCAGATGGCGTTCATGATTGACTGGACTGCTTTCTTTCCGCTTCCATATTATTAAAATATTCAAAACCCGACAGACGGCGCGACGCTTCCCGACAAACTGAGCATTCATTCCCGACTAGTTCAGCTCTGAACGTCAGGCTCATCACGTGAGTGTAATGAGACCGACGTTCAGAGCTGAACTAATTCCCGACAAGACCATAGCCTTCCCCGACAAGGCCATACCCCTCCCCACCCCATTTTCCAAAACTCCTCGGCTAATGACCGATCTCACAATTCTGAGCTCTTTTCAGATTTCTGTTTTTTTTCATGAAAATATTGGGGGGGGGCGGTGCAACCCCCCCCCCCCCCCCCACACACACACACACACACACACCCTCGACCCCCCCCCCCCCCCCCCCCCCCCCCGCCTCGTACGCCTATGAGCGGCGATGGGAATATTTACTGCTGATTATTGATCTTATAACCAGCTGGTTTACAATTCTTGGGTGCCTTGATATACGAGACTACTGTTTTGCCGTTTGTTTACTATGGTTTACATCACATGCTAGTCACGTGATCACGAATTCAAGCTTCCTTTAATCACATGACATTGATTTTTTTCAAAGCATTGGTAACTGCAGGCTAAAAACATTACACATTGCCAAAGAAACAAAGAAACATTGCATTGACACCGTGGTGACAAACTGGTTCCGTTATGGAGAAGATGTTATTGCTGTCTGTGTTATTAGGATTGTTAGCTTCAACTACTGCTTATACACCAAATTGGGAATCTCTAGATAATAGACCATTACCGCAATGGTATGATGAAGCAAAACTTGGTATTTTCATACATTGGGGGGTATTTTCCGTACCGAGTTATTCTTCAGAATGGTTTTGGTGGAGCTGGAAAGGACAGCATTTACCCGCATTACAGTTCTTTATGGAAGAGAATTACAAACCAGACTTTACATATGCAGACTTTGCTCCAATGTTCACAACCGAGTTCTTTTCTGCTGCACAATGGGCGGCTTTGTTCAATGCATCAGGGGCTGAGTAAGTTAAAGGACAATATTGGTGCCAGTCAATATCACAGATATGATAGAGCTGGTTAAACACGTTCCAAATAAACTTTTAACAGAGAGATCCATGCTACGATAGCTGAGTAATACATGTTTCCCGAATCGAAAGTGACGAACGCCAAAGGAAAGCACGAGTCACCGCTTTATATAACTGACTGAAGCGACGAGTGATAACAGGTTCACGGCCGAATTTCTACTCAGTAATAATTCCTTCGAAGACCAAAAGTTGTTGTGTGAGACTGTGAGAGGATATCTGACAATTCATAAAAAGAATTGACTGTCACTAGATCAGAAAACACGAAAGAAAAACAGAAAAAGTCCATGCATTACCATGTTTTTATAAGGTATAGAGTGAATATAAACAAGGGAATGTACGGACTATTTCTATTTTTCTCGTGTTTTTTTTATCTAATGACATTCAATTACTTTATTGAATTGTCAGATATCCTCTTACAGTCCCATATAACAACTTTTGCTCTTCGAAGGAATTATTAGTGAGCAGATATTCGGCCGTGTATCTGTGATCACTCGTCGCTTTAGTCAGTTATATAAAGCGGTGACTCGTGTTTTCCTTTGGCGTTCGTCACTTCCGATTCGGGAAACATGTATTACTCAGCTATCGTAGCATTGATCTCTCTGTTTAAAGTATATTTGGAATGTGTTTAACCAGCTCTATCACATATATGATAATGACTGGCACCAATATTGTCCTTTAATTAGTGTATTTTTAGAGTAGAACTTGCATTTGGTATAATTTTACAATAAGCTATATATTAATGGTTGACAGTTTAATCTCAAACTGACAGTAAATAGAGGATATACAGTGTATAGGGGATACTCGATTATTGTCGAAAACGTTCCGAATTGACAAAATTGCGATCATGTGACATAGAATTCAGTCCTGTCACAGTTCTTTCTGTCAGTCCCGTTAACTGAGACGGTGTGAGTAGAATCGTGACATAATGAAGCACAACGAATATGTATCAGCAATCATGTTTGCTTGAGATATTTTCTCATCAGTCGGTGCATTCTGGCCCAAATTCCCACTGTCACTCAATTAACACTTATATTTTTGGGTTTGACAGAATTCAATTCCAGAATCTTCAATTGAATATCAGAATAGAGTCTACAGATGATCAAAATCTTTAACTTTATATTTTAGAAATTATAAATGGTCATGTACCCGAGATATGACATTTTCAGGATCCTTCCATGTTTTATTGTGATCTAATGTTACATTTAGATTTGCAAGATTAGGCCTGAAATGTTATAAAAACTATTAATTAGACATTAATTAACTTATCCAAACCACAATCAATTCTCGATGTCAAGGCTAGCCTGCGATATTTATTTATTGTAGTTCAATTTACTGCAAAATTTTCCAACGTGATTTAACGATTAAATGGATAACCGAGACTACTAGTTTTGTTTTACCGACTTTCATTCACTTAGTTCTCGGTTCATAGTGGATCAATTTTCAGCAAATTGTCCCATAATGTATCTTTAAGTGTGGTTATACGAGTTTATGTCTCAAACAAGATTCACAATCATCCATTTATAATTATAAACGTTTTCAGTGCATTTCAGAATCAGTATATAAATACATGTATTCATGCATTTTAAATTTGTTAAATTGAAATATGTATTGAATTTGTGAAATGAAATGAAATGGGGTTTAACGGTCCTACTCTTCTGCACCTGACCTGGGCTAATTGAAGACGGGCATAAGCCTTACAGAGTGTACAGTATGAGTGAAATTTTGCCCGGGCAACGGCGCTACGGCCTATTCTTATATCGAATTCCTACTGCCAAGGGATCTTTTACATGCATGCCAATGTGTACATGGGACCTCAGTTTTTTGTCCCATCTGAACGACTAGGCAGCTGTCCTTGTCAGGCCCTCCTTCTGCATCACTGACAAGGAGAAACCACACCGATGAACTTTCTCGGCCAATGCAGGGATCGAACACCCGACCTCCAAACTAGCGAGCCAGCGTCTTGCCCACTTTGCGACCGTGATTCCCCGTATTGAATTTGTATCTCCGTATCTAATTGTTCCCATGTTGTGCAGTCATGCATTTGAATTTGTTTTTAAATGGTGTATTAAATTTTTATCATAATATGTACTAGTTTAGTGTTATTACTTTTAAAAGTGTTTTTTATTTATTTCAGGTATGTGGTTTTAACCAGCAAACATCATGAGGGTTTTACCAATTGGCCATCAAAACATTCTTTTAATTGGAATTCCATGGATGTTGGTCCAAGAAGAGATTTAGTTGGTAATTATGTTCTTGTTAATGTATTTGAGTCTGAATTAACACAGTAGAAATTTTTAGACAGAACTTTATTTGTGTCTGGGAATTTGAATTTCTCTTTGAATCGCTATATCCAAAAAGGGATTAAACAGGAAAGGGTTGCAGAGCTCTAATCCAACCCTTTTTACATGTACATGTACAATGTACATACAGTTTACGATATCTGTGGTTCATGTGCATAAGAAATTTCACTGAGAGAAAAAATCAATTTTGATGAAAAAAAAAATACCGCATCATGATTTCATTAATACGAATTCAGGATATTTAGAAATATGTTACATTTATTGATGTTTAAGGTTGTTTATAAGACAGCCACTGAATATTTATTTGTTTGTTTGTAAATAATTAGATCAGCTGTGACAAGTTCAAGCATGTGATTTCTATTAGTAATTTTCATGTGATATAAATTCAATAAATGAATGTTGATTGTATTTATTATAAATAAATTGCCCTAAAAACATCTTATTAAAAGTAGAAATAAACATGTAAATCTACATGTATAAGTAGCAGGTGATACTTACCAGCACCTATTGTTCTATGGTAAAGGGGGGGTGGCCGAATGGTTAGCGTGCACGCAAGGAGTAGGATAGTCTGTCCAAATCGTGGGTTTTCTCTGGGTACTCCAGTTTCCTCCCACTGCTAAAGACCCCTACATGCAAGCGAATTATTGAAATAAGATTAAACCATATATTAGTCAAAAATAAACACAAAAGTTATATGGATAACAATTACTATATTTCTATTAAAGCTACGTTTCAATAATGATTCTCTTGTCGTTATCAAGCACAATACTGATACAGATAGAAGGAATGAGATGTATATACTATGTACAATCATAACATTCAATGAAACCATAAATTGGGAAAAACAGTGACCCTTGTTCTAATTAATGAAACCATATAGATTAACATAAACCTCTAATTGTAGTATACACATGGATGGAAAACCACTGATTAACATAAGGTTAGGACCTTTGATATGTATAAATAGCACTACAATAGATAAATTGCGAGGCCATTTGATTAACCTGTTGGAATTCTTCACCGTGAAACTGTATGCAATTATTTGTGTGTTAACAAGTTACAGAGAAACTTAATAAATATATATTGATGTTTTGAATTATAACTACTATATAATTATATGCTGCATATAATTGTAACAATTAAACTGTACTTCTTGAACTAAGTAAAAGGCACTAAGGATATGTATGAGAGTAAAGTCTATGTTAATTATTAGTTTTGGTCTGGTTTTATTAATTCATCATAGGCTCTGGGGATATATAAACCACTGTCTCTGTTAAGTTCTGGTTGATGTCTCTTAATTTGTACTCCCTCCATTAATCTTCTAGTTGTCTTTTGATTGATATTGATGTTAAGGGTATTAGTCCCGAAATGACCTAGTTTGTGTCAACTGGATGTTAAACCCCATTTCTCTCTCTCTCTATGCTAAAGGTCAATGACCTGTATTAGTCCATACATTAATAGGGTATAAAGGTACAGTAAGTCACAAGATCAGATAACCGTTATATCAATTTTTGGGGGGGTAATCATAAATTTTGGACCCTATAAAACCAATTTTTGTCCTCCTTACAATTAAAAAATTAAAGTGAAGACATCAACTTTGGTGTTAATTCTTCATGTTTGACGGGCCACTGTGGCTCAATGAGTTAGTTGTTGGCTTGTTAACTTGGAGGTCCTATGTTTGATCCCTGCGTTGACCAAGAAGGTTCATCTGGATTTTCTGCCGTAGTTCCCTATTGTACACATTGGTGTACATGTACATGTAACAGAACCCTTGGCTGATCTAATAGTAGATCATAGCACCGCTGTACATGCAAAATTTCCCTCTAGCATACTACATGGCTAATGCCCATCTTCATTAGCCCATTTGGATCAGAACAGTACTTGTTAAACCCCATTTCATTTATTTTTCTTTATGTTTTCATCTATTGAGTAATATTTCTCTATCTAGGTGAATTAGCTGATGCTATAAGACAGAACACCAACATTCATTTTGGACTGTATCATTCTTTGTTTGAATGGTTTCATCCTCTATATCTGAAAGACAAAGCCGCTAAATTTAAAACACAAGATTTCGTAGCAGTAAGTATTAAGTTACATCTTCTTATAGAAATATGAAAAAACAAGCCGAGTTAATCAATCCATCCATATATAATGATATATGGTAACTGTTTCATTTATTTATAATATTTCATTTTTTTTAAATACTTTTTCATGGCATACATTACATGGAGATCTGACAAGTTATTTGAGTTCATGTAGGGGTCAAACAAGCAGCCTTGACATTTCTAGGGGTTTAACCACAGTTCCACGAAGAGAATGCCAAGAAGTCTCTGTAACCGACAGTCTCATTGGCTAATTCCTTACATCAATAAGAACGCCTATTATATGACAACTCTTCCAGATCCTAGTGTAGTAAAGACAAGTAAAACAAAATTTTGGACTATATAAAACGAAACGAAATAGGATCTGATTGATTTTTTTTACAAACAAATCTATATGTTGATATATGTACTAAACAAAAATCATTTCCTTACTGATTCAACAAAATTCTCATCAATTTTCTACTTTTTAGAGTAAAACATTACCAGAGCTGTATGAGATTGTCAATGCCTATAAGCCGGAAGTTATATGGTCTGATGGTGACTGGGAAACCAACAGCACTTATTGGAACTCAACAGAATTTCTAGCTTGGCTATACACAGATAGGTAATACAAAAGCAATATATAGCTTAGTTTATAATTACAGAAAAAATATGAGATATGCATATTGTACTGCAGTCTGTTGATTGAAATTGTTAACTATAGAAGAAACGTATCCCTGCACACAACGGTAAAGATAAACATGTAATGCGCATAATAAATGAAAGTTAATTGTTTTGACATAAATATATGTAACAGATGATATATGATAAACCTATAATGTAATATACAATTTAAAAAAAAAAAAAAAAAAAAAAAAAAAAAATTGTTAAAAAGGAGAAGGATCTGTAGTTAAAATAGCATTATGCAAGAGCAAAATCTGCTTATTACAGGTCTTTCTTTAGGCCTGAAATGTTATCTAAATAATCAATTAGACATTAATTAACATATCCAGACCATAATAAACTCTTGATGTCAAGACTAGCCTTCGATGTTGGCGGATTAAAATCCTATATGCCGCTTAATGGCCGGTGATAATTAAATCAATCAAGTGGATAATCAAGACTATGCTGTTTATATTAATGATTTGAGTAATGATGACCGAGGCTATGTGAATATTTCAAACGCTTTTTTCTAGGGTAATAGTGAATCAATTTGACTGAAATTTTCAGCAAATTACCTTTACACTATCTAGTTTTTAACTAGTATAGTGAGAACTGCCATCTCTCTATCTTATCTCCCATAATGTAACTTTTAAATAGTCCATATTTTACACTGTTCATTTTATCTTTTTAGCCCTGTTAAAGACACTGTTGTTACCAACGACAGATGGGGTAAGGACGCAACTTGCAAACATGGCGGATTTTTAACCTGTCAAGATAGATTTAACCCAGGTAAATATTGAAATCTACATCATTATTAATTCTTCATAAATTTAATCTTTTATGTTTTAGCTATTACTCATACTGTTGATAGAGAGTTACAAATACTAGTCGCTTTTATTGAGCAAACCTTTGTGTTTTTGTAATGTTAACAGCAAAGTATTACATGTATATATATCAAGAATTATTTGTCAGCTGTAGCCCTATTGTATGTTGGCCTAAACCATCCAGCCAAACACATCATATTATTTTCTCGTCACAGAAACATGATGGGACTTAATAGCATTTATTTTCATTTACAAAAATGTCCATCCCACCTACTTTGTTACGCCACAATGTTTGAACTTAGAGTTGGGTTATACAAGAACACAAGATTCCTTGTCAAGCGAGTGTATCTTCAAATTTGATCAATAGTTAAAGAGGCATTATGCCAGAGTTGAATTTGCAAAGCCAAAAATTCATGGGATGACATCATTCACAGCGACTCCTGATACTATGTGGTGTTTAGTCATCCCCTTTAAATCATTTCTTAGAAGTGCCTTATCTGTTTATTAACGTTTTTCTAGGTGTTGTACAGAAAAGAAAATTTGAAAATGCCATGACGATTGATAAATATTCATGGGGTTATCGTAGAGATGCTAGATTATCTGATTTTTTGACTATGGAAGAATTGTTGAAAACCTTTGTTGAAACTGTCAGGTATGTTATCATTACTATTAAAATGTTTTTTTCTTGTATATTCTGTACAAGCAGGAGGGGGGTGGGCGAATTGTTAGCACGTGCGCGCTGTATCTTGCAGTCAGTTATGGAGTCAGCTGGCATGGTTTCGATTCCCCTGTAGTATGTGACAAGGAGTATGGTCGCCTGTCAAATCTCTTGGGTTTTCACCAAGATTCTCTGCTAAAAGACCCTTATGGACAAGTGAATTATTGAAATAAAATTGAACCATGTGTTAGTCCCGAAATGACCTAGTTTGTGTCGATAGGACGTTATCCCCCCACACTCTCTCTCTGTACCAACAGATAGGTTATAAAGTTCTGGTTTAAGTTACGATGTTGTTGATATTCAGAGAATAAATCATTTCCGCTTTGTCCATTCTGTAGCTTAGGCTACTGCACAAAACACCACAATTTCCCAAATATAGGGTTTGAAACTCAATTGCTGAAATTAAATTTCAACTCCAAAAGACACATAAATACTATTCCATAAAACTGTGATATTCTAACAGTGATTTTTTCACATCTAGCTGATGTGAAGATCTCAAAATAACATTATTATGTGTTACTTGAAACTATAGATTAAAGTCAAATAAGACTTGAATTTACATTAAACCTATACATGTATGTGCTTTAGGCCATTTAACAGTTTTAATTTGACATACTGGTATGCTCTTTTTACAAAAACAAAAATCATTTATTTTGGAAAACAAACTTTATTAGAATATTCAATGACCTTTCCAATTTTGTTTTTTCTTGTTAGCTGTGGTGGAAACATGCTAATGAATATTGGACCAACCAAAGAAGGAACAATAGCACCAATATTCCAAGAGAGATTATTACAGATGGGTAGCTGGATGGCTGTTAATGGAGAGGGTATCAGAGCTACCCATCCATGGAAACACCAAAATGATACTCTAACAGAAGGAGTGTGGTATGTATTTTACATGAATCTTTTTTATTATTCTGAGTGCCTGATGAGACCTGTATGCTGCCCTTGCCTTACTTATTATTTTCATCCTATTTTTGTTCTGATATTAATGGTAAGGAGGTACATTTTGTGCAACCATAATTTAAATTATGCTTTAAGTTGATTTTGTGTTACTGAGCCATCATTGATGATGTTGGCATGGAAAATAATGTCTTTTTATGTAAGTTTGAATCAGCAGGTCATGTCAATAAGTTCCTTGTTTGATATGTAAAAGGACTCGCAAAGCAGACAGAAATTTAAATTAGTACAGTATGTTATAACTAATATTTCCCTTCAGGGAGTTTGTCAAATGCGATTGAGTAAAAGGGAAATAAAAATGAATATAGGTTTTCTTTGATTAAAACCTTGGATCTTGCTTGGCTGGTTTAAATACGGGAAATCATTAATAGTTTGTAAAACTAATTTTTTGAGAGATGTCCATTTTAAAAATGATTTGAGACGATTTATTTTATTGGGCATATGAACACATGAGAATCTCTAATAATAAATGGATGCTGTGTAAATTGACTTCCATATACATGTAAGTCTCTGCTAGCTTCCATATACATGTATGTCTGTGGGACTTAATACTTAAAAGGTTATTCTATAGGGACAATGCTCAAATCCCCCACTATCTGGCCAAAGGTAAACCTCTATGGGCGGGGGGGGACGTCATACTCCGCGCAGCGTTTCATTTGATTATAGGTAATCTCACTACGCACTGCTATTATGAGTGGATATTGTTGTGTTAAATTTTGATTGGTCAGTAGTCCGACTACCAACCAATCACTACCTACCATACAAACGCTTTACATTTAAAACGAGTGCCAGTATTGGACCAAATATGTTTACATAACGTTACGTCATGGCTCACGCTTTTATTATGCCTAATTAACCTGTGCATAGGAGAATACTGCAGTAAAACTAATTGTGTGACAAACGAGGCTATCAAGTCGAATGAAATGTAAACAATACTGTTCGGAAACGAACATACTTTCACCGTTTTAATACCTTAAATCACTGTCCAAAGTTTTAGGGAAGACTCAGATTAAACGAAGGACTGTCATGTTGCTGTACTTAAGTGATAGCTTTCATTGAACGGGGAGAATACACACACTCCCGCAAAAGTTCAAGAATCAGAAGTCAATCCAGCAATGGCCAGAAAGAGATTTCTCGGGCCATTGCTTCAGGAATATGGGGGAACGTCTGACGAGGCAAAAGAAAGACAAGCTGTAGGAATAATGACCACTTATCAGATTTACATATCAAATCATGACCCTAAATATGTAGAATAATGATCTAATAATGATCTTATAATGCTACATATGTAATAATGACCTCTTTTGTTTAATTTTACATAATAGAAAAGTATTTTTTATGGTATTTACATGTATCTTATATTTTCTATGCTTTAGGTACACCGAAAAAAGAGACAAGGCAGGAGGACTTAATGTGTATGCCATTAACTTAAACTGGCCAACTGGTATGACTCTTAGTCTGGGAGTACCAATGCCAACAACGAGTACAGAGGTCACACTTTTAGGATATCCTGCACCATTTAAATGGCAGAAAAGGAGCGCTGGTGGCATCGACATCCTAATTCCTAAAATTGGTTTTAATGAAATGCCATGTAAATGGGCTTGGACATTTAAACTCACAAATTTGATGAATTAAAGATGAGTATTAGGTAAATATTTTGTTGTAAAAAAAAAGAACAAAACTTTGTTATTGGTTGTAGAATTGGAATTCTGAATATTTACTACATTTCTTACTTAGGGTTAATGTTTCCTTTTTATATTAAGATAACATATTTCAGTTCGAATATAAGGTGGTGTCATTGAATCTGCTGAAGGTATTTGTTATTTTTTAACTTGTAATCTCATTTATGGTATTTGTAATATATGATTTTTGTAATATATAAATCATTCCAATAAAAGTAGATCTAATCTCAGGTGAATTGGTATGATCATAACTATTTATTTAATCAACTAAGACCACAAGTTGCCTTAAATTTTTATTAAAATTATAAGAGGCCGTCAGAGAGAAAACTAACATAAAACGAGAGAAATGGAAGTGAATAGACTTCTTGAATGGGGAATGATCAAATTAAGAATACTCAATAGTGAAGTAGTATCTGGTATGGCAGAGAGAATAAGGATACTCTGCCACATATACAAGACTCGCCATATTTACTATAAAATCTTTTAAATAGGTCTAATAAAATGGCATCCACAAAAGTCAAAATTGTAGGGATATTTCAGTTTAGTGGAAAGAGGTCATAAGATTCCACTACACACATGAAACATTTTTTGACAATTTAAACAACAAAGTTGTAATAGAATAGCACTTGCCATATTAGATAAATATTTTATGATTTGTATATATGTATAGGGTTATAATCTCTGACATAAGGAAAGCTATATTTTGTATGTAAAATATATTGATGTATATATTATGTTTTTTATTGGTATTAAATTCAGAGAATTTGTCTCATTGTAGTGCTTTATTAATTGGTCATGTACATTTAGTAGCATATAATTTAAAATCTCATACTGTGTTATATATTAGAAAAGTGTTTTACAGATGTAAATAATACTTTTATCATTGATTTACATACTTATAATACCATAATATAATCTGACTTTTAATAGGAAGCAAATGATTAATGATTTTTTGTGTTATAAAACTATTAAAAGGTTTTTTTTTTATCATTGTTGGTATGAATAATAATAGATGTAAATAATACTTTTATCATTGATTTACATACTTATAATAACATAATATAATCTGACTTTTAATAGGAAGCTAATGATTACTGATTTTTTGCGTTATAAAACTATTAACAAGGGTTTTTTTTATCATTGTTGGTATGAATAATAATATTAAAGTGTACACTCCTTCCTGAAATTATTGAAATAAAATTAAACCATGTTAGTCCCGAAATGACCTAGTTTGTGTCAAGTGGACGTTAAACCCCATTTCTCTCTCTCTCTTTGTTTTTGGCATCTTCATATTGAAAGATGCATTATGTAAGATTTAGATATCCTGTTATGATAGCTCTAAAGTAGGTATTGAGAAACAATATTTTGAAAATTTTATTCAAATTTCTTTATTCGGAGCAAAGTTATGAGTGTTTACTCACTGTCAGTCATATATAGTAGCAATTGATTGTTAAATTTTTAAATCTAGTAGGTGTTCATAACCATTTAAATTTGTGCCATGCGAAAGTTGATTGTAGACTTGTCATTTGAATAAAATATATATAAATAATAGTTCAACATTTCACTCATTAACATTTTTTTTCTGAAATCAGATAAATCTATATTTTGCTTATTGAACCCATGATCTTATCCTTTAGAACAGGGGTGTCAAACAGGCAAAGCGCCAAGGCAGTGGCCGGTGGAACAAATTTGTAACAAACTGGCATGCCGATAATTCTTATATATAATTACTAACTAGCCATGGAGATCATTTATTAAAGTTTCAGTAAAACTCTGACGTCTGTACTGTATGTCATTGATATCTAAGTTGTATGAGATACAAGTGAACCTTGTGTTCAATATTTTCTTGGCAATTTCAAAACCAGTCGAAAAAATAACCTGTGTGAAGGACGTTTGGCTTTGTTTTTAGAATTCAGTAAACTTCAAGAATGTTAGTCTATTTTTGATAAAATTTTAGTTGTCGTGGCCCCTGAATCGAAATGAGTTTGACACCCTGCTTTCGAATGAAATAGGAATGATCATTAATGGCATCATTGGGCACTGCACCTCACATCCCTAGATTTGGGGTCTTAAAAATTGAAGGGTTGGGTGGTCATTCTGTTAACTGGCATGGTTTCTACGGCTACCCCCTCTCCACCTCACCCTCTTGTGTAGGTCTCCCGCATTATTCGCAAGGGGGGGTGGGGGGTGGGATGGCCTAGTGGTCTAGAGTGCCGCACCTCGACCTCTAGCTTGCGGCTGTGGTTTCAATCCCTGGTGTGAGCGTATGTGGCATGGAGATAGGTGCGCCTTCTCAACCTCGTGGGTTTCCTCCGGGCACTCCGGTTTCCTCCCACTGCTAAAGACCCCTACGCGCATGCGAATTATTGAAATAAAATTTAAAAAAAACATTTGTTAGTCCCAAAATGACCTAGTTTGTGTCGAGTGGACGTTAAACCCCGTTTCTCTCTCTCTCTCTTATTCGCAAGGGAATTCATGAAATAAAATAGAATTATTCAGTATACAAAATGACCTAGTGTTGGGTGGGCATTACACCACATTTCTCGATTGAGCTCATTTCGATTCATCAAGACAATAGTATTCCTACATATAATCCACTCACTTGCAGTGCACCCTGTCGATAGTGTTTGTATGGGGAAATCTGTTGGCTTTCACGTATATCAAGTTGAGAGACTTCGATCTAACTGTGGAAAGTGGCCCATGAATTCTGAAGACAAAACTGTAGCCAAGCTTAGTATTCTTAATCACAAATTGAACTGGGGGTGATTGGTATCAAATGAGTGAAAGGTAACAAAAATGGGACTCACTCCAACTTAAAATCAACACTTTTGCTTTCGAGTGCCATTTGTAATGAAGTGACTCGATGAAAGAGGCTAAAACATAGTCTAGTGAACACAACCTTTGCAGATTAGAATAACCTAACGACATTTTTCGTCATAATACCCTTGGCAGCGACGCTACGGCCTACTCTTATATCGAATTCCAACTGCCAAGGGATCTTTTACGTGCACGCCAATGTGTACTCGGGACCTCATTTTTTTGTCCAATCCAAACGACTAGACAGCTGTCCTTGTCAGAATCACGCCAGAAAATCTAGATGAACTTTCTCTACAAATGCAGGGATCGAACACCCGACCTCCAGGCTAGCGAGCCAGTGCCTTAGCCATGTGACCCCCCAGTAGAAACAGAAACGATTGAATATAAATCAGTTCATAACATATGCATTGCGGTCCATTTGTATCTATTTCTAGGTGCCAAAGAATTGAGATTCGGTCCCTTTAAAACGGCAATTTCAGATTTTTTAGTTATATTTTTAAAATATATTAAAATAAAGCCCTAAAATAGATTGTATCTATAAACATCCCTACCTTGTTAAAGAATAATCCTATTAATCCTATAATTCACTATTAGCCTGTTGAGAAATTAGCAAAAATATCATTTTCAAATTCAAACGTTTGAAGATCGATATTGCATGGCGGGGAATGGGAACACAAGGGAGGTAATTCAAGTAATTGTGTTATTAATTTCGGTGTCAGGGATTTTTATGCCTGTGAAATATTGCCCATGATCGTATAATAGTGAGTTGACAACCTTTTGAGCAAAAGACATAGAAATAATTATGTTTTGACTTTCTTAGAAAATATGAAATTCCCGCTTTAAGCCTTTGATTTGAACTAATTTGGGTAAACTTTTGAATATTCTGTATGGATATTTGAGTTTTTAAGAGATGAGGCGTAGGGGCGGGGGTAACGTCCACTTGACACAGACTAGGACAATCATAAGGTAATATTTTCGCTTAATAACTCGCTTTAACAGACGACTAAATAAAATATAGGTATGTTGCAGAAAATATGTACCATATTTGTATCCTTCGTTCCCCATTTCGAAATTCGAATAGCTAATGGATAAGTGATTCAGCGACTTCATTTAAGCTATGACAGTAGGCCTACATTACTGGCCCTATGCACCCATAAATTAACTGATAAACCATAACTGTAAATTATTGGCTTTATGCACTCTTAAATTTACCAATAGGCTAACTAAACGCCCATAGTAGTATGAAATCAATATCATTATTAAAAAGCTAATAAACAAAAACGCTATTTATATATTAACTAACCTTCACTTACAGATAATTAATGATTATACATGTATAGATATGTTGATAATATGGCATCAATGTCAAATCAATACTTATATAATTAAATGTTTGTTTACTGATAGATAAAGACGTGTTATGAAACAATGGTCCAAGATAATTTACATAATTAGGCCTACACAACTCAAATTAAAGAT
The DNA here is from genome assembly GCA_963678685.1 of Patella ulyssiponensis. NCBI lineage: Eukaryota > Metazoa > Mollusca > Gastropoda > Patellidae > Patella > Patella ulyssiponensis. The sequence continues at coordinate 21,215,176 of OY783232.1, forward strand.
GCACACAAACTTCTCAAAATGGAAATAAACTCGGGGTTCTCTTTGAGTTCTTTTTAATTTAGCGAATTGAAGTATTGACGAGCAATATTAACCCCGATGCCATTCCAGACTTAAATTTCCGACATAACGACGAGGTTAACATTAAAATGTGAGCTTGGCCTTTGCGGAACTGGTTTGTCGTAGTAAAATTAAGACCACTGTAAGAGAAACGAGGGCATACTGATGGAATAATGTCAAGCACAACAACTTAGTCAAACATTACCAGGTCAATCGGCCAGTGACAATCTTTTGATGCTCAGAGGAGCACAGCAACAGCCAATTGCTATATAAAATGAAAACAAACTTAAACATGCATTATGTAAGAGCTAAATCAACATATTGAAAGTCTTTATGTAGGCTTGGATACAGCTCGGATTTAAACAGCCGTCCTTCTAAAATTAAATCAGCAAATGGCTGACCAAGATAACGTTTACTGTTACTAGGTGACGTTGCTACCGGAACTTGGTTATGAAGGGCCTGTAAAGCGAGAGTGCTATTGCTATTGAGCACGTTATTGGATAATCAAGAATATGTGGGTGGAGTTATCGTCTGTCAATCAAACGATCGACAAGTGTCGTAGAAGGTGTAGACGCAGTTTGTACCCATTACTGATAACTCCGTTCAGAATAAAATAATTTGACTGAAATTTTCAATATTTTCTTTTTTTTATCATCTGTTTTTTAATTATTATAGCAAGAATGGCCTACTCTTTAATAAACTCTTAAGTAATGTATCTTTAATTTATTATTGCTTAAAAGAAGAGAAATATATTCTGTAATTCACTTAAAATGTCAAACATCAAATTTTTTTCTTCGGCCCTAGGCAACAGCCGTCACTGCCTATAGAGTAACCCGCCTCTGGAACATGGGGGAAATGACGTGTAGTGCAAAACATTAATAATGATGTTGGCAGGATAAAGTCCAATTTGTTTCACAGGTATTGCGAAAGTCTTCTTACACCTCTGTATTTGATGACTGGCCTTTATATACATGTAAGTTCAAGTACGTCTACTACATACAGCTGACGTCACATAACGGGCCTCCATCATTAGCCCTATGACGCGTGTATTGGTCCGGGGAGAATAGTGCCTTTACTTATTTTATTTACCCATTTGGCATTTACATGTATATCTAGATATTATATACTTCAAAACACCTATATTATGTGTTTTTCTAATACTTTAAAAAAAATGTGTTTTAGAATTATATTTGCAGGTGGAAAAATGGGTAATATCGCAAGCTCATTAATTAAGCCGCACCGATGTCATCCCTCTCATATGTCCCTCTGTTTACCCCCACTATGCCAGTTCCTTTGTTAAGGGATTAATTAACAATTAACGATGCAACAATGGGGATTAGTTAGGATTAATTAAGGGTCTACTGGGGATTAAAACAGTTCACTGAAAGACAGCTCAATTCAATAGTTTATTCCATTTAACATCCACTGTTTTATACATTTTAGCATAGAATGTACAAGTTATCATTATACATTTCTTTTAATCATTTTCCATTCACTTACAAACATTTTCCTATAAAATATACATTTTCAATAATTCTAAAATTAAATTTTACAAGCCTACTTAGTGGAAGACAGCATCCCCGTACTGCATGACGATGTAATGCCCTTCGTGGAGACGCAGCTTTTCGGTTACCAGTCTATCTTCCAACTCCCGGTACTTCCTTTTTCTGAGCTTCATAGAAGCATCAGCAGTGGTTCCATATATAGTATCCTCTGAAAAGAGCTCATCAAGATGATAAATATGATAAACACAGTTCACATGCCATATATATATGCTAAATGATAAATCTGCTGAACGATTAATTTGATGAATACAGTTCTCTACACATGAAACTGGCCAACTTGATTAAGGTGTTAATTAAATTATAATCCGATAATCATTAAATGTTCGGGGATTATAAACTGGCATAGTAGGGGGACCCCGTCCCTCTCAGTGATTTTACCTGGCAAATAATCACCGCTGATCAGAGTGCATAAAGTCGCCATAAAGTAGGCCCCTACATAGTCCTATGACAACATTGTCATAAATATTATCAATTTTGTTTTACTAAGGAATATTTTAATATGGTTCTAAAGATGACCACATCGGATTAATAAACAACATTGGTATAACAGAACACAGTTTTGATGGGATACAATCACTATAATTTATTCTACAAGCACGACGTTTCGACAAGTATCCTCTTATCGAGATCATTTTAAAACATTTTATTGAAATACTTCAAGTGGTTAAAAAAGAGAATATGCTGAAAATTGCAGTCAAATTACCCCATACTGAACCGATATATTAGCGTTTGAATTTTAGACCCGGCCCAAATCACCATTACTAAAGTCCTGCAATAGGCAGATTTAGCTCTTGCATAATATAATATTATGTTTAAAGATATATATGTTTGCACTCCAATGCACCCTTTTTCAATAAGTTTTATTTTCATTTCAATAGAGGTCTTTAGCAATGGAGGGAAACCGGAGGACCCAGAAAACCCCCAGACAGGATCAACGCTTGTCATCAATGATAGGCCTATACCCTCTGATCTAAAACGCACGAGTTAAACTATCCAACCCTCCCCTTCCCCTACAGCACAGAACTTCAATAAATAAATCTTTAAAAGTTGGCCTGCGCGCTATGGTTACATGTGAATTCTAAATCAATTCACCAAAAACAACATGTGATGCCATAATAATAAACGCATGTGGGTATACGCATGACCTTGACTTGTTCATTGAAGCGAGTCACCTGTATATAGGGCCCATATCTTCAATGGCAAAGTGATATTTCCATTTTTTTTTTCTTTTTCTGAAAAATAAAATGGATCTTAATTGTACAACGCATTATTATTTCCATGTTAATAGTAACTTTACAGTTTTTCCATCGTAAAGTGTCCTCCATAATGACACGTGTTTATTTTGGTTGTATAACATACCGGCGGGGTCACATGTTGATCACGAGGTTTGCCGTTTATGAAACAATATTACGGGATTTTAGTATAAATAGCATCTCCGTGTAGTCTTCTTACATTCACTAAAGAAACGCCAGCGTTAACATTATGAAGGCTCAGGTCATTGCGTGTTTGGCAATTATTGCATGCTGTAATGCATCGCCAGAAGCTTTGTGGAAGTTTATGCTTGATCCTTCAAATCTGCAGGCCCCTACAGAAAATATTCCAGCTTTGGCCGAATCGCTTGGTCTGTCAACATTGGTAACATTTGTCAAGAGAGCCGGTTTAGCTGAGGCTTTATCGGGAGCAGGTGAGTTATTCTTGAATCTTGATTATCAAATATAATATCTGCAATTTCATAATGCATGTAGATATGGTTGTCCAGTCTGTCTAATGCCGGTTACATAACTATATGCCGAGGCGGATATACAGATCGGGGGTGGGTGTCGTGGGGTGCGCATACCCTTTTCTATTGGCATTTGTGGGGTGTTGCCTCCCCTTGGTAATAACACCATAACAATTATCATTTGTTGTTGTTTGTTCAATTTATTGACTAATTCTGTAAAAAATACATATATCCATTCTTCATTATTGTTCATGTAATAATACATTTTCCGAAACAAACGCTTGACAGTCGAGATCGTGTGACGCTTTTCAGGGTCTTTTTTATGGGGCGGGGAAGGGGCTACTAAAGCTTTAGTATTTTCTTTTACACTTAATACTTGACTAGATGCTGATGGGTTAAACTATTTTTAGAATCAGAAAATACATATGTGTGGAGTAGCCTATACATCCACCAATCAATAATTGTCAACGAAAACATATCAGCGGAGAAAAGTATTAAACATTCGCTGAAATAGCTTTTTACTAAGCTAATATTAATACTTTATATGTAGTCAGTTCTGTATGACTACCCACATCATGTACATTGCTATATAGGCTATATATAACCCTGTTGTATACTGTTAAGACCAATAACCATTAAGGCAGAACTGTGTTGTTTTCTCTTACTGTATAGTGTAGGGCCTATACTGTACACATATAACACTATGTACACTCAAAGGACATACGCTATTTTTGATCGATTATGGCCAGGCTTAATAATTATATTAGAAAACGGCTATGCATTTAAAGGATCAAGCTGGAATAGAAATTGTAATGACCAACACAGCGACAAAGTTTGAAATAAGTCTTCTCATGTAATAGAAATGAACACAAATTAGTGATAGATCATTTAAGTCAACCGTTTTTAGACATGTTGTACTTAAAGGACAATATTGGTGCCATTCATTATCACATATGTGATAGAGCTTGTTAAACACATTCCAAATATACTTTTAACAGAGAGATCAATGCTACGATAGTTGAGTAATACATGTTTTCCGAATCGGAAGTGACGAACGCCAAAGGAAAACACGAGTCACCGCTTTATATAACTGACTAAAGCGACGAGTAATAACAGATACACGGCCGAATATCTGCTCACTAATAATTCCTTCGAAGACCAAAAGTTGTTATATGGGACTGTAAGAGGATATCTGACAATTCAATAAAGTAATTGAATGTCATTAGATAAAAAAGCACGAGAAAAATAGAAATAGTCCGTACATTCCCTTGTTTATATTCATTCTATACCTTATAAAAACATGGTAATGCACGGACTTTTTCTGTTTTTCTTTCGTGTTTTCTTATCTAGTGACAGTCAATTCTTTTTATGAATTGTCAGATATCCTCTCACAGTCTCACACAACAACTTTTGGTCTTCGAAGGAATTATTAGTGAGCAGATATTCGGCCGTGTATCTGTTATCACTCGTCGCTTCAGTCAGTTAAATAGACCGGTGACTCGTGTTTTCCTTTGGCGTTCGTCACTTCCGATTCGGGAAACATGTATTACTCAGCTATCGTAGCATGGATCTCTCTGTTAAAAGTATATTTGGAATGTGTTTAACCAGCTCTATCATATATGTGATAATGACTGGCACCAATATTGTCCTTTAAAGTAGCCAAGTCTCTAACTCAGTATCATCCAAACTCTTCAACATTGAAAACACGAATTAGTTGTCAATTTAAATCAACACTGATGCTGTGATCTTACCGGAAAAAGATGGGCTTCTGATATCCAACACTTATGACAAAATAAACATTTTACTATTGGTACACGAATCGTGTACCATAATGCGTTTCAGCCCCAGCTCTAGCAAGAGACTCGAGGAACGAGGCTAGAAACATTGCAGAAAATCAAACGGCGTATGTAGACTGGAATAACCAGACGCTAGAAATTTGCACTCGATTGAGATTGCTGGCTTATTTCGCCGAACACAACTGATATGTAATTAGAGAAAAAACGGAAACCATTGAATGTAAATCATTTTATATACATTCATATTAAAATATTATAATATGTGTTGCGATCCACTTAAATCAATTTCTAGGTCACAAATGTTAGCGATTTAGCTCATTTAATATGTCATCATTATTTTACAGGTCCATTTACCGTCTTCGGACCTAACAACGCCGCTTTTGCAAAGCTACCCCCAGCACTCGTCCAGGAACTCCTAAAGAACAATACGCTCTTAGCTGAAGTCTTAAGATACCATGTTCTTGGTGGTGCTGTCTATTCTTCTTCCCTCTCAAATGAACTTTTGGCTGCTACACTTCTGCCTAATGAAAAAGTCCGAATTAATTTATACAACAATAACCAAGTAAGTTCCATAAGCTTCGCTTAATTTCTTCATCAGCATTTTAAAGAAAGTAGAAGGGAGGCCTGGCCAATGAGGCTCTCAATAGATGATCTCACAGATATATCTTTTAACTTTCCGAATTTCGATTTGTTAATTTAGGGTACTGCTTCAGTTTTCAATTTTTAAACGCCCCTTCTTACCTCCTTTTGTAGATTGCCACTGCTTCAGGAAGGCGAATCGTCGCTGTTGATCAAAATGCCACAAATGGTGTCATCCATACCTTAGATTCCGTGATGCTTCCTCCTGTAGGAACCGTTACCGGTCTTGTACAGGCAATGGCTGCGTTCTCTACTTTGTTGAAGGCCGTTTCAGTCGCTGGTTTAGCTGATACTCTTAATGGTAAGTATTAGTTTTTTAGTAATGTTATTGATAACTCTTAAATTAGTACTGTTGTTTAATATGATTGAATAAACCCCGGTGTCGGCCAAAGCAGGTCCCCGGGTTTTCAAGCGTGATTTACCCTTGTTATTAGGATAAGACAGGGTTGGGGGTCGGGGGTGGGCAAGGAATAACGTGAGGCGTCTAAACGTTGGCGTGCATTTAAAGTAATTAAAGAATCGTTGACATGTGGAATTCAAATGCTTTTGGACCAATGTTGTCCCCATAGCATAGCGTATGGCACATGTCTGTCTCTATTAGTCCAGCTGGTGCAAAAAAAAAAATGATATGTTATTAAATATCATTGCATTCATTCATTTCCATATTTTGAAATTAAGTAGGTTGCATCGTTTATTCTATTTTAGGCGCAGGACCATTTACAGTATTTGCTCCAACAAACGACGCTTTCAATAAACTTCCAGCAGGAGCTCTTCAGAAGCTATTGAACGACCCCAAAGCATTAGCTAGTAAGTTAAACAATTTTTGCGTAACATTTTGCAGCGTAAATATTCAATGTGTTCATGTTTGGCGGTGACTGGTCAGATCAAAGTTCTGTGGAACAGAATACCACTGATGATACCGAGGATGGACAAAGCAGGACAAGTTATAAAAGTTGATATTATTTTAAACATCGTTATGAACCCATTTGGTTGTATTTTTCATCTAGCTTATAAACAACCTCTTATACTACAAGTTAGATATTCCTAAAAAAAAATCTTTAAAAATGCTACTTTAGCGTTTTCATTATCTGTTAGACAATCTGAACTGGACTTCATTTATCAGTTGTTGAAAGCTATCAGTGACCTGTATATTTCAATAACAATCAATAACGTATATCTGTAGTATATTCATGTTTATTTAGTATATTTACATCCAGACGATTTGATCTTATCAGCAATTAGTTATCTTCTATTGACTTGAGTATCATAAGAAATCTGATACGACTCCTTCAGCAGCCAAAGGTTGAATGTTTGATCTCTAGTGTCATGGTCACAGATACGTTATATTATTGTCTCCTTAAAGTATCTCGATTATCATTGGTCAAAATTACAAAAGTCCATTAAATTCTTTAAGCTATATGCTAATTTAACTATCATCATTGTTAAAATAATAATTTATAGTCACAGGGCCAGCGCCCTGTTAAAACAGAATAAGCTTGCTATGAATAAGCGTCAAAAACTTAAGCGCATACATATTTCAGTATTTTTTCTAACATTTTCAAATTTATAACCTTGATCGCTTTAGAAATTGTGTGGACGATCTGGTGGCTAAAGGTATACTCAATCCTTAAAAAAAACTGTTCGGTCTTTGCATGGAGTTAAAAGCACTATATGGTCATCAATTACAAACCTTCGCATTTCTCAAATACAACTTTTTAAAACTCTCAATTCCGAAATTGATTGGTTCAAAAATAGAATTGCAAGTACCTGGACTTTTAGAAGTCGCCTGTTGATTTTGAAGTTTTCCGATAAATTTTTCCAGACTTATGGCCATTGATCAATATCAAATATGTTGACAATAATTCGTGCTTTGGCAAGCTATCTTTATAATATGTATGGCGACAATATGACCCTCTCATCTTTAAAAGTCTGATAAAAAAAAATTGGTATATGTTTGAACTGGACAAGGCTTTGGTTTATATATCAGATATTAAGATAATAATGTATAACCTTGTTAAGTCTATATCAATTACTATCAGATTGTCAACTTGATCAATTTGATTTACGTATATACGTTCATGTAAGTAAATATATAAAGGTCATTGATAAGATTTAATCCTAGTATACATGCTTTTGTTTATCTAATATGTAATATTTTATTTTCATTATTTTAGATGTCTTGTTATATCATGTTGTCAATGGAACTGTCTACAGTGCTGGTCTTATGGATGGTGAATCTGTCCCAACACTCAACAAACAAGATGTTAAAATTTCAATCTCACAAGGTTTGTTTCTAGCCTCTAAAATTATACAGCTTTGTCGATTCTGGTTGCTTTGTACTTGCATTACACTTAAATGTTCGCTCAGGGAGCCACAGTGGCCAAGATGCCGGTTCGCTAGCCTGGATGTCGCGTGTTCAATCCCTGCATAGACCGGGAAAGTTTATCGGGATTTTCAGACGTGGCTTGGCGAGCACGTAAAAAATCCCCTGGCAGTTGGAATTCTGAGTAGGCCATATTGCCACTGCCCGTGCAGGCTTTCCCTCATAGCACACTTTATGGGTACATGCGTGTCTTCATTATCCCAGTTGCAGCAGAACAGTAGGGCGCTAAACCCCATTTCGTTATATTTTAGCTTACTTCGGAGAAAGCCATGGCTTGGTTAATAAATCAACTCTATCATGACTGCCGTTTCTTCTTTGTAATCTGTTAAATTGTGTATTACAGGGGGCGTTAAAGTCAACGATGCTCGCGTTATCATGCCCGATGTTTCTGTAACCAATGGAGCTGTCCACGTCATCGACACAGTTTTACTTCCACCATCAGATTCTGAAAACAAAATGTACTTCATTCAAACCCTTAAAAGCAGCACTCGATTGTAAATAATTTATTAATCATTTTGACGTAATATCATTTTTAAAATGCATATATTCACATTTGTCTCAATCGATTAACATAACCCATATTGTTGTAGTTATTACAAAGCTAGCGAAATATGAACAATGTGTGCTCTGTAGAACCTGATTGTGTAAAGATCATGTTATTTATATTATAGATACATGTGCTATTGTTTATTCATCTTATTTGCTTAATCCATGTTTTTTTATATTTCAATAAAACAAAATTATTTAATAATATACATGATTTGTTTTGAATATAAATATATAGTTGAAATGTTTGAAATGAAATGGGGTTTAACGTCCTACTTTACTGTTTCATCCGGAATGAAGAAGATGGGCATAAGGCATGCGGAGCTACGGCCTACTCTTGCTTCGAATTCCAATGTGTACACGGTATCTCTGTTTATCGTCCAATCCTAGCGACTAATTTCCAGGCCCTCCGTACGGCACCACTGACAAGAGAAAACCACACCGTAAAATCCCGATGAACTGTTTTTGAATAAGGTTTATTTCAGACAATAGTGATACAGCAGAGGTATAACGTAAGGAAGAAATGAAAACATTGTCGTCAGTGGTGCAGGACGGAGGGCATGAAAACATTTATCAGTAGAATGATTTTAATTTGAATTTCTTTTTCATTTTTAACTTTTATTTTTTCATTTGCGGCGTCCCTTCTATCAGACATAGAGTTAAAGTTAAGATCCCCAACATCAAATTATTGACCAAGCGCGTACATTTTTTGAAGTTTTTTAAGCAGTTGACCGGCTGCATTCTCCAACAACACTCACTCAGCCTTACAACAACTGAAATGCTTGTTTTCTAACCAAAGAATGTTTGTTAAACAGCGGCCCATGAGTAGGCCATTTTTTAGACTAGTATGTGTGTGTGTGGGGGGGGGGGCAAATTGCACTGCTTTTTAAAATAAAAATACCGATGATACAGTCTTGTGAAAATGAAACATTTGGTACTATTTACTTGCACATAGAACTAGGCGTTCACAGATCAAACCATTGAGTGGCCATTGGCTTCGTTTCTGGGATGTGGGCGGGAGGGGGGATACATCCAGGGTTACCCATGTCCCAGTGCATCGACTTGCTTTTAAAAATAAATTCCCTGGCCATAGCACCCCCTTCCCTTACATAAAAATTGAACCTTTTCTTCAAACCAGAAAATAGTTGGGGGAGCGTGTGAGAGAGAAGGGGGTGGGGGGGCTATCCAACCTCGTGGGTTTTCTTCGGTTTCCCCCCACTACTAAGGACCGCTATTTAAATAAAATTGAACCATATGTTAGTCCCGAAATCACTTACTGGACGTTAAACTCCCCCCCTCCCCCCCACACACACGGTGTCTGCGATTCTCCCAAAACGGCGAATGGCGAACGCCAACAAATTGGGATAATTCGACTTGATGATCGTGTCATGTGCTGATAATGCGAGAAGACATAATTTAAATGGCATTTAAAGACATGCCATCTAGTTCTATTCACTTAATTTATTGAATATTCGCTGATATGTGTTAATAATTACGCTGATGAAATGATAATTATTATTTACAGTTTTTCGACCAACAATTCAAACAAATTTGCCCTTTCATATTAAAGTTAGGAGAGACCTCAGTTTAGAATTATAAACACATACATGTATAAGCGAATAAAAACAATTGCCGATCAGATTTATTTAAAAGACACTTTGGCTAGCGCCACTGAACGGCAATGTTTCTTTTTCTTTTCTTTTCTTTTCATTTGACTACACCATTGTTTCGATTACAAAGTATGAAACAATTGAGACGCGTCTGTCCATTAAGGCATTTAAATTATCTAGAAATCTAATTTTGTTCGAAAACCTGCAAATAATAAGTGGCAAACGTGAGTTTTATATCTATAGCCAAACTGTTTCAAAACCCCTGCGTAATATTTTATACCCTTTTACTCTAAATGCGATATATTTCTTGACGTGATTTCCCCTTGCCAGTCCGGATCACCAGTTCTGGTAGATGTAGCGTCAGAGGTCATACGAGCGGTTTTTAGCCCTATGACTTAAGATCTGATCATTGTTGTGGAAGGTCGCGTCAGAGGCCACACGAGCTACTTTCGACCCTACAAAGTCTGACATTTGATTAACCAAAACCAATCAATCTTGAGGTTTCTTGTGTGTTACCCATAGTTCCGCCGCGCACATCACGCCAAGAACTCGCCGTAACAAACCGTTTCATTCGCGAATCCCCCACATCATCCAGAACTTGGATTATATAATAACTCTGACTGTTATTATAGTGTAGTAAAGGCAATTAAAGCGAAAATTTGAACATGAAAAAACAAATCGAAATAGGGTCTGTGTTTTAATCAGATTGTGTCCAAACTTCAGCACACGGAGATCAATCTTCTTCAGTGGTGGGCAAACTGCGGGACGCGGGTCAAATCCGTCCGCGAACCTTTTTTGCCATCCGGTCCGCCAGAACCTTCCACTACGTCTGAAAATTTATGAGTACATCGTAATTTTATGAAATAGAACATCGAAATTGCTTATTGTTTCTGGCTATGCTGAAAAAGCTGTACGAGAGGTAGAACATGATAACGACGATTTTAAGAAACTACTCACAGTTGAGTTAGTGACCGTATTATCCTAAGACAACAAAAAAATTGACAAACTAACAAACCAACAAAAGTTTATTTACAGTTACATAATTGTATCTAATGAACAAAATCGTTTGTTTGTATTACTGTTTTTCCAAATAAAATTCACAAATGGATGAAATATTTTTACTATGATACTGTCACTTTCACAATTTCACTGAGTCTGACATCAACCAGCCTTGGTCGAATTGATTGAGAGAGAGAGAGAGAGAGAGAGAGAGAGAGAGAGAAATGGGGTTTAACGTCCACTCAACACAACCAGGTCATTTCGGGACTTACATATGGTTTCAATTTTATTTCAATAATTCGCTTGCGCGTAGGGTCTTTAGCCGTGGGAGGAAACCGGAGTGCCCGGAGGAAACCCACGAGGTTGAGAAGGCGCCCCTATCTCCATGCCACATACATGTACGCTCACACCAGGGCTCGAAACCACAGCCGCAAGCCAGAGGTGACCGGCCAGCTAGAGGTCGAAGCGCGGCACTCTAGACCACGAGACCACTAGGCCACCCCAACCCCCCGAATTGATTGCCAAAACATGATTATCCACTCGATATAATATGGAAACTACTTAAATATGATTTTAAATAACTCTCAGGTTCGGGAGCTACATTGGTAGTATACGTTCCATCTTAAAATGACAATTCCAACAGAAAACATTGTTAATCTGACTTGACCAGCCTCAACCGACCTTGAAAGGTTGGTTAAGCATGGTCGCGACTATAGTCTGACCATTTCAAGTTCGGGCGCGCATTTGGACGAGCAGAAGTCGGGCAAGCAAGCCAGCGTCTTACCCCACTTAGTCACCTCATGGCGGAACGATGACAATATACGACTTCAATGTGGGCGTATAAAAATGAAAATTTCTAATCCTTGTTTGTTGTTTGGTCCTCGCTTTGTTTCAAAACTTTGTGTTTGGCCCTTAACCTAAAGTGTCTGTCTGCCACTGATCTACACCATACTTCGAGAATAGATCAGATGCTACCTGTAATGAGGCAGGCATATTAAGTTTGGAGTGAACGCAATCACAATCAGTGTCTGGTTAATGGAGTCTACTCCATGTGACGAAAACGTCAGGTGATTTTACATTTGTTTCGTGCGTGAACTTTTATGTATCGACAAGCCCACCTGCAATTTTATATTTTATTGACTGACTCTACAAATGTTTTATTGACATAAAAGCCAAGATGCATGATGATAGGGTAGCATTCACTTTTTTCGTTTTTCTAATATTATCCGGTTGTCTATGTCACAGCTCGCCTGTAGATATATGGAGAATAGTTTTACGAGAACCCCAAAACATTCAACAGGATCAGCGAGCCAGAATAAGGTTAGGGGTAACTGAAGACATTCCACACCTCGCTGTACACATTGGTTTATCGGATTTAGCCAGCTTTATTTACAGAGCCGGTTTGACAGATACTCTATCATCTAAAGGTTTGTAGCTCATAATCCCTCCGTTTCCTAATTATTACACTCTCTCATAATTAAACTGGTAAACTAAAACTGGACATAAACGGAAGAACACCTTTAAAACAATGAGATAAGTCTTCCGTTTGCAAGATAGGTCAAATAGGTGACAAATAGTGTTGTCTGCTAACCTTAATTAAAGATGGCGACCTGTAGCAATAGTCTCGTTCTTTCTAGTCTCTCGATATTACCCATTAACACAACAAAATGAAATGTAATAGGGTTTAACACAATCTGTTTCACAGAGAATTACTTACGAATTATCTCTGTCACAGATGACTGTCTTCAGCACGTGCATTGACTTCACGCAGCGTCAGTCATTGGCTCAATGGCTCGTGCATTGTTTACATAACACGTAACTGCTTCGGGCAAAATGATGCCTTTTACTCATTTAATATCCAATATCCATTTATACTAAATAGGAAATATTTTTTAACTACAGATATTTATTTTTCTTATACTTCAAAAAAATGTTTTAGAATTTATTTTGTCGGAGGAAAAAAGTTGATACCGGGGACTAATTAAGTCGCGTCGATGTCATCCTTATCAGTGATTGTAGCGGCCTAGCGAATATTCACTGCTGATCAGTGTGGGTTTAACATACTAATTTTCTAAACATTTCCAAAACTACACTCACATATCACGATTATGCTTTAGGATTTATAATGTCAAAATGTATCTAAAATTTCTTCATTAATATTTCTGCCCTTCATTATTTTTGGTCCGATCGTCAACTACTTTTTTTAATAGTTTGACAATATTCGGGGGGATCACGTGACTAAGTGGGTAAGGCGCTAGCTCGCTAGCCTGGAGTTCGGGTGTTCGATCCCTGCATTGGCCGAGAAAGTTCATCTCGATTGTCCAGCGTGGTTTCCCCTCGTCAGTGATGCAGAACGGAGGGCCTGACAAGGATAGCTGTCTAGTCATTCGGATGGGACGAAAAACCGAGGTCCCGTGTACAGTTTGGAGTGCACGTAAAAGATCCCTTGGCAGATGGAATTCGATATAAGAGTATGTAGTGCCGCTGCCCGGGCAAAATTTCCATCATGGCACACTGTATGGTGTATGCCCGTCTTCCATTAGCCCAGGTTAGGTGCATAAGAGTAGGACGTTAAACCCAATTTCATTTCATTTGACAATATTTGGGCTGCCAAATCAGCGAGTAACTCATTTCTTTGAAGATAATTCATGTACCCGTATAAATACTTCATCAAGGATTTTATAATGACCAAACTACACGTCTTCTTTTAAATAATTCCTATTCTATTCTTGTTATTTTTAGGCCCATTCACGGTTTTTGGTCCTAGTGACTTGGCATTTTTCCAGCTTCCACCAGAATCGAGAAAGGTGCTATTCACGAACAATACATTGCTGAAAGAATTGTTAGAATACCATGCTGTGAAGGGGTCTTATTATCGAAGTCAGTTTAAAAACGAAGAACTGCTAGACACCCTTTTACCAGGCTATAAAATAAGGATAAATCTATACAAAAACAACTCCGTAAGTTCGAACATTTTAATTTTATTTTTTTAAAACTATTACTTTTCTAGAAGCGTTTTAAAGGACATGATGTCTTTGAATTGCGTGAAAATGAAAATTATCGATATGACCATGCGCCTCGCAATTATTAGTGGTCAATAATCCGATTAACAACCAATAGCTTAAGGCGCAACAATATCATTACGCTTTAAACAGAGCTCCAAATTGGACCAAATATGTTTACATAACGTTACGATTTTGATATACCAAATTAACCAGAGCGCGACTAACAGGGCTACCTGTACGGATACAATACTGTTAGCAGACGAACAATACTACTAGGGTCTATGAAAAAACCCCCCAGGCTATGAAAGGGACATAAACTTGCGAATTTTTTCAAACTTGAGGAGGATCACGTGGCCAAACGGGTAAGACTCTGGTTCGCTAGCCTGGAGGTCGGGTTTTCGATCCCTGCATTGGCCAAGAAAGTTCATCTAGATATTCCGGCGTGGTTTCGCCTTGTAAGTGATGCAGGGCGGAGGGCCTGACAAGGATACCACTCTAGTCGTTCGGATGGGACGAAAAACCGAGGTCCCTTGTACACATTGGCGTGCACGTAAAATATCCCTTGGCAATTGGAATTCGATATACGAGTAGGCCGTAACGCCGCTGCCCGGGCAAAATTTTCCCCAAAGCACACTGTATGGCGTATGCCCGTCTTCATTAGCCCAGTTTAGGAGCAGAAACAGTAGGACGTTAAACCCCATTTCATTTCAAACTTGAATTTGCTATACACTGTATAATGCAAATTGCTGTCTTCATTTTTTTCAGGTGACGACCGCTTCAGGTGCTCCGTTTTATCTTCAAGATCAGATAGCTACAAATGGTATCATCCAGTCTCTAACATCTGTAATGATACCCCCAGCAGGAACTATCACCTACTTCGTTAAAACTATGTCAGCTTTCTCTATTTTACTTAAAGCTGTTTCAGTTGCTGGACTTGCTGACATCCTAAATAGTAAGATACAAGTTTTCGATTCAGCCATTTCCAGATATTGATTTTGTACAAAAATACAAATTTTAAGGGCTAGATTTCTGTGATAGGTTTTGAAATAAACGAATCGATTTAATAAATTTAATGTAGTGATTTGTTTTATGAAGTTTGTTTCTGTTGTGGTTACAATACATTTAAGATTTCGGGTTAACAGATGAAACCAATGTCCAACGTTTAATCAAGTTAAAGGGAACTTAATATGATTCCTATATAATTTGACTCATCGCTAATCGAAATAACATATCATATTAAAGCTACATGTATATGTAAAACTATATTTTTGTGCAGCAAGGTTCAGTCACTTTAAATTTTAAAAAATCTTAAAATTGATTTTCCAATTTGAGCTGAATATTAAAGTGGTTTATTATCTAACTTATTTCAGAATGATTAGGAGTACGTCTGTTAATACATGTGTTTGTTTCTTATAAATATTTCAGGCGCTGGACCCTTCACCTTATTTGCACCGAGCGACGAAGCTTTCTCTAAATTGCCACCAGCAGAATTAGATAAATTATTAAATGATCCAAAATTACTCAAAAGTTAGTACTGATTTATCATTTGAGTTTGATGCGATTATTGTTCGCGAGTTAGATTCTTACCACCACAACTATTACGTTTTTTGTTTGTTTACCGAACGTTAAACGAATAGACTTTGTCTGCCGAATCACCCAAGTTGGAAGCGGACATTAATCTCGTCAAGTAATATACCGGTACATACCTTTGAATATCTCGTAACACCTTTGGATATCATGAGAGAGGGGCCAGTTATTTACTGAAAATAAATGTTTTATTTTTGTTTTTTAGATATTTTATTGTACCACACTTTAAAGGGTACTGTTTATAGTGCTGGTTTAACGAATGGTGAAGCAGTACATACTATAAACAACATGAATCTAAATATAACAATAACAAGTCGTGAGTATCTTAGTAACAAAATAATAAATCATTTTCTATAATAACACTCGATTATGTAATTACAAAAACAAAATACATTATTCTGACCTGAATGGGTTTTTGTTAATTTTGTTTTGTTGGGTGGGGGTGTCAAGAGAGTTTGTACAACCTACGGCACATAGTAAGGAAAATGGCAATCCCAAATTTAGAGACAGGCTTTTTCTGCAAAATAAACAATTCATTCGTCTGTTTGTAGTCTTGGAATTATTTTCATTTACACTGTATGTGAACTTATTGTCATACGGAAGTTGTATGTACATACTACGGACTTTATATTGAAATGAAATGGGGTTAAACGTCCTACTATTTTCTGCTCCGACTGGGCTAATGATGACTGGCATGCCCCCCCTACAATGCGATATGAGGGAAATTTTGCCAGACCAGCGGCGCCAACTCTTGTATCGAATTCAAACAACCAAGGGGCCTTTTATGTGCACGCCAATGTGTACACGGGACCTCTGTTTGACGTACCATCCGAACGACTGGAAAGCTGGCATTGTCAGGCCCTCAGCCCTGCATCACTGGCAAGGGGAAACCACGCTGAATTATGCACTCTCTCGGCCAACACCCGCTGACCTCCAAGAAGCGAGCCGGCATTGGACTCACTTAGCCACCGCGGCTCCCTCGAGCTTTATATAGATGCACAAGTAAATATAGTGGACACAGTCACTGATCTCTGATCACTCCGGCACTCTGTGACATCCGACATGATTTTCATGTCCCGATTTATTTCCTTATGCATGGTATCCTTGATTATTCTATGTTTGTATGCCCATCATTACTCTAGAACTATGTTAACCCTGTTTATTTATGTATTTTGTAACAGAGGGTGTAGAAGTAAATGATGCCATGGTTACGATGCCAGATATCACAGTAACAAACGGAGCTGTTCACGTCATCGATTCCGTCCTTCTGCCAAGCAACTTAAATTCTGTTAGAAATGATAAATATATGCACTTTTTTGATTATGTTTATAACGAATTTAAAATTGTTAATTGATAATGCCTGGTTCCCACTATCACGCGGGACCGTAGCCCCCCCCCCCCCCCAAAAAAAATAATTTATGAGCTGGCTACGGGCCCGCTATAATGATTCGTGCTACGTGGTGATCCTATCAAGTTTTATATAGTGGATTGTCGTTGCAATCATGCTGATTGTATCGGAAAGTATCCGAAAGTATGTACACATACCAGAACGTATATGCATGTGTCAGGTCGTGGACTAAATAGGGACAACCCCAATTTGATTAAAACACAGATCCTTTTTTTTTTCGTTTTTTATAGTTCAGAATTTTGTTGTACTTGTCTTTACTACACTAGGATTTGGAAGAGTTGTTATATAACCCGCGTTCTGAATGATGTGAGGGATTAGCCAAATGAAACGATCTGCCATGGCCAGTTTTTGTTGTGACTTGCATGGAACTGTGGGTAACCCATAAGAAACAGCAAAACTGATTGGTTAATCAAATGTCTGACGTCATAGCATCAAAAACCGCACGTGTGACCTTTGATAACTGGTCAGATGTTCATGTAATAAAGGACATTGAAAGAAAAACGAAATATACATCTATTGTTTAATCAGGTTGGGGAAATCCTATCGAAACATAATAATGCATGTTATATACGTTTTCATAAATTATCATATTTGTTTTATTGTTGATTTTTGATTTGAACATTTCATTAATTTTACATAACCGTGATGAATAAAATAATATAATAGATTTTATATTTCTTTATACACATACAATATGCATGAGCCATTTTTTGTTTTTTTCTTTAGGCCTGTGTCCGATTTTAATTTCATTATAACGATTCAGCTTTTTAATAATTTAATTTAAAAATGGCGAAACTAGACTAAGCCTCGGTACATTGTCATGCGATTTAACAGTGGCGTCAATTGCAAGAGGATTACTGGTCTTCAACCTGATATTCTTAAAAAGAGTTATGTCCCTTGCATGGTAGTACAGCCCAATTAATGCGTTTCTGTTTATGTCTGTCAAAACGATGGACGCCTTTCTCTTAGAAAAGTGCGCGTTACATTTAGTTCATAAAGATATTACATAAACCTGTTAACATTTCTTAACTGTAACTCAGAGATGGTTCCTTAAACTAATCATTTGTAGAAAGATAAAATATTATATGATATACAAACAATATAATGATATTGTTTACAAGATCCCGACATGGCCGGTTTATGTGTTAAAATTTTATACGATTACAACTACAACAAAAAATTCAGTATATAAAAAAGTATCAAGCCATGTAAAATATATTTAAAATATCACACAGTACACAGACCCAATATACGGACCCAATACAAAACCAGTGCGTGCCACCTCAAACGCGCAACAATTGTTCATCCAAAACAATTCTAAATCTAAATGGCCACAAAACCAGTGCCGCATCAAACGCGCAAAGATTGTTCACCCAAGACAGTTTCATATTTTAAGTGTCACAAAACCAGTTCAAACGCGCAACATTTATGTAAATTATTCATAGATACCTCAGTCGAATCGTATACACTCTATTATAGAAGAAACAGGTACAGTCACAGAATATGCTAAACGTAATTTTCCCCAAGTATGCAAGCTTGTGGATTGGGGTTTAATTGTTCTCCTGTTACATATGATAGCGTTCTGGTGTATGGTATACGCTGCTGTTGATTCGTATTTGGGTCCAGAAAGACGAGTGGCGCTAATGACTGGGTTTTATTTACCTCTTTGGACGAAGGGTGACTCTCTGGTGGTGAACTTGAATTATTGACGATCGGAGCATTTGATGATGGCACGTTCATTGTTGGCAGAGCCAATGAACTAGAATTTGATTGTTTATTTGAACTCTGAAACAACAGAGCATTTGGCGATGGAACATTAGGCGAGGCTGAAGATCGACGGTGTGATTGTGTATTTGGATTTTGAAATAAAAGAGCATTTGGTGATGATATGAAAGGTGAGTTCGATGGTTTGTGACATGATTTCGACTCTGTCGGTGACGTTAATGGTTTTTGTTGGTAGGTGATTCCATTTGATCGAGGTGGTATGTATTCATGGGATCCCAAATGAACAGCGTGGAGGTAGGTGGGGTCGCTAACAGGTGTGAAACGTGAAGTTTGGTACTGGCTGGTGCCTGATATAACCGATATAATCTCGGGATTTCCGTTTACGAATGAGAGATAAGTTGTGGGAACGTCCGGGCCCTGGTCATCCGAATCATTTTCCCGGCTGGTTACTACACCAGATGAGTCACTGCTTTCCTGTAAAACTTGGCTAGAAGAACGACACCTGGGAAGTTCGTGTAAACTAATGCCTTGACTCGGTCGTCTCGGAGGCGATGTTATTGCTGTATCTTCGGTATGGAAAGGTGGTTCTCTAACTGCCGGTTCAGATTTGCCTGCAAAAGAAAAGTACATACAAGCTATAGAAGAAGCATGCACAGAGTAGTGATGTGTATCGTAGGAGAACCAGCCAACGAAACTGTCCAAAATAAGTTATCAGTAATATTTTTTGTATTAAACATGCATTACGCATGAGGTAAACTCGCCTAGTGCAGGTCTTTATTTAGGTCTAAAATGTTATATAAACCATTAACTAAATATTAATTCATGAGCATGAAAAGATCATAATCAACTCTAGATGCCATCTTATCTCTCCGATTTTTGGGGATTTGAATCAGATCTGCTGTTTATCGTCTGTTGCTGATTAAACCCAACTGAAATTTTTATTATCTAGCTATTAGCTATTAGCGAGCACTGCCAGCTCTTTATCTAAGCTTTCATAATGCATCTTTAATCGCCTTGAAGATGGTGATTTTGGACATGGCGGTGCCGAATAGTTTATAATGTGATTTGTTTAGAAAGGAATAAGAGTTTAACCTTTCGTCAACGAATTACGTCGATAATTTTGAAAATAACATACAGTTCATTTTTCTTTCTATGGCCCACTCTTCATCGAATTTCATCAACTTATACTGATATTTTTAGTTTCAATCTCCACAGACACTGCCAGAGAACCGGACTCGCAAAATCACGAAATTATTCTAATTTCACCATAGTTTTCCGACCCCCTACACCGTGTTTAATACAGTTAACTGTATTGTTAATAGTGATTCTATGTCAAACGGAAATCAAGAATATCATGTACTCACCCTTCTTTAAAACATTGTTTCTCAGAATAAGAAAGATAACGACACCAAGAAAAATCATAAGTATTGTCACTAAAACAGCGAGAACAACGACCACTGGCGTCAATGAATTATCAGACTTGTAGTTAAGGCTTTCCTTAGTTGTATCTGGGGGAAGAGTGTTAACCACTGGCCGTGTAGGATCTTTCACTAAACAAACAGTACAATGAGGTATAAATCTACATGATGATTCCGGAACAGGGATAGAAGTGCCAATTTCTCCGTAAAACCGAAGATTCGCCACGTCTAATTCCAATCCTTGAGTACCAAAACTTCCAACCTAAAATAGAATTAAAGCATGTGTAGTAAAGAATAATAGACTCAAATTGATATTTTGAATCCGTAAAAATCTTGCTTCAAGTTAGATATTAGGAACAGGCCCGGCGGTGTGTGAGTGGGAGGGGGCTGTATCCCCCCCCCCCCTTTAATAATTTGGCCGCAAGTATTCTTTTCTCCAGGTTATTCCCCCCCCCCCCTCAAGTCCAAACCAATCGGTGGTTATTTCTCAATGTTAGTCATTTTTTGTCCTATGGTCTATTTTAAAGAAACTGATACCCGGATGATGGGCATACCAATGATCTATATATGACATTAGATACTGAATGGTTACTGAATTTCTTTAACTCCTAATACATTGCATAGAGGTGGACCTGAATAATTTATTTATAGTAGGCATGCCCCGTTGAAATATATATGCAGCGCACGCCATTCCACTTGAACGAACATTGTCAATTGAATGCCTCCGTATTATATCACTAGGTAAACTAATATTTCTATTTGTCCTGAATAATTATGCAGTCCCAAACCTATTGTCAGACAAAGACACAAATACATGTCGTGAAAATAAAAGGTGTTGTCGTGTATTCTACATATAATTAAAGCAACGGTAAATATTACATGTGGTCATTTACATACATAGCGTAAGGGACATAGAGCTTAGTGACGGCTGGCTGAGAAATATGATCGCAGTGACTTACTATAACAAACACGATAGCCCCCCCCCCCCCACACACACACACACACATACCCTTATTTATTATTAAATAATTTTCATAATTATTCAAAATATAGTTAAAAATTGCATTTAAGGGTGATTAACATTACCTTTACATAGGCGTAAGACCCGTCGGATTGCCTCTGTATATTATTGACAATGAATCCAAAATTACCATTGCTGTCTTGGTCAAATATGCCGAAGGACCTCCAAGTTGTTGATAAAACCGACACGGACCTAATACTGTCAATGTAGGTATCGCATTTCGTAATATCTATAACACCACAAGGGTGCTGAATAGCATTCTTGTATCCTATTCCAGCAGCCGTCACTGCATTGATAGTCTGAACAACCCGCTGATCCTGCACAAACTGTGTAATTGTAGCATCATTCAGTTTTAAGTTTGAAGAACAATCCGATCCGTACCTGTTGTTGAAACCACTAGGAATGTTACACTGGAATGTTGATTGCCAAAACGAGTGTATCCATGGGATATAAGATTGGTTTTCTTGTCGTAAACTGCCCAAATATTCGCGAAAATTATTGTCTGCAACGGCTGAAGTTTGGACACTTAGGGTAAGAGATCCTCGAGATGGCAGACCTCGTCCTCCTTCAATAACATTAACATTTCTTCCCCAAGTTTCACTGGCGATAAATATTACAGGCGCGGGGGTGTTACCGATGGCATTTAGCAGATTTATGGCAATAGAGTTAAGTCCAAAGAAAACTACGTAACGTGCATGGTTCCTTTCCAGAGTATTTACTGCTTTGGTGAATTCCTCCGATAGTTCATTCTCTGCCAGTTCTAACGAATTTTCTACACATATTCCACTATTCTCAGCTAAACGTTTAAATAGCGCGACAGCCTTTCGTCCGTAATTGTTATTCACATTAATAGCACTCACATGAGATACGTTTAGTTGTTTTACCACATTAAGAATGGCCTCTACCTGTAAGGCGTCGCTTGGGACTGTCCGCAAAAAATACGGATAATTTATTCGATCATCTAGATCTGGAGATGTTGCGCTGTAAGATATTAATGGGATAGCAAGATTGCTTAATGTTGGAAGAATACTAACGGCTAGATTGCTCGATTGGGCTCCCACCACAGCAATAATCTTGCTTATGTCTATGGGAGCACCACTGATTTTATCGACCAAGACCTCTTTTTTACTGAATACCATATTGAGCAAATTCGCAGCCCTTAGTGGGTTGTAACAGTCGTCAAGTACGATTCCCCCAAAATTTATACCAGTTTTTGTTTTTAAATCTGCCAAGGTGCTTAGAAAGGCCAACAAAGATACAAATGATGTTCCAGTGCTTCTATATTCACCACACCCATATCCATTCTCCGGATCGTGAACAGGAAATAATCCAAGTATTAGCACATCGCCAGGAATGTAAACATGTGCTAGATTGTCGTTATTTAGACATTTATCACAGACCATCTTGCACCTGGACTGTGTGGGTAAGGTCCATTTAGTTTTCAAACCAGAAATGTTTAATACGCTATCTTCATAATAACCAACCTTAAATAAAGACAAAGACGCGGTAGATGAATGAGCATGATGATGCTCTCTGGTGGCGAGATGCACCTTTTTTCCTAATGTTTGTATTTCAATGATATTTAAAAGTCGATTGTACTATAATTATTTAGACAAACGTGATATACGAAATCTAACAAAATTCCAATTTATAAATAATGCTTTTTGCGAAACTTTACTCACCTTTGAGAATACTTCCTGTCCCGTCTCAGCAATGTTGATATCATATAAAGATTCTCCACTTATTTTGAAATCCCCATTCAAATCCTTCATTAGCGTTCTACTTGAGAAAAATCTTGAAGGGACAAAGTTTTTACCGATTGTTCTATAATCTATGATAGATGGTTTATAATTTTCCAAGATATTATTCTCAAGCTCAGAACGTAGAGCTCCACATATGCCAATTTGATTCGGACACAATTGTTTTTGTGCAGCTTTTAATGCTGTTGCTAAAATGTAAATTGCGTCAAGTGCCGATGAAATGTAGCTGTATGGGTGATAGTTTTTACTTATGTGTTCATCCGTGCATATGGCTAATGTTGTTGGTTGACTAAATTCACACTTGTATACAGATCTTACGTATTCTTCGATGACAGTTTTCCATTCTGTCGTTAAGTTTGGAAATTTAGTTACGGACACAAGATCCAAAAATCCATCTCGTATTTCTGAGAGGTCCAGATTAGTTGTTGATACAGTTAAAAGTAAATTCCTGTGTATTTTGTGAGCAGATGCCACCGAAAGACTGGTTCCTACTCCATCACTCATAATCCACTGTATGCTGTTGAATCTACCAGGATTATGCCACTTTGAACTCCGCAATCTCACTGTGTTGAAAATAGAATTAGCTTCAGATGCATGTCCGAAATACACGACACCAAAATTATTCCCAACAGTGACATTAATTTGAGAAATTAAACCTCTGATAAACGTTTCAATAACATCAATCATGTTGGGATCGCCTCTACGTAATACCAGGACGTCACTTATGCATATTCCAGCCTGCTTTGCCATTTTACTAAATTCCAGGAACCCTTCCCTGCCATAGTTGTCATCTGTGCGGATTCCAACTATATATGACCAGTCCAATTTCTTTACCACATCAAGTATCACCTGTTGTAAATAAATAAATACATGTCATATTAAGCTTTATTTATGATGTTCTGCTTACTTTGCATCATATTCTTTGATATACTTACGATTACTGGAACATCCGATGTCACCTACCATTTGAGGACGTCACATAGACAATGATATTTTGATTGATTTGTTGGGTTATCTTTCGCAATTTTGGAATATTCAGTAACTGTCGGGTCTTTTTGTGCAGTAGTAGTAGTAGTAGTAGTAGTAGTAGTAGTAGTAAAAGAAAGAAGTAAAGCCCGAGCATGTCGGATTGATCAACAATGAATCATCATATTATGTTGGCGAAAGGTGTAAATGATGTTCGAAATTCCAAATCTGTGTGAAAACTCCCATAAAACTTTGAGTGTTTGACTATTGGGAAGAAACTGACGAAGAACAGGTCTTATCAACCAGACTCTTTGATGGGCGTGAACGTTATTTTAAAGATTGGAGAATTTATTGCACAATATAATATTGTGAAAGATGAATCGCTGAAAGGAATAACAGCCTGATATGGTTCATTTCCGGTCAATATTAAATATTTGTCAAATTCGACATCCCCTGTAAACAAAAGTAAGCACCACCAATAATCTGCTCAACAGAGTAAGCCAATGCCAAAAAGGAGCCTTAACTAGTCTACTGGTGAAAGATTACATATATGGGATATACAGCAATCTAGCAGTCAGACAGTGGACTTTCATTCCTTTGCAAAGAACTATAACACCACCAGCTCACTCCCTGCGTGTTTATTATTTTGTAAAGCTTACCTTGCTCTGAATTACATCCGATGGTATTGCTCGGACAAAATTTGGATAAAGCGTTTTATTGCTTAGTTCTGGTAAGGTGGCTGCTATTCCGACTACTGGTATTTTGGTATGTTCTAATAACCGTGATATTGATGACGTAGTTTGACTTATTGATGTACCAATAATCCCTGAAAGTATAGAACAAAGATATCATGACCCACTCGAAGTCATATGCGGACTTAAAATAAGGATTTGGGTGGGGATATAATAAATACGAAGCTATATATCCACCATCTTGTGAAATGGTGGGGATATCGTTACGTGGGTATTCCAGGATTCAGACTGCTAAAATATAAACGTTGACAATGAATCGAGTAGACGGGGGCTTAGATTTGGGCTGTGGTTTGAGGGTGTCGATAGATAGACCTTTGGTCAAAATTGGCATTTGCAGGCAGCTATAATATACTTTGGCAATAATCATAGATTGTTCTGACAAAAATACTATTAACGAACATTTCCCAAACCGGTAAATCATATGGTGCGCAACATCTAATTATAACTTATACGTAGGAGATTTTATTGTTACAAATACGAAAGCTGACTGATAAGTTCTAAGCCTATCTGCCAAAAACCTGTACAAAGTCGATGGTTTCTATTTATTTTCGACATAGTCTCATTCGAGGTGTACACACTTCAGCCACCTGTAAAGGTAGTTCACAGCTGACATAACGCCAGGATCTGCTTCAAAACGGCACAGATTTTCATGGGAAGTTAAGAATCTAACAAGTTTCCGCTTTGGCTCCCATTTTGCAGATATTTTGTCATTCATTACCCGTTGGTGATAATGTGCTCAATCCTCTTATGATCGATACTCACAACACTGGCGATATGTAGAATTGTCAACCTTCGTTAGCCATTACCATGTCATGCACCATGATAATGCTGTTGATAGCCTTTCAGGACCCAGGTCGCCGTAACGGCTCTCTCTGCCACGCTTAAATCCGCTTCGTAGTGTGGAAAAGAAAGGTGCATCATCCCCTAAAATGGGGACCATGCCGGTGCAATACCCAGTTTCATCTATTTCTGGTAATTTCAATCGATAAGTTCACAAGACTGTCTGGTTGAAAGACAATAGTAACACCACAGTTACAGTTCTTATGTTTATTATTCATTCAATGGTTGTACTTGTTGGTGGCAAAAGTTGGTTCCAACCCTATTGATCTATCCTTTTCAGACATAAACCTTATCAGAACCCCGTAGGTTAATGAAGATACATGTATTTCATATTAATTATTAGAGTTATGATATATATTGTAATTGTTAATATACTATACTTCTGATTTAAAAATCAAAATATTCAACTCACCTAGAAGAGGACTGGAGGATACTGCTGGAGCAGGTGGTTGTATACAGTCTTCTGCTTCATTAACATGTATTATGTCGGTCAGATGTTTGTTTGACAACATTTCAAGTCCACAATCATCGTAGATTTGATACCCTTTAGTATAAATTCAACGTTTCAATATTTAATATATAAATGCATCGTAAAGACAGGAAAGGTATGATGATGATTTAAAGATATTGTTAAAACAAATCGATCGTTTGCCAAAGGAAGTTTCGGTGCAGTTTTCTTGCGTTGTCTGATGCGGACGAGGAATCTAAGGAAGCATTGTATTTATGTATTGGTTTTCCTTAACATACAAGATTCATGTTTGCAACGCACAGAGATTTGATAAAATAGCTGACATTCTTCTTATAAGGAGCGACCTCGACCTTCCCAATATGTTTGGCTTTTCGTTAAGTGACAATTTTATGTTTTATTTTGAAGGATTGTACACCTCCCTATTTGTGACTGGTCGTATCACACTTTTCTAAAGGATATCCTTGTGTGGGTTCTTCCAATGTAAGATTTTAAGATTGTAAAATTACGTATGATTTCTTTAATTTTAATGAAGGGGTTGGTTACGATTGAGAAGATAGATTTATATAGATTATGGTGTATGTGTAACTACTATAGAGATTATTTGAGCTCTATGAAAGGTGCTCTTTTTAATATATTGAAGTGGTTGAACAAATGGGTGACAACACGAAATCGGACACTTTATATATAAGAAAGGGAGAGGTTAAATTCCCCTTCAGACATGACTTTGGAGTTTCTGCGGAACATCTTACCCACATCCGCCTCGGCTTAGAGGACGAGATGCCGACGTCATGCGGGATTCTTAGAGACAATATGTAGTATTTCGGCCGTTAGGTCTGGGTTTTAGGTTCGTTAAACCCAGACTGCAGACATTATAACAAATCCTAATGTACCATCATAGATGTTGTAGTTTCCTATATTTGATCTATAAACATAGTTATAAAAAAACAGAGTTCCAGGATCAATTGATCCTTTGAGCTTTATATACAGCGTGAAAGTCCTGACTTGATGAGTGTCACCCTAGTGTCACGGGCCGTTTTACGGAAGTTCCTGATTAAAGTCTCATATATATTGACACTATGAGGGCCGAGAAACAACAGCCATATGAAACAAGTATGTGTAAGGCATACTGCTATAAAACCCCGAACAAGAACCGGATGGTAGCTCAGAGAATTACGGAAAGGAAGAAAATGTGTCAAGGGACATTTAATAAAAAAAGTATAATTCTTAAAGAAAACGAAAAGTGTGATCATAATAAGAAAGATATTTTTCTTACCTATTTTGACACCAGGGATAAATGATGCCAGTGAATTGTTATTTCCATTTAGTGTGTTTATGGTCCATCGAATGGCTGCTGCGATTTGAAACTCAGTTTCTGAAATCTTTCCACAGTTATTACTTCCTGTTTCGTGAATAGCAATGATAGCGGCTATGTTTACGTCCCCCTCTTCCGTCAGAACACGAGGTTTACAATATTGTAATTGACAGTTTACGTAAAGTACAATACAAATAAAATAATAAACACTTAATAGAGTCTTAAAAGCTATGGGTGTCATCTTTATAGATTCATCTTAAGTCACAAATGCATGTTACAAGGTTACGTCAGAAAACGTACCGCATGGTTAGGTAACAGTTAAACATATTTCGGTTTATTTTAGCTGGTAGATTATTTTGAAGATTAAATCGTCTTGCTATACTTGTACATATCCGTAAAACACATAAAGGTCCATGGTGTCCCGAATACAGGTATATTTAACAAATACATGTACTGCATATCTATTCACTGGATTATTGAACACGTCTTACTGTATCCTTTGTATATTTTGTTATCGTAACTTTTCGTATCAAACATGGGTCGTTTTAACGACATTTCTATCAACACACATTTGACAACCTGCTTCAAATCGAAAGACAGTTGATGTATTAGATCTTTAAGTGTACGTATAACCCTTGACCTTCCTGACCTGTAATCCTTCTACGTTGTAAAGTATTTTTCTCAACAGAACAGAAAAGTTGTACTGTTAGCCTGTAACATCCCATGCGGATGCGTACATAAATCCTAAGTAATAGCAGTCGTAGTAAAACCAATCAGCGAGATCCGTGTATTTTCTAGAACGACCTGTTTAACGATGAATTAGGTACACAGTTAATCCAATGAATAACACCTCAAACTTCACATCACAAAGTGTATTTCATGTTATACTATAAATATCTCAGACGGAAATGCAAGGCTCATTGTGCAGCATATATACCTTGACATACATATACATGTCGGTGGTGTCATATCTTTTGTGTTCATAGTATTTTCACAATCCTACTAAGTCATAGTATTATCATTCTTTTGACAGACTGGAACAAGTATGTCTGTAAACTGGGTTTTCGTTTTGCTTCAATAATTCACGCAAAAGATGTGTCAAATACATATTTATAGGATATGAAAACGAATAATTGCGTATTTTGTACATACTTTATGTATGTCTTTTTCTGTATCGGTCACTATAAATGATAAAAGCAAACACTGTAACAAATCACTAGAGAACGAATTTGCTTAATAATGAAATGGCCGTCTATTGTGTTTGTTTATCTATGGATATTTATCAATTGCACTATGTCAAACTTTAAACCCCCGACATTACGGGGTTAGCAAAAGTTTATTGTAAAAATACACCTTTTATATACTGTATGATTTATCTATATCGACATAAACACTACCTTGTGATACATAATATACATGTTGATTTCGTATTTACATGGTTCACTAATTTAGGTTAAACACTTAGCTAAAAAAAAGGTAGATATAAAGCAGGGTTGTATCCGGTTATATTACCTTTTCAACGAAATTGATATGCTCAACAAAATTCCTACGAAAGGGGCTTGTCTCTGGGTTTTCCGTTACGCTAACCAATCAGACGACGAAATAAGGACCGTCCAATATCGAGGGCAATACCGACCATAAGTTTTACATTTATTATTTTATTTTGTTAATCTCTAACTAAATAATACTATATTTTATTATATATATTAAGAGTAATTGGATGCACTTTTTTTACCATTTTTATTATTTTTGATTTCTTTTGTGCAACACTTGTTGTATAAATTATATAAGCACATACTTCCTGGAATTACTTTCAAAAAGTCCGAGGCTCGGTTCTAAAGATTATTCGAGTATGTGAAGTCTGGTATTTCTAGGTACTATACTTAAAAGGCGTCTGATTAGATAAATGACGTCATCACTAAATTCCCGTTAATATTAAAATAACCACACGATTGTTACGAACTTTTGTGAATAATAAGACTCTCATAGCGATGCAGATCATATAAAACCTGCTAATAGACACCGTGTTGTTTGACTTTGAATGGGTGCTGATTCCTGTCCGCTGACTGCTTTAGGTTCTGGCAAAAATTCTTTACAGTAAATACTGTATGTCGTATATTGAAACGGTTGTTTATTATCCCCCGCCTTTCGAATACAAGCAAAGGGCTATTACAATGGTCGCTTCTACATGATCGAGTTAGAATGTTCAAACTTGGTGTAGGTGTTTATTAGGTGAATGTCTTGACGGGGTTCGATCATGCGTATTTTTACTACTTCTAAGCCGATATATGATATTTGATTGGTTGAGACTTTGGAACACGATAACTTTGGTTCTAATTTGGTAAGAGGGTCGATGATGAGAATTATTAAGCGGCACACGATAACATTAATTCTAACTGAAGGAGAGTGCTGAAACTAACTTCAAAACTGGAATTGACTAAGTTCAATGATTATTATTACGATAACTTTGATCTCTAACTGATGGAGAGTGATGAAACTTAGTGTATAGTTTCACTTTCCGCTATACTTCAAAACCTGGATGATTTTGGTCGTAAATATTTTATTCGTGGAGTAAGTATAGATAATCCTTGATTACTCGATACTTTTGAAAAAGACAAATGTGCCATTAATTCATATATGTCATCTGTTTAATTTCGAATTTCTTGGCTTGTTATTACGATTTATGAATAATATAAATCTCAATCTTGATAGCCGCCGGTAGGGGTCACATTATCGGCCGTATGTATCCTTTGACTGAATGGCTCATTCTGTTGTACTATTTGTGCTGTTTTCAACTGGTCATTTTTGCCACTTCATATCATACAATGTCAATATTATGCATATTAAACTTATCATTTTGGAGCTCATTATTTTCTTTCCTATAATTGATTCGTATTTACCACCCTTTTCAGGCTTTAATATTTGCCTTTACTTTTGTTATATGTTTATTTAATAAATAAATAAATAATAATTTCATGAAAACTTGCTATGTTATTTATGAAACATTACAGTTTAGCTAGAACAAAATCAAGGAAACAACATATTTACGAAACATTACAGTTTAACCAGAACAAAATAGAGGAAACAACCTAAGGGGTCCGGGAAAGGTAATTATAATGGATATAGAATGGGGAAATACAACACAAGTTTATTTATGGAAAAAACAAGGTTGTGTACGGAAACAACACAAGTTTATGTATGGAAACAACACAGGTCCTAAATTTATTTCCCACACATGTTTCAACACAAGCTTTGGTTATTTTCTACAATTTAACACAATTAAGTTTATGTTGATTTGACATTCAACACACGTTTGCGTTGATTTGACATTGTGCCTAGATTTCTTACATTGATAGTCACTAAATAAACGATCGTGTTGTATTTAACAAGTTTTATCACCCAATAACACATTTGACAGTAGATTTCGCTTGTGTGATAAATTACATAATCTACTGCGATATCTCCTTATGAGATATCGCTTTACATGAATGTGATTGGTTA
This sequence comes from Patella ulyssiponensis, assembly GCA_963678685.1. Taxonomy (NCBI): domain Eukaryota; kingdom Metazoa; phylum Mollusca; class Gastropoda; family Patellidae; genus Patella; species Patella ulyssiponensis. Next base: position 21,246,255 of record OY783232.1, read on the forward strand.
ATCAAAAAGAAAATACTTTCTTTTATTTTAAGGAAACCACTCATTTTAAATAAAAAGTAACTTCTTTTTTTGTTAAAAATAAACTGTTTTTATTTAATTGAACTTGAAGGAAATACTGGTTCAATATATAGGACCTTTGCAATAGGATAAACTGCTGTCAAAAAATGATGTATCACTACGCTGTAGTGTACTCAGACTTAGTAAAAGTGAAATCTGTACCAAAAAATTATATTTATTTATTTGTGCATATAACAAAAGGATTGTATGATAAATAAAATCTCCAACTCGTGTTTTTTGGTATCAAAAAACACTCGTAGGAGATTCTCTCTATATCCATTTAACATCAATAACAGAGTGAAAAGCCAATGCCATTACAGTCGGGCATTTTTGAGTGCAAAATAGCTAAAAGGTGTAAATTCTATCATTGGATATAACAGACATTCTTCAATTCTTTAATATACCGAAACATGAATATACCTATGGATAGAACAGTAACGCATATAACAATATTAAATCCACCATTCTGCCCACAAGTTAGCCCATGCACTCATCCGAGCCTCTCTTCTCCGCCCGTCTGTGATCGTCTTTAGTTGTCTGCTAACTGTCAGTAAACTCATGCTTATATAGCGTCGGACAATTAGGGAAGATGGACAAGAGTGATCATCATATGGTATTGTTTATTTATAAATTATGGTATCTGTAATTGTATTGCATATTTCCTTGGAAGTCATTATCAGGTCATGTACTGACCACCAATACATTCTCTTTGAATTTCTGCCGAGTGTTGCACACAGATCATATGTAGCTTGTAAAGAACATATTGAATTAAATAGATGTTTAATAAGTTTATACTAGGGGGTGTGATAATAGTCGATTCCTTTGGTACGGTGTTAAAAACATGTGGAGTGGTATAAGAATAAATAATATAAAAAAAATTTCGACCCTCGACACCCGTAACCCCCATGTACATACCCCCTGAATATGGATGCCCCTTAATCAGTCTTGTTTAGAATTCTTTTGACAGGTTGATATGAAGGTTTTCGTGGTCGGTGAGTCTCGATATGACATTGAAAATAACCCGCAGCCATCCAATATGGCGAAATCCAATATGGCGACCAAAATGGCGCTGCAAATATGTAATTTGTGCTTTTCGACCACAGTGTTGTAATATGTCGACTATTATGTTTTTGAGGTCGTAGAATCCGAATTTGTGGTGATTTCAAACAAAGAAGGAACCACTTACAACATATTTATGATGATGTGAAATATTCATCAATTCGAATACGGTTACATACATATAGTATCATTATTTTAGCAAAGTGGAGCTATCTCGGGCTGGATTCAAATCACTCATCATTACATCTGCTTTACAGCTATGATTACTTTGGTAGACCTTCAAATTGGCCCCATAAACAGAAGCTGGCAACCTTTTATGGTCCTTTAATAAACCGAAAATGTCACCTTGTTCAGGTACTGATAAGGCTGCACCGCGAGCATATCTTACTTCGATATAATCAAATGATTATTTCGCATTTTGTAAAGGAATGCGATTGCTATTTCCTTGTCACAAAAGCTTTTGTTTCTCGTCCAAGGCTTTCATTACAGCAGGAATTTCGTACTTAGCGATAATACTATATCCTCGGAATGTTCCAGAATATTGTTTATCGATCAAGTCCTTGGATCTGGCTTTCACATGCACAGTGGATCCACAATTCAAATACTTAGCGCCTCGTTGCAATATCTGATTCCCCGCTACAAGACCTAAATCCAAATATTTGAAAACCGACAGTTAGTTTAGGTAGTAGCATAGGGAGGACCTTGATCACCCCTGAGCGTGTACCTTCAATTGCTTTGCCAAGTAACTCACGTATATCTTGATTATAGTTTGTTTGATCGAAACGTTCTTTAGAAATAAACTAAATACAGGCATTTTGAATCCCATATTACCCTGTCAGGAATGGATTCAGAAATCCTTGAAAGTGCTCCAAAACACCATCTAGATTCGGAATAGGCAGTGGGTTTCATAAACTATGAGCTCAAGCAAAGAGGCGCTAAAAATTTGAAATGAGCATCCACTGTGCAAGTGAAAGCCAATTCCCAGGACTTGATTGAATCCCAATCTTCTGGTACCTTCCGATGATATGGTAAAATCGCTACGTATGAAATTCCTGCTGTAATGAAAACGTGGAAGAGAAACAAAAGCTTTTGCAGTAACAGGTGAAAGCCAAATCAAAGGACTTGATTGAATCACAATCTTCTGGTGCGTTCCGAGGATATAGTATTATCGCTAAGTATGAAATTCCTGCTGTAGCGAAAGAACGTGACGAGAAACAGAAGCTTTTGTAGCAAGGAAATACCAATCTTATTTCTTGACAAAAAGCAGAAAAATCATTTGATTATATCGAAGTAAGATATGCTCGAGGGACAGCCTTGTTAGTACCTAAACAAAGTGACATTTTCTGCTTATTAAAGGGCCATAAAAAGTTGCGAGTATTTGTTTATGGGCCAATTTGAAGGTTTACCTAAGCAATCTTAGCTGTAAAGCAGATGTAACGATAAGTGATTTGAATTCAGTCAGAGAAAGCTTCACTTTTCCAAAATAATGATACTATGTGACCGTATTTGAATTGATGAATATTTCACCACAAGATAAATATGTTGTAAATGGTTCCTTATTTGTTAGAAATCACTACTAATTCGGATTCTACGGCCTCAAAAACATAATAGTCGACATATTACAACACTATGTTTGGTCGAAAAGCACAAAGTACATATCTGCGCCCCCATTTTGGTCGCCATATTGAATTGCCACCATATTGGATTGCTGCTTGTTATTTTCAATGTCATATTGAGACTCACCGACCACGAAAACCTGCATATGAACCCGTCAAAGGCATTCTAAACAAACCTTTTTGTAGTGAAAAGGCCGAAAAACTGATATTTTAGCTAATATGAGGTACCCCATTTTCTGGGGTTATGTACATAGGGGTCAGAGGGGTCGGGGTCAATTTTTTTTTCGTATTATGGATTTTGATATTCCTCCACATATTTTAAGCGCCGTACGGCTTGGCTTCTAGAAAATTAATTTGTTAAATAACACCAACCCCCCCTATTTATACAGAGTTGAAACGTCAATATCATATAATTATAAAAACTAGCAGAGGTCATAAAGTTCTATGCACCTAAATGATTGTTCAATTTGATGAAAGGTATAGATCACTTTGTCACAAGCTAGATCAATAAATCTAATGTAGAAACTAGCACGCCAGGTAATTTAGCGATTGTTTAGAAAACCTTATAAAAGCAAAAGGAATGTGCTGTTACTGTGCTATTCTTGCCTAACAAAGGAGCTTCGAGAATATTTACTTTACTATAACGAAAGATGTCGGTCCTAATGGTATAGTTCATAACAAAGCAAATTAAAAAACAAAACGAATGTTATAAGTCTAAGGTGGCTGTAACATCGAATCGGATAAATATTAGTGTTATTGAGAATCGTTAATAATCGATTTTTACAGCTTTAATAGCTGATAGATCTGTTGAAAATTTCATGTAATTCAACCTTGTCATTTTACAATTTTTATGCTATCAGGACATTGAGAAGAACGTTGACAACCCTTTTATTACAAAAAAATCGAATTTTCACATTTGTCAACCTGCCAACTAGTCTACTGCCCCCGCCACACACACACACCGAATAAACTGGAAACATTCTACGAAACTAGAAACTGCTCCACAAGAATAATATTGATATTGTTTTAAACTTGGATGTACTTGAAATTGTGAAAACAGATAACCTTGATTCGTTTCGCAGTTCCATGGATAGGACAACTGCACCTACTGCTGGATTGGAGACTAATAAATTATAGGAGAATTCAACTCCCCAACCCATCCCTCGGCCAGAGCTGTGCGAGAAAAACACAGATCTATATTCCGTTGCACATAGTGGAAACAGCACCAGCAAATTCTACTGCGTCAAGTGTCGGTTCGCTGGCTCTTTGAAATTTCATATTATGTATATACATTTTATGCTTATTATGTATGATGCCTGTATAATTATGTATGTTAATCTCGAGAAGCGTTCCTATTGTTGGGAAGGCGTATCAATACGCCGATTATAAGAAAGAATGGTGTGCGCACGTGTACCTACCCCATCCCGTCAGGGATATTATTCTGATCCTACGCGGCATTGAACAAACTGCAAGAGAAGTTATTGACCGTTGTCTTTTCCTTAGTCACATATAGTCTCTTTTCATTCTCTTTGGCTATTGGATATCACGACGGGTGCCATGAAAGGTGTAACAAGAACGGGTGTGATACTATTATGCGCTAAAATCCTCTGTTTTGCTGGTATATGTAAAGATACTAAATGGAAAAAAATTGAACTGAAAGACGTACTAATTAGTGGATACTTGGAATTTATCCAAGTAATTTCTGCTGAAAAATGTGCTGAATTGTGCGCTGCTGAACCATGGTGTAAATCGTTTGGGATATCAAGTATATTTACCACATCAATGGATTGTTTCTTATACACAAACAGAGTATGGACTAGTCAAGTTCTTTCAAATAACACTGGCTTGGGCTATTACTGGCTTCTAGAAGGTAGATAACTTTTTCAATCCAATAATAATAATAATACTTTATTACATATAGCATTAAGTAATACAACTTATAGCTTTAAATTATACAATAATACAATCAAAGTGAAAAGACGTGTAATTAAAAGGAAAAAGAAAGACAAAGATAACAATAGTTATTCACAAACAATAAATACTATATATACAAAAAAAACCCCAAAAAACAAAAAAAAACTTTCAAGTTAAGGAAGGTAATGATGTACGTTGAGCTAAAGCGAAATACTATTCAAAAAAAGTAGGGGATATTTGATTTGGGGGGCATAATACTAAAATATGCAAATGACTACGAAAAAAGTCACTATAGAACCTAACAGAAGAAACATTTCCAGTTACATGTGACGCCCAAACGCACCAATAGCTACCGCATGGAATGCAGGTGATGCTTGGGATCATCATGGGGGTCCAACCCAAGATTTGCACGACTCTGACTTTGAATGTTACAGTCATTGTGGCATTGAATTCTAGGGTGGAAACATCAGTTTAATTGTTTTAGTGACCAGAAAACAAATTTTGATATGCGTCGACTTACCCAAAATGAAAGGTTGATTGATTCGAAAAAGTTTATATCATAGGTATTATAGAATTAAGATCTTTCATGTGGTAGGTATACAAAACAGATGAAAACGTTTTGGTTGTTACTAACGAGTGTTTTATCAATTTTCACGACAGCTAAAGCATATTCCTTTGAATCTACAATGGTAATTTCTTCATAGAGTACTTTCTTTATGAAAATCACGATACCACCGCTGTTCTTGTGTCTTTTTCGTTCTATGACATGTTTATAAAAGCCTCGAAGTTGGGCTTGAGTGGTATGTTGTCCAACATGTAGGAGGGCGATAGCATCATAATTACTTATAAAGTTAACAAAATCGTCATCATTTAACTTGCGTGTTAGACCGTTATTTATGTTCCAGCAAATAAATGAAAGATTACCTCCCTTTATGTCCTATTGTTGACTAACTCCACAATCTCTGTATTCTATATCATTAATGAATAGTTTATCTTTGATAAAGTAGACTTTGTGACCCCTTTCCTTTTCTTTCTTGAAGGTTGGCATTAACATTTTTCGTTTCATGACAATATCCCTTGGTAGTTGTTCCGAAATTCCAAATTCCAATGCTTGTATGATTATTCCGATATTTTTAAGGATAGATTATATCTTCAGATTTTGCACAATCTTAGGCCATAAAATGTTTAACTATAGGTCGAAGAATATCGCAAGACATCAATGTGTAAGAAGTAATAAAATTGATCATTTTTTTATGCGCGCACATATCACCCTGAGTCCGTCGGTCCATCCAGACGGGCTAATACACAGACTTTCTCGGCCAACATCTAGGAATGGAAATCGGGAACTTCTTGTCAGCCAATCAGCGCCTTTATTAAGCCCGTTTTCCATGTACGCGTTTTGCTGCGTTTCCGAGGGCGAAAATTTCGTTCTTATGTAAATGTAATGGGGCAGTGTCCATGTAACCAGCGGAAACGTCACGAAAACGAGCACACGGAAAATGGACTGAACTCAACAAGCCACCATGGGAGTCGCGATGCTTGTATATATTGCAATAGTTAAGGTATTAAATTACAAAGGATAAATATTATCAGATTTGTTTTTACAATATACAATACAGACTAGAACAGGACAATGTATATCATTCAGGATTATGAGAAATAATGTACAACAAATTCACTTAAAGGACAATATTGGTGTCAGTCATTATTATGTATGTGATAGAGAGGATATCTGACAATTCAAAACAGAAATAATTGACCGTCACTAAAAAAGAGGAAACGAAAAAATATAGAAAAAGGTCCGTGCATTACCACATTTTTGGTAAGTATAGAATGAATAAAATCAAGTGAATGTGCGGACTATTTCTATTTTTCTCATGGTCTCTTTTCTAGTGACATTCAATCCTGTCACAGTCTCACCTAACAACTTTCGTTCTTCGAAGGAATTATTAGTGAGAAGAATTTCACCCGTGTATCTGTTATCACTAGTCATTTTAATCAGTTATATAGAAAAATAACTTGTGGTTCTCCTTTGTGTTCGTCACTTCCTTATGTATATATATTTGGAATGTAATTAACGAGTTCCATCGCATGTTGTAATGACTGACACCTGTATATTGTCTTAAAAGAATCCATGCCGTTTACAGAATTATATACTTATTACTAGAGCATTACGTGTTTTTTTTTCATCTAGATATAGAAATAATTACCAAGATTTATATCTATTGATATTTGTTTCTGAAGTATTTTTTCTTTATTTATTTTTTCGGTCTCCGTTACAGGCAGAGTTAACTAGAATGAAACTGATGCTTCCCTTTGCATATACAAAACACAAAATCTTAACGCTTTATTAGAATATCGATCTGTTACAATCATTAAATTCTGTGCTGACATCCTAAGTTTCCATGATATCTTTATATGATATTACTCATATTACAAGTTATAAATACATAGCTCACAATTCTATGGAATACAATTTCTGTATATTACTGAGCGACGTTACGGCTAGGTTTATTTAGTCTCTATCAGGCAATAATAAAATATAAAATGGGATGGAACAATAATGTAAAATGGCTCCTATCCTGCACGGAAATATGTGCAAAGCAAGTCGTACAGATATCAAGGATGCGGACCTTTGGAAGGCCACATTTTTGGTTCTCATCGGACCTTCCGTGCTTGAGTTATCCACCCCTACCTTTTACACAACATGTGGAGTATGTGTGAAGTTTGTGGACCATAAAGAGGTCACAATGTTTGCTCGATAACGATAACAATTAACATTATTAAAAGATCTAGGATGAGTTTGATGTTTGTGCTCACCAGATCTCAATTTCTTTGGTTATATCATTTACCTTTTACCTTATAGGCTGTATGATTCTGGTGTGCAAGCTGACCTTCTTTTCTGAAGTAATGCACACTTTTCTGAGAACCTTGTGAACGCGATAGTGGGCATAGTTTTAACAGATTTTTTCCCCAATTTGAATTGAGAGGACAAACCATATCGACAACCTTGTTTCCGCAACCTTTGCCGAAAACATTCTGTATTCAATTGAATATACATGTAATTGTTTCAAATTCGATTTGGAGCACTGGGACAATGACTGAATTAGCGTGTTAGCCATGTCGATTTTCCCTGTTGTCTGCCCTTCTCTTGAGAATTGTTAGCGTATATGGCCACCACTTTTTGGGACAGTTTAAAACATTTCGAATAAAACAACGTAGTTAAAGCCGCGATTGTCAAATTAATATATTTTTAAATTATAACAAATCCTTTTCAGATGAATGTCCTGTTGACAAAGGTTATACGCATAATACATCATCAAATATATGTGCAAAGATGTCAACATACCGTTCGAGTTGGACAAATGCGCTGACTTCCTGTGAAGATGACGGTGGCTACTTGGGAGTAATGAACTCAAATGAAAAGAAGGATATGTTTTTAAATTTAATAAACGGTGCGTATGTAGCTTATTTTTTGTCACATAAAGCCCCTGTAGGTTCGCCCAGCATACACGTGGCTTTGGAGATGACGGAGGTATACGCGTTAAAGGATGTAACAATCCTTAGACATGCATTATGCAAAAACTAATTCTGCCTACTACAGGCCTTTCTTTATGCTAGAAACCTTATCTAAATTATTAATTAGACATTAATTAACTTATCCAGACCATAATCAACTCTCGATATCAAGGCTAGCCATCGATATCGACTGGATTAGAATCCTATATGCTGCTGAAGGCTCATTGATAATTAAATCAGAAACTGGATAATCGAGACTATGCTTTAATCGTACTGACTTTAGTGATGATGATCGAGGCTAGGCGGAAATTTCCAAAGCTAATATCCCGGTTCATAGTGGATCAATGTGACTGAAACTTTCAGCAAGTTGCCTTATCTATTTTTAACCATTATAATGAGAACCGCCGACTCTCTATCTGATCTCCCATAATGTATCTTTACATATCAATAAAACAGAATCAAATTTTGAAAGTGATCAAATCAACAAATCATACGACAAGAACTATTTCTGAAGAACTGTCAAGAATCTAACAATCATATACAATACTTGTGATACTACTCAATGTTTTTATGTACCTTTACCAAAACATTAACCAGAGTGCCAGTATACGGCAATGTAGGTTTATGAACTCCGGAACTAATCTTGTGAAATGCTAACAAAATTATTAAGGTCTTTACCCCCTAATTCTACATAATACTTAAATATGAGTAAATTAGTTAAGTGGGTATAAAAAGATTGACCCAACCGACGGACACCATCGACGACAACATACTGTCAGGTTAACAATTGGGTGCATATAAGTTATTACTGTACTAAAATCCGAATTAAGTACGAGAAACTGCTCACACTGTTTGGCTTCTATAATGCTGCGTTCGCACTGCGTGTGCATTCATTCCGAATTCCGGAATTCGGATTGTTTTTCCCGGATTAAAAGCGGTACGTCAAATTACAGTTTTTTCGAATTGAATTATGAATGAAAAGCGCCTCACTGAATGCACAGTAAAGGTCATTCATTTCAAAAATGACTGCGCCAGACATTGGTATTGGTGGTCTTAATTTCCTAAAGCAACCAACGCTAAATCAGCAACCCCGGCTGTACGCGACAAGGGAGGAGGGTCGTCTGGCCAACCTCGTGGGTTTTCTCCGGTTTCTCCCGTGTCCCCCCGTTTCCCTCACTGCTAAAGACCCCTACGCGCAAGAAAATTATTTAAATAAAATTAAACCATAATATCATTCCCAAAATGACCTACTTTGTGTCGAGTGGACGTTAAATCCCATTTCTCTCTTCCTCCCCCGAGTCAACCACGAGGCCTAATCTATATGAGAAGGGGTTGGATGGCCGAATTGTTAGCAGTGCGTGCTGTATCATAATGCCTGTCATTGAGTCAACTGGCGTAGTTTCGAATCCCCGGTTGTACGTGACAAGGAGAAGGGTCGCCTCGTGAGTTTTCTCCGGGTCCCTGGTTTCCTCCCTCTACTATAGACCCCTACGCGCAAGCGAATCATTGAAATAAAATTAAACCATTTGTTAGTCCCAGAATGACCTACTTTGTGTCGAGTGGACGTTAAACCCCATTCATTTCTCTCTTCTCTCTCCCTCTCTCTCTCTCTCTCTCTCTCTCTGGTTTCCTCCCTCTACTATAGACCCCTACGCGCAAGCGAATCATTGAAATAAAATTAAACCATTTGTTAGTCCCAGAATGACCTAGTTTGTGTCGAGTGGACGTTAAACCCATTCATTTCTCTCTCTCTCTCTCTCTCTCTCTCTCTCTCTCTCTCTCTCTCATCTGTATGAACTATTTGACAATTGATTTTAGTACGACACGTGCGGTAAGGGGGTAGACACCGACCTGGGTCAATTAATACCCATGCAAAATGTGTATCTTGAAAACTTGGCCTGGCCATGGCTTTTGATATTTTTGAATTTACTATTTGGAATAACTTCTTTTATCTTTTTATGCAGGTACAGATGGTCTGGTGTTTCTTGGTGTAACAAATCTTTATATTGATCCCTATACTTGGTTGGATGGCTCACATGTTCAATATTGGAGACGGGGCGAACCAAACAAATTAGAAGGAGAACATTGTGGTGCGATAAAATTCGTCTTGTCGGCCATCAACGATATCGTATGCGACTATTATGAACATTTCGTATGCGAAATCCCGCTGTTTTAAATTGAAAATCCAGTTATTTACTATACCATTGTAACAACAAACAACGTATGGGTTATGTATATGATTCTTTGTGCAATATGATAGCACCGTGTTGTTTCATTATTCTAATATTTTGTCACTTTTAGGTTTTTGAATAGATGTAAATTTACTGACAATAATAGATATCATGATGTTAAAAGTTGATTAGACGGAGCGGGGGGGGGGGGGTAACATAGATGTGAACCATCGTATGTTTATGACTAAGTTCGAGATGATAAACTCTATTGACCAAATGTAAATATTACATAATGGAAATCAGGTACAGGTTACGACATGCCACATCATGTACGTATCTTGCAACTTGGACTGAAATTTTAATCTTCTTACTAAATAAGCCGTTACGGTCATGAGCCGTGTGTCCCCCGATATAAAAACAAGAAATGAATAAATAAGATCTTAACATCCATTCAAAATTTGGTATTATATAACAGATTCAATGGGAATAAACTAATAAATCTTTGATATTACATCCTTTTAAATGGGTGTTTACTACAGTTTCAGGCCTCCGGAGCTTTTTTGTTGAGGAAGAATCAAATGAATTCGCTTGTTAGCAAAGATATTTTATTATCATATATCTTAATGTATATAGCTTTACATAGTTACCGTTTTGTTTTTTCCCTCTTTTCGGTTGTAAATTTTGTATTTTTTTGCCTAGCTTCAGCAGTTTAGAGTTTTAGGTTTTAACTTAATTCTATGAAAAAAAACTATATTTCAATGTTTGTTATGATCTTAAAAGGGTTTGAAATTAAATAGTTTTTCACCATTCGCTATTCACCAATAAGAGTAACGGATAACTCAATTTTCCGAGAAATCCCAGTTTTCATTTTAGTTATGACGTTAAAGCGTTGTGAAGTGAAATGCTTTTTCGTTTTTCGTTTTTCGTCTTTCACCTTTAAGGAATAACGAATAGCAAGATAACTATGGCGGTATATTAGTGCCAAAATTCTAACATGCTATCGTCTAATTTCTTACTTCTATTCATGTAATTTCTAACCTCCATTCATGTAACTTCTAACTTCCATTCATGTAATTTCTAAATTAAGACAATGTATAATTCAACTTCTTTATTTGTTCAGACGATAGCATGTTAGAATTTTGGCACTAATATACCGCCATAGATCGTTATTCACGATTCAATTTGTTATTCGGGATTCAAATGTGAAGCTAGACATCACTAGCATGATTTATGCCAAATACCCCCATTAGCACATCTCCAATAGAAGGCTTGATCTCGCCTTAACTACGTGCATCTATATATCAAGCCCTTCACGTGATGCCCTGCATATTTCGCCATTATGTTCTATTGGGTAACAAGCCCAGCTTGGGAACATGCCATTAGCATAAAACAACAATCTTTCGTTTTTTACAAGCTAAGTTTATAATGACTAATTCATAGGTATCTCAAATGGTCAGATCGTGGGTCATTCGATCTTTTTGCATCCATTAGGTATTAGAGTCAATATCAAATACCACAATAAAAAATAGCGATTTAATCAAGCGTTTCATCTACAATTACTTTCAGTCAATGAAGTATCAGTAATCCTATAGTTACATATTGACCATCAACGCAGAAAAAATTACCTATAACTTTGCCCGTATCATGTTTGTTCGTATTTCAACTTATAAAATATACTATTCAAAAAAAGTAGGGGATATTTGATTTTGGGGGCGTAATACTAAAATATGCAAATGACTACGAAAAAAGTCACTATAGAACCTAACAGAAGAAACATTTCCAGTTACATGTGACGCCCAAACGCACCAATAGCTACCGCATGGAATGCAGGTGATGCTTGGGATCATCATGGGGGTCCAACCCAAGATTTGCACAACTCTGAATTTGAATGTTACAGTCATTGTGGCATTGAATTCCAGGGTGGAAACATCAGTTTAATTGTTTTAGTGACCAGAAAACAAATTTTGATAAGCGTCGGCTTACCCAAAATGAAAGGTTACGTGCCCTTGGCATGCTACAGATCGGCACAACACAGGCGGTTGTGGCGCGGACGATGAATGTTTCTCAGTCTGTCATAAGCAGGCTATGGTCCAGATACCGTGATACACAATCTGTACAGGACAGACCACGCTCAGGTCGACCAAGGGCGACAACTCAAGCCCAGGATCGATTTATCCGTACCTTGGCCTTGAGAAATCGTGTCATCACAGCAAATCAGATCAGCGCTCGTCTTCAAACAGACACTGGTGTGAGAGTGAGTGGCCAGACGATTTGGAATCGACTGCATAGGGGTCACCTTCGCGCCCGACGTCCTCGCGTGATGCCTTGTTTGAGAGATCATCACATTCAGGCAAGACGTCGTTGGTGTAGGGATCGTCAACACTGGGATAATCGACGCTGGAGCAATGTGATGTTTTCAGATGAGTCAAGGTTCACTGTTGATTTTTTGGACAGACGTAGGAGGGTTTGGCGTCGTCGAAACGAGCGCTTCCAGGACGTTAACGTCATCAGACATGGTCGATTTGGGAGTGGTTCTGTTATGATGTGGGGAGGCATCACTGTTGCTGGAAGAACGGCTTTACATGTTGTTGCAGGGCGTGTTACAGGCCAGTACTACCGGGACAACATCTTGGCAGTCCATGTTTTGCCGTTCGTACGACGTCATGGCCGCCGTTTCATCTTCCAGGATGACAACGCAAGATGTCACAGGGCCAGGATCGTTACAGGTTACCTCCAACAACAGAACATCACCACATTACCTTGGCCAGCACTGAGTCCCGACCTCTCCCCCATCGAGCATGTCTGGGACATGCTTGGACAGAGGTTACGTCAACGTCAACAACGTCCTGCCAATGTCCAAGAACTTGCTGCTGCGTTGCAACAGGAATGGGACAGTCTGGACCAAAATGACCTTAGACGTCTCATTAGGAGTATGCCACGTCGGATCAATGCTTGTTTGGCAAACAGAGGAGGATTTACCCGTTACTGACTTTGTTGTGATGCTGTGGTAACTTTGCTGTTTGACCCCGGGTATCATTTTACCCTTATAATGGTCAGTCTGTGCCTTACTTAGTCTAACGATCATTTGGAATAAATCGGTGAATGTGAACTTCATTTCATTTTGTCATTTGTTTCTTCGTCAGTTTCATTAGGTGACTTTAATAACACTTAAAAATCAAATATCCCCTACTTTTTTAGTCAATATAATGATTTGGAACTCGAAAAAGAGACGGCAAAAACGTCGAAATTGAAACCGTTTCAGTCTAGTATCAATAGTAAATTCAAACGCCTAATAGTAAATACGATCCCATCATTCAGTTAAATTCAAGATCTGATTTCAATAGGTTTTCGGATTAAGTGATTTCAATTTTTTTTAATCTAAGAAATGTGTATAGAAATTTTCACCCGGGTATTATATTTGTGGATTTTCTTAATCTTAAAAAAAGCGTCGAAAGAACTAAAAATTAAAATTTGAACATGCCTTATTTCATAATACGCTTTAATCGAAAATATCATGAACATATATTATTTCTTTCTCTTGTCCGATAATATGAAAATATATTGATGTATTTTTTATCTTTATATTTTTATAATGTCCCCTTTCTTATTAAACTGCTTAGAATTTCAACACATATCAAAAATATACACGGAGATAACTGTTGAGAATAACTCACTGTCATCTACATCTACATTTTGTAAGTTTTTTTGTTTTTACTCCCTTAATTAACTCCACTCTTATTAAACTACACAGAATTGCAACACAAAGCAAAACCATATAAGGAGATAACGAGCCATATCATTATTCGTTGTTGGTGATTTACGAAAAACGACTTATAAACTTCATACTGCCAAAACGAACCTTGTTTATGTTTTCTTTTCTTTTTTCTATACTCCATAACCAATTTCATTCGGTGCACTTGCATACTTTATTTAAAAGCGCAACCGTCCTACTTGCCTGACCAACCTGGCAAAGCAGACGGGGATACGTCAATGGGCGTCGTTGCCAGGCCCTAAATCCTGTCACATTGTTACAAACAGTCCTGGAGGTTCGCACACAAACGCGCAATAAAACTGGTACCTACGTTGGTGTAGGGGATGACAGGTGTAGGAAGGCAAAGTGTCGTCGTGACGCAACTGCGCTATCCATTCTTAAGACCTAATTTGTATAGAATGAATAGTTAGTGATTGCTGATGAATTACAGAGACTTAAAACATAGTATGTTGCCACAGTTTTGAATTTACTTCAATATATATTGGCCAAGATTTCTTTGAGTCGAACTAACAACGCAATTTATTTTTTCCTTAAACTATCCCGGGTCAATTTGAAAATAAGATGATGAAAAATACTAAATGAATATTACCATTGAATGAAAACATACCCATTATCACAACATTGATAATTGAATCCCTCGAATTACGGTTTTAGGATGGGGTGAGGGCTTTCCAATTATCGCCTCATATCTACACTGAAAAAAAACTTGTGTTGGGTATCAACACAAGTACTTGTGTTAAAACTAACCTACACAAGTTTGTGTTGTTTTGCATTGCATTAACACAAACTTGTGTAGATTTATAAAATCTTGTGTGTTTTCATATAATTAACACAAGTAATGTGTTGTTTTAATCCATTATTAATTACAGGTATGTCGTGAAATATAAAATTGCATAATAACCACTAGGTATTGTTTATATTCAGAGCAAACTTTTGTGAAGTTTTGTTAAGGAAAATTCTAAAGTATCATTATATTTTCGACTGAAAAGGTACTGTTTTTTGAAAGAAAACTAAAATAAGAGGACGAATTATGTCAACTTATATTATTTCTTTGTTTCTGTTTTTTTTTAAATGTTTTAGTTTCTTAACAAAACATTATTAAGACAATATCCACTATTTAGTTCGACATTTGTTGCACAGACAATGGCTTGACAGAAATTAATTGGATGTTAATTGGTGTTAAGATGTCTGTAGTTAAAATGTCTGCAAGTTGCGGATTTTTATTGGCCCTATAAACTGGTAGATCAAAAGAATATATAATCTAAATGTGATTTTAGTACATTGTTGTTTTTACAGTTGATTCAGCCTGCGTGGGAAAAATTAGTTAAAGTCTCATTTAATTTAATTGGTTGTTAAAATCGAAATTAAATATTATTGGTTAACTAAAAAATAACCAATGAAATTTATTCTTTCATGCGTCAATTAAAATTCATTACCAAATGTATCTTCTCTAAGTTTAATATACCTCTTGTGGCAAATTCTTTTTGTGGAAGCAGACGTTAAACAGCCCGACGGCTGCTACTATTGGATTATAATATAATACCGACGATCAGTTTAGCTACACCGAATCCAATCGGCCATTTTCTACCGATATGTTTGCCGATTTCTACAGCCATGGGACACCGGAAATAACGCATGTATTTCTAAAATGGCGGACAAAGCAAGGGGAAGAAAAGGTAGGTTAATTCTGTAATCATAATAATGTACTTTATCCATCTACTTTTTCTGAAATTTTACACGATTATCACTAGAATTCCAAATATTCAAAATTACATCGTTCGACTAGGGTTAGTAGGTAAAAATTTGTACATTCCAGGAGAGTCAATTCATTTATTTTTCTTCTACGCCGCCATATTGATTTGGGAAATTTGGCCAAAATAGAAATTAACTCGTGCATAAATTAAATAATATCGTATTGCCCTTTTGTGTTAGTTCTTGGTTGAAATGAAATCTACATTATGTGAAAAATTTCAGCCTCAGTCAATATGATTAGATTATTTTTTTTTTCAGACAATGATGTAGTACATGTATATATGGCCCTCCAGTTTTAAGCAGATTGTTTAGAATTTGCAAAGAAGGAACGGTAACATTTTTATATTATTATTATTTTTAACAATAATGCCCTTTGCCTATAATTATCATTTTATGTAAAGATACAGGAAAATGAATTTATGTAAGCCCATGCTTGTTTCCGATCCCACAACTACAGCAAATACTGTATCTTCTAACCAGGCGCGGATTCATTGGGAGGCCCAGGGGGCCGTGCCCTCCCCCCTGTCAGCCCCAGTGTGACATGGTTGATATTCGTTTGCTGTGTTACTGTTGTAGTTCACATATCTGCTCTTTAATAGATGATTTAAACATGATTTTGGCATTCTCTCCGTACAGAACAAAAATGTGAGGGTATCAGCATATGATTATAGCATATGATTATGGTTTTGAGCTTTATATTTTACACGTTTTAACTGATTATGGGTTATTGTGAATATAATCAAATCAAAACTGTCAACTTAATTCAAGTCAACTACTATCTGGCATATTTATTTCAGTAACCAACCACCAAAGGGACAGTTGAAAATGGCTGTGGAAATTTTGTTCTCAGAGATTGCCAATCAGTTAAAGGCTATGTAGGTACGATACATATTTGTTTTTGAATGAGGAACCGGGTCCATACTCCCCACAATCTAGTTG
The DNA here is from genome assembly GCA_963678685.1 of Patella ulyssiponensis. Lineage (NCBI taxonomy): Eukaryota > Metazoa > Mollusca > Gastropoda > Patellidae > Patella > Patella ulyssiponensis. Next base: position 21,263,054 of record OY783232.1, read on the forward strand.
TTCTTCGGCATGCAATGTCTTGGGCTTTGTCATTTCAAGTACGAACACCAAGAAACTTTTGAGAATTGAATTTCTTTGACTTTTGTTAAGTGAATTTAATGAAATTTCCTGGCTCATGTAGTACGCTATTACTTTTTCATATACACGTATTAAGCTTTTACTAGTTCATATGTTACACCCTTTCATCATAAAAAAAACAATAGTCCCTAAAAGCGTTAAAATGCATCAAAATTTGTTAGAGCCAAAAGCGCTAAAATGTAAATAATATACTAAAATACTGTTTGCAAATATTGTATTTCCAACTGCCATGGTGGAACTAATTGATGAAACATGTCTATTTGTCCAGGGGCTTGCAGGGGCGGATCTAGGAATTTTGAAGGGGGGGCGCCGAAAAATGAGGGCACTGATCGCGGAGACGAGGCACGCCGCTGAGGGAGGGGTCCCCAAGAAAATTATCCGTCATTTTCTTGCATCTGTAGCCATTCCAAGAGCTATTTGGCTGATATTTTCGTCTAAGTAAACGTTCGGAACGGACATATTTAGGTCTGAGAAAAGGCACTTTCAGCAGTAAAAAGGGGCACTGTCGTAAATTAGCGGGGGCGCGCGCCCCTTGCGCCCCCACTGGATCCGCCTCTGGCTTGTGATTACAACAAATGACTTGATCTTCAGTTGTTATTATCCATTTTTGAGCATTTGTATATTTTTATCCAGGAGCCGAGAACAGTTTCATTACAAACCAAACAAGGGAACTATAAAGAAGATATGACAAAAGTCAAGAAATAATGCTTGGTATATTAATTTTACCTAAATGCACATTAACTAAAATATCACTACTTGCTTGATTAAGTAATGACCATAACAACTTTTTTCTACAGTTGGTTGATAAAATGTTACTTTAAATGTGTCTACTATAATTGCAGTTTACATAAATTAGCAGTGCTTGAAGCAAAAAGCTTAAAATAAATAATCACATTTGATCACTTTGATGCACCGAGAAAAAGTGTTGTAGAAAAGTTATCTTCTGCTTATTTCAGATGATATTATTGTACAGAAAGAAATTTCAAAGACATTTGTGGTGCCATGGTACTAGCATGTACATATACATTTAGAAACAGCCATATATGAATAAACAAGGTTCTCCATCTCTGAGAGAAATTCAACATATCAACAGATTTGGTAAGTCACTAATGCATTAGAAATTAAGATGCAAGGATGCATTTTTAGGAAAAGAAAGATTAAGACAGGTGGAAATAGCTACTTATATTGTGGAAACTTTTCTCACACAGCTTGATAAACAGGAAAATGTAACTAACATTTGATATAAGAGTAGACCTTACTCGCGGTACCTGGAAAAATTGCTCTCATAGCACACTGTATGGCATATGCCAAGTGGGAGCTGAACAGTAGGACACTAAACTCCATTTCATTTCATTTTTTCATCTCGTGACAAAGCTAACTAAAACATTTAACATACAATGTAATTAAAGCTTTCATCTTATAACTGTTGAGTCTATTTAAGTCGACTAATATAGTATATTTTTTTTCACAGTTAACTACATCAGAAAGATCAAGACAGTTTGAAATGGCTATTCATATTGTGGAAATTTTTTCTCACAAAGTTTGATAATCAGGCAAAATGTAAGTAACATACATATTTGTATTTTTAATCAAGGAACTAGTTCTATACACTTGCTTGGTAATCTAGTTTTTCTAATCGGGGCAATGCCTAGGACTCTGCTATTTCAAGTACTTGGCATGCTTGATTTTTAACAATCACATCCATAGATTTTCTTCAAGTTGCGATAAGTGTATTTTTACTGTAAATAGCGGTATAATTTTGGTGGACAATATTTTACTTTTCAAATAGATTAAAAGGATATTATCTAATTTGTTGCCAATGGAAAAAAATATGAATGGGCCAAAATAATTAGACATTGCAAAGTAAATAGGCGCTGTCCTGATGTAGTAGAGAATTTGGATTTGGAAACTCAATACATGTTGAAACCGGGCGAATAGTTGATCTATTATGAGGTTTCAGTCCCAAATCTCCCGATTTTTTTCTGACTTCTAAGTTCTAACCCATTTGATTTGAACATAATAATCTGCCCGGGTCTGTAACTGGACAAGACATACTAAGTGTTACGCAAAGTTAAAACAAAATAGAGACTCACTCTCGATGTGGCAAAATAAATTGTTTATTTAAACATTGTGAACCATAAAAAAGTATTCTTATTGCCTATTTTTTTTTTATTTTTTAGGCTGGAACACCATTGAAAGAGATTTTGATGTATGCTAACAACGACAGAACCCAGGCATTGATTTATTTTATAATTCTGGAAAAGAATGCATTTGACCCAATTTTTAAATATTTATTTTTGTTTTTAATGTTAAATATTCTCCCAAACACAATCAGATTTTAATTCTCTTTACAAATTTATGTATCAAATAGACAGTAAAGTGACATATAGCTCACTTAGAAATATGGTTGGAAATCCTAAAGTATTTAATAGGCAATATTTAGAAACCAAATGTAGATCAAATATACCCAGAATTACAAAAAGCCTTGACCTGCATTAAGGTGACTTTCCCTTTCTACTTTCCTGTGTTATTAGGGTGATCCTATCCTACAACTAACCTACTCTTATATCAAATATTTCAACTGTCAAGGGAACCCGGGAGGTGGCGCAAATGGTTAACACACCCACATTGGATCAGAAGGTCTTGTCATTGAGTCAAATAATTCAATTGTCTAGGGTCCTTAAAGTGAACGCAATGGGAGGGGGGGGGGGTCGATTCCGGGCTTGTGCCCAATTATACCTTGCCATGTCCTACACTACTGACATGATGGATCATTGACCTAAAATCTAGCTGAAAATTCTCGGCCAACGTCTTATACTCATTGAACCATTATGCCTTCCCTCCCTTGCTTATGTACATATTATTTAATACATGTATTTGCAACTTTCCTTTAAATTATGTAATCTTGATGCTTTGCTCCATTTATGTAAAAATGTCATAAAATATTAGAGCATAATTAATCTTATTAGTGCTTGGTTTGGATGTTATTAAATTTAGACATTTTTGAATTATATATTTTGGGGTATGGGGTAGAAATACTGTGTATATATCTTTATATTTTTCTCAGTTCTTGTTTTAGTGTAAAAAAAAAATTAAATTTTTTATATTTTGGTATGGGGAAAGGGGGGTTGGTCATTATATAACACAACTTTGTTAGTATAATAATTATTTTTCTGTTTTTCTGTTAACATTCAAATGTATATTTACTTTTTTCTCATCATGTTTGAATAAATAATAATTTAACAAAAAAAATATTATTGTTACCTCATTATTCAAACATTACAGGTTAAACAGAGTAAAGGGGGGAGGGGTACTGCAAAGGAAAGGTTGCTATAATGGATATAAATTGGGTAAAAATACAAGTTTTTGTTGGTGGTTATACACAAGTTTGTATTGAACCACACAAGTTTCAAAAATTTCAACACAAGTTTCAAAAATTTCAACACAAGTTTCAGAAATTTCAACACAAGTTTCAGAAATTTCAACACAAGTTTCAGAAATTTCAACACAAGTTTCAGAAATTTCAACACAAGTATTGTGTAGCTTTTCACACAAGTTTCAACACAAGTTTGTGTAGTTTGATAAATTTTAACACAAGTCTTGTGTTGTTTGATAAATTTTAACACAAGTCTTGTGTTGTTTCAACATTTAACACAAGTTTGTGTTGTTTCAACACAAGTTTGTGTTGTTAAATAGTAACACCCAACTTGTGTTGAAAACAACACAAGTTTGTGTTGTTTCAACACAAGTTTTTTTTCAGTGTACTACTCACTCTGAGAAATTTCAGAAATAAATACCCATATTTGATCTATCACAAAGTCTGTCATTGAGTCAACTGTCTTGGTTTCGAATCCCCGGTTATACGTGACAAGAAGTAGGGTCGCCCGTCCAACCTCGTGGTTTTTCTCCAGGTCCCCCGGTTTCCTCCCACTGCTAAAGAAAGGCCCCTACGCGCAAGCGGATTATTGAAATAAAATTAAACCATATGGTAGTTCCAAAATGATCTAGCTTATGTCGAGAGGACGTTAAACCCTTCACATGTTAACCGAATCTTCTTCTTAATCTTTGGTCAAACACCGTTATCAGCGTTTGAAATAAAACTAAATTACGCAGCCAGCATGTTTCGTTGAACAGCTGCTCGATTCTCAAATAGCTTATAGGAGGTACAAGATATTGAGTTCGGTTTTAGCTTTCATGATGAAACTTTCTGTGAGGATTCGGGGTGATTGGTTTGCTGTTCCTTGTAAAGGTACAGAAAAAATATTTTGGTTTGGAGAAGAATGCTTGAGAAGATTTTACAAAGCCAAGAACAACGTTGGTCATGCTAAAGAAAGGGTCTTTGAAATCCGGAAGGCTAAAGGAGGTGCTATTTTGGATCGAGATGACTTTATTAAAGACGTACTGGATGATAATGATTTCTTAACAGTCGGTAAGATTGGTCATTTTATTCAAGATATGAATTCTTAATATATGAATAGTTTCGTCGCACATTAATTAATAAGAATCAAAAATAGATGCAATATTTATTCCCTGACATTTTAAACATTTTCTTCCTTAGTTTTGGAGAGTGATATGTCAAGTCCAGTGACTGGACCGGCAGAAATCGTTTATTTTGAAGAAAAAGTGTATCCTTTCAAAGCTAGAGTTGCCCGTTTTCGTAATAATAGTGACAATAATAACATTGTTGTTGACTTCAATAATTAAACGTTTGTGTAAAAAAAATATAAACAATGATTCAACTATCACAATCATATAACCCTATGCCCCCGTCGATAACACAATAGAAAACAAGCTGCATTAATGCAATTAGTGTTATTCTAAAGTTTAAATTTTACGCCATACAAGTTCTTTAATAATAACTAACCCGGTGACTGTCAGCTACTGATGCTTGTCGGTAGTTAGTGATGATTGACTGCAGTTACTTTGGTAGTTAAAGGCCCGGTCCCACTGCACTTACGGATGCAAAGAGGATGTAAAACGGGGAAAAAACGTGCCGTCCGGTTGAAAACCCCATGCATCCCTTGTGTTCTCATTGCATACATGTTTCATACGCTCTATCCATCGAGCATCCGTTCACTTTGATTTCATCCGCGCAAAAAATTTTGAGCTGCACAAAACTTTTATAACGGATGAACTTTCTGCCGTGTACGATGTAAATGCGCGACATATACGAGCAACAAACGTTGGGAGGAAAGATAAGGTACATGGAACGTCTATACATTAGACGTTAGTAGCACGGAAATAGAAAGGATGTAAGCGTAGACATCTCGTATATAAAGTTTTCAAAACGGACAAAGCTTTTGTATCTGGATGTATCTGGATGTATCTGGTATATTGAAGGATGTCTGAAGTTTGCCTATAGAGTATGTAGAGCTGTCATCCACTTCCATCCGCTTTCATCCGCTAGGCTTCCGATGAACATCCATTTAACATCCCCGCTACACACTTCCCACGTTCGTTCTTTTCCGTCCTGTTTTCGCAAATTTTCTCGTCAATTTTGTCCATGTCCGGAGCGGATGAAAACGGAAAACTTTATATACGAGATGCATACGCTTACATCCTTTCTATTTCTGTGCTACTAACGATGTACCTTATCTTTCCTCCCTCCTTCCGTTTTCTGCAGGAGCGGATGTGAGTTGCGAGGATGCCGAGAGGATGCCGAGAGGATACAGTGGACGTTAACGGATGATGACGGACATGGAACGTTTGTTGCCCGTATATGTCGCGCATTTACATCGTACACGGCAGACGGTTCATCCGTTATAAAAGTTTTGTGCAGCTCAAAACTTTTTGCGCGGATGAAATCAAAGTGAACGGATGCTCGATGGATAGAGCGTATGAAACACGTATGCAATGAGTACACAACGGATGCATGGCGTTTTCAAACGGACGGCACGTTTTTTCCTCGTTTTACATCCTTTTGCATCCGTAAGTGCAGTGGGACCGGGCCTTAAATGTGATGAGTGCCAGTGGTTTATAGGGTGACTGTCGGTAATCAATGATTACATCAATAACCACTCTAATTGATGGAATTACAATTTTCATTTCAATATACAATATTAACTATAAAACGAACCACAAATGACTTCTGCTTTTAATAAGATCGAGTCGCATCGTTTATTCACATTCTCATGCAAGAAACGATTCAGCCACCAACACGTACGCACCCCCATGTAGCAAATCCATATAATATATGGTACATACAACTTAACAGAATAAACTAAGCAAAGGTAATAAATATTGTCACCTGAAAGTCAAATTTTTGTGAACAAAACTTAACTATGTTTAAGACACCAGCCAGAATATTCAAAGACTGTAGAGGTAATATGTTTTAGGATATTTACTGAATTCAGACAAGCTTTAGCAATAATTGATATTGAATTGAGCTCCTCTCTTATATTTTGATTATCTTACGAACGCCATTTTATGCAGAATATTGTGCCAAAATATGTTTTGAAATTGTCTAAACCACCCGATTCATTCACGGGTAAACCTGTGAACTTCTTTTATTCAATAAAATTAAAATACGTGAATCTTTTAAATGTTTGTCTATTTTGACGAGTAAAACTGAACGATATTCTTGTTTTTTTAAAAGAAAAGCATCGTTATCAAAGAGATAATTCTAGTTTTCCAATCATTAATTTCACCATTAATAAGTTGCAATATAGTGCAGTTTTAGAGAGAGGGAGAGACAGAGAGAGAGAGGGGGGTTAACGTCCAATCGACACAAACTAGGTCATTTCGGGACTTAAACATGGTTCAATTTTATTTCAATAGTTCGCTTGCGCGTAGGGTCTGTAGCAGTGGGAGGAAACCGGAGGACCCGGAGAAAACCAACGCGGTTGGACAGGCAACTATAAATTTCTGCAACGAGTTGTTATCTTGGAGGCATTAAATTTGGAATATAATCAACATGTTAACGATTGTCCGCTATGGTCAAGCTAGTTTTGTATTTCCCCACATTCCCTTCACTGCTTTTTCAGTACTTATCACTGGATGGTAACAGCCTGACTACTGATGATCTCGTTAGAATTGGTAAAACGGAATACTTAGTCAAGGTAACGATTTCATTTTTATATGTTCATGATTTTGAGGCGGAAGGATACGAGGGTTGAGAGGTTGGTTAGGTTGAAATGTAGGGCCGAAAATTGTATGTTTGTTGATCTTTACTTCCAGCCTGTGTATCTCAAGTTTTCCATGGTGAACCTCATACGTGATTTTGAGCAAGCGGTTGCCACATGTTGTTCCATCTGTGGTAGAAAGCGTACCACCCTACGAAAATTTTGGGAAAAGTTAGAACCGGTCCAACAGACTAGAATTAACATAAAAGTCAATGGAAAAATGACTGTAACGCCCTAATGGCGGTTGAGATGAGATGGAATTTCGTGAAATCGCGATCGGGCGGAAACTGTCCGACAAAATAGGCACTCCTTGTACTCCTTATCCGATTTTAATGAAACTTAAACTATTTGTTTATAGCCCAACGTTCGCGGTTCCTGCCGATATTCGCGTATAACTTCTTTGAAATTGTATATGTATACTTTAAAGGTTTTCAGATACTTGTTTTATTAACAATTGTGTTCATTGAATTGTAAAGCATTGTTTTTCTCGGCTGCTTTCAGCTAACTAGTGAGGCAGAAGAAAATGTCAAGAAATCAAGATTGCTTGTAGAGGATATACTTGCAACTAAAAAAGGCTTGTATCATAAAAACAAAAGAAACTATTACTATTCAAAAAAAGTAGGGGATATTTGATTTTGGGGGCATAATACTAAAATATGCAAATGACTACGAAAAAAGTCACTATAGAACCTAACAGAAGAAACATTTCCAGTTACATGTGACGCCCAAACGCGTCACTTTGAATGACTTTGAATGTTACAGTCATTGTGGCATTGAATTCCAGGGTGGAAACATCAGTTTAATTGTTTTAGTGACCAGAAAACAAATTTTGATATGCGTCGGCTTACCCAAAATGAAAGGTTACGTGCCCTACAGATCGGCACAACACAGGCGGTTGTGGCGCGGACGATGAATGTTTCTCAGTCTGTCATATGCAGGCTATGGTCCAGATACCGTGATACACAATCTGTACAGGACAGACCACGCTCAGGTCGACCAAGGGCGACAACTCAAGCCCAGGATCGATTTATCCGTACCTTGGCCTTGAGAAATCGTGTCATCACAGCAAGTCAGATCAGCGCTCGTCTTCAAACAGACACTGGTGTGAGAGTGAGTGGCCAGACGATTCGGAATCGACTGCATAGGGGTCACCTTCGCGCCCGACGTCCTCGCGTGATCCCTTGTTTGAGAGATCATCACATTCAGGCAAGACGTCGTTGGTGTAGGGATCGTCAACACTGGGATAATCGACGCTGGAGCAATGTGATGTTTTCAGATGAGTCAAGGTTCACTGTTGATTTTTTGGAGAGACGTAGGAGGGTGTGGCGTCGTCGAAACGAGCGCTTCCAAGACGTTAACGTCATCAGACATGATCGATTTGGGGGTGGTTCTGTTATGGTGTGGGGAGGCATCACTGTTGCTGGAAGAACGGCTTTAAATGTTGTTGCAGGGCGTGTTACAGGCCAGTACTACCGGGACAACATCTTGGCAGTCCATGTTGTGCCGTTGTGACGTCATGGCCGCCGTTTCATCTTCCAGGATGACAACGCAAGATGTCACAGGACCAGGATCGTTACAGGTTACCTCCAACAACAGAACATCACCACATTACCTTGGCCAGCACTGAGTCCCGACCTCTCCCCCATCGAGCATGTCTGGGACATGCTTGGACAGAGGTTACGTCAACGTCAACAACGTCCTGCCAATGTCCAAGAACTTGCTGCTGCGTTACAACAGGAATGGGACAATCTGGACCAAAATGACCTTAGACGTCTCATTAGGAGTATGCCACGTCGGATCAATGCTTGTTTGGCAAACAGAGGAGGATTTACCCGTTACTGACTTTGTTGTGATGCTGTGGTAACTTTGCTGTTTGACCCCGGGTATCATGTTACCCTTATAATGGTCAGTCTGTGCCTTACTTAGTCTAACGATCATTTGGAATAAATCGATGAATGTGAACTTCATTTCATTTTGTCATTTGTTTCTTCGTCAGTTTCATTAGGTGACTTTAATAACACTTAAAAATCAAATATCCCCTACTTTTTTTGAATAGTATATATATCTAGTCGTCTTTTAATTAGAGAGTGATGTTGACAACTCCTTTTCCACTAAATATATATTAGTATAACATTTACAACTATAAATTAGTTTTAAACAGCCTCTTTTCGTATAGTTTTTAATTATAATCATCCGATCTAATTATTTTTAATATTTATATTTATAAATTGATTTTAAAGAACACATTATAAATCATGTTATAATAATCCAATTTAATAGGTTGGTTTTAAACGGCATATTATAATTAATCTAATAACAATCTATTATAATCATTTTGATTATTTTTTATTTATGATGTAGTTGTTTATGGTATCACAACTGGATTTGGTAAATTTGCTAATGTTATCATCCCCGAGGATCAGTTAGTGTAAGTTAGACTTTCACGTGTAGGAAAAATGATCGGAAGAATTAATACGAGTATATAGGCCTATAATATTGTTTTTTTTTTAATGTAATTCTGTCTTCTTTCACTTAGTGTAAATTAATCTATTATTTATTAAGTCTATCTGAATAGTTGTAAAAACAAAATATCATTTAGAATATAATCATAATTTCAAATGGATGCGTATTACGCAGTTTAGGAAATTAAAAAAATGTTTTGTGTGTTACAGGGAGCTACAAGAAAATCTTATCAGATCCCATTCAGCAGGTAATCAGTATTTCGTAATTTGAAATTTTAGTTTATTGCACTAAGTATAATGTGTATCGATATTGGATTACTAGTTGTTTAATATAATATGTGATACATATTTTAATCCTACAGGGGTTGGTCCACCATTATCCCCAGAGAGAACAAGGATGTTGTTGGCTCTTCGTATTAATGTATTGGCGAAAGGATATAGCGGAATATCCGTTGAAACATTGAATCAGCTTATAGCAGCTTTAAATGGTAAAAGCATATAATCAAACAAATAAAAAATAAATGTTTATTTTCAATTTATAGATTAGTCAATATCTATACAGAAAAATATAATCTGATTCCAGTAATAAATAAAAACAGATATATTGTCTTACAGCAATACGGAAATGTTATGATTGTTTCAAGTAATCGCTCGCAGTTTTAACACAATCCAAGAATTAACATAATTTATCTCCATATTTATGTCTTCCTTTATGTTGAATGTTCGATACCAATTATTTCTCCATAAAGGAAACGCTCAACACAATACGTTCTGTGGATTTACATACAGATTGAAATGTTAGCCCAAAAAGAACTCTTCGAAGACGTCAAATTTATATCAGTATTGCCACATTTATCCATTTGATTATCCACTTTTATGGTTAGGATTTTGTAATTGTATCTACAGCTTCCTGTCTGCCTTGGGTTCCCGAAAAAGGAACTGTTGGTGCCAGTGGAGATTTAGCGCCGTTGTCCCATTTAGCGCTTGGCATGCTGGGAGAAGGGAAAATGTGGAGCCCAAAGAGTGGGTGGGCAGATGCTAAATATGTACGTATCGGTTGCAGAATATTTTAAAGGGCCATATTAACTCCCATGTGGTACAAAACCACCACCGAACATCAAATAGATTCGTATGAACCTCTGTCAGATATTGCACACCTAAATGTCTCGAGAAGACCAATGAGCCCAACGCCACAGTAGAGAGTTGTATAACTAAGGTTGCCGAAAAATATAAAACTTTGTCCATTTCATGGATCCACCCATGTTCCCGAAGCAAGGACTGTGAGTTTTACAACATCTGCAAGTTTCTTCACAATTCCCGAACTTATAGCAATAGTGTCCAATCAGAGGTTGTGACATCGTGTCCTCCTCAGAAACCTTGGCGATGAACGAACCCTGAACTCTTGAGCTCGATTATCTCATTTAGACATTTTAGCTTGAAAACGCGAGACTTTGTATTCGCGACGATCGAGGAATCTGACAGGCTCAAAAGTTGGGCTGAAATATGCAGCGTTTTACCCGGAAGGCCTTGATAAGACTCATGTAGTTCAACTAAGATCAAACCTTCTGTTGTAGATGAGATCCTCTATGTATTCATAATAATATCCATAATATTCAGATATTGGAAAGCTATCAATTAATTCTTCCATGGTAATTAAATTTCTGGCTTACGAACTTTATATTTTCTAGGTCCTGGAATCACATCAACTATCACCGATTAAACTGAAACCAAAAGAAGTAGGTTTAATATTAATATTGGCATAATAGTAAATTAATGTTTATTGTACACTGAATATAATTAACATACTAGATTTTACATCAATTGTGATAGACCTTAAATAATTTTAAATGAAGTAATATAAATAAGCACACTGGCCGAAAGTATGGGAATGCTTTTAAGAGAAATTAAGTAACTACATTCTCATATTTTCACGATTTTCCGGTGTGGTTTCCCCTTGTCAGAGATGCAGAACGGAAGGCCTGACAAGGACAGCTGTCTAGTCGTTCGGATGGGACGAAAAACCGAGGTCCCGTGTACACGTTGGCGTGCACTTAAAAGATCCCCTAGCAGTTGGAATCCCATATAAGAGTACTCCGTAGCGCTGCTGCCCGGTCAAATTTTCCATCATAGCACACTGTATGGCGTATGCCCGTCTTCCATTAGCCCAGGTTAGGTGCAGAAGAGTAGGACGTTAAACCCCATTTCATTTCATTTCGTATTTTTACAATGCATACATGTGTGTGCATGTAGTTCCCACCTTCTATTTTTCACCGTCGTTCTTCTTTGTTCGCCCAAAGGAATGATGTTCAAGTAGTTTTTTGCGAATAAAAAAGACATTAACAGTAGAGCGGATGCGCGAGGTCCTGTCATCGCGTAATGGCTGAACAATTCAAACGTTTTTGAATTACAAAATGTCAGATGTGGCTAGAAATGATTCCCTTTGGCGAACAAAGACGAATTTACGTGAACAACAGACGGTAAAGACCCCGAACTAGCCATAGAAGAATGATAGGGGCAGAATGTTACCTTTATGGCCTGTTAATAGGAACGGGCATGGTTTATCTTGTACAATGGCCACCCTTTGTGCAGACATTTATATTTTTGAATGAACTATAATAATGTTAACACTCGTGCATTCTATAATTTTAGGGACTAGCTTTGATTAATGGAACACAAATGATTGCGTCACTGGGTGCAGAAGGTAGGCAAACTACTTATATTATAACGCATTATCACTTATTGCTACTTTAACTACCCGATTGTGAGGTTGTAAATTAAAACCCATAATCAAATCATTTGTACAGTTGTTCTTTATTATTTAAAATAGTTTAGAATCTTCAAAATATTTTCTAGAAAAATAAAGCCAAACCGTCATTGCTACTAATATCTAGGCACAAACAAAGCTACTTTTTAAACTAATTACTTTTTGATAAAGCCGTGGAGAGGGCAGATTCAATTGCTCGCCAAGCTGATGTTATTGCAGCACTAACACTGGAGGTGATGAAGGGTACAACTAGAGCATTTGATAGCAGTAAGTATTCATATTCTTCAATTTAAACATACATTATGCAGCAGCTAGATCTGCTCTTTAGTGGATTATTGTCGATTTACGACATAACTTCCCTTCACGATTTAATCAATAAATGGATAATGGAGACTATGCTTTTTTTACAGTACTGACTTTAGTAATGCTGATCGAGGCTCATAGTGGACCAATTTGACTGAATTTTTTTTTTAGCAAATTGCCTTTACATTATCTAATTTTTAACTATTGCAATGAGAACTGCTAACTCGTTATCTAATCTCCAATAATATATCTTTAATGGCCATATAACATTAATGTTTCAGAGTAATAATTGAAACCTCTATCCATATAATAACAAAGCTTTTACTTTACTAAATATAAACCAACGTTGTGATCAAACTTTTTCTTCAGATATTCAGCGTGTCCGGCCTCACAAAGGACAAATAAAAGTGGCTCGTAATTTGCGTGCTCTTTTACATTCTGAAACCCACCCATCCCAGATAGCAGGTAATTAATCCATTTTATACTGTTAAATATTAATTCTCTTTAATGTATTGTTTTGGTAAATATTTCATGATTTGTACTGTCCAGTTTTAGTTCAGAACATAACGCCTCTATATATTTCATTTATTTACCTTTAATAGAAAGTCATAGATTCTGTACGAGGGTTCAAGATGCCTACACTCTTCGATGTTGTCCCCAGGTAAGCATGTACTTTTACTTTGCTTAAGCCACTTATTCCATTACAAATCACAAATTAGCTTTGTAGGAAGACGACGTACTTGGGTTAGCATCTAAAGATATCGTAGTTGAAATGAAGCGGCTGAACTAATCAATATAATGATACCGCAACCAAGGGATAGGCCACAGTAATATATGTCACATATTACACCTTTGCTGCCGTGACCAGGAAATTGAATGATTAATTGTTTAATACAATTTATATTTCAAGGTACATGGGATTGTAAATGATACAATAGAATTTGTTCGAGGAATTTTGACCACGGAGATAAACAGCGCTACAGATAATCCTGTATCCATGTAAATACATAGACACGTAGAATACATATGCATATATTACATTTTTTTTTTATTATAATTCATTCTAATTTGTTATATATATATATATATATGACCAGCATAAATAAGTATTGTATATTTTTATGTTTACGTTACCAATGCTCTATTTAAAATTACTTAACTTCAATAGATGGTATTTGCTGAAACTGGCGAGGTAATATCCGGTGGTAACTTTCATGGGGAATATCCAGCTAAGGTATTTATACTCCCACTTATTTGAATATTGCCGCCTTATGTTCACAATTGCACTAAATGGCATGTTGGTCAAGGTATTTGGGATTTCTTTTTTGAAACTTATGGGGTGTTCGAATAGTCTTGAGGAGGGACTCGATCGAAATTCAGAGCTATTGCTTCAATCAACAAAACCTTGAAATTTATGGGGTTTTTTCAAACCTGGAGGGATCCTAAGCACGGTCCATTGTCCATGCCACCTAAAATGTTGTTTTATTTCAGAATATTTAGGTACTCTTTAAAACTTTTGGGGCTTGTTTTGCTAGTACTGAATAAACTAATTGTATTCGGTTATTGTTTCGGCTTAATAATATTCTAAATCTTAATGTTTTCAACATGAGTTGAGTTACTGCTTCTTTGGGGTCCATACGAATATGTTTGTTTCTTATTAACGATAAGATTTAAAGTGCTACCAATAATAGAGTAGCCGTTTCATTTTGTATTAGCAGTATGCAAACAAATTCAAGATTAATATACAAAGCTACCACCCTAGGGTATAAAATCTGGAAGACCCGGTGAAAGAAACAACAGTCAGTAATCCACACAAAAAAACTGGTTGTTCAAGATAACTTATTATCATTGATTTCTTTTATTTTCGAAAAGTGGCTTCATTTTAAAAGCATTGTCTTGTTTTTAAAGAGAAATAATGCTACATCTAAACCTTGTAAATTATTTTAGAGACATGTGTGCACATGGCACGCCCACAATTAACCCTCTAAACCATCGGTTGGCTTAGATATTGACTGGATTAGACAATACCCACCATATCTACGTTAAGTAAATCATAGCTTTCGCCCTATGAGTGTAAACTAATTTGACTGAAAATTTCTATATATTAATTTTTAGTATCTCTAAATATTGCATACTGTATCCTTAAATTGAACGATAAAGCATTTCCAGACAAAATACACCGAAGATTGCACCTTTACCATGTTACATTCTAGGCGTTGGATTTCTTAGCTATAGGTGTGCATGAATTGGCCAATATGAGTGAAAGAAGAATAGAACGACTGGTCAATCCGGGTAAATGTCTTTTTAAATTATTTATTTTAACATTTAATGTTAATTATCGTTAACTTATGCATTATGTGAAGATTATCTTTGAATAATGTAGGTATTTGTTTTTACTGTTTTGACCATTGATTTTTACAGCTCTCAGTGAACTTCCAGCTTTTCTGACTCCAGATGGAGGGGTTAATTCAGGTTTTATGATTGCCCATTGTACGGCTGCTGCTCTTGGTAAGAACCCTTAATATTCTTTAGTTATTTCGTTTGCCGGTATTATCATCAAGAAAGGGATTATTGTAATATACTATTCAAAAAAAGTAGGGGATATTTGATTTTGGGGGCATTATACTAAAATATGCAAATGACTACGAAAAAAGTCACTATAGAACCTAACAGAAGAAACATTTCCAGTTACATGTGACGCCCAAACGCACCAATAGCTACCGCATGGAATGCAGGTAATGCTTGGGGTCATCATGGGGGGTCCAACCCAAGATTTGCACGACTCTGACTTTGAATGTTACAGTCATCGTGGCATTGAATTCCAGGGTGGAAACATCAGTTTAATTGTTTTAGTGACCAGAAAACAAATTTTGATATGCGTCGGCTTACCCAAAATGAAAGGTTACGTGCCCTTGGCATGCTACAGATCGGCACAACACAGGCGGTTGCGGCGCGGACGATGAATGATTCTCAGTCTGTCATAAGCAGGCTATGGTCCAGGTACCGTGATACACAATCTGTACAGGACAGACCACGCTCAGGTCGACCAAGGGCGACAACTCAAGCCCAGGATCGATTTATCCGTACCTTGGCCTTGAGAAATCGTGTCATCACAGCAAATCAGATCAGCGCTCGTCTTCAAACAGACACTGGTGTGAGAGTGAGTGGCCAGACGATTTGGAATCGACTGCATAGGGGTCACCTTCGCGCCCGACGTCCTCGTGTGATCCCTTGTTTGAGAGATCATCACATTCAGGCAAGACGTCGTTGGTGTAGGGATCGTCAACACTGGGATAATCGACGCTGGAGCAATGTGATGTTTTCAGATGAGTCAAGGTTCACTGTTGATTTTTTGGACAGACGTAGGAGGGTGTGGCGTCGTCGAAACGAGCGCTTCCAAGACGTTAACGTCATCAGACATTATCGATTTGGGGGTGGTTCTGTTATGGTGTGGGGAGGCATCACTGTTGCTGGAAGAACGGCTTTACATGTTGTTGCAGGGCGTGTTACAGGCCAGTACTACCGGGACAACATCTTGGCAGTCCATGTTGTGCCGTTCGCACGACGTCATGGCCGCCGTTTCATCTTCCAGGATGACAACGCAAGATGTCACAGGGCCAGGATTGTTACAGGTTACCTCCAACAACAGAACATCACCACATTACCTTGGCCAGCACTGAGTCCCGACCTCTCCCCCATCGAGCATGTCTGGGACATGCTTGGACAGAGGTTACGTCAACGTCAACAACGTCCTGCCAATGTCCAAGAACTTGCTGCTGCGTTGCCACAGGAATGGGACAATCTCGACCAAAATGACCTTAGACGTCTCATTAGGAGTATGCCACGTCGGATCAATGCTTGTTTGGCAAACAGAGGAGGATTTACCCGTTACTGACTTTGTTGTGATGCTGTGGTAACTTTGCTGTTTGACCCCGGGTATCATTTTACCCTTATAATGGTCAGTCTGTGCCTTACTTAGTCTAACGATCATTTGGAATAAATCGATGAGTGTGAACTTCATTTCATTTTGTCATTTGTTTCTTCGTCAGTTTCATTAGGTGACTTTAATAACACTTAAAAATCAAATATCCCCTACTTTTTTTGAATAGTATATCTTAAACCGCTATTATACCAGTAATGTATAGCAGTTACGTATTTCACTGTTATTTTGATATCTGAAATCGCTGTTATACCCGTATTGTATAGCAGTTACGTAGTTCAGTGGCATTTTAATATCTAAAACCGCTTTTATACCAGTAATGTATAGCAATTACGTATTTCACTGTTCAGCTTGTTGGCATCATTCCTTACATGTATATTTTAGTTTCTGAAAACAAAGTACTCTGTCATCCAGCATCAGTTGATTCTTTAACAACTAGTGCAGGGACCGAAGATCACGTGTCTATGGGTGGTTTTGCCGCTAGAAAGGCCCTACGGGTTGTGGAACACGTTGAACAAGGTAATGTACATCTTTGAAAAATTAACACTTATTTCTGATCATTTATAATTCACAATTACTCTTTGTTTAAATTACGACTTGTTGTTACAAACGAAAAGATGGGTTTATGCTGTTGCATGCGTATATAATGGATTCTCTGTGTGCCTTAAGTACTTTATCATAATACAATTATGTGCTTTTTTTCTACTGTACAATGCGTTTATAATGGATTCTCTTCGTGTAGTGTTCCTTAAATTGATTTATAAACAAATAATATCTTTAAATAATTTCACCTATGCCATTGCCCTATTTTCTGATCGAATATTCCTTTCGTATTTTCTGGAATTTTATTTGACAAAACACCTTTCACTAAATTGTAAAAAATATAAAGACGAATTTAGAACCATACAGGTTTCCTAGAAGTTTTATTATTGAAAGTTAAAAGGAGTCGGAACATCGAAAACCAAATTAAAGGCAGAATGCAAAGTGATGTCACATTATCTATTTTTGGAAGTCGGTTACAGGATAGTCTTCCATAGTTCATTTGTGCAACTTTGGGGTTTGCTTTTTGCTGCGAGTTTGATTGAAATTTTGATTCATTTCATTTTGTGAAAATGTGTTGTAAAGGGTAACTAATATCTCTAACGATGGTTTCAGTATTGGCAATAGAACTACTGGCAGCTTGTCAAGCCGTTGAATTTCTCCGTCCCCTTAAAACAACTATTCCACTGGAAGAGGTGTATAAACAAGTCAGACAAGTAGCAGGGTATGCCTTTTTTGTTTTCCAAATTAAAACGTATATTCTGTAAGTCAGCGATTAAACCACGACTGAAATATTATACTGGGTGAAGTAAAACTGGGCGGATAACTCACATGTAACAAGATATTGATGCCCTGGATATTGGTCATGTATTTTGTAAGAGATTAAAGCACGACTCAAATGCTGATGTATTAAAACCTATGGAAGAAGTCACGTGTAACAGAGGAGAGAGAGAAATGGGGTTTAACGTCCACTCGACACAAACTAGGTCATTTCGGAACTAACATATGGTTTTAATTTTATTTCAATAATTCGCTCGCGCGTAGGGGTCTTTAGCAGTGGGAAGAAGCCGGAGTACCCGGAGAAAATCCACGAGGTTGGACAGGCGACCGCTATCCTTGCCACGTACGGATTTGAAACCACACCAGTTGACTCAACATATGTAACAAGATATTGCTGCTCAAGATATTCGTCACTATAACGGCGGGTTTAATTTTTTACAGTAAAACCTAAGGGTACTTTATTTTGCATATGAAAAATTAGCAAATTAACGTAACTGTAAAGAGATGTTGTTTTTTACTTGATAGACCATGGAAAAAAGATAGATATATGTCACCTGATATCGATGCCGCCACTAAACTGTTACAAGAAGAAAGGGTAAGAGGAAATTATATGGAATTATTAAATACGAATTCATAATTCATAATCCTTGAGTGCAGCAATTCAGCGATTCAGCACATTAATAAAAGCACAACGCAATTTATATGGAAACAATCACCGGTTTATACAAATAATATAGGACAACGTGTCGACAAGTGTTCTCTTATTGTTTTCATTTGTACTTTAAAACGATAAGAGAATACTTGTGTAAATATGTGTAAAACAGTGACTGTTTTCCATATAAATTTTGTGTTGTGTAATTTTAATTTAAAACTACTTGCGGTAGAACAATGAAACACTTTTAATCGATGATCTTCTATTGTCATAACCCCATCATTTTAACAGTACACATCACGATCAATGGTTACAGTATTTACTCGTTATAAGGGACCATTACCTATATACGTATAAGTAGCATTTTGTATCTTAGTGATATAAATGTTGGTTGGTGTTTGAGAGTAGAGAATGGTTCTATGCAGTCACTACAAAATTCCCAGTATCCAACTGCTGACCATTGGATTTTACTTTCCGAATGTAGCATTATTCATGGGTGCTGATGAATAGTGGTTATTTTTAAAAGGCTATAATATATGGAGACCATTCCGAAATGCGTGTTTGAGAACCCAAGAGTAAATTTGACTAAACATTCATTACTTAAAAATGACGTGGATCAATTTTAAATACAAGTGAATTGATATTTATTGATTTTATAAGTGACAAACAATATTTTAATAACATTTAATGCATCATGACGGAGCACTTTTATTTAACATCGCATATTTTATCTATATATTTCAGATTTGGAGAACAGTGAAACCCTTAATGGATAACTATCATTCCACCCAATCAATAGAAACGAGAGTTTTCTCACCAACGGCATCAGTATCTGCCAAATCTAACGGCCCGGTGTCAAAGAGGCGTAAACTCTCAAAGCATTAGGCCATACGCCCCAAATATTGCAAAATTTGCTAGTCGTGGACCAACTCTTGTGGATTGGGGTAAAATATTGTTTGGGATGGTTTTTTGTTTTGTATTTTTCTTACCTAAGACCGAGTGACTTGGCTTATGAAATAACATTTCTCTTATCGTCAATGTATGTAAAACAGAACGTTATTCACCTTTCGTGTTCCGATTGAATATGATTGTTATATGATTGAATACTACACTTTTTAAAAACATGTATTTCCCAAGCATTAATGGTTTATTTACGGTATTATGTTTGCTATCAGTCAAAGGGTGAACTATATGATTCGAAAATTGTATATATATACTAAGAAAAAAGTGTTGGAATTGGTTTATTATGTTGTCAATAAGCATTTTAATTCTGTGTTTTTACTTATCACGGGTCAGAGTCTTTCCTCATCTCTAATTTAAAGATTTTGTATATTTGAAAACTCATTTCGTAAAATGCTATGCCGAATAGTTTCTATAGTCGTTGAGAAAAGAAAGAGATAATGCATCAGATAGTCCTTTCATATATCTCGAATAAAAATTTCAAAATTCCTCATCACATTATTTGTCTGGCAGTTGCAACAAAACAATTTAAAAAATCGCCACGTTTTATACAAATATTGCTGAAAGCATCTAAGAGAGTAAAAACGTATCCTTCTGTTTAATAGCTACGGAGACGACTAAGATATGCATTAGAAATAAGAAGACATCCAATAAAAATAATACAATGTGTTGCTATAACAAAGCATGGTGTAAAACACGTAAACTGTTGTAATGGGTTTTTGATAATAAAAATAAAATTGTATAAATTTACATTGCTGGCGTTTAAGAAATGATGTAATTATCTTTGGTTAAACTTTTGTATAACAACTTTTTATTGGAATTTTGTGTAATTAATTGAAGGGACACATAATTGTATTTGCTATTGGCATGAACGGTGATTAGCACAAAAGGCATTGTGATTTCTTTCCATTGTCGGTTCAGTTAGACATTGGTTGAATCGACTGCATTAAAAAATAAATTTTACAATAAATGCTTCAAGCATTAGCAATCTTTTGATTCGTATGTGTGTGTACAATAAAAGTATAAGTTTAGAGTTCGTTTTGTTTTATGGTTTACGGTTTTTTTGTCATACGCCCCTCTACTAGTTTCTATGGAAGACCAAACAATGTTCTTAGTTCTTAAAGGAGCCAAATCACTAACATTTAGGACGTAGAGATTGACACAAGTGGATCACAACGCATAAAATACTGTAATATGAATGTATATAAACTGATTTACATTCAATGATTTCCGTTTTTTCTTTAATTTCAAATCAGTTATGTTCGGCGAAATGAGCCAGCAATCCATGCGCCTGGTTATTCTAGTCTACATATGCCGTTTGATTTGGTGCAATGTTTAATTCTAGCCTCGTCCCTCGCGTCTCTTGCAAGAACTAGGGCTGAAACGCATCACGGTACAATGGTGTCTTAAATATTGGATATGAGAAGCGCATCCTTTTCCGGTAAGATCACAGCATCAATGTTGATTTAAATTGAGAAATAATTCGTGTTTTCAATGTTGAAGATTTTGGATGATATTGAGTTAGGGATCTAGCTACTTTAATTCACTGTCCTTACTACTTATTTCTTCATTTGTTGTCGTATTTCGGCATTTGTACACCAAAATTAAAATTTGTATCTTAAAATCAATATTTGTTTCACAAATTAGACTTTTTTCATGTCAGATTTGCTAAATGTATTTTTATTGAACTTAATTGTCTTTTAATATAAAGATAATTTGTTTATATCAAAAAATTAGCCTACATTTACATTTCATCAGAGAAATGCAACGAAAAACAAATCTCGAACAACAAATTTCCAAATACAAATCTTTGAAAACGTTTCTCTAAAAATATTTCTCGAATGTCACCGAACCGCAACATTATAACGACTAGCTACGAGAACGAAGCTAAAAACGTTGAGATATACTGATGTGTTTGTTTTTAGCTAAGATTTGATGCCTTTAGTTCCAAGTGGCAAAATCAATTTCTTTTCATTTATTATCAGGTCCAAAATAATTTCTTGATCGGATATTAATTCAACGTTAACGCGGTAATTTGATTTTATTTTCTGAAATGATTCGCGGATAGATCATGTGGATGTCATTTTGTTAAAATATTGTCTCCACTGGCGATTGCCTTTTTGATTGACTGTTACAAAATCCTTAGATTTAGCTCCGCGTTGATGATGACACCGTCATACGTCTCCCGTCTAAGAAGATGGCGTTTTTAGTAACGGCTTAACGCCTCGATTTTTGATACGATGACATATACCGTTTCAGGTAGGATGCTTAATTATGGTTGGGTGTGGCAGAAATATTATCAATAACTATAATCAATCGTTGTTTTAATGAAAAATATTGTCAATGTTGCGTACTAATTGCCGATCTTGATAAGAAATTCTCGATATCTGATCATATACTGCTGGAAAGTATGATCTTTGCTTATAAACAAAATGTTAATTTATATTTACATACCTTGAAAAAAGAAAAAAAAATGACTTGGGGAATGCATACAATTAAGGAGGTCCAAATACATTTTCTGACATATTCATATTTACGCACCTTGTTAAAGCAGATACAAATTGGATCGTCTGAACTCTATTTAGTGGTGGGGGCGTATTTAACAGTCAAAATACGCGTATTAATACGAAATCCCAGTTATCGTGTAATGCTATACTGGAAAGTATTTGTCTATCGCTCTTTGAATATACGAGTATTAGCTATTTTACTGGGACATGATTTAGAAGACATTAAGTTCTCTTTCGTTTGTCCAAAGAAATAGGTCGCTATCAGGAAATAACATAATTAATAAAAATCGACCACTTTCAATTAATGCTAGATCATATTTATTAACCAATATATTTATAAACATGCGCGATTTTTCTTGTTGTAAAATCGTTTGCTCGATTCTCCTTGGGGGATTGGATGGCCGAATGGTTAGCGTGCGTGCGCTGTATCATACGACCTGCCATTGAGTCAACTGGCGTGGTTTCGAATTCCCGGTTGTACGTGGCAAGGCGTAGGATCGCCTGTCCAGCCTAGTGGGTTTTCTCGGGGTACTCCGGTTTCCTCCCACTGCTAAAGACCCCTACGCGCAATAAAATTAAACCATATGTTAGTCCCGAAATGACCTAGTTTGTGTCGAGTAGACGTTAAACGCCATCTCTCTCTCTCTCTCTCTCTCTCTCTCTCTCTCTCTCTCTTCTCCTTTATTATATGGTGACTTATTGTATGCCAGGTTGATGCCAGGTTGATTTCGAGAAATGTTTTTGGAGGAATGTTTTTGAAGAAACGTTTTGGAGAAGTATTTTGCAAGATTTGTATTTAAAATATATATACCTTGTTGTGCAGCTCATTGCAAGGGTGACATTCATAGGGAGAAACAGCTTCACAACACCCCAATTTAAATAGTTCTAATGTTGATCAGATATGTTAACTACATAATGTTCTGAAAGGTATTCCATCTTCCTCAACTACTCCGAGTAGACCCTAAACGAGTAGACAATAAAACTAAAGTTTTAGTAACTGATTTAATGTGATTTTGCTGAGTTCGAAATGGAAAAATGGGTAAAACCAAGCACAAAAACTATGGCCTGTACCGTTCAATGGGAAATGCTACAGTTCAGCTCATTTCATGTTCAAGTAGATCATAGAGTCGTCAAAAACAATGATCAAGGTTAATGTCTGGTGTAGACTCCGTCAGTCTGGGTCAACCTTGGAAGTCTTCTTCGTTTTAACTGAATGATCCGAGTCTGCGTTTCTCTGTTCTATTCCTAATTCAATTCCTGGTCCAAATCATTTGCATCGGCTGATCCTTACGACGGATTTTACCCCAAAACATGTCCCAGATATGTTCTGGCAAGGGCTTTCGGCAGGCCATTGGCAGGCCAAGATATTGTAGCAGCAACCTCCAAAACACAGAAAATCAACGACACACACATGTGTGGCCTAGAACGCTGTCTATGATCTTTGTTCTATGGCCGTCATATTGACTTGATTAGTGAATATAAAATGTCCCTGTCGGCTTTTATCCTAGATATATTTAATTGACGGGTTTACTATCGCCCCCTTTATATATACTACATCTGTTAACACTGCGCATTTTGCATATGGATGGTCCATTGGTCAATTACGCTATTCTACCGAGATTTCGTCTAATGGCTTTTATGCAGCAATGTAGGATGTGGTGTCAGGTAGGGTAAGCTTACTCGTCCTAACACCAGTCGTGTATTGTGTACACGGCGAAAAGTCCATTTGCCGATTACACCTTTTTTGCATATATCGTTTTTAAGGACTTCGAATTTTGTCTTATGGTTTGAATTGTTCGTACTTCGTTTTATTTTATTTGGTACCCTTGACCATTTAGATCACCTCTAATTGTGACCAGCGGGAGCTCACAGTCATATGAAAGTCATTCCTTGCACCATGATTTGTTAAAATAAAAAGCTGATTAAACGCAATGTTAGGACAACTTCTATAAGAGATACCCAACTATATATGTCACATAGTTCTTATAACATTTTGGCGATTCATTCAATTATATTGAATCATACCGGGTCTAATCGTCGCAGGCTTTTACCTCTCTTTTCTCTTCTACTCGTTGACGACCGATATCAGACGCGGGGTGTTTCTAGACGAAGTCCAACTTACTTTTAACGATTTACAAAAAGAAACAAATAGTTTTTCGGAATAAATAAAATCTTTTCTTAAGGAACATTCTTATGATAAAACAATCTATGCACCTCCTCACGATCCCTGTTGTAACCAGGAAATGGGTTACGTATATCACTAACTGTATGTCTTATCACTAAGATTAGTTATCTGTAGTAAAATTAGTTTAACGGTTCATCAAGATAGAGGTAAGCTTGTGTACTAGATTGTCAACACGAACTCTAACATAAAGTATACAGACCTTACTCTGGGCTGGAGTGATTATCCCAAGTAAAACTGATTTGGTATAATTTGGGATACACGTTGGTAAGTTCCACACTTTAACTTTAATATACCGGTGAACGTAAACGAGTTATGCTTGTAATCTTATACAAGTCGCTGTGCTTAATTAGTGACTAAATCAAAGGGTTTTTTTCTACGCGCACGCCAATGTGTACATGGGACCTCGGTTTTTGTCCCATCCCAACGACTATATTATGTTGTCTCTTGTCAAACCCTTTGTCCTAAACTACCAACAAGGTGAGAATAACGTTGGAAATTCCTCATGAACTTTATCGGCCATGGTCGAACACGGGACCTCCAGTTAAGCCATTCAACGTCTTACTCAGTGAGCCACTACGGCTTACTATTCCCGATTAATGGCCGAGACTTATGAAATCTAAGCCAATTCGTGGCCCTGTCAGCCTGAGGTCATGCGGACTACAAGTAGTATGGTTGTCATGCGCAATGTATACTTATTTCTATTAGAATGCCCAATACTTGTTTTGACTTACGTTAAAATTTAATTCTACTTTATTGCTTGCCCAGTGACTTTTTTTGCTATTTCCCAGAGGTTGTGGTCTACGCCATAGCTTCGGTATCATGCAGCCTATGATTCATTGTGTCTAATGAGGGGTGTCATGAATAACGTGACACCTATTATTTCATGCATATGGCAATTTAATAAAAAATAACGAATAAATTGTGTTTATCCCAATAGTTTACGTTGAGATATTTAACCAAATATTATTTGTTTTGAATTAGATGCACACAAACTCCAGAATGCCAGCTTACAAACTTCTAATAAAGTCAGCTAAACAAGTAGTCCAAGTAACAAACAATGGTTCCCGGATGCTGTATGGAGTTGACATGGGTCGGGTTGCTGTTCTCGAATCTTCTACAAATCAAGGATTTAGTATTGTTGTTGATAAGTACGTCCTATCAAAGCCATTGTCAGTTTATTTACATATTATAATTGTGACGTTTGTTTTACCTAATTTGAATCCGGTTATTCAAAATAGCGATGCATCAACCATAGCTCTTTTTGCTCGTATCTACCCATGCCAACCCATATATATTTCCCCTTTTTCTATTGGTAATATTCGAAAACTTGAAACATTCATCAAATATAACCATTAATATAAGAAATTACCTCGGGAGATTGTTTTTGTTTCTTGGCTTTTTATTAAAATGATATTTCCATTAAAGATGATCTTTATTGTAAATTGATCATTTACAAATTAACATCATAACTTGTTTATAATAAATAAGCTATAACACATACTAATGGAAACAGGTACTGATTTATTTAAACGACGTAATTGAGTAGAAATATTAGTCTCTGAGCAAAGCAATACATCTCCAACGTCTCGAACTCCTTAATTCTTGAGGAGTTGTCTCCCGTTGTCTATCCTTTTCTGATAATGCTACAAATGACACTTAATGAATTGCGTTCCATACTTTACGTTAAACATTGTTTATTCAGTGATGGAATTATAGTGGACGTAGATACAGATGACGTCATTATGAAGAAATATCGTGAAGAGACATTTCAGAATGTAATTGAAGCAACAGGCAAGAGTGTTATACCAGGTTAGCACTTTAGTAGCTTTTAAAATTTATTTTTCCCTACTTTAATCTCCAAAATTAGTTTGCTTAATTGGTGAATTTAATTTTATAGGTTTGGTTGATGGTCACACTCATCCAGTGTGGGCAGGAGATCGTGTTCATGAGTTTGAGATGAAGGTAAGTAAACTATGCAAACCACTTCTCTGGAGATAATATTGCAAAATCGCAGTTATGGATTTTAAGAGGAGTATACAATTATACACCAATGGTTACATTCCACGATGATCGTCTTGCGTCAGGACACAATTCTAATACAGTTTGTCCAATGTCAACTGCTGAATGGTTCCCATTTATCCCAGTGGTGGATCCAAGTGGATTTATAAAAATTGCCTTGGCGTTCGTCCATTTGTGCGGGACAAATCACCATTAACATCCCAATATGTCAAAATTTCGTAGAGGAGGTTAAGTAGTCGTAAAATGGGTCTTTAACCCTATTTGATTTCATATTTTGGAGGAGGGCTACAACCTACCACCCTAACCAAATATCATCCGTCCACTACTGGTTCTTCTACTGCCGACCTTTCAGCTAAGTTATTAATTTTTGTAGTTAGCTGGAGCAACGTATATGGAAGTACATGATGCTGGTGGGGGAATACACTTTACAGTCAATCATACATGCGAGGCCACAGAAGACAAGTTACACACACTCTTCCAGAGCCGGCTGAAAGCGATGGTCAGAGCCGGAACCACTTTGGTGGAGTGTAAAAGTGGCTATGGTCTGGATACGGAAAATGAGATGAAAATGTTGCGGGTAATAGATCGTGGAAAGAAACTAGGAGGGATTGATATCTCCAGCACATACTGTGGGGCGCATGCAATTCCTAAGTAAGTGAAAGCAGACGATTCTTGCAATTATTACCAAATATATAATTTACAATACAATAGAGTATGAATCATAATATATTGGTGGCGGACTCTTTGTACGCCTAATAGTCAAACACTCCACCCCACTCCCCCGCCCTACTCTAACCTGCGCCTGCCACTAATCTTTTCAAAACTGTCTTATTTTTTTCCAGAAACAAAACTGCCTCCGAAGCCACTAAAGATGTTCTGGAAAATCAAATACCTGCTATTAAAAGTCAGATTGATGACCAAAATCTGAGTGTAGACAACATTGATGTGTTTTGTGAAAAGGGAGTATTTAACATTCAGCAGTCACGAGATATTCTAAATGCCGGGAAACAAATTGGACTTAATATAAATTTCCATGGTGATGAACTCAACCCACTAGGTTCTGCAGAGGTAGGGATGAACATTGGGCAACATTTATTTAGAAAATACTGTAAATTAAAAATGGACTAAGCAAATTAAATTAGTATACTCTGGCAGAAATATAAAATATCTTTGATCAAAATGTGTCTCATTAGCAATGAACAGGCCCTAAATGTTGTGATATTGATTCTTTTTACAAGAAGCTATATCAATTAAAGGAGGATAACTGCTGAATTTTCAGATGGGAGCAGAGATTGGTGCTACAGCCATCAGCCATTTAGAAGAAATATCCGACAATGGAATACTGGCTATGGCACGTTCCAAAACAATAGCAGTAATACTTCCTACTACAGCATATATCCTGCGGCTAAAACCACCTCCTGTAAGACAGATGATCGACACGGGCGTGCCTGTTGCCCTTGGCTCAGATTTTAATCCTAATGCATATTGTTTATCAATGGTAATTAATAAATTATAACTTAATTTAAGATCAAAGGTTCGTCAACCACATACTGTATATATATTGCGTGTAATTACATAACATGGTTGATGATCGCCTTCAAATAGATCGAAAACATAAATCATTTTCGTCGTCTAACTCCATGTTCATATACATGTGTTGCAAATATGTGTCTATCTATTCTTAGCTACACACCTCTGTTTGAAAGGAAATGAAAGGAAATATGACTTAACAGGCAACTTTTCTGTACCAACCAGGGCAGTGAAAATGACATACGCCATATGCAGAATATTTTGTCATAACGCGACGTAAACGCCAATGAGAAATGAAATGAAATGAAAAGGGGCTTTAACGTCCTACTGGGCTAATAAAGGCGGGCTTATATATACGCCATGCAGTGTGCCATGAGGGAATGTTTTCCCAGACCTCGCCCATGGCTACATAATGTTCCTTGCCAGACCCTCCGTCGTGCATTCTTTATTCGAACCTACGTATGCTCTTTTGATAGCAGTCTCAATGAGGAAGGTTATTAAGTTGTGCTACACCATCAGCATTCCTCAAATTATACGTTTTTTAAATAACACTTTGAGGTTTCCATAATGTATACTAAATAACTGTTTTGAGTGTGTCTATACTTACAGCCAACCGTAATGCATTTAGCATGTGTTAATTTGAGGATGTCAATGTCTGAAGCTCTTTGTGCTGCTACCATAAATTCTGCAGCTTCATTAGGGAGATCGGACACACATGGTTCTATAGAGAAGGGCAAACTGGCAAATCTTGTTATAATAGATTCTCAAAAGTAAGTATAAAATTGAAAAAGTGGGGGGGGGGGGTTATAAAATGAAATTGAAATTTAATTTCTGAGACAAGCATACTCTTCTATGGTGCAGTGTACATCGCATCGAGTTTCGGCTTCTCCTGATTCTCCTATTCGCAACTGTCGAGGGTTCCTTAATATACACACCAATGTGTACACAGATTGGCATGGGTTTTTCGTTTCATCGGAAAGACTAGGCTATGTGCAACAGATGGCCGGAGAAGACCGTTTCTTCTAGGTGGTCCGAAGAATTACAATTATTCCGTTATTATATGGAGAGAGAGAGAGATATATAACTTTGTCTGAATAGTAACATCTATCCCCAGTTTCCAAATAACTCCAACTATTAACAATTCTTTTACCTGTGTGTTAGTACATACATGTACAGTGGACTCTGTCACATCCGATCTCTGATAAATCCGGATCTCTGTGACATCCGACATGATTTTAATGTCCCGATTTATTTCCTTATTACTTCAGCCAAAAAATCTCTGGTAAATCCGGACTCTGTATGTTTCGGATTACGACATCAATCAGCCGTCCCGTCACATAATTTCCATTGAATCGTCACCGTATAATCCGGCCTTAAATCGGTAGGTGTCAAGCAATATCCAAAAATATTAGCACAAACGTAGAGCTGCATATACTATGATGAAAAGATGGTAAGCCTATAAATACATTCATATCACAAAGAGTACAAATAGAAAGAAATAAAATATTATAACACTTGTTTTCTCTAATTGCAGATGGCAACATATCATCTACGAGTTTGGTTGTCACAATGAGATCATAAGTTACGTGATATGGCATGGAGAGGTTGTACATTCTAAACGAACGTGAAATACTAATATCCTGTAAAGCAGGATTTTTTACATTTACATTTTATTAATGCTTAAAGTTGCTATTGACCTAACTCTATAGCCTGTTGGCATTTTTGTGGGATGAATTTGATGAATGCTGCATTCGCAATAGTTTTTACTATTTAACATAAAAAAAATCCCAACGTAGTGTTTAAAAAAACGGTGGCAGGTGGATTAATGTTATCATTTACAGGGCCTGGATATTTATCAAAAATATTTAAATGAATACATGTATTTTCTTTCATAATAATTTGCGTGCCACAGTTTTGTGTTTAATAAAAGACCATTGATTTATATTCCATCTATAAGGTTGTTGTGTTTTTATCGTGCTCTATCTTTAAAATGCCAAGCAAGGATTGTATTAACTAAAGTCGGGTGTATTTGATATATAATTCAGCCTTGGCCCAATGTAATTAAAACTAGATTACGCATTTGTACATCGCACAAAAAGGTGGGGGGGGGGGTGCGCCGGATGCGACCACCACCCCCTTCCCCTGAAACCGCGCCTGGTAAAGTCTCATTTTTGGGTCGCAGTTTCATGTATAGCCACACAGATATGAGCTTACGTTCTTTATTGTGTTACGGTGTACTGAAAAGCAACTAGATCAGTGGGTAATTGCGTAATAAATGTCATGTCTGTGTTTGGAATGGCAAATATAAGTCTATATTTAAAACTTAAAATAGCGTACTAAATGTACGGAGGAGGGTAGTGCGCAACATCTCTTTTTAGAAAATGACATTAATGTGACACTAGTTTAATGTATTGGGTTCTGTATAATGTTTCAGTAGAACGTCTCTATTTTTAAATTCATGAAGAGTGGGGTTTGAACTTTGACCTCAACTTTGGGGGATTGGATGGGGTACGGAATGAGGTGCACATCATATCTGCAAAGGGTCGTTTTACGAACACTGCTAGTGTGGAAACATGGGTGGTTTCAATGGTCGAGATATATCATTTACCTATTCAGTTTATACAAATGAGTATATGAATACACTTCACTCTACATGACCACATGTGGGAACTGATCCTGGCAAGTCTCGACGGTTCATCTCACTTCTTTATCATTCCATAAATTATACTCAAGAATAAAGACCGTAGGTTAATAATTTACTACTTTAGTTTGAATAACCGTTTCAGGGTATTACATTCTGCATTAACGTATATCTACAGCCCACCGCCACATAACCTAATCCGTATGTAAGTTACATATTATCCATTAGATCATGATCTTATTGTATGACGAATGTCGCATGTATAGTGTTTCACACAGTCATAACGCTGACTTTATACACCTTAACTTAAAGTATACGGTTGAAGCGTTTCTCGGAGTGATAGTTGTGATATGAAAGGTATCCACCAATCGCAGCCATCAGGTACAAAGAAAAGAGACGGCGAGTGTGGTGAGTAAACCATGCCCCAGGTAATACCGGTCACGTGATTAGGGAATACAACCTTCACAACTTCTGTAATGTAGGATATGATCCGAGGGATATATATACTTGAATAAGACAAAAACGTCATAGGATAACGAATATAGCTTTTACATCGCCGTCATGGCGGGTAAAGGCAAGGTAAGTCAAATGTTTATCTTTTCTATTGATCATTTTAAATATTTATTTTGAGAGAAGTTTAAAGTATCAAACGCGGTATAGAGGACAGACTTTAATTGATTGATATGGGACATTATAAATGAATACGGAAGTATCCAACAAACTTACCTCGATTAAATGATTTTCGAGATTTCAACTGACAGATGGGTTATTCTACGAATTCCGAAATTATGACATTTCATTTAAATGATATCATGATATCTTATATCGCTATATATAGCTTCGTTTGAAATCCCAAAGATAAAGAAATCAACCATGCGTGATCATGGATAGATCAAATGTTTTTGCTTTTGTCCTACCCTTCCATAAGTGCTAATTAACATTTTTCCCACGCTACATATTTTTATAGTGTGTCAGTGGGTACTGATGATTACACATATTGGACAGGTCGTAAGGTTGACACTGTATTTTAATATTACAGATATATACAATAGAACGAGACACTTGACACATGCTTAATACGATTTTAATACTTATGCCACCATAATCGTCTTTGATTTACTGAACTTTAAGTATGTTTAAAACCATTAAAATGGCCATATCGCTTTGTTAATTAATAACACACCCGATCAACTCATATCTACATTTTATGTTGACATAAATCGCAGGTCTTACTCCATAAATATACATCTGCTAGTATTTTTCCAATAATAAATATGTGTCCATCTCGGATAACGTTTTTGGAAATTTTCTATATTCTCAGAAGAGAAAAAGAATACATTGTAAACAAAATAACGAAATATATTGAAAAATAAGAAAAGAATATGGGTCATGAGTATTATATTACAAACAATCTGTCATATACAGGATATCGATCTTCGTGTTTAAGAGGCCCTAACTGGGGGGTTCGATGGTTGAATGGTTAGCAAGTGCGCGCTGTAGCATAAAGCCTGTCATTGAGTAGACGTTAAACCCCATCTCTCTCTCTCTCCTCTCTCTCTCTCACACTCTTTCTCTCTCTTTAGATATTAACTAATACCCCAAGTGTAAGTACAAATATTCAAATAAGACTCGAATTAATATCATAAACATTTAATACTGACGCCCCCCGTAACATTGCGTAACACACAATTGATAATTAGGTGAGTGGTTATTGAAGGGGCTTTGGGATAAAGCCTCCGAGACCCAGTCAATATGATCTACATTATTGATAATAGACACCACCAAATAATCAATAATTTTATAAACAATAATATTTATAAGAAACCCATAGTAACATATATATGGCCTAATTAGTGACAATGGGATGTTTTTGTCACTGATGCGCCGCGAGC
Source organism: Patella ulyssiponensis (assembly GCA_963678685.1). NCBI lineage: Eukaryota > Metazoa > Mollusca > Gastropoda > Patellidae > Patella > Patella ulyssiponensis. Next base: position 21,295,428 of record OY783232.1, read on the forward strand.
AGATGAGACAATTTTAATGTAATCATTTTAGAGGGGATAGGCGAATCTCCCCAAAATAACTATAACCCACATACAAAGGTGTATATACTATTTCTTAATGCATCGGTAACTTGGTACAATTTGTATGGATTATTAAGACAACGGTTAATCTTCTCCATCAAGGGGTCTTTATCAAGATTTGTCTGCCCAAATAACGAAAACATAACGTTTTTCTTTATAGACCACTGCCAACAAGAGGAAGTTGTTATCTTTCTGGAAGAAGAAACAACCTCAAGACCCGGTTGAAAATGAATCATCTATAAAAACAGTAAATCTGAACCCAGGAGTCTTCAATGGCAAAGACAACCTCGCATTTGAAGCATCACAGGTAAATCAGTTAAAGTTACATTATGGGAGATAAGATAAAGAGATGGCAGTTCTCACTATAATAGTTAAAAACTAGATAGTGTAAAGGTAATTTGCTGAAAATTTCAGTCAAATTGATCCACTATTAGCCGAGAAAAAAGCGTTTGAAATATTCACATAGCCTCGGTCATGATTACTCAAATCATTAATATAAATAGCATAGTCTTGATTATCCACTTGATGGATTTAATTATCAACGGCCATTAAGCGGCATATAGGATTTTAATCCGCCAACATCGAAGGCTAGCCTTGACATCAAGAGTTCATTATGGTCTGGATATGTTAATTAATGTCTAATTGATTATTCAGATAACATCTCAGGCCTAAAGAAAGACATGTAATAAGCAGATTTTGCTCTTGCATAATGCTATTTTAAGCATTAGCTACCCCGTTAAATATATTTAATGGAATATAACAAATGCTGTCTTAAACTAGAAGGGGGTTGGGATGGCCTAGTGGTCTAGATTATCGCGCTTCGACCTCTAGCTGGCCGGTCACCTCTGGCTTGCGGCTGTGGTTTCAATCCCTGGTGTAAGCGTATGCGGCATGGAGATAGGGGCGCCTTCTCAACCTCGTGGGTTTCCTCCGGACACTCCGGTTTCCTCCCACTGCTAAAAACCCCTACGCGCAAGCGAATTATTGAAATAAAATTAAAAACCATATGTTAGTCCCGAAATGACCTTAAACTAGAAAGTCTTTATAATAAATACTGTCCGTATCTAAACAAGCTAACATAACAAACACTCGTTTATACCATGTCAACTTCAACAACTTTTTCTCGAGACATGCAGCGAAATTTATCGGCCAATACTGGGGTCGAAAACTAATTACAGTTTGAACAATCCCATACTGACATAATTCAAGACACCATCTTTTAAAGCACCACGTATCAACGTTAATGTAAATTACCAAACGTTAGTCTCAACTGGGGTTTTCTTTTAACCTTACAAACCTTTATCCTTGATCATGTCTAATTCTATATCCATTTCTCGCCCACCAATGCGGTGGTAAAAGATCCGTTGACAGCCAGAATTTAATTGCTTTCTGGGTAAAGTTTACCTCATAGCATACTGTGGCGTATGCCCACCTCTACATTCCCGGTTGGTGCAGAAAAGTGAGATGTTAAACCCCTTTTCATTCATTCATTCATTCATTCATTAAGTAAAACACGTTTACTGATAAAATGTAACCCAATATCAGAGATTACTATGCAATTTGAAATGTGAATTATTAGAGTTGATTGGCGGATTTTCATTAATTTCCTTGTGGTGCATCCATATAGCAAACAAACCTTTCGTTTTACTTTAACATCCAATATTTAATCCATAGTATTCTATTCCCATCTCTTTAAATATTTTACAGGGTTCTTTGTTTACCGTTACTACTGCCGATGACCGTAAACAAATATTTGGAGAAGATGAAAATGTTGAAAGGGGTAATTGGACAGGACGATTTGATTTTCTCCTCTCCATGTTGGGTTATGCTGTTGGTCTTGGAAATGTGTGGAGATTTCCATATCTTTGCTACAGGAATGGTGGAGGAGCTTTTCTGTTTCCCTTTGTTATCATGATGGCAATTATAGGAATACCTTTGTTTTTGTTGGAGTCCGCCCTCGGACAGTACTGTAGCAGTGGCCCAATGACCTGCTGGAGGTTTGCTCCGTTGTTCAAAGGTATGTCCATATCTTCTCATTTGTCAAAGACTTGTTGAAATCCGGGGCACAACCGTGTAAACATTGTCGTGTAATTCACTCCCTAATTGCTGGAGTTCATGGATATCTTGGATATTGTACCTTCTAGGTTTACACGGGTAAATGGTGGGCCTGCAGTTCAGGATCCCCATAGCTGTCTATGTGGTGCTTTAGTGCGTACACGAATCTTAATTGTATATTTTGTGCATGAATGATTAAAACTGAATGTCTTATAACAAAAACCCATGATTTTTCTTACAGGAGTTGGAGTGGCTATGGTTATAGTGTCAGCTTTAACTAGTATATATTATAACATGATTTTAGCTTGGGCACAATATTACTTATTCGCATCATTCACCAGTGAACTCCCGTGGATGTCGTGTACAAAGTCATGGAGCACCAAGGGTGAGGTGTTTGTCTTTTTTTGTATTCCATTCATGCTTAGAACTTTATGGTAGTTTAGGTTCATTATGCTGTCCCATTTTATATCTACCCACATTCCCAAGACTTCCTCTAAAGTTTATCGTTGAAAAATTCCGATGGACACCATAAAACAAGTTCAAAACTCTTATGTTTGCATATAGAATTGCGGGGTTAGATAACCGAATGGTTAGCACATGCGCGCTGAAACATAAGGTCTCTCCTTGGGTCAACTGGTGTGGTTTTGATTTCCTAGTTGTACGTCCCACTTCTAAAGAATTGAAATTAAATTGAGCCATATGTTAGTCCCGAAATGACCTACTTTGCGTCGAGTGAACTTTAAAGGGTTTCATGTCTAAGGTGGATTGAGCATGACCCAATCTTTTACAGAGTTTTACATTGTTTTAATAGATTGCAGTAAGTTATTACCACTAGTAAAGACGTGTGGTGGTACTGCTTATCCCAATGGTACGTGTTATAATAAACAAGATTTTGTTGGTATCTGGAATAACACCATATTTACCAATGTTACTGGAAGAAGGCGCATCTCTCCATCGGAGGAGTATTGGAAGTAAGCTATGATACTATAAAGTGATTGTCAATAAGTGACATAGCATTTTTAATATTGGTTAGTTGCGACTGTACCTGTTAGTAAATATAAATCTTGACATCCTTGACATCTTGCACGCCTATACCGATTCCGATTGAGATAAACCGTTTCTGAAAATATTGTTTATACCATTTGAAGACACTCGATATTTATATCACGTGACAATGAATTCAGGTATCGTTTGTCCACATTCTCATATGAGGGTGGTATTTGCAAAATTCTTTTGAGATCATATTTTTATAATCATGCCCTTTTCTAGTTCACAGGTATTAAACATCGCCGATGGAATAGACGACTTTGGGGCACCAAAGTGGGATCTTGTTTTGAATCTCATGCTGGCATGGATTATTTGTTTTTTCTGTTTAATAAAGGGCATAAAATCTACCGGAAAGGTAACTACATCCATTTTGTTTTTGTTTAAAAAAAAGACGTCGTTATTTAATATGAGAGTATTATAAATTATTCCCAATTTTGATTAATTGTAACCTAAAAAAAATGATTTATACATTAAACAACGCTCATGAATGTGTTCTGTGGTCGGTAAAAACTCAGCAGTGGCCCCGAGTTAATCAAATTATATTGAGATTGAGACAAATCAATTTCTAGGCCTATAAGAGTGCTCCAGGTCAAAATAATTTACTTTAAAGTACAAACGGTTAATGTTTGGCTTTTGAGAAGTAGTGTTATCTTAAAGAAAGTTTTATTCAAAATTGAAGACCTGAATTTTCCTGGTAAAAGTGATAATACCTCTTACAAAACTCAATTCGGTTATACACATGAGTTACCTGACAATCTTTCACCATTATATCGTCGTCATGTTTATCGACATGGTTATCCAGACACTTATGGTCAACCCCCAGATTGAATCTTATTTCTTGTATTTCTTTGAAAACGCATCACAGATCATTGAAACTAGAATAAAGGTTATTGAACTTATGTATATAGGACTTCCCCATAACTAATTAATTTGAATATCTATTTTAGGTAGTATATTTTACGGCTATTTTTCCATACGTTGTTCTACTAATCCTTTTCTTTCGTGGTGTAACACTACCAAATGCCATAGAGGGTATTAAATATTTTATCGTGCCTGAGTTTTCAAAATTACTAGATGCAAGGGTAAGTTTTGTGTTCTTCTTCTAAATCGACTATCTGGCTTGGGTTGAATCATTGTTGTGGTTGAAATGAAAAGAAGTGGGATTTATGTCCTACCTTTCCGCACCATACGCACTACTGAAGACGGACATACGATATATAGGGTGCCATGATGGGTAATTTTGCCCGGACAGCGGCGTTATTTTACGTATCCACCAATTTGTACACATCCAAACTGGTTAGACGTTGTTCCCTGGAAGTCCTTCCGCCCTGCATCATTGACAAGGGATAATCACTCCTTCGGTCAACATCAGGCTCGGGACTTTCTTGCTAATCTAATGAGCCAAGGCCTCACCCACCGACCCACCGTAGCTCCTCGGGCGGTTGAAAGCTATTTTGGATTAAGATCACCTGCCTAACCTCGCTGGTTTGCAAAAAATTAGAAATTAATTTCTTACCTACCTTGTAACTCTTATTCCGTCTTCATTGATAATTCAAACTGGTGACAAATCACAAGTTGATTTTTGACAATGTAGTCAATGGACACAGAGGGTTATGCAATACTGAGATTTAATTACGGATGAGTTTTGTTTTAAAGGTATGGAAAGATGCAGCTAACCAAATCTTCTTTTCAATGGGCATTGCTGGTGGAGGTTTGATGACTTTATCCAGTTATAACAGATTCCACAATAACATTCTTAGGTAATTTTAGTTAATGTTCTGTGCTATGGAGGCTGTGATGATTTGGAATAATATTTCTTCTTCTTGTAAACATCTGATTAATCATATTTTATTTTTTTAAAAGATTCATTGTGGTGCTTTTGTCAGTAAAAAAGACACATATTTTCGATTTCTTGTGAAGTGTCAAGTGTCCTAGCATTCGGGACAATCCCATGCTTGAATACGGATTTCTTGTATTCCAATTTACAAATGGTACTAACCATTTAGATGTTTTATAGATATTTAACACAACAGCGCACGAATAATCAATACTTCATGTGATATTTCATGTAGTCTGTATCAAGCAAAGGGACATAACCTAGGAATTTTGTTTACATTGCTGCACGAAATTAATTGTTTGTTCAGAAATGTTTTTGAAATAGTTTTACTAAATTTGTTGTTATTTAAAGGGATACACTAATTGTTTCTTTGGGAGATACGTTGACCTGTATATTTGCCGGCTTTGTTATCTTTTCCTTCCTGGGATTTATGGCCGGAGAAATGAATGTTGCTGTTAGTGAAGTTGCAAAAGATGGTAAGTAACACATTGTCTGTTTTATATTACCTACCTTCCATCATTATAAAAATAATCATGAAAAAGGCAGCATTTTGTGGATATTCGATTTTTCATTATGTTGCCTAGGACGGAAATATAATAAAAATTTTGATAATAAAGATGCATGATGTGCTGTTGAAAGAGTAATTAACCGAGGACAGGAACGATAAAACATGTCATATTAGAGTTTACATTAAATACTGACAAGTTGAGAGTCTTTATCAAAGCTATGCGTCCGATTTAAACAATAGAGGTTTTTCGGTAAACATATAATATACTTTTGAACGATCTGAATCACCGGGAAAATTATAACAGGCCTTATAGTAACACCTGACAGGTTCATACCTTGTGACTGCTATACTAACGCTTTCCAGACAGAATTGCTATTACATTAAAACCCAAACCTGGCGATTTCTCGAATTAGAATAAACTCTTCTTAATATTATCTGCGGTCTTTAAAATGGCCATTCTACCTTGTAATCATATGGAGTTTGGCCTAAAAATAATACGTCAGACCAATCCAATCCTGCATTGACCTAAATTAGCTCACTTTTATTGAAATTATTTGCTGTTCTATCAACAGGTGCTGGGTTAGCCTTTATCGTCTATCCAGAAGCAGTATCAAGTTTACCTGCTCCACCAGTTTGGTCCATATTATTTTTCTTCATGTTAATTTTGCTCGGCCTCGATAGTCAGGTAAGTACTTGAGTTATCTCCCTTGTCTTCCCTTTTTTAATCCAGACGTAGAGGTCCCTGTCTATAATAGTTGGGTACGAGACCTAAAATCCGTGACCAATTTGCGGGGAAGTTGTTTTGAAGGTTGTTTCTATATGAAAAAAACCTGCTGAAGCGATTAAGCTTGGGTGCCTCTCTCTAAAATGCTGGCGGAAGCCGCTAGAGGGCCAAATTCAAAATGGTGGTCAGATGTGGCGGGAAAATATAAAATTATGTAATATAGGCTTCTGATGTGTCTATTCGTAGGTTTTAAGGGTCTCTGAATCAAAATATTGTAATCAAAAATCAATCCAGCCACTAGTTTTGTCAATATGGCCGAAAAATCCATGATGACCACCATTTTTGTCCTGGAAAATAGTTTCGGGGTCGATGTCTTCAATTTTGATGAATTTGTGTCGACAGATGGCAACCAACAATAATACTCACTGATATTTATCATCTGATATACTCTGTTGTCAACTGATTTTGATTTTAATTTAATCCACGCTTAATAATGGACCCATGTAAGGCCCTGTATCCATAGGCTGTTCACTTGTGGCGTGTTCCCCTTGTGGTGTGTTCCCTTGTGACCTTGTGAAGCGCCACAAGGACAATGAACCTTTGTTTTTTTAAATGTGCCTGTTCTCATAGGTTGTACCCAGGGAACTTGTGGCCTCGCGCATGGAACATGTGGTCTTGTGACCGGGAACACAGACAATGAACATGTCAATTCTTTTGCAGCTGCACAAGAGGGAACGCGCAATTACCAGTACGATATTGTATGGAGATGCATCTCCCTGTCTGTTTCAAGGCCTGGAAACTTGTGTGAAATTCACCCAGTTCATTGCGAGTTCTAAAATTGGCCGGACCCAGCACTGTCTGAAGACATGTTTGTCACAGGACGGGCGAGGCGTGACCGTTTTGGGGAATAAAGAAAACTTAAGATAAAAAAGAATTCAGTTTATATAGTACAACATAAATATACAACATAACAATCTTTCACAAGTGCGCGCACTTAATGAATTATGACGTTACAAAATGTTTACCCATCGGCAAGACCATACTTCAACGATACCATTTATCGGCGACCATCGACGATACCATTCCAGGAACAAACTGTCGACGATACCATTTATCGGCGACTATTCTTAGACGATACCATTCCAAGAAGAAACTGTCCACCCATCGGCAAGACCATACTACGACGATACCATTTATCGGCTACTATTCAACGACAATACCATGTATCGGCTACTATTCAATGACGATACCATGTATCGGCTACTATTCAACGACGATACCATGTATTGGCTACTATTCAACGACGATACCATTTACCGGCGACCAGTCATCGAGAATACCATTCCAGGAACAAACTGTCGACGATACCATTTATCAGCGACTAGTCTTAGACGATACCATTTATCGGCGACTAGTCTTTGACGATACCATTCCAAGAAGAAACTGTCCACCCATTGGCAAGACCATACTACGACGATACCATTTATCGGCTACTATTCAACGACGATACCATGTATCGGCTGCTATTCAACGACGATACCATGTATCGGCTACTATTCAACGACGATACCATGTATCGGCTACTATTCAACGACGATACCATGTATCGGCTACTATTCAACGACGATACCATGTATCGGCTACTATTCAACGACGATACCATGTATCGGCTACTATTCAACGACGATGCCATTTATCGACGACTATTCAACGATGACACCTGTAAAATTAGTCAACATTTGTACATAAATTTACTCATACTAACTCATATACTAAAATATACAACGATGAGTACAACATACGAATCCTGCACAGAGGAACCCAAGACAACGAAGTTAAAAGTATAATTTCACTCACCCAAGTACCTGGTGGCAGTATCGAGTCTTCAGTACCACTTTCATAATTCATCTCCCAAACAAGCCCGATTGGCCGGCTTATACTTATATACTACCTGTATGCACGTGCATTGCAGGTAGAAAGTTTGGGCGAGCCTTAAAATTACAGGTAAATAGTTTAGGCGAGCCACGCAGCAGAGTTTGGGCGACCGATGGTGATACTAATGAAATACGACCGTGACAATGTTGTCTTCTGAGATGAGCACCAGCAAGGAAAATAAATGCAATAGCGGCATCCTCCTCATCCTTCTGATTTTCAGTAGTTAAGTTCATCGTCGAGCTATCAATAGAACAACTGTTCGCATAACAGTAGTTGTGTCTTGTGTTTGTTTTATTTTCTGGCTTATTTAATGCTTAATTACTGAAAGTCTGAGATCACACACTCTTCCGTTGGTAATGGTTGGAAACTGCTCCATAATGGACAGTGCGGCTCAATTAGATATGTGAACCCAGCATTACCAGGACGTTTAAGTGACTTATTTGTTCACTGCGGTGATGGTGCAAGTGATGAAGATTCCGATGAAACTTCAACTTCTGAATCTGAACAATCAAAACTGGACCTATCTTTTGAATCGGATGACTGTGATTCTGATAAGTAAAACTTTGACTTTGACTGGATAAGTTGGTGATGTTGATTATCATGTGTGATTAGATATTACATAGGTCCATTATTAAGCGTTGATTAAATTAAAATCAAAATCGGTTGACTACAGAGTATATCAGATGAAAAATATCGGTGAGTATTATTGCTGGTTGCCATCTATCGACACAAATTCATCAAAATTGAAGACATCGATCCCGAAACTATTTACCAGGCCAAAAATGGTGGCCATCTTGGATCTTTCGGCCATATTGGCAAAACTAGTGGCTGGATGGATATTTGATTACAATATTTCGATTCCGAGACCCTTAAAACCTACGAATAGACACATCAGAAGCCTATATTACATAATTTTATATTTTCCCCCCACATCTGACCACCATTTTGAATTTGGCCCTCTAGCGGCTTCCGCCAGCATTTTAGAGAGAGGCACCCAAGCTTAATCGCTTCAGCAGGTTTTTTCCATATAGAAACCACCTTCAAAACAACTTCCCCGCAAATTGGTCACGGATTTTAGGTCTTGTACCCAACTATAATGTGAGAATTTGAGCAGCGTTCCTGGGATTTTAATTTCGAATATAAGAGATTTATTGTGAATAAAATTGTGTACTGAAGTACATGAGCTTGTACATGCTTGTTTTCGTAATGTATAAATTTAAATTTGGAAGAAATAAATAGATATGGGTATGAGTTATAAGTTTTCGAATAACTCAATACGACACTTTTTGTTTCCTCTACAAACGTCTAATTTCTACATTTTTTTATATTTTCAGTTCGCCATGTTAGAAACAGTATTAACAGGTCTGATGGACCAGTTTCCTCATTTACGACCCAAAAAAACCTATATTATAGGTGCTATTTGTGCAGCTTTCTTTTTAATAGGATTACCTTTAACTTGTCCAGTAAGTACATATTTTACATGTGTTTTGTGTTGTGAAGCTTCTTTGTACAGACGAGGTTGATTTAATCTGCAAATTAAAGATATATTATGGGAGATAAGATAGCGTAGCGAGTTGGCATTTCCCACTATAACAATTAAAAACAAGATAATGTAAAGGCAATTGGCTGAAAATTTACCGACATTTACGCGATTGAAATTTCCGCCTAGCCTCGATCATCATTACTAAAGTCGGTACGACAAAAATCATAGTGCGATATCCATTTAATCATTAAATCGTGAAGGAAAGTTATGCAATCAAGCGAATCATAATCCACTAAAGGTCGCAGGCTAGCGATGCCATCGACAGATAATTATAGCTCGGATTTAAGTTAAATAATGTTTAATTAATAATTTAGATAACATTTGAGGCCTAATGAAAGACCTACAATAGGCAGATTTAGCTCTTGCATAATGTATTTTTAACAGTTTATCGTTTTAGAAAAATATAAATAAGAATTCAAATTTGACACCCCTCAATGAGTCAACCTGAATGTGATTATTTAAAGGGCATTATACATTGTTTGTGTTAATTATCTCTTTAAGGGTGGGATGTATTTATTACAAATGATGGATAGTTATGTTGGAGGCTGGACCCTCATGGTAATTGGTTTCTTTGAGTTGGTAGCTGTTGTTTTTGTTTATGGTAAGTGCGGACGCCAATATGAATACCAGAGAGCATAATAGAAATATCATGCAAAACAATACCAAACCAAAAAGCCAAGATGAATTAGTCAAAATCGGATTTCAATTAAAAACTTGCAATAATTTGTATGGCTATAATTGCATTATCTTCTGGTATAATATTCAATGTTATAATATTCACGGTTATCTTTACCTTTTAAAGATGTGACAACTAGGACCTGTTTATTGATAGTATTCTATGTTCTTTGACTGTAGGTGCAAATAGATTTTATGATGATATGGAGTTAATGATGGGTAAAAGACCAAATGTATTTTGGAAGATATGTTGGTACGGCCTAAGCCCAATTACAATTTTGGTAAGTATTGACAAAATTTTCCACACATATTACCACAGCTCGCATGGTAATATAAGTAATTGTGTTACAATTAGTGAAAAACGGAACACTGAAATCTTAATCTTATCTGTTGTTCTATATTTTCGAGGACATTAACGCCCGCCTAATTATCATGACCACTTTACGGTGTATTTGAATCTACAACTTGAATCTATTATTAAATCATGCCAAGTCAGCGTTTCACCACTGCATGCTCGTTCTCTGGTATAACCTCTACGGAGAAGAACTAGAGATTCGCGTGTTTCGTAAGCTCCTTTGTCCCATATCCCTTTGGTGTTCTGGAGATGAAGGAAACGATAGTGCGGTGCTTAAAACAAAGATCCATTAGCAATATTCGTGTCTCCAACTCCAGATATAATGTTTGTGCCCTCCTGGCAGATCTCTCTTCAGTGGCGGTTTTCATGTGTGCAGAAGAACATGCTGTTAAACCTCGTTTCATTAATTACAATGTTCCGGTAAATATTTCTTGAACCAGGACCATGCATTGTGCTATGAGGCCCATCTTCCATCTGTTAACGGTTCTTTGCCGTGACGCCAAAGGCAACTTAATACCTCGGTGTATGATCATCCTAACCGGATAACTAGACGTTGGCCCTTGTCAGACCCTCAATCTGCACCAGGCTGAAAAATCCAGATACGAACCTGGGACCTCGCTGATATGTGAGACAGCACAACCACCAGTGAAATATATAGTATTAATTATCCAGAAGGGAATGGAAGGTTTAAATCTAAATGGAAAGCTTTTGTCGGAATGCAGTTACATTTCCTATGTTTGATCTCCAAGTGGTATATGTTTAAACCAATTTAAAACAAACTTCATCTCAATAAATTGAACATTTGGCACTGGTAGAAAGATAACTTAACATTGCATGGCACGGTACCAGCCATGGCATGCATAGATGAATGCGTATTATTTTTAAATAAGTGGATTTGAATTGTAGAAACTGTTGATTTTGATACATATGTTACGTTAATTCACATTTAATTGTCATTCTAAAAATACCAATTATGTAAATGTTTCCATGGTCAACGATTTTTTTTAAGTTGTCTAAAGATGCACCTCTTGAAGACTCAAACAGGGGGATGAAACGAGATAATTCGAATAATTATGAGAGACCTTCTCCCCATTTATTTCACAACCCTGAACTAAACCAAGCCGGTTCGTTTATTTCTGATATTTAATTATCTTTATTTTTTAGTTTATATTTTTCTTCACCTGGGTTGATTATGAAGCATCAACATATGGTGACTATGTTTATCCTGGTTGGGCTGATGCCATTGGTTGGATAATGGCCTTTGGTTCTATTATGGCAATTCCTGTATTCATGTTCATAAAAATAAATAATGAAATCGATTCCGATACCATACTTGGGGTAAGTAAATCCACAGTAGTGATAATTCGTTTTTCTAAAATTCTAAAATGACGAATTGAGTAGATGGGCTATTTGGATTACCGAGCAAAGATTAAAACGTAAAAATGTTTGTTTCGGCTTGTTTACTAATTTAAGTTAAAATTGTGGCTAACTTCGTCGACAGTAAAACACTAATTCGACTATATCTCACTGGCTTTATCTGTAGACGTAAAAGTTTCAACGATAGCAGATTGTCATCCCCCAACACAATCCAGATATATGTTCTCTGTGACATGGTATTGTGCCACATCCAAGGCGCAGAAGACAAAAAGTTCAAGAATATTTCAATTAAAGTGGATTTTCCTTACTTGAACTGACCTTTGAATAAATGTTAGTCTACCTGTTTTCGTACAAGTCAGCTCATTTATATATTCGGGAGTGGTTACTAATAACCTAAAATCAACTGTATTTTCCTTGATATAGCACATGCTGGTCTACTATAACAGACTGAACATTTAAAATTGATTACTACGTTCTTGTATGTAGCATGCAAAATTTCAACAGCGTAAAACTGTTTGTATTCGAAAATTTATTTAATTTCAGAAATTACGGCTATTAACGATGCCATCTGTTGAATGGGGACCAGCTCTTCCTAAGCACAGACAACTGGTAGATTATGTAGATAATTTTGAAATAGATCCGTGGGCTGCAATGCGACCTAAGTCATATTATAATAATGGGTTTTCAGATCAACTTACGAGTTCTAGCAAGGTAAAATATGGATCACCAGATCATTTAAACTATGACGAGACACGTATATCTATAGATCACTCCTATTTATTTTAACACGCCCCTCCTTTCTCTTTCACATTGTTTAATGCCGAATCGGCTACACGGCTCTTGATACCGTCTGTCTTGTATGTGTGATCTACCCTTAATATTCTGGCTGGAGGTCGTGTGTTCGATCCCTGCATTAATCGAGAAAGTTCATCCAGATTTTACGGCTTGGTCCCCCTTGTCAGTGTTGCAGGACGGGTGGGCCTAGCAAGGAAGTTGTCTAGTCGTTCTGATAGGATGAAAAACCGAGGTCCCGTGTACATATTGGCGTAGACGTAAAAGATCCCTTGTCAGTTGGAATTCGATATAAGAGGAGGTCGTAGTGCCGCTGCCCGGGCAATATTTCCCGAATAGCACACTGTATGGCGTATGCCCGTCTTCATTAGTCCAGTTTGCAGCAAAAAGTAGGACTTTTAACCCCATTTCATTTCATTTCAAAATCCAAAACAATAATCCCCAAGCAGCAAACTTTACAAGATTATGTAAACGCCCGTCATCAATGACTGTATCTATACCTAATCTAATGCTTGAATTTGTTTTGCAGGCAAACAGCGTAACCTCCCTCTCTAGGTCCGGTATATCTGGTTTTTCAGGAACCTCTGTAGCCACTCAAGCTTCTTACGAGTCTACTGTATGATCAATATAGTCCTAGGTTTTGTATATAGATAACATTTCATATGTAAATAAGCAATATTTTTTCACATTTAATGATTGTATATATTTTTGTAAATATTCTATAAAAAATAAAACGTGATAGTTTTCCAATACGTAAAGTACGAAAAAGATAGTAATGTTTTTTGGGGGTTTTTTTTTTGGGGGGGGGGGGGTATATAGAAGTAGTTTGTTGTTTTTTTTTTTGGGGGGGGGGGTATATAGAAGTTATAATAGATAATTTTAACATTTTATTTTTTTTTTAAATGTATTATTTAATATTTTTTCACATTCAATGACTGTATATATTTTTGTAAATATTCTATAAAAAATAAAACGTGATAGTTTTCCAATACGTAAAGTTCGAAAACGATAATAATGTTTTTTGGGAGGGTTTTTTTTTTTGGGGGGGGGGGGGGTATATAGAAGTTATAATAGATAATTTTAACATTTTATTTTTTTTAAATGTATCATTTTTTTTTTATATTAAAATTGCAAAACATCTGTGTTCATACTTTTTGTATTTTTTTCATCTATGAGAAAATCAGAATTTACATGTATATATATTTTTCGTTTCTGAATGATTAAATATGTTTATTTTTTTACGATTTTTGTTTTTAATCAATTAATTAAGCCAACATAGATGCTTTGCTTTGTGAACTTTCCAAAGGAAAGGTATCGCATGTTGGGTCTGTATAGTAGTCTTGAAAAAAGATTAGATTGCCTGTCGCAATTGTACTTATACTGGGGGTGGGGGGGGCATGGGACGGTTTAAAAGGTATGTCATTGAGTCAAGTGGTGTGGCTTCATTCCCTGCTTGTGCAAGACAAGGAGTAGGGTCGCCTGTACAACCTCGTGGGTTTTCTTCTGGGTCATCCGGATTCCTCCCACTGCTAAACACCCCTACACGCAAGCGAATTATTGAAATAAAACTAAGCCAACTGTAAGTCCCGAAATGACCTATTTTGAGTCGAGTGGACGTTAAACCCCATTTCTCTCTCTCCCTCTTATCTTTAACCGTGTTTACATATCTCTAGGGCTTATAGGGCATTTCTGCACAGGCGCAGAATGCTAATTATTTCATATCAAGAGTTAAATTAGTATTATAGTAATTATAACAAATAGTGACATTATAATGTCCCTTTTTGACAAGGAAAAAAATAAAATTAAATATCGGTCTATGGTTTATTTATTAATTTGTTTGATCAATATAATAATTTTATTTACTTTTTGACCTGACCTAAAAGGACAAAGATTTGGCAACGCCATAGCACGTCTTTCAGACGACGTATAATGGTCGCATTGTTCACATATTTATGGCCCTTAATCTGTCTATTCAACAAACTAAAGCTTTTATATTCGTATGTAAGTAACTTCACACTTGTAGCAATCTCCATTTAAATCACACACTCTATAACAACAAGCGAAACGGTTAACGGTAAAATCAACAAGAAATGAATTTATTCTGAAATAATAATATACATAACACATTTTCGTTTCAATGTCAAGTAAAAGATATGTTTTGAAAACAATACATTAATTCGTTCTACATAGCGGGTGCTTCCTTTAAAATGTAAGAAACTATACTTGTAAAATATTAATTTAACAAAAGCAATTATGCAATAAAATATGCTTGTAATATTTAATAATTTCAAACAGTTCAGATGTAAATTCAAAAATATATGTTAAATAAAACACATTATATTCATTTCGGGCAAATGCTCAGCAACTATCTTAATTCAAGTAGCCATTTTTTTTATGAAAATAAAGCATTTATAGTCTATATTACAAACAAAATGGGTAAAATCGACCAGAAATGAATTCATTCTAAAACAATAATATATAAAACACATTTTGGGAGTTTCAATGGCAAATAAAAGATGTGTTATGAAAACAATACATTTTTAAATTCACATAACGAATTTTTGATTTAAAGTGTATAATTATAATACTTGTAATATATAATAATTTCAAATAGTTTGGATGTAAAGGCTTGGATGTAAAGCCAAAAATATAGTTTAAATAATAAAAAAATAAATTCATTTCTGGCAACGATTTTTCAAATGTGTTGCAACAATTTCATATTAATTTAAGTACACACTTTTAAGAAAATAAGCATTTATAGTCCATAACACACACGAAACAAAAATGAATTTATTCTAAAATGA
Source organism: Patella ulyssiponensis (assembly GCA_963678685.1). NCBI lineage: Eukaryota > Metazoa > Mollusca > Gastropoda > Patellidae > Patella > Patella ulyssiponensis. The sequence continues at coordinate 21,311,140 of OY783232.1, forward strand.
TAATAAATTTTACACAGTAATCGGAAGTTTCGATGTCAAGTCAAATAATACATGAATTAGTTTCAAAAACGAAAGTTTCCTTTAAAACGTAGGTCACTAAACTTTCGATGCAAAGTTAAAAATAAAACACGTTAATTCATTTCTGGCAATAATTTTTAAAATCTTAAGTAGACATTTTAAGAAAATAAAACAATCAATTTCTTTAATAAAATAATCCCGGAGAGACCGTTGTCGACGTACATTTTGATCACATTACCAGCCGAACGACCAGACGCCGTTCTTTGCCAGGCCCTCTTTCTGCATCACTGACAAAAATCCTTGCAGCTTCAAGAACTTGTATAAATTTTGTTTGGGTAAACAAACAATAAAAATGTGTACTGAATTCAGTTTGATGTATTTAATTTTCCAAATATATATAGTTATCTTTCCAATACATAACCCGAATCAATGAAAATGTAAGTGAAACAATATATCGGTTGGCCCAGAAAAAGGTTGTACCCTATTTTAAGTAGACAGTCTCACAGAAAAGGTTGATGTAAAAAGCAAAAAAAAAACCCCAATTTACGGAAAATGAACTAAAGGGTAGAAATATGCTAAGCAGAAATACGAAACTCGATTGTATGGTTGGAAAACGCGCTTAGCGCAAGACGGGCCTGCGGTGCGGTGGCCATTTGTAGTCTAGGGTAAGTGAGATGAGACTTTTCAGTCCGGCAAAACATAATTTGAACACTATTTGAGCAATGGACCTACAATGTGTACACGATTTTTTTTTAATAGTGTATTGGGGTTTTGTTCTGGGCCACCCAATGTTATTTGGGTAGAGTTTGAAGATCAATTAAATGTTACTAAAGCATGAACAAATTAGCTATTTTTGAGAAAGCATTCCAATTGAACGATTTGTAGATAGGTCAGGTTTAAATTCACTTTTTGGTGCACTAACCACGGTTATTGGCTGACCAGGTTTTTTCTGACCACGAGTCTTTCCACTATCCTTTTTATCGGCCCATAAGGTACTGCCCGTCCTGGTATTATATGCATATCGCTGTTGTTTGTCTGTAATTTAAAATATGAACCATATTTAGTATTCTTTACAATATCACACTTAAAGTCAGTGCCAAACTGACTTCATTGATACTATTCCACTTATAACATACCTCTCAAAACGGTGGCTAAGTGGTTTAAACGCTGGCTCACTGTATTTTTCTTATTTCAAAGACTGTAGTCATTCATCCCAAAATAGTAACATCTTTATTAAAAAAATTTTTTAGCCTAAACTAATATTGGCTACGTTTCGAATAAATTTGTTTAAAGTCACGGAAAGGGCTTAGCGAGTCGACAAAACAATAACTGCATTTGTACTTAATGAAATGCTTGTATCGTACTAACACCTCCAACATAGAATTGTGTAGTATATATTGTTAATTTGTATTAGTGATTATTTATTGTAAATATACATTATATATTTACCGACAGCTAAACCAAGGCGATAAAATTGTTTGAACATGAAAATACGTACCTCCATCAAACCCAACCCCATCATATTCTTTGCCGTTGTGAACGATTGGTCCATTGTTTCTCTTGGCAATGCCTGGGGTGACTTCATCATCTTTTCCGTTTCCAGTTTTGTTTGGATCAATTGTACTCGGCTGTTTCTCTTGTTTTAAAGCCGGTAACGGCCTTCTCTCAGCAGGCTTGGGGCTACTCCTTTTAGGCGAATTATCCCTTGAGACATCTAAGCTGTCAGATTTTGAAGGCGTCGATGCTGGTGTCGCTGGAGACATTGGAGAAAAGCGTGCTGGTGAAACACTGGAGGTACCTAGAAATAATAGAAAGATATTGACAATTATATTTACAAGGTCGCGGTATCTATTTTTTATACTATTGATCTCATCGGACTGTATCTCTGTCTGATTTTCACCGAAATAAAACGATGTTGGTAGATTTGATTGAATCTATATGCTTCTTCCAGATTTAAAAATGAGAAAGTAATGAATCAGCAAACCCCGAAGTGGATTTAAAATTTGTTTGACACAGACATTTGTAATATCATTAACTAGTTGCAATCAGATACGTCTATAATTTTAGATACTTTATTCTTGCCCAAGATGAGATTTAACGTATATGCTTATTGCAATGTATCATTCATAACTACTGAAACATTCTTTCGATTTACTTTTAAGTTAAAACTCACGCTTTTTACTACTTGATCTGTCACTATTGGGTAAAGTTGTATCTGCAGGTCCTCTTGACGTTTTTCTGGAAGGTCTACTTGTTTCCACCTTTTCTTTTTTCTGTCCAGCTTTACTAATTCCTTTCTGAAATGAGAGCATACGATTGTCAACAAACTATTGTAAGTATGATAGGATTCACGACTAGAATTTCTCAGAAACAAATATTTTAGAGATATTCGAATCACCTATCGTGTTGATGACATTGAAAATGTTCCAGTACTTTCTAAAATAGAGAGAGAGAGAGAGAGAGAGAGAGAGATGGAGTTTAACGTCCAATGGACACAAACTAGGTCATTTCGGGACTAACATATGCATTAATTTATTTCAATAAAAAATAATTTTCAGGAATGTCATCTTATTCGATATAGATAAAGATACTTTTCAAATAACTTAGGTCATTTCGAGACTAACATATGGTCTAATTTCATTTCAAAAATTCGCTTGCGCGTAGGGGTCTTTTTGCAAATACCTTTCAGGAATGCCGTCTTATTTGATATAAATAAAGGTACATTTCAAATAATTGCCCATATACTCACAGGTATGATAATTCCTTGGGATCTTTCATTTCTGTTGACATCTACAAAAGAAGTAATACGCTGATTGCAAGTATGCCAATAAAAAGTAAATATGTACGACTACTATACATGATTGAATTTTTATTTTGAAAAAATCGTATATGAATCTGCTATTTATATATATTAAGGCCTGTATACATATAATGAAGAAGAAAAAATAATAGTGTAGACAATACACACCTCCTACAAGATGCTCAGAAGATCCATTCTTCCTGTAATCAAAAAAAAAGAAATGATCTAGTAAATTCAAATATTTGAAAACAAACATAAATAGCATAGATTCGAATACTGTATGTCGTCAATTTTCTTGGAAATGTCTGTATATCCGAACATCTATGATTATTGCTTGAACATACATAATGCAAGAGCTAAAGCTGTCTATTGCAGGTCTTTCTTTATGCCTGAAATATTATCTAACTTATTAATTAGACATTAATTAACTTATCCTGTGATATTTACTGGATTAGGATCCGATTTGCTGGTCAGCTTTCATTTATGATCTAATCATGAAATGGATAATCGAGACTATGTTTTTGGTAACGACTTTAGTAATGAAGATCTAGGCTAGGCCGAAATTTCAATTGCCAAATCCTTGATTCGTAGTGGATCAATTTGACTGAAATATTTAGCAAATCCCCTTTACATTATCTAGTTTTAACTATCATGGTGAGAACTGCAATCTCTTTATCTAATCTTCCATAATATATCTTTAAATGTTTCTCTCGACGATGAATAAATATCTGCATATACGTGTCAATCATTTTACCTTGACTTCATATTTGTTTAAAATTATAAAGCTCTCACCTTCGTTGGTCTCTTTTCTTTTTCTTGTAAATTATGAATACTATAATAAGTATAAGGAGAAGTAGAATTATAAGTCCCACTGCTCCAAGTGTAATCTGTCCCTCCAAAGAAGAGATGAAGTCAACACTATTTTCATTTGAACCGGACGACTTTTCTATGACGGGTTCAGAATGGCCATTCACTGATATGATTGCATAATTGGCGTTCCCTTTTAACGCTTCCATAGGTTCATCATTCGCTGGATCTTTTCTTAAAGTCTGAAGCGTAAACGTATCATTTAAATACAATGCATCAAACAGGCTAACGTGTTTACAATTCAAATATCTTTAAATGGCGAACCGTTCTAATCTCATTAGAATTTCGATTATCCGATGCCACCGAGACTTGATTATGGTCTTGTTTTGTTAATATAAATGTCTAATTAATAGTTTATAAAACATTAAAGGCCCAAAAGAAAGACCCGTAGATAGATTTAACCCTTGCATAATGTATGTTTAACTGGAGTTTATTTAAATCTAATTAAAGTACTTACACCCATCATCGAGTCACTTGTTTTAAAGATTCTATCAGATGTAATATCTTCAAGGGTGTTAGGATGCTTCCCAGTCATGACATATACGAGAACACGTGAACTAATGCAAATAGAAAACAAAAGAATATTAACTAAGCCACCAACCTTGTGGGTTTTAATCATTAATTAATCGTCAGCTTTCTTAACTTGTCTTAAGTAATGTTTGTATTAGTAAGGGCGATATGGGTCGCTGAAGTTATATCATAGCTCACCTTGCAGCTAATAGTCGTCGTCGTGATGTTGTTGTCATTTTTTGTATTTTCCATATTCTTGGTTCATCGTCTGGATAAAAGTTGCTTAAGCTGTCTAGTATAGCGTCTCTGAAATTGCATTAAGAATCGCTTAATAAAATGAAAATATCATAGTATAGCAGAAGATAAAAGTGTTACGTGTAAGTAATGTGATTGATATTAATTTACATCAATTAGGAAATATTGAGCAGACTAAAATCACGTTATCGACGAAATAGATTTTAATAATACAATAACACAACTTACCTGTTGCTCTCTAAAGCTGCCTCATCATTGGATGACTCCAATGACACCACGTGTTGGTTAGGATCAAACGTGTCAATTCTTACAAGTCCTAATAAATCTTTATCGTCAGCACTGTTTTTGGTTGAAGCCTTTACAGATAAGAAGAATTTTTCACTGGGCTTTAGATCACCAACATCTGTCACAGCTACAGTTCCCGACTGATCAATATTAAACATTTTGTCGTCGTTAAGGAAAACATAGTTCTCAGTTTCTACAGGAGCAACTACCCCAAAATCATTTGAAGTTAACTGTGTCACCAATGCGCCGTTTTTAACATTTGAGGAAATCTCTCTCGTAATATAAATGGGTGGCTTTTCTTTCGATCCATTGTTTACAATGTTAGCATCATCGACATCGGTAACAATTATTTGAATTTCAACAAAATTCTGTTGAGGATTTGCTCCTCTGTCGGTAGCAACAACCCTAACTGTAAAGCTAGTAAGTTCTTCATAATCAAGCGGTTTCTTCAATCTCAGGGTGTTTCCAATGAGTTCAAAATGTTCTTGTACATTTGGTGCTGTATTTTCTATCGTCAAATCAAACTCACCGTTAACACCTACATCAGCATCTGTTACTGTAAAACTGGTTATAATTAAACCAGCTGGAATGTTCTCAACAACTTTGACAGAAGTATCCACATTATTAAAAATTGGAGCATTGTCATTAACATCTGTAAGGTTGACGGTCACTATTTTGGTGTAGGAAGGAATGGCAGTGTCACTTATATTAATTGTTAATATAAACAAGGGGTATTCTTCTCGGTCTAACAACTTTTTAGTGGTCAATCTGCCCGTCAAGGGATCCAGGTCAAAACTAGATTTATAGTTACCATTGACAATGTGATACCTTAAATCAGCACTACTAGCGTGATTAGCCTTCCGAGTGATCATTGCCACTTCAACTGCCACCCCTGTGGATTCTTCAATGGGTATGGTTTGATCACTTACAACGCCATGGTCAAAAGGAATTATTTCTATGTTAAGTATAAAAGATGAGCTGCGAGTTGGTAAACCCTTATCTCGAGCCGTAACAGTTAGCGAATATTGATTGTTTGCATTACTTACTGACGAAATTGTTTTTATTTCACCACTGGTAGCCCCAATTACAAACAAATTATCGATGTCACCACCACTGATTTCATATTCCACTGCAGCATTGTCTCCGATGTCATCGTCAGTTGCTGTTGCCGTGTACACAAATGCACCAGGAGGATCAAAACGGTTTATTGGTATATCCACATCTGTGACGCCAAATGCCGGATCATGGTCATTTGCATCCGTGACAGTTATGGCCATTGTCAATGTCCCGGTCTTGGTATCTGTCGTTGCGTTATCTATAGCTACTATGATGAGATTGAAGTTATCCTTAGTTTCTCGATCTAATGAAGAGGCGATTGTCAAGGCCCCTGAAACTGAGTCTAAAGCAAACTCTGCAAAACTGGACTGTATTTGATATGATATTTGTCCATTAATCCCAGTGTCTAGATCTGTAGCTTTCACTGTATAAAATGATTGTCCTACTCCAAATGATTCAATGACCAATATGTTGACATTATCTGTAAGAGAGAAAAAGCGAGATAAAAGTGATTATTTTAGCGACTGTAATAAAGATACATTATGGGAGATTAGATAGAGAACTGACAGTACTCACTATAGTAGTTAAAAATTAGGCAATGTAAAATGAATTTGCTGAAAAGTTCAGTCAAATTGATCCACTCTGAATTTAGCAATTAAATTTTCGGCCTGGCCTCGATCATCATTACTAAAGTCGGTACGATAAAAATCATACTCTCAGTTATCCATTTCATGATTAAATCATGAATGACAGTTGAGCTGCGAATTGGATCCTAAACAAGTAAATCTTGATTATGGTCTGGATAAGTTAATTAATGTCTCATTAATAATTTAGGTAATATTTCAGACCTAAAGAAAGACCTGCAATAGGCAGATTTATCTCTGGCAAAATGTATGTTTAACAGTGACATCTTCAATATCATGTATAGATATTTTTGACAGTTGACAAACTTACACAACGACTGTTATTTATTGCTTCTACACTGAGACATATTAACTCAATTGTTTACCTGGTGAAAATGCTGGTGCATTATCATTGATATCATTCACCACTATGACTGCTAGTGCTTCTCCATTAATGACACCCCCGTCACTTGCCATTACTGGGATTCTATACAAATTCTGAGTCATATAATCCAGTTCTTTTGTTGTCTGTAACATACCGTTAGTATTAATAGTGAAATCAGTTGAACCAACGAAAGTCCCTAGGCTATAGGTGATGCTACCATAAGGTATCTTGTCGAGGTCGTTGGCAATGACTTTCCCAACATTTACCGGTTGTGCAGTTTTTTCATTTACATTAAATGTATATAACAATTTTGTGAATGTCGGGGTGTGGTCATTGATGTTTTTTATTGCTATTTTGACTAATGTAGTGTCTGATTTGGTTGAATCCTCTTTACTTCGTGCTTCAATGTATAAAGCGTGTGCTTCTATCTTTTCGAAATCCATAGCGGTTGCCGTGAATATTTTTCCATCTGTATCTGAAATGTAAAAGGCATTGTTCGTATTCCCAGATGCTATGCTGTATTGCATTGTACCATCAGCTCCTTCTGTTGCACCATCTACTGTGGCATTAACATCAAAAACATTACTTCCAGGCGAAGTATCTTCACTTAAAGATGGTGCATTATACTCTGTCATTGCGAAACGTGGTGGCTTGAATTTTGGTAGAACTTTTATGATGACTCTAGTAGAAGTTGATCTCGGTGGATTCCCCGAGTCCGTTGCTGTAATTGTTAAGGAATATGCGTTGCCGATATTATAATCCACTTGCACATTTGTTAGAAGATCATTGTTGACTATTTTGAAACGACCAGAAGAATCTCCGTCCGTTATTGAAAGTGAGGCAATATCTGCATTACTACCAATATCACGATCAGCAATGGTGAACGTCGCGATTCTTGTGTCCATTGGATCTTCATGTGTAACCTCGTACTGGTGAACATCTGTTGAAAATTTGGGATCATTGTCATTAACATCCAAAACATCTATAACTACAACTGCCGAAACCTTGTCACCATCAGTTGTCTCAACATCTACTGTTAGATTATAATTATTAACCATTTCCCTGTCTAATATTTTCCTAAGATATATGTCGCCTTTTTCGCCATCAATAATAAAGGTCTTGTCGTCGTTTCCTTGTGAAATCGTGTACGTAAAATCGGCATTATTGTCTTGATCCTGAGCTCGGTACACAAAAACAATCGCACCCAAAGCTTCGTTTTCTGTTACATTGGTAAATATAAGACCATTTACGGCGTGTAAAATTTTTGGTTTGAAGTCGTTAATCGTTTTTACTTCTATAACAACCGTTGTAGTTCCCGTTAAGGGTGTATCTCCCTTATCCGTTGCCACAATTACAAGGGAATATTGAGTAATAGTATCTGCTTCCAATTTTGATTTGAGGATAAGATTTCCGGAATTGTTGTCTATTTCAAACGCAGGTCCGTTATTTCCATCCTGTATACTATATACGATTTCCCCATTTTTGTCTAGATCGTCATCTTGCGCAGTCACCGCATATATTGATGTACTGATGGACACATTTTCAAACACATTTACAAAGTGCAAACTTGTGTCAAATGTGGGTGTAACATCATTTAAATCATTTATTTCTACTGTCAATTCACTTTCAATTGTGGTATTGGTATTTGAATTAATTGCTTTTACTTTATATACGTATTTACTTTGGATCTCGCGATCAAAACTCTTCAGACTAATAACAGTTCCAGTTGATGGATCTATGGCCACGCGGTTATCTTCATTTCCCGAAACAATCTCATATTGAACCGCACCAAACACACAACAGGCTTGTGCTTGAAATAGTCTGAGCGCGTGCTGGGTATTCTCTGTAATATTGTTAATAGTGACAGGAAGTGCAGAAAACGTAAACGAAATCTCAGCCAAAATGGTTACAAGAATGTTAGTGTCACGTGGCTTGCTGCCTTTGTCTAGGATATCAATGATTAGTGAGTATCTATCTATGGTAGGGGATTTCTCAAGAGTTATAACGCCGGATATTTCGTTAATTCCAAAAACGGGATTCGTGTTTCCTGAACTTATATCGTAGGTTAATTCGGCATTATCACCTTCATCTAGATCTTTACATTTAAGGGTTGCTAACGGATGACCTATTTGATGAGGTAACGTAACAATGATGTCAGGCAATGGTTCGCATATCGGATCGTTATCATTTACATCTGTGATGCTAATCGTAACAGTTGTTGATGTGTTTCGCGGTGCTGTCTCAGAATCATCGACTGCTATAACAACTACTTCCCAGGTGTCTTTAATTTCTCGATCCAAGGCACTGCCTACACGAAACAACCCCGTCTTTGGTTCAATAGTGAATGGGTCCATTGAGTTCTGGATTGAAAAGGTGATCTCACCATCAAGTCCTCCATCCTGATCTGTGGCATTGAAGTTAAATAATACTGCACCTACAAGAAATATGATAGTTATTATGTATGTATATTAATAATCAATCTCAGATACCCCAAATGAAATGAAATGGGGTTTAACGTCCTACTACTGTACTGCTCCTAAACTGGGCTAATGAAGACGGACGCATACCATAGAGTGTGCTATGAGGGAAATTTTACGTGCACGCCAATGTGTACACGGGACCTCGGTTTTTCGTCCCATCCGTCCTGCATCACTGGCAAGGGAAAATCACGCCGAAATATCTGGATGAACTTTCTCGGCCAGTGCAGGGCTTGCGAGCCAGCGTCTAACCAACTTACCCACTTGATCTCCTACCCCAAAATGAGTAAATTCCAAAATCAAAGGTCATTATTGAATTTGATTGCTGACAGTGTGTTGTTACTATCCGTCATGTCATGTCATCCTGTATTCTTTGGAACAAAATGAATTAAAAGACAAACCTGACAAAATAAATAAAACCCACATATATACCTGGTGGTGTGTCTTCAGCAATACTAATTGCAGCTGTAGGTCCTTCAATAATTGGATCATATTCATTTTCTGGTGATATACGAATAAGCAGAATGGCAGAGCCAGTCTGTGTGGGAGTACCTTTATCCTTTGCCAATATAGTCAATGTATGCACGTTACTCGTTTCGAAATCAACCAATGCTGCTGTTGTGACAACACCATTAGGGTCTACAGCAAAAAGAGTTGCTGAAAAAGTGATCAAAACTGGATTATTTATCAGACTATAAAATAATCTTATAGGGTGTTCCGTGTTGGCATGGACCCCGTGGAAAAATCAGATTATCGTTGTCAGGATCTAAACGTTTAATACATTTACGTCAATGTCCTACTGTTCTTGAGAACCGACTGAGTTAATAAAGACTCACGTACACCATAAGTCTTCGCTGGGCAGAAGTTTACACGTACAGCGGTACTACAGCCTGCTCTTATATCGAATTACATAGAAGGGTTGATGGCTGATAGTTAGAACGTGTGCACTGTGTCATATTGTGTGTCATTGGGTTAACTGGTGTCGATTCGATTCACCGGTTGTACGTGACAAGGTGTAGGGACCCCTCCGATAAAGCCCCCTTCCTACGCGCAAGCGAATTATCGAAATAAAACTGAACCATATGTTAGTCCCGAAATGACCTAGTTTGTGGCAAGTGGACTTTTCCGTGCACGCCCAAGTGTATATTGGACGTCGATGTTTTCTTACATTCAGAACGACTATGCCTTGTTTCTTGACTGGCCTTCCGCTCTACTCCAAAGACAAGGACGAACCACTGTGGAAATACCCAATGAACTTTCTCGGCCAATGTCCTCCCCCCCCCCCCCCTATTACACCAAAACGCTTGTATTTGGGAAAATAACTTAAAGGGGCATTATTGGAGATTAGATAAAAAACTGATAGTTCTCGCTATGCAAAAGATGAAATGAAATGGGGTTTAACGTCCTACTTTTCTGCACCTAACCTGGGCTAATGGAAGACGGGCATACGCCGTACCGTGTGCTATGAGGGTAATTTTACCCGGGCAGCGGCGCTACAGCCTACTCTTATATAAAATTCCAACTGCCAAGGGATCTTTTACGAATTCCAACTGCCAAGGGATCTTTTACGTGCACTCCAATGTGTACACAGGACCTCGTTTTTTTGTCCCATCCGAACGACTAGGCAGCTGTCCTTGTCAGGCCCTCCTTCTGTATCACTGACAAGGGGAAATCACGCCGGAAAAATGCAAAAGATAACACAAAGAGAATATGCTGAATGTATCAGTAAAATTGCTCGATTCTGAACCGAAATATAAGAGATGGAAGTTTAGGCTTGCCTGGATTATTAATTTATTCAAATCCAGTAAATGTCGCGGGAAAGCGATTGCATCGAGGGTTGATTATGGCCGGGATAAGTTTATTAATATCTAATTAATAATTTACATAACATGCCAGGCCTAAAGAAAGATCTACAATCGTCTTGTATAACGTATGTATAATAACCGAATACAGTAATTGTTAGTTTTACTTACATGTTAAAAAATATTCGATTTCTCCATTGGATCCCATTTCTGGATCTGTTGCACTAACTGTTAAAATCGTTGTTCCAATAGACTGTGATTCGTTTACACTAACTTGATAAGATGACTGTAAAAAATAGTACATGTATAATGAAGGGACTGAAATGGAATGAAATGGGGTTTAACATCTTACTTTGCTAATAAAGAGGTGCATACGTTACGGCCTACTTTTATATCGAATACCAACTGCCAAAGGAACTTTTACGCGCACGCCAATGTGTACACGGTACCATCCGAACGACTGGACAGTCGTTCTTGCCAGGTTCTCCTGCTAGCGAGCCAGCCTCTTACCAATTAAGTCATTGTGATCACCAAATGTCACCAGTGGTTAAGAACAATTAAAATAAGTTATAATTCCATTTTAACGCCTTATGAATAAATTACGCCAATTTACCTGATCAAACTTTGGTACAACGTTGTTTTCATCTATAATTGTTATGTTTACAGTAATAGTATTCTTGTTGTTGACTTGGTCAGATGAATAAGCGAAAATTTCCATACTTATCCAAGCAATGTTTACAAAATCACTTATTGATTTTGAAAGAGTTATGCTAGCTAAAAAAATATTAGATTATTTTAATGTTAGATTATGTTATGAAATTATAATTTCAAAAAAAAATAAATAGTTGAAAACAAAATAATCGTCCACACAATAAGTGGAAAACTAAGCCTAAGTAAAAGATGTAAAAAAAATGTAAAAAGGTTGTCTACCATAATCTTTGTGAAAGAAAATCGTTTACATTACCTGTGTCCGGATCAATTGAAAGACAGTCTGGGACAGCTTTTGTTTGAATGCCATAAATGATAGTGGACTGAGTACCCGGCGAATCACCATCCGTAGCTGTTGCGTTCAATATGATTGTACCAAGGGGTGCGGTCTCCGATACAGCTTTGCAAAAGAACATTGAAAGATCACATAGAAATTATTGAGAGAGAACAATGGTAATCAAGGGGTGTTGTTAATAGAATAGAATAGTCATTATTGACCTATCAAGAACAAATTTTTGGGGAATTTATTTTCTTCAAGTCTGTTTTGGAGACTTGTAAACAAGATTCCTGTCTTGTGGAAATGTCTCAATCAAGTTATTTTATGCGGTAAGGTTTCACCTTTATTTCAACAAAAATCGGTTAAGCTATGTGTAGGACAGTGTGTTGTCGATTTAATTGGAGTTGTGGGCCAGCAACTTTATTGACATCAAATCATGGCCAAGCCTGCGCAAATGAACTCCTCAGAAAGATCCACTAAATGGCTGGCGCAAGACGGAAGACATCAGTAGCGGAACGATTTCGGTGGTTGCTTATATAAGACCGGGGGAGGGGGTCCAATCTCGTGCTCATCTCCGGTTAGTGAAACTTGAGTACTGTTCCGCTAGTGAGTGGAGCCGGGGGGTGTTCAAACGTACAGGTCGAGCTGCATAAGTTTTGATCTCTGAGCTTGCCGAGCATGACGTGTGGATTTGGTCTCCGTGTCTCAAACCGAAAGTAAGTAAGTTTCGTTTTACCAAAGTTTATTTTTGAAGATTTATATCGGAATATAAGGATTCTTCACTCTTGTCGTCTGGCGGAAGAGAGGTGTAAAATGAAGTATAAAGCAGCTATAGCCCCGGATCAGAAGACTGACAGATATGTTTTCGGGGGACAACGAGAAAAAAGCTGAAACTGAAAGTGTTCCTTCAACATCAATTCTTCATGTGATCTGAGTTGTATTTTGATCTGGTAGGTTTTAATTGGTAGCTTGCCAGAATACGTCAGATGTTTTCGTTTCTGCTCCAGTGACTTCAGATCCCGTGTTCGATTCCCATGTTGGCTCACCCAAGAAAGTTCAACGGGATTTCCAGCGCCCCTCTCCTTGTCCATGATGCAAGGGACGGCGTATTGCCGTTCGGGTGCGACAAAATAATCAAGGTCCCATTTACACACTGGCGTAGCGCCGCTGTCTGGACAAAATTTTCCTAATTTTATGATATTTTATTTAATTTTTTTTAGTTCCTCCTGAAAAGTCATGATTTTGGATTACGAGGTTTAAGAATCCCACCGACGACATGCTTTATGTCAAGTCAAATGATGTTTAAAATAGTATACTTACAACCATACAATGTAGTTTCGGTCCATCCTGGAATATTGTCATCAAAGTCTTCCACCTTAATAGCTATTTGAACGGTAGTAGTTTTGGTTAATATCCCCCCATCATAAACTTCAGCAATAATATTATAAGCAGTCGTTGTTTCGTAATCTAATTCTAATTTTAATTTCAGTTCATTTAATTCAAACTTAAAAGTGTCTTTAACATCTTGATTATTGCTCTCTGAAACAGAATTGAGATTGCATGTAGCCAAAATCCGGTAACTTATTATTTCTTAAATTACAATCAAATTTCCAGGTAATTTAAATCTTACCTGCTATTCTGTAAAACAGAGCAGCATTGTCCCCTGTATCGTCATCTGTACACGTCAGGGTGTCAACTAGGAAGCCCGACCCAGCATTTTCTTTTACGTTGATCAGTTTCGAATATGTGGTACATTCCTGAATTCAAAAAAATCAATGCTAAAATTGCCCTCAATAAACATAAGCTTGGGAATGATTTTTAATAACTCTGACCAATAAACATAAACTTGGGAATGACTTATAAAAACTCTGACCAATGAACATAAGTTTGGGAATGACTTTTAAAAACTCTGACCAACAAACATAAACTTCGAAACGGCTTTTAATAACACTGACCAATAAAAATAAGCTTGAAAATGACTTTTAATGATAAAGTCATTCTAACTTTATGTTATGTATATATTTCTATTTTTTTATGCATTATCTACCGTAAACAAAGAAGTACTTGTACTTTATTTACTTTAATATATATATATATATATACCGTGTGTGGTATAAATCTATATTACTGGGGCAAAGGACAGTCGCGATATCTATTTATCCATGGGGATTTTAAAACTGAAAATTGATATCTTACTTACTGGTGAGTGATTGTTAGAATCTTTCAGTTTTATTGTCAACACTTTTTTGCCAGATACTCTGGGTGATGTAGGATGCATGTCATATGCCTGGATTCCCAGCTTGAAAACTGATTTTTTGGCAGCATCGAATACCGTATTCACATAGAAAGCTCCAGTTGCTCTATCAATTATCCATTTTTTGGCAGCAGGCGCTCCTGAAAAAATTCTGCTATTCTTTATTTCCTAATATTTAACCAAATTTGAATTTGAATACTACGTACTTGGTCAACTATAACCGCCGCCAAAACCGCCCTAATTTATTTTTTAAATTTCTTTGATGTTCGTCATAATATTTATTTCTGTCACTATTAGTCGGTGGTGTTTTACCGTTCACGTTTCCCAAATGTGTATTTTGTCATTTAATCGAGGAAAGTGTGATTGCTTACTTTGTTTGTCATGAATAATTGGAAATTATGTCTTTATTTGGTTCTATTTTCATGGGGGTATACTCGATACAGTGCCGGGTTTAGCTCAGGATGACCCTAGGCTATTCCTCTTATAGTTACCTCCCGCATTCCCACCCCTACCTCTTACCTCGTGACTAGGGGAAGCTGAATATGTGTTTTAAACATAATTAAGCAAAGTGGATGATGATGTCGGGCGTAACAAAGTCAGATGAGAGATAGATAGATAGATAAAGAGAGAGAGAGAGAGAGAGAGAGAGAGAGAGAGAGAGAGAGAGAGAGAGAGAGAGAGAAATGGGGTTTAACGTCCACTCGACACAAACTAGGTCATTTCGGAACTAACTTATAGTTTAATTTTATTTCAATAATAATTGCGCGTAGGGGTCTTTAGCAGTGGGAGGAACCGGAGTACTCGGAGAAAACCGACGAGGTTGGACAGGCGACATTGTGGGTTGGGGGGCTTTTTATTGACCACTATCTGTAAATTAAGCTGTTTGAGATTGGTCAATTCAAACACGACGAAATTAATGCATTTGTCACCATGCCGCCATAGTGCCCCTTAATATTAATAAACATGTCAATATATAACAGTACGGATCCAGAGGGTAGCGACACCCCCCACCACCACCATATATAACAGGGACGGATCCAGAGGGTAGCGACCCCCAGCCCCATCTTCCCCCTGCTTAGCTACATAAAAAATATTGTAAAACAACACTCTTATGAGAAAAGAGATATGATAATCAATGCTTTGCATCAATAAAATTGAACCACAATGTGATCCTATTAATTTATAATTGTTTAAAATGCTCAGTGTTTATGTTTCCCTGTGTAGTTTGGAGACTATGATGGCGTCATGCATTGTAAAATGTCAAATTTCCTACACAGGAACTGCCCCCCACTCTCTCTCTCTCTCTCTCTCTCTCTCTCTCTAAAAACTAAATATGGTAATATTTTACCTGGTTTAAGGAAATCGACATAGGCCACTCCGCCTAATCCACCTGTTGCTTTGTCAGCGTCAGAGAAATTAAAAGTAAAAATCTTCGTACCAATTGGGGTGTTCTCATCAATTTCTATTGCGCCAGGTAAGTTCAAGAGAACCGGTGCCGCTGTATTATCATAGGTAACAGTAACTTGAATAGCAGTATCAGCACCGTCTATTGTCAACTGAAAAGTTCATAGGAAAATATATCTGTGCGCTATCCGTTTTCTTTTTTGTTTGTTGTTGTTTTCCTTTTGTTGTTTGGTTGTTTTTTGGTTTGTTTTTTTTTGGGGGGGGGGGGGTGACGAGATGTGGCTGCACAAAGGTTCAAAGGTGTATACAATATATAATTTTCCTTGTTTTATGGTTATAATTTTTTTTATTTATGTTGAGGGGTGGATGTGCAGGTAAATCGTGCGCATAAATCTAAATATCTAACATTTGTGAGATTTCAAAATATAAGCCGCTACATCAAATTATGTACTAAACCCGTCAGTAGCACAAAGTCAAATTGAATTGAAACCTCCAGAGCTGCTGGATAAAACGGTTAATACAAAAGTCACCGGTTCGTCTTGGCTCAAAGCAGAATTTGGTCTATACGTAGAGTACTTACCTCATACCTATAATCCAAAGACTCATAAAGAAAGCGCGCTGTTGTGAGTTTTCCTTGGTTATCGACACTAAACATATTATTCGTGTCTCCGCTGATTATAGTTAAATTGGTGCCTGTACATCCTAAGTCACCAACAAGTGTACCAATGGAAGACCCACCATCAACATTAAAGTCAGTATTTGCACAAGATGCAGTTTTAGACTCTGAAAAAATAACAAATTATCTCCAAACAGCATGTTAATGATTCGTCGGGGACCTGATATACGAACAGTTTTATATGTACTTACCCACCAACATGTTGTATATCTGCTCCACTATAGATTTAAGCAGCGCCATTATCCGGGGGCAAATAGGTCCAGATTTGAGATGGCCTCTATCAGCAATCATTTGTTAACATATTGGCGTCAAGAATATCTCTTTTACAGCGCACTATTTTTGAAAGTAATTATAATGGAAATAGTGAAAAATACTTCGGTAAACTCCAGTATTAAAGAAATAAGTCATACGCATTAGCATTTTACATGACGTGTAATTAGCCAATTAACTGTATTCAATTAAGACGCATTGAAATAAGCAGATTAGCATTCGCATGTTAACAGTTTGAGTGGCGCATTCTGCTCCATATAAGAAGTTTGACGATATAGGTTCGCTTCCATAGACCCCTAGCGATGACACAAGGAACAAGACATACCGCCTCATAACCATGGAATAACAAACATCTTGTCCAGCACGAGGTAGGTCGATAGGTTTAAAGTTTCTGTAACTAATGAAACGGTTCGGTTTAATTTCAAAATTCGCCAGCAATTTAATGTAATTCGATTGAATGGAAATGAACAGGAATATCCAAGATGTTATGTACAGGTGATGAACAAGAATCCGCACATGGTTCAACCCGAGGATTAGGGTTACCATGTTATCCATAAGATTGTCCGTTTTATCCCAACTTAGAATTTCTGTAAACCGAATCGGCTAACTAGGCTAATGTCATTACTAAAAGTTATGATAAGTAGAAAACACGTACAACATGAATACATGTGTTAAGTACAGTACAGTCGACATGACAAATGTTATTTGATCTCTACTTTGAATATTTAAATACCGAACTATTTTTGAAATTTGAAACCCGAACCTCATCCCTTTATTGAAGATCATGGGGTGCAGGCACGAAGCAAAAACCAACGATAGCAATTATATTGAATAAAAAATATCGCATATTTTACATTTGAATCTCGAAACCCGAAATTTCGAGAACGCCAGCATTAGTAACGACACCATCCACATTTGTTTCAAATAATATACCTAACCAAGAAGCTTTCATGCCAACCACAGATCGACATGGAGCATCTTGCCAACAATGAAAGATTTTTTAAATACTATTACCAATGTTGCGGGGTTAGATCAGTTTACATCTCACCATGCTAACTGACTATATTATACGTAAGTACTGGTTGAATATTTAAAGTCGATGTTAAAAGATTTGTAATAAACAATTATTTAAACATTTAGGTTTATGTTTTCTATAAATTGTGTGTATTTCATACCGTGATCTAACTTCAAATATGAAACATTTTAATTTAAAAATCTTACCTTGAAATAGAAGAAGGAAAAATAATAACATGAACTCTAAATAAATCTGTTTCTTCATTTCTGTAATCTTAGTTTTCTTTTAAATAATATACCGTAATATCCTTGTGTTTTTTAAGGTTACTAAATTAGATGATTTTACAAAGCCACTGACTAAAATGGCGAATAAATAATATAACTGATTACATATTCACAGATCAAAAATTCTTATGACGAACTTAGGTTGATCTCTAAACGACTATCATTGGGCATTGTGTTGGAAGTGTTCTCAATAATAGGCATATACGTATAATAGACTCGTGCCTTGTATTATCTGTTTCCAGTGTTAAGTTATTACACCTAGATTCAAAATAGCAATGCACCTATACTTTTGCTAACGACTACCAATATAACTTTTACTCCAGCACTTAAGACAGACCCGCCAAGTCACACTTTCTTTAACCGTTCAATTGCAATACATTATCATAGTAATCTTTTTAAAGTATGAAATTTAGTTTGTCAATGGGCAGTACCATTATATATCTGTATCAAATGAATGGCGTCAATCCTTGGGTCAAAACGGTTGACACGGAAAACTGGTCTTTATGTTCAAGGTAATGGGTATGATAATGGTGCATTGAACACACTATAGGTAAAATATTACCTATAAATTATTCAAGCTATTGTATGGGATATAAATGTTGATAGTGACGCCCATATGGGTATAATAGAGTAGACTCTCATTTACAAAAAGACGTATTTATCTGAATGGTTAATAATCGTGAATGCTATATCATTAATCGTCTTGATGATCTTGTCGAATGGTATAAAGAACATGGAGTGTAATTACGTTTTAATTTAATGCTTTAAAGTAACAATAAGCAAGCACACAGACACAATCAAACAGAGAAGAAGCCTTTATTTTTAGCGCTGATCATGTAGTGCGTGGAGCTCATGATCTGTTATTTTTGTATCGCGTGTGTTGTTTTGTTGTTAGATTAGAGAAACCTGTGTCGAAATGTCAATAATTTGTACAGACTATCGTTATGGGGCGTTGGGTGACCGAATGGTTCAACGTGTACGCGATAGATCACATGGTCGGCCATTGAGTCAAATGATGCGGTTTCGACCACAGGTATATGTGGACAGGAACACCCTTATTACCTATGTGATTTTTTCAAAATTTTTGATTTTGTTTTCTTCTTCTTCATATTTATCAACAATTATAATCTTCTTTATTTTTCTTCCTATCTGGTGCTAAATCATATATTTTCTGTCAAACATGTTCGTATTGAAAATTATACCTTCTGATGTACATGTGACGTGGTTTTGTACATGCCAAGGAAAATGGGGTCTTTAGATTTCTCCGGGTCCTCCGGTTTTCCCTACTGCTAAAGACCCCTACGTGTAAG
Organism: Patella ulyssiponensis; assembly: GCA_963678685.1. Lineage (NCBI taxonomy): Eukaryota > Metazoa > Mollusca > Gastropoda > Patellidae > Patella > Patella ulyssiponensis. The sequence goes on from OY783232.1 coordinate 21,330,416, forward strand.
CGGATAATAGAAATAAAACTGAACCATATGTTATCCCCGCGATGGCCACATTGGTATCGGATGGGCGCCAACCCCCATTTCTAAAAAAGACAAAATCAATCTGTGTGTCCATCATGGTCGTCAAACCCACGTCTAAACTCACAGTTTTCTTAATTTATTTAAAGTTCTGAATTTTTGTCAACGCTGGACAAACGGTGTTCTGAAAATGGGCTGTGAATATAGGTGTAGATCATTAGGTCTACTATGTGAAACAGTAAAACCACAGAATAATGCAGTGATTCTCAACCAGTGTGCCGCGGCACACCTGTGTGCCGTGAGATCTTCCCAAGTGTGCCACGAAATTTTGAACAGCACACTAAGGAAATGCGAAAAACCACGTGATTCCAATTAAATATTATTCACTAGTGTCTACTGGAATGTTCATAGCTGTGTTTTCTTTATTTAGTTTGAGACATTCTATGTGTCTATGACTGGTCTGTGTCTACGATTGCATGCCGTCTGTGACTTGCCATGCTTTTGTTTTGCCGCTATTTTTTCATGTGTTCCAAGGTGTGTCGTTGACCTAAAAAGGTTGACAACCACTGGAATAACGTATAAAAGTTGAATAGATACGGAGCCATCAGCCCTGCCATATCACAGTGCATAGTAGGATGGCTAGAAGAAAACTAAGACATAATATGTGTTCCCGTGGGTACTTTCCCTTTAATTATAAACCGTCTATGTTTACATGGACGTAAAATGAGAATTTCCGAGGACATTCAGAAGAATAACTGCAATTTCCCCTGTATATATACAAAGCCGCCCCGACTTTCAGACAGCAAGTTATTCCGGGCATAGAATATACCCCAAAGATCAAAGAAATTTACCGTTATAGGTTTATAATTAAAAGGAAGGTACCCAAAGCAACACATATTAATACTTAGTTTTCTTCTAGACATCTTACTTACGTGTCTGGGGCCGGGTCGAGAATGTTCATCCATATTTTCCGGCGTGGTCCCCTCTCCCGCCCTTGTCAATGATGTAGGACGGAGGTCCTGATAAGTACAGCTGTCTAGTTGTTCGGATAAGGCAAAAAATCGATGTCTCATGTATACATTGGCGTGCACGTAAAAGATTCCTTGACAGTAGGATTTCGATATGAGAGTAGGCCGTAGTGCCGCTATCCGGGCAAAATTTCCGTCACAGCACACTGTCCGTCTTTAACAGCCCAGTTCGGAGCAGAACAGTAATGACGTTAAACTCCATTTCATTTCCATTGCACCCGGTTGCCTGCCCTCGTAATGATGTTTTCAAATGCTTTAGTGCTAGAGAATATTAACACAAACAAATCATTTATAAGCAAATCTTTAATCATGAAAAATGTTTGGCACTAATGGATTTAAATAGATAATGACAAATAAATAATTTTTTTGAAATAGCATTCATTGTTCCAAGGATGTGGCTCTGTAAACAAATACAGTTTGAACAATATCAACAAGTATTTTAAATATTGATGATCTCACTTGAAAACAAATCTGCAAGATGGTCGATAATTGTGTAAAGAGCAAATAATGTACACTTATATACAGTAAATAGCGTTTTAATAGCTTCTTTAAAATATAATATTAAACAAAAATAAATGGCCTGGCTTGAACTTAGGGTATTATTAATTTTATTGCTATAGATAATGGGACGCCAAATTAAGAATTGATACAGGGTCGGATCCAGGAATTTTTGCAGGTGGTGGTTTGTCGGGTATCTGATCGAGACTAAGTTTCTTGAAAATTTGTGAGAAATACATGGTCTCTATCGTCATTTTGCCGTATATACATGCACACTGAACTTTTTAAAGAGAGACGTCAATTTTTATTATGAATGATACAAAGCATTAAGAGAGAGAGAGAGAGAGAGAGAGAGAGAGAGAGAGAGAGAGAGAGAGAGAGAAATGGTGTTTAACGTCCACTCGACACAAACTAGGTCATTTTGGGACTAACATATCATTTCGCTTGCGCGTAAGGGTCTTTCGCAGTGGGAGGAAACCCACGAGGTTGAGAAGGCGCCCCTATCTCCATGCCACATACGCTCACACCAGGGATCGAAACAACAGCCGTAAGCCAGAGGTGACCGGCCAGCTAGAGGTCGAAGCGCGGCACTCTAGACCACTAGGCCATCCCCAACCCCCACAAAGCATTAAGTGTGATATCACATTTGACTATATCACTATTGAATGCCCATCCCATCCCACTATTTGACGATAAATGATAAAAAAAACCACCACCGAGACACTTTTCTCATTAAAAAGGGTTGTTTTACAATTTTTCTTTGTAGCTGAGCAGGAGGGTCTGGATCCGCCCCTGTGGTAATTATATTTGATAGGTAGACACCGTCCATTTATGACAGTATGATTTTGACTAACAAGGTTGTCTGAACGCGCGAGAATACATTATAAATACACTTTTAACAACTTATATATATCCAGATCAAACTAGACAACTGGATCCGATTTCAGACCTACTTCAACCGGCCGAATCAAGGCCTGTCTCATAAACAATGTAAAAATAAAACAACAAAATAATATAACAAATAACATGTATACTAGTAAGGAAGAATAAAGTACCCCAGATAACTTAAGGTCTGGACGATGGAATAGATCATACGACATTTAAGAGAGTTTTATGATTCTATGAAGCAGTATTCAAAGAAAGCTTTTGCAGGATCTACTTCTAAAAGGGATTTAAGAGAGTTTGGTGATTCTATGAAGCAGCATTCAAGGAAAGATTCTGCAAAATCTACTTCTACAGGGAAAAAATTTGAACTTGGGGTGCTGATGTTCAATATCGAGCTTTCACAACAGAGCGATTATGCAATGCCTCCCATTTACCAAAAAAGTGTGAAGAATTAACGAATGGTCTAATTTTCTTTTTAAAATATATGATTATATCTCTTCCGGACACCCCTATATACTTATCAATGACAATATTTTAGCTCATAATATAGACGATGATTTCGATATGCGTGACAAATACGATAGATTCCAAATGATTGTACACAAAATATATGCGTTGCACTAAACAGCGTAAATATGAAACTATGGCAACTCTTGGTATGCAGGCCCAGAGTTCACAAAACGTTCCCAAACTTAAGTTAAGAATTTACTCATCTTTCAATCACAGTTTATGAGCAATATCTTTGATCCAGAAACGCAACACTTTGCAGATAGTTTCGTATTGATGTACTTGATACATTAAAAGCACAAAAGTGATATAAAGGGCTATATTTTAGTTAAAATAAGGCAACAAATTTTGAGTAAAGTCTGAGAATGTTTTGTGAACTCTGGGTCTAGATATCTGTTTTCATTGCGGGAATGGAGCAGAAAAGTGGCATGTTAAATCCCATGTCATTTAATGGTATCTTCAGGGGTTTAATATTTACACCATTCAGTGAAACGGGGCCCAGAACTACATATATTATAATGGACATTTTTAGCAATTAATTTTTGTTGGATGTTACTTTTAAGGACCGATTTAATCCGAAATTAGGACTTTCATTCCTGGCTTCACTAACAACAGTGAGTACTGGTGTTGGTTTCTTCTTACTGCCATGGACATCTTTACCACTTCCTAAATTATTTTCTTTTTCCATCCATAATGTACTTCCTGTGCGAGTATTATATGCATATCTTTGTTGTTTATCTAAAATATAACAATAACAATACAATGGCTTTAACCAAGTAAAGAAGTAAATCAATTTTCTTTTAAACTTATACTGCTTCATTAACAGATTGTAGCTTTTATTTTTATTGAAAAGGCGCACAGGGCAACTTTTCAAATCTATTTGACTATCGCTATTTTTCTCTAAAAACTATTCCTAGATTTGACAATGGAATTATAAGCTTGCAAACAACACCACGAACCATAACGGGTTTCTCTTCATAATTGAACTGATTATTATTTCATTAAATACATGAAAATGAATATTATTCTTAAACCATGCATACCGGTATCATACGCCACACCGTCGTACTCTTTGCCTCGATGGACAACTGGTCCGTTCTTTCTTCTCGTTACAACCGGTGTTTTATCGCCTGGTTTCTTATCAACAGTAACTGGTGGTGGTCTGTCTAATTTCGGAGTCTGGACTGGTGGTAGCTCGTTGTCAGGTGGTGCTACGAGTGATGAGGCTAAAATAATAAATCGGATTGAGTTTAAAGAGAGAGAGAGAGAAATGGGGTTCAACGTCCACTCGACACAAACTAGGTCATTTTGGGACTAACATATGGTTTCAATTTTATTTCAATAATTTCGCTTGCACGTCGGGGTCTTTAGCAGTGGGAGGAAACCGGAGTGCCCGGAGGAAACCCACGAGGTTGAGAAGGCGCGCCTATCTCCATGCCACATACGCTCACACCAGGGATCGAAACCACATCCGCAAGTCAGAGGTGACCGGCCAGCACTCTAGACCACTAGGCCATCCCAACCCCCTCGGATTGAGTTTTAACATGCATTATGCAAGAGCTAAATCTGCCTATTGCAGATCTTTCTTTAGGCATGAAATGTTTTCTAAAGTATTAATTAGACATTAATTAACTGATCCAGGCCTTAATCATATCTCGATGGCATCAGATTTCTCCGATATTAAACAGATTAGAATGGTTCAGCGATCCTTTGATTTAATCAATTATGGTGGACCGAGACTTAGGTTTGACAACCAGTACCGTGGTTGAAATTATTGCACACGTCTGTCAAACCTTCAAAGGCTAATATCTTCGCTTGCAATAGAGTAATTTGAATGAAATTTTCAAATTATTCATTTTACATCATCTACTTTCTTTCGAATTATTATAGCAAGAATGGCTAGTTCTTCATCTAATTCTTACATAATGTATCTTTAATGAAGATTGTGCTAACGGAGTTTTAAATACATGATCTTTAGATGAGCCATGTTAATTTTTAGAACACGATGAGATGAATACTCATTTACAGCAGTGACTGGGTCAGGCTTCAGGGCTGAGGAATGACCGCGGAAGAAAGGATAAACTCATATTATATCTTGATCCAACAAAAACCAATGCTGTTTACGACGCCATGATTCATAATTTGTCAAAAACTGAGGAGGTTCTGATAAACAATTATTGTGTCTGTGAAATCCTTTATAAAGCGGTCAGGTGAAACCTATAAATTCTATACCAGTTTTCAAACCTACTTTTTCTGTTTTTATGAGTGGACGGCATTGCGGTGGCAGCAGGGCCAATAGATGTTTTTCTTGATGTTCGGTTCGAAAGAGATTCGTCGTTGTTACTTGAAGCTTTCTTTTTCTTATTTGATTTCTGAAAATTAGGAAATTCAGATTTTTAAAATATAAAAAAACAGATTCGTCAATGTCACTTAAAGTTTTCTTATTCTCATTTGTATTCGGAAAATTAGGAAATTCAAATTTTTAAAATATAAAGAAAAGGCTCAAACTATCCTTATTTTTCGTATTGTAACTCGCCAATAATAATTGTATTATTGAAAAATAACTTACAGGTGGTGGTTTGACGATTTCAATTTTTCTGATGGCCTTAGCTGGTTCTGAAGAAAAACAAATGAATATGGTGTATCATATCGACTTACGTCAGAATAAGCTTTTTACGATCAGTTACTTGTTTGGAAATATGACGAGGGCTTGTTTATTTTAATGTTTAGCTTACTGTACCGACAGTGGATCACATCACCGTTGTCTCCATCTCTGTTCTGTATTTGATCCATTTTCAAAGACAGCATGATATTAACCCCACATAACAAATTCAATATTTCAAATACACCGAAATCGACCCTTTTCTTTCCTCAAATCAAAGCGATGTATAGTATGTTTTACCCCACAGGTTTCGGATCATACCACCATGTTCAATGTTTTTAACAGGTGAGTAAAGAAGAGGTTAATGATAATGTACTTACCTGGTGGCATGAGATTTTCAGATGAATCACTTCTGCTTATGAAAAGGAGAAATTCGAACAAAATGTAGATGTTTTTATAAAACACGTTCGAAGTTGGAATTCTAATGATGGCCCAGAAATAAAATCTATTTTTTTAACCTAATTATTATAATATTTTCTTTGCTATAAATACAAGTTTCATATATCCTGTTTTGACTGTAGGAGTATCGTTATTTACCTTTTTTGTTGTCTCTTCTTTTTCTTGTACATTAGAAAACCAAGTAAAAGAATTGCCAGGATAATCATTAAAATACTAAGCATTCCAAAAGTTATATATCCATTTGTAGACGAGGCAAATTCTTCTTGTTGTGAAGCAGCGGTGGCACCATTGTTCAGATCTTCAGAATAGCTTTCTACCGCAGTTATCGGTGGCTTCAGAGTAGCTTTGGGAATATCATCATTTGGGTTTAAGCGGTATTCCTTAAATTGACAAACTCTTTAATACTAATATACACCAAGAATTATCTAACATAATGTACATGTTAGTAGTGTTCCAAAATTGAAATATTTAATAAATCATTTGATATAATAATAAAATTGGTGTATTCTTTGAACCAGATAAAATGTCATCTATTTTACACTTTAAAACAAACATTTTAATGAATATCCGCCCAATTCACACAAAGACGACTTCCTAATGTGATGGTAGGCACATTCATAAATTTTGAACTAATTATATCTTTTTTTACTTTTTTCAAATATACTGTCAAACAAATGTTAATAATACAAACTTACACTTAACATAGTGTCCATATCTGTGAAAACCCTGCTGGGTGAAGTAGTATCTGCTAATTCGGTTGATGCTGGACGTTTCATAACATACAACAATATTCGTGAACTGAAACAACGGGTAGTTAATGATCTAACATACTGTTATTACATTTTATTACACAAACGAAATTTTGCGAATTTAGCTATAAATTATAAATATGATTACATTTATCTGTCGACACAAGGTCCAATATGATAATTGTTCTCGATAATAATATGCATACGACTTTCTAGACAATTACCAAGACGATTTAAGCCAGACAATTTTGAGACACCTCCAACCCCCAAATAACAAGACGCCATTTTTGCTACAAGGATGTTCCCTTGTTTATAGTAAAAATGTATGCGCTAATTATCAATTGATAACCCTTCTGGTAAAGGCTGAAAACCCATGCCATAATTAAAGCTAAGACAACTTACCCCAAGGATGTTGATTCTGTCTTCCATATCTTGGGAACATCGTTAACCGTGAAGAAATCAGACAATTTCACCAGCAAATCCTCTCTGAAATTCGAAAAAGTTTAATAAATAAATTAAAATTTACACTCGTTGTGAGGATTGGACGTTTTTTCTCTTATTTTGGTTGTTGGGGGTGGGTCATTTTTAAAAAGATATCATTCAGAGGAGAGATAACATCTTTAACAGTGAAGAAAGTAGATAATTTCGCCAGCAACGTATCTCTGAAATTTCAAATCAATTTGAATAAATAAATTAGAATTTACACTTGTTATGAGAATTATGGACTCTTTATCTTTTAGTTTGGTTGTTGGGGTCATTTTTTAAAAAATAATCATTCGGAAGAGAGATATAAAATAATGTTTGTAGATACCTTTTGGCTTTTAATGAATCTACGGTATCAGGCGACACCAGTGACACGATATGTTTATTCGGATCAAATGTGTCAATTCGAATTAAACCCAGTCTATTTGTATCATCGCCGTTGTTTTCTGTAGACACCGCCACCCAAGTAAAATATTTTCTATTTGATTCTATCAAATTCGGCTCTTGAACAGTGACGTGTCCGGTATTATTAATGGCAAAAATTCCTCCACTGTTTATATTAGTATACTTTATGGATCCAGTTGTGAGGCTGATGTTAAACTCTTCTGGTGTGATTGTTGCTACAACATCGCCTTCTTTAACATTAGAAGACATTTCTCTGGTAATATAAGCCGAGGGAGCCTCTTTTTCGCCATTTGCAAAGACAACATCATCTGGAACATCAATGACATTTACCGTAATCTGGATCGTACCTGTGTTTTTTGGCAATCCGCGATCGACTGCGAATATTTCGAAAGTTATCGATTTTGTGGTTTCATAATCTAGCGGTTCCTTTATAACGAGGGAATCTCCAATAATTTCAAAATGTTTTTTAGCCTTAGCCGGTGTTTCTGCTAAGCTTACATCGGTCTCTCCATTTTTATCCATGTCTTCATCAGTTATTTGAAATTTGGTTATAGTTTGGCCAGCTGGGGTATTCTCAACAACAGCAATATGAGAATCTAAAGCTTTTATCTTTGGGCTATTGTCATTAACATCTGTAATCTTAATGCTGACTGATTTCGTATATTGTACGTCTTTATCTGATATATCAATCGTCAAAAAGAACAACTCGTATTCTTCTCGGTCCAGTTCAGCTGATGTAAATACCTCTCCCGAAATCTGATTTATTTGAAAAGATGATTTATAGTTTCCACCGATAATTCTGTATTTCAAGTCAGCTGCTGCAATATGGCCACTTTTAAGATCTACGTCACCAACTTTGGTATTTATATCAACTGCTTCATCTATTGTCATAGTTTGTTCACCAGCTACCCCACTATTTGTAGGAATAATCAGCGCATCTACAATCATAGTTGACGAGCGAATTGGAATACCTTTGTCTTTAACAGTTATCTCCAGTTTGTATGCATTGTTTGCTGCTGTCAGATTTAATGCGGTTTTGATTTCTCCAGATGAAGCATCAATTAAAAAGAAACCACCAGTATTGCCGTTACTAATCTGAAAGCCCATTGCCGCATTCTCCCCAATATCTTTATCGGTAGCTGTGACAGTATACAATGGGGTTCCAGGAGATACTGCGCGATTTATCGTAACCGTTTGAATTGTCGTAGAAAATAGTGGTTGATGGTCGTTGATATCAGTAACCACTACTGTCAAATTTAAGGTTCCTGTCTTGGGATTAGTTATGTCCTTATCTGCAGCTACTATAACAAGATTGTAGATATCCCTGGTCTCCCTATCTACAGGAATATTGAAAGCAAGGGCTCCAGAAATAGGGTCTAAAGAGAACTCGTCGGAACTTAACCTATATTCTATTTCTCCGTTGGTTCCACTGTCCAAATCTTGAGCCATTGCTGTATAGAACACTTGGTCTTTTGGTATGGATTCAGCAACAGCAATGCTCACATCCCCTAGAAAAAGAAATCAAGGTAGGCATTAGAATATGAAGCCAATTGATTTGCGATAAACATAATAGACTATCAATTTAAAACCCTTATCGACAATATTACTATTATGTTTTATATCCCAGAGCAAAAGACAAAATGAACACAACTGACCTGGTGTGAATGTTGGTGCATTATTATTGATATCATTTACAGATATAACAAGCAAAGCTTCGCCTTTACGAACTCCATCATCAGCAATCACTGGAATGTTATACGCATTTTGTCTTCTATAGTCTAATATGTTGTTAACCTTTATTTCACCATCGTTTCCAATAGTAAAATCTGAGGATCCTGAAGTAGCTCTGAATTCAAACGTTATGTTCCCATACGGCGGTTTATCTAAATCTGTGGCCACCACTGTTCCAATACTATGGTTCGGTACTGCGTCTTCGTCAACATCAAACTTATATATGGTACTTGTAAAGGCCGGAACATTATCGTTAACATTAACTATGTTGATGGTAACTGTAGCACTCGCTATTAAAGACGCATTTTCTCTACTCTCGGCTTTAATATCCAACACATACTGTTCTGTTTTTTCAAAATCCAGATTTGAACCTACGTGAATGGTACCATCTGATTCAGATATGTAGAAATTACTATTTACATTACCACTCTTTATGCTGTACTTTATTCCTCCATCTGGTATAGCCTTCAGATCATAAACAGCATTGTTGATAGATTCGTCCTCTCTGACCTCTGCTGTATGGTCAGTGACGACGAACTTAGGGGGCTCAACTATTCGGAGTACTTTTATGACAACTGGTACGTAGCTAGACCGTGCCGATACTCCACCATCGGTTGCCTTTAGTGTTAATGAATGCAATTTCGTGGTGTAATAGTCTACTTCTTTATTTGTCCGAATTTCTTTTCCAACAATCCTGAAATCGTTGTTCTCATTCCCAGTTTCAATTGTAAGCGAGTCCAGTATTCCATTAACCCCTATATCAGCATCGGTTATGCTAAATGTATATATCACCGTATCTGTTGGGGTACCGTGTGTCACTTCGAGCTGGTAAAAAGGCTGTGAAAAGGTTGGGCTAATGTCGTTTTCGTCTAAAACATTAACCACTATTACAGCTGAAGTATTTTCTCCATTACCAGTCTTGACTTGCACTGTCAGATTATACTGATCTCGCGTTTCCCTGTCCAATATTTTAGAAAGATATATATCGCCACTATCTCCATCTATAACAAAGTTCTCGTCTTCATTCCCCTGCACGATGGAGTACTTGAGAACTGAGTTGATATCCTTGTCTTCGGCACGAAGAGTAAAGACAGCAGCTCCCAAAATTGCTTGTTCAGATATATTAGCTACAGCTATGCCATTAACTACGTTTAAAATATCTGGAGGAAACTCATCTACGTTCTTTACCTCAATTACTACTGTGGCAGTGCCTGTTAACGGTACATCCCCGTTGTCGGTAGCTAAGATTTTAAGGACATATTGGGATACTGTTTCTGCATCAAGTGCTGATACCAGAATTAGACTACCATCTCCATGTATGTCAAACTTTGATCCATCATTTCCACTTTCTATGGTATAAGTTATTTCGCCATTTGCACCCTTTTCTTTATCAATTGCTTCTACTTGTAGTATGACTGTACTAGTTGTCAGATTTTCAGATACAGGTTGATATTTGAAATTGTTGGTAAATTTTGGTTTAATATCATTGAAATCTAAAATGTTTATGGTCAGCGTGTTATCTATTTTCATACCTGTACTAGCAGACTCTGCTTGTATAGTAAACGTGTATTGTATTTCGGCTTCATAGTCAAATTTTTTGAGCAGGATTAACTTTCCAGATGACGGATCAAGGATCACATTTTTATCACCATTTCCAGAAATAATCTCATATCTGGTCAAGCCTGACACACAGCAAGAACCAATCTCATATATTTTATTTGTTGGTTCGGTATTTTCGGATATATTGATACTCATGGGAAGATTTGTAAAATTTAACTGAAAGTTCGCAGCTATGCTGAAAAATATTTCTACGTGGCGCGGAGGGGGATTTACATCATTTACTCGAATGACTAATGTATAATCAGTCTGTGTTGGTGGCTTGGCAAGTGTGATTTTACCACTTGTTTTATCTACATCAAACGCATCTTTGTCATCGCCAGATTCTTTGATATATTCAAATTTAGTACTACCCCCTTCATCAGCATCCGTGCAACTAATTGTTGCCAGCTCCTTACCGGGATTATCCGTAAATATAACCGACGTGCTGGTCAATGGTTCACAGACCGGGTTGTTATCATTTACGTCCGAAAGGTTAATTGAAACTGTCACTGATGAAGATTTTGCTACACTTGAAGATTTGTCTTTGGCGACTATAATTACTTCCCACTGAGATTTGGTTTCTCTGTCCAGTGAATTTCTGAGACTTAATACCCCAGTTTTTGGTTCAATAATGAAGGGCCCAAAAGGATCTTTTACAGCAAAAACCACTTCGCCATCTTGACCTGCGTCTCCATCTGTCACGGTAAAGTTGAATATAGCAAGCCCTAAAAGCAAAGTATATTCTACATTTAAAAAGGCAAAATCCATATTACGTCTTAGCTATTAAAGGAGCACAGCAGCAAAGTTATTGGGTAATTATTATTAAATATTCTAGACTTTACTATCTTTGCCCTATGTAAATAAAGTGTTTTTTGTTTTGGGTTTTTTATAATGGGGGGAGGAGGTAAATTATCTTTGACACTCTTCTGTTAATAATAAATCGGCATTAACAGTATTAGTGGCATTCATAGAATACAGCTTTTCGGTCTTTACTTACCTGGGGCTATGTCTTCTGGTATATCTATTGGACCAGGCGGTTCACTGATCACTGGAGAGTGCTCATTTACAGGCAATATATTAATTAGAAGAAACGAATGACCTGAAAGTGACGGAGTCCCTTTATCCCTAGCTTCGATGCTAAAGGAATATGACTGGGCTGTTTCATAGTCTACAGAACTGGCGACCGAAACAACACCGAGTGCATCTACTTCAAACACCGTTGCTGAAAAGAATTAAGACGTTTTATTTATATATTTGAGAAATCCGATGAAACATAATTAGATCAGGATACTTTATTTGCCCATTGAAACAAGCTTAAAATTAAATATGGCTGCGATTGTTTATATATTACTTTTTGTCTGCACGACATTTACCCTTTATTCCTCACACAAAACCAATGAAATGTAAGCGATCGTCTATTTGCTTTTTATTCCGGTTATTCCCCTTATTAAAATAACAATAGGTATAATCATTGTCAATAGGTGGCATTGTTCAGAACGCTTTACATTGATCATCAACATTACAAGAAAACTTTTTTCTTAAAACAATAAGACAAAACAAATAAAAACATTATCATGATTAGTGAACTTACAGTCAATGTAATATTCTAATTCACCATTTACTCCGCTTTCTGGATCAGTTGCTTTTACAGTAAACAGTGGGGTTCCTGGACTAGAATTTTCTGTCAGATTCGCATAGTAATAAACCTGTTTATATGAATATTATTATGAAATTAACACACAGTTCGCACATTTTTCCTTCTACTGTGCGTATATAATGGTACAATATTGTTCAATATAATGGAAGAAAAACATTATAACTTGAAGTACTGCGCTATACTCAAAATGCGCGATCGTCGTGAAAAATGTTGTTGTTTTGGTAGAAAAACCAAGGTCCAGTCGTGTACATAATATTTGTGTATACGTAAACAAACATTGTAAAATTAACCAGAGAAATTATAACTGTTTGTCTAAACTGTTTGGCCGAAGTATAAAACCCCAAGGATATATACGTGTTACAAAGGCTCATTATTGGGTCCGTCGGATTTTGTAACGCGCATGAATGATATTCAATTATTTGTGAAAACAAATAAGATCAGGCCCCAAGTTCTGAAAGCATTCTCAGACTTAAGTTGAGTATTTACTAAACTTTCAATCACTGTTAATGAAAAATGTCTTTGGTCCAACACAAAAAACTTTGCATATAGTTTCTTATTTGGGTATTTGATACATTAAAACAAGAAAAGTTTTATAAAGGGCTATATTTTAGTTACAATATGGCGAACAATTTTGAGTAAATTCTTGACTTAAGTCTGAGAATGTTTTGTGAACTCGGGGCCAGATTTACGAAATCCCAATATTAATTATCTTTCTAAATAATCAAATAAGTATTTACTCATTGCCGAATAATCAGGATTTCTGTATTGTGTACACCTGTCAACTGTGGCATTGGCTTTTTGATCACGACTTACCTCTTCGAATACGGGTGCTATATTATTGACATCAGTAATTGTTATTGTCACGTCGACATCACTTTTTTCAGTAGTTTTGTCGGATGAATAAGCATATACTGTCAAGTTCACCGATTTGGCAATCAACCAATCCATAGCAGAATTTACATAAATGGCTCCTGAAAATGGAAATAATCATAGGTATCTTAAACATGCATTATCCAAGAGCTAAATCTGCCTACTGCAGGTCTTTCTTCGGGCCTGAAATGTTATATAAGAAAATGAAATGAAATGGGGTTTAACGCCCTACCGTTCGGCTCCAAACTAGGCTAATGATGATGGAGAAAATGTTATAAATATTATTACTTAGACACTAAATTTAATTAACTTAGCCAGACCATAATCAACTCCTGATGCTATCGGATGCCTGGGATATTCAGAAGATTTAAATACGTTTTGTGGTGATGTGGTTACCGTAAAACTGGACAATCGAGACTTTGTTTTGGATTGTAACAACGGTATACGGAGTAATGACAATGGCGCTAGAATATAATTGTATCACTAATATCCAAGCTCATTGTGAAGTAATTTGTTTGAAATTTTCAGCATATTTCCATTATCTATTTTGTAACAATTATAGCGAATCCTGTCAGCTCTTTATCTAATCTTGTCTAATGCCGCTTTAATGGTAATTATAGTATCCACCTGGAGCTACAGGTGTTTTAGTCTCCATGATAGTTTTGTTCCTCCCATCTAAACATTATTATTAAATACGATGTTTATTTTCAAAAAACGTAAAAGAATCACCTGTTTCGGACTGGATAGCAAACCAATCTGGAACACTAGGGTACATTCCATACGTGATTGAAGATGCAGCAGTATTTTGTAAATCAGCATCCACAGCTGTCACCGTATGAACCACAAAGCCCAATGGTTGTAATTCCGTAATATCTAGTAATTTAGATACAAAAAAGTTTTTGTTTTTTTACAATTAAAGATACTTCTGTATAATACATCATGACCTTTCCCAACTATTTTTAACATTGGTGTAATTTCCATTGCCTGTATTCAATGCAAATGAAACGATAATGAAATGAAATGAAATGGAGTTCTACTGTTCTGCTCCTAAACTGGTCTAATGAATCCGGCATACGCCAAACAGTGTACTGTGAGGCAAATTTTGCCCGGTTAGCGGCGCTACAGCCTACTATTATATCGAATTCCAACCGCCAAGAATCTTTTACATGCACGTCAGCTGACCAGACAGCCGTCATTGTCAGGCCTCCGTCCTGCATCACTGATAAGGGGAAATCACGCAGGAAAACCTGGATGAATTTTCTCGACCAATGCAGGGATCGAATACCCGACCTTCAGGCTAGCGACCCTGCGTCTCCTACTGAGCCCCCACAAATAAAACATGAGGTGACAAAGTAAACTTACTTCCAGCATCGATTGGATTAACAGGCCATGTAGGTTTATTATCATCCACATCTGTTACAATTATTTTATATTCCACGGTTGTGGTAAGACTCAGAGTTCCAGAATCATAAATCTCAACCTTTACTTTATGGGAGGTGGAGCTTTCGTAATCCAAAGGCTTCAGAATTTGTAACTGAGACATGTTTACAGCATCTAATTTAAAGCTTTGAATTACATTAGCTGAATTGTCACCTATAAAACAAAATATTAACGAGCTTATTTTAAATTCTCAAAAGCGTTTTTGATCGTGCCTTACTCGACAGTATCCAAATTATGTTAATTCTGAAAAAAAAAGCGGATGATTATCATTTAGAGAGAACAAAACAGCTAAATTTAGTAAGTTTAAAGTTTTGTTACACCAGTCAGCAATTCTGCTCTCAAATTTTGAATTAAAGCATTCCTAATGTATGGTACATTTATTTCTAGATTGGTATTGTAGAGACCAACTTACTAGATAATTTATAATTAACTACACCGTTTGATGTGGAATCAATATCATTACAATTTAGAACAGCAATGGTGGTATCGATAGGATAATCTTCTGGAATTTCAAGTAATCTTGTAGAATCTGCGCAATTCTGTAATTTATAAAATATTATTTATTTCACTAATCACAATTATAACTTCGCTGGTGTGTTTTTTTCTCGCAGAATGCTCCTCGTCACTTCTTCAACTTATAGAGCAAACTATACAAGACAAACCACTATTTGTGTCCCATGATAAATCTGTTAAAGGATTTCTATTTTTAGAATATCTACGAATATCGAAATCAAATAAAAAACAAACGTGTAATATAACCTACCGGTGAATTATCATTGACGTCTGTAAGAGTAACCGTAACTGTTGCTGTCGCGGTTTTGCGAAGCTTAGGATCCAAATCATAAGCTTCAATTACAATTACATGGGTGTCCTGCGTTTCAAAATCTAGCTCGGCATTCAAGTATAATTCACATGTTTTTTCATCCAAAAGGAAATAGTCACGGGCTTCTGAAATAGGGTAAAGGAAAAGTTATAATATAGGGTCTTATTCCAAACGAAAATAATATTGGTATGGACTAATTATAAAACATCATAATCAGGAAAGTAAATTAAATTTAATGCCATGCTAATCTTGTTTTCGGAAGAATACTGGTTTAAGAAAATGTGAGGAACCGTCTTCAAGCGATCAAAGAATTCTTTCAGACAAAGATTTATTGAATACACACTACACCCGCCATAACTATACCGTTGGCAAGTTAAATTGAGGAAAAATTCTTGGCCATGCCGCTCTGCGTTTATTAAGACGCCCCAATTATTTTACCGGTTTCTTCTATTCTAAGAGTTTGATTTCTTTCTTAACGTCTACAGACAACATATAAGTTCGAGTTTGGAATAATAAACGATTGGATATGTGGCAATAAAACCCATCCTCGCCAATTACTAATAATGATAAATTCATTAAGTATTTTTTGTCGTTTATGATGTGCCACAACCAACGGGTAAATTGTACCTGGAATTTAGGTCTACGTGTTCCGTTCCTGAAAATGTATCTTTAACACAAATTTCCCTTGAGCGTCAGTCATAAGGTTGTAATTTAAAGGGACTACCTCGATTTGAACCGAATCTCAAAAATAAAAGTCCGTGTATGTATGAAATTTAACAGCCAAAATATAGGGGAATGGTTTATTTACTTTGTCTCCAAATTGGAGCTCAAAATATTGAGTCGTTTGGACGTGAACGTCAAAACCGCTTATCCGAAAATGTAACCCATAATTTTAAGATTTCGTTGCGTGACCTGACAATCGATTGCCGTTTCATTAAACGGCTATACAGTGCAGGGCCTATAATGTAAATTTCACTTTTATAAAATAAAACTCTGGTGAGTTTAAAGTATTTGAAAACGTATCACATAATATATGGTTTTTCCACAGAATTAAACAGTTTTATTCACTAAAATATAATCGGGAATTGTCTTTAAAGCAAAATGGGTAGGTGAACTAAACAATGAAAGGATGTTGCAAGATTATTTTTTTTAAAAACAATATCTATGATTTACCTGCATTCGTAATTATAACTTCAGTTAATCCGGGTGCCGCTACGGCGCCTGTATTAACAGCCGTGAAATCTCTGTCTTTCACGACGCAATCGATCTCCAATTTAGTACCAACTTCAGTATCTTCTGGTATCTTTACGTCAGTAGTAATGGGTTCAAATCTAGGTGAATGACCATTACTGTTAATTGCTAGAACTGCGATGGTGAGTGTGGCTGAAAACACACTTGGGCCGGTTGATTGGACTATGATTTTTAGCTAAAATAATAAGTATAATTATTATGCAATAATATGGAAATATTAAATTATCTTTCATGGGAGAGAATTCACTTAATCCAGTAATGTGTGTGATCGGATTATTAAGGGACATGGATTAAATAAACATGAAAGAAAAACTAAAATATAACACATCAAATTCACAAAGAAGAAAAAACTACAAGACAATTAGAAAAAAATCAAACTTTTAACAGATAGAGTGGGTACGAACGTAAAGGTTGGGATATATAGGAAAATGATTTTATATGTTTAAATGGAGATTTCACAAAACACAAACTAGGCGTTTTTCTACACTAACGTAACATCAGGGCCCTGTTTCACGAAATTTTAACTTAAGATAAAATCCAATTTTAGTAGATACTTCAATTTTGATTGGCTAAGCACTAAAATCAATCTAATATTATCCAATCAAATTACTAAAATTGGGATCTTATCTTAGTTAAAATTTCGTGAAATAGGCCCCTGGTAACTCAAAATCCGCTTGTGCTTTACAACACAGTAAATTCACACAGAAGAAAAAAACCAAGATACATTAAAGTTCCAATTTCATATTTTTAGGTTATATTTTTCAAATGTATCAAAATAAAGCCCTAAAATAGATTGTATCTATAAACAGTCCTACCCTGTTAAAGAATAATCCTATTAATCCTATAATTCACTATTGCCAGTTGAGAAATTGGCAAAAATATCATTTTCAACTTCAAATTCAAACGTTTGAAGATCGCCATTGCATGGAGGGGAATGGGAAAACAAGGGAGATAGTTGCGTTATTATTTCCTGTGACAGCCTGTGTCAGTGATTTTAATACCTGTGAAATATTGCCCATGATCGTATAATAGTGAGTTGACAACCTTTGAGCAAAAGACACAGAAATAATTCTGTTTTGACTTTCTTAGAAAATATGAAATTCCCGCTTTAAGGCAATTATAAAAAAAATCAAACTTTTAACTGATAAACTGGGTACGAACGTAAAGGTTGGGATATATAGGAACATGATTTTATATGTTTAAATGGGAAGCTCACAAAACACAAACTAGGCGTTACCTATATATATTGAAATTATCTTTATCAGAGAGGACAAACCACGAATAGAATCTAAAAATTGTTAAAAGGCAGGTTATGTTCGAATTTAAATAGCATTTAAATTGTAGATTATTTCTTACGTGATTTTTCCGTGTTAGACCATCTGCATTTAATTGTTTATTCAGTTTCATAATGCCATCTGGGCTGATGACGAAATGGGTGAACCTGTTTCCAGATTTAATAGTATACTGCAGATCCGAACCAGACGTGTCAGTACAATTTAAGTCATAAACAACGGTACCGATAGGTGAACTCTCGCTTATTTCAATATTATGACCATATCTCTCACAAACCAGAAAGCTGTAACAACCTGAAACATATAGATAGCCGGCATATTGCGATTTGATAATAAGTAATTAGTATATCGAATATTAGGGGTAAACAACCAATACGTTTCTATTCATATACTTATCACTTAGCCTTTTCTTCATATAAACTGTCATTTTACCTATTGTTTCATTTCCGTAAAACAAGATGGTGAAATAAGAATTCTACTCTTTACTCCGTGCGAATGTCTAACTAATCTCACAAATATGGAGCCTCGCAGTAACCGGGGGCGGGGGTACGAATGGTCAACGATATTGTTAATATATATTGGGTTACACAACTATCTTCCATTTATATTTATACCTTTTTTAAAATTATATTGTCGAAATGAGGCCCCCCCCCCACAAAAAAGAAAATAACCCGTTCGGATTGTCAATATGATTATCGACATCATGGGGTATTTAAACCTGGTATTACTGCAAAACTAGTCGAAAATTAAATCATTACAAACACTGGTGTATTAACAAATTAGTAAATGACGATATAAGTGTAAACCTCCAACCTCATTTACAGGACCCTCACATACAACTGTATACGGGTGAACGGGGACTGAGAGGTGACACATCTTGGTGGGCGGCAAATTATCTGAGTGTATGCCACAAAATTTCAAAGTCGGGATAGCAAATCACCGGACTTAGCATCCCCTGAACCTATATAAACCAATTCATATTAATTTCAGCAAATAGAGATTTTTTCCAAAATATATTATACGTTTTTATCGATAAAACGGAAAGTTGAAACTGACATTAACATAAAAATGTACATATAAGTTGATTTAATATTAGATAAAGTGTTAAAAGTATAAAAAAATATGTTTTAATTTTTTTTTTTTTAATCATAGAAAATCAACTGAGCACAGACACTGAACAAAGCAGTTACAGTAAGCCGGGGGAGGGGACATCACTGAAACTTTTGCCCTGGGGCGCCACATAGACTTGTGGGCGCCCTGCTCATGTACCAACAATATTGTCATCGTCATCAATTCTTTCTTGTAAATTTTAAAGTGATTATAAAACTATAGTAATCAGACTTTGTGTTTACAAATATGTTTACTTTCTAAATTAGTCAAAAACGTAAACCCCATTGGTATCGATATTGTGAACACAAATTTCATCCCTAGATTTTAAACAAAACGTACTATAACAAATCTATAATAAAACAAACGAAGTTTTTTTTTATAATATTAATTGCTTTTTTTGTTAAGACTGCCTGTTACAATGTTCGGTTTCGTTTTAAAGTTTTGATTTAGATGTAATGTACTGTATGTATCATACGGGGATAATATTACGCCTTATAATGTAATTAAATGTTGGCTTCTAACTCATCACGCCGTACTTAATATATATTGATATTATAATTGTCTTAAATAAGTAAAAGAATATCTACTTACCATTACAGGTTAAAAGAACGAAACACAAAATAAGTTGATACATAATCGAAGTTCTTTTTAGGGTTAAAATCACATCGTTTTACAAATAATCATATCTGTGTTTAATAAATGTATTTCGTGTGCTTAACATAAACATGTATATCGTTTATGACAATAAACGTTCTTTGGGTCTACGTACGCTATCATATAATCAAACCATAACCGTAAAAATATCCGTTCAATATAATTCAATGCAGTTATGGGTATGTCAAAGAATTACGCCATTATGATTAGGGCGGTTTCAAAGGAGGCACAAACAGTCATTATCTATATAACCGTTAAATTTACTTCAATTTTGTAAATGTTTTTAAATGTGATTGTACTTGGAATCGTAGTACTTTAGTTCTATTCCTAATTATACTGTTTTATGTGATTAGAATTTAATATTGTCATCATTAAACTGTTTCAAACTAATCACAGATTTAATGTTATCTTAGAATGTTGGATCCGCCAGATTAAGCCAATTCATTTTTGTATGGAAGCACAATGAAGACTATATATCTATTTATACGATAAGTAGTCGATTATACTCTCCTTTGAAAAGCCATACCTAAGGTCAAAATGATTGATATGATAATCTGGGCGTATGTTAAACGCATGGATATAAGTCGCTTTAATACCACATAACGGCAGACAATAAAAAGAAACTAACATTAAAAATAATGAAAAGCGGATCATATTTTATCGCTCTGGCTTTATGACCTTTACAAAATAGAAGTATACGTAAATACCTAGAGAATTAATTTAAATAAGAACTACTTTAGTCTGAAGTGTATAAAGGAAGCATGAGTTTAATATTTTTAAAAAATAAATATACAGAGTGTTTATATTTGTTTATTCTTGTGAATGAAAGTCGTCACTGATACGCTTATGATTATTACAGAAACAGTTAAAGCAAAATCTGGCATTACTCAATGACTGGTCATTTCTATATTATAATTAAATTGAACAATTAATACTTATTTAATTATTCCATAGCGGTACGTGCGTAATCTGTCCAACGGCAAAGATAGAACACCACACTACATTGTAAAAGATTAAGCTATGCAAAGCGAGAAATGGAGATTGACGTCAATTCGACACGAACTACTGCATGTCACATACGGGGAATCGAAACGACGCCACTTCACCCAATGACAGACCTTATGATTTCACGCGCACACCCATAAGGTTAAGATATTGATATATCGGGAACACTAATATGATTTTGATATTTTATTTTTCTTTGTGCATCAAAGAAAGATGAAATATTATACAAATTAGATGTAACAACATTTCGAGGCTAACATATAGTTCGATTTCATTTCAATAAATACCAATGAGGGACCAGGTCAAACCCACCAGGTTATCAGGCAATGCTACACCTTAACAAATATTACGTCGGAACCATGCCAATTGGTTTTATCTATTTGAATAAACGCATTTGAAGAGCGATACTCCATTATGGAAATCTTTAATCTCACGATTATATTGTATATTTGTGTCATCATAGGCTAACTGGGTCAGGAGATCATACAATAACTAAAATACACAAAAGATATACTAATTTATTCATATAATGATTTGGGCGTCTTGCTATGAAAAGACTGTTCTAAAATCAGGGCTTCCAAAATGAACTATATAGTTTAAAAAGGTGAAGCACTAAAGACCATTGAAATATTGTAAAAGGGGTGCAGTAATGATTATCATTATTGCTTGGATTACTCTTGCTTATATCATGCATGTCAGATAAACTTAAAACACGTCTAATCGTTCATTAAAAACAAATATGCGGGAAATCATTGGGTACATTTCTGAAATTTACGCAAAATAATCTGTTTCGCGGGATTTTGTTATTGCAGCCTATTTTTGTTTAGATTGTCAACACATGTCGAATGTTAACACGTGTCGAATGTTAATTTATTTCGAAATGATATTAATTTTACGAAACTATGTCTCACAAAAGTGGCAGAATATGCTCCATCATGAACCCATAAAACTATTTCAATTTATCAACGCCATTCACTCTGTCACGTTTCCAGTTCAGATTTGAGGGAAGAGGGACTGTATTTTTTAATTTTTCAAATTGATTACGAATCGATGGGATATGCACTTTAGATAAGCGATATAATTAGAAGAATAAGAGGAGCACTAGGTTAGATTAGATAAAGAACCCATAGTCCTCGTTATATAAATAAGGAAATCGGAATATGCTGAAAATTCCAGTCATATTGCTTTACTCTGAACCAAGTTATTAGCGATTCAATTTTAGGCTAATCTCGAGCGACTTTGCTAAAGTAAGAGCGATAATAAATAGCATCTCGATTATCCATTTTTACGTTAAATCATCCATTACAAAATGTAGTCATATCCACTACTCTGGCCTAAAGAAAGGCCCGCAAAAGGTAGCTTTATTAATTGTTGCATAATGCAAGTTTAAAAATAAGAATGTAAAAATTACTTTCTTCAAACTATGAAAAAATATATTGCCGCTGGGATCCTTACTTCGTCCAGCGTTATTCATAGTATTTGTTAAAACCTCCATATACTTTATCATTTACTTGAGTTCAAGTATTTCGAGTAATTAGTCTTGTGTTAAAATATAATAGTCTTGTTTTCACTATATTATTATAGCATATTTTTTTCAATTTCCATTCGGAGTTATACTTGTGTATTTTAACATACATTATGCAAGTGCTAAATCTGCCTATTACAAATCTATCTTTCTTTGGGCCTGAAATGTTATCCCAATTATTAACTAGACATTAATTAGCTGATTCATGTCATTATCAAATGGAGGAGCGTGACAACCAGTGCGGTGGTTGAAATTATTGCACACGTCTAGTCAGATCTTCAAATGCTAATATCTTCGCTCACAATAGAAAAATTTGAATGAAAATTTCAAATTATTCATTTTCGAACTATTATAGCTAGAATACCTAGCTCTTTATCTAAATTTACATAATGTATCTTTAAATAACTGTTCCACACTCTCATATTACCAATGTATCATTTTTTATACCTGCATTGTATTTCCAGTTTAGGTATACACAATTTTCTTTTATGCTCTTATCAATTCACAAAATCACAATCAGCACATTGAAATGCACCTTGAATGTGTCATTTCAATTCATATGTACGTCAATGTATAAGCAACATACAGGACAGACTTGTATATGGGACAGAAAATCAATCACTATGGTGTGAAGCAATAAATAATGATTAATTAGGTTTCTTGTACATGTTCTTGCTAAATGTAGTGAATGGACTAGACGAAGTTAAGTAGGGATTCTGTGATACTTTAAGATGAACAAGATAATCTTCCAGTATATTTTTCTAGTTATAATAACGACCATTTCAGTGACACAGGGTGAGTACATGTTTGTTATCATTTTCACGTTAGCTTGTATTAGCTGGATCAAGCAAAACTTTTATTTTTAGTAATCAGAAAATCGATTATTACATAAAAAGGTGAGGAGGGATTTGTAAACCAGGACGTACTATTAGACATCTTCAACACAGCTCACTGTTTGAACCAGTTTGTTATTGCGGTAGAAAGACAGAATGTTAGAATTTATTTCGCTAGACTTTTGAAGTTTTATAAACCAATTAGGCTAATAAAACCCACTCTCGGCGTATTCCCAATAAAAGTATCTTTATTATATATTATTACTAATGCCATATCTGGTGAAGAACGAACAACAAACGATCTCGTTGTTCTTATTAGCGAATAACGAACAACGAACCACAAGCTTTACCTGAAAATTTACAATGATAAGTATAATGATGTAGTGATATCCACATCTGTATATTTTTCAGTTTCAGGCACAATTGCCTGTCAACAAGATAATGTCCAAGTGAATATTACTGGAGAAAAGATGGTCGGTGACGAAATATATGACTTACGGTGCACTGGAACAGGAACATTACAATATATTATGACTGATAAAGGAATTTCAAATACCGCAGATAGCAAGTTCACAATATCTCAAGCGGGTAAAATTTCTCTATTAAAGAAACTCAATTCAGATCTTACATATCGATTCAAAGTAAGTTTGGCATATTCTTTATTACTGAAATACGTTACACACTTTCATGTCAAACTGATCCCGCAGTGAATAATATTCGCTTGGCAGCTACAATCACTGATAAGCATGAGTTCGGCATATTAACTTTTTTACTCCGACAAATTAAATTCTCAAACATTTTTTTGAAGTGTAAGAAAAATAAATAAAGACTTTGAAGTATTTGTAGTTAAAAAATATTTCTTATTCAGTGTAAATGGTCCTTGAGCCAACGACTGACGCCACGTGAAGTCAATGCACATGTTGTGGACAGTCATCTGTGACAGAGATAATTCTCTGTGAAACAGATTGACTTTCATGTGTGGATGCTAAATCGCCACCAACATTACACGGAAAATGGGTGGAGCATATCATTGGCCGCCGGAATATGAATACTTACCCTTTCCATAACCCTAGACTTAACCCTAACCCAAACCCTAACCATAGCTGACGTCTGTCCGTCATTTTATAATGATGAATGTAAATCTAGTGCGAGGGCAAATCTCGCTCCTGATTTTATAGTTAAAGATCACTACGCGCAAGCGAATTAATAGATAGAAATGAAGCATATGTTAGTCCGGAAATGAAATGGTTTGTATTGAGTGGATGTTCAGCTTCCTCCCTTTTTCTGATCTATTTCAGCTGAGTGTTGCAGTGACATCAAATAGCCCGGGAGAAACAGGCATAACGGTAGAGGTCAATATTCTGTATATTTACAGTAACGGGTATGCTCCCGTTATAACCGGATTTGATAATCCGATATCAATTACAGAAGATACAAAGTTTGGTACAAGCGTTGGTAAATGTACTCTTACAGACGGAGATTCCGTAAATGGGACATTAGCCGGTGAAGCTCGAGTTTACTTTCAGTCTATAAGTGAGTATCAACCGCTTCTCAATATGAATCGAAATGTAAAAGAACAATATTGAATTCCGAGTACCCTACCCATAACTGACGCATGTTCACTGCAACGCAAGACAAACAGTTTTGGTAAAAGGGTGCAGTGCTACATAGCTAGTTCAAGATCATTCCACCTCTTGCTTTAAGGATTTATACTGCTGACTGGAAGCTTGCTGTGATTCTGCCTATACCCGATATTCCCATACATGGGTAAAATGTAATGTGGATTTATCGGCTCCACGTTGGCACGTTCGGAATTCCTCAGATCAAGCCTAAACATTTCATTTTACGTGGCTGGTCTTTTTTAGCGGTGAGATGGCGACTAGAACTTGTTGATCCGGTACAACTAAATGGGTACATTGTAGACGTTCAAACAGGCTATCTACGTTTTCGCAAGTTTGAACTTATTTTAGCTTTTCAATCGGTTGAATGTATCCCACTCTTTTATTTCGCAGGCAGACGAGATTCCAAAAGATGGGTAATTGATTCAAAGACCTGTGAGATATTTGTAAACACTTTGTTCGATTATGAAAAGTTGAAATCTTATAAAGTTGGTATAATTGCATATGATCTAGATCCATATGCACCAAAGACAATAAGACATACCGTGAACTTTGTGATTTCAGACGTAAATGATAACTCTCCGGTAAGTCCGAGGATATCTGTTTTTAAATTTTATTCAAATATTCAGTGAGGTTAATTACCGACATAGTTTCACAACAGAACCAATTATATATCACGATTATCCAGTAAAGAGAGCTGTCTTGCCAATTTTTCTAAATTTCCTTGCCCACAGACCCATTAAATAATACCAATTCTTTTCAGGAATGCACAGAATATTATAAACTGAAAGCTATACGTGAGGATGTAGCAATAAATACCATGATTGCCACATTATCGTGCTCGGATAAAGATTCAGGGGAAAACAAACGCTTATTTTATAAATTCTCGGGTAAATATATTCCGCCTAGTGTTTTTTATAGTTAATGTTTTTAATGATTAGTTCCTTTAGGAACTGTCTCTGATCGGACCATGCTCGCTGACAGTTCCTACCGCTTGCTATATAGCTGTGATACGAAAATACCGCCCATCCCCACCTCAGGTCTAAGGCTATCTTTGAATCACTGCCCACTATATTTCACACTGATTCTTCTTTGTTTGACAAAGGAATCATTTCTTGACACAGCTGACACACATTTATAATAATTCGACTCTATTTTTTCAAACAGAATTTTGCTATTAAAACAGACCACAAGTCTATTTAATCGCTAAATTCTGCTTGAACATAGTGTTGAATTATTATAAATTTGTGTCAGATATTATGACGAGAAATGATTCCTTTGGCGTAAAATAAAGAATCACGGTGAAAGATAGGTTAGTGGTCTAAAACAGCCCGAGAACAGAGGTGGGGAAGACCGATAATTTACCTTATTGTCATAGCGCAGCTATATAGCAAGCGGTAGGAACTGTCAGTGAACATATGTGATACTAATATACTGTTGATTAGTTATCAGAAACTAATAAAGATACGTTAACAGGATTTATTGTATGATTTCTGGAGAAAATTCGGCATGTTTGATTCTGTGAGTACGAACATAATTAGCATCATAGTTCGATTTATTTCTCTTTCTTCTGTATGTTCTTCTTTTTTTCGTTTCGCAGCTGATTTTTTTGTGTATTCCTCTTTTCCAAATTTCCAGATGACAATTTTGAAAATATCACAGACCAATTCATTATAAATCTAAATTTTGGAGATATACGACTCGCCAAAAAAGTGGATTATGAAACGACATCTTTTTATGAAATCAAGATAGATGTTTATGATGGCGGAACACCCTCTCTTACTACTACTGTTGTTATTGGTGTTGTTGTTACCGATGTTGATGATAATATACCAGAATGGCCTGAGCCGAATATGAAAGAATGTATGTATCGTTGAGACTTAAATTTTTCGCCTAACAGCCTGCACACACAAACGATTATTTGTCACCCCAGCGCATGCCAATTTCGTACTCACCAGAGACATTTTGTCATGTACCAGAATGCGTTATAGCTGCCATGCTTAGGCCGATGTTTATTCAAAATTTTCTTTCATTCAACAAGTTGTTAGCCAACGCCGAATTAAAAAGGGGGCACCATGGGGCACACGCCCCAGCCCCCCCCCCCCCGAAAAATCTCAGCATGGTCGAGTATGGTCGATCCGAGGACGGGGCCCCTCCGATGCTCCGAGGGCCTCCATCGGAAGTCTCTGGGGGGCCCCTCAATCCATGGTGTGTCGCGATCGACATCCGATAATTCGGTGTAATCCGGTTATGGGTAGGTAGGTAGGTACTGGGAATTTAACGTCCACTTCCACCAGAGGTGATATCGTAGATATCGTTATGGGTGTAACACATGGTCTTTTATTGTCGTGAGATCTTCTATCGGACCGAACATCGTCTAACTCGAATTTTGCCTCAGGTTGACGTACCATTGTGTATCAGCTGTAGTTGTTGTTGTTGATATTTGTTGTGGGTATAATCTGAATTTGATGAGATGCACACCATAATCTCACGAAATACCCAGATTTCTTGATTATATCTCGTATTACCATTTGGTACTTACAGTGTAAATCCAGTCCGGCTTGGTCGTAACGTTACGGCCTCCATTCATCAAATCATCGTGGGGGATATAATACGATTCCGAATCAAGTGACCCCGTTATTTATCACTGAGCGACTTTTGGGTTTAATGTATATAGCTCTGCTCACTTACAGTGGCGGATTTAACGGGCACAATGAGCTCCAGCCCCCTCCTCTAGAAATGCCATCATTTCATAGCACTCGCATGGATTGGTCCACTGAAATAACGCCAGAATGCGCTAATTTTGTGGCAGAATTTTGTTTTTTTCTGGTGGAGGTACTTCTAAATGGCTCCATTTCCCTATCTTTTCCATACATCATGTAATCATTGGTGTGTGCAGGCCCTGATTGTTTGATTTAAACACTATAGAACATGGTACGATAAGTGCTGTTATCGTTTAATTGGTTATAATTGTTTGATTTTATGAATGTAAATACTACATAAATTTAATAGTAATAATCCAATCTTAGGCAATTTTGTTGGTAAGCATATTTTAATCAGTGTGGTTTAGTCATGATTATATTATATTAGCATATAGTTTATCTGAAAAATATATATTCTTTATATATCACGTATAAGTAATAATGTATGTATAATCACGTATAACTATAAGTAATAATGTGTCTATATAATCACACGTATATGTAATAATATGCGCCAATAAGCTTGTAAAATCACGATACTCTATATTATTAGCTATATATAATTTGCATGTTCTAGGTGTATGCACAATTCAAATATATTTGCTTAATACACATATAACTAAATTATATTTCTGATCTTGAATCCTAGTTTGATATAAGAAAAAGTGAAATTTAAATACCAATCTTTCTTTTCCAGTTATATTTTATTATACAGCCTTAAAAGGGAGATCCGACGTCATCCATAGATGTTGGCGTACTATTATTAGAGTTTATTGAAAAGCGTATTTTAAGATGTTGCGTGTTATATAGATATGGCATATCAATATATTACTTAAAGATGTATTATGGGAGATAAGATAAAAAAGAAGCTGACAGTTCTCACTATAAAATTTAAACCTAGAAAATATAAAGACTATTTGCTGAAAATTTCCGTCAAATTGATCCACTCTGAACCGAGAATTTAGCGATTGAATTTTAGGCAAAGCCTCGCTCATAATTACTAAAGTCGGTATTATCAAAATTATCCATTTTTTTTTTATTTAATCATCAATGAGCGTTGAGCAGCAGACGGGATATCAATGACATCAATAGTTTATTATGGCCTGGATAAGTTAATTATTGTCTAATCAACAATTTAGATAACATTTCAGGCCTAAAGAAAGACGTGCATAAGGCAGATTTAGCCCTTCCTTAATGTATGTTTTATGTCTCCCTCTCGACGATACACACGACTCAATGCCACCGTGTGTGCCCTTACGTTGTTATTACAAAATGTCTTTTTTTTATTTTCATAGTTGTGAAGGAAACAACAAAACTTGATACACCAGTTTTTACCGTGACTGCAACGGATCGTGACGTAAATAATTCTATAACATATGGACTTGTCAGTGAACCTGTTCCAAACTGGTTCGAGATAGACTCGAAGACAGGTTAGAAATTATTTATTGAAAAATATAGAGGTCTTTAGAATAAACCATTATATTTACAAATCACTTGTGTAGAATCCGTGATTAAAAATGCTGCTGTAGAAATAATATGGGTTTTAACGCCCTTCTTTTCTGCATCAGTCATGATAACGAAGGCGGGAAAACACCATATACCATGTAATGTATTTTGCGAAAAATTTAGCCTGGCCCGCACCCGAATCCATATTCTATTTCAACTGTCAAGAGTATTAGACGCTTAAGAGATTAGGCTAGAAAATCCGGAACGTTCTCTGTTAATAACGGGATCTCTTTGTTACAGCGAGCTAGTGAGTTACTTTCTAGGCCATTATGACTCATAGTATGGTATTGGGTGTGTTAATTCGCTCTCAGTTTAAAACTTTATTTATGATCTGCACTAAAAAGGTTATTTCCACTTCAAACTTGACTTGACTATTGCAATATCCCATTCGTTGGCACTTCGAAGTATCAATTAACATGCTACTTGTCGACACACTTAAAAGGTATCCGAAAAACAGTTATGAAACAACTACATTGGTTACATGTTCAAGCAGTGTCTGCATGCGAGTAAATGAATACTCCGAAATATCTGTGCGATCTATCACTTCCCATCAGTTTCGATCAATTAATCAGAAAAAAATGTGCGTTTCTCAGCTGAAGTTATTCTTTTTGTGGTCAGTCTTTTCACCGAAGTCCAACACTCAGTTGAAATTAGACATGAAAACCTATTTGTTTAATTCAATTATAGTGTGATACACTGGTCTAGAAGACGGCGTGGGCACATTTTGTGGGGTTTAGAGTTATATAAATGGGCATATAATTTGTTTTGTCTAATTACAGGAACAGTCGTTGTTATAAGCGCTATGAACTGGTTAGAAGCCCCGTGGGTGTTGTTGGAGTTATATGCTTATTCTTCTGACATTGACCATAAAAACGTTGCAACGGTTAACATTTCCATTATTGACATAAACAATGTTGCGCCCAAATTCATTGAGGTAGATATTTTTTCGGAAGCTTTATTCCTTATTTTAAAATGTATTGTTTTTATTTTGTTGTTCAAATGTCTGGATGTTAAACAATCTAGATTTACCGGTATCTACCCAGTTATGGGGGTTGGATAGCCAAATGGTTAGCGCGTAGTCTACTGGTGTGGTTTCGATTCCCCGGTTGTACGTGACAGGGAGTAGGGTCCCCTCTCCAACCTCGTGGGTTTTCTCCAAGTCCTCCGGTTTTCCCCAACTGCTATTGACCCCTATGAGCAAGCGAATTATTGAAATAAGATTGAAACATAATATTATCTTAGTCCCGCAAGGATCTAGTTTCTGTCGCGTGTAAGTTAAACTCTTTGTCTCTGTCTCTCTCTCTCTCTCTCTCTCTCTCTCTCTCTCTTGCGCGCGCTCTCTCTCTCTCTCCCTGTGCTCGGTGTATCTATCGGTAAACCGGTCAATGTGCACCGTGTAGATTTAATGACTTAATGTAGATTACCCAGTTTGACAGCCCTTCTTAATCCATGTATTATTCAAGACGTATTATAGTATGTTCTCTACGATTCCTTTATCTAGTCCGTTTATAGAGGAAACGTCTCTGAGGATGCACAAGTTGATACTATAATATTAAAAGTAAATGCAACTGATCCCGAAAATGGACTTAATGGAAGAGTTAAATATTCCATAAAGTGTAAGTGATTATTTAAAATTATTTCTTTGAAAATATACCTAAATTCTTGAAGACTTTGTTTTTAATAATATTTCAAAAATTATACCGTAAGTCTATCTAATACTTCTTTGGTTAACACGACGCTTTTAATCACTTATTGGTAACTTGTCTGTTCTCTTTGAGATCAGGGGCCTATTTCACGAAATTTTAACATTAAGATAAGATCCCAATTTTAGTAATTTGATTGGATAATATTAGATTGATTTTAGTGCTTAGTCAATCAAAATTGAAGTATCTACTAAAATTGGATTTTATCTTAAGTTAAAATTTCGTGAAACAGGGCCCTGGTTGATTAGCACGACGATCAATGGAAATTCATATAGACTATATCGTAGACTGTATTATATCGTAAATTTTAACATATTAATAAACGAATTTTACCGAAACTAGTAATGAAGTATATCAATATCCATTATTGTCATATATTGCAGCTGAAGTATTCAAAGTTGACGAAGATACTGGAATCATCTCTCTAAAAACAAACGTAGACTTTGAGACTAAAACAGTTTTTTCATTGGGTATAAGCGCAAGCGACATGGGTACAAATCCAGGATCACTCTCCGGACATGCATTTGTACTTATAAGTGTGTTACCTGTCAATGAATTCACGCCTAACATATTTGGTCCTCCCGGTAATTTAATAGTTAGGGAAGACACGCAACCAGGTATGCTGATTATGTTAGTATCTTCCATCCACACTGATCTATTTTTATTCAGTGGACAATAATACTGTAACTATAGTTGTCATGATATATAGTCTTTTCTTTTTATAATTTTCATTCAAAATCGTATGTTTTCAAGCTTCTTGATTTTCACCATTTTCTGTATACATTTCTAACAGGTACTGTACTCTTCAATTTTACCGCAACTGATGACGATGCTGGACTTGATGGAGAAGTCACCTTTTCTATAGTTGATCCATTGGAACCATTTACTATTGAACCAAAGACTGGATTACTTCGTGTAGGTAGCAAATTGGATCGTGAAACTATGCCCCGCTGGGATATTGTCGTGAATGTGCGAGACAACTCCGAATCTTTACCAAAAAATGCATCCTTTCCGGTAACCATTATCTTAGAAGATGCAAATGACAACAGTCCTATCTGTGAACCTCTTTCAAACAGCGTTATAACTCTGCCTCACGTATTAGGTAAACAACTTGCTACCATAAATTGTACTGATGCAGATGAAGGAGTAAATGCGCAATTAAGGTACCGGAAAGAATCAGGGGATTCTCGAAATGCCTTCGAGGTCAACGAGACTTCCGGGGTTATCAGACTCATTGATTACCCCACCGAAACTGAATACACACTAACTCTCAAAATTGAGGATAAGGGAAATCGGACGCGTGATGTGATGATTATGTATAACATTATTGCAGAACTTCAATTCAATTTTACAAATCTTCCAGCAACCGTAAATATCACTGAAAATACTGTTTTAGCACATGAACTGTATGATGCCGATGCTTGCTGTGTTTTTGGCTTCACAGAATACACATTAGTTTCAGGCAACGAGGAGAACCACGTATTCCTAGATTCTTCATCTGGAAAGCTAATTTTAATGAAAAACTATGATCGCGAAAAAAAGGACATTTTCATTTATGAAATTAAAGCCGTTTCGATTGACACAAATTCATCAACAGTGGGCTTCCTCACGATACATGTGATCGATTCCAATGACATTACCCCCAAATTTAACACAGGCTTCCAATACATATCTCTGTCGGAAACGTTTAATGTCGGTGGAGAAATATTAAACGCTACAGCTGTAGACGAAGATCTTGACGAAAACGGTCAAATTGTGTACAGTATCAGTCCGCTTTCCAACAAAAAATTTGTCTTTAAAATAGACGAATCCGGGATGCTAACACTGAATTCGTCTCTTAATGCCGAAGAAACAAACCTATATTCATTGGAAATTATTGCAACGGATAAAGGATCCCCAGCACGAAGTGGGAGTACAACTATTGTTATTCGGGTACAAGATGTTAATGAATTTAAACCCAAGATACTCAATATCAAAGAAGGTCTTGTATTTACTAATGTATCAGAGGGTGAAGCATTGAATGCTTCTATATTTACCATTCGAGCTATAGATGAAGATGTTGATACCATTTTCGAATACACCATGTACAGCGGAAATGGCGACAAAAGCTTTGTTATAGATGGTAGCAGTGGAGATATATATCTAGTTAAATTATTGGATAGGGAAAATGTTGACCAATACAATTTAACAATAGGCGTTTCAACAAAGCAGGGTGACAACGTTTCAGCTGTGGTGGTTATTGATGTATTGGACGTAAATGACCAAGACCCAAAGTTTTACCTTGATTTATATCCGTTGGAAGTAAGTCACGAAGATCCCATTGGAACGTTTATTACAAATTTTTCCATTTCGGATGCCGATATTGGTACAAATAAAGAAATAGTCTCACTAGAAATCGTCTCTGGGGATGATAATAATCATTTTATGACTGTCGGTACTACTGGGATACAGACTAATACACCTATCAACTACTATGGCACTAAGCTGTATTCACTGAGAATGAAAGCAACCGATGGTGGAGACCCTTCAAGGTCTGGTTTCACTCAAGTTGTTATTAAAGTTCTTCCTAAATTCAAGCCACCCAAATTCAATAATTCTGCCTACTCAGTATCCAAAAGGGAGGACACGTCTCCAGCAAGCGTCGTATTCGACGTGGATGCTACTTCGAATGGTGGAATCGAAGGGGATGCTGGTACTTTGAAGTATAGTATACGTAATGGTAATACTGGCAACAAGTTTTATATTTCAGAGTTTAATGGCACCATTTATTTAGCGGCAGAGCTGGATTTTGAAAGCAAAAACCAGTATATAATTCTAATTGATGCACGTAGTAGAGAAAACCCAGTTCTTTCAGCAAGTACTACTCTTACCATTGATGTAGAAAATTTGAATGAACACACACCAAAATTCAATAAGGTGTTCTATAGTTTCCGTGCTACTGAAAATTTGACGATTTCCTCGGAAGTAGGCAGAGTGAATGCAACCGATTTGGATGGAGAGCCATTTGGAAGTATCACCTATAGTTTAGGAAATGCAGTTGGTGCTTCTGATTTTACTATTGATACTGGCGGTATAATAACAGTCGGTAAAAGATTGGATTATCTGAGGCAGAGTGTTTACAACATACCCATCATTGCTGATGATGGATATTTCCTCAAAGGTGAAGCACTTGCTGTTATTTCTGTTGACGATGTAAATGATAACGCACCTACATTCAACCCAAGTAAGTACACGACTGCATGGAATCACATGTCGTATTCTATTAAAAAAACGAAAATAAATAATACATAGCATTGTAACGAGCGTATGGATATTTCTTGTATTCTTGATAACCATTTTGTATTCCGCTTATGAAACCAAAAAACGGAGTTGTATGACTAAATAAGAAATATAAAAGTTTAGCTTTGAGCGATTTCTAGTAGCATTCCCCTTGCCATCCCGTCACAGCAAAAGATTTGAAAGTATGGGTTTGTTTGGTCGGGCATTAGGCTACATTTCTACAACTTTATTTTGGTTAGACGATTTAAAAAAAAAGTTCAGTATCTACCATTATTCCTGTTGATTTTTGATGGACTATTATTAAGTAAAAATTATTTTGTTGTTACAGGTAATGTCACTATTCGAATTTTGGAGAGTATGCCTAAAGAACTTGTATTTTATACGGCAAAGGCAACAGATTTGGATCCAGGAACTAACGGACAAATAGAGTACAGGCTGGTATCATCAGACACAAAATTCAATTTAAATGCTTCTGGGGCCCTAACGTTTAATACAGCACTAGATCGTGAGGTCGAGGACAGCTACGGCCTTGTTATCATAGCAGTAGATAATGCTACAACTTCTGCCTTGACAGGGACTTTATCATTGACCGTTAATGTCATCGATGTCAATGATCAAACTCCAAGTTTTTCCAACCATCCAACAGGAGTGGTAGTAAATCGTGGTGATGTCCCAGGTACTACTGTGCTAACTATTACAGCAACTGATAATGATATTGGAGAAAATGCCGCTATCGAATATGAAATCACAGATGGTAATGACGACAACCTGTTCATAGTTGGAGTTTCAACTGGGAAAATTATAACTTCGTCGAGTTTTTCTGCAGCAAATAATGAATACACACTGGTTATAACTGCCAAAGACAAAGGTATTCCTTCGCTATCGGTAACGATGACTTTAAATGTTCAAATTATACCACCCATTATAACTGGTTCCGGTGAACAGACCATGCAAATCTTAGAAAATAGCCGCATTAATTCGGAAGTTGGTAATGTTACAACAAAAACGGGTCATTCTACCACGCCTCTCATAACGTTCAGCATCAGTGGGGGTAACATTGGTAATACCTTCCAAGTAAATGAAAAGAGTGGAATGATATCCAATCTGGAAATTTTAGACAGAGAAAAATATCCTAAATATAACTTGAAGATTGATATATCTGATAATAATAATATCTCGTACACCAAGCAAGTAACAATAGATGTTCTGGATGAAAATGATAACACTCCTAACGTAACAACTTTAGATATGAATGTTGCTGTAGTTGAGAATACTCCTGCTGGCCAAATTGTAACACGATTTACTGTCACGGATGACGATAGTGGAAAAAATGGTGAAGTAGATTTGAAGATAGCAGATAATGCTAATACCGTTGCTAAGAAACATTTCGAAATCAGCGGCACATTTCTGAAAATAAAGGAACCACTAGATTACGAAGTCACAAAATTCGTACCTATAGACATTGAGGCTGTAGATCGTGGGGATGTAAGTAAAACCAGTTCTATCCAAGTAACAGTTACTATTATAGATGTTCAAGACAGTGGTGGGTCTAATATTTCTTCACAAGGAGAAGCACCATCTGTGTATCTGACAACCGAGACTTCATCTAGCGCCTCTGTCGGTGAATTCGTCATAACGTTGACTATACGGAATCTGAATCTGGACGTGACCTCTGGGTCATTAAACTTTCAGAGTGTGAACGAGGAAGGAATTTTTACCATAGATACATCTGGGACCGTTACAGTTAAAACTTCGGAACTGTTAAAACCCGAAGAGGTCTATTTCTTTTGGTTTTTGACTTCTGCTGATAACACCACTGATATGCTTGGTTTACTCCGAATTGACACCTTTAATCCAGATCTTCATCTAGTATCCCTGGAATCTGCATCTGAATTCTCAGAGTTAAAACCATATAAGTAAGTTATATTTTCATCTCATCTCTGATATGCGCCTTATGGTAGACTTTCGTTAGAATCGAATGTCGCGTTGCATGGATGTATGTATATACATGCATAAATCATAGCTGATATGATGTACTTGTTTGACATATTTTAGGAAAGAATTCCTAACCAGCTTACAAAAGTTCTACCCATTACCAGATGTGGTAAAAATATGGAAAATCCAGGAGTATGGAACATCATCTAGGCGCCGATTATTAGACGTTTTAAGGTATGGTTTTTAGATACAATAACATCAAGTAAAAATTTAATCTACTCAATTTATTAAGAACACTTATGGACACTGTGAACATTTCAAAACATTCACGTTTTACAGATCTCAGACATTGGTCTATGTTATTGAAGCTCCTGTGCCGAATGATATAGCGGACTTCAAAATAAAGAAAGTATTCAAAACCTCTAGAGATTTAGAAACCGTAAGTAATAAATGTTCGCCTCTATTTCTAGTTGTTCATGAGTAACATCGATATCTAATTCTACACTTATCATGTTTTCAGACATTACGAGAGAACCCTGACCAAGATATACCTGATCCAAAACTTTCCACCAGTAATTATCTTATTCAATCTGTAAATGCCTACAAACAACCGGAATCACCTGACACCACAGAGAATTTTACATCATCTTTAGGCGGTTACATATTTTTTGCTCTGCTGGCACTATTATTAATATTCCTCCTGATTATTTTGATAATTTTTTGTGTCTACAAAAAGAAAAAACGACAACAGAAAAGGTAACTAAATTTGTTCTTCAGATAAGATAATGCTTATTTCTTGTATTCAAACATCTCGTTTTTCGATATACTGGCTACATATTTTGACAGTTTGCGAGGTGATTTCGGTCGGTAAATGATCTATATATATTTGTTAAATGATGGGTGTCGGATAAGCAAATTGAGTACTCGTATAGTTTGGGTTACCACCTGATTCTCTCACATCCATCGGAGAGAGGTTTGATATAGGCTACACCTATTCCACATTCCTAATTCAGATAGAAAAAAAAGGCTATTTAATAAGAGATATATGAAAGAAACCATTTTAATTCATATTCTAATAAAATTTTAAACGTTTTGTATGGCTACATATTAATTCTTTAAATGTTTTACTCTCGATACATTAATAAATATGAAATCTCTTCTTTTTTTTGTTTTACATAACAGATTAAACGAATCTACCCAGAGTTTAGTATCTCAAGGTAAGATTAAACTGTTTTGTGTTCTGAGCACTGTCGAACGGGGGAAAGGGAGATGGGCGATAAACTTTTCATTAATACTGCGGTGTATATGCAATTTGATTGTGTTAATTATAATTTTCTTAAGGCCACATAACACATCACATTTCGTGGCCCTGGGCGTTTCCGATTAAACTAGGTAATTAGTATTTTAATTTTACAAAAACAGTAATAATTTTCTTATTTCCTTCATCTGATTCCAGAACCAACGGAAAGGCCGAGCAAGACAGATACTACGAAATTCAAGGTAAGACATTTGATGTTTCTTCAGTTACTCAAACTCTTGTCGATGGATGTGTGATCATTTTATAATCTACACGTATGATAAAGATGTTTAACTTTCAAATAAATAATATATTTACATAGCAACAGTTATCAAAATAAAGTACGACTTTAGCCAAACAAATAACCACCATTATATACTAGTAATAAGGTTGGGTAATATAAAACTTTATATATTCTGATTACTGTGAATTTCAGAAGAGGTCTAGTAAAAAGAAATTCACTGGCGCAACAGATATTGATCTTGCTTCTGTTCCACCTACAAATAAAACGACTAGACGATCATCTCAATTTCAAGATAATCTGTTGATGCCCGATTTCGGTGGACACAGTGGTGGTGGTAAGTTGAAGTTCCTGGCGTAAATTATTCATCTGGTTTCCTGTTTTTAAAGAACGTATTTTACAACAGTCATGAATTGATGAGTTATCAATTTGCTACATTTTGTTTCATTTCCTTAAGAATGCAGATGCTAATGAGGAGGTCGCGAGTTCGATCCCTGCATTGGCCGAGAAAGTTCATCTGGGTTTTCCGACGTGGTTTCCCCTTGTCAGTAGTGCTTGACGGAGGGCCTGGCAAGGGCAGCTATCTAGTCGTTCTGATGGGACGAAAACCCTTGGCCATAGTGCCACTGCCCGGACAAAATTTCCCTCAAAGCACGTAGTATGGCGTATGCCCGTCTTCATTAGGCCAGTCGGGGAAGAACAGTAGGGCGTTAAACCCATTTCAATTTCATTTCAGCATCTACAAGTGGGAAAAATCTACATGTACAATCTCGGTTTTCACCAATGATGCCTCCAGTTCAAGAACCATCATTAGAATCAAATATAGAATCACACAACCAGCCACGACTGAGGCCTATAGACAAAAGAACTATTTTGGTACCCCAACCAATACCGGAGAGGCAGGCAAGCATCATAGATCATAAAGAAATAGACAATGGTACTGGTACTGGTATAAATAGTAGCCACTCACCTGTTATTGCTAGGAGATCAGATGTTCCACAAATACAACGTGATCATAAATATGATGCTTTTGGTTATGATGCAGGTAAATACACCGGATTTATGCCACACTGATCAGCAGTGAATATCCGCTAGTCTGCTACAATCACTGATAAGTATGACATCGATGCGACTTAATTAGCCTCAAATATTAACTTTATTCCTCTGACAAATTAGATTCTAAAACATTTTATTAATGTATTAGAAAAATAAATAAAGACATTTGAAGTATTTATTTTTAGCGTAAATGGGTATTAAAATGAGTAAGGATGACAACGATGCGACTTAATGAGCCCCAAATATTTTTTTGTCCTCAGACAAATTAAATTCTAAAAAAAAATTTTTAGTGTATTAAAAAAATAGATAAAGACATTTGAAGTATTTTTTATCAAGTGTAAATGAGTATTAAAATGAAGAAGTAAAGTCTTATGAAAACCATGCACGCGCCATAGAGTCAATGATTGACGGCGCATGTTGAAGACAGTCATCTTTCATGGAGATATTAGAAGACCTTCGTAATTCTCTGTGAAACAGATTGGATTAATGCCTGTGACAAATATGATGAATTTGATCTTCCAATATGTTTCAGTGTTATCAAGGTATTAGCTATTTTCCGGCTCGGGGATGGATTCGGTTACGCGTTCATGTCATTAATTGTGCAGTAACGGTCGGAATGTATACCGTTGATTTTGTATAGCTAGCCTGGGTTGCTATCCCGTGTCGTTTATCTGATTTCTGCTCTCTATTCAAGTACGATAAACACTCCAATAAAACTAAGGTCCTATTTCGTTTCGTTTTTATACGTCGAAATTTCATTTTACTTGTATGCCCTACATCAGGTAGTGAAGGCCAGTATAAATAAACGAAGCGAAATATTGATCTGTATTTAATCATATTGATGACATCATACAATACAACTTGAATTTGATAATGACTTTTTTATTTTACAGATACACATCAGCGCTATGCTTACAATACACGAACAGGCAGTACATTATGGGTGGAGAAAAGCACTAACCCGGATTCTGACCGATCTGTCCTTGGTGGAAAGAAGAAGAAAAAGGCCACACCAAAACTTGTTGTCAGTGAAGCGAAAAGTGAATTCCTCCCCAATCTGAATATGAATCGGTCAATTAAAGTCCTATCTTCTGAAACTAACAATTAGACATTGATAATTGGACAATGATTTCAGAAAAACCACAAATTCAATTTATTCAGCGTAGTCAGGAAGACTGTTTTTGGATTCTTTCCATAATTTCCTTTGTAAATAATTCTTGGCGATTAAACATGATTGTGTAACTTTTTGGTAAAATGTTAACACCTAAAGCACTGATACAAAGCACTATACCATTCGAGAAAGTTTATTGTGATACATAATTTGTCCGTAACTACTATTATCGTAGACCCTTCTTAATGACACTTGTTATTTTGGTTTTTCACTAGGACTTTTTATTTTACGATTTTAAAGTTAGCGGGTTCTCTTTCCGCTCTCTATTAAGTTGAAATTTGTCATTTGTTAGTGCGTTGTCTTTGATTATCTCTTAAGATGTGTTACTGTATGTTTATTGAGCTACTCATTCTTGTATATATTTATTTTATAGATGTCCATGCTTTCGTGTTACGCTCTTTTATATATCTAGCTAATTGTGATAATGTTATTTTGCAGTTCATATGAATTATTACTATAAATAACAGAGGAATTATAGCATATGAAGTATATTTGGCAATATTTGATTGTCTTCTTGGGTTCATATAGTATGGTTGCATTATTAAGAAACAACGATGGTTATCTCTTTCTTTTCTGGTCATTGTGTTTTAAGATTATTGCTTTAAAAAAAAACCTGAAAGGTCACACATTGTTTACATTGGATTCCCAACTTATTACTTATATATGGGCTATTATCATATATATATTATAGCCCCTGCGTTAGCGATTACTTATTTTTTCATAAACAATTATTGAATTTTGATTCAAATAATCTGAATAATGCACGAAAAAAATGCATACATCAAATGTATCATTATTATAGACACGCAATATCCTTTCTTATTAATGATTTATTAGTTTATAGGTTGTGGGACAATTTCGCTTGGTAATATATTTATTAAATTGATAATGTAAGAGTTTTCAGATGTGACAATAAACATATATTTTAATCTCTGATTTTGAAATTATTGATTGGCTTATGTCGAAATTACAATAAGGCCTATGATTTGTAATAATTCTCCCCACACCCCTCGCCAATTTACTTCTCCAACGTTCTTCTAATTCGGAAACAACGTGTCAAAATAATTTAGAGAGTGTCACGTAGATTGATTATTAACATTTAATTAAGAAAGAAAAAAATAATCAAACCATCAATTAAAACAGACCCATTATTTAGATTTCGCGAAAAATAAAGATGGTGGCGGGCTTGTTTGGATATGTGACAGCATTATAGATAAATAGAATTTCAGTTCATCATATTTTTTATAAATACTGAACGAAATTAAACCATTCATGGACTAATATTCCTTTTAAAGATTCAAATGATCAAATCAAGCGCAGGGACGTAATTCAGGACTATAATTCACCCGCTGAATATATTGGAGCGGTTTACTCCAGTTTTAGTTATTCCCTCCACCCCGAAAGTTCATTTTTTATGACAAATTTCTTTACATATATTTTTATGTGCTTTTATTGACTTTACACTGCAAAGAAGTAACAACATAAATATATAGATTTGGTGAAGGCTATATGACCGTGACTATCGGTCAGGAGCAATGAAGTAGAACTCATTGACATAAAACCGAATCCACCAGTTGTTGAAAACACAAATAATAATGGATAAAAATAATGCTGTGCCCTCTAACGTGTTATTTACCGGCGATGATGTCAAATATTAATTGATATTCAACATTGGTTTAAGCGAAAATGA
Organism: Patella ulyssiponensis; assembly: GCA_963678685.1. Lineage (NCBI taxonomy): Eukaryota > Metazoa > Mollusca > Gastropoda > Patellidae > Patella > Patella ulyssiponensis. The sequence goes on from OY783232.1 coordinate 21,372,036, forward strand.
ACAAGATATTTCTGACGGTGTTTTTAATGCAAATTTATACCCAAGGTAAGCCCCAAAATGCTTTTAAGGATTATCATTAATACCTACAGTCAAATATAAAAAAATATATAAGAGAGATTTACATTTCTGTTGTTTGATTGCTGGCATTACACGATGGTTTTCTCTGGGTTATATTCCTGATTGTTTTCAAATTTGAGTGAGGTCTGCATCACTACATGCCCTGGACTGTACATCGCAATGGACGCTTACGGCTAGCTCCCGGACCCATTCTTAATTTGATATCTGCGTTTGTTTGTGATTTCCGTGTATGATGTCTTGTCCGTATATTTGTTTTTGTGTAAATTATGTGTGGTGCAGCCCCCTGCACTTATTATTATTGAGAGAGTTGGAAACTTAATGCGGGTTTGCTACAAGTTTGATTACAAGTTGGAAACCTAATGCAGGGTTGCTACAAGGTTCCACACTATGTTGAGTTCTCTTTTGTGTGGTAACAAACGAACTGACCGTAGAAAAAAAGTAATATTGGTTTTAGTGTCCTTACGGTATTCTGCAATAATTTATCTCACTCTATTAAATCAGGGGTGATTTTTACCAAAATTTATGCTCATATTTTATTTATTTTATTAACACATGGAACCAAAAGAAGAATAAAGGAAATTAGGTCCTCAAAAATAAATTTATATAATTACATATAAGTTACTTCCAAACTACAAATAAGAACTAAAGCACACATAGACGTTACATATTTTACATTTCTAAAAGCAGAAACAAATTGGGGAATTGGGGGGCCTCCTCCTGTTGTTCGGGGGGAAGAGAGAGCGAAAGAGAGCGAGATTTATGTCCAGTCGACACAAACTAAGTCATATAGGAACAAACATAATTTATGTTATATTATAATATTCTTAGATGCGGGGGAGGCAGCCGCGGGACCCTGATAAACCCACGAGGAAGGATAGTCGACCGCACAGGTGACTCAGTAACAGACCACTGGGCACCACCCAGCTATTAAGCAAAGGGTGTTTACTATGACCGGTAACCTGCTTTTTATGTAAATTTTGATTTGCACCTTTATAACTATTAAAAAGAAAATATTATGATTTCAATCCCTAGGAATGTGTGTCAATTAATTCAAGACTAATCCCTTAGTCTTCGTTATTGACTGCTTCGGACAGGGGCTCTTATAAAGGTGTCAATATAGCCCGATAAAAATTCACCCACACATTTTTAATAATCTTGGGATATTCATTTACGTAATATCATTTTTTATGACAAACCAATATTTCTAAAGCAGAAACGAATGAAATAGACGTTGTCCATCTTGTTTAGAAATATATATCTATATCGTTTTCTAACGTGATTTTCCATTTCTTCTCTTTTTTTTAACATTTTCATGTGTCATGTTCTTAAATAATGAGGGTATTCTCCGGTATTCTTCGTTATACTTTGAATTGCGTATTGATGTTTTATAGTATCCAGGTTATTTTCTCATTACCAACAAAAGTCACAATGGCCGCATTCAAACACATTGTAACCATGAATGACGTTTACACTGTATTGATATATATGCAGAAAAAAATGATCACAGGCTTGGATCTGTTTATGGTTAAATATAACGGGGAGTTGTAAGAGTTAACATAGTTCTAGCGGCCATGTGTCCGTATATTTTACGTATTTAGTGCCTAATTATTATTGTTTATTGGATATAAGATATTCAAGTGTTTCGAATACGGATTTACAAAAATGGAGAAAAGCATTATTTTTAATATTATTCTAGTCATATTAACAGTTTCACAAGGTTAGTACACAAACTGCATTATGTTTTTATATCTCAGATGTTATTACATATTAAAATACATTACTGTGTATGTAATTAAATACAATTGTAAAGTATTGGATCCTTTGTATTTTATGAATCTGACCCCTTGTATTTCTTTCTTTGAACATGACCAATTTTATTATGATTATACTGTTAAGAGTAAAATGCGTTTTTTCAACTAAAATTATAAAAAATAGATTCTTGCCTAAAAACAGGCAGTGGGGTGTATTCACAAAATCAAAATAATAAATGAATCTAATAGTTATATTATTTGAGAATTACAATGAATTTCGCATACATTAGAGAAGCGATGACGTACCTGGACATGAATCGTTATCATTCGGGTTCTTTGCTATATCGCGCTACAAATATTTATATAAATTTCGTTTTATTTCAAGTGAATTAAGAATCTAAATAATTTCTATTAGCGCCGCGTACAATTATAAAATCAATCATAGTCCAAATGGAACTTATTGATTTCTTAATCAATGATTAGGTTGTAGTAGCACTAACGTCATTGAGTTGTAATAACACGATAACAGAGAGAGAGAGAGAGAGAGAGAGAGAGAGAGAGAGAGAGAGAGAGAGAGAGAGAGAGATCCAGTCATTTCGAGATTAAGATATAATACAATTGAAGAGTCCAGGGGAAGAACGATCTAAGTCACAAAACGAACTTTTGGACGAGAATGATTGACGCGAACAGAACAACAAGTGGGTTAAATTACATCATCAAAATGATGTTTAATACGACATCCACTTTTCAGCCAAATTAAGGTCAAATAAAGGGTACGATAGACGTATTTGTCTGGGAGGTCATTTCAGAAGGACCTTAATTAGTTCCGATCGTTTTTACCCGAAATTGATTGTTCCACAGAAAGCTTATACCATTTGCTACCAGATGGCGCCATTAGCTGGGGTTCGTTGAAAAAGTGACTTAGATCGTTATTCCCCTGTGCTCTTCAATTCCATTTCAATAATTCGCTTGGGCGTGTGAAGAAATTGGAGGACCCGGAGAATACCCACGGTATTAGACAGGCGACCATACACCTTGTCCTACTAGAATATGACCAAAACCACTCGACTCATTGACAGACCTTATGATCTATGCGTTAAATCACCCAGTACCCTTTAGTTAGTTGGTAACAAGGTAAAACGAAATTTCCCATTATGACAGGTGTTGGTGCTTTGTTGTCATTGAAAGCAGATACATATATATTCAAGTTTATGAGGCTTCGAACGCACCCATTAAATTATTGCTCTCGAAATAGAAATTTCAATGCAAAATACAGTTCAAAGGCCATTACTATTTTATTATTATTAATATCTTGAATTGCCATTTTGAGATTTTATTCAAGTGAAAGCCATTTTAAAATCTAAGTCGGTAAATAATATCATTTTCTTATTGACTTATCTATATAGATATAAACGTTTGATTTAAAATGTTCAAATTATACCTATGTGATTATATATATATGTGATATCCTTGGACTAGATATTGTGGTCAAATTACGATATTATACGATTTGGTTTTGGGAACAGCCATAAAAATAGATCATTTCTGTTATATCATAATTTCATTTCCATAATTCGCTTACTCATAGAAGTCCGTAGAATTCAAGAGAACCGGAGTTCCCTAACAATAGTCATGCGGGTCTATCGGGCAATTTAACTTTTTGTCACGTACAAGGTAGTAATAATGATGAGCCTCATTAATATTCGTAGTCACATATAAAAGTCGCTGATCGGCATTTGCATTTTCAGACATTATCTAATTTGTCAAGACTTACTTCACGCTATGATTTAATATTTAACATTGAACCAAGAAAAAGAAATCTTGATATCAAAGCTAGATAATATCCTGGCTAAGATTGAAAAGAGGTCCATCAGAAGATTTTAGCACAGATTATAGGTGTGCAGCTACCCTGCTTCTATTAAGTGAGTGGGCGCAGGGTCGATGGTCTGGCGTGTGCGTTTACATTAAATGACCTGACAGGGCGATCGGGTCCTACCTCGATGGTTTTCTGCAGGCACCCGTACTCTCTCTCACACACACACAACCACTCATACACACTGCTAAAGATCCCTAAGCGCAAGCGAAATATTGGAATTTAAGAACCATTTCTATGCATCTCCTAGATTTGACCATAAATTATTATATCGCCCGCCGAGGATGTCGAATATTGGCAAATTTTCAACTATTGCTTCACCGATGATTCTTTATGAGATCAAGACTGTAATCGCCCTTCTGGTCAGTGTTGTTAATATTTTATAAGCCTCCACATTTATCAAATATCAAATACAACGTCTGAAAATTCTAAAGTTCGCTGGCTTCAAAAATGATATTTGTTTTTACTGTAGGTGAGAGACAAACAATGGTCATTATTCAAGAATATTGCTACAACTGTTACAATACAACTGATGTTTACACAATCAAATTCTTAATTTAATTATAAACAAAATGAACACACATTCTGCGTATTTGTATTTGTCTATTTCTTTAAATTTCAGTTTCGGCACAAAACTTTCCAAAGTGTAAATCGAATGGTGTAACCTTGACTGTTAGTGAAGCCGAGCCAGTGGATTACCTGGTGTATGACCTAGAGTGCACTGATCCCGATGGAGATAAATTAACCTACTTCCTAGACACCAAAGGAAATACTTATAAAAAATTTAAAATAACACAAACTGGTGAGATTAGGCTGGCTAAAACTCTCAATGCTGATTTTACATTTAAATTCAATGTGAGTTGGGGTTTTTTTTTGTTTTTAATTAATGTAGAAATGTGTATCTTGTGTGGTATGGATTGTTGGTTTAGTTAGATAATGGCTGTATCTGTAAAAAAAGAATACTTATATAATATTAATCGTAAATGTTTTAAATTGCAGCAAAATAGCCTCGTAGATAACACTACCAGACACTGATCGGGTAGCTTTTTTTATTATTAATTATTCTAATGATTGAACTTCTTTCTAAATGTCATCATTCGAAAAATAAACCCACTGTTCGCGTTTTCATTTTAATAATGGAATGAATGTGGTGTGGAAATGGTCTGGTATGGTGGTGTGTTACGTGCCCGATGCGGGGTATTGTAAATAGTTTTAGAACGCTTGAGTACGATTGGATTTTTCTTTTGTGAATGCATCGAATTAGTTCGATTATACAGAACACGTGTCAGATATGGTCGGGTCTGAAGGGTGGGACTTCTGCTTTGAGCGCGGGGTCTTTAATGTGGTGTCAATGATTGTATACTCGATTTTCCACCGAAACGACTAGACGTTTTTCTTTGCCAAATTCCCCTAACTGTCCTGCGCTACTGAAAAGATTAACCGTTAACCATCGCCACACTACTGATTCAAACTGACCTTACTTATGATAATTATATAAACATTTAATTTTTGTTTAAATTTTAGCTCCATGTCACTGTAACAGATGATAGTGCCAGTGCATTTAGTACAAAAGTTCTTATTGGAATTTTTGTTTCTAATGTAAATGACAATAGCCCCGTCATCAAGGATCTGCCTACTTCTATTAATTTATTTGAAGATAAAGCCATCGGGACAAAAATTGCAAAATGTACAGTTAAAGATAAAGACTCGAAAAACGGTGCCCTTCCTGGACAAACTCGTGTTGGAATTATCAAACCATGTATGTACATATATATAATTAGTTGGTATAAAAAAAACTATTGTTGTTATAAAGATTATTTGTTCTTTTGTTTGCAACTTTTTAAGACAAAGGTACATACCCTATATACAAATAAACTCTATACCATTAGGAGCTTAATGTTATCAGGTAGTGACGAAAAATAGACAAATATTGTTTTTCCATTCCAATCACTTGTCTCTGTAAGTTGTTAGGGTTCCATGGGTAATTTTGAGGGAGAAAGTGACTGGGTTTTCGACTATTCGATTAGGAACTGGATTATCGTCAAGCGACTGTATCATTCATTTGGGATTTATAATTGACAAATTTCTCTGTCCATATTGCTCAATCTCGGATCCCAGATTCACGCCGATCATTAATCAGTCTAAATTCGATTCCTAAGCCCCCCCCCCGCCCCAGTGGCGCCTGATTGGCGTGATTTGCCGATTTCTCGACAATTAATGAGTTACATATTAATGATCACTGGAAGATTTTCCACATCTTGACACCCAAAGTTCATTCGAAAAAAGTCGATTTAATGATTTATCGGGAACTACCTTTAGCGCGCTATGTGTAAGATTCGGCGATATGAGCGTAAATACGCGAAATTTCTGATGAACCACCATCACAGATCTCTGGTAGGCGCGCTTGCCCAGACAGGACAATGAACCACCCTCTTTCTGGGAGCCGAGATTGAATATTGGTATCTGGATGTTGCGATACTTTTTTCGCGGTGTATAATATAATTATGAATTAATTGTGTAGTGAGTGAATGAGCATATTAAATAAAAGTGCGATCGAATGGTTTACTACTACTAAGTGTCCAACAGAGGTTAAAAGTCCCTTAATTTTCAATAACTTTGGTACTATACATATGGTTTAAAACTGAGTAAATTCAGATTTCTCTGGGCGCATAAAAGCTGCAGTTTGATTTTGTTTTTCAGACTCGGCGGGTGCCAGAAGATGGGTTATTGATTCAGAAACTTGTGATATTTACGTAAACACATTACTTGACTATGAAAAGCACAAGATCTATACAATTGGTATTGTAGCCTTTGATTTGGACCCCTCAGAACCGAGAACGGTAACCCAGAGTATGACAATTAATGTTTTAGATGTCAATGACAATTACCCAGTAAGTTAAGTTCATAATATACCATGAATAATGTCTGAAATAGCAATTTAAGTTGATATAAACTGAAATTATTTACGAATAATCAGGTTTATGCCATCGGCTTATTTTGGTGGCTGTAGTGTGCCTTCTTTATGTTAAATAGTTGTGTGTATTATTATTGTTTTCATTTGCTACTAGGATTGTACCAATCATTATAAATTGGTATCGATAGCAGAAGACCATGCCATAAATAAAGATGTATCAACATTATCTTGCGATGATCAAGATTCTGGTGCAAATAAGCTGATATTCTATAAATTATCAGGTAAGTGGGGAGGGGGTATGTCGTTTTGTGTAACCAGTAATCAATTTTTAGCGGTACTGGCCGTTTCTCCGTGCTTTCGATACCCCTGCTGTATTTATGCGATTGTGGTGCTGATCTATTATGAAGCCGTTCAGAAGCTAAATTAAACATTAATCGGGATGAAATATGTTATTGTATAATTTGTGCTTTTGTGCGGTAAGTGTCCTTTATTAAGATCTTTAATGCTAAATTTGAATAAAAACTCAAATTATGATCAGGATTGTTATTCGGATTGTCATTTAGGAGATTTAAAAAAAATAAAAATAAATACTTAAGTTACAGATTGCCTCAAACTTTGATGTTAACAGATAACAATCAAATATGTTACTCGAATAATTACCAAGTCATAACAATGTCATGAAATCTATAGAAACTAGTGGACATAATAAGTTTGGTTGATCAATTTGAATTATTTTATGATAAAAGCATCTTTGATTATGTATAGGCTGGCGCTCTTTATTTTGACGTATTTTGCCTTTTGCATAACTTGATCCTGGGAAGGCAGTTGATTAATAAAACGCCGTGTAACAATTGCATTCTTTAATCATAGGCAACTTATATAAAATTAGTCCTTAATTTGCAGATGGAAACACTCAAGCTATAAAAGATATTTTTGAGGTTACAATAAATGCTGGACAACTTCGACTGATCAAGCAAGTGGATTACGAAACGGCACCATTTTATGAAGTAAACATAGATGTTTATGATGGCGGAGAACCCTCTCTTACTACTACTGTTATTATTGGTGTTGTTGTTACCGATGTTGATGATAATATACCAGAATGGGCTGTTGACCCAATCCAAAGAAGTACGTAATCTGTATTCTATTATATCAGGTTTAATTCAATACACCGTGGGTGTTGTTTTGTTTTGTTTGTTTCGTTTGTTTTGTTTGTTTTGTTTTTGGTTTGAATATAAACAAATACTGTTTAAGACAAAGCACAGGCGGATACCACAGTTAACTTGCTGTTGCTAGATTTCGTTCATTCGATTTGTAGAAATCCTTATCAACAATTTTTATCAGTAATTTTGTTAGATTTAAGCTAAAATTTGAAATTCTTTTAAAAAATGGAAATATCAAATGCTGTTATCGCAGTATTTAAATATTGATAAACCGGCGGATGAGACAAACTACATAAACATTGCAAGAAATAAACAACAAAATATCAAAGATGTAGTTTGTTTGTTTGCTTGTTTGAAAAACAATATTCATAACAAATGTTTAAATCTTAGGTTATCGTTTCGGTAAGAAATTTCAACATTTTTAATTTTAAATTTATTCATTGCTTACATTAACTTCTTATATTAATGTACTGTTCATTTTCAGAAGATATAATTATATTTTATTTAAGGATATATTCTATATATTATCTTATATTGGGCGTCCTCGGGTATAGTAGTGAGCGTATAACAGATTCTAAAGATTTCACTTGATTTGAAAACTAACCAATCATTATTTAGGGTATCTAGTAATTTTGAACAATAATTAATGGCATGCACCATGGTGATAAATGGCATTGTATATTTCATGGATATGCCAAAGGTGGAAGGCACTATTCTCAATTTACATTATCATTCTGTTGCTGCGTTTTGTTAAAACGGCTAAGTCATTACAATCTCATGATGGCAGTTTGTTTTTTCGGGGAAGCCACGGTTGCTCATTGGGTAGATCGTTGACTTGAAAACATGGAAGCCCCATGTTCGATCGGGAATTTCCGGCGTGGTTCCCCCTTGTCAGTGCGTCGAGGTCCCGTGTACACAATTGGCGTGCACGTAAAATTACCCTTGGCTGTTGGACTTGATACAAGAATAGGACATAGCTCCGCTGTCCGGAGAAAATTTCCCTCATCGCACACTGTGTGGGGTATGTCCGTCTTCTTTAGCCCATTTCATTTCATTTTATTCTGTCTTTGGGATATCTTAATATGGTACTTATTTCATAACATTGGTGGAAGATACTAATATCACTATTTATTAATTTATGGTCATGTTGTGATAAATTATTTTAATACAATTGTCACATGTCTATGTATTTCTCTGTGGTGGAGTGGTAGTAGAAAAAATTTTTTTTGGGTGTTGGATAACGTTTTGATAAAATAATATGAGTAGGTTGTGGTGGATTCTAGATGGTTTTAAGTAGAATTATTATTTTCATTGTGAGAAATGACATATACAATATATATATGGTCACAATATTAATGTATATGTCACCATATCGTCCTGTTGTAATACACCGTTTTGTGTGGCTTTTGAATAAGAAATTATTACAGTTCGGTTTAGGTAATTTATTTCTACACATGTGCAGTTACTACATACCAAAGTTATTTCAAATTTATTTGATTGAACAATTTATTAACTACTATACTATTAATTATTTAGCCAATCGTAATATTATATGCATGTTAGTTTTCTGTGTGAAGTCTTGAATTTTATTCGGATGTTATATTTTACACTATATCAGCATGTTTCGAATTGCATGAAGTATCCCGCCTTAAAGAATCCAATCCTTTTTTGTTTGAGGAGGTACTTCAAACTCATTTTAATACTAGCAATCATCATTTGTTACAGCTGTACAAGAAACGGAACCGCTTGGTAACGTTTTGTTTGCTTTGACGGCCACAGATCGCGATGAAGCTAACACTCCAGCATCCACTATAAAGTATGGTCTTGTGGCAAAAGCTGATCCAGACTGGTTTGATATCGATCCTGAAACAGGTAATCAGAATGATGAATTTGTCGAAAAAGAAAATTTTGTCATACTCTCTCTCTCTCTCTCTCCCTCCCTCTATCTCTCTCCCCCCCCCCTCTCTCTCTCTACCTTTATATGATAGTGTGCCTAAGCGACGCAATTTATACCTGATTACAAATACGCATATTGATGCTTTTGAGAATGAAAAATAGTCTCGTCAGGTCAAAAATAGCATTGGCTTATGAATTACATTAACTATGACGTACACGGATAACGAAAATATATGTAGTTAGGAGTGGGAACTATTGGGAGAAAAATGAAACACTATATTAAAATTCTGATAAAAGTTACGTACTTTTGTTTTTCAGGTGCCATCTTTGTGACGAGTATTATGAACTGGCTAGTTGCGCCATCGGTGTCATTTGAAGTTTATGCATATTCATCTGATAAAAGTAACGCTAGAAGCACTGCAACAGTTAATATTACCCTTATTGATAAGAATAATGTAGCACCGACCTTTGATCAGGTAAAGTTGCTCGCAATGTATTTATTTTTTCATTCATTCATTATTTCATTCGTTTATTTATTTATTTACTCATTCATTTATTTATTTATTTCGGGTATTTTACTCATTCTTTTATTTATTTATTTCAGGTATTTTATCAGGGAAATGTTTCCGAGAATTCTGAGATCGATACGGTTATTTTAACAGTCAGTGCCACAGACCCTGAAAACGGATTAAATGGGGAACTAACATACAGTATAGATTGTAAGTACCAAAACATCTGGATACGCTTTGCTTCTCAACCAATTTATTCACCGTTGCTGGGGGTACAAAATTTGTCACTAAATATATATATTGTATGGTTTAAAGCGACAATAACACTCTTGCTGGCTTGGCAGCTCCAGAAAATAAATAATAGCCTTATTCTAAGTACTAGATGTTTAAGTGCCCTACCTGTTGTGTAAATTATCCATTACATCCTATTTTACTTGTCCAGAGGGTTCGAAAACATTTTCAAATCATTTAGCTGAATTTTTCCAATTTTTTAAATTTGGTATGTTAAGATGAAATTTGTATCATCAATTAATTGAAATATTGTAAAATAATCCAATTTGTTGACCAGAATAAAGATTGGGACATATTATTCAGTTATAACAAGAGTGGTATTGAGCCTTTAAGAAAAAGTAATATAAAGTCGATGACCGAGGTATCGATTAAGACAATTATTTAAGATATCTCTAAAAGCAGGATTTTAGTGCAAGATATACATTTTTTCCTAAATTATTTACATACATACACACAATGTTCGAAATGAAATCGGTAGTTAGTAAATCGTTTTCCTGAACTTAGGCCGGCATTTACAAACTAAAACAGCTAATGTCAGCTCATCTAATTTTACAAATTTTAGCCGTATACTTTCAACAAATCTACAATCATGTGTCGTATAAATGAAATATTTGGCATTTAAAGCAAATAAACGTGATTAAAGTGACTCAATATGTCAATATGTATATTTTTACAAAATACAATCTAATAAGATTGTTTTCTTATTATTTCAGCCCCATATTTCAAAGTCGATCCAAATACTGGAGTAGTTTCGATCAAACAAAAAGTAGATTTTGAACAGAATACAGTGTTTTCTTTAAACATTAAAGCAAGCGACAAGGGACAACCGACCCAATCTGGTTATGCCTTTCTTCTTATTAATGTGATACCTGTAAATGAATTTGCACCAATTATGAATGTGCCTGCTGGGGCTATTAGAATACCAGAGGACACTGAACCAGGTATGCTTTTATAAAGCATGTACTTTTATTTATCTAGACAAGTTATGTACCATTGTGTATGTTGTGCATTATGGTAATTGTATTTATGTTTTATGTATGCATGTATTGGGGGGGGGGGTATTCATGAAGTTGTCTACTTATAAATTAGAAACTGTTCTCTCATAAGTATGTGTTTTAGATTAATGTCTAGAATTAATGTATATTCTATCATTAAGGTCAAGTCCAATTTCATGACAGACGTATAGTAATAACATCGATTATTTAGTTTATGGTATTAATTAGAATTGCGAATAATGTAACTAGATTCAAATTCATGAACGTAAACGAGTACACGCTGAGGACGCACTAAGCAGGTCTTGGAGATCGCAAATCTGGTTTTTAAAATGCCGGCTCTTTGCTGTGGTCTAACCATCATTTTAATACCGCAAATGCATATTTATCGTAAATTTAAATGAAGTGTTGTCTAATAGTATCACCTTCTCTATTACAGGTACCATTCTCTTTAATTTCACTGCAACTGATGGAGATGCTGGGTTTGATGGTGAAGTCACATTCTCCATAGTCGATCCACTTCAACCATTTACAATTGAACCAATAACAGGGGTGTTTCGAATCGGAAGTTCCCTGGATAGAGAAGATAAACCAGCATGGGTAATTACTGTGATTGCCAGCGATAACCCAGAAAACGTTTCATTTCGAAAGAATATGACGACAACTGTAACCGTTATCCTACTGGATGTTAATGATAACAACCCAATTTGTGAACCTCTTTCAAACGTTGTCGTTAAATTACCCCATGAAATTGGTGCAAAACTTTCTACAATTAATTGTACGGATGCCGATGAAGGCATCAATTCAGAATTTGAATACCTTACCCTTTCTGGTGACCTTGCAGGTACCTTCAGCGTTGATAACAACAATGGGGACATTACGCTTAATAGTCCCCCTACTAAAACTGAATACACACTAACTCTCGAAATTCAAGATAAAGGAAATCCGAAACGTGCAGTGAAGATTGTGTTCAACATAATTGCTGAACTTCAATTCAATTTTACAAATCTTCCAGCAACAGTAAACGTATCAGAAAACACGGCCTTGGCGGTTGAACTGCACGACGCAGAAGCTTGCTGCGTGTTTGGCTTCATAGAATACCAACTTATCTCGGGTAATGATGATAATCATGTGCTACTGGATCCGTCGTCTGGAAAAATAATCTTAGTGAACAGTTTTGATCGTGAAGCTAAGTCAAGCTTTGTGTATGATATCCGGGCGACTTCTTCTGATACAAATTCAGTAACAAATGCTTCACTGACAATCCTAGTAGACGATTTTAATGATATTGTTCCGACGTTTTCAACAAGTTTTCTTTATATAGAAGTTGTAGAAAATCTGGGCACTAGTACTTTTATAATATCTCTGCCGGCTGCGGATGGTGATTTAGCAGAAAACGGAGAAATTGTATACAGCATCACAGATAGTTCGAATGTGGGGAGTACCTTCGTTATAGATCAAGTCGGAAGCCTTACTCTTAATAAAGATCTTGATGCCGAAACAACATCTCTATATACATTGGAGATACTAGCTGCAGACAAAGGGGCACCTTCGTTAACAGGAAGTACCACAGTTATTATTGGAGTTAGAAATGTGAATGAATTCAGGCCAGAAATCGTGAACGTCACAGATGGCTTTATTCTTTCAAATGTTCCAGAGGATAAAGCCTTAGGTGCCCCCGTATTTAAACTGCTAGCAGAAGATAAAGATATTGACACGGTGTTCACCTATACCATAACACAGGGTAATGAGTTGCAGACATTTGTAATAGATGGTAGTAGTGGTGATATATATCTTGCTAAACTTTTGGACCGAGAAAATATTGACCAATATAACCTAACAGTAAACGTAGAAGCACAAAATGAAAGTGTTTCTGCTGTTGTGATTGTGGATGTTTTAGATGTTAATGATAATGATCCCAAATTCGACAGAGAAGCATATAAAAGTGACGTTACCCACGAAGATGAAGCTAACAAGTCTGTGTTGTCCTTTGTGATTACCGATGCCGATATTGGGAGAAACGGAGATATTTCCACGATACAAATCACCGATGGAGATCCTGAAAACTACTTTAAAATAGTAGATAATACAGTAAAAACTAATAAACAGGTTGATTACTTCGTTAGAAGAATTTATTCACTGACCCTAACTGCTACTGATGGTGGAAATCAGTCAAGATCTGGTTTTGCCCGAGTGGTTGTAGAGGTTCTTCCCAAATTTAAACCACCACAATTCCTTACAAATGAAACTGACTATACAATTTCTGTTCCTGAAACGGCAGTCGCCGGTACCACTGCCTTCGACGTAAGTGCTACAGCAGCTGGTGCTAAGGAGGGAAACTTTGGTACTCTGAAATACAGTATACGCAGTGGCAATACGGAAAATAAGTTCTATATATCGGACTCCGATGGTACTATTGGTATAGGGGCTGATCTGGACTTTGAAACCACTAACCAATATATTATGATTATTGATGCACGTAGTAAAGAAAACCCAGCTCTATCCGCTAGCACAACGGTAACAGTGAACATAGTTAATATCAATGAACACGCACCAACATTTTCAAAAGCGTTTTACAGTCTCAGTGTTAGTGAAAGCGTGGTGACTCCATTTGAACTAATTAAATTTAACGCCACAGATTTTGATGCAGAGCCATATGGAATTAAAGACTATAGCTTAGGCATTACAACAGGTTCGTCTGATTTCAAAATAAACGGAGATGGAATGCTGATAGTGGACAAGAAATTGGATTACAGACGGCAGAGTGTATACAATATCCCAGTTATTGCTAAAGACCTCGTTCTTGAAGGGAAAGCATTGGCTGTTATTTTTGTTGAGGATGTCAATGATAATGCACCTACATTTACCCCAGGTAAGTCAAAACTGTCCTTAGCTGCACTCAATCTCGACAATCAATCTATCACAGAAAGCCAAAATCAAAATTCATGCGTAGTTTTCTATTTAAATCGGAGGATTTGTGGGGTTTTTTCTAGTGAGTATTCATAAATACTGTCGATAATACTAACCATCTCTCCTTATTTCCATCTTTTACAGATACTATTACCGTGGGTGTGGCAGAGACCATGCCCCAAAGCCAAACATTTTATACAGTAAAGGCAGTTGACTTAGATACAGGGATCAATGGGCAAATAATGTACATGTTACAGTCTACCACACCTGAATTTATTCTAGATTCAATTACAGGATCTCTGATAGTGAATACAGAATTAGATCGAGAGACTATAGATAGCTACAGTCTTGTTATCATAGCTGTAGATAATGCTACAACCAATGCCATGACAGGGACACTATCGATGACAGTTTCTGTTACCGATGTCAACGACCAAGTCCCCGAATTCTCCAACCAAAAATCAGAAGTGATAGTAAATCGTGGTGATGCTCCAGGTACTACTGTGCTGACTATTACAGCAACGGATAATGATATTGGAGAAAATGCCGCTATCGAATATGAAATCACAGATGGTAATACTGGTGACCTTTTCCTAGTTGGAGTTTCAACTGGGGAAATTATAACTTCGTCGAGTCTTTCTGCAGCAAATAATGAATACGCACTGAGAATCACCGCCAAAGACAAGGGCATTCCCTCACTATCGACAACGATGACTTTAACTGTTCAAATAAATCCACCCATTATAACTGGCTCTAGTGTACAGAACATGTCTTTTCAAGAAAATCTTCTTCCTGGTGTTGTTGATACGGTTACTCCTCGTGATGGACATGCGCCAACCGATGCAGTGCAGTTCAAAATCAACGGGGGTAATTTTGGGAATAGTTTCAAAATTGACGTTAAGACCGGGTTGGTATCCACTCTTGAAAATTTAGACAGAGAAAAATATCCTAAATATAACTTAAAGATTGATATATCTGATAATAATAATATCTCGTACACCAAGCAAGTAACAATAGATGTCCTGGATGAAAATGATAACACTCCTAACATAACAACTTTAGATATGAATGTTGCTGTAGTTGAGAATACTCCTGCTGGCCAAATTGTAACACGATTTACTGTTACGGATGACGATATTGGAAAAAATGGTGAAGTAAATTTGAAGATAGCAGATGATGCTAATGCTGCTGCTAAGAAACATTTCGAAATCAGCGGTACATTTCTGAAAATAAAGGAACCTCTGGATTACGAAGTCACGAACTTTGTGCCTATAGACATTGAGGCTGTAGACGGCGGCAACACAATGAAGACCAGTTCTATCCAAATATCCGTAACTGTGATTGATGTGTCAGATAACACTATCATTGAATCACAAGGTGAATCTCCCTTGGTTTACATTACAACAGAGACATCGTCTAGTTCTGCTCTTGGAGAATTCGTCATAACACTGACGTCGACGGATCTAAATCTCGACCAAACATCAGGGACGTTAACTTTTGCAAGTGTAAATAGCCAGGGAATCTTCAGCATCAATTCACTTGGGAATGTTACAGTTTCGAAACCAGACCTATTACAGCCAGAAGAAATATATTTCTTCTGGTTTGTTGCCTCTTATGACAATGGTGTTAATGTAACTAATGTTCTGAGTTTATTAAGGATAGATACATTTAACCCAAACCGTCACCTTGTGTCTCTAGAATCACCATCTACAGTCCAGGAGCTTGAACCATTCAAGTAAGTAATATTCAACTTGCTTTGCTACAAAATTATATTAGTTTGATTTCACAATATTTTTGTTATGATTCATTATCGTCCATGTCATTTTTAAAATGCATTTGGTGTGGCTAACTATATTTTAATTATTTCCAGAGATGAATTAGTCAATAGTCTAGGAAATTTTTACCCATTTCCGAATGTGGCAAAAGCATGGAAAATTCAAGACTATGGAACAACTTCTAGACGTCGATTACTAGCAGACTTAAGGTACTCACTATGTTATCCTACTACTGAAATGAACGATTTGATAGTTTTTATGTAATATATCAGTATTGTTAGTACTATATATTAGCTAGCAAACCTTCTTGAAAACAAAATAATGTATAGGCGTAACGACGATCTTAAAGATATTGAGAGGATCTTGTGTATATATCACCCGTTGGCAGCTGAGAATCCTCACCAAAACATTGATATACTACTTGTAAAAAATAATTTAGTTCCCTATCATTTAATTTTTCTTTCAGGTCTGAAACTTTAGTGTACGGTATTAAAGCACCGATACCCAATGATATTGGGCAGTTTAAAATTAAAAAGAATTTTGTAGATTCCGATGAACTAGCAACAGTAAGTACTCAATAACTGAATTATTGGAATATGAACAGATCACACCTATGAATAGCTCAATCATGGCAATATTGGTATGTCCATAAATCTACAAACAGTAGAACATATTAAAAGAGTTAATCTTTGATATTCATTTATTTATTATTTATTGTTAACCTAATTTATTTTTCCATATTTGCTTAACAGCAGATATTTAGATAATTGTTGTTCAATATGGTGACTTCATTGGTTCAATGGTGTCGAAATTATATCCTCATTTGGTTTACAGCTTTTAAGACAGGTTCCAGATCAAGATGAACCGCGCCCAGGCCTTTCAACAAGTAATTATCCTGTTCAATCTGTAAATGTGTATTCAATATCAACACCACCTGAGTCTTCTGGATCAACTCAAACATTTGCAGCCTCAACAGATGGTTATATTGTCTTCGCTCTTCTAATTTTACTACTACTTGTGATTCTCATCCTATTGCTGGTGTTCTGCTGTTATAAAAAGAAGAAAAGAGAACAGAGAAGGTAAACTCAATTAAATTTTTAAAACACAAACTGGTTTCAAAATTCCTAAAAATGTTTCTCTAAATAAAAGAACATCTTGTTGTGTTTTAATTGTTTATATGTGTGCTCTTTTTAGGATTGGTGATTCTGCTGAAAGCTTGGTTTCACAAGGTAAAAAACATTTTAAATGACAATTCTTATTTACAAAAGTTTTCATAAACTACATGAATGCCTGCATTTTATTTTATCTGCTTTCGAATTATAACAAAGGAAAATTCAAGTTATTATCTGTTTGATTAACAGTTGTTATATCTTTTTAGACACAAGGCAGAAGCATGTAGAAGTTAAAAAACCGGTAAGCATTTGAAATGATATTTTTTTCATTTTGTACCTGTCAATATAATGAAGTGTTATTCAAAAGAGGTGCACGCACAGGGCCATTTCTTTATTTAATAACTGATACGCTGAATTGTTCTCTTCTGTGCTTAGAATATGAGACAAATACATTTCATACAGATAATTGTAACATTGTTTTTCCAGGAAAAATCTGGTAAAGCGAAGTTTAGTGGATTTACTGCAGCAGAATTTGGAAATACTATCCCAACAAACAAAACAACGAGAAGAACTTCTCAAGCTCCATCAAGCACCTACTTACCAAGCATTAGTGGAAATAATAGAGGTTAGTTGATCGAAATAAAACTGAGTTAGCCAATATTCAACGGCTTTAATAGCGACTTCCATATAATATTTATGTGACTATGATAGTTTGGGATTACTGGTATTTGGTTAATGGGATTACTACTGTTTCGGTTTATTAAGAATGCATAGTCTCTAATCTGTAATCTATGTACTTAACACCCGTTGGGGTTTCTTGCTACATTTGTTTATAATGAATCAAATTAATCTTTTAGATGCGTTTAAAGGATCTACAAGTGCTACAGTTCTGGCTGCCCAGTTATCACCTATGATGACACCTGTGCAGAATCCACTACGACAACCAGACGGTCTTATAGAGCCTCCTGAACAACCACCCAAGCGACCAAAGCTGAAGCCGATAGAGAAGAGGGTACTTTCTGTACCTCAACCAGTAGAAGAAAGGAAAGCTAGTACGATAGATTTAAGTAAGATAGGTGTTGCTGATGATGGTCAACCCGGTGGGGAATCGCCTATTATTAGTAGAAGATCAGATGGTCCTGTTGTACATCGTGGTAAAGAATATGATGGAGTTGGTTTTGATGCAGGTACGATATCATTGTTGATTAGGTTTAACATAGTTAGTAAAGCTTGCTTTATTTAAATATTTTTCTTACAATAAATTTGGATCAGGGCTACTTCAGAAAATATGGTATGGAAGTTATTTTTCGGGTCTTTTGAACTTTTAATGATCCGACATCTGGAAATGAAAATCTTAATTATTCATAATGTTTCGGTTTTAACTCTTAAAATTTATTGATCCAATTTTATCCGATCCATTAGTGTAATTAATTTTTAATTTTGACGTATCATAAGTAATTAGATTCAGATATTCAATTTTTATTTATGTTTTGATTAAATTTATTTATTAATTTTATTAGTAACTAACCCATTGAAAGCCTCTGTGCGTGATTTAAAGGTTACGCGGTTATCCTTTGCAACTGCAATATTGTAAAAATTGAAACCCTTATATGAATATTAGTCTAAAAAATGGTTAAGTCCGTTTAGTATTTACAAAGATATGAAATTCCATCAATCTATTCAGGTTCCTCTGTAAATGGTAAACCGCCATCTTTATGTTTCGCGCAATCTTATTGGTGGGCATGTTTTTAATCCGATTGAAATCAAGCCGAGAGATTATCTAGTATTCTTTTTGGATATTATTGAATAATCAATTTTAGTACATATTAGCATGGATTAAACCTTGAGAATTTTGATATTTTCCGAAATATACAAATCCGCACAGTTACTTTTAATGTAATATATAGTTCGCTTATTTTATTTGTAATATTTATTTAAAAGTTTTGTTTATTTTAATGTTAACGAATTTCAGTTTCAAAAAACAGTAAAACAAAAGACAGGTTCCATTTATCCTCTGCGGATTCGGATTTATTTGGATGGTCCGATTCAGAGAGTGAAGAACCTGTATCTAAGTACTCAACGTACAACGCAACGGACTCAAGCATATCTGACATGCGAACAAATTCCGGGCCAAAAAGTGAAAATGGACAAAATATTGACGTTGATGAATTTAGCGGACTATCGAATAGTGAAACAAATTCTGTGAGAACGGAAAGCAATTCCAAATCAAGTGGATATTTCGGTTCAAATAAGTCATTCTTACAAATTCCACAAGAAAGGATTCATGGCGGAGATAAGCCATTTTTCACCAGAAGAAAACCTTTACCATTTGAGACCCAGGAGAATAAATACTCACTTAGGGGAGGCATCGATAAAACTACTTATATCAGTGTGATCGAGAACAAAACCAATGCACCATTAGCGCCTTTAGAAGCTTCTAAACATCCTCCTAGCCACCATCCATACCGCAGAGATCCAATTTCAAAGGATCCATTTTATAGTGATTGGGTGAAAAGTGTTACCAGAAAGCCACAAGATCCATTCAGCAAGTTCAGACAGCAATTTCAAGAAGTCGGAGGTGGTGATGGGGAAGCCAATACAGAAAAACGACTTGATGATCAGTTAAATTCTATAGCCAAATATTCATCCAACATCTCAGCAAAGACACCTCCTCACCTTGCTCAATACCGTTTAAATAAGTCAGACTCTTCGGATCAAAATTAAAGAAGTATTAAAAATATCATTTGTTAATGAATATCTATCATCAATTAAATGGTCACATTTCTACTTTTATGCACACAAATTTAAAACAAAAAGAAAATCTCAAATTTTTCCTCGATTGGATCCTTCTTCGATTTGATGGTCACATTTCCACTTTCATGCACACAAATTTCAAACAAAAACGAAAATCTCAAATTCTTTTTCTTTTATGCACACAAATTTAAAACAAAGACGAAAACCTCAAATCCTTCCTCAGTATAAAATAGGACTGCACACTAATTAAAGAGTTACATGATCACCTCACGTCGTAACCGGTTGTCTCGTGTGGTTTATCACAAATTCTATTATAAATGTAATTCCTACATTTCTTTATTTTTTCTTACTAATATAAATAAATATTTTTCTTTATATACTATTAACCGTCAATTGCGGGAAATTAATGGACAAATTTTGTTCTTGCTCATGAAATAAAGAGTCACCTTGCATCGAATTTTTGGGTGAATATTTCGTGAGATGTAGTGTTTCATTTACAAGATTCATATATTGCTAATATATTTCAGAATTTAAATAAATGCCGCCGTGTCAGCATTGAAATGATATATATTATTTAATATTGAGACAAAAAAATAAACACTGCCTTAGACTAATGAGACCTTAAATTTATTACTTATTTCATTTTTTCAATATCTGCTCCCTCATTTTTACTGCTTCAATTATTAGACATATTTTTCATTATTAACCGTTGGCTTGATTTAGTAATTTTATAGTTTCGTAGTGTTAATGCGCTTAAGCTATTTTTATTTATTCTTTACACTGTTCTTTTAATTGTGTCATTATTTAAATATTATTGTTTTGCTAGACCATTATCAATATGAATGACATTGTTTCTTGACTAAATTTAATTCCTTCGTTAAGCCAAAAGTTTATGTTTATTTTATTTACACGAATGATTTATGTTTTTGTGCATATATGTATTTTCTTGTGTATTATTGTTATTAATTGTTTGATTTTGCAGAAAAACATCAGCGTTATGCATATAATACTAGAACGGGCAGTACTTTATGGGAAGACAAAGGTCAGAATTTTGGCACAGGCAAAGGAATGGCTAAGGGAAAGAAAAAGGCCGCGCCCATGCTTACTGTAGTAACAGAGGCAAAAAGTGATTTTCGGCCAAACCTTAATATGAATCGTTCGATTCAGATTGTATCGCCTGACAATAACAATTCGGAGTTCGATGGTGTACATATGTAAATTAAATGTGTAAATCTGAATCCATATCCTTATCTTGATTCAATATGTGTTAAGATAGTATATTCAAACAATAATTTTGGATGAACCTAACAATGGACGAAAGAACTGACATTTACTTCGTAATTTTCAGTTTTGGGGAAGTGGATTTATGTTTTAACCATATAATCGTTTTACCTTTAGAACTACGAGAGAAAATAAGCCACATTCAATATGAAGGATAAACCGTGCGATAACAAAAACTGTCCTATCTTCCTCCATTTAAGATGATATATTCAGCTTTCTGATCAATTTTTTTTTTTCTGTGTAAATGGATTTTTTTAAAATACAAATCTGAAAATGAAATATTCTTTATCTTGGCAATAAAAATCGGAGATGGGGCAGAAACATGTACATGATTTCTTAATTTACTTATAGATTGTACATAGATATGGTTTTATAATAAGAATGGGCCGATTCATGATTACGTATTTTGTTTACGCGGATTATAGTACAATGAAATCAATCTGGTCCCAAAATGTAAATATGACCATTAATGCTATACATATATTGATATGAAGTTGTTTTCGACCCGATATATTATTTTCCGCGGTAATGGAAATGTCTATATTTGTTATTTTGTATTCACCGTATATGTTTTAATGTTATTCTAGGCGAAGGTCAAGCAGGGTGTTATACTGTAGCTGTACTTATTATTATGGTTTGTTAATAACATGTGTGTTATTATTATTTTTTATATTCTACATGAGATGAAAGGACAATTGATAGACGAAGAATATTGATATTAAGACCTGGCCTCTGTTGATAAATTTTTATTTATATATATTGTACCAATTCGAGTAGATATTGACCTGATTAACGAAATGTGTTCTCTAAACATATGGGGGGTTGGGACGTGTTGATGGGCGGTTTAAAAAAGGCGTTTTGTAATTTGTTTACTTTATATGAAAATGCTCATGTTATACTTGAATTGTATTCATTTAAAATACATAGTGCCAAATGTTATGACAATAAACGTATATTTTTGTACTGAAAACTATTTGTTCAGTTATTGCATATTGATGTAGCACAATTATCGAAGATGATATCATTGAATAATTTTCTTGGGAATTATTGCTCGTTTTCAAAATTACGTTTAATTTCGATTTCTGAGGTTGGACTAAAGAGTTAATACCTCTATATGTTAAGAATGGTTGTGGTGGGGCATTAGAATTTGATCAATCATTTTAGACCAAAAAATAAATGTTCATTATAAAGTAATGTAATTTAGGCAAATGAACAATATTTAATCCGCCCTTTTCGAACTCTAAATGCACTGAAAGTCTATTTGATGTTTTGAATTCTCCACATTCGTGTGACTTGGTACGATATATTTTATTTCATATAATAATGTATCTAACCAAGTATAAGTGGGGCGATATAAAGTACGCCTTGTATAATACTAAAATACTTACAGCTCAGCTCTTAAGTTTATACACTAGACATGAATGATTTCTATAATTCTATTGAAAAGAATACATGGGTAATAAATAAAATTATATGCATAATGGTAACATTGTTAGCATTTCAAAGACAGGTGATTCGGCTTGTATTTTTATTCAACTATATAAAGTAAACTCTGTGTATCTAAGGTATAATATGTGGTATCGTTGCTTAAGTATGTAATGGCGTATGCGCCTTAGTGACTTCGTATTTCATAGATTACAGCCAGGCGTGCCGTTAATCCGTTCATTATAGTTTATCTGTACAGGGGTTAAACCGTTATAAATCCCATTTAAAGGATTATGTTTGACTTAAATTGTCTTTCAAATCTTTTATGCATGGTGTCGATCCTTGTATATTTCTATTTAATCGGTATAATTTCACGTGGATTATTAATGGCTCATTACCGAATTGGAGACAAGCCTTAACTTTATGCGAATAGAAATGAAAGAACTTTCTATAAAACCCTTTCAAGAAGAATAAGGTGTATAGCCAACATAAAAATGACTATCGAGTTTTAATTGCTTGATGTTTTAATTAATTTATATTTACAGTTGTTATTTCTTGTTGCTATAAACGAACAGTGGATCCTAGGTAATATAAAATGATAACAAACTGAAACTCTTCCTTGCGCAATGGCATCCCGGTCTGAAATTGTGATCCCCGGCCCGTCAAGTCACAAACAAACTGCATAATGTTATTGGCCTATTTCGATGCAATTTGCCGTAATTAGAGAGAGAGAGAGAGAGAAAGAGAGAGAGAGAAATGGGATTTAACGTCCACTCGACACAAACTGGGTTATTTTGGGACTAACATATAGTTTCAATTTTATTTAAATAATTCGCATGCGCGTAGGGGTCTTTAGCAGTGGGAGGAAACCGGAGTGCCCGGAGGAAAGCCACGAGGTTGAGAAGGCCACATACGCTCACACCAGGGATCGAAACTACAGCCGCAAGCCAGAGGTGACCGGCCAGCCAGAGGTCGAAGCGCGGCACTCTAGACCACTAGGCCATCCCAACCCCCGCCGTAATATAGTCTTCGGTTCAAAATTATTATTGGATGACACTTATTATTATGACATGAGGTATATCTCATTTGATTTCGAAGATTGTTAATGGAGTCATTACTCTTGCCCCTTGCCTCATAAAAAGCGTTCAAATTATTATTATAAGATTGTTAATGAGTTATTACCCTTGTCCCATTGCTCATAAAAGCCGTTTAATTTTTCTGCTGGCAAACAAACTTCAAGTCTTTTGGCTGATTTTGGTCAAACTTTCAAGGGTTTATTGTAAGGTCTCAAACATAATATTGAAAATGTTGGTGATTAATGTGGTATTATGTGTGCTTTAGATCATAGATCTTTCACTGCAGTGCTTTCAATCCGATATCTATACGTGTCAAGTAGCAGGGCCGCCGGACTAGATTACTGGGTTTTCTCCGTATATCCAGGTATATTATTGAATATTGTTTACCATATTGTAGTACTGGCTTCTGCTACAATACAAATGGTTACATTTGACGGGATGGTATCAATAGGTCAGTTGCTGCAGCACTGATGGCCATTGATGATTTAGGAATGGATGCCATCGGTGTGTTGGTTGGTGTTGACGATGCAGTGGAATCTATAGATTTTAACATTTCTTTGTGCGAAAATTTAATCAAATGCATTTAAATATGTCGCATGAACAAGCATTACACACAATATGTAATTTTATTCAAGCAAATATATTATCCCCATACATCAAATATTAAATCACCTTAGATTAATTTCTTCCACGTTCTTTTTTCATTCTTCTCAACACGTCAAGATATGATATACATATATATACATATCAAGATAGGCTAATCAAAGTACTAAGCCTTGAATAGTAAAACCACTCGAGTGCATATCGTTATAAATTTGATTAGTTTATTAACTTCATAAACTATAATTTGTAATATTAATGGACAATCGATATCTGAAATAGTTGAATAATTTTACTAGAATATATAAAATAACATCAGGTTCCAGTCCATAACGACTAATTACGAGACACCTTTATCATAGTTCACTCAAATCATATATTTTTTTTTGAAATGAAATGAATAATAAAATGCATTTAGATAAGACTTTTCTTTCGTTTTAACAAATTGAAAAGATATAAGTATTCATCTTTAAATTCCAGTCCGGGGTTTGTAAACATGGTTGAAGAAAATAAAACATTGTTACGGTACCTAATGAAACCTACTGATTTAGAATTCAACAGTCACAGATGACTTTTGTGGCTTTATCCTATCCCGATGGTTCAATTTATAACACCAGAAATCCATATCCGTATACTATATTGTGAGCCACTGTTACAGGGAGATAACAACAAAATTAGATAATCCTCCAGTCGCATTTAGCGATTTGGAACATACCAAAACTAATAATGTTATATTGGACAATAATCATTGGTTTCTTATACACGGGCACGTATCGATGAGTACCCTCAGCGGTGATTTTGTCCAATTTATTTTAACCTAATCAGACTTACTGGAAAGCTTTCCGTTTCCATTTGTACCTGTCAATTGGTTTATTTCTGTTGATTTTCTTCTTTTTGAAAGCCAAGGGATATTTGTGCAGATTTAACCGGGAAAATAACTCTTCCGAAAATGTGAATTTAAAATAAAATGCCATTTCAATGCAATTAATAAACAAAGCGAAATATAAATCATCTATCGATATGGTTTTGATTAAATGTTTAGATTTTAATTTCATGCTAGATTTTGATTTAATTTTAGATTTCACTCCAATTGCTTGAATGAATTTTTCGTAAACTAATCAAACTAGATACAGTCAGGGCACATTATACTGATCTCGAACAAAACCCAATATGACCTAACCGGAATAAGCTGTGGGTAACATAAAGTCACTAGATCCATCAAAAGCATCCGGCCCTAAAAAAGCATCCGGTTGTTATCAAAGTAAGGGTAAACACAGGGATCACAATAGCTTAGTAGGTACGACGCAGACTCGCTAGTCTGGTTGTCGGGTGTTCGATCCCTGCATTGGCCGAGTAATTTCATCCAGATTTACTGGCGTGGATTTTCCTTGTCAGTGATGCAGGACGGAGGGCCTGACAAGGACAGCTGTCTAGTGGTTTGGATGGGAAGAAAAACAGAGGTCCTTGTACACATTGGCGTGCACGTATAAGATCCCTTGGCAGTTGGAATTCGATATAAGAGTAGGCCGTAGCGGCCGCTGACCGGGCAAAATTCCCCTCATAGCACACTGTACGGCCTTTGCCTGTCTTCATAATTAGCTCATTTAAGGAGCAGAACAGTAGGACGCTAAACTCTATTTCATTTTAAAGATACCGCAGATATCCATTACACGGCGCATGTTCAGATGAACGCAAACGATCCATATTACTCTTGTCCCCAACTTTAAGTTCATAACACACTTTAAATTTGTAAAAGGTCCAACACATATCATGAATGCGAATTCGTGATCATTTTTATAGTGAAGCGCGTTGTGTATATACATGTTAACACATCTTTTATGTAAAAGTTTAAACTGTTTATATGTATAGCAGTTGGGTTAGATAATAATAACCATAAAGATTATGATAATTGTAAGTAGCCTTGTATTGCGCTAAAATCCACACCAGAGAAGGAATATGCTCCACACAACGAATCGAACACGCACTGTCATTCAACAGCACGGTTTCACTAATTATAACGTTTGAAGAGATAGGTCGTAATGTTTGATTTAAACGAACCTAATGATTTAGCAGTCTTGAGATTTAATGGCAAATTATATATGAAATTGTTGCAGTAGCGTAGGAAAATGACAGAGCACCAAAAGTCTTTTAATTATATAGCATGGAGTCGCGAGTAGAAATGGATCAAACAAAACATATGAATGTACAAGTTCTTTTGAACTCTGATTGGTAGGGTACGAACAAGATTTGAATTCGATTCTTTCTGAAATCCTAAGCCAGTGGAGGGAATCAGGAGAGTGACATGTGTTTTCATACTTACCGAAGAGTCAATGTCAATTCCAAGATTCTTAACTGATGAAGCAAAAGGAATGATAGATTCATTCATATTTAAGGATTGTACTTTACAATTGAGGACCAAAAAGAATTGCTTCAGTTTTATCAGAATTCAGTTTTAACATGTTATCGCCCATCCATTTCTGGACATCATTTATACAGTTTTCCAACTTGACTTTTATTTGATGGGAGGTCGCTGTAAATAGGATTAGTCCAAGAACACATCCCTGGGGTACACCACATGTCCGATTTACAATAGTTGACACAGATTGTCTGATAACAACAACAACAGTAAAAACAGTGCCATGTTATAATCATGGTTTTAGGAATATCAGATACTATGATTAGTATAATCATCTGAATTGGTCTGTTTTTAAATTTGAATAAATCTACAGTTAATCTGATGTCAGTTTCTTTTAATTAATCACATAATAATGCTAGCTTTTTCCAGATTATAACTTGGATGCTGGCGAAAACGATAACGTAATCCATTACAAAGGGACACAATAATAAAGTCTGAACTTAGAGCATGTATTATCTTCATTGGGCTTTCGAGTTTTTAAAACTGGACAACACGTTTGCTGTACTGTAACAACATCTCCAGGCTGATAATCAGGTGCTTAATATATGTGTGACACCATATGATTATTCTTACTTAATGTGTACATTTTGCTAAGCAAAAAAATATCTTGGTAGGGTAGCGGGGATATGAGTTGTATGGATGTATTGAGACAGTATGATAACCGACAATCATCAGATATTTTGTTTAGAGACGTAACCTGTATTTTGAGCGATTGTTGTAGAGATTTCTGGTTAATGCTGGTGTAAAATAATATGGTTTTTTTTTATGTCACATGGTTTTCTTTATCACATGACTGTCTTATGGCAATAATAACTACCGTAACAGCTATTAGTGCGCATAATTACTCCTGATTTGTCAACGCATGGTAAGAAATCTTTACAGATATTAGATATTATGATGGTTCTGTACGACGGCTTTATTTATCACTTTAATAAATTGAAAATTATGTCTGTTAATTATTTTACAGAAACATTCAAAACGAACTAACTAAAATGAATCTACGGCAAGGTAATTATCAATTTATCTATACCTATCCAGAATGTTGCTTAATGTATGCCCCAACAAATGAAGTGTATGTTAAGTCACTCCAGAAACCGATTATCCTATGGGCAGTGTAGGCAGCAGCTTTAACTTTCATAAAGATTTGGCCGATTTTTTCGTCGAAAAGTGTCTTTCTTTATTTACGTTAAAACCACTTATTGTATTTCTACAAAAGTACATCTAAGGTTTATCTCAGTATGATGGTTTTACGAAGCAATCCGAAAGGCATCTTATTGAGTGACAAAACTTGAAAACTGCCACCCGTCGTGGTAACTCTGAACACAGTATCGCAAACGGTCCAAGCCGGTCGAAATGCATGTGGTCCGTCGGAGCTTGATCCGCCTTAGAGTTAATATACAAATTTGTTTTCATTGAGAATTTAAATGGTTAATTCACATACATAGAAGGAAGTGGGTGGAAACTACATGATCCCTTGTTGCTATGATATCCCGTATCTTGCCTTTTAAGGGCATCTAAGCCACCTGACTTTATACCGCTTCAAGAACACAGATTAATTAGTAAGTTCTCCTTGAGTGTCCGTTCCAAAACATCTTTCACGTGCACACACTTGTTCTTTATCAATCTTTTAACACTTCCGTTTAAAAATGCCATTTTCTTGGGTTTAAACATATAATCGATAGGGTTTGTAGTATTTGGTATGATCTCAAAATATATGTCATTACAGGGTCCAGAATATGGCTGTTGGCACTTATATGTGTTGTTGCGGCCAACGAGATGTCGGCATATCCTATGCCCAAAGCCACCGATGCTAAGTAAGTAACCTCACAAAAAACGCAATACCGAATTAGTTGCCGCTATAAGGAAATGCAAATTCTTAATAAGTCTCTATATAACGTGTCTGCTATACTTCTGTTAGTTATACACGATCTAACACACAATACATCCTCCTTTCCAATTTTAGATGCCTTGCATTGGCGAAGTGTTCAAAATGGACTTACATGAATATGTTTGGCTCTTACGATTACGCTGATGGTATGGTGAAAATGTTTAATGATGTCATGAATTCTATAGCAGACCGCGATGAGCTGAGATCTCGCAAGGTCTGGACAGCCTATGTTGATAATGTGACGGTATGTGCTCACTTAGCACCAGTACGTGGTAAAGGTTCAGGTCTTGGACAGAGAAAGCAACAGGATAAAGATGAGTCTCCATCTTTCAACAAGCCTCTATTGGGTAAGAGACTATTCACTTAGTTTATTGATATTATCCGTTACTTAACATTAAATAATACTTGAAATGACTCTTCATTTAAAAATCAGCTGAATTTATTCTAATCTATTTAAAAGTCCTACTTCCCAGAATTGAGATGGCGGGTGAATTACAAAAGCAATTTCGTCCAAACCTTTTTCAAATCCATCACGCATAACTTAAATTATAGCACCTTAAAGATTAAATTAGTTTTTAACTGTATTCGCCTAAGACACATAAAGATAATGATGCTTATGATATCATCTTTTTCATGACATACACGGATGTGCTTATTGATAGGGTAATCAGATTCTTCACATTAAAATAGTAGGCCTACATTGTTTTTACTTATGGGATATGGGAACGATCTGGCTTGTACATTTACACTTTAAGAAAATAAATGAATAGGTTCTCACATACATTACGTACTCTAAATGTAAATTGTTCCGGTAAAAACCGGGGGGTTGGGATGGCCTCGTGGTCTAGAGTGCCGCGCTTCGACCTCTAGCTGACCGGTCCCTCTGACTTGCGCCTGTGGTTTCGATCCCTGGTGTGAGCGTATGTGGCGTGGAGATAGGGGCGCCTTCTCAACCTCGTGGGTTTCGCAAGCGAATTATTGATATAAAGTTAAACCATATGTTAGTCCCGAAATGACCTAGTTTGTGTTGAGTGCACGTTAAACCCTCTCTCTCTCTCTCTCTCTCTCTCTCTCTCTCTCTCTCTCTCTCCGGTAAAAACCCCTACATTCATTTCCCTGGTTAGTACGTTAATCGGCCAGTCTATAGAATTGATTATATTTATATGTTGTTTATATCATATAATCATAATATCTGAATATTATTTAGAATAATTAATACTGTATGTTGCATTATATAATTATGTGTTATAGTATATCCCTTTTCAGTTGAAAACGATTTAGTATAGGGTTGAAATGAAATGAAACGTCGCATTTCCTTGCACCGACTGAGTTAATGCAGGAAATTGGCGCTACAATCTACTCTAATTTTGAATTCCGACTGTCAAGGTGTCTTTTACGTGTACGCCAATGTGTGCACGGAAGCTCGGTTTTTCGTTTCATCCCAACGACTAGACACTGCCCCCGTCTTCCCCTCCTACTTGCACCACTGACAAGATGAAGCGCATTGGAACATGTAACCTCCAGTGAGTGCCAACGTCGTACTCACTGCAGGGTTTGGACCAATACATTGCCAATAAATAATTACTTACATTACAATTACTTTTTAAATGTAATTATTACAATTACTTTCTCAGTTTTAACAGTGTAATCAACTACCATTACCCATTGAAGTAATTAATTACCATTGCCCATTACTTAATGACAATATAAACAAAAACATTTTTCATAGAAATTAAAAAGACAACCTTATCTTTCTGCCTTGAATCGCCTACAAAATCGAACTCAAAATAATCCTTGATTCATTAGTGATAATAAATATTTTGTATGAATTATTTCTATATATCATAACATCAAGGCACATTTCAAGTGATGGGTAGTGGTAACAACAAGTAACAAAAACTGATGTTTTCATTGTATGTCTTGAAAAATGAATATTTGTTTCATATTTTAAAAGTAACTATACATTGAAGACCATTCTTTGGTTTGTCACTTGTTGCCTTGAGATTAAGATTTGTAGCATGGCTAATGTCTTTCAATCGAACTGATTGATTGATTGCCTACACATTAGTAGTGCGAACCCATGATTACAATATACATCTTTTAAGAAATCTTTTTTATTCAACATGTCTAAAAAAAGGTGGGGGGGGGGTCTTTTATAAAAAAAAATGTAATGAAAGAAAATGTTATGCTATAAAATTTGAGGTTTGTTATATTGGAAATATTTATATGTACCATAAAATGTAATTGAAAAGGAATTGAAATGTAATTGACCATTAATTGATTTTTGGAATGTAATTAAGTACATTTTCATTACTCATATGTAATGATTACATTCCATTACCCCCAGCCCTGACTCACTGAACCACTGTGTTATCCTTACAAGACTAGCATCTGTGAATTAAACCAATGTACATAGCTACATTTTTTTTTAAAAAAATGAACACCTATGATCTAACTTTTAAGCACAATCTACATTAGGAGGGAAACGGGGCCAACGCAACTCCTCGTGTAATGAGTAGCACAAACTGTATAATGCTTTTGATTTTGTAGGTTCCAGTCTCGATGACCAATTGAAGATGAAGGGACAAGATAAAATGGATGAAATGAGGGGCGACAAGAGACAACCTGGAGTTGGAGACATAAAATCCCCCATTCCTTTGCCTAATCATTTGAAATCGTTTGATCCGACTCATCCTTTGACACGGGATCTTAAAGCCGCCATTGAAGGCGTTCTTTCTAATCATTCGACAGCAATTATAGAGAAACTTAACATCACTGGTGTAGAATATAGCATTGACGAGTTGAGACAACAACTTACTCTCATTGATCAATGTAAGTACTAGGATACATCTCCAGACAACAGCATAATTTACGACATCCTTTCGTTACAACATTTCATTTATTGCTACGGCAAACCACATTTCCCAGGTATCTCACTGGATGGTTATGACTATGAATGAGCATAAGATCGTTTCATTGACTAACGGTCGAGAAAGGCTTTTTACTTCAAGTCAGTTTGTGATTAAATTCATTTTATACATTATTTTTCCGGAACTAATCATACAAATCCAAGGCATTTGACAATTACACAAATCTAACACATTCTAGAATTGTGGATGCGATTTGTTAATCAGTATATTTCTTGTTTATTCTTGCAGGTGTTTTACAACACAAGGCGAACAAAGCACGTGTGTATATTTTCAACTATATATAGATTACATATATATAATTACTTATATTGTATTTTCATTAATGGATATTTTGTTTCCGTTATGCAGGAGGGTGGGGTTAATTTGTTCATTGGACAGATTAAATATAAAACAATTATATATAAGCATACACCGAGGGCGGTTCTCCTTTGGTATGTTTTAAAGAAAGGGGTATTCAAAACATGTTTGTCATACACGACTCTCGGACCGTGTACATATTACAGTACATAGTATGTAATTACTGTATATACCTACGCGTATATCATATACCTATAATTATTGTTGGATTAAAGATTAGGTATGTATAATTACTAACTTACTGGTAGATAATACACATAGGTAGAGTTGTATTTATTCTATCTGATTTAATTTCTGAAAAGATTTACCAAAGCATGATCATATTATATAGTGATAACACATATTGATAATTTTAACTATGGTGGTGTCCATGTCACAACCATGCCGTAATTGTTATCTTATTATAATCACATGCAGATCACGTGTTCAATAATTATACGATTAAAACGAAACAAAAGATATGAAATTATAGGATTTGTTTTGGGTTTACCAAGAGTTAAGAAGATATGGAACTATTAATTAGGGTTTATATATGTGCGGAGTTTCCAAATTGATTTTTTAAAAACAAATCACATGTTTAAACATATATTATGCAAGAGCAAAATCTCCTATTGTAGGTCTTTCTTTAGGCCTGAAATGTTATAAAAACTATTCATTAGACATTAATTAACTTATCCAGACCATAATCAACTCTCGATGTCGAGGCTAGCATGAGATTTTTGTTGGATTGTAGTTCGATTTGCTATAAAATTTTCCTTCGTGATTTACCAATTATTTGGATAACCGAGACTACAAGTTTTGTCTTACCGACTTTAGTAATGATGACCGAGGCTAAGCGGAACTTTCATTCGCTTATTTCTAAGTTTATAGTAGATCAATTCGACTGAAATTTTCAGCGACAATCAAAATCATACAAGACAGCCCCCGCATTTGCAGATTAAATTGTAACACTTTTTGGAATAGTAGTCATTTTATTGACCTTATGGTACCAATTAATTTTGACGGCTCAAAGAAGAAAATGTATTTGTGATGATTGCAATGTTGGAGGTAGCATGACAAGTATGCCATTATAAAAACATACAGCATGCAAGAGCTAAATTTGCCTTGTCAGTTTGCCAAATGACAAGTAGGCCCCTGAGGAAGTGGGCCCCCATAGACATTAGACAATACATTTAAAATATAAATTATCAAAAACTTTATAAATATTACATTTTTTGGTTTCCACTTCAATATTTTCAATTAAAAATTTTTTTTATTCATTTTAAAAATTAAATGATAGAATTGTGTTGGTGAGTGGGCCCCCTTTGTCTCCTGGCAACCAATATTTCAGACCCAGTCCGCCACGGGTCATATTCCAGGAACTGATCCATAACAGCTAATCCACAATATCTCCTGTCAAAACGTTAGCTGAGATAAGTATATTCTGAACATTGCTCTAACGCTTGACACATAAACCAGTGGATCACGACACATTAAACGAGTCACTTTAATTAAAATAGAATGTTTTTGACTCCATATGAAGCATCACCCCAAAGCATAATATGGTTATTTGTTATGCAAATCCGACAATCTAAAACTGAGCCATCAAACCCCAATTTTTTTTATTTTAATTAGTCTTGTTTTTGTTTTATTTTATGTAGAAATTGGAAAGGGGCCAGGAACTGGAGATGGACCAAAAATAATGAAGCCAAATGCCAGTGGTGCAAGAAAACCAAAGGGGCCAAAGGCCGTTACCGGTGATGCAAAGCATGGAAAGAGGTTGACAGACAAAGGCTTTACTGGTACTGGCAATACCATCATGGCAACAAGCCTTTTAATTCCAGTAGCTTTCTCCTTGATTCGTTTATGTTAATCTGTCTCCATAAGCTTCACCTGTTAAACTGTGTTTTTAGGAATATCTGTAAATACCTAATGTGTTTTAATGTCTTTCCATATCTGTCAAATTCGCAGATTATCAAAACGTCATATTTTAGGACATAATGACGTGGTTTCTGGGACAGCTTATATTAAAGTTCTCTTTTTTTGGTTCTACATAATTTTAGATATCCACAATTGTGAGTTGTCGTTTTTGCCAACTCAGAGGCGCACAGAGAGGGCGGGGGCAGATGAGCAAACGGTCACGGCATCGATTTCAAGGGGCATCTGATCAGAAAGGGCGTGGAATTAAACTAAGATTTATAATATGAAATTATCACTGTTGTTATATTTGTCCTACAAACTAGGCTACTTGATTAATTTATTTTATCTCGTTTGATATCTTTAAGATATCTTCCTTTCTCACATTATTCGAGGCCGGAGGTACATATCACCAAACCTCTGTATGCCTCTGCTTCAATAATTGCAAAGTCAGATTTGTGCCGCTGAATAAAACACATTATTGTTGGCGCTTAGCTAATTATCTTCCATTTTCTAATAGCAATGTAATGATCTTATTTGGAAAACTGAAATGATATAAAATGAAAAGTGTTTTTATGACACGTCAGCAGCTAAATTACTCCAGAACTTTGGAAAAACTGATTTTTATTTTTAATTTATAAATTAAGGTATTTTTGAATAATAAAATCACAATAAAGTTTAGCAAGTTTGTTTTTGTATTATGAACTGCTATTGGCCTTAAACGCGATTTCCGGTATAAACTTTTTGGACGAGGGACTAGACCATAAACGCATAGGTGTAGGAGCCGGGGGGGCATGAAAAATTCGACGACCTTTTTTTTTCTATTAACGTTTAGAGAAAAAATATAACTAACTTATTTCTATGAGATCCACACTGCCCGAAAAGTATTTTCTCGCCTTTTTCTTGTCCACTGCATGTCGAAAAAATGCCCGAAGCTCTTTTATGATAGGTATGCCCGAAAAATTATATTATATTGATTATATATAATCAATATAATATACTATATATTGAGCATGTTGATTTCGATATATATATACTATATTGATTATATTATATTGATTTCGGGCAATTTTCTCTTATGCCCCCTGAATTACTTTGAGCTCCTACGCCTATGCATAAACGCTACACGCCGTGTTGTTATAGTTCTTTCCCTTCTTTTTCTTGAGGGTGACGTTCGTTGAAAAAATTTCAAGGCTCCGCAAATGTATGAAACTTCGCACGTTTGGTCATTGGAGAATTACACATCGATTCAGGCCCGTAGCCAGCTCTAAAAATTTGGGAGGGGCTACTGAATTTTTTGGAGGGGCTGAGGATGTGGCCGGCTAAGAACACTCCTAAGAAATCATTATTGTTGGCGAAATATTTAGGGGGGCTAATTCGATTAAGCCCCCTCCCTCTAGTCCCCCCCCCCGTGGCTACGGGCCCTCATCGATTGACTACTCGGTCCCAGGTCTATAGTGCGTCCGTACTTGTTTTGAACAAACAACGGGGATAGGCAATAATACATATGGAGGATCGTGTCCATAGGTGAGACGAGGGTCTGTGGCACATTTGTACTCCTACTTTCATCAAAATAACACCGAATAAATAAATTTCGGAAGGCTTGACGACGTCCTGGTCTCACTCCCCTCTGATTCTATACCCCCGTGTATGCTCCTAAATGAGCAGAAATATTGTTTCAAAATTTTTTGATTTTATCACATTCTCGGGTACGCCCTAGAACTCACGCCCTCCCCCCTTCTCAAATGCCTACACACGCTGAATAATAATTCAGCCAGAAATCTGGGAAAAAGGCGCATAGTATTTCATTCAGTTTCGCTTCAGATATTTTATACCAGTAATTTTCTAATAATTTTTCTCGACGTAGTGAATGGGAGTTAACTCTGTTGCGGTTTGCCTGTGACACCACTTTAACACCCAATCTTTGTAAAACAATTGTTCTAATAAAAATATTGACAGGCTGGGTGTTTCTGATGACAGACCATATTATTCGATTCCAGACCAAAAAGTGAAAACCTTAGTATATGAATTTTTAAACAATGTCAATACACTTATTGAACGTAATAAATGCAGTTGTTATATTCAGATAGTTCTTTTAGCAACGATGTCTGAAAATACGGTTTTACCAGTACATGTACTTCTGTTCTAGGGCTATTTTGGAATCCTTAACGTCTATTTTTCACCGCGATTCTTCTTAGTTTGCCAAAAGGAACCACTTATTGCTACACCTGACACAATTTTATAATAATTCTACGGTAGAAGATTGAGAAAAAGAAGAGAAAATGTCGGCACTATCATTGTTGCTCATAAATATCTTCTTCATTAAAATGACTGATTACATAGTTTATAAACGATGGAAAAAAGCGAAAAATTTTCGCCAGGTCAGATATGTTGCCCTTTGAATGCACAGAATATTTTTGCAATCCAACTATGATCAACGGTGCCCCATCCCCCTTTATCAATTGTTACTCTTACAATGGGTTCAGTCGTGGGTATAATCATTGACCTTGATGCTCTTAACATGTTTTACGAGTTTTGTTTTTAGCTGGTGACAACGTGTACACCAATTGTTGATTGTTGCCTTTCATGGTTAGTGCAGGATGACTGCACCACACAAAAAAACTACACAAGACAAATTCATGGACAAAACAATACGCAGAAATCACAAACAAACGTAAAAGAAAATCACCAGAAGGTCGTAGGTGTGGATGCGTAGAAAGTGTTTCGGCTACTGTTTTATGGGCGGTGGAGTGGTTATCTAGGGTAACCCTATAGCAAAAAGAAGGAAGACTGGGTCCCCTTCTTTACCATTTGTGATGCTCTGTGTTTTATAATTTTACAATGTGACTGGTTCTAAAAAATCCAAAAAATATCAATTAACAGACGCCAGCCTTTTTTATATTTGCATTGCTAAATAAATAACAAATCTCCCAGCTAAAATTTTTCTCTTCCTCTGTCTTGGCTCAAATTGGAACTGTACACGTGTATCTGGACGGGTCAAAATGTTCCACATCTACGCAGGTGTATTCTCTTTATCGCCGCAATCAACAGTTTCAGATAAAACTTATAAATTCTGTTAATCCAATGAAAGAACCACAGGAAGGTCCGAGCCAGCAAATCCAGCTTGTTTCCGCATTCCAATATAGTAACTGTCATGAAAGATAAACCTGTGTCTCAAGTAATAAAAGGTATTTTATATACACTAAGAATAAAACTGGATAGCCCAAGGGACACAAATAGTCTTTTATGACCATATAATTGTTTTGACAGGTCACGATTCAGGACCTATGGATAATGTAGTAAAGACAAGCTATACACATGTACCTGTGTTGTGAATGGTCACGACTAAATGAGCCATGGTAGTGCAGATATATTACAACCTCCGTTGTCGGGTGAATATTTAATATTTATGAGATGGTATGGAAAGTCATGCCGGATATCCTGAAAGCAGAATGATAAAATATCATAAAGATTATCTAGATTACCCGTTAGATAAGAAAACAAATGTTTTAATTTCATGAATTAAATCGATGAATGGTCGTACTGTCAAAAGGGTTTACAATTCATGTTTTAATCACCTGTAACCTTTTGACTTCACAAAAACTAATTATACGAGTTTTCAGAATATGTCCATCTTCAGATATGCATATTTAACCTCGATTAAAATCGAATTGAATTTATCCTTGTACGTGGAACGTTATCGTATTTTTCTAATTGTTTTTTTAAATTTATTTGCACATTCATAAAAAAGGCCTGGCTTAAAAGATACACCTTGTATTAAACCTTTACTTGAATGAATAAATGTAGGGTTAAAACTGGTGTTATCATAACATAACCCTTCTTTCCAAGTGTTTGTTTTTAAGTCGTAGAAATGAAACGTGATAATTAATTGTTTTCCGCATAATATATTATGTAAAAATAAAAACAAATTGTCTAATCCAAATATGGTTCATGCTTCGAATAGCTTACATGCGTAGTGGGGTGTTTAGTCATATGTAAAAGGCAGTGACGTATGACAGTATAGGCATTG
Organism: Patella ulyssiponensis; assembly: GCA_963678685.1. NCBI lineage: Eukaryota > Metazoa > Mollusca > Gastropoda > Patellidae > Patella > Patella ulyssiponensis. The sequence goes on from OY783232.1 coordinate 21,409,953, forward strand.
TCTATGTTACGGGTCACCGATTTTATATTCTTAATGGTTTTGTTAAAGTTAGATGTTTGGGTCTGCAATAAACGCACTGCATATCAGAAGTTTCCATGTTAAAGGTGAGATAATCTTTGCTATAACCATTTTGATATATGATTGTGAATTTGTATCTTTTTTATTCGTTTTTTTTTTTTTTTTTTTTGCATTTCATCTAATGAGGGGACGTCAGTTTGTCACTCTATATTTCATTCACGTGACATACGATTAAGAGATCTACATTAACGTGATAAACTGCTTTTCTTTGTATAATATACGGTCATTTGTGTAACAAAATTTGAAATTATTATCATCTTGACAAATACAACAAAGTTTGTTGTATTTGTCAAGATGATAATAATTATAATGACACATTAAAAGATGTATTGCATAGGACAATATTACGGTCGTGGGATCGTCTCTTGCACTGAAATTAGTAATGAATTATCTTTATTATCTGTTTAATGATCGATTACTTTCATTATTTCACTAATTTCGTTTAGTTGAAATATGTAATGACACCTCATTTATCTCAGCATGGCAGTTCACAATATCCACCACTACTATAATAAGTTTAAGTTACAAAGAATTTTGTCGGAAAATCCAGGTATACTTTGCCAAGTCCCTGCTGTATATTACTGCAGTCGAATTCTACCAACTGTTATAATATAAAGAACTGTTTATCTCAGGAGATAATACAAAACAAAAAATAATTATAACATCACCTACCCACCAGTGTTACTAGAACAACTGGTCCTATAATCATTATTGGCACAAGGGGAAATGCGGGGGTTTTTTTTAGATATGCGCAACAGCAAAAAAAAACACCCCATGGTCTTATTACAACGGATAGATAAGGTGCAATAAATATGTTACAATGGTTATAGGAAGGGTGCCTTCGTATTTTATTACATAAAAGCCAATAAAAGAGACAACGTGATATTTTTAGACACTGCCGTAGGACAAACCTTGATCATAAACATCCATTGGTTGGTAATTGTAACAGTTTTGTTTCATTTCCGAAGACATACTTGTGAATTAACATACTTGTGAATACTGTTATCATGTGTGATACTTCTTTATGGGTTTGTAAGTATCGATGGTGTTTAATTACAAACTCCGGTATTGTAAATATTATGTATCGTAGTTTCTAGGGGAGACGAAAATGAAAAGAGGATTAAAGGACGTGCATTAAAAGAATGACAGATGATTTAAAATGAAAATGGAGTGGCTAGTGTTCTTGTTCCTGTGTATTATAGGTAATTATCATGAATTATTCCAGTATTTTTTAAAGCTACTTTTTAAGGTTATTTCTAGCCCGTTTGTTAAAAAAGCATATTTAAATTCAATTTGTGTCACCATAGCAACAGACATATGTATATATATCTTTCCCGTGGAAACGCTATAATTGGTTTAAATGTGGTTTTGCAGCAAAATGAAGTCACGTTGAATTGGAGTTTTCGTTTTACTGATTCTTAATTTACATCTTGGAATGGACATCGTTTTCATTTAGATTGATTAAAAAAAAACTGTTAACCATAGCTGTTTCTTTTTTTTTATAAATGTATCTCTACGTAACATACCGAACAAGTTATTAAAAGTATCAATTTCATGCTTTGGTTATTTTAATTTGAAATATGATTAAACACATTATTTACAGTTGCTGTACCAATGAAAGGGCAATTCAATAATGGCAATGGTTCATTTCAAGGTAATCTCACATATTGAATAAATCTAATTATTGCATTTTTGCATTTTCGTTATAATCTTACTGAAAATTCCTAAAAAAAAATCACCTTGGCCACATGGTTTAAGATGACATTTTTTGTATATTCATATATGCTAAGAACTTGTGTTGTCCTTTCGTGTTTCAGTGCAGGAAATGAGAAATTTATTTAGGAATTCTTGTTGTACGTTTCAACCGACTGTTTGTAATACAATTCCATTGGACTTATATTTTGGTGACTTTTATGAGACAGATGAAGACGATTATCAAACGAACTTTGAGAGGTAGGTAACTTTAAATATAGGGTATAAATTTTGACAACTTACAGACATTGTGGTGTATATCGTGAAAAATCGATTATTCGTGTGCATTATATTGAAATATTTGTAGCCGCCAAAGTTGTTGGTAAGTCATCGGTTTCATTTTACTTGTCTGCACTACTCCCTCACGTCATGGAGGCCATCGAGGGTATAAAAAAACGAAACGAAATATAGATCTGTATTTTAAGCAGATTGGCAAATCAATTCATAACCAAACACCCAGCACGATATTGATTTAATGGTGTTCTATTTAAGGTTTGAAGAGTGTCTGTGTGCCGCCAGAAATAAACCTCACTTGTGCCGTTTTACCTTTAAATCTGAAGCAGTCCATGATGATCATGATGATGAAGATGATAATGATGGTAAAGATCATAGTGCCGATAGTGTGGATAATGTTAATGATGATGCTGTCAATAATAGTGTAAATAGTAACAATGATGATATTGCCAAAAATGAGAATAGTACCAATATAGGCAAGGTTGATAGTGTAATTAATAATAATAATAATGACACTGATACTGATAAAGATGATGAGGACAATAACGAACACGATAAAAATCATGATGTTGATGATGAAGACGATGATGATGATGAATCTGCAAGAAACTATAAACTGGTTTTTTATTGGCATGAACAAGTAAAAGGTTTGTTATATAGTGAAATTATATATTCCGCATTATTGGTATATCTTTGTATGACATAAAAGTTGACAAAGAATCCGTTATAAGTTGTGATTGATCGCTTACAAAAAAAGAAACCCGTGGAAGTTTGATTTATCTCCAGGTCAAATCTAACCCACTTCGATCATTGACCCCGTTTGTTCGCCTTAGTCATTCTACAGAATTATCATTTTGGCTTATTTTAGATTACTAGTATGTTAGTAAAGGGATAAAGGTGGTCATTTTTTATAATCTTCGAATGCCATTTAGCAGTTGAACATAATATAATAGTTCTAAGTCATATTATCTTGATACTGGTGGTTTTATATTTTGGTGGAGTTGTCGGGGGCGGATCTTGATAAAAAAAAACCAAACAATTACTTTATTGTCAATATTTGCTGATATATGGAATTTGTTTCAGTAGATTGGACTGCGTATATCTAATGAGTTGCAATAGAATAAAAATACCTTATTTTTAAGATGTTAAATGCGTTAATAAACAAACGAAGTTTGTCAGGTGAAACTAAAGGCTCCTAGCAGACGTAGCTAAAACAAGCACATCAATATATCTCAACATTTTTGGCTACGTTCATGTAACTAGAGCCTGACAAAACCCATCCTGCCAAAATTCCTGGATCCGCCCCTGGTTGTCGGACATTCTCTTCGGCTTTTTGTCTGCCAAAAATTCCCGGATCTGCCCCTAGTTGTCGGACATACTCTGAGGATTTTTTCTATCAGTAACATCTATTTATTTCGCAGTATTTTTCTGTCGTTTTGAAGAAAATTCTACAGTTGAATGTAAATTTGGACGAACAATTCATATATCGACGGCAGTTCAAAATGATGTAGAAGAGATATATGATTCCCCGGAATCTACTCGAGACGGATGCATGTAAGTCATTTTATGAATAAGATTTTGTTAAGGGTTTAAAGATACCTTATGGGAGATTAGATAACGAGTTGACAGGTCTCACTATAATAGTTTAAAACTAGATAATGTAAAGGCAATTTGCTGACAATTTCAGTCAAATTGATCCACTATGAACCGAGAATTAAGCGATTGAAAGTTCCACCTAGCCTCGATCATCATTACTAAAGTCGGTACGACAAATATCATGGTCTCGATTATCCATTTAATCATTAAAGCGTGAAGGAAAGTTATACAGCAAATCGGATCGTAATGCAACAAATATCGCAGGCAGCGTTGGCATTGTAATTTGATTGCTAAATAAGGTGTATATTGTGCTCGTTGTGACCTTTTTTTCCTGTGAAATTTCAGTTCACAGAAAATATATCGGGTACCTGAGATATTTCAGTTCATAGATAATATATCGGGTGCCTGAGCTATTTCAGTTCACAGATAATATATCGGGTACCTGAGCTATTTCAGTTCATAGATAATATATCGGGTGCCTGAGCTATTTCAGTTCACAGATAATATATCGGATACCACAGCTATTTCAGTTTATTTTTTTATTATTTTAAAGGGATATCTGTAAAGGTTTTCGTTGTGCTTATTCGGCCAATTTACAACTTGATTATCCTTTTACTACCTACAAAGGTGCCTATGACAAGTGTAAGTATATACCTGATAATTTATGTTTGCTTCATTTTTTTTTAAATTTAATTTCCATCATGCAAAATTGTGCCTGATTTTTCTTAATTTTCCCGCTATTTGTAGGTCATCTTTGTTTTATAGATTGTTCGGCCAGTTAAATATTCTGAATCCTATATGTAGAATGTCCATGTTTTGGGCTTTAAACGCGCTAAGGAATTTGAGCTAGTAAAATGAATAACATGACCAGCGATATGGAATAAATTGAATAAGGCAGATTTGTGAAACAATATACATGTACTGTTAAAAAACTGTAGTCAGTAAACCATATTTTCTATTATGATTTTTTGTAGGCATGAATTTTAGTTCAGATCAAGATATAGAGCAGCCTTTCTTTTATCCATTTGACGATTATCCAGAAGAAACCACAAATCTACCTACAACTTCACCAACACAAATACTTAATGGTAATGGGCATATTGTTCTATTTTTTATATTTTGTTCAAATTAATTGAAGGAGGCATGGTTCATTTTATATGAACATAACATATTGTTTTAATTATATTTAAGGGAAAATACCAGATATGATATTATTTCAGTGAATAAAACCCCTAGTTAATTCTGTATGGAAATATTTTTTTCTAGTTCTGTGCAAATTTGTTCAAGGATATACCATCATGTAGCTGTCAATCAAATGGAGATTTGATCAAGTCTGGCCGTGTTGCTGGCAGTGACGATTTCTCGTTATATACTTTCGGTTTTCCCCCAAAATGGTTCATAATATTTTGTACAGACGATTGCTGCGTTTCTATTGCTACTTGCAAATATAACAAATGGTATCAAACGGTATGCAACTGTCTTATATGTTAGGGTTAGGGTTAGGGTTTACACTAAAGGAATTTTATTAGAATTAATCGAGTAATAACGATTGGTTAGGGATATTTTTAAATATTGATAAAACTGCACGAATGTCGCAATAAAAATGGATTCTTTTCCAGAGGAGGGCGATAACGATGAAGTCTCAAGGTCACAAGAAGTGCCAAATATAAGTGGTATGGTTGGTGGAATTACGGGCGGTATCCTGGTTATAATAGTTCTCCTTATTGCCGCCATATTCTACATACAACGACAAAGAAAATACAGGTTAGTAAATATATAACCAGTTTAAGCAGGATTGGATTTACCAATAGGCTTCGCACACTAAACCAGAGTATCTCAAGATGTGAATTTTTTTGGACACTGTCATAACCACTTCTTAAACATCTCTCATCACCATCGGTATTGTTCTAAACACGTTTCCAGTGGGTGAGGGTGAGAGATGACAAGGCCTCATTGGTGAAGTAGCCTTGCGTGTCTCTTTATCTAAATCCGACACTGGGTTTACGCATAACATGAATAAATCTGTGAATTTATAAACATGGCAAAACATCCAGTACTGGATTCGTCTGTAGTATATGCAAAGGGTTCATAGCTATAATGGTTCATTTGGTAATCACAACGAAGTTGAAGTTTTACAACGCCAACCGTGGAGTTCACTTCCGCTTGCCTTTGGAACCCGTTACAAGACAAGGTTCTTAATTACTCGTTCAGACATGGTCTTAAATATCCAGTGGTTTTGTGAGTCCGCGGGCGAAAGGGGTCTCCCGTAGTTGTGACAACCAATAATGATACGAGCAATAATATATATTTCATTGTCTCTTTTGAATCGCTTCCTGCTGACAATCATAACAGAACAATTAAAATGCCAGGTAAATAGTAAAACATGTCAAACTACAAAAACGTTATGACCTCGTAAACCCATTTGGAAAGTTTTTTGAAACGCAGTATCATACAGGTATATCGTTTGCAAAACAAAAGGAAAATCATTAGTCTGTTGTGTTTTTTTTATATTTCAGGCACAGGCGTCGCGAGAGCCTCCAGAGACACCATTCTGTTGTACAAGAAACTTTGAGTGATAATGTATATTCTATTAATGATGAACCGGTAGGCCTAAAGTTATTTGTATTTCTGTATTAATTTAAATCTACCTATCTATATAGTAACATGCAATAAGGAAAGGGAAAGAACATTGATAATTTACGGAAGAACCATGGACTCTGAATTGAAGATCATTTGTAAGGGTGAGGCAAAAAGGGAGGGGGTGATTTTGGACCTTAAAGGCTCAATACCACTCTTGTTGTAACTGAATAATGTGTCTCAATCTTTATTCTGGTCAACAGATTGTATTATTTTGCAACATTCCAATTAATTGATTATACAAATTTCATCTTAACACACCTAATTTAAAGAATTGGAAAAATTCAACTAAATGATTTGAAAAGCCTAACGTAAACCTTGTCAAATGTGTCTTGGATTTTAAAATATTTTCAACCCTCTGGACAAGTAAAATAGGATGTAATGGATAATTTACACAACAGGTAGGACGCTTAAACATCTAGTACTTTGAATAGGGCTATCATTTATTTTCTGGAGCTGCCAAGCCAGCAAGAATGTTATTGTGCCTTTAATCGAAGGGGATCTTTTAGGAAAAGCCCTTGTTCCACAAGGGACGGAAGATACTAAAAAGAAGAAGAGGAAGACAATCATAGTGAACAAAGCTGAAACGTTTCAACCAATCATAGTGGACAAAGCTGAAACGTTTCAACCAATCTCGTGACAAATATGGCTTAATATATGTTTAAGAGTACAGAATAATCTTTGCAGGAATTTAAGTTTGCCGGTCGTTGACGCAAGAAGATGCGGGTTCATACTGGGTGGACTCGTACAGCTCATCATGCATCGTGTGAGGCATAATAATCTAGACGAACATGATGAGCGCAGTGTTAAAAGTATTAAGAATTTGCCTTCAAGAGATGCATTTAAACATCTTTTCTTATTTGATATAGTTTTGAAGTAAAAGTCATTTTATGCCTTAAAAGTGGCCCTTAATATTAATGTTATTTTAATTATCAGATTTATGCAGAACCAGAGCCTCTGAAGTTTGAATACGGATCTGAAGCGGTGGTTACCGGTACCTCTTCTGATTATGTAAAGCCACAAATTCCAACTACAGTGATGTACTCCAAGTCCAGTGATCCCAATATATCCTCAGAACCCATTGATCCTACGTACGAAAACCCAGTGGAACAAGTTCCGGAATATGACAAATATGAAACTTTGGGTGCGGCACCTTATCAGATAGGATATCCGCCATATAATAATAACACCAATAAAGAATCTTCGAGGTGGCAAAACATCCCGCCTCGACAAACTGTTCGCAAAGATTCGAGTGGGTATACGAATCCAATAAATTTTACGGAGGAGCCTTATGAGACTCCTGTTCCCGATTACCTCCCAATAGAAGCCGATCCGGATTATTTGGTGGCCAAAAATGTTTAGATGTACCAAAATCGGACTTAACTATTGTATGGAGAATTGTATTTCATACGAAATCCCAAAACTATTTTCAAATGCTGAACAATCAACAACGGTATGAAACGTCTGGTTATTCACAAAATGAGTTCTGTTTTGTCCAAGATACCAGCCATCTATTTTCATTTTTAGATTCTCGGAGTAAATCAACAGATTCATCAAACGGGTGTCAAAAGTATGTGTCTAAGAAAGGAAGTGACTGGTGGATACCATTAATATTACTGTGAATATCTTGTGCATTGGTTTTATAAAAGAACATACTTTTGATTTATGTGATTATCAGACCAGTTTTGTTAAAATATAAACCGAATGTGTGTTTAGAAAAAAAAGAATTTATCAGAATAATACGTCAGATACAATTATAGCTTTAAACAATTGTCGTGACTTTGTCTACCGACACCGTTATATCGGGCTAAATATAGATATTAATAAAGTATAAAATAGGGATGATATTACATAAAATGGCAATAATGTGACAGCAAGAAAAATTTGATAAATCAAAACTGTCACATAAATAATGTGTCTCCGCCAGGTATGTCAAATTAAGTGGGAGATTTTTTTAATTTTTTAGATTTTGACTTAGGTGACAGAAGCCAGCATATTTCCACTGCCTCGGTTGAGATAAGCAACCCAGGCATGATGTTCAGGTTATGGGACAAAAAAAACATGGCAAAGATCCCGCTTATATCCATTCGTTTACAGAGCGGGGTCTCAATCTAATTAGCAAATTTTGAGCATATTTATTTTATTGTTGTAGTAAATCTTATCCTAAGAAATCCATTTCATTTGTAAATAAATTTATGTTTTTTGTTATTTAGTTCTTTATGATTTTGTTCAGTTACCAAAATTGTAAAAAATGTGTTTTAAGATAGTTGAATTTCGTTATTATCTAAAAACTTATAAAATAATATAAAAGTTACATTGCATTGTTGAGATTCTGGGAACTGGTGGTTAAACGTTGAAGTTCTGACTAGAATACAGATTCCAAAACGGGAAATAGGACGGTTTAATTGTGTATGATATAACAGTTGTGTAACTTTCAAATGGGCGTCGATTGTCTTTACATAAATAGTTTATGACAATATGAAACAACCGTATTCTTCAATGAACATTCATAAACATACTGCTCTTGATTGATTATAAAGGTGTACTGCTGGTTTCATTTTTGATGGTAAGCGTCGATCTATCAATGATGCTTCTCGTGTTATGTTTGTTTTTTGTACCTTATATATGGTGATTGATGAGAGTTAGCCGGGCAGCGGCGCTACGGCTTACTCTATCGAATTCCAACTACCCAGGGTTCTTTTACGTGCACGCCAATGTGTACCCGGAACCTCGAGGTTTTTCGTCTTAACATCGAACATTTACTTTGGAACGTCGAAACAGATCTTGAATAACAGGACCAGCACACTTCGAAACCTATTTCAAAAATGGCAGTTTTTACGTATTTTTAAGACAGGTTTCTTATTGTTTTGGTTATGTTACACGATCTGTTTCGACGTTCTAAAGTAGATGCTAAGACTACCTAAAGATAAATTTTAAATGTTCCTGTTATTAATCAGAAAAGGTTTCGCTTTAGTTTTTATATTTTACGCTGAGATTTATTGCTTTCAATCTTTCTAGTGATAAATGTTCCTGTTATTAATCAGAAAAGGTTTCGCTTTAGTTTTTATATTTTACGCTGAGATTTATTGCTTTCAATCTTTCTAGTGATAAATGTTCCTGTTATTAATCAGAAAAGGTTTCGCTTTAGTTTTTATATTTTACGCTGACATTTATTGCTTTAAGTCTTCCTTGTGCTAAAACGGAAAATTAGACCTTTTGACCTCCGGGGTCGCAATGAACGAAGGTAAATAAAGCAAGTTTAAATTTTTATTGAAAGGGTGATTATTTTCGATCATTTTCTGCTTATCTTCATGATACACAATAATGACTACACTGTAACAAAAATATCCGTGAAAAAACGGAAAAAATTCCGGAAACAAAAATTACCAGGAAAATTTTATCCGTATTTGTTTTTCCTGTAATTTACAGAAATTCCCTCAATTAACGTAAATTCCATTTTCAAATCAATATTTCATAGAATGTGCGAAATAGCTTTATTTAACGTTCGTTTCCGCCGAAATGCTAGCGATATATTTACGTAACCTCTCTCCACTAATATTTTTTAGAATACCATCATCGAGAAAAGGCCGTATCTATCAACTAATAATGGTCAGTGTTAGGACCGGTTAGAGGCTTTCAGATGTAAGTTTGCGGTATTATCAATTTGCAGATATGATAAATCTGCCATAGAGACAAACCGGCTTACACTGGCAAATAGGTTAAATTATCCAGATTTAAGCGTGCCTGGTTACCAGACAATCCAACCTATTCTCGCTGAGCGTTGAAAATTGTATTTACACATTTATGAAAATACTTACAATCTGATTACCGTATGATGAATGAGAAAACACTTTATAGATCTTATAAATAATGGAAATTAGATATACATGACTATTAATATACCAAACTCTACACAATATGATCCTTCATATTATGGTTAATAAATTGAAATGAATACTATAAAATGATACTTATTAGGAATTATTACATATTATGCTTAATAAATTGAAATGAATACTATAAAATGATACTTATTAGGAATTATTAATTATGTATATGATTTCTTATCGTTGCATTTGAAAACAGAAATAGTCCGTTATATAATGGAATGAAACATTTTATTCCTGAATTTCACGTAACTTTCCTGTCATTCCACCGTTTATTCCGTAAAATAACAGAATTAAGTCCGTTATAGAAGGGAATAAAATATTCTATCCCCAAATTTCACGGAAGTTTCCTGTTTAATACTGGATATTCCACAGAGTTACATAAAACACGTCATTTGACGAAATAATTCACTCTTTTAACACAATTTCTCAAAATAATCCAACAATTAACAGAAAAAATGTGTTAAACTACGGAATTCGGTGACATAAATTTTTTACAGTGTATGCATCCACTTTCAGTGCAAAGAACTCATTGACCTTTGACCTCAAATATCTTGAAAACGTCCCATGGATGGACTGATTACCACCCGGCATCGTTTTCTACGCATAATTTTACTATAGAAAAATTGGTTCATGTTTTGTGCCTATTTGATGGACACCCACACCTCCACACTGAGCCTCTGGTCTACTGCTGTTACTTATCTAGGTTGCTGAAACATACCGTGCCCATCCAAGTGGCCAATGCTAATGATCTGAACGTATGCAACGCCATTTATCAAATTGGGGACCCTTCCATATTATCTCGGATGCTTTTTATCAACGCCGGAGGCCAGAAACGTGATTTCCTGGCATTTCAGGCACTTGTGTTGGAGCCATTTAGAAGTACTTCCCCCAGAAAAAAATAAAATTCTGCCACCAAATTAGCGCATTCTGGCGTTATGTCAGTGGACCAATCCATGCGAGTGCTATGAAATGATGGCATTTCTTGAGGAGCGGACTGTAAGTGGGCAGAGCGACATCAAACCTAATTTTGAAGTCGCTCAGTGATAAATAACGGGGTTACTTGATTCGGAATCGTATTATACCCCCACGATGATTTGGTGAATGGAGGCCGTAACGTTATGACCAAGCCGGACTCGATGTTTGACAAACAAACTGGTAATACGAGATATAATCAAGAAATATGAATATTTCGTGTGATCATGGTGTGCATCTCATCAAATTCAGCTTATACCCACAACAAATAACAACAACAACAACAACTACAGCTTATATACAATCGTACGTCAATCTGAGGCAAAATTCGCGCTACTCGGAATGATCGGGACGTGTAATTTGTTCGAGTTATACGATAATTCGAGTTAGACGATGGTCGGTCCGATAGAAGATCTCACGACAATAAAAAAACATTTGTTACACCCATCACCGGATTACACCGAATTCTCGGATGTCGATCGCAACACACCATCGATTGAGGGGGCCCCAGGGACTTCCGATGGAGGGCCCTCGAAGCGTCGGAGGGCCCCGTCACTAGGTCACCGGCCGTTGGAGTCCTCGGTCCGACCATGCTCGAGGCGCGCAACTGAGATTTTTGTGGGGGGCCCCCTAATGTGGTGGGCCCTGGGGCCTGTGCCCCATGGTGCCCCATGGTTAATCCGGCGTTGCTTTTTATTCACGTTTTAGACTTCAGACTTTCTCTCTCAACTATATCTAACTTTAGGTTCGCACGGTCCGATAATTGTTCATCGGAAAATATTGCATTCTGTCTATTAACTTAATTGTACTATTTTAAATCCTAATATACCCGAGACACTCATCCTCCTTATCAAAGGCGTTTTATAGCTGAGGCGCTGGAGGCGCCAGCCTCCTCGCGAAAAAATCAAAGAAAGTTGAACAAATAAAACGGGAGAAAAATGCTAAAACCGATGAGAAAATTGAAATGTACCCTAGTTAGAGAGGGCCCTAAAGGCAGACAAAAGGGCCCCTCGTCTGACAAAAGGGCCCCTCTGGCCAATGGAAAGGCCCCCCCCCCCCGAGTCCGCGTCAATCGTTTTCTTTACACTTTTACTGTCGAATCCACTACTGAATGCGAATGCAGTCATTGCACTGGTATGAAAATCATCATTCAAAACACCCCCCCCCACCCCGGACCCCCGCGAAAGAGGGCCCTCAAAATAGTATAGCCTCCGCCATGATAAACCTTAAAACGCCCCTGCTCCTTATCCCCAATGGGTAGACAATTTGAATAAGTGTCTCCCCCATCGATGAACCCCGGGGTTAGTTGAACGTAACGGAATGGGACTCCTGGGAATGCGAGGGTGATCGAATTACCACCCCTCATATTTGTTTGGAGGCTCAGTATGTGTGTGTGGGGGGGGGGCATCAAATAGTCACAAAACCAGACCCAACTTTTCTATAGTAAAATTTTGCATAGAATAGGATGCCAAGTGGTAATTAGTTCCACCGTTGGGTTTGGTTTTTTGCCCATTCAATGAACAGTGCAGGAAGTCAAATTTCCCTCATAGCACACAGCATGGCACATGCCTGTTCTCCATGATTTGCCTGGTTGAGGCTGAAGTAGGACATTTAACTTCATTTAATATTTTAAACAAATATTTTAATAGCCTAGATTTATTATTACAATATATACATGTAAGAGTAGTCTATGTTTAAGAATGGTCAAACTAGAAATAAATCTAAACTTACATGCACATTACAATATACATATACTTACTTAGCTACAGTAATTGGCATAGTTAAAAATGAAAATTGTTCTTGCCATACTATTAGCTACATATTTTCAAAAGTTTTTTGGAGATGTTTAATTGTGCACATTAAAAATGGGCAAGCATGGGATAAGATTTATTCTACTATGGCATAGTTTGAGCTTTTGATTAAGCGAGAATTTCGTATTTTTAAGTTGAGTTTACTAAATGTCATTGTGCTTGATAACCATAAGAGGATACTTATCGAAACGTGGTGCTTTTATAATAAACCAGTGATTGTTTCCCATAAAAATTGTGCTCTGTTAACTATATTTTTAAAATATATTAAAATAAAGCCTTAAAATAGATGGTATCTATAAACAGTCCCACCTTGTTAAAGAATAATCCTATTAATCCTATAATTCAATATTGCCAGTTGAGAAATTTGCAAAAATAGCATTTTCAACTTCAAATTCAAACATTTAAAGATAGCTTTTCCATGTGGGGGGGGGGGGAATAGAACAACAAGGGAGGTAAATGTGTTATTATTTTCGGTGTGAATGATTTTTAAGTGTGAGAATGATACCTATGATTGTATAATAATGAGATGACAACCTAATGAGCAACAGACATAGGAAATATTATGTTTTGACTTTCTTAGAAAATATGAAATTCTTACATTAAGTTTATATGCCTTTAAGTTTATATCCGGCAACATGTTGTCTGTAATAAATGAACATAACATAGAGATCCTGTTACCATTATCAAACTTTGGTTAACATAGAAACTTGGCTTGTGTAAGTAAATACAAGTTAACACTAATAACAATGAAATATATTATATTTAAACTAGAAAAACAATCTATTTACACCAATATTTAAAGTTATATTCCCGGGTACAAATTGGGTGATTTGATGATATATTAGAACTAAAAACATATTCAAACTAATTATTTTATCATAATTTTGCTTCAAATCGTTCTCAAAACATTGTAATTGACGAGTATAGCCTGCTAAAAAATTTATCGAAGGAGACCATGTTTGCGTCAGGCGATTACCCCTCGCCGTAACCAATGGCAACGGTGGCGGAGGACAGGGGAGAATGCATTGCATACACAAGAAGATGTTGTCTGTAAGCGCTGACTATTTACTACAAATATCAAATCCTAATTAAATTCTCGGATTATCCACTGCCCGCGTCTTTTTCCATGATTTTTATCCCAGAAATTGTTGTACGTCTAACTCTTCAAAAAGTTTTTCAACATGTACACAAATCGCTCAAGTTCGCGTGCAGCCTTCAAAGCCAAGCGTGCAGGTACTCTTATTCATCAGGTTGACTATTAAGGGAACCCCTTACATTTTTGTCCTGTATACGCTCCATGAGTGTTTTTCAGGGAATCCAGTATTTTTCTAGTAAGATTGGATATCTCTACTTTCCATATATACCAAAATTGTCATACTTTTATAGGCAATAACCACCCGATAAATGCTTATCTGGGAACCCAACTTTAAGCTATCACTGTATACTGGACAAATTACAATGTGATTAATTATTAAAAACAGTAAAACAAATATAAGTACATTACAGCTGCAATGGGCCTGTTGGCAGATCATCATTTTCAATAAAGACATAGAAGGGTTTTATTAGATATATGTATAGTAACAAAACTTGTATAAAATACAAAAAAAAAAACTTGTATAACATAAATAAATAATATCCATGCATGAGCATGCTCAAAGTGCAGTCCAAAAATGATCACAGCTGTCACAGAGTGAATGCTTTCTTAAACAAAAAGGTTTTAAGTCTGGATCTAAACACAGCAATATCTGGAGAGTTCTTTATTTCCAGTGGCAGATCATTCCACTCTGTTTGAGCTGAGTAGGAAAAGGTCCTTTGACCAAAACTGGCTGTTTTAGGCTTAGGCACTACAAGGAGTTTCTTATCTACTGATCTTAAGGTCCTTACAGGAGTATAGGGTTGTAAGAGATCACTCAGGTATTTTGGGGCAGTACCATTTAAACATCGAAATGTATAACACAGAATAAAGTCTAAAAAACATTTTGTATTATGTAATAAACACAAACATTTGTAAAATTATAACCACTAATAGCTATCTCAATAATTTGAGATAAACTTGAGTATAAAAAGCTGTATTGCACATGGAACAATAATAACAAAATACATATAATAAAACAACTTTCAAGCAGGATTATGTATAGTAAACGTACAGTTTATATTAGGTTTGGACATATCTATACTTTCATTTGCTATTACCAAGATGACATAGACAGTGGTTTGGAATCAGTAACAATATGTTGTTATCATACGAATTTAGAACTACATACAGAATTACAGATCATCAAATATAACGAATCATTAACCATAAAAAAATAGTCACACCCCTTTTACAATAATGTGACTATGCATCTTTGTCTGAAAAACCTGTTTAATCATTTGTGAAAACCATACATAGGTTTTAAAGAAAGTTTACATACTCATCTGGCAAAGTGTTTAACATCAATGTCATCTTTTTTCATTCTAAAGAAAACTTATGTTGGGATTAGATAACACAAACTTCAATTTGAAAAACAAATTAATTTTTTTGTTGTTGGAGAACATAGCACCATTTTTACCAAATGGCAACAACAACATAATCTGACTGCTTGAAAATTGACCTCAATTGGCATTATGGTCTAAGAACAATGCTAATACTATATTAAAGCAGAGTATTAAGTTTATAATTACATGTATGTATAATTTCGATGTAAAGATACAGGTTATTCTATATTATTAAAACAGTTATTATCATAATAAGACTAGATATATACGGTAAGTAAAAACTGACATGTTGAACAGCTCCATCAAAAACTTTTGGATCATATTTAAAGCAATTCCCTTCTCCTACACTAAAGTCTTGTGCCTCACAAAATGCTGTTCCATTCTCATATTCACTTCCTGGACAAAAGAAAAATTCAATAGAAAATACTGCCGTTTCATACTACTCAAGATTTAACAACCATGAAATAAAAAGGGGCTTTACGTCATACTGTTCTGCTTCTGACTGGGCTAATAAAGACGGACATATGCCATATAGTGTGCTATGAGGGAAATTTTGCCTGGACAGCGGCAGTACAGCCTACACTTATATTGAATTCCAACTGTCAAGGGATCTTTTATGTGCATGCCAACTTGTACACAGGACCTCAGTTTTTCATCCCATTCGAACAAGTCAACAGCTGTCCTTGTCAGGCCAACTGTCTTGCATCAGGGGAAATCACTCTAGAAAATCTTTCTTGGCCAATGCAGGGATCCAACACCATACCTCCAGGCAAGTGAGTCAGTGTCTTACCCACTTAGCCACCATGACCGAGATTTAACACAGTTGACATCATAAGCTAGTTAACTTGAGTGTCAACTGGCCGCAAGTGAGCTTAGACCATACTCAAGATTTCCAAAAAGCTGGTTACTGTCACTGGTCATCGTTATCAGTGCAAGCGAGCCAGCCATTTAGCCACTGTGACCCCGATTTAACAAAGTTGACATCGAAAACAAGTTAACTTGAGTGACAGCTAGCCGTAAGTGAGCTCAGACTATACTCAAGACTTCCAAAAAGGTGGTTACTGTCACTGGTCATTAGTGCTAGCCCAGCTTTCATATATGTTAAATTATTAGATGACCCCAGCATCAATCTCAAATGAATAGATGACACTCAATAATTACTTGCACATTGCACATCGCTTTATTTATAAAGTATCAAGCAATCTATGTGCTTATCATGAGACATTGTAAAACTGGTAATTAAAAAAAATTAAAATTTGTTTCTTACCTATTTTTTTTCCATTATATGATGCTGTTTTACATTCTTCATACAAATTAGTACAAAACTCAGTACAAACCGTAGCTCGCCTGAAAAAATAAGTACAAAACTCAGTACAAACCCTAGCTCTCCTGAAAAAATAAGTTCAAAACTCAATTCAAATTCTAGCTCTCCTGAAAAATAAGTACATGTTATATGATTAGAAATAAATATATTGATACTGCATGTCTATACTGCTTGTTTATTTCCATCAAATACATGTATACCTTGAGCGTTTTACCTTTCACTAGCCCAATGTTCTTGATCTCTTGTCTAGATTGCTTTATAACTAACATTAACAAACTGCTAGTCACATTTACTTTGATTATATATTCATGTACAATACAATGGAGAACTTTGTCAAAGACAGCAGTAACCACATTGGTACTTTTTAAAAGTCTAAAAACTGACAAATCTTTTAAATGTGCTGCCCATAGTTTACAGATTAACAACATGTGCTGCCAAAAGTAACCATCAGCTTGCAAACCTTAAGGCCAATGCCAACTATATAAGACAGTAATAGTCACAATGAGAACTTCACAGTTTTTTGGATCAGTTTCCAGCAGCTGCACATATAATGTGAATGGGATGTAATTCGAGTAGATCTATATTATCATGCAAACAATAGCAAATTGCAGGGAAACCAGAAGGAAAAGATTGCAATTTTGAATTTTTATATTTTTCCTCGATCTTAAATTGCACCAATTACCGACTATTTGCCAGGTCATTTTGCAGTCCAATAAGGTCCATGATCAAAACAATTCGATAATGTTTTCAATATACTATTCCTTATCAGTTTGGGCTTCTTCAATCTATATCAGAAACACAATCATATGAATCCTGCAGTGGTAGAAATATAATTAGTAGAAATAGAATTATTCTTTAATGTTTTGTGTTAAAACTCTGTAAGCTTTTCATCTCAAGTTTTTGTTGAGATTGTTTCTTCCAATGTACCGATACTTGACCCATACCCATGGCAATAATAGAAGCTTAAAATATCTTGGAGGGTCTTTTCAGTTCTTGTAAAGATTCTACATGTGCACTTGGGATGCATTTGTCTTTGCCAAGCAATTTTGTGAAAGAAAGTATTTTACACCAAAAAATATACAAATATAACACCAACTTACTGCTTATACCAAATATGTTGATCAGGACTACAAAAATAACACATCAAATAGTTCATCATATTAGAACATGTTTTTGTGGCTTCGTACAGAGGATACATATTGGAAAATACTGACGTTACTTCTGTTATTTTACAGCAAGCCTTATCTGAATACCACGAACAATTCACTAAACCATGGACTGGAACAGCAAAGCGTTGATATTCTTTATTCTCCACTGTGTATATAGAAACAAAATTATTATTAAATTTATTTCACAATTTATAATGTTTTCACATTTATTAACTTTGTAAATTAATCAATTCATTTTGGAAGCAAGATATCGTAAAATTGTACATGGGTGAGGATAAAAAGTACCTAAGTACAGGGCAGTTTGATGTTATCTTTTAAAAAGTGCAGGTACCGTAATTAAATGATTAACAGTTTGAGCACAAGCAACAATATTTTTGGCCCTGAGGTTGTAGTGCCCACGGCATTTACAGACGTGAAACATCCAGATATTAAATATTGATATGAGAGAGAGAGAGGGAAATGGGGTTTAACAGCCACTTGGCACAAACTAGTTCATTTTAGGACTAACATATGGTTTCATTTTATTTCAATAATTCGATTGCGCATAGGGGTCTTTAGCAGTGTGACAAAACCAGAGAACCGAAGAAATCCCGCTGAGGTTGGACAGGCGAAGACAAAATGTTGAAGATAAACCAAGCTAGTAACATTAACAATGTAGTAAGAATCCGGTGGTGAGGTAGATGAATAATCATTTCACGACATTCCTTTTTGGTGATTAAAGAAGTAGTAAGTACAGTAAAAACAGGAGGTAAGGACTCTAAAATAGTCGTAGAACAGCGGTTGTTGAGCTTTACTGTCAATTATTTCATATTGCTTGTTAATGGATAGGAACAGTTAGGGGACTGAATCTGTTCAGAGACAGATCTGAGATCAATTAGGCTACAATCACTAGGCCCTATATGATGTGGAGAATGCTCACTATAGTCTGCGGTTCACTAGTCCGCAGGTTCATTAGTCCACCGCTATCTATTATTAGGGTTAGGGTTGTATTAGGGTTCTTTAGTCTACCAATATCTGGATTAGGGTTAGGTTTATTGATCCCCATATTTAAAGTATTTCTTATAGCAGCGGACTAGTGTACCCGCGGTGAACCCCTTTTTTCTATGAGGCCTACTGCAAACTACAAAGTAAACTGCAGAGTAAAATAATTAAAATATGCTCACAAAAATATGGACAGTTTTGTTTTTCTTCGTCATAGGTTACCTCCCTAGCTGAATAAACTAGTGGTAAAAAATAAAATAAAAACAATCCAGTCGAAATCGAGTTTACAATACCCATTTCTGTTTTATGCTAAACAGTATCGACCTACTGCGTTTTCGTTAGCTGTACTTGTACTGTTTACTAAAGCCGATACAAATTTGAGAATCAAATAAGAAACGGAATATAGTTCAATGCGGGTATATATAATAGTCATAGATATTTGTGACCATAATTGGTAAATTAATATTCAAGGATTATATTTTAAGAATATTTTATTTCCCAAGAAGAAAATAAATTCATTCGTAAAATGACGAATATTACCTTCCGGTTCCAAATTTGATTCTACTGATTTTCAATATGGCAGCCTCCATGAAAAGGATTCCTGAAAAGAATAAGTCTTCTAGATTTTCAATTTATCGACTACGAAAGTTTGTTTTTGATCCGAATTATGCGATACCAGTTATGTTGTTACTTCTGTTTGCAGAGCTAGTTGTAAATCTAATTGTTATACATAAAATTAAATGTAAGTAGAGAACGTGTCTTGGAAACCTTATCGAGTTACAGAACAAAAGGGAAATAACTCTTTTTATGGGCAATTTTTTAAAATTCAAAACATTAAAGAACTCGAACATGATGTTAAATGTTGACTTCATACATATCCTAACAGTTCTAATATCTGAACAGTTCCTTCCAAACGACTAAACAGCTGTCCTTGTCAGGGAATCACGCCAGAAAATCTGGATGAACTTTTTCGGCCAATGCAGGGATCGTGCCAGCGTCTTGCCCACCTAGCATAACAAGAACAGAGCTAAAATGTTGAAACTTGTATATACTGATTTTTTTGTTTTTCGCTACGATTGGAGGCCTTTGATTTCACTTGGCAAACTTTCTTAATGGTAATTTTATACTATTAGGACTTAATAAATGAAATGAAATGGGGTTTAACGTCTTACTCTTCTGCACCTAACCTGGGCCAATGGAAGACGCTACGGCCTACTCTTATATCGAATTCCAACTGCCAAGGGATTTTTAACGTGCACGCCAATGTGTACAAGGGACCTTGGTTTTTCCTCCCATCCGAACAACTAGACTGCTGTCCTTGTCAGGCCCACCATTCTGCATCACTGACAAGAGGAAACCACGCCGGGAAATCGAGATGAACTTTCTTGGCCAATGCAGGGATCGAATGTATACCTAGTAGTGACGCAATTTTCGTTTATCTGCAAATATTGGCAGTAAAGATAATCAAACAGTGTTTTTAACAAAATCGGATATGCTATTCATAATTATGGTGCTTTAGTCATGCGCGACCTCCTACTAACTTGTGGTTTTATGTCAGGTATTTTCTGTTGTAGGCCTACACAATGACGTCATACCTATCCAGTTTTTACTCTTCGACTAAATTGCTTTTTAATTACCAATAAAATAACCTTTCTTTCATTTTGTGAATCCAATACTGTAACTATGGGACAATACAGTTTATTTATATATCAGATGTCACATTTAGCAATCCCTGTTACTTAATAAAATCATTTTTATTTTGAAGATACCGAGATAGATTGGAAAGCTTACATGCAGGAAGTAGAAGGAGTTGTCAATGGAACATATGATTATTTAAAGTTAAAAGGAGATACTGGACCTCTAGTGTAAATAGAAATTGAATTTTACTTAACTCTTTTGGGTTTTCATACGGCCTGCCACTGAGTCAACTGGCGTGATTTCAAATCCCCTGTTGTACGTGGCAAGGAGTAGGGTCGCCTGTCCAACCTCGTGGGTTTTCTCCAGATACTCCGGTTTCCTCCCACAACTAAAGACCCCTACGCACAAGCGAATTATTGAAATGAAATTAAGCCATATGTTAGTTCCCAAATGACCTAGCTTGTGTCAAGTGCATCTTAAACCCCATTTCTCTCTCACTCTCTCTTTTGGGTTTGGCACTAATCTGTGCATAGAGAGAGTGTAAATATGATTTCTATGCTCTTACTTTTACAAGATCTTTTGTACAGAAAAGATAGCACAATTAAATGGGTTATTAATCTAAGACACATAAAATGGTGGATTGGAATTAATAGATACCAATCTTAACTTTACTTAAAGATACATTATGTTAGATTTAGCCGTTCTAGCTATAATTGTTCAAAAATAGATACTGCATGTACATGTATATTGAAAATTTCACTCAAATTACTTTATTCTGAGCAGAGTTATCACTGTTTGAAGTTTTGTCAATTGCAGCATAGATTTTTATTATCGTAGTAATGGTACTTGTTACTCAAGACTAACCCTGGATCCACCATTTTTTAAATTAAATCATTGAATGATGATCATATGATGATCTAGAGAGTTGATTAGAGGCTTGTCACATGAATAAATGTCTTATTAATAGTCTGTGTAACATTTGTGGCCAAAATAAAGACTTGCAATAGACAGATTTAGCTCATACGAATTGATTTGAATAATTTTTGTAGTAAAGATCGGTTAGTTTGTTTTATGTGATATTATTTGTATAGTCTATGTTGTTATATTTCAGATACCCAGCTGGTTTTGTTTATATCTACACAGCCTTGTACTATATTACAGACCATGGTACTAATATAAGACTAGCACAATATATATTTGCTTGCCTATATATGTTAACACTTCTTATAGTGTTTGATATTTACAGATATGCTAGAAGAGTAAGTACAACACAGTTGTTTATAATTTTTTTCTTGATTGACTGGTACTGGATATTGGATTTTTTCATAGTTCTGTCGTCATGTTATGCTTGCCAGCCTGTACGCCACGAAGAGTAGGATCATCTGTCAAACCTCATGAGTTTTCTCTGGGTCCCCAGTTTTCTCCCACTAATTTAGACTCCTGTTTCATGTGAATTACTGAAATAAAATTGAACCATATGTTAGTACCAAAATTACCTAGTTTAGGTTTGAGTGGACGTTAAACCCCCATCTCTGCGAAAGGGATGAAATAAAATGATAATATTGATGCAATTGTTTGTATGTTTCAGGTTCCACCATATGTTTTCTTCTTCATGTGTTGTGCATCATATAGAATTCATTCTATCTTTATTTTACGATTATTTAATGACCCAGTTGCCATGATATTTATGTATTTAGCAATAGATCTCTTTCTAAGACAACACTGGACAATAGGATGTTTTATGTACAGGTATGTATATGTATTTTATCTCATAAAATTCACTTAAAATTGTTAGTAATCAAGTTGTAGTCATTAAGTATGTGTTATGTCACTAAAGTGTTAAAACTGTGACTATTGAATGATATACACAGCTAATCTACAATTTTTATTTGTCAGGTTTGTATATTGATTTGTGTTCCGTATAAGTCACACTTTCACACTAGAAGTGACATATTTTACAGCTAGTTACACACTTGCTAATTAATGACCACTGTATATTTCCTATTCACTATACTAAACATTAGTTTAAATTAATGTTAAAGTAAAGTAAAAGTAAATGACAAAATATTTCATTAGTAAGAAGCCTAGGTTTAAATTCCCAGTGGCCCCTTGTACACAATACCATGGGCCCCCCATGCTAATGGCCGGATGCATATGCTTTGTAGTTTAGGTGTATGTATCAAGATGATTCTGTTATTATTGTATTTGTAGTTTGGGTGTATCTATCAAGATGAATTTGTTATTGTTTTCACCAGCTGTATTTATATTATTAATGGTATCTCAGGGTACCTTAGGTACTATAAAACACCTTATAGTTTGTGCTCTACCCCAGGTAAATCTTCTACTTAATTATTACATATTCTACAAATAAACCATCAGATCCTATTTCGTTTTGTTTTTATAGTTCAAAATTTTGTTTTACTTGTCTTTACTACACTAGGTAGCGTAGGCCACCGAAAGTATAAGAAAGGAAACAAAATATAGATCTGTAGTTCAATTTGATTGTGATGAATTATAAAGCATGATATTTTTCCATAACTATTTTGATGGTTAATAAAGAATTCTTAAAGAAATTAAGCTATTCAATGATAAAATGTATTCCACATAATTGCAGTGTGTCTTGAGATATCTCTGTAATCAGCGGAAAAATTATTTCAGCAAAAGCATTAGTTTGCCAAGATTTCCATTTTATTTTGTATTGTAATCTCTTTTCAGGTTGTTTTAGCTATACCATTCTTAAAAGCTAACCCGATAGGCTATCTTCTTCGCTCATTTGATTTTGGTCGTCAGTTTTTCTATATATGGACAGTTAACTGGCGTTTGGTACCGGAAGAAATATTTTTAAATAGAAATTTCCAGTTAGCTTTACTTGCTGGTCATGTGTTGGTTCTATTAATATTCATCTTCTTTAAATTTAAAAGGTATTTAAAAGAATATCATGATGTTATAATATATATAAGATTTTAAGTTTTATTCTCTAACAATAGTCATATTTGTAATAACTTTTTAGTGATTCATAAATCACTGAGTCAAAAAAATTTTGAGCTGAAATTTTGAGACAAGATAAATACACCATGCCTCTATATTTTGGTCCATAAATTTCATAAACTCACGGACTTTAATTTTTGAGACTCTGTTCTTATCGGGATTGTCCCTTTAAGTGTAGATTGTTTTTTATCCTAGCATCATTATTTGCCAATCGTGATTAAGTGATTCATTTCTAGTAGAATTAAGAATAAATTTAACTTTATTTCATTAATTGATTATACATGTAAGAATTATGTTGTTTTTTAAAGGTTATATCCAGATGTTTGTAAAAGTTTATGGATGAAGCCGAGTTGTAAAAGATTAAATGCTAACCGTATCCTTTCTTTAATATGTTGATGAGAATTTTTTAAATTCAACAAAAATGTTTTAAATAAAAACTGTCAATCAAAAAATATTTCATTCACAATTCTTGTAAATACCCTGGAGTTATGAGTTTTTGAGACACTGTTAAAAACTTGCTACAATTGTTTGGCAAGTCCTACGGAAGAACACTCAAGCATTGTTATTCCAATATTTATTTCTTTAAATTCCATAAATAAAAGAAAATTGTTCCCGATTTTATAAAAAGATATGCTTTTTCTGTTGAAAATAGATTTTAAAATATATTGCAGACGAATGTATCACAATAATTTGCAATACCCTATCATTATTAGTAGATTTTAAACTGTTATCAATCCTTAATGCTTGTTCAAGAAATCGTATTGCCACTTTTTACGTCAAATTTTATTGGCATGTGTTTTAGTCGCTCCCTTCATTATCAGTTTTATATCTGGTACTTTCATGGTTTACATTATCTGTTATGGACGACACCCATACCCACAGTGTTAAAGTATGTATGATTTATTATTAGTTTCCTAATATATTACAATAAGTAGAGAGAATTTCTAGTTATCAAATGTAAAACACAGATTTTATTCTGGTAAGCAGATGTATGTTAGATTTCCAGAAAGAAATATAGTGTAGTGGATTTTATCTTAACGATGCATTATGTAAGATCTAAATCTGCCTATTGCAGGTCTTTCTTTAGGCCTTAAATATTATTAATTATACCATAATCAACTCTCGATGCCCTTGGATACTCAAGATTTTTAACAGATTTGAATATGATTGTCAGTTAAAGACTTAATTTAAAAATGGATAATCAAGACTTTGGTTTATTAACTTAGCAACAGTAGCAATGACAATACTTTATTCTGAGTGAAGTTATGAGTGTTTGAAGTTTTGACAAGTGTAGTGTAGATTGTTTATTTAATATCATAGCAACATTAAGTCTTGATTATCCGTTTTATGGTTAAATCTCGCAGGTGTTCAAATCCATTTAAATTGCACCTAAACGATGTCTAGAGAGTTGATTGTAAGCTTGTCATGTGAATAAATGAAATAAAATGGGTTTAACACCCTATTGTTCTCCTCCAACTTCATGTGAATAAATGTCTAAATAACAGTTTATATAACATCTGATGCCAAAATAAAGTCCTACAAAAATCAGATTTAGAGCTCCAGCATAATGCATCTTTCACTTACAATTTTATTTTTTCTCTTCAGAGTATTAATTTTAGGAGTGATTGAATTATCATGGAATACATACCCTTCCACCATATTGAGTAGCTCCTTATTACATGGTTGTCACGCTATTTTATTACTAGGCCTTTGGTTCAGTTCATCATTCGATGAGAAGGCAAAAGAAGAACCAAAGAAAGCAAAATAGTTAACTATTCATTTTACAAAACTTTTATTATTATGAAATAAATGAGCTGTAAATGTAGACCATATAGTTTGTAATAGTGTTTCATGTATGTTGTGTTCTGAGTACTAGTCACGTTTTTTTTTTATTATCTTCTGCCTATTGAAATGGGATGATCCGCCTTTCACTGTGAGACATTTTGTAACACAATAACTCAAATTGAGGTAAACTTTTCAAAATTCATTAGGTGAAAGTCTTAGTGGATTTGATGAGCATTTTCTACTTGGGCTAATCAATTTGAATTTAATTGAATACCTTGACTAAGGTCAATAATCATCATTTTTTGCTCAGTTTAAGAAGACTGATAAGCAGTTTGATCCTTTATATATAGATAAATGTGCCAGTTATTAATGTGTGTCATCTATAAGCTTATATTTTTTTGGTTTAAGGTAGGAGACTTAAATATTCTTTCTTCAGTGATTTAAAAAATTTGTGAATTTGTAGTTTATAGTGCTTTAATTCTGTAAAACTTTTGTGTGCCATAATAATTGGATTTTTTTTCAATACTATTATTTACATCTGTTTTTAAGAATGTAAGATAAGAAATTCGTTTTTAAATATTTACTATGAGAATGAGAAATATTTTTGTATTAGAAAGTAAGGGGAAAGATGAATTTCATGATGCATATTATAGTCTTCCAGATATTAAACGTTTCAAAACATTTGATTTTGAGTTTAATTGATAATTAAAGCCCCAATAACACTCTTGTTGTAATTGAATAATATGTCCCAATCTTTATTCTGGCCAACAAATTGTATTATTTTACAATATTCAAATTAATTGATGATACAAATTTCATCTTAACACACCTAATTTAAAGAATTGTAAAAATTCAACTACATGATTTGAAAAGGTTAACGTAAACCTTTTCAAATGTGACTTGGATTTTAAAATATTTTCGAGCCCTCTGAACAAGTAAAATATGATGTAATGGATAATTTACACAACAGGTAGGACAAATAAACATCTAGTACTTAGAAAAAGACTATTATTTATTTTCTAGAGCTGCCAAGCCAGCAAGAGTGTTATTGTCCCTTTAAATGAGAAACGTTTCATGTCTCATAAAGACAAAGTTGGACATCTAGTATTAACTTTGGGACCCTCAATTCACTCAATCATTTGGGACTACTCTGTGAAAATACAATGGAAATGAAATAAATTGGGTTTAACGTCCTATTGATCTGCTCCGAACTGGCTAATGAACTGGGCTAATGAAGACGGGCATACGCCATACAGTGTGCTATGAGGGAAATTTTGCCCGAACAGCGGCAGTACAGCCTTCTCTTTATAACAAATTCCAACTCGCAAGGGATATTTTCCGTGCACTCCAGTATATACATGGGACCTCGGTTTTTCGTAACCATCCAAACGACTAGACAGCTGCCACTGTTAAGACCTAAATCCTGCATCACTGACAAGGGGAAACCACACGAAAATGCAATGGAAGGTTAATAGATTTAACCAAGAATTTAACCAAATATGTACATTTAACATCACAATTGAAGAGAATATTTAAGCACAGATTTCATGTTAAGTCAAGAACTTATTTAAATATCAGACAAATTGTCCTTTGAAATCTAATCAAAACTCATGCCACGGAAACGAACTCTCATAAAATACCCACCACCCCCATGACAAAATAAATTGCACCAATTAATAACAAAATACTGGATTCAATAGCAAAAAATTGTTTATTTGACATACTGTTTGTACATCATAATATATGTATATAGCACAGAAATAATTACATATAAAACATCAAGATTATCAGCCAATTAAAAAAAACAAAAATAACAACAAAATACATCAATAACATATACTGTCATTATCATTAAACATGTTGACAGTTAAAATATAATAATAATCATAAGTCGCTAAATAATAAACAGATTGTCTTCTCATTTCTTATATAGATATATTACTCTGTAAATAAGTATAAAAAAAACCCTTCGATTTTAATAAAAACAAAAGATGGCTATAAGCTTGATTGTCACTGGTATCATATCATAAACTGAAAGATGGTGAAATATTGGTCCTTTTAAGTTTAAACATATCTGAATTCTCTTTTCAAAATAGTGAAAGATATTAGAAGAAACAAAAATGATAGGAAATGAAAGAAAATTCAAATATGTCATAAGTCTTTTGTTTTTAACTTACAAGTTCTTAAAGACAGGATTTAAAAATTATACAAGACTTAAAACAAACGGTGCTTACATTATGACTACTAGTAGGCTATAAGTACAGGAAATAAAGACATAGAAGGCAACATAGAGAACCACAGGAAGTGAAAGCACAAGTAGAAAAATATAATACAAATAAATAATGACATTGTGAACACACATTATATATGTCTTATTTTTTAGTTTGTTTGTAGGCGGTTTGTGACTTACCAATCAGAATTGCTTGTATTAATCTACAACAATTTCTATAAATGGAAACCCCTAATTCCGTTAAGGACGTATATCATAAATTTTGGCAACTAGGGTTAACAATTGGAATGTGTCTTAAATGTTTACCCCATCTAGTTTGTAAGATCTATTTAAAAGAAACTGGATCTAAAAATGCAGTGTCATACAATTACAGTAAATTCTAAAATTCCTCTGTTAAAAGCAACAAATAATTTGAAATGTACAGCTATTACTTGGCTATCTTGTCAAAAGAAATATAGCAATATGTACAATTTGTTTATTTACAAATAAATAAAACATTTTAGTAAAAGAACACATTTGCTGATCATTATAAATTCTTATAATAAAACATAAGAAAATGGTGTAGTGGAACCATGTAATACCATAGTACCTGCTTTAACTGGAATGTTCTATTGTTACTACAGATATTGGTTCCATTCTACTTGTAAATTACCTTTAATCAGGTCCATGTAGAAGAAATATTAGATTAATTCAGAAGAATAAAGCAAAAATACTACTTCTCTTTACTTTGTTGATTTTAAAAAAGTACATTTTTAATTTTTTATAATGTATGTATTATATTCAGTTACACCAATACATATTTACATAAAATATATATTTACATATTATCTATTTACTTATACACAAACATATTTGGTTTAATTAGATATGCATAATTTGTTTGATATGGTTCGATCAACGGTTTTATATTTCTTTGGCAATCCACTGACAATTTTAGAAACTTATTTTAAAGATATATGGTATATTTTTTTATTGACTAATATAAGGAATGCACACAAGTATCCTAGTCTTTGATTTCAAACTTCTACAAATAATAGCCTCCTTAAGAATTAATATAACGCCAAGTAAATACACACATGGCCATCAGTGCAGTATTCACAATAAGTATTTTCAACTTATCCATTTTGCAACATTTAATTTGTAACGGACATGCCTGATGAAATATTGGTATTCAAAGATATAGGCATCAGCTTTAAATTAATATTAAACTTGGAAGAATGATTTAATATTTAAAGATATAGACATTAAAGGGTGGCAGTTGTTGGTTGTAAAATGTATTGATCTATTAAGTTTAATAGTCATAATTATATTGTTTTGTACATATATCACAATTAACAATTTAATACAATTTTACATTAATCATTTAAAATATATACAAGTCATTCATTAATGGTTTTGAGTTCTAAAAACTAGAATAAAATCTATGAGTAATAATTCATGGATAGTTTCCATTTATACCATTCATGGTATTAGAATATAAAGAACATAAACCTTACTACACATGAATAGCAACATGTATTAATTTATTGTATTCTCATATCATCATTCAATAAATGTGAGCTCTCTATTATAAACTAAAACTTTCAAACCGTTTTACCTATTCTATTTGTTAATGTGTGATTTTAACAGTGCATGGTACCTATTAAACTAATATTGCACTGTTTATAGCCATCATGATGATCTAAACTTAGTGAGTCGATGGTCAATATATATTACACAAAATGCATCATTACTTTACAAACTAGTTTCAGTCTATAATTAATATTATTATGCGTGATTGAAGAGAAGTATGAATAGAAATGATAAAAAAGATGCCATTCAGTATCTACAAGATATAGACATTCGTTAAATCAATGGATACTATGAAATATTATATGTAAGTGACATGGGTTGTTCCAAATGAGCATAGGTTTAATATAATTATGTACCGTTCATAGATTTCCTCTTTAAATTTTACATCTTAATCTTTAGGTCAGTAATAACCTTGAAATCTTCGAACAGAAACCTTTTTTAATACAAAAACATTTTCTATAAAAAAAACATACAAAGCTAAACAAACAATAAGTACACTTATAAAAGTCAGCGTAGTTCTACATGTATATATATATATATATAAAATCAGCGTAGATAAGCAAAAAAAAAATCATTGTACAGGAAAGCACCATTATTTATATATTAATATTCTTGGAATATATTTACAATAAAAAAACATTTTGCATATTTATATACATATATACTGACAAATGCACAATAACTTTAAAGTAAAAATGAAACTTTGTATGCGTAAAGTTGATTGCATGAAGCTGTGTTTTCTAAATACAGTATGAACATAACAAATATGGTGACAGAATTCAGTCACATATCTGTTAATCATTTACATTTACACAAAAAATATTTATTAATATAATTTCTATTTTGAGCTGGGCTATACTAATATGGAATATATTGAGCTCTATGTATATCTACTGGTCTCCATGAATCAGATTGTCCGAGGAAGATGAGCTCAACCTTTTTAACATCAAGGGACAAAAAATAATGATCAATGGAGGTTACTTGAGCAGATTGTCATTGATTATAGATTATGAAATATGAAATAATCTACTGTCTTTATATTCTTCTGATGCTTTGATCAATAAACGATATCTAATCTTGAGATTACGAGCACGAACATGTGAGTTGACAATCTCTTCTGTATGATCAACGGGAAACCAGCCTCGTTCACCATCATGTATTCTCTCCCCTTCAAACATACCTACAAATAATCAAAATACTATATTACAATTCCATTCATAAATACTATTTTGAAAAAGAAATGGTGAAGTCTAGAGAACTACACTAGAAAATAATTGTATACAAAGACATTGTGCTTTCTTAATATCAACAATGTAAATATATCTCTGATGAAAGTTATCACTAAATAGCAAAAGCACTCGAACTAAAATTATTGTGTAATCTAAGATAGGATGAACAGAACTGAGACAAAGATATGTCTAAAACTTCCGGCCTACACCCTTCCAGTAAGCATTTTTTCGATTGTACTTTCTTTTGCTTTGGAGGTGAACTTAAAACTGAGTATTTCCCCTTTACTTCTGTTTCCATTCAGAATTTTCTCATTTAATGTTAGCTAATGAATTTGGACAAAAAATCAAGCATATCAAATTATTCAAGGAAAAACTGGGGCAAAGAAAATTCAAGGCAATGGTAAATTCAGGAATAAAAATCTTTAAAGATTCTCCGAGAGGGAAAGAAGTAGGATTTATATATAATTAAATTTTACCATCTTTTGATTTCTTTAAAACATTGACAACATCAGCAACTTCTAAAGATAATTCATCTGATTCTCTAGCTACATATTTCTTTATACATTGTACCTGAGGACAATCTGTAAATAAAGAATCAATAACAATAAATAAACTATTAAATCCAAAAATTATTTGAGGGGAGGGGGGATGCTGTTTCACCATACACACCTATCAATTAATGTAATCTAAAATTATTGTAGGCCCAACTCCTATCAAATATCCATCTTACGGCATTGATTAATAATCTCAACAAATCTCAAGAAAGTGGTATCAATATTTTTTAATTGTTAAAACAATAAATGTGGTTATACAACATCCACTGATAAAATAAATTAATGACTGGATTTGAAGAAATGTTTTTTGTTTCATAATCCTTTGAAATGTTATTCCCACTCGACATTGATCATACAGCCCTATTGTTACAAAATATAAATTACCCCATTCTTCATAAACTCTATCAGCATCACTCGTATCTTTCGATGATGTAACAGCATCAATCCATCGTGTTCTATCACTCCTGTAATATCACAAATTTAATATCAAAAATGGTACACAAAACAAAGTCTTTAGAAGTACTTTTATTTTTAAAAAAAAAAAATTTGGTTCAAAACCATTCTTTTATGATTAATTCTTATTTAAAATAGCATTATGCAAGAGCATAAAGTCTTTCTTTAGGCCTGAGATGTTATCTAAATAATCAATTAGACATTAATTAACATATCCAGACCATAATAAACTCTTTATGTCAAGGCTAGGCTTCGATGTTGGTGGATTAATTTCTTATATGCTGCTTAATGGCCGTTGATAATTAAATCAATCAAGTGGATAATCGAGACTATGCTGTTTATACTAATGATTTGAGTAATGATGACCGAGGCTATGTGAATATTTCAAACGCTTTTTTCTAGGCTAATAATGGATCAATTTGACTGAAATTTTCAGCAAATTATCTTTACACTATCTAGTTTTTAACTATTATAGTGAGAACTGCCATCTCTTTATCTTATCTCCCATAATGTAACTTTAAGTTACGACCATTAAAGTTTACATCACTTTATTAACTCCAAACTGCTATCTTAACATGTCTTAGACAAATAAAGTAATAATAATTTTATCTTGTCCATACGAGCCATATTATATTAAAAAATTTTTTTACAAGAGGATGTGCTTACTGGTAAACACATAATAACAAATGTCTTCACATTAAAATAGTAGCCTACGTATGTGCTCTTTTGCTTTAATAGGAAACTAATTTGATATTTTTTCTTTTGTTTTCATATTAAACTTATAAAACTTACGGTGAATTACATGATAGGACCATCTCTAACTGTTTATCTTCATTATTTTCCAACATGACCATTAAGAAAAGATTTTTACATCCACTAGGTATACCTAATGGTAGATGTGGACATTTCTCGACATTATCTATAGATTCAACATGTATAGAATTACGTTGACAATAATTAGTCACTACATACTGGTTGCTGAAATAAAATCAATAAAAATCTAATAATTACTCAAATCTAATTAAAACTTGATATAATCAGTCCCCCCATTAACGACAGAGAGAGAAATAGCGTTTAACGTCCACTACGTCATTTCAGGACTAACATATGGTTTCATTTCAATAATTCACTTGGACGTAGGGGTCTTAGCAGTGGGAGGGAAACCAGAGGATCTAGAGAAAATCCAGAGAATCGAAACCACGCCAGTTGACTCAATGACAGACCTTATGAT
Organism: Patella ulyssiponensis; assembly: GCA_963678685.1. Taxonomy (NCBI): domain Eukaryota; kingdom Metazoa; phylum Mollusca; class Gastropoda; family Patellidae; genus Patella; species Patella ulyssiponensis. The sequence continues at coordinate 21,442,555 of OY783232.1, forward strand.
ACAGTGCCCACATGAGAGCCGGGTGGCTGGAACCCAGTTGGCTCAGTGAGGCACTGGGTAACTTCGAGGGCCTGGTTTCCATCTTAGTGCTGGTTAAGAAATTTCCTCAGGATTTTCCAACATGGTTTCCACTTGTCAAAGGTGCAGGACAAATGGCCTGAGAAGGGAAATCTACTAGTTATTGGGATGGTACTGCACAAAAAATCGAGATCCTGTGTACAGTAATTTGAAATAAGAGAGGAGGCAAACTTTCCCTCATGGGATACTACTTGACGTATGCCTTCAGAATTTCTTTAACAGATTTTTATTATCTGAAATCCACTTACCCCTTTTTCTTTGTCAGTATCATTAAATCATTGAAGAGGAACATACTGACATTTTGTTTACTGGCTCCTTTTTTACCAAATGGCATTCTACTACCAGTATCATTTATAACTCGTACAAGATCTCCTTTCTTTACAAGATAACGTGATGCTGAACGAATTGGAAATTCCTGAAATGTTCAGATATGTATTTATATATATATCAATAAATGGAACTTAAATCATATCTCTTTATTCATTATTAGTATTTTCATGATGACACTAGTGTACTGTATATCCTTTTTAACTTACACTTTGTTTTACAGCTATTTGAACGTTGAAATTCTTGCAATATGATTTACAGTATTCTTTGCATTATTAGTATTATTAGTATTAGTGTAATGCCTATCATTAAAATACTCTTTGCATATCATTACATCAAAATTTACTGATCAATACATTGAGCAATCTATGCTCATCATTACACATAACGGTAGTAATCTTTGTTTATTTTTTAGACCAAACTTTGTTAATCATTACACATAGTAATTTTTATCATTGAAGCACTATTTACTTTCATAACATGCCATTAATCTTTGTTTATTATTGAATAATTGCAGTTTATCACTACAGTTGGCCATAACATACAGAGTAATCATTGGTTATGTTTGTACCATTATAATAATCTCTGCCGGCCATTGCAGTAATAACCATTATTTATGTTTGATGACTATATTGCAGAAATCATTATTTGTGAACAGGTATACTAACCTTAACTTTATTAAAATCTAACTGATTGGCAATTAAACACATTTCTTCGGTTTGCTGCATTTTCTTAGCTCCCTCATTACAACTCTTCACAATCTGATAACAATAAAATATAATATAAATATGTTTACATAGAAAATGGTATCTTCTTTAACATCCTACTGTTCTGTACTGCGAGGCCCTTAGTCCTGCACCACCCACAAGGGGCTTACAACTATATCAAACATGGGACCTCTACTGATCCACCACAGTTCCCTGCTTTCATAAGCCACTGGTATTAGTGCCGACATGATATATCGTTGAATCAATGTATCGTGATTCACCCTCTCATGATTCACATATAAACACCACCATTTAAAATACATAATTTCAAAGTTAAATAATGAAATATAACAAACCTTATTAAGTGTTTCAAGAGCTTGTGAAGCTGATTTATGTAATTCTATATCAGGTTCTAATCTATGACATATGGCATCAACCAAGAGGGGAAGACGAGTTATTCTCTGCATGGGTAACAGTAAAAATGAAGACATGGGTAGATTTTGGCACTGTGGGTGTGATTCTAGGCGACGAACAGCTTCAACATATTCTGACTTTTTTCTATAAAAAATAAGTAAAGATCCATTGCCAGTAATTAATTGAAATAAAATATGGTTTAACATCCTACTGTTCTGCTCCGACTGGACTAATGAAGATGGGCCAGGTTATGAAACATACACCTGTAGAAACTAATATGGCTGGGGTTACAATATTGTACAGCCACATTTCAAAGTAGGAGTATAAAAATTAATTTTATTTTAATATGTTTAAATGTGATCCAACATAATTAAAATACTTTTTCAAGAGATATTTGTATGTAAGACATTTGATCAAAATATATTATCTCCTTTTTCCTGATATGTTTGTACAATAATAAAATGGGACTTACTTAAGACCATCTAGGACTTGAGTCTGAAATTTTTGATTACTACAATATCTCACATAGACTTGAAAATGTTTAGAAGCATGTTCATATATAATATCACAGATGTCTTTTAAAATATACGATTCTTGCCATCTCTTTTCTAAATCAGCTAGAAACCTGCAACAGAACAACATTATAATTTTTAGCAAATATTACAGCACTTCAGTCTGCTATCATTTTATATTTATTTCCAAAATCATGTACCTGAATCACAAAGTAAAAAGAAATTCAACCACTATTACCAGGAAAAGTTCCTTATTCCTTAATTATATATTTGTCGTGTTTCTGCTTCAAGTTGACAGAAAATTTACTTAATCACAACCATATTCTGTGGTTCATCTTTATGAATTTTTTGTGTAATTAGATAATACAGAATGAAGTTCAGTCTGACTAAGACAATTATCCTGTGGGAAATTCTATAGAATTAGCCAGCAAATTACTTATCCAAACATTATTTCTACATTAAGACAGCAATGGAATTATAGAATGTCTATTATTAATCTCCAGGAACTAAAAATCACAAGATTTTACAAATACACTGATTTAAAGAAAACTGATTACCTTTCACTTGTATCTCTTATGGCACCAATATTAGAAAATAAAACAGTTCTTTCACGTTTAGTAACAACACATCGATCAGAATGATCTGAGGAAAATTCCGGTGACATAAGGAACACATTAATAACAATATTCAAACTTTTTAAGTATGATGCCTCTGATGTAATAATTTCAAACATAGCTTCTTGTATTTTCTTATCTTTGTCTGCCATTTTTTCTAGAACACCACTTCGTGCAACCTAAAATAGACAAAATCAATTCAATTACATTAATTTTAATCAGTTTTTATTTTGTTTTCTATAATTTACATTCTATATCTGGTCGTAATCAGTTTAATTTTACATCTGACATGTTTTAAATCAGTATCATGTGCTGTGAATAGCCAATGAAAATGCAACTTCGCCAATCACAAGAAACAAGCAGTTAACATGCAACATACATCCAGAAGTTTTGGTATCATTAGGGTGTGACCTTGGTAAATTTGAACGTTTTTTAAAACTGGATAACAAGTGGTTGCCATGCAAAAATATGCCCGCTTTTCGAAATAGGGGCATAACTCTGGACCGAAAAGTCAATACGGTCCATCCTCTTACAACCATGCTTTACACTAAATTCGAAAAATTGTAGCCTCATTCGCGTTCACAAACCAATTGTTGATGGACGGTCCTTCAGAAAGGGTGACAGCATAATACACCAACATTGAAATTTTGACATATAAAAATGGAGAAAAAAAATTAGTGTCACTATTCGTTTATACATATATCAATTCAATAAAGAAATGATATAATTAAAGTATCTACCTCTGGCATTTCACACCACAGTGCTCTATGAAGAGAACCACCTTTATTAAAATCGTTTCGAGGCTTCTGTATTAATTCTTCTTCAACAATGGATTCGGGATGCTCATCTTCATTACAGCCTACATCTTCATATATACAACCACCTGATTATAGAGAAAACTTATTATAGATTATCTACTATATATACAAAGATAGGTTGCCAGGCAACGAAACATACGCCCACAGCAGCTAAATCGTCCGGGCAGTCAACAAGTGTTGTCGCATATTTTTACTTTTTTTGGTAATGAAACATTTGTAATACACTAAAATCTGATTAAGAGTAACAACTCATTATGTAATTATCTGAAAATCATTAGAATTTGTTTGCTTTTTATAAAGTTTTGCCCCATGCTAACAATTAGTATAGGAAACATTTAACATCATGGATTTAGCTGTTCAGTTATCAAAATTCATTGAAAATCAAAATACTTGTTAGTTTCAACACCTTAAACTCTGTGTATCAATCTGAAGTCTATTGGATAAGTTTGGCATCTATAGTGTCACAAGGTTTTTTGAAGTGATCAAGGGAGATAACTCTGATGTGTAAATTTAAAGTCAATCGGATATTAACTTGGGCCTCTAGAGCGTCCACAGGATTTTTTGATGTGATCAAGGGCCAACACTCTGGCAATAATTATCACAGATCGCTGAAAATCAATAGGCTTCTTCCACTCATGACCTTAAACACTGTGTATAAATTTAAAGTCAATCAGATGTTAATTTTGGCCTCTAAAGCATCCACAATATTTTTTGAAGTGATCAAGGGCCATAACTCTGGCACTAATTATCGGAAATCGCTGAAAATAAATAGGCTGATGACCTTAAACACTGTGTATAAATTTAAAGTCAATCGGATATTAACTTTGGCCTTTAGAGCGTCCGCAAGATTTTTTTAAAGTGATCAAGGGCCATAACCCTGGCAGTAATTATCGGAAAACCTGAAAATCAATAGGCTTCTTCGTCTTATGACCTTAAACACTGTGTATGAATTTAATGTCAATCGGATATTAACTTTGGCCTCTAGAGCGTCCACAAGATTTTTTGAAATGATCAAGGGCCACAACTCTGGCACTAATTATCAGAAATCCCTGAAAATCAAAAGACTTCTTCGTCTCATGACCTTAAACACTGTGTATAAATTTAAAGTCAATCGGATATTAACTTTGGCCTCTAGAGCGTCCACAAGATTTGTTTGAAGTTATCAAGGGCCATAACTCTGGCACTAATTATCGGAAATCGCTGAAAATAAATAGGCTTCTTCGTCTGATGACCTTAAACACTGTGTATAAATTTAAAGTCAATCGGATATTAACTTTGGCCTTTAGAGCGTCCACAAGATTTTTTAAAGTGATCAAGGGCCATAACTCTGGCACTAATTATCAGAAATCGCTGAAAATCAATAGGCTTCTTCGTCTAATGACGTTAAACACTGTGTATAAATTTAAAGTCAATCGGATATTAACTTTGGCCTCTAGAGCGTCCACAAGATTTTTTGAAGTGATCAAGGGCCATAACTCTGGTAGTAGTTATTATCGGAAATCGCTGAAAAAGAATAGGCTTCTTCGTCTCATGACCTTAAACACTGTGTATAAATTTAAAGTCAATCGGATATTAACTTTAGCCTCTAGAGCGTCCACAAGCAATTGTGGACGCCGGACCGACCGACCGACGGACGGACGGGGGTGACGACAATATATGACCACATTTAAATGTGGGCGTATAAAAATAAATAAATATCTATAAAATCAGTACGAAAATAAATAAATCGATATCTATAAAATCAGTACGAAAAAAAATAAATCGATATCTATAAAATCAGTACGAATAAAAAACTATAAAAACACAAGTATTATAAAATATAAATATCTATAAATAAGGAAAGATAGGTTGCAAGGCAACGAAACATACGCCCGCAGCAGCTAAACCAGTAAAATATAGATATCTATGAAACCAGTAAAGTATGAATATTTATAAACACTATGTTAAATATAAATATATATAAAAACAGAAAACTACACATATGGGGAAGACTTAAAAGTTAAAAGTAATTAAAAAATTAAAAGCCTCTTGGAATAAAAATGTTACAAGTCTAGATTTCAAGGCTGTTAAAAGAAATACAACTGCATAAACTAAATCAGTAAATGGTAAGAAATTCCACTGCTTTGGTGCTTGACACAAAAAACGATCCCTCTCCATAACTTGAAAATTTGGACCTTTTTCCATTAATAAAAAGTTGTCACTGAGTGACAGATGGTAAGAGATATCCATAAGACAGGACAAGTAAAAGCGCTATACCATTAAAACATTTTAAAAGTCAATAAAAGACAAAAATATCAATATTATTTGAAATATTTGCTGTTGGTGAGGTAGTTAAAAGATACTCGGTTTTAACATCGTTCAGCTTTAAAACAATTGGTTGGCATCCATTGTTGTAATTTATTGATACAAGATTCTAAATGATACTTAGGTAAAACAAAGTCATCTTTAACAAACAGTTTGAACGAGATGAAATGAAACTGAGTAAATAACGTCCTACTGTTATGCTCTGAACTGGGCTAATGAAGAAAACAAACAACTGCGTATCATCTGCACAAAGATCATACTGGATATTATAATTCTTAATTATTTTACCCAATTATTTTCAAAACTTATATTTCTACCAATGAGTAAAGGTTTTCTGATTTCAAGATAAAGGGTTATGCAATAATGGTCTGATCTCAGCTTAGCAGAGACAGTGACTAGATCTAGAATATGGCAATGGGTAGGATCAACAAAACAGCTGTAGCAGATTACTTATACAATTTGCAGAAACATTTCTTGGGTCGTCAATGTGGCAATTAACGTCGCCAACAATTAATAACTCTGGAATAGATGAGGCAAGATTATTTAATAAAGACGCAAAATCATCAAGAAAATGTTGGAAAATTTTCTCATTAGGTACTCAATATATATGTGCTTAGTTATGTTTTCTACATATTCAAGATCATCTTCTGATAAAATACTAGTATTTTGTCTTGAAATCAACATTTCTGATTTTTAGTGAAAGTTTAAGCCCCAAGAAAAGACGTTAAGGTGTGATCACTACTGCTTGTGAGCATACTTTGACAGCAAGTTGGACAAATCTGGCTAATTTGAGCAGTTTTATGCTTCAAGTTCAAAGACCATTATCAAATTGTTGAGTTTCAGTGAGAGTAGATTCAAATTGATATTTTTATAAAAATTAAAATATTACCCCATAAAAACTTCAGTTATAGATTCACTACAAGTATATATGTAACTCTAACTTTACAAGTTAAAAATTTCGATTGAAAAAAGACTATGAAACAATTTATTTGCAGAAAACTGTAGAAAAGGATCATTACGTATCTACTGTATATATACTCAATTTATATACCATAATGTGTTGGCACATATATTATATATACTCTACAATCTACATCAATGTTGGAATAATCCAAGGTTAGTATGGAATCAAATGAGACCTACCTTTTATTAATTTTTTGCGTCCTAAGGCAGCAAAAAAGAAAATTTAGGAAATTTATAAAACTCTATTTACTATAGGAATTATAGTAATATGTAACAAATATCAATTATCTCATTATAGTCTATCTCATATTATTTCCTGCTTCTTCACCTAACTGTACATTAGTACAAGTAACCAGTGTAAAGCTAAAACTGACTAAGTAATAATCAGCAACAAAACACTTATGACTCAAGAAACATAATCGAGATTGTAGCTTATATAATTATCATAAACCATTTACACGGAATACAAGGCGAATTAAATAACAATTGAATGTAAAGTATATATTTAGTAATCAAACAACTCTATTCAAGTGTATTATGGTTCAATGCACAGAGTATAAACGTGTGTATATAATGATACGCATTAAGTGAATGTGTGTAGGCCTACATGTTGAATAGAATATTCCCACACATTATAATAATTGCTATATTATTTTGGGTATATTTTAGAATACAATCAATTAATGCTAAACCAGAAGAAGTTATGAATGTATGGTTTATAGAGAGAGATGCACATCAGATTTAATTTCTACTCAAGACAATGCAGGTTATTTCAGGATAAATGTATGACAATGCGACTTTATTTATAGTAATTATTGTGTCAATGTCAATCAGGGTAGCAGCTTATTATTATTTTTAATACATTATTATTTATTTATGTTCTGTCTCTTGTGCTAATCCTATATAGTATATTCAATGATGTATCCATTAATAAATAGTTAAAATATAAAATGACTAATGTACATGAGGGTGGTTGTGGTAGCTTAGTGGACTAGAGGTTTGCGTTCAAGCTCGAACTGGTCAGTCACCTGTGGCTTGTGGTCATGGTATTGATCCCTGGTGTGAGCATATGCAATATGCACCTTTACAACCTAGTGGGTTTAATTTGGGAAAGATCATGGCACTTGCGCTACACTGTATCAAAATAACACAATTTGTCTGCCATATCACAAACGATGGAAGCCAACATAAACATTAATAGAAGACGTCGATACTAGTCGATAGATAGGAACCCAATAGGTCATCCGTCTTCATAGCAGCTACATCGGTCATCCACTGTGTGATGTAGATTGTATGTATTTGAATTATTGTATCAAGTTTCCATAATTAAAAGATTGAAGAATCATTCAAGACTTATTATTAGTGGCTATAAATGCATTAGCAGTGGGACGAAACTGGATAAGGGGAAATCTTGGGAAAACCGATAGTTTGGCAGGGAAACCCTACTGCTTGTCACAAACAAGCTTGGGATTGATCCACAATAATAGTAGATTGAATAAACTAAAGCTTGCATGTTAAAGCAGTCAGCCAACCAACCCAATAAAACACAAATGATTATATTAATTACGAAATAGACAATCAAATGTAAGTACACATACCATCTTCAAATTTACCGTCATCATCTTCATCATCATCACTTTGAATACATTTCTTTAGTGTTGCTCGCTTAACTTTTTCTTTTGTATAATACTGATAAAGAGGTTCTTGACAAAACTTTGTAGAATATCTGGTACAACCAAGTCTACCATAAACTTGTTCTTCATTCTAGAGAAAACAGTTAATCAAATTGATTGATGACAGAAAGTCTTATGGGTATCACATTTCAAATGTTCGTTTTCAAAACATCCATATCATAGAGGAAATCTGCAAAGCCTGTGCACTAAAGGACATAATACCAAAACTCTATTTGGTGTGGGGTTCTATTTAACAGATATCAATATTGAAACCATGTAAACCCAGCAACACAGAGAAATATATTTGCATTTTAAACTGATTCAAAGAAGAGCAGTAAAAAAATCTCTGTACATGGTGAACTGAAAACATCAAGGACTGTAGAATTAACCCCCACAATGAATCAATGATGGCATACATTTTGTCTATTTTATCAATATCGTATGGGTGGTGTTCTCATCTAATATAAATAACCTACCGGTTCAATGTAAAACTTGTTGTCATCATTCTTTATACTTAGAGGAATAATTGTATCTAGATCATCTGATTCAGCATAAGATGATGAAGATGAAGATGAATAGACAGACTTATCATCAGCCATAGAACTCTTCCTGAAAAACATAATACACAATACAATTATTAATGACTACTGCATAAAATGTAATTACCTCATGTAGCATTCCAATATTTCCCAGTTAATTCCACATGTAAAGAAAGATTTAAAATTGCCATGTGCTGGCTAGATCAATAATCACTCTGTTCAAATCAAAGCTTATTCCACATTGTAATTATCTACGTTTTTATAAAACTTCTCCAATAGAATTAATGAGAAATTGAAATCATAGTCTTTAATGAGTTCTCATCTTTCTTCTAATTTTTCAAACGATTGACTGGAATATTTTAACGAGTTTTTTTTTTTTTTTCTAATAGATGTTAGTGGTTATGAGTATGCACATGATATTCCAATTCCTTAAAGGAAACTGCTCTACTCATTGCATCCCAAATACTAATGGAAACCTGACACAATCACTTGGTTGGGGATACATTCATTTAGTATGACTTAAACAGGTCTATTTTGGATGACCTTTTGGTCTTAAACAATTACTCTAAATTAATTTAAAATTGATTACATTCATTCTTTACAAAAATTAAAGGCAGATGTACCATGCGAAACATTTGCTACACCAATATGTTTTCTGTTTATTGTTTATTTGAATTATTAATGTTTACCCTCAGATGCATTATGTTAAGAGTTAAATCTGCATATTGCATGTCTTTATTTTAACTTCAAATGTTATTCAGACATTCATTCACATGACAAACCTATAAGCAACTCTCTAGACTAACGGCTGGTGGTTATTAAAACGTGTTGAAATATGATCGCCTTGCAATGATTTAATTTAAAAATGGTGAATCGAGGTTTAGTCTTAATTAACAAGTACTATTACTACAATAATACACAATCTATGCCACATCTTGTCAAAACATCAGTGATATCTTCACTCTGAATAGAGAGAGAGAAATTGTGTTCAACGTCCACTCGACACAAACTAGGTCATTTCGAGACTAACACATGGTTTATTTCTATTTCAATAATTCGCTTGCGCTTAGGGGTCTTTTGCAGTGGGAGGAAACCGGAGGACCTGGAGAAAACCCACGAATTTGGACAAGCGACCCTATTCCTTGTCACGTACAACTGGGGATTCGAAACCACGCCTGTTGACTCAATGACAGGCTTTATGATACAGCAGGTACATGCTAACCATTCGGCCATCCACCCCCCCTCACTCAGAATAAAGTAATTACAATGAAATTTTAATTTGCATGATTGAAGCAAAAATGGCCAGATCTATACATAATGCATCTTTGAAAGGGGTAAAATTGAATGACATTTGCATTAACACCTATCACTCGGAGTAGTTAGTAATCATGCTGTGGGCAGGTTATCCTTTCTCTTGCTGTTACCTGATACCATTGATATAGCTGACATAAGTTTATGATACAAAATCATCACTTGGTTAGTTTTTCATCTTTACTTTAGTATCTTTAGAGCAAGCCTATCAACATTTGTTAAAGTATTATCTTATAACCTGTGATAAATATTACAAAAATAAATATCAGGCTTTCTACCGACAATCAGATTTTCTGCATCAGTAGGCCTAATCAATTTTTTAGGTCTGACAAAATAAAATATCCTATTTCGTGAAATAAAAATCAGTTAATTTGAAAATCAATAGCATCCAACAGTTATAGAACTATAATGACATTCTGTCTTATTCGGTGGTGTCTACATAACGAGTCAAGCTTGATTGTGTTTGGACATTACACAGTCACAGCAATACATTTATGATCTAAATGTAAATATCTATAGATCATCATGTGATGAAAGTCAAACAAATTTTGTACTGTTTCGATTAGAAAAACTTATATACATATGTAATATAAGCAACAGAGGACGACCTCTATTCAAGTATATTTGTATTTTTAAATATTTGAAATTTGAAAAATATGACATGTTATTGTGGAAAGTAATAAATATCCAACTTTTTCGACAAGTATGACTTCAATTCAAATATATTTGTCAAAGGACAAATATGAATCATAAGTGGTCTATTCTGAGAGAATTTTGATTTCCGCTTGTGCCTGTATTATCATAAAAAAACATACATGTCTGGTACATTTTAAAATATACACGTATCAATATTTTCACCAACAAAATTGAAAGAATTTTTGTTCAGGTAGAATGCTGATGTGAAATGTGGGGAGGCAATAAAGAATTAGGTAATATTATAAATAAAGTCAATATCAGTCAGTAAATATGTCACTCTTCCATTACTTGATTAGAATGTTTTCGGGTTATTCACTAAGCCTGAAAGTTTAAAGTGTTCACAGGGACTAACACAGAACCAATTAGCCGTATAAAAAAGCAGTATAAAAAGGTTCACTGTAAAATTTACGGGAAAGTTTAATGTTTTCAACAAAAAGCCAATAGAAGCGTTCCTAAACGCATAGGACAAGTGTAAAATGAGACCTCTGTTTAAAGCTGAACTACCGTAGTTTTGGGGTTGATTTTATTTAGAAGTTCAATATACTCCAAGGAATGAACCTAGCAAAAAAAACCTACCATTGAACAAATTTTAATCAACGTCACTGTGATTGACATTTGTAATTTACACTCATTGCAGTGTTAGTCCCAATATAACCTAGTTTGTGATGAGTGGATGTTTAACCCCATTTCTACCTCACTCTTACTGCACTGTCTTATCACTAATTTATCATAATATATGTTTGTTAAAAAGGCAATCTGGATAACTTCATTGTTTTGAGTCTGGCAAGATTTCTCATATTCACACAGAGATTTTTTTGGACAATTGTTATAGAAAAAATATCAGACTGAAATGTAAAAGTAAACAAGTTGTGTGTTATATGTCGAGTCAAGGCTTACTGATTTTCTATTATATGAAGTGGATGAGACACTGTAACTGTGTTGTAACAAGGAGCCAATCAGAGGCTTGTTGAACATGATTAGAGTATAACACATCTTTAATAACCATTACTACATAACCACAACCTAGGTCAGGTCACCATGCACCTGTCACCACTAGCACATGCATGTATGAATAGGCTACTAGCCAACACATTTATTAATAAACACATCCACTTAATGGCACCGCTTTGTTTTCAAATATCACTTGATATAACACATACTATGACTAAGCCTTGTGAATATATATATATATATATATGTATACAACTGGTTACTTATATGTGCAATATATTATCACCCTTTAAAGAAATTTCACTCGTTACCAGATATCTTTTTAGTTACGATTCTCATATAACTATATTTATGGAATAATTAATTGGTTAATGTTGAAATGTTTACTTCACAATGCAAATTAATAAATGTTAAAAATAATCCTTTCATATTTTCTTTGGTTACAAATCTCAAAAAACTTTATACAAACTTTATGGAATAATTCATTTGTTAATATTGATATGTTTATTTCACGATGCAAATTAATAGAAAATAAAATTAATAATCCTTTCATAACATGAACATCTATTTTGTAAAAAGTTAGTGTTTAAATTCTCCTACTATATCATTTTAACATCTGTGTGCTATACATGTACATCGAAGCAAGCAAGCTACACTCGGTGTTGGGATAGTTTAAGGATTTTCTGGCAATTAAAATAAATCATATTTACAGCTTTGCGAGAAAGTTAAGTGAAAATTTATCCAATCTATTTTAAAAAAAAGAAACAAACAAAAATGACAACACCTATACCAGAAAAATACACAAAATAATTATGACTTTGAAATGAAAGGAAACTTGTCCAATGCCATATAAGCTTACATATATAGGTAGGTACAACAAAAATACGAAAGGAAAATAACTTAACATACTTTTTTTTTGAGAAAACATTTTTTAAAGAAACACATACACCCACAAGCAGCTTAATCCTCCACGTTGTTTATAAAGATTTTGATGTTTGGAAGTGTAGAAAATAAAAAATTTTTTATTACATTGTTTTGATAAAAAGGGTACATATATGATTATGGCTTCGATATGGCTCATTCCTTCTTATAAATAGACCAAAAATCCCAAGAAGTTCACCATATGGCATAGAAATCTCAGAAACTTTGACCTCAACAGCAATTGATGGGTTTGATGACAAGAGAATTACTCTTTAAATAATTAATTTGAAAGGGTTCAGCATTATAACTAGTCAAACAATACCAGCAAGTTTGAAACAAAAATATTAAATGACAATGGCTCAGTCTTTTCATAGTTCCAGGCCCAGCAAGTCTGCAAAAAATTAATTTTATTCTGAAATGCAGAGCAAATATAAGATCTTGATGACATGGGCAATAACTCTACAAATAAAAATTTGGTTTGAATAATCCTGTCGAGTGTGAAACAAAAATCCCATAAATTCTGATGTGTGGACTGAGGTAACAACAATATATACAACCACATTAACATGTGGACGTAAAACAAATTTAAACCAAATACACCAAGGGGGAAAAACTGAAGATGTAACTGTATTGTATTTATTAATAAACAAGTGTATAAATTTAAACTAATTTAAATCCCTTTTGAAAATAATAACTTTTCTTTTATCATACGAAACTGAACAGAAAGAGATTGATCATGAACTTGTTTATGTGGAATTACAATATGTAAATCAGGGTTTTTGTGCACCATGCTTTACAAGCAAATACTCACCGAAACACACTAGATGACTTTTTCTTTTTTAAAGAATTTTTAGATTTGCTGCTATTTATAAGAATAAGTCAAAGATAGATAAAATATACGTTTAAATAAACGATGTTTCATATACGGTATATGTAAAATCAAAGCAAGGCAAGTAAATGTATATAAATGCTTTGAAAAGTAAAAATCAACAAGCTTAATAAAATATTTCAACAGCTTGTTAAAATGGAAGTATATTTCAGAATACATTTCCAACAAGCTAGAGACTTACAGTCTACTTTTGTATGTTCTTGAACACAATTGTTCAGGTCACAACAAATTGTTCTGAACTTGTCATTTTCAGATTAGCATGTCTGACACTCAAGATTTTTTGCTCTTATTTTAAGGACAAAATACTCAACTTGATTAAACAAAATATGGTATCAATCAGTTTTTGAATTCACACTAAATGAAAGGAATGGAAGGAAATCAAATCTTGAAAGAAAACACGCTTAATAAATTTCAACATATATCAAGAATTTTAACAGAGAAAAGACTTTTCTAAAAATATTAATAATAATAGAAGATGCAATATATTATATATCGTATCTTGTAGAGTATTTAAATATATAATCCTAAGGGTAATTATTTGCATGATATAATCATATGATTGATCTATAACTAATATAAACAACAAACTTACTCTTTTTTATCAACTTTGCCTAAAGCAGGGTCATACTCTAAATAAGAATCTAAAATGAAAAAAAAAAGGCATATTAAAATGTCACTCAAAAATCGACACAATATTTTATTTGAGTAATGAACAAGAATGTTTTAAAACTGATGATTTTAATAGGCCTGTCAAAAAAAGTTGATATATCGATATATTGCAATACAGATCCCCAGCGCCCGCAAATAAGTATCGCAATACAAAATTTGAAGTATCGATATTTTTACTCTCCTTACATTTTGTTGTTGTACCTGTGTATCAAAACACACTTTCTAGCTTTTAATTCATAAAAGTAAAGAGTATCCATCATTGGTGACCTCCAACATTTATTTCTTGTACTGAAATTTTAGTTCAGCGTTTTACAATCACTATCAAATATTCTAATTTCAAATTTCATTAGAAACATTGCACGAATATTGGCAAAATTGTTTCTGTTAACGCTTGACCTAACGCTTTACCAAGGGTTTTTCTCATAAAAGCGAATTTTGCAACATACTCCAATACGTATTGCAATAAGCTTGTCTGTATTGCAATATATTGCAATACGATTTTTTGTCAAAATATACAACCTCAAGTTTTACTAATTTTTAATAGTAGTGATCCCAACTTATACACAAACAACTGACATAAAATATTGTACTTTATTCATTATACAACCTTTTGCTTAAAACAGCTATACATAAACATTAATTTTTATGTGTGTGCAAGGATGTTACATTACAAAAAACAGCATTACGAATTTGGACTTGTATTTCTAATGAATTTGCATTTAATCCATCTTCATCACTTACCATCCACAGATACAGGACCATCATCATTCACATCACCAACAGAAGAAGCTTTCATCTGTTGTCCAAATAAATAACTTTCTTTACCAAAACCAAACTGACCCTTTTTCCTGTAAATTCAGTGAAATGTAGATCAAGATACAGCTTAAAGACCCAGTTAAATCTTATAAAATTTCAAGAAATGACATAATGACATACAATATTTTACTAGGTAAACATGTTCATGTCAATGTGCGGTATTAGTCAAATTGTAGTATTTTACAGTTCTTCAAATTATTATTCATGGATATGAAATGAAATAGAGTCTAAAATCCTTCTTTTCCTAACAAACTGATTTAATGGAGACAAGCATATGTCATACAGTGGGCTACATGTATATAAGGAATATTTTTCAAATTACAACTGTATAGGGTTCTTTTCCATGCATGCCAAAGTTTATCTGGATCTTGCTTTTTCGCCCATCTGTACGACTAAACACTGCACCAGTCATAGTCATTTGGAACTTTTAGAATTCAATTCAATATAGTATGGAATATAAATAAGAAAGAAAGCGAACTAACCTAAGATCACCAGTTGATTGTGACACAATATTAGGTGAAACTGGTATAACCATGTCTAATGATAACCTAGGATCTGTATTTCTGGGTGGTAGTGGTGGTGAATTCTCTACACTTGGTTGTTGAAGAAGCACTGATGCACGAGGTGGAAGGGGAGGTGGAGTAGGGGATGACATCCCTTCGTCTTCAGATATCCTCAGATTTTTAGTGTCGGTCGTTAATTCTCTGGCTCGTTTACCACTACTTCTTTCACTACTACTTCTTGATAAAGAACAAGATTTACCTATTTCATCACTTACAGAAGATTCCTCTACAACATCAGCATCAGAATCTGTAGCAGACACACCAGAATCTGTGCCTTTAGATCGATTCTTACCAAATTTGGTAAATTTATTTAAAACATTTGAGGCTTGAGATGTTATCTTTTCACCAAATGTTTTTCCGTCTTTATCTTTTGATTTCTTTTTGTGTGATTTCGAATCCGAATCTGATTCAAAACCAGCCTCTTCATACAGATTTTCGTCATCAACTGGTTCATAGGTTGTACTATTACTGTCTGTTTCCCAGTCTTCTTCTTCACGTTTTGTCTGAAAAAATTCAAAATAAATGAATATATTTGGATTTTTAAAGATAGGTTCTTTTGAGCATGATTCGGTTTCAGTTTTGTCTAAAAGAATGATATTTGTACTGATCAGAAAGAATTATATTATGGACACAAACTGTTAACCACTCTGAGACCACCTGAATATTAGAGTCTGCTACCGTGGAATTAATGTATATTACAATCTTCATGCCAAGGCTGTACAAGTATGTCTCAATTCAACGGCTGTACAAGTATGGCTCAATTCAGCAGGAAGAAAATTAATAAACCTGTCAAGCAAGTTACACACATGAGGGACAGAGGCAACTAACATGTTATATTCTCTTTTCAATAATTCGTTTGCATGCAGGGTTCCTTAGAAAGGAGATATAAGCCATGACTTTTTACATAACACTATCCCTGTTAGAATGATTTCAGTTGTAGATATTGGGAGATGGTTGGGATAGTTCAGGAATTTCCGGAGTCAACAATGACAGGTTTATATAAATGAGTATTTTGGGAAGTGCTAGCTAGCCCTTTTTAGAAGGCTGAACGGTCAATTATATCCAAGTTCAGTCTTATAAAAGGGGTAAGGTTTACAGTAGTATTCCTCAAAATACTCATTTATGTAAAGTGGTCATTGTGGACTTGAGAAATTAGCAACCGGCATATAATAAGCATACAATAGATATTAATAATTAACAATTTGCATTTTATAAAGGTATATGTATATGATTGATGCATTTCCTATAATAACGTGTTAAAATTTATAAAACTTTCTCTGATCAATCTCAACCATTGGTCACACCAATTGTTTGTCTTAGTCTTAGTGATAAATTATTGACATGTATTTTCATACATAATTTAAATAAACTGAATCGACTCATTTAGATCAACAGAATAAATCAATATTAAAAATACTGCTTTTTCTCCCCACATTTCTGTACATGTCTACCATTAACGCTTAACAGGTACGGATACAATATCATGCAGGTTAGCTGTGAAGTATTTCTCAAGAATTGTGTTTCCACCAAGTGCAGTGTACACCTGAGTGTATTATGGAAACGTCAATGTTGAGTGAAATACTTCTGTAAATTTCTTGGGATACAACTGAATTTGGAGTCAAGCAACATTCCGTAGTGGCAGTGGAAATACTTGGACCAAGTGTTTCTTTGAACAGCATTTAAATGCTATGACCTATCCACTTAGTCTGGAATACCCTGACTATAATGACACGTCGGAAATATCTTGTTTATTGCAATTATTTGGTTCAAGAAGACATTTCAGTGAAATCGCAAAATCAATTTCTGCGGCAATAAATTGAACCAGAGAAAAGTTGTATGTATCAAAGCCTGTTAATACCAGGCTTATTCTTGAACATTCAAATAAACAATCGCTAAAAGATTTTCAATAGGACTAACAATCATAGTTGACCGGAAATATTATATTATACCAGATTCAGGCTGGATCATTGGATGTCAGAAGTAAACATCTTCCAGTTTCCTATATCTACACAGCAGATAAAGATACAACACTACATGTACTGTACAGACATACAACTGAGAGATTTCTTTAATGAATACGATGAGAGACAATCAATATATGCTTGACAAGCTAATAACAAAGTAAAAGCCATCTGTACACTGATGTACGCTCCACCATTAAGTAGACTTGAACATGTGTATGATTGACGAATGTAACTTAAATCATATTTTTAGTAACAATTAACCCTATAACATTTATTCCATATTTGACATTTTGAGCAGGAATATTTTAATA
The DNA here is from genome assembly GCA_963678685.1 of Patella ulyssiponensis. NCBI lineage: Eukaryota > Metazoa > Mollusca > Gastropoda > Patellidae > Patella > Patella ulyssiponensis. The sequence continues at coordinate 21,460,595 of OY783232.1, forward strand.
AAAGAATTCCAGGCTGTTTTTGATGTTGGAATATTGATTATCAGAACTATCTTTTAAATTACAATTTAAAACCTGTCAAGACAGATGCTAAACATTCCTAATTGTAACAGTACATGTTAAATGTACATGTAATACAAGCCACATAAAATATGTGCTGTTAATTAAGAGCTAACTCGCTAATATTTGAGACCTAGAATTTGACACAAATGGGTCGCAAGGTATGTAATAATGTACTATTAATATGAATGTAAATAAACTTATTTACATTCAATCGTTTCTGTTTTTACTGTAATTTCTATAATCAGTTATGTTCAGCGAAATATGACTAAAGTTTTAATTGAATTAAATCTCTAGCGTCTGGTTATATTACCGGCTACACCGAAAATATAAGAATATGTGGTCACCCAATGAGGACACTGTTTTACATGACTTGTGAAATATGTCTAGCTTCTTCTTCAGGTCCCTTGCTACAAATGGCACTGAAACGTGTTATGGTCATTGACATAAACGACATTCCGTTCATCTATTTTCTACGAAGAAATCAGGTAAAGTTTGTGATTATAAAAACTGGTAAAAAATCATGATTTTAGCGCCGATATTTGGATGAAATTCATATTTTAGCAATATTTTTTTTTTTTTTTTTTCCTCCGATAGTCGGCGATGAGATCAAATCATTTTGAATTTGATAAAAACATATTGCAATGGGCTTCTTTGAGGACTAAAATTTGATTTGATATTTTTTATTTAACCAAGCTAGCAGTGTTATTCCTTATTTCAGGTGAACTACTAAACATGACTGATGCCAAGGGCAACACTGTATTTCAGACTTCGCATTTTGGAGGAAACAGAAATCTGTCAAAAACAAAGTATGAAGCCGTGTTTGTACTGGTTGCGGAATCTCTATAGTCTAACATTCATTCTAGCAAGTACTAGTCCATCAAAACAATGAATTTGTGAAAAAATATTGAATATTACCAGGTACAGTCAAGTACACTATTGAAGACATTTTTATGACAAGATGAATATAGTATTAACATGTAGATGGTAATGAGGTTGATGGTACAGTAACCATAAACATAGATATGTTATAAATTAAGTTGTTAGTGTTAAATATAGTCTATATGTCAATCTAACTTATCAATGTCACCCCACAACATCAATCATATAGGTTATAACAAGTTTTCAGATCCGGGTTATCAGGTGATGTGATGCTCAAATACCACACACAGAATGAATAACCATGTTTCCAAAAGGAAATATAAAACATTCATGAACTTGCTAATTCTAATATTCTGATGGGATTTGTTATACATGTAAAGCCTCAATGGCAATGTAATCTAAAAATAAAACAAATCATCTAATCATATTAAGAAGTAAAATAAATAGACCAGTAATTTCAACTGTTACAATGTTATTTTCTTAAACTCGAGAAAACATTTGATTTCAATTTATATTTCTACAATTTAATCAAAGTTATCTAAATGAAGATCAAGAAAAGTAAATCTTCCATAAAAAATGGTTAATAGAAATTTGGATCAGATTTCTAGAGCAGATGAACACACTTTTACTCAATTTGTAATTTCACTGTTTATTTCTATGTCAAACTTAATCTGTTGACCTAAATAAAGTTATTGAAACCTGATCTTCAGGTAGAAGTAGGCTAACCTGCCTCTTTAAGTTTACATACTCTTTTACTTACCATAAGCTTAGTTATGTTTATATAAGTTTAATATAGCGTATATGTTAGTCTTCAATCTTTATCTAGATAACTATCTGCATTATAGATAGGTATTAAAAACCAACATTCCACCCTATTGTAAACAAATACAGCAGATAAGAATGTCCTGTCAAAGGTTATAAGGGCAAGAGTCATAGACTATAGCCAGGTTAGAGGTTAAAATTCGGAAAATTCATTCTTATCCTTTTATAAACAGTCAAACATTGTGTATCCAGAAAATTATAATATAGAACATCCTAATGAAAACATTCAAAAGAATGCTAAATATTATTACAAAGACAGGTGGTCTTTCTATTCTAATTCTAATGAGAAGATACCTTACTCTCCATATATGACGGTGCTTTGGGTGCTTATATGTATTAGATTTTGAAGAAAAACAATGTATTTCTCATTTACTCATAAATATCATTCCATAATTGTTCAATTAGCTATGTATAATTATAACTCAACGATTTGTTATATTAGTATAAACTAGTTATAACTCAATAAATTGTTTTATTAACTAGTTATATCTCAACTCAAGCAATGCAATTAAAGAATTCCGACTTTAATTAGAGTGAAAGGTAGAGTGACATAAACTATGTTGAATACTGCACCATTTCCTTTATTCTCACGCTCGCTTTCAGATGTTAATTACTTTATAAACATGTATAACATGTCACACCTACATACACTTGATTAACAAACTTTTAACATTTCAATTAATCGCTAAAAAAAATGATGTTTTTGATACTGGTAAATATACATTCCATTGGTAAATTAAACTGCATTTCATGGAAAGATCTACATGTAGCTCTGAGATTACTGTACTGTATGTCAGTGGCAAACTGTCTAAAGTTTTCTTTTGATTAACTCAGACCTAGAAGCATCTAAAATTCATGTTCGAATTACATGTACATACATATATATATATATGCTTCATTTAGCTGTATTGCCTATCATTTAGTAAGGAAGTTCAAACAGCTAAAAAATTGTCTCCCCCAGGCCATTCAAGAGTGGTAAAATGCTACTCTTAGAATTATCTTAACTCACATCCGCTACCATTAGCATTCCTGCTGGCCAACTTAATTGATGAGCTGCCACCTTTACAAGATTGATTGAATTATCATTAAAACCTGAGTAAATACATTAGTAATATCTTAATTTACTGAATTATATATTATCTTATTCTTTTCCAGCTTCTGAATGTAGAGGGATGCATATTGCAACTGAATTGCTCACATCCTCTGCTGGCTACATGCTACCCCAAAATTGTAATGGGATAAATCCTGCTAACGATTCCCTATATTTAGAACTTCATCTGAATGTAAAGATTCACGAATATAGTCTGACAAATTTAAACTTTTCAGTAATTGAATTACAACAATTGCAACTATACCCATAGTCTTTTTCAACTAGAATATGTACCAGTATGCCAATATAGAGTTGTTTTAAATAATTTATAAAGTTTATGTATGTATTGTATTTGTAATAGGACTGATTTATTATTGTGTTTTCGGACCTAGTGTGTACACATACAGTCTAAGTAATTAAATGAACATCTCAAATGTCACATTAAGACCTCCTACACTGATAGTAGTCAATTAGACATTTCTCTAACCTGATATATAGGTCTTACTGGTAGTTATATAAAAACGCTATCTTATGAAAAATGAAACCAGGACATGCTACCGACGTCACAAATGAAACTATTTCAAACAGGCATTATTATTTATAAATAGAGTCGTCATTAGCTCAGTCAGAACAGAACATTAGGACATTAATCCACATTTCATTTCATAAAGAGACTAGAATTTATTAAACGGGAAAAATATAATTTGGTCATTTCTTCCTGGTTAAACAGTGCATTAATTGCTTCATTGCACTTGTAACACATATGAAATTTGATACATTTTACCAGTTGCTTCTGAAATTTGTACCAATTTTCCTTTAAAGCCACATGTATTTTCACATGTATTGGACCCTCACACCCTTTTATTTTGGAATTATCCTCATAGTGGTGGGGTACTGTACCTTCCTTTTTCTGGGAGCACCTGCTTATTCTAAGGGCATCCCTCGTATTCTGGGGACATTCTTTTATTCTGAGGACACCTCCCTTACAGTTATACTATAAATTATATGTTGAACATTGACCATGTCATTGTCAACCACGAGATTTATCTATTGATCTTAGTTCTAGAATGAATAACAATATCATTATACATTGTAACTTGTAGAATACCAGGATCAAGACAAAGGAATAGAATTAAATACAAGTATCATATTCTCTTTGCATGTTTATCAGCCAGACATCTGCTAATAAAATACTGACTGTAAGGTCATTGAGATCAATTGATTTGTTGACCCTGTCAATCCTAGAATTTGTGTCATACATAACTATGTCATCATCTCCCCAAGATCACAGTATGTATTAACATGCAATATATAAATCAAAATTTATTCTACCACTACTACCAGTGTTTACAGATGCAGATTTATTGCATTTAAAGAGAAAATTAGACAGAATCCGAGTCGAATCTTCAGTTTAAGATTAACATTATACATAACAAACTAAAAAAAACCCAATTATTATATAAATCCTGGCCTTGGGCATCTCGCTGCAGCAGTTTGAACCCTTATTTATCATATATATATTTGTTTTCATTTTAAAAATAATCAAAAGTTTCATGGACCCTCTCTTTAAAACCAATCCCTGAATCTACAAGTAAGTCAATGTTACCCATAAAATCATAATAAAAATATCAGTCAATTGTCAATCCTTAAATAAGTCAACCCATGGTAATCCTCAGTGTTACAAATCCTTATTTGGTCATGAATGTACAAGTACATGTAGTACACAGTGTATTGAAAACTAAACTTACATTTCTCTGTTGAGAGTTGTCCTCTAACGACGAAGATTTCTGTAATTTTTTATTCCTGGGAAGTGAATTACTTTTCGTTTTAACTTTAAAGCTGGCTTTTTTATAATTGCTGCCCTTCTGTTTTCTGAAAAAGAATATGAATATAATTATTTACCTTGTTTACCTACATATATACCGGTACATCGGGTGCTGTAACTACATGTAGGTCTATATAATAAATCACCTACTTGATATACAAGCCACTTACTGAAATGTAAGCCTACATGTAATTTATTCAATCAAAATGTAACAAGAATGTTACAATAACTGGATGTGATGAACGTAAGAAAGCTATCTTTCAAGATATTTATAATTAAGAAACCAAATGTTAAGTTTCAGAATGAATAAATATTTTGGTGAAGTATTAATAATGGAATGGGTGCGGTACTGCTCAACTACAAGGTCAGATAAATAATGACATGTCAGGGAAAAATAAAAGGAAGATGCATTCAAAGGGAATCAAGGGTCAAATACAATCTATGGAAAAACATTTTGAGCTCATTTTCAAAATGAAATTTAATTCCATATAAGAGTTTTAGTAAGAAGCATTATTAGTGAATATAAGATTATCAACATGAATGCACTTCTGTATACCAAAACCATTCCTTGCATGCATTCTACAACCCTAAGAATGGATTTTCAAAGAAAATCTTCAAACTGTAACATCATCTGACTCTAGTCTCTTGATCATTAATATCAATTTCTTAAAACGTGAATACATTTAGTAGTCACATATTTTAAATGTGTAAGTCGACCAATAATACAAAATAAAAATGTAAAAAAAATGACTAATCTTTATGACATGTGACCCCTGATAAGACAGAAAAGCTGAGTAAATATCTGTAACCATAATGCGAGCTAAATCTTTCTGGAGGACGTAAAAGCATTTATTCTAGCCTACAGGAAGAATAGTATGTACACTTCGGTAAAACATGTTCATGATCAAATAACATAGAAAGTGGTGAAATTTCAGGAAAATTACAATTAATTAATACAATCTACTTGAAATATAACTCATTATTAAATCATATATACATATAACTTAATAACCTTTATCTACATGTACATGTACTAACATAACTCAACACTCTATAAAACTGATTTTGGTTTTGTTTGGTTTTTTGAATTTCAGAAACTGTCAATAATTCTCTTCTTGAATTCATTGTACAAACTAAAATAAATTGAATTTTATTTCTACCACTGAAGCCAAGTAAATTATGATGACTTGGAAATGTTCAATGACAGTTTTGCAGAGTACCAATTAGGTCATTCAAATAGTTATTTCAATTGCTTATACATGTAGATGTAGATTGACAGAAAAGTCATATCGGTACATGTAACTTTGTGTCACCTTCTAGTGGTACGTTATATGGTAGGCCTATAAACCAACATATCGAGTTGTAAATCTCAATATACTGACGTCAAACACAAAGATTTCAATATACTGACTTGTATATCTTGGGATAATGCTTTAAATATATCTCAATACACTGTAAAACAAGAAATAAACGCGTAATGAAATAAGTTCGACTCACAATGTCCTCATGTCTAAACTTATGACTGTGTATATTATTTTTCAAGTTGAACCACAAGACATAGAAAAATAGGCTGTAACATCCACCCCAAAACTAGGTAATTTCTGGACGAACAAACATATGATACATGTACATGTACACCTCTATTCCAATAATTTGTTTGTGCATAGAGGTTCCTGACAGTTGGAGGAAAACTGGAAAAGGTGTACATGTACATGGGGCCGCATTTACATGTTTATGTAGCACATTAATTTCATGCTGACATTAATTTCTTGGTTTATAGTATTGAGTTATATTAAGTTATAGCGTACAATTTAAAAAGTAATTATGTCAAATAGGCTTTTGTATACTTCCTATGAGTGTATATACTGGTGCGTGTATGTACATATATACAATCCAAATTGAACTCTTTTAAAACGATCTGAATATTCTATTATGTATATTACCCTACTAACACATAATATACATATACATGTACATGAATTATAAATGACTATAACCTCTCCCTACATAAATCATTTTAAAACCCTTCTATAATGTACATGTATCCCAAAGCTATCATTATTCTTTAAACATTTACATTGTAGACTCAATACAATTCAGTTCCTTTATCTAGAACATTTTACACAATGATTTTCAATAAATGTTTATTTATTTAAATCATTTTGCTTAAATCATAATTACAAGAAATGTCCTACATGTAATAACAGTACAGTGGACTCTGTCAAATCCCACATCGTACAGGATCGTAACAATGTGTCAGATTACACAGAGTTTCGGAATACCCAGTTTTCTCAAAACGGGAAATATTGTAACTTCGAAAACTGGAAGTATTATCATAATGTAGCTTTGAATCACCAGAAGGTCATTACCTTTAAAAAGTTAAACTTATCTGTACATTCAAAACTCTATTACATTACATGAAATTTTTATTTCATTTAACATGCGTAGGCATTTTGAATATATGTCAAGTCTGTCGTTAATTAATCTTCTTCATCGTCTTCAGTTGATAGCACACTTGTCTTTACTATCACATGTTCATTGATAATCTGTCTGTCGTTCTATGTCCTGGGTCCAGGTCAGGTTCAATCGGTCATATGCAACGAATGTTTCCAACAGGTGCTAGTAATATTATTATGACTGTGAATTTGTGGGAAAATTTGTGCATATTCTTGATTATTTGTCACAACTGTCTTACAAGAGATTATAAATGTATCAAAGTAATCAACAAAGACCTATGTCAATAGTGAGTTTTAATCTCACCGATAATTGATTGGTGATTGCTTGATAATCTTTTGTGGCTTCAGACCCATCGAGTTTTAATCTCACCAATAACTAATCAGTGATTGCTTGCTTCACACCCACCGGTTGAAGGCTGGTTTATACAGTGTTGATTCAATGGAAATCATGTGACGGGATGGCTTTATGTCTCAATTTGGAATATTCAGAGTACAGATTACACAGAGATTTTTTGGCTGAAGTAATAAGGAAATAAATCGGGGTCTGAAGATGATGTCGGACTCCACTGAGTGCCGGAGTAATCAGAGGTTGAATGTGACAGAGTCCACTGTATATTGTAATATAAACTGCTTAAAAATATTTAAAGAACAAATGTGCAGACGGATACAAGTACATGAAAAAACCAGTGGATAATTGATTGGTGATTGCTTGATAATCTTTTGTGGCTTCAGACCCATCGAGTTTTAATCTCACCAATAACTAATCAGTGATTGCTTGCTTCACACCCACCGGTTGAAGGCTGGTTTATACAGTGTTGATTCAATGGAAATCATGTGACGGGATGGCTTTATGTCTCAATTTGGAATATTCAGAGTACAGATTACACAGAGATTTTTTGGCTGAAGTAATAAGGAAATAAATCGGGGTCTGAAGATGATGTCGGACTCCACTGAGTGCCGGAGTAATCAGAGGTTGAATGTGACAGAGTCCACTGTATATTGTAATATAAACTGCTTAAAAATATTTAAAGAACAAATGTGCAGACGGATACAAGTACATGAAAAAACCAGTGGCAGTAGCAGTACATGTACATGTGTTTTTTCAGTAACTTAGGGTGAAATTTAAGTTTGGTTTTCACCCCAGGTCAGACCTGGAAGGAAATTAAATATCATGGACCACAATCACCACAGTGAATGAACCATTTCTGGCCGCGCTCAAAATTCGGCTCTGTTAAACCACTGAGGAAGTTACCACTGAGGAAGTTAACAAGTGCCCGTGGCATTCCCTGAAATTTAATACATCAAACTTTTCACCCACCCAGGTAGTCTGTTCAGGTACATGTACATTATACAGGTACTCCATGTACATGTATTAGCTATTAACGGAAGCAGCTGCATATTGTCACAACTCCAATACAACTTTACAATGTTTTCAAGGGATTAGTGTTGTCCAGTCTTAAAGTTCAAGCACTGTCAATCCTATTAGTAATGTAATACATGTACATTATAAGTCAATGTATTTACCGCCATTGGACTCTTCATAAGGAAAAGTACACCCTGCCTCAGGCCCAATACCCACTAAATGTTTATGCTTAGCAAAATATCAAATTCAAAAAATTTGATGGGAAAATACACATTAAAATATTATGACATGTATTTAGACATGATTCTGAAACTTGGTATTTTTTCAATGCTTATCAATACACATTGAGTTCAAGATTCTACTTTAATGCGATGCTCTACATATGGACATATATTTCATAAGGATATCATATTGGGGTTTTTGCAAGCCTCCAAGTTATCCATCTGTGACTATAAATATCCTACACCAATTCTTTTTAAGCACCATTCAACAACCATCTTGTTATTCTGCCATGCACAAATATTATTTATTTTTAATGCATGCATGTGTACATACATGTACATCACAAGACCTTAAGAATGTCAAGTAAATGTAACTATGTCCAAGTTAATTTATTGTAAGCTTGTTTATCATAAATAAATGAATTTGAAGGCCTGTGTATCTGCATGCTGAGGTGACAGTACAGTATTACATTCTTTGTTATTATTTTGACTTATCATATTATGCATGTACATTTCTTTTCTAAGATCCAAGAAGAAACTGCTTGAAAAGCAATCATATCATGCTGCTGAAGAAACACAAACTTACAAACATAAGTATGATCACACATTTGTTCAAAAGTGTTCAATATCAAAAATGCTATTGGAAAGCTAAGGAGATATTGGGTAAATAAAGGTGCCAAAAACAGAAGTAACTAAAATAACAGAACTTTAAAATAAAAATAAAAACATAACCAAATTGCTTCAATATCTACTTACAAAATCTTGGTAAAATTAGCCATTTTACTGTGTTTCAAAAAAATGAAAATACAAAAATGAATAAATGATAACACGCAAATAAAACTGGATGCATTCATATTTGAGCATGCATAACAATAATAAATGTGTTCTGACACCGCATGCTACACGTCTTCAGGGTCGAGTTCATTGTGAAAATATTTAGTGGGGTACATTATGTATTTAGGACTTTAAGCTAAGTAGAGGGTAGAATTTGATTATGTACATAATTGAATTATAAATGAAAATGTTTGACCCATTAATTTGCTGATATTATATTGATTTGGCTTGTAATATTTTGGTGTCTATTTGGTAAAATTTATTTTGAACAAATAAATGACTAGAAAAGAACTCCAATAGTCTTAAAATACATGTACATATAAGTACAAATACATCTAAGTAACCTACAGTATTATTGCCTGGCCAGTATAAATGTACATGTAATTCCCAAATACATGTACTGTACTGTACACGTACATGTATATGAAATTAAAAGTTTAATTGGAGTCATTCTAATAGCTAATCTGTTAAAGACTTTTCACATTTCATAATACAGCCTCAGATAACTGGAGTTGTACAACAGTATCATTTGTACATGTATGTACATGTAAAGGTAGTAATAAAATTAAGACTGAAGTGAAAACAACCTACATGTATACATGTATACCTATACTAAACAAATCATTTTCATATGTATAAATTGTATACATTGTACATGTACTGTACTTATACAAATCATATTCATAAACACTTTGTGTATCAAATGCACATTGTAACTGTACAAATGTACCTGTACTGTCACAATATGCTATATGTACATGTACATGTACCGGTATGTACATACAGGTACAACTTCACATCTACAACTTGTAGACAACATCTCCCCATACATGCTAAACACAGTAATGTTTAAATCTTTTAATAAATGTAGGCTTTCATTATCTTAGTATGGAAAAATACATATAAACTTACTTGTAAAAACCAAAGCGTCGACTTGGGGGTCTTCCTGAAGGATCGGTATCCAGATTCTCTCCATCTAATAAAACAGACACAGAATATCACATGAAGCAACTGAAACTGATGATACTTGAACCATAAATTAACCCTGACGGTTTCTGTCTGTGACGGGACAGACAATAAGGCATCCTAGCTATTATAGTTATACATGTAGTGCATGTACGGTAATCAAGTACCGGTACATATGTAGATTAAGATAATAAAAGTTCTGCAGAGATTAATCATGTCACATGTGAGTACAGCTCAGGTACGGTACATGAACATATATTTGCTTTAGTCAGGAATCAGCAATTCTTATTCAGCTTGTAGGGAAAAATGTCTGTTCTTCATCAAGATCAAGTGACTGACCTTTGAATTCAAATTCTAAATGGGATTACATACAAGTATTGTAAGTACAACTGTATAAAAACATGTACAACAGGACCATTTGAAAATAGGAACTGTTCAATGATTCCCTCATATAGAGAGGCAATTCATTTTGGGGGAGCAACATGTATCATGTACATGTATCTGAATACTACAATGTACATTGTATATGTACAGTACATGTAATGTACAATGCACATGTACACATCAAATTGAAATGTTCAAAAGTATATTCTATTTAGCAATTCATGTACATGTACATGTACATGAATTGCTAAATAGATACATGTATGTGAACTTACTAAGAGACTTACCTCTTTCAGGTACAAACTCATAAATTCCATCACCGTCAGAATAACATCCACCTTCACTAGATGCTCCGTCAGAAACTTCATGGTATTCATTTTCTCCAGGTCGACTAGCCGATGCACTCCTTACTCTAGCTGTATTTTTCTTCCATGTTCTACCCACATTAGTTTTCACATTGCTATCATTGATTTGTTGTACGAAATCAGAAACTTTTAATCCACTAGCGAAAATCGATTCTTCCTTACGTTTAAATGAATCTGTGCGCGAAACTTTAGCTGCAATTTTAACCTCTGGTAAATCCTTAGGTAAGAGAATTGCATCTTTTGTCACTTTATCTTGATGCTCTGTGGGGCATCCACGTTCAAAATCAAATTTTAGTTTTTCAAATCGCTCTGAGCTCATGTTACGGGAGACTAATCGCTTATCGGCACCTGGTGGAACAAACATGTTTCCAACCCGTTCTTCGGATAATTTACGTAATTTCACATCACAAGCTTTATCACTTAATCTATTCACAGTATCATTTAAAGGTGGAGTCTTCTTAACACTTGTAGATTCACTCTTAACTTCTGCTGTCTTATCACTTTCAGCATCACTAGATAGTTTCACTACTTTTAAACCATTTTTGTCATCTGATTTCTTTGCTTTATCATTTTTCTTATCGATTGAGTTGCTTCTTTTCTTTTCCTTGGCTTCTTCTTTAGATTTTTTACCCATTAACCAACCTGTTAATCCTTTACCAGACTTATCTTTGTCCTTCTCCTTATCTTTGTCCTTATCTTTCTCCCTGTCCTTCTCCTTATCCTTAACTTTATCCTTCTCCTTGGTTTTGTCCTTCTCCTTGACTTTGTCTTTTTCCTTCTCCTTATCCTTAACTTTATCCTTCTCCTTAACTTTATCCTTCTCCTTAGTTTTGACAATTTTGTCTGTTTCCTTTTCCTTCTTCTCTTTATCATTGTCCTTCTCCTTCACCTTTTCTGCATTTTTGTCTTTAACTGAAACATGTTCTACTTTGATTTCATGCAGAACTTTAACCTCTTCTCTTTTAGTATCCAAAAGATTTTCTTTGGAGCCACGGTTTTTGAAGTTTTTATGCTCCAAAGAAGGGGGCCTATATCCTGTTTTTTCTGTTTTAAAAACTTCACTACTTTTTTTACTGTCTCTATAGCCGCTCACCACACCATCTTGTTCAATTTCAAATTTGATAACCTTTTCGCCATCCTTTACTAAAGAATCATCCACTGTTTTACTACCTAATAAATCAAATTTCTTTTCAGTTAATCTAACAACTGTTTTGTCTGAGCCTCCCTTGCTGCCATTGATCAATTTTGGTTTGATATCAGTTTTGGTTTTGGTTGAAGTGGGTGATGTTTTAGATGTTGATACACTAGACAGTCCATATTTTTTAGCTACTGTGGCTATAGAGGAAGAATCCACAGTATCACTATCATCTTCGGACTCATGACTCACAGGAAGTTCCAAACGTCGTTGAAGAGAGGGACTTTTTCTTGGACTACTATGTAAAGAGGCACTACTTGAAGATATATAAGATCTGGGACTTGTTTGCTCACTTTGAGAGTCTAAGGATCCTAAATTTGAACGAAATTCATTAGAGGGTTTGAATGCCCTAGGACTAGTTTCTCCACTCTTATATCCACGTGGGTTAGAAACATGTAAAGATCTTGGACTAATATTACTTTGAGGACTTGATCTTCCAGATCTAATACTATCCTCTTCAGAGGAATTTGAGGACATGCTTAACCCAGATCCAGCTCTTCCTAAATTAAACTTTAAAAATTCTCGCGCTTTATCTCTTGAATCCTGACTATCCAAATTGTCAGAAGTTGCAACAGTTCTTGTAACAAGTTTAGAGGATGGGTCAGAACTATCGAACGATGTTTGTGTGACAGTGGTAGTCTTTGTGTGCTTTGTAACATAACTAGTAGATTTAGGATCACTTGCATTAAGTCTCTCAGCTCGAACTTTTGCTAATATTTCATCTGCTGTTTTTATACCCGTTGTTCGTGCTGGTGCTGATTTGGGTTGCGAGAGAGAAATAACTTTAACCCCTGTGTCTTCAGGTTGTTGCATGCTGCGGGTAGTTCTCGTAATTGTTCGAGTTTCAGTTGTTCTTTGTGTAGAGGTTATTCCAGCTCCTTGTTTGGTTTCAACCTTTGTTGTAGTCATTGTGGTGGGATCGTTATCTGACTTGTCAAACATGGCTTTCAGATCTGAAACATTGGCTGGTTTAAGTGGAGTTCGAATACCACGTCCAGCTGTTCGAGTTGCAGGACCAACTCTTTCACGAGCAACCTCCCTACCAGTGGTTTTTAAGCCTGTTCCAAATTTCTTCTGTTCCATCATGAAAATAAATCAATTATCACAAATAGGACACAATCACTAACTTTTAGGTTTTATAGCAGCTATCATAATTATAATATATCCATAACATTCCAAAGCAAAATATAGTTTATGTTATCAAAAATATTTGTTGACATTCTGGTAATGATTATTATTAGGCTATAACATCTGCTTCATGCTCCATCATGCTATAATAATGTACGTAGCATTAGGATTCTATCATCATGCCATGAATCTATGATTAATTCTTGTTAGTGTTTGTTAAAACCTGAAAGAATACAAAAAATAAATTGTTAAAAATTTGATTGTGACATAATTTCGTAATAGAAAAAAAACTCCTTTGTAATAGTGTATAAGATAAGTTTAATTTGACATTAAGAAAATTGTGGCTTGATTGCATTTCTTATGTTTTTGGGGATGACAATCTGGCTTTTGTTTATAAAATTTCGAAAACAAAATGTAATCACATCCAAATACATTATAGTAACGTTTTCTGCACCAACTGGGCTATGAAGACAGTTTATTCACATGGACCACATCCCATTACTAAACACTATTCCAAAAATTTTTTAACCAATTTCAAGTACAGAAAATCAATAAATGTTCTTTAGTCATAAGCAAGAAGAATAGAACTATCCATAACAACAATTGAAAATTTCAAATCACAATTTGAATGGTTGGTTGATTTACACAATATGGCTGGCTGCAAATCCAACATAAATAAATCATTATGTAGTCTTTCCTGTGGTAAACAAGGAAACAAATATGAGACCACTGTTTGGATGATTTACTAACATCACCCTATACATGTCCTACATGTATGTCCTATGTACTGTTAAATAAAGGAAATATTTGGGCTATCAAAATTTCTGAGCACTAATAATAAATTACTACTACAGTAAATAATAGTATATTTTGTAAAGCACATGCACCATATATACATGTAGTGCATGGTAGTCAGTGGCATGTTGCATAAACAATTTAATCAATTGAAATTATACATGTTAGCTTTAATAATAGATTTTGAATATTTCTACACATTGTTTTTTACTTTTTTACATATTACATAAATGTGCATGAGTATATGTACCCTCCGAATGCTACATTCTAAAACTGTTCATTTTTGGAATAATACAAAAGTTGCTTAGAAGTTTATAGGAGATTGGTGAAAATATTTCTGACTATAACATTATTAGCAACATGAATGTAAAGATTGGTATGTAAATAACACCAATCAACCTCCATTATCTCACATTAGACACGCCTTATTAATCATTTCCTAGACTTCATACAGATGTGTCCATTTCTGATTGCTGACAATTGCTGACTATTTCTCTGGTCCTGTCTCCTAACTAATGCCAACTAAGACTTTAAAAGTCACAGCGTAATCTAATTAACAAAAGCTTTTTTACATCTTTGAAACAAAATCAAATCTTGTGCTAATCACATGGCTTTGAATAATATTATTAGTAATATTTTCAAATTGTTCTATTAGCCAATTGTTACAATCCATATAAACTTCTCACTGAATTTCCTAAAATTTTGTTGTGCAGTCTCCCATTGGCTCAAATATCTGTACCATATAGTTACATGTCCTTGTATGTACATGTATATTAGGCCGGAAGTTTGCTTTGAATCTGAATTCTGAATATTTCTGGATCAACAATAACAGATACCTGTACATTTAAGAATTTCCTAGTTTTAACTGATCAAGTTCTTTACAATAACAAGACAAGATATTTGTATGGTGCAGGTACAGAGATTATTAGACACACATTCATGCACTGGGAAGATGCCTCATACCACAGACAGCTACATATACCATGAATTAAAACATGCCTTAAATCATGTGATAACTTGCTATGATTTTCAAGCTTAGGTTGTAAACTTGTAATGTATAATGAAGTTAATGTACATGTACCGGTACTAGTAATTCTAACAAACAAAATATGTATGTACTTCAGTGGTGTCATTGTACGGATGTGATACTGAGAGTCTAACACCATTTCAGTAGTTATAGTTATCAACTTCCTCTCGATCGATCGCATGATAACAGAAATACATCAAGGAAAGACATACTGCCAACAACAATATGTAGGCCGACATATATTGGCTCAAGACATAACAACTGTATCTTTGATTTTCTAATTCTCGTATACCCCCATACCCCCCTGTCCCTTTTTGCTAGTATGCCACCAAGAAGTTACATGTATTTTCTACATGTACACTATTTAAGTGATAGTACAAAAATCGTTCCCCCCATACCCCCCTGTCCCTTTTTGCTAGTATGCCACCAAGAAGTTACATGTATTTTCTACATGTACACTATTTAAGTGATAGTACAATAATCGTTCAAACAAGATCCAAATGCGAATTTTCCTTTCTCAGAATTTGTGCAGCAATAGATTCAAGAGACATGACAAAAACTGATTTTACATGTACCTATGTATGTACACATTAACAACTTGTGTAGTCATTACCCTCGTAGTGTTTATTATTATAGTTTTAGTCTTAATTCTCGTATTCCCCTCCATGGATGGACTTGATACATGTATTTCTAAACACAGAATAAAAACTGTTGACAAACCTTCATGTCTAAATACCAGATAGATAATGAGACTACCTGTTATTAACCAGCAGAGGTGTAAAGAATTACTATAGTATTAGTCACCTTAAATAAATCTTATCCAACCCATTACACTTCGCTAAACGAAACTAAAAATTCTTTCTTTCTTACAGTATGCCTGCGTCCTATCCTACATGAATGTACATTGGCGATTTAAAAACTTATATCTATCAGAGCTAACTTTCCGTAATCATATCTTTTGACGGCAGTTTCGGATTACAATCCTCTTTAGGAGACTAGTTAATGATCTAAGAAAGAAAGAATTTCTTAAAAGGACATTCGGCAAACCTTAATAATAATGCTAATATTTTATAACGGGATTGATTACCATTTGATGTCATAGTCTTTTTTCCTAAAAAGTTTGTCTCGCTCTTATTACATGAAGTCAACTGATTTAAAATTCATTTTAATATCATGAACAGGAGTTGTCTTTGTAGTCTATAAAATTACATTTCTATTATCTTAATATTCTTACATCTTTACCCACTATCAAATGTCAGATATTATAATTGTATATAACCCCACCTTCAATTAGACATAAATCATGTATTATTATCCTTCACCTTTGTAATATATCCAATAAAATAACATTAATGTTTTGTTTCATTTCACTTTCATTTCATCATACCCCAATATGATGCCTTTTACTCATTTTAATACCCATTTACACTAAATATGAAATACTTTTTAACTACAAATACTTCAAACGTCTTTATTTATTTTTCTTATACTTCAAAAAAATATTTTAGAATTTATTTTGTCAGAGGAAAAAAGTTAATACTGGGGACAAGTTGCGTCGATGTCATCCCCATCAGTGATTGTAGCGGCCAAGCGAATATTCACTGCTGATCTGTGTGCAAAATTCTCTCTATATATATCTACTTATAAGTTAGTCCTTACACACAATATGTATGTACATGTATTCACAAGTCTACTCCTTTCCTACATACATGTACAATGTATATTTATTGACTACATGTAAATACATGTACCATACATGGAAGAAAGAAAATGACAGTTAGCCTAAGTGGTCAGTTCCTTTGTGTCTTGTGAAAACCAATCCATTGGTTATGCTAAACTTGTTCAAAGCTGACATTAACAGGGATACTGGGACGGAAGTGAAATGGGTGTTTCTCAAGAATAGAATCACACATGATAAAAGTATGTCAAATACATATATCATACATATATAATACATCATAGTATTCTCAATATCACAGATATAATACACTAATCGTCCATTGAGTGGGACTTGCCTTGTCATAATACATTGAAATCATTGTTTAATGCATATAAAATGCTTTACAATTTCATAGGTGAAAGTATGTACATTCAAACTGTCCTGCTGTTGTGATTACATGTATATGATGTCTATTGCATGTACATCACTAACAATTTATCAGTGTAAATGAGAGTACTTTTGAAAGCTTCACATTCAATGATGTATCCGACCTCTTTAATAATCAATAAAACAAAACAATATCAAATAGACTTTAGAGCAGTATCAATCTATAATTAAAACAGTTTCTTCTTAATCATTCAAATAATTGACGAAAACAAAACAAAAATTCTTTCATAATTACCATTACAGAAATTATTGTTGGTTGTTCTCTCCCAATGACCTACAACTTAGTAGTTTGGTGTGAGTTGTGTACTCAAGTGTATAATAATAAGTCACTGCAATAAGGATGTTTCTGTGTTAGGATCAAGACAGTAACTATGTTATTGTCGCATTAAACAACTAAGTCAAATATTGGTCAACAATTCATGTTTGTATAGGGTAGGACTGTTAAACTACTTATAAACACTGGCCATCTTTCAACTGTCTTTATCTCACGAACTTGTCGGTAATGTGATAAATGACTTGTATAATGACCTAGACATATTGATAGGCAGTGAAAATAGGACATCGCAGATTAACACTGAAAACCATCACAAATCAAATATGGAAAATTTAGCCCATTCCTGTTTGAAGATGGCTTGTACAATTTTTGTTAAAAATATAGTTATATGACTTCTACAACCACATGAATTGAATTTATTTACAGCTGTTACATCATTTATCAAATACTAGCATATATTTCACTATGATCAAAAAGATCAAGACCTGTTTTTTTGAGAAATTTCAAACACTTTCCACTAAGGGCTGTTCTTGAGTCAACTGGTGTACATGTAGTTTTGAATCCTTGGTTGTACATGTACATGACAAGGAGTAGGATCGCCTGTCCAACTTCTTGGGTTTTCCCCAGGTCCTTTGGTTTCCTACCACTGCTTAAGACCACTACCCTGTAGCCGCTAGCAAACTAATTGAAATAAAATTGAAACATTTTAATCCCAAAATGACCTAGTTTCTGTCGAGTGGACGTTAATTAAACCACATTTCTCTCCCTCTCAATCGTATAATTTGTGAAGTTTTTACAATTAACCTATCCAAAGTTGTGGAAATAAGTATAAACTACAATATCCTCATTTCTCATGCAATATCTATACAGTTACATGTCCACTATGTAGATGGTCTAATCTTATATAATTAGATGCAACGTCTGACATACATGTATATTGCACATGTACAAATAACAGAAAATCTTGTAGGCCTACATGTATGTGTTATTAATTAATGTTTACCTGGTGCATTAAGTCTTCAATTTTTGGGTTCAATTCAAATTAATCTGTTTATTCTCAACTTCAATGAAATGTATGAAATCATTTGAACAAAATGCACCATATTATGTAAAATTATCAAAACACATGTATGGTACATGTACATGTAGCTTCTTTGGCATCAGAGACTTATCCATGCATCCATTAAAACAATGCATGCATCAAATTTGCAGTAAAACCATGTGAAGCTAGTATACAGTACAGGTATTTATGCAAATGAAATGTTCAAACTCCTAAATTTCCATTCTTCTTTCAATAAATTTGTTGATATTAATTTCTTGTTTGACAAGACAAACAAATAGATCTCTTTTAATTAGGAGGATACTGTTACATGTACATTATATTGTAATATAAACATACATGTACATATATAGACATACATAATAATAATAATATGTGAATCTTTATTATATTCAGTTTTTGTATCATGTTCGTTTAATTATTTTGTGTGCAGTTCATAAATCAATAGTGGAAAAATTTCATTACTGATACAGTTCTACAGCAAGATCTAATGTTTGTCTTTCAAGATAAAAAATATAAATCTTTGACAGATAGACAGTTACCAGAATATTCCTTGTACTCATCAACAAACAGGTTTTATCATTGTAATTCATTTATTTTTAGTTCAGATGACACAGCTTTGTAATTGCCTAATTATATAGTCTTTGTTAATACTATAAGCTTATTAAATAAGATTATACAACGATATCAGCCTCAATGTCAACAAGTCAGCTTATTGTTAAATTACATAATCAGCAATGTGGTAAATGTACATTTAGTCAGTAGATGCTGTTGGTACATGGTACATGTAGCAATAGACACAGTTTTACTGATACTGCTACCAAAGACCGATTGGGACTTCACATACAGACTTGTGTGTTGTCAAAAAAGAAACAAGGGCTGGAAAAAAGATTTCAAATTGTCTGATTTTTAAAATAGCCTATACAATTTTACAAAAATATCAACCTAAAATATATCAGAATATTGAGAATATTCCCTGAATAATATTCACAATTTTATAAGATAAGGAAAATGTTTCTAGAAAAACACAAAATTTAATTAATTTCCTGTACAGGATTTTGACGTCATGATAATGACTGCATGACCTGTTAAATCAATTAGTGTACAATAGCTGATTTCCTAAGCCCTTTCTTTATACCTTGAACCTACATACATGTACATGTATCTATCATTTTCTCAAAAACTATTTTATCCTTGACCACCAGCATACATCTACCTGTCTATATATGTCATTTGTATGGAAGTGGACATTATATTTATTTGTACAACAGTAGTGTTGAAAAATAATCTAAGATTAAAGGTAAAATGAAAGCAAAGTTTCTTTTCCATTTCAATTTAATATGGTTTAATTGTTTCTTTAATGTTAATATCAATACAACTGTAGGTACATGTACTACACATACACATGTATCTTATTGAGAATAACTATGTGACAGTGACTATGGACAGCAGTTTGAATGAGACGGAACTATTCTAAAATCATTTCAAGTGAAATTCAAGAATAAAAAGTTGTCATTTATGTTGGAAATATTAAGTCATTTATTTACGAATGCACATATTATAAAGCTAACATAATACATAATAGAGAAATAGGCCAATCTCACAAAGCTAATGTTAATGTTGTATTACAAAAAAAAATAAATTAAAACATTCCCATTTAATAATCATATATTGGAAGTATTATTAAAATATAGATTCTAAAAGACTTAATCTACATATTATGGAAGTACAAAATGTACTATTTTGATCATGGATGGGTCTATCAAAATGACAACGCTGCCAAAATACAGTAAACAACAAAACGTTATCAATTACTGTTGCATAGAATTGTCAACCGAAATAATGCCTGACGATTCCACTTCAGAATGACAGACAGTTGGCTTAGAATAGCAAGTGCGACCGAATGAAAATGGAAGGAACCCGCATCGACAATCTCATTTTTAATACTTAATGCTTAGACATTAAAAGAGAAAAAAACCTATATTTCTCGCGTTTTACACGATTATCAATTTTATACCATGTTAACTGTATACTTACGGTTTCCTATTTTCGATATATGTTGGCTTATTATGAGTCATTATTCCCTATGAGCCATTTCGTTCAGGGTGCTAAATTTAGAACAGATGGCGCTGTTATCGCATTACGAGTTGTCTTCCCTCAAATTAAAGAATATGCGTGTTTATCCAGGCATAATTTTGCGGCCGAATGACAATGGCATTATTTATTTGTGCATGTAGAAAGGATTGGGTCATAAATAAAATCTCCAACTCGTGTTTTTTGATATCAAAAATTATCAACAGTCGTTGATAAAGTAAAAAAAAAAATGGGCAGAGCCTCGTTTTTTTCACTTTACCAACTTGTGTTGATATTTTTTGATATCAAAATACACTCGAAGGAGATTTTCTATGTACATGTATCACTATCTGTTTGAAAAAAAAAATATGCTCCAGAGACCATGGCATTTCTTTTCTTAGCAAATGCCCAACTGTTAAAAAAAAATGTCCCACTGCTTTGTTAAAAAAAATATATACAGAGGCAGTGGGATCCATTGTATTATCTCGAGCGCTCGACTTAGTATCTCGAGCGCTTGAGATATTATTTATTTTTGCGTGTCCTAAATTATAGCTACCGTATGTATAAGAGTCCTACAGAAACGAACCTGCTGAACTAGTATGGGACATGCAATCGTGAAGAACTTAACAGAGACTGCTCTATGTCCGCTGAATAAACTACAGCATCTCAGAAATCACTCAAATCGGTGTTATATCACATCAATCCAGTACATATGATAATTAAACTTACTTGAACCCCATACATACAAATTTAAGCGATAATCTCCACGACGTTAACGTTGGAAAAGGCGGCATAGCAGAAATGAAATGATTTGGGGTTTAACGGCCCACTGTATGGACTAATAAATGAAGACGGGCATAATATATACGTGTGCTACGAGGGAAATTTTGCCCGGACAGCGGCACTACGGCCTACTTTTATATCGAATTCCACAGGGAACTTTTACAAGAAGGCCAATGTACACTGGATCCCGGTTTTTCGTGCCACCCAACAGCTGTCCTTGTCAGACCCTCCGTCCTGCATCACTGATAAAGGGGAGGGGGAGTATGTCAGAAAATCTGATTGAACTTTCTCGGCCAATGCCAGAATCGAACACCCGACCTCCATTTTATTAGGGGATTAAGTAATCGGCCAGGCGCTAATGAATATACACCCCGGCTGCTGTACATATATAAGTAATTAAGGAATAAACATTCCGAATATGCATTCGGACACATGAGAGTAAGAGTGTTTTTACGGGAGGTATATATTTGCGATTCTGAGTGAAGATGGCTGGTATAAGTTTTATCAGATTGGTGTGAACTTGCCGTAAAGTGCATATAACGGCTACAGAAAAAAATTTCCTCGTATGGTGCGCTTTATTTAATGCTTTATAAGGGGCTCAACTAAGAGAGAGAGAGAAATGGTGTTTAACGTCCACTCGACACAAACTAGGTTATTTTGGGACTAACATATGGTTTAATTTTATTTCAATAATTCGCTTGCGCGTGGGGGTCTTTAGCAGTGGGAGGAAACCGGAGTACCCGGAGGAAACCCACGAGGTTGAGAAGGCGCCCCTATCTCCATGCCACATCTGCTCACACCAGGGATCGAAACCACAGCCGCAAGCCAGAGGTGACCGGCCAGCTAGTGTATAAATGTGTTGTTATTGATGTATTCCCATTTGAATATTGTTAACAATAAGAAGTAAAATAAATAAGATATGTTAACAGGATCATTTTGTTATACGAAAAACTAAGTGATGCGTTTTCTATGGCGCTCAGTATATTTCCTAATACTACACGTGAATTATACACGTAACCCATGCATTATAATACCTTATAATACACCATGTTGAAAGCGGTTAATCGTGCTACCCTGTTGAAAGTGCTTATTGCTCAAATGCAATTGTTCAATTCTTCGACTTTTGAGGACCATGTCTCGGACGTGACAACTTTTTGAAAGTTGGAAATCTTTGTGGGCTTCTTTCTTTTAAGTTAAAGCTTCCAGAAAAAGGATTCGGATTGGAAAGCAAATTGCATAAGATAGATATAAAAACGCCCGTAGTCTTCAAACTATTTTGTAAAGGATGACAACAATGATCATGGCGATTTGTTTTATTTTACATAAACTAGAAAAATTTATTTTGCATTCATTTGGTGTTGTTTAGGGAATTATTACGAAAACAGAAACATTATTATAAAAAAAAAACTCGGCCATAAGAATTTACACACACAAAAGTAGAATAACTTTTACTGACATATAAATTTGCTATGATTACCGCAATATTTTGATATTTTGGGGATTCATGATTATGATTACCCAATCTGTTTCATATTCACTGCGGGATCAGTTTGATGATTACCTACTGCAAGCATAGAAATATAGTCTATATTTCTATGACTGCAAGGACTGTTCAAAGGGAAACAACTCTAATTAAGAGCATTTCTTAATTAGAGTTGTTCCCCTTTATACGTTTGTCTTGTAATGGTGTCAAAGGTTGAAAATTCTTTAGAAACGAGAATCAACATGCGCTGTTGGAAGCGGACAGTACAAACTTCACATCTTCTGAATGAATAAGACACACTCTTTTAGATTTGACATTTTATGTATAAACCATTATGTCGTCTTTTAATTGGTAAGTACAACAGTAAATGAAATTCAATTTCGTGAATCATTATTATTATGATTATGACACTCATAATTTCCTGAAATTAATAATGTCAAGACGTGCACGTCCAAAGACAAACAATAATTCAAAACAATGGCAATAGATACAACCATCCCATTACAGTGTATTGAAAAAGACAATAGCCACTCTAATAGAGTATTATAGAGACATGTAAGTAAGGGTCATTGTAATTGTTAGTTACATTTTTTGTAAGATTGTTATGATTAATTAATTAACTGTTCCAGTCCTACTATTTATTAGGCTTATGATTGTGTAAAGTCAAACTAGTCACTAATTAAGTAGGCATGGATTCCATATTGCCTCTATATGTAGGCAATTATATGAAGTATTTTTTGATTTTTGGGGATATCTGGCTACTTTGTCTACCAAATATCAAATTGATGGACATTGCTCTCAAGAATAAACCGATCTAAAATTAAATTGGTTTGACAGACTCCAAAGTTTTTGCAAAATTGGTTATTATATTTGCAGTTCATATTCGCAGGGATTGTTATTTGTTGTGGACTAATTCCCCTATTTACATTCAAATTAATGGAATCTCATGAATGCAATGCAGGTTACAGGTGTTTATAGAATTGATTTTAACTCAATGGGATTGTCCAATAGGTGATTAAGTTGTATAAGTTGAACCCCTGTTGGTTTTTTAAAGTTTTGAGATTGTACATTTCAAACATGTTTCAATTCTGTTAAACAGTTGAAATGCTGGTAAATTATTTGTTTTTTCATGTCCTCTTACTAGTCTTACTTGATTTGTGTCTGTTCAGTATATAAGCTTTGCAAAATAGCATATTATTAGTAAGGTTTGAGGGGCAAATAGTTAATAGACTGAACCAGTTTAATTTGTGTGCCTTTAATAATATTCACCCTAATGAATAATGTATTAGATTAAAGGTCTACTAGTACTAGCTGAGATATTGTTTCATATAAGGTGTCTTTTTGTTTACTCATAGTGATATATGATGACAAAATTAGGTTCATATTGTAGCTTTATGTAGTAGGTATTCAGGTAATATAGATATTATATCTGACAATAATGGGAGTTCACTGATAAGCCATTTAAACAAAAGCCATTATTTATTGAAATAATAGTCTACATTTATTTACTTTGTTTAAAATATCTAGTTGTTTATGATTCTTTAATCTTATTAAATAGACTGCACTTTCTCAAAAAAACAAAATATATGTTATATAAGTCACCCAAGATATGTCATTATTGAGAATTTAAGAACACTTTTTATACGTCCACATTGAAATGAAGCATTTGATATTTAAATAAGTTGATAAACAATAAATACATGTAGAGTACAATAAAAAAAACCATTGTTTTATCCACTGTTTCATTAGTAAAAATACTAACTTCTTCATGATGGATGAAGACTTCTTATTTTGCATTTATAGTTTGACAAAAATGATGAATTTTCATACACATACACATTAGTTAATGTCATGAAACAAAGAACTTGATTTGTTTTCACCGATTTCCAATAATTACTGGACAAGTTATGACCCCTTAACCTCTTCGAAATGTCTTGTGGATGCTCTAGACACCAAAAATATCATCCGATTGCCTTTAATTTATAGTGTTTTAGCTCATGAGATGAAGAAGGCCGTCTGTAGATTTTCAGGGTTATTTGACTCTTGATCCGTTTGAAAAATCAAAATGTGGTGGATGCTCTAGTGACGAAATTCATCATCGGAGTGACTTTAAAAATATGCAGTGTTTATGATCATGAAACAGCAAAACCTGTTGATTTTCAATCATTTCTGATAAATATTGCCCGAGTTATGGACCTTGTCTTCAACGATTTTTGATAAGCAGCTACATTATGAAGATGATATTGAATGTTAGCATGGGGCAGAACTAGAAGTCAATCAAAATCCAACGATTTCTGATATTATTTAATGTGTTGTTAGTCTTAATCAGGTTTTACGATGTTGTAAATGTTTTCATTACCGACAGCAGAAAAAATATGCGACAACCCTTGCTGAAATTATTCTTTAAAATATCTTATTATCTTTGATTGGAATGTAGACATCAACTTTAAATTACCCGTGTAATGTGTGTTTTTATGAAAGCAATCAATGGTCAATATTTGGTTATAGGTCTAGTGAACAAATAGAGATAAGTAGACAAATTGAATAGAATACCTGACCGTGATTGATAGTAAATATACACAAATAAGGTCTGAAGGTATGTCTTATACAAGTAATTATTAAATCTATTCATATATTCATGGACTACTAATATTTATGTAAATAACATTTAGTTATAATAATATGAACACATGTCTTAATTTACTGGACGCGTGTTTGTGGGCTTTCTATGTGACTCAGATCTTTTATTTGTCTTTGTACACCTGCCTAATCTGAAATACTTATTAAAAAACAACTTGCATACAATTTGAACTCGACTGACTTTAACGTTAGAGTACTACTAGTCGTCTTTCAAGTTTATTTGATATTTGAAGATCTGGAGAGCAATGTAACAAGGTGAGAGAGAGAGAGAAATGGGGTTTAACGTCCACTCGACACAACTAGGTCATTTCGGGACTAACATATGGTTTAATTTTATTTCAATAATTCGCTTGCGCGTAGGGGTCTTTAGCAGTGGGAGGAAACCGGAGTGCCCGGAGGAAACCCACGAGGTTGAGAAGGCGCCCCTATCTCCATGCAACATACGCTCACACCAGGGCTCCAAACCACAGCCGCAAGCCAGAGGTGACCGGCCAGCTAGAGGTCGAAGCGCGGCACTCTAGACCACTAGGCCATCCCAACCCCCCATGTAACAAGGTCAAGGAAAAAATACAGATTATTTTCTTTTAATATGATTTTAGGATTAACTTCATTTGAATTTTATTAAGGTATAAATAAATGATTATCAGAATCCCTTTAATTAATATTAAGATGATATTATTTCTTGGTTTTTATGCACTTTGATTGACCGCAAGTTAAATATAAAGTCTTGATATCATGTATTATTTTAATGTTGATTGTTTTTGAGGGTTTTGAGTTGTAGCTTACCTGTTGGATTCATGGATTGATAATATTATTTATCAGACAGAGGAGTAATTTATATAGAAAAAAAACATAACTTGTGCTTACTGCTGAGGTATGGTTTGGTAAATTGTCTGGCAAATAATATGTGAATGGCAAGGTTATATGGACAGAAAGGTTCAAATTAATATATTTAATTTGTTAAACATACATTATGGGAGAGCAAAAACAGACTTTTGTCGGTCTTCCTTTGGGCCTCAGAAGTCATAGAAATTATAAATTAGATCTTTATTTAAACAACAAGCCTAAAATGAACTCTGTAGACCCACGGATGGCTTGGATTGGGTTCGGATTAGAACAGGATTTCGTTGACTGATTTAATCACTATGGCGTCGTGGGCGGGGCTTCTCCGTGACGTTGACGTCATCATACTTCCGGACTGTTTTCTATTCGTCTGCTTAGGGAGTCGCTTAGGCCTACCTGAAGTACAAAAGAGTACACGCAGGCAACGCAAGAAGTCGGCTATTTATTATAATTTATTTACAATACTGCCTCGTTGATTTGGCCCATTCCTTTCAAACTTTAATATCCTATCGCAGACTTTCTCTTCTTATCTATATATTAAAATCTTAATTCTAATTTATAGTAAAAAATAAATGTATAGGAATTGAATTGCAGTCCTATCTCAAACCGAATACGCTATCAGTACTAGTCATTGTAAACATTACATGATAATCGAGACTATATAGGTGGAGTTAACGCCTGTCAATCAACAATCGGCCATAATGGGAAAAGGGTGTCGATGAATTTAACTCCCATTTCTAGTAAAAAATTATAGTGGTAACAACTTTGTTCAGGATAAAGGAATTTGACTGAAATTTTCAATATATTCTTGTTTCAGCATCTATTTTTGAACTGTTATAGCAAGAATGGCTAACTCCTTGTAAAAATCTCCCATAATGTATCTTTAACATGACATGAGCACAAATTATTATCTGAACGTGTAAAGGGTGTGAATAAAAATGTTTGGATAAATGTATGTGAACACTAAACAGCAACTATTGCTTGTAAAGTTTTTGTCTCCAATAGAACAAAATGATTTATCTTAGATAATACATTCTGGTTTTAAAAAGACAAAATGTCTTGTAAATGTTTGTTTTGTTGATGAAGCAGACGTTCTTAATCAATTGACAAACCATTGCATTAATCATTTAAATGGTAGACACTAGATTATATCAAACAGACAGATGCTTTAAAGGGCCAATCCCAATAATATTATGGAGAATAAAACTGCTTAATTTTGTGTTAAAAAATCCCTTGAAATCCTCTGTCTTACTCTTGGGGCCAGGTATTTAACTCATTATTATATGAAATGTTTTCAAACAATTTAAACCCGTCAGTCATCATCGGGAAATGGAGACCGGTTCCCCAAGCTGTATTAATGCAGTGTCTGGATAAAACCAGACTTTAATTTTATGAAAATAATGTATAGGTGAAATTTTCTTTTCTCAAGTACAGCACATGGGTTATTCACTGTATAGACTTCTAAAGGAACTGAAATCGATTTCAGGTCACCCAACAAAAAAACTGACCCCAAATCTTAAAAAAAAACTGACCCCAAATCTTAAAAGGATTATGGGTCCGGATAAGCAGTTTTGACGTTCAGGTCCAAATGACTCAATATTTTGAGCTGAATTTTTGAGACCGGGTAAATACATCATTCCTCTATACTTTGGCACTTAAGTTTTATACATACCATTACTTTTATTTTTGAGCCCTTTCAAATCTGGATGGTCCCTTTAATATGGGACCCGTCCTCCATTAGCCCAGGTCAGGTGCAGAAGAGTAGGACGTTAAACCCCATTTCATTTCATTTAATGGGAAGGGGATGGGTGGCCAAGTAGTTTAACACATGCACTTTAAATCGTAAGGACAGTTTAAGTGTAAACGTTTGAATGGTACATGTATAAGTTGTGCCCTCATCTGTGTTGATTTCTTCTTCTTTTTTTCTGCTAAAGTCAAAGACCTCTTGCTTGTAAGTGAATTATTGATGTAAAAATGTGTCATGTGTTGGTCCCAAAGTGAACTAGTTTGTGTTAAACACCATTTCTCATACTCTGTCACTAATGCTTTAATAATTTGTATTTTTAGCAAAAAACAAAATGGAAAAGACAGATTTCGTCTTTGTTTACATTATATCTAAATTAATCTATCCATTCAATGAATGAATCTGCCCTGACTGAACACTAATGCCACATGTTAAGGTTTATGTATTTGTCTGTATAGAAATCAGTTATGATTGTTGGTATAATGTGATTGTATTATTGGATTTCTAATTATTTGACAAGTTGAAAATATTAATTAGCTGTAACTGCCTGTAACATTATAGAGCACACCTATTATTGATTGTTTCTGTTTGATCAGACATCAGGAATTCGATGAATAATATCATACAAGCATGTTTAAACTTATCTTATGAATGATCATTAAAAATTCAATATTGTGATGAGAACTGGACTGGATTATACCTGCAGTGTTATATCTATCTGAATAACTTCATTATAATATATTATAATTGAAGATCTCAGTGTTATTGCTTGGATCAGAGGAGTACCAGTAGGGCAATAGTAACAACATAACAAATTGTGGATTGTTTTTTTTACATAAAAACTTATGGTGTGTGTGTATTTCATCATTAATGCTATTTCATAAAGTATTCATCACCTCTTGTGATAATGGAACAGTCTGAAATGATTATTGGTAGAGCTTGATTAATTATTTAGATTCAATTTACCGTGGGCTGTAGCTTATTTATTGATGATCAGATTTACATCTGACTTGTCTAAATTGTAAATACTAGTCATAACTCCTTAAGGATTTTTACTTTTTACCATAGACTTTTTATTGTGACTAGGTCCTGGTCTAATGGGCAGGAAAGGCTCTCCAAGAAAGACCTGGTTTCTCTATCTTTCTTTTTTGTCAAGTCCGATGCATTTCTTAGGTAGGCCTTTGTCATTTTGTCACAACCCTGGCCTCTGTTGCATTTACGATAGCTACAAAAAGGTTGAGAAAAGAGTCAGACATGACTAACTTTTAATAATAATTCCTCGTTTTCAAATACTAACACAATAAGGGCTTAATTTACTGCAAGTTGCTTTTATTTTTGATCAGTAAAGTGTCAAGAAGAGGACTATACTTGTGATTACCTTGCAACTATTCTAACTTTAAGGACTGGGAATTTTTAGACATTATTTGTCATGTTATTAGTATATAGATATTCACAATGGCCTTTGAGAATTTATAATCATATCACAATGGAAATATGTACTTGTAGAAATGAAGTACAGTAGTATCTTTTATAGTTAAAAAAAAGACAGTCTTGACCTACATTGGCAAGATTATTTCATTGCACAAAAATTAATTTTCATGGTTTCAAGCGTCCATTTCTGATTAGACACCTTTTGTACATGGAAATTATTTGTTTTGAAACATGGGATGTTGTGTAATTGAACATTAATAATACCGGGTTTGTATATGCCATTGTTCAATGGTCCAAAGATTCAATTATTTGCTACATTTTTAGTGAACTTTCAAGCAGTTAAAGGGAAGTACCCCGATCATCGCAAGATTTACTTATAACAGGGTAACGCAACTCATTTATTAAGGAATTGTATTCTTCAATTTTATAAGTGACATGATAATCATGGCACTCCCTTACCACTGTAACTTTGGCTTGTTGTATAGAAATGGTTAGCCGGGCACTTATACAATGTGAATTTTGGGGACATGTGGATAATCCCAATCTAATTAAAATATAGATCTATATTTCGTTTCGTTTTTTATACTTTCGATGGCCTACACTCATGTAGATCTAACTAGTTATAGTGAACGCTCACGTTCTATGACGTCAGGTATCAAGCACGGGACATTTGACCCGATAACGTCAGTCATTCGATTAACCAATTAGCGATCGCCATGCTTTTCAAAATCCACTTGTGTTTTGTTATGATTTCTATCCGCTGGTGTTAGTATAGACGTCGTTGGCTGGTAATATCTACCCACAGTTCCACGCATGAAAAGGTCAAAGGGTCGATTCGACAGACCATTTGATTGGCCGACCCCCCATTTCAGGTAGAACACCAGTTAAATAACAAGTCCTCCAGATCCAAGAGTAGTGAAGACAAGTAAAAACGAAATTTTGAACTATAAAAAACGAAACGAAATTGGATCTGTGTTTTAATCAGATTGGGATAATCCCACATGAAAGCTGCAAGTATTTCTTCAAAAAAGTATCACAGAGCTACTACTACCAGGATAACAGTTTGCAAGAGTCTCACTTTAATAAAATGTTTTTATTCACTTAAAGTTAAATATATCTGGGACTACCTCTTTAATTAACATGGTATATCGGTAAGAAACGTACGAGTACTTATTGATAATATTACCGGTAAATAAAAGGAGAACTAGTTTATTGACTATAAACCATGGACTGGTAGTTAACTGTAAAAGATGTCAAGCTTTACTATAAGTAGTAAAGAAGGTATTGTTTTACATTGACTCTTTAAACACTAAATCTTATAATTCAAATAATCTGAGATTATCCTGGCTTAGGTTACACCTAGCTAGATCTGTTGTTATGTTAATAATGACTACGTTTTTAACATCGTCTCTATTTCACAAGGTGTGGGATATAGAATATTAAACCTTTCATGTTCAGACAATTTATGCTTAATCAGGCAAAATAACAATATGCTGGAGGAAAAACAATTTGGCAAATATTGATCAAGCCTTCAGCCACAAAGTCCATGATTGGGATTAATATGATACATGTAGTTTTTAGTTGATCAGTAGAGTCTGTACCAGTAGGTCTTTCATTTAGTGTTCTTTGTTTTAGTGTTTTTATGGTACATACGGGTACAGTTGTGATCGTATTGGATTTGACTAATTTGTGTCTGGAATTTACTTACTTACAGGTATTAAGAAATTTTTTTTCATGGAGTGATAATCTTACAATGTTTTTCCTTTGGTTCAAAAAATGGATTCACAGGTTTTGGACTATCAGTATTTCTTATACAGGAGTACAACTTACATTATTGTTGAATAAATGAATATATAACGGAGGTATGGCTAGCAACAGTGTTATGGTTCAACCTCTGTGTGTAAAATATAAGTATCTCATTATAGATATATTGCATGCATCATGCATAATATATGAACCCTCACATAGTCTTAAAGCGTTTTTGACATACGTGTATGATTGTAAGTAAATTACCATATTTGACTATTGTTCAAATTTCAAATATGATTTTATACTATCGGTTCCCTAAAATATGATTAATATTATGTGAAACTTATACCCCTATGGAATCTTTCATAAGTGTTTCAAATGTATTTTTTTATTTTTTTCAGATGAAGTGAAATCTGGAGATGCTTTACGTAGTTCAGAAGCTATGTGGAAATAGTAGATGTTAGTGAGATTTTAAGTTAATTAACTGTCAGTGTGATTGATAGATAACTCTGTTGCATGCGTGACATTACTGAAATGCGTATTAGATCTGGCAAAGCCTGAAAATGATTGATAAATAAAAGGCAGTCATGAAGGATTTGCCATCGTCTTCAAAATTAAAGAAAAATGTATCGAAAAAGAAGAAAAGTGCTGTTCCGGATGGGTATGAGGCTAGGATAAAAGATATCAAAAAAAGGTTGGAATCTGATAAAGATTACCTTAACACTCCTCCTAAAAAACACTATCCAAGTGGTTGCCATGCAACAAGATTTACAGCGTACGGTGGAACAGTCAAAAGGGATAACTGGGATAAAGCAGAGATATATGGTACAGAAGATGAGCTTGTAGATGATCTGGATGCAGAAATGAAATATTTAGATGCTTGGGAAAACAACCATAAACTTCAGACTGATCAGGATCCTGTCGAGCTGGTAGATGATCTGGATGCAGAAATGAATTATTTAGATGGTTGGGAAAACAACCATAAGCTTCAAACTGATCGGGATCCTCTTTTTGAAGGAAATGAACACAGTTGTGAACGATTTGACGATGATCTTACGCATATTATCAAACCTAAACAAAGGGAACCAGAACCTGTTAGCTTTAGAAAATCATCCAAAGATACATTTCCAAAAGAATCTGCAAAAAGACCACCACGTCTTGATGCTTTGGATGATGGAAGTGAATATTTGGATGGAGTTCTTTCAATAGCTCCAGATAATCTATTGAATTCAACATCAAAGAAAAATGTGTCTAAGACATCTGAAAAAAGGTCAAAATCACCCCAAAAGCAGAGTTCAAACCAAAAGACAATGCCGAGA
Organism: Patella ulyssiponensis; assembly: GCA_963678685.1. NCBI lineage: Eukaryota > Metazoa > Mollusca > Gastropoda > Patellidae > Patella > Patella ulyssiponensis. The sequence continues at coordinate 21,493,511 of OY783232.1, forward strand.
AGTAACAACTTAAAACAGCCTGAAATAAATACTAAAACACCAAAAACGAAACATTGCAATCCAACGGTACTAGGGCTCATTTCTCCATCCAAGCAAACACAAACAGAGTTCTCAACATTCGAAGATGTGGGCACGTCTTCTAAAAATCAGCCTCACACCTCAAGTCTCAGTGTCTCAAATAATTTTGGTGGGATAACAGAAGATATGGAAAGTTTTGCTCAGTCTTTAGAAGATCTGGATGAGGCTATTTATTTAAATTCATTAACTCGAAAGCACAGTCATCGAAGACACTTCCATGATGAGTGTATGGGGTCTTATCTTCCTAATCAAAAAAATAAACCCCAAAGCCACAATCTTGCATTTTCATCTAAAAACACATGTGTATCAAAAGAACTTAATAAAACAAGTGATCATAATGTAAAATCTGAACCCTCACCACGTTCTCTTGTCAGATCACGAAGAGAAGATTTGGATTTTGTTGCCATTGAATCAAAAAATAATATCCCAGAAAATGTAAATAATTCTGGGAAATTCAGAATTTCAGTTTGCAGCGATCTAATGGATGAGCAAAGACACAGTAACATGAAATCAGAACCACAACATTTTTTCCAAACAGAATCTCTTGCCCGTGTCAATCACAAGGACAAACCTCAAGCAGATGGTGTAAGAAAGAGACTTTTTGATTCAGAATTCATGGAAGAAAGATCTGCAAGCAGAAGAGATCCATCAAAGTCCTTTAATTCACAATCTGGCAAATATTTCAAAAGTCCAAGATTAACAGATGGAACTGACATTTTTACAACTTCATTGGAAGAGCAGTCCAAACTTCGATGTTCTGGGGAAGTATCAAGAACCAAACGACTATCCGTAACTGAAAGTAACACCTTGTCTCCAAGAAATGAAGAAACTTTATTTAACATTTCTACTGATTTTGCGGATAAAAGACTGAAACAAAGTAATCTTTATCTCGAAGATTCACTGGAAAAATATTCACCTAGATTAGGAATAATCCGTGATAATCGTATTTTTGATTTGGAATCCTCTTGTGTAAAAAAGCGTGGATCCAGTCTTACGAATAGAAGCTATCAAAATTCTCCAAGTGCTAATACTGATGATGCAGGTCCTATGTCTTTGAAAGATCTGGAAAGCATGGATGACAAAGTTGCAGATTCTACTGTAAAACAACAATGTAATCAAACACTGAGAAATAGAACATCACCCAGAGAATCTATTCATAAACAGGAAGAAAAATGTGTACATACATGTATACCAAAGTTAGAATTAGATAGATCTCCAAGAGAAGGTTGTACTTCACCAGTTTCTTCAGATCGCAGATCCATTGCAAGCAGAAACAAACTAAATGAAATCCTTTCTTCAAGTTCAAAGTATGTAAGACATTCCCCTTCCCCAGTAGTATCTGATCCCAAAAATGATGTTCAGACCGATTGTGATTCTTGTCTTGGTGGAAATTCAGTTACTCAAAATACATTTTTACAGGATATTCAAGATTTTCGAGATAATTTATACGTTTCTAAATATTGTAACATTAATACAGATCAAAGTATTTTTGATACAGAAAGTTGTGAAGATGTTTCCTTGGATTTAAGTCGCATTGATGACTGTAGTTTTGGACCATGGGAAGTGGATTCTAGGAGTCAAAGAGATGTAGAAAAACTATTTATCAAAAGACGCAATAGTACATGTATTCAGTCGCATTCTAGTCCCACAAAGCAATCAAAAAAGCAAAATAGGATAGATAATAGTTATGGCCTATCTCACCATTCAGCAAGAACATATTCAAAACCCAGTGATGTGTCGTCAAAGTCCATTCACACAAAATCACAAGAATCTCCAAAAAGAAGTCATACAAAATTTAATTCCGCCCAACAAAACAATGTGTCTTCAAAGTCTATTCACACAAAATCTCAAGAATCTCCCGCAAAAAGTAATCCGAAAAAGAATTCCCCCCAACAGAATGGTGCTGTCAATTTGGATCACGTTCAAAAAATGCGAGATGATGTGTTGAAACGACTTCGTCATTCTGATAACATTGAACATGTATTAGATATTGAACATTTAACGCGTTACAAAAAGTCTGAAGGAGATGAAAAAGATGTCCACCCTTCGAACAGATTATTAAAAGAGATGTCAAATACCCCTGAGAGTAATCAGTTAAAAACTTCAAAGACGAAGATTCCTTATAAAGATGTAGCTAAAACTGCACAAAGGGACGTTCTATCAAAAATTATGCAACTAACCGCGCCTATCACTACGCCTGTCACTAGACCAGTTCAAGTCAACTCTTTAAATATTCATCAATCTGTAATGAACTTAAAAAATGGAGAAAACCGTGATACCGAGGGACCTCTCAGCAAACAGCAATCCAAACGTAGTGACGCATCTGTGGCTTCCGAATTGCAGAAATGTTCCAGAAGTCTTGCTAAATCTAGTCAACGGCACTCTGTCTCACCTACCTCAAAGAAGAAAACATGGGAGAGTGATAATGATTTTCTGGATTTTGAAGAGAGAGGGAGAAAGCTGGATGAAATTAGTGGAATACTGTCTCATAGTCTCAACAAAAAATCAAACACACAGAGGGATAGTCTAATCAAGCCTGTAGATGTTAAATTTGGACAGGTATACAAACGTACAAGAACAAGTAAAAAACGTGAAGATGGTGAAAAACCATTTAAAAAAGAGATAAAGGGAATCGGACTGTATAATGGTGTGACAAATACAAGATATAGATTTAACCCCAACAGCCTATCGGTCAAAAACCAGGAATTTGATATTAAAGCTTCTCGAAAACATTTATCAGATGCTTTGGATGTTGTTAGTGTAAATAACGTAAACTTTAACTCGTCACCTCTTCCTGAACGACGACAAGATGATGAAACTGAGAGCAATGGAGTTGATGAAGACATGCAATGGTTGTCTGTGGCATTGGGTGAACGGTATCAGAAAAGACATGGTTACAAAACATCAACTGTTCCAGATGGGAGAGAGAAGGAAAATAGAATGGAATTATCTTCTGGGTCTGATTCGGATGTTCCAAAGAAACTAACTATGTCGGATCTGTACACCCCTGTTACTCAATTAATTACTGATGAAATTGACGAGAAGCCAATCAGAAAGGTACCCACAGTATCTGAAGATGAACAGTTGCCAATGGAAACAGTATTCAAGAATCTAATGAATAAGAAAAAACTTGAAAATGGTCTGTCAGCAAGTAATAAATTAGAAACCGGTAATGTCAATGGCAGTCTTATAAAAGATACAGAACTAACCAATGGATTTGTTAATAAGATGCCACATGATCAATTGACATCATCACAGCATATGATGACAACCCCTAACAAGGTTTCTACTGGTCTGTCACATCCATGTAGATCTAGGTAAGTCAAACATTTTCAGTTCAATATTCAGAGTTGCACAATGTGGGACTGCCCTTGTGTCAAATTTTTGAAATTTGTGTCAAATTTTTGAAATTTGTGTCAAATTTTTGAAATTTGTGTCAAATTTTTGAAATTTGTGTCAAATTTGTTGAAATAGGGAAAATTTCGGGGTCACACATCAATTCCATGCAGGTTATTGCTGTGTAACTTAAAAATTGTACTACAAACCAAAGTTTTTTTTCGGAATCTATTTCAAACTGCCTTCGATTGTTCAACAAGTCTAAGCTTAGAATGACTCCAGCAACCATTATTATGATTGTACCGGTACCAAACATATGTATTTATCTTTCACTTTCAGTACACCATTTAATTCTGTAGATGTTATACTGTCACATTTAAACAACTCGGATTCTATCAACTTATTACAAAGGTTATATCAGGCTGATGATAAAACAAGAGATGAGCTCATGATAAAGGTAAGTATATTGTTTAAATCAAAATCCTATAGTTTGTCATTTCAACTGAACAAACAACCATTATACCACCAGTCTGAAGTATCATTATAGAGAGGGAAATGGAGTTTAAAGTCCACTCGACACAAACCAGGTCATTTCAGGACTAATATTGGCATAATTTTTATTTTAAAATTTTGCTAGCTTGTACTTGTAGAGGTTTTTAGGTAGCAGTGGGAGAAAAGTGGAAGAGCCGGAGAAAGCCCATGAATTTGGACATGAGATCCAACTCATTGTCACTTACCAGCTGGGGCTTGAATTCAGGCCACTTGACTCATCGATTTAAAATTATTGGTACAGGAATCTTATTTTGATTGGTTTCTTAATGTAATTTACTTTCAGGCTGAGTATTTTAAAAGATGGCAGAGAAAGATACACGATGTTAAACATGATAGACTGATTTATGGACCTTCAAGAGACAGGTATTATTTACTGTATTTGTTTGAGCAGGAGGACCACACTACACATAACAATTCGAGAACCAATTTTGTCTTTTTTTCATGAAAAAAATCATTTCTGTTTTTGCTTGAAGTAAAAACATATTACATTATGACCATCCCCCAACATTTCTCAAATAAAATGTTTTAAAAATCCAATTTTTTAAATTGGTAAGTTACAAAAACAAGCCTCTGAATAGATATATTAAAGATACATTATGGGAGATAATATAAAGAGTTGTCAGTTCTCACTATAATAGTTAAAAACTATATACCGTATTTTTCGGTGTATAAGGCGCATTTTTTTTACCAGATATTTTTCTCTATAGAAGGGGTGCGCCTTATAGATAGTAATAAGCAAATCTTGGCTTTTCCCGGTGTCAACATTGGCGTCTGAAGTTGATGATGTCGGCCTTTCCCGTGCAATAAAGATGGCGGCCATTTTACAGACGGCAATTGGTATACCGTTAGTCATAAACGACAGTGCTAACAATATGGGCCGATAGCTGTTTAGTTTAAATTATCGTAAATATTTCTGCTATTTCCACGTATTTCATGACGTATATTTCAACTATTCCGACATTCAGATGTCGACATTTGTCGTGCGATAACGATGACGGCCATTTCAGACACCGCTATTCCGTATACCGTTAGTCATAAACGACAGTGCTAACAATATGGGCCGATAGCTGTTTAGTTTAAATTATCGTAAATATTTCTGCTATTTCCACGTATTTCATGACGTATATTGCAACTATTCCGACATTCAGATGTCGACATTTGTCGTGCGATAACGATGACGGCCATTTCCGTATACCGTTACTCATAAACGACAGTGCTAAAAATATCTGCAAATCGTTAATATTACTATAATTCCTACGTATTTGGTGACATATATCTTTCTGCAAATCGTTAATATTACTATAATTCCTACGTATTTGGTGATATATTTCTGCTAATCCTTCATTACCGGCAATCCAAACGTCTCGTCATGCAATGGCGGTGGTGTCAGTCAGTAGACGAAAAGGCGTGGCTTACGACAGAAAAGACATTTCATTGGCTTTTAGAAAGATAACATCGATTGAGCACACGCTCAGTATACCATAGGTGTTTTCTTTGAGCAATACTGTCTTATAATTTAAACATATAACTGTTTTAAGTTACCGACAGTTTTCATTCAACATGGATTCAGTGATTGACCCATTGTTATTAATTACCGGTATAATTAATTATCAACCAGTGAGTTGTTACCGTTTTCTTTACGAAGTTGTTTGTAGTTAACAAAATCATTGTTTCCTTGATTGGTATTAAAAATGCTATTGTATTATTTTACTGATAGATCTAAATGGCTACAATCTTGGTATTGTCATGTCGCGTGTAGTGGGCGGGGCAACGGACGCTATCGATTGTTTGTCAGTTGTTTGCAAGTTAAAAAAAATGTTTGTAGTTAACAAAATCATTGTTTACTTGATTGGTATTAAAAATGCTATTGTATTATTTTACTGATAGATCTAAATGTCTACAATCTAAGTATTGTCATGACGCGTGTAGTGGGCGGGGCAACGGACGCTATCGATTGTTTGTTAGTTGTTTGCATTACTTAGAGTAAACCTGGAATTGTTGTTTCTCTTTTACCGGTAGTCAAGATTTAAGTCGTGAGTAGCTGATCATGAGAAATTATTTCTACAGTTAACATTTAATTTGTTTATCATCAAAAGATTTATCACAGCTAATTACTCACGACTTTAACACGATGTAATAGACGGCCATGTTTGTTGTGGGCGGGACTTGGGTGTTAATTTCACTACCGTACGAGTAACAAAAGTACCGCTAAAAGTTATGAAATAACCAATTGTATGTTATAATTAATAGAAACAAATGTAACAAAAGCAATTTATTTCATAAAGAAATATATATATATACCTCGATACGGCTAAATATCGGTAATTATTGTAACTGTAAACAATAGAGTTTGGCCCAGTTACTGGAGATCGCAGGTGGATTTGAGTCACGTATAGTATGGCATGAGTTTCACGAGGCGTTGGGAAAGGGGTGCGCCTAAACCACGCATATTTTTTTTTTCCTGAAACACCTCGGCCAAAGTCGCCCTGCGCCTTATCTACGCATGCGCCTTATACACCGAAAAATACGGTAGTGTAAATGTAATTTGCTGAAAATTTCAGTCAAATTGATCCACTATAGGCCGAGAATGGAGTTCGTGAAATTTCTGAATAGCCTCGGTCATCATTACTAAAATCATTAATTAAAACAGAGTAGTCTCGATTATCCAATTTTGTGATTTAATTACAATGGCCGTTCAGCGGCATATTTGAATCTAATCCAGCTTACATCGAAGGCTAGCCTTGACATCGAGAGTTTATTATGGTCTGGATAAGTTAATTAATGTCTAATAAATAATTTAGATAACATTTCAGGCCTAAAGAAAGACACGTAATGTAATAGGCAGATTTTGCTCTTGCATAATGCAAGTTTAAACAATTAATATGTTTTAAAGTTGGTTATTGGCGAAAAATATTCCATAATGCATAACCACACCGACTAGACAAAACTTCCCAAAATTCTCATTGATTATTATTATTACGGGTACTTACAAAGAAATGACATCACCGCCTCCAATCTACATGTTGTTAATGCTGATAGTTGATATGATTTGATACAATTAATTGATCAATGTTTATTGTTTTAACTTCAGAATTAGAGATTTTTGTTTAAATAATCTGGTAAAGAAACATTTTACTGATTGGAGAAATAAAACAGAGGAATTAATGGCAGAAAGAAAAGCTGATGAGTTGTATAGACAACATATGTTAAAGAAAGGTTTAGATGGTTTTAAATGGGCTATTTATAGATCTCAACATTACCATGACATCATGAAATCACGAACACAGAATATATTGTTAAACAAGTTGTTTATAAAGGTAATGCAAAAAATAAAATGAATTAAAATGTAGTTTAACGTCCTCAGTCCTGCTCTGACTGGACTAATGATACGCCATACTGCAGGGTGCTATGACAGAAATTTAGCCCAGACTTCGGCACTATGACCTACTATTATATCGAATTCCATCCACATGTGTACATAGAATCTGACAACGCTGACAAGAAGGGATAGCCATGCCATAAAATACAGATGAACTTTCCCTTCTGTAATATGATCATCAAATTAATGCTATTGAAGAATATCATGATATCCTGGAAATTTGGTTGCATTATTTTGATAAATGCAACAGAATTCTCTAATCCTAAAATAAATATATAGATATAAAATGTTCTCAATAGATTTTTTTTTTTTAGTGGAGAACGAGAGCATTTAATCAAAGACAGAATAGATTAGAAGTACACTTTATCGGTTGGCATGATTACACAGAAGAACAAAAACGGTAAGTATAAAGAAACTTGGATATTCTCCATGTATTTCATAGAAATTTTTTATATTTGGCTAATAAATTTCAATTCTAACAGCTTAATTGAGCTGGTAAACTTTCTGATTTTTTCACAGTGCCAGATCTTTTTGTCAAAATTTGAAGCTTAAATTAATAAGAAAATCTTTTACCAAATGGATTCATCGTTATAGTCTAAAATTGAAAGAAAATAAAGCAGATCGGTTTGCAAGGTAAGGGAAACAACTCACTTAATGTCTTTAATTCTTTATCACATTTACTTTCAAGCACATATTGCACATCTTTTTTTATGAATCAATACAATTTTTCAGAATTTATCACTACAACTCAGATATAGCGTAGTTGAGCTGTTTTAGCAGAAGTTTCTCTATTTAATGTTTAGTTTGAAACCATTGTTGAAATTCTTTGAGAATCATCAAAAAATATTCGGTTCCAACTGTTACGTAGTTTAAAATGATCCATTTTACAACAGTGTTGAGTAAATAGCAGACTAATTAATTACTCATTATCTAATCTAGACAATTTTAAACTATGCGACAGTAGAAACAGCACAACTACAAGATACCTGAGTTCTAGTGTATTTAGAATGTGTTTTTGCATTTTTCTAAATAAATGTATCTCAAAGAATGTGTTTTCTGTGTATGTTGTTTGTGTATGTTTTCATTACAGAGTAGACTAAAATATTTCATGTATCTTTTAGTGTATGTTTTAACTATAAAGTAGACTAAAATATATGTTTTATGTATCTTTATAACATGTTGCAGACAATTAATGTTGTCCCATTCTCTAATTGTGTGGAAAATGTTCTCTAACTCTTCACGAATTAAAAAACAACGAAACAAGCAAGCAGAGTAAGTTTACACATAATTCTTAATAACCTTAAAAATGAAAAATTTGACATGAAACAAGGAAATGTTGAACTCTTTTCAAAATGTGTCACCTTTGAAAATATAATGAAATTATTTTATATGTCATCAATGAATTTAAATGTTTTCATTCACATTCATTCTTCTTCAAATATTTAAAATATGTGAGGAACAAGTTTTAAAGTATCTGTTCTAAACCCTGCACTTTGAAAGATATCAGAAAATTTCTATAGAGTTTTTCCTTCCAAGTGTCATTAATCACACTAAAATATTTTGATAGAATTTATTACTCCTTACATGTACATGTTTGTCCGTATGTAGCCCAAAATCCCACCAACTTTTAATACATTTTATTGAAAACTTTTTTCTGTACCACGTTCACAAGACATGTTGGATGGACTGACGGAATCACAAAAGACTACAAACATTTCTTGAATCCTAGAAACATCCTTTTTTTTATTTTCAATATTTCTGGATATCCTAGAAACGTCCTTTTTTTTATTTTCAATATTTCTGGATATTTGTGTTACTCTTGTAAATTTAATCCAGATGTTGAATGGTAGTTGTTATGATTTGCATGGTAGTTCAAAACTATTCTTTCAGCATGGTCTGCCAACTCTTATGATTGCAGATTTTGTCATTAATTCTTATTGTCATATATGCCTTGAAGTAAATTTTCGAATAATGCCAGTGTACATATAAGTTTAACTTTAAGTTGAATGATTATATCAGTTTGTACTGGGAAGTCTAGAAAATGAAAATCCATCATTGTTTGAAAACAATGATTCTTCTTATTCAAGAGGATGTAAACAGAATTTGAATAAGTTCTGCAATAGTGTCATAAAATGATTAACAATACATCTTTGTTATCTCTCTAATCAGTGATCTTTATAAACGAAACCTGGAGAAGAAAATATTTGAGAAGATGATCATAAGTTATCAACAAATACAAAAAGCAAAACTGTTTCATAGGTAAGAATTCATGAATAGATTAACCATCAGAAATGTTTCTTCTATAAAACAGTTTCTAATTCCAGATAAACATTTTCACTGTTCAGCATTCTTTTAGGAAAAAAACATGGTGGTTTAATATTATTAAGCTTAGTTATGTCGTCTGTATAAAGAATTGTTACAAAAATCTGATTAAATCCATAGTTTTGTTTTAAAAAAAAAACATACAAAATATGATGCTCAATAGGCTTAGGATGTATTCGGATCCTTGGGTACAGGGGTGTTATAAAATTGCGTGTGGGTGAAAAGGAAAAACAACCATTCTCCATGTTACAATTCCAATATATCTTTCTTTATTACTCAAAAAAGGCAAAAGAACTACAACATAAGGGAGACAACTTGTGTCAACTTAAATATAAGGTTTCAGACCACAATAATAAAGAATATACCACAATGTGACAATTCTGACTTTTATCCCTATTGTCTGCTTTCCACTGATAATTAAAGATTCCAGTAAATATGCAAATTAATGGAATAAACAAATACTATGTGTTAGTCCCAATATGACCTAGTTTAGTTGACACTAACCCCTTGAATTATTTTGTATTCCTAGAGTACAAGTACTGTCGTGTGCTATAACCAACTGGCAGGAAGGAGCTGCAATCAGTTACAAAGAACAAGAAACTAATTTAGAAATCAGCTTACATCATTGGAAGGCTAAAACAACCAAATGCTTCTTTTATTTATGGAAGGAAGCATGGAAGACGAAACAAGCTGTTAGAATGGATAAACTTTTCACAGAAAGGTATGTGATACAGAATCTGAATTTTTCTCTATTCAATTAGAAACATGTTGAATAAAGCCAATAATCGATCGTATTGAAAAAGGAAATAAATTTTACAAAATTATACGTAATTAGTCAGACATCAATATGCAGGGGCTCAAGGGCCAGGGTACCAATTACGAGAAGGCTGTTTAGAGTGCCTCTAGCATTCCAAGTTCCAACATAAAACCCTTTAAAATACATGATAATGAAAGAAACATCTGGCCAAGGCATGCACTGATAGCTCATAATGAGAGCGCAAGAGCCGGTTCACGACCAACCAGAGAGCAATTACATATCTATCATTTAAAAATAAATAGACTAGTAAAAAGGTTGAAAACTTTTATCATTAGGGCATGGGTATACATGCATACCCCAGAAAAGGGCCCAGAAAAGGGCAGGGTACCATTTGTATACCCTGGTACCCATGTTCCGGCACCCCACCCCTGCTGATATGTCCATATAATGTGCTGATGAGATATTAAGCGCCATTCCAGTCTGTTGAATCTTATTGGAATGTTCTAGGCCTTCTAGTCAATCTACTATTATATGAATCTTCATTTTCAGAAGTTTTTTCTTAACCTGGAAGAAGGTTTGGTTAAAAAGGTTAGAAAAACGGAAAGAAATAGAAATTTGTCTGTCCTCACAGAAACTTTCTCGTCATTTCGTTGCCTGGAAAAATCTGGTCAGAAGTCAAAAGGAAAAGCGTGAAAAATTAACGTGTCATATAGAAGGTGTTTTATTACAAGTTCGACTCAATGACTGGTATCATTATACTCGTTATAAGATAAATCTCAGGTACATCAAATATTTCTTAACGATACTTTGGATTTTGGTCGTCGAATGGTTTAAATGTATATTTGCTTTAGAATATAAGGACTGTCATTCCTCACTTGTTTGACCTCATGGAGTTTCTCCGCATCCTCCGGTTTCCTCCTTTTGCTAAGACTAAGGCCCCTATGTTCAAGCAAATTATGTAAATAAAAATTGAACCAAATTTTAGTCCCAAACTGCGTATATAGTGAAAATATTATTCAAATTACTTTATTCTGAGCCAAGTTATCAAGTTGACAAGATGTATGCATTGATTGTTTATTATCGTAGCTTCAGTTCTCCACTTTTAAATTAAATCATTAAATGGCCGAACCATTCAAATCTAGTTAAAAATCTTAGAGCATCCAATGGCACCAAGAGTTGATTATGGGTCTTGTCATGTGAACAAATGGCTAGTTAGTAATCAAAAGGAGTACGGAAAGACCTAAAATAGGCCAGTTTAGCTCTTGAATAATGCATGTTAAATAATCATATATTGAATACTTGCTACTGTATGTTGTATATATGTTCTTAAAACCATATTCCATTATTTTATCTCAGGTCAAAGTGTGAGTCCTTCCGTAGAAAGAGTGACGATACATTACAGCGAGAATGTTTTATTATTTGGTTAGAGAAGTATTTGAAACATGTTAGTGAGGAACAAGCCAGGCAGCTATGGTCAGATATGTGTCTTAGGTAATGTCTTACTCATAAGGGAAATAGATATTAACTCCAATGACTACATATTTTTTATATTTAATTCATTATCAAGTATTAAAATAGTTTTATCCATGCATAACCCAGAGTATAAATTGTTTTGAGGGGAACTGTCAGTCACTGAAAATAAATAACTCCTCACCAATTCCTGTAACGGCCACTCTTTATACTGAATACAGAATAAGAAAATGGCTTGATTGATGATTATCATACATGGATAGAGACATAATGATTAAAGAAAAATGTTTACACATCACATATTGTTAATGCACAGTAGACACTGGTTCACTTGATTTTGTCTATATTTGTTCTGCTTAATTGAAGCTTCTTAAAACTGAACGATGATAAGGCAGCATGGAATTCAGAAGACTATACATACCTACCATTAAGAACACCATCTTTAATATTTCGTTATTGTTTCAGAAAATCGGTAGAGAAATGGAAATTAAATTGCAGGAATACAAGATTAAACATTTTGTTAGTTGAAACCGAACCTGATAGAGAATTAGCTCTTGTTAAAGGTACATATGAAATATAAATATATATATAATTAGTCTCTGTTTCATTTGTATGTAGCCATAAATATAGATTTACCCCTGAATGAACATTACAATCAAGTTTTAAAACATTCCATCAAGATCCCTGTCCTGTATCACGTTTGCAAGCTTTACAAGTTAGAATTTGATCGGAAATATAATTCAGGACGTCATGTTAGGATTCAAAGATTTTTACAGCTTGATGTGTGTTCTGATAAATTAAACCTAAAACATGTAATTTTTATTTCCAATTTAATATTCAAGAGATCTGAGCAATCTTCATGAAGATTTCAAAATCAAAACAAATTTTATGTGCTCGCCCGCATGAGTTCTTTGTTTTAGTACTTTTTCTCCCTAGCAACTCTCAGGCCTTAAAGTCAGTAATAAGAAAAAATACAAGATTGCATTGTGATGAATTATAGTTACTGTAAATCGGAATTATATAAACATTTTCGTTTTCTATTTGATAGCCATGTTTGAGAAGTGGCAGATGGCTAAGGCTAAAATGAATCAAGAGAAATTAGAAGCAGCAGAAGTTCGTAAACAGCTGCAGAAATCAAAACTGCAAAGAACCTTCCAGATCTGGAAAACTGCCATGATGCAAATTATAAAAATACAACCCATGATAAAGGCTCAACATACCAGTCTTTTAAAACAGTAAGTTCCTGCTACCTCCAGTTAAGACAGTTCATAAAGATTTCCCCTTGTCAGCGGTGTAGGATAGTGAAAAGAAACCCATACATGCAAGCAAATTGATGAAATATAGAAGTCTCACATGTACCAAAATAATCTAGCTATTTTAGAAATTAATTGTAATTTTTACCATTGTAGGTGTTTTCAATCTTGGCATAATCTGGTTGAACATAAGCTCAAATGTTATGAAAATCAGAATGAACTAATCAAAGGAAGACAACGTAAAGTATTCTGTATTTGGAAGTAAGTACTGGCATATTTTATGATATATATTCTAAACTAAATCAATATCTAAAAGACGGTACCATACTGATTACTGAAGGCAGAATTAGCAGGTGAAAATATGTCACCATAGACCTACATGACTATTATTTCTGAAAAATAAAAAAGTAAATGTGTTATTTTTAATCTGTAATAAAACCTCAGTTGTAGAGGTTCTTGATCCATTATTTAATTTGTGTTTGAATGTATGTTAATATTAAAGACTGATATCAATTTCATTTTTACTTGCAGACGGCAATATGAAATATGTCAATTGGAGAAACAGATAAAGAAAGTTAGAATGGAGAAATTAACTCACGTCTGTTTAACAGAATGGAGAAATATTATCAAACGAAAACAAACAGCTGATGAATTTCATAAAGAATATCTCCAAAGATGTTTATTTGAATTCTGGAAGTCTCGAACAACTACCCAGATTCATGATAAAATACAAGCCATTAAAGAACAGGTAAATAACGGATTGCATATATTCTAATTGAAATTATAAATGACTAATGCTATTTTACATATTTAGCACCAAAAGCAGAAGACGCTTGTATACAGTGTAGGGTTAAGTAATGGTATCTAAGAAATCAAACATCTGTTGAAAGAAAGCCAAGTTCCTTATTAAAATTTTTAACTGAATGTATGTGTTTTGTTCTGTATTTGATTTAACTGGTGATTCTTGAAAATTTAAGTGAATGATTAAAGACCGAAATCTCGCTTTATGTGATTCGCCAAAAAATAATAAAAGCATTTGATAGTTGTAGTTGTTCTGGTTGTGTTTATTATAGGAAAATAATGCATCTCTGAAGAAGTATTATTTTAATCTATGGTTTAACAATATACATTGTGAGAAGAGAAAAGAAGAAGATAAAATTGTTACAATACAACAACAACAGAGTTATAGTCGTGTTAGAAATACCTTCTATACCTGGAAACATCAACTTCATATAACTCTTATAGCAAGGTTAGATATTAATCATACTCTTAATAATATACCCCTGGGAGGTTGAATGGCCGATGGCTGTATCATAAAGTCTGTCATTGAGTCAACTCGTATTGGTTTTGATTCCCCGGTTGTGCATGACAAGGAGTAGATTCGCCTGTCCAACCTCGTGGATTTTTCCAGGTACTCCGGTTTCCTCCCACTGCTAAAGACCCATACACGCAAGCGAATTATTGAAATAAAATTAAGACATATGTTAGTCCCAATATGACCTAGTTTGTTTCAAGTGGACATTAATTCCCAGTAGTCTCTCTTTATCTAATATATCCCCCCCTTTCATTCTGAGGCACCTGAAATCATTATCGTGGAACATCCCATTTGACCTTAAACTCATTTTATTTCTTCTACATTATTAGGCAACACAAATAAAATAAGTTGTTTCTCGGGCACTGCCGGCACCAAAAAATGGTTGCGCATGCAATCTTTTTATTGAGCTTGATGAAAAAAAAAAAATAACGCCCGCCCAGTCATCGATACGTAAGTTAAAAAAAGATATGCCGCCACATGCGTCATACATATATATCCATTGCAGTGTATTAAACTGATTTAGATGAAAATACTTATTTACAGGTCTTTATTATCGATGCACGTTGAAAGATCCTCCATTTCCGATCACGAGACCTAAATTACCTCCCCTGATGAAATAGAAGCTAATTCGTACACAATGAACCAGTTTACAACTATAGTTGAATGCATTTGCATAATACTTATATACCGAGATGTTAGCTAAAAAACAGACTTGACTTTGTCATGATTAAATATATCTTCAGCTAAATGTAATTTGCGTTTATAACAGGAATGTAACGAAATCATTAGTAAAGGGTCGTCCTTACACAAAATGATGCAGTCGTATGGGCATGCTTAATGGAAATCGTGGCCTCCCTCTCACGCAAGTCAACAATAGACTACAGTGATGACTTTTAACTCGACAATGGGAACGCGTACAGTAGAATCCGTATGAGCAGCCACTCCTATTCAGCGACATCTCCTTGTAAGCGGTCACAATAAATTCCCCCCGTAAAAATTCTATTGTTTCATCTCTTTATTCAACGGTCACTCCTCTAACGCGGCCAGCGGTCACTATTTTGCTAATGAATTTAACAAAACATCGCCCATTCAACGGCCATTGTTGAATGATACCATCTTGTCGTTCTTCGTGACACCCCCGTTAATCCCGTGAGTAGTAATCAATTAACTGGACTCCCACTGATCAGGTAAAAAGAAATGTGAAAATAACAATTAACCCGGGATTATCTGTTAATTAATCTTTTGTTTTATTAAACGACTAACCTGATCATTGTTTTCACACGTAACGGAACATTATTTGATATTTATTGAATAAACTGAAAGTACCGACTAAAAGCCGCTATGTTGTTAAATAATATTACAGAGTTACACCCCCTGTAAATCGGTAGCAAAATCAGCGAAGTTTTTTGGTTCATGTGCTTATTTGATAAAATAAAATTATTAATTCTTCACAAAAATGGATAAATATTATCGAATGCATCACAATGATAGACAGTAGTATTGAAGGTTGGTACAAAATGACAAGTTTACAAAAGTTATGTCCGAGATTCAGCGACGGACAAATTTACCGATGCAAGTGAAGTATTGGTGTTTGCTTTCAATGCATTCAAGCGTAATATTAATTGATGTCAGCACAAAAAAAACTGAGATTTTACAAAAATGGATAAATATTATCGAATGCATCACAATTATAAATAGTAGTATTGAAGGTTGGGACAAAATGACAAGTTTACGGAAGTTATGTCCGAGATTCAGCGACGGCCAAATTTACCGATGCAAGTGCACCCAAGCGTAATACTAATTGATATCAGCACAAAAAAAACACGAAATTTTATTAAGAGGCCACTCCCGTTAAGCGGCCAATTCTAAAAATTCCCATGGGTGGCTGCTTAATGCAGATTCTACTGTAATTGGTAAAATGAACCACTTTTTGATCGCCACTTTTTGATCCGTCCATGTCGAGAAAGGAGGTCTTTCTGTTTCACTGTGGACAATTATTGAGGTTGAAAAGTCCACCACGGTTACTGACGTAATACCCATTATTATTGGCATTGCTTTGGAACAATGCTGTCGTGGTGATTTGGTCCAGGGGACCTAAGGTCAAGTAAAAAAAAAAAGGAAAAAAAAGCGCCCTCCCGCCCATACAATTTTCAACAATAACCAATTTTTTTTTTGCACCGTTGGTAGCCATGATTGAAATTGAAAAAAAAAGAAGCCCCCCCCCCCCATACATTTTCAGGTGCCAATTGCCCGAGAAACAAGACATTTATTTTGTGTGGCCTTAAATCTTTATTCCATTTGCATATTTTGGACAATATCTAATTTTTTACAGCATAATCCATGCTAAAATGTTCTCAAGTTAATAATTTAGCATTTAATTGAAAAAAATCAAAATATCAATGGTAGATAACCTTTCTACTTGGATTCAATCGGGTGAAAAAGGGGGTTCATCCACAATGTTTTGCTAAGATTATAGGTTCCTCAGGCTTATTTTGACCATATCCTGTTTATACAGTCAGTCTTCAGTTCTAGAGGATACCAAATTTTGGGAGGTTTTGCTTTTATCAATAAATTGCGTCACAAGCCACTGAGTTGCTAATCATCAATGATTGTGATGTAAACCATGTAACTTTTGATATATGACCGATGTGGTAGAGATATGAAAACAAACTGATTAAATTATACTTTTGATTTTTAGAGTATATCAAAGAAGTTTGATGGTAAAACAACAAAGGAAGATATTACAGGCCTGGTGTGATACAACAAATTATTCTCTACAAGACGCTGTTACCCAGTTCTCCCTTAGACTTGGTCTTCCAGTACAAGATACAGACCAGACATCCAGCATGTCAGACATGTCGTTTGATAGATACAGTATAAGAAGTAAGTTTCAATATATCAGTTATTAACTGGGTTTGATTTAATACAAATTTGTTTCATTGTTTTGAAGTTTTCATCAAGGCTGTTCCATCACAATTGTAATCGGTAATTGTATTTGTATACATTATATTCTTTCAGCTAATTTGAATAATGTTAATAAGCCAACTTGTGAACTTTTTTGGAAAAGACACAAATACTGTATTCAACTATTTTTGATTGTTGTTTCAACCATTTTTGATATGTAGCCAGTGATAATCCTGCATGTTGTATTGAAAGACTCCATATGGATCTGTCTGTAGTCTAAGAGATAATTGTAAATGTATATGTTTGTTGTAGGTGGTGATAGTGTTACCAGTTGTGGTGATAAAACATTAATTGATAGTCCTAGATCCTGTTCTACCCAAATTACGTGTACTTCATTAAATAGGTTAGTTTTAAAATTCTGATTCTCTAGAGAAGAACTTTTCCAATGTTTGGCCAATCATCAGAAAATGATAGGTCGATTTTACACCCAATGTGAGGCATGCAGAATGTAATAAATACTCTTTATATTTGTAGATTGTTTGCTGGATTAGCTGGTGAGAGATCTCTAGATTTACACAAACTAGATTTAGATAATCAGAGTTTACTTAGTGGAATAGAGTCAGCTATTTATGATGAAAGAGAGGCCAAAATACAGAGACTACAGGTATGTGTGTTAATCCAGCCTTTATTTTTAGGATTGGTACGACCTATGGTTCGGAGACACATTTCATAATCCCAAGAGAGTTTAAATAGCCACACCGTCCCTCCATATGACTCATTGCAAGGTCTCGATCACACAGTCCCCAAATATGGCACATTTTGGGAACCCAATTACCAATTCAGGTTGAAATGTATTCGTATAAAATATCCTAAAAATGAATCTTGATTTTTTTTCGATTGATCAATCACACACATTTTGATGTTATGACTTTATTTTATGTACATATATTTCCTAATTGTTCAGGAATTGGTGAGGATGTTTGTGGTCAGATTTTCTAATTGGCCAGTTAGTATAGTTTTCGACCAATGGAAAGAGTTTGTAATACGTCAAAGAGAATTAAAAGAGTATGCCAAGCAAGTAGAAGAGCTTAGTAAATCTGTGAAGCTGAAACTTGCTTTTAGAGCATGGAAGAAACAATTTTATGGAATGGAAAAAGCTAAAAATTACAGAGTAAGAAACCTCTTAGTTTAAATTTTATCTGAAATTATTTGTTTAATTAACATACATTATGCAAGAGGTAAATCTGCCTTTTTCAAATCTTTCTTTAGGTCTGAAATGTTACATAAACTATTCATTAGACATTTATTAACAAAGCAAGACCATAATAAACTTGATGGCATAGGATATTCAAGGTTTTAAGTACGGTAGATAAGAACGGTTTTCCATTTAAAACTTTAATTTAAAAATGGAAAAGCGAGGCTAAGTCTCGAATATACCAGTGTTCTGGTTACCACTATGCACACATCTTGTCAAAACTACAAACAGTGATAATTTAGCTCAGAATGAAGTAATTTGAAAGAAATTTTCAATATCTTTTTTTATCATCTATTTTTGAATTATTATAGCAAGAATGACCAACTCTTTATTAAACTCTTAACTAATGTATTTAAGGTGTTAAAAGATATTTAATATCACTGATAATTCAACATAGTTCACTAATATATAATTTTTTTTTAGAAAAAAGTTGTAATGTCTAGTGTAGTTACAACACTGAAAGATTATCAAAAGAATAGACAGACTAAAAAACAGTTATCAGCTCTTGCCTTACATCATCATATGATAACAGTAATGAAGAAAGTTTTCCCAGTCTGGGCTGATAAGGTAACATAGCATTGCTTTATGACATTTCTTGAATTAAATAAAGAAAATTACAGATCAAGCAAAGAACAGTACGTCAGAAAATATATGTTTAAACATAGAACACGATATATTGAGAGATTAACGATGTATATAAAGCTTACTGTTGATTTGTAATTTTTGGTTATGATTAATTTGTGATTCTATTTTAGACAAAGGAAAAGCAACACAAAGAAAATATTCTTCATCTATGGACCACGGCAACATTTGAAGAGCAAACATTATTTCCATTGGAGAAGAGCTTTACAATAAAGTTAAACAAACGATCTCTTCAGTTATGTTTTTCAATATGGTTGGTGAAATTCCAGTTTAGCAGAAAAATACAGAAGGCTTATAATTTAGGAATTCTTCGGAGGTATTTGATATTTTCAGTTTCATATTTCCCTGTCAATTTTTTGTTAAATTGCCTGACATACTACTGCTGTGTTTTTGGATTATTGATTTAGAATACCATTACGTCTTACCTTGGTTAATTCGTAGAGTAGTCTGATGTGTTTATCACTGATCTTGACATCTTGCATATTACAAGTGTGGTTGTGATTTTTATCCAGGAGTTGTAATAGTCTGTGCTTGAAAGTTATATGTTTCCAACTTGTTTATATTTTAGAACTTTGACAGAATGGAAAAATTGGGCTCAAGATAGTCAAGAACGAAAGAGGAAATGTCAGCAATTTCAGAGAAAACGCATTCAACAACAGGTATTAATATATTTTGTCAGTTGATGTCTTTATCCAACCATTTAATTTGTAAAACATGTAAAGACCGTGTAGTATATTTTTTGAAACATTCATCTCAGTCACACTCTAGTAGCGAAAACTATTTATTTGAAGAAATATAAATGGTCAGTTTTTATTGTAATTATTAGCATCAACTGCCAGATGTTGTGGTATCTAGATAACTATAATTATAATCTTACTGTAGTGTAGTAGTCATGTTCACCGGTTCACTAATGATACATAATTAAACGATTGGCTTAAATTCTTTATGAAGCAATTTTTGGAGATTAATGCCAAATGGCCTAATCTTTATTAGGTGTAGCTATTTTCAGTCAAGGTAAATGGGATTCTTCATTACATAATTGCCACTCCAATTTGACACTGTGTGAATCTGGAATATTGTTGTGTTAGATATTAAAATTATATTTTTTATTTACTATGACAGATGTTTAATCTATGGAAGATAAAACTTCAACAAAAGCAAGAAGTGGACAATAGATACCAGACTGCATGGACAAATTATCTTGGCTTGATATTCTCAAAATGGCGACAATGGGCTAGAGGTATGTCTTATTTAAGATAAGAACATTTGTGTAGGGTGATCTTTACAATTGGCACATACAGAACATGAACAGGACAATATTCAACTCCATTCCATTGTTGTGTACTGCAGGTCACTGGAATAGCTCTTTCAAAACAATGTCTCTATGCGCAACTCAAAATCATTGAGTTGTTTTATTTATACTTACACAGTTTACTAAAAATGAGCCTCTAGTTTAAGTTTTGGTGCATTGTATTTTTTTGAGTGGAACAAGAAACGAGGTTTGAATTCTTGAAAACTGTTGTGACACAACTTGTATTGTACTTATACTTGTAGGTAACCACCATGATAAAGATATTGGTAATCAGCTAATAACCAGATCTAACGTTAATAGACTACAGTATAGCTTTAAATATTGGCATAGTTTAACTATTAAATCTATGCAAGTTAGAGAAGCACACAGTAGATACTTAGCTAAAAGGTAAATTTTCAATGATACTTGTAGAATGAAAGTGTATTGTATATTAAAAATTGGTGTATACATGTAACTCATTCAGACCGTATCTGTATTTACAATATCTGCATCCTCATTACAAAATCATATTGCTAAGGTTCTAATATTGCTGGATGTCATGGGGCTGGGGGAGTCAAGTGAGAAAGTGTAATGTCTTTTTATGAAACAGATGTTTATTGTAACATTTCACTAACTTTTACTTTGATCGTTACAGATCACTACGTGATTGGCAAGAAGTTTCTCAGGAAAAGAAAGCAGAAAGGAAAACAATTTTACAATTTCAAGTTCAGTCTTATACATCTTTGGTAAATATTACATATATTTATATTAGCATATTGATGTAAAGGCTAACAAGAAACTCCTCTACACCTCCATTGTTACAGATGACTAATACAAGTTTGATCTTTTGGCATCTACAAACGATAGCCTGTTCAGAACTCATGCCAAGGTTTCACTTGGAGGTTGTAACCTTAAAGATAATCTATTATCAAAAAGTGATTTTGACCCCCAGCGGCTCAGTTAGTAAGACATTGGCTCACTAACATAGGGGGTCTTGTGTTAGATACTGTATTGATTGAAAAATTTTGTCAGGATTTTCTGATGTGGTTCCTTCTTGTCAGTGGTGCAGTGGAGGGCCGGGCTGGGTAAAACATAGTCATTCAGGTGGCATATAGAACTGAGGTCCCTTGGCGCATTAGTTTGCATGTAAAAGATCCTACGAAATTTGGAATTTGATATAAGATTAAGCTGTATTGACACTTTTCAGGCACAAGTTCCCCCATAGCACAATGTATGTCGTATGCCCGTCTTCATTAGCCCAATCGGAGCAGAACAGTAGGATGTTAAACCCCATTTCACATTGGCCCTCCTGTTTATTCTAGTGATGGTAAAGATGCCCCTGTTTATGCTAGTGATGGTAAAGATCATATAAATTTCAGAGTCCAATTTCAATAGTTAACCATATTTATTTATTTTGTGTATATTCAGGTTAAGAGATTGTTTAAAACATGGAAAGAGAAGTATCAATGTCGATTAAACCAACATGAAGAAAAGGAGAAGAATATACAAAATAGAGCTTTAGATATTGGTAGAAAATGGCATCAAAAAGCAATGAAAAGTAGAGGTGTACTCTTTAGTAGAGAATTACAGAAACGCAAGGTAAATTTCATAAAAAGATACATAATAATTCTAATTTCACCAAAGTGTTTCTGCATAAAGAGAGTGATTCTGTGGATGAACAAAGCATATTATCCCATTTCTTTGATTTCCCAAGGCTTAATAATTTTGTATTCATTTTTGTATTTTAATACATTGTATGTCATGTCATACACAATAAAAATGATTTGAAACATGATTATATGATTATAATCATGCATAATATGATTTTATTTCAGCTTGAGAGTTATTTTGGTAAATGGATATCAGCTAATCAACGAGTTACTCATCTGAATAATGTATTAGACAAGTATGTAGGAGAGAGAAATACTGATTTAGTTAGTAGAATGTTAGATGAATGGAAGAGTAGAATGTTATTAAACCATGTTGATCGTATTCATGCAGCTAAACTACAAGTCACCATGTTTACAGAATGGCACTTATGGGCAACAGGTAAAATAATTTATTTATTGAAAGGTATGGGCTTTTTTTAATGCCTGATATTTTCTTTTCAAAATTCCTCTACCACTTATTCTGAGGTATTCCAGCAGAGGTGAGGTTTAATGTACAGATTCTGGCAACAATACTCTAAATATCAATTTATTAAATTTGATTAGTTGCAATATTAAGTTAAATTTGCTCTTTAATTAAGATCAAACAGGACAGAAATGATATGTACTTATTCTTCATGGTACAACGTATGTGGTTATGTATATTTTAAGGTGTGAGAGAGAGAAGAATTCGAGCTTTGGCCCTGAAGAAGGCCTTAGAGGAAAGATCTCTACATTTGTATTTTAAACTCTGGAAGGGAAAAACACAAGTCAATCAGTCAGTTCAGCAACATTACAATACCAGACTTCAAATCAAGTAAGTGGTATACCCAAATCAAAATGTTTACTTTATTTTCACAGAATAATTATTTTTTGCTTTTATATATCTAATCAAATGTTTCAGACTTGAGTTGTTGATGTGTTATATCTGTATTATTTATTATAATTTCAGAATGCTACATTCATGGCACATCCATGCTCAAAAGAAGAAAACATTACAAGCTAACTATATATTAATGGTGGCTAAAGTGAGACGCAATGCAATTTCAAAAACATTCCATATATTGCGAAATCGCTTTGATTATTGTCAAGGATTGAATGAAATAGCCAGTAGAATACAGGTGGAAAGAAAGCAAGCATCTCAAAGACAGTCACTACTTATCTGGCATAATAAACTTGACCATATCATGTCACAAAGGTGTTATGGCAAGTTTCTAGCCTGGCGTGTGGCCAGACAATGGCGTAACTTTGTATGCAGTAAGAAAGCTCAAAGACAGAAGGAAGCAGATCAAGAAGAGTTAGCAGTTAAACATTACAACAATCTTCTATGGTATGTCTATTCCAGCAACATTACTCATCTTTTTTAACTGACTATAATATTAATATGGCATATTAATTCAAAAAAAAAGTTCTGTAGATACTTTGTAAAACCATGGCATGAGTTTTGAACAGGCTATCCTCTGCTAAACGGTCAACCTTGTTTGTATTAGAACTAGAAGTCATCTGTATCAATGAAGTGTAGAGCAGTTTCTTATTCCCCATCCGACCGACTATACATTGTCTCTTGCTAGGTCTTTCTTCCAGCACCACTGAAAGGGAGAACCACACATGAAAAACTCATTGAACTTTTTCAGCTACCGCAGGGATCAAACATGGGACCTCCAGGTTAGCGACCTAACGTCCTAATCGCTGAGCCACAGTGACTATCTTCAACACTTAGATGTATCACTGCCCACAATGCAGATTCTGGGACTTTTATTGTGAACAATGTTGTCATACCACTGTCTCATTGACGTCATGCATCCATTAATATACCAATGGCAAAACACAACATCAGGCAATTGGTTTTGCATAAGTATTGTGAGTTTTTAATAAAATTTCTAATTTTATTTCAGCAAAATGGTTTTTGAGACTATGAAGACTGAAAGATGTGTTACACAACAGAAAGAGAGACATAAGGAAAGACTTGTAAATAAATATGGTCGATTGTGGAAATGGAAAGTAGATTTAGCTTACACTGCCAAATGTGTGGTAAGATTGTCTACGATTTTTAAAAAATACACTACTGGAAGTTCATTTTGGTCTGTTATAACTTGACCATATACATGGTTGTTGCTTTATTTATTAAGTTTGCCCTTAAGCTTATTGGTCATTTTGAATTATATTATTTTAGAGAAACGAACGATTAATAAAGAAATTCTGGTTAAACTGGAGAGTTGAATACAGTGAGAGGAAAGCAGCAACAAAGGTGCAATCATTTTACAAGAGACAGCTCTTAGCACAGGTAACTATATTAATTACTTCAGATATGCTTTTATTTCTTACATGAAATGATATGCGGTTAAACGTCCTACTGTTTTGCTCTAACATGGCTAATAAACACAGTTATTTCTGACATAAATCAATAGGATAATATTAAATTCTCTTATATACTTCATAAGACAATGATTATGGTCATTGCGTAATAAAATATCATTTGAATGCTAGGACCAGATAGCAGTCTTATTTTAATATGAAATGTTTTTTGTTTTAAATTAAGAATAACATAGAATTGGTTCATGTTTTTGGGAGGTTTTTTCATTGACTTATTTTCTTTAATTACAGGTTTTCACAAGTTGGAGAAACTTGAAGAAGAAGACAAACAAATCATCTATTCCTGTACCAGTATCTACTAATAGTATCACAACTTACAATAATGGTTATGACTCGAGGGATTGTGTTAGTCCAGTCTACACTAAAATCAACCCTAAAGATATGTATGGAATATACAGCTATACATCTTACAATAAACAACAACCACCAGTCATCCCCTCTAAGTCAGTAAATAGTTCTATAAATGGTCTAACCAAATCTAATATACGGAAAATTATTTCTCGACCAGATAGGTTAAATAGTAAAATACCTTCTTCATTGAAGTAGTGTCTCAGTCTTATTTATATATTTAAGTTACCTAAATCCATTATATTGTTATTCTTTTTCTCTTAATGGCAACAGATCTCAATATTTACTGCATGTATGTTAAATATATCATAGCAGTTCTATTTTTTCTTAGGTAGACAAAAGACTATATTGTTAGGACATTTGTGGACAGATTTATTACAATATTGAATGAGACATTGTTGTTTAATTCAATATCTCTGTCATGAAGGTTTCCTTCAAAGCAAACTACAATAATTTGTTTCTTTAAATTTAATACTAAGTGTTAACAATATTCCCTCCATCTTTTACAAATCAAACTGCTATAGCATAATATAATCCAAATATTTCTCTATAAACCGTCCTTCTTCAAAAGCTTTAATTAAAGGTATCATATATTATCTACACATATTGGTAAACGCTAAACATATATATATTAAATTTTGAAAATAGTGGTGAAGCACCTTTTTTTAAGTACTTCACCCTAATCTGTGTCCTTTGGACATTTTTAGGTTCTATTAAGTTGAACATGTTTAAGCTGTGTAACAATCCAAATACAAGCCAACTAAGAGAACTTCAAACACCTTTTTTGTGCTTTGGCATAAAATTATTTTAGGTTATTTGCCTCACATTTCTTATAAACGAGCTTTACCATTCCTTAAATTCATTTTGTCCAATGTTTGAAAGTGAAATATAATCTTGGGTAACATACTTAGATCATACCATGACATTATTCTTAACAATAATTTGTATATGAAATCCATTATATATTTTAATGTAAATATAGTACCATAATATTCATTAATATACTATGCTTTTTGTTTGTTTTACTTTTATAATATTTTTATGTAATGGTAGCCATTACTTCATGACATTTATCTGTGATATCATTTTAGTGCCAAATACTAATTCTTCGTTAGTTCTCATTCTTGTATTTATTATTGTAATAAACTGTATAATCAAATGGTTTAAGTTGTTATTCTTGAATATAGTCATAATTTTGCTATAAGCAGCTTGTTTTTATTTGTTACGAAAGCTTTGAACACACTGATGGGGGGAAAATTCACACGTAAATTGGACGAAAAGACTGAGGTCCATGTTATCTTATAAACCAGTGTTTATATAAGCCCAAGATTAAAACCATGGTATATTTTCTGAAGAGTAGCCTATCAAGCAAATAAACTCTGCAATTAATTGTTCCAAATACAAAAGTTTGGGACAGGGTTGGACTGCAGGCCCCAGGTCCCTGAGCTTCGACTTGCCATGTTCACCCAATCAATTCTCTCTACAAAAGACACAAGGACAGAATACATCACAAATTGGGGAATTAAACATGAAAAATAACGAGGTTCACCTATTCTTTTATTACATTAAATTTGAATATTTGTTGACACGTGATTCTTAATTGTGGTTTGAAAAGACCTGCTTAAATAACGATAAGAGTTATGCCCCTTTATTTTCGGGAAAAAATGTCCGACAAAAGAAATTTTGAAACCCCATCACTGATCCCAATGTTTCTAGCTCATGCACAAATTAAGCATAGGGTAATCTTGCCAATTCATCAAAAAGAAAGTTAACTCAGACTAACTGGATCCCCCAAAGTTAACAAGAAAATTAACTTCTTTTGGGGCCCCCAAGCCTGCCATACTCGCAGACTCCTTTATTTGCAATTGCGTACCCACAAAAAATGTTTTGTTTATTAACAATAATCTTTTAACTAACAAATATTTGCATATTAACTTAAGTACTTTCGATAGTTTTCCAACTACATGTTATTTAATCATTATTGATTTGACCAATTACAGCAAGTTTGGTCTGCCTACCCTCCTTCGAAGCTGCCATTCGTTTGTTCGTAGGGTTTTTTACGTCCGCTTCCACCTTGGGTGATACCACAGACAAGAAGCCCCTAGCTAGCATGCCTCTCTTATACAAGTAAGATTGTTCTAAACTAAATGGAACTGATTTTAATGAATACAGATTAGTCTGTTTACCAGACTGATTCAATCTGATTAAGTTAAGCTGGTTCTAACCGAATACAGATTAATCTATCAACTCGACTGAATTGATTTTAAACTGTTCAACCAGTAGTCACTGAATGTAGATTAATCTATTAACTGCTACTGAGTTGATTTTAAACTGTTAAACTTTATACAAATTAATTAATCTACAAACTACTGAGATGATTTTAAACTGTTAAACCAGTACTCACAGAATACAGATTAATCTGGGAACTTGACAAAGATGAATTTAAACTGTTATACCAGTAATCACTGACTACAGAGAAACTGTTAAACCGGTACTCACGGAATACACATTAATCTACAATCTATTGAGATGATATTTCCAATCACGATATAGGTATTGTTGATTATGTGCCCTCGCCAATGACATCATATTCACGTTTCCCAATTGTTAATAGTGTACCCTCTCAGAGCAAAGAGCTGGGGCGGGAACGGGGAAGTGTTCTCAGGGGTGCTCTAATATTGACGGACAATATATATCTAATTATTTTATGGTCGAAATTTTTTTTAAAACTGTCCTTTCCCTGTAATCTCGTTCAATGTACGCACAGGCACCATCGATCACTCATTGCTGATGGACGATGGTTGGCTCTCAATGCGACTGAGAGCCGATCAACGTTGCTGATAAACGACTTATCGTAGCTGGTATCCAACTTTCTCTGATCTCGGTTTAGATGTTGAAAAGTTCGCAGATAGCGACCATAATGGTCACATTTCCCTATTTAACCTCACATTAAAACGGTGATATGCTTTCTAAAAGAGTTCAGTAATAACTTTACTTGCCTATCATTAGTAGAACTTGCCCTGGACCAAAAGGTGTTGAAGTTGCGCGTGTACAAATTTCCGAAGAAAAAAACACCATTCATATGCTGATAAAATTTAAATACCAATACTCCATTATAATTACCCCTTGGATTTATTATTTACAGTATTTGTATGATCTTTTTCTATTTTACAATAATATTACATCTTTTTGTATAAAATAGGATAAGTACTTTTGCAAAAAAAACGTATTTTAATAGATATAGTTTAACAAAAATATATCACTTTGAAAAATATTTACAAAGAGTTCATGCATTATAAAACATATTAATCATAGTACGCCATACAGAAAATAATCCTTTTAACCTGGGTATTTAAAATATCATGCATTAAGACAACAATGAATAAAAAATATCAAATTCTACTTGATATAGGAAACAAAGAACTGCTTCTTATTTAAGGATTGAACGGTTAAGTTATAAAAAACAAACGTGAATGAATTAGATAAGACTTAGTTTAGTCCATTTTTAAAATCAAAAGAATATTGTTCCGTGCAACAAAATTGTTCAATGAAGTATTCGTTCTTCCTGAAACTGGTAGAATACCTCTTTGATAATATCATGAGGTTGTTTGTCTTGCCAATAACGTTTTGGGTCAGGAATTATAATTCTTTTGCCCCTTTTCTGGTAAAAGTCAATTGCGTTGGCGTTAATATCAGGAAAACTTGCTTTCATCCACTGTAGAAATTTAGGAGTAGGGAAACTAACAGTTTTAGTGAGGCTGTCCATGAAGTAAAAATCATCACTTCCAAATATATTAACAGGAATAGTAAAAGATTTTGACATCTCGGTGATTTCTTCATTTTCTCCAATAAGATGATCAAGATACCATGATATGATATGCTTTGGCTGCATAGAAATCTTCTGAACTTTTAGCGGTGGTTCACCATCCCCAATTGGACCACCGTCCCCACTTGGTCCATGGCTGTCTTGGGTACCATTATTTCTTTTCACTTTCATATGCATCAATTCAGTATTATTGGTTCTTTCCATTGTATCTTGCTGTGAACTGCGTTTGAAAATTCTCATGTGACTGCTTCGTGTGGCTCGTTTACCAGTAAATTCAGGTGCAGACTCTTGGGAATCAGTATTCCCAGACTCTTGATCAGCATTAAGAACATTGGTCAAATTATTTGTAGCAATGGATGTCTCAGATTCAACTCTCCTAGTAGATGCATTCCAATTCCTATCTAAAGCCTGGTAGTTAGGGTCACGATTCTCTATCATTTCTTTGTATTCGTTAGTGTGGGTTATGACTGCTGCATGTTGTCTGGGAATAGAATTTCTTTTGAATTTTACTGGTTGGTGATCTGAAGGAATGATATTGTTTTGTTCAGACAATACACGATGTTGAGTACGTTTTGGAGCAGGTACTGGTTGGTGATATATAGGTTGCTGTGTAGCCCATCTTTGATTTGAAACCGCCCAATATTCACCACTAACAGGTTTATTATTTGAGGAATTTTCATTACCAGTCCATATTTTCTCAACTTGTACGTATCCTTGGGGCGCTGAATTATAGTTGGACTGACTGTAGAAATTTATAGGAGTTTCTATGTGGCTATAATGGGGTTCAAACCCACAGTGAGCAGGAGCTTGAACTCTGTTTGGATAGCTTGTGTTGTCTTGGTAGATGAAGTTTTGATTTTCACACATACTGTCACCCACTTACTCTCCGTTATTCCTGAAAAATGGAATATCAAAAATTACTTCTAAACCAGATAAAGAGAACTGGATCTAGATCTACAACAGGTCTGTCCCTGCTGATTCTTCAGTGTGACCGACCCAACACCAACACCTGCTGAAATGAATTGGGATGAATCAATAATACTATAGGCCTACTATTGCTTGCCATGACTTCAATCGTCAGTGTTCTTTTACGTGCACCGTCAATTCAAAGTGGGTGTATGTGTTCGAAGAAGGCTTTCATTTGACATTTGTGCAGAGAATATGAGAGTCTACAGTGGGGCTTTTCCGTATGGTGCCTTGGTGGCATAGAACGATCATTGAATTACTAGATGACTAAGCTGTTTACTGATTCCAGTAAGCATTCATATATAATAGCTAGACCAAGGTCGGAATACCAGAATCCGTTCACTTCTTTCTTCAGTAAGCTAGCACTAGACAGTACTACTACTACTACTAGGGTACTAGGCAGCAGTAGGCTAGCCGTCTTTCGTGGGTGTCGGTGACGCCGTCCCAAGGCCTAAACTTGAACATAGAGTTTAATATACATGTACGGTCCTTTATTAGGTAATGATAAATAAATTATCTCCTCGTACCAACACTGTGCTTTGGAATCGCCAATAGTTGCGTTTAGTTTTCCGATATTTACTTCATAGAAGTTAACGATGACGGGGTGTCGTTGTTGTCTGCTAGAAAACGAAGAGCATCCGGTACACGTTTGAAGTCACGCGCCAACATACTAATTTCTTATTGGTCAGTTATTCTAGAGGTCACACAAAGTGAAAGTAGGCGGTGTTTTGGGATTCTTTTTACACATAAACCCACAAAGCATGTCCACGGGTGTTATATATCATTATAATTAGGAGAGTCAGGGAAATAATAAGAGTCGACTATTCTATTCAATCTTTCCATGCTAATAAAGACGGTTACACGCCATGCAGTGTGGTGATGCAGGAAATGTTGCCAAGGCCCACTTTTCTTTATCATAGCTGTATTATGGGGTTCTGCTCTTTGTTGTGAATTCCAACTGCCAAGGTAATCCTTTCAAATACACGCCATTGTAAACATGAAACCTCGGTTTTACGTCCCATCCCACACACTAGGCGCTGTTACTTGTCAGTTCATACGTTCTAAACCACTGGCAAGGGGAAACCACGACGGGAAATTCCGAACAACATTCTCGACCAACACTTGAATCGAACCATGGACATCATGTTTGATGTTTGTGGGCCAGAGCCTGGGCTAGTTTCTATACTTGTGCCCGGAGTAAGACGGAAGACATCAGTAGTGGAACCATTTCTAAGCCTGGGCCGACTCAAGGCAGGGGTACAAATTTATTTGCTCGTGGCAATGAATGATTGTTCTATTTTCCCCAGGGCCGCATGTAGGATTTTGAAAGTAGGGGTGCAGCAGGGTGGTGGGAGGGGGCCGAAAATTTTGAAAATTTGACTGCCGCAAACCCGTTTTCGACGCACTTGGAGCCGCAATCCCGTGTGTCAATTTTGGTGTCGCTATTTCTCATTTTGATGTTAAACACACCAGAAAAAGAAACTTCTGGTCCTCTAAACTAGAACTAGTCGAAACACCAATAAGGAATTGTGCATAGGGCGACAGAACGGGAATCTCTTATAATCAAGGCTCAGTTTAGGCAAAAGAGAAACAATTCAAATTCCAAATGAAAGTTTCACCGTAATAGATCTAGCTGCGCGAGGGCGGAGACTTGGCTATCCCTCACTTGTTATAACAGGTCCCAGTCGTTATATGTCATTTCCGCGCATTGTATGCCATTCGGAACTGACATTACGTAATTTCTTACAGACCGTGTAATTGTGTGTTACGTATGCGTGCCTTTCAAAAGGGTATGGAACAATCTTTTCGTCGCGACAGGGGCCCCGCGATTCTAGTTAGGCCCAGGGCCCCACTCTGGTTAAGCTGGGCTTTGCTTATAATGTCATTTGGTGGCCGCGCCCCCGAAGACCGAAAAGGCCCTATCAAATATGTATATATAGGGGGACCAAAACGAACCCTCTAATGTCATGTGGTTGGACAGCCGCTGACCCAGAAAGGGGTGATGGGGGGGGGTATTTCGCCTATGGGGGTGGAAACTCCCTTTTCGCCCACTCTTTGTATTTTATATGGACAATTTTTTTACATAGGCGGCTGATTTTTTTAGGAGGGGCAGTTGCTCCTGGTGCCCCCCCTCCCTTGGATCCGCGTCTGTGGTGGCGCCCTATGGCCTACACATAGGTGATATAAGAGTGTGAGCGCCCTTAAAACCGACCGATTGATCAGAGCATCACAGTGTGATCATAACCACGTGCATTATTTTATAATTGAGGGGTTGTCAAAGTTTTTGAGGGGGCGCCATTTCTCGGGGCGCCTAGTTTTTCTGGGGTGCAATGTACCCCTGCACCCTCGCTAGATACGGCCCTGATTTTCCCCACTGTTATTTGCGTAATAATTTGTTATCGATATATGAAAAAGACCACAAATTTATGCGTCAACATCAACCGCAGATTACATTTTCAGTGGAAAATTGCGAGATGGACGCAAGCATGCACAAAGTTGACTATTAACATCGGAACTGAATAGGTATAAAGATGAGATTTGTGGTTGTTGGATTAAAGACAAATCAATGATAAATAATGATCATTTTTCGCAAATCGACAGTTATGAAAATAAAGATATCATTCGTGGCCACAAAGGGACATTTCTTAAAACTGGACTCGGTTGCCTATCGATTCCTATTCGGTCTTTTTTAGTCCAAGAACCTATTAGGAGTGGAACCCGCATTTAACTTTGACACTTCGGGCAGTTTAATTGAGTTGAACCTGAGTTTTAAAGCAATTTTACAGATTTTTGACGATATACTGATTATACTCACACCTTAAACTTTATTGACAACAGCTGAGTGTACAAATAACGATAATTTTCGTTCCGAAAAGCGTCGGGATAATACACCAATTTCTCCATAATATTTGTTGATTCTGATATATTATATGGACAGATTGATTTGGAAGCACCTTTTTATTTTTATTATTTTATTATTACATCATACGAGAATATTAATATTTAGCCCATACTTCAAAATGTGTAAAATTAACTACATCCCATTGTCATTAGCATAGTTGTCTTTGGTACAAGAAAACTTAGCACTTCATTTACAAATAAACATTTGCTCAGTTCTTTATAGAAATCATTGTGCAGAGAAATATATCCATAAATAACTATCCAAACCCAATTGCATAACTAAATGAACTCTTTGCAATTGCTATCCACGTAAAAGAAAAAAATTGTTAGATTAATATTGTATATATTGAATACATATTTACTAGAGACTCAGTTAGGCCGAGTAGCTGACATGGATTGATATAGTAAAGCAGTATCTGCAATTGCTAAGTAGCTGGTAAGGCTGTTGGTTGATAACCCAACTGGGAACCTGTTTAATCTACCAGAAGTCAAACACACCAGCAGACAGGTCGCTAGCTAGATGAGAGGCTGCAAGCTCATGTCCCAGTTTACTGAAAGACTAGCTGTTTCTTTATAATATGACAGAAATAGTCCAATAGATGGATAGCCTGGCTGATATTCCAGGAAATCAGTTGGCCAATAGTCATTGTCATTGATAACAGGTAAAAGCTTGTTAGTGTTCCAGAAGATATCTGAAACATCAGATACTACTTCTCACTGGAGCAGTTAGTAAAGCTACGAAAGGTTAATGTCCATTCATCCACAGACAAAGCAGTAGTCCTACAGATGCTGAAACTAACCAATGGATAGTGAAGATGCCATTGATCAGCAGTTGGCAGAGAATACCTGCTGACCCACTCATAGGATATACTACACTGTTAGTCCAGGTAAGATACTCCAGTAAATAGATAATTATTCCAATAGTCTGGATCCGTTGAGTACATGGTTACTTAACACTTGACAACATGTTTATAATTTACATTAAATCTGTACAGACATATTTGGGTAGATATAAAATATATGTACATAAATATAAACATATAATAACTGGATTATTACATCACAGATAAACATAATATATAATCTTCACACAATATACATATAATATACCCATTACATAACTATTCACAACTTGAAATAAAAATATTAACTAGACCTGCTTGCAGGACTGAAGGCTTTCACCTTACCCAAGTCAGCACAAAATGCCCACCACTCACCCCTTAAAACACACACACAAACACACACACTTAAACAATTCAGACATTGACACATTCTGTGCATGCGCATTACGATAGAGGGAAAGTGAAAAATATATTTGAACAATTTACAACATTATGAACTTGGATCTGTAGAATCCTACAGACGCCAGAAATCTAAATACGCAATCAAAAACGAAAAATTCTAAAAAAAAAATTACAATTTTAGTACATTTTCAAATTTTCAGGAAAAAAAAGAGAACTGCGTTGTTTTGCAATTCGACCTATATCCCATCCGCAATATCCCCGGCTCTACAAAAATATAACTTTTTCGAAAATCGGTTGGGAATTGAGATTATTAGGACCTATTTTCATTTATGCACGTTAACGATTTACTTCACTTCAGGTCTGTTCAGAACTTTCGCAATATTTCTAAGTACTTACTGCTTAAAACATAGAAAAAATCATTATTCAGAACTCTATCTGCTTTAGTTTCAGAGATCTACACGAGAATAAAAAAAAAAAACAGTTTTTCGAATGGGACAAAAAAAAAGATCGTGTCAGATCATAACCAAAACCAAGAATCATACCTTTCAACATCAACTTTTCAACATTTGTCCAGAGGGGTGCCTTCCTTATAAATAGTTTCGGTAAATAGCGTCATTTTCGCTGGTATCATATGATGGCGTCATGTAGACGAAAAACTTGGATTAATAATTTCAGGAGTAACTGCTATTGACTAAAATGAATTATTTTCACTCTAGAAGCAGCATTACCAGATATTGGTTACCAGTAAAACACCTTTAGTTCAAATATTGCCTCTTTCAAAAAAAAAAGCTCTCTATATAATGCCTTGCGATTATGACCAACTCGGATTTTGTCAATGTCACACCAATGTGTACACGGGACTTTAGAATCACGTCCATATCAACTTCTCAAATATGCAACTGGTTCAAAAATTGATTAAATATTCAATGAAATATCTACAATTTTCTGAGTTCGTGCACGTTAAAGATTTGGCACCACTAACATATAAAAATTTATTATTTATTACAGATAGAGTATATGCTCAAACTACATCATGCCTTTTGTCACAGGTGCAGTATTCGTACTTCTGCACGATACTACTGCAAGATACAACAGCAACCGTTTAGAAATTGGATTTGCTTATAAACAGCGCGAGCCGTCGATTTGTGTCGAGATGATTACGGCTATGAGGTATTTTTGGCCAAGGAGAAACAATATTAATTCAAAGACTAATTATTACACACATAAATCAAATATTTCTGCTACTGGGTCACTATACCCTTATTTTGAATTGAAGTAAAGACTCAAAGTTGAAATACTTTTTGCCTAAATATCGTCACTGTGAGAGAAAAAGGGACTTTTGAATATGCTCTAAACGTTGCTAATACGTACAGATTGTATCAACTCTTACTGCATGTTTCGCTTAACAATGAAAGGTGACGTTTTCAATTTTCGATCCCTTTGTTCTCATACTCCTGATATTTCTAACTGTTGCACAATGGTTTCATAACTAAGACTACCGATAAAACTCTCTGTAGAAGAAGTTCCAAAAAAAAATTACGTTGACTTTTCGAGAAAAAGACGTCTAAAAATGCTCCAAATGGTAAAAATACGACGTTTTGGATTTTCAATCTCGTTTTTCGACTACTCATGACATTTACAGAAATTGTACAATGGTTTCACACAATACACCACCTATAGGACTCTCGAATGAGAAAGTTTTAAAAAAATCGTAGGCGGCGTTTTCGAGAAATACGCGTCTAAAGTTGATCGAAATAGCAAAATACCTTACTTTTCAAACTCAGATAACTTTTTTATTTTTTGATAGAAACTTCTCGCTATAGTACCATCTTGTAGATAATTCACGTGACTATCAAACGATATAATACTTTAACTACTCGGTAAACAACCAATCGATACATCTTATTTGGCGCACAGGCACTCATTTTTCTGAATTTTGTCAAACTTTGGATACCTTTCTTGACCACTTCCGGTGATTAGAGGATTTTCATTTATAGTTCATGGACTGGTTTGGTCCTTCGACTTCATATTCCTGAAGTTTCAGAAAAATCGTTGGAGCCGTTTTAAAAAAATAAGAACTCTACGATTTGAACAAAATGCCAAAAAAAGTGAAAAATCAAAGTTAACATTTCAGAAAAAAACTTATATTGATGGAATCGGTTTGAGGTCATCTATCCAAAAATATAAGTCAAATTTCAAAATTTCAAAAAATAACAATTTTATGAAATTTTCCAATTTTCACCAAAAAAATGAAAACGACAAAGTTTCAAAATTCAAAGATTTTGAACTCCTGTCTTCTCGCCAATGTTTCCGAGTATCCAAAAATATAACTTTTTGAAAAATCGATTAAGAACTAAAAGACTTATGGCCGATTTTTAAATTTCGTGCACGTTACAGATTCTACAAAAGCGGGATATTTTGGTAATTTCGTTTTACATTTAAGCACTAAAACATGAAACAGCTAATTTAATTCCAGAGTTACATAACATTCGTTCAAATAGTTTCTGAGATTTAGGCTTCCCCATTTCAGTTAAACGTATAACGCGTTTTGTAATTGGTTTGGGGGGAAAACCAATTACCTACTAGACCTGCTTGCAGGACTGAAGGCTTTCACCTTACCCAAGGCAGCACAAAATGCCCACCACTCACCCCTTAAAACACAAACACACACACACTTAAACAACTCTAGATATTGACACTTTCTGTGCATGCGCATCACGATAGAAAGAAAGTGAAAAATATAGTTGAATAATTTCCAACATAATGAACTTGGATCGGTAGAATCGCACAGACGTCGGAAATCTAAGCACGCAATCAAAAACTCAAAAATTCCAAGAAATTTTAATTTTAGTACATTTTCAAAATATTCAAGAATAAAGAGAACGACGTGGTATCTCAATTCGATCGTTATCGCATCCGCAATATCCCCCGCTGTACAAAAATACAACTATTTCGACAATCGGTCGGGAATTGACATAATTAGGAACGATTTTCATTCGCGCACGTTAAAGATTTACATCATTTCCGGTCTGTTCACAACTTTCGTAGATCTAAGTACTAAATGTTTAAAACATAGAAAAAAAACAATATTCAGAACTCTATCAGTTTTAGTTTCAGAGATCTAAACGACTATAGAAAAAAACAGTATTCCGAATGAGACAAAAAAATACCTTAAGTATCAGGTAATAACCAAAACCCCAAATCGCAATTTCAACATTAATCTTTCAACATTGTAATTGAGGGGTACCTTATTTATAAATAGTTTCATTAGAGAGCTTCATTTTCACTGGTATCAAATGATGACGTCATGTAGACAAAAAACCTGGGATATTAATTTCAGGAGTTACTGTTAATTACTAAAATGAATTATTTTCATTCTAGAAGCACTGGTACCAGATATTGGTTACCATTCAAACACCCTTAGTTCAAATATTGCCAGTTTTAAAAAAAAGCTTTCTATATATGCTTTATACGTATGCAAAACGTTCCATTTATAACCAATTCGGACTTTTGTCGATGTCACACCAATGTGTTACACGGGACTTTGGAATCGCGTTCATGTCAGCTACTCAAATATGTAACTGGTTCAAAAATTGATTTAATATGCAATGAAATATCGACAATTTTCTGAGTTCGTGCACGTTAAAGATTTGGCACCACTAACATATAAAAATTTATTATAGATAGAGTATACGCTCACACTACATCATGCCTTCCGTCACAGGTGCAATATTCGCACTTCTGCACGGTACTACTGCAAGATACAAATACAACCCCTTAAAAATTGGACTTGCTTATAAAGAACGCGAGTCGTCGATTTGTGTCGAGATGATTACCGTTATGAGATAATTGTGACAAAGAAGAAACAATATTAATTCAAAGATTAATTATTACACACAGCAATCAACTATTTCTTTTACAGGGCCATTAAACCCATATTTTGAATAGAAGTAAAGACTCAAAGTTTAAATGCTTTTAGCTCAAATATCGTCACTGTGAGAGAAAAGGGGGCTTTTGAATATGCTCTAAACGTATGTAATACGTACAGATTGTATCAACTCTTACTGCATGTTTCGCTTAACAATGAAAGGTGACGTTTTCAATTTTCGATCCCTCTGTTCTCATACTCCTGATATTTTTAACTGTTGCGCAATGGTTTCATACCTAAGACTACCGATCAAACTCTTTGTAGAAGAAGTTCCAATAAAAAATTACGTTGACTTTTCGAGAAAAAAACCTCTAAAAATGCTCCAAATGGTAAAAATACGACGTTTTGGATTTTCAATCTCGTTTTTCGACTACTCATGACATTTAGAGAAATTGTACAACGATTTCACACAATACACCACCCATAAGACTCCCGACTGAGAAAGTTTTAAAAAAATCGTAGGCGGCGTTTCCGAGAAACATGCGTTCAAAATTGCTCCAAATCGTAAAAAACCTTACTTTTTAAAGTCCTATAACTTTTTCAATTTTTGATAGAAACTTATCGCTATAGTACCATCTTGTAGATCATTCACGTGGCTATCAAACGACATAATACTTGAACTACTCGGTAAACAACCAATGAATACGTCGCATTTTCCGCACAGGCACCCATTTTTTTGAATTTTGTCAAAGTTCGGATACCTTTCTTGACTACTTCCGGTGATTAGAGGATTTTCATTTATAGTTCATGGACTGGTTTGGTCCTTCGACTTCATATTCCTGAAGTTTCAGAAAAATCGTTAGAGCCGTTTTAAAAAAATAAGAACTCTACGATTTGACCAAAATGCGAAAAAAAGTGAAAAATCAAAGTTAACATTTCAGAATAAAACTTATATTTTTGGAATCGGATTGATGTCAGCTATCCAAAAATATAAGTCATAATTCAAAATTCCCCAAAATAAAAATTTTGGAAATTTTTGAAAATTTTCCAATTTTCACCAAAAAAATGAAAGCGATAAACTTTCCAAATTTGACGTTTGTGAACTGTTATCTTCTTAGAAATGTCTCAAGCTATCCAAAAATGTAAATATCAGAGAAATCGGTTGACAATTACCAAAATTACGGCCGATTTTCAATTTTCGTGCACGTTAAACATTTAACGCAATTCCGCTATGCGCACGAATTTCGTTTTACATTTAAGCACTAACTACCACCCAGTTTCCCGAGAGAAAATCAAACTTCAGACCTCTATCTCTTATAGTTGCTGAGAAATAGGCAAAATGGAAAAAAAAAAGAATAATAATAATCTTAGTAATAACAATAGTCTTTCACCATTTTCAATGGTGAAAGCCTAACTAGACCTGCTTGCAGGACTGAAGGCTTTCACCTTACCCAAGGCAGCACAAAATGCCCACCACTCACCCCTTAAAAAATACCCACACACACTTAAACAACTCAGATATTGACACTTTCTGTGCATGCGCATTACAATAGAAGGAAAGTGAAAAATGTAGTTGAACAATTTACAACATTATGAACTTGGATCGGTAGAATCCTACAGACGCCAGAAATCTAAATACGCAATCAAAAACGCAAAAATTATAAAAAAAAATTTACAATTTTAGTACATTTTCAAATTTTCAGGAAAAAAAGAGAACTGCGTGGTATTGCAATTCGACCTATATCGCATCCGCAATATCCCCGGCTCTACAAAAATATAACTTTTTCGAAAATCGGTTGGGAATTGAGATTATTAGGACCTATTTTCATTTATGCACGTTAAAGATTTACTTCACTTCAGGTCTGTTCAGAACTTTCGCAATACTTCTAAGTACTTACTGCTTAAAACATAGGAAAAATCATTATTCAGAACTCTATCTGCTTTAGTTTCAGAGATCTACACGAGAATGAAAAAAAAAGTTTTTCGAATGGGACAAAAAAAAAAGATCGTGTCAGATCATAACCAAAACCAAGAATCATACCTTTCAACATCAACTTTTCAACATGTGTCCAGAGGGGTGCCTTCCTTATAAATAGTTTCGGTAAATAGCGTCA
Organism: Patella ulyssiponensis; assembly: GCA_963678685.1. Taxonomy (NCBI): domain Eukaryota; kingdom Metazoa; phylum Mollusca; class Gastropoda; family Patellidae; genus Patella; species Patella ulyssiponensis. Next base: position 21,533,351 of record OY783232.1, read on the forward strand.
TTTTCGCTGGTATCATATGATGGCGTCATGTAGACAAAAACCTGGGATAATAATTTCAGGAGTAACTGTTATTGACTAAAATGAATTATTTTCGCTCTAGAAGAAGCATTACCAGATATTGGTTACCCGTAAAACACCTTTAGTTCAAATATTGCCTCTTTCAAAAAAAGCTCTCTATATAATGTTTTATACGTAGGCAAAACGTTGCGATTATGACCAACTCGGACTTTTGTCAATGTCACACCAATGTGTACACGGGTCTTTGGAATCACGTCCATATCAACTACTCAAATATGCAACTGGTTCAAAAATTGATTAAATATTCAATGAAATATCTACAATTTTCTGATTTCGTGCACGTTAAAGATTTGACGTCACTACATGTAACATATAAAAATTTAATATTTATTACAGATAGAGTCCATGCTCAAACTGGTTATCTCAACTGAGAACGACATGGTTATCTCAATTCCATCTTTATCCCATCCGCAATATCCCCTGCTGTACAAAAATATAATTTTTTCGAAAATCGGTTGGGAATTGACATAATTAGAACCGATTTTCATTCGTGCACTTTAAAGATTTACGTTACTTCCGGTCTGGTTCACAACTTTCGCAATAGTTCTAAGCATTAAATGTTTAAAACATAGGAAAAATCAATATTCAAAACTCTATCTGTTTTAGTTTCAGAGATCTACACGAAAATAAAAAAAAACCGAGTTTTCCGATTGGGACAAAAAAGTATCGTAAGTGTCAAATAATAACCAAAACCCAGAATCATACATTCAACATTAATTTTTCAGCATTTATGTAGAGGAGTGCCTTCCTTATAAATAGCTTCAACGGAGAGGTTTATTTTCACTGCTATCAAATGATGACGTCATGGAGACAAAAGTCCTGCGATATTAATTTCAGGGGTAACTATTATTTACTAAAACGAATTATTTTCACTCTAGAAGCACCAGTAACATATATTGGTTACTATTAAAACACCCTTAGTTCAAATATTACCACTTTTTAAAAAATCTCTCTATATATGCTTTATACGTATGCAAAACGTTCCAATTATGACCAATTCGGACTTTGTCGATGTCACACCAATGTGTACACGGGACTTCGGAATCGCGTTTTCATGTCAGCTACTCAAATATGTAACTGGTTCAAAAATTGATTTTATATTCAATGAAATATCGCCAATTTTCGGATTTCGTGCACGTTAAAGATTTGACGTCAACAACATATAAAAGTTCGATATTTATTAGAAACAGAGTCCACGCTCTAATTACATTAAACTTTCTATGACCGGTGCAATATTCGTACTACTGCACGATACTACTGCAAGATACAACTACAAACTCTTAAAAATTGGATTTGCTTATAAACAGCGCGAGCCGTCGATTTGTGTCGAGATGATTACAGCTATGAGGTAATTTTGGCCAAGGAGAAACAATATTAATTCAAAGACTAATTATTACACACATAATTCAAATATTTCTACTACAGGGTCACTATACCCTTATTTTGAATAGAAGTAAAGACTCAAAGTTGATATACTTTCTGCCCAAATATCGTCACTGTGAGAGAAAAAGGGACTTTTAAATGCTCTAAACGTTGCTAATACGTACAGATTGTATCAACTCTTACTGCATGTTTCGCTTAACAATGAAAGGTGACGTTTTCAATTTTCGATCCCTTTGTTCTCATACTCCTGATATTTCTAACTGTTGCGCAATGGTTTCATACCTAAGACTACCGATAAAACTCTCTGTAGAAGAAGTTCAAAAAAAAAATTACGTTGACTTTTCGAGAAAAAGACGTCTAAAAATGCTCCAAATGGTAAAAATACGACGTTTTGGATTTTCAATCTCGTTTTTCGACTACTCATGACATTTAGAGAAATTGTACAATGGTTTCACACAATACACCACCTATAAGACTCTCGAATGAGAAAGTTTTAAAAAAATCGTAGGCGGCGTTTTCGAGAAATACGCGTCTAAAGTTGATCGAAATAGCAAAATACCTTACTTTTCAAACTCAGATAACTTTTTTATTTTTTGATAGAAACTTGTCGCTATAGTACCATCTTGTAGATAATTCACGTGGCTATCAAACGATATAATACTTTAACTACTCGGTTTACAACCAATCGATACATCTTATTTGGCGCACAGGCACCAATTTTTCTGAATTTTGTCAAACTTTGGATACCTTTCTTGACCACTTCCGGTGATTAGAGGATTTTCATTTATAGTTCATGGACTGGTTTGGTCCTTCGACTTCATATTCCTGATGTTTCAGAAAAATCGTTTGAGCCGTTTTAAAAAAATAAGAACTCTACGATTTGACCAAAATGCGGAAAAAAGTGAAAAATCAAAGTTAACATTTCGGAACAAAACTTATATTGTTGGAATCGGATCGATGTCAGCAATCCAAAAATATAAGCAGAAATTCAAAATTCCAAAAAATAAAAATTTTGGAAAATTTTGATAATTTTCAAATTTTCACAAAAAAAATGAAAGCGACAAAGTTTCTAAATTCGACATTTTTGAACTGCTATCGGCTCAGAAATGTCTCCAGCTATCCAAAAATGTAAATATCAGAAAAATTGGTTGAGAATTAACAGAATTACGACCGATTTTAGTTTTTCGTATTAAACGTCACTTCCGGTGTGCGCACAGATTTCAAAATAGCTTTAAGCAGTAGCTGCACACCACTTTTCCGACAGAAGATCAAATTGCAAACCTCTATCTCTTATAGTTGCTGAGATCTAGCTTCCCCCAATAAAAAAATAAATAATAATAATCTTAGTAATAACAATAGTCTTTCACCGAAGGTGAAAGCCTAACTAGACCTGCTTGCAGGACTGAAGGCTTTCACCTTACCCAAGGCAGCACAAAATGCCCACCACTCACCCCTTAAAACACACACACACACACACACTTAAACAACTCAGATATTGACACTTTCTGTGCATGCGCATCATGATAGAAAGAAAGTGAAAAATATAGTTGAATAATTTCCAACATAATGAACTTGGATCGGTAGAATCGCACAGACGTCGGAAATCTAAGCACGCAATCAAAAACTCAAAAATTCCAAGAAATTTTAATTTTAGTACATTTTCAAAATATTCAAGAAAAAAGAGAACGTCGTGGTATCTCAATATCCCCCGTAGTACAAAAATACAACTTTTTCGAAAATCGGTTGGGAATTGACATAATTAGGACCGATTTTCATTCGCACACGTTAAAGATTTACATAATTCCGGTCTGTTCACAACTTTCGCAATAGATCTAAGTACTAATTGTTTAAAACATAGAAAAAAAACAATATTCAGAACTCTATCAGTTTTAGTTTCAGAAATCTAAACAACTATAGAAAAAAACAGTTTTCCGAATGATACAAAAAAATACCTTAAGTATCAGGTAATAACCAAAACCCCAAATCGCACCATTCAACATTAATTTTTCAACATTGTAATTGTGGGGTACCTTATTTATAAATAGCTTCATTAGAGAGCTTCATTTTCACTGGTGTCAAATGATGACGTCATGTAGACAAAAAACCTGGGATATTAATTTCAGGAGTAACTGTTAATTACTAAAATGAATTATTTTCATTCTAGAAGCACCAGTACCAGATATTGGTTACCATTCAAACACCCTTAGTTCAAATATTGCCAGTTTTAAAAAAAGCTCTCTATATATGCTTTATACGTATGCAAAACGTTCCATTTATAACCAATTCGGACTTTTGTCGATGTCACATCAATGTGTTACACGGGACTATGGAATCGCGTTTTCATATCAGCTACGAAACAGCCAGGTTACGAAACAGCTAACATCCATGTAACTGGTTCAAAAATTGATTGAATATTCAATGAAATATCGTCAATTTTCTGATTTCGTGCACGTTAAAGATTTGACGTCACTGTCACCAACATACAAAATTTCGATATTTATTACAAACAGAGTCCATGCTCAAACTACATCACACTTTCTGTGACCGGTGCAATATTCGTACTTCTGCACGATACTACTGCAAGATACAACAGCAACCTCTTAAATATTGGATTTGCTTATAAACAGCGCGAGTCGTCGATTTATGTCGAGATGATTACGGTTATGAGGTAATTTTGACAAAGAAGAAACAATATTAATTCAAAGAATAATTATTACACGCAGCAATCAACTATTTCTGTTACAGGGCCATTAAACCCATATTTTGAATAGAAGTAAACACTCAAAGTTGAAATGCTTTTAGCTCAAATATCGTCACTGTGAGAGAAAAGGGGGCTTTTGAATATGCTCTAAACGTATGTAATACGTACAGATTGTATCAACTCTTACTGCATGTTTCGCTTAACAATGAAAGGTGACGTTTTCAATTTTCGATCCCTTTGTTCTCATACTCCTGATATTTTTAACTGTTGCGCAATGGTTTCATACCTAAGACTACCGATAAAACTTTCTGTAGAAGAAGTTCCAAAAAAAAAATTACATTGACTTTTCGAGACAAAGACGTCTAAAAATGCTCCAAATGGTAAAAATACGACGTTTTGGATTTTCAATCTCGTTTTTCGACTACTCATGACATTTAGAGAAATTGCACAATGGTTTCACACAATACACCACCTATAAGACTCTCAAATGAGAAAGTTTAGAAAAAATCGTAGGTGGCGTTTTCGAGAAATACGCGTCTAAAGTTGATCGAAATAGCAAAATACCTTAATTTTCAAACTCAGATAACTTTTTCATTGTTTGATAGAAACTTGTCGCTATAGGACCATCTTGTAGATAATTCACGTGGCTATCAAACCATATAATACTTTAACTACTCGGTAAACAACCAATCGATACATCTTATTTGGCGCACAGGCACCCATTTTTCTGAATTTTGTCAAACTTTGGATACCTTTCTTGACCACTTCCGGTGATTAGAGGATTTTCGTTTATAGTTCATGGACTGGTTTGGACCTTCGACTATATATTCAGTAAGTTTCAGAAAAATCGTAGGCGCCGTTTTAAAAAAATAAGAACTCTATGATTTGACCAAAATGCGAAAAAAAGTGAAAAATCAAAGTTAACATTTCAGAATAAAACTTATATTTTTGGAATCGGATTGATGTCAGCTATCCAAAAATATAAGTCATAATTCAAAATTCCCCAAAATAAAAATTTTTGGAAATTTTTGAAAATTATCCGATTTTCACCAAAAAAATGAAAGCGATATAGTTTCCAAATTTGATGTTTGTGAACTGCTATCTTCTTAGAAATGTCTCAAGCTATCCAAAAATGTAAATATCAGAGAAATCGGTTGACAATTACCAAAATTACGGCCGATTTTCAATTTTCGTGCACGTTAAAGATTTAACGCATTTCCGCCATGCGCACGAATTTCGTTTTACATTTAAGCACTAACTACCACCCAGTTTCCCGAGAGAAAATCAAACTTCAGACCTCTATCTCTTATAGTTGCTGAGAAATAGGCAAAATGGACTCAAATATGTAACTGGTTCAAAAATTGATTGAATATTCAATGAAATATCGTCAATTTTCTGATTTCGTGCACGTTATAGATTTGACGTCACCAACATACAAAATTTCGATATTTATTACAAACAGAGTCCTTGCTCTAACTACATTACACTTTCTATGACCGGTGCAATATTCGTACTTCTGCACGATACTACTGCAAGATACAACTGCAATCTTTTGAAAATTGGATTTGCTTATAAACAGCGCGAGTCGTCGATTTATGTCGAGATGATTACGGTTATGAGGTAATTTTGACAAAGAAGAAACAATATTAATTCAAAGAATAATTATTACACGCAGCAATCATCTATTTCTGTTACAGGGCCATTAAACCCATATTTTGAATAGAAGTAAACACTCAAAGTTGAAATGCTTTTAGCTCAAATATCGTCACTGTGAGAGAAAAGGGGGCTTTTGAATATGCTCTAAACGTATGTAATACGTACAGATTGTATCAACTCTTACTGCATGTTTCGCTTAACAATGAAAGGTGACGTTTTCAATTTTCGATCCCTTTGTTCTCATACTCCTGATATTTTTAACTGTTGCGCAATGGTTTCATACCTAAGACTTCCGATAAAACTTTCTGTAGAAGAAGTTCAAAAAAAAAAATTACGTTGACTTTTCGAGACAAAGACGTCTAAAAATGCTCCAAATGGTAAAAATACGACGTTTTGGATTTTCAATCTCGTTTTTCGACTACTCATGACATTTAGAGAAATTGCACAATGGTTTCACACAATACACCACCTATAAGACTCTCGAATGAGAAAGTTTAAAAAAAATCGTAGGCGTCGTTTTCGAGAAATACGCGTCTAAAGTTGATCGAAATAGCAAAATACCTTAATTTTCAAACTCAGATAACTTTTTTATTGTTTGATAGAAACTTGTCGCTATAGTACCATCTTGTAGATAATTCACGTGGCTATCAAACGATATAATACTTTAACTACTCGGTAAACAACCAATCGATACATCTTATTTGGCGCACAGGCACCCATGTTTCTGAATTTTGTCAAACTTTGGATACCTTTCTTGACCACTTCCGGTGATTAGAGGATTTTCATTTATAGTTCATGGACTGGTTTGGACCTTCGACTATATATTCAGTAAGTTTCAGAAAAATCGTAGGCGCCGTTTTAAAAAAATAAGAACTCTACGATTTGACCAAAATGCGAAAAAAAGTGAAAAATCAAAGTTAACATTTCAGAATAAAACTTATATTTTTGGAATCGGATTGATGTCAGCTATCCAAAAATATAAGTCATAATTCAAAATTCCCCAAAATAAAAATTTTGGAAATTTTTGAAAATTTTCCAATTTTCACCAAAAAAATGAAAGCGATATAGTTTCCAAATTTGACGTTTGTGAACTGCTATCTTCTTAGAAATGTCTCAAGCTATCCAAAAATGTAAATATCAGAGAAATCGGTTGACAATTACCAAAATTACGGCCGATTTTTAATTTTCGTGCACGTTAAAGATTTAACGCATTTCCGCTATGCGCACGAATTTCGTTTTACATTTAAGCACTAACTACCACCCAGTTTCCCGAGAGAAAATCAAACTTCAGACCTCTATCTCTTATAGTTGCTGAGAAATAGGCAAAATGGAAAAAAAAAAGAATAATAATAATAATACTAGACCTGCTTGCAGGACTGAAGGCTTTCACCTTACCCAAGGCAGCACAAAATGCCCACCACTCACCCCTTAAAACACACACACAAACACACACACTTAAACAACTCAGACATTGACACATTCTGTGCATGCGCATTACGATAGAGGGAAAGTGAAAAATATATTTGAACAATTTACAACATTATGAACTTGGATCTGTAGAATCCTACAGACGCCAGAAATCTAAATACGCAATCAAAAACGAAAAATTCTAAAAAAAAAATTACAATTTTAGTACATTTTCAAATTTTCAGGAAAAAAAAGAGAACTGCGTTGTTTTGCAATTCGACCTATATCGCATCCGCAATATCCCCGGCTCTACAAAAATATAACTTTTTCGAAAATCGGTTGGGAATTGAGATTATTAGGACCTATTTTCATTTATGCACGTTAACGATTTACTTCACTTCAGGTCTGTTCAGAACTTCCGCAATACTTCTAAGTACTTACTGCTTAAAACATAGAAAAAATCATTATTCAGAACTCTATCTGCTTTAGTTTCAGAGATCTACACGAGAATAAAAAAAAACAGTTTTTCGAATGGGACAAAAAAAAAGATCGTGTCAGATCATAACCAAAACCAAGAATCATACCTTTCAACATCAACTTTTCAACATTTGTCCAGAGGGGTGCCTTCCTTATAAATAGTTTCGGTAAATAGCGTCATTTTCGCTGGTATCATATGATGGCGTCATGTAGACGAAAAACTTGGATTAATAATTTCAGGAGTAACTGCTATTGACTAAAATGAATTATTTTCACTCTAGAAGCAGCATTACCAGATATTGGTTACCAGTAAAACACCTTTAGTTCAAATATTGCCTCTTTCAAAAAAAAGCTCTCTATATAATGCCTTATACGTAGGCAAAACGTTGCGATTATGACCAACTCGGACTTTTGTCAATGTCACACCAATGTGTACACGGGACTTTGGAATCACGTCCATATCAACTTCTCAAATATGCAACTGGTTCAAAAATTGATTAAATATTCAATGAAATATCTACAATTTTCTGAGTTCGTGCACGTTAAAGATTTGGCACCACTAACATATAAAAATTTATTATTTATTACAGATAGAGTATATGCTCAAACTACATCATGCCTTTTGTCACAGGTGCAGTATTCGTACTTCTGCACGATACTACTGCAAGATACAACTGCAACCTCTTAGAAATTGGATTTGCTTATAAACAGCGCGAGCCGTCGATTTGTGTCGTGATGATTACGGCTATGAGGTATTTTTGGCCAAGGAGAAACAATATTAATTCAAAGACTAATTATTACACACATAAATCAAATATTTCTGCTACTGGGTCACTATACCCTTATTTTGAATAGAAGTAAAGACTCAAAGTTGAAATACTTTTTGCCTAAATATCGTCACTGTGAGAGAAAAGGGGACTTTTGAATATGCTCTAAACGTTGCTAATACGTACAGATTGTATCAACTCTTACTGCATGTTTCGCTTAACAATGAAAGGTGACGTTTTCAATTTTCGATCCCTTTGTTCTCATACTCCTGATATTTCTAACTGTTGCGCAATGGTTTCATACCTAAGACTACCGATAAAACTCTCTGTAGAAGATGTTCCAAAAAAAAATTACGTTGACTTTTCGAGAAAAAGACGTCTAAAAATGCTCCAAATGGTAAAAATACGACGTTTTGGATTTTCAATCTCGTTTTTCGACTACTCATGACATTTAGAGAAATTGTACAATGGTTTCACACAATACACCACCTATAGGACTCTCGAATGAGAAAGTTTTAAAAAAATCGTAGGCGGCGTTTTCGAGAAATACGCGTCTAAAGTTGATCGAAATAGCAAAATACCTTACTTTTCAAACTCAGATAACTTTTTTATTTTTTGATAGAAACTTCTCGCTATAGTACCATCTTGTAGATAATTCACGTGACTATCAAACGATATAATACTTTAACTACTCGGTAAACAACCAATCGATACATCTTATTTGGCGCACAGGCACCCATTTTTCTGAATTTTGTCAAAGTTTGGATACCTTTCTTGACCACTTCCGGTCATTAGAGGATTTTCATTTATAGTTCATGGACTGGTTTGGACCTTCGACTATATATTCAGTAAGTTTCAGAAAAATCGTAGGCGCCGTTTTAAAAAAATAAGAACTCTACGATTTGAACAAAATGCCAAAAAAAGTGAAAAATCAAAGTTAACATTTCAGAAAAAAACTTATATTGATGGAATCGGTTTGAGGTCAGCTATCCGAAAATATAAGTTAAATTTCAAAATTTCAAAAAATAACAATTTTATGAAATTTTCCAATTTTCACCAAAAAAATGAAAACGACAAAGTTTCAAAATTCAAAGATTTTGAACTCCTGTCTTCTCGCCAATGTTTCCGAGTATCCAAAAATATAACTTTTTGAAAAATCGATTAAGAACTAAAAGACTTATGGCCGATTTTTAAATTTCGTGCACGTTACAGATTCTACAAAAGCGGGATATTTTGGTAATTTCGTTTTACATTTAAGCACTAAAACATGAAACAGCTAATTTAATTCCAGAGTTACATAACATTCGTTCAAATAGTTTCTGAGATTTAGGCTTCCCCATTTCAGTTAAACGTATAACGCGTTTTGTAATTGGTTTGGGGGGAAAACCAATTACCTACTAGACCTGCTTGCAGGACTGAAGGCTTTCACCTTACCCAAGGCAGCACAAAATGCCCGCCACTCACCCCTTAAAACACACACACACAGACACTTAAACAACTCAGATATTGACACTTTCTGTGCATGCGCATCACGATAGAAAGAAAGTGAAAAATATAGTTGAATAATTTACAACATAATGAACTTGGATCGGTAGAATCGCACAGACGTCGGAAATCTAAGCACGCAATGAAAAACTCAAAAATTCCAAGAAATTTTAATTTTAGTACATTTTCAAAATATTCAAGAAAAAGGAGAACGACGTGGTATCTCAATTCGATCGTTATCGCATCCGCAATATCCCCCACTGTACAAAAATACAACTTTTTCGAAAAATCGGTTGGGAATTGTCATAATTAGGACCGATTTTCATTCGCGCACGTTAAAGATTTACATCACTTCCGGTCTGTTCACAACTTTCGCAATAGATCTAAGCATTAAATGTTTAAAACATAGAAAAAAAACAATATTCAGAACTCTATCAGTTTTAGTTTCAGAGATCTAAACGACTATAGAAAAAAACAGTTTTCCGAATGATACAAAAAAATACCTTAAGTATCAGGTAATAACCAAAACCCCAAATCGCAATTTCAACATTAATTTTTCAACATTGTAATTGAGGGGTACCTTATTTATAAATAGCTTCATTAGAGAGCTTCATTTTCACTGGTATCAAATGATGACGTCATGAAGACAAAAAACCTGGGATATTAATTTCAGGAGTAACTGTTAATTACTAAAATGAATTATTTTCATTCTAGAAGCACCAGTACCAGATATTGGTTACCATTCAAACACCCTTAGTTCAAATATTGCCAGTTTTAAAAAAAGCTCTCTATATATGCTTTATACGTATGCAAAACGTTCCATTTATAACCAATTCGGACTTTTGTCGATGTCACATCAATGTGTTACACGGGACTATGGAATCGCGTTTTCATATCAGCTACGAAACAGCCAGGTTACGAAACAGCTAACATCCATGTAACTGGTTCAAAAATTGATTGAATATTCAATGAAATATCGTCAATTTTCTGATTTCGTGCACGTTAAAGATTTGACGTCACTGTCACCAACATACAAAATTTCGATATTTATTACAAACAGAGTCCATGCTCAAACTACATCACACTTTCTATGACCGGTGCAATATTCGTACTTCTGCACGATACTACTGCAAGATACAACAGCAACCTCTTAAATATTGGATTTGCTTATAAACAGCGCGAGTCGTCGATTTATGTCGAGATGATTACGGTTATGAGGTAATTTTGACAAAGAAGAAACAATATTAATTCAAAGAATAATTATTACACGCAGCAATCAACTATTTCTGCTACAGGGCCATTAAACCCATATTTTGAATAGAAGTAAACACTCAAAGTTGAAATGCTTTTAGCTCAAATATCGTCACTGTGAGAGAAAAGGGGGCTTTTGAATATGCTCTAAACGTATGTAATACGTACAGATTGTATCAACTCTTACTGCATGTTTCGCTTAACAATGAAAGGTGACGTTTTCAATTTTCGATCCCTTTGTTCTCATACTCCTGATATTTTTAACTGTTGCGCAATGGTTTCATACCTAAGACTACCGATAAAACTTTCTGTAGAAGAAGTTCCAAAAAAAAAATTACATTGACTTTTCGAGACAAAGACGTCTAAAAATGCTCCAAATGGTAAAAATACGACGTTTTGGATTTTCAATCTCGTTTTTCGACTACTCATGACATTTAGAGAAATTGCACAATGGTTTCACACAATACACCACCTATAAGACTCTCAAATGAGAAAGTTTAGAAAAAATCGTAGGCGGCGTTTTCGAGAAATACGCGTCTAAAGTTGATCGAAATAGCAAAATACCTTAATTTTCAAACTCAGATAACTTTTTTATTGTTTGATAGAAACTTGTCGCTATAGGACCATCTTGTAGATAATTCACGTGGCTATCAAACCATATAATACTTTAACTACTCGGTAAACAACCAATCGATACATCTTATTTGGCGCACAGGCACCCATTTTTCTGAATTTTGTCAAACTTTGGATACCTTTCTTGACCACTTCCGGTGATTAGAGGATTTTCGTTTATAGTTCATGGACTGGTTTGGACCTTCGACTATATATTCAGTAAGTTTCAGAAAAATCGTAGGCGCCGTTTTAAAAAAATAAGAACTCTACGATTTGACCAAAATGCGAAAAAAAGTGAAAAATCAAAGTTAACATTTCAGAATAAAACTTATATTTTTGGAATCGGATTGATGTCAGCTATCCAAAAATATAAGTCATAATTCAAAATTCCCCAAAATAAAAATTTTGGAAATTTTTGAAAATTATCCGATTTTCACCAAAAAAATGAAAGCGATATAGTTTCCAAATTTGATGTTTGTGAACTGCTATCTTCTTAGAAATGTCTCAAGCTATCCAAAAATGTAAATATCAGAGAAATCGGTTGACAATTACCAAAATTACGGCCGATTTTCAATTTTCGTGCACGTTAAAGATTTAACGCATTTCCGCCATGCGCACGAATTTCGTTTTACATTTAAGCACTAACTACCACCCAGTTTCCCGAGAGAAAATCAAACTTCAGACCTCTATCTCTTATAGTTGCTGAGAAATAGGCAAAATGGACTCAAATATGTAACTGGTTCAAAAATTGATTGAATATTCAATGAAATATCGTCAATTTTCTGATTTCGTGCACGTTATAGATTTGACGTCACCAACATACAAAATTTCGATATTTATCACAAACAGAGTCCTTGCTCTAACTACATTACACTTTCTATGACCGGTGCAATATTCGTACTTCTGCACGATACTACTGCAAGATACAACTGCAATCTTTTGAAAATTGGATTTGCTTATAAACAGCGCGAGTCGTCGATTTATGTCGAGATGATTACGGTTATGAGGTAATTTTGACAAAGAAGAAACAATATTAATTCAAAGAATAATTATTACACGCAGCAATCAACTATTTCTGTTACAGGGCCATTAAACCCATATTTTGAATAGAAGTAAACACTCAAAGTTGAAATGCTTTTAGCTCAAATATCGTCACTGTGAGAGAAAAGGGGGCTTTTGAATATGCTCTAAACGTATGTAATACGTACAGATTGTATCAACTCTTACTGCATGTTTCGCTTAACAATGAAAGGTGACGTTTTCAATTTTCGATCCCTTTGTTCTCATACTCCTGATATTTTTAACTGTTGCGCAATGGTTTCATACCTAAGACTACCGATAAAACTTTCTGTAGAAGAAGTTCAAAAAAAAAAATTACGTTGACTTTTCGAGACAAAGACGTCTAAAAATGCTCCAAATGGTAAAAATACGACGTTTTGGATTTTCAATCTCGTTTTTCGACTACTCATGACATTTAGAGAAATTGCACAATGGTTTCACACAATACACCACCTATAAGACTCTCGAATGAGAAAGTTTAAAAAAAATCGTAGGCGTCGTTTTCGAGAAATACGCGTCTAAAGTTGATCGAAATAGCAAAATACCTTAATTTTCAAACTCAGATAACTTTTTTATTGTTTGATAGAAACTTGTCGCTATAGTACCATCTTGTAGATAATTCACGTGGCTATCAAACGATATAATACTTTAACTACTCGGTAAACAACCAATCGATACATCTTATTTGGCGCACAGGCACCCATGTTTCTGAATTTTGTCAAACTTTGGATACCTTTCTTGACCACTTCCGGTGATTAGAGGATTTTCATTTATAGTTCATGGACTGGTTTGGACCTTCGACTATATATTCAGTAAGTTTCAGAAAAATCGTTGGCGCCGTTTTAAAAAAATAAGAACTCTACGATTTGACCAAAATGCGAAAAAAAGTGAAAAATCAAAGTTAACATTTCAGAATAAAACTTATATTTTTGGAATCGGATTGATGTCAGCTATCCAAAAATATAAGTCATAATTCAAAATTCCCCAAAATAAAAATTTTGGAAATTTTTGAAAATTTTCCAATTTTCACCAAAAAAATGAAAGCGATAAAGTTTCCAAATTTGACGTTTGTGAACTGCTATCTTCTTAGAAATGTCTCAAGCTATCCAAAAATGTAAATATCAGAGAAATCGGTTGACAATTACCAAAATTACGGCCGATTTTTAATTTTCGTGCACGTTAAAGATTTAACGCATTTCCGCTATGCGCACGAATTTCGTTTTACATTTAAGCACTAACTACCACCCAGTTTCCAGAGAGAAAATCAAACTTCAGACCTCTATCTCTTATAGTTGCTGAGAAATAGGCAAAATGGAAAAAAAAAAGAATAATAATAATAATATTAATCTTAGTAATAACAATAGTCTTTCACCATTTTCAATGGTGAAAGCCTAATTAATCTTAGTAATAACAATAGTCTTTCACCATTTTCAATGGTGAAAGCCTAACTAGACCTGCTTGCAGGACTGAAGGCTTTCACCTTACCCAAGGCAGCACAAAATGCCCGCCACTCACCCCTTAAAACACACACACACACACACTTAAACAACTCAGATATTGACACTTTCTGTGCATGCGCATCACGATAGAAAGAAAGTGAAAAATATAGTTGAATAATTTACAACATAATGAACTTGGATCGGTAGAATCGCACAGACGTCGGAAATCTAAGCACGCAATGAAAAACTCAAAAATTCCAAGAAATTTTAATTTTAGTACATTTTCAAAATATTCAAGAAAAAAGAAAACGACGTGGTATCTCAATTCGATCGTTATCGCATCCGCAATATCCCCCACTGTACAAAAATACAACTTTTTCGAAAAATCGGTTGGGAATTGTCATAATTAGGACCGATTTTCATTCGCGCACGTTAAAGATTTACATCACTTCCGGTCTGTTCACAACTTTCGCAATAGATCTAAGTATTAAATGTTTAAAACATAGAAAAAAAACAATATTCAGAACTCTATCAGTTTTAGTTTCAGAGATCTAAACGACTATAGAAAAAAACAGTTTTCCGAATGATACAAAAAAATACCTTAAGTATCAGGTAATAACCAAAACCCCAAATCGCAATTTCAACATTAATTTTTCAACATTGTAATTGAGGGTACCTTATTTATAAATAGCTTCATTAGAGAGCTTCATTTTCACTGGTATCAAATGATGACGTCATGAAGACAAAAAACCTGGGATATTAATTTCAGGAGTAACTGTTAATTACTAAAATGAATTATTTTCATTCTAGAAGCACCAGTACCAGATATTGGTTACCATTCAAACACCCTTAGTTCAAATATTGCCAGTTTTAAAAAAAGCTCTCTATATATGCTTTATACGTATGCAAAACGTTCCATTTATAACCAATTCGGACTTTTGTCGATGTCACATCAATGTGTTACACGGGACTATGGAATCGCGTTTTCATATCAGCTACGAAACAGCCAGGTTACGAAACAGCTAACATCCATGTAACTGGTTCAAAAATTGATTGAATATTCAATGAAATATCGTCAATTTTCTGATTTCGTGCACGTTAAAGATTTGACGTCACTGTCACCAACATACAAAATTTCGATATTTATTACAAACAGAGTCCATGCTCAAACTACATCACACTTTCTATGACCGGTGCAATATTCGTACTTCTGCACGATACTACTGCAAGATACAACAGCAACCTCTTAAATATTGGATTTGCTTATAAACAGCGCGAGTCGTCGATTTATGTCGAGATGATTACGGTTATGAGGTAATTTTGACAAAGAAGAAACAATATTAATTCAAAGAATAATTATTACACGCAGCAATCAACTATTTCTGCTACAGGGCCATTAAACCCATATTTTGAATAGAAGTAAACACTCAAAGTTGAAATGCTTTTAGCTCAAATATCGTCACTGTGAGAGAAAAGGGGGCTTTTGAATATGCTCTAAACGTATGTAATACGTACAGATTGTATCAACTCTTACTGCATGTTTCGCTTAACAATGAAAGGTGACGTTTTCAATTTTCGATCCCTTTGTTCTCATACTCCTGATATTTTTAACTGTTGCGCAATGGTTTCATACCTAAGACTACCGATAAAACTTTCTGTAGAAGAAGTTCCAAAAAAAAAATTACATTGACTTTTCGAGACAAAGACGTCTAAAAATGCTCCAAATGGTAAAAATACGACGTTTTGGATTTTCAATCTCGTTTTTCGACTACTCATGACATTTAGAGAAATTGCACAATGGTTTCACACAATACACCACCTATAAGACTCTCAAATGAGAAAGTTTAGAAAAAATCGTAGGCGGCGTTTTCGAGAAATACGCGTCTAAAGTTGATCGAAATAGCAAAATACCTTAATTTTCAAACTCAGATAACTTTTTTATTGTTTGATAGAAACTTGTCGCTATAGGACCATCTTGTAGATAATTCACGTGGCTATCAAACCATATAATACTTTAACTACTCGGTAAACAACCAATCGATACATCTTATTTGGCGCACAGGCACCCATTTTTCTGAATTTTGTCAAACTTTGGATACCTTTCTTGACCACTTCCGGTGATTAGAGGATTTTCGTTTATAGTTCATGGACTGGTTTGGACCTTCGACTATATATTCAGTAAGTTTCAGAAAAATCGTAGGCGCCGTTTTAAAAAAATAAGAACTCTACGATTTGACCAAAATGCGAAAAAAAGTGAAAAATCAAAGTTAACATTTCAGAATAAAACTTATATTTTTGGAATCGGATTGATGTCAGCTATCCAAAAATATAAGTCATAATTCAAAATTCCCCAAAATAAAAATTTTGGAAATTTTTGAAAATTATCCGATTTTCACCAAAAAAATGAAAGCGATATAGTTTCCAAATTTGATGTTTGTGAACTGCTATCTTCTTAGAAATGTCTCAAGCTATCCAAAAATGTAAATATCAGAGAAATCGGTTGACAATTACCAAAATTACGGCCGATTTTCAATTTTCGTGCACGTTAAAGATTTAACGCATTTCCGCCATGCGCACGAATTTCGTTTTACATTTAAGCACTAACTACCACCCAGTTTCCCGAGAGAAAATCAAACTTCAGACCTCTATCTCTTATAGTTGCTGAGAAATAGGCAAAATGGACTCAAATATGTAACTGGTTCAAAAATTGATTGAATATTCAATGAAATATCGTCAATTTTCTGATTTCGTGCACGTTATAGATTTGACGTCACCAACATACAAAATTTCGATATTTATCACAAACAGAGTCCTTGCTCTAACTACATTACACTTTCTATGACCGGTGCAATATTCGTACTTCTGCACGATACTACTGCAAGATACAACTGCAATCTTTTGAAAATTGGATTTGCTTATAAACAGCGCGAGTCGTCGATTTATGTCGAGATGATTACGGTTATGAGGTAATTTTGACAAAGAAGAAACAATATTAATTCAAAGAATAATTATTACACGCAGCAATCAACTATTTCTGTTACAGGGCCATTAAACCCATATTTTGAATAGAAGTAAACACTCAAAGTTGAAATGCTTTTAGCTCAAATATCGTCACTGTGAGAGAAAAGGGGGCTTTTGAATATGCTCTAAACGTATGTAATACGTACAGATTGTATCAACTCTTACTGCATGTTTCGCTTAACAATGAAAGGTGACGTTTTCAATTTTCGATCCCTTTGTTCTCATACTCCTGATATTTTTAACTGTTGCGCAATGGTTTCATACCTAAGACTACCGATAAAACTTTCTGTAGAAGAAGTTCAAAAAAAAAATTACGTTGACTTTTCGAGACAAAGACGTCTAAAAATGCTCCAAATGGTAAAAATACGACGTTTTGGATTTTCAATCTCGTTTTTCGACTACTCATGACATTTAGAGAAATTGCACAATGGTTTCACACAATACACCACCTATAAGACTCTCGAATGAGAAAGTTTAAAAAAAATCGTAGGCGTCGTTTTCGAGAAATACGCGTCTAAAGTTGATCGAAATAGCAAAATACCTTAATTTTCAAACTCAGATAACTTTTTTATTGTTTGATAGAAACTTGTCGCTATAGTACCATCTTGTAGATAATTCACGTGGCTATCAAACGATATAATACTTTAACTACTCGGTAAACAACCAATCGATACATCTTATTTGGCGCACAGGCACCCATGTTTCTGAATTTTGTCAAACTTTGGATACCTTTCTTGACCACTTCCGGTGATTAGAGGATTTTCATTTATAGTTCATGGACTGGTTTGGACCTTCGACTATATATTCAGTAAGTTTCAGAAAAATCGTAGGCGCCGTTTTAAAAAAATAAGAACTCTACGATTTGACCAAAATGCGAAAAAAAGTGAAAAATCAAAGTTAACATTTCAGAATAAAACTTATATTTTTGGAATCGGATTGATGTCAGCTATCCAAAAATATAAGTCATAATTCAAAATTCCCCAAAATAAAAATTTTGGAAATTTTTGAAAATTTTCCAATTTTCACCAAAAAAATGAAAGCGATAAAGTTTCCAAATTTGACGTTTGTGAACTGCTATCTTCTTAGAAATGTCTCAAGCTATCCAAAAATGTAAATATCAGAGAAATCGGTTGACAATTACCAAAATTACGGCCGATTTTTAATTTTCGTGCACGTTAAAGATTTAACGCATTTCCGCTATGCGCACGAATTTCGTTTTACATTTAAGCACTAACTACCACCCAGTTTCCCGAGAGAAAATCAAACTTCAGACCTCTATCTCTTATAGTTGCTGAGAAATAGGCAAAATGGAAAAAAAAAAGAATAATAATAATAATATTAATCTTAGTAATAACAATAGTCTTTCACCATTTTCAATGGTGAAAGCCTAACTAGACCTGCTTGCAGGACTGAAGGCTTTCACCTTACCCAAGGCAGCACAAAATGCCCGCCACTCACCCCTTAAAACACACACACACACACACTTAAACAACTCAGATATTGACACTTTCTGTGCATGCGCATCACGATAGAAAGAAAGTGAAAAATATAGTTGAATAATTTACAACATAATGAACTTGGATCGGTAGAATCGCACAGACGTCGGAAATCTAAGCACGCAATGAAAAACTCAAAAATTCCAAGAAATTTTAATTTTAGTACATTTTCAAAATATTCAAGAAAAAAGAGAACGACGTTGTATCTCAATTCGATCGTTATCGCATCCGCAATATCCCCCACTGTACAAAAATACAACTTTTTCGAAAATCGGTTGGGAATTGTCATAATTAGGACCGATTTTCATTCGCGCACGTTAAAGATTTACATCACTTCCGGTCTGTTCACAACTTTCGCAATAGATCTAAGTACTAAATGTTTAAAACATAGAAAAAAAACAATATTCAGAACTCTATCAGTTTTAGTTTCAGAGATCTAAACGACTATGGAAAAAAAAAGTTTTCCGAATGATACAAAAAAATACCTTAAGTATCAGGTAATAACCAAAACCCCAAATCGCAATTTCAACATTAATTTTTCAACATTGTAATTGAGGGGTACCTTATTTATAAATAGCTTCATTAGAGAGCTTCATTTTCACTGGTATCAAATGATGACGTCATGAAGACAAAAAACCTGGAATATTAATTTCAGGAGTAACTGTTAATTACTAAAATGAATTATTTTCATTCTAGAAGCACCAGTACCAGATATTGGTTACCATTCAAACACCCTTAGTTCAAATATCGCCAGTTTTAAAAAAAGCTCTCTATATATGCTTTATACGTATGCAAAACGTTCCATTTATAACCAATTCGGACTTTTGTCGATGTCACATCAATGTGTTACACGGGACTATGGAATCGCGTTTTCATATCAGCTACGAAACAGCCAGGTTACGAAACAGCTAACATCCATGTAACTGGTTCAAAAATTGATTGAATATTCAATGAAATATCGTCAATTTTCTGATTTCGTGCACGTTAAAGATTTGACGTCACTGTCACCAACATACAAAATTTCGATATTTATTACAAACAGAGTCCATGCTCAAACTACATCACACTTTCTATGACCGGTGCAATATTCGTACTTCTGCACGATACTACTGCAAGATACAACAGCAACCTCTTAAATATTGGATTTGCTTATAAACAGCGCGAGTCGTCGATTTATGTCGAGATGATTACGGTTATGAGGTAATTTTGACAAAGAAGAAACAATATTAATTCAAAGAATAATTATTACACGCAGCAATCAACTATTTCTGTTACAGGGCCATTAAACCCATATTTTGAATAGAAGTAAACACTCAAAGTTGAAATGCTTTTAGCTCAAATATCGTCACTGTGAGAGAAAAGGGGGCTTTTGAATATGCTCTAAACGTATGTAATACGTACAGATTGTATCAACTCTTACTGCATGTTTCGCTTAACAATGAAAGGTGACGTTTTCAATTTTCGATCCGTTTGTTCTCATACTCCTGATATTTTTAACTGTTGCGCAATGGTTTCATACCTAAGACTACCGATAAAAAAAAAAATTACATTGACTTTTCGAGACAAAGACGTCTAAAAATGCTCCAAATGGTAAAAATACGACGTTTTGGATTTTCAATCTCGTTTTTCGACTACTCATGACATTTAGAGAAATTGCACAATGGTTTCACACAATACACCACCTATAAGACTCTCAAATGAGAAAGTTTAGAAAAAATCGTAGGCGGCGTTTTCGAGAAATACGCGTCTAAAGTTGATCGAAATAGCAAAATACCTTAATTTTCAAACTCAGATAACTTTTTTATTGTTTGATAGAAACTTGTCGCTATAGGACCATCTTGTAGATAATTCACGTGGCTATCAAACCATATAATACTTTAACTACTCGGTAAACAACCAATCGATACATCTTATTTGGCGCACAGGCACCCATTTTTCTGAATTTTGTCAAACTTTGGATACCTTTCTTGACCACTTCCGGTGATTAGAGGATTTTCGTTTATAGTTCATGGACTGGTTTGGACCTTCGACTATATATTCAGTAAGTTTCAGAAAAATCGTAGGCGCCGTTTTAAAAAAATAAGAACTCTACGATTTGACCAAAATGCGAAAAAAAGTGAAAAATCAAAGTTAACATTTCAGAATAAAACTTATATTTTTGGAATCGGATTGATGTCAGCTATCCAAAAATATAAGTCATAATTCAAAATTCCCCAAAATAAAAATTTTGGAAATTTTTGAAAATTATCCGATTTTTACAAAAAAAATGAAAGCGATATAGTTTCCAAATTTGATGTTTGTGAACTGCTATCTTCTTAGAAATGTCTCAAGCTATCCAAAAATGTAAATATCAGAGAAATCGGTTGACAATTACCAAAATTACGGCCGATTTTCAATTTTCGTGCACGTTAAAGATTTAACGCATTTCCGCCATGCGCACGAATTTCGTTTTACATTTAAGCACTAACTACCACCCAGTTTCCCGAAAGAAAATCAAACTTTAGACCTCTATCTCTTATAGTTGCTGAGAAATAGGCAAAATGGACTCAAATATGTAACTGGTTCAAAAATTGATTGAATATTCAATGAAATATCGTCAATTTTCTGATTTCGTGCACGTTATAGATTTGACGTCACCAACATACAAAATTTCGATATTTATTACAAACAGAGTCCTTGCTCTAACTACATTACACTTTCTATGACCGGTGCAATATTCGTACTTCTGCACGATACTACTGCAAGATACAACTGCAATCTTTTGAAAATTGGATTTGCTTATAAACAGCGCGAGTCGTCGATTTATGTCGAGATGATTACGGTTATGAGGTAATTTTGACAAAGAAGAAACAATATTAATTCAAAGAATAATTATTACACGCAGCAATCAACTATTTCTGTTACAGGGCCATTAAACCCATATTTTGAATAGAAGTAAACACTCAAAGTTGAAATGCTTTTAGCTCAAATATCGTCACTGTGAGAGAAAAGGGGGCTTTTGAATATGCTCTAAACGTATGTAATACGTACAGATTGTATCAACTCTTACTCCATGTTTCGCTTAACAATGAAAGGTGACGTTTTCAATTTTCGATCCCTTTGTTCTCATACTCCTGATATTTCTAACTGTTGCGCAATGGTTTCATACCTAAGACTACCGATAAAACTCTCTGTAGAAGAAGTTAAAAAAAAAAATTACGTTGACTTTTCGAGAAAAAGACGTCTAAAAATGCTCCAAATGGTAAAAATACGACGTTTTGGACTTTCAATCTCGTTTTTCGACTACTCATGACATTTAGAGAAATTGTACAATGGTGTCACACAATACACCACCTATAAGACTCTCGAATGAGAAAGTTTTAAAAAAATCGTAAGCGGCGTTTTCGAGAAATACGCGTCTAAAGTTGATCGAAATAGCAAAATACCTTACTTTTCAAACTCAGATAACTTTTTTATTTTTTGATAGAAACTTCTCGCTTTAGTACCATCTTGTAGATAATTCACGTGGCTATCAAACGATATAATACTTTAATTACTCGGTAAACAACCAATCGATACATCTTATTTGGCGCACAGGCACCCATTTTTCTGAATTTTGTCAAACTTTGGATACCTTTCTTGACCACTTCCGGTGATTAGAGGATTTTCATTTATAGTTCATGGACTGGTTTGGTCCTTCGACTTCATATTCCTGAAGTTTCAGAAAAATCGTTGGAGCCGTTTTAAAAAAATAAGAACTCTACGATTTGACCAAAATGCGAAAAAAAGTGAAAAATCAAAGTTAATATTTCGGAACAAAACTTATATTGTTGGAATCGGATTGATGTCAGCAATCCAAAAATATAAGCAGAAATTCAAAATTCCAAAAAATAAAAATTTTGGAAATTTTTGAAAATTTTCCAATTTTCACCAAAAAAATGAAAGCGACAAAGTTTCTAAATTTGACGTTTGTGAACTGCTATCTTCTTAGAAATGTCTCAAGCTATCCAAAAATGTAAATATCAGAGAAATCGGTTGACAATTACCAAAATTACGGCCGATTTTCAATTTTCGTGCACGTTAAAGATTTAACGCATTTCCGCTATGCGCACGAATTTCGTTTTACATTTAAGCACTAACTACCACCCAGTTTCCCGAGAGAAAATAAAACTTCAGACCTCTATCTCTTATAGTTGCTGAGAAATAGGCAAAATGGAAAAAAAAAAGAATAATAATAATCTTAGTAATAACAATAGTCTTTCACCATTTTCAATGGTGAAAGCCTAACTAGACCTGCTTGCAGGACTGAAGGCTTTCACCTTACCCAAGGCAGCACAAAATGCCCACTACTCACCCCTTAAAAAATACCCACACACACTTAAAAAACTCAGATATGGACACTTTTTGTGCATGCGCATAACTATAGAAGGAAAGTAAAAAATATAGTTGAACAATTTACAACACTATGAACTTGGATCGGTAGAATCCTACAGACGCCGGAAATCTAAATACGCAATCAAAAACTTATAAATTTAAAAAAAATACAATTTAAGTACATTTTCAAATTTTCAGGAAAAAAAGAGAACGGCGTGGTATCGCAATTCGACCTTTATAGCATCCGCAATATCCCCGGCTCTACAAAAATATAACTTTTTTGAAAATCGGTTGGAAATTGACATAATAAGGACCGATTTTCATTCGCGCACGTTAAAGATTTACATAACTTCCGGTCTGTTCACAACTTCCGCAATAGATCTAAGTACTAAATGTTTAAAACATAGAAAAAAAAACAATATTCAGAACTCTTATCAGTTTTACTTTCAGAAATCTAAACGACTATAGAAAAAAACAGTTTTCCGAATGAGACAAAAAAATACCTTAAGTATCAGGTAATAACCAAAACCCAAAATCGCACCTTTCAACATTAATTTTTCAACATTGTAATTCAGGGGTACCTTATTTATAAATAGTTTCATTAGAGAGCTTCATTTTCACTGGTGTCAAATGATGACGTCATGTAGACAAAAAACCTGGGATATTAATTTCAGGAGTAACTGTTAATTACTAAAATGAATTATTTTCATTCTAGAAGCACCGGTACCAGATATTGGTTACCATTCAAACACCCTTAGTTCAAATATTGCCAGTTTAAAAAAAAAGCTCTCTATATATGCTTTATACGTATGCAAAACGTTGCATTTATAACCAGTTCGGACTTTTGTCGATGTCACACCAATGTGTTACACGGGACTTTGGAATCGCGTTTTCATATCAGCTACTCAAATATGTAACTGGTTCAAAAATTGATTGAATATTCAATGAAATATCGTCAATTTTCTGATTTCGTGCACGTTAAAGATTTGACGTCACCAACATACAAAATTTCGATATTTATTTCAAACAAAGTCCATGCTCAAACTACATCACACTTTCTATGACTGGTGCAATATTCGTACTTCTGCACGATACTACTGCAAGATACAACAGCAACCTATTTCTGTTACAGGGCCATTAAACCCATATTTTGAATAGAAGTAAACACTCAAAGTTGAAATGCTTTTAGCTCAAATATCGTCACTGTGAGAGAAAAGGGGGCTTTTGAATATGCTCTAAACGTATATAATACGTACAGATTGTATCAACTCTTACTGCATGTTTCGCTTAACAATGAAAGGTGACGTTTTCAATTTTCGATCCCTTTGTTCTCATACTCCTGATATTTCTAACTGTTGCGCAATGGTTTCATACCTAAGACTAACGATAAAACTCTCTGTAGAAGAAGTTAAAAAAAAATTACGTTGACTTTTCGAGAAAAAGACGTCTAAAAATGCTCCAAATGGTAAAAATACGACGTTTTGGATTTTCAATCTCGTTTTTCGACTACTCATGACATTTAGAGAAATTGTACAATGGTTTCACACAATACACCACCTATAAGACTCTCGAATGAGAAAGTTTTAAAAAAATCGTAGGCGGCGTTTTCGAGAAATACGCGTCTAAAGTTGATCGAAATAGCAAAATACCTTACTTTTCAAACTCAGATAACTTTTTTATTTTTTGATAGAAACTTCTCGCTTTCGTACCATCTTGTAGATAATTCACGTGGCTATCAAACGATATAATACTTTAACTACTCGGTAAACAACCAATCGATACATCTTATTTGGCGCACAGGCACCCATTTTCCTGAATTGTGTCAAACTTTGGATACCTTTCTTGACCACTTCCGGTGATTAGAGGATTTTCATTTATAGTTCATGGACTGGTTTGGTCCTTCGACTTCATATTCCTGAAGTTTCAGAAAAATCGTTGGAGCCGTTTTAAAAAAATAAGAACTCTACGATTTGACCAAAATGCGAAAAAAAGTGAAAAATCAAAGTTAATATTTCGGAACAAAACTTATATTGTTGGAATCAGATCGATGTCAGGAATCCAAAAATATAAGCAGAAATTCAAAATTCCAAAAAATAAAAATTTTGGAAATTTTTGAAAATTTTCCAATTTTCACCAAAAAATTGAAAGCGACAAACTTTCCAAATTTGACGTTTGTGAACTGCTATCTTCTTAGAAATGTCTCAAGCTATCCAAAAATGTAAATATCAGAGAAATCGGTTGACAATTACCAAAATTATGGCCGATTTTCAATTTTCGTGCACGTTAAAGATTTAACGCATTTCCGCTATGCGCACGAATTTCGTTTTACATTTGAGCACTAACTACCACCCAGTTTCCCGAAAGAAAATCAAACTTCAGACCTCTATCTCTTATAGTTGCTGAGAAATAGGCAAAATGGACTCAAATATGTAACTGGTTCAAAAATTGATTGAATATTCAATGAAATATCGTCAATTTTCTGATTTCGTGCACGTTAAAGATTTGACGTCACCAACATACAAAATTTCGACATTTATTACAAACAGAGTCCATGCTCAAACTATATTACACTTTCTATGACCGGTGCAATATTCGTACTTCTGCACGATACTACTGCAAGATACAACTGCAACCTCTTAAATATTGGATTTGCTTATAAACAGCCCGAGTCGTCGATTTATGTCGAGATGATTACGGTTATGAGATAATTGTGACAAAGAAGACACAATATTAATTCAAAGAATAATTATTACACACAGCAATCAACTATTTCTGTTACAGGGCCATTAAACCCAAATTTTGAATAAAAGTAAACACTCAAAGTTGAAATGCTATTAGCTCAAATATCGTCACTGTGAGAGAAAAGGAGGCTTTTGAATATGCTCTAAACGTATGTAATACGTACAGATTGTATCAACTCTTACTGCATGTTTCGCTTAACAATGAAAGGTGACGTTTTCAATTTTCGATCCCTTTGTTCTCATACTCCTGATATTTCTAACTGTTGCGCAATGGTTTCATACCTAAGACTAACGATAAAACTCTCTGTAGAAGAAGTTAAAAAAAAATTACGTTGACTTTTCGAGAAAAAGACGTCTAAAAATGCTCCAAATGGTAAAAATACGACGTTTTGGATTTTCAATCTCGTTTTTCGACTACTCATGACATTTAGAGAAATTGTACAATGGTTTCACACAATACACCACCTATAAGACTCTCGAATGAGAAAGTTTTAAAAAAATAGTAGGCGGCGTTTTCGAGAAATACGCGTCTAAAGTTGATCGAAATAGCAAAATACCTTACTTTTCAAACTCAGATAACTTTTTTATTTTTTGATAGAAACTTCTCGCTTTCGTACCATCTTGTAGATAATTCACGTGGCTATCAAACGATATAATACTTTAACTACTCGGTAAACAACCAATCGATACATCTTATTTGGCGCACAGGCACCCATTTTCCTGAATTGTGTCAAACTTTGGATACCTTTCTTGACCACTTCCGGTGATTAGAGGATTTTCATTTATAGTTCATGGACTGGTTTGGTCCCTCGACTTCATATTCCTGAAGTTTCAGAAAAATCGTTGGAGCCGTTTTAAAAAAATAAGAACTCTACGATTTGACCAAAATGCGAAAAAAAGTGAAAAATCAAAGTTAATATTTCGGAACAAAACTTATATTGTTGGAATCGGATCGATGTCAGGAATCCAAAAATATAAGCAATTTTCACCAAAAAATTGAAAGCGACAAACTTTCCAAATTTGACGTTTGTGAACTGCTATCTTCTTAGAAATGTCTCAAGCTATCCAAAAATGTAAATATCAGAGAAATCGGTTGACAATTACCAAAATTATGGCCGATTTTCAATTTTCGTGCACGTTAAAGATTTAACGCATTTCCGCTATGCGCACGAATTTCGTTTTACATTTGAGCACTAACTACCACCCAGTTTCCCGAAAGAAAATCAAACTTCAGACCTCTATCTCTTATAGTTGCTGAGAAATAGGCAAAATGGACTCAAATATGTAACTGGTTCAAAAATTGATTGAATATTCAATGAAATATCGTCAATTTTCTGATTTCGTGCACGTTAAAGATTTGACGTCACCAACATACAAAATTTCGACATTTATTACAAACAGAGTCCATGCTCAAACTACATTACACTTTCTATGACCGGTGCAATATTCGTACTTCTGCACGATACTACTGCAAGATACAACTGCAACCTCTTAAATATTGGATTTGCTTATAAACAGCCCGAGTCGTCGATTTATGTCGAGATGATTACGGTTATAAGATAATTGTGACAAAGAAGAAACAATATTAATTCAAAGAATAATTATTACACACAGCAATCAACTATTTCTGTTACAGGGCCATTAAACCCAAATTTTGAATAAAAGTAAACACTCAAAGTTGAAATGCTATTAGCTCAAATATCGTCACTGTGAGAGAAAAGGAGGCTTTTGAATATGCTCTAAACGTATGTAATACGTACAGATTGTATCAACTCTTACTGCATGTTTCGCTTAACAATGAAAGGTGACGTTTTCAATTTTCGATCCCTTTGTTCTCATACTCCTGATATTTTTAACTGTTGCGCAGTGGTTTCATACCTTAGACTACCGATCAAACTCTCTGTAGAAGAAGTTCAACCAAAAAAATTACTTTGACTCTTCGAGAAAAAGACGTTTAAAAATGCTCCAAATGGTAAAAATACGACGTTTTGGATTTTCAATCTCGTTTTTCGACTACTCATGACATTTAGAGAAATTGTACAATGGTTTCACACAATACACCACCTATAAGACTCTCGAATGAGAAAGTTTAAAAAAAATCGTAGGCGGCGTTTTCGAGAAATACGCGTCTAAAGTTGATTGAAATAGCAAAATACCTTAATTTTCAAACTCAGATAACTTTTTTATTTTTTCATAGAAACTTGTCGCTATAGTACCATCTTGTAGGTAATTCACGTGACTATCAAACGATATAATGCATTAACAACTCGGTAAACAACCAATCGATACATCTTATTTGTCGCACAGGCACCCATTTTTCTGAATTTTGTCAAAGTTTGGATACCTTTCTTGACCACTTCCGGTGATTAGAGGATTTTCATTTATAGTTTAAGGAACAATTCAGACATCTCTGTTCATCTTACCAAAGTTTCAGGAAAATCGTTGAAGTGGTTTTAAAAAAATAAGCCTTACCGTTTTTGACCAAAATGCGAAAAAAAGTGAAAAATCAAAGTTAACATTTCAGAACACAACTTATATTGTTGGAATTGGATCGACGTCAGCTATCCAAAAGTGTAATTAGAATTTCTAAATTCCTAAAAATAAACATTTTAGCAATTTTTTGAAAATTTTCCAGTATTCACCAAAAAAATGAGAACGACAAAGTTTCTATATTCAACGTTTTTCAACTGCTATCTAGTCCGAAATGTCTCCCGCTATTCAAAAATATAAATGTCTGAAAAATCGATTGAGAATTAACTGAATTATGGCCGATTTTCAATTTTTGTGCACGCTAAAGATTTCACGCATTTCCGCTATGCGCACAAATCTGGAAATAGTTTTAAGGAGTAACCACCACCCATTTTCCCGAGGGAAAATCAAATTTCAGACCTCTATCTCTTATAGTTTCTGAGATCTAGCTTCCCCCAATAAAAAAAAAAATAATAATAAGAACTAGACCTGCTTGCAGGACTGAAGGCTTTCACCTTACCCAAGGCAGCACAAAATGCCCACCACTCACCCCTTAAAAAATACCCACACACACTTAAACAACTCAGATATTGGCACTTTCTGTGCATGCGCATCACGATAGAAAGAAAGTGAAAAATATAGTTGAATAATTTCCAACATAATGAACTTGAATCAGTAGAATCGCACAGACGTCGGAAATCTAATCACGCAATCAAAAACCCCAAAATTCCAAGAAATTTTAATTTTAGTACATTTTCAAAATATTCAAGAAAAAAGAGAAAGGACGTGGTATCTCAATTCGATCGTTATCGCATCCGCAATATCCCCCGCTGTACAAAAATACAACTTTTTCGAAAATCGGTTGGGAATTGACATAATAAGGACCGATTTTCATTCGCGCACGTTAAAGATTTACATAACTTCCGGTCTGTTCACAACTTCCGCAATAGATCTAAGTACTAAATGTTTAAAACATAGAAAAAAAACAATATTCAGAACTCTTATCAGTTTTAGTTTCAGAAATCTAAACGACTATAGAAAAAAACAGTTTTCCGAATGAGACAAAAAAATACCTTAAGTATCAGGTAATAACCAAAACCCAAAATCGCACCTTTCAACATTAATTTTTCAACATTGTAATTCAGGGGTACCTTATTTATAAATAGCTTCATTAGAGAGCTTCATTTTCACTGGTGTCAAATGATGAAGTCATGTAGACAAAAAACCTGGGATATTAATTTCAGGAGTAACTGTTAATTACTAAAATGAATTATTTTCATTCTAGAAGTACCGGTACCAGATATTGGTTACCATTCAAACACCCTTAGTTCAAATATTGCCAGTTTTAAAAAAAAAAGCTCTCTATATATGCTTTATACGTATGCAAAACGTTCCATTTATAACCAATTCGGACTTTTGTCGATGTCACACCAATGTGTTACACGGTACTTTGGAATCGCGTTTTCATATCAGCTACTCAAATATGTAACTGGTTCAAAAATTGATTGAATATTCAATGAAATATCGTCAATTTTCTGATTTCGTGCACGTTAAAGATTTGACGTCACCAACATACAAAATTTGGTGCAATATTCGTACTTCTGCACGATACTACTGCAAGATACAACAGCAACCTATTGAAAATTGGATTTGCTTATAAACAGCGCGAGTCGTCGATTTATGTCGAGATGATTACGGTTATGAGGTAATTTTGACAAAGAAGAAACAATATTAATTCAAAGAATAATTATTACACGCAGCAATCAACTATTTCTGTTACAGGGCCATTAAACCCCTATTTTGAATAGAAGTAAACACTCAAAGTTGAAATGCTTTTAGCTCAAATATCGTCACTGTGAGAGAAAAGGGGGCTTTTGAATATGCTCTAAACGTATGTAATACGTACAGATTGTATCAACTCTTACTGCATGTTTCGCTTAACAATGAAAGGTGACGTTTTCAATTTTCGATCCCTTTGTTCCCATACTCCTGATATTTCTAACTGTTGCGCAATGGTTTCATACCTAAGACTACCGATAAAACTCTCTGTAGAAGAAGTTAAAAAAAAAATTACGTTGACTTTTCGAGAAAAAGACGTCTAAAAATGTTCCAAATGGTAAAAATACGACGTTTTGGATTTTCAATCTCGTTTTTCGACTACTCATGACACATAGAGAAATTGTACAATGGTTTCACACAATACACCACCTATAAGACTCTCGAATGAGAAAGTTTTAAAAAAATCGTAGGCGGCGTTTTCGAGAAATACGCGTCTAAAGTTGATCGAAATAGCAAAATACCTTACTTTTCAAACTCAGATAACTTTTTTATTTTTTGATAGAAACTTGTCGCTATAGTACCATCTTGTAGATAATTCACGTGGCTATCAAACGATATAATACTTTAACTACTCGGTAAACAACCAATCGATACATCTTATTTGACGCACAGGCACCCATTTTTCTGAATTTTGTCAAACTTTGGATACCTTTCTTGACCACTTCCGGTGATTAGAGGATTTTCATTTATAGTTCATGGACTGGTTTGGTCCTTCGACTTCATATTCCTGAAGTTTCAGAAAAATCGTTGGAGCCGTTTTAAAAAAATAAGAACTCTACGATTTGACCAAAATGCGAAAAAAAGTGAAAAATCAAAGTTAACATTTCGGAACAAAACTTATATTGTTGGAATCGGATCGATGTCAGCAATCCAAAAATATAAGCAGAAATTCAAAATTCCAAAAAATAAAAATTTTGGGAAATTTTGAAAATTTTCCAATTTTCACCAAAAAAAGTAAAGCGACAAACTTTCCAAATTTGACGTTTGTGAACTGCTATCTTATTAGAAATGTCTCAAGCTATCCAAAAATGTAAATATCAGAGAAATCGGTTGACAATTACCAAAATTACGGCCGATTTTCAATTTTCGTGCACGTTAAAGATTTAACGCATTTCCGCTATGCGCACGAATTTCGTTTTACATTTAAGCACTAACTACCACCCAGTTTCCCGAAAGAAAATCAAACTTCAGACCTCTATCTCTTATAGTTGCTGAGAAATAGGCAAAATGGACTCAAATATGTAACTGGTTCAAAAATTGATTGAATATTCAATGAAATATCGTCAATTTTCTGATTTCGTGCACGTTAAAGATTTGACGTCACCAACATACAAAATTTCGACATTTATTACAAACAGAGTCCATGCTCAAACTACATTACACTTTCTATGACCGGTGCAATATTTGTACTTCTGCACGATACTACTGCAAGATACAACTGCAACCTCTTAAATATTGGATTTGCTTATAAACAGCGCGAGTCGTCGATTTATGTCGAGATGATTACGGTTATGAGATAATTGTGACAAAGAAGAAACAATATTAATTCAAAGAATAATTATTACACACAGCAATCAACTATTTCTGTTACAGGGCCATTAAACCCAAATTTTGAATAAAAGTAAACACTCAAAGTTGAAATGCTATTAGCTCAAATATCATCACTGTGAGAGAAAAGGAGGCTTTTGAATATGCTCTAAACGTATGTAATACGTACAGATTGTATCAACTCTTACTGCATGTTTCGCTTAACAATGAAAGGTGACGTTTTCAATTTTCGATCCCTTTGTTCTCATACTCCTGATATTTTTAACTTTTGTGCAATGGTTTCATACCTTAGACTACCGATCAAACTCTCTGTAGAAGAAGTTCAACCAAAAAGATTACGTTGACTCTTCGAGAAAAAGACGTTTAAAAATGCTCCAAATGGTAAAAATACGACGTTTTGGATTTTCAATCTCGTTTTTCGACTACTCATGACATCTAGAGAAATTGTACAATGGTTTCACACAATACACCATAGTCCAGTTTGCTATGTACCTTAATATGGTTTCGTTCATAATTGTTGGGGATTTGTAAAACTATACATTTTTGGAAACCTCATGACCCACTGAACCCAAAAAACAATGTTTACATTTTCTCCCATAATCATTTGGCCGCCATCTTGGATTTCAAAATGGCGTCCATGTAATTCATTGATATTGTAATATCTTGGCTGCTAATAACATTAGAAACATATTTAAGGTATGGAAACATACATTTTAAAGGTCATCAAATCTAATGTGACATCTGTGATTTAGGCTGCCATCTTGGATTTCAAAATGGCGGCCATATTTTCTTTAAATTGTTAATATCTAGGCTTCTAATCATCATAGACACATGATTTCGGAAACTAAACATACATTTTTTGGCCAAAGGTATCAGCATGACACCTTTTAAGAGGCTCGGGACAATACTACAGTAAATATCGATTAAACCAAATATTTGATTGAACACTAAAACCAAAAAATAGGGAGAGATTAACCATCACTATCATCATCGGAATCACGATTCTTGGTAGTAAGTGTGTCTTCATCATTATCACAGTTTGTGCTGCATAGACACAGGTCAGTGCAAGGCAAGTTCTTGCGTTTACAGGAGCATCTATTAGAAGTACAGTTGCTCTTGCACTGACATCTTACCATCTCGACAATGGCCTCAGGTGCTGGTGTTAAATCGGTGGTCTTTGGTTGTAGCTTCATGTCGTCAAGTTTATAGTAACCATGGAGCATTGGGTCCAACCTTTCTTGCTGGGGAATACAAGTTTGGCCCCATACTCTACCTTGAATTTGAGCTCTCAAGATATGCTGTGATAGTGCTCCAACAGTAGGTGGAAGTCTGTCACATTCTGCCATATATTTCTGCTGCGGGCACTCCCAAATATATCATCAAAGAATCAGCTTCTTCGTGGTTGTTTTCTGGAAAAGGGTCTAAATCTTAGCAGCAGAGATCATACAGACAATGTTCAAGTCATGGAAGATAATTGCCACAAGATTACTGTTGTTGATGGAATGGTCTTAGTTCAGAAGCTTCCAAAGACCTTGGTAAGTGTTTTAACGTCAAGCTTATGAATTTAACAAGAAACTTTGATGAGATCATTGTTTCCTTTAATACATACAGAGCTGACTCTCTGAAAAAACGAACAAGAGAACTGAGAAGGAAAGGGAAAGACTCTGTGCAGTGTCAAATCAGTGATGAGACGAACATTGATTCCTATCACATTATGGAACAAAGGCAAATTTGACAGAGTATCTGGCAAAAGAAATATTGGAGTACAACAAAAATTCTCCAAAGCTGATAATCACCTCAGCAGCTGGCTATACAAGAAGCAATAAAGATTTAGACCCTTTTCCAAAAAACAACCACGAAGAAGCTGATTCCTTGATGATATATTTGGGAGTGTCCGCAGCAGAAAGAACCACTATGGATGCACACATGACTTTTTTCTCTCCAGACACGGATGTTATGGTTTTGATAATAGCTAATTATGACCGGCTGCCAAAAAGCACAGATATTTCCCTTGCATCACATGTACAAAAGATAGGGCCATAACAAAAGATTGGAAGAGTTTGTATGTACATGTACTGCATAGAGTCCCAAGGGAATTCACATCTTTCGTATTCCAGAGCTACGCTGGTATCTGCTCTGCAAATATATGGCAGAAAGTGACAGACTTCCACCTACTGTTGGAGCACTATCACAGCATATCTTGAGAGCTCAAATTCAAGGTAGAGTACGGGGTTAAGCTTGTATTCCCCAGCAAGAAAGGTTGGACCCAATGCTCCATGATTACTATAAACTTGACGACATGAAGCTACAACCAAAGACCACCGATTTACCACCAGCACCTGAGGCCATTGTCGAGATGGTAAGATGTCAGTGCAAGAGCAACTGTACTTCTAATAGATGCTCCTGTAAACGCAAGAACTTGCCTTGCACTGACCTGTGTCTATGCAGCACAAACTGTGATAATGATGAAGACACACTTACCAAGAATCGTGATTCCGATGATGATAGTGATGGTTAATCTCTCCCTATTTTTTGGTTTTAGTGTTCAATAAAATATTTGGTTTAATCGATATTTACTGTAGTATTGTCCCGAGCCTCTTAAAAGGTGTCATTTTGATATCTTTGGCCAAAAAATGTATGTTTAGATACCAAAATCATGTGTCTATGATGATTAGAAGCCTAGATATTAACAATTTAAAGAAAATATGGCCGCCATTTTGAAATCCAAGATGGCAGCCCAAATCACAGATGTCACATTAGATTTGTTGACCTTTAAAATGTATGTTTCCATACCTTAAATATGTTTCTAAGGTTATTAGAAGCCAAGATATTACAATATCAATGAATTACATGGCGGCCATTTTGAAATCCAAGATGGCGGCCAAAGGATTGTGGGGGAAAAAATGTAAACATTGTTTTTTGGATTTGGTGGGTCATGAGGTTTCCAAAAATGTATAGTTTTACAAATCCCCAAAAATTATGAACGAAATTACATAAGGAACTGGACTACCACCTATAAGACTCTCGAATGAGAAAGTTTAAAAAAAAATCGTAGGCGGCGTTTTCGAGAAATACGCGTCTAAAGTTGATTGAAATAGCAAAATACCTTAATTTTCAAACTCAGATAACTTTTTTATTTTTTCATAGAAACTTGTCGCTATAGTACCATCTTGTAGATAATTCACGTGGCTATCAATCCATATAATACTTTAATTACTCGGTAAACAACCAATCGATACATCTTATTTGGCGCACAGGCACCCATTTTTCTGAATTTTGTCAAAGTTTGGATACCTTTCTTGACCACTTACGGTGATTAGAGGATTTTCATTTATAGTTTAAGGAACAATTCAGACATCTCTGTTCATCTTACCAAAGTTTCAGGAAAATCGTTGAAGTGGTTTTAAAAAAATAAGCCTTACCGTTTTTGACCAAAATGCGAAAAAAAGTGAAAAATCAAAGTTAACATTTCAGAACACAACTTATATTGTTGGAATCGGATAGACTTCAGCTATCCAAAAGTGTAATTAGAATTTCTAAATTCCTAAAAATAAACATTTTAGCAATTTTTTGAAAATTTTCCAGTATTCACCAAAAAAATGAGAGCGACAAAGTTTCTATATTCAACGTTTTTCAACTGCTATCTAGTCCGAAATGTCTTCTGCTATTCAAAAATATAAATGTCTGAAAAATCGATTGAGAATTAACTGAATTATGGCCGATTTTCAATTTTTGTGCACGCTAAAGACTTCACGCATTTCCGCTATGCGCACAAATCTGGAAATAGTTTTAAGGAGTAACCACCACCCATTTTCCCGAGGGAAAATCAAACTTCAGACCTCTATCTCTTATAGTTTCTGAGATCTAGCTTCCCCCAATAAAAAAAAAAATAATAATAAGAATAATCTTAGTAATAACAATAGTCTTTCACCATTGAAAAATGGTGAAAGCCTAATAATCTTAGTAATAACAATAGTCTTTCACCATTGAAAAATGGTGAAAGCCTAACAAGGTTTAGCCAATAATACAAAAGAAGTGTTATAATTTGAAAGGATGGAAGACTAGGTCTTATTAAAGGTTGTTAAACTAATACTCAGTTAAATATAAGTATTAAAATTAAACAGGTTTAAAGTCTATTCTAAATCAATGAATTTGGGAACATATTGTTACATTTACTACATCATTCATTAAAACTGTTTATCCCACAATTGATTATTCAAGACATTCAAATATTTCAGAAAAGGGGGTTAACCTTTTTTATTTAGGTCCAATTAAAGTATGCTGATCTTGATTGATCTGTTATGTTCTTTTAATATTAGTTATGGGACAAGCTATACATAATTACATTTTCTTTTCCAAATATTATTAACTTATTATATTTTCATTTTTGCCTCAAACTGTTGACCACTGAATCTGTCTTTGTTCAAAACTGTATGTCCATCAACACAATCAAATTGTTAAATGTCACTGAAATCAAAACGGGTTAGCTCCTTTAATATGTTAATTATGTACTTTATACTGTGACCTAAATCAAAATTGTTTACCTCCTTTAATAAACTAATATTAACTACAAATTCAATGGCAATCTTCATTAAGATCATAATTTGAATATAACGCCTCCGGTTTCGAATATACCCATATATATATATGCTGGTAAGTTTACTCATGGTAAACATAAACTCTTTCCATTACCATAAACTGAGATATTGTAAAAGCAATACTACTCATACATTTTGTGCTGATAACTTAAATACCAACATCCAGTGTTGAAATGGGAAAAACTCCATAATGGTTCTTTTTTATGGTTATACAATATATTACAAAATAACAAATATTTACAATTGCTTTTCATTATATAAATATTAAAATCAGAACAATACAATATAAAAATATGATTACACTCAACCCACAGAAAAAAGTAACTCAAAGAGATACTTGTTGATTTCAATGTTGTCCAAAAATATCTAGGGAAAATACAATACTAAGTAATAAAGACATGCATTTGATCGACCCAAAATCCATACAATATGTATTTAATCTGGGAACATTCAACAGAAACACGCAAACAAACCATTCCTAATTTTATTCCTCATCATGTACACAGATTATGGTTTTTGATAAAGCAGTTATCTTTTCTTTGGCCAACAATTTCAAAGACACAGAATTAAGGTGAGACTGGTACCGGTACATCAAATGCTCTATGCAATAATGACATGAATTTTTGATCTCTGTAACCCTCCTTGAATGCTGTTTGAGTTAGCTTGCCTTATGAATGGATCTACCTATGCTATATGCATTTTGTTATATAATACTGCATACGAACCTAACTAAGGTTTAATTTCAGTAATGAATGCCAGTGAACTTCAATTAATTATCAAATAAGTTTTTTAAATGCAATGCAATAACACATTAAGATAAATTACAGAACACATAAAATAGAAATAGATGTCAGTTTCTCATAAGCTAAATAAAATCTTGCAAACTATTAATAAATTTGAGTTTTCAAAAACTGGAGAAATATTTTTGAGGTATAATGTCTCTTACAATGTAAGTCTACCCTTCAAAATAAAATCATATATCTATAATATTGACAACACTATGCCAAAATAATAATATACTTTATGGTTAGCAAACTCTTGATTTTTTTATTGTCTTATGCAATAAATTAGAGATGTGTGAGCAATAATTTAGAATGGGAATTCCCTTTTTATTTGGCTACTCAAGAATTTTCCAGCAGAGACAGCCTTTCCTTTTCAATGGGCCTGCCAACAAACAGGCAAGATTGGAATAAAAATCATCTGTGCCGCTTCCAAATGTGAACATACACTTATTAATCTCGAGACAATATATATTTTAATTCGAAATAGGCCAGGAAAACTCTGAATAATACATAACTTTGAATAACAAAATGTTGCCATCTAAATTAAGTACAAAAATAATACCTTTATTGTTGATTAAAATTGAGAATTGTTCAAACTCAATCTGAATAAAAAATATCTATAAATAGTTTCTCTTAGAGTTTACTTTAATCACGAAGGTAAACTGAGATCATTTATAATAGTCTTAAACAAGCACACTGATCATAAACAGAATTATTTTATGCTTAGTTGTTAATTATCAAAACGTTTTTTTTTAATTACAGAAAGCTAATTAATACCCTGTTTGTCATAATATTTCTATAATTGTGCTTATGATATTTATGTAGAATAATGATATTATTATTAAAGAATAAATTTCAAATCATAGACTTGACCAAAAATATATATAGATATGTTCAAATCATATTTCATAAATATAAGACAGTTTAAAAACCTATACATGATTAAATATTGTTTTACATTCTACACATTGATATTGTCATTATCATCAAAGAGCAAAATATCAAAATTTGTTAACCATTTAATACTGGTATTTTACACGGTCTCAGGGTCTCAGTTACAAGTTGTAACTTCGTAAATTTAAAGTTTGCGCCTAAATGTTATTCCGATATTGAATGTCAAAATAATGAAAGTAAGAGACTTTGTAATACGGTTATCTAATAACAGGACACAGAGAACAAGTGTCATGTTCTGGTATACAAAATAAATACAATCTATATCTATGCAGGTTTGGACAGTTTGTAGGTTTACA
The DNA here is from genome assembly GCA_963678685.1 of Patella ulyssiponensis. Classification (NCBI taxonomy): domain Eukaryota; kingdom Metazoa; phylum Mollusca; class Gastropoda; family Patellidae; genus Patella; species Patella ulyssiponensis. The sequence continues at coordinate 21,571,763 of OY783232.1, forward strand.
CAGAATCATGATTATTAATATGAACCATCATAATTTCAACAAGTGGCTTAAAAAGCTTTGATAGGAATGTAAGAATTATATGAAAATAATGACTTTAGTAAAGCTAGCAACAAAAGGAGGCAGCATGTAAAATAAAGTTACAAATTACATACATGTACATTTTAATTTTTATGCTTGTCGTATGTTTCTAGCTTAAAAGTTCTTTTTCTAAAAATATATCTGATAGAATTGATGCTTTAGGTTATCAATTAAATACTATAGGAAAATATCTGATTTATTCATTCATTTTTCTTTTCATTTGTAATCTCTGTCGATTAAATCAGTATCCAAATCGTAAAAATTTGATTCCCCAAAAGGAAGAATAAAGGAAGTGATTTAAATTAGACAAAAGAATAAAATTAATAGAGGCAGAATTTCTAATCTAAGCATCAATTAGATCTGATATTCTTATACAATACAAACATGGAATTATAAGTATTGAGTTGTTACTAAGATGCACAGCAAGTGTACCATTTGTCTACGGGTTTTGTGTTAAGATTAATTTTAGTGTCGTCTACACCTGTCATAGAGTCACCACCATATCTTCTCTTCAGTTCCTGGAGATAAAAAACAAATTACAATACATTTTAGTATTTTAAACTTTGTTTAATTGGATTTATTAAGTGTATAATAAGGAGACATGGTCATAATTGAGGAAATGTAAAACATATTGGCCACAGAAGTATTAATTCTTAACCAGTTTACTCCTATCAACACCTATTCCTTTGGAAGTTCCCCATGATGGAAATATCATTTTGGCCACCAACATTTTGACCAAAGACAGCTCCTATTAACAACCATTAGCACCTATTTTTAACCTCTGTGGTCGAAGGTTGGTTTACCCCCAGACAGCAATGAAAGTAATGAAACCTTCCCATGCACACGCAACCCTTCAGTTATTATCTCAATCTTTTACCATTTCTATTTAGTTAATATCATACATAATAGTGTTATAATTTATTGGGTATTAGCACCAACTTGGCTACATAACCACTGACATATTTGCAGTGATTTGGGTCCCCGCCTCTCATGATAGATGGGGGGTTGAGATGGCCTAGTGGTTTAGAGTGTCGCGCTTCGACCTCTAGCTGGCCGGTCACCTCTGGTTTCGATCCCTGGTGTGAGCGTATGTGGCATGGAGATAGGGGCGCCTTCTCAACCTCGTGGGTTTCCTCCGGGCACTCCGGTTTCCTCCCACTGCTAAAAACCCCTATGCACAAGCGAATTATTGAAATAAAATTAAACCATATGTTAAGTGACCTGGTTTGTGTCGAGTGGACATTAAACCCAATTTCTCTCTCTCATGAAAGATGCTAAGTAACTTAAATTACAAACTGGAAATAGTGGGTTGATAATCTTGAATTCTTTCATTTTTAATGATCATTTGATATAATATTTAAATAACTTTTCATGACCTGCAATTGCATAAAACATGGATCACAAAAGTGCATGTGTTATGGGTGTTTGATTTATGGGTCTGTCAGATCATGGACCTTATAATGGTCAGATCAACATTATAAAAAAAAAAAAAAAAAATCCTGAACAATTTGTACTTTAGGTTCTTACTTGTGCCATTTTTAAAAAGGCATCATCAACATTTGTGTTTTCTTTAGCACTAGTTTCCTCAGCTCCAATCATATTATGATGTTGAGCAAAAGCTTTTGCTTCTTCTTGACTGACTTCTCGTAAACTTTCTATATCTTTTTTATTACCTATAAAAAATTTAGGTCAAAAATAAAAAAACAATAATGATTTAGTACCTTAATTGATTTGTGAAAACTAGTACAGATCATATAGTACAAATTACAGTGTATATATAGTACACTAATATGGCACCACCAACATATTTATCAAATTCTAAAGCTTTTTTTAAGGCTCTTAAAGGGATGTGTCATTTATTGTGAACTTCGCTTCCTCTTTCTTATCAATTTCCAAAGATAAATGCATCAATTCACTCCTTGTCACATACAAAAGTGGATTGAAACTATGCCATTTGATTCAATGACAGACCTTTAGATTTACAGCACAAGCTAGTGCTTGATTTACCTATTGGCTTGGCAGTCTGAAACCTAAGGCCCCCCAAGATCTAGGAGGCCACCGGTCTAAAGTGTACAATGTTTTTGACACTGTCATAAGTCTTTCATACATGTACATGTACTCTAGACTTCAAACATCCATCATCAACCTTGGCTTTGCTCAATTGTGTCATCTTCCTCTAGCTGTGAAGTTAGGGGCCTCATAAGTGGAATAGCCTCTAGGGCCTGTCCATGACTGACGCACACAGTTGACTATATAAATGAGTGAACTATTGCCTTACCTACAAGTAATTGTACTATATTTGTACCAGCGTATCGTTTAACATCTTCTAACCAACGTGGTATATTGTTAAATGTTGAACGTTTTGTGATATCATAAGCTATAATGACACCATTGGCACTACGGTAATAACTTTGAGTTATAGTTCGAAATCGCTCCTGACCAGCAGTGTCCCAGATTTGCAGCTGGAATGAAGATGAAGGTTAAATAAAATAAAAACAAGCCAACAATGAGGCTGATGTCGCCCACCAAAATCCAGAAATAAATAAATGACACTATACACTAAGTTTCATCACCGTCTATCAGATAGAATAAAGATTATCTTGACCCAAAGCATCGACCAATGAAATTGATTAGCTCTGCTTAGCTTTAGCTCGAAATACGTTAATCACTGAACTCAGTCAAGACATTCACCTAATGAATATCTACAAAGCATCATCAGATTGCTTACCCTAAGCAGAAAATGTTCATCTTTGAACTCCATAAAGGCATTGACCTTATAAACACCTACACCAAGTTTGAACATTCTAACTCAATTAGGAGGAGAGTTATTGTGTTCCAAAGTCTCGGCCAATCAAATTGCTTATCGCTCTGCTTACCCTTAGCAGAAAGTGTTCATTATCAAACTTAGTCAAGGTATTAATGTAATGAAATTATACACCAAGTTTCATCACTCTCACTTAATTAGAATTAAAGTTATTGTGTCCCAAAGCATCAACCAATCAAATTGATTATCTCTGCTTACCCTATGCAAAAAAATGTTCATCTTAGAATTCCATCAAGGCATTGTCCTTATCTTATAGTTATAAACACCTACACGTCACCAAGTTTGAATGTTCTAGCTCAATGAGAAGGAGAGTTATTGTGTTTCAAAGTCTACGCCAATCAAATTGCTTATCACTCTGCTTACTTTTAGCAGAAAATGCTCATCAAACTTAGTCAAATATTGATGTAATGAAACTATACACTAAGTTTCATCACCCTCACTTAATTAGAACTAAAGTTATGGTGTCCCAAAGCATCAACCAATCAAATTGCTTACCTCTGCTTACCCTAAGCAAAAAATGCTCATCTTCAAACTCCATCAAAGTATTGACCTTGTAAACACCTATACTAAGTTTGAACATTCTGCCTCAATTAGAAAGAGAGTTATTGTCTCCAAAAAACCGTGACAGACAGACAGCCGGACAAACCCATTTTAATAGTCCCCCACTTTCTTCGAAAGGCGGGGACAATAAAAGATGTAGTGCTACATGCAGATAATAAAAATAATGATTTTAATAAATAATATACATGTACTGTATTACACTTTTGATTAGTTGAGATCAGACTATTTGATAAAAACAAATCAAAAGATTTATACCATGTCTACACGAGTCCACTATTTGATTCGTTGTGGACAACATAAGCAATACCATGACAGGATTTCTTCATATGGTGAGATACAACTGTTGGCTACATGTACATGTATGCAGCATATGGAATGGCATATTTGATTGCTTGATCTCTGTATTTTTACCAAGTGGTTAGGAAATGAAATGAAATGGGGTTTAACGCCCTACATGTACAGTTCTGTTCCTAACCTGGGCTAATGAATACGTGCATATGCCATACAGTGTGCTATATGGGAAATTGTCCCAGGCAGCGGCGCTACAGCCTACTCTTATATTGAATTCCAACTGCCTGGGGATCTTTTACGTGCACGCCAATGTGTACATTACAAGGGACCTTAAGGTTTTTCGTAACATCCAAACGACTATACAGCTGTCCTTGTCAGGCCCTCCATCCTGCTCCTAATGGTTAGGTTTTGTTGTTTTGTTTAAAACATCAGGATGGTAAATATGTAGTTTGTTTATTTTTCCACAGTAACACTAACAGCTGATTATAAACTCAGTCAAAGACTCAAAGCCAGAGAGTGGCAACAGTTCTTTTCATCATACTTTTATGGAGGTTGCCTTGCAAGAAAATATACGTCTATAAAGAGCCCCTGGTTTATGACTTACCTTAACCAATTTACCATCAATATTCAGAGATTTCATTGTAAAATCTACACCAATTGTGCTGCCGTGCTTTTCAGTGTATGTTCCTGACTTAAATCTTTGAACGACACAAGTTTTACCAACACCAGCATCTCCAATTAGAACAATCTTAAATAAATAGTCAAAAGCTTCGTCGGGGTCTAATGCAGATGTATAAGACATATTTCTTACACAAATCTGTTGAGTAAGGAAAAAGATACACCATAAAACTAAAGGGATAACGTCACATTCGTTGATGACTGTTTTGGTCTATTTTCCTTTATTCCGGATATGATTTAATTCTTCCGGTTAAATGTAAACATTGCAGTTATTTCCCTTTAAATCTGATATAAAATGAAAGTAGATCTGTCAAGATAGAGATTCTATACCCCAAAGAGAGAGAGGGGGGGGGGAATATAACAGTCACTAAACACAAAATAGTTTATTTGAGGACTAACATGTACGATTTTTGTTTCAATAATTCGCTTGCATGTTAACCCCAAAGCTGATAGGGTAGAGGGATATTAACAGCCCACCTCTTCCAAAATACATGATATTAGCAGCCCATAATTGGTAACATTAAAGGATCTTATAAATTGTTAGTACGGTACCAACATAACAATTTAGATGGGTAAGCCAAATGCAATCTGAATCTGGTTTTGGGAACGGCTGAAGAAGTCTATGTCTATGCCCATCTTAATTTAGCAGACTAAAATGAATTAGTGCAAAACTACTGCCCACTCTTTCTTATCGCATGCAGCTAGTGGGTACCTGTTTTTTTGCGTTTTGAAATGCAGATACATTTTCATCTCTTTCTTGTGTCACATCTGCTGACTTTATTGTATATTAATGATGGCACAAACACATTTAAATATGGCAAAAGCCGGAATGTGTCTATTCTTCCGGTTCAATCAAAGCTATCACTTGAGTACAGCAACGTAACAGTTCTTCGTTTAATCTGGGTCTTCCCTAAAACTTTGCACAGTGATTTTGGGTATTAAAAACGGTGAAAGTATGTTCGTTTCCAAACAGTATTGTTTACATTTTAATAGATTTGATAGCCTTGTTTGTCATGCAATTAGTTTTATTGCAGTATTTTGCTATGCACTGGTTAATTGAGCATAATAAAATCGTGAGTCATGACGTAACGTTATGTAAACATATTTGGTCCAATTAGGTGCTTTGTTTTAAAGGTAAAGCTTTTTTAATGCTGTCAGCTACTGGTTGTTAATGGTACTATTGACCAATCATAATTTAGAACAAGAATGTTCGCTCTTTACAGCAGTGAGTACTGTACTAGATTTTTGCAAATTGTTACAATTCTATATCATTTGATCTGGGCAATAAATGTTTATCTGTTGTAAACTCTTTTCCAAGATAAGAGTCCCAGTCACCCAAATCATTATCAAGCTTGATAACAATTCCTGATCCCAAAATGCTCACTAGGAACATTTGTAACCAACCACACATTCCTCTTTATTATATACATAAAAGACACAATTGTTTTTAAATAACAACGTTTATTTGTTGAAAAAAAAAGACTGTTTGCAAGAAATGTCTACAAACAAATAACAACAATGAAAAATGGGTTCCAAAAATACCTATTTAACCAAAAATATTGTCATAACAATAACAGCATTTTAACTTCATTAGTCATCATAAATTTGTGTAATATTTTTATTTAACTAGTAATATTTATCCCAATAACTATAAAATGACCAAATTCAATACATTGCCATTATTTGAAATTTAGATGCAGTAAAAGCAGGCTAATTGATAACAGATATTAGCCCAGTTCAACAAGCTATTTACCTTCCTTGATTTGAGTTATCTCAATGCGGATGCTCGATTGTCAGTTCATCCCGAAATGACAGAACTGATACAGAAGTGATACAGAATTCAGTCCTGTCACAGTTCTTCCAGTTTTGACAACAGAGGTGGTGTGGGTGCAATTGTAACATAACTAAACACGATGAATCATTTTCAGCTGTTATGGTTGGTTGAGATATTTTTGATGTAATTAGCATGATTGAGAGAATTCAATTACGGAGTATCCCCAAAGTGCTGCTTCAGAACCAATTAGAAAATGAAAAAAACAATAACTTACTGTCTGAGGTTATACCGGAGAAAGAAAGATTTGAGGGAATATAAATGAAGTAAAAGATTATATGAGGAAAATGTCTTTCACTAAAATATACTGTTTCATTATAATGACATAAAGATACAATCATTTCAACGTTATCAATATTTTGAAACTTTCAGACACGGTAACACTATAAACCTCAGAATGCCTCGTTCGGCATTTCTGTCCAAACGAGGTAAAAAAAATGCCTCGTTGTCTGCAGTTCCAAAACGAGGTTTTTTAAATTGCCCTTCTTTTGGAACGAGGTATTTTGTTCAGAACGAGGCTTGGTAAAATGCCTCGTTTACTAAACGTGGTTTTTTCAAGATGGTTATTAGCGGTATATCGGACAATTTGTAAAAATTAAAATTTATGTTATTTAATACGAAAATAAAACCAGTTTAAACTATATTATTATCAGAGAAATTGACAAGACAAGAATACACGCCATCGGTGGAGGTGTAAAACTATTGCAGACACATAACTACCTTGATTGATTTATTGCCCCAATCAGTATAGGTGTTAAGAAACAACTGCGGTGTTGTGACATTTTATTGGGGGCAATCAATTAATCAAGGTATAGCTGTGTGTCTGCAATTGTTTTACACCTCCACTGATGGCGTGTATTCTTGTCTTGCCAATTTCTCTGATAATAATATAGTTTGAACTGGTTTTATTTTCGTATTAAATAACATAAATTTTAATTTTTACAAATTGGCCGATATACCGCTAATAACTATCTTGAAAAAAACACGTTTAGTAAACGAGGCATTTTACCAAGCCTCGTTCTGAACAAAATACCTCCCTCGTTCCCCAAAAAAGGGCAATTTAAAAAACCTCGTTTCGGAACTGCAGACAACGAGGCATTTTCTTTACCTCGTTTGGACAGAAATGCCGAACGAGGCATTCTGAGGTTTATAGTGTAACCTGGCAAAATTCCTGTTTTTATTTACGGTGTTATGCAAAATTTCGGAAATACCTCTGCAATCAGCTTCTTACAGTGCATTAAGCTTCTTACAGTGCATTAAGCTTATATTTTCTTCCAAACCATGCTTTATAAAGTTTAGTACAACATATCAGAAAATGTAATTAAATCCCATGAGAAGGTTATTCCAAATATATTTGTTGTGTTGCTGTCAAAAATTTATATTGGACAAGAATCTGTTATTACAATAAATTTATACATTCAATAATCAATTAAAACTTGATTCTCTTTAACTTAAAAGATAAAACAGTTTTTAAGAGTGATGGCTCAGAATGATATTTTTGATACAATATTACTTAAAATGAATGTGACAGTTTTTAATTAATAAATCTAATTGCTCAGCAGAATAAATAAAAAGAAATATTCACTATTTGAACACAACCATCACCCATAATCCCAATCCAATATCAACCACATTAAATAATGATATCTATACAACAAAAATGAAACATAATGATACTGTTGATGATATACACATGATAATAGATAAATGAAATATAATAACAATACATGGTTATGAAATGAAAGTTATAATAACAGATAATATTAGTGAAATAGATGTGGCGATCCAGGGCCCTATTTATGAAAACTTTTCAACTAAACTATTTGAGGAAAACAGTCTGTTGCTTGAGTGTTTAACTGCTCATCTACAATGAACAGACATCATTCCCAAAATACTTTAAATGTAAGTTGTAAATGCCATGTACCTATAGCACAGATAAACACTGTCAGATCTGTTAGATTAGTGAGGAATTAAGAACAAACATGGTGCTATTGTTGCCTCTAATGTTAGACATATTAAAAGAATTATTTAACAGTGTTTCAGATATTTCAGATATCCACTAGATATGAAATGTAAACATTATAATAAAACTATAAAATAAAATCATTTTGATTTGTGATCTTGTTCAGCATTCTTATATACAAAAAATTTACATGTGGTTTAAACCATCACTTAATTTGGCTTTCATCTTCAAAAGTAAATATATTTATCTTAACCTTTGCTGTAATACCTTAAGATCCACAAATTATGATGTTACTGCTCAATGAAAATAGATAAATTAACAGAATAATTCTTATAATACTGTATCATTAATAAGAATAGATAATTCAAATTTTAAAAAAAAGAAGCTAAGCGGACTTAATTATAAAGCAACAAAAAATAACACCATTTCGGCGCCAATGCACTTTCATACAACTAGTACTTGCCGTGGTCCTAGAGACTTGAAATTTTCTTAGTGTTCCAGGTTGTTAACTACGATCTCACACCAAATTTCAGACCAATCGGTCAAAAACTTTTGATCTTACACAACTTTTACTTCTCAATGATTCAGACGACACAGCTAATCATGTGGCCATGGTGTGTACTATTGAGACTCGAATACCAAAACACTAACATGACTTGCTGAACACCAAGCAAACTTCTTACATCACTGACCACAAGTACTAGGTGTATGAAAGTGCATTAGAGCCATAATTTCTAGGATTGCATGATCATATTACCCTCATTCATACCAATATAAAACATGAGTATCAATTTTATTAGGGTATTACTACTCAGTAAGATTCTTCAGTCTCTTATGTATACTTTATTACGGTAATAGTTTTTCATCATACAATTATACTTTTGTACATCCAAAAGTAAATCTTTAATTCTTTACACTTACGTAATAGATAAAATTGGTTCAGTACAAAAGATCATAAGGATAAAATATATATTACCAAATACAGTTCCTATAAATCCTTTGAACCGCATAAAATCACTCCAGGAGTCAAAGGTACCTTTTTTGATTGATGATTTATTGTTCTTTTGTATACTGGTATCTGTGTCTTAATGGACTAAGTGTCCGTTTCTGTAATTTTATGGACTAGATGTCTATATAACAGCCTTAATTATACGATAACAGCCCCATGTTACAAGTCCAAAGAAGCTCATTTTTACAGTTATTTTAATAATTCGTGACAAAGTTGACGGTTGAGGAATTCTGTAAAAGACATAAAAAGATATGTAAAAAGCATTATTTAAAGCATAAATACATATATTTAGCAATGTTGGCATGAATTTATTTTAATATGAAGGGGTGATTTACAAGGTTTGTTTTTGTCAACAGCTTGCACATTAATGATAAACATATAAAACAATATTTAAATTTATAGAAGAATTTTCCATTGTTATGAATTTATATAGTGTAATAACATAACTTACGTGATAATATCTTGTATATTTTGTTCTTTAGACCAATTAGCGACAATACCAGGAACATGTCCAATACCTACAACACCTACTACAACTGATGGTACGAAACCTACTCAAAATAAATAATATATAATACTTTAATATCTTTGTCAAGTAAACACGTATTATGTTACAAGGCCTAGAAAGAAGAAGCTTCATATAGTGACAGTGGTGACAGTGATACTGATAGACGCATTTCGAATTTATGGATTTTGTACTTGTTTAGTCATAACAGTAGTTTTCGAAAAGCGGAAGATGTTAGCGTGTTTGTCTTTTGCTTCCTTATTAATCCAGAAATTCATCCATTCAACAAATAAAAAAGATAATTGTTGATATCTAACAGCTTGGATATCAATTTAACATTGATGCACTATGTGCAAATCTCTATTTTGATTATTACCAGTGACCATAATTAGTAACTATGTTTGCAATATAAGACATACAGAAATACATTATCATTCATCTTGGCATTGCTATTAGTGGACTGAATAAATAATCGAAAATCTGCCTGTCACTGATCCCTGTTTGGTCAGACACATTCAGACTAGGTGAAATTTGGACATGAGACAAATTATAAGACTTATTGGTAGCTCACACTAGCATTTCTAATACAAAAAATGTAAACATACCATTTATTGAACTGGAAGAATGAATGGGTCTGGCAGCATATTTTAATGAATGAGTAAGGAAGGCATCTCTTTCATCTAAAAAAACTCGAGTAAGGGCAGGGAACTCTCCTGTCATATCTTTTAACATCTGTTCTAATATATCTTTTTGTTTACATTTCTCTACCTCTTCCTTACTGAAAATAAAATTAAGAGTGAAAAACAGATGTCACATCAAATTGACCTTTCAAGTTAAATGCAAATAGTGATGTCACACGTTTTCCGAAGCATATTGTTATATGACATACAGGCATGTAATGAGCAAATTTAGTGGTTGAAACAAATGCACTGGAAGCTGACATATAAACATATAAACAAAAACAATGACAAAATGAATGACACTAGAAGGATAATGCCTGACAAAGCCTGAATAGTGTCTGACAATGTTTGTGACAGTGCTTTATTTCCAGCCTTGATTTTAGATGAGAGAAAAAATTTACAGAAGTTTGCCAACAATTACCAACCTGATTGGTTCTTTGGAAGTGAGTATATACCAGGCAAGCATGAGTTTCTGCCACACTGATAATGAACCCAAGGCACGTTTTAAAGTTATATGAATAGGACGATCACCAAGATGCAGACGACAACCAGGTACCAACTGAGCCTGAAAGTAAGTTATTACTATTGAGAACAGATGTACAATTTATCAAAGCTATTGATTAATAAATTTTAAATTAAAACTAAATTTTGTTTGACATGTCTTAGCACCATAATCAAGCCATTTAAAAATGCTTTAAGTTCATTTCAGACAAAAAATTACACATTTCAATTAGTACACAAAATATTACCAGATTTACATTTTCTGAAATATTTGGCATTAGTTTGGTCATTTGTTCCCTTTAAATTAGCAATTCTCCTTTCTCCCCCCCCCCCCACCTCCATGGTAATTCTTGTAGTCTTTATAATAATAGTAATAGTTTGCAATTCAATTTGCACATCACATTCCAGAAATGTTTCTGCATTCGCATAGTCGACTAGATTTGGTAAATATTCATGATTCTGAGGCATAGGTATCAGAAGGTAAACAGACCTATCAAATAAGATCAGTCTTACATATTTCAATGTCTGTTATAACGCTCCAATCTCACCTCTCTAAAAGCTCGCCTAAATTCTCCGCCAGGTGCCATACCAAGTTCTTTGGTTAAATGCGCAGACATACTCAATAATAATAGATTCATTACACCTTGAACTACTCCACTCTGTAAATGAATAAGCAAGTAATAAAATTGTGAATATTAATTATAGATGTATTGTAGTAATATTGAATTACCTTGATGTGTTCCTTGTGATCATAAATAAAACTACAGGTTAATTGTTCTTAGAACTTCATTGTTAAACTTGTTGGCTTTGAAGGTCCTTCGTTCTCAATAAAGCATAACCCCCTTATTTATGTCTGTTCTAGACTGACCTTGGCGTTAATTTCTTTCACAAATATGGAATATGCAACCCCATTCTTCCAAAACCAGGAGGAGAACATTACCTTATTTAGCCTATCAACCACATGTTATAAATAAATAGAATTTGATGGATATTTTGACCATGGTAAGGATTTTACCAAAATATCACTGGTTTTTTTTTATATACACACACATCATTTACTTTTATTAGTACATGAACCAACAATTAGTCAAAGATACAAGATGGTCTTTAGAACCAAAGTATTACATTATTTCCTTTTAAAAGACTTTGGGAGGGGGGGGGGTATATATACTGGTACTCCGAATTTTGATCTAAAGTTTACTTATCAGCTTCAGAAAAATTTCAAAGATGAGTACAATACCTGTTTGATGGTGAGACGTATTTTTTCCATGTTGATATTTTTGGCTTCTTCTAAAAGAGTAGTTTCATCTAATTCTAGGACATTCATTCTGCTTTTGCACAATTCTAACATGACCACATCTGGTTGGGTGGCTTGTACTACCTAAATAAAAGCAATAGAAAGTATATTAAGATGATTGAATAATGGGGCTAGTTCATATATTAGCCATGTATTGCCTTTTCTAATAGGGAGCCCCGACGATATCTCAGTAAGTTAGACTGACCAGACGGCCAGTGTCTTGTCGTTTGGATGGTATCAAAAATCTAGGTCCTGTGTAAGCATTGGCGTGCACATAAAAGAACCTTTAAAAGTTGAAATTCAAAATAAGAGTAGGCTATAGCACCACTGTCTGGTAAATATTTCCCTCATAGTACTCTGTATGGCGTAAGCCAGTCTTTATAAGCCCAGTCAATGCAGAAAAGTAGGGCATTAACTATTTTGACACATCTGAAATTCAAAATAAGAGTAGGCTATAGCACCACTGTCTGGTAAATATTTCCCTCATAGTACTCTGTATCACGTAAGCCAGTCTCTATAAGCCCAGTCAATGCAGAAAAGTAGGGCATTAACTATTTTGACATATCATCCATCCTAAATATTTCAGTTACGAATACAGATAAAGTTATATTTTACCTTTGAAACATCTTCCTGGCTCTGTGTACTGAAATGAGCTGTACCAACAACATAAACCTTACAGCCTTCTGGTGTTTCCAGTAATACAGCAGTATCAGGTAAATCTGGGTTAGGATCTCTGTGTTTCATTGGCATAATAGGTTCATCATTGTCTTCAATATCAGATTCTTCACCACTAGAATATTCATCATCTTCATATTCAAAACCTAAAATACATTTCAAAAGTTAAAACAGAAGCAAGACTGGATCCAGAATCAATTAAGAAATACTTTAAGGTTCTCTTTAAAGGAGCTAAATTGCTAATATACTATTCAAAAAAAGTAGGGGATATTTGATTTTGGGGGCATAATACTAAAATATGCAAATGACTACGAAAAAAGTCACTATAGAACCTAACAGAAGAAACATTTCCAGTTACATGTGACGCCCAAATGCACCAATAGCTACCGCATGGAATGCAGGTGATGCTTGGGATCATCATGGGGGTCCAACCCAAGATTTGACAAAATGAAATGAAGTTCACATTCATCGATTTATTCACATTGCTCCAGCGTCGATTATCCCAGTGTTGACGATCCATACACCAACGACATCTTGCCTGAATGTGATGATCTCTCAAACAAAGGATCACGCGAGGACGTCGGGCGCGAAGGTGACCCCTCTGCAGTCGATTCCGAATCGTCTGGCCACTCACTCTCACACCAGTGTCTGTTTGAAGACGAGCGCTGATCTGATTTGCTGTGATAACACGATTTCTCAAGGCCAAGGTACGGATAAATCGATCCTGGGCTTGAGTTGTCGCCCTTGGTCGACCTGAGCGTGGTCTGTCCTGTACAGATTGTGTATCACGGTATCTGGACCATAGCCTGCTTATGACAGACTGAGAAACATTCATCGCCCGCGCCACAACCGCCTGTGTTGTGCCAATCTGTAGCATGCCAAGGGCACATAACCTTTCATTTTGGGTAAGCCGACGCATATCAAAATTTGTTTTCTGGTCACTAAAACAATTAAACTGATGTTTCCACCCTGGAATTCAATGCCACAATGACTGTAACATTCAAAGTCAGAGTCGTGCAAATCTTGGGTTGGACCCCCATGATGATCCCAAGCATCACCTGCATTCCATGCAGTAGCTATTGGTGCGTTTGGGCGTCACATGTAACTGGAAATGTTTCTTCTGTTAGGTTCTATAGTGACTTTTTTCGTAGTCATTTGCATATTTTAGTATTATGCCCCCAAAATCAAATATCCCCTACTTTTTTTGAATAGTATATAATTTCAAATCAGTTACTTCAGCTAAATACAAAAGAAGTCTCAATCAAATGACAGTCTCTAGTGTCTGGTTATTCTAGTCTACATAGTATTCATTGCACACATGCTCTCCGGATAAGAATATGCCGTCACTGTTTGACATGACTTGTAGAATATGTCTAGCCTCGTTCTTTGAGTCTCTTATTACAAATGGGACTGGAACACATTATACATGTAGTACATGATTCGTGTACCAGTGGTAAATTGTTTATTTTGTCTTAAATACTCTTAAATATTGGATATCAGAAGCCCATCTTTTCCCGGCAGGATAACAACGCCAATGTTGATTTAAATTGTCAAATAATTTGTGTTTTCAATGTCGAAGACTTTGGATGATATTGAGTTAGAAATTTAGCTACTTTAAGTGAGTATATTAGAATCACCTTGTGTTGTAATTTTGACCCCCATTAACAAAACATTCAATTTATACACTAACTAAATTAAATTGATATCCAAAATCATCGAAAAAAAACTTCAATGTTTTCAGCACAATATACAGTTATTATGTGTTTAATAGAAACAAATCTGTATCATCTGTCTATTTGCTTGCCAGTGCCAGTCAAATTTGAAATCCAATTCCCAATGCTATGTTCAATATCCCTGAATAACAAGATACCAATACAAAACATCTTGAAATCAAAATCAATGAATGGCAAGATACCAATACGAAACATACTAGAGTCCCAATTCGAATACCAAGCTAAATCTATGGGATGTGATAATTCAGTGAAATTGAAGATATTTAAGTTGACAAACAATTATTGAATAATCCCTATATTTTAAATTTAAATTTACCAATCTTACAAGACCGTTTAGAATAAAGTATTTATATTTTCAATACAATTACAATGCCATGGTGAATCTAGAGTTATTTTACATACAATATTATCAAAAACTTACTAGGTTTATTTTCTTGCTGAGGGTGATAACACCTCTTTACTTTAAGTGAAGTTGACTTGATGGGAGAACTTTGAGTTAACACGATAAATATCAAAATTCTAAAGAATTTTACTAAATATAGCCTCATTATGTAAACTTTCTCGCATTCTAATCTCTGCAAAAATAAAATTGCCTGTACTACCTGTTGCTTCTGTAAAATCTCCTGAAGGACCTGGTCTTGAAACAGGTTCTACTGTAACATCTCTCTTCTCATCTTTTCCTTCTACTTTTGTTACATCCTTAGTTCCTACTCTTTTTCTTAACCCTAAAATATACATACATGTATGTATGTAAAAGAAGTTTTAAACAATCACTTACACTTAATCATGCATTACGCAAGAGCAAAATCTGCCTATTGTAGGTCTTCTTTAGACCTGAAATGTTATAAAAACTATTAATTAGACATTAATTAACCTATTCAGACCATAATCAACTGTCGATGTTGAGGCTAGCATGAGATTTTTGTTGGATTGTAGTTCGATTCGCTGAAACATTTTCCTTTGTGTTTTACCACTAAAAATGGATAACCGAGACTACCGGTTTTGTCTTACCGACTTTAGTAATGATGACTGAGGCTAAGCGGAAATTTCAATTTCTTAGTTCTAAGCTAATAGTGGATCAATCTGACTGAAATTTTCAGCAAATTGCCTTTTTTAACTATTGTAGTGAGAACTGCCAACTCGTTATCTAATCTCCCATAATGTATCTTTAATAAAATCATTGATACTTAATTAATTACATGACTAAGCTTATGAGAAAAAGCCAAGCTATTATTCAAATTATTGGCATGTTAAAACTTCATTTGGGATGACAACTACCGAAGTCAAATTTATGACACACAACTGAATTTACTTAGAATTAAGGTCAAGGGTCACCAGAAAAGTAATTATGTCAACATATCCCCTCCATAAGTATAACATGAACCCAAATGTCAATATCTGCAGTGCAATAGGTAAATTTCAATATTAGTAATTTTCACCGTTCTCCATTAGTAGTCATAACTTTCCGTCAATAAACAATCTGTGGTGTCATTTTAGTCCTTCTGCTCATATTCTAGTCTATATTTCTATGAGGAGTAGGACTAAAATGATGTCACGGATTGGCTGAGCAGATATTTTAATTTAAAAGGGGAGAAATATCGGAAGTT
This sequence comes from Patella ulyssiponensis, assembly GCA_963678685.1. NCBI lineage: Eukaryota > Metazoa > Mollusca > Gastropoda > Patellidae > Patella > Patella ulyssiponensis. Next base: position 21,587,996 of record OY783232.1, read on the forward strand.
GGATTTTATTGAATCATATGATTATGCTGCAATGTTTCACCTTTTTTTCAGTGGGAACTGGTTTATTATATTTATGTGCAGTACAGTTTGGGGTCAGTGTGTATATATTCGAAATTAAGGGACTTATAGACCAATAACGTTTTTGTCATCAAATTTGCTCAAATGAAGTCCACTACTGTGGCTGGAGAAAGACAGAAGACATCAGTAGTGCAACCATTTCTACCTATATGCAATAACAGAATGGCCAGTAGGCTTATAAACACCTTTTTTTCATTCTATTTTCAAACAGTAATGAAATCTGGTTGTCGGATATGAAAAGGATGTCAACCATTTGGTTTTATATGCACATATGGTGGTGTCCAAAACTGAGTCCGAAAACATTGTCCGACTGAGAACGAAAAGTCTTCAATTAAGTCTGAAAAGTCTTTAAACTGAGTCTGAAACGAAATGATGTGGGACCGAGATGGTGTACTACGTTACCATATGGTTGTGGTAAATTTTTGTAATTAACAAAAAATGCAAGGCGAAGGCACAGTCAAACTGGGTTCTGAGTCAAACTACCATGAGACTTCAATGGATTAACATAAAAACCAAAGGAGTGCGGAGATAACCGTTTCTGTGGATGCAAAGAAAATTTGCACGAACAAGAACTTGGTAGGCCCTCTATAGGCCAATAAAAAATATTTTAATTTTAAATAAGAAGCAAGCTAGTCGAAAACTGCATATTGTTATCTATGTGGATTTTTAAAATTAATCTTTCTAACTGTACTGTAGATTTCATCTAGGCCTACCTCTATATTGATCTTCTGTCTGCTGGGGAGAGAAAGTAAAAAAAAAACAAATGTCGAAATGATGAAATTTGTCTGAAAGACTGACATATTTTACATGAGAATACATATGTTCAAAATATCAAAATATAAAAAATTGGCGCCTACACATTCAAAAATGAGCTATAGTCCCTACCGAATACAGCATATCGATAATTTATCTGAAATATTAGTTTTATTTCCTATTTTCCTTACCATCGTCTGTCGGACTAGCCATCATTTCAGGAACTTCCTGTGCAAATGTGCAACACACAAACTCGTGACGTAGTCCTCACTCACACTGCCTTCGTGGCTTGAGAAGTGAGAAATAAAAGTTGGCTTGGTTATCAACTAGGATGCCGCAATGCAACGATGATAGTTGTCCTGAAGTGTTACTCACACCTTGGAGAGAATGAATCACAGCTGTTGCATCGAAAATTTGTACTGAACTATTGATTGAAACGGATAAAGAGTTTAGTATGATAATCCGTCTGTTCAAACCGTGTGTGTTGACAATTATCGAAGTCTGTTTATTTGCTCTTGTTTGGCTTGGGCTTATGTAGATCCATGTAATGTAGGCTGTAGCCAACCATCATGCTAACACAGATGTAACTCAAACACAGATCTATCTGGTTGGGACTTTCCATTTACATGTAGTAATAGATCTCTATATGTTCATTTCTTTTTTGCACACTTGACTGAATTGGAAATAGCTTGATGTTTAATATTTATAACATAATTTTTTTAAAAAAAAACCCTTAAAGGAGCTATATCGCTAATATTTGGGACATAAAAATTAACCCAAATTGGTCACAAAGCATATAATAATGCAATATGAATGTATATAAACTAATTTACATTCAATCATTTCCGTCTTTACTCTAATTTCAAATCAGTTATGTTCGCCGAAATACGCCTGAAGTCTCAATCGCATGTCAATCCTTAGCGCCTGGCTATTCCAGTCTACATTATTGCATCTCCCCAGATAAAAATATGCATCACCGTGTAGCCTCGTTCTTCAGGTCCCTTGTCAAAAATGGACCTGAAACGCATAATGGTACACGACGATTCGTGTACCAATGGTAAATTTTTTATTTTGTCTAAAATATTGGATATCAGAAGCCCATCTTTTTCGCGGTAAGATCACAACATCAATGTTGATTTAAATTGATGAATAATTCGTGTTTTCAATGTTGAAGATTTTGGATGATATTGAGTTAGAGACTTACTGTGTGAGTTCTGGTAAATAATAAACAGATTTCTTCGATTATTAACAAACTAGTTAACTTTGGTAATTATAAACTTACCTGTGTGTTTAAAATGAACTCCCGTTAAATAAAATCCATCGCACCACTAAATGTCCCAACGTATAAAAACAGTTCTCTCTTGAAAAATTGAAATCCCACAAACTTTCGTTTAAGAAAAATATCAATATGGCAGCTGGTTACGTCACACCTCGGGAGATATCACTTTGTATTAGGGGTGACAGCATAGGAAATATGGCATTTTTACGTCAATTCAAGTTAAGTTAAGCGCGTCTCGGCATTGAGTTTGAGCGTTCGCACACATAACAACCAGTATTTTTTTAAAATTTGTTACCGTCTTAATTATTTGATTACCGACTAGGATGGGATAATTTTCTTTTTAACACGCATGAGGTACAAAAATAACCACATTCTTTTCACGGGCCTTAAATATTACCCATCTTTATAATATGGTATGATAATATTATTATTTAACATATATGCAAGCCATTTACAAATAATGTTCCGCTTCTTACGGGGCGTTACGGACTTGTCGGCATTGCTTACGAAACCCAATGCCATTAGGCACTTTGAACGCTGTCGCAACACGCTTAAAAATGTCACTGAAGCGGTTATTATTTGATCGAAAGAATGAGATCAAATTAATAATACACTCAGAGTCCTCAGCCACTTCGGAGATGTGCTTCATGATCCGTGTTAAACTATTTATTACATAAAGAAGATAGGATATTAAAATCTATATTTTATACATGACTTTATTTTTACGAGTATCCTATGTAAATTAATTATTTAGCTTTTTATATAGCAAAAAACACTAGATTTAATTTAAATTTATATATATAGTTAAATCTCGACTTTTGTACAAATTTTTCACTTTTAATATTTAAACTAAAAATACAACAAAAACTCAATATTTAACATAATATATATAAATATTTCTTGATTTGTCTCTATTTTCATATTTAACATTTAGCATTGAATATTAAGACCAAAACAAGAGATTTGATGATATATAAATATTTAGCTAAATATTTAGTTAAATGTTTAAACATTTAGCTAAATATATATATTTAGTTAAATGTTAAAATATTTAGTTAAACATTTATATATTTATATTTAGCTAAATATTTATATATTTAGCTAAATATTTATATATTTAACTAAATAATTATATATTTAACTAAACATATAGTTAAATTTACAAAGCGCAACCGTACCACGCCGTTTGTAAAATAATTATTGTTGTAAGCGACTTCACACTAAACGATGACGTAGTGTACAACTTTCCATTGACTGCACAACACAGTACTATCTGGTACCTGAACGCCCAGCTTAGTTCTTACATCCGCAATTCGTTAATAATGCCTACATATATGTAACGTTAGACATCGATCACTCATAAATATGGTAAGTTCACGACATACGGGTTAACGTGTCGGGTACACGTCATCATTTTATGCGCAGTTTTTTGTGTCGCTTACGATAATAGAAATATTGGCGGGATCACAAATATATATTTAGTTAAATATTTATACATTTAGCTAAACATATATATTTAGCATGATATTTATATATTTAGTTAACTGTTTATATATTTAACTAAATAAATATATTTTGTTAAATGTTTATGTATTTAGCTAAATGTTTATATATTTAGTTAAATGTTTATATATTTAACTAAATATATATATTTATCTAAATGTTTATATATTTAGCTAAATGTTTATATATTTAACTAAATGTTTATATATTTAGCTAAATGTTTATATATTTAGCTAAATGTTTATATATTTAGCTAAATGTTTATATATTTAGCTAAATGTTTATATATTTAGCTAAATATTTATATATTTAGCTAAATGTTTAACTTTAGATTTTTCAGTGATTTAGTATTTAGCATTTATACCTACGAGAAACAGCACATTTAGCTATATATTTAACTAAGCGACGTGAAATCAAGATATAACATTTAATGTTTTTCATAGACCAAAAACTCGACTTTTAGCTACAATATTTTTTTATATTTACATATATGCTATTTTTGTTCTAATGTTTATCTAAATATATATATCCGGAGTTAAATCTAATGTTTTTTGCTATAAAAAAAATTAAATAATTATTTTACAAACGGCGCCCCATAGTATCCGTGCAATAAAATAAAACCAAGTACGAACAATCCAAACCATTAAACAGAATTCGAAGTCCTAAAAAAACGTTATAGGCAAAATAGTGTAATCAGCAAATGGACTGCTCCCCGTGTACAAAATACACGACAAACAGTGGTAACAGGTGTCCGGAAGAGTAAGCTTACCCTGCCTGGCGCCACACCCGCCATAGCTGCATCCAAACTATTAGGCAAAATGTCGATAAAATAGCGTGATTGGCCAATGAACTATCGGTATGCAAAATGCACGTGATGAACTGTGTTAACTATGTAGTGGACATATAATCAGTGAGATAGTATTAGTATACGTGTCAATTAAATATATCTAGAATAATAACCGAGAGAGACACGTTATATTTACCAATCAAGTCAACATGACGGCCATAAAACTTTTTAAAGGTTTTTATAAGTTTAGTGCGCACGTATCCTTGTAGTTGAAGCTTAGATGACAAATGCCTCGATCTACTTAAAAAATCAGAATAAAAGGAACAAGCTCTCGCGTACCGAATTAGCTGAGACACAAACACTCCATAAGCTGGTGATATTGGAATGTTACTACTAATAAATGGAAAGTTAACAATCGGAAAGTCAAAGTCATCACGTTTATCGTACAATTTAACACTCAGTTTATGGCAATTGTCAAAATCGAGACGCAGATCCAAGTAGGAAGCGTAATTGTCACTGTCAGTGGTGTTTTTAATTTCCAGCTCATCAGGATATATGAATTCGACATAATCACTAAATTTTGGATTATTAAGTGATAAAACGTCATCGATATATCGATAAGTGAAATTAAAATTTCTGACCAATCGTTTATTTGTTTTAACGAGCGCTTGGATGTAATCGGCTTCGTACGAATAGAGAAATAAATCAGCAAGCAACGGTGCACAGTTGGTGCCCATGGGGATACCTACCACTTGCTGATATATTTCCCCTCCAAATTCAACAAAGATGTTATCAATTAAAAAATCCAACATCTGATAGTGATTCTTTCATTGTGAATAAAATTTGATAGACTGGCGATCAATGGTTTCAATATAAAGATAAAGCTCCTATGTAATTGTCTTCAATTAATATTTTCGTCGCCCAAACTCAAACGATTGTAATGTTGGCGCGTTGCTTTGAGTATAGCACGTGCTTGACAACATATGCGTCAAATTTAAGCAACCTCGCTTAAAATTCCGTGTGTTGGATTCGTCCAATATGTGACGAAAGCAATGTTATTATCCACTCTGTCGAAATAACAAGTAAATATTCAAATCTTTCAAGAGAGAACCGTTTTTATTCGTTGAGATATTTTATTGTGCAATGGATTTTATTTAACGGGAGTTAATTTCAAACACACAGGTAAGTTTATAATAACCAAAGTTAACTAGTTTGTTCATAATCGAAGAAATCCGTTTATTATTTACCAGAACTCACACAGTAGCTACTTTAATCTCTGTCTAACTCCACCCATGGCCAGGGTAATCAAAGAGTCCCTCTCCAGATTACGATGACTATATGTCACACACAGGACATAGGAATACATGTTGAGAAAATATTCTATTATATTGTCCACAAATATCTTAAAATGGTATCCACCGCTGTACACCCAAGACTTTTTGCATAACCCTTACTTATATACATGGTTTTAAATAAGCCTACACTCCTACACAGATAGGCCTTATAAATCTTAATTTGAGATTTTTATATCATATTCATGCTTTATAAATTTGTCCTTATTGCATTACATGTATAGCTTCTGCTTTGTGCAATGAGTGGTAGTCAAATCATATAATTTTATATTCAGAAACATAACACTTTTTTTTTTATAAGTACAAGTAACAGCTGTCAGTGGTGCCACATATAAATATAAATTTTATGAATTTTTATAAAATTTTAGGAAGAAGCACCGTGCCCAGTATTCTAAATTAAAATTGACAATTTGTTAATTTTTATTTTCATTTTTCTAGATACATGAAGATTAAAGAACAAGATACCCAGTAATTTGTCTTCTACTAATAAAAAATGGGGAATATAGAAGTGCATGACCTTGCGCCTGTCCGTTCTGATGAACGAAAAGAATTAAATCTGAGTCGAAAAATATCTTACAAACAGTATGAAAAGGTAACATAAAAGGAAATATATATCGCTATCAGATTTGATTTGGGGTTGTTTTATCTGTTATGATAATGAGTGTTATGAATGTATTTTTACTGCATACTGTGTTATCAACTTGATAGATAAGTATGAAAATATATGTAAATACACAGTTATATTACTAACAATAAAACGGTCAACTATCAATATACAGACGAATGCAATTTTCTGCAATTAGCTATCCTATATATTTCAGTAATTTTGCTGCCAATAAATATGCATGAAATATAGTCTACATGATATTAGTCTCATTCATTAACTATAAATAAATGATGTTTCTATTGGACTGCTGTATACTATCAAAGAAGACATAAGTATACAAAACATTTAATTCTGTATATTGTGTACTGTAAAACCAAAATTGATTATATATGTAACCATATTGTGTTTTGTAAAACAAAAAATTAATACATCATGTAATTAATGCAACCTGAAAGGGGTCAATAAATGTGTTTTGAAATTAACATGGCCGACTGTAGAACAAATTAGGCGATATTTAATGCTTAATGTGCTAATGTTCTTGTGCATATCTATATTATCTGTTTACTAAATAAAATGAAATGAAATGTGGTCTAACGTCCTACTCTTCTGGGCTAATGGAAGACGGGCATCCAGCAGTGTGCTGTCAGGGAAATTTTGCATGGGCAGCGGTGCTACGGCCTACTCTTATACTCTTATATCGAATTCCAACTGCCAAGGGATCTTTTACGTGCACACCAATGTGTACACGGGACCTCGGTTTTTCATCCCATCCGAATGACTAGACAGCTGTCCTTTCAGGCCCTCTGTTCTGCATCACTGACAAGAGGAAACCACACCGGAAAATCGTAATGAACTTTCTTGGCCAATGCAGGGATCGAACACCAGACCTCCAGGCTAGTGAGCCAGCGCCTTACCCACTTAGCCACATAATCCCCAGTCTACTAAATAAAAGTCCATAGATAAAGTCAGTGTCGAGAATCATATAACAGGTTTTGTGTTCCACTGTCAACAGTCTAAGCCAAAAGTCTGTGAACTGAATGTTCTCATATAATAGCGTAAAACAATATTTGACTCGTCACTTATCAAAATAACAATTCAATACTGAATTTTGACTAAAAGGTTTAAATCTTTTACACATGGACCTTATAATACACTATAATACATGCTTTAACTTACTTAACTGACATATTTAAATTCTGTAACTGACTATCGGTTGTATTTTTCCCGTCATGAGACGTATGACAAGATTCTCTACCTTTTCAAGGTTGTTCTTTTTTCTTCTTGCAGCACAAAAATGGAGATTATCATGAAGCTTGTTTAACAGAATTACCATGGAATATACGAGACTCTGTTTCCTTGTATGAAAGTATGTCAGCGTCATTTAATGCCATTACAGAGCTACCTGCAGAATTACCACTCCGCTTACCCCATCTTTCCTACTTAGATCTCAGCAACAACGCTCTGCAAAAACTTCCTGATAGTTTTGGTCTTTTGTTTCATTTAAAAACACTGATGGTGCAACACAATAAGCTACGAGAATTACCAGAAGCATTCGTCCATCTTGTGAAGCTAGAGAAGATTGATCTTTCTTACAATCAACTGCGAGAATTACCCGAAGATTTAGGAAAGATGGAAAGATTAAGTAAACTGAATGTATCCCACAATAAACTGCGATTATTGCCAGTATCTTTGGGTGGATGCGAAACATTAACTTTAGTTCTTGCCGTGGGAAACCGTTTGACTGTACCACCACAATCTATCAGCAATGAAGGGTCCTTGGCCATTATCAAATTTCTACGACGAAAGTTTTCGTCGGTGTCCATCTGTTCTGCTTCAGAAATCAAAGTGTGTATAAACGTTTTTCCAAGAGTTCGAGGGAATCAGTGCCAAAGTATAGATAAAAATAATCACTCCGTCCATTCGCAGTATATACAGGTACAGACAGATACAACTAATACACCAGTACGGATTAAAACTCCCCTTCTCCCTCCTCCTAATGCTACCAAACTAGATCCAGATCAACTTGGTGATAAAATAGTAGGTAAGAGTATACTCATAATTAATGTCCCATATTCCATGTGTGATTGAAAATGGACAGAATAGGTCTGGTGGTATTGGTTTGATATCTCATGTATTAAAGATACATAATTAGTTAAGAGTTTAATAAAGAGTTGGCCATTCTTGCTATAATAATTCAAAAACAGATGATAAAAAAAGAAAATATTGAAAATTTCAATCAAATTATTTTATTCTGAACGGAGTTATCAGTGTTGGAAGTTTGGACAAAAAATGGGTACAAACTGCGTCTACACCTACGAGAATTGTCAATCGTTTGATTGACAGACGATAACTCCACCCACACATTCTTGATTATCCAGTAATGTGCTCAATAGCTGGACAGGCCTTTCATTACCCGTTTCCGGTAGCGACGTCACCGAGTAACAGTAAACGTTATCTTGGTCAGCCATTTGCTGATTTAATTTTAGAAGGACAACGCTTTAAATCTGAGCTGTATCCAAGCCATCCATGGGTCTGCAGAGTTGATTTTGTGCTTGTTGTGTAAATAAAGGTCTAATTAATCATTTCTATAGCATCTGAAGCCTAAATAAAGACTTTCAATATGTTGATTTAGCCCTTGCATAATGCATGGTTAATTATAAATATACATAATTTTAGGAATTAAATAAGCATGTGATGGAATAAAATTTTATAATGAGCTACCATTATATATTGTTCGTCACAGTTCGTGAAATAGAAATAAATTAAGTATAAAATTATGATGTCATCAACTAAATTTTAAAAAGACACAATGATTTAACTCAACCCTAAGAACACTTTCTTATTGTCTTTAAAAATTAAAAAAAAATCAACCATCAAATGCTTTGTATTAATGTCATTCTAAATGTAAAGCCATATGATTTTTATTTTATCTACCTCACACATTCTTATGAGATATATATTTGAATATATTTGTATTGGGTTATATCTATTTTAAGGTATGATATATGGTGCGGCTATAGGAGATGCTATAGGTATATCTACAAGATGGATGGGACCAGATGAATGTAGTTTTTATTATCCAAATCCTAATATAACATATAAAGATATAATTGTTGATGAGAAGAGAGTATGGTGGAGACAAGGTGACTGGACATGTAATGTTGACCATATGGTTAGTTCATTAATATGGATAAGGAGAATGTACCTTGGCATTAAGATGGTACAAAAACTTTGGGGTCGGACAAAATGGGATTCACTTACATTGTAGACAAGACATGTTAACTAACGTATGTTCCATTCACTGTTGTGTTTTCAATAAGTTAATATCTGTAAAATGAATTCTATTCTAGAAATTGCTATGACCTTTATCTGGACTAAGCTCATTGAGGATTCAAATGAGTCTTAAAGGAAGTTAATGGACCCCTGCTTCTTATTTTATGAACTGGTTTCAGTAGATAGTATATTGTTATCTATTCAGAACATCGATAAAATATATTGATTTTTTTTTACTTAGATAATTGTGTTAGATTCGATCATATCATGGGCTGGTGTCGTAGATGAATTGGATTTTTCAAAGCGTTTATTAAATTGGTATCAAAATGGATTTAGTGATTTGGGTGATACAGAAGGTGTGGTTCTCTCACAAACTTTATTACAAGTAAGTGGCCAAGAATACAATGATTACATATACAAAAATAGAATATTATGAAGTAAATTTTGATATCCACATTGAAACTTTTGATAAGAAAAAAATTTAAGTTATCTCAAAGCTCAATCTCAGTGGTTGGAACATAAAAGGGGAGCAATCTCTCTATCTCTCCTCATTAATCAAAAAATAAAGCTTGTATTTTGTGAGATTTTAATCAAGGACTTTACTTTGATAAAGTAAAAGAGCTCTCTTTAACTATTAATTAAATAAATACAGTAGTTTATAATCAAACATTTTTTTATTCCATCAGCTATTTTCAATGGAAGATTTTACAACTAATCCACATGGTGCTGCTAGAGATGTATTAAAGGAACCTGTTTATTATGATTTAAATGGTGATTTGGATTCTGCTGATTCTATGTCTGATAGTGGTATAGATAGCCCCCAAAAATCAATGTTTGCTCGCTGTAAAAAACGCTTCAATGCAATAAATATTGGATCATGTGATGATTTTGGATGTGATAATGCAGCTGTTACAAGAAGCCCAATATTAGGTTAGTATGTTTCAAACATCACCTTTGCAATTAACAAATTTCAAGTTTCACACATTACCTTTCCCATGAACAAGTTTCAAGTTTCAAACATTACCTCTCCGATTAAGAAATTTCGCGTTTCAAACATCACCTTTGCAATTTAAAAAAATTTAAGTTTCAAACATTACCTACTCAATTTACAAAGTTTCAAACATTACTTTTCCAATTGATAGATTTAAGTTTCAAACAGTACCTTTGCAATTAACAAATTTCAGGTTTTAAACGTCTTTCCAATTAACAAATTACCAGTATTAATGTTTCAAACATAACTTTTCGAATTAAAAACTCAATTCATTGAATGTGTATATATATATATACAGTAGTAGTTTGTGGAGAATTATGGCAGATAAATGATAAACTGGAATGTGCAGTGGCAGTCTCCGTCCTACAGACTGTGTAGATCTAGGTGGGTATGTTTAATAGAAACCAACAATATAATACTTAAATTGTATGATACACTTTTTCAGGGGTACCCTCATTCCATGACTTAATAGAAGTAAAGAATAATGCCGTAAGAATTTGTCGTGGAACTCATGCTAAATCTGTTTGTGTCGCCAGTAGTGTGATGATATCAACAATGGTGGCATTAATGTTTCAGGTAATCTCTCAACATTATATATCGTATCGTTTGGAATTATATAAATAATCTCTAACTAAACACCATTAGTTCAAGAATTTGTGCCTCGGTGGGTTCAGTATCAGTTGTAAACGAACATGCACATTTTGTTTCATTTGTTGGCTGCAGTGATAAAAAAAAATCCTTATTTCTAAGACTCTCAACCAGGGCTTCCACTTCAAAATTTTCCCAACCGGTCATTTTTCTCACGGAGAAAGTGGTGCTATTTTAAGCACATAATAAGAAGCCAAAAACTACATGCTATCGGAATGTCGATCGACTTTAATTGGGTCAAGGACAGTCACACAAAAAGTCAATCTCACATCGACATTTATATACCCACCCACCTATCCCCCTAATATAAAAAGGAACACATGTAATCAATTATTACCATTTAGTTATTTATTCATTCATAAAATATAACAATAACAAGATGCATTCATTTATCGAAAGTACACTATTTTCTTAATTTGTTTACGACATCACCCGTATATACTTGTCGGTTTTTACAGGATTTCCATTTCTGTAAAGCACGTGCCGGTTGAAATTCTGCAAGTGGTGGCCCCTTCATAGAAATTCTCATTAATTCGTCAAGATTTTTCATGCTCAAGGAACATCGTAACTTGGTTTTAATTATGTTTTGGTGCGAGAATCCCCGTTCTCAGTGCGTACGTGACAAATTCGGCGGTTGACTATTTTCTCCATACACGGGGAAAAAGATTAGCACACGTAAATAATTCAAACACATGTACAATAATTAACATAATTCTTAAACTTATCAATTTATTAACTCGTATTGATATTTTGAGAGCTCAAATAATATCGTGCTTATTTTAACTCTATAACATGTAAAGACATTTGCACATATTTCAAAATGGCGGCGATCGTAAAAGCTCATTGTTTTAACCAAATGACGTCTATCAATTGTAATATAAAAGGAAAAAATGGATTAAAAACACACCTGGGAATACATCTTTTTGTGTGGGAATATCATATCTTAACCACAGGAATATTTGTGACAATTTAGTAGAGAATTTACGGCTGACTTTGTTTTTCGGAGCGGAACGGTCATCCTCGTGGGTCGATGTTGAAGAAAGGAGGTCGGATTCATTGACGGCGATACCGTCATCTCGCTTTCTTTTCTTCTGTTATTCTTGGAGGTGAGGAATTTCAACATTTTGAAATGATATAGAGAATGCTAGCATTTCTCATATATATATCTATATTATTCACAACGTTGATATGATTAACTCTTGTAATCAAGTGAAGACATCAAAGAAAATGTTTTAATTTGTTTGATGTTCAAACAGTGAATTGCCGCACGAGCGATGAAAGTCGGCAAATATGCTGTAACAACAACTCAACTTAAAGAATGATCACAGTATCACTAATTGTAAAACAAAACACACCTAAGTAAATTGATTACATGTTGAGCCTTTAATCTGTTTGATGTTGCTCCTCCGTTAATTGTGATTAGAGCAATATACACAGGGATAATTAATTGGCAGTGGTTTCTCTTCGTGGACTACTGAACACTGTTAATATTATTATACCCGACAGTTTACATCACGACACGCACGGAGTTTAATCGTCTCCCGGATTTTATGATTTAGCACGAAATATGATATTTTTCCGGCGTGCAAAATGACCTACGGGTCTGATCCAGTTTCGGTCATTTTTCAAAGCCCTCGGTCCCGACCGGCATATACGGCCGACATGGAACCCATGCTCTCAACAATAATTTAGCATTTGATGGCTGTAGTAAAAAGAAAAAATTATTATTTCTAAGACACTCAACAATAACTAAGCATTTCTTCAGACTGTTTTCGAGTTACTCACATCCAGTATAAACCTGCAGTTAGGGCTGTACGATATTGCAAAAAGGGACGATATCGAAATTGCCATTTTTTTCAACGATATAGTTGGATATCGCGATATTTAATAATAATGTCACTTTGCTATTAAATAAATTAAATATAAATGCATTAAAGCTGACTACAGTGTGGGTAAGAATTGCTTTAAACTTTGCTTTTTTTTTAAAATATAAATTTATTAAAATGAACAAAACACATCCTTTTTGGATAAAAACTTTTCATATTATTACTTGTCAATATAATTTATTTTAGGGGAAATATGAAGATGATATATTATTACTTGTCAATATAATTTATTTTAGGGGAAATATGAAGATGATATAGATGGGTTGATACATGAATCTATAAGTCATGGTGCTGAGTTTATATCTAATCAAGAAGAAAGAAATGAGTTTCTAGCACTAGTTAAAGCTGATGATTTACAAAGGTTTGTGATTCATAATTTTATCTTAATAGACTGGTTGAAACTTTGAAATTCACTGAATATTGCATTTTCCTTTGAATAAGGTTCAATTTTACTTATACCTATAGGTATTCGCCACAAATATAAAAATAAGGCAAAAAGAGAGAGAGGGAGGAAAAGGGTTTAACTCGACTGACACAAAGTAGGTCATAACTCAATTTATTTTCAATAATTCGCTTGCATGTAGGGGTCTTTAGCTGTTGGAGGAAACTGGACTAGAGAGAGAGAGAGAAATGGGGTTTAACGTCCACTTGACACAAATTAGGTCATTTCAGGACTTGACACAAATTAGATCATTTCGGAACTAACTTATGGTTCTATTTTATTTCAATAATTCACTTGCGAGTAGGGGTCTTTAGCAGTGGAAGACCCAAGCGATTGGACAGGCGACTCATCTTGTCAAGCACAAGAGGAGAATCGAAACCATGCCACTTGACTCAATGATAGACGTTAAATCATTCGGCAACCTAACCCCCTGTAGTGTAAATATTTGAATTGTGTATTATTTATTGATTTGACAATTTAAATGTTAACAAGCCAACAGTGAGGCTGATGTCCCCCGCCAAAATCTCAAAATAAATAGATGACACATATTAATTAATCGCACATTTATTTTTTTCAAACGTATCAAGCAATCAAACTGTACACAAAGTGTCATCCAAAAGTGTTTTATATAGAAAAATGCTAAAACCGACAAGAAAAATGAAAATGTACTACTAGTTAGGGGGACCCTAAAGGCAGACAAAAGGGCCCCCACGCTTGACAAAAGGGCCACTCTGGCCAAGGGAAAGGGCCCTTGTGTCCGAGTCAATCGTTTCTATACACTGTTACTGTCAAATCCATTACTGAATGAGAATGCAGTCATTGTATTGGCATAAAAATCATCAATCAAGATGAACCTAAGTTATCTTGTCCCAAAGTATCAACCAATCAAATTGCTTATCTCTGCCTACCCTAAGCAGAAAATGCTCATCTTCGAACTCCATCACCAATTTTGAACATTTTAACTCAATTAGAAGGAGAGTTATTGTGTTCCAAAGTCTCGGCAAATCAAATTGCTTATCGCTCTGCTTACCCGGAGCAGAAAATGCTCATTATCGATCTTAGTCAAGGCATTACTGTAATGAAACTATACACCAAGTTTCATCACTCTCACTTTATTAGAACTAAAGTTATCGTGTCCCAAAGCATCAACCTATCAAATTGCTTTTCTCTGCTTACCCTAAGCCGAAAATGCTCATCTTCGAACTCCATCAAGGCATTGACCTAATAAGCATATACACTAAGTTTGAACATTTTAACTCAATTAGAAGGAGAGTTATTGTGTTCCAAAGTCTCAACCAATCAAATTGCGTATCGCTCTGCTTACCCTGAGCAGAAAATGCTCATTGTCGAACTTAGTCAAGGTATTACTGTAATGAAACTATAAACCAAGTTTCATCACTCTCACTTAATTAGAACTAAAGTTATCGTGTCCCAAAGCATCAACCAATCAAATTGCTTATCTCTGCTTACCCTAAGCGGAAAATGCTCATCTTCGAACTCCATCAAGGCATTGACCTAATAAACACATACACCAAGTTTGAACATTCTAGCTCAATTAGGAAGAGAGTTATTGTGTCCGAAAAAGTGTGACGGACAGACAGACCAACCCATTTTAATAGTCCCCCAACTTTCTTCGAAAGGCGGGGGACAAAAAATAAATATTTTAACTTGACAGTAAATTTTTATTTGACAGTTTAAATGCTAGAGAAGATGGCAAAGGTAGTCACACATACAAACCTATCACAGCAGCCATTATTGCTTTGAAATCAAAATTGGACTACAAGTAAGTTAATGATACATTATGTAATATTTAGATAAAGAACTAGCCATTCTTGCTACATGTATAATAGTTCGAAGAAGATAATGTAAAATGAATAATTTGAAAATTTCATTCAAATTACTCTATTGCAAGCGAAGATATTAGCTTTTGAAGGTTTGACAGATTGTGCAATAATTTCAGCCACCGTACTGGTTGATCGAAGCTAAGACTCGTTCATCCATATTTGATTAAATCAAAGTATCGCTGAACCGTTTTAATCTATTTAATATCGGAGAAATCTGATGCCATGAAGAGTTGATTAAGGCCTAGATCAGTTAATTAATTTCTAATTAATACTTTAAAAAAACATTTCAGGCCTAAAGAAAGACCTGCAAAAGGCAAATTTAGCTCTCGCATAATGCATGTTTAATTACAATTTCTATAATATATGCTAAAATGACAATTCCATAAAATGGATTTGCAGTGAATTTCTATAGGCCCAAATTGCATTGTGGTCGTATATTTTGCGATACGATTGTTATGGTGAATATAATTGCTATGTACCATACCATAATATAAAAATGATGTATACTTTCATATAATACCTTCAACAAATATTCTATTTTCCTTTTTTTGTGAAACAATTTTAAAGTTTTATGTTTATTTACAGAAGTGCGATATTAGATATTATTATGTCTTGTGGTGATAGTAACAGTAACGCTTGTGTAGCTGGTGCAATTATGGGGTGTAAAATGGGATTTTCACGTCTGCCGACACATTGGATTGATGATTTAAGAAGTAAACAAACTAACTGGTTAAATGTGAAGATAAATTGTTTGTTAGACATGATGGGTATACCATGATATTCCATCGTTCAAATACTTTTTAAGACGTTGAAAAAGGACATTAGTAAAGTAAAAACGATAGTCTGGAACCAATTCCTATTAATTTATGTATTTTTATATGTAATTAAAGACCTAAGTTGTTATCTTAATGATTAAATTAGGATTTATATCAGTTGTAAATACCATAAACATGAATTTAAATTAAAGTTAGGATATTAAATATAAGTTAGGATATTAAATATAATCAAGAATAACGAATTGACTGTGTTATATTAGATGTTCATAGTGATAATCTGGTAAATTCAAGAAGTCAAGATTTTGTCCATGAAAATCTTCAAGTCCACAGAGTCAAGTATCTTATGGTTTGCTGAGTTTATGGTTATAACTTTTTAGTGTTACAATAAGTTTGTATGACTTGTTGATGTTACAATAACATTTTTTCAGACATCAGCAAATTGTTTTGGATATATATACATGTATATATATATAGGACCTTTGATTTACAAAAGGATACTGGTTATCCTGTAATAACCGTGTTTACCACGAAATAATGTAATTTAAAGTATGGCCTTGGCCCTTGGTTATTATATCTTTGAATGTTTTAGAGGATATTAATTGTGAATTTTTTGTTATTTAATGATGTAGTTTATGAGATATGATCAAACCACCAAAGTGAAACTGCTGACTGTATATAATTGTTATATGAATTATCTTTTCATTTGGTCCAGTTCTGATATGAATTTTAAATATTTTATGTATTGTAACAATATACAAGATTTAAAAATGTACATTGGAATAATTTGTGGTTAGATGTAAGGAAATGTTCAATTTTTATATTACTTAAATCAATCGTTAAATACCTAGCCATTACTTAATCATGGTATGAGTAATCTACTCAGTAAAGCCCCGTTTACACTTGGCTGCGATTAAGCGTGCCGTTCTGGGCATGGTACCAGGTCATGATAAATTTCAAGAAATTGACCCTTTTACATTACTCTAAAAATAACCGGTCTCGAAACCGTGCCAATGTGGACCTCTTCACGGAAAAGTTAATTTCAATCTCTATGCAAATTACCCAGATGAAAACAGTTATTGATGGTTGATGTAGTTTGAGCAGCCATTTTGACAAAACTGTCAAAGTTTGCGGGGAAAAAAGGTCAACATTCATTTCGTGCATGCGCATTAATCCATACTGAAACCGTACCCAGACTGGATGGCAGTCACACTATGAAAATTTAACTGTGCCATGCCTGGTACCTAATTCCAGTTTGCCAGATTTGGCATGGTACTCAGTACAGCATGCTTATGTTTGACCCGTTTACACAACCTGGCACCTTTAAATTTGTAATGTAACTGGGGTTTATTATAGGCTCAATGGTTGTCATTTTGCAATATTTAACTTGGTTTATTTATGTATAGAATTTATGGTGGACTTATTAGATATTTTACATTTATAATGGATATTTCCTGGCATGAACTGTCAAATAGAAACAGTTGACACATATCTTTAAAACTGTCCACATCAAGGTTGCTAAAGTTAAAAGTGTGGGATACAGCTTGGAGTGTTATTATACATATATATATATATATATTATACGATATTAAAATACATATGATCTGAATATTTAATCCTTGTATTTCATTATTTGAATATTTTCATTGATTGTTATTGAATAAAAATTGTTTAACTTGCATATTCTGTCAAGTCAGAAATTGTTTTTTTAAGAGCCATGCTCTGTGGTTGACCTAGGAATGACTGAACTCAGGAAAACCTGATATTTCATGCAACGTATCTACTACAGCCTGTGACATTTCACATACCATCAAAGATTTGATAAATGTTATTTACGAATTAGGAATATCTACCATATAAGCCTGTGGTGTCTTTCCTGTTTTGCTACAATTAGCAGGCCAACAAATCACCAGCTTGGAGAAAATTTGAAGACAAACCCTTTTGTATAGAGTAAGATTTTATTTAGATATAAAAATTATAAAATACACTAATGACAGACATATATCAATGTCCAAGATTATAGTTCAATTAGATCTTTTTCTTTTAACTTTCTAAAAAGAGATTCAAGAACATTTTACTCTTCTGTTAATTTGAAAAACAATGAATATCGCATAATAATGGGTGGGGGGAGGGGACAAAAATGACAACTAAATGTACAAAATTTCATTATGCAACGAAGAAAAAAATCATAAAGAAACACCCAAACATTCTTTTATTTTTGGATTTCACATGAACCACATTATGGTTTGGCTTTTAAGTTTTGCTTCCATCAAAGGAGTATTTAACTTCGTGATTAAATCAAAACATTGTTCAGTACAAAAGAGAAACAGATTTGTAAGAGGATATTGAACACTACTTATATAATCCAGTAAGTTATCATTATTTCTACATTTAGCACTAATATTGTACTTAATGTTATTCTAACTGCGTTCAACTAACACAGAACAACAGAAGAATACATTTACAAATTAATCTAATTACACATTTTAACAATGTTATTAAATTCAAACCTTTCACAGATTTAAATAAATTCGCATGAGGTAAATGAGAGTATTTTTGAATTGCAAATAAGCACCAGTTTAACAACAATAGAAATTTAAATAGGACACTATCATTATTGTTGTTGGCTGTTAGTTTCTTTTGAAGTGTTAGAATAACTTGAGTATATAAATGTTAGTACATACTATTAAACTTACACAAACAATCGCAGGACATCACTATCATTATAATAGTATACAATATATGGCACATATAAATACAAATAGTTTTAAGTAGAAGATGCAGGAAATACTACATAATATCAATACATAATGATATATGTAAACTACAGAAAATAATGCTGATCAATGTTTATAGATATCAGTAAATAAATAAACTATAGACAAATTTTGGTGTGACATAAATGCAAAACGCCCAAGACACACCGTGATTTATTTATTTGAAATAGACTATAGTTCGAAATTCCTCAAGATATTATTACAGTCAGCTCAAGGACCCCCATTTTGGTCATATTTGCCAGTCTTGATGGACTTTACTGGAGAATTTACATATCAGTCAATTCACATGCACAAAATTAAAACAGTTAAATTCAGAATGTTTTGGGTAAAAACGTACAGAAATATATATAAAAATTAGGAAAGAGCAAATGTTTCTTTTTTCAAAAAATATCTTCCTAATCTATAGTAAATTAAAAATATGTGAATAATTAAAAGACAGGAAAAATTTTGAAGAGATAGTCCTGGTTTGTTCCATAAATTATCATTATCATATTTTGATTATCATATTTGAGTAATAACATAAATTTGTGCTGTATGAAATGGGTTCTATATAATTATTACTAACAAAGGTGGGAGTTAATTGTGTTATGACAAAATTTTAAAAAGTATTACATATAAATAATGTTACAAAAGTTTATATATGTACAAAAATATCCATGTAATACGTATAATGTACACATAATTAAAAAAGAAAAACAATGGCTTAAACAAAATGGAGCAATTTGATTAAAATTGTAAAACAATGATATTGATAATATAAAAATGAGGTGTACATATATACTGGCATGCAATTATATCTTTAGACTAATTATGATATAGATTACGATTTCTATTATAATAATCTATTTATTAATGGACATAATACAAATTTTCTTTAATATTATCTATCTTCTACTCATACTTTATTTTCTACACAACAATACTTCAACGTTTATCCTTTAGCTTGGGTAGTAAATCATCAAAAACCCTCAATTCAACAGTTAGTCAACTGATGAAGGTGTGATAACATCGGCAGCTAATGTTCCTCTCGTACGAAATTTAGTATGATCAGTTTTACTAAATGATATCGTAGGGTTTCTAAAACAATTTCCACTTTTCTATATACAATGCTGCCAACTTCACTTGACTCGGCCATTTTAACATATCACCAGTTTTAACAATCTCTGTAGTATTTTGCTTTATCTTGAATATTTACTAAATATTCATCCATTCTGGCATTTAATTTGTCAATCAAATCCGATAGTTCTATCAATGTTTTTTGATTCTGATCAAATTCTTCTTGGATTTCTGGGAAAAAAAAGAGACAAAAAGACATTACTTTTTCTAGTCTGTATGAATTCATTGATTAATCAGTATTGAAATGTACTAAGAACAATTTTTCACAAAAGAGGGACTCAGTATTTAAACGTACCGAAGAATAATTTTTTTCATAAAAGAGGGAAACATGTTTTAAAAAATCTCTCAAAAGAAATCTTGCACAATTCTGGACAAAATATTTGATATTTTTATGTAGGATATTTTTGAAGTGGGAATTAATAAACACAAAATGTCGCGAGGAATAAACTTGTATTTCATATAATTGTGTCATGTATTAACTTGGTTAAGCAGGCGAAACTACCATTTTGTGACACTGTATAAAAGAATCAACATTAGCAACACATTAAAGAATATTGCGCTACATCCAGTCTTGGCATGAATAAAATCTAAAAATAAATTATCTAGGGTCATTCTTGCACAACTTTTATCGCTCTCTCTCTTTCTCAAACTTCTTATTTCGATATTTGATAAGACTTACTTTTAAGTTTAAGATATTTATCTTGGGTATTTTTGGCTAATGTATCAGCTCTTTCCATTAATTTCTTAGCTCTTGTAACTGAATCACTTGTAGAACCAAAATTAGAGTTTAATTGTGATGAGGCATCCTGATATTTCTTGCTTAATTCATCCGCATCCTGAAATATCGCAAGTAAAAATAATATATTTTTGTTCAACTAACTTATTACAAGGATCTGTCAAAGTGACAGCAAGACATAATGCAGCTGAAATATGATTTTTGCCAAATTATTGACCGGACAATAAGTCAAAAAAAGGTTGTCCGCAATGCAGTCTAACACAGCGTAGTTGGCAACAAACGGTCAGCAATGATAAACGTTGTAGCAGCAATACAGGAAACCAAGGTAATTCAGACTGTCTAATAACATCAACTGACTTGCCCCTTCCGGATAGTAGCACAATATGACAGAAAGCTAGATGTTAGTGTAGGTCGTCTAAAATAACAAATGTTTTCAAAAGAAATAGATGTTGCAATTCTATACTTACTCTTTCTGCTTTGTTAGCTAACTCAATGGCCATTTTGACGGCGTCTTCTGCTCTTTTAACATTTAATTCATTTTCTGTATATTTCAATCGTAAATTGTTGAGCCGTTCCTTTAACTTCATGAGAATGTTCATACTAACATTAGATTTATCACCAGCAGAAGCAGTTTCTGACTCAATCTACATAAAAAAATTAAATTCAGTAAATAGTATACACATTATCATACTATATTATACAAATCATCAAAGCAAATCAAAATAGTAAGGCAACAGTAACGTAAGCATAGTCAGTAATAAAGGTGTTGTCACTGCATGTAACAAATGTCTATCATATAATTAACTACATTGTCGCTCCCATTTCACAATTCCAAAACAGAAAACCTCAGAAGCATGAATTTCAATTGCAGACATTGCATGTGATTTCGCTCGTATAACATTGGCCCTGCTTGATTTATCCATACCGGCGCATACCGCCTGACCACAGTTCGGCAGTTTCCCCGGCGAGGTTACTCGATTTAACCGGAAGTCGACAAGTTCGGCCGCGCGTACGCCAAATGCGCCGCTTTGTCGACAGCGGCATCACCGGCGCAAGATGGTGAACATGTCAACGAGATAAAATTCACGTTACATAGGAATTCCATTAAACACGAATATTAAAGCATTAAAATTAAACTAAATGTTTTGAAGTTGAATTAAGGCTTCGTAAAACCACATGTCATTTATTTTTTTTCGGTAATACTACAAATAATAATTGTCTGTTCATTTTGCAGTCACATGCTTTCATGAATACAGTTTTTATACGCCCACATTGAAATGTGGTCGTATATTGTCGTCGCCCCCGTCCGTCCGGCGTCCACAATTGTTTGTGGGCGCTCTTGAGGCCAAAGTTAATATATCCGATTGACATTAAATTTATACAGTGTTTAAGGTCATGAGACAAAGAAGCGTGTGAATTTCAGCTATTTCCGTTAATTACTGCCAGCGGTATGGCCCTTGATCACTTCAAAAATTCTTCTTGACACTCTAGAGGTCAACGTTAATATCCGATTGACTTTAAATTTAAACAAAGTGTTAAAGGTCAAGAGTCGAAGAATTTCCGATAATAACTGCCAAAGTTATGGCCCTTGATCACATTGAAAAATCTTGTGGACGGTCAGGGGCCAAATTTATCATCCGATTGACTTCAGATTGAGGTCTTGAGACGAACAAGTATATTGATTTTCAATGAATTTTGTTAACTGAACAGCTAAATCCATGATATTAAATTTTCGTATACTAAACGTTAGCATGGGGCAGAACTTTATAAAAACCAAACAAGTTTTAATGATTTTCTGGTAACTACTTAATGAATTGTTACTTTTAATCAGATTTTAGTGTATTATAAATGTTTCATTACCGAAAAAAGTAAAAATATGCGACAACTCTTGTCGACTGCCTGGACGATTTAGCTGTTGTGTGCGTATCTTTCATTGCCTGGCAACCTATCTTTATTAAAACATGTCATGTAACCTGTTTAATATTATACGACGCCAAAATTTTTATCAGCCGGGTCACTTGATTTGCTCTGATACGGTAACCTGACCGGCGTACGCCTTGTACAAACCGGCTCGCCTATCGGCGGACAAATCAAGCAGCCCCATTATCTGTTTTCACATGAAAAGCACGAATGGCGAATAAATTATCTAGGAACTAACCATAGTAAGATCTGATTCAGCATCTAATATATTTTGATCAGCTTGTTTAATAGCTTTAGCTGCTTCTTCCTGGGCATCTTTAGCTCCTTTTAATGCATTTAATACATCTTCAGCTGTATTTAGGATGGCACTGGCATCAAGTCTAAAATTAACAGATAAATACATCATTAATATTACCTTTTCTGTAAAGAATGGATGAAATCATCATAAATAACTGAATTAGAAAAAGAGAAATGGAAAAACACTTAGTTATAAGTTAAAAATTTTAGTGTTAAAGTTACAAATCACCCCATGGGCAAGAACAAATTTCCCCATTTTAAACTACATGTGCAAGGATATTTTTGTTCCCCGCCTTTCGAAGAAAGTTGGGGGACTATTAAAATGGGTTCGTCTGTCTGTCTGTCTGTCCGTCCGTCCGTCTGTCCGTCACACTTTTTGGGACACAATAACTCTCTTCCTAATTGAGCTAGAATGTTCAAAGTTGGTGTATGTGTTTATTAGGTCAATGCCTTGATGAAGTTCGAAGATGAGCATTTTCCGCTTAGGGTAAGCAGAGATAAGCAATTTGATTGGCTGATGCTTTGGGACACGATAACTTTAGTTCTAATTAAATGAGAGTGATGAAACTTGGTGTATAGTTTCATTACAGTAATACCTTGACTAAGTTCGATAATGAGCATTTTCTGCTCAGGGTAAGCAGAGCGATACGCAATTTGATTGGCCGAGACTTTGGAACACAATAACTCTCCTAATTGAGTTAAAATGTTCAAACTTGGTGTGTATGCTTATTAGGTCAATGCCTTGATGGAGTTCGAAGATGAGCATTTTCCGCTTAGGGTAAGCAGAGATAAGCAATTTGATTGGTTGATGCTTTGGGACACGATAACTTTATTTAGATTGTAATCTTAACAATTAAAACAATAATCAGGGGTTAAATACCATTTTGACATCAATGTTTGTGGATAGAAAGAAACTATCATTCACTCATTGACTAATAATAGTATGACAATAATGTGTTCAAACTTACGAGGCATTATCAGCTCGCTGTTTTAATTGCTGTGCTTTAGCGAGATCCTCTCTAGTATCATCTAATATATTGTCTATATTCACTAGACCTTGTATAGTTTTATTGATTTTATCAGCTAAATCTTGTATTTGTTGTGGTGTTAAAGATATACTCATATCTAATACTTCGTCAGCAATCTGAAACATATAACATCTAAATGCTCTAAACCATAAAGAGTCAAAAGACGAACGCAAGTAAAAAAAATTGAACTTGATTTGAGGGTGAACAGTACTTTTTGGAAACCAAACAGACCTAATGGAAATTTTGTCCCATAAAAGTTTTTCAAGACTCAACCTCTACATGGAGAATCCAATTTTTCAAGACCTCCTTCTACCAACAGGCATTTTAAAAAATGGTTTTCCCAGGTATATATAAATGAAACAGTTTTTAATCAGAATTAAACCTTAGTTATATATCTCCGTTCTGTTACAACATGATAACATCAAATATTCTTACCTTTTTAATATCATCAGGATTAGCTTTAAGTGGTTTAAGGAAATCACGTATCCGATTCAATAAACCTTCTAAATCATTTCTAGCAATTTCTGATTGGTTTTTAGCATTAACAGCTACATCATAAGCCATCTGCGCATCAGCCTTAGCTTCTTCTGCTCCTGTCTTTGTTTCTTGGACCTGAATAACATTAACACTTTTAATAACACCAAACTTCAACAAGACAATGAATGCTGAGAAGCAGTTCAATGTTGAATTTTATGTGAAAGTCTATTACAATGTCTTGTGGCCATCCCATTGTGCATAATGAGTGAACTATCATTTGGAAAAATGTTTACATAGTGTTACACTATTAAACAGGTGTGCAGATAAAAAAAACATGTTGAGCATATGATTGTCACGAAGGGTAGGTGTAGATTTATAAACATAGTGACTAACAATTCATTTATGCTTTGGGATCAGAAACAAATCAGGTTTATACATTATGTATTTGAAACGCCTCATAAAGATATACTGATATAACAAAGGAATTTTGAAGATTCTTTTTCTCAACTTAGACATAAACTATTTACAACTGAGATCAATTCTATAAATTAACTCACAAAAAAGATACTTACATCAGCTAAAAGGTCATCTGCTTCCATTTCTTTAATTTTCAGTATTTCTGCTGCTTGGTTGGCAAGGTCAAGGGCACTCTCAGCCTTAGTTACAGCTCCATCTCCACAATTACTACCTCCACATTTACCACATCCTCCACCACCACAAAATACATCACATGGTGCACCAGGTTTACCACATACCTAAACATTAAATACACAAAATTAGGCCATTTAAATAAAATATTCTGGTTCTCAAATATAGTCACCTCGCTTTATAAACGAAATGGTAATCATCCATCAGTTTTCTTGATCTTTGCAGATTTTAAAAGTAGTCTACGATCGGCATGAAGAATAATTGGCACTACAAAATCTATGCTTAACATCGGTAGAACAAACTGCTTGTAAGTGAACTTGCATTCAGCATGGTTTATAGCACCAGCAGTAAATTCCTATAAATGATGATATAAATTTTGTGATGTTTGAAAACTCATTTATCATGTTCTCCTTTGAAAAAGTAAAACCTTATTTGGAAGGATTGTCTGAGAAATAGAAATGTAATTTTCTTATGTTTTTAATAATATTCTATCCTACTGAATTCTTCTCATGACATATCTTTCCTAAGGCTTCTGAATTTTCTATTTCTATTTAAGATGAACTAAAAAAAATACAATCATGGTGTTGCAATGCAACCAAAGATACCGCCTTCATCAATTTTGTCACTTTCTGTTGCCTACGATGAGTGTGATATAAATAGAAAGACTTCTGAGGCTTTTTAAGGGGGTTTAGCCAAAAATCTTTTAACAAGTAGAAGAATATCAAAAAATCTAACCAGTTCACAAGGTTTCAGTGAAAGGGGAAATAACTAAGTGAAATAATTGATAGACAGCAGAGTTCCTCATTTGATTTTTCTAATGTTGTGTTTTGATTTTATCGTTCAAAGATTTAAAGTTGCAATCTTACCAGGTTGTTTAAATCTGATATTCTACCACCTAGTGATGTAACTTTATTATCTAAATCATCCAAATCATCCTGATTTCTCTTTAAGTTCTCATTAAAGTTGGCTCCATTTTCAGCAATGAGATCTTCAACTCTCTTTCGTGTTCGTTCAGAGTCAGCTATAATTGGTGCAGTACCATCTACTTTACGTTGCGCTTCTTGTGAACGTCTTTCTGCCTGTCTTGTTATATTAAGTGCACCTTGAAAACATAAAAAATCATACTCAAAACAATGGAGAAGCACACTTCATCTCACATTTTTGTATATGTGTACATTTTCATAAGACGCACCAACGACAGTAATGTAGATTAAATTCTCAAGGTCAAAATGTAATCTAATATAATATTAGCATTACCTTTATGGCTGTTCAGAGTAACTAGGTGATTTTCATGACGTTTCTTAAGACAAGAGGAGAGTGAATGTGAGCTACACTTAGACCAAGTGGGGCGCTTTCAGCACCATGGGGTAAAAGATTATGATTACTAGTGCTAAAATAGATAAATCCTACCTTCAACATCTCTTGCTTGTATATCTGTAGCATTAGCTCGTAAACCTTGTGCTAGTTGTTTTAAAGCAGCTACCTGTTGTTGTAATATAGCTATTCTAGTATTTCCTATCTGTACACGAGCTGTAGTATTACTCAATTCATCATCAACATTGTTTAATGATCGACTATTATCCGTCAAATTTTGTCTGAAAAGAAAGGAATTTTTTTATTTATACAGACCTTCCTGATAATTACAATATAACGCAAGTATTGTTTACTTCATAAAATTGTTAAAAAATAGTTGATCTGTAACAAGGCAGCAAGGATTTAATGACATGATAAATGCCTTTACTTAAAACCTGCTTTGTTGAAACCAACTATTGATGCCTTCACTAAATGCCTTTTAAAGTTATGAACCAAACATTCGTAAGCATTTTGAACATAAATATAATCCAAGTACTTTTTGCACCATGGTATAAATTTTAAAAAATTGAAGAATGTCCGGCACAGATATGTGACCGTAAGTTATCACTTCAAAGTCAACAAACTCAATTTCTAATCAAATCAGTGGAAATAAACTCTGAGACAGAATAATTGACAGAAAAAATAGAAATGAAATAGGGTTTAATTAAAATGTCCAATTTTCTGCACCAACTGGTGCTATGGCGGACATTTTGTTCTATGGGGGACATTTTGCTCAGATAGTGGCACTATGGTTTACTCTTACTTTGAATTCCAACAGTTCTTTTAGGTGCAAGGCAATGTGTTTACAACGATACACTATTCCTATTTCAGTATTCCAGCGAGTGAATCTAAAACCTTCTGATTAGCAAGCCAGTACCTTATACTCACTGAGCTACCATGACTCCTTTGGCACAAAGACTTTGACATAATGATTATTACCTACCTGATATAGTCTAACATAGTTTCTATACCACGGACATCTACTTGTGTTAAATTAGAACTAGATATGATACTCTGTATCTCATTTATATTGGACTGCATCTGACGGAATTCTGTCTCAAACGCTTTAATAGCACCAGTTGACTGAATATTACTAGCTTGATCAACTAAACTTCTGGTTTGATCTAGAAGAATAATAATAATAATTCATGAGAACAACAAAGCTTGATCAACTAAACTTCTGGTTTGATCTAGAAGAATAATAATAATAATTCATGAGAACAACAAACACAATACTTGAATAACGTTAATTACATATTCTAATAATTACAAAAACAGCCAAAAGGTGTCTTATTCATCCATTACTTGGACTATTTTGAGACTATCATGGTTATTTTCTCATTGTAAAGAGAGCCAAGGGAGAGAGAGAAATGGAGTTTAACGTCCATTCGACACAAACTAGGTCATTTCTGGACTAACATATGGTTTAATTTTATTTCAATAATTCGCTTGCGTGTAGGGGTCTTTAGCAGTGGGAGGAAACTGGAGTGCGGAGAAAACCCACAAGATTGGACAGCGACCCTACTCCTTGTCACGTACAACTGGGTATTCGAAACCACATCATCTGACAGGCTTTATGATACAGCACGCACCTCCTAACCATTCAGCCCTCCAAACTCCCTGTAAAAAGGACAGGAATTCAAGCTCGCACAATATATAAAATAAATTCATAATTACCAAATGGATAAAGATTAATTTACCTTTGAGATCAGTAATTATTTTATCCCAGTTATCAAAACATTCACCACAAGGAACACAGTACGGTAAAGTACCAGTTGTTCCCCTCGCACATCTATCGCACTTTAATCCTGTTACCCCCCGTACACATTCACATTGTCCAGTACGTCTTTCACATTGTAATGAAGCTGAACCACGTCTATCACAAGCACAATCTGTAAAATATATAATCTATCATTATAATCTATCATTATAAATCATACAAGACTAATCTGAAGCTTGCTGATTCATATAAACTTTCAAATCTCACATAATTTTTAATTCATTGATTGTGTTAATTCCTTTTATATTCTATATTTTATCAGACTCAGTCTCTTGGTCATTTTTCGGAAAGTATTAACCTTTCAACGACTTAAACTGGGTTAAAATGTACTCAAATTAATTATATAACATTAAATCAAAATATCAATGATAGAAAAGCTGGATGCAATCTGATTAAAAGTTTGCAAGAGATTCTCCAACCCCACAAATAAATTTTTTCTCAGTTTCACGTAATAGAGCTACATGAAGCAAGATTTTATAGACAATCCATAAGACTAGACAAATCTTATATCCTGATCAATCAAAGCGCTATATGTACTAAAATTAATCATTTGTTGTGTATTTACTACAGATTAAATATCAAAATAACATGTTCAGATTATAAATAGAATATTTTAAATGAAATATAAGATTGTAGAATTACCATAACATTGATCACGTGGATCTCCCCACAAGAAATCAGCACAATCACCACATGTTCTACCACCTCTATCTTCTCTACACTCACACTGTCCATCAATCTGTTAATAACATTACATACACAAAAATATAAAAGTTTTTGAAAACAAAGAACAACATTATTTGTTGATTACTAGCACTTTTGCTTATTTCATTTTAATGAAACCTTAAGGTAAACAACATTTAGATAATTCAAAAATGACTATAAATATATATATATGTTTGTCTTAAATAGACCCCACCATTCCTATCTGTATGAGAATTCACATAGTTAATTTTATACAACATGTATCTATTACAACCTCCCGTATCCCTTCAACAAAATTGACCATACTCAAACATCAATCAAAGATTGACACAAGGGTCAATCCTTTTGAGCAATTTAAGCTTTCCAAGACCTCTTCTCTATTTTTTGGCAACAATTGTTAAGTTGTAA
Source organism: Patella ulyssiponensis (assembly GCA_963678685.1). Taxonomy (NCBI): domain Eukaryota; kingdom Metazoa; phylum Mollusca; class Gastropoda; family Patellidae; genus Patella; species Patella ulyssiponensis. The sequence continues at coordinate 21,617,457 of OY783232.1, forward strand.
AAAGGTTAATTTAGAGTCCATTTCAGGTACATACAACAAGATATTTTGCTGCAGATGGGTTCTTTTCTTGTTGATAGTTCTCTAATATATTTTTGGTGTTCCCAGATCTGATTGTGTGTAGGAACAAAGAGAAAATGCCCCTAATAACAACTGCTTATCTAAAATGTATCATATAAATAGTAAGAAATATGATATATATAATTACCTGGTTACATTCTACTGAAAAGGAACCTGTAGGATCACAGCTACATGGAGAACAACCTACACCACTTGACAGATTAAAATAACCTGGTGCACATCGATCACATTCTTGTCCTATTACATTAGGTAAACATGGACACTGTCCATTACTGCGATCACATTCACCATGTGATACATCTGTACCCAGGGAAGAACAAACACATCCTGATAAACAAATCATACAAAATTATTCTATAGTGCAAAAAAAAGGAATGTGACAGTTCATTTGTCTGTGGATTTTTTAAAATCATCTCTTCGACGTTCCATATTGACAAAAATTAGATGAAGTTTTTGAAAGCAGAAAAGATATAATTCTGACATAGGAAAACAAAATGGGTTAAGTGAACCACGCAAATCAGAATATCTTTGAGCAAGCAAACCATGCTAAAGCAATCATCTTTTCATCAATGTCTTACCAAAAACTATCTAATTAAATGATCTTACTTAAAACTATCTTAAGAAAAGACTATCTTAAGAAAAGACTTATATTAAATGTAGTACTTAAATCAAAAGAGAAAACGAAAAAGGGAGAGAGACAGAGAGAAAGAGAGAGATGGGGTTTAGCCTCCACTCAACATAAACCAGGTTGGACAGGTATGGTTTGACAGGTAAGGTTGGACAGGTGACCCCACTTTTGTCACATATAACCGGGGAATCTAAATCAAAAAAAGACTTACTTTTACAGCTTTGTTGAGTAGCATCACCATAGTAACCATCCTGACAGACTTCACAGTTAAAACCTTCTGTGTTATATAAACATTTCAAACATTCTCCTGATGATGAATCACAGCTACCAGGAGTAGCAAAATCTATATTATTATTACATACACAACGTTCACAACTACCATCTTCAGCTAGTGGATTACCATAATAATTCTCTTCACATTGATCACAACTTGGTCCTGTAATAATATACACAATGTTAATTATATACCATGCTCCTTAAAGGGACAATAACACTCTTGCTGGCTTGGCAGCTCTAGAAAATAAATAATAGTCTTATTCTAAGTACCAAATGTTTATGTATCCTACCTGTTGTGTAAATTATCCATTACATCATATTTTACTTGTCCAGAGGGTTCGAAAATATTTTAAAATCCAAGTCACATTTGAAAAGGTTTACGTTAACCTTTTCAAATCATGTAGTTGAATTTTTTTTAAATTTTAAATTAGGTGTGTTACGATGAAATTTGTATCATCAATTTATTTGAATATTGTAAAATAATACAATTTGTTGACCAGAATAAAGATTGGGACATATTATTCAATTACAACAAGAGTGTTATTGGGGCTTTAATAATATAGTCAATGTTAATGCATATCACAACTATCCCCCGTAATAATATCATAGGAATTATATATCACAACCAAATCCTGTAATAATATCATAATCATTATTACATTTATGTTGCAACTATATGTAATAACTAGATAGTGAAATAATAACATAGATCACAACTAGGCCCTGTTATAATATATTTGTTGATATATATCGCCACTAGGTCCTGTAATAATATATTCAAGATTACATCAACTAAATCAAAGTTCACCTTTTTCTTACAGTTTCAGCTTTGTTTTAGGCTGATGAGCGAATAAATTTTTGATATACTTATTTATTTTAATTTCTTCATCCCTTAATCCAGTAATTCTATGGTTAAAATTTTAAAGTATAAAGTTTATACTTACTCAAGTAACCTGGTTTACAATCACATACAAAAGATCTGGATCTAGGATCTAATGAACAGGAATCAGCATGATTTAATGCACTATTAGGACCTCCAGGACACATACATGGTTGACATGGTATACGCCCACCTCGTGGTTCACCATAGTAGAAATCAAGACATCTATAAATACAAACAGAATATCATTGCAACTTTTTCTCACTAATGATCTTTATTAAGTTATAGATCAGTATGAATTCTTGCTTAGGGTAAATCTAAACTGATGTTCTTAATTTAATGATAGAACTGTTATGGTGTGTATTTTTGCTTCTATTTTAATGAGAGAAGACCCTAATGAGAGGGGATGATTTGAATTATTGAAACACAAAATCAATAAACCATATTAATATACATGTATATATATATTTAAGTGTACATTTTTTTCAAATGTTTACACCTTGTTTTCATTTTTGACCTGTGTGTATGAAAGGAATTCTTTACAAAGATCTTCCATTTTTACATCATGTAGTTTTGATCTACATTTACAGCAACAGTGTAGTCTATAAAATATTCAAATCATTGCAAAATGTACTGGCAATTTTAGGGATTATTACTTTTTCAACCCATTTTTTTTTATTAAAAGACTAGATCCTCAATTACGGTATCATGTATTTACCTGTCACATTGTTCACCTTGCGTAAAATCTCTACAGTTAATACATCTTCCTGACAGATTATCACACGTATCGGCATTACCATTACATTGACAAGCTCGACATTGGGGAAATCCCCAGTTACCAGGTATACATACTTCACATGTACGACTACCAATATTATCCATACATAAACATTGTCCACTTGTAGCGTTACAGAAATTATCTAATGCTCCCATATCATTACAATTACATGCTGAAAATAATACAAGTATTATAAAGTAATACATATTATCAGATTATATCCATTCTGTAAATCATTAATACGGATATCACCTAAACTTTTACACACTAATACATCCATAACAAACATCCATACTGTTTTCTTAGGGCCAAGAAAATTCTTAAATTACTTTTATTTTTTTTTATCAAATCCAAATGTCTCGACCTTCTTCCATTTACTACAGCCCTACAAAACTGGAGAAACTATTCAAGTGACTCTGGAGGACTTCAGATGGCCAAGGGATGAACCTTTATGAAATATATAAATTTTCTCTTTGTGAATATTTATATACTGAAGGATTAAATATGTGAACTTACGAGTACATCCATTTGGTCCAAAATTGTATGTTCCTGGTGCACACTGATCACATCTTCTACCAACAACATTTTGTTTACATTGACATTGTCCGCCTAATTGTTCACATTCGCGACTTATTGATCCCGTTAAATCACAATCACACGCTGTAATATAAAAAAAATTTTTTTTAAAAACAAATTTCTACAAAAGATTCTACATTTACACAAGTCCATATCAATTTGAATAATTATTTTGGGGAATACGTATTAAAATTCTGCTTTGTTTTTCCTCGGGAAAAAAATATAATTTTAAAAAAAAAAGGAGTACTTGTGATATATCTAATTATTCAAAAATATGACTCATTTTCATAGGAAATATATTTTAGTACTGCTAATGAACTGAATAAGCTTTAACAAATAGTGTTAATCACAATCCATGTTAATGAGCTAAGTGGTAAACTGATGATATCATAGCTAGAAATCACTAAATCCCACTTAATGACAATTTAACCAAAAACTTATCTACATCAAATAATGTCATAAAAAATCACTGTGTGATGTCGTAAAAACATGGTTGGGTAGGCGCATAAGTTGTCACTGTTTGAATAAAAATCTACAACAACTTATCTGATTTAATAAGACAGTCTAATTTGTCTCCAAATCTAATGGGCTACTAAATATTTGGAAATCTAATAAATATATAATTAAATTTTATTAAATAATTGACAAACCTAAAGCTTCTCCATGTAATACAGCTGATACACTAAAATAATGTTTTTTACATTCATCTGGTATATTAGATTGTAGAGAACCTAACTGTATCTTATCACATCTATATCGTAAAAATTGATTCTTTAGATATAGGGGAAGACCTGGACCTTGGAATATAGGTACACTATCTGTATTTGGTACTAACACAATCTGAAATAGAACATTGTATGATAATCTATCAAGACATATAAGGACAAATAGCAGTAACCTTGACAAACAGAAAGTTAATAGTATATAGTTCAAGTTTTTTTTATGATGGTTATCTAAATAATAGAAATATCTGAAAGAGAAAACACAAGTTTGTGGATGGAGGCCATTTTTGATATTTATCACTTAAATCTTGCATGATTTTATCTATTTTACCAGTAGGGAATATCTTATAATAATACAAAGATGATAATAATACAATGAAATGAAAAGGGGTTTAATGTCCTGCTGTACCAGGCTAATAAAATGAAATGAAATGAAATGGGGTTTAACGTCCTACTCTTCTGCACCTGACCTGGGCTACCAGGCTAATGAAACCTGGCATACAGCATGCTATGAATGAGGGGAATTTTGCGCAGACAGCCGCACTACAGCCTACTCTAATAACGAATTTCAACTGCGAAGTGATCTTATACGTTCACACCAATGTGTACATGGGAACTTGGTTTTTTGTCCCATTCGAACGACTAGACAGTTGTCCTTGTCAGGTCCTCCATCCTGCACCACTGACAAGTGGAAACCATACTGGAAAAATATGATGAACTTTCTTGGCCAATCCCGGGAACGAACCCACAACCTCCAGGCTAGTGAGAAGAACTTAATTACATGATGGACTTTACTAATGTCAAACACTATAAAAGAGAATAAAACAGGGAATACATAAATACAAATCCTTTTACTTACTGAATCTAATAAAACTGTAGCTTGTGGAGTTGTCTCACCTTCCTTATAACGATTCATATCTAATCTTATCGTGTATTTTTTACCTGGTTCTAAACAAGTTGGTGGACTTACACTCATAAAACGATTACCTGTAGTAAAAATAATACATGCCATTAATTGCAGGAGAAATAATAGCTGCCAGAAGATAATATTACCTTGATAATTGATGTTTTGACATCACACCAACAATATCTATCCCAAATATTGGTGATTGAAGTGGATACCTGAATTTCCAGATTTCGATCTATAACCTCATCGAAATGGATTCTATATTTCAATCCAAATTTGACAGCAATAGATACCTTTCAAGATTTCAATCCATAATTTGATCGCAATGGATACATGAATTTTGAGATTCTAATCCATAATTTGTTTTCAATCTCTCCTTGTACATATTCAAAAAGAATGACAATTCTAGAAGAAACTTACTGGGTTGCAGTCTGATATTTTTAACGTCATCAGCTGGATCATATCTAGCACATAGACCTAGTGGATCTATAGGTTCATCTCTAATAACAGTTACACGTACATCACTCCAAGCATCAGGCATCTACAACACAAATAGAAATACTCTCACAATAATCATTTATTCTTCTGCAAAATTCATCAATTTATCACCCTTTTCAATAATTCACACAAAAATTATTAAGTGTTTGAAATCAAGTAGTAGGCCTTTAAAGTACTTGTAGGCCTATATCAATCCAAATAAATTTGCATTCCCTTTAAGAAATACTTAGCATGCAAGGTAAATCAATGCGATTAAAAGAAATTATACTCAATACGAGCAAATATATCATTCTTCAATAGTTTTTATACAATAATATGACATTACCACTGTTAGTTTCCTGCTGCATTTAATAATAAAATAAAAGAGTATATCATTGTGGTGAATTAGTAAGAAATATAATTTATATTACATCAGATTTACACAAACAGTTAGAAACAGGAATATTAGTATGCCTGAGACTTCAGAGTTCGTATAGATACCTTCGTGGATTTGTCCCACAGATTCCTGAACAGATTACAATTTCTTTAAGCTCTCATTTATATAAGCCCATTTTAGTTGTAGATTAGTAAGACATTTTAGGGTTAAAGTTTGGATTACTAATTAAATGGTCGCTGTAAGTAGTCAATGCAAACTCTTATATTATTGATAAATTGTATTAATGAAAATAGAATTAGTTAATAAAATGAATGAAACTTACCCTAGGATCATATCGAAGTACTACATCATAATACATAGGAAAATCTATATTATCTAACATGACTTCAACACTGTCTCCTTCTGTTAATAACATATAACCTGTACCAGTCCAATAATTACGACCTTCTTGAACAGGTTCTCTCAAATATACACGAGCATTCTAAAACAAGATTACAAGTTACATAGTATTAGTTTTATGTACTAGTTTCGAATACAGGGACGGAAAGATGAAATAGGGTTTTAATTCCACTCGAAAAACTACATGAAGATCATTTTGGGACTAACACATGGTTCAATTTTATTTCAATAATTTGCTCGCACAAAGGGATCTTTAGCAGAGGGAGGAAAACCGTGGGACCCAGAGAAAATGACCCTACTCCTTGTCACATACAACAGGGGAATCGAAACAACACCAGTTAACTTCCAGGCATAAATGGCAGAAGAGCCATTTTACCCCCTCCCATTGAACATTGGAAATAACAATAGAAGAGAAACTGATTGAAATAAAGTACTGTGTTGGCATTAAGTTAGCATTTTTGATTAAAAATGTAAACAGAGCAAAACCGATAAGGAACAAAATAATTGACAATAATTTATATATAGTTTTTAGAGTAAGTTATAAATGTAAATTAATATAAATAAAAAGATTATGACTTACTCCCGAACCTCGACCATGTTCTCCTTCATATAAATAATAATCTAAACCGGCATAGTAATATCCTGGTAATGGCTGATCACATCTTCTACCTATTATGTTGGGGCGACACTGACATTGTCCACTACCTTGGTCACATGTTTCACTCAATGATCCACCAATATCACAATCACATGGATCACATCCATAAGCTTTAGCACTTAATCCATAAAATCCACGCTGTAAGCCGAGACACAAACAATTAACACAAATTCTTGTTAAAACATGCTCGATTTTTTCACAACAAAATTTTAAGAATGACTGCTTATTTGGGTACCTTAGAGCTGATTTAATAAGTTTTCAATAAGGGTCGAGAGAGGGCTCTCATTTCAGTCATAATTACTAGTGAATGAAATTGACCATTTGAAGAATTTATCTTCCAGTCAATTTACATGATATAAAATCAGGAATTTGAAAGAAAAATATCTATAAAACACAATAAATTTACAAAAAAACTCAAACACTGATTTATAATTGAGAAAAAACTAAACATTGCCATTATTATACTTTTAAAAAAAGTCAAAAACTAATTGAAGCTTTGCATTTGATTAAGCAACAAACCAATTTACTTTAACATATTTCAGGACAGTTTTGTCATAATATGGGAACTATAACTTACATCACAAACATCACAATTTCTACCAGAAACATAACGTTTACATCGACATAAACCAGACACCTGATCACAACCAAAATCTCCAATAGTTCCAATAGGATTACATGTACAAGCTGTAAACATAAATAATAATCATTTTCTACACAAAATCTAACAATAAACTGATAATTGTTTACTCGGAGCAGGCTATCCCTCCTCTTTCAGAACTGCCATAAAAATTCTCATATAATTCGAAGACTCCTATAATATAAAGAACAATTATTTTTGGATTTTGGGTTTCAGGGTGTTCTGACAGCCACTTAAGATTTTCCTTATTTACAATGAAGAAAAACCGAGGCCTGAAACATCTATCTATATTTGCCATTTATTTAATCACATCATATGGAACATTGTTTTTTCTGCTGTTCACCAATGAAAACAGTTTTAAGTATATGTACACTTACGTTCACATCCTTCAGGATTTGTGTCTAGTAGATTCCAGTAATTATCAGCACATTTATCACATCGATGGCCTTTGACATGTCTCTTACAATAACATCTACCAGCTTCTTCACCTCGTAATTCATCTGTTCTACTGTCACATTCTCCATTACGTTGAGAACCAGATGGATCGCAATCACATGCTAAAATAAAGGAGGGGAGAAATGTAAATGCCATTGTCAAATGTATGTTTGTATTGTATATAATATTTGAAGATAGACTTGTCAGTCAATGAACTGGTAATTCATCCGAGCAGAGAGATTGAAATGTGAGGGTTTGAAAATGCATCACTGAGAATTTGATTATTTTAATTTTTAGTGCACTACATCTTATTCCTCCATTAAAGACCACAACAGTTAGTTTCGTATTCAAAATGGCTAACAATAGTCTGCATATCACGTATGCCTTTAAAAAGTCTTTAAAAAGCCTTTATTGATGAAGATAGTTATTAAAGTAGACGACACTGCCACTAAAAGATTATAGAGGTTTGAAAACACTTTCAAAGCACTTACGCTGACAGACTTCAGGATCTCGGATATCTCTGTTAGGATCTTGATAAAAATAAACTTTACATTCCTGACAGTTACGTCCCATTGTATTATGTTGACAATCATCACATACACCACCACTCTTTCTACCAGTAGCTTCAAACACGGCCGGATCAAAATGACACTTAGACGCATGATTATTACAATTACATCCTGTAAAAAAAGTTTAGTATAGAATGTAAAAAATGACAAATGGCTATTCAACAAAATATACGGTACATTCACTACAGCTAAGTCATCACAACTTAAACATATACATTTTGCATGGGTTTCCTAGTTTGTACTACTCGAAGATGGACTGGCAAATTTTTTCTCCTAGACTGCATCTTAAGTTAATTTTTACATGCCCAAATTAATACCTGTGTGCAATACTTTACCAATGTACATTTCTTTACAAAATAAATGCATATCGTTTAAAAGTGTGGTATTTGATCTTTAATTTACAAATTCAATGGCTTCAGAGTAAATAAACAAATCAACAGAATGAAAGTATTTGATTCAACAATCTTCTTACTACGCATTCACCCATAGCCATGTATTTATAGTCTCAATAACTCCACCCTATATTGTTAGTGTGCACACTACAATGGAAAGTCTGCTATTTTGACAAGAACATACATGTAACCAATGCAGTCAAAGTTTAACAGAAAGTTCTCCCATTACCAAAGCATTTTGGCATGACAAGTTGTTAATTAAATATCATCACCAAACAGTCTTTAGTTTGGTCATGTCCAAGCCGAACATTTGACCGTCTTTATATCACAAGTAGGTAAGGTTTGTTTCCATATTGTATTTAATAAATGAAATAAGTCTTACTTTTACAAGAATTAGGTTGATTTTGTCTGGCTGGTCTCCATGGTAAATCATTATAAAATTCTTCACACATTTCGCAATTTAAGCCTCTTGTATTATGTGTACATTCACACTGACCATGTACCTATAAATACAATCATTTACTATAAAAACTACAATCTATAACAACTAGGTTGAAATGGCTAAAGAATTTCTATATTTTCATAATTACATGTATTCAAATGTGGAATAACATAACGACTTTATTGATTACAGCAACACTAATTTTTTTGTTCTCTTTTATTTTAAGTTCCTTATGAGATGAAAATTTTACAGATTTTGTGTACCATATGTATCAATATTAAAGCAAGGTTACCATGCAATAAAATATATGCCCACAGCAGCTAAGTCATCCAAGCAGTCTATGCAGGTTACTTCATTTTTTTTCATTAGGTATGAGGATAATCAGAAGTAAAAACAATGTACAACAACATTTTAATGATGACTTTTAAAAATGGTTTGAAGCATTAATAAAATACTAAACTTACCATATCTGGTCTACTATCATAGCCTGGTACTGGAAGACATCTTGAAGCATGACCATAACAAGAACAACTACCTCTAACAGTCATATCGTACATAGAATAATAATACTTCTCTATAATTTCTGGACGGGAATCTAATAATGTATCTCCTGTAAAAACAAAGAAAGAAAAATCAATATAATTTTTATTTGTACAGAATTTCAATGGTGGAAAATAATCAAATAAATCAATTTAGGGACATCTCCATGTTCCTGTGCACAGATAGTGGTACCTTGTTGGGTGGATTGAGAACCCAAAATACTAACTGAAATAGGAAGTCAGTTTACTTGTGGGTGAGAACAAAACCAGGTTGATGATACATGTAGTATCAGAATTATGTTAGGCATTGTGTATTAATGTATGATATTATTACTCACTAAATATTACTTTATTTCCCAGACTAATAGTTAATTGGATATCTTGTGACATTGCATTTCAGACTGCATATAAAAACATCACAACCAAGGATAACAGCTAAAACATATTCGCTGTATACAATTACATCACAATTCTACATATACCACCTCCTTTGTTAGGACTGAAAGAACTGTGACATAACTGAATTTACTTGATAGCAATTCTGTCAATTGAGGATGTTCCGGACCGACAATCGAGCTTGTGGTTCAGAAAGGAGATTGTGTAGCAAGCAGATAGATACTTTAACCTACCTAATGTATGTAGTTCTGTAAAATTTACTCTTAAATTTGTCAGCTTTAGTAAATCTTGAACTTTTTCACTATAAGGATCAGCTACTCTGATAAAGGGAGGCAATACACGGAAGATGACCTGTAGTAAAAGAAAGTAGTGTTATATACATCGCATGTGTTTATCACCTGTACATGCACCATTCAGTTTCCAATATATCTATCATAAACAAGTATCTTCACAATACAACTTGAGAATCAGTCAGAATAAATATGATGACCCTCTCACTCAAAATATTGAAACAAGACATTTAATTCATTATTATAAAACAGTGATTATTGCCGAGAAATTAATTCTTAAACCTAAAAAAAAATGACATTCAGTCTAGCATTCCTCTTGATGTTGAACTAAAAGAGATTACTAGTAGTCACATGGTATGAACATTTAGAAGGCACATATATGTTTATCATTGATCAAATGATGAAAGTTAATGTACATGTAAGTATACATGTACACATATCTTACATTAATTACAAATTGCAATTTTCTTCATAAGGTAATGAAATTAGCATACCAAATCAAACCATTTGGACAGGAAATAAATCAACCTTCTCAGAACCACGTCTCAATTCACAAAGACTACATTACATGTACTATCACAACTATATGATTCTTATATTCCAAGGCAGAATCTAAATTATTAATCGTCATTTTGCAACTACAATTTTCTTCTACAGATGCAGCATTTACACGGTCACTGAACAAAAGTTCTGGTACCAATGCATATCAAATGCCAAAATGTATAGCAGTAGACTTTATATTGTCTAAAAGTCTTCTCAGAACAGTGACTCATCTGGAAATTATTGCTAAAAGAACATGTGAAACTTTTAGAGCACCCATTTATTCCATACTCTGTAAACTTTACAAACAGGTAATCATGATGCAGTAATAATCTGATAATTTTACTGCTTGCCAGAAAACATAAGTACAGTGTCTGTTAGACAGACCTATTTTAATAGTGATCTGCTTTCTTCGAAAAGGTGGGGGACAAATAGAACTTACCTCTCCTTCTGTAGAAGGTGTTTCTGCTGAATATCTCTGCACACAAATAACATCAGTCAATGAACGAACAGGTCCACGAGGTATTTCTGGGAAAGAACGAGCACAATCCTGAGCAAAATAACGATAAACTTTCCAGGTTTTACCAAAGTCATACGATCTTTCTATAAGTAACGCCTTTGGTCTAAAGGTTTTAAAAGTCATAATTAAATGCGTAAAATGAAATTCAGCTTCTAAATCAAGCTGTAAATAAACATTTTTTTCACCATTTTTGGCCTGCCACCAACGATTCCGCCTTTCTTTAAAAGATGATACAATGTTTTCTATTTGATGACTGCGGTCATTAAAACCTTCTCTCCACGGCTGACGAGAGTCACACTGAAAGCATTTTGTGTCTTTTTCTAAATAACTAACAACACAATAACGTTCTGGTCGATCTGAACCACATGTGGATGATGCATACAGATATTTTTCACGACCAATCAACAAGTCCCCTGTTGCTGGGTAACAACTGCCCTGTTCACATCGCGATCTTTGTCTACCCTGACCACTCACACCTGGAAGAAAAAAAAGTTGGATTTTAAGTTTAAAAGCATAACAAAATATTATTGCACTGATGAGAACGAACCGAACAAGAATAATCATGGATATTCCTTTGGCCCAGTCAGGATTCATGTATTACTGGAAATCCCTTTGGCCCAACTACATGCAATTTTTATACCCCCACAAGTAAATGGGGGTATAAATTACAGTTCTTTTTCTCCGTCTACTAAGTATAGTAATCATTGGGTCTAAAGCTTAGCGCAGACGGTCAACTTTTCGTCACTTGTTGCTGCAATAGGCAACTACTGGCAACTCCGAGCAATTGGCAACTCAAGGTCTCCCGTGTGCGCTGACTGGCCGCTCAGCCCACATTTCCACCAACATGTCTGCCATCTCCATGGACCATGTTAATGTTGTTAGCTGTTCCGACGCCGCCATCTTGAAGTATCACATGACAGTAGAGCACTCGCTGATTGGACAGTTAACCAGTTGCTTGTTGCCTGTTGTCGCCTACCGCCGCAGACGAGCAATTTTTAAGCAACAGATGAACAATTTCTCGGCGACGAGCGATTTTCTGTTGTCGAATATCAAACGAGAAGCAACTCGGAGCAACAGCAGGCAACTATTGTTGCCCGTTGGCGCAGACAAGCGATTTTTTTCTTTCAACGACCAGCGATTTCACTGTTGCCTGAAAGTTGCTCGAAAAAGTTGCCCGTCTGCGCCTGGCTTTACAATGACTGCTGTGAATTTCAAGTATTTTTGCATAAGTTTGTAATCATATATCTTAATCTGTCTTGAAAGTATTCTGGTTAAATTTTCTGTAATCGTTAATAATATTAGACTCAAATTTTTCTATTCTCAATCTCAATCCCCCAGCATAATTTTTGTCTTCACATGGACCATGTCAAATACATGTTCTATCAGTTCCAAATTATATAGTGTCAACCAGCGATACTTTTCAAAATTTTGCCAGTCAAGACATTTTAGGGTTGGGCTTAACAGTGGCCAGAATGAGGACACCAGAAGTTGTTAATCAGATTCAGGGAAAATATGATTCCATCCCCTTTAATACACTTCAACTACAATATGTTTTATGTTATGTTGCAGACAACTGTCATACAAAAAATGACCTTCATCTTGTATTTGAAATATACAGAAGGTCAGTACTGGTTAGGGACATTTCCAATAAGTCACTGTGTGATCAACTGTCATCTATCTATACAGTATATATGAACAGCAAGTCGGTTACCATATACACAGTTTACACAAAACAATTTTGTAATCTCAAAATTGTGATTATTTAGAAATACATTAGATGGGGCGTGTACAGCGTGAATGACAAAGCAACCGTTAGGGTATGTTACATGTACCATGCCTGGCAAACTATGTTTACAATAATAAGTGTGTAAAATCATTAACCCTGGTAGTATGATTTCGTACATGCAAAATTTTATTTTTATATTGCAAATATACAATGTACTTCATGGAGTATTTCCGTTTTAGTAAACAGTAAAACATAGTTAATTTATGTTAAACAAAACATTGCAGATATACAACAGACTACCACAAGACTTGTTTCCTCTACCATTGATGAGTAAACTGTTTAGATAACTACAGGAGGGCATTTATTCCCAAAGGCTTGAGGAAATTCCATGTTTATGCTCAAAATTACTTTCAAATGTTATCGCATGTGTTAAACATTAGTTCTCATGTGAGGAAATATAAAACCGGCTTCCTACAATATATATCACATCTCTCAACCAGTTTTTATATAAAACTTTAAATTTTCACCATACTTTATAAATTGAAGGTCTACGCAACCCAAGCCATGGTTTATGTGTCGGTGACATCCTGATTTCTTATCAGGGAGAATTGAGCAAAACATTCAGTGCACATGATGCCAATTCCTAATTGTACATGTTCATGTAGGTCAATCACGAGAATGCCTTCATGGCATGCATAGGATGATTTATATTTAAACAATCACAATGGTTTAACAAAACTAAACATAAATGCTTACATCAAAGGTATAAACATTCAATCTATAAAATTACCTACATGTACATGTACTATGTTTGTATAGGCCTATATATACATATATTCCTTATTATTTATTGTATATACATAATTTTAATCCAAGGTTTAGTTAATTTACTTATTTGTTATATTCCAGTAGTCATGAAATTTTGCTTTAAAAAATGAAATGAAACAGGGTTTAACGTCCTACTCATTTGATACCTTCCAGTTGTCGTGAGATTTTGCTTTAAGAAATGAAATGAAATGGGGTTTAATGTTTTACTCTGACTTGGCTAACATATGCCATCAGTGTCCTATGAGTAAAATTTTGTCTGGACAGTGACATTACAGCTAAAATCCAAATGCCAAGAGGCTTCCATTTTTCGCCCCTTCAACGACTATTGTTTCTTGCCGGACTCTCGGTACAGCACGTTTACTTCAAAACCTAAAAGTATATCTTTATGTTATGCATGGTCAGATTATATCAGATTAGTTATGTTATATAGAGCTTCCGGTCTATTTAATAAGTCTATAGATTTTTATATTCAGAAAGTAAATATTTGTATATTAACTACAAGAAGATAATCTTGATTACTTAAAGTACAAGTGCAATACTCTATATTTGTCATGTTGGGTCAATTTAATTGATGACTCAATAAATCACAATAAAAAGCCTTCAAAAAGTCGTTACAAATAACCAGTCCATCCATTAAGTCATTGACTGAATGTTCATTGAGTTCATTTGTATTATAACATTTGAACTTTAACTGGTTGTGGTTTGACCTGTGAAGGAATGTATTATGTTAAGTGCTGTAATATACGGTAATGTGATATAGCTAAGTATATATTATGTAGGTAATAAAGATAAGACATCTCTCATCTTTACTTACAGCAAAATTCTTAGTTTCATCGTTTGTTGATTTTGCAAATTGTGTTGATACATGTGCAGATTTGATATCAATCCAAGTATATGGGGCTTACGTTCTGTATAATGCTTGATAACCCATCTCATTTACTTGCAAAGTTAACATATATGTAGCTGCTAATTCTTGTCTAAATTTTCAAACATGAAATAATGAGTCCAAAATACTTTTTTCTATATAAGCTATAGCCTGCAGGTAACATACATGAATGCATTGGTCTCTTAATCCGAATGACTTTGTCACTTTACTTGGCCTGAAAGGATATATTATTTAATCTTAAAAACACCTTTAAAACTATTAACATTACCCTCTTTAGTGTTTTAAAAGATCCTAAAATTTCATAATTTTTTAAAAGAAAGTTTACACCTTTCCCTAACAAAGGTCCTGGTTTCCACCCAGATGTTTCGATGTAATGTTTGAACCACAAGGTCGTTTTATAAGTGTTCGAGTAAATTTGAGTGAAGTCATAATGTATATTATATTTACTTTTTATGGACTAACTGGTTACATTCTATCCAAAGTAAAATTCACACCACCAATGATAAATGTTTACCTAATATAATAAAAGAGCAGTGTGAGTCACCAACTACAAGTTTAACATGATATGGTGAGATCATGTTTGACTCCCAGCTTTGTTTATTGTTATTAATATAAACAAAGTGGGAAAATTCTCTATGGATATATTATTAAATATACATATAGGATACAAACCAGAAACTTGAAGCAATAAGATTTCAACATGTATTATGGAGATTGAAAAAAAAACATAGTTTATCATGAAAAATATAAATATCACCATAAAATTTGATGCTGCTTTTACCCAGATTCAATGCCTGACAAAACAGAAAAAAAGCTGTTCCTGACCAAAATAAATGTAGTATTGAAAGTCAAGACATTTAATAAACCACTACTTTGGCTAATTATGTTTAATTGCATAAAAGAACAATTAAATACATGTAAGAATGTACCAGGTAAGTAATCATTGTAGTACATTCTCACTGATCATTCTGTTAGCCAGCTACTCTCTCCCCAAAAATTTTATTCGCTATTTACGGTTCCCGACCAGTTGAGGAATCTTGTCATTCAAAACCCTCATACTAGGATTGTAGCTAACAGACTATATATTATATCCTCTGTGAATGCCCTAATACTAACTAGACTACATGTAAAACTAATCTGATAAGGCAAATTACACAGACATCTCAAAAAAGAAACAACAAAAATCAAATCAAGTGAATGGATACAACAGCAACCCATTCCTTATTTGGTCTCAAATGGACTTCCAACTGTTAAAGTTATCAACAATCAAATTGTATGGATCAAAAGGGATAAAGTCAATGCATATCATACAATGTATATGAATAACCTGCATATAAGATGGTTGCTTCAAATTCAGTTTGACACTTTATCTTTAATTATATGAGAACTGAAATATAAGCTACAATGAATAGAAGACATGTTTATATATGATTAACCACATGTAGAAACCACTGCTTATATAAATACCGGTGTACTATGTCAACTGATTGCTCATGTTCCTGAACCATTTTCTATACTTGTTCTCTATATCCTTACAAGTACTCTACATGTACATTTGTTGTGTCTGCTTTAATAAAGCAGTGACTATGAAGGCCCATTATCAAACCATCCCACCTTTTCTCTGATTAAAAGAACTACAGTATCTTAAAATTTCAAACAAATCCTGTACTTTCTTATCAGTTTACCTTGATTGTAACATGAAAGATGGAAGAACAATCAAAATTTTGACACATGTACAGAATGTAATAATTGCTTTAAATCTTATAACTTAATATCTAGACCTTCTCATTAAGACAGCAACGCTTGTAGTGGAGATTTAATTTGACAATCGTGATGGGTAGTGTGTAGTTAGACAATCATGATGGGTACTGAGTTTTATTGAGACGATCATGATGGGTACTGGAGTTTTAATTAGACAATCATGATGGGTACTGGAGTTTTAAATAGACGATCATGGTGGTTACTGAAGTTTTAATTAGACAATCATGATGGACACTGGAGTTTTAATTAGACGATCATGGTGGGTACTGGAGTTTTAATTAGACAATCATGATGGATACTGGGGTTTTAATTAGACGGTCATGGTGGATACTGGAGTTTTAGTTGGACGATCAGGATGGTTAGTGGAGTTTTAATTAGGCGATCTGGATGGGTATTGGAGTTTTACTTAGACGATCATGATGGGTACTGGAGTGCTAAACGAAAAGCAGTTTTAGGTATCGATAAGGATCATAGGACTTATTTTCTAGTGGGATTTAATCTTTGGCTGACCACTTGACCATAACTAATGAAAGCTGGACATAAAACAAGTAAAGCCTTGATTTAATCTGTGTACTTGACATGTTATAAGTTAAGTATACTTGTAGGTGAAATAAGGTTAAAGCTTATCTATACTTTACTTTGTATAGGTATGTCAATTATTTACTGTGGTCAGCCTTAACAACTGGTCAACATACTGGTCATTGTTGATCAAGTAGAGTATTGAAAAGAAAAGATCTCGTAAATTGTATAACCTGATCCGATCCCTTCACAAATGGCCCTACCCATTTGTCGCACGTAATATTTTTTTAATCAATTTATGCAGACTAAATAGGCTACATGAACATGTATGTAAGTCAAAGCTCTTTCGTATAAGTAATAAGCTTTAATGATCTCATAAATTGTATAACCTGATCCGATCCCTTTACAAATACTGACCTAACCATCTGTCACACATATAACATTTTTTTATCAATTTGTGCCAAATAAATATGCAAGTCCAAACTCTTTCGAACATATTAATAAGTCCAAACTCTTTCGAACATATTAATAAGTCCAAACTCTTTCGAACATATTAATAAGTTTTTTAGTCAAATATTTATACACATAAACGAATATAATGCTATATTAATAATGTCAAGTCTATATATAATATATAATCTAGATAGTTTCTAGACCATGTTAAAATGTTCACTCAACCCTAGACATCCTCAATACATGTATAACTGACCAATGATTTCAATAGACAGATACACAGGTATTGGTATAGTATATGTGTAGTTGTACAATAAGACACTTCACTACGGATAAATATTTAGTGTTTTGGGTTGCAATTAATAATTCTAGAAATAAAGCTGTCTCTGATTGGCAAAACTTTGTGAAATGAAATGAGATGGGGTTACAAATGTAAATGTCCATTTGTTCGGCTCCTTCTGGGCTAATGAAGACGGGCATATGCCATATAGAGTGCTATGCTTATAATGAATTCGAACTGCCAATAAATCTTTCATGTGCAAGCCAATGTATATACAGGTCCTCTATTTTCCGTTACATCCAAATGACTAGACAGCTGTCATTGTGTCAGGCCCTCTGTTCTGCAACAGGGCCAATGCAGGGATTGAACATGCGACTGTCAGGTCGGGAAGCCAGCATCTTACCCACCGTGGCTCCTTGGCACAAATTTATCTTTTATCATAGTTATTAATGAAATAATTAATGCATGTCCATGAGTCCATGTCCACCAGTATAAAGTTCAAAATGTCAGATACCAGTCTTTTGGGGGGTTTTCGGTTTCTTATTTCTGAAAATTACATATAATGTTGTGGAGCCTTCAAATTAAATATTTTAGCCATACCCACTCTAAAAATATAATTACTTTGCTGAAATTTTAAGGAAATGTACTTGCCAAAGACATGGTGGTACGTTACAGTCACGATTATCAAGTCATTCATATTATTGAATTACAAAATTCTGTAAATGTGTTGTGATTTGAAACTTTTGTGCAATTTTAAATAGTCTCTATTTTCACATTTTGGTGTGTGATTTACATATCTTCACCCAACCCGCTGTCTGACCCTTTAATGTACAAAACACACATTTGTTGACTTAAAATATATATCATGTTTTAGTACAAAATTGTCTACATGTAGGTTATCGTGTATAAAGTATGGTTTATTAGGGTGGTAGGATTAACGCCAGGACTGTTTATATTGCTGTCTACACATAGATACATGAACTATGGACACCTAATGGTCCAGTCTTGACCACACTTGTTATGTTTGTTTGGTCAACAAGCTCTAGAAACTGTGAATGGACTGACCACTTAAATCAAATACCCACAGCTACAATCTTTAATGGTTCTATACACCACAATGTTTCCAATACCCTCGACCATTAATATAAAGGTAGAGCACTTAATTTCAAAGGTACAAATTTGAGTGGAAATATGTGGTTAACCCTCAGTCAAATTTAAGTTTGGTCATTTGAAATCAGTCAAATCAGTTAATAAACTTTTAAAGCAGACACAATGTACATGTATATAAATGTAAAGTACATTTCTTTAAATCTATAAATAGCCCTTTTTGATTTCTTCAACAGCTGAGGTTGAATTGATACAAACTTCGCAAGGGAAATTTGTTTTCACGGCTTCAGCAATTGCTGAGCAAAAGATAGTTCTGTAATGTACATCATACTGTACATGTAATTTCCTGTTTTAGCATCAAATTTCAGCAAATAAAACTACATCAAAGCCACAAAATGCACTTAGAGACCTGAACTTAATGGGAAAGACAGTTTTTATAGGAAATGTAAATTATACATATTTAATTATTACTGCCCAATATACATGTAAAAACTTGTAGTACATGATCAACATTACACAACAGTGACCGTATTGTTTAATTGCACTATCAAACAACTAATCCTAATAAATGAGTTACACATAAATTTGTATACATGTACATGGACGTGTAGTAAACTCATATGGTATGAAGGGTCATTATGCCAATGGTCTTGTGGATCCAGAAACTGGGCAACAAGTCTGACAAAATATGATTTAAATCATGTACATATAAGGTAAACACAGGAAAATTGTGGAGTTAATAAAGTAATAAAAAAATAGGTTGCCAGGCAACGAAACATACGCCCACACAGCAGCCAAATCGTCCGGGCAGTCAACAAGAGTTGTTGCATTTTAAGTAATCATCAGAAAATCATAATTCAAACTCACACATAACTACGGTGTAACTGTGATAGAATCAAACGTTTTTTTAAATCGGATAATAATTGTGACCTCCAGAGGGACCACAAGCTAAAAAGAGTGATTTTTCGTACAATCAGGGGCCATGATTCAGGAAGTTACGATCCGATATGGGCAAATATGCAATGGAACCAAGATCATTAGGTTATAAACATGTATTTCAAGTTTCATCAAAATCAGTTCAAAATTGTGACCTCTATAGGGTCCACAACCATGATATAACATATTTTCACACCATTCGCGTACAAACGGCGGCCATTTTGTCTGTCAATTTTGGTCCGATTTTCACGAGATTCGAACTCAACCTTCATAACCATGGAACGGTGATATAATCAAACGGTTTTTTAAATCAGATAACAATTTTGACCTCCAGAGGAACCACAAGCTAAAAAGGGCGATTTTTCGGACAATCAGGGGCCATAATTCAGGAAGTTACGATGCGATGGGCGCAAATATCGAAAGGAACCAAGATCTTTGGGTTATAAACATACATGTCAATTTTAATCAAAATCAGTTCAAAATTGTGACCTCTATAAGGTCCACAACCTTGATATAACATATTTTCACACTATTCGCGTACAAACGGCGGCCATTTTGTATGTCAATTTTGTTCCGATTTTCACGAAATTCGAACTCAACCTTCATACCCATGGAATGGTGATATAATCAATCGGTTTTCTAAATCGGATAACAATTTTGACCTCCAGAGGCACCACAAGCTAAAAAGGGCGATTTTTCGGACAATCAGGGGCCATAATTCAGGAAGTTACAATCCGATTGGCGCAAATATCGAAAGGAACCAAGATCTTTGAGTTATAAACATACATGTCAAGTTTCATCAAAATCGGTTAAAAATTGTGACCTCTATAAGGTCCACAACCTTGATATAACATATTTTCACACCATTTGCATGCAAACGGCGGCCATTTTGTCTGTCAATTTTGGTCCGATTTTCACGAGATTCGAACTCAACCTTCATAACCATGAAACGGTGATACAATCAAACGTTTTTTTAAATTGGATAACAATTTTGACCTCCAGAGGGACCACAAGCTAAAAAGGGCGATTTTTTGGACAATCAGGGGCCATAATTCAGGAAGTTACGATCCGATGCGCGCAAATATCGAAAGGAACCAAGATCTTTGGGTTATAAACATACATGTCAAGTTTCATCAAAATCGGTTCAAAATTGTGACCTCTACAAGGTCCACAACCTTGATATAACATATTTTCACACTATTCGCGTACAAACGGCGGCCATTTTGTCCGTCAAATTTGGTCCGATTTTCACGAAATTCGAACTCAACCTTCATAACCATGGGACGGTGATATAATCAAACGTTTTTTTAAATCGGATAACAATTTTGACCTCCAGAGGGACCACAAGCTAAAAAGGGCGATTTTTCGGAGAATCAGGGGCCATTATTCAGGAAGTTACGATCCGATTGGCGCAAATATCGAAAGGAACCAAGATCTTTGGGTTATAAACATGCATTTCAAGTTTCATCCAAATCGGTTCAAAATTGTGACCTCTACACTGTTCACAAGCTAAAAAACATGATTTTTCGTACAATCAGGGGCCATAACCCATGAAGTTACGGTCTGATACATGCCAATATCGAAAGGAACCGAGATCTTAGGGTGATAAACCTATATTTTAAGTTTCATTGAAATCGGATAAAAATTGTGACCTGTAGACTGTTCACAAACAATTGTGGACGGACGGACGGACGGACGGACGGACGAACAGGGGCGACGACAATATACGTCCACATGAAAATGTGGGCGTATAACAAAATATACACATGTATAAACATGTATGTACATTTATTTACATGTTACCAAAATTCAAAACGATATCTTTATTTCATTTTGTCACCTGATTTTCTGCACTTTATAAGATCTAACACATTTCCACAATGGCTGCTGTTCAGACAACAGTCATTGACTGCATTAACACAAGAATAGAATGAAACACAAGACTTCAGTGAGTTCATTGACTATTTAACAGTACACAATAACATGGCGCAATTACATGTATAAAATCTGTCAGATGTTTTAAGTAAAGTTGAGTAGTGCAATGTATAAAATATGTAACACAAAATGAAAAACATCTGATTTTAACCAGATTGGAAATGTTTTCTACATGTTATTTACCTTATTAAAGTGATATAATTTACATGTATTTCTGTGTATCGCACAAAGTTCTCATAAGACTTCATTATACAGCATACAAAGTAAACATCTTGGCAACGAAGATTATAAAGGAATTTCAAGAACTGTTGAAAAAATTCAACAAGTACAATGTACAGAATGTAAGTGCATAGAAAAGTTCAAATTCTTCACCAAAGCATATATTTCAATTTGTTTATTACATATAGTATATGTGTCACAGAAATTGCATCATCTCTCCATGATTGTACTTTCATACCTGTATATATATACTCAATAAGTTGATTTCATTAGTTTTTGAAACTACAGGTATACCTAAAGTTATACTTCAAGTTCAATATAAATTTTTATGATCTCATTATTGTGTCTACATAAATAAAGTAATCTTATTATTGTATTAATTCTATGAAAAAGATATCTAAATTCAATTGAGTGCATGGTACTGAACATACATGTATATTTATAACTTTATAATAGATGCTATTAAAGGATCAAACAGAACATGTTGTGTCCTTATTGCCCCCAACCAATACACATTATTTGCTTTTAACAATGGGAAATTATTTTTTAACCTATACTGTCTATATTGTAATTTTCCGCTTGAATTGTCAACAAAAAAGGAAACTGCATTGGTAGAAAAATCCAACATTCTTTAGTTAGACACTTTATAGACTAATTTTAATTCATAAGTGATCAAGCAAGGCAAATGCATGTTAATAAAATTTAACTGTAAGAATATTAAAGTAAATTAATGGTTTCTAAAACTTTTGCTAAAAGAGAACATAACTTGGATAATAATAATGATGAAATTCATCATGAAAGCACCAGAGATGGGAACAAGTCAGGGGACCTCAAGCCTGAGTCGAGTCCAAAGTCGCTGACTTCAGTACTGAGTCGAGCCCCTCAAAGCGACTCAGCCATTAGCTCTTTGAAATCACGAGTTGACACGAGTGCCGAGTCACAATTTGGGTATTTGATGAGACTTAATTCTGACTCAAGGAAAGAGTCATGGGTCTCAAGTTTCAACTTCTGGATAAATGTATCTCTAAAGCCAATCCACCACCACCAGTTTTGATACAAGTCCAAATGGTAAATACCGAGGGACACTTAGCGGATTCTCAAAATGGACAATTCTAGTACATTTACAATGTAGGCTACATGTATGTGCCCTGGAATGATTAAACTTAAGTACTGAGGTATTACGAGAAACATCACTTCGCTGGAAGTTACATTTATAAGAACACAAGATACTTCTGATCTTATTCTAATGTGTAATTCCAATTAGTGATGACGAAAACAGTATATAAATAAAAATTTGTTTTGAAAATGTACATTTGAACTCTTGTTTGATCTATGGCCATAATTTATTTTTGAACAAACCTAGATTTTCATCCCACAAAATATATAAGTCCAATCAAATTGGTAATTCTATTTTTGACCCTAATAATTTTACACTCAAGAACACAGGCCAGGTCAACTACTGATGTGGAATCTTCCAGTCTTAGAAAACTATTTATATCACTAGGTTAATAGCTGAAATAAATTCTTTGTCTACCATCTACAAGATGTATGCAAAGTTAATGGAACAGCCAACACTGACCAAGTTTGACAGTAAATCAGATAATTTGAGTGTTCCAGTACACTATACCATTCATCTTACATTCTTATCTTTTACCTCTTGCAGTGCTGACCTAATTTTATAATATAATAGAGTACTATACAGTCACTACTAAATTATACAGAAGGAAATACTATTTTATAATACCAACAAGACAAATTTCTGTTCCAGTTCAATAACAATAGAATAACAATAGAATAATATATTTTCTGTTATTCAAACTTGATGGGCGGACATTTTGTCAGTGATAGAACTAAACAATCAGAAATGTGAAATATACCACAGAATACCCCATGCAGATATATAGTAATGTGGTGGACTGTATTTACAGTCTGATGTGCATGTACAGTAAATTTTTCAGGACTACAAAGTGCTTATATCTAAACTCACTCTCAACAAATCAAACGGGACAAAAATAATGTAAGCACTTATCAAACCACTATGAATTCTTGTCTCCAGCCTTGACAGAAAGGTCACTGTACGCAAAACGCAATCAGTTTAGAAAATCATTATGCTATATAGCGGTGAATCCAGGAATTTTTGCGGGAGGGTGTTTGTCAGGTCCCCCCACCCAATCCTTCCTGCTGGATCCAATGAACAATCCCATCAATTTCCAACCTATTGTGTTGAGTAAGATGACCTCTATTGCCTGCACACAATTTCATAAATTGAAACATGTACTGTTTTGTGATGCAATGAACAATCTCTGCAGTTTTAACAAATTGTGGTCGGATCTCCAGACAATATACATGTACATGTACATGTACATCCACATTAAATATGGGGGAATAAAACCCAATTAAATAATACATGAAATTAAGCATTATTGTGAGCTGAACCACATTCATTATACATGTGCATAGATTGGGGTACATACTAAATTATTATCTTTTTTAAATTTTGCCTCTAATGTACATGCTAATAACATATGTGTGATTCAAACTAATTTGTGGTGCATGTACTACAAGTACATGTATGCATTGATCTGGCCTGGTGTTCACAAAGCACTCTCAGACTCAAGTTACTGAAAATTGTTTATCTTATCTTAACTAAAATATAGCCCTTTATAAAACTTTCATTGTTTTCATGTATCAAATACATCAATAAGAAACTGTGTAAAGTTTTGTGTTTGTGGATCAAAGATATTTCTCGTAACCAGTGATTGAAAGTTGAGTAAATTCTTAACTTAAGTCTGAGAATGCTTTGTGAACTGGGGGCCAGAGGTTTTACAAATTCACATCATCAATATACATGAACATTACTAATTACACACTGTGAATTTCAAATCAATTATTTGTGATGGGGAGCTGAATAGAAGAAGGTAGCAAGTTTGGAGTTTTGGAATACAAGTTGATTCGTAAATAAAGTTATAAATCTTGTTTCACAGATTAGAAGGCTATGCACAATTTGTGAACGAGGTCAACTTTCTGAACTCTCTCAAAACACATATCTTATTGACACCATTAAACACATAGCTGACCTGCTGGATGCAAAGCATGTTTTCTCTTTGCCTTTCAAAATGTCATTACATTTTAATATTTTCCCACATGGTAGACAGCTAGCTACAAAAGTCAAAACATTCAGCGGACTACTGTAAAGTATGCTGACAGATGGTAAAGTTATAAAAGATAATACATCATGAAAATATGACAAAAATGCATCCTTTTTTTCTAAAGGTGTCAATGTTCTTGTTTCAAATTATTGAGGGTTAGTTTTAAATACAATATACATTCAAGAAATAACTGCTTTAAAATATTCAGTTTATAACCATTAAAATGTAATTAATACTTATATATGTACATACACGATAATTGCAAATTCATTTGGTTAAATGAGCTATTACATAAATTTAGATAACCAAAGGTCAATTATGATAACGCATGTTTTTGAAATAAATAGAAGCTTTATCTGCAATCAGGTTGTTTCAATATATGTTGACACTAATTATATATGTCTCCTCGTTATAACAATACACATATACATGTATATTATAAAAAAATACTTACAATAACAGATCTTATGTATCACCTGATTGTATATCACCTGATTGTATATCACCTGATATCATACTTAAACAAATTAGTACAATAAACAGGTGCATGCATGCATTTTATTAAAGCTTGCTATCAAGAAATAAATCAGGCCATTACAGATAAACAGGTCATCTATTGTTAATTGTTAACCAAAAAAACATATTATTCTATACACCCACGTGTTAAAGTAACGATAAATGGTTTTCCATGGCTTAATGTGAGGTACATGTATAATATGTACACAGTTGATTATTTAAAGATACCTTCCCGCGTACAAACTGGGTTATTTGATAATATATTTGGACTAAAAACATATTCAAACTAATTAATGTTCATAATTTTGCTTCAATTCCTTCTCAAAACATTGCAATTGTCAGGTTATGTTTGTGTCACGTGACTCACCTCTCTTGATTTCTAAGTCGGGGGAGAATTTATTGCATACACAATACGACGACACTGTCTTTAATCGGTGACTATTCATTACAAATATCAAAGCTTAATTAAATTCTCAGATTATCCACTGCCCAGTTCTTTTTATGTGATTTTTATCTCAGAAAGTGTAGTACATGTATGTCTGACTCTTCATAAAGTTTATCAACAAGTACATATGATGAAACCCTTACAATGAGTGTTTTTCTGGGAATCCAGTATTTTTATAGTTGGATATTTCTACTTTCCATATAGACCAAAACTGTCATACTTTAATGGGAAATAAACACCCATTAAATACTTTTCTGCGCAAATATCTTTAACATTTAATTAAGAAAACAAAATCAAAATACAAAAGCAAAATAACCGTTAGACATGAATTCAATCAGACTAAAAACAGGACCATCAATTTGTTTCACAGCAAATAATAAAGATGGGGGTGGGCTTAGGGAGCATCATACATTGATGGTTTTTTTAATTCGACATATCTTTGTAAATTATACATGTATGGGCTTCCTAAAATGTCAAAATCATGCTCAAGTGCCTTTAATTTTAAAATTCTATATGCCAATTAGGAAATATAATTTTCAATGGTTCATACTCTTTATCTGACAAATGAATCACCAAGTTGTAGATGACAAACTTTACTTTGTGTTGACTCCTTGTTTAATGACCTAATAAAAATATTGCAACACCTACAGATTACTTTTTACTAAATTTTCTATTAAGGATATAAAAAGAAATAGACCAGGATAAGACATTAAAGTCTATACATATAAATACACTATGCATGCATATTGACATTAAAGTAAATCTACATGACAACAGAGGCTCTCTATAAAGGATTTAGGTGTACGACAGTCAATCACACCATAACTGTCTGAGAATGTACATTCAGTATACTGTGGTATACATTTCATTCATGTCTAGTACAATGTATATGATGACATCTATATTTAGTAGCTCACCTTACAATGTATTTTACATAAATTTGTACATTAAACTGATTACATATCAGTTCAAGTGCAGTGATATGAATACCTCTCAGTATCGTACGACCATATTACATGTATCTAGTTCTTTGGGGCGCGGTTAAACTCCTAGTCGTAAAGGGTTAACTAATTTCTGCTTTGATGCAAAAGTTGCATTGCTGACATGGGTGGTTACATGTACATGTATGTTGAATTAGTCCAAAGTAAAATCTCTGATAAATCAATTTAAGGAAAGTTCAATGCTGGTGAGCATGTACAACAAAGACGATATAAATGGGATATGGTCAAAAAGATGTAAACGTTAAACAAAATTGCCAAATATTCATGTAAAAACGTATCACTGGTAGGGCTGGGTATCGATTGTGATTTTTACTATCGATAATCGGCAATGAAATGTCGGTCGATAATCGATAGTATCGAAAACAAACTTATTTTCACGGTCGTCATCAAGACTGGATACAGTGTAAGTTCAAAGTTCAAAACCATACGATAACGAAGTGGCGAAAGATCGTTTGCTCCTGTCTAAGGAGATTTACTTGGAAAACATTAATAAAACTTGTTATATCACGTATACGTCAATTCATGTTGTTTATTATCAAAATAATGCATCCGTGGTTCCGAATGAAGAAATATCGTAAATAATTTTGTTAAAGGACCAAAATGAACTTGTTCCGATTCAAAACATTGCGTACGTGCGCGCGAAAATATCAATATGGCGGACAATTCTGTGTCGTTTCGTGTGCCAATAGAGAACCATTATTCGTATAATATATAAGTAAATCAACAAAAGTTTTGTCGTCCATGTGTGCTATTTATTGTACTGGGTACTCATTACTGAGGCACACGTAGAGAAATAGTGAACTGTACAGACGAATTCTGAAGCTTGCAAAGGGAAATAACTCTAACTTTATTTACACATCCGGGTATCTCCGATTTAGCGATATTCAACAATAATTTCTTCAAAACTAAAATAACGTTTCAATGAGAGTGAATTTATGTAAACGGCTGTTCAATAGGCAGTCACAATTTTGTTATGTGTTACATTGATACTTGATAGTAATTAAAGTGAGCGGTGTATTATAATTAACTGAAAGAAAACATTGACATTTCAGACGCAAGAAAAATAGACGAAGAGCGATAATCGATAGTAACCCACCGCTATCGAAAGTGCTTTTCTGGGCCCGCCCAATCCATACTATCGATTTATATCGATATTTTACCCAGCTCCAATCACTGGATTCATATTATATACCTAATATTCAATATGTTGTTATAATATTCTTTAAAAACTTATAGCCGCTTTGATAAACATTGTTTAGAACATTTTGTTTTATGGCAGTGTTATTGTCTTTTACCAATATAAACATTGATGGTGTTACATATAACCCTTGCCAGTGACCGCCCTAGACCCTTAAAACCATTAGCCAAATTTTTAGCCAAATCAAAATTTTATTAGCCAATTCAGAAAGTTTTAGCCAAATATTTTATATCATTTTTATTCATATGTTTGTTAATTAAAAATGAAACTACGTGCTTGTTGCTTTTTAAACGTACCGGTAATACAAGACTCATAGTAGCAGCCGTAGAAAGGAAATAATAAACAGTACAAAATCCTTGTGAGTATCCTTTATCTAAATTGCTACGTATTTTTTTTTTTTACTTCGTTTTATCTAGTTCACTATATTGTCTGTCAATATATGAGTAGAAGTTTTGGAAAAGGTGGGAAATATTACGTGGTTTGCGCGTGGTGGAATAAAGGATGAAAGGGGGGATATTCCTTTGATGTCACGTAATCACTATCTAATACATTCCGGCTTCTAGATGCCAATATAAATTTAGAAATAATTTAGTGATTTATATTGTTATGCTTGGTTATTGTATCGACAAATAAAAACTCATAATAAAGATTATACTTTATTAATTAATAATATTATCAACAAATAGGTTCCCATTAGATGTTTTATTTTTAACAATAGTCACAGAGTAAAAATAAAGAAATGGCGGGAGAATGTCACGTGATAGCCACTGTTGACAAACAGGTCATGGAGGTATCGCTTTGATGTATCATTTCATTACCGCATGAACTAATGCACAGGTAATACGTATAGATATATATACAGATGCCGTGCCGATTACTGTAAGTAATTGTATAGTAATTAACACTTAAAATATGATAATCTCGACCATTAATGATACAGCAAATAATTTAATTCATAATGGATGGTGTATATTTTTGATGATTGCGTAAGAAGCGTGGCCCAATTATTACTTCAACAACACAGGGTTTATGTTGATTCCCGCTGTAAAATAGTAAAAGTACCATGCGTTTCCCGACTAAAATAAAGACAAATATCTACATAGATCATCATGCCATTCGAGACATTTTAATGTGTAATGGTTTTATATCCACCAATATCGGTAATTTATTTGTATCGGCCGATATGCTTCGCTGTCAATATCTGATATCGGTAAAACCAATCGGTGTCATATCGGAACATGGCTACTTGTAGTGAAGCGAATGTACACTCGGCAAGCGGCGAGCATGTAAACAGTGCAGTGCCAAACAAAAGGGGCGTAACTGTGTTGTATACTCTCTAGACTCGATCTTTCAGTCGTTTTAATGCGTGACATTGAGTGATTTGCGACTTGTACGATTGAGACTAGAGTAATTAATGTACTAAAAATAGACATTCCATTAAATGATCGAAAGAAGCGTTTAACGAAACGATTTCAACTTTAATATTAACAGATTTACAAAATAATTCATTCGCCAAAATTTTCGCCAGAATCATCGCTTTATTCGCCAATAAAAATATTTGTCGTCATTGGCTAATTGGCGAATGTCTAGGGCGGTCACTGCCTTGCTGGTGTTACATGTACATATAACCCTTGCTGTGTACATTGTACATGTAGCTGATATCTTTTGGTGTGATTGCTCTTAGTATTCAATGTCTGCTTCCACCAAAGGTGATACACAGACAACTTTTAATAATCTTAGCGCACATGCAGAGGTCTTTACTGTGGGAGGAAACTGGTGGCGCCCCTACCCCTTTCTCGTAGCCATACCAGGGATTGAAACCACACCCGTAAACCACAGGCGACCGGCCAGCTAGCCCACTAGTTAATCCAAATAAATTCAAGCTGGGAGGTTATCTACTTCCATTGATATCTTAATTTTGCTTTATTACTGGTAATCAAATTTTAATATGGGAAACTTTTCCTGGACAGAGGCGATGCACAGTACTAATACTTTGAATTCCAATTGTCAAGTGTTCTTTTAAAGTTAATGTGACACCATTACTTCCTATGCCCTCTGGCAAGGACAAAGGGAAACCACATTAGAAAATCCTGGAGTACCAGTGTCTCCTGGTAAACAAGTACATACATGTACATCTCTTATAAGTTTTTGTTGATTATATCCACTTTGAATAACATTAATTAACAACCAATAAAAATCTCTATTCACTTTGAATACATTAATTAACAACCAATAAAAATCTCAAGTTTTGGGGGGTTTGTTTTATGTTCCATATTTCATATTTATCAGACCCAGTTTTACTTACATGTACATGTATGACATGTAGATGAACATGTACCTCAACGCCCATAGCACATATAGACAATCATAAATCAAATAATGTCAATTAGATTAGATTATAGATATGGCAGAATATGAACACCAAAGTTCTGCTTTGAAAAAAGTCAGAATTGAACTATTGATTTTATTAGCTGCAAAAACACCAAAATTATCTTCCATATAATCATATCCTGGGTTGGTTTTTTTTATTACTGTATGTACACGTAGTACAAATCAGCAGCTCGAAGGAACCATAAATAAGTTATTTTAGCTAGAAGCTGATGAAAGATAAAGCTACCAGTATGAAGAGATAGTGTATAACTTTATCTGTGAAAGTGTGATAACTCATTGACCTAGCTCCTAGGAAACGGTTTCATAAGCAGTCAATTCCTATCAAATTCCACTAACTGTGGTCAAGTTCAACGGCTACCAGATGGTCAGTTCAAAGTCTCAAATTACAGTTTGACCAACTTCCAGAATACTACTAATTCATTCATGCCTAAATCCTTGTATCTGAGCAGGAAATGGCAATATCCCCAACAGAGATGAACGTGTAACTGTAAAAGCACGGACAAATTGTTTTAAATTTTTTTATACCAATTACATTTATTTATGGGCATTTGGTAAAACTGCAAAATTTTCTTGCAAAGTTACAATTTACAATAAAAAACTAGCTGCAAGTACATGTATATATACATCTCTGAACAGGATATTTGAAAACCAATATTCTAGAAGTTACTACAAAATACAAGGATGCAGAGCATGGACATGTACTGTTTAAATATGGTATTAAAGCTCAAAAAAATAATTGTCTCATCTGCTTAAAAGTTGGTTCCAATCACACAACATACAAAATTTCAGCTAAGCGTACATGTACCTTGCATTGATTTTTAGTTTTGTAAAAGAAACAGACTTCAAAAGCACACTTGTTCTATCATGGCAATGACAATCTTAAATTTGTGACAAACTGTTTTCAGTCTCTAGAAAACTAACACAATCACATGTCTGTGTAATATTTGACGGATTATAAACTACATGTACATGTAGCTGTAATCACTTTCTGTGTAAGGTATACACATGTATTTATCACCCCCAAACCATCTTCATCTTTATTTTGTCAAGTGAGAATAGCACTATAGAGTATTTAACATTAACCCAGTCAGTTCAGAAAAGTAGTACCCTAAACACAATCTCATTCATTAAGTAATGAACTAGTCATCATGCTACAATGTTAAATTCTGTCCAATGTAGAAAGACATTGATCATTATAGATGTATATGTATGCAGTCTAAATCTTCTGCATGTACAATTTGCCTATTTGCAATATTGTACCCGGGTCCTGCCTTGTCCACTTCATGACTACAATTGATGTACTCTGAGATTTTGCGCAAGTAAAATTAAGTTCAATTGCAAAATTTTCAACAGATACAGTATCATCACAGTTTGCATGGAAATACATACTTATGCTACAAATGGTGAAGTTCAGTGTTCAGAACATTGAAATCTTAACATTATCTTACCAAACGGTTTCTTGGTATTTTGGAGGTGGGGTGAAATCACGTTCTGGTTCAGCAGCGAATTCAAAATGGACAGAAATTTCTCATTGCAGTTGGATGTTATCAAATCATATAATTATAGGGTAAGGTTTTGGCCATTATGGTTTAGGGCCGTTATGATTACATCCCCTTCATTTCAATGGGAATTGGTATACATATGTTAAACTTTGTGCAGTGCAGTTTGTGGACAGTTTAATTGGAAATTAAGGAGTTATAGGCCAGTAACTTTTTTGTCATCAAATCATGACAAACCCAGCTCAAAGGAACCTTACAACGATCCACTACGTCTGTGGCTGGAGCACGACAGATAAGGTCAGTACTGGAACCATTCTATCAATTTGCCAACAATTGACAGAAAAATGACATCTCCATCCCTGGCAATGCCAATTTAGATACATGTATATTATTCAGCTATTTAAATAACATTTCATTAATTCCATACAACCATGAACCTTATCAGGTCCATAACAACATAATATACAACAAATGAATTAAAAACTTAATTTTTAACTTACCTCTCAACAGACAGGCTACAGATAAAATTAAAAATATCTGATCCATTTGAAAGGACACCATTTTTAGAACAGTTCCTATCACAGAGTGGATGTGTGTGAAGCCAACTGGCCTCTCTGCCTACTGAAGGCACTAATATCCTTTACAAAAAGAGGTAGAATGTATTTGGCTGAAATTTTTTCAGCTATTGCACTTCAAATAAATTGCATCTTGACTATACTGTGTAAACCAACTCTGAAACAAAAATAAAATTTCTTAGGCTATATTCCTTCACCGTAATTATTCCCAAAACCGAAACTTGAAACAAGTTTATATGGAGTTAAAATGCAAACTCAGCTGTCTTGAGTGAACTAATTATTCCATCAGTTTGTGTGGAAGCCGACAGTGACTGATGATGTATTATCAGTGTAGTCTAGTTACGGTAAACTATTTATAACAAGTCCATAAAGTTTTAATACACGCCAAATAACAGAAGTCGTTGCTTTTCACAACATTCAGCAAATTAGGCCTATGCAAACAAACAATTAGGTTCAGCTTTTAAGCTGATTGTCACTAAATTATAGATCTGCCTCGCTATTAATGCCTGTACTTACTTGACACTCTCCCTACAAACCATCCAGCCTCTCAACAAAATGATGGCGGCTTGTAGTTTGTAGTAAGCTGTTCCGTTATCCTCCCCTGGAAATTAATCGTAAACAAACCCAAACCGGAATAGCAGATGTGACACTTTACGTTTTGACCGGACTTCAAATATATCTTCCTTAATAAAACATTGAGATGTTGAGGCCTCCTGTTTACTGCCAACAATTTAATTGTAATTTGCGAATTTAGCACAGTATGGTATCCAGGCGTAACAGCCAAAATCTAAAGAAAGTTTTTTTTTGCTTTACTCTAACTTGACCGAAGTTAGCAAGAAAATTAATAACAACTATATTATAATAGGTAGGAGAGGCGTGATCAAATGCGGCAAGATGTTATATTATTGGTCTTATCAAGGAAATAATCAGTTTCTTAGGGAAATTAGCCCTTGAGATATTAATTTAATTGAAATTAGTACGAGTGTTTTATCTGCGGCCGTCCCCCCAGCCCCCAGATCGTACGCCTATGATCATAATATTAATAATAGGCAGATATATGTCACGAGAACCGTAAAAATAAATGCCTATAGTGCAGAATGTTTGTCTGGCTATAAATGTGACATACATTATCATTTATTCACATTACAAGCCAATAATCAATTCACTAGATCAAGGACGGCTTGGGTATTGAGTGGTTTACAGAATGTCCGCCATAATACACCGAATACCAAATTTTCCGAAAGGTATAACGTCACTCCAGGATAAAAGACAAAAGAGTTATTATATGCTCAGCTTTATATACAAGAATGTATATATTTGACTGTAGTTTACTAACAATTGTATATATTATTTTACTTTGACTTCTGTAATTGGGATTGTATATAAAAGTAGATAAACAAGTTTAGCCTAGTCCTACTGCTACACTATAACTACTACTTTGAACTATATATATTATGAACTCATTATATAGGCCTAATGCATTAATTTATAAATTGTTTATCACATTGTTAATATTACTATGCATAACATGAGTGTAATTATGACTATTGTAAATAAAGGTTTGGTTTTTTTAAAAAAAACAAAAAAAAAAAGTACTTATATAAAAAGTCGTATTTGGATTAAACATACATTATGCAAAAGCTAAATCTGCCCGTTGCAGGTCTTTTTTCGGGCCTGTTATCTAAATTATTAATTAGACATTAAAGGAGCTAAATCGCTAATATTTGGCAGCGCATAAAATAATTCAATCTGATTGTATATAAACTGATTTACATTTATTTGTTTCCGTTTTGACTCTAATATCAAATCAGTTATGTCCAGCGAAATACGGCACGATCGAGTCTCAACCAAATAGAAATTTCTTGTGTCTGGTTATTCCAGTCTATTGCGCATGTTCTCCAGTCGCCGTTTGACATGAGTTGTCTAGTCTAGTTCTTTCTTGCCACCTGTTAGAAATGATGCTGAAACGCGTACACGATTCGTGTACCAATGGTAAAATGTTTATTTCGTCTTAAATATTGGATATCAGAAGTATATCTTTTCAAGATAAGATAACTACACCACCGTTGATTTGAATCGACAAATAATTTGTGTTTTCAACGTGTAATACTTTGGTTTGATATTGAGTTAGAGGCTTAGCTACTTTAATCAAATTATCCAGACCATAATAAATTTTCGATGGCATTAATAGCCTGCGATCTTTAGTGGATTGTGATCCGATTTACTGCATAACTTTCCTTCACGAATTAATGATTAAATGGATAATCCAAACTACGATTTTTTCGTACCGACCTTAGTAATGTGATGATCGAGGCTAGGCGGGAATTTAAATCGCTTAAATCTCGGTTCATAGTGGATCAAGTTGACTGAAATTTAGTCTACAGCAAACTATCTTTACATTATTTAGTTTTAACAATTATAGCGAGAACTGAACTCGTTATCTAATCTCCTATAATGTATCTACTTCATACTCCCACCAACTACATATTTATATCCCGATTCATCAATTTTAATGCGCTCCTTGAAGCCACAGAACGCTATTTATATTTTTCGGAAAACTTCTTTAAATTTTGATTTTTGGACAGTTGGTAACGAAACGGATATACTGAAAAATGGACCCTCCGTCAATGAAATAAGCTGACTGACAGAGCGTTGTTGTTGTTCTTGGTGTTTAACGTCCGCTTCCACCGAAGGTGATATCGCAGACAAGTTTTATTTTTCATTTTCATTATCTTAGCGCACGCACAGGGGTCTTTGCTGTGGGAGGAAACCGGAGTGCCCGGAGGAAACCCACGAGGTTGACAAGGAGCGTCTAACAGGAGTTTATTTATAGCTTCGAAAAATCGCCCCTTTTAGCTTGTGGTCCCTCTGGAGGTCAAAATTATTATCCGATTTAAAAAAAAACGTTTGATTATATCACCGTTACATGGTAATGAAGATTGAGTTCAAATTTCGTGACAATCGGACCAAAATAGACAGACAAAATGGCCGCCGTTTGTACGCGAATAGTGTGAAAATATGTTATATCAAGGTTGTGGACCCGATAGAGGTCACAATTTTGAACCGATTTTGATTAAACTTGACATGCATGTTTATAACCCAACGATCTTGGTTCCTTTCGATATTTGCACCCATCGGATCGTAAATTCCTGAATTATGGCCCCTGATTGTCCGACAAATCGCCCTTTTTAGCTTGTGATCCCTCTGGAGGTCAAAATTATTATCCGATTTAAACAAAACCGTTTGATTATATCACCGTTACATGGTAATGAAGGTTGAGTTCAAATTTTGTGAAAATCGGACCAAAATTGACGGACAAAATGGCCGCCGCTTGTACCCGAAAAGTGTAAAAATATGGTATATATAGGTTGTGGAACCTGTAGATGTCACAATTTTAAATGAATTTTGATGAAATTTGAAATACATGTTTATAACCTAAAGATCTTGGCTCCTTTCGATATTTGCGCATATCGGATCATAACTTCCTGAATTATGGTGAAACCTGATGATTATTAGTACAGGCATTACTCGGTTAAGAGTAATAATTATGCCGTGAATTCCTATCCATACAATCCCTCACAATTGGGCACGGTTTCCATAGGAAGGGACATAATCCAGGTATATTTTATGTAGGATTCAGACTACTTTTATTGTTTATTGTAGCATCGCTTGTCAGCTCTGATACTTTGATAGTTGGTAAAATTTTAAAGACATGCACAGTTCCATGTATCAGATTATAAAACAATCTGCAGTATGTAGCCTAAATGCCCAAAGAATGAAGCAATTATTACAGTACTATATTATTCCCAATGAAATAACCCATAAAATTATGATGATGGATACCTATCAGACATCTAATTGAATTGTAAGTATGTATATATAGTGCTCATTTAAGTCCCAAAAGAATGAAGCAATTATTACAGTACTATATTATTCCCAATAACCCATAAAATTATGTTGAAGGATACCTATTACATGTAGTTATCTATTTGAATTGTAAGTATATATATAGTGCTCATTAATTAAGCCCCGAAATTTCAGTAAGCGTTCACTAATCGGAGAGAGAGAGAGAGAAATGGGGTTTAACGTCCACTCGACACAACTAGGTCATTTCGGGACTAACATATGGTTTAATTTTAATTCAATAATTCGCTTGCGCGTAGGAGTCTTTAGCAGTGGGAGGAAACCGGAGTGCCCGGAGGAAACCCACGTGGTTGAGAAGGCGCCCCTATCTCCACAGGGGCGGATCCAGGATTTTCAGAAAGAGGGGGCG
The DNA here is from genome assembly GCA_963678685.1 of Patella ulyssiponensis. Classification (NCBI taxonomy): domain Eukaryota; kingdom Metazoa; phylum Mollusca; class Gastropoda; family Patellidae; genus Patella; species Patella ulyssiponensis. The sequence continues at coordinate 21,654,693 of OY783232.1, forward strand.
TGCTGCACAAACTTGGGAGTGCGAAGCCCGGGACCGTGAATTTTGAGTGTAAAAAATGCCCACAAGGACTAATTTCATACTAGTACTGTAATTACGATTTCCAACCTAAACTATTTTTGTTCTCCTTTCTCGCGAGAATATATGGAGCTAAAAATTGTTCGCCACCTCAGAAAAATAGAGGGGGCGTGCGCCGGGTGCGCCCCCCTCTGGATCCGCGCCTGCTCCATGCCACATACACTCACACCAGGGATCGAAACCACAGCCGCAAGCCAGAGGTGACCGGCCAGCTAGAGGTCGAAGCGCGGCACTCTAGACCACTAGGCCATCCCAACCCTCTTCACTAATCGGCGCCATCAGACCTTTAATTCTTTTTAAACATAGCCCGAACTCCTTAAAAAGTGATATTTGATGTATCACCACCACCCCTACCCACAAAGATGCAATATACACGTAAATTGTATCTGTGTGCAGGTGACGGACAATAGACCATCATATGTTCCCTTTTAGCAGTTGGTGCAAAGACCTCGGTGACATTTTCAGCCAGGGGCTCCATGGGTCTCGACTTCTTCAGAGTATTGTTACGAACGATCTTTGAGATAGCGTCGGGTGCGACTAGAAAATCGAACGCTACAAGAAGTTACGCTGCGTTTCCACTGCCGTTTGATGCGTTACGAACGCGGCAATTTGCCATTCTTAGCTGATCGTGGAGTTTTAGTACGATTTAGTGCGTTTGGGTGCGATATGGCCTCGACTGGTCAATTTCAGGTGCAACGATTTTGTCTCCCGTTAAAGCCCCAATAACACTCTTGTTGTAATTGAATAATATGTCCCAATCTTTATTCTGGTCAACAAACTGTATTATTTTACAATATTCAAATAAATTGATGATACAAATTTCATCGTAACACACCTAATTTTAAAAATTGGAAAAATTCAACTACATGATTTGAAAAGGTTAACGTAAACCTTTTCAAATGTGACTTGGATTTTAAAATATTTTCGAACCCTCTGGACAAGTAAAATATGATGTAATGGATAATTTACACAACAGGTAGGACACATAAACATCTGGTACTTAGAATAAGACTATTATTTATTTTCTAGAGCTGCCAAGCCAGCAAGAGTGTTATCGTCCCTTTAAGATACGTCCCAATAGGATTGTTCCTCTCCACAATCTGGTACGTGCAGATACGTTTCGATCATTGCCGGATTAACCTGGTGGGGGGCCAAGGACATACCAACTGTGCGGGGGCCCCATTGTTGTTTGTTCAAATTGTTGGTACTGACCGCGGATAGTGTACGATACACTCTTTTGCCTTGGGATACAATTGTGATCACAATGTCCTTAACGATCGGTATCGAGAATAATGACAATTCGAGCTACGTGGACCCCGATGGGAAGATATACAGCCTGATTGACCCTGGACTTCAATGTTTCCTTGAATTTCCACAGAGATCGCAGTCAGCCTTGTGCTTGTCTTGGCCAAAGCCGATTCCGATCACCACGATTTGGAAGCATGACTAGATGCGGTCTGTCTCGCTTTGTTGCGACCCAATACATTCTGAAGCAATGACCACGATCGATCTCAGAAAAATTTTGCGTTGGGATACGATTGTGGTCGCAATGACTTTCACGACCGGGATCGAAAATGGTCACAATTCCAACTACGATTGAACCCCGACTGGAAGATATGCAGCATGGCTGACCATGGACTTTATTGTTTCCTGAACTTCCAGAGAGATCGCATTCAGCGTGGTGTATGTCTTTTGTCCAAGGCTGATACCAATCATCACAATTTAGAATCACGATTAAGTGCGACCTGTTGCGCTTTGTTACCATCCAATACAATCTGAAGAGATGATCACTTTCAACACGATTGCTACGACTGGTCTTAAGATAAAACCTGATAGGATCACCGAGATTTCCTATGGTAGAGCGAATCGTGACAGTGGAAATCTATAGTATTAGACTTCGCACATGTGCTAGGAACATTTTCATCTTCGATGCTTTTGTTCTTTTTCTCCAACGTCATCTTCAATTTTCTTAACTTTTCTTAGAATACTTGTTTGTAACAGCATAGATCATTCTCAGGCCCGGATCTAGGATATTGTTGAGGGGAGGGGGGCATACATACCGACCCTAAATAGAAACTTAAATCTGGGAATCTCATTACTGACTGCATTGGTGCTGGTCTGAACAGTGATGACCAGTCTCACAGGGGCTGAGGGGGGGGGGGTGGATCCGCGCCTGATTCTTCTAACGCAGCAGCATGGTGAAAGTAGAAATATTCCACCAGACATGATTGTGCTACTGGTCTTCTTGTTTCAGCAAACACCAAAAACAATTGTTATTTCCACAAAGGAACTGTCTGGTGGAAATGGTGGCGTGGTTTGGGGATAAAACTTATAATCTTGGGCAATTTTTGTATTGTTACTGCGTTTTTTGCATAAAGATAGATCAGTTTATCGGAAAACCGACTAAGAGCCAATATTACGTTAAGAGTCAACATTTTTACATTGGTGCGAGTTGAAATTGCGGTGTGTACATAACCAAGAAAAGGCTATCCCCAATTCCTGAAAAACAATCCTTGATACAACAATATTTGTTTTTAATAAGAAACACTGGGCACATCAGAACAAAACAGAAATAGAATCCCATATATTGGCATAGTTTATTCTATAATTTAAAAAAAAATGGATCGGAATTTTTAAATACAAACGATGCACTTACGACAATGCAAATAATCTATGTCACGAACGACAGCAATATAGTTCAAATAATTTGACATCGGATGAAATACCTGAGGATTTGGATCTTGCAATCACTCTGGGTAGAGGGCGAATGTCATGTTTAGCGTGGAAATTGACGACCGATAAATTTATACGATGATCTGCTAGTTTCCGTAAAAGAATAAAGTGGTCTGCAACTAAAAATAAACAATACACGAGTTGTGTCCCCTACCTTACCTTCCGCACCCGGTTTTCAACAAACAAAATGCTATAACTTTTACCCAACAAAAATAACTTATTTCAGGATCAAGAGGCCGCTACAATCACTGATAAGGATGACATCGACGCGACTTAATGACTCCCCGGTATTAACTTTTTCCCTCCGACAAAATATATTCTAAAACATTTTTTGAAGTATAAGGAGTATCTGTAGTTAAAAAATATTTCCTATTTAGTGTAATAAATGGATATTAAAATGAGTAAAAGGCATCATTTTGTCCGAAGCAGTTACGTGTTATGTAAACAATGCACGAGCCATTGAGCCAATGACTGACGTCGCGTGAAGTCATGCACGTGTTCAAGACAGTCATCTGTGACAGAGATAATTCGTAAGTAATTCTCTGTGAAACAGATTGGGATGGGAGGTCGAAATCCCACCCTATTCAGCCACATAAAAAAACTTGTAAAACAATAGCCTACTTTATGAGAAAAGTGTACGGGATCGTGTGTCTTATCATGGACCTTATAAGGTCCATGGTCTTATCCATCGGGTGGTGGGATGGGATTGACATTCAAAGCGCGAAATAATGATATAGAAATGTGCGATATCATAATTAATGTGCGATATCATAATGAAATTGAATCATGATGTGATCCTATTAATTCATTATCAAAATTGACATCAAACCGGGTGTTTGATTTCTCTCTAAGCAAGAAAACGTTTATATTTTCACTCATGCTACCCGTGAAAATTTAAGTTTTCTTGCTTCTCGATGAAATAAAATAGGCCTATGTTATTCACTCTAAAACGACCAATATCCTCTATTTATTAAATTAAGTATAAAGTATAGAGCATATATAACCACGGTAGTAGTATTAATTGATGTGATATACATGGAATATCGGCGGCTTTAGCTACCTTGTGCTACTTAATACTTATCGTCTAAACAGCCCCAGATTTCTCCAGGAAAAAGCATGGTTATTGAACCCATATCTCATGAATCAATGACGAAGATATGTCATTGTCAAGAACCGTTACGTATGCTTGTAGTCTCGTTTAACCAGATGTAACACATTTTCCGGGAACTCCTTTGAGTCTGGTTCAATGAGACTATCGTACGTGATAAAGTGCAAGTTGATCAGTTCCTGTTAGTCTCAGGTCAGAATATTTACTGTTATTGACGAACGAAAGTCAAGATTAAACAAGACATTGATTTGGTGATATTTATTCTTTAGTAAGTAGATATAATATTTTTTTAAGTCTTATTTTTTTGATATTCTATTTTGATTATTTGAATGTAAACTCAAAATATTTGGCCTTGGCATTGTTTTTTTTTTTCCTTTTCTTTTACCATAGCCCATAGCCCACCTGCTATATTATCAGTTTTCTTTCATCATGATGACATTGGCAAAAATAAATGTCGATATATACAATAATACTATGAATAGAAATAGCTTGGTGTAGGCTATGTACGCTAGGCCTATGTACTGTAGTAATGTTGTGATCTTTATCATTTTAACATTTTTAAAAAAAAAATAGGTGTAGCCAACTTTTAATGTCTTTTATAATTAACAGATATAAAATATCGGTATGTAAAAAAACCAAGATTTTTATTTACTTTTTGTGGAATGGCAGTATTCGATATATATGATATGTTAATTTGTTTTATTAAATTTGTTTTATAAGATTATAATAAAATGCATTATAATAAGACATTAAGAGGCCGTCAATACATGTACCCGGTACTACTTAATTTTTGGAAAGAAAAGTTCAATTGCATAGAGAGATAATGGTTGTGCATAGTTAACTGAATTGAAACCTTTATCGATATCAACATTTAGAAAAAAATCCTGTTGATGTGGAAATTAATCTAAAAATTAATGAAGTCTTTCATATTCAGTCCTGCCATGAGAACATATTCTAATAATATTTCGGGTGGCCCTATTTAAAGTGGAAGTATTCAACAAGTAGTGTGTACCTACATTGTATATTATTAACATTTCACACATGGTACAATGTTAATGTTAAACAAATTCACCCCAAATTAAGACAGGTCACCATAGGTAAGTTGGTAAGACGCTGGCTCGCTAGCCTGGAAGTTGGGTGTTCGATCCCTGTATACATATAGGTCGAGAAAGTTCACCCAGATTTTCCTAAGTGGTTACCGTGTCAGTCGTGCAGGATGGAGGGCCTGACAAGGACAGCTGTCTAGTCATTTGGATGGGACGAAAAACTAAGGTCCCTTCAACACTCCCTTGACAGATCCCTTAACAGTTGGAAATTCGATATCATAGCCGTCCTCACTAGCCCAGTTCAGAGCAGAACAGTTCAGAGCAGAACAGTACTCAGTAGGACGTTAGACCCCATTTCAATGCATTTCACCCCAAATTAAAGACCCATCACTGAAATAGGCCTATCGTTAATGTAGTACAAGTTTTAAATTTATACCACCTTCCCACTTACTGATCTTAAAATAGATTCATGGTTTTTCTATGGAATTTATTACGATTTTAATTATTTAAACCGATATTAAATTAAAATATTCCCTGACCGTTTATGACCTTATCTTCAATAGAAGGCTTGATCTTGCTTTAACGCTGTACATCTTATCAAGACCCTCACAAAATATTATGCACATTTTGTCACCAATTTCGATAGGCTATTCATCCAGCTTGTGAGCCTATCAGATTGCTTGATCATCGCGAATACCAAGTCTCGCACTTTCTAGCTCAAATGTCCACCCGTGATAATCGAGTTGCAAAGTTTAAATTTCGTTCAATGTCAAGTTTTCCATGGAGGTCGCTATAGTTGATTTTATGTCTCAGTATCACAACTTCTAATTGGATGCTACTGTTCACATGTCTGCAGTAAAGAAATAAAACGTAGGTATGAGTTTGGGAATTTCAAAGTAATCTTGCAATGTCAAGATGTTGTAAAACTCTCACACATCTCTGGTGAAGTTGTGTCAGGGTAAAAAAAAGTTCACGGCATATTGTTTGCATTTTCATTGAACACATGCCCAAGTCTGTTCAGAAGTGGAAAAATAAAAATCTTCTATTGAAGTTCCATAGACTAAATTCGAAAATATGCCAAATAAAAGAAAAAAATATCTAAAGTTTACTTCTTTCGGGATATTCTGACAAACATTTTTGAAATTACTTGACAATTGAAGCAATATAGTAAAAAGCATTTATACCATTTATCACTGACGAGACATTATGTGAAAATTATGTGAAAATCGGATACTCCTGCCAAGTTCTGACATCTCTAGGAATGAAATATGATTGCCCTTTTGTGAGTATACGCATTACATGTGCTGGGAACAATATGACATCACACATTCCAACAGTTTCTTTTTATACGCCCACATTTTAAATGTGGTCGTATATTGTCGTCGCCCCCGTCCGTCCGTCCGTCCAGCCGGCTTCCACAATTGCTTGTGGACGCTCTAGAGGCTAAAGTTAATATCCGATTGACTTTAAATTTATACACAGTGTTTAAGGTCATGAGACGAAGAAGCCTATTGTTTTTCAGCAATTTCCGATAACAACTACCAGAGTTATGGCCCTTGATCACTTCAAAAAATCTTGTGGACGCTCTAGAGGCCAAAGTTAATATCCGATTGGCTTTAAATTTATACACAGAGTTTAAGGTGTTGAAACGAACAAGCATTTATATTTTTAATGAATTTTGATAACTGAACAGCTAAATCCATGATATTAAATGTTTCCTATACTAATTGTTAGCGTGGGGCAAAACTTTTATAAAAAGCAAACAAATTCTAATGAATTTCAGATTTTAGTGTATTACAAATGTTTCATTACCAAAAAAAGTAAAAATATGCGACAACCCTTGTTGACTGCCCGGACGATTTAGCTGCTGTGGGCGTATGTTTCGTTGATGTGGAAACCTATCTTTGTAATTCTTATGAATCATGTTCCTTTTGTAACTTCCAACCCATAAGCCTTGGAAATCTGAATGTACCGATACAGATGTCTGTTCAGACCACCTTCCAAGTCCCATCCCAGGCCTTTCTGATTGGTGGTCCAAATACTGGGGAACGTGGTCTATCACTCATCAGTGTGTGATATTTGCTTTTTCTTGCGATATCCAGTGCATCATATGCCGCCTCAAACCTAGAAATCGACTCCAAATTATTTCCAAAGCATCTTGCTCTTATCTCTTCAAACAACTTAGCAAGTGGGATGTACACAACTTTGAAACGCAGCAGCTGGCAAGTTTGAAGTCAAAGGCCAAAATGAATTCAATTGTTTCGAGATTTAGCAAATTCATGATCAGATTTTAGTAGGTCTCTTTGCCCTCCTGAACGATTGCAATAACCATGAGCTTTTTATGCCAGTGTCCAGATATAGACGACTGAAAGCAACATCTTCGTACCTCATCTTTTTCTTTTGGGGTCTGGAAGCGTCGCTTTTGAAAATATTTATACGTCCCCTTTTGGTAAGTCAGAAATGATCAACTGCCACACAACTTTTTGTTAATATTTTGTCTCTAAATAATCCACAGGTTGCAGTTATTAACATATTTGGATCCAATTTGGCATGATCCATTATGGGGTTGTACCTATTTATATTGTTCTATATCCAACCCCCAGAGGTCGAGCGATGCCCAATTTTTTTATTAATCGTCTACAGACTGTATATTTATTCTTTATATGGTAAAGACAGCAATTGTTTATTTTGGTGCATGCCCTGACACCCAGGAAGGTGGACGTGTATTGCAGCAGTACCAATTCTATTGTTTGACATGTCTTTTCCGAACCTTAGTTCCAATATTTGCGGCCACTTAATGACCATGATTTTGCTTGTCCATTCTCTAGAAGCCTCAATTATTCCTTTTAGGTAAGCTTAAATGGCTATATTTTTTATCGAGACAAAGCTGCTGTGTGGATGAATCTTTTCAGTAAATTTTAGAATGCTGAAAGGGGGGTAACTCTTTTTGTCCTGGTAGAGGCCAACCACCATTAATTTTCCCCATAAACTTCAATGTTAATTCTGTCTCTTTCCAAGACTTTGCCCGGCATTTCGCTACAGACAGAGAAACAAATGGTCTTTGCACCAAAATTTGTATGGGGTGGTCCACCAAAATTTTGAGATACACAAACCTGAAGTAGCATACCAAAAACATGCACCTGTTTGCCATACACATCACCGTATACAACCTGTGTTAACTATTTTATCCTTCCACCTTTGAATCATGAATATTTACCTAAACTTGGAAGAAAATGTTAATTCAAACCTTCTTTGTACATTATGGACCAAAAAATCAACAAAAAGGAGAGGAAGGAGAGAGAGAGAGAATTGCTATAAATTGGCAAATTACAATTTGTGGGTTCCAAGATGATGAAATTTAATGGTGGTTTGGTTCCTGATGCTACAAAAGCTTTTTGACGAACTTCTTTTTCAAAACAGGAGTGATTAGGCAATTGCCTTGACGTGAGTTCAATGATTAACATTTCCTGCTAAAACCAAGCAGAGCAAGCAATTTTGACAATGCTTTGGGACAAAAAAACATTGATTCTAACTGATGAAGAGTATTAAACTTAGTGTATAGTTTCACAACCACTAGCCTGGAGGTGGGTTGATCGATCCCTGCATTGGCCGAGAAAGTTCATCTTGATTTTCCGGTGTGGTTTCCCTTCGTCAGTGATGCAGAACGGAGCGGAGGGCCTGGCAAGGACATTCGAATGTTACGAAAAAACGAGGTTCCGTGTACACATTGGCGTGCACGTAAAAGATCCCTTGGCAGTTGGAATATGGCGTATGCCAGTCTTCTATTAGCCCAGGTTAGGTGCGGAAGAATAGGACGTTAAACCCCATTTCACTTCAAACCCTGACAGAGTTTGATTGTGAACATGAAAATATCAATTGTGGCATCTGTTTATTTTGGAATTTCAGCGCGAGATATCAGCCTCACCGTTTGCTTGTTTTTATTAAATAAATGCCTGTCATTAAAATTTTATCGTGACTGAACTATCGAAGAAATGCCAAAAAATTGTTATAAAAAATGTCAACAACTTTTTATGGTTAAAAATGGGAAATAAAATTGTCCAGGTGAGAAAAAAAAAGAGCAAAATCTTTGATTAACATTTGTACGAAGCTGGTTATCTCGACCTTTGTACACTAGTACACTTCATATGAAAATGTTATTTGAAAATTTAAGTGCTGAGATATTATATACAAGTAAAATACTAGCCTAAACAAGCTGTATGAATCAAATGTCCTAGAACAGGAAGAGGCTCTTAATTTTTGATTTTTGATTGCCATTGATTGATAGATTTGAGATTTAATTTATTATCAGGAAATGGTTTGTTTTTATCTTCATGACAAATTAAACCCATATTTAGCTCGTACCTGTACCAATTATTGTTTAAATGACATCTTTAGAATAGTACATGAATAAATTAATGTCATCAGTTGTTCAAGGCATTTTCTTTTAAATTTTAATAAGTTATAAAATATCACGTCTTTTTTTTTCTTTTATGATGAATTTTATTGTATACAATTGTTTTTCTTTATCTGATTGGATTTGTTTACTCATTATTTCAAATCTTGCACATAACAAATCTGCTTATAATTATTTCATATTTCATTAAAATAAAAGTGATTTTATAGGCCCATATTTTCGTGTTGACATACTATACTGTCGCCCTTGTCCGTCATCCACAATTTGTTTGTGGACACTCTTTTTTATCAGATTTTGATGAAGTTTAAAATATACGTTTATTTCTCAAAGATTTTGGTTCTGTTCGATATTGGCATGTATCAGGTCATAACTTGATGGATTGTTGACACATTAGAAATCACAGTTTTCACCTGATTTTGATGAAACTTAAAATGCATTTCTATAACCAAAAGATTTTGGTTCCTTTCGATATTAGCGTAACTTCCTGAATTATGGCCCCTGATTGTACGAAAAATCGCGTATTTAGCAGGTGGTTCCTTTACAGATAACAATTATTATGATTTAAAGAAGTGTTTGAATATATCACCGTTACACCACAATGTTACACAACAATTGCTTGTGGATGCTCTAGCAGTTAAAGTTAATATTTGATTGACTTTGAATTTATACACAGTGTTTAAGGTCATCAGGCAAAGAAGCCTTTTGATTTTCATAGATTTCCCACAATTTCTGCCAAAGCTATGGTCCTTGATCACTTTGAAAAATCTTGTGGGCGCTCTAGAGGCTAAAGTCAGTATCTGATTGACTGTAAATTCATAGGCGCACGAGCCAGGGGGGCAGGAGGAGCAGCTGCCCCCTATCTTTCGGGCAGGCTGACTTTTCGTGCAGACGGGTAAAGTGAAAAAATTTTTTTATTTCATCTACTTGGCAAAATAAACGGCCCGAAATCTAATAAAACACTAATTTTATGGGCTGGAACAAGAGTAAAACGAGTTTGCGGCTGTCAAATATTCCAAAATTTTCCGGGGTCCTGAAATTTTTCCTGGCATTTCTAGTTTTGCTTCTCTAACTGTCATCGAGCCCTAATAAAACACTGATTTTACTTTCCTTATTATTGAATACCACGAATTACAACATTTTGTCTGGAGCCATTCTACTTTGTGCTACATTATCGGGCATAGGTTATTATTTGTGAATGCAGCTGCAACAGTCTGATTGGATGGTTGGAATTCAGAATGGGATTTCGGTTACAAAACCATTGAATAGAAAAGGAATTTGCGGTGGTTAAATTTTCAAAATTTTCTGTGGGAGGGTGAGGCCCCCACACCCAGCGACGTTTCATTGGTTGTTTGGAATTCGGTCAGTCTCTCGTGAAAGACCAGCACCGCTGTTTGTAAACCCGAAAGTTTTTTGGGCATTTCGGGTTCTGCCCTTCATCGTGCCCATACGCCTATGTGTAAATTTATACACGACACAGTGTTTGAGGTCACACTTAACTCTCTTTCTGATTGAGCTCAAATCTTCAAACTTGGCGTGGTTGTTTATTAGGTCAATGACTTCATGGATTACGAAGATGAGCATTCTGAGCTTTGAGTGAGCAAAGATAAGCAATTTCACAGGCTGATTCTTTGGGACACAATAACTTTAGTTCTAATCAAGTGAGAATGATGAAACTTGGTATATAATATATATATATATATATAATGTAGTTTCAATACACTAGCTATAAGCAATTTGATTGGTCAAGACTTTCAAACACAATAACTTTCTTTCTTATTAGGTAAATGTCTTGACCAAGTTCAATTATTAACATTTCCCTCTAAAGCTAAGCAGAGCTAAACAATTTCATTCATTGATGCATAGGGATAAGATAGCTTTGATTGTAACTGATGGAAAGTGGCAGCTCCAGAAAATTTTTCAAAAGCCGACCATTCTCGTCTTGAGTTGTAATAGATTATTTATTTGTGACTAGAATATTACCGAGTGTATTTCAAGATGCCGTATTACAGTTGTTTTATTGAGAGTTGTGGAAATTCCAGCAAGGGAAAGGGGAATAATTTACCGGCGTTTCATAAATTTCCCATTGATGAAATCGTACGGAAAGAGTGGAATGCGTTTGTAAACAATTCAAATCCTGATTGGCAACCTACAGTCACAACAATGATATGCAGTGAACATTTTACGAACGATTGCTTAATTACCTATACACACCCGGCGTGTGTATTTATTAACGCCTGACTGATTCCTTAATCCCCCTAATTAAATAAAACAATTGACTACGGAATAATTTGTTTTGTAATACATTTTAATTCAAGATCCATTTTAAAATTTGTTTCATTATGTACGGCCATTCTGTTTTCTCACGGCAGCGATTTTAATACAATCTACCATCGTGTGCAGTCCAAACGATTCGAGATACATTTTCGTCAGTATTGTGGTTCTAATTTATAAGGGTAGTTATCGTTTTTTGTTACGCCGGCCAGATCAATTTGTAATAATAAATATCAAATACAATTGATCAAATGTGGAGTTCCTGGTGCCGTTTGGTGAGTGATTAAACTGTCAATTTAATTGTAAAATACTTGTATTCTTTATAAAAAAGATGTTAGACCTTATAACCTTATCTTATCACAAACGTATATTCATCGAATGATTTATATTTAGATGTTGTTTAAACACCAATCAACAAATAATACGAGGCTACTTTATTACAAAAACATTGGTGAGCAAAAAAAAGATAATTACCTAATCAGCATTCTGAATTACTTTATGACCAAATCACTGTTCAAATTTAGTCTGATTGATTAATGACAGGTATTAACTACACTTGCGATACACATAGATAATTAGGTGACCTTTCTCAATCTGTTAGTTCTAACGTATATTGAGATATTTTTTCGTATTTCAGTTTTACAGTCTATTTCAGAGTAATAAAGTCAAATTCGCAAGCAGAAAGAAAGGCGCCATACGTTGATAACGGATCGTCATTTACAAATCGCGTTTCAATCATGTTTTACGTTTATGATATATTTTGCGTGACCACATCTTTTTTTTTTTTTCTAACACTATTTATTCAGTAAATAATTTACATAATATAAATATAATATATACTATTCAAAAAAAGTAGGGGATATTTGATTTTGGGGGCATAATACTAAAATATGCAAATGACAACGAAAAAAGTCACTATAGAACCTAACAGAAGAAACATTTCCAGTTACATGTGACGCCCAAACGCACCAATAGCTACCGCATGAAATGCAGGTCATGCTTGGGATCATCATGGGGGTCCAACCCAAGATTTGCACGACTCTGACTTTGAATGTTACAGTCATTGTGGCATTGAATTCCAGGGTGGAAACATCAGTTTAATTGATTTAGTGACCAGAAAACAAATTTTGATATGCGTCAGCTTACCCAAAATGAAAGCTTACGTGCCCTTGGCATGCTACAGATGGGCACAACACAGGCGGTTGTGGCGCGGACGATGAATGTTTCTCAGTCTGTCATAAGCAGGCTATGGTCCAGATACCGTGATACACAATCTGTACAGGACAGACCACGCTCAGGTCGACCAAGGGTCCACAACTCAAGCCCAGGATCGATTTATCCGTACCTTGGCCTTGAGAAATCGTGTCATCACAGCAAATCAGATCAGCGCTCGTCTTCAAACAGACACTGGTGTGAGAGTGAATGGCCAGACGATTCGGAATCGACTGCATAGGGGTCACCTTCGCGCCCGACGTCCTCGCGTGATCCCTTGTTTGAGAGATATCACATTCAGGCAAGACGTCGTTGGTGTAGGGATCGTCAACACTGGGATAATCGACGCTGGAGCAATGTGATGTTTTCAGATAAGTCAAGGTTCACTGTTGATTTTTTGGACAGACGTAGGAGGGTGTGGCGTCGTCGAAACGAGCGCTTCCAAGACGTTAACGTCATCAGACATGATCGATTTGGAGTTGGTTCTGTTATGGTGTGGGGAGGCATCACTGTTGCTGGAAGAACGGCTTTACATATTGTTGCAGGGCGTGTTACAGGCCAGTACTACCGGGACAACATCTTGGCAGTCCATGTTGTGCCGTTCGCACGAGGTCATGGCTGCCGTTTCATCTTCCAGGATGACAACGCAAGATGTCACAGGGCCAGGATCGTTACAGGTTACCTCCAACAACAGAACATCACCACATTACCTTGGCCAGCACTGAGTCCCGACCTCTCCCCCATCCAGCATGTCTGGGACATGCTTGGACAGAGGTTACGTCAACGTCAACAACTTCCTGCCAATGTCCAAGAACTTGCTGCTGCGTTGCAACAGGAATGGGACAATCTGGACAAAAATGACCTAAGACGTCTCATTAGGAGTATGCCACGTCGGATCAATGCTTGTTTGGCAAACAGAGGAGGATTTACCCGTTACTGACTTTGTTGTGATGCTGTGGTAACTTTGCTGTTTGACCCCGGGTATCATTTTACCCTTATAATGGTCAGTCTGTGCCTTACTTAGTCTAACGATCATTTGGAATAAATCGATGAATGTGAACTTCATTTCATTTTGTCATTTGTTTCTTCGTCAGTTTCATTAGGTGACTTTAATAACACTTAAAAATCAAATATCCCCTACTTTTTTTGAATAGTATATATAAATCTGGGATCTGAAAACAAGCCAGGGGCTTATATAAATTCATCTCCCTATTTACAACAATATAAATACAGTGTTTGGAATTATAATCATAAATTATATAACAGTTTAAATTACATAGAAAAATGTATATTCTCAATGTTGCAATATTATATAGCACACATCTTTTTACTCCTATACTCTTTTTTACTCGGGGAAATTCAAACCATAATACTCTTCTGACGAAAATGTATAGTTGGGACTGCACACATAGGAGAGTGTATGACATCGCTGCCGTTATGAAACAAATTCTAAATTAGAACGACGATACTCTTTTGACGAAAATGTATCTTGAATCGTTTGGATTGCACACGATGGTAGATTGTATTAAAATCGCTGCCGTGAGTAAACAGAACGACCGTACATAATGAAACAGATTCTAAATTTGAACAATAAACTTCTGACGAAAATGTATCTCGAATCGTTTAGACTGTACACGATGGTAGAGTGTATTAAAATCGCTGCCGTGAGAAAACAGAACGACCGTACATTATGAAACAAATTCTAAATTGGATCTTGAATTAAAATGAATTATAAAACAAATTATTCCGTAGTCAATTGTTTTATTTAATTAGGGGGATTAAGGAATCAGTCAGGCGTTAATGAATACACACGCCGGCTGTATATAGGTAATTAAGGAATAAACATTCCGAATATGCATTCGGTCACTGTGACGTCACTGGCGTCTGAGGGGATTAAGAGTGTTTTCAATAATTGGCAAAGTCGTTTTGACGGGAGGTCTATTTTTACGACTTTGAATGAAGATAGCTGAATTAATTTTAGTCGGATTGATGTGAATTTGCCGTCAAGGAGATAAAAAAACCATGGACTGCTCACATAGAGAAATTTTCAGGGCCATTTTATGTGCACTTTAAGATCTATGTTTAAAGACGTGACACAGTATCACAATCTGTATTCATATTTGGACAATATGCTAATAAAACGTGTATTTTATAATTTATATTTACCAAAATGAACATCAATCAAGTTAAAACTTGGTCATACCAAGTACATTAGTACTGGAAATATATACCAAAAGAGACATCTGTCACATGGGTAGTTAGTTGTTAGTACCATGCCCTACTTTTCCGATTTTTATTTAAAGAATGCATTATATATTTCTTAATTCTATATTTATATTTAATATGTTAATATTTTGAATTGTAGCTCTTAACATGATTTCTTTAAGAAAAAATGGTATTGACTGTTCTGTTAAAATCGTTGAATAACAATAGGCTTATTAAACATACATTATACAAGATCTAAATCTGCCAATTGCAGGGCTTTCTTCAGGCCTGAAATGTTATCTGAATTATTAATTAGACATTGGTTAACTATCCAGACCATAATTAACTCTCGATGTCATCGCTAGCCTGCGATATTTACTGGATTATAATCTGATCTGCTGCCCAACGCTCATTTATGATTTAATCAAAAAATGGATAATCAAGACTAAGTTTTTATCGTACCGACTTTAGTAATGATGATCGAGGCAAGGCCCAACATTCAATCGCTAAATTCTCAGTTCAGAGTGGATCAATTGAACAGAAATTTCAGCAAATTCCCTTTACATTATCTAGTGTTTAACTATTATAGTGAGAACTGCCAGCACACCACTCATAGCTCATTCACATGTATCACCTGGGTAGGTATTCAAACAAAGAATAGCCCGAACATGTTGGTGATAAGTTGCTTACAAGCGCATATGGAAAGGCTGGAATTAAACCTTTCTTAGACAATAATCTTATCTTGGCATTTTTTACTGTAGTGACCTGCCAATTCCAGCCTTTGAATAGAGAATATTTTTGTTGGCAACCACTTGTTACAATAACACTAAGTTGTACAATCAGCTTATATTGCAAAATCAATCAACTAAATAATTTTAACTGTGCATAAAGATACATTCCTTTCTGAGATATATTAAAGTGAAAACTATAAAAAAAGAAACAGTATTTATAACATACATACCACTTTCCGCGTTTGTGGAATAACCTACCATTGGAGATACAATGTTCTCAAACATTAGCTGTGCTCAAATTCAAACTCAAAACTCAAATGTTTGTTACATATTATTATCAGGATTAGCTATTATCTTCTATGTGCTTAGAGTATGAAATATGGATGGAGGGAGTGACCGCAGTTACAAATGCACATTATTATTATGCAGTTTAGACAAGCACAACAATGTTTAAATTTATAGGGATCACGGTGGCTAAGCAGGGGCGTTTTAAGGCTTATCATGGCGGAGGCTGTACTATTTTGAGGGCCCTCTTTCGCGGGGGGGGGGGGGGGGTTCTAGATTGATGATTTTCGTGCCAGTGCAATTACTGCATTCTTATTCAGTAGTAGATTCGACAGTAACAGTCTACAGAAAACGATTGACTCGGACTCGGGGGCCCTTTCCCTTGGTCAGAGGGGCCCTTTTGTCAGACGTGGGGCCTTTCTGTCTGCCTTTAGGGCCCCCTGAGTAGGGTACATTTTCATTTTTCTCATCGGTTTTAGCATTTTTCTCCCGTTTTATTTTTTTTTAACTACTTTGATTTTTTTCGCGAGGAGGCTGGCGCCTCCAGCGCCTCAGCTATAAAACGCCTTTGTGGCTAAGTGGATAAGGCGCTGGTTCGCTAGTCTGGAGGTCGGGTGTTCGATCCCTGCATTGGCCGAGAAAGTTCATCTCAATTTTCACAACAATGTTTAAATTTATAGGGATCACGGTGGCTAAGTGGATAAGGCGCTGGTTCGCTAGTCTGGAGGTCGAGTGTTCGATCCCTGCATTGGCCGAGAAAGTTCATCTCAATTTTCCGGCGTGATTTCCCCTTTTCAGTGATGCAGAAGGAGGGCCTGACAAGGACAGCTGCCTAGTCGTTCGGATGGGATGAAAAACCGAGGTCCCGTGTACACATTGGAGTGCATGTAAAAGATCCCTTGGCAGTTGGAATTCGATATAAGAGTAGGCCGTAGCGCCGCTGCCCGGGCAAAATTTCCCTCATAGCACACTGTATGGCGTATGCCCGTCTTCCATTAGCCCAGGTTAGGTGCAAAAGAGTAGGACGTTAAACCCCATTTCATTTCATTTCATTTCAGTTTAAATTTATGAGGGGTTGGGTGGCTAAAGGGTTAAAGCTTGCGCATTGGATCATAAGGTCTGTCATTGTATTAGGTAACTTTTTTTCGATTCCCCGGTTGTTTGTGACAAGCAGAAGGGTTTTCTCTGGTTTCCTCCCACTGCTAAAGAGCCTTACACGCAAGCGAATTATTGAAATAAAATTGGAAACCTATGTTAGTCCTGAAATTACCTAAATTGTGTTTAGTAGGTGTTAAGCCGCATTTCTCTTTCTGTCTCGTTTAAATTTATGGCACTAAATTAGAAGTAAGTGTTTTCTAAGTGTGCAGTCTTTATATTATATGAAAACCATCAAGGAAAAAGGACATTGACATTGGCAAAGATCACGTATTGCTAACGAATTTTGTTGTACTTTTAGTACAATTGATATAAAATCTGCATCTTGTTTCTTTTGTCATCATTTTTTGCTAACAATAGTTTCACATGGTACATCAAACTAATATGGTGTAAAGACCAAATTGCTGTCCATTCCATGTATTTATAAAGAATAGTATATGTGTAGCGGAACAATAAAGATACTGATAGTATTCAGTTCATGCTGAAACAAGTAATAGTAATTTTAGTGCTTGTACTTTTTTCTTTGATATTTCTGTCAATTTGAAAAGGCTTTGCTGTAACAACCATCATTTCTCACCCCTTATGTTAAGGTTCACTGACCTTGTTTGTTTTTTGGGTTTTTCTTTCTATTTCAAAGAGGGGTTAATGAGGTGATAGGGTAACCACCTTAAAGTGCCTTAAAATCATATTTAATCAAAAGAAAATTTTCTAACTGTTACTGTACAATTAAAGTTTAGATATGATTCTTATTTTATTTTAAACTTAACCCTTCTTAAATATTCATTTTACAAATATAATAGACGTGTATGTGGTTATTTCTATAATTCGGTGTAAGCGAAAAGTACTTGTCTGTCAGGAATAGGGATTATTTGAGATCATTCTAAACCGGCTCACACCCAAATGGTAATGAATGTCAGTAATGATTTGATCATTCTAAAATGGCTCAATCGCAAATCTAATTGAATAGTCCAAGAGAGATTTGAGATCATTCTGAAATGGCTCATCTCCAATAATCTCAATTATTTATATTTGAATCAGGGTTCAATTTAAGCGGTATCGCATCGCAAAAAGCGACTGAAATCGCGGTAATGGCGATATAATTATTTTATTCATTAGCCTAAAATTGCTTTCAAACTTGTGAAGTGCGATTCATTATATTTTGGATGAATGTTGAGTATATTTAGGCCTATTTCAATATATCCGATAAATAGAAGACAATGCAGACTCCGTTTTTAATCCCACGTGTTTATAAAGTGTTACTAAAAATAGAATAGAACAACGCAGTATAGTATGATTGGTTAACTTAACTGAAAACTAAAAGTAGACATCTCGCGAGACGCGTGAAACAAGCCATTTTTGACGAATGTCTGAATATATTTGATGCATATGGCATATTCTCGGGTTGATAATATTTTGAAGGCGGAGAGGGGGATATTTAAATAAAGAAATAAACAAGCAAAGCCACGTCTACAAATATTTCGATTGGAATGGTTTAACATAAAGTATGTGTAGTTTTGTTTTAGACGATTAGTGCGTCCGGAATCGTGGAGAGACGATAACTGAATTTTTTTATTTTTTTTTTACCTTCATCCGTGCATAAGTCGAAGCGGAGTATACAACGAAGGCCGGACTTCGGCGGAAAAACGTATCCACTTATACCCCGAAAAATCATAATTGCAAATTTTTGTGATGTAGGCTACGTTTTACTGCTCATCAAATGTGAGCAAATGCTATTCAAATTTTGAATTGATTAGCCAAAATGTGAATCTGTCACAAAATTTTGTTACTCATTCGTTTTAGACTAAATTGAACCCTGATTTGAATGTAAATAATTGAGATTATCCTAATAGTGCTCCTGTTAAAATGTAAAAAAAGGAAGTCTGGCGACATTGGTAATATTCGGATCGTGAAATCTTCATAACTATTGCAAAGCAAGAATTGAACTACAGATAGATACAGCATATTTATCAGAATATGTTTTTAAGGCCAGGAATCTGGTCGAACCTGCCTATTACAATTGTGGGGGTTTCGTATTTTACAGATTATTGAAATAGCTGTGACGTCCGTTATTCTTGTCCCGTAAATAGAAATGGCCTATATTATTTGTGCTGCGTTGCATCAAACTCGGAATTGCCGGTAATCCCACGTAGAAATGGTATAGAAACACGCCATTTCGTAAATGGGCTTGGTATAGTACATGTAGATCGGCACCTCCTATTGAATAAAGTTGGTTAAACGGCCAACGGAAGTGACTACCGAATTAGTGCGAATGCAGTGTCAAAGGTTACGCACGTGCATCCTCCTGTGCAGCTCGTATACAACGGGTATATAAGGCCAGTAATAGCCAGTCTTAGTGGAACGGTCGGGGGGTGCGGACCTCAGCTGGAATATTCACATATTTCGCTCTGCGGTAAGCATTCCCAAGGGAGACTCTGTTTCTGGTGATTAGCGAGTTCCGCTGGAATGATCACTCATTTCGCTCGGGGCAAGCCAGTTCTCCGGAGTAGAGTTTAGTAGCGTGCGAGTCCTACTGGCGTGACCACTCATGCCGCTTAGGATAAGTGCGAACTAAGACGGGCGTTCCAAACTTTAAGGCAAGGGAGACTCTGTTTCTGGTGATTAGCGAGTTCCGCTGGAATGATCACTCATTTCGCTCGGGACAAGCACGGTCTCTGGAGTAGAGTTTAGTCTTGTAGTAGATGTTATAAGTTTCTAGTTATTTTAGGGTTCCGATTGGGTGATGTAAGATTTATTGTTTCCCTTTGTGCGAATATTGAAGTTCGGGCACAAGGCAGACAAGTTGATATTTATTTACGGAGTTAATAGTTCCTAGTTAATTTAAGGTTTCCGATTGGGTGATGTAAGATTTATTGTTTCCCTTTGTGCGAATATTGAAGTTCGGGCACAAGGCAGACATATTGTATTTATTTGCGGAGTTACTCGTTCCTAGTTAGTTTAAGGGTTCCGATTGGGTGATGTAAGATTTATTGTTTCCCTTTGTGCGAATACTATAAGTTCGGGCTGAGGCAGGCACTAATATTGTTTATAATGTCGTTGAGTTTTAATTAGTTATCCCTAGAATTTCGTTCAGAAGTTACAAGGTTTGACAATAGTGGGCGTTCCGTTTTGGTCTTGTGAAGGGACGTAGTAGAAGGATTTGGCGTAAGAATTTCTATTTCAGCTGGTTAACCATTGGAGAGAAGAAGACCAACCACCCGGACGCGCGTATCGGTCAATAAAATCTCTGTAATTAATGAAATAAAGAATTGGAAACTTAATAAAAGTGTTTTCTTTGACTTCAGTTCACGTGAGAAACCTGACATCCTGTGTACGAACCTGGACTTCCGGTTTGCACAAGAGCCAGTCACGCCCGACGCTCAAGTGCAAATCGATAACAACCCGTCCTGTTACATATTTTTGGCGAGCTTGCCAGGATGTCAGATAATTTTTCCGTGAATGAGGTCGAGGGAACACTTTTATTGATAAATTATAAGTCATAGGTTACAATATAGTTACAGGATTAAATATACGAATCAGTTGTATAGTTTATTTAAAGGATAAAATATAGGAGTTTGCTCTATAGTTACTTAAAGATAAAAAATAACAGTATTTAAGATGGACACATATTGGCATATTCTTGATGAAATGGCAGGTAGTGGTTATCGTAGGGATCGAGTGTCTTTTTCTAATCCATTATCGACTTCTGCTATGGTGTTCGGTAGTAATATGACTGGTGTAGGAAGTAGTTGTTCTGGTAAAAATAGTTATTCATTTGTTCCACCGGCTACTCAATATAGTGGAGGTCCTGCTACGGGCACGTGGCGGAACCCTGAATCTCTCCTCAGGAGTGTTAGGAATAATGGATATGCTGATGCAAGTTATTTACGGGAGGACAATTTTGATAGTTATGTCTCTGAATCTGCGGTTAGGTCCGGAATGGGGTTTGCCGGTCTGGTTTCTGAAAGGAATATCCCTAATAGGCATGGGATGGATACAGGGTATGCTAGTAGGGAAGGTTACTCCGCTAGGTCGGGTATAAAGGAGAATCCCCCAGCGCCCATGCAATATATGTCAACGGAGACTTGCACTTCTCCCGCTCCTAGATATACCAGTACCCCACACCCTTATGGGTCAGCTCAGAATAATTATCGGGGAATGGGACCTTGTGACCCAGATTATGTGCTCCTGGGACAAAATTCCGCTCGTCAAGTTACACGTAGAGAAAAAGAGCCTGATAAGTTCAATGGGGATAGCGACGATTGGCCAGACTTTCTCATCCAGTTCGAACATGTAGCGGAATGGAACGGGTGGTCGTCCCGAGAGAAGGCACAACAACTCGTGATGTGTTTGCGTGGGAAAGCCCTTAAACTTTTAAGTACGCTCGTACCCTATCAGTTAAAACAATACGAGGAGTTAAAGGCGGTCCTTTCCCGTAGGTTTTGTCCAGCGGAGCGACTTGCTACCCACAGGGTTGAATATAGAAATAGGCGAAGAAATAGGGATGAATCGGTAATAGATTACGGGTATAGTTTGAAAAACTTAGCCAGGAAAGCTTTTCCTGAGTTTTCGGCCTTAAATTTAGAATCCTTAGTAATCGATCAATACGTTCATGGGCTAGGAAATCATGAGATTAAAAAACATGTTCAGTTTTGTCACCCCCAAACAATTGAGCAAGCCATTGCCGTAGCGGTAGAGTATGAGGCGGTTGAAGGGCCTATAGACCGTATACGGAAGCCAAATTGTGAGGAGGTGAGGTCTAGGAATGGTGAGTTCGAGGATTTCCGAGTACAAATTGCCGACATGATTGATAGAAAATTTAAGGAGAATAGGGCTAACACATTTCGGTCGCGTTGTGAACACCGGGTGGATAATGTAGGAAGTGATAGGCCTTCCACCGGGAATTATATTCCGAGAGATGGTTGGAATCGGGGTAGGAATTTCCCTTCTCAGGATGTTAGAAATGACGTGCAATTTGATAGGCAGTCACGTTGTTTTTATTGTCAAGAACCTGGACACTATAGGCCTGATTGCCCAAAGCTAAGGAGTTCCCGAAATTCAAGAGAAGGTCCTTTAAACCAATAAGGGCTGATGCTATAGCTGCATCATCAGTCCCCAATCTTCCAAAGCAGCTTGAAAGTACATGTTTAAAGGTAAATAAAGATAGTGTCGATAAAAACAAAGAAAATTATGCAGGAATTAAAAATAGTATTGACAATATTAAAGACAATAGTAGTGAAAATCAGTCTCATATCATTAGGAAAGGTGGTGCATTTTGTGTATTCGTATCGGTAAGTGTGCCTGGCATACAGTTACAAAATATGTTACTGGACACAGGGTCAGCTTTCTCGTTGATATCAGTTGCAGGGTATGAAAAAATGGGTCCCCACCCACCTGCATTGCAGGATACAAAAGTTGTTTTAAATACAGCGGATGGACATCCCTTGGAGCCAAAAGGGGTTATTTATCTTCAAGTGGAGATAGACGGCCAAATGTATACACACCCATTTTTGGTGGTTGACCTGGGCATGGATGGTATCCTGGGTATGGACTTTATCTGGGACTATAAATGTAGTATTGATTTTGAAAAGATGATGCTAACTACTAATAAAGGATTAGTAACCTTACATACTAATAAAATAGTTTCAAACTGTGCACGAGGTATGCTCGGGGAAACATTAAGTAGTCCTGTAAGGTCAGATGAAATAGTTAGTAATTGTAAATCTGACGAGAAATCGTCGGTAGTCAAATCCGTAATAGATAAGAGAAAATATGTACCAGATGAATTACATGGCAATGCAGATGTACTTTGTCAAATCTCTACTCGAAAAGGTCTCAATGTTAACTGTAGGGACAGTTTTCCGGAATATAGAGATAAAATTGGTCTTAGTGAGGCAAGAATTGGTAAAGAGGGTTTTGAACGAGCGAGTTTAGACTTGTCGCTTGATAAAACCCTTTTAACGTTTTTCAAGTGCAGTGGCAGCAACAAAGTTGGTAGTTGGAATGAATGTGACGGGGAACAAGATATCTCCATTCCGAATTGGTTACATACCTGCACTGGTATAGGAGGACCGATTTACCCAAGTATTATGAAGCACAATGAGAGACCAGCTCGAGCTCGAATTAAAACTATCGACAAGGAGTAAGGGACTGATGAATAACTTAGATTTGTTTTTATTTTCGTTGGTTCGTTGGGGTTTCTTGTCTCACGCCTTCTTTTGGTCAGGCGTTCGGTTTTAACGAGGGGGGAATGTGGGGGTTTCGTATTTTACAGATTATTGAAATAGCTGTGACGTCCGTTATTCTTGTCCCGTAAATAGAAATGGCCTATATTATTTGTGCTGCGTTGCATCAAACTCGGAATTGCCGGTAATCCCACGTAGAAATGGTATAGAAACACGCCATTTCGTAAATGGGCTTGGTATAGTACATGTAGATCGGCACCTCCTATTGAATAAAGTTGGTTAAACGGCCAACGGAAGTGACTACCGAATTAGTGCGAATGCAGTGTCAAAGGTTACGCACGTGCATCCTCCTGTGCAGCTCGTATACAACGGGTATATAAGGCCAGTAATAGCCAGTCTTAGTGGAACGGTCGGGGGGTGCGGACCTCAGCTGGAATATTCACATATTTCGCTCTGCGGTAAGCATTCCCAAGGGAGACTCTGTTTCTGGTGATTAGCGAGTTCCGCTGGAATGATCACTCATTTCGCTCGGGGCAAGCCAGTTCTCCGGAGTAGAGTTTAGTAGCGTGCGAGTCCTACTGGCGTGACCACTCATGCCGCTTAGGATAAGTGCGAACTAAGACGGGCGTTCCAAACTTTAAGGCAAGGGAGACTCTGTTTCTGGTGATTAGCGAGTTCCGCTGGAATGATCACTCATTTCGCTCGGGACAAGCACGGTCTCTGGAGTAGAGTTTAGTCTTGTAGTAGATGTTATAAGTTTCTAGTTATTTTAGGGTTCCGATTGGGTGATGTAAGATTTATTGTTTCCCTTTGTGCGAATATTGAAGTTCGGGCACAAGGCAGACAAGTTGATATTTATTTACGGAGTTAATAGTTCCTAGTTAATTTAAGGTTTCCGATTGGGTGATGTAAGATTTATTGTTTCCCTTTGTGCGAATATTGAAGTTCGGGCACAAGGCAGACATATTGTATTTATTTGCGGAGTTACTCGTTCCTAGTTAGTTTAAGGGTTCCGATTGGGTGATGTAAGATTTATTGTTTCCCTTTGTGCGAATACTATAAGTTCGGGCTGAGGCAGGCACTAATATTGTTTATAATGTCGTTGAGTTTTAATTAGTTATCCCTAGAATTTCGTTCAGAAGTTACAAGGTTTGACAATAGTGGGCGTTCCGTTTTGGTCTTGTGAAGGGACGTAGTAGAAGGATTTGGCGTAAGAATTTCTATTTCAGCTGGTTAACCATTGGAGAGAAGAAGACCAACCACCCGGACGCGCGTATCGGTCAATAAAATCTCTGTAATTAATGAAATAAAGAATTGGAAACTTAATAAAAGTGTTTTCTTTGACTTCAGTTCACGTGAGAAACCTGACATCCTGTGTACGAACCTGGACTTCCGGTTTGCACAAGAGCCAGTCACGCCCGACGCTCAAGTGCAAATCGATAACAACCCGTCCTGTTACACAATCTTTTTAATTATGTGTAGTGATAAAGATTTGGAGATTGTTTTTTTAAGTGAATTATTTTAATCTTACAGATTTGACATTTTATTTTATATGAACATTTCTCTTCAGTTTATTTAATTATTGGATTGTTATGTTGTTATATAATTATGCAATGATATATTTGTTTAAGTTAATGGTGTTTATGTATCTAGTATATTTTTTATTAATCTTTCATAACTATTTCATAACCAAAATGGGGTCAAATTAAATATGTTATACAATAACTAAAATTTCAAAGATTTTTGTAATTTTAAGTGGTATAGTACCAAAGATATGATCCTGCAGACAATAAGATCAAAAAAAAATAGTGATAAGTACCGAGATTGACTTTGCTAACTCTAGTGTCAGAAATAGATGGTCAACAAGATATTTTAAGAATGTAGCTGTACTATTCATGATATTTAATTGCTATATATATTAAATTCATTTAGTGACAGATACTAAATTCTTATGGTATATTACCTACCAATGGAGAACATGTATGTTAAAAATAGTTTTTTTATAGATAATTTGTGGGTTTCATAGATTAAGGATGACACTTGCCAGTCAGACAATTTGGTAAAGTCTTTTAGGGATGAAAGTTTTATGACAAATTTTGTTATATTGTATGGGTACTTGCATAACTCCATTGTAGTCAATTAGTAAATGAATTAGAAGTAAAGGTTATACTAATCAAGTATTCAGGCCTGGAACGAACTTCCAAACCACCTTAAATCAATAGAAAACATGGTCACTTTTAAGAAAAATGTTAAACAACACTTGCTGGCAAAACAAACACATGTATAAATGTTTTATTTTGTTTAAGTACGTACACTCCAATGTCTTTCATACCTCTTTGTACTTCACATCCCTTATGGTGCACACACATTTCATATTTCACTATTTATAGTCATATTTAAAATTTCATCCTTCATCTTTTATAAATGAATCTGGCCCTCTGTGATGACATAACCTGATCCTCCTTCAAGGACCCCATTGGAAATATACCTAGCTTTAATTTAAGCAGGTTTTTATGGGTTATCCTCAAGAGGCTCGACATCATTACTTTTTCTCTCATCAAAACCTTATTATCATGTAACTTCATATTATCACCTTTATTGTCATGTTTGATATGCCGCTTGGAAAAATAAATAAATAAATAAATAAGGTTAATGTCATAGTAAGAGGTATGAGTAATTATATTGTATTATTTCAGCGCTAATTCTAATGTGGAGCTTGATTTAGGGAGGTACATGTAGGTTAGTGATATATTATATGTATCCTAAAAATAGTGTCTCGGATCAAGTTCTGTTTATACTAGAAGCAAAGTTAATTTGTCCCTTAATTAATCTCTTTACTTTTCCAAAGTAAGTAATCTAGAAATGTAGCACACCTAAAGTCAGCATACCTTGTGTAATGCTTTCAGTACATGTATACCTATGTAACACTTTGATATTTGTGTTTTGCAACGAACAAAAGCAATAACTTTGTATATAACTTTTTCAATTGACATCTGTTTGGATATCTAACATTCTATTTGTAATTCAAATTACCAGAAAATATAATTATTGATTAACTAAACAATAAACTTCAGTTGCAAGTTACATCCATTACAGATGATACATGACATACATGTAGCAAGCAGTAACCGAGCTTCAACTATCATTAATATCAAGTAAATGCAACAGGATTATCAGATTTGATATCAAGGGACTACTGGTATAGAAATGGACAAGAATAATGTTCCAAATTTTTAAGTATAAAAAATTGTAATTAATAGTCTACTCTTAGATTATATGTATGAGAAAAGTAAAATGTTGAAGAAATAAACACAGTATTTTGCAGCAATTGCTCTGAGTTCTAGCCTAAGATCATCGGGCCTTTAATACACATGTATTCATCATTACCAATATATATTCCTGTACTATAACAGAACTTTGATTTTTGGCGTAATTGTATATTTTGGACTAACATAGTGCACAAATGGACAAAAAAGTCGATAGTTTGTTAATTCTCATTTTTTGGTTCGGTTTAGATGATTTCCTAACAATTATCTGATTTATCACAGGTCAGAATTTTTGACATTTGTAAGGTTGAAATTACTCTATTGATTAAATCAGTGATAAAATTTTGAAGGAAGCATGCAAAATTTTTCTGGTTGACTTTGAATATGGAATGTAGTACTTTTGTAGCAAGATTGGCAGGCCTGGAAATAAAGGTTTAGATGTGCCTGATAAAATGGTACCTGACATACATAATGTCGGATATTTATTGATAATATCATTAAACAAGCCAACAGTGAGGCTGATGTCCCCCGCCGAAATCCCAAAATAAATAGATGACACATATTAATTAATCGCACATTTATTTTTTTCAAACGTATCGAGCAATCAAACTGAACACGAAGTGTCATCCAAAAATTGCTTATCTCTGCCTACCGTAAGAAGAAAATGCTCATCTTCGAACTCCATCAAGGCATTGACCTAATAAGCATACACACCAATTTTGAACATTTTAACTCAATTCATAGGAGAGTTATTGTGTTCCAAAGTCTTGGCAAATCAAATTGCTTATCGGTCTGCTTACCCTGAGCATAAAATGCTCATTATCGATCTTAGTCAAGGTATTACTGTAATGAAACTATACACCAAGTTTCATCACTCTCACTTAATTAGAACTAAAGTTATCGTGTCCCAAGCATCAACCAATCAAATTGCTTATCTCTACTTACCCTAAGCGGAAAATGCTCATCTTCGAACTCCATCAAGGCATTGACCTAATAAGCATATACACCAAGTTTGAACATTTTAACTCAATTAGAAGGAGAGTTATTGTGTTCCAAAGTCTCGACCAAACAAATTGCGTATCGCTCTGCTTACCCTGAGCAGAAAATGCTCAATATCGAACTTAGTCAAGGTATTACTGTAATGAAACTATACACCAAGTTTCATCACTCTCACTTAATTAGAACTAAAGTTATCGTGTCCCAAAGCTTCAACCAATCAAATTGTTTATCTCTGCTTACCCTAAGTGGAAAATGCTCATCTTCGAACTCCATCAAGGCATTGACCTAATAAGCATATACACCAAGTTTGAACATTTTAACTCAATTAGAAAGAGAGTTATTGTATTCCAAAGTCTCGACCAATCAATTTGCGTATCGCTCTGCTTACCCTGAGCAGAAAATGCTCATTATCGAACTTAGTCAAGGTATTACTATAATGAAACTATGCACCAAGTTTCATCAATCTCACTTAATTAGAACTAAAGTTATCGTGTCCCAAAGCATCAACCAATCAAATTGCTTATCTCTGCTTACCCTAAGCGGAAAATGCTCATCTTTGAACTCCATCAAGGCATTGACCTAATAAACACATACACCAAGTTTGAACATTCTAGCTCAATTAAAAGTTATTGTGTCCCAAAGCATCAACCAATCAAATTGCTAATCTCTGCTTACCCTAAGCGGAAAATGCTCATCTTCAAACTCCATCAAGGCATTGACCTAATAAACACATACACCAAGTTTGAACATTCTAGCCCAATTAGGAAGAGAGTTATCGTGTCCCAAAGCATCAACCAATCAAATTGCTTATCTCTGCTTACCCTAAGCGGAAAATGCTCATCTTCGAACTCCATCAAGGCATTGACCTAATAAACACATACACCAAGTTTGAACATTCTAGCTCCATTAGGAAGAGAGTTATTGTGTCCCAAAAAGTGTGACGGACAGACAGACGGACAGACAGACGGACAGACAGACAGACAGACAGACGGACGAACCCATTTTAATAATCCCCTGCTTTCTTCGAAAGGCGGGGGACAAAAAGACAAATCAGTGCCAGACAAAATGACAGGCACCAGAGGTATAGTGCATGACAATGCCTGACAGTGACAGGTGCCTTATTTCCAGGCTTGAAGATTGTGTTTTTATACTTTCCAAAATATACCAAAATTGACATACCTTTGTGGGATGTAACTACCTGATAATACTTGGTGGGATGTGTCTTTCAGAATAAAATCTGATGAATTTGAATCCAGATAGTGAATAGATATTTCACTCATGCATGCTCTAGTAGACTCAACTGGCACAGACATTGAACCCAATTTCATTTAAATTATACAGGTTTCAAGTTCACTGATGTCTATTAAAAATATGATTTAGTATTTCTACAGCTTTGATGTTTCACAATTTGTTATGTCACGTCATCATGAATAGAAGCTAAATATATCTGCTTTATTTTCAGAAACAGAAGACAAACCTGTCACAGAAACAAAAACACAATTATTTCATTATACATTAGATCATAAATACTGGTATTTTCGTTCTGTAAAAAACTGATAGGATAATTAATAAGCTGTTGTTATTTTAAATATGCCCACATTTCATGTTTGTGGACACACTACTGGTCACAAGTTTTATCCCATTTTGACGGAACAATAAAATATACGTCTATCTACCAAAGATCTCAGTTCCTTTCGAAATGTATAGGACTGTAATTGCAGGTGTTCAGAATGAATTAGATGATAAGTTTAAACTATAGAGAGTTCGCAAGATTTTTAAGATTTTTTAAATTGAACATTATAATCTGACAATTCAGACAGTAATTTTCGGAAATCGTCTAATGAATGTAGACACTTGATGACTGTCACTAGGGACCGGATATCATTTAGATTTGATGAAAAAAGGAAAGAAACTGAGCTTACCATCTGAAATCTAATACACATATTCAGTTAAGAGATTGCTGTCTAGAAAGTGTTAAATACCATCAAGATTTATTAAATAATGCCCAGTTTGTGCTACCATTTAGTTTAAGAAACACCATTTAGTTTTGGCGTCAAGTCATCTAGTTTATGACCCTTTAGTTTAGTTTTGATATTGGTCATCCAGTTTATGACCATTTAGTTCTATAAACTAGACAATCGCTGTCAAACTAAACGGTAGCACAAACTGGGCGTTATTTGATGAATCTTGATGGTATTTAACACTTTCTGGACAGCAATCTATTAACTGAATATCTAGATTATAGATGGTAAGCTCAGTTTCTTTCCTTTTTTCATCAAATCTGAATGATACCTGGTCCCTAGTGTGTCTCCAGACTAACGTGTACGGGTGACAATAATATACTACCAAATTATTATTAGAATAGGTATTTTATATGCATATGGTTACACATGAATAATTATTTTTATACGTCCACATTCATAATGTGAACGTATTATGCCGTCGCCCCTGTCTGTGTGTGTGTGGGTGTGTGTGTGTGTGTGTATGTGTGCGTGTGCATTGACCATCACCAGAGGACCCTCGTTAGAAAACACAGCTTTTACCCGAGGACCAAAAAATCTTCCGAGGACCAAAATCGTGGTCCTCGGAGAAGTGAAGTCTATTTCCATGTTGGATAACCTAGTCTACTTCACCTGACAAAATTTCTACGTGGTCCACGCTTAGTGCTTAACCCCCGTTATGTGTGTGCTCTCTTCACACACTTTACTCTCGGTCAACAAACACACGAGGTGCCTGGGTAATTTAGCGAATCACGTGACGTCACCCAGCAAACACATGTTCCTCGGAGAGGCTGTTATGTTTGAGGTAAGAACGAAGAATACGTTTCCTTAATTTAAGTGTGAATTACTAGTAGATGAGTTAGTTTATATTTTTGCACAGGACACAGGACATTTGTTCGTTCAAGAGCATATTGCAGAGAATAACAAGTAAAATTATTTTGGTCTTTGACTTTGAAGCCAACGAACGTATTTTCAATTTAACACGTAGTGGTTGAAACAATATGGCGTCGAGTTTAGGCCTAGGTTTTTTTTCTGACTCTGTGTTGTCTACTCATAGACAGTAGCTCATATGTTGTCGTTTTCGTTGAAGTGATGTCATTTCTTTAAATAGGCGACTTATACCAATACTGTATGCATTTTAGTTTACCTGCCAAAAGATGCTTTTCTTATGACATCATGCTGGTTACCCACAGTCAGCCATTGTCACAGTTCCTTGCATTTTTGTAATTTTATTATTTAAATAACTTCATTTCACTATTCTTTTACCTTGGCAAATAAGAATTATTTGACTTAAACTTTGGCACTTGCATTAACAGACCCCTAGGCCGCCATGCTTGATATAAAGAAGGATAGACATGTTTTTTAATAATTTTTATGTACATTTTTTTGCATTTATTGAAGGTGTGATCAAACTTCACCACAAGGATGCCATGGAAAATATTTTTAAAAATGTTGGAAAAAATGGTTGAATGGGAGAAGAACAAAAACAAGGGGAAGAAGACGAGGAGAAAGAGAGAGAGAAATGAGGTTTAGCGTCCACTCGACACTAACTAGGCCATTTCGGGACTAAGAAGGAGACAGCTGCAGAAGAAGGAATGGGGGAAGAATGGATAATTTGTATGCCTGATAACGACCAGTGAATTCTTGTTGAAATGTCGTGTGTATATAATATAGTGATTCAAAGTGATTGTTTTCCATAGAACTGTGTTGTGTTATTTGGATTAATAAATTCTATAATCGAAACGTCGTCTGTATATAATATAGTGAGTGTTATCCATAGAACTGTGTTGTGTTATATGGATGAATAAATTTTATAATTGAAGATTTAGCTTTTCTTAATTAATGTATTTTTTGCTGCATGCAAGATATCCTTTTCTACTATCTAGAGAAAGTCTTGGCTATTTCTGCTGGAGAGACTTTAAGAAGGGGCAATAAAAAGAAAAATGGCATTTTTCACCCAACGTACCGTAATTTTCTGACTCATTAAATGTCATCTATGTTAAGCTGTGTGTTGCTTTCTATTAATCCACGTGGACTGTCATTTGTAGAGATGCATCTGCAGGTACTGTTGGAGAGCATATATAAATTTCAAGGAGGTTGGGTGAATAGAAGGGTCCAAGGCGGAGGTGTTCAGTTCTGCTATCTTGGACAATTTCGGGTTTTTTCGCACTATGCTCATGTACAAGCCCTGCTTTTTTTGGAAATATTGGAGCAATGAAGCTGTAATTTTCAGGAAATCATCCAACATATATTTGCGGGTGGCTCAATTAGAACTGTATATTTCAGGCTGTCATAACTTTATAAGCATAAAATGACATTTTTCAATGGAAAGCTGTACAAAATGTGGTTTTTCGCTCAAGTGAATGTACCCTCATTTAATGTTGGCTCAACCTATTAACCTGACATTTGCACAGCACATTGGTCATATATTCAGGGTGCTGGTGTTAAAATTGCAGCCTGTTTTGTCAAAAGTTTGAGGGCTGGCTCAGTTCGGGGTATTTCGGTCGTGCTCATGTACAACCACTGTTTTTTGGGGGAATTATTGCAGCAAGTCTAATGAAATTTTCACAGAATCTTCCTACATGTATTCTGGGGTGGCTGTGCAAATATCAGCTTGGTAGCGCAATTAGAACTGTATATTTTAGGCTGTCATAAGCATAAAATGACAATTTTTAATGGAAAGCTGAACAAAATGCGGTTTTTGGCTCAAGGGAATGTGCTGTCATTTAATGTTGGCTGAACTTATTAACCTGAAATTTGCACAGCACTTTTGTAATATATTCCGGGTGGTGGTGAAAGAATTTCAGCCTGTTTTGTCAAAAATTAAGAGTTTGAGGGCTGGCTCAATTCGGGGCATTTCGGTTGGTTGGACAATTTTGGGGTTTTTTTTCGCACTGTGCTCATGTACAACCACTGTTTTTTTGGGGAAATATTGGAGCAAGTCTGCTGAAATTTTTACAGAATCTTTCTACATGTATTCTGGGGTAGCTGTGCAAATTTCAGCTTGAAAGCTCAATTAGAACTGTATAGTTTAGGCTGTCATAAGCATTAAATGACAATTTTTAATGGAAAGCTGAACAAAATGCGTTTTTTGGCTCTGTGAATGTGCTGTCATTTAATGTTGGCTGAACTTATTAACCTGCAATTTGCACAGCACTTTTGTAATATATTCCGGGTGGTGGTGTTAGAATTTCAGCCTGTTTTGTCAAAAATTAAGAGTTTGAGGGCTGGCTCAATTCGGGGTACATGTATTTCGGTTGTTTGGACAATTTTGGGGTTTTTTTCGCACTGTGCTCATGTACAACCACTGTTTTTTGGGGGAATTATTGCAGCAAGTCTAATGAAATTTTCACAGAATCTTCCTACATGTATTCTGGGATGGCTGTGCAAATATCAGCTTGATAGCTCAATAAGAACTGTATATTTTAGGCTGTCATAAGCATAAAATGACAATTTTTAATGGAAAGCTATACAAAATGCGGTTTTTGGCTCTAAGTAAATGTGCTGTCTTTTAATGTTGGCTGAACTTATTAACCTGAAATTTGCACAGCACTTTTGTAATATATTCCGGATGGTGGTGTTAGAATTTCAGCTTGTTTTGTCTGAGGGCTGGCTCAATTCGGGGTATTTCGGTTGTTTGGACAATTTTTTTTTTTTTTTTCGCACTGTGCTCATGTACAACCCCTGTTTTTTTGGGGAAATATTGGAGCAAGTCTGCTGAAATTTTTACAGAATCTTTCTACATGTATTCTGGGGTAGCTGTGCAAATTTCAGCTTGATAGCTCAATTAGAACTGTATAGTTTAGGCTGTCATAAGCATTAAATGACAATTTTTAATGGAAAGCTGAACAAAATGCAGTTTTTGGCTCAAGTGAATGTGCTGTCATTTTGGCTGAACCTATTAACATGAAATTTGCACAGCACTTTGGTAGTATATTCCGGATGGTGGTGTGAAAATGTCAGCCTGTTTTTTCAAAAATGAAGAGTTTGAAGACTGGCTCGGTTAGGGGTATTTGTGTCGTTTGTCAGATTTTAGTGTTATCACGACAAAAGTAACTGCTTCCAAATCTTTAATATTGCTACGAAGAACCTGCCATTCTTCCACAACCTTTCTAAATACATGACGATGCCAGTATAAAATATTTGAGTACCATAGCTACAATATTACGCAATCGCAATCCGTTGTAAATTCCGAATAGCTGAACGTAGTCAGATATCGGCTGCAAGCAACAGGAATATATGGTCTAAAAACTTTAATATTCATTCAATTAGTCTGAAATTTGGAATGCACTTTGATAATGTATACATAATGGATGCCGAAAAATGTCAGCTTCATAGATGTAAGAGAAATTAAAATAGACAGAAATGAAAATGAATACGTTTTTTCTCCAAAAGTTCAATATTTGATACTAGCATACAAAATGAATTTGACATCAATATGTTGGAGCAATTAAGCTGCAATTTGCAGAGAATCTCCCCAGATACATTACAAGAGGCCCCCCAAATTTCAGCTCTATTCATTTAGCCAAAATGGAGATATGGACTCTATTACTGTCAAAAAATGTCATTTTCTGACTAATGAAATGTCATTATGTAACGCTGTGTGTTGCTTTGGATTGTAATTTGGAGAGTTACCTCTGCAGGTAATGTTGGAGAACATATATAAATTTCAAGGAGGTTGGGTGACTAAAAGGGACCAAGGCGGTGGTGTTCAGTTCTGCTATCTTGGACAATTTCGTTTTTTTTTTTCGCACTATGCTCATGTGTGTCATTATGGTGTCATTCGTGGTCAAAGGGGAGATAACTACCCAAGTCCTTTGAGGAATAGCAAAGTTTGTTAAATCTCTAATAGTGTTAAATCTACATTGTAGTCCTAAAGTATTACACACTAAAGTCCTCAGAAATAAGGTAAAGTAAGTTGTATTAAGAGGTCCTCTCATGATAATAAATGTAAACTATTATAAACTCAAGTCCTCTCTAGTGCATAAATGTAATTCAGTCTTACACAGGTCCTCGTGTAGTCCTTAAAGTAAAGTATTAAACACTAAAGTCCTCAGAAATAAGGTAAAGTAAGTTGTATAAATGTAATCCAATCTTACATGGGTCCTCAGGTAGTCCTTTAAGTAAAGTATTAAACATTAAAGTCCTCAGAAATAAGGTAAAGTAAGTTGTATTGAGAGGTCCTCTCGTGGTAATATATGTAAACTACTATAAACTCAAGTCCCCATAAGTGTATCAGTGTAAATCAATCTTACACAGGTCCTCAGATAGTCCTTAGAGTAAAGTATTAAACACTAAAATCCTTAGAAATAAGGTAAAGTAAGTTGTATTGAGAGGTCCTCTCATGGTAATAAATGTAAACTACTATAAACTCAAGACCTCTCTAGTGTATTAATGTAAATCAATCTTACACAGGTCCTCAGGTAGTCCTTAAAGTAAAGTATTAAACACTAAAGTCCTCAGAAATAAGGTAAAGTAAGTTGTATTAAGAGGTCCTCTCATGGTAATATATGTAAACTACTATAAACTCAAGTCCTCTCTAGTGTATAAATGTAAATCAATCTTACACAAGTCCTCTGTAGATATTAAATATAAGAAAAGGCCTCATATAGTCTGTAAAACATGTTATATTTTTATGACTGAATCAATGCAATCTACGTAGCAGACAATGTACATGGTGGTGCTGACAATAACTGTATAAAATATTAAAGCCATAAGACGACAGGAAACCTGGGTCCTCGGGAGGCTTTGAAAAACCGTAGTCCTCACATAATGAGCTATGCAAGTATGTGTGCGTGTGTGTGTGTGTGTGTGTGTGTCTGTGGTTCGCCTACAGGGCGCAATTCTTCATGGATTTTCTTCAAACTTGGTATACTTATTCCTTATACCCCAAGGAAGATCCCTATTGTTGGCCGAGCCACGCCCATTTCTAGTATTTGTTTGTTTGTCGTCTACAGGCCACATTTCTTAACTTATAATCTTGAAACTTTGCATACACATTCTTTGTACGCTAAGGAGCATCCCTATCATTTGGGGTGCATGCCCGACCCCCAGGGGCAGAGCCACGCCCATTTTCTTTTCTTGTGTCTTTGTGTCGCCTACAGGGCGCAATTCTTACTGGATTTTCTTCAAACTTGGTATACTTATTCCTTATACTTGGTATACTTATTCCTTATACCCCAAGGAAGATCCCTATTGTGTTTGGTGCATGCCCGACCCCCAGGGGCATAACCACGCCCATTTCTAGTATTTGTTTGTTTGTCGTCTACAAGCCACATTTGTTAACGTATAATCTTGAAACTTTGCATACACATTCTTTGTACCCTAAGAAACATCCCTATCGTTTGGGGTGCATGCCCAACCCCCAGGGGCAGAGCCACGCCCATTTTCTTTTCTTGTGTCTTTGTGTCGCCTACAGGGCGCAATTCTTACTGGATTTTCTTCAAACTTGGTATACTTATTCCTTATACTTGGTATACTTATTCCTTATACCCCAAGGAAGATCCCTATTGTTTTTAGCGCATGCCCGACCCCAAGGGGCATAGCCACGCCCATTTCTATTTTTTGTTTGTTTGTCGTCTACAGGCCACATTTCTTAACTTATAATCTTGAAACTTTGCATAGACATTCTTTGTACCCTAAGGAACATCCCTATCGTTTGGGGTGCATGCCCAACCCCCAGGGGCAGAGCCACGCCCATTTTCTTTTCGTGTGTCTGTGTGTCGCCTACAGGCCGCAATTCTAACTGGATTTTCTTGAAACTTTGTATACTTACTTTTTACACCCTAAGGATGATCCCTATTGTTTTTTGGTGCATGCCCGACCTCCAATGGACAGCCACGCCCATTCCTTGTATTTATTTGTTTGTCGTCTACAAGCCACATTTGTTAAGGTATCATCTTGAAACTTTGAATGCTTATTCTTTGTACCCTAAGGAACATTCCTATCATTTGGGGTGCATGCTCAACCCCCAAGGGCAGCATATTCCTGAAGCAATGGCCCGAGAAATCTCTCTCTGGCCATTGCTGGATTGACTTCTGATTCTTGAACTTTTGCGGGAGTGTGTCTATTCTCCCCGTTCAATGAAAGCTATCACTTAAGTACAGCAACATGACAGTCCTTCGTTTAATCTGAGTCTTCCCTAAAACTTTGGACAGTGATTTAAGGTATTAAAACGGTGAAAGTATGTTCGTTTCCAAACAGTATTGTTTACATTTCATTCGACTTGATAGCCTCGTTTGTCACACAATTAGTTTTACTGCAGTATTCTCCTATGCACGGGTTAATTAGGCATAATAAAAGCGTGAGCCATGACGTAACGTTATGTAAACATATTTGGTCCAATACTGGCACTCGTTTTAAATGTAAAGCGTTTGTATGGTAGGTAGTGATTGGTTGGTAGTCGGACTACTGACCAATCAAAATTTAACACAACAATATCCACTCATAATAGCAGTGTGTAGTGAGATTACCTATAATCAAACGAAACGCTGCGCGGAGTATGCAGGGGCAGAGCCACGCCCATTTTCTTTTTGTGTGTCGCCTACAGGGCGCAATTCGTACTGGATTTTCTTCAAACTTTGTAAACTTACTCTTTATACTCTAAGGATGATCCCTATCATTTGGGGTGCATGCCCAACTCCCAGGGGCAGAGCCACGCCTATTTTCTTTTTGTGTGTCTGTCGCCTACAGGCCGCAATTCTAACTGGATTTTCTTAAAACTTTGTATACTTACTCTTTACACCCTAAGGATGATCCCTATTGTTTTTTGGTGCATGTCCGACCCCCAATGGCAGAGCCATGCCCATTCCTTGTATTTATTTGTTTGTCGTCTACAAGCCACATTTCTTAACGTATCATCTTGAAACTTTGAATGCTTATTCTTTGTACCCTAAGGAACATTCCTATCATTTGGGGTGCATGCCCAACCCCCAGGGGCAGAGTCACGCCCATTTTCTTTTTGTGTGTTGCCTACAGGCAACAATTCTTAATTGGTCATCTTGAAACTTAAAATACTTATTCCTTATACCCTAAGGATGATCCCTTTTGTTTTGGGTGCATGCCCGACCCCCGTGTGACAGCAACACCCATTTCTTGTATTTGTTTGTCTGTCGTCTACAGGCTACATTTCTTAATGTATCATCTTGAAACTTTGAATGCTCATTCTTGGTACCTTAAGGAAGATGTCTATTGTTTTTGGTGCATGTCCGACCCCCAGGGACAGTGCCACTCCCATTTTCTTTTTGTCTGTCTGTGTGTCAGCTACAGGCCACAATTCTTAATCGATCGTCTTGAAAACTTTTTTTATACTTATTCCTTATACCCTAAGGCTGACCACTATTATTTTTGGTGCATGCCGGACCCCCTGGGACAGAGCCACGCCCAATGCTTTTGCAATTCTTAACAGATCCTTTTAAAACTTTACATACCTATTCCTTATACCCTAAAGATGACCCGTATTGTTTTTGGTGATTTCCTAACCCCCAGGGGCAGAGCCATGCCCATTTTTACTTTGTGTCTGTGTGTGTTGTCTACAGGCCACGATTCTTAATGGATCGTCTTTAAACTTGGGATATGTATTCCTTATAGCCTAAGGATGTCAACTGCATGTCCCGACTCCCACAGACAAGACACGCCCAATTTTTGTGTTTGTCGTTTACAGGCCGCAATTCTGAATGAGGCAGCTTGGTACTTGTATTCCTTATAGCCTGAGGGCGTCCACTATTGATTTTGATGAATGTCCCGACCCCCAGGGGCAGGGCCACGCCCACTTTTTGCCTTTAGCGTTAGGAAGGCACAATTCTGAATGGATTATCTTGGTATACTTATTCCTTATACTCTAAGGACGGCAACTATTGATGTTGAGGCACGACCCTCAACGCTAAACAAACCAAACGCCTAGCCTTCTTGACAAAGTACCATATCAATCAAAGCAGGAATGTGGACGTATATTGTAGCGTTAGCGTTATGTTTTCTATATCTAATGCCTTGTAGATTTGGAGAGTTTTAGAACTTTTATGATTTGTTTAAAACATGGTATGAAATTGTTTTACCTGTACTTATTCAGTTGCCTTATATTATTTAAATGTTTCATCATTGGTGTCCCATAGACCTTTGCTGGCCAGGAATCATTTGTATCATGTTGTATAAACTCTGTAAATATTGATTTGTGACACTTTAGTAAAATAAGTTATAAGTATTATTATTATATTCTATGTGGGCCTATAAAAAAACCCCACCTAATTGTAAAAGTATCAAAAGAATGATACCAGATAGAAAAGTGGTATCAGACGACTAATGATTTGTATATCATTGCCCTTGTGTGCATCAAAATATTGTGGATGACACTGCTTGAGAGTGCCCCCCTGATTCTGAGATGAATGTGGTAAACACAGTGTGATTCCAGTAATTCCCCCCTGAGCATAACCATATTCGGTACTCTGTAGCATGCCATCACTGCTATATGGTATAAAGGATTAAATACACAAGACATAAAACGTACAAATCCATTACTATGTAGAAATTGGCAAATCTAATCCCAAATTATAATGGTCAGCACCAATATATGGCCTACTCTTATATGAAATTCCAACTGTGAGCTTATTATTACCCTACCATGACTTCCTTTGACCTAATTCGGGCCAGTTCTTTCTAAATGGATTAAGAACTAAAGCTAAGGCAATTAGCAGATCATAGCAAAAATTTTTTAAAAAACAAAACAGTGGGCAAATATAGTAATGGTGGGAAATATAGTGGGAAGCACAAATTACATAGTGGGAAGATCACAGAATTTGTTTTTGAAATACAGATCATATACAATAGTTTATAGCATGAAAAGGTGCTGGGAAATACACAAAGAAGCAATAATTATGATATATATATATGATTTATATACATAGCATGAAAATAGACAGATAAATCATATATAGAATGATCATTCTGGGAAGTATATTGGGAAGCAAGAATTATCTAGTGGGCAGATCTTAGCAAAAATATACTATACATTTGGAAGGTTTCAGAAAATGTAGTATTACTGGGTAGATTATAGGTAGTCAAAATCATATTACTACCATGAAAAACTGACCAGTCACATTCTTGTTTGATACTGCACGAATACAACTATATTATGATCATCCACATTGTTGCAAAGAGAGTTTACGTATATAATAAGTGCA
This sequence comes from Patella ulyssiponensis, assembly GCA_963678685.1. NCBI lineage: Eukaryota > Metazoa > Mollusca > Gastropoda > Patellidae > Patella > Patella ulyssiponensis. Next base: position 21,694,550 of record OY783232.1, read on the forward strand.
CCGAGATAGACAGACTCCCATATTATATAAGTCGTGTGTCATACACCAACAATTAAAGAGTGTTCTAATTTTGGAGAAGCCCAAAAAATGTGCATGCATAGCATATTATGAGATTACTGACACATTACATAATTGTGGCAAGTCTTTAACAATGGAATATATTTGGGACTGAATCATTTTTAGGAAAGTTATTAAAATATTGATATTACAGGGCTAAAATTTGGCAATATCCTAAAGATATTTCCCATTCAAATCTGCATTATTTTTCTTTTTGATATGGATCTGTATTTTTGTATTATTTTTAAAATTTCAAACTTCAACGATTATAAATTACCATGGTCCTGCAGGTTTCAGCGGATAATTCTAATAAAGTATATAGATTGCAAAATATTCTTCATCATAACTCACTCAGTAAACACTATCAAGGTCATTGGATTAGCTCTTCATAAAATACTTATTTGGGAAGTCCAGTAATTATACAATCAACAAATATTATACTTGATTATAACATCCAGTCTAGTTGGCCAGTTATCATCAATTACCTAATTATTAGCCAAGAGAAATTGTGTTACATACCATGTGAGCAAACCAAAAGTACCGCCTTGCCGTCAAAATAATGAAAGCAGAAGGTGGTGTGGATCCTCTCTCTATGTTTGTATGTCTAAATGACTAACAGAATGGATCAATCCATATTCCTGAAGCAATGGTCTGAGAAATCCCTCTCTGCCCATTGCTGGATTGGCTTCTGATTTCTGATACTTGACAAGAGCTTTTGAGGTAGTGTGTGTATTCTGCCTGTTCAATCAAACCTATCCCATGTACAGGAACATGACAGCCCTTCGTTTACTATGGGGTCTTCCCTAAACCTTGGACAGTGATTTAAGGTATTAAAAACGGTGAAAGTATTGTTCATATTCATACAGCACTGTTTACATTGTTGATAGGCGCGATTGTCACACAATTAGTTTTCCTACAATATTCTGCTATGCACTGGTTAATTGGGCATAATAAAATCGTGAGTCATGACGTAACGTTAGGTAAACATTTTTGGTCCAATTTGGAACTTTGTTTCAACTTTAATGATTTTGTTACGTAGTAAGCCATTGGTTGTTAATGGGACTGTTGACCAATAATGATTTAGAACAAGAATTTTCTCTATTTACAGCAGTGAGTAGTGGGATTATGGGATCAATCTGATTCAAATACAGATCTATATTTCGTTTTGTTTTTTCATACTTTCGATGGCCTACACTACTAAAAGATCTGACTGGTTGTACGGGAAGGTCACGTCAGGGGGTCTGACGTCAGCAGCTTTTGACTCGGGCATTGATATTAATCAATCAGCATTTACATTTCTAGTGGTTACCTACAGTTCCATGCATCAAATGCCAAGAACTTGCTGTAACAGACTGTTTCATTGGCTAATCCCTCACTTCAATCAAAACACTGAAAATATAACAACTCTTCCAGATCCTGGTGTCGTAAAGACAAGTATAAAGAAATTTTGAACTATTAAGGACAAAATAAAATAAACAGGATCTGTGTTTTAATCAGATTGGAGAACGGATCAAAGGGAACTTATGCTGTAAGCAATACATGTAAATACATATTAATCATTCTAAGGATAGCTGATGTGTCAAAGTTAACACAAATTGTCCAAACATTTTTATGCTGAACTGAAATAGTTTTATATTTAATTTAATTCTTTGTATTGTATGGAAAGGATGTTTCGATGCCATAAAATTCTATTCTACTCTATTGTATTCTATATACCATGTATCATATTATGTAAGAGTTAGTGTTTTGTTGGGCCTTTACTATCCTATGATTGGTTGAATAGGGTATGATTGACAGTTGATTCAAGTATATTAAAATGTGAACATGTATTGTTATCATTATTGGTAGCTGCAGTTGTTGATGTGTGAAGCTTTATAGTAGGCCAATTTTTTTGTTTCAGGTAGGTCTATTTTTTATTGTATTATAACAATAATACTGTAAAATAGGTAGAAAAAAATAATGTAAAAACTTGGGGATTTAAGTTAAAGGACAGTGTTGGGGTTTTTAAAAAGTAAAAATACAATTTGTAAAAAATGATATGAAATATTAGAAACTGAATTCGAGTTTTATGATATGCAGTTGTTTTTTTTTGAGAGGTAGGTGTTAGTTGTTAATATTGCATGCCAGCATGTGAAACTGTGGTTGAGACTGTTGAACTTTAAAATAAAATTGTCAGGACTAGAGATGGGTGGGTGCTGTTTATTCAGAGTTGTACAAATAAAGTTGGAATATTTCAGATATTTGTTGAAATGAAATAGGTTGACCCATGAACAAATTGGGCCATTTTTCTTGGTTTTAACAATATCATTAATTGAATTATAAGATAAGATATTGGATTGAGAATCAATAAAAATATAAGATCACTAGAATTTAATTTGAGGGGAGCCCACAAGAGTTAGACCAACATTTTCAGCCACAGAGGTTTTTGCTGCAGAGGTTAAGGCCAGAAAGCTTTAATAGTTGCCAACTGATGCATTGCTGTCTGCCACAAAGCATTAATGAATATCAGAATATGGATTTTGAAATTTAAAACAGAATTAAAAAATGATAAAGTAACATATGAACTAGACATTGGTCATACTAATTCGCGTTGACTGATTAATAGCCTTAGGTTTTAAATTAAACCCTTGTACATTCACCAATTTGAAACCCTTCTCAAAGACATTGCCAAAGAAGACATGAATAGAATTAATTAACATAATACAAAAAGACCCTGTAGAAAGCAAATTTTGTTTTCTAGATCAAATGAATGTGTCAAAAATATTTTTATCAACAATAATTTCACAGTTTACAGAGAAGAAAATAGTCATTAACACATCTCTGTATTATTTTAAAGAGAGGTTTTAATTTGTTTACTGTAACTTAAAATAAACAATTTGATTGAATTGAAAATATTTGAAATAATCTCACAGCCAGCTTTGTTTTACACCAATTTCAATGGTGCTAAATATTTTGTATTTGGTGCAGTATTTAATTATTTATGAAAAACTGACACTTAAGGATTATTGCATTATTACAGATATAAGAAAGTTTTTTTTACCCTTGCAAATGTTAACGGACCTATTATATGATAATTTAATTTTCACTCTTGACTGATTTACATAAATAGCTTGGATCTGTTAAAAACCAGTAGCTCATTCATGATACTTAAAATAAGATTGTTATCAGAAGAACATTATTTATAAATATGTAACCGGTAGTCATTTTATAAAGATTAAACAAAGGCTATAGAAAAAAAAAGTTATATCCTGGTAAGATATATTACATATATTTACCCGTACATATTTTTTCTTAACTTTGATCTTTTTTTACCTGTCATATATCATTTTGTGAAGCGTTCCTCATCATTTCTGCAGCTTTCATTTGAAACTAACGGTATACTATTATGTACAGTGGCTGATAAGGGACATGGGAAAAAAATATTATTTATGTTTTTAATTTATATTCAATCAAGTCAATATTAATATAATTTTTTTTTTTTTTATAAGTTTCACCCAAGTCAGTTGTAATTTCCACCTAAGTCATTTGTAATATAATTTGTTTTTTAGAATTTTCACCCAAGTCAATTATTAATTTCCACCTTATTCATCTGTAATATAATTTGATAATATAATATAAACAAATTATGTTAATATGATATAAATTATATTAATATGATATAAAACAATTATATTGGAATTATTACTATATTTTTCTTAAATTTTTGTTTATAGTCTTTCTTTTTTTTTAAATGTTTGTATCAATGCTTAAGACGACAGTGATAATAATTTATTCTAAATTTATTTGTATTAAATAACATACATAGACAATGAGTCAGAGTATATATATGTGTGTCATATTCATGTATACGATACAAAATGTATAGAAAATGATTTATATGCAAAAGGTAGATTGAATATTAGTAAATTTTTTTGACATCCTGCATTAAGCTTTCCTCCGCTGAATTCCTAATTGTCCACATGGAAGAAAAAATTAACACCATTATATATGTACGTACTGTAGCTTTAAGCTGATTAATTTATAATAAGATTATTTGCATTCCATGAAGGATATGGTTTGATTTTAATTAAAGCTTCAATATAAGAACTGTTTTATCATTGCATAAGTCATTACAATGTTTATTTCCTAGTTTTTTGTGTTATGTTTGATTTGTAAGTACAGCAGACGTCTAGAGAGAGAGAGAAAAATGGGGTTTAACGTCCACTCGACACAAACTAGGTCATTTTGGGACTAACATGGTTTCAATTTTATTTCAATAATTCGCTTGCGTGTAGGGGTATTTAGCAGTGGGAGGAAACCCACGAGGTTGAGAAGGCGCCCCTATCTCCATGCCACATACGCTCACACCAGGTATCGAAACCACAGCCGCAAGCCAGAGGTGACCAGCCAGCTAGAGGTCGAAGCGCGGCACTCTTGACTACTAGGCCATCCCAACCCCCCAGCAGACGTCTAATGATAGATATTATTTGATTGAATCCTAAATGAAGTTTTATGCTCAATATTTAGAACTAACTGTTTTAATATCAGTAATCCAGACTATTTAGTTTAAATTGAGGAAAGTCAAACATTAAAGAGACCATTCTGATTTTAACAAGAGTTTCAAAAATAAAAGTCTGTGTACATATGAAATTTAAACGCCAAAATACAGAGGTGTATTTACCTGATAATCAATTCCCGTTCCTTAGAGGTCTATACAGTGCATGACCCATGTGCTGTACTTGATGACAAAAGGTAAAATTTCAGTACACATTATTTTTATAAAAGAAAAATCTGGTTTTAGCCACACGGCACACAAACATATTTTACAGCTTGGGACACTGGTCTCCATTTCCAGATGAAGACTGACAAGTTTAAGTTGTTTGAAAACGTATCACGTATATTGAGTTAGTTGCTCGGCCCTAACCCTAAGGTAGAGGATTTAAGGGTTTTCACACAAAATTAAGCAGTTTTAATTGCTGTCTTTAATTTTCTGTCTAATTTGTAGCATCACTGTGTGCAAACATGTTATAGTAGGTAAATTTTATCCTTTTGTCTACAAGAGATTTGAAAAAAATATGTATATTGTTGAAATTGTTTAATGCCTTTGAAAACTGTATTGACAATTAGCAAATAAATTTGCAGTGTATTTTGTTATAAACTTAAAATTTTATTCAATACTTGGCCCAGTTGGATTAAAAATATCCACGAGTTTTCTTGTTTCCATGTGATGCAAGGTCAAAATAAATAGAGAACAGCATCACCTGTCAATTCACAGTTTGTTAGTGGTTAACATCAAAACCAAATTACATATTTGTTCGGATGGTTTGGAAAACCAAGGTCCTGTGTATACATTGGTGTGCATGTAAAAGATCATAGCATATGATCGTTTTCAGTAGCCTAGGGGGTTGGATGGCCGCATTGTTACCACGTGCGCGGGGTATCATCAAGCCCGTCATTGCGTTAACTGGCGTGGTTTTGAATCCTCAGTTGAACGTGACAAGGAGTAGGGTCGCCTGTCCAACATCATGGGTTTACTCCAGATCCTCCAGTTTTGTCCCACTGCTAAAGACCCCTAAGTGAAAGCGCATTATTGAAAAAAAATTAAACCATATGTTAGTCCCAAAATGACCTAGTTTGTGTCATGTGGACGTTAAACCCCATTTCTCTCTCTCTTTCAGTAGCCTAGTACTACTAGTAGGACATAGACCCGATTTCACTTCATTTTATTCAATTACACAGCTCGTTGACAAACTATTAAATTTGTGCTTGGCCACATTTAGCATAACTTATTGCACGCCTGGTGAACAAGGATTTGGATTCTGTTTAATAGTTGATCGTTTTTTGATATTCTTCCTTGTTATGTAGTTGTTTGATAAAAAGTTTAAGAGAAAATCATTTCAGTACATTCAGCTAGTGACAAACATTGTGTTAAACAGCTCTGATAAATAATCTTGTGGTGGGTGCATATCATTTTAAATTTAATGTTATTGATATTTTTTAAAAAGCATAAAATTAGTTTCCTGTAGATAACATTTTCTCATTGATATATTTTTTTAGATGTCCATGAAGTTTAATCTTTAAATTGTTTCATTTCAGATTGTGTCGCCTACAGTGTTAAGCACATGTATTAATCGTTCTGATTTAATTCCAACCTAAAGGTAAGTCACCAGATACTAGATACCTATCTGATTGATAAACAGATCTATATTTGAAGAGTCCAGGGCACTCCAGGGGAAGAACGATGTAAGTCACATTTCTGTCTTTTCGCATAAAACGCCAAGCAGACTTTTGGACGAGAATGCTTGACGCGAACAGAACGAGTGGATTTAATTATAACTTCAAAATGATGTTTAACACGAATCATAATTACCAGTACAAATGACTTTAAATTTTCGGGCAAATTAAGGTTAAATAAAGTGACTTAGATCATTATTCCGCTGGAGTGTTCATTTGTTTCATTTATTTTATACATTTGATGGCCTCCGTCCGCTATATGACATTCTAAGTCTCAATGAACCAAGCTAGACGAATTTGGCTCAACAAAACATTTGATTGGCTAATCTCTTAAATCACCCAAAACATGGGTTATTTAATAACTCTCCAAGATCCTGGTTTAGTGAAGACAAGTGAAGTAAAATATTTGAACTATTAAGATAACAAAACAGAATCTTTTTTTAAAATCAAATTGCTTGTGGACGCTCTAGAGGCTAAAGTTAATATCCAATTGACTTTAAATTTATACGAGACGAAGAAGCCTATTGTTTTTCAGCGATTTCCGATAATTGCTGTCAGAGTTATGGCACTTGATCACTTCAAAAAATCTTGTGGATGCTCTAGAGGCCAAACTTAATATGCGATTGACTTCAGATTGATACACAGAGTTTAAAGTTTAAGGTGGTGAAAGGAACAAATATTTTGATTTTCAATGAATTTTGATAACTGAACAGCTAAATCCATCATATTAAATGTTTCCTATACTTATTGTTAGTTTGGGGCAAAACTTTATAAAAAGCAAACAAATTCTAATGATTTTCTGATAATTACATAATGAGTTGTTACTCTTAATCAGATTTTAGTGTATTATATGTTTCATTACCGAAAAAAGTAAAAATATGTGACAACTCTTGTTGACTGCCCGGACGATTTAGCTGCTGTGGGCCTATGTTTTGTTGCCTGGCAACCTATCTTTTTCTGATTTTGTAAAAGTACAATGTGTGGTATATCAAGGTTATGGAATGTTTTGTTCACAATTTTGATTTATTTTTGATGAAACTCTAAATTTATATTTATGTCAGAAAGATTTCATATTCTATCCATAAACGTGCATATCAAATGTAACTTCATAGATTATGGCCCCTGATTGTTTGAAAAATCATGTTTTTAGCTTGTGGATTCTCTAGAAGAGGCATTATTCAGCAGCTAAATCTACCTATTGTAGGTCTACCTTTAGTCCTTAAATTTTATATAAATTATGAATATTAACATGACAGGACCATAATCAACTCTTGATGCCATCAGATGGCTCCGATTTTAGGTAGAATCAAAGGTCCAGCCTTTAATGATTTAAGTTAAAAATAGAGATGAGAGGCTAAGCCTTGAATAACCAGCATTGTGGATAGGATAATAAACAATGCATACGTCTTGTCAAAACTACAAACATTGATAACTTTGTCAGAATAAAGAAATTTGAATGAAATTTTCAATATATTCATTTTGTATCATCTATTTTAAAACTATTATATCAAAAATGACCAGTTCTGTATCTGAATCGTACATAATGTATCTTTAATATATGTCTATACATATAAGAATAGAAACAAAGTTTTTCATAGATTTTTCTTGAAATTCACACAAATAACTTTCTTAGAAAATACTGACTGTATCAATAACAATATTATCTTAGTGGAATACCCAATATATTACCATTACCACTTTTCAAGGAATTTCACAATAATGTTTACATCTATCAATAAAGATATCCAGTAACCTCAATCAACCAAACAATCTATTACCTCTTTTATCGTTATTGAAATGCACAATTCCTAATTCTGGGTGGTTTCCCCTTGTCAGTGATGCAGGACTAAGGGCCTGACAAGGACAGCTGTCTAGTCGTTCGGATGGGGCAAAAAACAAGGTCCAATGTACACATTGGTGTGCACGTAAAAGATTCCTTGGCAGTTGGAATGCCCATTGCCCAGGCAAAATTTCCCTCATAGCACACTGTATGGCGTATGCCCGTCTCCATTAGCCCAGGTTACGAGCAGAACAGTAGGATGTTAAACCCCATTTCATTTCATTTCCTAACTCTGGGTACGCACAAGAATTGAAGGAAATAAATATTAAACTTCTTATTCTTTATTTTTGTTACATGTTTGAGGACTTTTGTAGTTGTATGTCATGTCACTCAGCTCTCAAGTCTTGACTATGATGTTGAAATCTTTACATTGAAAGGTCAAATAGTTTCGCACAATTTCCAATTCTCTGAAATTGTGCGATGGATTTCAACCAAATCTGGTAGGTGTGTAGACATTTCCTCTTAGACAGAGAATGTGTTAATACATAGATAGTGCGTGTAATTCAACCCAAGCCAAAAACACAGTACAAGTAGTATGATTTGATTGTAATAAGACTTCAGGGGCAGATCCAGGAATCTTTGCAGGAGAGGGTTTGCCTGGTACCTGAGATAATGTACAGTATCCTGGGTTTGTGAGAGGGGTCTCCCCCTCTGCACCTTGAAATTTTTTTTGAAATACATGTTCTCTATCATTATGTACATACTTGAGCTTTTAAAAGTGAGAAATCCTACATCCTGTTTGACGTCAATTTTTTTTATGAATTAATACAATAACATTGTGATTCAATTTCATTGATGTAAAGCATTAATTATGATATCACATGTGCCTATATCATAATCTCGAGCTTTAAATGCCCATCCTATCTGACCATCTGACAATAAAAAATAAAGCACACAGCAGTGACACATTTTCCATAAAAGGGATTCTATTTTTTTTACAAATTTTTATGTAGCTGGGCAGGAGGGGGCTAGACGTGGACCCCCCACCAGCCCCACCTCTGGACTTCACTGCCTTTGTTTCTTTAAGTCCTCCATGCCTTGTGTAAAAGAGATTAACGAATCCCAAGGTTGATTCTCTATTTGTAAAAATTATTGACCATAATTGGTAACTAACTGGACAATGGTAGATTTGGGGGAAAGAGGGGAATGACTTTAAGCTATAATTTCATATTTTTGAATTTTTAAGTTATATTTTTAAAATTTATTAAAATAAAGACTTAAAATAGATGGTATCTATAAACAGTCCTACCTTGTTAAAGAATAATCCTATTAATCCTGTAATTCACTATTGCCAGTTGAGAAATTGGCAAAAATGTTATTTTAAACTTCAAATTCAAACGTTTGAAGACAGCTATTACATTGGGGGGGGGGGCAATAGAAAAACAAGGGAGGTAATTGTGTTATCATTTCGTGTGTTAATGAGTTATACTATTCAAAAAAAGTAGGGGATATTTGATTTTTAAGTGTTATTAAAGTCACCTAATGAAACTGACGAAGAAACAAATGACAAAATGAAATGAAGTTCACATTCATCGATTTATTCCAAATGATCGTTAGACCAAGTAAGGCACAGACTGACCATTATAAGGGTAAAATGATACCCGGGGTCAAACAGCAAAGTTACCACAGCATCACAACAAAGTCAGTAACGGTTAAATCCTCCTCTGTTTGCCAAACAAGCATTGGTCCGACGCGGCATACTCCTAATGAAACGTCTAAGGTCATTTTGGTCCAGATTGTCCCATTCCTGTTGCAACACAGCAGCAAGTTCTTGGACATTGGCAGGACGTTGTTGACGTTGACGTAACCTCTGTCCAAGCATGTCCCAGACATGCTCGATGGGGGAGAGGTCGGGACTCAGTGCTGGCCAAGGTAATGTTGTGATGTTCTGTTGTTGTAGGTAACCTGTAACGATCCTGGCCCTGTGACATCTTGCGGTGTCATCCTGGAAGATGAAACGGCGGCCATGACGTCGTGCGAACGGCACAACATGGACTGCCAAGATGCTGTCCCGGTAGTACTGGCCTGTAACACGCCCTGCAACAACATGTAAAGCCGTTCTTCCAGCAACAGTGATGCCACCCCACACCATAACAGAACCACCCCCAAATCGATCATGTCTGATGACGTTAACGTCTTGGAAGCGCTCGTTTCGACGACGCCACACCCTCCTACGTCCGTCCAAAAAATCAATAGTGAACCTTTACTCATCTGAAAACATCACATTGCTCCAGCGTCGATTATCCCAGTGTTGACGATCCCTACACCAACGACGTCTTGCCTGAATGTGATGATCTCTCAAACAAGGGATCATGCGAGGACGTCGGGCGCGAAGGTGACCCCTATGCGTCGATTCCGAATCGTCTGGCCACTCACTCTCACACCAGTGTCTGTTTGAAGACGAGCGCTGATCTGATTTGCTGTGATGACACGATTTCTCAAGGCCAAGGTACGGATAAATCGATCCTGGGCTTGAGTTGTCGCCCTTGGTCGTCCTGAGCGTGGTCTGTCCTGTACAGATTGTGTATCACGGTATCTGGACCATAGCCTGCTTATGACAGACTGAGAAACATTCATCGTCCGCGCCACAACCGCCCGTGTTGTGCCGATCTGTAGCATGCCAAGGGCACGTAACCTTTCATTTTGGGTAAGCCGACGCATATCAAAATTTGTTTTCTCGTCACTAAAACAATTAAACTGATGTTTCCACCCTGGAATTCAATGCCACAATGACTGTAACATTCAAAGTCAGAGTCGTGCAAATCTTGGGTTGGACCCCCATGATGATCCCAAGCATCACCTGCATTCCATGCGATAGCTATTGGTGCGTTTGGGCGTCACATGTAACTGGAAATGTTTCTTCTGTTAGGTTCTATAGTGACTTTTTTCGTAGTCATTTGCATATTTTAGTATTATGCCCCCAAAATCAAATATCCCCTACTTTTTTTGAATAGTATATAAGACTGGGAAATAATGTGTATGATTGTATAATAGTGAGTTGACAACCTATTGAGCAAAAGACATAGAAATAATTATATTTTGACTTTCTTTAAAAATATGAAATTATCGCTTTACTCCTGTACATGTACTAATACTATATTATTTGGTTTGGATGCACTATTCACGATAATACACACTCCGATATTTATATAACCTATCTAAGGAGAAAGTGGTTATGTATTACTAGTGATAAGAATATCAATAGCTTTGTGTAGCCCGTCTTCTCACCTTTGTGTGTGTGTAAAATAGCTTTATTTAAAGTCCACCTCTTGTTAAGTGATTCTTATGTAGTCAAGAACTAGTAGCAAAGAAATTTGAAAGTTAAGAGTTAGTGTTTGTACAGAAACTTGTGGAGCAATGTGTTAATTTGATCAGTTACTGTCATTTTTACATAGACTAGGTAGGCGGTGCAGAAATCAAATATCACTGGAATTTTTTTGTAATGATAGGCACCTTAAATAAGTTCCTTCACATGCTGATTTCCTTTGAAGCACTTTGCAATACAATCAACAAAGGTTAGCGGTCCGTTATACAAATTTATTAATGGCATAATATGAATGAGATCTGAATGGTAAATCCAACTCTTATATATTGTCGTGTGGTCCAGTGAGAGCTTAAAAACAGAATGAAAATAAAATAATTAATGAAAGGTATTAAAGATGAATGCAAGGACTGTTTAAAGCCTAATAAGATGCAACTTAATAAATGATCTGTACATACACCTACTGAAACTCTTTACTGTAATATACTGTATTACAATGTATCATAAGGCCCATTGACATGGTTTTGATTTATAGTCAGTATGTGACCATGAGTTGGGTTGTCTCTCCAACCTTGTAGGTTTTCTTCTGTTCCTCACACTGCTAATGGTCTGTCTGCATAAACAAATTATTAAAATGTAATTAATTGAACCATATGTTAGTCCTGAAATGACTTAGATTGTGTTGAGTTAGGGGACACCACTATGTGTGGATGGAGATTTGTGGTTTAAAATCCCCTGATCTGGATGATAAATCCCCATGATCTGGATGATAAATCCCCTCTATCTATACCATTTGATCATTTGCAGCTTAATTCTGAGAGAATATACATGTATACACATGACAATCAGATTGCATGAAATCATGCAAGCAAGGAAGTTGATTATATTTTGAGTTTATACCACACTATGTATAGAGTCTTTTACCGGAAATCCAGATCAAGTTTTGTTTTATGAATAAATTAATGGCTTTTTCTCTAGAAAATCACAAAATTCTCCATACTAATTATTTTAGTTAAATCCTGTTTACAGCGTTCTTAAATTCATCACATGATACCCAACACATGGTGACTGACTTATGTCCTTCATAACATAAAATATAAACAGTATACATTATGAACTTAAACATCCTTGACACAGTCGTACTGACATACCTTGATATTATGTCGGCTGAAACTTACAAAAACTTGTGCTATTACATCACATGTTTATGTAATTTAGGTAGCATTTTTGAGGTGACATATTTTTATCTGTAATTTCAAAGACAGACACCAAAATTTAGGTTAGATATTATCACTTGACTTCAATGTTGGTGCACCCAAAATGGTCGCATTAAAGATGCATTATGTAAGAGCTAAATCTGCCTAATGCAGATCATTGGTTTGGCCACAAATGATTTTAATCATTGATTAGACATTCATTCACATGACAAGTCTGTAATCAACTCTAGATCTTTGCATGTTTTTGATTTAATTAATGACACTGACAATTGAGACTACGATGGTCTCCAAACGGCAATAACTCAGAATGAAGTGGTTTGACAGAAATTTTACATATTCCCTTTTTGTTATAATTTGAGTAAAAATGGATAATCAAGACTTTGTTTATTATCGTAACACTATCGTGACAATCAAAACTACAAGGTTCATGAAATAGTCATAACTCAGCTAACAATGAAGTAATTTGAATGAAATTTTCAACATATTCCCTTTTTTGAATATAATATTAATAACGAGAACAAAAAGCTTTTTATCTAAATTTTACATTATGCATCTTTAAATCAGTGTTCCAAACTAAATGGCCATGGATGTTATAAAGGTTAAAATGGATCCATTTAAGTATTTTGTTTGTTTATAAGACTAGAGTAATTTTGATACTGTGTTAAACTATGTCTTTAACTTTTATTATGGCATGTTGATCCTTTATTAGAAACAGTCCTGAAAGATTCAGATGAGAAATTCAAAATAAAATCAGCAAACGAAGATCTGTGGAAAATGTCCCTTTGTGTATAATCAATGCATATGACAAACAGCTTATAGTCTATACTATAGTATATAGTGATAGCATTAGCAACACAAATATGGACAATTGACCATTCAAAATGGTTTAACCTGTGTCAATGTGATCACAGAAATTTCAGATGTGCATTTGACAAAAGCAAGCAAGTACAAACTGGAAAATCCTTGATTGAAAAATTTCAATTTGTATTTGGAGGATGACAGGAGGATCATAAAGTCAGCTTCAGATGAAGAATATAAATTGAAAATGTCCAGTTTTATATAAGATGGCTCAGTATTTTAAGGTTTATATAACCGCCCCACTAAACTGACCCGATACACGTGTTTAAACAATACATAACTCAAATTGGAGGGGGCATAATATAGAACTCTTTTATTTAACTGTAATTCACACAACTTTTAAAGATTTATCAAAAAAAATAATATGTTGTGAAGAGGAGGAAGGGTTAAATCTAGATTTGATTTGAACAAACTTATATGATAGATTGTTTCAAGGACACATGTGGTTACCATCTGTGAATTTGTTGTATAATTTGACCTCTTATATAATGTATAATAATACGCATAACATACAACGATACGGGTTGCATGCAGATCAGCGCGCCAATATAGGACGTGCAACTGACTACACTCAGATTAATCTAACCTGGAGACATTTGGCATGTTTATAAATTTAAATTGTGAAGTTGTGCTTGACAGATAGGTCGAGAGGTGAAAGAGAAGTTATAATGTGTACTGTTGATGTACTGTTACATGATACACTTTCCTTGATGTATGTTTGTTGTCTGGGTTGATTTTTTCTCGTACTTCGACAGAAGTAGAAATGAAATGAAATGAAATGGGGTGTAACGTCCTACTCTTATGCACCTAACCTGGGCTAATGGAAGACAGGCATACGCCATACAGTGTGCTATGAGGGAAGTTTTGCCCGGGCAGCGGCACTACGGCCTACTCTTATATCGAATTCCAACTGCCAAGGGATCTTTTACGTGCACTCCAATGTGTACACGGGACCTCGGTTTTTCATCCCATCCGAACGACTAGGCAGCTATCCTTATCAGGCCCTCCGTTCTGCATCACTGACAAGGGGAAACTACGCTGGAAAATCGAGATGAACTTTCTCGGCCAATGCAGGGATCGAACACTCGACCTCCAGGCTAGCGAGCTAGCGCCTTACCCACTTAGCCACGTGATCCCCAACAGAAGTAGAACTCTTATTATATAATTGTTGACTTTTTGGTGAATTAATATAAAAGATGTTGCTTTATATAATGTGTCATTTTGTTTGTTTGAAAAAGATAAGGTGTCAACATAGATATCATATCAAATATTGATTTTATTAAACCTAAGATATTTTGATATAATAACCCTACTTTAAGAAAAGTTTTAGTTGTCATTGAGAAAAATTTCTTTCAGTTAATCACCAGCTGTATCTGACTACTGCTCTTCCAAACTGACAACTCGATATTTTCAACTTTAAATAAAATAAGATTGAAGAATTGATTTCCTCTCTTGACATGTAATATTACTTGCCTTGTTGCTAGTATTTGAATAGGGCCAGTTTATTCACAGAATTCTTTACAATATTTTGGTAGCATCTAAAGGCACTCGAAGGAACTGTCAAGGACAGCTGTCTAGTAGTTTGGATAGTATGAAAAACCAAGGTCCAAAACACACATTTGCGTGCACTTAAAAAATCCCTTGGCAGTTGGAATATGATATAAGAGTAATCCATAGTGCCACTGCTCAGGCAAAAATTCCTTCATAGCACACTGCATGGAGTTTGCCTGTGTCATTAGCCCTGTCGGAGAAGAACAATTGAAATTGAATACAAATCACTTATATGCATTCATATTACATTAATATATGCTTTTAGACCAATTTCTTCTATTTTAAGGTTCCAAACATGGAGCCAGAGGCCCATTAACTACTTAATCTACCCCGGTCCTCAATTCAAAACTGATGTACCTGCTTACCTCCCTATTTTTTGCCGCTCGAACACAATAGGGTGAATGTCCTGGTATTTTAGTGCTGATTCATTTTAAATGGAGTCATTCACATTAGTACTTTTATGACTGTTGACAGTTTTTACACCAAGGTAAAAGTTTTGAATATTTGTTATAACTATTTAACCATGTAATTAAAAAACATGAAGATTAAATAACGCTGGATTAGCCATAAACAGGAGATACTGGTAGTAGAACTAAGAGACAGATACTGGTAGCCAAGATTAAAGATATTTTATGGGACATTAGATAATGACTTGGCAGTTCTCACTATAATAGTTAAAAACTATATAATGTAAAGTCAATTTGCTGAAAATATCAGTCAGATTGATCCTCTATGAACTGAAAATTAAGCAAGTGAAATTTCCGCTTTATCTGGATCTTCAGAACTAAAGTCAGTACGGTAAAAAGCAAAGTCCCGATTATCCATTTGATAATTATATCGAGAGGAAAAGTTATGCAGTAAATCGGATCATAATCCACCAAAGATCGCATTGCGATCGAGAGTTGATTTATGGTCTGGATATGTTAATTAATGTCTAATTAATAATTTAGATAACATTACAGGCCTAAAGAAAGACCTGCAATAGGCAGATTTAGCTCTTGCATAATGTATGTTTAAGTTAAGATTTTACTCAACTTTCAGTCACTGTTTATGAGAAATATCTTTGATCCCGAAGCACAAAACTTTGTACATCATATTGATGTGTTTTAAAGGGCTGTATTTTAGTTGAAATAAGGCAAACAATTTAGTAAATTGTTAACTTCAGTCTGATGCTAACCTTAAAAATATCTCTGTTTCGCCTAACCCGACCGACTAACTAAAACCACCCCCGACTCAAATTATTTTATTGCCTTTTTCCGCAATCTTTTTATTTTATTTTGTGTGTCAACCTGAAATACATCATGAGAGTTATTTCCCTTTACTATGGCTATGTTTTGATCTGTTTGATTCATTATTGAAACTGGTTGATCAAGACGAAAGTGTCATAGGTGTGGCTTCTCAACAAAATGGTTGCAGACGATAGCATGTCCATTCCAATGAAATGATTTTGCCTCTGTCTAAGGAGCGTCGTTTTAAACATGACAATGATATTTTCAATATCCGTTTTCGAGAAAAATGAAGGCACAGCCCGAACGATCGTTAAAAATTTGTTGAAGGAAATTCACACTTCAAGTTCGTGGAAAATCGTGTGCGAGTCGTGCATCACTAAAATTAAAAAGTAAAATTTAAAATCCCGGTGTCATTCAATATAATGATTTGTTTACAGCTTTAACTTTAAAGTAAACCCATTTTCTGTATGGGCTTCTCTGACTTTAAAAAAAAATCTGAAAAAAAAACCGACCTACCGACCTTTCTCCTCGATTGTGGGTCGGGTTTGGTGAAACAAAGATATTTTTAAGGTCAGCCTGAGTATGCTTTGTGAACTCAGGGCCAGATTTATTGAGTAATTGCTGTTGCTATTTGTTCCAGACAATAGGTTTCAAATGAGAAAATATATTCCCCAAAGTATATTCATTCCCGAAATTTTGGAGCATGTGATGATGAGTAAGTTTCCCCGAAAAAGCCACTTTGGTATTTCAGTAATATTATGAGATCATTGTTTTTCTGACATGAATTTGTGTAGAAGAACATTTTCCACAGGATCCAAATTCCCAAATAGACATTATTAACTGCTACATAAACAATCAATATCTGTATTCGAGGAAAGGCTAGGTGACGAGTATAAATAGTAGACATTTAACTTCAGTTGTGACATTTCTCGTCTGAGCTTTTTAGCAAGTTTTAAAACGTCATAGTTGAGCAAGAGCAAAGGGTTTACTAGTACAATTGTTTTAAAGATTGTTAAGAGTCAGGTATGTTTCCTCATCTTTTTATTTGCACATCTTAATGATATTTGATTCAAAAATTATTTTGAGCTATAAGAACTTTCCGGTATTGTTTATTTTAATGAATTAATTAAATAAAAAAAATCCATATTATTTTATGGATAATAAGTACATGTACAGTAATGACAGATCCAGAAATCTGGTTTCAGTTTTTGCCACAAAAGCTATGACCTTTTATAGTGTTTACAAACTTTTGATGACAAGAGTAAACACAGATCCTTTTTTGTTTCGGTTTTTATAGTGCCAGATTTTATTTTAGTTGTCTTTAATACACAAGGATCTGGAAGAGTTGTTACATAATCCGTGCTCTGGTCGATGTAAAGGATTAGCCAATGTAACAGTCTGTTGCAGCGAGGTTTTACTGCGATGCACGTCCGGAACTGTGGGTAGACATTCACAGCTAAGACAATGCAAAAGTTGTTTTTTCAAATACCCACTAGAAACATAAATGCTGATTGGTTGATCAAATGTCTGACATCATAGGATCAATAGGCCCTGACAAGACCTCCCATTACATCCGGTCAGATCTTTATGTAGTGGAGGTCATCGAAAGTATAAAAGAACAAAATATACATGGTTATTTTAATCAGATTGTAGAAGGAGAATATTCAGAAACGCTGTTGTTTTGGAAAATCTCTGTTCTTCCTATTTCAGGCTTCACAACATAGATAGAAATTACCATGCGTTCATATCAAAATTACTGCTGCATTGTGTTAAGGTTGGTTGGTGTTCACAATGTTTCTTTGGCGTAGTTTTTCACAGTAGAAATCAAATAATCCCAGTTTTATTTCCCAAAAGATCTCAGAGAAATTTCTGTAATTGTAGATGGAGGCTATGGGCCAACAGATACAGGTGACAGCAATATATACCCACATAAAAAAATGTGTTTATTTACAGTCAATGGCAAATAACAAAATCATAAATATTAAATGTGTTTGATTGAATTGTTAGCAATATTTTAAACACACTAACACTATTGATGGAATAACAATTACTGGTTTATTAACATGCAACGTTCCCATGATGATACTCTCGTCTTTATCAAGCAAATGATTACATATATGTAGTTAGTTAGTTACTGGGAGTTTAACGTCCACTTCCATCAGAGGTGATATCGTAGACTAACATATATGTAAAACATCAAGTATTTATATACAGTAAAAAGAAGCCATATATAGAGATTATATTAACAAGCACTGATCAAAGCGATAATGACAAAGCCCAAAGTAGTTCAAGGCTGCTTACGCCTTAACTGGTGGCTTGAGATGTAAACCATTGCGTATAAAGTGTTTGTCACAACATCATAATAATGTTAATAAACCAGTAATTGTTATTCCATATTTAGTGTTAGTGTGTTACTGTTCAATTACTAAACGTCACTTAAAGAAATATTTTAAACAATTCCCCAGGACTATGACTTGATATCTATATATATATATAAGTATCATAAAACATGATACAGACTGACATGACAATATGTGGGAGATATTAATAGAATGTGAATAATCTGTATTGCAAACCAGAATTCCGGTCATTGATTAGGAAGGAATATGACATTATTCTTTCTCTAGGTATGTAATTTGTAGAATTGAGTAAGTAATGTAAGTAAGTAAATTTATTGCATGAAACCCCCCACAAGGAGCAGCATACAATTACAAAAAATTACATTAATAATACAATACAACAAATATACATGTAACAAATAAACGAAGGTATATGACATGTTGCCATTTCTTACGCTGCTTCATGTATTACCTAGATTGGTTTCAGATCTGTCACTGTTTTACACTATATTGTTTTGAAATATTTTTGTCCCCCGCCTTTCGAAGAAAGTTGGGGGACTATTAAAATGGGTTCGTCTGTCTGTCTGTCTGTCTGTCTGTCCGCCTGTCCGTCACACTTTTTGGGACACAATAACTCTCTTCCTAGTTGAGCTAGAATGTTCAAACTTTGTGTATGTGTTTATTAGGTCAATGCCTTGTTATTATAATTATTTGGTCCCTAATGAGCCACACTACTGATAAATTGTATGTTATATAATATGATATTTTTAAAGTATTTTTTAAATAATTATTTGGTGCCTTATGTTATGGAACCACACTACTGATGATAGATTGCATAATATATTTGTTTAGTTGTTCAGTGTATTATGTTGGTTTGTTGTGCTCAGGTGGGGAGAGAGAGAGAAATGGGGTTTAACATCCACTCGAAACAAACTAGGTCATTTCGGGACTAACATATGGTTTGAATTTTATTTCAAAAATTTGCTTGCGCATAGGGGTCTTTAGCAGTGGGAGGAAACCAGTGTACCCGAAGAAACCCATGAGGTTGGACAGGCGACCCTACTCCTTGCCACATACAACCGGGGATTCGAAACCTCACCAGTTGACTCAATGGCAGGCCGTATGATACAGCACGTGCACACTAACCATTCGGCCCCCCACCCCAACCCCCCGCTCAGGAGGAAAAGCGATACTGTAGCAGTTAGCCAGATGAAATTTTTCGTTTTCATATCTGTCCTAATGATTGCTATTATTATTAATGTGATTATTTGAAAATGTGTCTTGTTAGGTTATAATGTCTCTTGTAACATGATGGATATTTGAAGTCCACCTTCAATTGGTCATGATATATATAGTTACGTGTTTCCAAAAGTTAAATACTATGTTTGAAAACTAAACTGATATTAACAATATGGACATGATCTTCTTGTCATAGTAAATACATAGATTTATGTTTGTTACCTAACCAAAGATAAGGTGACTGTTTCGACCTACTTAAAACTAGTTTTATTAAAGAGAATATAATGTATTTTGTAAAGTAATCGTGGTGGGAAAACGGCAGCTAAACAGCGTATTTTTGTGTGTTTTCAGCTGGATAATACAATATAGAATATGAAATTGAATACTGTATATTCCACATTTTTTTAGGGTATATAGCATAATAATAAATAATGATTTTGTGGGTTTTGAGAATGTCCACTTTAATTTGAATGAAAAGATATAAAGATAAGGTATTATCTATGACTATTTTTAATAACTTTACATAAATTCAAACAGGTTAGTCAATTTCTGATGTAATGATATTATTTTATTTCAATATAATGGATATATTTAATGTTGCCCTGCTAGTTATTGCTATGATTGTCAAACACAGCCACTTTATAAGAAAATTTAACTCCAATATTCTTTTTTTTCAATGTCATAATAAAATATGTTCTGTTCATTAAATCTGCGCAAAAAGTAATATTTTAACCCCTTTTCAAGTATTTGAGATAGTGTCCAGTGAGTTTATATTTTCAGAATATTTTGTTATAGAATCGTTTTGTTGAAAACATGTGAATATCATTATTTTATACTGTCTAAATAGTATGGTAATAATAGTTGTTGTTTAGCCAAGTAAATTTTATTCTCTCAATACACAGTAGGGCAATCTGATGCAGGACGGAGGGTCTGTCAAGGACAGCTGTCTAGTCGTATGGATAGTACGGAAAACTGAGGTCCCGTGTACACCTCGGGTGCATATAAAAGATCCCTTGGCAGTTGGAATTCTATGTAAGAGTAGGCTGTAGCCCCACTGCCCGGGCAAAATTTCCCTCATAGAATATTGTATGGCATATGTGCGTCTTCATTAGCCCAGTTTAAGAGCAAAACAATAGGACATTAAACCCCATTTCCTTTGATTGATAAATATTCTTTTGATTCTCCATGTGTTTCAACCTTTGAACCCTCTTGATTCCTTATATGACACCCCTCCTCCCTTGGACTGTAGGGCAAAATTGGACAAGGACAATAATCAAGACCATAATATGAAATTACAAATCACCCAAAAAGGGATATTTTTCAAGGAAAAATAGTATTGAAATATCCATGTTAAATCATTTTCCAATGCCACAATTACATCATTGTCACTATGTGACACAGGTGACAAAAAAAGATACAATTCAAAAAATTAAAATAACTTCACCAATACCCATTACTAGGATAATAGAAGAATAAACAGGTAAATCATGAGGCATACTTGATCAAAACCATAATCATGATATGTATGGTTGCTATTTTGAGATCATAAAACAAAGATGTTTTCAGGATGATTCAAGTTTTATCCCCAAGTGATGTGGGGAGAAACCCTCAAAACAGTTCAATTACTTTTTGTAACGTAGGTCTGATTGAACTATAGACTTAATGGAATTTCCAATGTGTCATGCCAGGACGGAACATCAGCCATTCAGGATATAATTTTTCTGACCGGTGGGTTAGGGTCAATGGATTAAGATGTGAATGATTATTTTATATTGATATCTGTATTTACTTGAGCAAAGTTAATTCTGAGGAATCCCCCCAAACCTAAGAAAAAACTGATGCTGTGTTGATAAGTGATGTTATCAGTTGACCCACATCAGATACTTTCTCAGAAAACATAAATTCTCAAAGATTAAAAATACCTTTATTCTGTTATTTTTATTGCTCTATTGTATTTTATATTTGATTTCAATGGACAGATTTTTTTTCATTAGGGTGAATTATACAATTTCATTAGGAACAATTTATGGATTTTTGTTTGGTCGAATTTTTAGTGAAACGGGAACAGAGACTTGAAGGTTATAAGAGGTTGATTTTTTATAGGAGCAGGATTCCAGTAATGTCTTTTGTAATAGTAAAAACCAAACCTTTTGAGGTCAAGGTTTTATGGATATTGTAAAAGAGACATTCAGTAGGTTAATGTTGTAAGGGTGCTTGTGAATGGTAGAGATGCGTGACCAAAAAGAGGCTTGTAATAGTAAATTCAGGGGGGTCGAGCACAGATATTGGATAAATAGTTATATAAACTTTGCCCTTAACCACCCTATAAGCTTATATACCCACATGATATATCACTTTATAGAACAGTTATATAAACCTTGTTCGACTTAATTAGGAGGTCAGAAAATTTGTATTAAATCCACTGTCATGATGTGTATGTAACAGAATTCTCGGTGTAGGTACAAGATCACACATACACATCTTGAGAAAAGATTGTATGATTTTACTTAGTGTATTTACACAGATAGTTTTGGATTGGGTGTACATTTTATAATCGAAAGGTGGGTTGTTATCTTTATTGAAAGTAAATAGATTGTCTTATTTATGGAGATTTGTTTGCTTGAAATTGATATTCTCGCTATATTTATTGTAATTGGAAGTTTTGAATGAAATTAAATCTGATTACTGACTTTTTGTTCATATATATTTGATTTTTTTAAATATTTTTTTAAATGGTATATGCACGCACATGGTTATTCTAATGGTTTGAATTGTTTACAGGCTATTAATTTAAAGCAGTTCTTGACTTCTTATTTGATTTTTGATAAAGTTTTGTACATGTAAATAACATTTTTGATGTATTAGATTTGTAACCACATATATCTATTTTCTTCAGAAATTCTATAACAATTAAATACTACATTCAAGATGAAGGCATTAACCTGTCCATTCCTGACTAAGATACCATTAAGTCAAATACGTCAATATGCTCCAACAGTCCTAGGATATGCCAAGAAGTGCCCTGTTATTGCACATGTAATGAAATATTCAACTGTTTTGGAAACAGAACTGGGTAAGGAAAGCTGCTTTATAAAAATATTTCATGATAGAAAAATTGATATATTCTTGCCGGGAAAATATAAGCTTGTTTTTTATAGATATGTAAATAATAGTTAAAGAGAAATTGATATGTAGGCACCTGCAAAATATAAGCTGGTTTTATTTTAAGAAATAAAATCATAAGAGTATGCATTCAGAGTACTTACCATAAGAGGAAATTATAATCCATCGTATGCATTTTCTGATAATATTTTTTTTCAGATGAAGATATTAAAAAGTGTCCTTTCTCTACTGAGAAATTGAATAGCACTGAAAGCAATATAAATCAAATGCCTGATGTTATTAGTGTCAAGAAAACTGGTATGTAATATTTACAATTTTGCTAGAATTCATACACATGAAATTCTGTATTTGCCATTTTGACTTCAAAATGTTCCAACTTTCTTAAGTATTTGATATCTCTTTCAAGAAAATCAATTCTTTAAAACAATAGATAATGCAATTTAGTATTCATATCATTCTTTTGATTCTGATTTTAGATTTTGGGATGAAGGCAGCTGTAGCTGAAGATATCATTACATCAGAGAAAATAACCATGGAAGTTGATAATTCCCCATCTAATGTTCTGTCAGGGCTGAACATTTCTGATGCGCTTAAGGGTCTGACGAATGTTGAGTCTGAAACATCTGGGACATCTGTAGGTAAGAGGTGGATTAACTTTTATTTTATGATAAGTGATCACTGATCAGTTTTTCAATTATTATGAATTTGGTTATTGGATATCTAATATGTAAGATTAAGTTTCAGCTACTGAATTTCAATTGGTTTTTAGACTTAAGTGATAATATTTTAGCCCTTATATGTTATTTAACTGCCATTATCTGTGGACTTAAGTTAAGTATACACTCTCATGAAATGCAAACATACTTTATTTTATTTCAGAAAAGAAACCCTTTTTCAATTATGAGGCTTTTTTTGCTAAACAATTGGAAAGTAAAAAGAATGACCATACTTACCGTGTATTTAAGAAAGTAATGAGAGATGCAACTCAGTTTCCATATGCTAAGGAATATAGTGGTAATAAGAAGGATATATCAGTCTGGTGTAGTAATGATTATCTTGGAATGAGCTGGCATCCTAAAGTTAGATATGCTGTCAAGTAAGTTGAAAATAAATAATGTTCGCTGCATAAATTATTAGATGACTTCATATTTGATTGCTTAACAGGCATTACTTGGTTACCATACAAGAAAAGGATAACCAAGACTTCGTTTATCTTCATAACCATGGTAGCAATGACAATCAAGGCCAGTCTATAATTATATTTTAGAAACCTAGGCTCATTATCTTTTTTATAACAATTATAGCGAGAAGCCGAGAACTGTGAGCATTTTATGTAATCTTACATAATACCCTTTTAAGCACTGAGATGAAATCATATTGTAATTTGAAAATACATTTAAGTTTTAAGTTAAATCTAATTCTGCGTAAAGAAGGATATTTGGAATACTATGAAGACAAATCAAATTTAAACTGTTACATCAATAGCATAAACCATTAGAAATAATATATCGGATAGTATACTTTCCTCTGAATTATCGTCTTGCCTATAGATGTAAGTATTGCAGGCACAGTGCTTCTACTGTGAGGAGCCCTATAGGCAAAACACAATTTTTTTTTTTTTTTTTACTTTTCTGACAAATGACCCATCCCGTTGGCATTATCTTTGCACCTTCCATGTAGGCTACCTGGAAGGAGGGATTATGATAATTCTTAACCAAGGCTTTAACCCTCTGCATTCTACGCCAGAGGCAGGTGGACGACCTCATAATATTATGACTACTCGTGCCCTTCACATATACTGTCCTCCAGTGTTTCAGACAAACTAACAATTGGGACACTTCCCTCTTACGGCAAGGGCCGGTAACTCAGTGAATAGTATACTTTCCTCTGAATTATCGTCTTGCCTATAGATGTAAGTATTGCAGGCACAGTGCTTCCGCTACGTAATCCGTTTACGAATATCAAAACTAAGACAATGACAACAATTCTAACTTTATTAACATTCAATACCAACTCAACCCACTTCGCCCCATAACACACTTCACCCCATAACACACTTCGCCTCATAACACAATTCACTCCATAACACACTTCACTTCTCCCCATAACACACTTCATCCCACCACATATTTTTCTAACCCATTTTTGGTAATCCCGGTCAAATTATTCCGTACATACAGGCTTTGAACTTTTATACATTCTGTTCCCACTTTAAGTATATTCGTTCATTCCCGATAAATTAACCTGAATGATTCTAGCTAACTTTAATGTCGCAGATAAGTGATACGTGGGTGTTATAGATGACTACCCAAACCCCTTTGATTTCACACCGGTAATCCTTTATTGGCTTCCACATAAGTAAGCATAATGATTTGCTTCCACACAGGCAAGCTCACTTACTTTGCTTCCAACACAGGCAAGCCTCTTAATTTGCTTCCACAAAGGCAAGCCTCTTACTTTGCTTCCAACACAGGTAAGCACCTTAATTTGCTTCCACACAGGCAAGCCCCCTTTAATTGGCTTCCATCTAAACTATGCCCCCACACAGGTAAGCCCAACTTTAATTTGCTTCCATCTAAACTATGCCCCCACACAGGTAAGCCCAACTTTAATTTGCTTCCATCTAAACTATGCTCCCACGCAGGTAAGCCCCCTTTAATTTTCTTCCACACAGGCAAGCCCCCTTAATTTTCTTATACACAGATAAACCCTTAACTTTGCTTGCGCACAGGTAAGCCCCTTATATACTCAAAAATGTTGACCTTAGCGTATGTTCCAGGTTAGATTGTGGGATAACAAAGCTGAACAGTCTCACTTAAAATTATTAAAGAAAAAAACAATCACAGTATTACTTGCCGACACAGCAGAAATAATTTAAAACGGCCTTAGTGTATGTCCCATTTTAGATTGCGGAACAACAAGGCTCGACAGGTTCCAAAATCATTAAAGAAAACATTCGCATTACTATTTGCTTCCACACAGGTAAACCCCTTAACTTTGCTTCCACACAGGTAAGCCCCTTAATTTTGCTTCCACACACCCTATTATATACTCAGAAATAGGACAACCTTAGTGTATGTTCCATGTGAAATTGCGAAACAACAAGGCTGGACAGGTATCAAAATTATTAAAGAAACCATTCGCATTACTATTTGCTTCCACATAGGTAAGCCCCTTAACTTTGCTTCTACACACTCTCTTATATACTAAAAAAATATGTCAGCCTTAGTGTATGTTCCATGTTAGATTGCAGAACAACAAGGCTGAACATTCGCGTAACATTCACTTGCCGACACATCAGAAATAAATTAAATCAACCTTAGTGTATGTCCCATATTAGATTGCGGAACAACAAGGCTGAGCCTTTTAAAGAAAAACATTCGCTTCGCTACTTGCCGACACAGTTGAAATAAATTAAGACAACCTTATTTTGTGTTCCATGTTAGATCGCGGAACAACAAGGTTGAACATAGCTCACATAAGTTATTAAAAAAAACACTCACTTTACTACTTTGTCGACACAGTGGATGTTCCATGTAATAATTATATTGCAGAACAACAAAGCCGAACAGGCTCCCCCCAAATAATAAATAAAGACAAACAGGCATTTATTACCATGTTAAAGTTGGCAAATAAATATCCTTACCAGTTAACCACTGTTAAATACAAGTCAAGTGTTGACACCCGCGCGTGACCCATATCAGCGTCTTCGTTCAAATACCGACATACTCATGGTGTTATACGTATAATATGCTATTACTATACCTTCTAGATTCATATTCAGATCTTATTGTCTAACATTTTAATAGCCGCGACATCTAATGTTAGATTATCCTCCATTGTAGCTTCTATATCAAAGATTTTCTCTGGCCTGTTCATCACCAAATTTATGTCAGTCGCAAACCATTACGTTCAAAGTTTCGATATTTACATCAGGGACGATATTGGTCAACCATTTCCTCAAAACGTCTACATAAATTTATTTGCAAAAGGGTTTACTTTCCCGTTCAAAGCTGTTTGTGAAATTTTAAAGCAGATCGTGAACTTGACTTGACGACTCAAGTGTTTCAGACAAACTTACAATTGGGACACTTCCCTCTTACGGCAAGGGCCGGTAACTCAGTGAATAGTATGTTTATCTTGCTTACTTCAATATGATATTATTGTTTATGTTATTGTTTGTTGTCTTTCAATTCATCCCACCACCTATGTGTTACAATTATTTTACAGGGATTCGTTAGAAAAACATGGAGCGGGAGCAGGGGGTACTAGAAATATATCTGGTAATTCACCACTTCATGAAGAATTGGAAGCAGAATTAGCCAAAATTCATCAAAAAGAGGCTGGTTTGATATTTACCTCCTGCTATGTTGCTAATGACACAACCCTTTTTACATTGGGAAAAACACTGCCAGGTTTGTTCAATATTATGACTGAAAACTACTTCATGGGCTAGAGACAAGTTATTTACCGTCAGTGCAGTTATATAAAAAAAATATAATATTTGATAATGGTAAAAACATAAAAAGTCAAAAATGTGATAAAAACATTATAAGAATATAAAATTTGATAAAAAAAAAAAAAAAAAAACCCATAAAATTATACTAGAGGCTTTCATTTACAAATTTTTCACAAAATGAAATTTGATCTTATTGTAAATGGAAGTCTGTCTATCCTTAATCTTGTAGGTGTCCATTTTTTCTCTGATGCTGGAAACCATGCCTCCATGATCCAGGGACTGCGGAACAGTGGTGCTCCAAAACATATTTTCCATCATAACGACCCTGACCATTTGGAACATCTTCTCAAACAAGTGGACGTGAACGTTCCTAAAATAGTAGCCTTTGAAACTGTTCATTCCATGGATGGTGAGTATGTTATATACATATAGTAAGTGCAGGGGGACTGCACCACTCAGATTTACACAAAAACAAATACACGGACAAGACATCTTACTTAATAACCACAAATGAACAATTCAAAAAGAGTGAATGGATCCGGAGGCTAGCGGTAAGTGTCAACTGCGCTGTACCGTCCCCAGGCCTGTAGTGACACAGACTGCACTCAGATTTGAAAACAATCAGGAATACAACCCAAAGAAATCATTGTGTAATTCCAGCAAAAGTCATGATATACTATATGTCACAAGAAATATGAATGTAAGCATACTGTAGTAAATTCAGCTATACAAGTAACCACATCGGTGAAATGTATAAAAAAAAGTAGTCGAAAACTAAATACTCTAAATCAATCAAGGAAAGTTTAGGTATTCAGTGGAATCGAGGTATACTGAAGACATTTAGGGCACATGTTCCACCCATTGCAAACAAATAAAACTGAATACAACGAAGCAAATAGGGAATATAACACAGCCACTGACTGAATGGCATGACGTTATTTTGGAAATGACGTCATAGCTTAGTATAAGTTGACAAAAATTCATAATAAATGAAACTTAAAACATATCTTAGTTCCTTTCAATATTGTTGTTTATCAGACGGTAATTTATGGCTCCTGATGGTACAAAAAATCATGTTTTAAGCTTGTGGACCCTCACAAATTGTATTTATTTCAAAAAATGTTCATATAAAGCTTGTTCTCCATCCATCTCTTGCAAAATGTGGGCATGTTACGCATGGCATTAGCTTTTATATTTTGGCTTCTAATGCTATATAAATTATTGCTTAGACATTTATTCATATGACAAGCCTATAATCTACTCTCTAGACCATCAGGTGCAATTAATATGTGTCATCTATTTATGTTTGCATAGCAGTGCGGGACAATGTTGTCTTTACTAAGTTGTATTTTAATATTTTCAGGTTCTATATGTCCCCTGACAGAACTATGTGATGTAGCTCATAAATATGGTGCTTTAACATTTATTGATGAAGTACATGCTGTTGGTCTGTATGGCGATAAGGGTGCTGGTATTGGTGAAAGAGATGGTTGTCTTGAAAAAATGGATCTGATCACTGGAACTCTTGGTACAAATGTTAAACTTTATTCTAAGACATGAATTTCCAACAATAGAAGAAATTAATTTGTAATTAACTAATAATTAGCCAAGATGCTGGTTTACAGTAGATTTGCCTGGTTCAAAGTTTTAGTTTTACTTTTAATAGATGATAACCTTCTGATACAAACTTTGTTTACAGGTAAAGCATTTGGTAATATGGGAGGATATCTGGTTGGTTCTAGTAATACTATTGATATGATAAGAAGTTATGGAGCTGGTTTTATTTTTACTACAAGTCTACCACCAACAGTACTCAGTGGTTGTCTTGCTTCCATTAAGGTTGGTATTTTACCTTTCGGTGCTGGTATCTCCCTTATCTTATCTTCATTGGCCCAAAAGGTGCAGAAAAGTAAGACAATAAAGCCAATTTCATTTCCTGACTTCTCATCTTATGGACAGCTCAGAAAGTACCCACAATCAATCATTAGTGACTGCAAATTGATGAAGCTCGCTGAGAATTACAGGCTTGTTATAGACTTACTTTATACATTGCTTTCTACATTTCGGTAAAAAAAATCATTCTTTCAAATATTAGTTTAGCTTAGATCAAAACCAGCAAAACTAAATATACATGTACAATAGATCAAGGAATTGAAATTGCATGGCTTAAAGGGACGCAAGGTATATTGCAGAGGTAAAAGGTCTCTCAGGCAAATTTGATCTGTACTGTATTTATACATCTTAATGGTCTTATATTGTTGTGCTCCTGTCTGTCCAACCAGAATATTATTAGGGGTATGATGTATGGTCTCTATCAATTAGATCATTTTTATTAAGTTTATAGGATATAGTTAATATTTTGATTTTGAGTGTCTTCACAGAGGTACTCCTAGAGTTATAGCCTCTGAATAAAGGATACCATTTTCTAATCATTTATACTGATCAGTACCTCCAGAACAGGCCCCTAATCCAAAAAAGCAAATGGAAAAACAATCATTAGATGAAGCAACTATTTTTCAAATCTATACATTTCATTATAATGTTTATAGGTATTAGCCAGTGAAGAAGGAAGAGAACTTCGGGCAAAACATCAAGAAAATGTAACTTATCTACGGGAAAGATTAGTGGCTTGTGGTATTCCTGCGATGCATTCACCCAGTCATATTATTCCTATACATGTGAGTACTTTTCTTTGATTGAGTTGACATTTGATTTCTTAATTAAATTGGTTATATTTCGGTACTGGAATGGTAAAAGCAATTCCATACTTGCAAAATCATGATTTTGAAACATGATTTAATTGTTTTGTTTCAGGTTGGAGATGCTGAGTTATCAACCAGATTATCAAATGAGTTAATCAGGGAGTTTGGAATTTATGTACAAGCCATTAACTACCCTACTGTTGCACGTGGTGAAGAACGCTTACGTCTAGCTCCAACACCTCATCACTCTAAAGAAATGATGAATTACTTTGTTGAAAGTATTGTCAAGGTTTGGAAAACCTATGATATGGAGCTTTTTCAACCAATCTGCCCCAAAAAATGTGAAAATTGCAGGAAAAGTCTTCAGTTTGAGGAGCTATTTGCCACTGATCCAATCTGTGTTCGCTCCAACTGTACCTATTCCTCTTTACAAGCTGTATTAGCTTGAAGATAACATATCACATTTTTCTCTATAAAATCATAAATTTTACAATATAATTTGTTTATTAATGGTATTTCACTGTAGCTACTTTTATCTTATAGCATCTTTTGTTATTTTTTATTATACAGAAATTATATGTATTTATCTTTGCTTTATACTGCCAAGTTGCTATAACCTATGTTCAGACTTTGTGCTAAAATTTGAATAACTCATATATTAATACTAGGCTATATAATAGATCTTGACCATTTAAAACTATTTAACCATATGTTATAAATCTGCATTTACCAACATTCACAAAATTTTATTAGTGCAAATTTTAAAGAAACCTAAATTTAAAATTAAAAATACCTGCATTCTAGACACGATTTTCCTATTTCAAATTGAGCATGTACGCAATTAAATCAAAATTGAATCTCTCTACATTTTAATGTCATGTTTCAAACACTTGTGTTCATAAATTTTAAAAAAAAATATGAATGCTGTCAATGATGTGATGTAACAATGACATTATATTTAAAACAAGAATAAAAATAATATTAATATATAAATCTTTATTATGTGATTTATTGGCATGCATACCTTACACATGGCTGTCAAAATAATATATGTCTTTCAAATTAACACATACATACACTCAAATGCCCTTCACCTGATTTTTTAACATGGAGGATTTGTTAAACATAATTTCTTTCAAGAGGCATCATGACAAAGGGTAAAATAATATGGATTATATACAAATTGATTATTGTATTGGATGGATAGTAATTTGAACAATCTTTGGTTTTTGTTATGAAAGAAAATTTTGATAGTAAAAGTTGGAGTATGATCTTTTGTAGGAGCAGTTTTGATAGAGAAAGAACAATTTTGATTTAGAAAGACAATTTTGATTAAGTATTAATAATTTTTATCTAGTAATAATAATTTTTATCAAGTATGTTTAGCTTTGAATATGTCTTGCTGTTACTGAGGGATTTGGTGGAAACATTGCTTCTGAAAGATTGTTATTTTTAGGGGTTTATTAGTATTTATTTAGCTTGGAACCTGTCTTGCTGTTACTGAGAGCTTTGGTGGAAAGATTGCTTCTGAAAGATTGTTATTTGTTGGTATTATTAGTATTTTTTTGATTCACTTTATGCCAAAGCAACTAAAAGCTCAGAATTATAAGAACTATTTGTCACACACGAGACCAAACAAAACAAATAATCAGTGATATGAAATAATTGTAATTTATTTTTCTAAACTTTGTTAGAAATATTAGATATGTATTTTTGTTATTAATAAAAGCTTTTAGATTTATTATTGTTAATTATAATCCAGCACTATCATAGTCATCTTTATTATTATGTTATAAAATATCAACTATCATGTTATTTTAATAAACAAACTTATATTACTGTAATACTGGTCTTGTTCTTATATTGAAATAAACGATTGTCATGAGGCATGGTAGTTTGAACCAGCAAAAGACTTTTTTTGTCGTCAGGAAAGAAAAGCAAATACCCCCTCCTCCCCACACACACACCTTGAAATTTCGTCCCTTTTTTTTGAGAAATGAAAAGTTTATAATTGGCATGGGATATCTCATTCAATGATGGAATATTAATGAACTGTATCAAGCATTTGAATTTAATGCAGAGTTCAGTAAGCACAAGACCCCACAATTTTTCTTCAAATTGAATTTTTTTTCTCAGAAAACCACGAGCTCCTACATTTTTATTTGTCTAAAATACGGAAGGAAATATCGAATTGTTGTGGCCTTACATTTGAGCTACTGACTTGTGGAAAAGTCATTGGAAACAGGAAATTGAATAAAGAGAAAGAAATAAGAGTTAACATCCACTCAGCACATACTAAGCCATTTGAAACAAATTTAAAGTTCAATTTCACGGTGAGGGTTTTTAGCTGTGTGAGGGACGCCGTAATTGAAAAAAATCAAAGAAACTATAATGTTGTGCCACAAAGATCCAAAGAAAGAAAGCAAAAAATAACTTCATAACAACCATGGTTTCTTTTCCTCATATCACACTCCGGGACACATGCCTGTTTTAAGTTGCCCAGGTTTAGCAGAAAAGTGGAAAGTTAAACCCATTTCATTTCATTTCCCTATGGGGCAAAGTATGATTATTTGAACAATTCCTGACATGCAACATAAATATTATTCCATGAAGTAGTACAGAACGGGAAGTCAAACAGAGCTAATTTAAAAAATGAATAAATTATTAAACAATAACGTACATATTTATGAGGGGTTAAGCAAATTATTTTGTTGTTTTTTCAAGTTGAATATATATATATAAATGTATATTTACTGTATGTGTAAAGAATTATGAATGAAAAAACTAATTTATGTAGTGCAGTCTAGACTAAAACCTATCATACAGTTAGAATACCCAAATTCCACATTATCACAAACTCAACTTCTAAAAGAAATGTCGCCCGACAGTTAGAAATAACTAAAACGAAAAAGCTAAACTAAAACTCGCGTATTCAAAACTTCGCTCAGTTGCTTTCGTGATTCATGATCACGGACATTGTAATCTTCATAGTCTATTCCCCGCATTGTTATTTCTGTAGTTTTTGCCAGTTCCTAGTTTATGTTCATGGAGGTCTAGGTAGTCCTGTAATGTGATTGATTAGACTGCAGTTTGACATCTGGATCTGGAAGTTTTCATCGCTCCACAACAACTAACATCGTCTTCATCTTTTGCACTAGACTCTACTCCTGGCTCTTGAAGGACATCCCCGGGTTTAGGAACTATACTTTAGGTACGCGTATAGACGCTCCGGTATTTCGAACGGGATGGAACCAATTGGGAGAAGGTTATACCAATGAAGCATTCAAATTCGTCAAAAACCATATTCTCAATTACCAAGTACCATGATTGGGATATTCTTTCACCGTGTAGACCTGTTTTCTATTATCCAGGATCTTGTGATACATATTTAACCAACACATTCTTCCATAAGTCTTTGATACGCTACTGTTGCATTCATCAACCCAAACGGTATCCTATTTAAATCCTACAGGACCCAACCCGAAAGCTGTCTTACACTTATCCGATGACTTTACCCGACTGGTAACCGCTTTTTATGTCCAAAGCTGAAATATATTAACGTAATACCCTGTCCTTGGGCCCAGTAAACTAAATTGCTCAAGTTGAGGCGACACCAAACCACTCTATTATGATGATTGTCTAAAACTGTTCGAGGTTCACGCTAAACATGTAAGTGGTCAACGAAGAGAACCATTTTCCTTTTTAAAAAAAACAAACATAACTTAAAACAAATTAAAGCTTCAACGAAGAGGCAGAACAAATAAAGAAGTCGGGGTTTTCATTGTAGCAATTTCGATGTTATGGATAGAAGTTAGACAAATTTTGAATCTGATATGCCGCCATCGAAATCACTGGTGTGCCCCGACGCTCATAAAAAGATAGACACGCGATGTTAAGCAAATTTGATGACCCCGAAATTCGCTTAATATCCACAGGATTCACTCTCTCGTGATTCTAATCTGACCAAATTTGAACAAATCCGTTAAAAGCTATTGCCTCTATCGTCTATCGCTTTAACAAGGTTTTTGGAACATAGGACGGGAATAACTCCGGAGCGAAAGTCAAGGAGAGCCGAATTTCGATAAAGTTCATCATCTCATGACCCCAATGCGCACAAACAGATTGGAAAAGAATCGTTAAAGATGTAGCCTGAATCGCGTTCTCTCATGGTCACAATGCTTCACAATGTAGCCCATGTAGCGTTCACAAGGTTTTCGTCAAGGGGTGGGGGTAATTCCGGAATAGAAATTCGCAGAACGTTGAATATTGATAGGGGTAGTCCTCTCATAGCCAATCCGTCAAAAACTGTAGCCTCAATCGTTAACACCTTAATACTCAAGCCAACTGAATGTTTTTTAAGCTCGTTATGGATACTGGCAGTAAAGGTATATGCAAATATAGCTAAGGGAGCTACGCGCATTATTTAGCAGTTCCCCACACCCCTCTTGTCTGAATTCATGTTTTCAACGCTTAACAAACATTAAATACAAACAGAGAGAAAGTTTGAAGTGTGTTGAAAAATTAGTAAATTTGCAGAGCGCCTTGATCAGATTAACTATGATTTCCATTAAAACAAATTATTCACATTAAACATGTAACCGGGGGGTGTAAATCAATAAAAACTATCTTTCGTTCTTAAACCTTTATTAAAAACCCTGAAAATATATACATTAAAATTAGTATACATATCACAGTTGGTTAATATTAAATAATATAATAGTAATACATGCGTACTTAATGATGAAATACATCAATCATTTACGAACTAAAATACATCTCTAACTTAAATAGATTATAATAAATATATTAAATATGCTTTAAGTTTTTACTAAATGTAATAGTAATATATAAGTAACTTATCACATACCCAAAGAAGGGGTTTTTAAGGAAGACTACCAAGGTGGTGAACAAAATCTTCAGATAACTATATATTCTGGAAAATAACATTCGTCTAATTATATATACAATATTCTTTCAATGTAGTACCTTATACTCTACTTTATATTTATATATATGCAAAACTAATTATCTTTACATGTTATTTTCTATATTACTATTTACATCAAATGGCCGCTTTAACTAATATTATAATTTCTATCATTCCTTCATCCACTCTATCTAAACCCCAATTACCCAAAATAAGAGAATTAGCACACATACCTGTAATACTGAAGTAGTATAACTGGAAACAATTCTCTGAAAATAACCTAACTAGATTTGAAAACTAAAGTTAAACAATTTGATGAAAGGTATCAAATTGTCCTTACACTTCGAAATCTATCTAAAGTCTGATGTCCAAAGAGAGGTTTAGTTAGAAAGAAAACTTGCTTGTAACCAAGGGAGTAGAATTGTACTCACCCCAAGATTTGGGCTCTAAGAAAACAGTACAGGTTAACAAGCCAAGTTAAAGGAGAGATGTTATTATAGGCCAGTTGCAAGTAAAATTAGTGTCAGTTTGTTAGTTTAAAGGTGCACATTACTCTATACACTATATTACTTGACATAATAAAACCTATAAACATATTAAAATTCTGTTTCGCTACATACTCCCTCCCAATAAAAAAATGTCGTCCCGACATACTATTAAAACACTAAAAACCAAAAGTTGACTTTAAAACACTACTTAGACTTTTGCGTTGTTCAAATGGTAAACCTATAAAATCATCCGACAGCAGCAACGCCAAGACTGTAGCTGGACACTGAACAACAGAAGAAGTTGAAGTCTGGGCTAACACATAGTCTTTATAACGGGCTGGTGGCTGTCGATTCCTTGAGGATCTTCTTGGTACAGGCTCATCTACATCTGCTTCCTCAGAAGAAGGGCTGGATAGAGTGTCCAATTCTTCTTCAACACGGAGAGGTACTGTGGGGCTAGCTGGGGAATCAATTACATCATTCCCTTCCACAATCACAATCTCCAGATCATCATCACTTGAAGTACCTGGTTCCTCTGGAATTATTTCAGGAATAGGTGTTACTTTCCTTCTAGGCTTTGGTACTGGTGGCGGCTGGGATAATTCCATAGGTACAGTTCCTATGGGAAGAAGATGGTTCCTGTGTAAAGTACGTATTGTACCAGTTCCATTTTCTCGCTGCAGCACATACACCGGTACATCCTGATTGGGCTGTTCTTTTATAATGTAGACGCAATCTTCCCATTTGTCTGATATCTTGTGTCTACCTTCTTTGAAAAACAATCTTTTCACAAGCACTCGATCTCCCTTTTCCAAGATTGAATTCCTGGCCTTCCGGTCATAACCTTTCTTTTGATGTGACTGGGCCTTGTTAATCTCAGA
The DNA here is from genome assembly GCA_963678685.1 of Patella ulyssiponensis. Classification (NCBI taxonomy): domain Eukaryota; kingdom Metazoa; phylum Mollusca; class Gastropoda; family Patellidae; genus Patella; species Patella ulyssiponensis. The sequence continues at coordinate 21,730,935 of OY783232.1, forward strand.
AGAAGCTTTGAGATAAGCCATCTCCAAACTATCTTTGAGATCAGCAACATACTTACTGTAGCTGTTTGTAGACTCTTGATTAACTAAACCAAGCAAAACATCTACAGCAAGATGAGGCTTCCTCCCAAACATCAAAAAGAAAGGTGAATAACCGGTGGTTTCATGAATGGTACAATTATAGGCGTGCACTAAAGATGGTAAATGTGTCTTCCAATCTGTTTTTTCGATGTTCTCAAGAGTTCCAAGCATGTTCAGGAGGGTTCTGTTAAATCTCTCGCACATTCCGTTGCCGCTAGGGTGATAGGGTGTTGTACGGGACTTTTGCATTCCTGTTAGTAAGCACAATTCTTCGATGATCTTATTTTCGAAACTTCCTCCTTTATCACTATGCAAACGTCTTGGAAAACCGTAGTGAACTATAAAATTTTCAAACAAAGCTTTGGCTGTTACCTTTGCAGTCATGTTCCTGGTAGCTATGGCTTGGGCATATCTGGTGAAGTGGTCGGTTATGACTAAGATGTAACTATAACCTCCTTTTGACTCTTCCAAGCACATGTAGTCTACACTAACTATCTCCATTGGTTGAGATGAATGGATGCTAACTAATGGAACTCTTATATTGGTTGGAGACTTCCTCATTATGCAACGTTGGCAAGCCTTGATGTGATCTTCTACATCCGTTGTCATTCTTGGCCAATACACACGTTCCTTCAGCAACGAAACTGTTCTGTCTCTTCCAAGATGTCCAACATCATCATGACAACCTTGCAGCGCTAACTTCCTATCCAAACAAGGAATAACCAGTTGAAGAACGTCTTGTCCACTTACAACAGATTTTCGATACAAAACATCTGACTTCAGAGTGAGGTGGTCGAATTCTCGAAGAAAGATGGCTTCTTCCCGATTGCTGGGTGGTGACTGTGGTCTTTCGTTGTTCTTCACTGCTTGATGAAGGGGTCCAATGACAGGATCTTCTAGTTGTTTCTTCATCCAGTCTATTTCATGAGCAGGAAACATCTGTGTGTTGGTAACACCTGGGATGATCTGACTTGCTAAACACTCCACATAGCCACTATCATTCCTTAATTCACTGAGTGCTCTGAAAACATCGGGACTCATTTCCTTATAAGTATCTTCCGGTGGATTGGGTATTCTTGACAGACAGTCAGCATCGATGTTTCGTTTTCCTGGTTTGTACCTGATGCTAAAGTTGTAGTTCGCTAACTCCGCTAACCAACGGTGACCAGTTGCATCAAGTTTTGCTGTTGTAAGAACGTAAGTAAGTGGATTGTTATCTGTATAGATGGTAAAGGTGTTTCCGTATAGATAATCTTTGAACTTGTCAGTCACTGCCCACTTCAACGCTAAAAATTCCAACTTGTGTGCAGGATAATTTTTCTCAGATTTCGACAATCCTCTGCTGGCATATGCGATTACTCGTTCTCTTTGATCTTGCAATTGGTACAGAACAGCGCCTAATCCTCGTCCACTCGCATCCGTGTGTAAAACAAATGGTTTGGTAAAATCAGGGTAAGCCAAAATAGGTGGTGACTGTAACCTTGTCTTCAGTTCTTCAAAAGAACTATCTTGTTCTGGTCCCCATTTCCATTTTGGTATTGACTGGTCATCTGACTTCTTCCTCCCCCTCTTTTTGGAAGTTGATCCTCCGACTAAAAGTTCATTCAAAGGTCTGGCAATTGTAGAAAAGTTCTTTACAAATCTCCTGTAGTAACCTACAAAACCTAAAAATGACCTTACCTCATCTGGAGTCGTTGGTGTTTTCCAGTCTCTAACCTTCTCAATCTTTGCTGGATCTGTCTTTATGCCTTCTGCAGAAACTATGTGGCCCAAATATTTCACTTCCTGTTGGTAAAAATGGCATTTCTTCGGTGCAAGCTTCAATCCGCACTCTTCAAGTCTTTTAAATACCAGCTGCAGTCGTTCTAGATGCTCTTCGTATGTTGATGAAAAGATAATCAGGTCGTCGAGGTAAATCATGCAGATCTTATAATTCAGTTCCCCCAAACACTCCTCCATCAGTCTCTGGTAGGTGGCTGGTGCGTTGGTTAATCCAAAGCTCATGCGCGTGTACTCATAAAACCCAAGAGGACCTACTGTGAATGCTGTCTTTGCCTTGTCTGTTTCTTTCATCGCAATCTGATGGTATCCACTTTTCATATCCAAGACTGAAAAATATTTAGCTCCAACCATAGTGTCTAACATTTCTTCAATTCTGGGAAGTGCGTAAGCATCTTTGATGGTTCGTTGATTCAGTTGTCGATAATCAACACACAATCGAATGGAATTGTCTTTCTTCCGGACTATAACAATATTCGATGCCCAAGGACTCTGCGATTTCTGAATAATTCCTCCATTCAACAGTTCATTAAGATGTTCTCGTATTTCCTTGTACATAGCTGGTGGTATCCTCCTGTTCTTTTGCTTGAATGGTACTTCATCTGTAAGATTAATAGCATGTTCAACCATGTGGGTACAGCCTATATCTGTATCACTGTGAGAAAAAATGTGTGACCATTCATTGATGAGATCTTTAACACCTTCTAACTGACTGACAGTAAGTCCTGATCCAAGATGAATTTTCTCTAAAATACTGCAATCACTTCCAACTTGAACAGAAGAACATGTACTATTGTTGATAGTATTGTTGATATTGTTCACGATGGTTACTGGTTGTAGTTCACAAAGAATGGAGTGTGGTTGAATTGAAACTGGATGAGTTGATAAATTTGCAATTCTGATGTAAACAAGATCGTTGTTGTCTGGATGAAAATCAACAAGAACAGGTGAAATTTCAACAGTGTCTGGTATCTTGGACTGCGTAGAACGTTGACACATCGCTTTACAGTGAACGCTTGATTTAGCAGTAACCACTCCTGCTATAACTGTAGATTTATTGCTGTGTAACAATATAGAATTTCGTTCTGCAGACTTCACAATACCCACACACATATCTTGTTTGGAAACATTTTGCTGAACTTTAAGACACTTAAAAGTTAGCAACCAGGGAGTTTCTACTTGAAGTTGACGATGAAAGTTGAGTCCATGTTTCTCGATAACTGTATCCAAAAGATGTTGTAGAATGTTAGTACCAAGCAGTACTGGTGTGAACTGATGGTATGATGTATCTGGTACTAATAAAAATATACATGGTATTGCAGCTGATGTAATCTTAGGAACTTTTATATCAATTTCAATCATACCTAAGTATGGAAGTTTATTTCCTCCAGCGTCTTCTAAGTTCACCAAAGTATTTAATCCTTGCAGCTCACAAAAACCCTCAAGGTTATCTCTGAAAAACGATTCACAAATCGTTGATACTTGGGAACCACTGTCCAACAATGCTTGACAGTCTACATTACCAATTAATACTGGAGCTACATTACTCTTCCCTAATAAGCTAACAGGGCTCTTAGTTCCCAAGCCTATTGTCTGCCCTTCGACAAAGACTTCCTGGAGTTTAAATCTCTGTTTAGTCTAACACGACAACCTGTACGGATGTGTCCCTTTTGACCACACCTAAAACATGTAGGTTCCTCGTGTTCCTGCATACTCCTACTCTGATCAGGTCTATTAATCTTCAGATCTTTTACATCTTTCTGAAGTGCCTGAACAGTCTGTGTTAAAGATGATATTAAATTCTTGATGTCGTTGTCTTCTGTTACAGCTTTAACATGAGATGCAGATGGTCTTTTTTTCTCAGATGATGATAAATAAACTTCTGATTCGATCTTTCTAACTTCAACCATCAATTCTTCATAATCTTTAATACGATCGTATTTATGCGCAGTTTGCTGTTTAATACTGGCTGTTAGTCCACTCCAAAATCTTGTTCGTAACATGTCGTTGGTAGCATCCTGTGAAACATCACCACGATCAACAGCTTTCTGAAGAATATCTTCGAGTCTACAACCCCATTCCGCAACTGATTCCTTCGGAGTCTGTACTGTAGAGTAAAACTCGGCTAAAAGATCTTGTGTCTCCTCTACACGTCCAAAAACACTGTTCAGCTTCTTCAACAAACGATCTAACTCCACCCTGTGTCCCAACCTCATCACAATCTTACCTGCTTCACCACGTAACGATTTAAAGATGGCTTGTCGAATCTGTTCTTTGTTGTAACTTGACTGAATCAACTCCTCGACTTCAAACTTCCAAACGTCAAAGGAAACTTCAGACTTGGATGCTGGATCCCCAGAGAAAAATGACACCTTGGGTAAAGCTGGTAGCATCTTGATGTCTTCATGTGGTTTAACTCGACTTGGTGCTGGTAGATTTTCTTCTGAAGGATGAAGTTCTTCCTTTGTTGTGAAATAATCTTTCATCCATTTCTCAAGATCTTCTTTACTGGAAGCTTTAGGTTTAACACCCATGGCTAGAAAAGTTTTTAAAAGATTATCAGCTTCTTCGGGTGAAAATGATTCTGCCATTGCACAGCTGAAATAAAATCAACACTTTAGACCAAAATAATCAAACACCAAATCACAAGTTGATAAAACAAATCCAGAATACAAAACTCATAAAATGAAAATAATCAAATTCACAATTCAGTACAAGTATCAAACAATCAAACATAAATTCAAGAAAATGTCTAATACCAAATGTCAAAACTACAACTCATAAACTACAAAAATTAAATAAGTCGAAGTAAACAGTTGAAGTCAAGTCCAAAGTCAGAGTCAAGTCTAATGTTAAGTCAATGTCTAAGTCAAACTTCCAACTTAAGCGACAAACTTAAACTCAGCACCAAAACTCAATACAAAAACAAGAGATCAAATAAAATCAAACTCAATATAAAATCAAAGTAAAACTAGAAATACACAAAAACAAATCAGATTGAAAATATATATCAATCCAAAACACAATTTCAAAATCAAAACCTGAAAAATAAATGATCTACACCAAGGGTATCACTGAAGACGAATTAAACAAAGTTCCAATCAGTGACAATCATAAAACAAATTATAAATATATACAAATATTTATACCATATACAAGGGTTGTGAATGCAAAATATGTTAGTGCTGAATATGTGTGTGTGTTGCAATAATGAACAATGTTATATAATTGAGAGAGAAAACTGAAAAAAAAATGGAATGAAAGACTGAAAGAAAAGTGAAAGAAGTCTGTCCTGAAAAAAAAATGAATAAACAAATCCTAATAAAATCCTAAGTTGAGGTATGTGTGCTCGCGATCCCACCTAATATATATAAACCAACCCATATACACAAGTACACACCCATTCACTCTATGATAATTAAGCTTTAAAGTAAAGTCGAGAAAGTATGCAATATTTCCTAAGTATGATTATAAACAAGTGGAAAATGTATGCAATATTTCCTAAGTAGGATTATAAACAAGTATGTACTAAAAAGTCAAAGGAAAAAAAAAATAATTTCACAAATATAATTGTGAAGAAATAAACTACCGAGTATATAAAATAAAAGAATTAATTAATAAATGAAAAACCTAATACTGAATATGAAGTTCTATGTGTATTTGCTACACAGAATAGTTACAATCAAACTTTGCCCAAATACCAACTTGTTGAATTTGACCTACTGGTCACAGTGACCTGACCTATATACTAAACAGGAAGTCAACAAAAATGTCAGTGGGTCAAATCTGATTTTAACCAGAAATAATCTATTTTAAATAATGATGGTATACTGTAATCTTATAGATTATGTAAATAATGAATATATAATATTATAATCTGTTAGATTATGTAAATAGAAAAACAAAAATTACAGTATTTGAAATAATATACTAAATTAAAGTAAAGTGTAAAGGCCTACCGCACAAATCCAAAAGAATTTCACAAACACAAATAAGATTAACACTGATGATAATGTCTCTAAAGATCCACCGATGAAACAGCATCTGTATCCCGCGAACGCGAATCTTTAGGCCTCTGGAACTCTGTCTGTAGGTACCTTGTCTTCAGAACGTTGGGCGCCAAAATGTAACCGGGGGGTGTAAATCAATAAAAACTATCTTTCGTTCTTAAACCTTTATTAAAAACCCTGAAAATATATACATTAAAATTAGTATACATATCACAGTTGGTTAATATTAAATAATATAATAGTAATACATGCGTACTTAATGATGAAATACATCAATCATTTACGAACTAAAATACATCTCTAACTTAAATAGATTATAATAAATATATTAAATATGCTTTAAGTTTTTACTAAATGTAATAGTAATATATAAGTAACTTATCACATACCCAAAGAAGGGGTTTTTAAGGAAGACTACCAAGGTGGTGAACAAAATCTTCAGATAACTATATATTCTGGAAAATAACATTCGTCTAATTATATATACAATATTCTTTCAATGTAGTACCTTATACTCTACTTTATATTTATATATATGCAAAACTAATTATCTTTACATGTTATTTTCTATATTACTATTTACATCAAATGGCCGCTTTAACTAATATTATAATTTCTATCATTCCTTCATCCACTCTATCTAAACCCCAATTACCCAAAATAAGAGAATTAGCACACATACCTGTAATACTGAAGTAGTATAACTGGAAACAATTCTCTGAAAATAACCTAACTAGATTTGAAAACTAAAGTTAAACAATTTGATGAAAGGTATCAAATTGTCCTTACACTTCGAAATCTATCTAAAGTCTGATGTCCAAAGAGAGGTTTAGTTAGAAAGAAAACTTGCTTGTAACCAAGGGAGTAGAATTGTACTCACCCCAAGATTTGGGCTCTAAGAAAACAGTACAGGTTAACAAGCCAAGTTAAAGGAGAGATGTTATTATAGGCCAGTTGCAAGTAAAATTAGTGTCAGTTTGTTAGTTTAAAGGTGCACATTACTCTATACACTATATTACTTGACATAATAAAACCTATAAACATATTAAAATTCTGTTTCGCTACAAACATACATTATGGGAGAGCAAAAACTGACTTTTATCGGTCTTCCTTTGAGCCTCAGATGTCATAGAAATTATAAATTAGATCTTTATTTCAACAACAAGCCCACAATGAACACTGTAGACCCCCGGATGGCTTGGATTGGGCTCGGATTAAAACAGGATTTCGTCGACTGATTTAATCACTATGGCGTCGTGGGTGGGGTTTCTCCGTGACGTTGACGTCATCATACTTCCGGAAATTATTCATAAAAGACAGTGATGACCGAGGCTATACACAAGCTTCACTAGATACCGTTTAAACATTACTTGACGATCGAGACTATGTAGGTGGAGTTTACGCCTGTCAATCAACGATCGGCCATAGTGGGAAAAGGGTGTCGATGATTTTAGCCACTATTTCTAGTAAAAAATTATAGTGGTAACAACTTTGTTCAGGATAAAGTTATTTGGCTGAAATTTTCAATATATTCTTGTTTCAACATCTATTTTTGAACTTTTATAGCAAGAATGGCTAACTCCTTGTCAAAATCTCCCATAATGTATCTTTAAAGGAGCTAAATCGCTAACATTTGGGATCTTTTGACAGAAGTGAGTCCCAACGCATATAATACTGTAATATGAATTTCATATAAAACTTGAAATTGTACATTTATAAAAAGTAGTCTTGACACCAATTAAACAAAACAGTTTACTATTGCACACGTTTATTTAAACATCTTTATTTCAATCTGAAAATTAAAAATATGTTGTTTACTTATTTTTGAAAATTACATGTTAACAATATGTGAAGTATGTCTTATAAATGCAACAGAATCCTACCAAAACTGAAATATCCATACACTTGTTATAATGTAAAAAATGTTCCTAACTGTTTGTTGACTGCATTGATTCATGGCGTATCATTCTGATTAAAACACAGATCCTATTTCGTTTTTATAGTTCAAAATTTTGTTTTACTTGTTTAGAGAAGGCCATCGCGAAAGTATAAAAACGAAAAGAAATGTAGATCTGTATTTTAATGGCAAATAACTAGATGAAATTCTTATACAGTTTGTGTTCAGTGGCGTTTTGATTTAATTTCGGAACACCCTAAATATGCCTTCTTCAGGACAAAAATGTTACACCAAAAATAACCTTCACCGGAATTTTTATGCCAAACATTAAGACATTTATTTGACAAGAAGCACAGTTAAGGTGTTACAAGGGGCAATACGACGTATAAAGAACACATATATTGCTAGACAATAGACACTAATTCAGGACACCGGGTCATGAGAACTTAAAATGTAGATTATTTATTGCTTAGTGATATATTTTAAACCACAGTCATATTATTCAGGTGGGACATAATAAACTAAATTGTTTGAGTGGCATTAATAACTGGGTGAGATTAACACATGACATAATTACACGTATATGGAATACACGGTATACACCTATACAAGTTACTTGAAGGTATTTCTGACAACATTTCGTCTTTATCAACCATACTGTTAATGATTCATTTCAATATTAGTACTTGCTTATTCCTTATTTAAGTGAGATAATTATTATTTCATATGGAGGCAGACCACCATTAATTTCTCCATTGACTCCAATGTTAAATCAGTGGTTTTCTACATGCTGTAGCCCATTCCCTAAATTTCATTGAGAACTTCCCTTTGCAACAGAGGAAGTATGACATCATGGGATCATCAGAGTACTAAATTTGTATGGGCTTGACACCCAAAATTTCAATTCACTGAAATTCATAGCATGCTGGGGTCAGAATACCATGTCCATGTTAGTGCGAAAAACAAAACAAAGCCGCTTTACTCATTGCATTCTTCCGCCTTAAAAGTCTCAATCTGACACCAAACCAGGCAGAAAATATAAATTCAATGCCTCTTGATCCATTCTCCAAAAAGTCAATATGGAGATAGCCTCTATCATCCAAAGAAATATTCTACCTGGGTGACCGAGACTAATATGGAGATTAATGGAATGGTGGTCTGCCTCCTTATATATACTCTCCAGAAAAGAAGTTACTTTGCTTCTTGAGTTACGGCAGAATAAAGTTATGGTTGAATGTCAGTTTGAGTGTTAGGCAGTTTAACACATACTACCACTACCTTGGTGCTTTAACATCTTCTTCCATTGAAATGATTTGGCGGACAAAAATTACGTTCCATTAACGGCCTTTGGCTATGGAGTGGTCTAATGAGAACTTATTCCCTTTATTTTATAAAAAAAGAACAACATATTTTTGAGTAGTTGATCTATTCAGACATATATGCGTCTCTTCTTTGGATTGGTAGTTGTCATATTTGTGGGTTTAGTTTTTAGGTCCCCCCCCCCTTCCCCCACTTATCCTGCTCTCAGGTTTGTGTCTATTTAGCGAATTAGTGTTTAGATACCGGATTCGTCTGACTGTGATCCTCTCTTCTTACTCCACAATTCTGCTAATTTGATAAATTGTTGTCTAGGTATCTCCCCCCAGACAAAGGTGGGTACCGGGGTTCTCCATCCCAGCACATCGTTATTTAGCAGGAGAGAACCGGCGAATCCACAAGATTGAACAGGCGACCCTACTCCTTGTTACATACAAGTGGCGAATGGAAATGGCACTATACCAGAGCTTTCGATAATATACACAAAGTTTAAAAATGGCGTTTAGTAAATCGAATACATTTACTTATTTCGTCTGTAAAGATATTCAATTCGTCGTGTTTATTTTGTCGGGAATTTCCATTAATATTGAATAGTTTTGACCAAATAAAATCTGTCACCAAAAAACAAAAATGTTAAATAATATTTCCAATTATGCCATAATTCCCTAACGGGATTACATTTTACATAAAGATTTCATATCGACGTTTTTATATGCCTATAAAGAACTTTGAGGAGGCAACGCCGCTTTTCTGGCTGACAAAGTCCGAAAAAAAGAAATCTGCATTGGGCTAACCATCCATAGAAATCGATAGAAATCGACAATTTCGAAGTTTACTGTAACGATAGAAAAGACTTTAAAGTTAGTTCAGGTGGAGTAGCTGTTCTGATTAAAAACGATTTACAAAAATATGTCAAAATCCATAGATGATGACTTTACTGTGTGGTTTACGCTTGATAAAATCATCCTTGGATATGAATTGCTGTTCTGTGCGGCATATAAACCACCCTATAATACCAATTACAGCAAAATTGAAATGTTTGATATATTAGAAAATAAGTATCTTGAATTACACAAACAAGATTTGAAATTCTGTTCATTAGATGTGAATTCCCGAACGGGTCAACTTCAAGACATCGTAACATCTAATTCATCTAACCATACCGTATATAACCACCTAGATGATTACATGATCGATAACTCCGATTTAGCTGACCATTTAAAAAGTAATGGATGTCCAATAAAGAGAACAAGTAAAGATATACTAAGACTTATTGAAATGTGTCTAAATCTTGGCTTATAGCGAACGGTAGGTGTGGTGAAGATACCAATGTTGGAAATTACACCTGTGACGAAAAATCTATATTAGACTATATGATATGCTCCCCCCCCCCCAACTTTTTTTTATAACATTGAAGAATTCTATATAGGGGATTTTGAGAACATGCTATCGGATAAACACCGCCCTATACATATAGCATTGACTTCCGTCCTGGAAAGATCCCGACCTCCGATTAAAACTTAAAATTGTAATACCCGCCGTTTGACCAAAATAACCTGGAAAATGACCTACAAGAAGATTTCTCTGTGAATATAAATGAGTGCTGCGATATCAGGAACAAGTACAACTATAAGTGTAACGCCAAACGACTGTACGAAACGGAAATCAACCAAAAAGCCATGGTTCAACGAAATATGTGAATTGAAACGCAAGGCTTTTTTCTGTGCCAAAAACACCTTTAAATCAGTGAATACGGACATAAACAATCTAAAACTACGACAAGCAACCTCAGAATATAAACGCCAGTTAAAAACAGAATACCCCCTGTACTATAGAGCATTTAACGATCACTTAAAGTTTATTCAAAGAAATAATACAAAAGAATACTGGAGATTATTGAATAACGACAGGAAGCGACATGATACCGATAGTATGGACATTGACCGCTTTTATGAATACTTCTCTAAGCTAAATGAATCAACGAGGATACAGAGCGAACTATTACCGCAATCCTTCGGTGACGTCGAAAATGAACTACATGTAATTAATGTGCCTTTTTACTGAAGAAGAGATAATAAAGTGTATTCAAAAACTGAAACCTAATAAAGCATATGGTATAGATAACATTTTAAATGAATATATTAAACATATTGAAAAATCTCTTATACAAACATATGTAGCATTGTTTAATTTGATATTAGAAACGGGTACAATACCATCAGAATGGTTGACGGGTGTTATTCCTTCAGTGTACAAAAACAAAGGGGCTAGAGCAGACCTTGACAATTACCGTGGTATCACAATTTTAAGCTGTCTTAGTAAACTTTTTACGGCAGTAGTTAATGAAAGGTTAACTTAATATATCGAGTCTATGGGTAGTATTGGACCTGAGCGGGCGGGATTTCGTAAAGGGTACACAACTCTAGATCATATATTAACACTCAAATGTCTAATTGATTTGTATTTATCAAAGAAAAAGCGAATTTATGCATCCTTTATAGATTACAGAAAGGCCTTTGATTCTGTTGATAGAATAAATCTATGGTATGAAGTCATTAATTGTAAAATTAAAGGTAAACTTTTCAATGTTATTTATAACATATACAAATCAGCCAAATCTTGTATTAAACACAAGAATGAACTGTCAGACATGTTCAACTGTATGGTTGGAGTTAGACAAGGAGAAAATCTCTCTCCTCTTACTTTTCTCGATCTATCTTCGAGATCTTGAATCAGTCCTCTCGAATTATTACGAAGGCTGAAAATATTTTAACGACCAAGCATTTAATAATACTGACGAGGGTAGTGATGTGCACGTTTATATAAAATTATCTATATTATTGTATGCGGATGATACTGTTATTTTGTATGGAGATGTATTACTTAATGTAGTAGATGATTATAAAATGAAGTTGGTGATGAATATCATTATATATTCAAATGTTCTTTTTTTCTCAAAGACAGGGCTGAATATTTAACTTGTTTTTTTAACAGATCTCCCTCAACCTATAAAATGAAAGATTTATTTAATGTTAAAGGCACAAACATAATCAAATTATGTAAATTTATATCGATTATATTAAGTCACTTTAGTAAATAGCTTGTATTCACGATAACTTTGTGTAAATAGCTGTACGTAAATGTTCAAAATATTGATTGTCATTTTCGACTGTATTTATATTATGTATTATATATATTCATGTGTCTTCTGATAAAGATTTTGAATAAAGATTATTATTATCCACCCAACACTTTTGACGATTCGACCACCCAATCACTCATTCCGCAGAAGTCTCCCCACCCCATCCCCGACAAGTGATTATTAGGAGCTGACGGGCGCATGTAATTAATGACGGTACGTGTCCACATTAAATTAGCGCTACTGCACCTTCGTAAAAACAACAAAACAAAGAAAGCATCATTTGAATATTAAAATATAATTTTTAAAAATCTGTACAATTTTTTGAACCCGTAGAATTATGTAATTAAAGAAAAATCGATGACTGGGTTGTATAATTTAGTTTTTGGTTGCTGGATGACGAACCAAAACTTTCATTAATTCTGGTTGGGCTGGCGACATAACAACCGAGTATGTAGTTTTTCTGAAAATGAAGTTATCGACCGTTATATATATATATATATTATTTGACGTACAAATAGAGAATCTCCTACGAGTGTTTTTTGATATCAAAAAATATCAATACAAGTTGATAATGTAAAAAAAACGAGGCTCTGCCGAGTTTTTTTTACTTTATCAACGAGTGTTGATATTTTTTGATATCAAAAAACACGAGTTGGAGATTTTGTTTATCACCCAATCCTTTCTTACATGCAGAAATGGATAAATATAATTCTTTGGTATAGATTTCACCTTTACTGGACCTAATTTCATTACTGCGTAGTGATACATCAGTTTTCTGACTGCAGTTTAGCTATTGCAAAGTCCTATATATTGACCCAGTATTTCCTTCAAAGTCAATTAAATAAAAACAGTTTTTTAACAAAAGAAAAATTAATTTTTTATTTAAAATAAGTGGTTTCTTTAAAATAAAAGAAAGTAGTTCCTTTTTGATTGACCAATCAAATTCATGTAAAGCGATATCTCCTAAGGAGATATCGCAGTAGATTATGTAATTTATCATACAAGCGATATCTACTGTCAAATAAGATATTGGGTGATAAAAGACAATATACACTCTTACACCTATTAATAAAGGTGTGCGTCTCCCGCAAAAACATAAAAAGCGGGAGTTACTTTGTTTCCAGCTACGTTCTCATACCTAGGTTCTGGCTTGGTTTCCCATAGTCAGTGATGCAGGACGGGGGGGGGGGGGTGACAAGAACAGCTGTCAAGTCGTTCGGATGGGACGAAAAACCGAGGTCCCGTGTGCATATTGGCGTGCACGTAAAAGATCCATTGGCAGTTGGAATTCGATTTATAAGAGTAGACCGAAGCGCCGCTGCCCAGGTAAAATTTCCCTTACAACACACTGTATGGCGTATGCCCGCCTTCATTAGAGCAGAACAGTAGGATGTTAAACCCCATTTCATTAATGAGTGTTGGCCAGTGAAAACGTTACGCGTGTGGAGCAAAATTCATGTAGGAATGCAAACGTAGGTATTTTGTCTCATATATTGAATTTTCCATAATTTTTAGAGGCCATGTGCATATTGTTGATTGTGTACAGTTTGTAGAGTGTGCTCAAATATCGATTGAAAACTTTGCCTGGACAAAGAAGTTAATGAAGCGGAAATTAACGCCATATAGCTATTATCATGCGTCGGCTTGCGAAACCGAAATGAAAACGTGAACGAACATATGCTCGTTTTGGTTTTCGTACCGATGCCAAAGGTCTTTAATACAGTATATGCATTCCGTCAAAAAGTATAAAATGATGCGTCTTTTTATATAAAGATTTAATGAAGAATATATATCTTTACGATGTATCTTTGCATCGAATAAAATAAATATAAACATAATGTTTAAAATTCTTACTTGTTTAAAACTAAAGGTGTTGATAAAACATTAAATAAACTATTAACAGTTATATTGTTTTGTCCCATGGAGTTCATTGACTTAATTGCAGGTGCTCTGAAACAGTTAGAAAGAAATTGTATTAAAGTGGACTACACAAAAATATCTTAATTGAACTAGTTACTTGTAGTCGATATTATTGGTAATCCTGGTGGATGTGGAGTGAAAGTGTGGGTTCAAATAGTACGAGTGCATGTCTAATCGCCCTTCTTCCACAACAATCAACATTTAATCGGACACAAAGTCATGCGTCACATAGTCCGAGGCTCTGACAATCGGTAGATTACCCTTGCCACTTTGGCAATCATTGATAAAACAATAATTTCTATTGTAAAGACCGATCTATACTAACACCCAAGCACCGGTCCTGCCATACGTTTATATTGTAATCTTGCCATACGTTTATATTGTAATCTTACCTTAGGTTTATATTGTAATCGTACCTTACGTTTATATTGTAATCTTGCCATACGTTTATATTGTAATCTTACCTTAGGTTTATATTGTAATCTTGCCATACGTTTATATTGTAATCTTATCCTATAATTTTTGTAGTTAAATCTTACAGTCGTGTTTACTATTATTTGTAGTTATCCTGTCGTCGTGTAATATTTGTAATCTTGCAGTCACGTTATATTTGTAATCTTACCGTTATATCTGTGTATAACCTTACATTATGTTACTTTTTGTCTATAGTTACCATCGTGTTATATTTAATCTTACCGTCGTTTAACACTGTTTATGAATCTTACCGTCGATTATCACTTGCAGGAGGTGAAGTCCAATGATCATAGTTCGTTTCTACCTCAAACCACCTTAGAAAAAGACAATTGATGAAAAATTATCTAGAAAAGACAACGTATTGGTAAAGGAGATTTCACGCTAAATGGCACAGTCGTGAGTTATAAGAATTATTTGATAATTAAATTATTACAAATATTTTCAAGCTGTAAAATCTATACCAATGATATATTCAAGGTGCTGACAATTAACCTTACGGAACAATAAAACGAGTTTATAGAATAGAAAAGTTCGACTATAGTAATACCTGTTGTCACGGAAATTGCACGTAAAGGACAGATGTCGGCCATTATCACACATTATGTGATAGAACTGGTCAAACACATTCCAAATTCAATTTTAATACAGAAATTATTTTTACGATAGATGCGTAACGAAGAAATTCGCCCATGTATCGGTCAGTTATTTTGAAGGATAACTCTTGTTTTCCATTTTATGCGTCACTTCCGTGATCTATGTGTTAAAATTATATTTGGAACGTGTTTCACCAGTTCTATCACTTGTGATAATGGTTGACACCACTACTGTCCTTTAAGGATTTTGTCAATAAAGGACAATCAATTTGAAATTCATTAAATTTAAAACTAATATTCTATATGTACCGTCCATTAGAGGGATCTAATCTCCAGATATCATTGTCACCAACTCGATTTTTTGTAATAACCGCTCCTTCTCCCTTATTAGCACCAGAAACAATAAAATATCCTTCAGCCGCTGTGACAGTAGAATTAATCATTTCAAGAGCTGCTGTAAAATCTTTAGCCTGTGCCAGTGTCTAAATATAAAATAAAATAGGTTTAAATGTAAGACTATTTATTTTTGGTGATCTGTTAATATTCATGACAAACTTATACAGTTCTGATAATGGTATTTCTTTTCATATTATGTATATACATAGTTTGGAGTTCTTCCCCTTAAATCATTCCATTCCCTTGGGTGTCGTCTAAACAGCAGTACAGCTCCCGGGCAAAGCAGTTCACAGGGGCTCCTACCAGTACAATCACTCACAAATAAAATGGAAATGGTCTAAAATTTATATGCATTGTTGTATTGGTACTCCAAACAAAATCTATGTTTACACTCTAACAATTACCATGGGGCTCCTATGCTCGTGTGATCCCAGGACAACTGCCCTGATGCCTAGTAGGGTCATTAAATATACATTGCGAATCATCGTCGGATCCCCGGGCAACTCTTAGCATACCCACGCGTTAAGACTGCACTAGTACATATACCTAGAAGACTTATTCACCAAAATATATCACTTTATACTAACGTACATCTCTGATAAGAAAACTGACTGGTTTTACTTTACGTTCTAATAAAGCTACCAATAGATTATCATACCAAGCACCCTGATCTGTAAATTAATACAAATAATAAACATCATATACTTCTCGATGACATGTTATCTCAAAGAATGGGGATGTGGTGACCTGCTAATTTCAAAGATTAAATTAGTGATCATAACGTTCTGCTCGGACCTGTCACACTTTAACGTTTTAAACAACTTATTTCCACGTATGAAATGCAACACGTTGGCATACGATAAACCTAAGTTTAAATATCAAGAGGACCTCCTTTTTGGACGCATATATAACGTACTTCTAACCCGCTGAACAAATATAATGTTAAACGTATGGGTATCTTATTCCTAACCTATCCACAACGTAAACTAACTAATACAAGCATATGACAGCGTGTGCCTAGCGTTCTTGACTTATGCGGAACTCATGTGCAGCGTTAGTCTAACCTATACCTAACGTGACTTCAGATATAAAAGCAGAGGCTCTCTAGAACCATAAGTTATTATTGAAGTGGACGTCGATCGATCAACATGCCTACTAAAAATTCAAGCCTAAGCAATCTTCATCCTTACCACCCCCACGACCACCTCGTCCCCACCTTCACGTGACCACACTTCTGACGATGATAGCCAATATCGCTTTCGTGCAAAACCCAATGCGTCCTCGGTAGTCTCTGGGGCGGCATCTGAAGCCTTGACGTCATATCAAGCCCTTAACAACAAGCAAACCTCGACCTCCTCTCAAGCCCCATGTTCCTTAAGCAACGTTCGCGAGTTATACAACATCTCTCCGCTGCTTGAATACTCAGCAATTCCCCGAACTTTGCGCTAGTTGTTTTTACAAGTGACTAATTAGCATTGTCCAATCAGAGTTCGTGGCACCAAACACACTGTAAACAAACAGGGTTTTTTAAATTGAGAAACTCGTGGGAAAACAGCAACCGTGACGTTGATCGATCTTTGAACTTTGCAACTCGATTGTCATATGTAGGCATTTTAGCTATAAAGCACGAGACTTGGTATTCACGACGACCGATGAATCTGATAGGTTCCCAAGCTGGGCTTGTGACAATCGAACTTAGTGGCGAAATATACAGGGTATTACGTGAAGGGCTTGATAAGATGTATGTAGTTAAGGCGAGATCAAGCCTTCTATTGAAGATGCCCAAGCCCCAAAGGGCATGCTAAAGTGGGCCAAAAAGACCCAATATACCTTAGATACTGAGGAAGAGATGTCCATGCTTGATTTTCCGCAGAAGAAGCCCATGCTCTGGGACAAAACTCCCAGACTTAAGGTTGACAGAAAAGGAGAACAAGTTATTTCTACGTTGATCTCTTCTCCTCCTGATCCTATTGGCTCGCAACTTGCATAGTGCTAAGTCAATCAGGTCATTTTGATGTCGTAAATCGGCTATTTGGTACTCTCGTCCGCCATGAATGTAGACTTTTGCACATGCTCATCTCAACACGCGTTTCGAACACGTTCAATAAGTTCTAAGGATGTCAGAAGTACGTTGCCTATAGAGATAAGAGACGCATATGCTGCTCCATTGCCCTGCTGGTAATACAGCCACCGAAGCCGATCATATGCGTCACCTACTTACATTAACCAGATATCTTTATAGTTATTATATATATAGCGATACATACTGCAGAAGGGTTATAATAAGGCTCACCTCTCTCATCCAGAGTTATAGCAAATGCATGTGGTCTTTGTCCCGTTAAAACTCCAACATAGCCAGCATATGTTACTACTGAATATGATACCTATAAAACATATATAGTATGTATCTACCAATAATAATAAATCATATACACCCGGCCAACGCTGCTGAACCGTTCGGCGACCAGAAAATGCACAAGGTCGCCGGCAAGCGTGAACACAACGCGGAAAAATGTCCCAATATTACAAAATTCAAAAAGTCGTATTCTTATTGCGACCTGTGCGATTATAGTGTGTTCTAACGGCGGGCTCGTCACGATCTCTCCGCGCTTATGGCGTTTCTATTGAGATCTATTAGCTTGGCAATGGCGGTTATCGGTGAATCCGCGACACTCTAACCACGCTCATAGGAGTTCTTACCGCATGTCTTCTATGTGATCACTGCGACTATATAAGCTGGTTAGATTTTTATCGAAATTTCATGATGACCATTGAATGGCCCGTTTTCAAAGCCAGTCGTACATGAAAAGCAAGGTTGCCTTGGGAACCTCATAACATCGCCATAGGTGCAGTGTTAGCCCCATGAGGTCATGGTGCAATCATCGTAACATCGCCATGGCAACCCCAATAACGACTCAGGACGCTTGGTGGGGTCGCGACCGACACGCAAGGGTTGTGGTGAAGACGTCATGAAGGCACCGTTGCAAATGTTACAATTTTCGCAGCTTCATTGCCACGTGTATACTGCACACGTACTACATACGTTCATAGAAATGTTACCACGCTTGTCTCGCGACCTTCGCGACTCACCACCTTCTCTCAGCTTTCCAGGTCATATGGCAGAACCTTGGGGTTTGCTTTGAACATGCTAACAGCAAACGCCGTGACTCGGCGATTACTGGCGACCATGAAGACCACAGCAGGATATCTGGCGTTTCCACCATGCTTTGGCCACGATTATGGGAATCTTGGCGCGATCTGAGGCCATTTCCCGTCGCTGTAGAAGCGCAGTAAGGACCTTCGCGACCCAACCACGTTTTCACAGCTTTCCAGCTCATGGCAGAACCTTGGCGTTTGTGTTGAACATGCTCAAAACTAACGTCGTGACTCGGCGATCATTTGCAACCACGAAGACCACAGCGCGACATATGGCGTTGCAACCACGCTTTCACCACGATTATGGCGATCTTGACGCGCTCTGAGACCATTTTCCGTCGCGGTAGCAGCGTATTAAGGGCGCCGCGTCGGTCTGATGGGGGTATAGTCCGCATGCATACGCAGAATAGCCGCATGACATTGCAGCCTAAATTTTATCATTTCGTTTAAAAATAGCAGATTTAGTATCAAAACGATGGAAGTGTGTCACTCATTACCTGAGGGCATTAAGGGTATAAATCACACTTCGTGCGCTTTCGCAACTTCCTCAAGCAGCTCTTTGGTTCAATCCTATCTACCCGTACGCCATGATAAACCAGAAACTTTAGGAAATCCCCTGTATGAGCGGGTGCGCAGGGAATGGGATATAAATATGTACAATCTATTTTGTTACCTGTTTATTCTTCATGAAATCAATTCTGATTGTCAAATTTCTTAGTATATCCGTAAAGCCGTAGTCAAGGTTTCGGGCATGCCAAATTTGACCTTTGGCATCTTGCATTGTTATACTAGTACAGAAAGCTGATATATCATAAACCAGATTGGTTAAGACAATATCACCCAGTGACATGTTGGCTGTTAATGCAATACCTGAAATATATGATAACATAATGTTGTCAGGCAACGAACAGTCGTACACAACGAAGACTTTCATCTTTCAAGTATCAGGGGCAATAACTCCATATATTATTGATACCCGAGTCTTAAATTCGATAGGGATCCCGTCACGTTTGAAAGGAAAAAATAAGAGTAGGCCCTTGCGCCGCTGCAGGGGAAGAATATCTCTCCATGTCTTATACACGTCATCATTAACCCGGTTGTTGCAAAAAATAGGACGTGAATCAACATTGTATGTCTGTTTCCAATTTTCCAAGCCACGTCATTCCGTTATTCTACTCGCGTCTTTAAAAATATTCCCTTCCTGTTAAAAGTCGTAACGCAGTATAAAAATCGTTCATATTTGGCATAAGGTTTAATCACACATGATATTCAAAGGGGATGCTTTTTAGACCTATATATTATAATTGTTGGAGCTATCGTATAGGGATTACGAACAGTACGACTATATATTTTAAATCAGGTAACTTATATATATACATCAATGTGCACAAAATACTTATCTCGGAGTTCATCAGCATATGGTTGCTCCAGTAAATTGTCAAAATCAGCAGCTATTAATTCTGCAATTGGAATCAGTTTTTCCGGTACTTTACTTCTACAAGGAGATTGTAATATATATATATATATATATATATATATAATAAAATATAGGTAAATACAACTCCCATGGTCTGATGATGTTCAGTACGAACAGAAAGCGCTTACCGTCAAATTAGTATTTTGGTGTCTTTCTTTAATTTAGTTTATATATATATATATATATATATATATATATATATATATATATATATATATATATATATATATATATATATATATATATATATATATATATATATACACGTAATTTAAAATCAAACACAAACCCTCCTGACCAGTGGCGGGCAGAGCCTTATTGATGCCCTAAACCAACTCCTTGATTGTATGCTCAGTACTAGTAAATGTGAAAAAAGAAGATATTTTGAATATATAAAAATATACTTTTTATTCAAAGTGAATATACTACAGTTTGTTCGACAAAGCTAACGATAATTCTAAATTGAATATAAAAAAATAATCTTAATTTTAATCTTTGATTGGAAGCCCCCGCCCTTCCACCGCTGAGATATGTGGCCCCACCATCTCCGTAAGCTATTGCTCATTACATGGAACATAAAACATCACCATATTGTAAATATCTAATCAGAAAACTCTTCCTTATAACATGGAACCGTCCGTACATAAATACAAACAAACACATTGGGGGTATTTACAGGGGTTCACGGAGGTTAAATGGGCAAGAAGCTGGCTCGCTAGTAGCCTGGAGGTCGGGTGTTTGATCTCTGCAATGGCCAAGAAAGTTCGTCCAGATTTTCCGGCGTGATTCCCCCTTGTCATTGATACAGGAGAGAAGGCCCGACAAAGACAGTTGTCTAGTTGTTCAGGTGGGACGAAAAACCGAGGTCCCTTGTACACATTGGCGTGTAAGTAAAAGATCCCTTGACAGTTGGAATTCGATATAAGAGTTGGCCGTAGTGCCGCTGTCCGGGCAAACTTTCCCTCATCGCACTCTGTAGGCCCGTCTTCATTAGCTCAGTTCGGAGCAGAACAGAAGGACGTTAAACCTCATTTCATTTCATTTCGGGGTATTTACAGTTTAGGGATTTTTTAAATATTTATTCAGATTAATCTCCTTGCATAATTTTATAATAAAAATGGCACAATACCATTGATCTGTACGTCCATAGATCAAATTCCGTCCGTAGATTACATACGGAGGTATTTTGAGGCTAATTCTTTCTGACGTGTTATTTTATCATCAAATTTGGTTAAAATGCATAAGATAGGAAAAAACAAGTAATGGCATGAATATATATTTAATAAGAGTACCGGATAATTAATGATATAACAGCGATATTTTAATGATTTCACTTATGAAGGCCAGAGCAGCGAGAAAAATTGGCTCCCATATGGTTTCCCTGTCAATGAAGAGCGTCTTGTCGTTCAGAAAGGACGGAAGACGAAGGAAGTTGTATTGCACGTTTTGAATATTTGTCATGACAATATTTGTCTCATAGGCCTACTAGCCTAGATTGTTCGTATAGCGTTCGCTCGCCTATCTTCATTGTTCATTATCCATGTCGATATGGAAAAGGATGGAGCTAAGCCCCATTTTATTTCATGTTTATGTTTCAGTTACCTGATAACAGCATGTGAATCCTTGACGATCTGGTGATATTTCTGGATTATATGAGCCCATCGTGCAGATGGTTGTAGATCTAAATCTACTTGAAATACTGGCGGTACTGTTGGATTATCGCTAAAGGCATAACATATACTAACAACAGTAAAAAACACAAGCATCGGTCTAGAAATCGCCATTTTGAACATCATGTGATGAATCATGTGGTTTGTATAGTTTATTGCATATAATTTAATCTATTAATAGCTTTAATCTTATTTACAGCTGTGGGTCAAAATATGAGCCGATGACAATGTGTAACATCTATAAATTGTTTTATATCTAATCGCTCGAAATAACTCGACTATTGATAAAGTTTGAATACATGGGAGCCCGAGTGTCATGACTTTCCTCCTGATAATAATTCGGTAGCCTATAGTATTTATCTGATAGTTCTACATAAATCACACCACCCCACCTTTTGTCACGTCTGTGTTAGAGATTAGTAAAAGTCGCATGTCAGACTTCTCTCAAATGAAACCATTTGACGCGAAATCGGGAATCAAATCTCTGTTTCTGTTTTTTTTATAACGTGCCCTCGCTGCACCTTCGCCGGCATTCTGTTGCAATCGAACTGCATATTAAGAGCTTAGGCCTACGTGACGGATAATTAGAATTATTCAGCATGTATGTACTACACAAGGTGGCCATTCTATTCCGCCAAACCATATATTTCTATGGCCAAACTGAGGAAAGTAAGGAATAATTACATTAACCAGACTCCCTGATTAAAGTAATTTAAAGGAGCTAAATCGCTATTTCTTGGCACCTAAAAATGAACACAAACGGATTGAAAAGATATGTAACCGCAAATGTATTTACATTTATTATTTTCGATGTTCTTTTTCCAAATCGGGGGTTGGGATGGCCTAGTGGTCTAGAGTGCCGCGCTTCGACCTCTAGCTGGTCGGTCACCTCTGGCTTGCGGCTGTGGTTTCGATCCCTGGTGTGAGCGTATCTGGCATGGAGATAGGGGCGCCTTCTCAACCTCGTGGGTTTCCCCCGGCACTCCGGTTTCCTCCCACTGCTAAAGACCCCTACGCACAAGCGTATTATTGAAATAAAATTGAAACCATATGTTAGTCCCAAAATGACCTAGTTTGTGTCGAGTGGACGTTAAACCCCATTTCTCTGATCAGTCGAATGAGATTTGAAGTTTCGGATTTGGAATTTGGAATGAGGCCTCTGGGCTTTCGTAGTATTTGTAGGTTATTAGTATTACAATAATAGAACCCCCATGTGGCATTTCGACAGTGGGGTAGTCTTAGGAATTCGACCGGTCCACCATTGTCAAATCTAAGTCCAGATCAGAGAAGGACATAATCTATGAAATCCATATAACCAGAGTTAGTCTGATATATCATATAGGATATAATCCACTTTGGTGGTCACCAATCATCCTTCAATACAGTGTACAATATATTCCACGTAGATTTAAAGAAGTAGATCAGACAATGGTGGGAATTTGGTCAATGTTTATCTTCAGTAACGTGCGACAACGACAACATATGGTGGTCCTCACTTATCAGAATGGTCAAAGTTTCAAGCCATTTTTTCCACATACTCTTCTTGGCCTGACCTGTGTAAATTCACTAAAACTCATACCCTATAATTAGACCTATAATATGAATATATAAACAAAAACTATTCAGAGAATAAAGTTTATGAATCAATGAAAGCATTGATAACTTGCCAGTTTTGTAATTGAAGACCCAATTATATACAAACATGATATGTAACAATATCAACACGATGTAATAGATATAGATATGAATGATATTTTTGAATTTTTTTTTTATATTTTTTGAATTTGAATAAGTATCTTCAAAACTATCATTAATTGCAACGCCTATCAGAACTTGTTTTCGGTTTGCGATGACCGTAACTTCTTTTTTGTAAACAATATTTTATTTCATTTAAAAATGGACTGGAGAACAGGCTAGGCCTATGTTGACCCCTTTCCAGAATTTACAAAATTAAGATTAGTTTATGTACAAACAGAACATAATATATACAAAAAGAACATAAACATAATACAAAATTATTTGAGATTTAAATACAAACTAAACATTTATACATATATACAGTTGTCCGTTCCGTGACTTTATTAATAGGGTACCAGTTCCGCAAAAACTTCTCCCCTCCATATAAATATAAAACCTACCTAAACGTGAAGTATTATTTGGTATAATTGTACTGTATAGGGTAAATAAATCAATAATCGACGGGATGATTTCGACGTTAGAAACGTTTTGACAATTTTAAGAAATTATTAACAGTGTTAAATATGAACTGATTTTGATCAAATGAGAGGACAATTTGACCATTTAATAAATAGAGAATCACCTACAAGTGTTTTTTGATATCAAAAAATAACACAAGTTGATAAAGTAAAAAAACCCGAGGCTCTGCCGATATCAAAAAACACGAGTTTGAGATTTTATTTATCACCCAATCCTTTCTTCCATGCACAAATAAATAAATATAATTTGTTGGTATACATTTCACTTTTACTGAATCTGAATACACTGCAGCGTAGTGATACATCATTTTTTGACAGCAGTTTATCCTATTGCAAAGTCCTATATATTGAACCAGTATTTCCTTCAAGGTCAATTAAAGTTCCAATTTCATATTTTCTAAGAAAGTCAAAACATAATTATTTCTATGTCTTTTGCTCAAAAGGTTGTCAACTCACTATTATACGATCATGGGCAAAATTTTTTGGGCATTAAAATGGGTGACACAGCTTGATTGAGGGAATAGTTACTCAATTACCTCCCTTGTTTTCCCATTCCTCTCCATGGACGGCCATCTTCAAACGTTTGAATTTGAAGTTGAAAATGATATTTTTGCCAATTTCTCAACTGACAATAGTGAATTATAGGATTAATAGGATTATTCTTTAACAAGGTAGGACTGTTTATAGGTTCAATCTATTTTAGGGCTTTATTTTAATACATTTTAAAAATATAACTTAAAAAAATGCTATTGGAACTTTAAATAAAAAACAGTTTCTTTTTAACAAAAAAAGAAGCTACTTTTTATTTAAAACAAGTGGTTTCTTTAAAATAAAAGAAAGTAGTTCCTTTTTCATTGACCAATCAAATTCATGCAAAGCGATATCTCCTAAGGAGCAGTAGATTATGTAATTTATCACACAAGCGATATCTACTGTCAAATGTGTTATTGGGTGATAAAATATCAATATCTTTAAATTGCTGCTTGAGTAAACCAATAGTTTGTCCCAATGCAGGGAGCTTACTAAATAAAAAATGGTAACAATCTTCAAAGAAGTGACCACACGCGCAATGGTCTAACGCACGATCTCTGTAAGAGAGATTAGGTTTTGTTGAAGAACAGGCAAGTTATTATTGTCGTCGGTAATAAAAAAAAAGTCATTTAGGGCGTTCATGGTGCCTAGGATAATGTCGATGTTAAAGCCAATAGAAGCCAGACGGAAGTACGATCATAACGGATATGTACAATGTACTGCATACAAATCACAATTCCCATAACAAGGGAAACGGTTTAACTAAATATTTAGAAAACGGCATGATTTTAATAGCAGGGAAGTGGATTCCGTACAATTGCATCTGCACTCAGACGTGGTTTCGCATTGTCAGTGGTATAGGATGAAGGGCCTCTAAATGACAGCTTTTGTCCATTATCCTGCGAAAAAAGCGTACATAAATGTGGCCCTCATGATCATTACACTACAATCGCGGATGTGTTCGATTTTCGTTGAAATTGCACCACGCCATTACGCAAATAATACACACAAAGGTTATGGACCCTCTTTAGACAGCACCCTTTGTCTGATTTATGAATTAATAGTGAGAAGATCCTAAATGACTTGGATTTCGATGTTCAACGAATCAACTTGGGACCTTTGTTCAAATTTTGAGTATTGGGGACACACACAATGTTTGTTCAATCCAGATGAAACAAATCAATATAATAAGGATCATACTATTTTGAATGCGTATCAGACCGCAACCTCTTGGATTATGGCCACAGGTTGTGTTGTATATGATGAATTTGGAACATGAAGGCATGCAACCTATCGATTCTCACGATTCTCTGTTGATCGATCTGTCCGCCAAAGACGACCTCTATGCTAAAACGAACCCTATTAATATTGAGCGGTTCGTGACCTTCCGTTCCTGATATTCTCCCTTCCCAAAGACCTTGTGAATGCAATCTCTTACATATTCGATGTGAAGTATTTGGACAATGTGAAGATACTGGGAGTTTATTTCTTGGCAGCCACGTGTTTAAATCGACACTTCAATCGACGAATACGGGTACATCCAGCCGGGTACAACCAGTTTTGGCTGGAGAAAAGAAAAAAAAATGAAATAGATCCAGCTGTTAAGCCACCAATTGTTTTCCAATAAACTTGACAGCCGTCCATCATGATGTGGATTTTGTCTTTCTTTATTTCCCAATGATAACAAAACTTTCGGGATGGACACCATATTATGGTGGTCTACTAGTACGTTCTTATCAGAATTGTCAGGGTTTATAAAGCAATTTTTGTCAACAGATTCTTCACTTTCTAGTCATACGCAGAGACATCATGAGAGCTCTTATTGCCTGTACTCTTCTTGCCCTAACCTGTGTAAGTAATTTATTTTTCATTAAAACCTCTTTTATTACTTATAGACCTAACATTTTAAATTGGTCAAATAACACATGGTTCATGTTTGATTAATACTAGTTTAAAGGGACATCATTTCAAAAAAGGTATTAATTTGTTTTGTTTTATAACTGCAGGCCCAATTCAACTTTCCATTCTGGAATGGATTACACAGTGATAGACATGACGGTTATATCTTTGAATATCACAGCCGACACGTAAGTATACAGTAAATGATATAGACAATGTCAACAAGATATAGTATATAGATATAAATGATTTTTGGAAAGTTTTGTTTTTGTTTTTGACTTGAATACATATTTAAATTGCCTGTCATTGTCTAAGTGAGGCTTCAAAAACTATCAGCACCAAAATCAGATATAAAGAGCAGTCAATAGGGAATGTGTAATATTTCAGAACTTTCTAAACCATACAATATGTAACTTTTCAGAACTTGTTTTTGGTCCGTGACAGACGTCATTGTTACTTGGTAGATGCCCCTGATGCATGGGATGCCGTTGTTGCTGATAAAGCCAAGAGAAACCAGATTGAAGTAAGATTATATTAAATATGTACGCCCGCATGGTTGATTTAACTGAAGGAAAGGCGATTTTATACAGTTGTTAATATTAACGGGAGGCAGGGCGAACAAGACGATTTTATTCAGTGTTTTTACCTCTGTCTTGACATAATATTTTCCATAAATCAGCACTCATAAATGGACGAAAATGCTAACACGGGAAGTCACCGTTAACTATCTTATATTACAAAATACATCTAACATATAAAAAAAGCGATATCTAAACAATTCACTTGCTTATTATAACTTTTTGAATAAGTCTTGTAGCTGACCACGCTCAATAGATCTTAGCTGTTTTTTTTAAACAACAAGGAACATAAGTAATCTTGGTTCACACATTTATCCTTCATTAATAATTCGATTCCCGACAAAAAATGTTGTTCTTTACATTTCATTTGCATTGTGTGTAATTCCTTCGTTCAAGATTTCTATTTACATGCTAGTTAATATTTATAATGTGTACCTTGTCTTCCAGGATGAAATCGTAAAAATGATCCACAACAACCAAGGAACCCATAAAGAAAGTGGATTACAGGCTTTGTCTCTATTCCACGATCCCTTGGAAGCCGCAGAATGTATAAGAAAAACTGTCTATACTTTGGATTATAAATACCAACCTGCCAATTAAATCATAATACCAACCTGCCATGACAGCCACAGCTACCACCGCTGCAAATTAAATTATTATATGAATAAAGTGTTATTTATTTAATCTGCCGTTACTTATTTACTGCCCTTGTTTGATAGTTCTCGAAACAACTCACAGTATGTTACATTTGATAAAGCGTATCTCAAACACAGTAATCCTTAACATTAATATTGCCATTTTTCTGTTACTTGCACAAACTTGATATCTCACCAAACTATTTCAAAAGATGAACAATGGAACAGAATGATTAGATTGATGATAATATTGATTTGGCGGCTTAGTACGTGACATCCGTAAGAGCCGCCATCTTGGCATCTATTTCTGCTAAACAGATGCCACTTTGATGTAGAACGTTACCCAATGAATAGTAAGCTTTTTGATTCACAATTCTAATAAATGAATGAACTTCGTGTAATTCTCTGTGGAATTACTTTGGCCTTTTCAAATATATACTAGGACGAAATATGCGGAAATGTTATTTTCCACCCATATCTCCACCCCCTCTCACTCAAAACCCAACAAACCACACAAACAAAGTACGAGTTGTTATATAATGACGGAAGGGTACGCTATCGTGCCATCTTGACACATGAAAGTGGAACTAATTTTAATATCCTGCTGTCTGCTATCAACGCAAATGTTGTTCAGATGGCAGTCATTGGTAATTATCATAATATAGATTTTAAGACCTGTAAAGCAATCTATACTGAACGCATGGTGTATTAATCTCTTCGTTGATCCTTTGTCTAGAAAGGGGTTTTAGGCAAAAATAAAACAGTTTATTCAGTGAAGGAGAAGGCGTCTAGAAGTTAACTTGGGATTGGCTGGTCTCCAGTTAAGACCGGGCAGTGACCTTGTAAGTTAGACGGGAGTTGGCACCCTGTGCCAAGCCAAGCTCGGACCATGATTCCTTCAACACAAGCTAATTCTTTAACTATAGGAAGTTTTGTACTTGATATGTTAAAAGAAGAATAAAAGTATTATATGAAGTTTAAACCAGTATTGTCATCCAGAACCGATTAAAAACCTAAAGTGTAGCAGAGCTCAGTAACCAGTACGGCATTACTATCAGAACAATCCCCTTGTCCGGCCCCAACTTCACAAAGCATTCGCAGACTTAAGTTGAGAATTTACTCAACTTTCAATCACTGTTTATAAGTAATATCTTTGATCCAGAAACACAAGACTGTGCATATAGTTTCTTATTAGGGTATTTGATACCTTAAAAAAAGGCTATATTTTAGTTACAATAAGGCGAACAATTTTGAGAAAATTCTTGACTTAAGTCTGAGAATGCTTTGTGAACTCGGGGCCAGATGTTAGGTTTAATGAAGTATATTAAAGGGACAATAACACTCTTGCTGGCTTGGAAGCTCCAGAAAATAAATAATATCCTTATTCTAAGTACTAGATGTTTAAGTGTCCTACCTGTTGTGTAAATTATCCATTACAACCTATTTTACTTGTCCAGAGGGTTCGAAAATATTTTAAAATCCAAGTCACATTGAAAAGGTTTACGTTAGACTTTTCAAATCAATTGGTTGAATTTTTCCAATCAATTTTTTAAAATAGGTGTGTTAATATGAAATTTATATCATCAATTAATTGGAATATTGTAAAATAATACGATTTGTTGACCAGAATGAAGATTGGGACATATTATTCAGTTACAACAAGAGTGTTATTGGGGCTTTAACAGCATAGGAATCATTAACACCAGTCAATATTATACAGGTCACAATTCTATGGAATACAATTACTGCTTATTACTGAGCGACGTTTCGACTAGGCTTCTCTAGTCGTTATCAAGCAATGATAATATCTAAAAAATAAGACAAGTCAATATATACATGTACATAACAATACATTCTCAATGCTGACAAAACAGGGATCTCCCTTAATTTGCACGTACAAAGAAATCTAATTTAATTAAGGATTATAAATTTGAAATGCTATTTACACCATTCAATAATACCACTTAACTGAAAATAAAAACAAACTGACTAATTGATTAATAGGTAATTTGTTGTGGAGTATATACAATGATATGTAGGTTTTAATCATGACAAACGTTCTAACAAAATGGAATTTGATCGAATGCTATCAACCACCCCTTTCACTGAAATAAACACAAATGATTAATGAATTGATTGTTGTGGAGTATATACAACAATTTGATCTGGTTTTAATAATGACAACATCCCATGATGAGATTTGATTGTATTATGACGAGAAATAATTGATATATGCATGATCATGCGAGTGATTGTACTGATATTCAAAAAACCCGTAGAACAGGATTAGAACTATTGAGTGTTTTAAATTACAATAACAGCAGACCTGAAAAGTAGAAATAAAATAAAATAAAAATAAAATCAAAATAGATGGTATTTTATTGATTATCATTTTACAAATTGTGGTATTATTCTAAACTTAATTTTTTTACTTGACTTATTGTTAAGCATTGAATATGATTGAAATAAAAATAGTTATGCTTAGCCTTAGATTATGCGATAAGAGTGTCATACGCCCTGGGGAGAAATAATCCTTGATCTCTATTCATCGCGGGTTTGTGTCGTCGTATTTGAATGGCTTCATGCAATCGGCGCGCTCTCTTGTTGATGTTCTTGCATAGCGATTTAACGTTGGACCATTGGACTCTGTGGCACGGGTTGGAGTTCAAGTGTTCAGCTACAGCGGAGTTGTTGGTGGCTGCTTTCGACTTGTGGTCGTCTATCCTTTTATTTAATGGTCTCCAATTCCACAATTGTCATGTTTATGTTTCTTGCACAAATTTGATTTCTCACCAAACTATGTTCAAAAGATGACCCATGGAACAGAATGATTAGATGGGTGATAAAATTGATTTGGTGGCTTAGTGGTAAGAGAAATTTATTGACAATTTAATAATAATGCAATAAGAACGATATAAGAAAAATTCACTCACCGCTACTTTCGGCACCAGCAAATGTGAACGAACACAACACGAGAAAATGTCGCAGAAAATTACAGACTTGAAAACGGTCGAGTTATTATAGCTTTTCAGGTCAGATCGCAGAACCTTGGCTTTTGTTTTGACCTTGCTCAAAGCAAACGCCGTGTCTCGGCGATCATTGGCGTCCATGGAGACCTCAGCACGATATCTGGTGTTTCTACCGCGCTCTTACTATATTATACGCATGTGACGATCTTGACGCGCTCCGAGATCATTTTCTATCACCGTAGCAGCGCAGTACGAACGCCACCACAGCCTGACGGGTGTGTTATATGAAGCTCTAGTTGTTGCAATCGACAAAGACAAATTAGTATGAATTCGGGTAAAAATGAATATAACCAATCGAAACGAATTGATTGATCTTTCCGGGACATTGGTATACTAAACACGAATAATAGTTCCTTAAATATAGTTGCTCTCTCAACGTGGTTGACTAAAAACTAATACAAAAGACTTGCAGGATGTAAATATTTAATAAATACATATGAAACCTGCAATATTTACGGTGGCCTGGTGCTATTCGTTGATTTATACCCGTTTCTTGTAATAATATACCTCATATGAGAAATCGCAGTGAATATTATGTTAAATCAAAAAACCACGAAAAACCTTTTCTCCGCGGTGTAAACATTTACTCCACGGTTGTAGATCGCGTGAGTATGAATTCCGGTAAAAATGAAGAGAACCAATCGAACGAACTGCGTGATCTTTCCGGGACATTGGTGTAATAACATAAATTTGTTACTTGAATATAGCTGCTCTGTCATGGGAATCACGGTGGCTAAGTGGATAAGGCGCTGGTTCGCTAGCCTGGAGGTCGGGTGTTCGATCCCTGCATTGGCCGAGAAAGTTCATCTCGATTTTCCGGCGTGATTTCCCCTTGTCAGTGATACAGAAGGAGGGCCTGACAAGGACAGCTGCCTAGTCGTTCGGATGGGACGAAAAACCGAGGTCCCGTGTACACATTGGAGTGCACGTAAAAGATCCCTTGGCAGTTGGAATTCGATATAAGAGTAGGCCGTAGCGCCGCTGCCCGGGCAAAATTACCCTCATAGCACACTGTATGGCGTATGCCCGTCTTCCATTAGCCCAGGTTAGGTGCATAAGAGTAGGACGTTAAACCCCATTTCATTTCATTTGCTCTGTCATACTTGGTTGATCGCATTTAAAAGTATTTAGCGATTATCAATTAATACATTGAAGGACGTCAATATATTATATTAATACACATGGAGCCTGTAATATCTGTTTATATCTCAAAGATTTCGGATTGATTCAATTTTGACACAAATCCGATAGTAACCCCTGGTTTATGGTCCATCACCCTGTGAATAATGCGAACAGCGTACATAAGTGTGGACCCGTACGTAACTAACGTACGAAAATTAATTGGCGGCTGGCGTTTTTTTTTCGCACGTATGCAGTGATTGGCCATT
Source organism: Patella ulyssiponensis (assembly GCA_963678685.1). Lineage (NCBI taxonomy): Eukaryota > Metazoa > Mollusca > Gastropoda > Patellidae > Patella > Patella ulyssiponensis. The sequence continues at coordinate 21,763,120 of OY783232.1, forward strand.
TTGCCCAGTAATCCCAGCCAGAATTTGTCTATTTTATAAATTTGCGTTAAAGTTTAAAATATTTGTTTTAAAACTGAAATAAATTAACTATTAGTCAATCCCGACGACCGACGCACAAAATAGTGCCAAGATGGAAACAGCCTCCATGAACAACCATTCGCAGACGCTGTCATTGGAAACGACGTCAATTCGATGAGTTGTAGATGTTATTTTTGTAAAAAAAAAAAAATCTTTGGGAAGCGAGAACATGTTAGGACTGTACGAATTATATAATCCTTATGGGTTCAAAGGAAACAATGCTGAAGATAGACCTATTGTTTACAATGTAACGCGTTGTTGACCTCATGAACCATTGACGTCAATGTCATGACCTGTGAAGTGTAGATCACGTGATATGGATACCATGGCCATTGACTGTGTCTGAGATACTTCTCCGCAGGTAGCGTGTCTCAGATGTGAACCCTCATGATCATTACCACGGATGAGTTCGATTTCCGTTGAAACTGCACCACCCCATTACGCAAAAAATACACACAAAGCTTATGGGTCCTCTTTAGACAACACCCTTTGCCTGATTTAGATAAAATTTAAAATATGTGTTCATAGTGAGAAGATCCTGAATGGCTTGGATTTTAATGCTCTTTGATCATCCAAAATCATCGACAGCGAAAACACAAATTATTTGTCAATCTAATTCAAATTTGATGTTGTGATCTTACCGGGGAAAGATGGGCTTCTGATATCCAATATTTAAGACAAAATAAAAAAAAAATATCGGTGGTACACGAATCGTGTACCAAAATCCGTTTCAGGCCCATTTTTAACAAGGGACTTGGAGAACGAGTCTAGACGGTGGTGCATGGGGAACATACGCAATAATGTAGACTAGAATGTCCAGAACATAAGTGATTTGAAATTAGAGTAAAGACGGAAATGAATGAATGTAAATCAGTTTATATAAATTCATATAAGACTATTTCATGCCTTGCGACCCATTTGGGTAAATTTCTAGGCCCCAAATATTATCGATTTACTCCTTTAACCATTGTTCAAATTTTGACATGGGGTAAACACACAATGTTTGTCCAATTATGAAACATAACAATATGATAAGGATCATTCGATTTTGAATCAGACCACAACCTATTGGGTTATGGCCACAACTTGAAGGCTTGCAACCTATCGATTCTCACAATTCCCTGTTGGTCGATTCCGCCGCCAGAGACGAACTCTATCCATTAAAAATTTGGGACCATGGTAGAGCGAACCCTATTAATTCGTGACCTCCCGTTCCTGAGTTAATCCATTCCCAAAGTCCTTGTGAAAAAGATCTCTTACATATTCGATGTGAAGCATTTGGACAATGCGAAGATACTTGGAGTTTATTTCAAGGCAGCCACTTGTTGAAATCGACACCCAATCGAGGCATTGCTAGTACAACCAATTTGGGCTGGAGAAAAGAAAAAAAATGACAAAAGCCACCAATTGTTCTTCAATATGCTGGACAATCGTCCATCAAGACGTCACTGATAAGGATTTTGTCATTCTTTATTTCCCAATGATAACAAAACTTTCGGGATGGACACCATATGGTGGTCTACTAGTACGCTCTTATCAGAATTGTCAGGGTTTATAAAGCAATTTTTGTCAACAGATTCTTCACTTTCTAGTCATACGCAGAGACATCATGAGAGCCCTTATTGCCTGTACTCTTCTTGCCCTAGCCTGTGTAAGTAATTTATTTTTTAAAATTTTTCATTAAAACCTCTTGTATTACTCATAGAACTAATATTTTAGAATTGGTCAATTAATACACGGTTCATGTTCTATTAATACTACATGTAGGTTAAAGGGAAATTAAACAGTAACTTCAATTCAAAAAAGGTATTAATTTGTTTATTTTGTAATTGCAGGCCCAATTCAAATTTCCATTCTGGAATGGATTACACAGTGATAGGCATGACGGTTATATCTTTGAATATCACAGCCGACACGTAAGTATACATTAAAATGATTTGAATACATATTTGAATTGCCTGTCGTTGTCTTAGTGAGGTTTCAAAAACTATCAGCGCCAAAATGAGTTACAAAGAGCAGCCAATAGGTGATATTCATTAATATGTTATATTTCAGAACTGTCTAAACAAAACAAATAAAAAAGACAATATGTAATTTTTCAGAACTTGTTTTTGGTCCGTGACAGACGTCATTGTTACTTGGTAGATGCCCCTAATGCATGGGATGCCGTTGTTGCTGATAAAGCCAAGAGAAACCAGATTGAAGTAAGATTATATTAAATATGTACTATGAACGCCCGCATATACATCCAACTTCAGTTGATTTTAATGTGAATACCGTCACCACATGGCCGTAACAATGAAACACGTTGATTTAACGGGAGGCAAGGCGAAGGAGAGGATTTTTCATTAATAAGCCCTCATAAATGTACGAAAATGATAACACAGAACTTCAACGTTGACTATCTAATATTACAAAATACAGCTAACATACAAAGAAAGCGACTACTAAACAATTCACTTGCTTATAACTTTTATGATTAAATCTTGCAGCCGTGTTCAACTGACCACCGTGTTCAACTGACCACGCCCGGTAGATCTTAATAGAAAAAACAACAAAAAACCCAGCAGGGTAATCTTGGTCCCCTTCATTAATAATTCCTACAAAAATGTTGTTCCTGGCAATTTTTTTATATTGTGTAATTCCTTCGTCCGGGTTTGTATTTGTTTACATGTTTACATTCTGGTTAATTTATGTAATATGTGTACCTTGTGTTTCAGGATGAAATCGTAAAAATGATCAAAGACAACGAAGGAACCCATAGAGAAAGTGGATTACAGGCTTTGGGTCAATTCCATGATCCCTTGGAAGCTGCAGAATGTATAAGAAAAACTGTCTATACTTTGGATTACAAATACCAACCTGCCGTGCAAGCTACCACAGCCGCTGCTAATTAAACTATGATATGAATAAAATGTTATTCATTTATTCTGCCGTTAGTTAGTTATTTAAGTTGTAAACGCGTAGAATGAATACGAGCACCCACCTATTTGCTTCTATTTGATACCCGGAAGAGCCGCCATCTTGCCATCTATTTGTACTAAACAATTAATACTGAAAACTGCAGCATATCATTCATTGTGCGATGACTTTTCTCCCAAAACAGTTTGACCCAATCTGCATGATGATTCAAACCTGAATAAGATTCTCGCTTTCCATTGCTCGGTAATGTGAAGCTCCATTATTGTTGGAATCGACAAAGGTAGCAAAGACATGAGTATGAATTCTGGTCCAAGACATTGGTGTAATATATTTCCCACAATACCTTCGTTGCTCTCTTCTGTGGTAGTTGAATGATGCAATGTAACATCAGATGAAAGATCAAACAAATTCCCAATCGAAACCTAAAATCCGTGACCAATTACCAGGGAAGTTGGTTTGTAGTTGGTTTCTATATGACAAAACCTACTGAAGCGATTAAGCTTGAGTTCATCTCTATGAAATGCTGGCGGAATCCACTAGAGGTCCAAATTCATAATGGCGGCCAGATTTGGCACTCATTGGCAGGGAAATATAAAATCATTTAATATAGGCTTCTGAGGTATCTGCTAGTATGTTTTAAGGGTTGCCGAATCGAAATATCATAATCAAATATCCATTCTGTCACTAGTTTTGCCAATATGGCCATTTTTGTCTGGAAAAAAGTTTTGCCAACTATACCCAAGTGGTATGTTTTCAGGGTGGAGGTATAAAAAAAAAGAAAAGGAAATCTGTATTTTAATCAGATTGCAGGACTATAGACCTAGCTTTTTCTCACTAATTGAAAAACTTCCAAAATCATACAAAATACATGATGTGATTTTAAAAACTACAGCCTAAAAGACACTATCTTTTGTAAATGAATAAACTAAATTCAGTAATGCTTCTGTTAGATACAATTACTAGTCTGATCCCATGTAGAAAAATCACGAGCTGTCCCCCTTTCCAACTGGCTCAGCATAGATGGTCATAGATCACTAAAGATTTCCCTATTGACTTTAATGTTAATCAGTAGGTAATCAAGTCCGTAGCTACGGGGGGGGGGGGGTGTCGACCATAAAAACAGAGATATACATTGCCCGTCAATTTTACAGCACAGCTGAGATCACTTTCCACCCCCTCGTTGCTCTGAGCTAGTTATGGCCCTGATGTTAATTCTCGTCGCTTTGACCGGCTCTAACTTTTCCCCAAATCTTCGTTCGGTAGAACGCTTTCTGCCAGAGAATGTAAGAAGTTCACCATAAGATACATAAGCTGAAAGTAGAGGCAAGTAAACATGCAATTTTCGGCCCTACATTTCAACCTCTCAACTCCTGTATCCTTCCGCCTCAAAACCATGAATATTCACCAAAACATGGAAGATAATAATTTTTCAAAACCCGTTGTTCGATTCTACACCAAAAAGTCAACATAAATCGCCATGCGAAAAGGGGAAAAAGGAAAAGGGAGAGAAAGGCTAAAAATAACTTCCGCCCTACATTCGTACACTCACAATTTGAGAAGAATTTGGTGCATTCAATAAAATGACAATTTGCGCTCTTTAAACTTATTTTGTAAATGTCAATTTTATCTAGGTTTATTCGATTATTTCGGTGCTTGTTGATTGTCATGTAAAAACAACTGACTGTCAAACTCTGGAAGGCTTGATAATTTACTTTATTTATCAGATTTTTATCAGTTGTCAGAACATTGACAAAAACATAACTCCTATTTTCATTGCAAAAGAAAAGTATTATGAAATTTTTCATTAGAACACAAAATGTATTAAAATCAAATAAAACTGTTATAAAGTCTTACAATATCTATGTCCGAAAACTAAAGTTTGAAAGACTTAAGATTTATTTAACATCAAATATGTCATCAACAAGGAAATCTGTAGGATGGACAAAAGCTTCAATTCCCTTCTGTCTTAATTTCCAACATTCGTCGTGTTTCCTTTGTACTGGATCCGACCTGTTAACTAGTGATGCTACTGCTGCGGCTAACATAGATTTATCTTTTTTCAACTCCAAATGTCCAACCAATTTATCTGCGTCCGTCACTTTTATACGCCGAAGGCTCATACTTTTGTTGTGATACTGACCTTAAAATTGATGGGAAAAACTAAAATCATGGAAAGATTCGTAAAAGTAAAATACCAAGCTTTCTAAATAAAAAAATCGACCACGTTCTTCAAGGGACAGGGGTTAAAGTTGACACGGTTAATAACTTCTATTTTGATCTTGTAATAATTACGCTAATGTTTTATGAGATCTAAGTTAAATAACCATGTTAATAAAGGGCGTCAGTTGACTTTCATTTCCTATCACACCAGCATCTAAACCAAAAATATCGGCCATTTAATGCAATGGTTCGATTGTCGGCGTTAAAAATACACTTGTGGATTTGGACTAAGGTTAATCGAATGCTCTTAAAGCGAATTTCTCATGCTTTGTTGTATTTGGCTACAGATAAAGCCTAGGACCACGGGATTTATGGACCCAACAGCTAAGGTGTGTAATATTTTGACACTGTACTGTCATAAGCCTGTATTCGAGCTGCATTGGAATACATGTAGCTTACAGAGATCCCAATCAAATTGTATATTCTACAAATTCTACATAATTGATCTATTGTGAAATGTATTTAAATAATTTACCTATGATACCAGTAGAAGAAGACGAGGCCCCATCTTCGTGACGTATTTCTACATTAATGTAATCGTCACCAATTCGTGTATGTGTATTATGTGTCCTCCGTAGAACCTTAACTTCTATTCCTTTATCAAACATGAATCTTACTAGTTCCTTGCGCGGATCTATAATTAGCCAAGCGCGTTTTACACGTATTTCTAACTTTTTTTTCCATTGGTAGTCCGCATCATGTGATTGGATGACGTCATGTGTAATGAAGAACTTTTGGTCATCAATAATTATAGCCGTTTCCTTGATGTAAACTCGTTTAGTTCCACGTGTTGTTAATTTCACACCGCCTTTAAGTTTAACATTGACTGTTATACCTGTACAGGAATAAAAGAGGATCATAAATTACTGTAAATCTCTAACTCAATATTTTCCATATTCAAAATTAAAATCGCGAATTAGAATTCAATATTTGTCAATTTCAATCTATGTTGATGCTGTTATCTTGTCGCGAAAATATAGGATCCTAATCTCCAATATTTAAGAAGCGATTGACATTTTATAATCAGTACACGAGTCGCGTACCCTATGGTTTCTGGTACCATTTTGTAACACACCAATAAAAAAACACCCTACAAGACAATGTGGAAGTAATTACAAGATGACTGATTCACAAACGACAAAATAATAATGGACCAAGCAGGCGTAACGACTGCCGTTCAATTTGAACTGTATTTTACCGAACATGTGTAATTGATTAGAAATTACAATATTATTTTTAAAAACTGAATATAAAGTACTGTATATATATTCAAGTTATATTAATGTGTTTTTGGACCCTTTTCATGTATTTCAAGGTTAAAATATAGAGCCATACGCCCTCTAATGCAATGTATTTCATTATCGTAGCTCTATATTCAAGTTTACTTTCCAAAGAGGTAGGCTACTTTAGAGTTTTCAAATAAAGTTAAATTACAAAGTTAAGCTGACTTAGCCTCTATTGAGTGAATATTTGAATACGATATTTCATTTTTCAACCAATATGAACCGAAGACATCTGATGAAATGCAAAAATACCCGGGGAATCTTCAAACGGACGACATCAATTGTATAATGAATTCTAAGGTCATTCTTTAGTTACTCAACTAACCTGTAAATGGATCGTGGAAGAGTGTATATATTTCATCTTTATTACCAATGTCAAAACAAAATGGAAAATCTAAACCATTGATGCCAATCATAAAATGTGGGTCACCTCCTCCTGAATTAAAAAAACAGACAAGAATTGCAATAAAATCCTTGTTTTTCAGAACAATTACAGACTTAACGGAACAATCCAGTCATTTTTATACGCAACTGTTAATGTATTGTTTCTATCCTAATGAACAATCACTGCGTGTTTATAGCTCTCTATCATCTAGAGGGACCTTGCTTCGGGTTAAGGCGGAGTTCCTATGTTCGTTGGGTTACATGCCAGATTCTTATCAAAATTAATATATTTGGAAAGTCATTGTAGAATTCTTTTTTTAAAGCTGAATTGGTGTGGTGATTCCTAATATCGGCACTTTATAATAAAGGATCGTCTATTAAAGATGTACCGATCTCACTTACCTCCTCCCCATCCACCTCCACCCCCTCCACCCCCTCCTCCCCAATAATATCTTCGTGGTGGCCGAGTAGGGCGTGGCTTTGGAGCTGTAAGAAAGATAACACCATGTAACAAACATTACATATAGACTTATGTATTATTTCCAAGAGAAGGGTTCGTGTCAGTTGACCTGCCAAATTTATTTCGAGCTTAAACATTTAAAAGAAAACCAACTTACTTGGAGCAGGGGTTCGAGCCTGGAGTTCGTTCATATCCTCTTCATATGCTTTCCACACACCATCTAAGTCAGAACCAACCACCATTGATGTTACCGGTGTAACGAAACCGTACTACAATAAGAAAAGAAATATAGTGGAGTCGTATGGGAATGTTAGAATATGCCGGATTACACAGTATGACGGAATACTCAATACGGGAATTAATATCTTCGAATGAGGTTGGTGATTGAGCTGCTCTAACCAACCCGAATAAATAACACTTGATCAAACTATTAAATCATAACATTACATGGATTTAGCATCCGGTCATTATAAATATGTAGCCATTGATTATATAATGGAAACTAGAAACTAACCAGAGGATAAAATAGCTTACTTTCTGTGCTAACATCCTAACTCGACCATAGTTCACATTCCTCTGAGAATCTACCTCTTTAGCTACAGCCGCCTTCAAATTTTCTTTTATAGAGAGAAAAGCCCACATTCTTTCTATGATATTACCCAGAGAAGCGACGGGAGTAAGATCAACAGGACTGTTCATAGTTGAATGTGGGGAATCGGACTGTAATGTAAAGTCAACTGGGCCATTAATCGAATTGGCAGTGATATCAAGAACTGTTGCTGTGTCATCAATCTGCCCAGCAAACACCAATTCTGTTCCGGATATGTAATCATCATTGAGATTCTGTGTAATAGTGTTATTGATATTACTATTTATGGACTTGATGGTAATGTCCCGGAGGAGGGCAGATGAAACTTCTTTATAGAATCCTGACATTTGGGAAGATGCTCTTGAATCTTCGAAAATGCGTCGAGCTAGTCCACCGCTATTGTATGACAATCTGTACATAAAATTCCAATCAGATTCTGAAATACAAAAGGAAACCCAAATTTGTGTTTTGGGACGAGGTTGAGAGAGGGTGTTTCAAACAATTTGTTCTGTAGATTGTTTGCAATGTATTTTTGTTTATGGCAATGACTATACGTAACGTTAAAAGATTATATAAGTATAATAGCTTCCTCTTCGTTCCTCTATATTTCTTATGCGTCGAATTTGTACAGTGTGCTTTCTTTTTGACTGCACTGAAGAAATACTAACTTGTGATTGGGCTGACAATATAAGATGTACGAAGACTCATGTTTAGTTTTACCTGAGCCAACAGCCATGCTATAAATAGGTATCTTGTCTTTGTTGACTTTATTAACTTCCTTAAGTATGTAGTTAGGACTGGTAATATGTGCTTGAGCTATTCCATCAGAAACAAGAAATATCATTGGTACTCCCTCGCCTCTTTGCTTTTTGAGATAGTGTATGGCGTGTGGAATATTCTTTGCTAAATCGGTATCTGAAAATGAAATGGATATAAAGTAAGTGGGTTATTTTGTTACTTATATGTATTATTAGGTTGTATGCAATGTCCAAATAGCAATGATTTCTTCTATTGTACTGCCAGTGTACACATTTTGATTTAAACACAAATCCTATTTCGTTTCTTTTTTTTTTTGCAGTTCAAAATTTCGTTTTCCTTGTCTTTACTAAACTAGGATCTGGAAGAGTTGTTACATAACCCACTTCTGAATGTGATGGTGGTGGTGGGGATGTAGTTAATGAAACGATCTGTTGCGGCGAGCTTTTGGCGTGAGCTGCACGAAACTGTGGGTAGGCCACTAGAAACATCAACGTTGATTGGTTTTTCAAATGTCTGACGTGATAGGGTAAAATTCCTCTGAAGCGACCTCCCATTACAACCGGTCAGATCTTCATGTAGCAGAGGACACCGATTGTATAAAAAATATTTCTGTATTTTAATCAGATGGAATGTGTACAGTGGTTGACATCCGCATAAAATACATCTCATTTTCAGATGCGTTTCTGCCCACTAAAACTGTGCTCACGCGTGAATTATGTCTGGCCATCCGCATTTCAAATTAAATATTCTAAGGTTAAAAATCAGAGAAATTTCAGAGTATTTTTGTACAAAATAAGATATTATAGTGACGTGGGAGACTGGGAGTGGGGTTGCAGGTCTAGTTTCTAACTTTTTTAAAGTCTCAAGGGCAGTGTATGTGAGCTATAAATTGCTACTTACAACCCCCCGTTCTAAGGTTTCTGACGTAATTCTGGGCCTTTGAAATAACACCCTTTGTTGCTTGTTGTAAGTTTGTACTCCATGCTTTTGTTGAGTTTTGTAAAATCATGATGTTGAAATGATCTTTTACATTAAGCTGACCAATAATCAACCTCATGGCATCTTTGAGTTGACCTAGTTTGTAATCACTCATAGAAGCACTGATGTCCAACAGAAATAGAATATCTCGTGGGAACTCTTCTTCTATCACCGGTGCAAAGAAATGGATGAAATATCCATCCAACACCTACAATAAAACAAACATTGTAATCAACAAATTAAATATTAAAGATACATTAGAACGAGTTGGCAGTTCTCACTATAATTGTTAAAAACTAGATAATGTATAGACAATTTGCTGAAAATTTCAGTCAAATTGATCCACTATGAACCGAAAATGAAGTAAGTGAAAATTTCCACCTAGAACCGATCATCATAACTAAAGTCGGCAAGGTAAAAAAAAACATAGTCACGATTATCCTTTAATAATTAAATCGCGAAGGAAAGTTATGCAGTAAATCGAAGAATAATCCACCAAAGATCGCGGGCTAGCGATGTGATCGAGAGTTGTTTATGGTCTGGATATGTTAATTAATGTCTAATTAATAATTTAGATAATATTTCAGGCCCAAAGAAAGACCTGCAATGGGGGGGGGGGGCTAGTGGTCTAGAGTGCCGCGCTTCGACCTCTAGCTGGCCGGTCACCTCTGGCTTGCGGCTGTGGTTTCGATCCCTGGTGTGAGCGTATGTGGCATGGAGATAGGGGCGCCTTCTCAACCTCGTGGGTTTCCTCCGGGCACTCCGGTTTCCACCCACTGCTAAAGACCCCTACGCGCAAGTGAATTATTGAAATAAAATTGAAACCATATGTTAGTCCCAAAATGACCTAGTTTGTGTCGAGTGGACGTTAAACACCATTTCTCTCTCTCTCTCACATGCTCTCCAGATAAGAATAGGGGGGCATCGTATGACATGTCTTGCCTCGTTCTTAGTTTTCCTTTTTACAAATGGCACTGAATCGCATCATGCTACACGATTGGTGTACCGATGGTTAAATGTTTATTTTGTCTTAATTATTGAATATCAGAAGCCCATCTTTTCCCGAGTAAGATCAAAACACCAATGTTGATTTAATTGTCAAATAATTCGCGTTTTCAATGTCAAGACTATGGATGATATTGAATTAGAGACTTGGCTACTTTAACGTCCTGCTCTTCTGCACCTACCTGGATAATGCGGTAAACTATGAGAGAAATTTTGTCCAGAAAACTACGTTTGTATTTGTAATTTGGTCGATGTTTTAATTAAAATATTAATGGAGTATTGGTTCTTTATGTGTAAAATAGGTTTTAAAACTTACGTAAGCTTCACCACCTGAAAAATCACGTTCAACATCGTAATGGACGACAAATTTTCCAGCGACGCCATTTTCGCCTTGTTGTGTGGTACTTGGAGTAAAGTTGATAATAGCACTTTTAGAAGTTGGTCGGTCTATCGTAGTCAATTTATTCTTTCCTAAAATTAGTAAAATATATATAATTTCAATAACGGGTGAAAATAGAGGGCGCAAAGCAGTGCGAGCATTTGATTAGTATCTGTCACGTTATAATTATATAAGTAATATGGTCTCATTCCCAGTTCTATCCTTAGAGTAGCAGTCTCTAACTCAATATCATCCAAAGTCTTCGACTTTGAAAACACGAATTATATGTCAATTTAAATCAATATTGAAGTTGTGATCTCACGGGAAAAGATGGGCTAAACATTTTACCATTGGTAAACGAATCGTGTACCATAATGCATTTAAGCGCGACTTGTAACATATGACTCGAAGAACGAAGCTAGACGTATTCCACAAATCATGTCAAACGGTGACAATCATAGTCTTATCTGGAGGGCATGCGCAATGAATATTTTCAATGCAGACTGGAATAACCAGGCATTAGAGATTGCCATTCGATTGAGACTTCTGGCATATTTCACCGGACGTAACTGATTTAAATTAGTTGAAAAACGGAAACGCTGGAATGTAAATCAGTTGATATACATTCATGTTACACTATTATATGCGTTGCGACCCATTTATATCAATTTCTAGGTCTCAGATATTAGCGATTTAGCTCCTTTAAATAAAGTAATATAAATATACCGCACCTTCCGTCTTACGGTTAAAGGAGCTAAATCGCTAACATTTTGGACCTAGAAATTGACACAAGTGGGTCGCAACGCATATAATACTGTAATATGGATGTATATAAACTGATTTACATTCAATGATTTCCATTTTTACTCTAATTTCAAATCAGTTATGTTCGGCGAAATTATAAGCCCAGCAGTCGCAATCGAATGCAAATTTCTAGCGTCTGGTTATTCCAGTCTACATACGCCGTTTGATTTGGTGCAATGTATCTAGCCTCGTCCCTCGAGTCACTTGTTATAACTGGAGCTGATACGCATTATGGTACACGATTCGTGTACCAATGGTAAAATGTTTATTTTGTCTTAAATATTGGATATCAGAAGCCCACCTTTTCCCGGTAAGGTCACAGCATCAATGTTGATTTAAATTGACAAATAATTCGAGTTTTCAATGTTGAAGATTTTGGATAATATTGAGTTAGAGACTTAGCTTTTTTAAAGAATGTAACCTATTAACACAATACGTTAATTCTCAATAGTAATATTCTTGGGGTTCTCGTCGGGTTATTTATATTTCTGTTTCCAGAAGCAAAATTACCTTTGCTTTCAATGCTCATTATATCATTGGTGATTGGTGGAATGGACACATACTTTAAGTCTCGAACCTCCTGAATGGATACTTTCACTTGAAGGTCGCGAACCGGCTGTCGAGGATTTATGTAAATTTCATGCTCGTAACTGCCAAGGCGTCGTTCTAGAACCTCTTGATACGTCAGGTTAAAAGTGACTTTGGACTCGGAAGCAACTGCAACCGCCACTTTAAACTTATTAAATTCATTTGGTCTGAAATTAAATAAAGTATGTAAGATTTATTAGTTCATGATTGCAGCGCTGAGTATTCTGCTGTTTAGCTTCAAATGGGGTAATGAACATGGGTATACACCATGCAGTGTTCTATTAGGGAAATGTTGCCCGGGCAGCGGCATTATGACTTACTGTTATTTAGAATTCCAACTGCCAAAGGATATTTTACGTTCATGCCAATGTGTATACAGGACCTCTGCTTTCAGATCCTCCGTCCTTGACCAATGACAGGGAACCACGCCAGAGTTTAGTGGACAAATGTTCAACAACGTTAATCGATATTAATCAATCATTTGTGATTGAAACTTACTTAATCTCTATTTTATTACCGTTTTATTATTTTTATTAATTTCAGTTTCGGCTTCAAGTTTGATATCATCTATGCTCCGATTAATTAAAGTCAGTGTTTATCAAATCAAAATAATAACTTACTTAACCGAAATATGTCCAGCAGTTTTCCCCTCTTCTATGTGTCTATCATATTCCCTTTGTGCAGATTTTCTGTCTTTGACTTTACCATAGTAGATCTTTCCACCAATATTCCTGATATAAAATATACATTAATACACACAGGATAGACTTTCATCAGATGAGTTCTTGTTACATTATATTTAAATATTATCATTTAAGAGAGGTAACCGGTAGGATAAGGCGAGAGTAAGCGTTGTCTAAAATCTGAAATTTAAGTCTATGTGCTCGACCTAGAATCCAATGAAAGATTTTAAGATTAAAATATATTATTAGTACAAAGGTTCCTGAACTGTATGTCGTGTTCGTCGGGGGAACGGGATATCAGCTGTTTGGAATTGATAATCGATTTCCGTGGGCATGCATCTTTATGCAAAGACCTTCCATCAATATTTATCCGAGCTACTATTAAATGAGGAGAAACATTTCCTAGCCATGCATAATCTACCGGGGTAAGGGGTGGGTGTCATGGGTGAGTGGTCTAGGTTGCGCCGTTTCTATTCTTGCCAGAAGAGTTGATCATATTAAACTCCGATGAAGAGTTTATTATTAAAGACCTCTTGAAGAACATTTTACTGTTTCCGCCACATTGTGTACATATTAAATTCTTTAAATTTATAATATATCTTTGCATGGGTCACAAGTCTTCTCAACTTACATAGTAAAATTAGATATAAAAGCTGAACTTGGTATATCCACATCAAAAACAGTTTCTCGTGTCGTATTACCAGGATTAGCTATTCTACTCGTTATCAAGGTAGTCGCAAAGCGAAACTTAATGTCCGACAAAATGTGCAGTGAATAAATTGTAGGACCCTGAAATAAAACACCACCTAACTTAATAATATAACCAACAACCAACAATGTATTTGATAAACTCTATTCGGTATGATTTTTGCGGGCATCGTGTTTGTCTTCTACAATCTTCGCACATGTATTATAATTACGGTATGTGAATTACATTCATATATTGTCGGATTACAGTCATGTATCAACGGATAACAATCATGGATTGTGGATTATAATCATGCACCAACGGATTACAACCATACACAGATGGATTGCAAATTGTTTTATCATGTACAGGTGACGATAGTGTGCAGGCGGAATACAAATGTATACAAGCAAATTACATTCATGGGCAGCCGGATTACATTCGTCGATGGATTACAATCATTGACAAATTTCGTCGTATGAAGATATCAAAATGTTAATCACACAGACATTGTAATCCTGTACAATTACCAAGAACAGATGAGAATTACAATAGAAAGCTAGTAATTATGTATGACACATGTTAGAGATCAATTACAAAAATATACACGGATAATAATCATTTTCACCTTACTTAGACAGATTACAATCGTATCCACCATAGACCGATTACTGACGTGTTGATCATATTTTACATATTAGATCATTAAGGACAGATTGTGGACTTTTTTTACATGTTTGGTCATAATAGACAGATTGTGGGCTTATATACATCTTTAATCATGAAAGACAGATTGTGGACTTATTTACATATTAGATCTTAAAGGACAGATTGTGGACTTATATACAAACATTACTAAGTACATACCTCATCGCCAGTGGCATCGTCTTGTGCATCCCCAGACAGAATAGAAATAAACAATAACGCAGAAAAGTAGACAATTTTCAATCGCGCCATTTTTCTTCTAATCAAATTCTAGAAGTTATCATTTGCAGATATGATACGTCTGCAACGATGACATGTCGATGTGTCTGTCTCTCTGTGTAAGTTTCTAAATTTTGGTGAAATTGATGACCTTGAGATAGCTGATTACCGTTTCTGTTTCCGGTTATTAAGTTGGTGTACCATCACATTAATGAGTAAACGCCACTATAGTTTGGTGATATTATAGATATACTCCCACGTGCGCGTCCAATTATCTTATTTCATATTTTTGCAAGAAACAATTTCACCCTGGAATTTGCATTTATCTAATTGTTTTATAATTTGCACCAACGAGTTATGTCCCCAAAGTCCGACTGTTTTGATAAACCCAGCCCTATCGACATTAAAATGCTGGTTTTCTCAATAGAAAAGATGATAACATGGAGTTGGCCGGTTTAGAATGCCATTTTTTTCTACACAAATGATTGACAAAATGGTTAGGCCATTCACATGTATCTACATATTATCGTAATTTTGATCTACCTTTTATTAGAAAAAATATCAGATAAACTACCAAAAATTTTATTAGAAAAGTTAATTCGAAATAAGAATAAGTCCTGATCGCACACTACATTGTGTATGCCCGCCTTTATTCCAACGGTCAAAGGTTCTTTTATGTGCACGCCAATTGTGTTCACTGGGCCTTAGTTTTGTGATTATAAATACTTGAAGTTACTGAAAGAGCTTTATTGTTGTCATCACACATAGGATATCCGAACCAGATACTGCCACAGTGCAACGCGCGATCGGAGACGTAGTATAGTTTCAAGTGGTGTACTTTTATCAAGTAGGTTATTTGACGATATGTTACATATGTCCTTAATACGGTTTGAATGATAACACAAAATTGAGAATTGGCGATTTATTTGATTGCTTTCACTTGTGTTTAAACATATTTTATTGCACCAATAAAAATAAATCTGGATGCAATTTGACTAGACAATAGTTATCAAAAACTTACAAACGTCCTTTCTATAAACATAAAAAAGCTACTTTACAAATAATATCGACATGCTCAGGCCATTTACACTCGTTCGACAGTGTAATACCAATATACAAATGATTCATTACCAAAAAGTAAATTTTTTGGAAGTTTTGCTGAAATACAATAATTTTGTTTTGGAAGGATGAAATGTTATCAGCCAATCTTTGTACCACGAGTTCATTTTGAATAAATCACCACTTAAAGAAGATTCTATTTCATATACATGGGGTTTACTACATTCAATTTATCATCGTCAAAAAATCGAGCAGGAATCTTGGATATCGTTTATATACGAAAGAAATAAAAATGAACCCATTACAGAGCCCTTGGAAACCCCGAAATTAAGCGGTAGAGTCGACGAGAAGCCTTTATGTTCAAAAATAAAGTTTTACGCCTATCTGGTTTCAAATCCTCGGTTGTACGTGACAAGGAGTAGAGTCGCCTGTCCAACATCGTGGGTTTTTGTCCGGGTACTCCGGTTTCCTCCCACTGCTAAAGACCCCTACGCGCAAGCGAATTATTGAAATAAAATTAAAAACCACAAGTTAGTCTCGAAATGACATAGTTTGTGTCGAGTGGACGTTAAACCCCCATCTCTCTCTCTCTCTCTCTCTCTCTCTCTCTCTCTCTCTTTTACACCTATCACCGATATAACTCTATGAAGAAATTGTCCGTGTAATACGTGGGTTGACTTTTTCAGTAAGTCAGTGTGATTCACCCTATCAAATGATTTGAAATATGATTTTTCGCCATTTTCTAATGTCTGCAATATGCCGTCGTATAATTCAATAAGTTTTGGCGTACAGTCGAAAATGTAGGTCTAAAGCCAGACTGGTATGGATTCAGTAGAAGATAATTGTAGATATGTTTCCAAACTCCTTTTCCAAGAAATTAACTTACAACACATCTGATCTGTCTTCTGTTTTGAAAAGTGACTTAACAATTACTTGTTTCTATATCTTTTGGAATATACCCTCTGAAATACAGGTCTAACTATAGCCAAAGATACATAGAAGACTGTTGTATTATAGTGACAGAACATGCTTTTTCTTGCTTGAACTGCTGACACCAGTTATCATTTGTCAAATAGCTAAAACATTAAAGGTGGATAACTCTTAGCATCATCTCAACCATATTGAATATCTTTGTCAAATATAAATATAGTTAGTGTATCTGTCACATTTCAAAAGTAAATTGCCAGATTAAAGAGTGTGTTTGGGTAGATCAACCGTATTTAGGATTAAAATATTTTTCAAATTAAATTTTAGAGGGTTGGGGGGAAAGATGGTTAAAAGCGGACGCAATTGCCAATAGATCACACGGCCTGACATTGAGTCATGTTCATGTAGCGTGACCAGTATGGTCGTCTGTCCACCCCCCCCCCCCAGGTCCTTTTGGTTTCCTACGAATCGGTCATGACAACAAGGGTTGTTTGCTTTATCTGCGATTGGGATGGCTTAGTGGTCTAGACTAGAGTGCTGCGCTTCGACCTCTAGCTGGCCGGTCACCTCTGGCTTGCGGCTGTGGTTTCGATCCCAAGTGTGAGCGTATGTGGCATGGAGATAGGAGCGCCCTCACAACCTCGTGGGTTTCCTCCGGGCACTCCGGTTTCCTCCCACTGCTAAAGACACCTACGCGCAAGCGAATTATTGAAATAAAATTAAACCATATGTTAGTCCCGAAATGACCTAGTTTGTGTCGAGTGGACGTTAAACGCCATCACTCACTCTCTCTCTCTCTCTCTCTCTCTCTCTCTCTCTCTCTCTCTCTCTCTCGCTTTATCGCTTTATCTGCGAATACTCTGTGTTCGCCCAGAATGTTAGTAACACTATGACAAGATAAAGTGAGCGGATACTCCTATGTCCACCCACGTCTAAAGACTTTTGTATACTGTTAACCCCGTGACCTACAAAATATCACAACACCTGGGGTATTTTGAGTCGAATTGGTTAACACAGAAAATAGGATATAATCTATCTAATAATCCTGGCATGATGACGCCCTTTTGAGATGGAGTAAGCATAGGATGTTAAAAGGCAACCATGATTGGATAATTGCAGGATAGTTTCCGCTATGTGAAAGATCACAAGTCGCCATTTTGGAGTAGTTGAATTAAAAGCAAAAATAGAATAGATAGTAATACGCAGTCAGGCGAATAATCAATCCTTTTAAGCCAATATATTGACCATGGAATAGATGTGAATGCAAATAATCGAAATGCGGACGGAAAGAAAATTCTGAAAGATATCTTAGACATGGTGTATGGATAACCAATTTAAATATGCCGATAAGTAGGACATCTCTTTCGGTCCTGTACCATAACAATTTTTAATTGTCAAAAGAATAAAAATTTATTTCTGTGTTCTTTGTATTATTTCGATCATCTGAGCGGAATATATCGACGTGGGATGACGTCATTAGCGGTTGATATGAACCGAATATATCAACCTATGATGACGTCAAGACAGGTTGATATGCGATATAACTGCTATGCACATCAAAAAAACTATAAATATAACTACCGCTAGTTGTATATATTATATACTCTTTTCGGTCACATCTTTATCAACTGACTTTATATTTAGGTAATCATTGTTGGTTTACGTATTGAGATAGAGAGCGCAACCTTTAGAACACATCAATACTAGAGATCAGTCACAGGCCCGGATCCAGGATTTTGTCGAGGGGGGGGGGGGGCATACATACCGACCCTAAACAGAAACTGAAATTTGGGAATCCCATTGCTGGCTGTGGGAGCTTGTCTAAACAGTGATATTAAAACTTAAAGGTAAAGAAAATACTGGAACCGTACAGCCGCTTCTATTCATTTTCTGATAAAACTAACCAATTTTCTTTGACGCTGTAGCTTTCAGTAGTGTACATGGTGTGTATAGTGTGTATATTTCCACTAATGATTTTTACTACTGTCGCGACTTCATTTTCTTTAGCTATTGACGTTTGTTGTATTTCTTTGTCCTGAGTACCCTAGAATACCGCGTTGCATAACTAGAGCATTTGCATGTCGGTACTTGATTTAGTTCGGTAGTTTATTTTTATTTATTAACAAAACAACTACAACAAATTATTCAAAATACTTTACAATATTCAACTGGCCTAATATATGTTTAGATAGGTATCCCCCAAAAATAAAGGTATTAAATTTACATAGATAAGAAATACAACCCAAGATGTATGCATAATAAACAATGATGTTGCTAGAAAGGTTACAAGAGCTCTATCTCATAAAGACGGTGAAGCAATTGCGAAAATCTCATGTTTATCATGTTTGCTCGACAGTGAATATTTGGTCAAGCAAACAAGATAAATCAATTGGCAAAATCTCTTTTTGAAACCAGTCTTCTGTATCTAGTACGATCAAACCACATACGTGTATTATAGTTTTGCAATTCGACATGTAAACTTCATACTTCTTAAGATTACGGTCTTCATCGTAGTTGAATATGTTAAAGGGGGAACAGGGATCAGCTATAATTTCACTGAAGTGGCGATACTGCCAGTAGATTATGAAAAGGCAATATGCTGAAAATTACTTCACTTTGAGCCGAGAAATTTTCATTTCAATAACTCTGTAGCCTCGATTGCCACTGTTACCGTTGTTACTATAATAAACAAAGTTTTGGTTATCCTTTTTACGGTTAATTAATCAATAACCGTCGTTGAAACGTCGTTGAAATCTGTTTAGAGTCGGACACATCAGATGGGATCTAGGGTTGATTATGGTCCTTTTTAAATGTTAATACTTACTAATTAATAGTTTATATAACATTAAAGGCCTACCGGAAGGCCTGCAAAGGGCATATTTAGCTCTTGCATCATGTCTGTTTAAGAAGCATTGGTACATTCACGTCATTTGATAGTTCGTGGTTAAAGGTGGTGTACAGAATTGGTGGGGAATCATTCATGAGGTCTCTAATGAAACAAACTATGTGGAAGTCGCGTTGGTTCAGAGTGTAAGTCGGAGGTACCGTTTTCGACCCCGCGGTGTAGCCCAAGAAAAGGGGGTTGGATGGCCGAATGGTTAGCGTGCGCGCGCTGTTTCATGCGGCCTGCCATTGAGTCAACTGGCACGTGGCAAGGAGTAGGGTCGCCTGTCCAACCACGTGGGTTTTCTCCGGGTACGCCGGTTTCCTCCCACTTTGTCGAGTGGACGTTAAACCCCATCTCTCTCTCTCTCTCTCTCTCTCTCTCTCTCTCTCTCTCTGCCAAGAAAGTTCGTCCGGATTTTCAGGCGAAGCTCCACCTGTTCAGTGGAACTATGATGGAGGGGCTGTCACGCAGAGGACAGAAAAGAGCATGTCAGTTGGAGTTCCAAATAAGTTCCAAACTAGTTCCTCTCGTAGCACACTGCACTGCCTATAACCGTCCTCATTAGCCCCGTCAGGGCAGAAGAGCAGGAAGCTGAACCCCATTTCCTTGACATAACATACATTTACATAAAAGTACCTTTAACTACGATTACCAACGGTCGTTTACCAGAAATACTAAGTTTATGTATTATCAAATACAAGTTTGATAATATTCTGTTCATAAAATTTTAAGTTATAACTTTATTAATAGCAAAATGGAATATAATTCCTAGCTGTCTGACAGGATATATAGCCACGACAAACAGAAAACGAAACCAACTGTTTTCATTCTGCATTAATGATGTCCACATCATGTCTAGGTATTGCCTAGCCCCATCCATCCCCACTCTTTCAAACTGTAAAATAATCTGTAAAATATTATATTTGAAGTTTAAGATGTTTTAAAGGGGCATACGGGTTTACTAAGGTCAACGTAAGTATCGCACCATGTTATCTATTGTAATTTGACCCGCAAGCTCTCCAGGTTGTCTCATAGTCACTGTCAATAAACTCTTTGATAACATAAAGATAATAATATTAATCTTGTCCAATTCGTTTTAACCCATGGTATCTACTACAGCGTATGGTCACAGGTACGACTACTTTTTTTAATTATTTAAATTTTAGCAAAAATTGCTTGATATGTGTAGAGGGGTTAGTCTGTAAGTAGGATTGTAAGTAAACAAATACAATTTTTGTGACACACACTGTGCCAAACCCGGCGGCTGAGCTTAATTAGTCCTGCACTAAAATTGGCAGTATCAATGAAACCGCTAGAAAATGTTATTCGGTCAAATGCAACAGCTAGTAAACTGAAATTCGGTCAATTTCAACAGCTAGTAATATATTCGTCACTCAGGTAAACGCAACAGCTGGTAAAATCTTTGTCAGCTAAATGCAACAGGTAGTAAAATGGATGTTGTTAAATGACACCTCTAGCAGTGACATAGTCAGTGAAATATTACCGCAAGGAACATGCAGATTGGTGAAATGCCATCTCTTTTAATATGAATGTCCGTCGTTTCCTTTTTTTTTGGCTAACTGTGCCGACGACCGCAGAACACAAACTTGGGTATTTCTCAACACTGACTTTATCTATAGGTTAAAGATCTCAAATTTTCAACTAAACCAATCCAGTAAAACCAACATCTTTTGTATGATTAACTAACATAAGTTATTGCATTTTAATCATAGGCCATATAAAAGCTCAGTGCAGAAGTACAGACATTTGAACCCCTCGCCGCAAAAATCATAATCGCAGCCTTTGTATAATTATTTAAATGCACTCATGCATCTTTCAAAATGAATGTTACTGATACAAATTTGATAGTACCAAAAGTCGTCAGTACATGTACCTTAAAACGTGGGTTAAATATATATATATGTCAAGTCAAGTAGACTTAGGCATAACTGATAAGTTGATAACACTTATTAACACATATTAAACTATATAGCGATATAACTACAATAATGGCCAGTACAAATAATTAAAAAAAACGTCTATGAAGTCAATTAATTGCTGACCAAAGCAAATCAAAGGGATTGGGGCATATTTTGACAATGGAAAACAAGGCGGGATAGGTTATTTCTTAACCAATAACACATAAGAGTGTTCGTGTATTACCAAGAAATATTACTTCAGACCTAGATTTCAACATGTAATTAGCAGTTCCGCGGACTAAATTGTTTCCAACAGTTTGCGATATGGTGTCCCCCAAGGATCCACTTTGGGCTCTCTATTATTGGTCGACTTTATTTCCTCTTTGGTAAATATTTTTTTATCTTGATTTAGTTTGCCAAAATTTCAAAAAGTCTAAAGGTTGAAAACACTGGATAAATTAATCATTTAAAAATTAGATGATTGAATGAAACAGGGTTTAACTTCCACCTCTTGGGCTAATGAACGTGGAGGGGGGATTTGGTCTATATAAGTCGTGGATTCTCGTGTATGGTCCTGGGTGACAAACAGTAGAAACACCTCCTACATTCGGGTACATTAGTCCGCCAAGACTTGACATTACAAAAATCTTTGTTGCCTAAAATTAAAATTTAATTTACCCGATAAAATATCACTTCTTTCATTATAAGAGATTAAAAGTCACCAAGAACGCATTGACAATACCACGGCGCTGTTTTTGAAGAATCATTCAGCCCTTTTGCTTGAATTTGGTTAGTAACATATTGTCAAAAGGATTTGAACTGCAGAGTTTGTTTTAGGCTTACTCTACATAAATCACAATATATAGAGCAACAAATTTAAAGATGCAGCGACCGGTGACCTTTTAAAGGTCAAATGTTGGGCGTTTACATGTACAAATTATATTTATTATATGACGCGAAGGGACAGCATCTTCCTGAAGCAACGATCGCGAGTTTTACAACATCTAGAACTTGCTCAACTGGTCTGAAATTCACGAACGAATAGCTACGGTGTCTCAATTTACCTAAGACATGTGAACTATAGCGTCCGGTCAGGAGTTGTGACACAAACGCACTCAAATTAATCCTGACGACCTCCCTGAAACCTTGAATGAATCTGGAAGTTTGCAACTCGATTATCACAGGTAGACATTCAGCGAGATAGCGCGAGGCGTGGTAATCCAGGACGGAATCTGATGACTCCCCAGCTGTGCTAGTAGCCAATCGAAACTAGTTCAAGCGAGATCAAACCTTCTATTGAAGATGGAGGTACCGAGGCTACTAACCACAAAGATTCATAACATATTGGCCAGAATATGTAGGGAGTGGTGTTTTACATAGGCTAAACCTTTTCCCCAATCCAATTCACATATTCTGAACAAAAATATTGTTTAAAAGAAATAAAATTATGTTTTAGCTTTCGACTAACTTCTGTCGCGAACAGTACATTAGCAAAAGCTTCTGTGAAGTAGACGATCGAGTGTCTCAACCTTCTTATGGTCAGAGCTACTTTAAAACGACAATGACTGCATTTTCTTTTTCACACCCAAAATGCTATTTAAGGGATTACGTTTATAGTTTGAAATGTAGGTTACAATGTACTATGGGTTTTTCTCACAGAAAATACAAAATTCTATTTAAGGCGTTACTTAATTCATTGAAATGCAGTATATTGTGTGCACAATGTATTAGGATAAAATCTCCATAATATAGAATGCTTCGTCACATCTCAGGGTCAAAATAGAATGAAGACATTCAAAGAGATATGTCAGACTATCAAGGTGTCCTCAATAATTGAGTTTTATTTAGTTGTACTTTACGATGATGTTAAAGTGGTTATTGACCTATGCTGTACAATTGCAAAAATCCGTAATTTCAACGAATAATTATCAAAATATGCAGCATTTCAACTAGAGATTGCAAAAGGAAGTTCCCGTTTTAGCTTTTGCTGTATAAATACAACGGACTCGTATAACTTATGGGGATGTCAAACTCAGATCTAATGGGCAAATATATAACTAACATTTCACACCAATTTTGGGCATCATATTTCATTTACATGTAGCTGCCGTCGGTACAGTGAATATTGTCATTAATTACAATGTCGGGTGTGGTAAAAAGAGTAAATACCTAGCTATCATTTGCCATCAATTTTGGACATCATGGTTTTTTTTCACGAATGCATGTCGTGGGGTTCAGATCTGCATGTATGTTTGTGTGTGTCAAAGCAGTAGGGTCGTCTGACCTCGTGGAGTTATTACCCTACGTCACGCACGGCTTGCTTCTACTTCTAAAGATCCCCAAAATTATTCTATTTATGTTAAGTAGTCCTTAATGGCACTTGTCCTCTAAAAAGATTATGTTTAGGCGATAAAATATCTTTCAATTTACAAGATTAAAAGAGACGAAGAATACACTGTCAGTTTGGTTAGTAACAATCTGTCAGAAGTGTCTGAAATACAAGTTTATTTTAGACTTGCACAACATATATAAAGATTAAAAAAAAAAAATTTGAAGATGCGCTTCTTTCATGATGTCTATTATTTCCATGGCTGTTTGATATGAATAATTATACAGGATGCATAAAAAAGTCATTTTCATGTTTAAATGGTATCAAATATGGCCATCACTAGTCATAAAAACGTATTTCTTTGATAACCTCAGTTACGACTCTTAGAGTGCTTCATATACTAATTAAGATTTTTGTCTATATGTAAAATAGACATCGTAGACGATAAGTAATATAGGCCTAGACCGTTCCTCAATCCTTTTCTGAGAATAAAATATAGTTTCTAATAAAAAGACTTCCACAGGACTATATTACAAGTATGAGACAATGCGCGGAACTGAATTTCAAAAATAGATATTATTTCACATATTATGTGAGTGGTAGAAAAGTAAGCAAAGTAAATTTTATAGCAGACTTTTACAAGCGAAACACTGGTGTAACAAATTCAGGACGCCGACGCAATCAAACCGCGTTCTAGGTGTTGTAGCGACTTGGCGTAATCGTTAGAATTCGGTGGACGTTGAAGATGAAAAAAAATCGACTGAATGCAAATCACTTTGGATAGTAGCCGATTAATTAAAAGCCTTAAGCGCACATCAATTTTATGTCCAAATATTGAACCTATCACCGACGCCTTTGTAAATATATTAGGATTGTTCAGCTGTAATCTGAATCCAAGTTGAAATTCAAAATTCATACGTCACTTTTATTGTATCTATCATCGAAACCACATAAAAGTTCTACAGGGTATATCGTATTAAAGACCTATTCAAACTTGCTGAGATTGTTGCGGTATTTAGACCCTTTCACTTTGAATGAAACCTTGCAAATACTGGCTATTGTTTTTAATCTCTACATCAATGTATGTAATATGTAAGATTCAGCTCCTTGATAATCGAGGTAACTCTACACACTCGTTCACCTGTTATGCTTATGATTATTCTACAAGATGGACGTAAATATATAGGCCAAATTACCCAGGCAATATTTATTTTTAGTTTCGTCTAAATCTACACATACTATTTCTTTTACTTTTATGCTTTAAAACCAATATTATTCTACAAGATGGACGTAAATATATAGGCCAAATTATCCAGGCAATATTTATTTTTAGTTTCGTCTAAATCTACACATACTATTTCTTTTGCTTTTATGCTTTAAAACCAATATTATTCTACAAGATGGACGTAAATATATAGGCCAAATTATCCAGGCAATATTTATTTTTAGTTTCGTCTAAATCTACACATACTATTTCTTTTGCTTTTATGCTTTAAAACCAATATTATTCTACAAGATGGACGTAAATATATAGGCCAAATTATCCAGGCAATATTTTTTTTTAGTTTCGTCTAAATCTACACATACTATTTCTTTTGCTTTTATGCTTTAAAACCAATATTTTTTTCCACGTTGCGCCTTAAGCTTGGAATCAATAGAAAAATATCTCGCGGTCACCAAAGTAGGCAAATCACCTTTAACGTTAACTTATTGTTTACCCATTCAATGTATGCAGTTTTTTGTGTACACTTGTTATAAAGGTGTAATACAAACTGACTCAATAGTGTATCAGGTTCTTTAGAAAGTGCAATACCTCGACTCTGTCTGCATAACACTACTGGAAGACACTGGAAATTAAACGAGGTTATTGGCAAGTTTTGGTAAATGACAGGGACAAGGAAAATACTGCGTCTGTATAACATAGAGGTTTGTTCGAATTCAGAATTAATAATTGTACGAAGTGATTCTCGTATTTAAGACGTACATTATTTTCAAGGACTCGAATGTTACGCAATAGCATACCTATTTATTCTCGTTCGAGACAAAAGCATTACGAAAACATTAAGCTTGTATTTGATATGCCGAAACAACAGCGTGGTCTAAATGCACCCCGACGCAGTCATGACGATGTGGTGCTAACGGATAGGTCATTCACACTCCTGAGTGCCTGCAGATTATTCAATTATGGAAGGCTTTGTAGTCGAGTTTCGACTAGAGTGTCTCTGGTCCGAATCCGGACACTCTCAGGTATGGAGTCTGTAGATGTGTCAAGGAAATGCACCCAGTTGTCAGCCAGGGAAGAAAATGTGGTCAATGGGTATACGCAATGACGTTCAAATAAAAAAAATCAAAGACAAAAGCCACTCTCATGATGAAAGCCTCCTCTGTAGCATTACACATTTGACAACAGATATATGCAAGTCTCAAACAGTCATTTTAAGTTGTTAGTCGTAAAATATCAATTTATGTTTTCTTTAAATTTTCAGACAGAATAATCATGAGGATATTGGTGTATATATTTCTATCGGTGTTGACAGCACAACAAGTCAAGTCCAAAGACTATACATTCCAGATGGGCACAGATGGGGCGTTTACTGTATGGATTAACAATGTTAAGGTATAAAATTGTTTTACAAGAGATCGTAGCGACTAAGGACATACATATCGATTTTGTTTTGGGTTGGGGGGATTTTTTTTTAGCAAAAATGAGACCGACTGATGCAGCCTCGAGTAGAGCTTTTAAGCGGAGTACTTGAGCATGATACCCCTGAGAATTGTTTTTAATTTAGAGCCCCCTCCCCCGCCCAACATTTATGCCCCTGGTAGCGACATGTAACATGAATGTTCATTTAAAAAGTATGATTAACTCAAATCTGATTAAAATGCAGATCTATATTTCGTTTCGTTTAAATTAGCTAAGTCTCTAACTCAATATCATCCTAAATCTTCAACATTGAAAACACGAATTATTTATCAATTTAAATCAACATTGATGCTGTGATCTTACCGAAAAAAGATGGACTTTTGATTTCCAATATGTAAGACAAAATAAACATTTTACCATTGGTACATGAATCGTGTACCATAATGAGTTTCAGTCGCAGCTCTAGCAAGAGACTCGAGGAACGAGGCTAGAAACATTGCACCTATTCAAACTGCGTATATAGACTGGAATAACCAGACGCTAGAAATTTGCATTCAGTTGAGACTGCTGGCTTATTTCGACAAACATAACTGATCTGAAATTGAATGTAAATCAGTTTATATACATTCATATTACTGCATGTATTATAATATGCGTTGCGACCCACTTGAATCAATTTCTAGGTCCCAAGAGTTAGCGATTTAGCTCCTTTAAGTATAATTAACTCTAATCAATATTTTGAAGTATACAAAACGAAACGAAATAGTATTTGTGTTTTTAACTCGTAATTTAAGCTTACACATAAGGTACAAGATTTGATCAGTGACGTGAGAATCGGGGCGTCTCACCGATACAGGAACATAACGGCACCGAATTCCCTCTATACTGAAAATTTTTTTGTGTCATTTCCAATCACTGTTCGGTGTCTGTCACATAATTAATTGGGTGGCAGGGATCTTGGCAAGTTTTGGCCCGATTACGGGAAAATTACAGGCAGACACGAAGACACAATAAGTGATGTGTTGAAATTGTAAAATACATTAATAATGTATCGATACAGGTGATTGATCATACCAAAGAGAAGCCATTTCTATATGCTGGTCGAGGAACAACAGATTTTAAGGAAGACAGGGGAAATTTTGATATTCGGGATTATGTATTACAACGTCTGGATCTTAAACTAATTTCAAGGAATGAAATTGCAGATGGCGATAACTTAACAATGGCATTCGACAATACGTCGGTAAGTAAAGAAATCCCATATTCATGACAGCTCTGATAACACATGCACTTTTGATTCTTATCGGCATTGGATTTTCAAAATAGTTGTCGATAAAGATTTTTTTATTTCTGACTGCAACCCAGAGAATCTTTCAACGAGATAGCTGATATGTTATATCATAACATACCATCACTGGAACTGGCAGTCGTAGAAAGGTGATTTTTTTATCTGAAACAAGTCTATGCAATATTTTTTATTTTAAATCAAATTGCAGTCACCTTTAACAGGTCATTATTTATCTGGCACACGGTCTATGCAATATTTTTTTTATTTTAAATCAAATTACAGTCATCCCTAGAAGTAAAACTGCGTTCTGAAGAAGGTCATTCGTTAACGATAGATATATCTGATATCAGTAATGCTGGTTTTGATAGAGTTTGGATTCGTATAGCTGCAGATAAAGATGAGGAGGTGTATGGTGGTGGTGAACAGTTTTCTTACCTTAATCTCAGAGGTCGTCCATATCCTATCTGGACAAGAGAACAAGGTGAGTATTTCAATCTACTTAGTCCCTTAACGCTTACGCCGCCACCAAATGATAGTTGTTCTGTTGTGGAATGCACACATATTAGAGTAAAAAAAAGTCTTTACAGATTTTGATCCATATAGACAGGTTAATGTTATACAACAGGGAATATAAAACGTTATCATGTCGCCTTTGGCACATGAGAACGGCGTTCATTAAATATCAGTATCATGTCAGTAATAACCCGTGGAGGGGTTGTCAATTTAATATCACTCACTCATACCCAGTTGGTCGGCCATTGCCAGTATGGCCACGTCACCAATCGGTAGCTGATTGACTAACGTTTATAGCCATTCAGGGCATCGGTCAGTTCAAAATATTAAAACGCGGGAACTCAATTAGTTTCACCAGTAGGGAGTTGGGATGGCCTAGTGGTTTAGCTTGTCGCTCTTCGAGCTCTACTTGGCCGGTCACCTCTGTCATAGATTCGATCCCTGTCCTGAGCGTGGGTTTGCTCCGAATACTCCGTTTTCCTCCCACAGGAAAGACCCTGCTCATGCGCTACGATAATAAAACTAAGAATTGTTTTCGATATCAGCTTCGGTGGGAGCAGACGTTAAACGCCAAGAACAACAACATAGCTTCGCCAGTCCAGGTTGGAGCGCCAAATTAGCATCAGGGCTCCCCCAAGACAAGCCAGCTTAGAATTCATTAACATAGGAAACCTTAACTATACGGTCATTAAATAAGAAATCATTAGCTAGGGAGTCTTGAACATTATATGCTTGGAATAATAATAAAAGTATTATATGGAGATCAATGAGTTGTCTTGGGGAACCCGAAGAACCAGTAGTGTAACGTCAAATTATAGACAAGATTTCTGTGCTAATATTAATCCGAAATTACCAATATTTCATGTATGTTATTGCATTTAAAACCCTCTTGGAAATATATTAAAAACCCTCTTGGATTTATATTTTTCTGATTTTTTTCATTTCTTTCAATTTATGTTTTGTAACTGAATATGTATCAAAAAAAAAGTTCCTTGTTATTGACAGATTCATATTTTCTGCGTGTAGATTTATTAAATGAACTATCATTACGAGAAATATTGTTTTGGAAGTAGATACCTTAATCCATGCTTTCGTGTGTTGTCGATGTGTAATTATTTTATATTTAACGTATTTCTAGGTGTTGGCAGGAATCAGAGTACCCTCGTAACTTTTATGGCTAATCAGATGCATCACAGTGGTGGCGATTATCATACCACCTATTTCCCACAACCAACCTTTTACAGCCGTAAAAAGTATTACTTCCATCATGGTTCTTCCAACTACGCTGTGTTAGATTTTAGTAGAGATGATGCCCATGAAGTTTTTATTCTGGGTCAGCCTGGTAGAATATATCTAAATGGGGGTGACAGTTTTACGGATCTGGTACAGAAATTAACAACCTTATTGGGAAGAATGCCAGAATTACCTAACTGGGTTTATGACGGAGCAATCATTGGCATCCAAGGTGGCTCTCAAAAGGTAAAGTCTGCTTAAATGATACCACCGCCACCGTGGCGCTACTGGTTTTCTTTTATGCCTGCTTTCTGAAGACATTGTTGTTTTAACAACACCATAATGATTTTACGATTCGGGTCCTGGTGGACAGGGTGAAATATTGTATCATTTCTCATGCGAGTCGAAAAGGGTGGAAGTGGTGCACAGTTGTGAACGATAACATATTTCCAAATTTCAGATTTAGATTCGGCTCATAACCTGTTGTAAATTATATTTATGGATCTTAGAATTGTTTCCTGAATAAAAGCAACTAACTAAAAACGAGTTACCTAGAAAGGCGGTATACCGTTTAATAGATTGCATGACAGTATGCCTTTCAGTGTTGTAAATGCCTTTCAGTGTTGTATATGCCTTTTAGTGTTGTATATGCCTTTCAGTGTCGTCAAATGGTAATGATGAACATGGTCTGGTTTTCGACCCTTTTTTCTCTCCATACTTTATCCGATCATCTTAACATGTCAGAATTACCCTTCTTGGAAATAAGTAGTTTTAATTATTTAACTTAACTGTGAAATGGTATTTTTTTAAGATGGCAGAATATATAGACTATTGTGATAAATATAAAATCAACTTGGCCGGGGTCTGGATTCAGGATTGGGCTGGCACGAGAAGAACCTCGTTTGGTAAACGTTTATTCTGGAATTGGAGATGGAATCATACTTTATATCCCGGTAGGTATCTCTATTTTAATTAGTGTGTTCCAATTCGTTATGGTGTTTGAGAATGTCAACCCGGAATGTGGACCGCCGTTAGATATGATGATGATTATTACGATATGTTGTCATAAAACTATGAGATGTAGCACTGGTACCCTCCTAAACTGCTTCTCGTCATGATTCTGGTAGGAAAACGAACATGAATTCCATTCTCCTCTAGAATTCGACACATTTTCTACGCCAATCTTTATCCGCAATTCACAAATTCGCTTACTAATATTTTGCAGGGTTAAATGAGACCATCCTTACTTTGAAAGAAAGAGGAATCAAGGTGTTAGCTTACATTAATCCTTACCTCAATCAGGATGGAGATATCTTTAAGATAGCCGACGCAAAGGGATATTTTATGAAGAATAAAACAGGGCAGACATTTATTAAGGATTTTGGAGAGTTCCATTGTGGAACTATAGATCTTACCAATCCTGAAGCTTATAATTGGTATAAAAATGGTAAATATCATATACGTAAACAATAGACACCATAAATCATCGATTTCATTTGACTTTACATGTCCATCACAACTTTGCGTCCATAGATACAGCGTATGTTGAGATATAACCAGTTGTGTGTCCCTGTGCTAATCCAATAAACAAATTATTAATTATTTTATTGTTCCATCACATGATATAACCCCAGTTCAATAGTTATTTTGACCTTAATCAAACATAGATTTCTCTTTGTGTTGTGTTTTAGTAAACTTTTATTAACTGAGTTATCCACAAAAAAAAATGATTAATTCTGGTGATTTTTATGAAAATGTGAAATATCTAACTTATTTTTCTATTTCTTGTCTTCGTCGTCTAGAAGTAGTCAAGAAGAACATGATAGATTTAGGACTGGGTGGGTGGATGGCTGACTTCGGAGAATATCTTCCTATAGATGGGTACTTTTACAATAATAAATCAGCACGGATGGTTCATAACGAATTTCCAGTATTGTGGGCGAAGCTCAACCGAGAAGCTGTTGAAGAAACTGGTAATCTCGGTAAAATAGTATACTGGATGCGAGCTGGTTACTCAGGTATATAGTAAACTATAACTCCGTCAACCGGTGTCCATTATTCCATCAATTTCCGGAAAATATCCGAGGACTCCCTAACATTTAAAGTTTGTTTCAGTGCCATGAACTCGGATCCTGATTATTTTTAGATTCTGATTCCAACCTGTTTGTTATCTTTAGATGAGAGAAATTTTGTTTCGGTGCCATGAACTCGGATCCTGATTATTTCTAGATTCTAATTCCAATCTGTTTGTTATCTTAAGATGAGGACATTTTGCCCGCGCATGTTTACGTGCATGCCAATGTATACACGGGCTCTCAGTTTGTTGTTCCATCCGAACGACTAGACAGCTGTCCTTCTCAGGCCCCACTGACAAGGGGACAGCACGTCGGAAAATACCGATCGAACAAGCGACCTCCAGGATAGCGAGCCAGCGTCTTACCCACTACCACCATGACTCCCGATAGTACCAGGATCTGTGAATCTTTACTGTGTTTTAAAGAATTTGCACGACGTCGAGTTGTTTCGGATATTATGTAAAGGTGTATTCTGATCCTATATAGGCACCTATATAAATGTATATAACATGAAATTGCTTTACAGACACATTATGAAGACACTGCCTGATAGGCATAGACACTGCCTGGTAGGATCTCATCTTCCTCCTTTAGCTACTTTCAAGGTTTCGCAATAATTTTGAACATTATGAAAACACAGATAGATATGTTGACAATAATTCCCATGTGATAACTAGAATAACTCAAACAATTCTTAAAATCTATTTCTACTTGAACAATATGATTACAGGTACAGGAAACTACAGTACTTTAATGTGGGCTGGTGATCAAGATGTGGACTTTACCTATGCTGATGGACTCGCCTCTACTATACCTGCAGCTTTAAACATGGGTCTCAGTGGTGTTGGTATTACCCATTTTGATATAGGGGGATACACGACTTTCGCTCCCAAATTAGTTAGAAGTGCAGAACTATTATTACGATCAGCAGAGGCAGCAGTATTTGGACCAGTGTTCAGATCTCATGAAGGTAAATGGGCGTTTTACAGGCAATAAACACCTTTGGAAAGGGGTATAGAGCTTCAGATTTTATCTTAGGACCATGGCATTAAGATACCGTCTGTTAATTTTATAGTAGAGTATTATTAATAATTTCGCCTAATGACCAATTCACATGTGTAAAACTGTATGGAGTGCTCCGTTCATTAACCCAAAACAAGGTAGTAGCGGAGTGTAAAAAAACTACAGTAAATGCCGTATAAAGATTTCAAAAAACACAATAGAGCTTTGAGCAGGTTTATGTTAGATCATTTTCAGTAGTATTTGTTTTATTTTTGTATATAGGTAACCAACCTTCAGCTAATGTCCAGTTCTATTCTTCACCCGAAGTATCCATGAAGTACGCTCGTCTAAGTAACATGTTTACCATGTTGAAGAACTATTCTGTACACGTCATCAAGACCACGGCTGATACTGGCATACCAGCACAAAGACCGCTGTTCATGCAATTCCAAGATGACCCTGGTTCGTACGAGTCCACATACCAGTTCATGTATGGCGATGACCTATTAGTAGCGCCAGTATTTAAGTCAGGAGTTACCGCTTGGAATGTTTATTTGCCCAACGACACAGACGCTAATGCCAAATGGGTAAACATCTGGAATCCAGAAGAAATGTATGAGGGTCCAAGGAATGTACCAGTTGCTGCACCTTTGGGTAAAACACCAGTATTTTACCGATCTACGTCAATGTACGCAGACATTTTTAAACAGATTGGAAGAAAACCATTGATTGTTGTTCCAACTGATACACCACATCCAGATCCAACTGATTCCATGAATTTCATAGCGGCTTCCCTAATAACCTGCTTGCTAGCGTCTTTAATGTGTATTATATTTTCTTGGGTTTAAAATACCGCATAATTTGAGGCATTTTAAATCGTTTCTATATGCAACTCCAGTTAGTTGTAATTTTTAACGGATCAAAATAATCAGTTTGTGGGTCGGAACTCTTTATCTATACTTCTAATAAGTTGGCCTATGCTCGTTTCATTATAAAGTATTTCCAGTCCTGCTGCTTTTTTTCATTTCGCCTGTACATTCTGCGCATGGATGTACGTACATACTATGTTAATTTTATTGATATTTGTTGAGTTTGGGTTTATTATCCTACAAATTATTTTATTAAGATTTTCTTTTAGAAAATAGTGACTATGGATTCTGAGCCCCAGTATTTGAGAATTATCTTAAATTAAAGGAACTTTTATTTCTTTTATGTAACTTATGTTTGAACTTTATACACTGTTAACTTGTTCATTTTTGCTCAGATTTGTTCTGCCTTGTCTCTTAAGGTCGGTGATTTTTTGTTATAAAAGAAGCGTAATCAAGATTACTTTAAATTTCAGAAGCCAATATGTTTGTGTCATATAAAATTCCAAATCCGAGTCTAGAAACACGAAGCAATCGGATTCTATAGGTTGTTGGTCATCTACGGAGCATGTTTGATTTCACGAAAACATAATTCAGAAAATTGTTATTTTTGTCTAAAACATTGGCATGCCAAAAGATTTAAATTATTCGCAATGAAACACACCCCAGGATATTGCCAGTGATTGATTATTAATGAAAGGGACGTCACTCCTACTTTCCATGATGGAATCAGACTAGTATGGTGGCCTACAGTCTGAATAGCATTTTTTTCTAAATAGGCTAAAAAAAAAAAAATTTTTTTTTTTTTTTTTTTTAAATTAAAAGAAAGAAAAAAATTAAACTACATTTGCCTAGCGTCTTAATAGTGTCTTGATTAACCAGACGCTCAGTGTGAGATATCTCATTGCGGAAAGTAATAATCGTCGTAAAGTGTACCAGTTCCCGTGGTCGTAGAGGTTTGAAATTGCCAGACTTTTCCAGGTGGGCTAGCGATGATCTCACAACAAATGCCACTTTTCCTTTTATCGACCTTTATCTTCTCCAAGGAGATATATATTTATCCGTTCGACGCCATTTGCATTTGTTGATTATTTAGACTCGAATAACAAGACACTCAGACGGACTCCGACAGATGACTGTCTACAACACGCGCGTTGACTTCGTGTGGCGGTAGTCATTGGCTCAGCGGCTCGTGCATTGTTTACATCACACCTAACTGTTTCGGGCAAAATGATGCATTTTACTCATTTTAATACCCATTTACTCTAAATAGGATTTTTTTTTAACTACAAATACTTCAAACGTCTTTATTTATTTTGGCCTAACGCTAACAGTTCATAATTAATAATAATAATTTTCGTATATTTTAATTTTTGCGCTAAGCCACCATTTTCCGTAAATGACCAATTTGATTGGCGTTTACGTGTGAATAACGTTGTGACCTCGATGCCGACCCTGACTTGAAATTCTCCACCAATCTCGGAGTCTTTGCGTTTACGCTTGCCGTCGCCCTATTTCTTGCTGTATTATAAATTCAATGATCGAAGTGAAAGCAGAGACGATGCCCTTCATAAAAGATAACCGGATCAAAGTCGTAGGTCATGTTACAGAAAACTGAACTCAAACTTTTCAAAGTCAGTTTTTGGACTTTTGACCTTGGAATACTATAATATAGTATTTTAAAGGCTACAATCTGGTCTTGGACTATCGACCTTGTCACACTGGTGATTCAGAAAACGGCCAAACGTCAAGTGTCCAAAAACAAACTTTGAAAAGTTTGAGTTCAGTTTTCTGTAACATGACCTACGACTTTGACCCGGTTACCTTTTTCGGGCATTGTCTCTGCTTTCACCGCGAACTGCTCGAACATTGAATTTGATAATACAGCAAGAAATAGGGCGACGGCAAGCATAAACGCAAAGACCCCGAAATTGATGGAGAATTTCAAGTCAGGATCAGCATCAAGGTCACAAGTTATTCACACGTAAACGCCAATCCAAATGGTCAACGCCAAATAGTCTTTTACAGAATGGTGGCTTAGCGCAAAAATTAAAATATACGAAAATTATTATTATTATTATGAACTGCGAGCGTTAAGCGTGTAGCGCAGAGTGTCGAAGTCCGCCTGAGTGTCTTGTTATTCGAGTCTAAATAGTCAACAAATGCAACGGGAACTAGTACAGGTGCGAAAGCGCAGCAGTTTTTCTGAATTAGACTTGTTTACACTTTACGACGAATATTACTTTGGGAAAAGGTGCGAAAGTGCAATAGTGCCGCAGTTTTTCTAATTTAGGCTTGTTTACACCACTGATCTATCAGTGGTTTACACTTTACGACGAATATTACTTTCGGAAAGGAGATAACTCACACTGGGCGTCTGGTTAATCAAGACACTATTAAGACGCTAGGCAAATGTTGTTTATTTTTTTTTTTTTTTCTATTTAAAAATTTTTTAAATTTTTAAAAATTTTTTTTTAGCCTATTTAGAAAAAAATGCTATTCAGACTGTAGGCCACCATAGACTAGCAATTATTTGCCCATTGACTTCAATGTGAAATTGCCGTAACATCACAGGTTGTAGCTTTTTGCTCAACATTCCGTTTCTTCAAATGTGTATGAATAGGCACACGGTGCGTCGCATTTGGCAATCTTCTCATCATAATTTTGTAGGGGGTTGGCCGTTTAGATTTTTTGCAATGGAGAGAGAGAGAAATGGGGTTTAACGTCTACTCGACACAAACTAGGTCATTTTGGGACTAACATAATGGTTTCCATTTTATTTCAATAATTCGCTTGTGCGTAGGGGTCTTTAGCAGTGGGAGGAAACCGGAGTGCCCGGAGGAAACCCACGAGGTTGAGAAGGCGCCCCTATCTCCATGCCACTTACGCTCACACCAGGGATCGAAACCACAGCCGCAAGCCAGAGGTGACCGGCCAGCTAGAGGTCGAAGCGCGGCACTCTAGACCACTAGGCCATCCCAACCCCCCTTTTTGCAATGGAGATTTGATGTTGACTGGGATCAAAATCTCCCTTCCGACACAATGATTGCTCTGCAGAAAGACACTTTACACTCTCTATTCCTCCACTGTGATATCATCAGTATTACCCCAAACTGCTATGAAATTGCAAATTTGATCCCTTTTTCTCAAATTCTACACCAAAAAGTCAACTAAAACTACAAGAACATGACAGAAAAAATAAGGGCAAAATTTTCTATTATAACTGGCACTAACAATTCTTAGTCCTGATGTCAATGGCTTTCAGACTTGAAATTACTTGCCATGTCATCTGTTTTCACTTGTGTATTTCCTTTTGTGTTTATTGTTGCTTGATGTTTTGATTTTTTAAACCTAATTATTATCATTGTGCCATTTGACTTTAACAAGCCATATATGTTCT
The DNA here is from genome assembly GCA_963678685.1 of Patella ulyssiponensis. Taxonomy (NCBI): domain Eukaryota; kingdom Metazoa; phylum Mollusca; class Gastropoda; family Patellidae; genus Patella; species Patella ulyssiponensis. The sequence goes on from OY783232.1 coordinate 21,800,006, forward strand.
ATGTACGTTTCAAGCATTGTATAAGTTAGCTCACGTTTTATAAAATCATTTCAATTTTGGATATGTTGTGTCGAATATGCACATGTTTCCTTGTCGGTCTTTTGGCCAATATCGAAAAACAACCCAACACTCTTGTCGGTGATTGGCAGCCCCCCCCCCCCCCCACAAACACTTATCTATCGTCTGTAACAGGAATATATAAATCTTAAACAGTAATTATATCACAAAGAATTGTGATTAGGGCGCCACTAGTTAAAATACCACCATGGTGCAGTTTCTATATTGTTATGTTGATGCATATATCGTAATATTCTTGTAAATATTTTATAAATAAAGGGTTGTGCGGTGTTATGATTTGTGGATCTTTGAAATTCAATAAGTAAACAAACCCAATAAATTTTAACCACTGATTTGTAAAATGAAATGAAATGAAATGGGGCTTAACTTCCTGCTGTTCTGCTCCTAATGAAGACGGACATACGCTATACAGTGTGCTATGACGGAAATTTTGCCCGGACAGCGGCGCTAATACCTACTCTTATATCGAATTCCAACTGCCAAGGGATCTTTTACGTACACGCCAATGTGAACACGGCACCTCCGGGTTTCGTCCCATCCGAACGACCAGGCAGTTGACAAGGGGAAACCACGCCGGACAAGGGGAACCACGCCGGAAAATCTGGTTGAACTTTTTTGGCCATTGCAGAGATCGAACACCCCACTTATTTTTAATGTTCGCTAATTGGATATCTGCAAATGACGTTGATGTTTCTACAGAGAGATAATCTCGCGGATTTCGACCACCTTTGGCATTGGTGCACCAGTTACTTTCCCTGGTAAAAACCACTGCTCGCTAATTTTATATTTAATGGTTTCCTCTTTATTTTATATCCAGATATTAAATATTACCTCGGGTTAGCCTACGGATATTTCAATAGATTGATACGAGAGGGAATCAAGTGTAAACAAATTTGTCTTCTATAGCTATGTTATTCACAGACACAAATCGATCTCTGGGCAATCAATGAAAGTTATTGCTCCTTATTTACAGACAGACACCTGGAATTTGTTTTGTGATCAGATTAAATAGCAATATGTAATAAAACATCGGTTCAAAATCCCATAAAATTAAGCATATTAAAAATAAATCAAAGGTAGTCGAACACATTGATCAGCAGTGAATATTCGGAATAAGGTCACTACAATCACTGATATGGATGACATCGGTGCCTCTTAATGAGCCTAAAATATTTTTACAAAGTTATTAAAGACTTTCGCAATACATCTTAGAAACAGATGGGGACTCGTGGTGTAACAAAGTTTTGGGCAATTTTAGTAAAAAAAATCACAAAATAGACCAAAATAAAAAATGAAAAAAAATCAACCCATTATCGCTATTTTTAACAGGCTATACAATTAAAATACCAAATGATGAAAACTGCTTTGCGTCTCACATGAAGTAAGGGGAATAACCCTAACTCATCGATAAAATCAGATTGTTCAAATCTTGGCGTGATTTCCCCTTGTCAGTGATACAGAAGAAGGGCATGACAAGGACAGCTGCATAGTCGTTCGGATGGGACGAAAAACCGAGGTCCCGTGTACACATTGCAGTGCACGTAAAAGATCCCTTGGCAGTTGGAATTCGATATAAGAGTAGACCGTAGCGCCGCTGCCCGGGCAATATTACCCTCATAGCACACTGTATGGCGTATGCCCGTCTTCCATTAGCCCAGGTTAGGTGCATAAGAGTAGGACGTTAAACCCCATTTCATTTCATTTCATTTGAACTTTCAACTTTATTTTCATACAAGTATTGATAAACTTTATAACTCATGTTCTATTTACAGTTTACATAAATAATTATTACTTAATCAAATAATATACATATATGAAAAAATGTTCTAAGACTTAATTTAGCTACAACAGTAAAGACATTCTTGGCGATTCGACAATTTAGGCCAATTTATCCGCGCTGAGTCAAACATATAAAGTGCCAAATTGACGTAGACATAGACATGACCATCCGCGTTCGTCACAAGTTTTGATTAAGGTGAATAAAAGAAATCATGGACAATTTTTCGGTGGTTAATTACTGGAATAATTTTACAAATATAACTTGAACACCGTATAGTCATGAAATTGCTCGATTAACGGTTTGAGTATATACATATTTCGTTGAAGAAGAAAGTATGTAGAGTATACAAAAAGTTAGTTCCTTTAGGAACTGTCTTTAGCGGACAATGTCTTTCCTATATCCAGTACATTTTGTACAAAATCTCTGACTTACAAATCTCCGGTGTTACAGGCCTGAAAGTTTGAAAGTGAGTGGTAGGGAATGTGGGGTATGTGTGACTTTGACAGATTCAAGATAAAACAAAGATCATATCAGAGAACGAAGTTCTGCGCAACAATTTCCGTATGTTTACATATATGCATCTCTATACCAGACTAATATTTTCGATCATTCTTCATTCACGTAACTCAAAATATTTTACATTAAAATTTCATATTATTGTCGTCCATGCTTTTGCCGAGCGCATCGGAGTTCAAACGTTTCGATGTTCTAGCTTGAAATAATTCGGACCGGGTAATGGTTTTGAACAGAGAATGGTGAGCACAGGAATATACAAATGGACAACTGGCGGTGGTGACCGTAGTACTGATTACAATAAGTTAAAGCATTTACAAAAGATATAAGAAAACAAAATACAAGAAAAATATGGTAATGAAATTTGAATTCAGTGGTTTTGAAGCAGCAATGGGTCCATTACAGAAATTTGAATTACATACCGATACACACATCATTTTTCCAGATAAGGCGTTATATGAACAGATAGTTGTATTATCAGCATGAAGATTTTTTAGACGTCCTTTAAGACCGTCTTCACTGAACTGCTTAAAGTCAATGCAATCTCGAATCAAACTTTGAACAGTTCCTGAAAATATGTTTTATATACGTATATAGGTTAATTAATACAAGGCATCACACACTGTCGTGGATAACTGTTGCTAATTGCGGTATGTTTTTATTTGTAGATTGATCGTCTATTGCGTGTGTAGGATCGCATCTGCCGAGGTCATTTACCATGGTTTTCCTTTAAAAGGAGTCAACGTTCAATCCATACGACACACCTGTGCTTGCCTACTCCATGATCAAACACGATAGCAGATGGCTTCCATCTTGTTTACTGACGGTACTACTTATTTTAAGACAGACTCGGCTTTCCAATTTATAATATCTACGTCATTGGGGATTTCCAATTTATACTCACTGGTTGCTATGACCCGCTATGGCGTTGTCTAGAAACGCGCGTGCTCGCGTTAGTTTAAAATTTTTGCTATACGTTTAACATGGACTATTTAATGTAATTTGCCTGATTTGATTTGGCCCCATTTCCATAAATTTAGGTTGTTTTTTAGAAATTTTTAGCAAATGTTAATCTTAGGTGTTTTTTAATTCTAGCCGAAGTAATTTTTTTTACAATTTATAGCGAGTTAAGTTATCGTCTCTAAGAGGCGGGCGTAGTATTTTAAATGGCGGCCATTTGCCATCATGTGTATTCTTGAAGTAGGTACACATGATGTAATCGTATGCGTTCAATCGACACAAGCTACATCATTTCGGGACAAATATAGGTTCAATTTTATTTCAATAATTCGCTTGCGTGTTGGGGTATTCAGCAGTGGGAAGATACCAGAGGACCCGCAGAAAATCCACGGGGTTTAACAGGCGGCACTTCTCCTTGTTATGTACAAACAGGCACCCAACCACCCCGTAGATTAAAAATTGACTCTTGAAAACAAAGCGCCCTTATACGTACATGTAGACATGTATTAAGGACAAATATGAGATTAGATAAATTTAATCTTTCTAATACAACCACGAAACGACAGATCCTTAGCCCTAACTCTGCATTGAATATGTCAGTAAATGCTGGATAAAAGAGGGCAGCTTTTTCGCCATCTAAACAGAGCCATAGCTGAATGGTGTTTCGTTCCTAACGGTTCATTCAAAGTGTCACGGCTGTGAAGAAAAGAAAGAAAAAAATTGCGAAAGCAGGCCATACACGTTATTGTGAAGAGATTTGAAGTAAAGCTTTTGGATTAGATTCCGGATAAATGTACGAAGACTCATACCTCCTTGCATAACTCTTTGAATGATACAATATGTTTCATTATAATCCATATTACTAGCACAACGTCTGGTTAGTTTGCTATCATTATTGGAAGCCGATTCTCGAAGTTGAAAAGTATCCCAACAGTCTGGGTGTGCTCCGGTATCAAAGCATGAATAACATGTTAAATTTGTTGACTCGCAATCTGAAAAATCTGAAAATAGAAGATCGAGTTCAAATATAAACATGTCTTTATCAGGCCCGTAACTAGGGACGGGGGCTTCTGTGAAAAGTCTGAAACTGTGAAAAAATTGTCGACCATAAAAACAATAGATATACTTTGTCCGTCAATTTTACAGCAACCCTGAGAACACTTCCCGCCAGCCTCATTTCTCTGAGCTCGTTACGGCCTTGGTTTTTATGGACAATACCCAAGCTTTCCCTTTCAGTGTCGATTTTGTTCTTTCTAAACATCCATGATGGTGTAGATAGTTAACTTGATTCTAGCTACTAACTGATATTTCACATAAATTATCATCCAAGTAATATAGAAAATAAAAACCAACGCCTATTTAACTTATGAAAGTATGAAATAAATATTTTCAGAGCATTCGATACAACATGGATTTACATTGTTTTAAGTCAATAATATTTTACATTAAAAAACCTTACCGCAGTATATCGTGATTATGAAAAGCAGTACAATTATTTTGGAAACCATTTTGAATGTAATGATTGTCTAACGATACTTTATCAGTTTCTACAGCTACCGGGTTCATTGTGGGGTCACTGTGTATTGTTATCATTAAAACATTTATCTTTTTCTAAGTAATGTTATCAACCGAGGTATTTCATAACAACAAGTGAAATGCAATTCTAATCGAACATAATTTAAGCCATGGCGATTTGTTTACCCACAACCACCTAATTCAAATCTTGTCACAACAATTATATCGATTTTGAAATGCCAAATTCCCCTTTTTTGATTTAATGCAATTTTCACTTAAGTTTCTTAGTCGTAACCAAGGGACATATTTTTATATTTGTATGTTATTGTGACACAAAAACGATACGATTATCAGTTTTAAATGACAATTTGGGGTAAAGAACTGCATGTTATCAAATATAAATTATTGTGTTAAAGCTATAATATAGCCTATGATGTTACTGTCTTTCAACATTGAAGTCAATAGGCAAATAATTACTAGTCTGATTCCGTCTGAAATAGGAGTGCTGTCGCTTGAAATACTCTTTTCTTTGGAGTTATATTTGGTGATATTTCAGTAGCTCAGATAATCCAGACGCAAATAACATTAATGCGCGATTAGCATTTCAGTTTAAATAATAGATAAACATGGCTTTCAAACTTTGTAAATGTTTTTCATCAAAATTGGTTCAGATTATTATATCAATTTGCGTACTCTGTTGGGTAGTTTTTCTATACCGATGGCCATGGACTAATACAACATCATTTACAAAAATAAACAAAAAAATTTACAGTGCTGAATCCAAGCAAAACTTTAAATTCGGTGAAAATACGGAACGTGGTTCTAATTCACGACTGAATAAAGCTGGAATCGTCAGCAGTGGAGAAAAACAAGTGCCCATTTCCAATCATAACAGCGAAGTAAAAAATAATAGTGTTTCATCATCAGAAGAAATTGATATTTTGATAACATTCACAAATGCTAAAACAAAGCATGACCTGCAGACAAAATTTAAGAATACTGTTTCCTCTTTATTCAAATATTCCAGTGTGTCAATGACAATCTATATAATCGGAGATAAAGACAGTCAACTAATTGCTGAAAGCATCCTTAAAGAAGAAAGACGTGCATCTGTGTACAGAGTAAGCACATGGTCATTCCCCACTGCACATCAAATAGGCTACTTGGAACCAAATCTAAAAATACATTGACATAAAGGTTTTTTTTAATTTGAAAGCTGCTATAATCATTTTCATTTTTGTGACAATATCTAATTCTTCACACTGAAATGCTGAAGGATCTTGCGTTTCTTTCCCAATCAACAGCCTTTGTCCTATTTTGAAATTTATACCATTAGGCATTATTAAGACTCCTGCAGTAACATCCCAACATTTACTGGATTCAAATCGGAATTGCTAAATTAGTTAACACATAATTGAGTGTGGTATTTTTATAAACCCATATTGATCGTGTTGCATCTTTCATCGTCACAAAATTTGGCGAACACGCACAAACTGTTGGGCCATGATTATTCAAAAAGAAAACAGGCAAAAAGCCAAAAATATGCTTTCTATGGCCCGAGAAATTGAGATATTTTGTGCTATTCACAACTATCACTATCGTTATCAGTACACTGTTATTTTTTCAGATGGTGAAGCTCGATATAGATCCACTCATAAAGAAGTTAGATGATATTGTTAAAGAAATGCAGAAATATTTTAGTGACAGTCAACATTCTTATTATGGACAATCCTTGTTTTTCCTTTCAATCGCCATACACAAAGTTCTGCCCCTTGACTTGCACAAAGTAATAATGCTCGACTCTGATTTAAAGTTCAAAGCTGATGTTAAATATTTGCATGATCTCTTTTCACATTTTTCAATTGACAATATAATAGGAATAGCTCACGAAGCTCAGCCTGTTTATAGACATACATTCTCAAGCTATCGCAGCCAAAATCCAGGAACACGAGTTGGTGAGCCTTCCCCCGACGGTTTAACAGGATTTAATAGTGGAGTTTTGTTGCTCGATTTGGATCGTATGAGAAAATCAACTTTATATAATTCATTGCTCACTCCCAACATAGTAAAAAATTTGACTGAAAAATATCAATTCAAAGGTCACTTAGGTGATCAGGATTTTTTTACGCTGCTTTCACTGGATTATGAACAATTATTTTATGTGCTCCCATGTTCATGGAATAGACAATTGTGTGTTTGGTGGAGAGATAATGGATATAAGGAGGTGTTTGATTCATATTTCAAATGTGAGGGAAAAATAAACATTTATCATGGTAACTGTAATACTCCTATTCCTGACTGATTATTTTCTATTAAACATACATTATGCAAGAGTTAAATCTGCCAATTGACCGACCACCCAATAGAACTGATCAGATCTTCATGTAGTGTAGGCCATCGAATGTATAAACAAAGAAAACAAAATAAAAAAGATCTGTATTTTTATCAGATTGTTGACTACCTATAATGTAAGGCATTGATTTTATTGCAGTTTAATTTATTTTCCCCCAAACGAAAAAAACAACAACATAAAGTATGTATTTTAAAATAACAATTTAATAAATAAGAGTACAAATCTTGTCTATAAATTATTAATATTATGCATCACTTTCTGCTACTATATTTGCCTAAATTAAATTACAGACTAATTAGAGATTAAATAAGGCGCAACTGAAATTTTTTCTTTCATTTAAACTTGGAAGTAAATTGAAAGTAAACCAATTTGAAATTAGATAAAAAAAATCTTTATCTGTTAACACTTTGTTGAAGAAATAACAGCTTCCATATCTGGAGCTAGTGATTGCCATGATTATCAAGTCACTTATACAACTGAATAATGTATTGTATTTAGTTACGTTACACTTATAGAAGTCTAGCAAACATTTCCAAATGCCCAGTATTATAAGCTACACAACTTTCAGTTTAGCATATTTTTGGCTAACCTGTGAACCCAGTGCTGCTCATTAAGAAATGAGTACAAACTGAGAAATTACGTCACTTGTTGACATAAAATAACATACATGTATATAAAATGTTTTATATATGTATTACTGTATACTGAAATGATTTATTATTGTTAAACATTCCACCTTCAGAAATTCCCTAATGTTTTAGTTCAAAACATTCACTGAAGCCAATGTGCCCACTGCAGGCTCATGTGTGTTAAACATCCTTGCTTATCAACCAGAAACATGCCATTATAGATCTTACAATTACAACAATTTTATTAGCAGGGGGTATTTGTAGATCACTGAATACTATCACCTATTATGGTTGTTCAAGGACATTAGCCTGAGGATGATGAATGTTTTCAAATTTTTCATACATCTTTATGAACAAACATTGTTTAATGGAAGAGATTCAATTTTCACAATATTATTGTTTACTAGAGATTAAAAAAACCTTAAGTACTTGTACATAATATTAGTTTTTTTTACATATGTCCTAAATAATGACTAAAGTATACATAAAAAAACATAGCATTGCCAGGCAACAAATGACACCCATTAGCAGCATTACAAAGTGTAGATGGGGTTTGGGGCAATAACTATGACTAAAATTGATATGCGACTCCTTAGGACCAGCCAAACAATCCCAGCAAATTATCTCAGTACCACTGATCTTAAGAATTTAGATGTACTGATAGACAGGGTGATGATAAAATTCTCCAACATGAAATGTGGGCACATAAATGTAATAAGATGTCAAAGGAATATATCTTTAAATATAGAATAAATAATTAAATAATGAGATTATATTCAGTTTGTAAAATATTAAAATCAGCATAAATCACATATTTAAATATCACAGTTGTAGGAAATGATGTATCACAGTTTCATAAACATAAAAATAGTTGATTTTAAAATATAACAAGACTATAACAAATAGAACTAGTTGTAGAAAATATTTCTGCTAAATTTCCTTTAAATAATTAATATAGTAATAATAATCATTTGGTTTGTGAGACAATATCAAATATGGAGATCATTATATGTAATAAAAAGTTGAAATCACACTAGAATTATAAGGCGATAAAGAATAGCAATGCTCAAACTATTCATGGCAGGCTGTCAGTTTGACTTCTAATACAAGTACAGAAGTAGCATAATGAAGCCCTTAATGCTGGAATGAATTCACCAGAAAGTCAATTTTGTACAAAAATTAAAATGTTTTATCTTTTCTACCATAGTTTAATTCCTCTAATTGTATTATTGACCTCTGTGTTTCTGGATCAAGGTCATTTAGTAATTGTTCAGCAATACGACTTCTTAATCTACCTCCAACCTTTAATAGAATAAAGAAAAATATCTCAGAATTGCACTGTAATTATGCAATTAAAGAGTGCTCTAAATCCAACATCGATCTATTAATCTTAATCCGGTTTCTTTTGTGAATTATAATCTTTATCCATTTTTTGTGAATTATATCTGTGATTTGTAGTATAAAGAAGGAATCACAGATAATTCTCAGAACAACTTTTTCCTATTTCCAAGCAACCATGTGCTCAGTTTAAAAAAAATCCCTCCCAAAAAATGATTCCATTGTGTAGTTGAAGATAGGAACCTAGGGCACCTTGACTAGAAATGCAATGAGATTACCTTGTGTCTTGATAATGCTCTCTATAACTCAGACGTGGAATGAAATGAAATGGGGTTTAACAGCCTAATTTTTCTGCACAGATTGGGCTAATGAAGATGGGAACTCAAACATATGCTGAATGAAAAGTTTAACAAAGTTATACCTCTGTTGTGGATTGCCATTCTTTAGACAGAAAAAGATGATGTCATGAAATAACAAGTGGTTGCCATGTAAGATAGGCCCACATTTTGCAAGAGATGAAGTTCAAAAAAAAAAAGAAGCGTACAATCAGGTTCCATAATCCAGGAAGTTACAGACCAATATGTGTACAGGAACCTGGTTTAGATGAAAACTGTGACCTGAAGAGGGTCCACAACCTTGTTAATGCATATTTTTACACTATTTGCGTACAAGGAGAAGCCGTTTTTTTTTAATTGGATAATAATTATGACATCTAGAGGGACCATAAGCTCAAATCTTGATTTTTCGTAAAATCAAGGGCCATAATCCATGAAGTTATGGTCTGATACATGCCAATATCAAAAGGAACTGAGATCTTAGGAAGATAGACCTATATTTTAAGTTTCGTCAAAATCAGATAAAAAATTGTGACCTGCAGAATGTCCACAAACAAATTGTGTACTGACGGACAGAGGGGAAGTTTAAATGGCCACTGATCGATTTTAATGAATTTAAGATCATCATTCCTTCTGATAAAGACTTCTTGTTAAAGCGTCTGGGCTGAAAGTCTGTATAGTCCTTCCAGTCTTCAATTTTGTGTAACTTACAGTCTTTGGTCTCTGTATCTTTTTATCCAGATTATTCAGATTGCTGCCATGATCAGCCATTGGTGTAAGACTACGGTTGGGAGGTATCATTGATGGCGGCCACATTCCGGTAGAATTGGTACCTCTACTACTGGGAGCAATGCTTCTGGTAGGACCAGCTGATGTAGCTCTTGAACGAGATTTACCTAAATTGAAATAGAATGGTCAACAATTTGTACTTATTAAATCAAAAATTATTCAAATATACTTTGTATACATATCAGGTCAGTATTTTTATGATTTTCAAAATGGTATGAATCCTCTTCAGGGATTTTTTATGTGCATATTCACAAATAAAACATTTACTCTCCACATTGTTGTCACAATTAACAATCTAAATATTCCTGTAATTCACATTATTCTGAGATCTAACGTTTTATAGTTGTATAGACAATGTCATGCGTATGGCTATTTATAGATCCAGTATACAATGGCAAGAGTGGATACTGGATGAACACACGTGCACCAATATTGTCATTTGACATTGAAACAGTCATTAAAAAAGAAAGTTCAATTTTTATTACAGCTATTTTCTGACCTGTGCCAGGCACCATAATAATAGGCAGTAAAATATTAATTAGTTTAAGATATTTCTGGATTTGGAATTGAGATCCACAAACATCCATTTGCAAATAATCCAATTATAATATGGTAATAAAAATAATAAAATTAAAGTGGGTAATATTAAAAGTTATTTACCAGTTTGAGCTGATTGAATAGCCATAACAGAATGAGATCTTCTTAGTACTGCAGTTTCATAATCATATAACTGAAAAAAATTATCAATCAATCAATATAATAGACAGCGTAAATTATCATCGAATTGGTTTCTAAAAATCACTGAATTAAAACGAGACCTTGATAGACCCTTAATTTAACAAATGTATATTCTTCTTTCTGGAACAACATAATATTTGGATATTTTTATACAATAAAGCGCAGATAAATTCATGGGTTTTTTTTCAGCTTTTCCTTATCATATATTCTGCAGCTTTTCCTTATATGAAAGATGCATTATGCAAAAGCTAACTCTGCATATTGCAGGTCTTTCTTTAGGCCTTAAATGTTATATAAATCATTAGACAATTATACACTTGCCAAGACCATAATCAACTGGCAATGCCATCAGATTTAAACTCTGTTAATATTAATAATCAAATTACAAGACAGTTATTTGAGACATTGTTTACTATTGTAACAACAGTAACAATGCCGATCAAGACTCCACCATTCTGTAAACAGCTGTAATGAAGTATTTTGACTGAAATTTTCAAGATATTCCCTTTACATTATCTAGTTTTTAACTATTATAGCGAGAAATCTTATATAATGTATTTTTAATATGCATCTTCTCTACCTACCTGTGTCTGTAAATCATCAACTGTTTGAAAAGCGTCTGTCTTAAGCATTCGTTCGTTAATAAGTTGTTTCTTTATATTCATTACATCTTTTCGAGTTTTCTCCTGGGCAAGTTGCTGCATTCTAGTGTTTCTGTCTTGTTCTTCATAAAGTAATTTTAATCTCATATCTTTATCTATCAATTCTTCTCTCTGTACAAAACACCAATATTAATCCATGACATTATAAAAACCACCAATATTAAAACATGACATTATAATAACCACCAATATTATAATATATACAAATCGCCAATATTAAAACATGACATGCACTAAATCAATGAAATCAATGCAAAGTTTGAGAAGGACCACAGATACCATTATTTTCATCCTTTTTATAAGTGTAATGTCAAATAATCTGAATAATAAATCAGATGATTTTTATTTCCTTTCTTTTGTTCTATATATTTTTTTATCTTACTGGAGTCAATTTTTAACATCTGATGATTTACTGGTATAGAGTACAATTTGTAGTGTTCTCACTTGTGTACTATTCACAGCTGTTTCAATCATACCAAGACACAGTGCAATCTCATGCATAACAGAGCTGTCAGCAGCCTTGTGAACAAGAGCTATGAGGCGTAGTGTAGTAAAAGAGAATAATAAAGACGAGACCAAATAAATAAAGATACAATGTTAACCTGTAACCGACTTCTATATATTCTTGAGAATAAATCTAATCACAATCTGTTTCATCAAAATTATATTCTATATCAAATACAATAATGGTTATTTATTTTTTAAATCAAGAACGATGTATTTTTAACCACAGATCACATGATACAAACAAGGAATTCCCCAATTTTATTTCCTTAAACTTGCATTATGCAAGAGCAAAATCTGCCTATTACGTGTCTTTCTTTAGGCCTGAAATGTTACCTAAATTATTAATTAGACATTAATTAACTTATCCAGACCATAATAAACTCTCAATGTCAAGGCTAGCCTTCAATGTAAGCTGGATTAGATTCAAATATGCCGCCTAACGGCCATTGTAATTAAATCACAACATTGGATAATCGAGACTACTCTGTTTTTATTAATGATTTTAGTAATGATGACCGAGGCTATTCAGGAATTTCACGCACTCCGTTCTCGGCCTATAGTGGATCAATTTGACTGAAATTTTCAGCAAATTACAATTACACTATATAGTTTTTAACTATTATAGTGAGAACTGCCAACTCTTTATCTTATCTCCCATAATGTATCTTTAACTATTTTATACCATAACAAAACTTACATTTTTTTAAATCTCAAACAATAACAGTTATTTATTTTTTTAAAATAAGAACAATGATATAGTTATTGAAACCAAATAATCCTTGTGGATTATAACAGCAATAGGCACATTAGTCCAAGAGAGGTAATTTTGATTCCTTACCAGTTTTTCTATATTTGATTGACTGACTTTCTCTAGTTGATGTTTACTTCGTTGTTTTTGCATTGTTGTATGGGCTTGTTCACTTTTTATCTTTAACTGCAATAAAACAAGGAAATCATTGAAACTTTCTGAATATCTCATGTCAGGCCAGTAGCTAACAGGGGGAGTGGGGGGCAAGAGGTCGTTGGTTTTGTATTGCGATATCAGCCTAATAGCTCTTGGAATGGCTACAGATGCAAGGAAATGACGGTTATTTTCTTTGGAACACCCCCCCCCCTTCGGCAGCTTTGCCCCGTCTCCGCGGTCAGTGCCCTCATTTTGTGGCGCCCCCCCTTTTCAAAATTCCTAAATCCGCCTCTGCAGAATATTAAATAAGAACATCATCTTTTGAAGGTGCTTGCCATGAATTGAAGCAATCAATCTATTAATATATTTATTTAGTATTTTACCTCTCTATCAAGTTTTTGCCGAACTTCATTACATTCTTTCTCTGTTGCTGCCAGGGCTTTTTTCACGGATACAAGTTGTTGACGTAGTAAAACTATCTCTTCTTCTGCTAACATCTTTACTTCTACATATTCCAGTGTACTCTTCTCAGAGTTCTTGCGTAACTGATTTACCTAAAATATAAGAAGAAACATGGAAATTCCAAGGGAATTTGGTAGAGTATGTGAACAATGACAAGACATTGTTATATATGGCATTGCAATATACAATTAAACAACCATATTTCAGCAATATTAAGTCATTCTCAGACAAACGCCATGTTCTAATCTCTAAGTGACTCAGAGTATATTTGAAACATACAATCTTTCCCTCTTAGGTACTGATGACGTATGCAATACAAGCGATGATTTGCACAGAAGTTTTATCAACATATATAGTCATCCTCAAATTCCAAAGGTTTTTTTTTAGATGCATATCTGTTTTTCATGTCTTAACAACCCTGGACTCCCTACACAAAGAGCTATAGTGGGACTACAGTTTTCTTTTCTGGACATCCTGTTGAAACAGTATCCTATTCTCATTCAAGGCTTCAACATAGGATTCTATTATTATAACTAAACTTACAGCTTTAACAAAATTATTAGAACTATGATTCTGTCTCCATAAAGTCATAGTTTTCATCTTCAATACTAGAGTATTTAACAGATGATTTTCATGCTGTAATTCTCTTAGTTGTTCGGCCCTTTTTAAGTGAACTTGAAGGGTATCTTCCTCTGAAAGTAAATTGTGATAAAACGAGATATAACCCAGACATATTACATTCCAGAACAAAGCAAATTAATCACAGTGCCATTAACTTTGTTATTACCAATAAAACAAATTACAATGACATTACGAAACAAACAAATTATGTCTTTACAAAGGAAACAATGCCATATTATCATTATGAAAAAAACCCAAATGATGTCATTTGGAGAACAATCACAAGTACATTCATAAGAGAAATATGTAAAGTAATATTTATCAGGCATGCATGACGATTCATATTTACTAGATATTAAATATACCTAATTAACTTGAATAAAAAGAGAAATATTTAAGATATGGATAAAGAAATCAATATGTTTCTTACTGCTTTCAGCACCAAACTTTGTTTTAAGTTTTCCTATTCTGGCAATAGAATCTCCTCTTGTTTCACTGATTAACTCATGAAAATGAGCTGTGGAATCAATTCTTAAATTAATAAAATGTCAACATTTATTGTTTATTAAATATAATGCTATATATATTTCATTAAATGTTATAGTATATTAACAAAGAATGAAATGAAATGTTCTGCACCCACCCGGCTGATAAAGAAAGGGATACCCCTTGCATTAAAGAAACTTTGCCCAAACAATTGCACTATGGCCTACTCATATGGATTTCAGGGATCTGTAATGTGCATATTAAAGAGTCTTGTCGTCTGAATATTGACAAACTAGACTGGAGATTTAACAATAATTTTGTCAACAACTTAATGCTTTTTTATATGGACCAAAAAGTTACATTGTACGCTTGTCATTTTGAGCGACAGTCACAATCCCCGACTTACAAGAACCTTGTTGACTAATATTTCAGAATACAAAAAATCAGAAACAATATATATATCTATTTTAAGCGATGTGAAAATGATCAAGTAAGTTTGGAAAATAAACAAATCACAAATTCTATGGGAAACAATCATTGGTTTTATTCTAAAAGCAAGAAGTTTCGACAAGCATCCTTTTAATTAGTTAAAATCATTTACCTAAACTCATCATATTTAGATCTCAATTTAAGAAGTGAATCATATAAATTGTGAACTAAATCATCATATTCTTCTTTAACTCTGTCTCTTATATTTCTCTCCTGTGATAAACTTATTTCTCTCATTTCACCAACTTTAGCACGCAAAGCAGTTACCTCTGAAAAAAAAACCCAAAACATAATATGCCAGTAAGATATCAAACCCCTTTTCTTTACACATCAGTCAAAGGAATTATCTTTGTGAAATCCCCAAATATGTCTACAACACAGGTATGATATTCCGAACTCTGTTAATAATAGTACTGATACATTTCAAATAATGTTTCATGAAATACTAATACTTTTTAATCAAAGCCTTGAGTAATGTAATAAATATATTTCAGTTGAAATATATAAAATGAATAATAAATTACCCATTAATAGATCATGAGCCTCCTCAGCTAACTGACATTGTACGTCCACCATTGTTCCATTCTGAGCAGACTTTAACTGATCCTTAATTTGTTTCATTTCCTGCAATAAACACAAAAATGCTATCTCTAGAAAATCAATTAGTATAATCATAGTAGCCTCTAGTGTGTACCAACCAGAAATGCAAATGACAAAATAACGAATAATTTAGACTTCGTAAAAAAGGGGCATAACCAATGTCAGTAAATTATGTGAAGGTGAAATTATATTTAAGAAAAGGATATATAAAATATCATGGTGGTCTGACCGTTAGGTAAGTTGAGGTAAGTTGTCTCCCTTATGTTGTAGTTCTTCTGCCTTTTTGAGTAATAATGATAGAGATTGGAATCCTTACAAATACATGTAGACCGGTTGTTTTCCACTTTCACCCACAAATTTAGTTTAATGCCCTAGGATTCGAATATAACAATATGATAAAACTCAAGAAAAAGTTAATTAACCTACCTGTTCTCTTTGATATAATAGCTGATGGTGAACTCGTAGTAAATTCTCATAATACATACTATAACTAAAAATATACAGATAAACAAATATAATAATTATTGCCAGTACAAAAGAGAGAGAGAGAGAGAGAGAGAGAGAGAGAGAGAGGAGAGAGAGAGAAAGAGACAAATGGGGTTTAAGTCCACTCAACACAAACTAGGTCATTTCAGGATGGTTCAATTTTATTTCAATAATTCGCTTGCACATAGGGGTCTTTAGTAGTGGGAGGAAACTGAAAGACCCAAAGAAAACCCACGAGATTGGTCAGGCGACCCTACTCCTTTACATGTACAACCGGGGAATCAAATCCACGCCAGTTGACTCAATGACAGACCTTATGCCTTATGATATAGTGCGCACATGCTAAACATTTGCCCCCCCCACCCTCCCCAATTAAAGAAATGTGATTTGGGGACTAACATATGTTATAATTTTATTTCATTAAAAGGCCTGGCCTACTCCCTGGCAAGAGAAATTGGGAGATCAAACAATGATGATGGTTTGCAAAGATGTCCAAATCACAATTATTTATTATTATCAATTGTACCTTTCAAAGCACTGTTTTTCTCTGGTAGTAACATTTCTATAGAGCTTCGTCAAACATTTATCAAAATGATCTTTTTTAAAAATGATTGTACCATCTCTTTCCTCACACTCGTTCATTAACTCTTCAGCAAAATGTTCGGCTATATATGGTCGTGTGGTTGTAAAACTTTCTTTCATTACCTACAATATATCATATATTTGACGTATACTTAGTAGACAGACAATATCTTATACAATCTGGTTATGAGAAATGCCTTTTTAAAATTGGTACCAAACATGTCTAATAAAAAACTACCGATGAACCATGTAACATTTAGATTAGAAACAAAGCTCTATGTTTTTGCTCTAATAGTTCAAAAATAAATAAAAA
Source organism: Patella ulyssiponensis (assembly GCA_963678685.1). Lineage (NCBI taxonomy): Eukaryota > Metazoa > Mollusca > Gastropoda > Patellidae > Patella > Patella ulyssiponensis. Next base: position 21,817,146 of record OY783232.1, read on the forward strand.
AAAAATGAATATTCTGAAAATGTCATTCAAATTATTTATTCTGAGTGAAATTATGGCTGTTGGAAGATGTAGCATAATATTGTTTATTCTTGAAGCAACAGTACTGGACCAGACAGGCTAGGTCTTGATTATCCATTTTACAGTCAAATCTTGAGGCTATTCGCATCCAATTAAATCTCCGACTATCTAGGGAGTTGATATGTTCTTGTTTATATAAATCTTGTATTAATTAGATGTTTATGATAATGCAGTTTTATATTTTCATCCTTATAAAGTGTTTATTCAATCAAAGTTATTTTAGCACTGGTTTCAGGTATTCAAACCATGAATAGTAGTTAAAGGAATCCATTAAACAACTGATTAAAGGAATCCATTAAAAAACTAATTAAAGGAACACATTAAACAACTGATTAAAGGAATCCATTCAACAACTGATCAAAGTGAACCATTAAACAACTGATTAAAGGAATCAATAGATTAAAACTTACAGGTTTTTTCCACAAATCAGTGGGTAAATTACTTTCTTCTCGACATCTCTCAGCTAATGCTAAGGACATTTCTCGACCAATCCTTTTCCTTATTTCACCGATCATATGACATTCAAGATTTTCAAGTAATCGCACCATCTAAAATACATTACATCATAAATAAATATAGAAAATACAGCCATCAATAGCATTTTAAAGGATGGCTATAAGTTTTCGGGTCAGGGACATTAAACTGATGATAAGGCATGAAGAAAAACTGACTTACAGAGAATTTACAAGGTTTTAATGACTCAACAATTAAAAAAGTAAAAAAATTGTGAACAGACGGACTATATAATTATGCCTTCTAATCAAAAACAATATTTCCGTAATTAATATACAATAATTTCAAATAATCAATTGTTCCATATTTTAGCTTATACATTAAAATAAATCTTTTACTGAGTATCATTACTTGTTTAGCTTTAACTTCTACTTCTGAGGCTCCTTTAGGAACAGCTAATATATCTGTATGTAAAGCTAACCCATCATATATATCAGATTGTCCTAATCTTCTAGCTATAGTCTGTAGTACAGGTATTAATAACTCTGTACGATATAACTTACTGAAACATATATAATGCAATCATTATTACATATCTGATGCAAAAAGTTAAAGTCCCTGATTGTTCAGTATTTATAAAGAAATAATAAACAGAATCTTTTGCAACATTCTGCCTGCCAACACCATGTTTGCTCAAATCTCTTTTATGGGTCTTTTTAATGTGATTGAATCCAATTTGATAGATTATCAATAACAGATATTTCTTGTTGACTTCTTTTTTCACCATTTAATTGCAGAGTCTTTTGTACTTTGACACCCCCCTCAATGTTCCCAAAACTGCCTGTAATAAGCTGGCAGACAACAGTCAGGTTGCCAGTTTGTGATACACCAACATTTTTGCCCAATGCTTACCCCTTAGGTGTTTTTCGGATAATCCAGTATTTTTACAAGTAAGATTGGGTGTCTATACTTTTAATATATACCAAATTTGCAATACTTTTTGGGGGAAATAACCACGCGATAAAAACTTTCTGGACAATGTATCTTTAAATGTTCAAATGTCATTATTTATAATACTTTATTGACAATGAATTCGTAGAATCAAGGACATCATTAAAACCAATAAATTATTCTACGGATATCACAGATTCTGACTCACCTATATTCTTTAAACAGACATGTACTATTGATAGCAGGTCGAATAAGTCGTCTTTTACCCCAGTCATATTTTAACACTTCAAGACATTTCCATAGTTTCAAAAAAGTTTTGAGTAGCTTGTATGCTTCCATTGGCTGTTGATTTCTTAAGATTGCCTTGGGTAGAAGTAGACCTAAAACATACAATATTGATCTTAGTAAAACTAAATCCCAAATTACATCACTGTGTTAATATCTAAAGCTTCAGGTATATTGTGATAAATAAAATTAGTTGAAATTAATATAAGAGTATCTGAAAATTCAATTTACATTAACCACAGACAATCCAAAATGGATACCCACTATATAAACCATTGTCTTCCAGATAAGCTTTCTGAGAAGTGGTATCAGGTGTTCCTCAAAGAGTACACATATCCTGCCTTGTACATATATATATATACCACAACACATAGTTAATTTAAATGGCTGCTTAAAACAGGATTGAGCCCACTACATCTAATACTTACCCAAATCTTTGCCACTAATAGAACTAGCACGGCTTATACTTAAAGCTAGACTACCATGTCGGGATAAATGAGGTTCTACAGGTTTTAACAGCTGACTCTCAGCTTCTAATGGAGACTCCTCAGTTAATAAATGATCTTGATTACCCAGTTGTAAAACATCTTCCATTAATAAACTGACACCCAGTATTTCACCATTTGCAACATGTCTGAAATAAATCACCATTCATCTATATGTTTAAGTACCATGCATTCAGCACAAAGATTTTAAATCTGCATGGCTTTCATTTGCTTCTATATGGGCAGATGCAACATCACTGTCTGAAAATTTAAGTTAAATGAAAACCTTGAGCAGACTTGTTGCTTTCCCTGATGAGCTCCTGTAGGAATGTTTAATCTAATAGCAACATAAACTTTTTCATGAAATCATCATTAAATTATAGGAAGTATAAAATTTCCTTTTTCCCAAATGAATTTGTTAAATTGTAATTAAAATGTTACCTATCTACATCTTTTAAACCAGATAAACAAAGTTGTATATAATATCCGATTTGATCCCACTGACTAAACATTACTGGGAATGGACCATTCCTGAAAGTAAAAATATATCATAGAATACTTATTATATCAACCTGATTGATCATCATTTGATTAAAAAAACAGATCATCAATAATTTTAGCCAAATATAACACAACTTACTTTCCCAGAAAAGTTCTCCAAGGAAAAAGTATTCGGGCCATGGAGTCACGAGGTTCAAGTGGTTCAGGAACAGGAAGTTGAGAGTTAAATAAGCTTGGCCTCTGCACGTTACTTAATGCTGGTAAAGCGTGATGCGTATTATTTGTTGTAGCCTGAAAATAATAATAAAAAAAAAAAACATGTAGGAGATTTGAAATGAACTCTCATAACTAATCGATAGTAAATTTATCAATGTATTTTAACACGTACCTCAAATGCTGGAATGTTTCCAGTAGATATGAAAGTATCAACCATGGAATGTCTTACTGCCGTGTCAAATTCTAAAAACATAACATCACGACGTAATGCCAAGAATTCGGCAACAGCTTGAGGATCAGATGGTGTAGGTAAATTGTTTATCTGTTTCTGTATTTCACGTAACTCACATCCTGAATAAAAGTAAAATAAATATATGTAAACATTGTTTAAAAGTCCAGTGGATGATTTATGTTTTTGGTAATTGGTCATATTCAATACAACATATTCTACAACACTTTTGTAGACAAGAAAACCATTACTGAATCAATTCCACATTAACCCTTAGTGTTCCATGAAAAAATTACAGAACAGTAACATTGAATTTTGCAGTTCATTATCTAAACTGTATGTATAACTACTGCCCTCAAGTCATCTAAGCAGATGAACTAGTACATATTTATGGTTTTCATATATCTTTTCTCTTTTGTCAAATCAAAATTATTTTTTATGAAGATAAAAGTCTTTGTTTTATACGTAACAATTCAACACACACATTTACAATATATTGTACCGATACATAGAATGGTAACCAGCGGTTGCCATGCAAGATACACCCACATTTTCCAAGAGATGGATTGAGAACAAGCTAAAAAAAAAAAACTCTGTGATTTTTCATACAATTAGGGGCCATAATCTAATAAGATATTGTCTGAAATGCAAAAATATTGAAAGGAACCTAGATCATTGGGATATAGGGGGGGTGGGATGGCCCAGAGTGCCACGCTTCGACCTCTAGCTGGTCGGTCACCTCTGGCTTGCGCCTGTATGTCGGCCCGGTGAGTCTTTTGCTAGACCTGGGGCTTAAACGCATTATGGTACACGATTTGTGTACCAAGGGTAAAATGTTTATTTTGTCTTAAATATTGGATATCAGAAGTCCATCACGGCATCAATGTTGATTTAAATTGATAAATAATTTGTGTTTTCAATTTTGAAGGTTTTGGATGATATTGAGTTAGAGACTTAGCTAGGATACTTTAAGTTTCATCAAAATTAAATCAAAACTGTGACTTCTAGTCGGTCCACAACTTTGATATTACATCCTTTAACACAATTTGCATACAGCGAACAGCTGTTTTGTCTGGATGGACAGGGGTGACGACAATATACATCCACATGAAAATGGGGGGGTAAAAAAATGAATCATATCATTTCTTGTTTAAGACAAACACTAAACAGTAACATTACAATGACTGAACAACTTATATATCAAAGTAGCTAACATCGTTTGTTTATATAAATATTTACATATATATCAAAGTAACTTAGATGTTATTATGTGCTGCTGGTTTGTTTATTTTTATTATTTTTTATATATAACAGTAACCTATGTTGGTTTGTTTATATTTACATGTATAGCAAAGTAACTTATATGTGACTTATATGTGATGCTGGTTTGTTTATATTTACATGTATAGCAAAGTAACTTATATTTTATGTGCCACTGGTTTGTTTATATTTACATGTGTAACAAAGTAACTTATATTTGCCGCTGGTTTGTTTACTGAAAGTGATTGCTAGTTCCAGCCAAAGTTGGAGATATTGTTTCCATTAAATACAAGTATATATATTTTTAGATTATTCACAGATGGGTTACACATTATGAAGTTTTGTCACAGTTTAGCTACGTGTCATAAAGAATACTGTCTTTAAAAACAAACATTTTAGATATGATCTGACCAACTTTAAATCTATTTCTTTACTTGTCACAAGATAGATTTCAAAACCTGACTTTAATCTCTGGAAACAAAAAGAAGAAAGAAGATATATTGACACACACTAACCTATCCCTTCTGTACCACCCCAATCAGCCGACACAAACTCTAGCTTATGTGATCCTAGACGGGCATGTGAGCTACCTAGACGAGAATGAGCACAAAGATACTGTAACATATCATGCATACACGATACAACAGCTAGTGAATGACGTAATGCACGTGTACACAAATCATCATCTAATTGTTTAAACATCAATAAAACCTCCGAATGATGAGGAATAAACCAAATATTCAAAACAGTTGAACCATTGGATGACAACATCTGCCTTGGACGAGATTTAAAAACCCTGGAAGAGAAAGTTATTTGTGAATGTATTAATATTGATGTACTAAAATTTAAAGATGTGAAAGTTACTAATATGGATTAATTTTGACGATTTCAATCATTCATTTTTTGGAAATTATCTCACTTATTGATCAAACTTATTATTTTACATTTAATCACGAAAACAAAATCTAAAATATCAACAGTTGGTAAATCTGATTCAATCAGATGAATTCACCACTTTTAGACGGCGCCTACTTCTTAACATCATCTACAGATGATGCCATATGCTTTGAAACTTTCAAACACAGAATGTTTATAATTATCAAACAGAACTGTGCCATTTTTGGCCTATAATTCCTTCTACTGTAGCTTATTTCTAAGATCATATTGGGCAGGAAAATTAAAACAAATACAAATTCACAATGAGGGAGCTTGAATGTTCTGAATTGATACATTCAAAATGCATATAAATTGGGCAGATAAATTAAAACAAATACAAATTCACTATGAGAGAGCTGGAATGTTCTGAATTGACATTTTTGAAATTGGTGAAATAAAATTGTCTTATGTCATGATAATAAATTTGTGATAGAGAGAGAGAGAAATGAGGTTTAACGTCCACTCGACACAAACTAGGTCATTTCGGGACTAACATATGGTTTTTAATTTTATTTCAATAATTCGCTTGCGCGTAGGGGTCTTTAGCAGTTGGAGGAAACCGGAGTGCCCGAGGAAACCCACGAGGTTGAGAAGGCGCCCCTGCCTCCATGCCACATACGCTCACACCAGGGATCGAAACCACAGCCGCAAGCCAGAGGTGACTGGCCAGCTAGAGGTCGAAGCGCGGCACTCTAGACCACTAGGCCATCCCAACCCCCCTACATGTGTGATGTGTAGAATCATGATATAACCAAATACATAAATACCAGCGTTATTGGTGAAGATGTTTTCTTATTTGAAAACGATACATAGCTGACACTAACCTGGGGTCTGGCTCCAAATCATCTACCTCAGGTTTCTTCTCATTAACGTCTCCAATCATAAAATAAGTGTCTCGTACATTTGGGAATTCTTCCAATAGTTTTAATATACTCTGATAGTATTGTATAAGTTGACCACGTAATGAATACTGAGCTACACGCAGGTTAAATCGATCACAAAATGTTGATATCAGCCTCCTGAAAAATATTTCTATGGTGTGAAATAATAATTTGTAACCAATATTCAGTAACAGCTATGGTAGATGGTAATATTTTCTTGATAACCTTCTATAGTATTAGCAGAAATGTACAGCTATGGTACATACATGGTAATATTTTGAAGATAATATTAAAGTACAGTTATGGTATACTGTAATATTTTGAAGATATTGAACAGCTATGATATATGGTAATATTTCGTTGAGAGAGAGAGAGAAATGGGGTTTAATGTCCACTCGACACAAACTAGGTCATTTTGGGACTAACATATGGTTTCATTTTATTTCAATAATTTGCTTGCGCGTAGGGGTCTTTTAGCAGTGGGAGGAAACCAGAGTGCCCAGAGGAAACCCACCAGGTTGAGAAGGTGCCCCTATTTCCATGCCACATACGCTCACACCAGGGCTCGAAACCACAGCCGCAAGCCAGAGGTGACCGGACAGCTAGAGGTCGAAGCGCGCAATCTAGACAACTAGGCCATCCCAACCCCCCAATATTTCGTTGATAATATTCTACATTATTGGCGATAACATACACCTATGGAACATGGTAATATTTTCAAGTACCTTTTCAGTTTTTCAAGTTCTTCAGGATTTTTTAATTGAACTCCCATTTGTTGTTTTTTATTCACAAATTCATTTAGCATTAGATCCCGACTTGGAGCCTGAAAAGCAACCAGACATCATTTCTTCAAGGAATAAATAATGTTATTTCATCAATTACTATTCATCAAGAGCTTACAATATAATGTCATTACTATCTATTATGATGGGTTTTTCTATTTTGATTATATATCAAATATCACCCATGCAATAACATAGTACAACCGTTGTAATAGTCAGGAAAATTAGCCGTATACATGACAAATAAAGACAAGCAGAGAAATCTAAAATAAAAGAGGGGAAAACAAAAAAATCTTGAAGTCTATTAAAAATTGCTGTCGACATGGATTTCTAATGTAAATGGCAAAATTCAAACAAATGCGGCACATTTATTTGAAATTGCATTTTTCTCAGTCTGTATATATATTCATATGTAATGTTTATACTATTTGATACTGTATACAGTAAATATAAGTAAATACATAATTGATTACCTTTTCACACTGTATAGATATAAAAGCTTCAGGACATATTTTCTTTCCCTCGGAATCCGTCTGATGTTTGGAACTGAGTGCACCCCCAGGCACACCAGCCGACATACTTGTCATCTGTGTTACAGAACTCTTCTCACTCTTAGTTTCTGTTGGGCTGGCTCTACCACTACTATTATAAAACAATCATAACAAAATCATAACAAGAATGTTCAAACTCTCTCTATATACATACCTAAATTAGTAACAATCTCCATATTTATCTAGGTCCATAATTATACATGCACTGGTAATATTATTATTCAATTTGCTAAACAAAAGTTAAATCTGTAAGTTAACCAATCATCACGTCCAATTTTAATGCCTTGTAAACAAACAATATTAAAGTTTTATCTCTTAAAGGACTATCAGTCCAAAAATGGTTTCAGTCTGTTCCGCATTTACAAAGATATAAAAACAAATCAGACTTTAGTAAAAGGTTCATCAAAAGATGTTATGTAACATGTTCATTAATCAATAAAAATACATTATACCATGTAAAAGCAAATAGACATCAATGACTTAACTTTTTGTGTACATTTCAAAATATGTGATCATCGTTAATATTTCTGTAATAATGAATTTGTAACTAATTTACAGAATATATCATTCCAATTTTGTTTAATCCACGAACATGATTATTTAATGAAATATATCATTTTACCTTTTAAATTCTGTATGTTTCAATGGATGACATATGTCTGCCTGTTGTACACCTGCCATTAAAGCGTTTTTATGCACAACTTGAGCTTTTAATATAACCTGCATACTCTTCACACCACCAGGTCGTAAAATCTGTAAAACAGATATATAAAAATCATGAACGAAAAGTTAACTCTGGGAAACAAGTTTGAAATTCTTCATACTAAAATTTTGAAATTCAAATGGATTCTGTATATCTTATATGATGCATCTTTACTACGTCACTGTATATGTTTGTATTAACTGAATTAGCACTTATGGTCACAATAATACGGGATGCGAGAAGAGGGGCTGCAACACTCTTGTGACAAGGTGACTAAAGCTGAATCGGCTGATAGATCTGTGTGGATACTGGATCAAGAAAGATACCGGTGAGGCAGAAGAGTAAAACAAATAAATTAAAGAATCCTGTTGAGCAGGGATTCTTTAATTTATTTAGGTAACAATAATTTGAAGTATATTTTACCTGTAGAAATCCATCTCGACTTCTAAATGAAAATCTTCCAACGTGACCTTCATCTAATTCATGTATAGCTAGGTATAGGTGTGATGGGACATACCTGAAATTAAATGGGGTCTTTTTTCATGGATTACTTTTATTTTCACTATTCATTTCATGAATAGACAACACTCTTTAACTTATATAGTAACATTATAATGGATATTACTTAATATTTCAGAAATTACAGATAGTACTTTACTCAAGTTCTGTAGGAGAGAGAGAGAGAGAGAGAGAGAGAGAGTGTTTCACATCCTTTTGATACAAACTATACTATTCAAAAAAAGGGATATTTGATTTTGGGGGCATAATACTAAAATATGCAAATGACTACGAAAAAAGTCACTATAGAACCTAACAGAAGAAACATTTCCAGTTACATGTGACGCCCAATGGAATGCGGGTGATGCTTGGGATCATCATGGGGGTCCAACCCAAGATTTGCACGACTCTGACTTTGAATGTTACAGTCATTGTGGCATTGAATTCCAGGGTGGAAACATCAGTTTAATTGTTTTAGTGACCAGAAAACAAATTTTGATATGCGTCGGCTTACCCAAAATGAAAGGTTACGTGCCCTTGGCATGCTACAGATCGGCACAACACAGGCGGTTGTGGCGCGGACGATGAATGTTTCTCAGTCTGTCATAAGCAGGCTGTGGTCCAGATACAGTGATACACAATCTGTACAGGACAGACCACGCTCAGGTCGACCAAGGGCGACAACTCAAGCCCAGGATCGATTTATCCGTACCTTGGCCTTGAGAAATCATGTGATCACAGCAAATCAGATCAGCGCTCGTCTTCAAACAGACACTGGTGTGAGAGTGAGTGGCCAGACGATTCGGAATCGACTGCATAGGGGTCACCTTCGCGCCCAATGTCCTCGCGTGATCCCTTGTTTGAGAGATCATCACATTCAGGCAAGACGTCGTTGGTGTAGGGATCGTCAACACTGGGATAATCGACGCTGGAACAATGTGATGTTTTCAGATGAGTCAAGGTTCACTGTTGATTTTTTGGACAGACGTAGGAGGGTGTGTCGTCGTCGAAACGAGCGCTTCCAAAACGGGGGTGGTTCTGTTATGGTGTGGGGAGGCATCACTGTTGCTGGAAGAACGGCTTTACATGTTGTTGCAGGGCGTGTTACAGGCCAGTACTACCGGGACAACATCTTGGCAGTCCATGTTGTGCCGTTCGCACGACGTCATGGCCGCCGTTTCATCTTCCAGGATGACAACGCAAGATGTCACAGGGCCAGGATCGTTACAGGTTACCTCCAACAACAGAACATCACCACATTACCTTGGCCAGCACTGAGTCCCGACCTCTCCCCCATCGAGCATGTCTGGGACATGCTTGGACAGAGGTTACGTCAACGTCAACAACGTCCTGCCAATGTCCAAGAACTTGCTGCTGCGTTGCAACAGGAATGGGACAATCAGGACCAAAATGACCTTAGACGTCTCATTAGGAGTATGCCACGTCGGATCAATGCTTGTTTGGCAAACAGAGGAGGATTTACCCGTTACTGACTTTGTTGTGATGCTGTGGTAACTTTGCTGTTTGACCCCGGGTATCATTTTACCCTTATAATGGTCAGTCTGTGCCTTACTTAGTCTAACGATCATTTGGAATAAATCGATGAATGTGAACTTCATTTCATTTTGTCATTTGTTTCTTCGTCAGTTTCATTAGGTGACTTTAATAACACTTAAAAATCAAATATCCCCTACTTTTTTTGAATAGTATAGTTCAATTTTGTATTTCTTTAATTAGCTTGCATTTGTGGTTATTAAGCAGTGGAAGGAGACTGGTGGACCTGGAGAAAAGGAAAAAGGCTGGGCAGGGGACCCTAGTACTAGTCATATACAGACTTGGGATAGACCTTATGATGTAAAAGAGCATGCATTAGATCATTCCGCCACCCAACCCACTAGGACTATAGTGGATGTTATCTAGAGTAAATATAATTTTTCTCACACACAAGTGTCATGTATAGGTTACTGAGTTATAGATTTTTACTTCTTAATATATATTATATATCGATAATGGATATTTCACCAAATGTATAGTGTTTCTTCAGTGAATATTCCACTGATGGATAAATACTTATTTCACTTCTGTAGTGGATATATGTTTTACAGATATCATTTCTCTGATAATCATAATATTTCATTTCTCTTTTGGATATATTATTTCTCATGGAAAACATTCATTAATATTTCACCAACTATATATACAAATATATATATATATCTATATACTCTTCTTTAATCTTGTAATTTCAAAGACAGAAAGCCTTGGTGGCTCAGTGATTAGGACATTGGCTCACTAACTGGGAGATCCTGTGTTCAATCTCTGTGCTGACAAAGAAAGTTCATCAGGATTTTCTAGTGTGGCTTCACTGTGTCAGTGGTGCTGGATGGAGGACCTTGCAAGGGACAATGTAAAGTTGTGATGAAAAATCGAGGTCCTGTGTACATATTGGCATGATCGTAAAAGAACCTTTAACAGTTGGAATTTGATATAAGAGTAGGCTGTAGTGCCACTGACTAGGCTAAGTTTCCATCATTACTGTAATTTCACAAATTGATGTTTCTACCTATCAACAGACGTGTCATCTTCTTGAAGAGCTGTTATAAATATTGGCGGTGGTTTCCCTGCATCTTCTTTAAACATAGCAAATTCAAACTGAACAAATCTCAGGAACATATGATAGTCCTCAAACTCCATTTCTTTTGCCTGACTTCGGTAAACCTAAATAAAAAACAGAAACTTTTAAACCAAAAGTCTCAGATTTGACAGAGAAACAATTGATAACACAAATCAAATGCCAAAATATGCAGAAACAACCCAAATAGTTTATCTAAAAGTTTATGCTTGAAAAAATGAGCTGTATGGAAGTTATCATTAGACTTGCTTTATTTAAGATGCATTAATTTGCCTATTGTAGGTCTTTATATTGGCTTCAAATGTTACATAAACTATTATTTAACCATCTATTAAGGTGACAAGCCCATAATTAACTCTCTAGGTGATTTTAAGTAGTTAAGAACGCTTTAGCCAATAAACAACAATGCAAGATCTTGTCAAAACTCTATACATATGGGGTGTCTCCTTTAAGAATGAAGATTTTACTATAATTTCAAACATAATTTAACGATTTAAAAACAGAGAATGAGAAACAGGATTTTGATCTACAAAGCATAGCCGACAGCAGAAAATCTCCCATCTCAATTTATTACATCACCATTCTTCTCACATCACCTGAATTAGATGTCCGGACTAACAGAACTATGACAGGATTCCGTGTTACTCGATCGAAATTCTTACTGGTCTGGACAGCTTTGAGAGTCTGACCATCCTGGACTCTTAACTATTGAGCATCCTCAATTTTTTTTTGTTATATACCATTTGGTTCCCTGAAAGTTGATATTTGTCTAATTTTTTTACCTTGGCAAGTATTTCCGATTCCCATGCTGAATCCATTAGTCGATGACGAACTGTAATAGTCTGAATAAAACACATAAAGTTATAAAAATATCCAGCATAATTTACAAAAAAGACTATTAAGACATCAAAAGAAAATTTCCACACATAAAAATGTCTAATTAATATTCCAATAGAAACCAAAATGGCAGATGATGTTCAACCACTAGCATAATACAACATTAATTGTAAGATACTATTCCAATGATTTTCACCTACTTCCATAACTTGACAATATGAATTAATTATTGCCATTTGTTTCTCTTTAGTTGATCTTCGACCCCCTTGTTCTTGTTGAGTAACCAAACTTTGTGCAATTTCACAAATAAACAATGGGTCTTCAGCAAATACATCTGAATAAAGCTATAAAAAAATCATTCAATGAGTTTCATTTGATAAAAAACTGAACTATTCTACATAAATAATAATTGCTTGTTACTTTCAATTCTATTTAGCACTGATATATATGGTTCTCCTTTTACTAGACACAACAGCGCTAGCTTGTCAGAGCACACATTATAGAGAAAGAGAGAGAAATAGGGTTTAACGTCCACGCTACACAAACTCAGTCATTTCGGGACTAACATATGGTTCAATATTTTTTTAAAAATTTGCTTGCGCGTAGGGGTCTTTAGCAGACTGAGGAAAGGCGAGAACATGTAGAAAACCCACAAAGTCAGACGGACGACTATACTCCTTGTCACGCGGATAATCGAAATCACACAACTTGACAATACTTCGCAAAATCATCTCACTAATGTAAACAACAAATATCAATTTCAAAACAATTAGATAATAAATGTAGTCTGTAGAGTGTTCAAAAGAAATTGTGGATGACGGACAGACAGATGGGGGCGACGTCAATATACGACGACATTTCCATTCGGGCATATAAAAAGCATTGCGACTGACATGTACATTAAACTTATTACTGAACTATCAAGGTAATGCTATCATGGATCAAAGGACATTAACAGTTTTGTCCATGTAAAATCTTACCTCTGCAAAATAAATAGGGGTTTAATTTCCAGGAACAGTTTATTTCCCGAGTAATCTGAAGATAATAATATATATATGACTTACATCTTTTTGTACTTGTGGTGCATAAGAGGCTCCCATATTTCTTAGATTAGTAAATTCATTTTGACAAACTTCTAGTAATTTCTTCTCCATTAAAAGTTTTTCTGTAACACTTTCTGGCATTTGTATACGCAAAAATTCCTACAGAAAACAAACAAAAATCATCACTACATAGACAAGAAAATATAAAACTATTCAATTCAAAGTAGATAAACCCAAACCATTTCATTTCAATATTTTCTTTAACCTAATACAACAAAGAAAATTCACACGGTGAACTTCCGACTTGTAACATACAATTTCTCGATCAATAGGTCACTCTACCATACCAAATCAGATATCTATCTGAAAGCACAAGGATCAACATAAAGTATGAAAACAATAATAGGGAGAAACCCTTACCGTTACAGCAAATTTAATAGCTTCAGGTATTCTACAAGCCATAGATAGTGTAGGATGAAACTCTAACATATAAACATTCTTCAAAGATGACCTGTCAGATTACAAAACAAATATTATTTCTTTTCATTCTTTTTAACATAATGCGCAGATTAAACAAAGTTTTTGTAACAAAATTGATAAACACATGAGAATTAAGAAAAAAAAGAGCACAACTATGTAAATTACAGACCTGCTAAGATTGACAGCTATTGGTTGTTTAGGAACAATACGATAAGGTAGACCGTATTCGTCATCACCATCTCTACATACACGTTGGTTATATTCTCGTTCTTCTTCTATCTAGAAATATAATATAATCCTAATCTGTACAAATTAATATTTGATTATCAAACAAAAACAACAAGTCATAATTATAGATTTGTCTGCAATTTGTAAAAATTTTTATTACATGAAAAATCAGAATGGCCACCATATTGATGCTCTACAAACCCTGTTGGAGGTAGTTGAGCAAGTTGAATAATGTAAATATATTTCATTCTGCAGAATACCTAGATAATGCACAAGAAAATACTAAATCTAAATAAATATTTGTTTTACAATATTGTAAAAGTGGTTTTTGATGCACTTTTGTGGTCTAAGGGGAGATAATATTGCATCAAGGACATGTATGCAGAGTTACCTCCCTTTAGTTATCACCTCAATTAAAAAACAGACTCTAAAACCTACCTGTCTATCAAGTACATTTTTAACTAATGAAGCCGTATGTCGTACAATAATACACTCTGTACGATAAGATTTGATAAAGTTAGGTGCCGAGAAGTCGTATCTTGGTCGTCTATGTATTACGTCAGTCATAACTTGGCCTAATGATCTTCTTTCATCTCTATCAAACACATGTTGATACGCTTCAAAATAACAATCTAACAGCTGAAAAAAATAGATTCATTTTATTAATCGGCAAAAGAAATTTGGGCAGAAATTAAAAAATAGGTTGCCAGGCAACGAAACATACGCCCACACAGCAGCCAAATCGTCCGGGCAGTCAACAAGAGTAATCACCAGAAAAACATAATTCAAACTCACCCATAACTACGGTGTAACTGTGATATAATCAAACGTTTTTTTAAATCAGATGATAATTGTGACCTCCAGAGGGACCACAAGCTAAAAAAGGTGATTTTTTGTACAATCAGGGGCCATAATTCAGGAAGTTACGATCCGAAATGTGCAAATATGCAATGGAACCAAGATCTTTAGGTTATAAACATGTATTTCAAGTTTCATCAAAATCATTCCAAAATTGTGACCTCTATAGGGTCCACAACCTTGATATAACATATTTTCCCACTATTCGCGTACGAACGGCAGCCATTTTATCCGTCAATTATGGTCCGATTTTCACGAAATTCAAATTCTCTCTTCATTACCATGTAATGGTGATATAATCAGATAATAATTTTGACCTCCAGAGGGACCACAAGCTAACAAAAGCGATTTTTCGGACAATCCGGGGACATAATTCAGGAAGTTACGATCCGATGGGTGCAAATATCGAAAGGAACCAAGATCTTTGGGTTATACACATACATGTCAAGTTTCATCAAAATCGGTTCAAAATTGTGACCTCTATAGGGTCCACAACCTTGATATAACATATTTTCACACTATTCGTGTACAAACGGCGGCCATTCTGTCCGTCAATTCTGGTCCGATTTTCATGAAATTCAAACTCTCTCCTCATTATCATGTAACGGTGATATAATCAAACGTTTTTTTAAATCGGATAATAATTTTGACCTCCAGAGGGACCACAAGCTAACAAAAGCGATTTTTCGGACAGTCAGGGAACATAATTCAGGAAGTTACAATCCGATGGGCGCAAATATCGAAAGGAACCAAGACCTTTGGGTTATAAACATACATGTCAAGTTTCATCAAAATCGGTTCAAAATTGTGACCTCTATAAGGTCCACAACTTTGATATAACATATTTTCACACTATTCGCGTACAAACGGCGGCCATTTTGTCCGTCAATTTTGGTCCGATTTTCACGAAATTTGAACTCAACCTCCTTAACGATGTAACAGTGATATAATCAAACGTTTTTTTAAATCGGATAACAATTTTGACCTCCAGATGGACCACAAGTTAAAAAGACCGATTTTTCGGACAATCAGGGGCCATAATTCAGGAAGTTACGATCCGATAGGCGCAAATATCGAAAGGAACCAAGATCTTTGAGTTATAAACATACATGTAAAGTTTAATCAAAATCGGTTCAAAATTGTGACCTCTATAAGGTCCACAACTTTGACATAACATATTTTCACACTATTCGCGTACAAACGGCGGCCATTTTGTCCGTCAATTCTGGTCTGATTTTCACGAAATTCAAATTCTCTCTTCATTGCCATGTAATGGTGATATAATCAAACGTTTTTTTAAATCGGATAATAATTTTGACCTCCAGAGGGACCACAAGCTAACAAAAGCGATTTTTCGGACAGTCAGGGGACATAATTCAGGAAGCTACAATCCGATGGGCGCAAATATCGAAAGGAACCAAGACCTTTGGGTTATAAACATACATGTCAAGTTTCATCAAAATCGGTTCAAAATTGTGACCTCTATAAGGTCCACAACTTTGATATAACATATTTTCACACTATTCACGTACAAACGGCGGCCATTTTGTCCGTCAATTTTGGTCCGATTTTCACGAAATTTGAACTCAACCTCCTTAACCATGTAACAGTGATATAATCAAACGTTTTTTTAAATCGGATAACAATTTTGACCTCCAGATGGACCACAAGTTAAAAAGAGCGATTTTTCGGACAATCAGGGGCCATAATTCAGGAAGTTACGATCCGATAGGCGCAAATATCGAAAGGAACCAAGATCTTTGGGTTATAAACATACATGTAAAGTTTAATCAAAATCGGTTCAAAATTGTGACCTCTATAAGGTCCACAACTTTGACATAACATATTTTCACACTATTCGCGTACAAACGGCGGCCATTTTGTCCGTCCATTCTGGTCTGATTTTCACGAAATTCATATTCTCTCTTCATTGCCATGTAACGGTGATATAATCAAACGTTTTTTTAAATCGGATAATAATTTTGACCTCCAGAGGGACCACAAGCTAACAAAAGCGATTTTTCGGACAGTCAGGGGACATAATTCAGGAAGTTACAATCCGATGGGCGCAAATATCGAAAGGAACCAAGACCTTTGGGTTATAAACATACATGTCAAGTTTCATCAAAATCGGTTCAAAATTGTGACCTCTATAAGGTCCACAACTTTGATATAACATATTTTCACACTATTCACGTACAAACGGCGGCCATTTTGTCCGTCAATTTTGGTCCGATTTTCACGAAATTTGAACTCAACCTCCTTAACCATGTAACGGTGATATAATCAAACGTTTTTTTAAATCGGATAACAATTTTGACCTCCAGATGGACCACAAGTTAAAAAGGGCGATTTTTCGGACAATCAGGGGCCATAATTCAGGAAGTTACAATCCGATAGGCGCAAATATCGAAAGGAACCAAGATCTTTGGGTTATAAACATACATGTAAAGTTTCATCAAAATCGCTTCAAAATTGTGACCTCTATAAGGTCCACAACTTTGATATAACATATTTTCACACTATTCGCGTACGAACGGCGGCCATTTTGTCCGTCAATTTTGGTCTGATTTTCACGAAATTTGAACTCAACCTCCATAACCATGTAACGGTGATATAATCAAACGTTTTTTTAAATCGGATAACAATTTTGACCTCCAGAGGGACCACAAGTTAAAAAGGGCGATTTTTCGGACAATCAGGGGCCATAATTCAGGATGTTACGATCCGATAGGCGCAAATATCAAAAGGAACCAAGATCTGTGGGTTATAAACATGCATGTCAAGTTTTATCCAAATCGGTTCAAAATTGTGACCTCTACACTGTTCACAAGCTAAAAAACGTGATTTTTCGTACAATCAGGGGCCATAACCCATGAAGTTACAGTCCGATACATGCCAATATCGAAAGGAACCGAGATCTTAGGGTGATAAATCTATATTTTAAGTTTCATTGAAATCGGATAAAAATTGTGACCTGTAGACTGTTCACAAACAATTGTGGACGGACGGACGAACAGTAGCGACAATATACGTCCACATGAAAATGTGGGCGTATAAAAATTCAATACATAGAATTTAAATACTGTATGTCTGATTTAGTGCTATAAGAATCCCTGGATAATATCACGAAAATTGAATATCAGTTTAAAAATGGAGTACATAATATTAGCATGGTTTTGGCAGTTAGAAATTTGATATTTTCCCAAAAAATACAAACTGTGTATCATTTCTTTTAAAACTAAAAAAAAAACAGGTCCTATAAACACTACATACCTCTCGTTTGCTTTCTAAAAATGCTGCTTCATTACTCCATAGATCTAATAATACACCAAATCTATCAACCTCTTGATGGGCATAGCTTGGTATATCAAAATCACCTACTGTCTGTTGCTAGAAACAAAACATTATAGCAATAAGCCAATATATAAATTAAAATGAGAATAAATTTCTATTTGTGGAAAATCTTAACACCAGTTTTTGTTTGATGAGTAAGATCATTTAAAACATAATGTTTCTCAGTGTGACAATGTAGGGCATTTTCTAAACACCTCATTAGAAAAAGAAAGAAATGGGATTCAAGGTCCACAAGACAAAAACTAGGTCATTTCGGGACTAACACATTGTTCAATTTTATTTCAATAATTTGCTTGCGCGTAGGTGTCTTTAGCAGTGGAAGTAGAAAATTAAATAAACCTGCATTAAGATAACCAATGATTAGATTTATAGTACTTACTGCCCCTAGACGAACTGATTCCTTTGCTTTCATCTTGGAAACATATCGTAAATCACGATCTTTATCAATATAATGCGTAGCAATCAGCAATAATAATTTCTCTAGTTTTCTAAAAAAAATAACAACAGAATAACACAAGGGTTGGAATAAAAATACCATTTCGTAAATCTATTTTAACATTAGTTCAAAAAATAATTCATGTAACATTAAGCAAAATTCAATTGATTTGTGCAGACATTTTAACAATTTCTTCAAATGGGTGAAATATATTAATCCAAAGCTTAATTCTAACATTAGTTCAGAAAAGAATTTATATAAAATTTGATTAATGATTAAATTTTGGGAATTTGATGTGTATATTCAAACTTGTATCAACATGTGGCCAATGAAATCTAGTAAGTTTGGGATTAAATAAAGGGGGAGGGGTGGACGGGTGTTAATACAATACAATCAATGTGGATTTAAACTTACTCTAGATCATTAAGAGCAGCATCATACATGATATAATAACCTCTCTGATCCTGTACATGTACTCGACCTTCCTCTATACAATAAAAATCATCATGATTCTCTACTTCACTAAATTCTATAAACTCACTTTCATTTACCCTATAAAAATATAGAACAATCTTCTACATACCAGTATACTAAAATTTATATATCTTAAACATAAACAGGGTCTAGTCATGGATCTTAACTTGCCCACTAGCACCAAACTCAAACTAAGTTTTAAAACATAGAGAATTGTCTTGTATATAATTCAGACCTTGTGATCTAAAGTGCACACATTGCACCCCCACCCCCTTACTAGTGAGCTGATAATGGTCTGTGGCAATTACCCTGAGAAGGTTTAAATTTGAAATCTACCAGGACAGGAATTTGGTGTTCAAAAATATTTTACTTGTAGTCAGCTGGTGTATTATGTAAATAAGCATGAGAACCGATACCACCGCCACCACCCTGTGTTCCATCAGATTCAGTTTTAACACGATGTCCTTGAGCACTAAAATGAAAACAAAACAAAAATTTACAATCTATCTACTATCTAAGGTGGCTGATAAGGGACATGAAAAATTATATAATTTGATTTTTTTAATATTCACCCAAGTCAAGTTTAATATAATTTGTTTTTTATAATTTTCACCGAAGTCAATTTTAATTTTCACCCAAGTCAATCTTAATATAGCTTGTTTTTTATAATTTCCACCCAAGTGTGGAAATTAAAATTGACTTGGGTGAAAATTATAAAAAATAAATTATATTAAAATTGACTTGGGTGAAATTATATTATTTTTCATGTCCCTTATCAGCCACCGTAACTATCAGATAACTTTTGATACTGAAATAAACCGATAAAGCAGTTATAACCTGATATTGTAAAGATGAGACCTTGGTTGCCAATGTTATTGTTAACTGTCTGGCCATAAAATAAATTCTGGCTCTCAGATAATCCTTACCAAATAAATGGATGTGGGTGGGAGCTTTTTATTTTCGTGTTCGTATTTTGTCAAAGGATCACTACTGCCGAATGAGCTAAACAACTTCTCATAAACATCACATTTCAAGGCACTTTCGTTTATCTCATCATTTTGTTTGTTGGAATGAAGAGGTTGCATCTTACAATTTTAATTCTTCATGAAAACCTTTGTAAATTGATTGTGGACACACATGTGTATCTTTTGACATTTAAAAATAAGGCACTCAATTTGAAAATTAATTCTCAGGTATAATATTACCTAGTTTTCTGGTAAGTTCCAGCATCGTGAGATAATCCACCATCATTTATAGTCAATGTTCTCTCTATTGATCGGAAATAATTCAATACACTTAAACACTGCAAAATACATATACATACAATATCATTCAAAAATATCATATCTCTGTCTCTAGAATTTCCAGGAACCATGTTGCTTTCATAGCTGATTCTCCATCAGCGGATCTTCAGATTTTATCCCATCATGGACCGAAAAGAGTTTTTAGTGCTTTATAAGACCAATTTCTCTTTAAATCCATTTCTCATTTGAAATGCCAATTTATAGCACTAGATGCAAATACTTTTAAAATCCATAAATGTGTACCGTTCGAGGTGGTAAATGACAACTTACAGTTCTCTGCAGATCTCGAATACGTAAATGTCGAAGATGTAGAAATGAAAGAAAAGCTCCAGGCGCTGAAGTAGTATCACCATCGTTATCGTCTCCATCATCCAGACCTATAAATTATACCCACAATACATTATAGTATTAATTCACATATAATCTTTGAACAAGAACATTACATATCACTGACGTACTTAACTAGTAAAAATACATCTTATAACTGTGAGTGCTGAAATGTATTATCATAAATACGTCATTCTTTGGCATATGGCACACTCACTTCGTATTCAATCATTCATAAAACTATTGAGACTGAACGCATAAAAGTCAAAGTCATCAATTTGGCTTGCTTAGACAAAATACTTACCTAACATTTGAACAGTATTTTTATAATCATAACTATCACTTCTTTTTATTTTCTTTTTTAATCTCGAGTTATTTAGATTTACAGCTTCAACATCCTTCTCATCAAAATCTGGTATGTCTTCATCGTCACCATCTCCCCTATAATATATATTGTCAATAAATCTAAATGACAGCATAAAATATCACATAACTCCATTAATATCATATATATTTAAAAAATCGAAGACTGTCTTGAATGAAAATTCACAACATTTCATAAATTTAAAAGCAAATGAGTGGAAAACTACAAATTGCCAAAATATTCTGACTTTTGATCGGATCCTATTTATACACCTGTCAATAATCCTGCCAAGTTTTCAATAAATTCCTTTGAGAACCTTTTCCGTATTGCCGTCACAAGCTTGAACAATGCAAATATTAATTATGTTTTATTAACAAAGAATATTATTTATAGCAAGTTGGAAACACCACAAAATCGCTTTGACATCAATATGAAATTGTATGTGCTGACTCGTATGTCATATTCAATAACATAATAACATATATACTTACTGTGTATATAATTCTGGATTAGAGTATATTTTCTTCCATACATTACTTGTATTATATGGGGTTCTGTGAGTGGTAACAGATGCTGGATGAATATTGGGAGGTTCTCGTACAGATGTCGCATGGAATCGTAGAGTCCTTTGAACTTTCTGAAATACATTCAATGAGGGTTATAGTTTTAAAAATTTACATCAATTAATGCTATGGTGCCAGATTAATACTCTAAATCAAAACATGAATACAGGAAAGTTTAGGAACTTAATTCCCGAAAAGTGTCGATTTAGAGGATTTTTAGTTTTATTTTAAGGGGATTGCAGTTATTGAGAAGACCACTGGTCAAGATCAAATATCACTTAAATCTCTTGTTTCCAGCAATATCAATAGCTTACCTGGACTAGCATTTAAAAGCTGCTATAACTGTTGTTCATGAACTAGGAATACGCTTGTGCTATGACAGTGTAAGTAACACACTATTTACAAATAACAATTACTAAGGTTTATTAGTAATCCATAAATACTGTGTTATTTGATTATGTTTCAATTAATACATGCCATTGAAAGAAAAGTGTAAATAAAACATTATTTACATAAATGAAAATTGGTAAATGAATGACTAGATAATAATCTGAATCAAGTATTTGTACTTACTTCAAAATCATTAACAAATAGAAAATGGGTCTGTACTTTAAGTAGAGGGTCTATTTTACCAGCTTGTTTTAACAATGTCAGCTGTTTTTCTTGGTGAGCATCGTGTTCAGGTTTTAATGTTAAAAATGGCAACCAGTTAGAATCTTGTTTAAATACATGTTGAGAATCTGCTCCCCAATTCTCTTGTCCTGCCTGTTTAAATCAAAACATAATATAACACAGTTCAAAATCCTGTTAACAATATAAATTTTGGAATTAAAATGAAGATTTGAAATAATATCATTCCAAAATCGATCCTGGAAGTCTGTTCATAAAGGAACAAATGGTCAAATTTGGTGGGGGAATCTATTGAAGAAATTAGATGATTTTTTTTTTCTAATCAACATATGTTCAACATGATGTGTCGAGTTTATGACTGGATGAAAATAAAACAGCAGTTGCCACATTTTGCAGAGATAGATAGAGAACAAGCTAAAAAAAAAACCCAACTGCAATCTTGCGTACAATCAGGGGCCATAATGTACGAAGTTATGGTCTGAAATGCATGAATATCAAAAGGCATGGAGATCTTTGGGATATAAACATATCTTTCAAATTTCATCAAAATCCAGCAAAGATTGTGACAGTAGGATGGACAGGGGCAACGACAACAATATACGTCCACATGAAAATGTGGGCATGTAAAAAAAGGGTGTATATTGCACCAATGAAAGAAAGTGATTCATTTTTTTCTACAAACTTCTCATATTGAAACATGGTTACAGAAAGACAGAAAGATTATCCAAGTCGTTCATATCACAAACATTCTAAATTTCTAAAATTTATTCTTATCTTCTCATTTATTGTCAATATATTTTCATCATCTTACCTCCAACTTGTCATACATTTTAAAATTCTTCATATTTTCTTGTTTAGTAAAACTATATTTAAATTTTCGATTAACAGCTGCAAACATTTCCATCTCATCTGCATTAGTGTGAATTCTCTCTAAATCCTACAAACACACAATCAAATGGTGTTTTACATTCTTCTTTATTGCACCAAATGGACTAACAAAAATAGTACTAACAGCATAACTACAAACTTTATAAAGCTGTTTTTTTTTGTGAGACAAAATTTTTATTGATTAACAGTAATTCAATCATATGCCCATTAAAGATAATTCTTCTAAAATCAATTCAAGCAATAACTTAGAATATTTCTTGAAGAACTTTGTACAACAATACATATGTAACACAATACAACATATGTAGCTGTATTTGCAAAAAGAGTGAGATAGAGATGGGGTTTAATGTCCATTCATCGTAAACTAGGTCATTTTGGGACATACATAAGGTTCAAATTTATTTCAATAATTCACTTGCACTTGGGGGTCTTTTGCAGAGGGAGGAAACCGAAGAACAGCAAGAAAACGCACAAGGTTGGACACGCGACCCTACTCCTTGTCGCATACAGACCTTACCATGCAGCACATGTACTTACAAAGTTAATTCCATAAATATTCAGAAGAAAAGCAAGTTGTGGTCGAAGTGTTTCAAAATCTGATACATGTAAAGGCAAGTTGAGACTTTGTTCATCAGATGCTAAACCACCACCTATAGTTAAATACAAAAACATTATTTTAGAAATAAACCCACTTTCAATCAGTTTATACTGTTAATCATGATTAAATATGTCCATCCATTATGTAGTATAAAAACATTTATAATTTAAAACAACAGATTCAATTTGTTAATCATGATCATCTTTTATCATTTCACCCGAGAGAGGGGAGAGAAATGGGGTTTAACGCCCACTCGACACAATCTAGGTCATTTTGGGAGTAACACATGGTTTAATTTTATTTCAATAATTCCCTTGCGTGTTGGTGTCTTTAGCAGTCGGAGGACCCAAATACTTGTCACATACAACCGGGGAATCGAAACCATGTCAGCTGATTCAATGACAGACCTTATGATACACTGTGCATTCGGCCACCGACCCCCCCACTCATTTCACCATTGTAGGAGGGAAGTAGATATGTAGTTTAATTCAATCACAGTCCAATCAGTAGAAGTGTATGGATTAATGCGTGGAGTTGCGGGTTGAATTCCCAACAGGAGCATCGTATAATACATAATATTAGGACCTGCTGCAGCAGCTGCATAAAGCATAGAAGATGTAGGCAATGGATTAGTTGATAGTAGAGCTGTTGTGATTGGAGGAGGAATTGGAACAGGTGGTGTAATTAAAGATGATCTGGAAGAACTTGGCCTTGATGTTCCTGATCCAGGTCGTGAATTAAAGCCTAGAACATCGTCTTGGTATCGTGAGGCAATACGAGCAGCATGACTTGTCTCTACCTAAACAGAGAAAGGTTATTTCAGAATTAATATAGAGTAAATCACAATTTTCTGTATATGTTCTTATCTAGGTAAAACATCACACAGATTTACAAAACTACAAATGTTTTAATTCTCATAAGACCGATCATACATTATTTAACACTAAACCTGAAGATAGGTTACCAGGCAACGAAACATACGTCCACAGCAGCTAAATCATCCAGGCAGTCAACAAGGGTTGTCGCATATTTTTACTTTTTTCGGTGATGAAACATTTGTAATACACTAAAATCTGATTAAGAGTAACAACTCATTATGTAATTATCAGAAAATCATTAGAATTTATTTGCTTTTTATAAAGTTTAGCCCCACGCTAACAATTAGTATACGAAACATTTAATATCATGGAATTAGCTGTTCAGTTATCAAAATTCATTGAAAATCAAAATGCTTATTTGTTTCAACACCTTAAACTATGTGTTTCAATCTGAAGTCAATTGGATGAAAAGTTTGGCCTCTATAGTGTCACAACGCTTTTTGAAGTGATCAAGGAAGATAACTCTGGAAGTAATTATTTGAAATCGTCTCATGACCTTAAACATTGTGTGTAAATTTAAAGTCAATCGGATATTAACTTTGGCCTCTTGAGCTTCCACAGGATTTTTTGACATGGTCAAGGGCCATAACTCTGGCACTAATTATCAGAAATCGCTGAAAATCAAGAGGCTTCTTCTTATGACCTTAACCACTGTGTATCAATTTAAAGTCAATCGGATATTAACTTTGGTCTCTAGAGCGTTCACAAGATTTTTTGAAGTGATCAAGGGCCATAACTCTGACACTAATTATCGGAAATTGCTGAAAATCAATAGGCTTTTTTTGTCTTATGACCTTAAACACTGTGTATAAATTTAAAGTCAATCGGATATTATGTTTGGCCTCTAGAGCGACCACAAGATTTATTGAAGTGATCAAGGGCCAGAACTCTGGCACTAATTATCGGAAATCGCCGAAAATCAATAGACTTCTTCGTCTTATGACCTTAAACACTGTGTTTGAATCTAAAGTCAATCGGATATTAACTTTGGCCTCTAGAGCGTCCACAGGATTTTTTGTTGTGGTCAAGGGCCATAATTATGGCACTAATTATCAGAAATCGCTGAAAACCAATAGGCTTCTTCGTCTTATGACCTTAAACACTGTGTATAAATTTAAACTCAATCGGATATCAACTTTGGCCTCTAGAGCGTCCACAAGATTTTTTGAAGTGATCAAGGGCCATAACTCTGGTAGTTATTATCGGAAATCGCTGAAAAACAATAGGATTCTTTGTCTCATGACCTTAAACACTGTGTATAAATTTAAAGTCAATCGGATATTAACTTTGGCCTCTAGAGCGTCCACAAGATTTTTTAAAAGTGATCAAGGGCCACAACTCTTGTAGTTATTATCGGAATTAGCTGAAAAACAATAGGTTTCGTCGTCTCATGGCCTTAAACACTATGTATAAATTTAAAGTCAATCGGATATTAACTTTGGCCTCTAGAGCGTCCACAAGATTTTTTGAAGTGATCAAGGGCCAGAACTCTGGTAGTTATTATCGGAAATCGCTGAAAATCAATAGGCTTCTTCGTCTCATGACCTTAAACACTGTGTATAAATTTAAAGTCAATCGGATATTAACTTTAGCCTCTAGAGCGTCCACAAGCAATTGTGGACGCCGGACCGACGACAATATACGACCACATTTCAATGTGGGCGTATAAAAAAATGTTGCATAAAAGAAACTGTACTGTTTACCTGTTCTGTATCATCTTTTTCGGGAGAACAAATTTCCAATTTATGAGTGATGTGTAGCCATTGTAATATCTGTAATAAAATATTGATCAAAAAAATATTTCAATACCAATTTTTTCTACTAAACACTGAATAAAAATAGATGTATACATACCCGCTTGGATCTTTAATAAAGCTCAATAGTGTTAATAATCAAATACACAAGCAAATCAATCAAATATTTCTCATTTAACAGTATCATATAATAATTTTTGATTTTCGAAGGAATTATCATTGAGCAGAAATTCACCCATGTATCTGTTATCGCTTGTATATAACTTGTGTATTGCTTTTACTATCGTCACTTCTGTTTCTTGAAATCTTCATTACACACCTATCATAGCAATGATCTCTGTGTTAAAAATATATTTGTAATGTGTTAAACCAGTTCTATCACATATATGAAAATAACTGACACCAATATTGTCGCTTAACTTACCCGTAAATATTGTTGAATGCGTTTTTGAGAATGGAGATGACACACTAGCCATCTTAGATAAATCAGCATATCATCAGTCTGGACTGCTGGCAGACCAAAATCTTTACCAGCTAAATACGCCTCTCTTGCTACTGATAATCGCTGGGCTCGTTCTCGACAATCATTGTACTCGGTTACAATATGGCTGCAAATATCAAAATTTCATCTTTTTAACAAAAAAAAATAGGTTGCCAGGCAACGAAACATACGCCCACACAGCAGCTAAATCGTCCGGGCAGTCAACAAGAGTTGTCGCATATTAAGTAATTATCAGAAAATCATTAGAATTGTTTGGTTTTTATAAAGTTCTGCCCCATGCTAACGTTAAGTATACGAAACATTTAATATTATGGATTTAGCTGTTCAATTATCGATTTTCAAGAAATTCACACTCAACCATCATTAATGTGTAACGGGGATATAGTCAAACGTTTTTTTAATTCAGAATAAAATTGTGACCTCCATAGGGTCCACATGGTAAAAAACATGATTTTTCGTACAATCAGGGGGCCATAATTCAGGTAGTTATGGTCCAATGTGTGCGATCTTTGGGTTATAAACTTACATTTCAAATTTCATCAAAATCGGATTAAAATTGTGAACTGTAGACTGTTCACAAACAATTGTGGATGGACGGACAGGGGCAACGACAATAAACGTATGAAAATGTGGGTGTATAATAACTATTATTATTCAGGGGAATAAGGTGCATACGTTTTTTTTTACCAAACATTTCGTTTTCTAGAAGGGGTGCACCTAATACATGTTAGGATGGGGCTTGCATCATACAAGTATTTTCATTGGAACGTGACAGCGCTAAAGGGCAAGATTACAGTTAAACTGACATATAGTGTCTTTAGTCTATATTAACCTCGGTTGTCAAACTGGAAAATTCTCACAGTGACCAAGAACGTGTTGGTAAACTGTTGAGTCATCACCATTACATTTAATTTAAAACAGAAGAATTATTTAAGAAAGGAGGAAATTGACCATGTGAATAAAATACAAATTGAATTCCTTTAATGTAGGAATTTTCATACAGATTCAGTTTTTTATCTAAATCAGTTCTAACCACATTTAACAAACTTACTTTAATCTTTGATGATATAATGGATAGAGTGATTCTATAGTACTGGTATGTTCACAGAATCTTTTCCATCGTAACATATGTTGATGTTTACACTGTACTAATTGTTGTAATCTGTCAGTAAAATGCTGTAACGAACAAAGCGTTGACATTTAGTTTCCTGTTATAAAAACAATAAATGTATAATTCTAAAGAAACTGAAATCAGGAATTTCAGGTCGAATCCTCATTTATTCAAAGGTCACCGTAAAGGCTTTATAAGTTTTCAAAATAATGCAAGAGAGAGAGAGAAATGGGGTTTACCGTTCACTCAACACAAACTAGGTCATTTCGGGTCAAACATATGGTTTAATTTTTTTTCAATGATTCGCTTGCGAGTAGCTGTCTTTAGCAGTGGGAGGATACCGGAGTAACCGGAGAAAACCCATGAGGTTGGACAGGCCACGTACAACCGGGGATTTGAAACCACGTCAGTTGACTCAATGGTCGGCCGTATGATACAACGCGCGCACGCTAACCATTCGGCCATCCAACCCCCTTAAAATAATGCAAGGAATTATCACCTGAGAAATATGGAATGGAACATGTTTTAAATCATTGTTGACAATTTACATAGATCATTCTGAGACAAGCATAGTTATTTTTGTTCCAAAGGTTACATGGGCATCATTTTGACAAGTACAATTTCCTTAAAATTCTGATTCTTTTACAGGTGGATCTGAGTTCTGTCGAGTCTGAACAACTAAACACATTTTCGGATGGAGTAATAAATACAGGTTTATATTATACCTAGTGAAGTAATAAATGGGTTTATAATACTTGGTGAAGTAAATATGAGTTTATATTATACCTAGTGAAGTAAATATGAGTTTATATTATACCTGGTGAAGTAATAATACTGGGTGAAGTAATAAATGGGTTTATTATACCTGGTGAAGTAATAAATGGGTTTATTATACCTGGTGAAGTAATAAAGGAAGACTATCTGTTGTATATTCAGATGATTCACATGACAATAATTCTTCTTTCATAATATCAGCTTGACATTTTAATGGTTGAGCTTCACTGACCTATTAAAATATGAATCAAAAACATATATACCTAGATCAAGCAGTGAAAACCTTTCAAATCACCAGAGCAGCTATGGTCTCATTTAAATTACCATTTACCCCGTTAATAATAAAAACCAAAAATTCAGCTTTCACTAATCGATATGTATTCAACATTAATTTATTATCAAATAAAAATAAAAATTTGTGGTAACTTTTGAATTACAAGAACAATTATCTAGTGTTATGATTTTATAATATAAAGAAATTTTGAAAGCTCACCTGAAATATTCTATTTATGATTAGTTTACGTTCTTGTCTAAAATAATCCACATCCCTTGGTAACGCTACCGAACTAAAGAAAATTATAAACAGGTTATTTCTCAGATACAAAAATAGACAGTATAATATGTCCAAGAATAACAGTAATCCATCCTAGCTCTAAAATCTTTGTCAATAAATCCCTTAATGGGGGAGCTGGTGTGGCCGAATGGTTGTCATTAGTAAAGTGGTTTGGTTTCGATTCCCCTGTTGTACATGACAAGGAGTAGGGTCGTCTATCCAACCTTGTAGGTTTTCTCTGAGTCCTTGTGTTTCCTCCGACAGATAAAGATATCTACACACAAGCGATGCATTGATGTAAAATTAAGCCGAATGTTAGTACGGAAATGACATAGTTTGTATCAAGTGAAAATTTAACTCTATTTCTCTCTCTCTCGCAAACCTCTCAGAGCAAATGCCAAAGGAAAGATAAGTCTTTGAAATTTGAACCAAAAGAGAGGGGAGAGAAAGGAAGAGGATGAGAGAGAGCAATGGGGTTTAATATCCACACGACACAACCTAGTCATTTCGGGACTAACATATGGTTTAATTTATTTCAGTAATTTGCTTGCGCAAAGGGGTGTTTCGTAGGGAGAGGAAAACGGAGCACCCGGAGAAAACCCACAAGGTTGGACAGGCGACTCTACTCCTTGTCACGTACAACCGGGGCTAACTATTCGGCCATCCAACCTCCCAAGATAGAGAGAGAGAGATGGGATTTAAGTACTCTCCTTGACTGAGGATGATCTATGTGTGTTTTAACTACCCATTAATAACTTGAATATTTATCATCTTATTATACCTGATTGTTTTTACAGGTATTCCATGTACCATTTCATTTTCTTCCAACTCAGATTTTAAATCAGCTAAGTCTTTCTTTAAATCTCGTTCCATATCAAGAACCTTCTCGCTTCCCGAAACACGATACATTGTGGGTAACTCCATGTTGATCAATTTCTTTGTGCTGTGCAGGTCAAACTTTATCTACATTTGTATCAGTTGAATAATCGATCATCAAACCATCTTTAGACGTGTGGTTTATATTTTCATATCCTGATTACCTGTGGCAATAGAAGAATGAATAAAGAGTGAATAATCTAATTTTGTCTAAATCAGTTTAGTTTAATTAATGTAATAAATATTCAATTCTTGAGATTCAAATTCAAAACTAATCTATGTCAATATTTGAGAAAAGCACTTTCCACTGTGCTGTGGCAATAAGCTTATCTCAAGCGTACAACAATAACAGCAAATTAATTCCCCCACAGAGACACATCTTTCATAGTTAGTAGGCCCTATATATATGTCCCATATAGATCCCCATTATCAATATCCTTTTTTAACAAAAATATAGCGGCTGACAACATTTTTGCAAGAGATGGGCAGAGAACAGGCTAAAAAAAACCCAGTGATTTTTCGTACAATCTCGGGCAATAATCCAGGAAGTATGGTCCGATACCACAAGTATCTAAAAGAACTGAGATCTTTGGGGGGGATAAAACTGTATTTCAAGTTTTGTCAAAATCGGAAAAAAAATGTGACCAGAGAGTGTCCACAAACCAAATATAACCAGGTGCAGACTGGGACAACAACAATATACGTCCACATAAAAATGTGGGAGAATAAAAATCATACATGGAATCAGTCTTCACACAATGCCAATTTACTATACCAAATCACAACATTTTAACTTTTCATTTCAAGCTATTTTAATTTTTATTCATTATTGGGTCACTATCTTTCTAGTGAAGTTTGTCACAGATACTTTTATTAGTCATAATGACATCTTGTTGACTATCAAGTCAGTCTCAGTCTCAAATTCACGCCAAAATGTCACTTTGTGACAGTCGGTTGTGATATTCATTCATTGATCATTTGATTTGATTGATTTTTCTGACTTCAGACTCAGAGGTTTCAAGACAAGGCAGTTCCTCCTGTTGGATTAGGAACTAATTTTAGATTTGCCTTGGGAAGGTTTTTATTCATAGCTATGAAACTACAAATACCCGTTAATTATGATGCTTAAGATAATAATATGCATTGCTTATGGGTTGGTCACAATAATTAATAAAAATCGAGAATAAAAATAAGTTTTACTGACCAAATTCATTAAACAAGTGCGCGTCGTCCAGTTGCTCCAGCAACCAGAAGAGTCTACTAAAAGGGAAATAACTCTTAAATATTGGTTAATATTTTTTGAGGCGCCTTCTTTCTTTCCAGTAATATATATGGACTTCAGTTATACTTTATCTCCAAATTAATATAAAATAATAAGAGGTCCCATAAGGCCAATGAATAGACAGATTACATACAGGAATGAAATCGATGTATTCACAACTAATTTCACATTTCTAGTAAAAAGAGTTGTCTCCCTTGTGAATACAGACCACAGTTGTTTTTACGCCAGTACATCAAATTTTTGAAGATAACCCGTCGACAGATTTCACATTAGCAATATAATAGATTAAACAAAGTCGAATGATTAAAGATATAGAAAATAATAAATTACTATTACAGGAGCGGATCCAGAGGCTGGGGTGGGGTCTAGCGGTGGTGGGATCCAATCCCCCACTCTGCTCAGCTACATAAAATTTTTTTTTAAAGCCTTGCATCAAGGAAATTAAATCACAATGTGATCCTTTCATTATTGTAAAAATTATGTCAAAAGCAGTGATGGATTCCTCTCTTTAGAAAGCTCATTATGTATGTATGCCTATGTAATTTAGAGACGATGATGACAACATAACTTTTCAACTGTCAAATTTCCATAAAAGGAACCTAGCAAATCCCCTCTTGCAAAAATTCCTGGATCCGACCCGGTATTATCATCAACACAAAGAAATCACCATGCAGCAATGTTAACTAAAAGCCTGCCAGAAATTTTGAACAAGAAACTGAAGAATCAGCATATACTTGTAGATGGTTGTAATTGCTTGTCTACCATAATCCATTATGTGACGTGTGTCCATGTCAGCTAACTTTGTGGATGAAGGAATTTCAAAAAAGGATAAAGATGAAATTAAAATGCTAAATGACATAAACTGATTTTAAAGATTTTCAGGCGTAATCCTCCACAGTTGAGGCTTCCCTTTATTTCAACGACTCTTCAAATTAATTATTTATGCAAGTGGCAGTTTGTATGATCATATTCTCCAAATTCCTCTCACTACCCACAGTGTTAAAAAATTATTCAAATGCATTGTAAAAAAGATTAAATGCTTAAGGGGAGACGCGGGTCGAAAAAGTCTAAAAATATTCAAAATTCTGAGTTTTGACATTTTATAATTTTCGGCAGGTTAAATATGTTTATTATCATATTACGAAAAAATTAAATTGACAAAATAAAAAATAAGTACCTAATTTCATGTTTTAAAAATGCCTAGGTCAATTAAAATCAATTTTTTTGTAAAGAGAATCGCAAAATATGCCACTGTCTTCGGCTTTCGTGGCGTCGACGGCATTGTTATGGTAGCCATGTTTGATATATCGATGGAAAGAGGAAGTTCCGCTTCGTTTGATAGTCGTAAAATATTCTATTTATAACTGTTACATATTTGGCAATTGCCGATTCTTTCCGGTAAAAAATATCACGGAAACTGCCTTTTATGGATTTTTGAATACATAATAAGGGTCAATCGGTTGTGAACTCTTCCGGCGCATGCGCAGTACATTATAATTGTTACGTAGCCTAGTTACGGAGATGCGCGATCATACACGACTCACCATTTAGTTACTATTACTTATAAATGACAATCGCGACTACCGGGACGTTCTTTTACTTTCTTTTATTATTTTTATATCCTAGTGAAAGTTTACGCATGTTTTACGAGGTTTTCCATTACATATTTACGCTGACAGGAACATTTCTAAGAAAAAATAAAGATTAAAAAAAAACAAACCCAACCTATTTTCAAATGATTTTAGTAGTGAAGCAAAAAAAAAAACCCCCAAAGCAATATATTACTATTATAGTATTACTATCAATTACTATCAACACTGTTAATATATAGATATTATGCATGACTGCCTGCAAAAGTTTTACAAAATTTTTAAAAAAAATATAGACCCAATTTTATTTTATTTCTTATACTGGTAGTAATTCTTTTTGAGTTATGTGGATCTAACTAAATCACACCATAATGTAGTCATAAAACAAGTTGCCTACTATTTTATTGATTTTAACTTAACGAAAGCAGAAATATATAATATTATTGATGTAATGTAAAAAAATATTGGCCGCAAACATTTTTTTTTGTAAAGGGGTACCATTCCATAAATTTTCTCAATAACATTTTCAATGATAATATAACTCAATGTCAATGGAATTTGCTGTGTATACTTCTTTCATTAGCCCTAATAATCGCTCCAAATTTCATAAGATTATCTTTATTTTTAAAAAAGTTATGAGAAAGTCAAACTTTATCATCAATTTTCTCAGAAGCCATTTTCTTCGCCGATCAGTCGCACGAAAAAAAATCGTTCTCTAAATCTATTAGAACTACAAGCTTGAAATTTAGAGGGAATGTTCCATATGTATTTATCTAGTGGAATAAGAA
This sequence comes from Patella ulyssiponensis, assembly GCA_963678685.1. Taxonomy (NCBI): domain Eukaryota; kingdom Metazoa; phylum Mollusca; class Gastropoda; family Patellidae; genus Patella; species Patella ulyssiponensis. The sequence continues at coordinate 21,851,081 of OY783232.1, forward strand.
GTATTTTAGATGTACAGTAATAAAAAAAAAATTTATGAGATTTTGGAATTAGGTCACCGTCAAGGGAAAAATGTCATCTTTAGTTTTTTAACAAAAAAATAACCATTCGTTCGATTTTTCTTTTAGAAACTCCTTATTCCACTAGCTTAGTTATAAACAAACAGGAAAAAAATCAATTTGGCAAAAAAAAATTAAAATTGGCTTCAAACGATTTTTTAAAATCGGGGTACCATCCCATAATTTTTTCTCAACAAAATTTTCATGATATTATTAATCAATCTCAATGAAATTTGCTGTGTATACTTCTAGCAACAGCCCTGATAATCCCTCCAAATTTCATTAGATTATCTTTATTTTTAAAAAAGTTATGGCCAAAACATGGTTTTCGACCAGCCTCTCCCCTTAAAGAAATTAATGCGACACATGATAGGTTGCGACACATGATAGGTTGCAAATATTAACACTTCATTTCCTGCTTGCATTGATTTCCTGTATGCAAGTATCCATGGCCCATAATCATCGGCAGATTTATCAATGGCCCATAATCATCGGCAGATTTATCAATGTCACATCCGTTCTACTGGTAGGTAAGATATTTAGGTGAGATTGGAACCAGATTCTTTTAAAGCTTGTTTTAACATCTACTCAACAATATATTGTTTCAAAGCTGACCATATATTTTTAATTTCAATAAATCAACGGTATGAAGAGGCTTATAGAAGTGGAAGGAAACAGGAAAATTCTAACCAAAGGCATAAGGTGAGACAGGCGATCCTACACCTTGTCACTAGCTGCCTTGGATCTACAGCACGCGTTCCACACAAGCGACCCATTCTCCTCAGCCAAGGGTAAAGCCATAGTAAGCTTCAAGTGATAGTAAGGCCTATATGGCATGAGTAAGGACAAAGAAATATTCTCCTGTTTTGTAAAAGCATGGTAAGTAATTCTTGATTCTAATGCAAGAAAGTTAACTGTCCCATTTATAAAACATTTCTTAACACAATGAATGAAATCGTACAAATATGAAGATTTTAATAACAGCACTATAATAATACATCTTTATAACAATTGTGCATAAAATTAGTGATATCATTGATTCTTGTGGATTTTTTCATTCTTTTCCCCCCGTACAGATGAATTGAAAGGTTTCTTTCTTTGTCTTAATTTATCTTGATTGATTCTTCTTAAAGCCAATCTGTTTCTCTGTCGACAATTCTGAAAACACAAAATAATGGGCGAACTGAGTTATGTTGCAAACAGACATCTGCCACTAGTCTAAGCTATGATTTCAGAGCTTGAAATGCTCAAGTATGAAAGTGAGATTTAAAGATCTCGATGGGAAGTCAAATTTAGAGGTATGTATGGATAATGTAACACACTGCTAAAATATGAAAGGAATCAAAAGATACCTATGTGAAGTCAAAATTAGACATATGTAAGGACAATATGTAACACATTATTTCCAATTAGGGGGTAGAGGGGAATATGGTTCCTGTCTGCATTTATTAAAACATTTCTTTCAGAAAAAATGTTAATGAGTTCAATCTGTAAATTTTAAAGGAAGATATTCCTGAATATGAATGTTACTTACAGCAAGTATTCTAGGCCTTTCTTCCTGCCATATTTCCTCTACAACATCTGCATCCATTTTACGATGAAAAAACTCAATACCGTCTTTAATTAGAAAGATAAACAGCATTAATATTCAAATGCAAGGTTACCTACATTGACATACATGTTTGAAAATTCTTATATTTATATTTTTACCCCTGATACAATATAAAACATCAGTTATTGATAACCTTTATATCAGATTTGTTCACATCTTATAGTATGTATTTCTTTTTTAAAGAATGTATAATTCAAACAAATTTCCATGTGGTAGTTAGGTCATTTCGAGACTAACATCACATGGTTGATTTTTATTTCAGTAATTCACATTGGGCTCATTTGCACTTACATGTGCATATAACCCACAAGGTTGGACAGGCATTCCTACTCATTGTCACGTATATGACACACGACTCAATAATAGAAATTATGATTTAAAGCGGACAGGTTTAATAAATTATTCGGCAACCCAACTCCATAGCATGATAAATGGTCTACCACACTTGTTTGTATATTACTCAGGTATTTGCTATTTTGCAGAATGCCTTGATGCAGCTCAGTACCAAGTGAGACAAGGATTATCCTCTACTTAAATGTAATTAAGACTAATAGTAAAATTAGAATTAATCTGCTGAAACATTCTAGAAAAGTATTTACCTTTTAATCTATCATCTTTTGGTTGAAAGAAAAAACTTGAAATCCCAGTTTCTAATTTACTGGACTTTTCCCTGAAGAAGACATGTGACATATGGCAATAATATTACGTTAACACAATGTTACTAAGAATAGAATGAAGTAAATGGGAAGACGTCTATTGATTGGACAATAAAGAAATAATTTTGGGCATGCAAGTAGAAATTTTATGATTGGTTAATTTAACTAAAAACCAAAGTAGAAATGACAAGATATGAAATGGGCAGAATGTCGTAACATCTCTACTATAGTGTCATTTTCTAGCCTTTATGTTTATATTTTGAATGATGGTTAAAATATAGCTAGAAATGTCGAGAAGTATTTGGATTGGATTAACATTAGCCACAGTCAAAACAAGGTCCCAGTGAGTTTTTATAAGATTTTGTTAACTGGGGCAATAAATCAGTTTGTCACAATTGATGCCACCATCTTCTTATTGTTTGGTGATCAGGTTGTGACTAAGTGTAAACTCTTGAAATAATTTTTCTTATACATGTACATTGGATGGTGCAGTCCAATCTAGTGTGACTCAGAAATTTTCAAGAGGATGTCATAAAACATAATAATTACCTTTGATCATCAACCACAATTTCTTCATCTTCTGAATCATGGGGTTTTAGTTGCCATGGTAATTTGTAAGATGGGGTGTCACCTTCATTTATCTTAGACTCTATAAATAACAACCCAGTATCAGCATCTTTAAATTTAAATTGAACACATTGAAGGGTTACCATGCATCCCCACCCCATATATATCAAAAACATTTGCAGTCAATATATTATGTTCATGAGCTTAATAAGCAGGAATACTATAAAGCCCACTGTTATGTTAATGGCCATAGTTTCAGACTGCAAAATTACTGGAAGCATAAAGACTGGCAAATACTACAGCTTTCTAAGTGAGTTACTCAGTAGACAAGGTATAAACAAGAGCTTTCCTTTATAAAGTTGAAATATTATTATAATCAAATAAAGTTACCTGCAGTATCTTTCTTTCCAAATGTCTGAAGAAATGAAAATCCACCAACACTGGGTTCTTTTTTAGCAAAAGTATTTAAAAGTGATGAAGAGACAAAGAAGTTATCTTTCACAATATCTTTTACTATATTTTCTTCTCCCTTATCTTTCTTCATTTTCTTCAGTTTCCTTTAGAAAATAGGTAAATTTGGTATAAGTGTTAGTTAAATTCATATTCAATTAATACACACTGCAGAAAACATATCAATCCTCATCAACTCTTTAATCAGTAGAAGTCCTGGCATCTCCTATGGTTCTAATTTTGATAATCAAATTATTAAGTATCACTACAGCCAAGAAATTTTAATACTGCAAAAATAGCATATAATCGTAATTGGCATTTATTTAAAGCCCCAATAACACTCTTGTTGGAATTGAATAATATGTCCCAATCTTTATTCTGGTCAACAAATTGTATTATTTTACAACATTCAAATAAATTGATGATACAAATTTCATCGTAACACACCTAATTTAAAAAATTGGAAATATTCAACTACATGATTTGAAAAGGTTAACGTAAACCTTTTCAAATGTGACTTGGATTTTAAAATATTTTCGAACCCTCTGGACAAGTAAAATATGATGTAATGGATAATTTACACAACAGGTAGGACACATAAACATCTGGTACTTAGAATAAGACTATTATTTATTTTCTAGAGCTGCCAAGCCAGCAAGAGTGTTATTGTACCTTTAACCCATAGTAGATTTGAACTTGATCTACATAGACTTGCATTATTTTCATTCTTTATCTGCAATATTTACATGCTCTAAAATTATAGAGGTAGTTTATACCTTTTCCTCTGTTTTTCAGAAATGAAACTTTCCCCTGTCTCTATTGCTGTTTTCTGATCTCCATCAGATTCAGATGGTGTGAAATTTGTCTCTTCTGAAAAAAAAAAAAATAGATTGACCACAATGACTAAAAGAGAAAACAAACCTTATAAAACATGCATCAATATCACTCTCGCTGAAGAATAAGCTCACATACACTGCTTCATTTAAAAAACATTATAATTTGTGGCTTGCAGACAAAATTTGATCGGAGATAGCTGAGGCAAATATGTATAGTTATTCAACAGTATAAATATATTTCTAAAGAGGTAACATATCTAAGCAGGCATTTTACTATATCTTATATACTGTTACAGACTGATTGACAATTCAAACCAATAACAAAATGGAAAACAATAAACTGAGTAACTACCTTCAGTGCCAATATCTGAGTCTGTATGATCTGTTAAATCATTATCTGGACTGTCACTAAGAGAACTAGCAGTCTTGTCATTATCACTAATAGAACTAGCAGTTGTTTCATTATCACTAATAGAACTAGCAGTTGTTTCATTATCGCTAATAGAACTAGCAGTTGTTTCATTATCACTAATAGAACTAGCAGTTGTTTCATTATCACTAATAGAACTAGCAATCGAATCCACTTCAGACTTGATATCATTGTTCAAGGCTAATCGGTCAGCTGACTGAGAAGGCACTTTACTCATTCCAACTTTTTCTGAAAATTTCTTGGCAACTTTTTCAAAATCATCTGAATCATATTCGCTATCAGATTGATTTTTTATAATAGGAAATGCATTGTTTATTATATAATCATCTGTCTTTGAAGAACTAACTTCATTATCTTTTGACTTTTTCTTTTTATCTTGTACTTTTTTTTTCAAATCTGAAAACTCTACACTATCATTAGATTCTGAATTGGTATCGTCACTTTGATCAGAGTCCTCCGATTTCCTCTTACGATTTGCAGACTTAATACATAACTGTTTCTTTTCCTGAGGTAAATCACTGCAGTCAGAATCACTTTCCAAAAAAGAAGTACTTGTGTCTATATTTGGAACTGAAGCACGTGTTGTTTTATCTTTAGATGTTTTGTTGATTTTAGATGCGAACTTGGCTGAACTATTGTTATGCCCTGAACTAGAATCTGAGTCATTTAAAACATCAACAGAGTTCTTTTTTATAAAATTTACTTTCTTTTTTAAGTCTTTTGTTGAAGATTTATGGCTGTTGTCATCATCACTCGAATCTAACATACTAATTCCTTTAAATCGTGTCATTTTCATTGAATAATCAACAAAGCAAACTTTGGGAGCACTAGACATAGCATTTGACTTTGGTTTGATATTTGAAGCACTTGCATCTAACTGAGCTGATGAGTTGAGTGTAATTTTAGACTTGTGTTTCCCAGTGGTATCACTATCTACGTCATCACCTGTATTATTCACTTTCAAAATATCAGAATCAGAATTTGTTGAATTATTATCTCTGTTTTTAATGACTGTCTTATTCACAGTGGTATTCTCTACATTTTTCGACTTAGAATTCATCATAGCAATAATTTCATCTGTATCTGCCGAACCAACAGAATCACAAGAGTCACTTTCCTCACCAACAGCATCATCTCTATCATTATTTTCAGGTAGCTCATCCTCAGAATCATAAATAAAATCATCTTTTGGTATGTGATACACACTTATGACCTTTTCACCTTTCACCACTTCAATCTCTGTTTCATCTGTTTTCTGTGATTCTTTTTGACTTCTGTCATATCTTCTACGCATTTCTTCCATTTTCTCTTCCATCTCCTCACTCCATTCATTTTCTTCTACTTTAAATTTTTTAGGCTGAAAGTCTTCAAACTCTGAGAAATCTCCACGTCGCCTCTTTGAACTTTCAGTCATTTCATCCATCTGCCAAGTCAATTTTTCTAAATCAATGTCCTCATTTTCATCTTTTTCATCAGGTTTTATTTTTTTCAAATTATGGCAGAATTTGGATGGATCAACATGCACAAGATAGAAACAGTTAAGGATCAACGAGAAAGAGAAATGGGGTTAAACGTCCACTCAACATAAACAGGTCATTTCAGGACTAACGCATGGTTCTACTTTATTTTTAATAATTCGCTTGTGCGTAGGGGTCTTTAGCAGTGGGAGGAAACTGTAGGCCCCAGAGAAAATCCAAGACGACCTTACTCCTTGTCACATATAACCAGGGAACAATACAACGCCAATTAACCTTATGATTCAGTGCACACAAGCTAACAATTCGGCCAGCCAACCCATCAGTTACGGATCAATTTACATCATAAGTATAAGGCATATAAAATCAGATATTTAATTAATAAGCAAGAGTTTAATAACTTAAAGCAGTGTGCTAGGAAGGAAATTCAACTTACATGTATCAAATTTTTTTTTACATGCACCAGTAAATGGTGTTCATTGCCAAGCTCTCAGTTCAATATCAAAGGAAGGGGAAACAACTCAGGAAAATCCAGAGGAAATTCTAAATTAAACATTGTTTATGAGACTCGGGTAGCAATATATCCTGAAGAACTAAGAATAAAATTGGTTTGGACCTAAGATTCAGTTGTTCAATCCATATATTAAAGTCAGAAATCAATATTCAGAAACACAGAGTTAACTGAATGCATTGAAGCTGAGTAAAATTTACAGTTCAGTTACTTAAAGGAGCTAATTCGCTAATATTTGGGACCTAGAAATTTACCCAAATGCGTCGCAACGCATAAATTAACATTATATGAATGTATATAAACTGATTTATATTCATTCATTTCCGTCTTTCCTCTAATTTCAAATCAGTTATGTTCGGCAAAATACAGCTGAAGTCTCAATAGCATGCCCATCTCTGGCGTCTGGTTATTCCAGTCTACATTATTGCATAGTTCTCGTTGTGTCACCGTCTAGACCATATTTTCCCGGTAAGATCACAACATCAATGTTGAATTAAATTGACAAATAATTCGTGTTTTCATTGTCGAAGATTTTGGATGATATTGAGACTTAGCTACTTTAATTATCATTAATTACTAAAGGATACTCTATTTGTTGATTTATCTCTAACATTTACAATTGGTAATACTCTTCCATATTTACCAACAATCCATTTCTGAAATAAATAAATTACAAAACAATAAAAACTAGAGATACAAGAATTAAAATCTATATTTCTTAGAAGTTTAATAAAGGGGGAGGGCAAAAGGGTACATTTCAGCTTACCCTTCTTTCAAAATTTGTAGCAAACTACAATTTTTACCCAGCTTTAAGTGGTTTTCATCAGCAAATCAAACACATTTGACAGAAATTTCATTAGAAAATAAAAGGTAGTGTAAAATCTGACCTTTTCACCTGGAATAGCCGTACCAGGAACTTTACCCTTGACATTAAAATCTTCTACGTCTGTTAGATTAGCTAATGGATCATGGAAACTAGTTTTTACTTTCTTTACTTTTGGCACTTCTGGGGTATTTCTTTCCTTCTGTAATCTGAAGATAGAATTATTATTCATGTGAGATATTGTAGCAGTATTATATTGGCATTATCTGTAAGATAATATTGTACCCTCAACGCCAACATATTTACATTGTATATTTGAGATAATGTAAAATATGTCAGGTCTGTCTCTAGAATTCAATCCCAGAAAGTAGAATCATTCATTCTATTCTGCTATGATAATTAAGGTGAGATATAACCAATCAGATTAAAATATAGATCTACACCTTGTTACATTATTTTATAACTTCGATGGCCTCCACTACAGTAAGATCTGATTGGTTGTAGTGGGAGGTCACATCAAGGGTCAAGCAAATGACTTTTGAACCGAAGACATTAGTCATCCTGATAACCAATCAACTCCAGTGTTCCAAGTAGCTATTTGGAAATAGAATTTTTATTTGTACCCACATGATAAAAATTAAACTCAACAAATCATTTGAGTGGCTAATCCCTCACTGATATCACCAAGAACATGGGTTATTTAACAACTCTTCCTAAATCCTGGTGTTGTGAAGCCAAGCAAAATGAAAATTTTTTCACTATAAACAACACAACAAAATAGAATCTGTGTTTTAATAAGATTGAGATATAACATGAGTGTGCGGTTCAAAATGTGGACTGATACGATATCAGATTTAACGACATTCTGTACCTCTGTGATATCACTGCTTTAAAATTGTCAATTGGGCTGCCAGGCCAATTGACTTTAAATTCTTATCTAGATTTCGTCTGAAGCTTCAGTTTAGACAGATTTTTTGTTCTCAGATTCGGAATGAAAGAAACACTAAATAGAGGTCCTGTTAGATATACTTGCAGTTTTCTGTTTTTACCTTGTTAGGAAATGCTGTTTAGCCACTTGTAATTGTAGTGTTCTACCTTTCCATTTGGCTTTGTTGAATATACTAAAACCTAGAAATAATATATTGGTACAAATATATAGAAGAGACATAACAGTGTTAGTACTGTTACAGAAATCTTTTTTAAAAAAATTATCATACATGTACTTACACGACAAGATACAACAAATATTACTTTCTACCATCACATAAACTCGCAGAAGCTGCTTTATGGAGCACAGTCAATTTACATATAATTTTAACCCTAACTAAATTTTGTATTTATTTATATTGTCTACCGTAGCTAAAAGTTGTATTTGTTTTATTGCCTATCTTATTTTCATTAATGGGGACCAAGGTTGGTACATATTTTCCCATAATCATGAGACCCTAGCTATCTGAAGAAGAATTGTATATAAGCTTGGAACATTAATTTGAAAATGCAGCAATAATTACAAAAGAAATTAATTGATAAATATTTTGGGTACCGGTATACTATTTATACTTACATTTTTGTATAGAAGAATCTTCAGCATCAATATCAATGTAAGCAAAAGTGTTGAAAACTTCACCTGAAATAAAATAAGAGTGGTGAATTCACTATAAATTGTTTCATAGATCAAGAAACATCTATATTTGTACTGAAATCTATTAAAGATACATATTTGGGAGATTAGATAAAGAGTTGGCAGTTCTCACTATAGTAGTTAAAAACTAGATAATTTTAAGGTAATTTGCTGAAAATTTCAGATATTGGTTTTGGAAATCTCCATCTAGCCTTGATCATCATTAGTTAAGTCAGTATGATAAAAATTATAAAGCATAGTCTTGATTATCCATTTTTTTCATTTATATTCAATGATAGTTAAGCAGCATTTAGGATTCTGATCCAGTCAATATCGAAGGCTAGCTTTGACATAAAGAGTTCATTATGGTCTGGATAAGTTAATTAATGTCTAATAAGTAATTTCAGGCCTAAAGAAAGCTAGGCTAAATCCACTAAAATTTTAATTACTTTTAAATCTTAATAAGCTTAAAAAGACATTCATGATCAATGATTTTTAGTTCACAAAAGCTGAACAAAAAAATTGAAATAACCATTAGATCTATATAGGCCTACATGAATTTCGCATGAAATGTCCAAATAAATTTTAGGCCTATTGTTTAAAATTCATATTTATGAAAATGGCATTTTAGATTATTTCATCCATTTACATGAAGGGTCCATTTATTTAGTGATAATTATGACTTTAAAATGAATACCTATATTTTAACACTATTGACCATTATGATGTGGGGTTTTATGACATTATTACGTCAAACCTCTGGGTCATTTAAGAGTTAAATTAACAGTATTAAGTAGTATATGTAATGTAAGACAGAATGTCAATTACTTTTAAATACGGTACATTATTATTACACATTTTTATAGCGCCCAACTGCCACATAAATCTGCTTACATGTATGTGCATTACATCTAATTAATCATTTAAATTACCATCCATATCTTTCTTGATTTTTATTTCAACATCTTGTACATTTCCAAAACTTGAAAATTTCTCCTTTAACTCCTTCTTCGTGATGTTTGGAGTCAATCCACCAATATGAATTCTCTTCAGACTGTTTTTTTCAGGCTCAGACTCTACTTCCAATTCTGACTTCTTCATCTGCAGAATTAAAATTTTAAAGGTAAATAAATGTAGACAGATGCCCAGATCACAAAAATCAACAAACATGAAACCTCTAGTTTTGCTTCATAGTTAGATCAAGATCTCAAACCAAGATCACAGATTCTTATTAACTAACAAATATTTAATTGATAATTCTGATATTTTTATGGCCATTACGAATGATGTCTATAATTTTAAATGCTGTAACATCTATTTTAAAATAAGCCCCCGCAATAGCTTGTTTATTGAATTTTTGTCCTAGACTGCCTTATTTTATTCTGTTTTGTCTATATATAATCCTTTTGAACACAGTCTTTCAATTTTGACTTTCACTGAATTTTCTTTGATTGGCTCTTTTTAATCTGATTAAAAATTGTATGTCATCCTTTTTTTAATGACAATGTGTTCATTTATAAATTATGATTAATGAGATCATAACGTAGTCATGGACCTTAAGGTCCATGATGTAGTTGCATCTTTGGGCATGTCTATTCAGTCACAAGCGTGATAAAAAAAAATCCCTTTGGATTTGGAACTGCTTAAAGGGACAATAACACACTTGCTGGCTTGGCAGCTCTAGAAAAATAAATAATAGTCTTATTCTAAGTACCAGATGTTTATGTGTCCTACCTGTTGTGTAAATTATCCGTTACAACATATTTTACTTGTCCAGAGGGTTCGAAAATATTTTAAAATCCAAGTCACATTTAAAAAGGTTTACGTTAACCTTTTCAAATCATGTAGTTGAATTTTTCCAATTTTTTAAATTAGGTGTGTTACGATGAAATTTGTATAATCAATTTATTTGAATATTGTAAAATAATACAATTTGTTGACCAGAATAAAGATTGGGGCATATTTATTCAATTACAACAAGAGTGTTTTGGGGGGCTTTAAAACAAATTTCACACACACAGTGGATTGATTCTTTTTATCAAAAATTATTATTATTCAGAAGAGATCACAACTGGATTTTGATCGAAGTTGAAAGTAATTACATTACAGAACTTTTTTTTACTGATGCGAATTGCGAGCATTATATTGTGAGTTCACTTTTAAGAAAATATTGCCAGGCTATTTGTATTTCTAATGTAAATTATAGAACTAAATTACGATAAAAAAAAAAACCCTGACTACTTATAATGACAATTTGAAACAATCTCTGTAAGTTTGATCCAATAAACTGTTTATTATGACTTAGTTTATACCTTCCTAAATATAAAACTCAACAACGGGCATTGAACAAATTTCACGTGTTGACAATTTGGTTGAACCGGAAATAATACCGTCGACCTTACCTCAAGGGAGCATTCCGTTATGATTAATAATATTGTCATATTATAAAAATAAATATTAAATCTAGTTTTGGTACACATCTAATTTAGACATTCCAGCAGTTTTAAAGTATATTGCTATCTCAAATTATTTTGTTACCATTTGTTGAAAATCATTCCACAATCGGATATTAGATCCTGTCATGTTTTGTTTTAAGAATTACTCCTTGGTGCTAGCGGATTGGTTCTACTTCCAATTTCAGTAGGATGTAGCGCTGAAATTAGTTTATTTGAATCAATCAACCTATATTTCATTGTACATTTACATGTACCTAGATATAGATCTATGTGTTTTTAAAAGTAAGGATATTTCTTAACATTTTGGGGTGAATATTTCCTCAAATTTTACAGAGGATTTCATACTTTCATTTAGCATGCCAATGAAAATGAATGTGACCATGACCATGGCATATAGAAATTTAGTTCTATGATGTGACCGAATGCTTTCGAGCGCTACTTGTTTGAAGTGACTCGATGAACAAAGCTTAGTATAAGCCATGTAGGTGAATATTACCAGTGTAGACAGGACTAGACTGCAATTCAATTCAGACTATTCACGTATTTCACCGAACACAACACAGCTTACAGTAAAAACAGAAATGACTGTAAATGTACATTCATATCATATTACCTTATTACATGCGTTACAACATGCTCATTTCTAGATGCCAAACTATATAGCAATTTTGCTCTTTTAAAGCCACTTTTTAATAACAAAATGTAAAGATTCATAATGGACTTTACTATATCCTACTTCGGGCAAACTGTATTTGAATAAGCTTTGAATATTGTGAATTTTGCAGTACCAGGATTCACTAAAATGACATTTATTTAACTGTTGTCTATTATGAATTGTTTTTATGATTGCAGGAGGTAACAGAGAATGGAGAAAGAGATTACTGACCAGTTATCAGGAGCTGATGTCATGGATATGGTGATTAATTTACTGCTCTTGCATGATAGTTTGACTTTGAACTTTAATGACTAAAGAAAGAGAGAGAAATGGGGTTTAACGTCCACTCGACACAAACTAGGTCATTTCGGGACTAACATATGGTTTAACATTATTTCAATAATTCGCTTGGGCGTAGGGGTCTTTAGCAGTGGGAGGAAACCAGAGTACCTGGAGAAAACCCACGAGGTTGGACAGGCGGCCCTACTCCTTGTCACGTACAACCAGGGATTCGAAACCACACCAGTTGCTTTAATGACTAAAGTTCCAAGTATAAATCAATAGGAAAGAAATAAAATGGAATGGAATTTAACGTCTGATCAATAAATTACTTGGTTTTGTGACTAACAAGCGTTTAATTAATTTACCCTGTATTAATAAAAACATGGTACTTCATCTGATATTGGATCGACAATGGGACTTAGTGGGGCACAGGCCCAAGATCTCCATGACCACGCACATAAGAATTAGAATTTAATATTGGTCCATTTCAATCAATATTGAATACGGGATCCTAATACAAGATATATAAGATACAATGAACACTTTATAATCACTACACAAGTTGTTTATACTAAGGTGTCGGGCACCATTTGTATTGAAGAGAGAAAAACGTATCCTACAAGACAATGCAAAATAATAAAAAAAAAAATGTATGGATTGGACTAAGCATGCAGTTATCAACAACTGTCATTCAATTTGGACAATTCCTATTATTGATTAGAAATTACAATAATTTTTTTAAGAATTGAAAATAAATCACTTTATACACATTGAAATTATATTAATATCTGCTTTTAGACCAGGAAGCATGGTTGCTAAGTGAGTAAGGCATAGGCTTGCTAGCTTGGAGGTCACATGTTCGATCTTGTTGTTGGCTGAGAAAGTTCATCGAGATTTTCTGACATGGCTCCCCTTGTCAGCAGAGCAGTTTGACTGCAATCTCTTATCACAATTCTTATTCTTACAGGTTTAAAGACAAAGAGTGTAAATTACAAAGAGATTGAACCAAGAGTATTTAAATATTACATTGAAGTCAAATTTCTGACTTTTCCAGTGATATGTCGTCCAATTGTTTAACAGTGTACATTGATACACAATACTAGGCCTACATTATTTTATATGCATAGATACCCATAGTTAAAGGTGGTCGTATTGCTCTATTCTTTGGGAAAGTCACTCCACATTCAACGGGCCGATAAATTTCTTAACGATACATTATGGGAGATTTTTATAAGGAATTAGCTATTCTTGCTATAACAGTTCAAAAATAGATAATGAAAGAAGAATATATTGAAAATTTCAGTCAAATTACTTTATTCTGAACATAGTTATCACCACTGTTATTTTTGACTAGAAATGGTTTGATTGACAGGCATTAACTCCACCTACATAATCTCGATTATCAAGTAATGTTTTCAATGACTGTGGTAGGCCTACATTTAGCCTATTTGGTTTGAGACGGGGCTGCAATTCAACTCGTATTACATTTATTTTCTACTACAAATTAGAATTAAGACTTTTAAAGATAAGAAGAGAAAGTCGGCAACAGAAGTTAGAGTTTGAAAGGAATGGACCAAATCAATGGGGCAGTATTGTAAATAATTGTACTATAGCCGACTTCTTCCGTGGCCTGCATGCATTCTTGTACTTTAGGTAGGCCTACGTAACTCCCGAAGCAGGCGAACAGAAAAAAGTGATCCGATAGGGCTGCAATGCAGCTGGTTGATGTTAGCTGCGATGTTTATCAATTTCCATAATTTTACTGTAAACGCAAGTAACAAAAGAGCGACAGCGTGTTGACCTAATTACCTCGCTCAACAGCGGCCTCGCTTCATACACTCCATCATTAATAGCCTCGATCTAGGAGTATGACGTCAATCTCCTCTCACGACGCCATTTATAATTAAATCGATCAATGAAATCCTGTTTAAATCCAAGCCATCCGTGGGTCTACAGGGTTGATTTTATGCTTGTTGTTTAAATAAAGATCTAATTTATCATTTCTATGACATCTGACACCTAAATAAAGACTTGCAATAATCAGATATAGCTCTTGCATAATGTATGTTTAACTGAAAATTTTGAAACATTTTGAAATTGTTCATTGTATAGTAATCAACTAATGCAAATGCTATGGAGATCCACAATATAGAGTTGACACCATTTTTTGCTGTACAAACCTTGGTGACTGTAAATGCAATGTTTGTTTATATTTCAGTTGGAAATTCCCAGTGATATCCTTGAAAATGTAGAATTTACAGAAAACAATACTAGTGTTATCTCGAATAGTAAGTTTAAATCATAATATTTATGAATATTTCATTTGATATAAATAAAGTGCAAATCATTTATTAGAAATCTGAAGATAGTCTGCTTTTAAGAAAGAAAAAAAACCTTTTAGGGGAAGTATATATATATATATGTATATATAAACAATATATGTATTATAATTAATTTTCTATTTAGATAAATCATATACCTCAAGAAAACATGTAATGGATGGGTCATTCGAGATATATCTATTCAACTTAGAATTTGAAACTAGGCAGAAGAAATCATCAAAGGTGCATGTTCCGTAATGTTATTATTTGTTCCAGTATTGTTACCAGTATTTTGTCACTAAAATGTTGAAAGTTTTTACCATGCTAAATAGTTATATATTATTCGTTCATGTACTTAATATATAGCAGTGTGACATTTAACCCTGGGTTTGTGCAAGATTTTGGGCAAAGACTTGACACCAGAGATGATGCTTATTGAGTTTATTTATTAATCAATGCAATTTCATCCGGCACATTTTATACGGTTTATTTTCCAGTTTATTATCTAACGTATCCCAAAATATTTAACTTTAATTTTGTCTGCTAAGAATGTTGACATATGCTTACCCCAAGTCGGCAAATTATGGGTTTCGCTGGTATTCTTTTCCACCATATGTACATAATAAATTAATTTGATATTTAGACTAATTTCTATATTTTTGTAGTCAGATGGTTGCAATCTAGAAGTTGTTGATTTAAAGTTGAATGTGGAAGATCATGTCTATGAAGATTTATCACAAAGCCTACAACTGTAAGTTATTATAGATTATATATTTAAAGCCAACTTCTAATTTTGGTTTTTTTACTTAGTAAACTCCACTTTGTCATCAAGTTCTTTAAAGACCACTTATTGTCAAGGTGCACCAGAAACGAGTTGGCTGGCGAGAATAGGGGAGCGTCCTTTTTTAACCCACCTGCATTTAAAAATAACCAGAGGTTGTCAGGCAAGATGCACCCACATTTTGCAAGAGATGGATACAGGACAAGCTTAAAAAAAACATGATTTTTCGTACATTCAGGGGCCATAATCCAGGAAGTTATATGGTCTGAAATGCGCAAATATCAAAATGGACAGAGATATTTGAGATATAAAGATATATTTTAAGTTTCATCAAAATCAGATAAAAACTGTTACTTGTAGAGGGTCTACAACCTTAAAGCGGAAATTTCATATTTTCTAAGAAAGTCAAAACATAATTATTTCTATGTCTTTTCCTCAAAAGGTTGTCAACTCACTATTATACGATCATGGGCAAAATTTTGGGGGCATTAAAATGGGTGACACAGGTTGATTGAGGAAATAGTTACTCAATTACCTCCCTTGTTTTCCCATTCCTCTCCATGGACGGCCATCTTCAAACGTTTGAATTTGAAGTTGAAAATGATATTTTTGCCAATTTCTCAACTGGCAATAGTGAATTATAGGATTAATAGGATTATTCTTTAACAAGGTAGGACTGTTTATAGGTTCAATCTATTTTAGGGCTTTATTTTAATACATTTTAAAAATATAACTTAAAAAAATGCTATTGCAACTTTAATATACCATATTTTGTCGGGCATTTTTGGCCGAAATTTGAACTCAACATTCATTAGGGTGTAATGGTGATATATTCAAACGTTTTTTTTAAATAGGATAAAAGTTTTGATCTCTAGAGTGTATCTCTTTTTAATATTTAAAATCACAATATATATTTTCAGAATAGTTAATCATCACAATGTCTCAGGTTTCTTCATGCTCATGTCAACATATGCGTCATGGAGGATTAAGCTAAAAAAAATATTTAATTCTTTTGAAGAGAAATATCCTGGAATAGCAGAACTAAAGTCGTTAAAAGATAATAAATGCATTCTCCAAATCTTTGTAGATGGTCATAGGTAAGATTAACATACTCAAAGTCCAATACATTTTGACTAATGGTTTGGATTGTTCGTACTTGGTTTTATTTTATTAAAGATACATTATGGGAGATTAGATAAAGAGCTTGCAGTTCTCACTATAATAGTTAAAAATTAGATAATGTAAAGGGAATTTTCTGAAAATTTCAGTCAAATTGCTCCACTCTGAATTTAGTGATTGAATTTTAGGCCTAGTCTCGATCATCCATTTTATGATTAAATCAAGAATTAAAATTGAGCAGCAAATCGGATCCTAAAATAAATATCACAGGTGCGTGTTGACATCGAGAGTTGATTATGGTCTGGATAAGTTAATTAATGTCTAATTAATCATTTAGATAACATTTCTGGCCTAAAGAAAGATCTGCAATTGGCAGATTTAGCTCTTGCATAATGTATGTTTAATGTTTATTCCAATAATTATATATTTATGGTTCATAAATCATTTTTCAATAATTTGTATATTTATTTTTTTTATCATTGTATAATTATTTACTATGTGATATTGGTATTTTCCAGTGATTGTATATTAATATGTGATATATATAATTTCTGTTCAGTTATTGTATATTTATTATAAATATGATATAATGTTGGTTTTTTTTTCAATGATTGCATATTTATTTAATAATAATAATAATAATGTCATTTATATTGCACTGGTCCACACAGAGTATGCTCATAGTGCTTGTGATTCAGTTCTGTACAATAAAAGTTCAATACCAAGGCACCAATAAACATAACATTAAATAAATATGTCTTCAATAAGGTTTTGAAATCGATAATAATGGCCATTTTCTGAGGTGGATAGGAAGATTGTTCCAGTATATTGCAGCAGTGTATTTAAAAGATTGCACACCAAAAGATTTCAAGTTATAATTGGGAAACGTTAGAAGTAATTTATCATTTGATTTAAGGTTTCTAGATGAAGAATGGTGATGAATAAGCTCTTGTTGGTATGAAGTGCTGTTCCATTCACTGGTTGGTATATCAGACACAGCAATTTGAATATAATCTGTTTATTTATTATATAATATTAATGTTGGGTTTTGTTTTTTTTTCAGTGATTTTATATTTATTGTATGGTATTCTTGGTTGGTGGATGAAAGCTTTCACACAACACCCGAGGTTAAGCTTGGTGTAAAAGTTTCAGAATCTTGTAAGTTATGCTGGCAGACTCATTCATAACAGTTATGCAAACATTGGAAACAAAATTAATCATGCAATCGCGGAGTTATAAATTTACTTCATTAGTATTTAGTAATTAAACCGAAAATACTCATGGGATAGAATTACTTTTATTTATACTAAACAACATTTCAAGTATGATTCTCGAGTCGTTATCAAACAAATCATAAACATTTTGCTTGTCAATATGGAGCGTAAAATTTTCTGTAATTTGGAGTGTCTACGGCTAAAATGAATCTAACATTAATCAAAATTATTACATTAGGAAGAGAAGTTTAATATAGGCTATGTCCCCAATCCCTATTCAGATACAAATCTGAAAATAAATATTGCCTCAAGAAAAAAAAAAAAAATTATAACATTCAGTTTCTTGGTTTGAGTGATAATACCTCTATAAAACTAAAACCAAAAATAAGTATTCATGATTTACTTTTTAAGTACATGTATTCAGTTTGCAACAGATATCCCATTGAGATAATATTTGTAAAGCTGTACTAGATAATATATACCATTCAATAATACACTTTTTGAAATGTAAATATTCACACATTTTTTTCAGTATTAAAAGAAGATGATTCTTCATGTATACGGACATCACCAAGGATTTTCAGAAAGATGCTGGAAAAATATGATATAGAACATTCCATAAATACTCTTATAAATATGATTAATCCTAAATGATTTTGACATAATATGTGTTCTGTGTATCAGTACGAGTAAGACTTTGTTCAAATACTTTATATGTGGTTATCATTTATGGCCAATTATTATCTGTCATAAGTGATGTGTACCGCTGTTAGACCTATCAGTAAAGTTCAATGTTTCAGATGGCGTGCTAACATGCACATATTGGCTCTACTAAAGTTTATATTAAAGATACATTATATAAGATTTAGATAAAGAGCTTGCCTTTCTTGTTATCATAGTTCAAAAATAGATAATGCAAATTGAAGATTGCAAATTCCATTCAAATTACTTTATTCTAAGTGAAGATATTGGCCACTGAAGGTTTGACAAGATGTGGGCACTGATTGTTTGAAGCTTAATCGCGTTTCACCCTTTTTAGACTAAATCATTAAATGGTTGAACAGTTGTAATCTAATTAAAATCAGACCTATCTGATGTCATCCAGACTTGATTATGGTCTTGTCATGTTAATAAATGTCTAATTAATAGTTTTTAAAATACAGATTTGACATCATCCTTTGATGTTGGCATACCATTATTTCCAATAATGTATTGGCAACTTGCCAGTCGTACATTATCTGTACTAGATACAATATTGGACTCGCATGACGTATTTCATTGAAAAGCATGTGCAAGATAGTGTCTGTATTTTAAGTTATTTAATGGTCTCAAGCTAAAGACATTGCGTAATATATTGAAACAACACTCAGCTAATGCCCCGTGGAGTATCAATATAATTATTACTTAATGTCTCACTCTCAACCATTAAACCACACATATAACACATTAAGGTCTAAAAAAAGACCTGCA
The DNA here is from genome assembly GCA_963678685.1 of Patella ulyssiponensis. Taxonomy (NCBI): domain Eukaryota; kingdom Metazoa; phylum Mollusca; class Gastropoda; family Patellidae; genus Patella; species Patella ulyssiponensis. The sequence continues at coordinate 21,870,417 of OY783232.1, forward strand.
ATAGACAAATTTAGCTCTTGCATGTCTGTTGTAAGATGGTTTTTTGGGTTTGGCAAAAAAATTCTTCCAGACTTTCCGGCATGGTTGCCCCATGTCAGTGATGCGGGACCCGATGACAGTGTCTAGTCAAATTGGTGGGACAAAACTGGGTCCTGGGTACACGCAATAAGAGTAGACTGTAGCGAGAGAGAGAAATGGGGTTCAACGTCCACTCGACACAAACTAGGTCATTTTGGGACTAACATTTGGTTTCAATTTTATTTCAATAATTCGCTAGGGCGTAGGGGTCTTTGGCAGTGGGAGGAAACCGGAGTGCCCGGAGGAAACCCACGAGGTTGAGAAGGGGCCCCTATCTCCATGCCACATACGCTCACACCAGGGATCGAAACCACAGCTGCAAGCCAGAGGTGACCGGCCAGCTAGAGGTCGAAGTGCGGCACTCTAGACTACTAGGCCATCCCAACCCCCGTAGGCTGTAGCACCTGTCGGGCTAAATTTCCTTCATGGCACATTGTGTGGTGTTAAAAATCCCATTGCAAGTGATCTTTTGGTTGACAAAATTCTGCAATTAAATAAAATAAGACCATGCCTTTAGATATGGTTTGACAGTCTCAACATGTCTATGAGTCATTAAAATGTGCAGCAAGTTTGGAAAAACAACTCTGACCTGTGAAGAGATTAGGTGAATTGATGGAGATGGAATGTGAAATTGCAAGAATGATTATAATTAAAATGGACCATCTTCAATCTAATAAAAGCTTCTTCTGAAAATTGAATAAAATCTGTAATAAATGCATTCCCACTTAATTATTTATAATGTAGTTTGAATAAGTATGGCATACATGGAAAGTAGACACCCAATCTTACTAGAAACATACTGAATTCCCTGAAAAATACCATTGGGGCACACATCAAGTAAAAACTGTAAAGATATTGCTGACAACCTGTTTGTTTGATCTATGTTGGGAGCAGTTGGTATATTTTGACCATTTGTGCAGTAGTGAGAACAGTGGGAGAGTAACAACAGACTCTATGATTAAACAGGGGAAAATATTGCGATAAATGGTCAAGAAGTTTACTCTGGAGAGTTACTTTCTGTGTCAAGCTTCCATAATACTGCACATTAACTTAGTATTCAAGACTATTTTTTATCATAATTCAATAGCTCAATTCTCGGATCAGAGTGGATCAATTTGATTGAAATTTTCAGCGAATTCCATTTACATTATCTTGGTTTTTAACTAAACCCTTTATCAAATCTCCCATTATGTATCTTTAATAAAACCCCCAAAATAATTATCCCATAAATCTGTAGTGTAGACAACTATTTTTATCATAATTCAATCGCTCGATTCTCGGATCAGAGTGGATCAATTTGATTGAAATTTTCAGCGAATTCCATTTACATTATCTTGGTTTTTAACTAAACCCTTTATCAAATCTCCCATAATATATCTTTCATAAAACCCCCAACCCCCAAAATAATTATCCCATAAATCTGTAGTGTAGTCAAACACATCGTTTTCTTCCCTTACAATATTAAAACTCAAAGAAACCATGCAGCGTACACAAAGAATTCAAGAAAACAGCATTTAAAATTACAAAAGTATCACTTTTATTATAATGCAAGTTGTACATTTTCCCAAAAGGCAAATATATGAGTTGCTTTGTAAATGAATATATACATATATCACAAAGATGCATTTATACAATGATGCATTTGAACATAAGATGTATTATCTAATTAATTATCTTCAAAATAGGACAAACCAATGATAAGGAAGTAACAATGGAAATGATATTAATGAAAATAGCACTCAACTTAATATTTATTTACAGTTATTTGTACAAAGTTTTCAACTGCTTGATATACAAAAGATAGAAAATAAAAAAAATAATAATAATCAAAAACTAAATTACTTTGTATTTACTATATTGTGATAAATTTTTTGTTGAAAGAAATCTTAAGAACTATCAGAATAATATACAAAACAATAATAACATAATCTGCTTTCTATGAACAAGAAACATTATCAATTTTACAATACTGGTATTAGTGGTATACACAATTATTTACAAGACAGCATCAGATGAATTTCCTAAAACCAATTTAAATTTGCAATAGTTGCATCTAAGCTAGCAATCAACTAATATAATAACAAAGTCTCATTATCCCAAAACTACTTTGAGAACTAAAACTAAAGGCCAAGATTCCATGACACATACAATGGTGTGAATAACAGGAATATATCTGTGACCATCATATTTAAGCAAGCAGGTCTTTCTTTAGGCCTGAAATGTTATATAAACTATTAATTAGACATCTAGTAGCAAAACAAGACCATAATTAACTCTTGATGGTATTGGATACTCACGATTTTAACTATATTATAACCTTTCCCCATCTAAAAATTTAATTTAAAAATGGAAAAGCAAGGCTAAGTCTGGAATATACCAATGCCCTGCATGTCACAATGCACACATCTTGTCAAAACTACAGTGATAACTTGACTCAAAATGAAGTAATTTGAATGAAATGTTCATTTTACATTATCTAATTTTGAGCTATTATACCAAGAATGGTCAGCTCTTTATTTATATTTTACATAATGTATCTTTAAGCTATCCCTGAACCACAGGTACAGCAAATCAATTAAAGAAATTCAGTTACTTTGAAAAACAACCCAGAGTATAAACGAAACAATACTTTTGTTTAGTCCTGCATCACATTCATAACTCTTGAGGTCTATTCACCAAACAATTATAAAGATATGTTATTGATATAAAGGACTCAAAAGTACCTTGGATTTGTATTTTTGAAAATTAGGTGATGAATACAGTACACTACCCTGCCTGACACACATATAGTCATATCATAGAGCTTTCAATCATATGTTAAATTTAAGAAGACTGTGCATAATATCTTTTAATATATATTTATGTAAACCCTATTTCAATTTTTGATGAATATTCAGTGAAACCGTCACATTTTTAAAAAAACATCATGCATATTTTACAGGACTAATCAATTCGCATGCTAAAGAGTATGGACATAACATGTATTTCAGGTTTGTTAAATATGACCAAATAGACATTTTTTTGTCTGAAGAACTTTTGTCAAAATTAATTGTTATTTTTTATCTAGAAAACAATACCAATAGTCTATCTATACACATTATTAACACAGAAAGATCTTGCAAAGATATACATGACCAGCCTGAATATATCGCAGTTCATCTTGAAAATCTTTGTGGTGAGAGACATACATTTATGAAGGACTTCATACTGTATGTCACAAGGTTTGATACTGTTGACTAAACTGTATTCAAACATTGGTGAAAATAATACCAACAAGATAACCATACTAAATTAAATTATAGTAGTTTCAACCATCTTTCTTCAGCTTATGTACTCTTATTTAAATTTGGATTATATATAATATTGTACGTGACCATCAGGTGCCCCTGAGAACAATCTTAATAGGTACACAGTGATAACATTACTTTCACCAAGAAGACTACGCAGTGTTTAAATCGAGAATTTCATATTTTCTAAGGGAGTCAAAACATGATCATTTGTATGTCTTTTGCTCAATAGCTTGTCAACTCACAATTATACGATCATAGGCATTATTTCCCACACTTAAAAATCATTGACACCAGAAATAATAACACAATTACCTCTCTTATTTTTCTATTCCCCCATGCTATAGCTATCTTCAAGTTGAAATGATATATTTTCCAATTTCTCAACTGGCAATAGTGAATTATTGGATTAATAGGGTTATTCAACAAGGTAGGACTGTTAATAGATACCATCTATTTTAAGGCTTTACTTTAATACATTTTTAAAATATAACTTAAAAATATGAAATTGTAGCTTTAACTTTAAATCAATCTCTTGGATTTTATTTGAACTTTATTGTTTACAAAAAATGTAGTATTGTGATTGCTATAAACTTGTTCACTTTTGCCTTCTTCTTTCAATATTATTACACCCTTACCAGTCCAACAACATCTTGAAATTTATACTTTTCAATTCTATTTAATACTATTTGATTGAAATGATCAATCATACAAGTAAATAATCCAAAACAACAACTTTTAGCTATTCTGATTACCGAAAAAGATGTTTGAACCACTTTTATGAATGGATTGTAAGAACATAGATTTTTTCTTACACCCCTAAAACAAATAAGTACAAAATAGATGTTCTCTGAGTTAAAACTTTGTTAATCACTCTTCTCTCGAGCACGGGTGAAACTATATGGATATTTTTTATTTTTATTTCGTGGTCGAAACTTCCATTTACTATCTTGTTGATCACTTTGTTTGCTTGATTCACCAGAGTAAATAGCCACCAAGTTCTGTTTGCATTTTCCCTTAGGAAAGTTCTGAACATCTTTTACAGACAGGTCTTTCTCTACACGAATCATTGTTATACTTTTAGTTTGTTCAGGTTTTTTTTCTGGGATAGAAACCTCTTTTAAATGCTGATGTGAATGTCTACGATAGTTGGAAGATCTCCGTACGACTGCACGTAAAGGGGATTTTTGTTTGTTATCTTGACTACATGAACTACATGTAGAACTTGGGCCATGATGACATTTAGAATCATTTGTTTTGTGTCTTTTAACTATATCATGATTGTCATTATCACAACACAATTTGCGGTGAAGACGTTCCAGACGACGTTTGCTTCTTCGAATCGGACTCAAAGAATCAGACTCAGTCATGTCACAAGAAGATTCTGGTGTTGTAGAATGTAATTTAGATTCAGGACTCGAATCACAAGAGCTCTGAATATCACATTCGCCACTGTCCCTTTTGATTCGTTTATTTGGAATTACTACTATTGATTGAAACTGTTCACTTTCAGTTTGAGACTTTACAGGTCTAGTTTGTCCATCATCTGAATTGCTGATTTTATTAACTTTTCTTTTCAGAATGTCTCCTTCACGTTTAGGAGGTGCGGGTCTCTTTATACCTGGGTTATTTTGACTAGTACTTTTATTTTTCATAACACAAGCAACAGACTTTACAGAATCCTTAGAAAGGTAGGGAAGTACAGTTTTCTTTTGGGGTGATATGCTCTTTGTGGGACTAGATCGCCTGTATTTTGATGGTGTAACACGTCTTGATCTTTGTCTCTCACTTACGCTTGGTGTTCTAGCAGAGGAGCGAGTAAGACATTTTCTGGTTTGTGTTTGTGCTTGCACTTTTTCATTTTTTTGAGGTACAGCAATTTTTTCTATCCTTTGTTCTACCGTTATCTTTTCTGTCGTTTGAGGTACCTCTAACTTTTCTGTCCTTTGTGGCATTGCTACCATTTCTGTCCTTGGTGGTGTGGTTACCTTTTCTATAATTTGAGACACTGCTGTTTTTTCTGTTTGAGAAACTTTAACACTTTCCATCTCTTTTTCAGTCTTCTGATTCTTGATAACTTTTATTGCCTTTTGTGGTGTAGTAACTATTCCTGTTTTCAGTGATACACTAGTAGGTTTTGTACCTGCCATGGCAGGAGGAGCATACTTTAATGTTGGTACTGAAGAGCAGGAGACTTTCAAAGGAGTAGGCACGGCTGTAAAGTCATCGGTAGAGATCTGTGTAGTTTTGTGCTGTGAAATAAGGCTCTTGGAAACCAAAGTTGTACTCTGCTTTCCATTGCTACTGCTGCTAACATTTTCAAATTTCAATTCTTGAGGAGGGCAAGGGGCAATGTTTGTTCTACTGACAGGTTGATTGACTTGAGTGGTGAGTAATGGTTTTACATTCTTTAATGCTGAAATTTTAGACTGTTCATCATCTGATACATCCCATGTAAATGGAGTGCCAACAGCTTTACTTCTTAATGCCTGACAAGATCTTTCATTTTTTTCTTTTCTTTTTTCATCTTCATCACTATCCAGGTCCCAACTAAAGGATTCTGGTTTAATTTGTTCCCTAAGAGAATGAATCAGTCCAGAGCGTTTTCCAACTTCTGGTGATGTATCCCCAGATGATGACTTCACAGCTGCTGCATCTCCTTTGGCCCTTTCAATGGTTGCTGCATTTTGCCTTGGTAGTTGACTCTGACAAATGTTTGATACACATGGTTGAGTGGTTTCCAAAGCAGACGGTTTATTTTCTGGTGATATTGTCTCCTGAATGGCTGATATCTTTTTCATTGGCTCCCCTGTTGCTTGACCAATCTCACACCCAGGATGGTTATCTTGTGTTTTACTAACTGGTATGTCATTGATTCCTGAATCAGAAAACGAACTTTCAGATGAACTCACAGATTCTTTAATTGTTAACATTTTACTTTCAGTTAAACTATTAGTTCCTGCTGTTGATTTGAACATTGAAGATGCAGAATCATCTGAGTCAGGCAATATATCTTCTGATGAAGATGTCTCTGCTGGTGTTGTTATCTTGACTGTAGATTTCTTCTTAGCTTTCAATTCAACTTTATTTCCACTATATTTTGAAGATTCAAGATGAAGTCCTCTACTTTGCTCATTTTCAGAAATTTCTGATTCAGATGTGGTATCTTTAGACAAAGAAGTTGGAGCTAAATATTGTTCCCCACTTATAGAATTGATACCAGAATTCAAAACTGTTCGTGAATTGTAAGACATAGATGCTTTGTCATTTAACTGGGGAGAAGTAGCACTCACTTCATCGGTGTTCAAGATTTGATTAACCAAAGGTTTACTTTGTTGTTCTAGGTTGTCATCCTTGTTAGATTCAGAGTTATTTGATGTGCATGGTTCCTCCAGAGATATTTCCGTAACATTTCTTTCAAAAATATTATTTGTGTTATTATGGTGTAATGGTTCGGAGATAGTACTGGTGATTTCTTCTACATCTGTCTCATTTGCTTCACTTCCTAATTCACTATCAGAATAATCCACAAGTCTTAATGCTGAGGGCAGTGGAGATGATTTGACTTCATTACATGATGACAATACTTCTATACTATGTGATACACTGTTAACAAATTTACTAGACAACTCCTTCTGTTGGTCTCTGCTTTCAGTAGATGTTAAGATAGGTTTTTCTTTATCTGAAGAATCATTCTGAGAACTTTTTGAACCATCTTCCTTGGCATTACTTGGCATATCTGATTCCTTAGTGTAAATTACCTTATTTTCATTCACTGATAATGTAATATCTTTTACAACATGCACAGATTTGCTGGACTCATTAGGTAAAGCATTAAATAATGGTTCATCACACACACTTATGTTCTCAGAGGTTAATTTATTAGTTTTAGAGCAGAGTTCAGATTGATCATCTCCTTTGATGTCTTCCCTGGGTATGGTATCTGGCTTAGAAGTTTTCCGATGTTCTACATTGATTTGTTCAGAATTTAATACTTGCTGATCAACTTCAACGCTTTTGGTGATCACTGTGTTTATTTTCTGATCTACCGTTGTCTGGTTATCATCTTGCGGGACGCATATGGTACTGGTATCAGGTTCTGATTGGTCATCTATATCAGCACAATCAGTTCTCATCTCATTAATTTTAGAATTAGCTGACTGATTAGATGTGAGAACGTCTTTCGTGATCAGATTATTAGCTTTAACTCCATCTTCTTTGGTCATTGTGCCATCTACACCCATTTTATTAGTCATTGCCATAGAGTCTTTTTGATCATCTGCAATGATTGCTTTATTCATCCCTACAGATACTTCAGAATTAGGTCCTGTTTGATCAACTTCACAGTTTTTCATGGTCATTAGATCACATTCTTGATCCTCAACACAGATATTAGTTCGGGACTGATTATCAGCTTTGGATTGATGCATCTGACTATCTACATCTATCTCTTTATCTAGAGGAGATACACAGATTTCTTCGGTTATCATCTTCTTTGCTACCACAATGGTTTCTGTCTGGTCCAAATTATTTTTTTTCATTATTATTGCCTTACTATGTTGAATAATGCTTTCAGTTGACACAGAATCAGGTTTATTATCTGCATTGATGCATTTAGAGGTTCCAGTATGAACACCATCTGTAAGTTCTATCTTAGTGTTTTCTGTCACCATGGTTTCACATTTGGAATTAATCAATGTTTGTTCATCTATACTTGTGCCATCCATTGCCCGCAGTTTATCTGAAACATCAGATTTTGTCTTGTCATCTACACTGCTACCAGTCATTTCCAGAGACATGTCTGTATCTTTGATAGATTTTCGATCATTCAATTTATCCATTCCCTGAGTTTCCTCCACATTGGTCCTGTCAGAAGTTGTCTTAATTAATTTCTCATCCTCTGTGGAAATAGTTTCAGCTAATAATATCTCATTGGGACCATCTACAGACAAAGTTTCCAGGGTGGCATCAACAGATTTTCTTTCACTTGGAATAGTTCTTACTGTTGCATCAAGTAAAAGTTGATTATCTACATAAGTGTCAATGGAATCACAACGCTTGGCTGTAGAATTGAGTATTTTTGGATCATCTACATTAGTAATTTTTGTGATTGTTATTTTATCAAGTTGGGCATTGGTTGATTGGTCGCCTGCACAGTTTATAGTTTTCTCTGAGTCAGAAAATTCATCATCATTAAAAGAATCGAAGTTAGAAGTTGTTGCAGATGTAAGGCGAATGCCATTGGAAATAAATTGACTTGACTCAGAAACTGTTGCTTTTGGTATCAAAGTAGGATTTAACTCTCTATGATCAATACAAGTTGATGTGTCTTCCATACTAACGTCATCAGTTACAGCAACACTAGACCCTGTATCATGTACTTGATCTTTACATTTCCCTTCCCACTCTTCTCGAGTTATTGCAGAATGCTTTATTTCTTGCTTGCAGTTGAATTCACCTCTGGGAAGAAATCTGCTGTGTAGATTATGATCTATGGATACTTTATCTGTTTGAGATAAGGACTGTGCTTTTAATTCACAGTGCTCAATATCTTTAATATTGGTTTCAGACCCTGCTATATATTTTCCCTTTAAAGATTTTAGTTCTGTCTGTACTTCTTCAATCTTTTCATGACTTGTTTCTGTCCTTTGGAATATATCCCCACAATCAGCATTTCTGACACTCAAACATGTTTTATGAAGTACATCCTCAGGGAGTTTTCTTTTAATCACTTCATCAGCATTTATTTCATCTTTAGGTGGGACATGTCTTGTTCCAGGAGTGCTATTTTCTGGCTTCATCTCTGCTACAGGGATAATCACACTGGATACATTGTCAAAATTAATGCATGCAATAACTTCACCTGAATCAGTAAGTTGTGACATACTTTGAGATTTGCTACGGGATTCATTTGACAAGATAAAAGGATGGCCTTCCTTATTGCATAAATCTTTATTGTTATCTGTGATGTTTTTTGCTTTATTAGGTGAAGACTTTAATTTGACAGAATCACTTATAACAGTTATTGTAGCTCCTTCCACTACTTCCTTCACATCATTTTGTATGATTTCAAAATTTGCCGCTGTCACATGTGTTGATTCAATGATTTCTGGGTCAAGACATATTTCTGTTTCAGGACTTTCGTTATTTTTTTCAATAATTATAATATCAGATCCAGCTTGCTCCTGTTCTCCATCAGCATCTTGGGGGGAGCTAGCTTTCATCAAAACACACTCTGTCAATGATCCACCTACAATGACATGATCATTGTTATTGCTATCATCATCATCATCATCATCAATGATTATGATGTCTTTAGAGGATGTCATTTTAACCTGGGAAATGTCAGCAGGGAGGGGAACTTCTTTTTCATATTTTCCCTGTAGTGATGTTTTCTGGGTTTTGTCTAATTTTATTGGAGCTGATATAACAGTAGCATTGATTTCTTGTTTCTTAGTATTTTTACTGCCTGCTACACTTTCGTCTGCCTCGTTGTCCATCTTTAAATGTGTTTCTTCTTTTGCATTTCTATGTGATAAGGGTGGGATAACTTTTAATGTCTCTGTTTGTAAAAAGCTAGATATCAGCTGAGATGGGGAAGTTTCATCCATCAGAAGAACTTCAAATTCAGCTTTATTAGTTTTTGGTTTAGGCCTCCCAAGTTCTGAAGCAATCAGTCTTTTGTCACCCTTTTGTTCTGTTTGGCACTCAGATAATTCATTCATTACTGACTGCATTCTTTCATCTGCTTTTATTTGTCCAACTGGGTCCTTCTGAAGAGTGATTACTTCTTCAATTTCTTTTTGGTTACTGACAAGAGAAGAAGAACATTGGGACAAGGCTCCACTTTCATTAGAATCTGCTTCAAACTGCTTTACATTGACTGTGTTTTGAGGGGATTCAGGAAGTTTCTTCAAGACTACTCTTAATTCAACATTTTCTAGTAAATGGCTATGCTGTAATAACAAATCACTGTCAGACATTCTACGTGACTGCTTTGCTTTTGAAGAATTAATTGTTGTCTTGGTAAGCATATCTTGAATCGTTGGTCCTTCAACAGAATGTCGAGTTCTGCTTATTTGCTTTGGAATAGTTGATTTATTTTTAGGATGCTTAAAGTAAGATCTTCTATATTGCATAATAGACAAAGGCTTCTCCTGTATTTCAACAGCGGGTTCACAAGCTCCACTTCGATCACCAAGAAAGGACAGATATGAAGTCAAAAATGAGGAACCCTTAATTTCCTTCTTAGTATCTTCTGAGTCTAGCCCATGATTGGGTTGGCTTTGTTGAGAATCTTGTGATTGAGTAGATTCTTGTGTATTTTGGGAGTTTTGTGTAATTTGAGAGTCTTGTGTCTCTTCAGAATCATCAAATTGTTGTTGAGAACCTTGTGTTTCTGATTGCTGGGAATCTTCTGACTGCTGGGAATCTTGTGTTTCTGACTGCTGAGAATCTTGTGTTTCTGATTGCTGGGAATCTTGTGTTTCTGATGGTTGAGAATCTTGGTCTGAATGTTCTTGTGTTGGATCATAATCTTGGTCTGAACCCTCTTGTGTTCCTGTTTCGCTATCTGTCACTTTTTCAGCTTCAAGGTCTGTTAGTGTTACTTCATCATTGCTGTCTTGGCTAATTTCTGTTTCTGTATCAACATCTTTCTCAGAAATATCTTTCTGAGATGAGTCATCATCTGTGGTGTCTTTTAAATTTTTAACTAGAGATGCAGATCTTTGGGACCTTGTTCTGCGCTTTGCATTTTCTAACGGAACTGGGCTACAGCTCCTTGAATGACTACTTGATGATACGTCAGTATTGAAATCTGGCAATGTATTCAATATGTCAAATCCATTTGCATTGTTTTTTATCTTGTTTAGGGCTTGTTGGTGAGCAACCCTAACACCAGTTCTTCTTGTACTCATTCTATTTAGCTTTTCAATTTGTTTGTATGTCTCCTTGCTTGGTCTACCCCTTGTGTGCACACTGCTCTTCTCCTTTCCTGAATTTTTTGGTAGATACTTCTTCTGTGGAGAAAGATGTTTTTTAACAGATTTTCTTGCAGCTAGCATTTGCAGTCTCATTTGAACCGATTGCTGTCTTCGGGAAGCAACCTTTGACATACCTTCTGCTGATAATTTCTGGACCATTCTTCCCAGTATTTCATTTTCATGCTTCTTAAGATGGAATACATAGTTTTTATAGACATTGAATTGCACATTGCACATGTGACATGTAAACTTATGTCCCTTGCAACTTTTAAAATGAGTATGAAGCTTGAGATGTTTAACTGCAAAGTGCTGGAGTTTAATACCCAAATCTTTAAGTTTCACAGAACACAATAAGCATGTCGAACTTTTCTTAAGTCTAATTTTGTCAACATCAGAATGAACTTTTGTCCCCGAATTACTATATTCTTCTTTGGATATCCTCTTTGCTCTCTTCAGATCTTCATCACTGTCAGAAGAAAACATATATTTTGGTTTTTGGACGCCACCACCAGCTCTTCCACGGAGAATTCTTGAACTGTCAGTTGTATCTGTTTCACCTCCGTCATCAGAATCTTTCTCATTATCTTTTTCTGTCTCTTTGCCATCTGAAGAATCTTTTTCATTATCTTTCTCAGACTCTTTATCACCATGCAATTGATTTTCACTTTCAGTGTTGTTTGTTGAAGTACTTGGGCTATCTGTATCTCTTTCTGGTGAAGAATCCTCTTTTTTAAGTGATGCTTCATTTTCTTCAGCTAATTTGTCATAGTGCTGGCTAACTTCTATTGGTTTATCATTCTCTGAAGGTCCAACAACTGAGTGAAAAATGTCTGTCATAATTTGGGTTATCCTTTCGGGGTCAACACCAGACTGTTTGGCAACTAGGTCATTCTCCAGTTTCTTCTTTTTGATTTTCTTCTTTTTAAGGGGATTTTTGGCCAGACAAGGTAACCAATGATCATGTACTCCCTCTGGGGAACAAAAAGTTTGTCCACATAATTCACACTTGTAGAAGGTTTTACCAGAAGAACTTGTCATTTCCTTGTATTGTGGAGGTGGGGGTCCTTTCTGCTTTGCAGCCTGTTTAGCTGCTAGCTTCACTGCCTGTTTTTCCTTTTTAATCTGTAGTTCTTTCTGTTTCTGCAAAACTCTTTGAGCTTGAAGTTTCTTTAATTGGTGTTCTTTTTCTTTATTGATTTCTCCCTTTTGTTTAGCAACCAGTTCTGCTACACTTGAAAGTTGCAATTTTTCCTTTTTGGCGGATTGAAGAATTGAAGGCAGTTCTGCTTTTCTGGTAGAGTTTGAATTTACAGCATTTAATAGAAGGTTCTGGACAATCTTGGGACAGTTTTTGGTATGAAGTTGCATTTCTCTTTCAGAAATACATATACTACTGCATCTAACACACTGATAAATAGTTTTCGCATTCATTCCAGAGTAGTTTGCTTTGGGATCGTTTGGTTTTATACTGTCAATGTTGTAAACTGAACCTTCTGATTTACACACCCTCTGAACATGATATTGTAGGGAGTCTAAAGAAGGAAAAACAGCTCCACAAATTATGCATTTGAAAACGGATCCTGATTTTTTAGAATTGGATATCTTTTCCATTATAACTCTACTTTCATCTGATTTTGAGTGCGCAGTCACGGCAGGGGTAAAGCTTTCTTCTGTTGAGGTTACAACTTTGTTCTGGATGTCTTGTGTTGGCACAACAGACACAACTGATTGTTCTGGAGCAGGTTGCTCAAAGGACTGGTGTAATTCTGGAATGTGAATACCTTGAACATCATGTAAGCTTTGAGCAGCAAGGTAATTAGAATCTTTAGGGTTCAATGGAAACTGGTAGGAATCTCTGTGTGAAGATGTTTCTGTTTCATTTAAAGGTTTGCCATCCACTCCTGGTTTACTTTCCACAGAATCATTCAGTAATAATGAAGACATATCTTCTATTCCAAGCTCTTCTAAGTTATCAGATAAAGCAATGTGCAGTTCATCACCTGGGTTGGCATTTTGAAATAGATCAGATATTAAGGCAGTTTCTGGTAAAGCAGCCAAGGTTTCTAGAATTTCATCACTTGCATTCAGTAAACTTTTAACGAATATATTCTTTTGCTCTTCAGCAGCTTGGACACTTTCATCTACAGGAGTATCAGCTAATGCAGCACTATGATCTACTTGTGGTTGAATCATATCTTTAACAACTGGCTGAATTGGATTCTTTTGTTTTTCAGCCGTTTGGTGTAGCATCTTTTGTAGACTCAGACTAGACGATGGCGTAAAGGGTGTTGAGGCGCTGGCCTTTATGGTAGGTGAAAGCTTGTTAACGGTGGAGGTAAGGTGCATAGGATTCTTCTGTAAAAACTCTTGTTTCATATGTACTTGTTTAGGAGATCGATTCTGTGTAACTTCTTGTCGGCTACTGCTAGCAAAACTCTGTGCCACTCTTTGAGCAGGTGTAGGAATTTTTTGCAGTTGATTATACATACTACCTTGCCGATGAGCCTGGCTAGTTTTCTTGTTAAGTGTATGTTGTGTCTGTGGGCTAGATTGTGCTGAAAGTTGATGTGTAGATCTGTTGATTTTATTCAATTCCTCTTGTAGTTGTTCAGCAGAGATATTTGGTGTTTGGATATTATGCTGTTGCGTTTGAGTTGCTTGGATTTGATTTTGCAAATCCTGGAATTGGTGTGAATCCAAATGAGGAATGGTTGGGACAATAGAGTTGAGATCTGACTGGATTGATGATTGGTTTAATAAGGCTGGTGAACTTGATAATGTAGGAAATATGTTGGAGGTACATGTAGCTGGAACTGATGTAATAGTTTGCTGATTACTTGATCTTGCATTAGTTGAAGCAGCTGTCAACAATGTGCTCAAATCTGTCTGCATTGGAGTTGATAAAACAGGCTGATTTACCTGATGATTTGCAGAAACTTTTATTTGACAGTTTTGCAGATTTGCTAAATTTATGCCTGGAACATTAGTTACAACACCTGGGATACTTTGATGATAAAGTTGAGGGGACATAGTTACAGAATGATTTAGATTTGATGGAAGTGTTGTGTATGTCTGTCCTCCCGAGTTTGATATCAAAGGCTGTTGAATCCTATTTTGAGATTGGCTGAATGTGACAACCTGCTGGGGAGCTAACTGTTGCTGATTTATTGAAATAACTTGTTGATTTGCTGATGTAGTTGCTGCATGTTGAATGCCTGATTGATAATGTACTGGTGATGCCTGGCTCTGCACTATTCCAACTGGATTCTGTACACTCTGTGATTGAAGAATTCTCACCAAAGCCTTACCAGATTCATACCCTTGAGCTTTTGCTCGAGCAATAAGTTGAACCTGAGAAGATGACAAGGGTCGCATCTTGGCTTTGTTAACATCTGTACTGGTAGTTTGTATAGTTGGTGAGCTTAATAATGGTTGAGGTTGGAGTATTTGGCTTCCAACTGAACCAATATTTAACTGCGAACTGGAAGGTTTGTTTTTGAACATCTGGGTTGAACCTGGTACCAGATTTGTTACATTTCTGCTATCAACAAATAACGTATTAGAAAGCGTACTGGCAGTAGTACTTGGCATTGTGGATAAAAGTGCACCAGATTGCTGTGTATACACCATTTGGTTTGATGTTTGAGACACCTGGTATTGTTGGGTATTCTGAGATTGCTGTTGTGCTGCCTGCTTTTGATAAGCAACTTTTTGAAGACTCTGAATGTTTTGAGAGGGCTTTTCACGCAATGACTGACCATGTTGCTGAATGCTTAAATTGCCCTGTTGCTGTTGTTGTTTTTGATGTGACAAAGAACTTTGGTTACTTGATACAAGTCTAATTGACTGACATTGAATTGTTGATGGTTTCACAGTTGTAGAATGTGGTGTTTGACAGTTTATTGTTCTTTTTACCAAGTTAGGCTGTCTTATATAAGTGCCTGTTGGACTTAATTGATTTTGTTGATTTTGCTGTTGATGATTCTGAACACGCACAACAACTTTTTGACATGGTTGTGGCTGTGGCTGTTGCTCATAGTTTCTTAAAAATGTTTGTTGGATTGTGGCAGCAATTTGTTGAGAAGTTCTTAATCGAATGCTTTCTGCATCAGATTTCTTTTTGATAGCTAAAATTTGACTGGCAGTAGGTAACATATTAGCACTATTCACATTACTGTTCAGATTAAGCATGGCATTATGGGCTAAATTCACAGACTGAGCAGTCCTGGGTTTCACTTTACTTGGAGATTTCATATTCGTACTAGTAGGGGATTTTCCCAGTCTCTTTTGTAAGTTCTCAACCACCTGTTGTAAATTATTTGCATACCCTACAGTTGATCTTTCTATTTTTAGTTCGGGTTTGGGTGGTGGTTTGACAGGAGATTGGGAGGGTTTATTGGGTTGTGCAAGTTTATTATGGCCACTAGTTATCAGTAACTTTTCACGTAAACTTGCTGCTAATTGTTGATGACTGAGTTGATTGGGTTGCTCTTTCTTTTTGGCTTCAGCCTGTTCCATTAACGCTACAATTCGTTCTCTTTCGTGTAAATATTTTGAACAAGCCGGTCCCAATTCTTTCCAGTCTGTATCTGGTTTTAAATTATAAGGTCGCAACATATTGAGCAGTCGCTCTACTTCATACAATGTTGCTGGATTGATTTTTTCCTTTTTTTCGTCACTTTGATAGCACTTTCCTGTATTAAAAGTACAATTACCACAGCACTTGGTAATTTCACTTTGACACTGATTGTCTGACTCATAGAAACTTGCCACTTTGTCCAAACTTTTCTTTGATGGATTTAACGAAAATGCTGTCACAATACTGTATCTTGCTGTTCTAATACTGTTCTTTCGAAATATATCAGCCAGTTTACTACAAGTTAAAGACATGTCTTGTTGATGTGATTGTAGTTCGGACATATCACCACTCTGCATACTCTTTTCTAACACACCTTTATCTATATTAATGGCATAAATGCACATGTCTGTATAGAACTGTAGTAAGGAATCTCCACACTGAAAGGAGAAAAAAGAAAAAAAATTAGGAACACACTTTCTCAAGTCATGGATTTATGTGGCCTGGTTTTGATCGAAAGCTTCTGAATGACATGTAGGTTCGCCTGCCCGCCCTTTTGGGTTTTATCCACTGCTCAAGACTCCTACTCATAAAATAGTAATTGAAACAAAATTGTACGGTTTGTATTGCGAGTGGATGTTAAACTCTCCTTCTCCACCCAAAGCATAAAAACTCTAATGTGCAAATTTGTCGACAATCTCGTTTTAATATGCGCAATGTGACACTATGTAAATGAAATTTAAAAGATGATACAAGAAATAATGCATGAAGCAAATGTTCATTTTGCATAGTTAGAATTTGAATGCCACGATGTAAAAGATTTTAAATCCACTTAATTCCCTCGAATAAATGTACGATGATCCATTTAATAAACCAGCTTAATGAGCTGAAAAGATAGTTGACAGAGCTCTTTGGGGCTGTAACTCTATTTGGCTATGAACTATTAGTTCTGCTCAGATGTAGTGCTTTTTGTTCTATTTTGAAAATTGAGAATTTAATATTCTAAAAATTTATACCTTTTCTCTAATACAATCTATTATTAATGTTATCTGCTCTGTGGTTCTAGAAAGTTTGGCAATGGCCCAAGAATTACTTATAAACTTTTCTTCATCCTGGTCTACCATATACTGATGTTGGATCCACATTCGTAGTAATTCCTAGAAAAAATGAAGAAATAGTTTTGTTGGCTAATCTATGGAGACTTTCCATATAAATTTTAAAAATTTGTCTTAAAATGTATCTTCTTGTGATTTTCAGCAATTAATTTCCCAAACAATGGAATCTTCTTGTAGAAGTAGGTATCGGATAATAACTATGGTCAACAAAATGTATCTATAATGTCAAGTCAAAAACATTTGATTGTATTTAATTGCTGCTGTTTAAGTCATGTAAATATGAAAACAATTGTCAATTTAAATAGAGTTATGTCCCTTGCATTAAAATAAAACACATCAACTTCTTGTGGTAAAACGGTTTAAACACATTCTTCTTGTGGTAAAATGGTTTAATGGTTTAAATACATTCTTTTATTGCATACAAATTTGACCAGCAAATAAAATTCTCATCTGGCATATTTTAGTGATATCTGATTGCATATGCCTGTTTAATTTTGACTGATGCGCAACTTCGAAGATAAAACTACTCAGAACTAATTATATACAACAACCAAACCATCGATAACAATAATGATAATCATCCAGTTGGAAATACTGCTTTTTCGATTTTCCACTAATCCTTCATCAGTTAACTAAGGTTTGCAATACTTGTCCAACAAATTCTATCTCTTAAATAGATTACAAAATAAGTAATAGTATTTTAATTCAGATCCATTTAATAATTTGCATCTTAATATAAAGGTTTCAAATTTTATAAAGCAAAAAAAGTTTGTCACTTTATTTAGAATGTTGTACAGCAAAATCTTTACTTACAATTGTTTCTTTCTCATTTCCAGATTTGATCCAATTCTGTACCAGAAATGTCTGTGCAAGTAATGTGCATATTTTCTTTTGATTTGGCAACTCTAAAAATCGTTTAAGCAGTGCTACACATTCACCAGTTGGAATAATCTCGGCCTGTAAAGAAATTTATTAAGGGCATTAGCTTTAAGTAATAATATTAATATACAACTTTACTATACATATTTTCTATTTTATGTGCAAAGTGTGATGCGGGACGGGGGGATTCTGAACAATAGTTTCAATTTCCTTTCTTTTGAATTCAAACTGTCAAGAAATCTTTTATGTAGACTAAAAAGTAAAACATGCATCGCTTTTTCGTCCTTTTATGTAGACTAAAAAGTAAAACATGCATCGATTTTTCGTCCCATGACTGACTGCATGTGGAGAATAAACAATCTTTGAATATCTTCATGGTTTACCTCAATCAAAAAGGTTTAAACAATATATGGACATAGCAATTTATCTAAAAATAATCACATATTATTTTGTTAAGATTCAAATACCTCTTCTTGTAGCCTATCTAAATCATGTAATTTATCCATTAATGTCAACTGTATTTGTCGAATATCCAAATCAGATTTTAGTTCAGGATGTTTTAGACACCAAGTGCATAAATTTAGGGCAAACTCCTCACAGTTTTGTTGTAACATCAGTTCAACTCTTAATCTCAATATATCGGGATCCTCGCTACAGATGTACTTTAAACCTGAAGAAAACATTTAATTCAAAATAAGATATTGATGAAGAATTGAGTATCAACTTTGGGATCAAAGCACTTGCATCTGCATCAGTATAGATAAACTTATCAAAGAATAATCAATAGATTACGGGTACATCCTTTACTACATTAATGTATGTTTTAAATTTTCTAGGACATTTCTGTTGTGAGTAATTAAACTACACAAAGTATGTGCACTACCCTTACAGATGTCATCTGAGATCATGCAAGAAATGGGAGATAACTTGAGATTTACATAAATCTGAGGCGAAATATGAGACGAAAGATTGTAGGACCAGGAACTGATCCCCAAGAGCTACTGATCTTGTTGTTTTTCTTCTAGGAGGCAGCACTCTTTGAAAACGTATGATCGACACGAAACTTGGCATGCTTGTTCCTTGTACAATTTTGCATTGATTGACAGATTTCGACTACTAATGTCACAATTCCTAAATGGTGTCAATGAAGTCATGCGCGGTTCCTGGTAGGTATAGTAACACCATACTTGTTTATTGTTTAGTGGTGGATTTATCTGTACAATGCCAAGAAAAATTGCAATGCAAACATTAATTGTCTTTGTCATTATGCCAAGTGTAAATGTCCATCATGAAAAATCCTTTGAAATACTGAAATATAAACAGTATTAAATATAGCCAACCTTCTCCTTCTTCATCATCTTCTTCACTGGACATAACCTGTCCTAATACAGGATGTGTCCAATGTGTATCCATTAGAGCTAATATTACATCAAAACGACTGGATCCATCTGTTTTTAATAACAATTCATGGAAGGCTGTTAAGGTATTCCCAAAATTCTTCTTGTAAGGACGGTCTTCGTCTAACTGTGCCCATTGCACATCTAGCACAATCCTTGCACTCACCCTATAAAAATAAGCAATTCAATAATATGCATATCATGTTATTTACGGCATCGTAAAGTTGATAAATGATTTCTATTATAAAATGATTATTGTGCTTCATTCTTTCCATAGGGCAAGAAAACTCTGCATTTGGGAGCTACAGGTAAAACAACACGACTTACCCAAATAATTTTTGACATAGTGATTGAGTGGTTGTGCCTTTTTCCAGCTGGGGATACAGTTCTGTTATATAACCAAATATAACCCATAGTCCTATTACTTGATTTTCATATTTATCTATGTGTTTCTCAAACTTGTCTGCAACCTAAAACATATAATAAAAATATCACTACCGGTATCCACGATAAATTAAATGATGAACACTGGAAAAATCAGATCTAATACTATTAAGTTTCAATGTACAGTAGAATTTGTTTTATTCTTTGTCTTTAACGTTGTAAGGAAATGAATAATCCCAACAGAGTCTTTTTTGAAGATTCAATATAAACACAAGATGTTATTGTTAATATTTATCTCTGTTAAAGTCAGAAAATGGCAACGCAAAGGCGTGAAGCATGGTCCAGTGCCCATCACATCCAAACTACAATACTGAGCATATGATGTACCTGGGAATGTCCATGCAAATTGCAAATACTCCTGAATACTTCTGTGAATTATTAATTCAGCAGCTATTTTCTAGATAGACAGTGATGTTGAAACATTTTCAATGAGCTAGTGATACTTGGAAACTTTCAACTTTTGGGCAGAGAAAATTTGTTTCGTGACTTGTAAATCTGAAATTCCCACTTAAAAACTCATGGTTTTAAACTTTATGTAAAAATTTAACAAAACAAATTAATATGTGCTATCAGTTTATTGTTAGAATTGATCTTGGGACTGACATTTTACAAAAATTCCTATAAATATTATAGGAATTGATCTTGTGTCACATTATAAACCACAATTATGCCAGTGAAGTAATACAGAAAGATTACATCATATTTACATGCATTTTATTTAACCTACATGTAGGTTTTGTCTATGAAACCTACTTAAAGTGGCTAACTAAGCTTAAATCAATCAACTGGTGTCACATTTTAAGTTTTGTATAAGAATTTGAATCTGTGTAGATTAGTTTTATAAGAAAATCTAATCATTAATCAGATTATCATAATTTCTTAAGTCCCCCTTTTGTTTTGCATCTATTTTATTAAATATAAAGTACGGTGGCTGAAAAGGGACATAAAAAATAATATATTTTGATTTTTTTAATATTCACCCATGTCAATTTTAATATAATTTGTTTTTTATAATTTTCACCCAAGTCAATTTTAATTTTCACCCAAGTCAATTTTAATATAATTTGTTTTTTTATAATTTCCACCCAAGTCAATTTTAAATTAATTTGTTTTTTATAATTTCCACCCAAGTCAATTTTAATATAATTTGTTTTTTATAATTTTCACCCAAGTCAATTTTAATTTAATTTGTTTTTTATAATTTTCACCCAAGTCAATTTTTATTTCCACCCAAGTCATTTGTAATATAATTTGTTTTTTATAATTTTCACCCAAGTCAATTTTAATTTCCACCCAAGTCAATTTTAATTTTCACCCAAGTCATTTGTAATATAATTTCGATTCTGTTGAATTTCCACCCAGCTCGTGACGTCATCAACCAGGAAATTTGATCATATCTCCCCAGTTCTCCGTTTCCTCCACAGGCTGCTCGTCAAAAAGGTTTAAGGGTTCGGACTCGGGGGTCCAAACCCCCAGAGTGTTAGAAGGCATTACCAAGGCCTACCCTCATGCCAAATTTGGGGCCCCTGGGTCCACGGGGAGGGGCAGGGTTTATAACAATGTGACCTTGAGAAAAACATGTCTCGGCGGAGGGTAGAAACGGGAATATGAGGTTTAAGGAGGGGTAGCCTACCCCCCATCCCACCTTGGCCTATGAATTCAGGCTGAATCCTCTAAAAATGACAATAGTTTTGGAAGGAGATCGGGGCGGGGGGGGGGGGGGGGGGGGGGGGAGTGAAATCGGGTCGAGTAGAGTTCTGATCCGACACCTCCCTACCCTTAATTAAACTTTTACGTGAGAACTTGAATAAAATCGGAACCCCTTGGTCGATCCTACCCATTTTTGGCGGGTGCCCTCCAAATTTCATGGACCCACTGCCCATAGGGGCTGAGTTAAAGGCTTTTTCTAAGGGGCACCGAAATGACAAAATCAATTTTTTTTTCTGTTTTCGCCCATTTTTCATGTGGATTATTGCTACGCCCGACCCTTCCCGAGGGTCAATTGACACCAAATTTTCAGGGCAGGTATTCCACCCAAGCACCCATCTTTCGACCAAACACATTTCCCAAAATGAAAATGTTGATCCCGACCCATGGGGAGTGAGCGATGGCCATTTTCCCGGGGGGTACATAAAGTTAAAAAAAATAGAGATGGAACTAGATGTTCGATTTTAATTTTGAGACCATTTTTGGATGCACCAAGGTGGAAATGGAGGGCGGGGGAGGTAGCCGAAGTTTCGAAGAGATAGGACCATTTTTGAAAAAAATTCTGTCATAACAATGCATTAAGCTGCGGTCAGGCTAAGGTGGCCTTTCAGGCATTTTGATGCAAAAAATCACGATTTCCCCCACTACCGGTCGCCGAGGCTGAAATGTGACGGCCCTGGGCGACTCCCTGGCGTCGATATACTTCAAGAATTTCCAACCTCGGAACCTCCCAATGGGTGCATCTGGGTGTTTACAGAACGAAATTGGGTGTTTTTTGGTCCAAATTGGCAAAGTTTGAGCGATTGTCTGAAACAAGGGGCCATGTTTGGGGCCCTATATCTCGACCCCTATAAATCAGAATCCATTCTTTTCTTTCGGATCAGTAACCAGGCGTATTATCCTCCATTTATTAGAATTCCAAGTCACTGAGCACTACCACCGGGGCGGAGGGACATCCCAAACATGGCTCTCCAAATCATCCGGATTACTTCAAAGGCCATACATTGGTTCCTATGGGGCGTGCAAGCTCGATTTTTGGGAGGGACATGGCCCGAGAGTTCAGAAAAAATTGTCGTTCGAATTTTTTGATAAAAAAAAACACAAATGGGGAGCATGCACCCCCCCTCCCGAATTTTTTTTTTGGAACACCTTTAGAGAGTACAATGCGAGTAGGTGACCAAAGGTAAAAAAAAAAAATTGCGCATGCCCTCCCCGACCCCTCGGGAAACAACCCCATATCCCTCAAAACTTGCCCTGATCATCCCCAGACCCCAATGGGACAAAACTCCAATTTGAGGTGACCAGGACTGCCAGGAGTCTCGTTTTGGCTAAGTAACACACAATTTTTTAATGAAATGTGGGGGGGGGGGCGGGATCTGGAGACTATGCTCCCGCTCACAGTGACCTGGAGAAAAATGAACCAGCAACGCTAACAAACACTATCTCTCGATCACAAAACGTGAGCGAGGGACAAAAAACCCGGACCCTTACCCACAATCCACATATGACGTCATCATATCCGATCTAGCGTTCTCCGATGTCATCACGCGCTGGGTGGAAATTCAACAGAATCGAAATTATATTATAATTGACTTGGGTGAAAATTATAAAAAACAAATTATATTACAAATGACTTGGGTGGAAATTAAAATTGACTTGGGTGAATATTATAAAAAACAAATTAAATTAAAATTGACTTGGGTGAAAATTATAAAAAACAAATTATATTAAAATTGACTTGGGTGAAAATTATAAAAAACAAATTATATTAAACTTGACTTGGGTGGAAATTAAAATTGACTTGGGTGAAAATTATAAAAAACAAATTATATTAAAATTGACTTGGGTGAATATTAAAAAAATCAAATTATATTTCATGTCCCTTATCTGCCACCGTAATAAAATAAAGAGACATAACATCTTGAATTTTTCATAAATTCAGTTTAATCTAATGTCTTTCAGAAATTCTAATTAACCTTACCAATTCTTAATAGTTTCAGAAGATAGTGCATTTATAAGAAGTATGTCTCACTTAGCAACTTATTCTATAAGATACAATCAGTAATACAGTATTGGGGAAAGCCAATTTGAAATCTAAATGTCCCTTTAAATGCGGATTAAATACTCAAAGCCGGGAATTCCCTTCCGTTTATTTGTCTAGGTATACCGCTCCGGTAGTTAGTAGATCTTGTCTCTTTCAAACCAGAAATAACGGATTAACTGCAATTGTGTCATGCAGGTATGACGGCTCAGCAACGTTGCAATACCGTACTAATAATATGGATTAAGCTATTTCACTGCTCGTAACGTTACACACTCTGACAGTGATAGCATAGCCTAGCACGTCTCGGAACTGAGCTGTCGATAGCTGGGTTGCGGAACGCAATCGTTCACAAATTAGAAGAACTCCACTGACATAACCTTTTGTTAATACCATTTAAGTATCGATTTTCTTATCAAAATGTTTCCTACATTTTAAAGTATGGGTTAAACTTCACGTTGTCAAAAAATCACTTCTCGACATTAGTGTATGGGCTTAGTCTGTGTATGCGTGCCATTTCACGGGACAGTAATGGATGTCTTTCTTTCAACTAGGGAAGCTGCTGTCCCACTTACATTTCAACCCTAAATTTACTTACCCTACATACGATCTGGCAAAATTTAGCTGTTGCAGAGGTCTTATCAGACACCTGTTTTCCATATTCTTCAGATGCATTTTTCAATTCAGCCAATAAATGACTGAATTCCATCTTAAATATCTACATCAAAACAAGCGAAAAGTCCTTTACGGCATTACTAGGTTGTTTACATGGCGCCACCTAGAGCTTTCCGACATGGCGCGGTTAACAAAGGGGGGTAATAAGAGAAATGTAGCAGACGCATTTTGATTTTAACGTAAGATTTGACGTTTTCGGGACGTTTCCTGACAAATTAAACAAATTGAAAATATCCGTAGATAGTAAATATTTAGAAAGAACACGTGGAATACCACGTAATTCATGATAATCCCAAATAAAGTTAGTTTAATTATCTTATTTGCCACGATCGAATACATAATGCATGACACCTTTTGTTATTTTGGGATGGTTTTAGATCATTATTTACCAAATAGTTCATACTTTGTAGAAATTGATCATTTCTATACCAGAGAATCAACAATAAAACAAAATTATCGTGAAATCGGCGGAATAAATTGAAAACACCAATAAAATTGGATGGAACTTTTGTTTTAAGGGGGTCATCTCAAAATAACATTTTCACAGTTTTCCGTTTTCCACGCGTTCCTTTTCGCAAATATTATCAATTTTTTTAAAAAATATTAAACGGAAAATACCATTTCAGTATTAAGCTCCACGTTAAGAGAAAAATGTATCTGTTATTGTAAATTAAGGAAGAGTAGACACATCTTATTTTAATGCCAGACTCGATCTCTATATGCTATAAACCAAGACCTTTCAGTAGAATACTTGAACTATCTTAAAAACAAAAACAAAAAATTCAATTAAGAGAATGTTTTAATGATATTTCATATTAAAACCCCCGACAAAGCGTATGATATATATAGCCTACACTTTGTTTACCTTCAGTAAATGCTATAATTGCATTGACCTATCCATGGGTTATGTCTGTACGGTAAGCTATGGCGATAACATCAAATTTCATCCTATTCGTATAGCCTATCCATGCACCCACTAAGATTTAATATAGGCAACATTCAACGGTTAATCAACAATTTTTAAACATGCGATTTAATTTTTCCTTTCCGCTGTGATAGACACCATAAATAACGGTGCGATATAACCAATAATTAAGTCGGCAAGTTATAGACCCAATGGCGGCTTTACTTATACGGTTTAGGTTTTATAAGAGAGAGGGTGTGTATATAATCTGATACGAGAAGAGGAACGGCAACGTCCCTTAACTAAATAACTATATAGCTAGACAGGCTGGTAGTTCTGCGTGGGTATTGGATCAGGAAGATGTATTTCCTTTTGGAACTGTCTTTGAGCGGACTACGTGGACATCGTCCACTCAAAGACAGTTCCAAAAGGACAGGAAACTAAGGAAGATGATACCGGAGGGGGAAGAGAGCAATAGAATAAATTTAGACCACACAACAAGAACACAACAAACTTGGTTATTTAATGACGTAATCTTTGGTGTTGTAATACACTTTTTCAAATAATAGGCTACAAAACAGTGAGTTCGATGGAATATTAGGCACAACTCATTTTCGTGCATATTGGATGAGTTAGATTTTAAGAACCCATTTCAATCAGAACACACCGCTTGCTCGTTTTTGATTTCGATTTTGAACATGGGCCCGAAACGTTTATGTTAAAAGATAAATTCATCCGAGACGATGTCCGTCTCTTTTTGTCTTTTGATTTACTGGGGAGAGGGGAACGGACATCGATACAAAAACAAATCAGTAGATAATCTGATTCAAAATATATTTCCCTACCCTTTGCTCTGTGGTCTATTTGTAAATGAAAGTAGGTCAAATTTTACAAGACCTTTTATAGATCTTTGTATTGTTTTGAGACTTTCCCTCTATTTGCAGTCGGCATTGTTCACTTTAAAAGATGACGTGCAGTGGTTGTGATATTGTGATACCGGAAGTGGGCTATAAAAGCCAAACTCAAGTTTCATCAGATACTGAGATACTGTCTCTTGGTTTTCAAAATATTTTTTAAAGACGAAATTATTGGGGTGTTGGAATAGTCCAGGCCGCATAAATGACAATGACTTCCACCCACCAAGAGAAATCACAATTTACATAGGCCTATATGCCGTCTAGAACGGTTATTTTTCAGAACGGAATCACAGCCTGCATTCGCATCAGATTCATTTGGAACAATTGTTGCCATTAAATATATATTATAAATATCTTACAAGTCATGGCCAATTCATATGACAACTCATACATAGGCTATAGGGCCTACCGTAATACTATGTTGAAGTTGGCCGCTCTGTTAATTTATTCGCCCTTTTGTAAGGAGTGGGGCAGAATTATTAGGCCCTAAACTATTCGGGCCGCTTTATAGTTTATTTAGCAGTAATCGTTCGAAAGTTCAATGAAGGTTACGAAACTGAAAAGAAATCTGGAGTAAGTCTGAATTTTCAGGTCTACCTAAAATGTATTGTAGAGGAACAGCGTGTGTCTTTGACTTTTAAAGTAGGCCAAATTCGTAAAATATAATATGTACCGTTTATATTAATATAAATAGGTTATTTCGAATTTGTCGT
This sequence comes from Patella ulyssiponensis, assembly GCA_963678685.1. Lineage (NCBI taxonomy): Eukaryota > Metazoa > Mollusca > Gastropoda > Patellidae > Patella > Patella ulyssiponensis. Next base: position 21,897,135 of record OY783232.1, read on the forward strand.
TAGTTTATATACTAGGATATTAATGATTATTTTTTTTAGAACCTTGTATGTCACAACCTTTTTAATGTAAAATATTATTAAGTGCTTATTGCATTGAACTTGAAGTTCCAATTTTTACAGAGTGTTCAAAATAAAGTTCATTGATATCAAACGCTAAAACGCAATGCCTTAGACCAGTTAATAACTTGTCGAGCTGTTCAAAAATTGATAGTCAAAAACAGTGCAAATAGGGGTTGCACTCATCGAAGCGTCGTGCTATAGCCTAACATATGTTATAGGCTACACAACTGTGATTAGTTTCCATATAAATTGCATGTATTTTTTATTGTTTTCAATCGCTAATTAATAGGACTAGTCCTACTACCACTCTTTGATTATAATCATACACGAGGCATTCATTTGGTCGTAACATCACTGGTGTAGGGTTCCTTTTAGCAATAACATGATAAAAAAAATTGCATTCAGGCCTGAATGAAGTAGACATTTTTTTCATCCATGTTAGGCCCGGACAGTCTTTAATAGCACGATACCCGCCTCTGTTAGTTAGTAGAGGTAACCATGGGAATGTTTATTATAGATTTAACAAGTTGTGCTTGGATAAACGTACATTTTTTTATTCCATGATTTTTATGTTCCACTTGGTCCCATGGCGATGCTATCTCCGTAAGTCAATATGCCAACTTTTTGTGGGTAATACGACGTTGTGTATGATGAAAACTGTTAATCTAAAAACATTTTACGAAGATCGTCTGATCACAACACCTGTATCGATAGGATTAAGCAGTTTCTATATTGTCTCCTTGAAATTTGAACAGTCTTTCTACTTCCATAATTTTGGATTTTTGATAATTAAAGGATCTAAACCTGTAACTCAATATTATGTATTATATTCGAGAGAAAAAAAAACCAACAAAAAAAACACGAAATAGAATTCAATATTGGTCCATCGAAAAGTTGTTATCTAGCCATGAAAATATGAACTCCTAATATCCAATATTTAAGACACGATGAACATTTATAATCAGTACACGTTTTTAATGAACACCCTAGAGGCCACAGTACTGTTGTTATTTGATTTTAAAAACCGATGGACATTTATAATCTGTGCACGATTTTAGTTTATGAATACCCTGAGGCCACAGTTATTATTTGATTTTAAAAACAATTCAAATATTTCATTGTTACACTGTAATTACCTTTGAATTCAAATTTCGTAAAAATCGAACCGGGGCTATGTTGCAAAATGGCCGGCACCTTCACGCAAAATAGTATAATAAGCATGTAATAGTCACTAATTTTATTCTAATTTGATGAAACCTCAAATATATATGTTTAATGTTTATATCCATTCGATATTGACACATGTAGGACTGTAACGTCCTAGATTATGGCCCCTGATTGGCAACCACTTGTTGTTAATCAAAGAAAAACATATCCTGTTGTGGAAATGTGGAAGTAATTACTAATTAGTAATGGCTGATTCACAAACGACAAAACAATAATTTAAAATATGAAAGTATAGAATGGACAAACCAGACATAAACGACTATCATTCAAATTGGAAATGAAATGAAATGGGGTTTAACGTCTTACTGTTCTTCTCCGAACTGGGCTAATGAAGGGAGAGCGGGGCTCAGTGGGCCATGGGGCACAGTAAGCCAGGTTTTGTAATTTTACACTGTTTTGGCAAAAATCAGTTGCGACATCACTGAGGAATTGCCCCTTATAGCCCCCATCTGTCCTCCTAAATTCAATAAATTCATGTAAACTGATTGATATTTATCAGGCTTTAACCTTTTTTCTGACGCAAAAGTAGATTTTTGGTGGACTGGTTAAACTGCTTGGCTACTCCAGATTTTGTTAGAGCCCACAAACTTGATATTCCAGGTGAAGGAGACAGTGATTGACTCTCATTAGGAATATTTTGTTTCATAATACTATCACATGTCTTCCTGCCATTTTCGATTTTCTGTCATGGTTGATGACGGGGCACAGTGGGGCACACTTCAGTGGGGCACACTGGGCATAAGCATTTCGCGTTTAGCTAAATATCATCTGTCCATTTTAGACAGAATCTGGATATTTGAGCTGTTTTTAGGGAAATATTGGTCCTAGGCTACGAATCGTTACTGACTTACAAGTCAGGAATTTTTCGTATAAAGGATTTTTTTTCTTCTTATGTTAAAGGATTTTTTATTCAATGTTATGTTGGGATTTTTTAATTTTCAGATATGCATCTGTGTTCAAGTCTTAAAACGAATTCATATTTTGAACTAAAAGATTAGTTTTTACAGTCCTTATGAGTTTCAGTCAATTCAGTGTGTTTTCTATGCATTTTTTTTTAAAGAAACATACTTGATGGCCAACTGTGTCCCGTAGTGTGACCCAGTGTACCCCACGTACGGGACACATTGGGTCAAAAAAAAATTTGGTTTTACAATGATTTACACAAAAATAGTTTCAATTTATTAACTTTTTAACAGCACTATTAAATCTAACAAATGACTGGCTTCAACTGAGTACATAGTTTGGTTCTCTGTAGGATTTCACTTCTGGTCAATTTACTAAAAAAAAGAAATCATGCCCACTGTGCCCCGCTCTCCCCAACGCCAAATAGGTGTGCTATGAGGGACATTTTGCCCGGGCAGCGGCCCTACGGCCTACTCTTACATAGAATTCCAACTGCCAAGGGAGCTTTTGCGTTGACGCCAATGTGTACACCGGTCCTCAGTTTTCGTCCCATCCGAACGACTAGATACCTGTCCTAGTCAGACTCACCCCCCCCCCCCCCCCTTATCACTAACAAGGGGAAACCACGGTCGGAAAATCTGTAGTGTATTGGTAAACTTTGATTTAAATACCCAAAACATAAATGCCTAGATAAGAGTGAAAAAGGAATTTTGGAAATCCATTAACGGTAAAAAAAAAAAAGGAAAAAGAGAGTTGTCTCCCTTATTGAATGTCTGTAATTATTGTCTTTGATATACGGTACGTTAGCACAGTGAACGTTAACAGTACAATCATGGACCTTATAATACATTGTAAGGTCCATGGTACAATACAATGTATTTCGGGTGCGTACGTGGTGACTGTTAATGCTCTATGACACACAATGACGCAGCTTCTTTTAGCAGACTGTAAATCGCATTGACACGCGATCTTTTCCGCCCTAAAGCCACAACCCACGAACTCTTCGATTAGGCCCTAGGGCCTACAGCATTTTAATATGTACCCGGTAACTGTAAACCGTAGCCTATCCATAATTGTCCAATACATGCTTACAATATAGATATAAGGCAAATAGGCTAAGCCTACTAATTATTTTTGAAGTAAAACATTCATTGAAAATCAAAACTACGAAGTGACTCTTTACGTTACATGTCACCAAAGTTCATCATCATCGATGTCACTACATGTACTGTCTGTTCCAGGTGATACTCCAACTCGAAAAATGCTTACCATGCCTTCATTTTTTAATTAAGATGGCTAAAACTTTGTGACATACCTGGAATTGACGTCCCTTTGATTTCTTTCCTTAGCCTAAATGACTAGATGTCCGATAAAATCCAGTATTCTCTTGTAAATTTCACATATTTAGACATTGTCGCTTTCTCAGAACATCAACATTACGAATGCGCGTGCGTTAAATGGAGCACATGCATTTCTGATTAGGGTAGACAGGTACTTTACAAATTTGGTGCATTCGATTAGAAATATGACACATGTCTAGTGAAGGAGAATTCGCCCGTCTTTTTCGCGACAATAATACTTGTTAGGGTTTCACACTTTGAAGCTTGTGTGAAACAAAATATTGTTTTTGTTCAGACTGATATGGGTTTTTTTTTTCTGTTTCCACCTTGCTTATTTCGCACAAAAATTCTCATTGGATAATTTGGAGTGACTTAAACTATTTTGAAAAGTCGGCACATGCCATAACCACGCGAACTCTCGCAAATAACTAAATTGATGTAAAAGGTTAGCCTTATTTAAAATTTGAATAAATATTTCTGGTAAAATGATTCCGAATTTTGTTTTCTGCGACTTTTTAGCTCTGTTTAACTGGACATAATAGTGTAAAATTATCTTATTTTAAGATGTTACGTGCATTAATAAATAAACTGAGTTTGCCACTTGGAACTAAAGGCAGGCATCCAATCGTAGCTAAAAACAAACACATCAGAATATCTCAACGTTTTTAGCTAAGCTCTCGTAACTACTTTTGAGTATGTCTTGCAGCCCCCTTCCACAATTTCATTGATAGCGGGTTAAAATTTACATGTAGCTTATATCGATATAAATAAATTACAACATTTGGACGAAGGACGACTAAATATTCAAGTTAGTGGGACAAACAGCCGTGGTCTGGGATTCAGTAAATAGCTCTTTCAAAAGAGTAATATTCTACTGAAACGAAACAACCAACTGCTAATCAAAGTAGGGCGAAGCGACTTAAAGCAAGCCCAGCACCCCTTGTTCAGTTAGGCTCGTCCAGATAACAAGGCCAAACATGGCAGATTCAATTAGTAAGATGTAAACAAATAATGATTTTTCATATGAGAAAGGACATAAAGCATGACCTGAACTTCGTTCTCACAAGACAGAAAGCAATGGGATGACCATTCCAGGTATTTCACGAAGTTTTAGCCATTTTAATTAAAATTTGAATAAATGACAAGCGATTTTCGAGTTGTAGTATTACCTGGAACAGACAGTAGGTATAAACAACAAATTCGGTCTCTCTAGTCTTTGTTTCATTTTCACATTGACTACATTGCACTTACACAGATGCACCAAACAACTCTGGCGCGGTTTCCCCTTGTCAGCGTTACAGTACGGGAGGGGACTTGAAAGGACAGTGCCCACTGCCTAGTCGTTCGGATGATATGAACAACAATAGTTTAGACAATATATGATGCAACAAACTGAATCGCATTGAACAACAGGCAAGGAACTATATCAGTTGTCTCATCAGGAATCCTTGATTTCTGGACACCACAACTGGCCAAATGCCAAGTAATAATTTCGCCCGAAATTTGATGTGTGTTGAAATCTTAGTACCAAACGTTTATCAATTATGCTTGATTATCAGAAAATGGCACCGAGTAGCTATTGTATTTGATTTCCCTCCGTCGAAAATAACCCGCCAGTCCATACTATACCCCATTTGGTGTCCAATATAATATCCCGTACGATTGAGAAGCTTCATACTACAGTGAACCAGTCCCCAATTTTTATACGCCCACATTTTCATGTGGACGTTATATTGTCGTCGCCCTGTCCGTCCATTCGTTCACAATGTTTTTGTGGACACTCTGCAGGTCACAACTTTTATTCGATTTTGACGAAACTTAATATATAAGTCTATCTCGCAAACATCTCGGTTCCTTATGATATTGACATATATCGGACCACAACTTCATGGAATGTGCCAATGATTGTACGAAAAATTACCATTTAATCTTGTGGATATTCCAGAGGACACAGTTTTCATCTGAATTTGATTAAACTTGAAATACATATTTTATTCGATTTTGACAAATAAGACGTTGAACACAATTCATTCCATTCACTGGATGAAAGGGAAGACGACTTTTGAGATGGAGAGAGTTATTATTTAAGACCGACTTTATGATATATCACACCCTATTCTGCACCGACTGGGGTACTGAAGACGTAGTTCCTTTTGGAACTGTCTTTATTGTCCACTCAAATAAGACAGTTCCTAAAGGAACTACTGAAGACGGACACTTTCACAAATGAATGATTGTGATATCGCTTTTGTAAGGTGCACTACGAAAAAAACGTCATAAAACTAGTTGTAGGATTGCGTAACGCACCACAGCTCTATGCTCTCAAACAAAGATATTGAATAAGACAAAATTGAAAATCACGACTTCATGATGCAGTCACGAGGTATTAAATGTGGTTTTAGAATAACTAGGGTCGGTGCAACGATATTATGCAAAGGCTGAACACTGTTGCATTGATTCGGGTGGGCATAACAATCAGATCCGTCGTCGGAAGGTCTAAGGCCATCACACCAACATCTAGATTGTTTCCAGCAGACAAGTTACAATTGATATCGGCCAAAGACTGGACAGAAATGCACTGCAAGCACGTCATTCTGCAGCATCCCACGCTACCAACTTCCCGTACTGCTGCGGCGGGTTCCCCGGGTGCCGACATGTTGGTCGCCGACTACGCTCTGCCTAAATGCGCATGCTCGATGGATTTTATGGTGCTTTATGTAATATTTAGTTTAAAAAGTGGCCAAAGTACTTCACAAATAAATAATGAATATTGAATTTTTCATTCAATTTAACGTGGACCGTTTATTATCGTAGAACAGGTATATGACAACTGAGACCAAGTCTTGATTATCCATCGACCATCATTTATCATTGCACGTGTTCTAATCCCTCTAAAATTTTGACCATTCATGTTCTAGAATTAGATAGTGGATATTGGCTGGTTACAAAAATATTAATTCACATGACATCTGACGCCAAAAGAAAGACAGACCTCTAATAGGAAGATTTATCTCTTAGTAATGTTTCTTTCAAGACCTGGTGTGGTTTTTGAGCAATAGGTATCACCTGTCAACTACTTTATTGTTAAAGGTGAATCTCTTATGGGAATACGAGTCCAAAAATGCTTCCATTTCGTTCAATAGGGATGATAAATGTGCAGAATCCACATATTAGTCCCTTGCCAGAACTAAGCATGTGAATTGAGTGTCCATAACTTATGCTACTAGCTTAATCTGGCACGGCATTTGACAAATCCAATTAATATTAATAGTGATTCTAAATATTCAGAAAGACTGTATTGTACTTCAATATGCCCCTACCACAGACCTTAAAAGTTAAGTATTTCCAAATGAACATCAGATATTTCTTTCAATCATCTAAGCATGGTCACCATAGATAAGTGCTTGCCTTTTTGTAACTAATCGCATACATATTGTACGATACACCTTCAAAGTCTGTATAGTTTTTTTTATCTGTAGATCAATCTTTGAAAGATAGGCTGGCACTGCCAGGCAGGATACGCCCACATTTTCGAGAGATGGATAGAGAACAAGCAATACCAAAAGTGATTTTTCCTACATCATTAAGTCCTGTATTTCATACTGTATTGAGAGCAGCCATTTTGTTGGTCAGTTCCAGTCTGATATTCATGAAATTTGAAGCCGACAATGATTATGGTGTGACGGTTCACAACCTAGAAATGTGACTTTCGTCAAAATCGGATAAGAATTGTGTCCTGTGGAGAGTCCACAACCATGATATACCATATTTTTACACTATTCGCGTACAAACGGCGACCATTTCGTCCGGCAATTTTGGTACGATTTTCACGAAATTCGAACTCAACCTTCCTTACGGTGCAACAGTAATATAATCAGACTTTTTTTTAAATCGGATAATAATTGTTTGAGAGATAGATAGAGAACAAGCAATACCGAAAGTGATTTTTTCCTACAATCAAAGGCCATAATTCATTAAGTTACAATTTGATATACGCAAATATCGAAAAGAATAAAGATCTTTCGGTTATAAACATGCATTTCAGGTTTCATCAAAATCAAATTAAAATTGTGACCTCTACAGTGTCCACAACTTTGATATACCATATTTTTACACTATTCACGTGCAAACGGCGGCCATTTTGTATGGCAATTATGGTCTGATTTTCTCGAAATTCGAACTCAACCTTCCAGAGGGTGTAACGGTGATAGAGTCAAACGTTTTTTTAAATCGGATAATAACTGTGACCTCCAGAGGGACCATAGGCGATTTTTCGGACAATCAGGGGCCATAATTCAGGAAGTTACGATCCGATATACGCAAATAACAAAAGGAACCAAGATCTTTGGGTTATAACCATGGATTTCAAGTTTCATCAAAATTGAATTAAAATTGTGACCTATACAGGGTCCACAACCATGATATACCATTTTTTAACAGTATTCGTGTACAAACGGCGGCCATTTTGTATGGCAATTTTGGTCCGATTTTCCCGAAATTCGAACTCAACCTTCCTTACAGTGTAACAGTAATATAATCAAACGTTTTTTTAAATCGGATAATAATTGTGACCTCCAGAGGAAGAACAAGCTAAAAAAAGGCGATTTTGCGTATAATCAAGGGCCATAATTCAAGAAGTTACGATCCGATATGCGCAAATATCGAAAGGAACCAAGATCTTTGGGTTATAACCATAAATTTCAAGTTTCATCAAAATCAAATTAAAATTGTGACCTCTACACGGTCCACAACACTGATATACCATTTTTTAACAGTATTCGCGTACAAACGGCGGCCATTTGGTATGTTAATTTTGGTCCGATTTTCCCGAAATTCGAACTCAACCTTCCTTAGGGTTAAACGGTGATATAATCGAACGGTTTTTTAAATCGGATAATAATTGTGACCTCCAGAGGTACCACAAGCTAAAAAAGGTGATTTTTCGGACAATCAGGGGCCATAATTCAGGAAATTACTTTCCGATAGGCGCAAATATCGAAAGGAACCAAGATCTTTGGGTTATAAACATGCATGTCAAGTTTCATCAAAATCGGTTCGAAATTGTGACCTCTATAGGGTCCACAAGCTAGAAACGTGATTTTTCGTACAATCAGGGGCCATAATCCATGAAGTTTTGATCCGATACATGCCAATATCGAAAGCAGCCGATATCTTTTGGGGATAAACATATATTTCAAGTTTCGTCAAAATCGGGTAAGAATTGTGACCTGTAGAGAGTCCACAAACAATTGTGGACGGACGGACGTCCGGACGGACAGGGGCGACGACATAATACGTCCACATGAAAATGTGGGCGTATAAAAATGGTGTAAAACTGACAACAAAATTTGTAATAAATGGCTTTACTTACATTATATGACCAAAAAAAAAAAGATGTTACAAACATAATAAACGAAATGAAAACAATAGTAAAAGCCTAAGATTATCTGTACATATATTAATGGATTTAAAGAGTAGCACGAAGGGCTTCCATCTTTGATTCAAGGTCTTCTCTTTTCGTACCATTGGCTGAATCAGCATCAAGATATTGTTGTTTACTTAGTTTGTTGGAAATTAGCTTTTCAGCTTGACTTATGGCGGAATTAATAAGATCATGATATTGACCATCAAGTTTCTGTAATTCTGCCACCTGCAAAAAAAATAAAGATAACCGAATAAATATATATCATAAAAGTTTGTGACATTCATTTAAATTGTCTTCAATTATTAGGCTAATTAATAAACAAATGTTCATATTTATTCAATTTGCCGTTTGTAGCAATAAATGTCCCAATTGCTCTTGAGATGCTAAGAGATTGGGAAGAATTGCAGGGTAGTTTAATTTTTAACAAATCTTACAATCTTGTTTATTTTTATTTTAATGGGGTTGGGTGGAGGGGATATGTATGTGTGTGTTTTCTTACGAGTGACATCTACGTTTAACCCTTAGAACCCGAAATGCCGCAAAACCGGCTCGACGTTGTATCGCATATACCCGAAATGTCGGTTTTGCGGCTTGGGGCGTGTCAAGCTCCAATTACGTTGACGTTATAATTAATATGACGTCCTGTAAATCCAGGGAGGGACGTGCAACACCCCATTTATAGTCAGTGTTCAAAGGGTTAATACGTGGATGGTGGCATTTTACATATTTGACTTTTCCCAGCTTTATAGGAAACATCAGCATAGCAATGACAACACTTTGTTACATCATTAGTTACAGCTTATCCATCTTTAAATCCAAAATGTTCCAATATTGAGATTATGGTTAAGCGGAGGTGAATATAACTTAGGCAGGAGACTGCCAGAAGCCATTTTACAATGTGAACAACAACAGGGGAACATAACTCTGCGTGATAGTTGAGTTTGGGCAGAAAAAAGGCAGTTAAAAAAATCTCTACTGTGTTTACCGAATCGAGGTACAGACTTTAAAGTTCACTACCCAGCCGTGGCAAGTATATACTGCGGCATGGGTTGAAACTGCCGTGAACTGAGCTGTGTGATGATTTCACCTACAGTCTGTTTTTTTGAGCAATCAGGGTTTTTGTCTATTAGCTAAACCACTATAGTATTACAAGGTTTGGCATAATAACAAGCATGAGATTGAATCCCCAATAGAAAGCTGGTCTTATTCCCAGTAATAACATTGGCTTGGGCGATTTACATGTTCACTTATCAAGAGATGGCACATTTTCATGAAGCAATAAAACAAAATAATGAAAGTGTGGAAATGATTTTTTTTTACCCTTTCTGAAGCATCAGAGCCCTCTGTTTTTAGTTGAGCTTGGATTATGTTAATTTGTTTGGTCAAAGCAGCATAATCATTATTTATCTTCTTGCGACTATTACCAAAAGATATGGTATCTTTACTGCTCTTATATTTATTGATAGCATCATCATAACTCTGATACAAAGCACTACGTTTATCTTGAGCATCCTGTACTTCATTAATAAGACTGGATACTCTAAGTCGACTTTCTTTAGCTTCATCCTGAAAAGAAAATATTTGTCACTAGAGCCCAATGATTTTTAGATATATTTCAGTCAATAAATGAAATGAAGAGCGGTTTAACGTGCTACTTTTTTGTTCCAAACTGGGCTAATGAAGACAGGCATATGCCTTACAGTGTGGTATGAGGTAAATTTTGCCCGGATAGTCAAGGGATCTTTTATTTGACAAGGGGGAACCACGCTGGAAAATTTGGATGAAATTTCTCAGCCAATGCAGGGATCGAACACCTGACCTCCGGACTAGCGAGCCAGTCTTACCCACTTAGCCACTGTGACACCCCGTTACTCAATAAAACAGGTTTCATGAAGCATGGCCAATTACTTGTACTATATCAATAATTATTGAGAAAAGCGCAGGTTTTTTGCTTAAAACTCAATCTTTCACTGTAGTTGCAATAATGCTTTCATTAATATTAATGTGTGATCAAAAATAAGCGCAAAGACACTGCTTTTTTTATACATGTAGTTTACATTAAATGTGTCACTATTAATTTTATATGACTATCAACACTATAATATATAAATTACCTTAGTTATAGAGAAGTCAAGACGAACATAGATAATAACCAATAAAAATAAGAGATAAAATGCTCCAACAACTAACAATGGTTCTTGTAAAAGCAACATCTTTTGGAATGAATACGTTACCTGAAAGAAAATTAGAAACAACAATGTAATGGGAAACAAACTTACCCGATAAGTAAATGATAAATATGTTGAAGACATAAACATTGAAGTATGACAGTATTTACTAGTGGCTCAATTCTGATACATAGAAATGTTTTGAAGAGTTTCTGAACAAGTATACATTAAACTTACAGTGAAGTCTTGGATATGTTGCTCTACCAAATTAGTTTTATAAAGCACAATAACAGGACGACCAATTGTATCTAGATAAGTATAGTGTAGTTCATTTGAACCTCGCTTAACTGCATATGGTGGATCTACTACAATATTTCTACAAAAGATATATAAAATATAATAAACATAGCTTGCCAGGCAAGGTAAAAAAAACAACCCCCAGCAGCTCCATCATCGACCCCACACCACTCATGCTTACCTTAATACAAACTGAACCAAAAGCGTTGCTGAAAATTGGGCAAGGAATTAATTCTGTCGTGCGTATCAGTAGTTATCCCGGCCATAACATTGAACTATTTTTGTAAAACCACTCAAAATCCACAGACCAATTTACCCAAATGTTAAATCTTTTGAAAATTTGAAAGAAACTGGTTAAGAACTATGCTCTGTAGAAGATGTATGACCAATGTTTACCCCCAATACTAAATATTCTTAAATATTTAATCAAAAATGCATCTACCAATTAAGTAAGGACAGACAGATCACCAGGGGAAACAGCAATATTAGAGTTAAACTATTGATGCTCCAATTCTTCTATGTTGTAAGATTGCTAAATTAATGGTAACATATCCTGTAAGATTACTCCACTGTGGTTTAATACGGATCTTTACATTTGTTCAGGTAATACTGAGAAATACTTACTTGGCTGATTCTGGAAGGATTACTCTAACGGTGAGTTCATCTACCACCATATCATCATAGATATGATCTACAAATCTCATCTTTAAACCATAATCATTACCTAGTAAAAAATCACAGATCATTTAATATTTACTGTAAAACTTTCTGTTTGTATTAAGACTAATTATTAATTAGAATTTCATTTGTTGAAAATATGTTGGCACAAATATTCAAAATCCACAGCAATAAATACTATTTTTGAAAACTTTATGAAAATAATTCAAGATCAAATTTATTATCAATTTCTAGTACATGCGCACAGATTCATAAAATACTTGGTTATTTTTAATCAAAACAAGGATGTAATAAATTTGGAAAAAAAAGATAATGGCCACTTTGTAGTTTCACTATGTCCATTACCATGTTAACACTAATATCATCTTGTACAGTACCTAGATTTGAAAGAAATTCAATAAGAAATACCTCGGTTGAAAAGATATTCATAGCTAGGTATGTTGTATCCAATGTAATATTGAGTCTTCCATCCTCCAAACAATGGAAAACGGGGACGGATTTCAAGTTCAACAGCATCTTCAAGTTCTCTCATATTACTAGTAGAGACATTACCAATTTCATCTCGGTAATATACATCCCGTGCTGCAGCTGGGAACTGGGTCTAAAAAGAAACATCTATTGTATGAATTATCTATTCTAATTTACCTGGTAAGGCTGACCGTAAAAATTTCTTTGTTTCACCAAACCCGAGGAGAAGGGTCGGTAGGTCATTTTTTTTTTAGATTTTTTTTTTTTTAAGTCAGAGAAGTCAATACAGAAAATGGGTTTACTTATTAGCTGTATACTACAGATTCGTTAATTTTGTTATAAACCCATTTTCTCACATTCACATTCTTTATTATTGGGGAATCACGGTGTTCGATCCCTGCATTGGCCGAGAAAGTTCATCTCGATTTTCTCCCGAGGTTCCCCTTGTCAGTGGTGCAGAACAGAGGGCCCGGCAAGGACAGCTGTCTAGTCGTTTGGCTGGGACAAAAAAAAACCCAAGGTCCTGTGTACACATTGGCAGTTGTGTCTTCATTTTTCTCGAAAACGGATATTGAAAACATCGCCTTCATGTTTAAAACGACACCCTACAGACTTAAAGGCAGAATCATTTCTTGGGAATGGACATGCTTTCTTCTGCAACCATTTTGTTAAAAGACACATATGACGCTTTCGTCTTAATCAACCAGTTTCAATGAATCAAACCATAGCCATAGTAAAGGGAAATAACTCTTGTGATATATTTCAGGTTGACACAAAATAAAATAAAAAGATCGTGGAAAAGTGCAATAAAATAATTTAAATCAAAGGTGGTTTTAGTTCCTCGGCCGGGTTAGGCAAAACATATTTTTTAAGGTCAGCCTAATGCAAACATTAATATATGTTAAGGTTGCAGCGATACCCCGGGGATGCCGCATTATCGCGATTATTTTTTTTCAAGTGATATCGTATCGGCCAAAGTTGAATAATCGCAATCCCCGGTATTTTAGGATTTTTTTGGGCGGAGGTCGGTGCAATAAATCCAAAGTTCATTTTCACCGGTGCGGGGGCCGGATCGAATTCGAAATAATAGTTTAATTACTACTTGTAAAATTATACAATAAAAATCGGTGAGAGAAAGTTCCCGAAACACATTTTGTAAACAAAGCCGCACGCGACATCGGTGTACCGTAGCAACGGTGCGGCGAATCCCCGGTTAACAAGACTGAAAATATTATGTTTATTTCAATGTTAAGTTAGTACTGTACGTCTGGTTGTTTAACCCGCCAAAACAAAGCAACCAAGTAACTCGACTTAGTCATCCAGCCGCTTTTTTCAAGTTATGAATCCGCACTCAGGTTCATCGATATGATTTTTTAAAACATACTTTGGGTGGTTTTTAATATTTTAGATAAAGAGAAATATCATGATAAAGAGAATTATCGTGATAAAATTGATAATCGTAGACTTTTATTTATCGCGATAATTCCAAAAGCAGTTATCATGATTAATGGCGATATCAGAATTTGATATCGTTGCAACCTTAATATATGTACAAATAACTGGTTACTGTTATCCGCACTAATGACTCACATTATGATTTAGACCACTGTTAATGCCATTAAATATACAGATTTGTAGAATATTCATTTAAAAAACAACCACTTATAAAACGGTGCAAAAGGAACTTCAATAGGGAACACATTTGAATGACCTTCAAAACGAAAAGTAAAAAAACACATCCTGATAATCTCATTTAAGACGTCACTGACTGACTTGACTTACCTTGAATGATTTAATAGATGAAACGCCATCATTATTTCTTTGGTAATCAAATCGTGAGAAAGGACCCTTCAGTGTGGCGCCACTGTGACGCATATCAATGTGTTCTTCAACAGCAATATTACCCCAATGTGAGATCTCAATTATTCTTTCCATACTAGTAATGGTTAAAAATGGACTGTTATTTTCTTCGTGGACCTTCAATTCAGCCTACGTATAAAAAAAACAACCTTCCAATTAAAACCTTGAAACTTGAAATTAAATCATGTAGATACAGTATTAGTGCTGATATCAAGTAAAATTTTATGCATCGACGCATCGGACGCAAACATCGATACTCGCATCGATGCATCGGAAATTTTTTGCCGCCATTTTGTTTTTCAAAAATTACAGAAATAACATTAGTATTTATGATGGAAACATAGATTTCTTCAACAGTATCATTATTATAGAAATGTTGATTATTTGAATAATTTATTTCCACAATATGCTTCTAATATCGTTCGATTCACTGGACACTCGTTAGCGTTAGTTGTGACTGCGACGCGAGGGCGTGTAATTCAATTGACGGTAAAGCGATAACTAAACTATCCAAGAGCCAAAGACGTTTTGCAGGTCGTATTCAAAGCCTGTCGATACTCTATCTATAGGGATTTATGAAATACATTCTTGCCCGTTTCAAAAAGTAAGACTAAATTGTTTTAACACTAGCATTAAAAACCGGCCGGAAAATATTTCCTACTGGCACAGTTTTAAGTTCGTTGGGCTAAGAACCGATGTAGTGAACTGTGAATTTGACCTCGGGGTCGAAGGGCATGATAGTTAGGGGAAGTAACCTACAAAGACATTTCTAGTAGTCACTGGGAAATCGAGACAAACATAACGGAAGCGTAACGTAAAAAGGTGAAGCTGGGCTAGTCTAATGATACTACGTGCGGGATTCAATGAATTATTCCGTTACATGTATATAGGTTTATTTTGAATCAATAAAAACAAACGTATGGAAAATGTGTTATTTATTCTAGTGGACGAATTGTGAACTCCTCAGACACTTAAAGGTGATTATTAGTATTTTTTGCCGATGCATCGATAATACGAAAAAAGGCCGAGAATCGCATCGCGGTCGGCCGAATCGATGTCGATGCATCGATACTTGATATCAGCACTATACAGTATCTAAACAAAATTCATCAATACGAAAATCACCGATTAAGATAAACTTTAAATATTCATATTAATATTAATAGTAATCAAATATTTCTATCCTCTTACCTCCACAAATGGTTCTCTTTCTTCAAAAGGACCATATTTAATAACATTATCACTAACGGATACTGGTTTCGTTCGTGTATAGGATTCGATGCTAGATGAAGTTGTAGTCACACTTGTTGTCTGTGTCAGTGTTTTGTATGGAGAATAAAAATATAGATTACTAATGAAGATAACCAGTTGTTTTTCCGACTGTAAAATTTCAGCTGGGTAAGCTTGTAATACATGAGCATAAATAGTTTCTACTTCTACTGTTGTGCTTTTACCTGCAGCTAGCGGCGATGCAAAGTTAACACGGTAGAATACCTTATCTCTGTAAATATCAAATAATAATGGAAAGGTAAGAGTAGGGTTAGGGGTTATCATTCAGGACTAATATTAGTAATATATTCAAATTATCTCCCTGACATAACAGGTTGTCAAATAAAATAAATAAATTTGATTAACAGTTTAAATAAAGAAAGCCAATACGTCTCAGTGGTTGACAAGCTGCATGTCAGTAATGCAAAATGAAATCAAATGGGGTTTAAGTTTAACATCATTCAGGGCATCATTTCTGTAAAACATGCAGGAGTCACAAAAAGCTCTTGCACTTAAATTACCGGGAGCACAAAAAAACGCACCTGCAAATTTGCTTGCAAGAGCTTTTTTTTTTTACCATCTATCCAAATGGTTTATTAAAAAAAAGAAAAAAAAAGAAAACAGATAAAAATACAAGTTATTTATTTATAGATTTACCGGTCATGTGCTTACAACAGAAAACGCTACCTTGGACGTTCGAGTAAATCTCTGGCTCAATGCCAAAGCGGGAAAGGTGCGACGTCGTGTTTGATATTCAATTCTATACCGATATTTTAGAATCCGAATTCTACACTTTTCTCAACGTCAGTGTCACAGGCCTGCACATTAAATTTAAAGCATGATTTTGGACACATGCTTTTACTTAGTGGAATCCATGTCAATTCGAGTCGGAGACTTACAATTAATCCGGCAATTCGTTCATATTTTCAGTCCGGCCATTTCGAAGAAATTAATTATGATATTCACAGCCCGGGGTGAAACGGTCGTGGGATGAAACTAACTGCTCCCATCGTGATTATCCAGACGCTTTCTATATGACCACGACAGAAATTCATAACGTTATATTTATTCAAATTTCACAATCAAAAACTCTTACAAAACTAACGCCGTAACACGGAAAGCATTTAATTTAAAAACGATCAATCGTTTATTACTAATGTAATACTATCACTAATAAATAATAACTATCGTGAATGCAAACGCCATGGCGAGACTTGACAACCGAGCTAATAATCTTCAACCCAAATGTCTTGATACCATAACAAAACGCACGCTACTGGATTTTGCTAACAAAACTACTCTTCACGATTTTCGGATACAATAATATTTCATTTAACTTTCAAGCTCGACTTTATTGATAAAACTGTCGAAAGTGTCTGAATTTTTAGCAGGAGCTATAACCTGCGCTTGTGTTTTCAAGATTACAGGCGCAGACGGGCGCAAGCGCGGAAACGCCCGTCAGAAATGATGCCCTGATCATTCTTTTAATCTTTTCTGCATGACAGTAATGTCTGAATGACAATTTATGAAATGTAGCATCAAGTTTAAATGTGTAAAATCTGACTCAAAAAGATGACTCAATAGATAATAATAAATCCAAATTAAGTAACCCTTACTTTTGACTATCAACTTTGGTAGATTCTACGCTCAATTTACTTGTGTCATCTCCAGATTTTGACTGAAATGTAAAAAATACTTTATATTAAAAATAAAATGAGTATTTGAAAATCGAAAGCTTGTTCAGATAATATATATATACTTTATTTTGACTTTTTAAAAACTTGAAATTTGAGACTATCATATCACTAGGTCTTATGGTTATATTATATAGTTAGTTTAGTAGTTACCAGTACCTGATGTGGTTTAGCTGATGTGTAGGCCCTACACTCAGGCCAGAAATAACGGTTTTAGATGTACCTGGCAAAATGTCAGGCACTAATGAAATTTATTGAAATAGTAACTGACATTTTATACCGGATATGTATTAATTAAATAATAACATCAATAAATTAAAAAAGACAAATCAGTGCAGGACAAAATGACTGGCACCAAAGGTTTTGTGCTTGACAAAACCTGAATCTGTGTCTGACATTGTCTGTGACAGGTGCCAGCCTTAATTCCAGGCTTGTGTAGGCCTACACCTTATCCTGAAAGTCTGCGACCAATTTTATGTCATGTCTGTCAGATTGTTAGTTACTGCACCAGACACACCTACGGTACTGCCATGGTTGGCTAAATATTCATAACATTATTCGAATGACAACAGTGGTAGAACCGATCTGTACTTGGAAATGATGCCCATTCATTGGGCCACTGGCCACTTTGATTGACGAGAGTTTGTATTCAATGTATTGTAACAACATGAAGGGTAGGCCGATGGCGATACCGGCAAAAATTGTTCACAATTCATAAACAGATTAGAAGAAAAGTACGGCATTTTTAGTTACATACTTACCACAGCACCTATAAATGACAATTTACTTTGTAAAGACGGGTCAATGACAAATAAAAATGACTTGATAGTAGATGATCCCTTGTTTTCTACGGTGATTGTTGTGTATATTTTGACTATATGAGATGATACATCTATCTTCCTATCAACCTTAGTATTTACAATACTACTGCTAATGGTGTCTTGATTAGCAGTGCTAACTGTGGCTAAGATGATGGATAAAATGCACAATTGAAAATATTTAGCCATAATTTATAATAGATATCGATGATCCTGGATGAAAAACAGACAATAATAACAACTTTAATGGCCGCTTACAGCGGACGACACATTGCCTCGTTCTGGAAACGATGTGCTGGCAAATATCGCCCAATCGTATTTTGCCACCAGAAAGAAAATAAAAGGAAACGAAATATGAAAATCAAATAGTTAAATTCTTTAGTGCAAAAGAAAAATAAAATTAACAATCTGCAAAAATAGGTGGACTATCAAATGTAGAGCATCAAAATAGAATAAAATAATAAAACATCATAAAATATTGAAATATAAATGAAGGGTACTATTATTATCATTTTATTTTAATGTGCATGTAGGCATATGGGTATATCAATAGGCTACTATCATTAACTCAAACTGGCGTGATTTCGATCAAGTTTGTGTGCTTGTCCAACCTCATGGGTTTTCTCATCATAAAATTGAACTCATCCCGAAATTACCCCCCCCCCCCCTCTCTCTCTCTCTCTCCCTCTTAATAATAGCCTACTGAAAATGCACATGTAGGCTACTCTTTGCACTAAACTATATTATACCCTTTGAAGTTTTAGGCTATAATATTGTACAGTAGGTCTACAGAAAGATTCACAATATTTTATAGCCTAATGTAGTATCGGACTTCCTTGTAATTGTGTTTCATTTGTCATTGACATTGTAATCGTAAATAAAACTATAGGTTTAGTTGTTTCTACAATTTTAACTTCATTGTTAAATTGGTTGGTGCACTTATGGTTATTTTGCCAACGTGCAAGTAAATGATTAGCCGAGTATAAGAGCCACGCTAAAAATTAAAACATAATATTCTAAAGGGCCGTGAGAGAGACAGGCAATGTTCTTTTTTTAATCTTACTATATATAGGCCGGCCAACTGTTCCGACAATCAATATTTTTTTAGTAGGATCTCACTCCATCGGGTGCATGGTTATATAAATGAAGAATGATAATATTGTAAGATTATAGAAAAATATAGGTATAAAGATAAACAAATAAAATGATGAAGACAATATTTTGATAATAATATTATTATAAACAGCGTTAATGGCCAGTGGCAAGCAATTCTTTTGTACCATTAAAGGGCCTCTCATCGATATATTTGCCAATTCTGTATAAACTTGAAATATCCCAGTTTCTCATTTATATATATTTCTTGGGGTTGTCGTATATTACACTTGCTCCACCATTTTGGACTGTCAAAACAGTGCATGGGGTTACGTTTTTTTTCCAGCGGGTTTGGGGGATTTTGAAAAATTAAAGTGTAACTATTAGGACTTTTTATTAGAATATTGCGTCGAATCGCTCCGCTCAGTTGATCGTTTATAGATATAAATATAAAATACAAATGTCAAGTTTTAAGGAAGTTTAATGCCTTTATATAATGTCTTTACTGGACCTTTTACAAGCATAACTTAACATTGATTTGCCAGCCCGCACAGTCTTGTGGGCTAACCATCCCTGTCATGGAATCATCATGTATGGTTAAAAATACACTAAGCAGCAAAAAACAAACCCAAAAAAACCAACAAAAAACCGTCGGGTTGATATGTTACTACGAATCGAGGCATTGCATAAAACGTGCCAAATGTTTTTATTGTATATTTGTGACCACATTTCCAATTTTATCTGAGCAATAGCAAACACAGAATAGAACCCAGGAAATGTTCTCAAAAAAGCAACCAGATGGTAATTATGTGTACTCCATGATTTTCATGTAACTCATGCTGCACGTGTTGTTCACCGGAACCAGCCCTATAAATGCACCCCTATGGAATCATTCGCACTTCAAAGTCAGCAGCATACCAAGACTACGACAGCTCAGAGGAACCAGGCACTTAGAAGACTCGACGCTGGCCACACTGCCCGCCGTTGAAAATCACTTACAGGTCAATCTTCGGACCAGGTTCAGCAACGCTTTCGGACCAACATCTACAGCAGAACTGGCGACACAGGCAATAGAGAACTGTTCTGTTCACGGATGAGAGTCGGTATTGCGTATCAACTCCAGATGGCAGGACCAGAATATGGCGTCGACGTGGCCAGCGTTATTCTGACCAATGCGTCATGGAACGAGACTCATGGGGAGGTCCAAGCATAATGGTTTGGGTGGGAATCGACCTGAACCAGAGAGTGGGTCCTGTGGTGTTCCGAAATCTTGGTCCAGGGAGAGGAGGCGGCATCACAGCAATGCGCTACATCGATCAAGCTCTCAGACCCCACGTTATACCACCTTTCGCACTTCATCAAAGCAATTACGTTTTCCATCATGGCAACGCCCGTGCCTAAACCACCAGAGTTACTTGGGACTTTCTACAGCAGAACAGCGTCAACGTTATGCACTGTCCAGTCCTTAGTCTGGACTTCAACCCGATTGAACATCTTGATTCTTTGTGATGGAATTCAGAGGAGACTTAATAACGTCGTACCGAGACCAAACACAGCCGATGGATTGTGCCAGTATTTTCTGAGAGTGTGGTTCCAGGTGCCAATGTCGTCCATCAATCGTCCATGTGCAGACCCTGCGTTGCTGTTGTTAACATTTTCTCTAGGAAGAAATTCTATTCGACCGCTTACACTCTACAGTTTCTGTTGTGCAAATCATATTTTCCTGCTTCCTACAGAATTATGTATACTATAATATTCTGTCGACTTCTGACTACATATGAATTGGATTTAAATATTTATAAAATGACCAAACAGTCTTCCCTTGCATTAACTTGAAGCCGTCCGTTAGCTAACAGATAATCACATTGACTTTCCAGTAAAAGAAATGTAATGGACAGTTAACAAACGACACGTTAGCAAAGCAACAAAACACCCCCCCCCCAAAAAAAAAACCCCGATCCAATAGATTTTAACGGATCGTTGAGATAGCTGGGTTCTGAAAAAACGGCTCCATACCAAACATCATCTCTATTCAAGACGAGCCCGCGGTTGAAAGCAGAAATTCTATTTCTAAATGATAAAATCATTTAAAATTTACCAAATTAGAACAAAGGTTCAACACAAATATAACTCTTTATTTTAAGATATCTGAATAGGCACAAGATCCACTAGTTGTGTGTCCAGCTGTGATACAGACCTAATGCGTAATTTGGTCTAATGCACTGAGGAAAGTATTAAAATCGCTGTTTTCACTGCATTTCGCAATGAGACCTCGGCGACCAACTACAGTGAAATGCGGAATGCCGGTGTCACCACTCCTCAACCAAAAGTCAATTACTGTGAAAATTTCAAGGTTTTTGTAGATCAAGAAGTATGTCTGCAAGAGAAAATGCTTCAGCTCACAGGTCGCTTCCTTTTATTAGTGTGGTATGTAATGTCATCTCGTAGGATATGTCATGGGTATGGGAAGTGCATGACTCCTGGACAGGGTTGTAGGATGTCATGGGTATGGGTAGAACATGACTCCTGGACAGGGTTGCAGTGCACCACATTGACAATCATCCTCTACTGACAAGATCAATTTTTATGGGTGATAATGATAGACCACACCATGCGCGGTCGTTGTTGGTTTCCGGTGTCTGTTGTTACAGTACCTTGCCAGCCAGAAGCCCTGACCGGAATCTCATTAAGCTTATCTAGCTAGGATCAGAGGGCTCCACTAGTGCAGAATCTTGGCCAGGAATGGAAGACTAACACAGGCTGGGATCCAACGTCTCATTCAGTGAGTGAGGAGGAGAAAGCTACAACAGATAGGCTGAAGGCCTCATTTGTCACGCAATTAGTTTTTCTGCAATATTCAACGATGTACTGGTTAATTGGGCATAATGAAATCGTGAGTCATGGCGTAACATTTTGGTAATGATATTGTTACGCAGTTAGCTATTGGTTGTTAATCGGACTATTGACAAGTTATAATTTGGAACAGAAATTTGCTTTCTTTACAGTAGTGTTAGGTAGGATTAGGTATAATCAAACAAAACACTGCGAGGAGTATGGTGTAGTACTAGTGATATGACTGTTTTGGTAACAATAACTATGCTTCTTTGTACATAATGTAATATATATCAGGGATGCTATTTCGCCCATATATTCCGAAAATGTCCTACGCTATTTTGCAAACGTCCGGACAGGAATATGCCCAATTGGACATCAAGATGTGAATAATATTCAATTTTTCAAAATTATTTGAGTGCACTGGGTATATAACTATTACTCATCCCGATTATCGTTGATAATATGCTGGATAGATTAGGTAATTAAGTGATGAAGGTGTTCATTATATACTCATTATGTTTCAATGTGGGCGTATTGTGTTGTCATCAACAATTGGCTTGTGAATTTCCCCCGAGAGGCTAAAATTTTTTAAATGATTTTTTTTTAAAGTGCACTCAGAGAAATAAGTTTCGTAACTCTGAAGCAAGACATTTAAACTACTAACTTCGACATGATCTTTTTTCGGAAACCCTTTACCACTGAAATGAATTTGTCGCATTATTCGTTTTCTAACCTTTGAAACAAATGGAAAGTCTTTAAGTACAATACATGTAGTGAAACGAAACAACCTATGTGAACTTTCAAAATAATCGAGGCCACTCACTTCTTGGGGCATATAAATTGGTTTTTTTAGATCAAAATATACATTTATATAAGAAAATACCATCTAATTTAATGTTAAATGGTGTGAAACTCATAGAAGTTTAAAGGCATTGGCCACTGGTGGTAAAATAAAAAAATGCCATTCGGAGTGACAAATGCCCTAATACAATTTTCATGCTTAGTTGACAAAAGCAAGTTTGTAAAGATGGAATGGTACAATCACAGATTAACAATATCTGAAATAACGATTAAACACGATAATGTATATTTAATATATATATTTTTTTATAGTTTTTTTCCACATCATTTAGGGCATCGTCATATAAAATAAATAATATCACAGTTTAAAAATGCAAAGAAGTATTTAGCAGTCTTCATCCACATCACTTGCACAAAATATTACTTATTTACATACATTCATACTACAATTATATATAAACAGTATTTACATACACAATATGTCTTTAAATTGAAAATGAGGCATGGAAGAGTAAAACGGGCAACAGTTATATGATGCAAAATTAGAAAAATATCTTCTTCATATACAGTATACATAATTTAAGTTTAAGTCCTAAGTGAGATAAAAAAAACAAAAAAAACCAACATATATAATGCATACATCTGTTCATGTGATTTCTCAAATGAAATGTATATTTTTGGCTGTTGTATACATACATTGGAATGTTAATTTTAAAGATAAACACAAAAAACTGGAATGCCAGTAAGCTTAAATAGAAGACACTGGACAACAAAGAAGAAGTATAGTAAATCATTATAAATTGATATCAATTCAATACTTGATCAAAATTAGACCATTACTTATGTATACATGTAAATAAATGATGTATACATGTAAATATTTGATAAAAGTGAGAGAGTATCTCTGCTATATTAAACTAAGTGCTACATTGGATATTAGCGACTACGATGACAAATGGAATATTCTCTATATTAACTGCAAATTGTAAATTTTCTGCACCGACTGGGCTAATGAAGATAGCCAACAAATTAGATTACTAAAAACTGCTGTTTAGATACAATACTTTGTTTACCTAAGATGTGAAAGATTTATTGTGATGGGAAATATAATGCTGTTTGCAAGCTGAAGTTGGGAGATGTGACAGTAATTTTTTAAATATTTTACAGGTCATCAATATGTAACTGATTTTCTAATCTGCGTATCATTTGATCTAAATGTCTTGAGTTGGCAGCCTGTAAATAAAATGAGAATTATTACAAAATATTATTGATTTATTTCACCAAAGGTCAAAGGTATACCAAGTCAGTTCATTCACCTATATCTTAAACATCAAGCATAGACAGTGGCTTGTGAGGCACAATACACCCACAAGCAGTGACATGACGACGTGACGTCATCTGTGCCCTGTGGTATCTCTAAAATCCTGATTAGCAAGTTTTAAATAATGCACCCAAGTTTCAAAAATTCCATAAATAGCTTTGTAGTGTAAAGCATTGAAAAAGTGGATGGAAAGTGGATAACTTGACAAATGCATTTGGTAGCGCCAACCTTTACTTTCAACTAAAATATTCATAATTTTCAACATCAAACCCCACTTTATAACACCAGAAACAGTATGACAAGTACATGTAATTGAGTTTTTCAAATCAAATATAACATATACATGTAAATTGAATTTGATGACACTAAGATACTTTTCAAGATTTAACAGGTTTACAGATATTGAGAAAACTGAAATATAAATATCAATAAGTAAACAATATTGTATTGCTTACCTTATAATTTTGATGTTTCATCTCAGTATATTTTGAGGATTCTCTTTCAAATTGCAGTTCATTCTCTAAATGTCTCATCTGATTTTTATTTTCATGTTCAGCAAAATCAGCATAAGTTGCTAAACGAGTAATTGTTTCTCTACTCTCCTGTTAAACAAAATAAAATGCCTTTTAAACTTTTATTAACTTAAGGTTTTCCTGAAATTTCTGACATAATCCCATGTGTTATTGGAAACCTGTGACTCTCAAAACATGAAATAATTAAATTAAAGAATCTATGGACCTTGAATTTTTTCATGTGATTAAAATCTTTATCATTATTAACTAATTTAGAAACAGTTTCCCCATCTCGCCAGCTTTTATTTATAAAACTGGGGGAACTGGCAAGGATGTCATAGTCAGGATTTCTGCATTCATCAGAAAAACAACTTTTTAATTGAAAACCAAACTGCAGTTGCTCAACTCGACTGTCAAATCTCTATTAATGTATAGGTCAGTGGCATGGACAAAAACAAATACTTACTAAACTTGGTGTTGAAAGGCCTAATGATGAATGTAAAACATGGCACATTTAATTTATAGAATACTTGCAAACTCTAAAAATACAATTGCCAGTTTTCTTTACATAATTTTTACGACTTGTTTATATTAGCCCTACGTTGCAAACAGAAATAAAAGGACTAAAAAAGAACCTAGGGTAAACAGTACCTTGATCATGTCCTTAGCTTTATCAGCAACTCTTTGAGCTTTTCGCTTCTCTGATTCAAGATGAGATGTTTGTACAGCATTATCTTCTTCTAATTTAGCTTGAGTTTGCCTTCAAAAATTTTACAATTATACTCATTTTAAAATATTTTAAGTAATTTTTGAAGTTTATTCTGTCCAGAACCACAGTGATTTGTGGTAATAAAACATTTCCTTTCAAATTAAAATTAAATGGAATAATTTACCTGGATCTCACAATTTCTTTTTGAAGTTTATCAAAACGTCCTTTAAACCACTGATGAGCATCTTGTAAATGCTGAGATATCTAGAAAAATTCATTGTATATTGTAAGCACAGAGGCTAGATAAGAGAAATATTGCATTCCTACTCCTAGGGTGCTTTCAATAAGATAATACATATGGAATACATTTACTGTTTATTCTTTAGTCTTTATCATTTTAATATACTTAATAAAGACTGGAAATGGAATGAAATGGGGTTTATCTTCCTACTTGTCTGCACTGACTGGGTGCTAATAATGATGAGCGTATGCCAAATAGTGTGCCTTGAGGGAAATTTTGCATTGGCAGACTAATCAAATATACTATTCAAAAAAAGTAGGGGATATTTGATTTTGGGGGCATAATACTAAAATATGCAAATGGCTACGAAAAAAGTCACTATAGAACCTAACAGAAGAAAAATTTCCAGTTACATGTGACGCCCAAACGCACCAATAGCTACCGCATGGAATGCAGGTGATGCTTGGGATCATCATGGGGGTCCAACCCAAGATTTGCACGACTCTGACTTTGAATGTTACAGTCATTGTGGCATTGAATTCCAGGGTGGAAACATCAGTTTAATTGTTTTAGTGACCAGAAAACAAATTTTGATATGCGTCGGCTTACCCAAAATGAAAGGTTACGTGCCCTTGGCATGCTATAGATCGGCACAACACAGACGATGAATGTTTCTCAGTCTGTCATAAGCAGGCTATGGTCCAGATACCGTGATACACAATCTGTACAGGACAGACCACGCTCAGGTCGACCAAGGGCGACAACTCAAGCCCAGGATCGATTTATCCGTACCTTGGCCTTGAGAAATCGTGTCATCACAGCAAATCAGATCAGCGCTCGTCTTCAGACAGACACTGGCGTGAGAGTGAGTGGCCAGACGATTCGGAATCGACTGCATAGGTGTCACCTTCGCGCCCGACGTACTCGCGTGATCCCTTGTTTGAGAGATCATCCCATTCAGACAAGACGTCGTTGGTGTAGGGATCGTCAACACTGGGATAATCGACGCTGGAGCAATGTGATGTTTTCAGATGAGTCAAGGTTCACTGTTGATTTTTTGGACAGACGTAGGAGGGTGTGGCGTCGTCGAAACGAGCGCTTCCAAGACGTTAACGTCATCAGACATGATCGATTTGGGGGTGGTTCTGTTATGGTGTGGGGAGGCATCACTGTTGCTGGAAGAACGGCTTTACATGTTGTTGCAGGGCGTGTTACAGGCCAGTACTACCGGGACAACATCTTGGCAGTCCATGTTGTGCCGTTCGCACGACGTCATGGCCGCCGTTTCATCTTCCAGGATGACAACGCAAGATGTCACAGGGCCAGGATCGTTACAGGTTACCTCCAACAACAGAACATCACCAAATTACCTTGGCCAGCACTGAGTCCCGACCTCTCCCCCATCGAGCATGTCTGGGACATGCTTGGACAGAGGTTACGTCAACGTCAACAACGTCCTGCCAATGTCCAAGAACTTGCTGCTGCATTGCAACAGGAATGGGACAATCTGGACCAAAATGACCTTAGACGTCTCATTAGGAGTATGCCACGTCGGATCAATGCTTGTTTGGCAAACAGAGGAGGATTTACCCGTTACTGACTTTGTTGTGATGCTGTGGTAACTTTGCTGTTTGACCCCGGGTATCATTTTACCCTTATAATGGTCAGTCTGTGCCTTACTTAGTCTAACGATCATTTGGAATAAATCGATGAATGTGAACTTCATTTCATTTTGTCATTTGTTTCTTCGTCAGTTTCATTAGGTGACTTTAATAACACTTAAAAATCAAATATCCCCTACTTTTTTTGAATAGTATAGTTCTTTTATGTGCATGACAATGTGTACACTTTACTTCAGGATTTCTTCCCATCTAAATGACTAGACAGACTCTGTTCCTTCCCAGAAAACGTCATTTATATCATCGCTTGATAAAGTCTTTAAAGAATATCGATGATAAAAAGAAAGTCATCAAAACTTTTTATACATAAAGACATACCATAACTGTCATAAATAGTTAAATACATCTGTATACAAATTTGAAACAAGGGCACAATTTAACTAATGATATTTTCAAGTGTGAAGCAAATTACCAAAACAAAATTCCTACCTCTAATGATTCATTGTGAGCTTCTTTTAAACGATCTTCTGCACTTTCTTTCTGGGTGTATAATTCTTCTTCACGTTTTTTGGTAAGCTGAAAGGGATTTATCAAAAATAACCATCTCTTCAATCAAAGTCTATCATTATTCAAGTATGTAATTTCTGCCTTTTTTTGAAGCCTTTATGTAGAGAAATACTCCTATTCAACATCTTAATCTAAATTACTATGTGAAAACAAAACTGTTTAAGTGGGCGACATACACTATATTTTTTCTTCATCTCCTCTCTTAATTTCCGCTCTTTCTCCAGTGCATTTTCTTTCTGCTGTAGTAACTGATTAGTATTAGCTTGGGCTTCAGCTAATTGTTTTAATTCTGACTGTAGACCACTGATCTGCTTCATAAAGGTCTTAATCGTATCTGCCTGAAAAAAATGATCAAGATAAATTACACAACAAAAATACTTGGTATAACTTTATATGCACAACTATCAAAATTGATTGAACTACTGTATCATATATTTCAAAGAAACAAATAAGTTAATGTCAACATAATACAGTGGACTCTGTCACATCAGGCCTCAGATTACTCCGGCACTCTGTGAAATCAGCCATCATTTTCTTGTTCCAATTTATTTAATTATTAGTTAAGCCAAATAATCTCTAGGTAATCCGTACTCTGAATATTCCGAATTACGAAATCAAATGATTTCCATTGAATCAATACTGTGTAATCCGGCCTTCAATTGGTGGGTGTGAAGAAAGCAAACACCAATCAATTATCGGTGAGATTAAAACATGACGGGTTTGAACCCATAAAAGATTAACACGCAATCACCAATCAATTATCGGTGAGATTAAAACTTGCTACCGTAGGTCTTTGTTAATTACTTTGATAATTTTATAATCTCTTGTAAGACAGTCATGACAAATACTCAAGAATATCCACAAATTTTCCCATGAATTCACAGTCGTAAGAATATTCCTAGCACCCATTGGACATCATAGAACGACAGATTATCAATGAACATGTGATAGCAAAGACAAGTGTACGATCAACTGAAGACAATGAAGAAGATAAATTATACACAGACTGGGTTTATTCTAAATGCCTACACATGTTAAATGAAATAAAAATTAATGTAATAAAATTTTGAATGTACAGAAAGGGAATAACGTTTTGGAGATTCGAAGCTACATTATAAATAATAATACTTCCGGTTTTCGAAGTTACAATATTTGTGGTTTTGAGAAAACGGGGTATTCCGACACTCTGTGTATTCTGACATATTGTAACGATCCCTAATGATGTCGGATTTGACAGAGTTCACTGTATATACTTACAAAAATTAAATGTTTAATGAACTGATAAGTATCTGGTAGATTTATATATTATCTGATGCAAATTAATCATTATTTTGCATTTTCTTTTTTTTTTTTTTTTTTAAATATAATAAATGGGGTTTAATGTCCACTCGACACAAACTAGGTCATTTTGGGACTAATTTTGCATTTTCATTCTTCAGAAGATATATGTCATGCTATAATATATACCTGTTCTTTATTTTTAGATATATATTGATCTCTCATTGATTCCAGTTCGTTCATATCTTCTTTCACTGCCTGAAATAAAAGACACACAATGTCATCAATGTTAAGCCAGTCAATAGTCATGTAACAAAACAAATCTTTGTAAACTAAAGTGATTTTAGCAGTGAACACAATTATAAAGAAGGCAAGCAATCTAACTTTGATCACCTAAAAACACGATGAGGCACATAGCCCTTTTTGGGAGGGATCAAAAACCATGTTTCCAGAGCAGATAACTCAATCAAATCCTAAGTGCTAAAATACTTGCTGACCAGACACAAGACAAATATTACCTTCATTTTCACAAGATTTTCCTCCAGATGCTTCTTAGCTTTGTGTAAATATGCCATTCTGTGTTTTTGGTCAGTGACTTTTGTCTGTAATTCAGTTATTGACTTTTCTTTATCCGACATTTTGTGTCGAAGTTCAGTATTTGTTTTAACCAATTCTGAATTTCTAGAAGCTAAGCTATCATTCTGTTTCTTCATCTGAAACATCAATAAAAAAAACACCTCAAATACATTTGATCATGATTTCTTTAATTGAAATTCACAGCAGCAAGGTAAAGGCAAGAAACTTAGGTGAGTATGGCTTTAATGGTAGCATTTGCGATAATATCTGCACAAACTTGGTACAGATATTACCACTAAACATTATTGGACATGGTCTATAAATATAATAGTATACATACACTAGGGATATATCTATATATTGCATGCAATACAGGATTTCCACACTACAAAATGTGCTGTGTTCCTATTTTCAGTTTGTTTGATTTTTTTAGAATAATTTAATCGTATGGAAACACACTTTCTTTTAATAAAGGGATTCTTGTACAATATAATTAATGATTTAAGATTGAAATCTTAATTTCTTATTTTATGACACCATTCAAAAATTCTAATTCCAAAATTTTATAAATAATGCGAAATTGTTCGAAATATATTGCAATAATTATATGTCACATTGCAATACACCTGGTTGGATCTCTATATATTACAATATGAATTGGGGCAGCAATACACAGCCTTACTTTGCACTGTGCCAGTTGTTTGATAACATGAAATTTCAACCATTCAAATCAAAGATTACCTCTGATATATCTCGGCTTGTCTTTTTTATAGATTTTTCTCTTTCCTTTTTCAATTCTTCTCTTACTTTCTCCATTCTACTTTCAAATTCCTTAATTTCATGTTTCATTTCATCATGTTCTCTATTCCTGTAAGATAGGTTTGTAGATGAAAACATTGTTAAATCATGTTATGATTGCTAATAATATAGGTAAACACAAAGAATTGGAATCAATCACACAATAACAATACATATCCTCTCTATTCCCAGCAGTATTGTTTTGTTCTACTCCACTAACCCCTGGGCCTATTTACATGGAGGCACATAGTCAAATTATCCGCCCTTGATAATTGGGTTATATTTATTGACCAATCAAATAATTCAAAGGAAACAAACTCGCATTTTATTGCATCTAAACCAAGCTTACAAACTGCCTTATTGTGATGAACCTTAACAATGACACTAAGACAGCTATGTAAACTATTTTTTGATTGGTTTGTAGAATCAAATGTGCCAATGAAATCATAGAGTGCAGATAATTTGAATTTGTGAAAACCTTGTGAATGGACCCAAGACTTAGTAGAGTAGAATGTTACAATACCACTGGGGATACCGAGAATAAAATATACATCTGAAAGAAAGATGAAACATACAACAAAACAGGTAAAGGACTCACTTATTTATCATTAATCATTGGTCTGTACAGGTATGTCAATTTCGTGATAGTATTTTGAATATTAATTGGGAAAAAGTCATTAAAGAGACAGCTGTGTAGTGTCAGGATATCCCTGTCTATTACTTTTAATGTAGTTGACCATAATTCTTTATCAATATTTTATCTAACACTGTTGCATAATTTTCCAATACAATGTAGCTCATCTGTGGAGGTGAAACTGTTCGGATAGGTAAATAGGCTACTTTTTTAGAATTTGATTTGCAAATTTATACCCATTTATATCAATGGATACGCTGTGAAATCTGAGACAGTTCTTTTGATTAGACTGTTCTTCACATTTTTCTATCTGGTGGCTAAAATTACAAATTTATCCAGATATATTTAAAATGAATATCTAATCATATGTTACTTATAAGAGAAAAAAGACAAAACTTCATCTTACTTTTGATTTTTAAGTTGTGATATTAAAGTATCTTTTTTTCCAAGTTCTACTTGAAGATTTTCTACCACTGTCTGTAACTGGGAATGAGATGTCATTACAGCTTCTAATGTTCCTGCTATTTCACGATTGACAGCTCGAGCATCCTCCATATGTTTCTGGGTATGAGACACCTAAATGCGCATAAATAAAATGTCAATAGATTTATTATAATTATGTTCTGATATTGTATTTCATTATACATTTTCATAGTCTACTTCATTATACATTCTTATATTATTCTATTTCATTATTTTTCTTCATCATAAGTTGCTTATCTCAAGTTAATTTCATGATACTTACTTTATGTTTTTCTCGGCCTTCAATCATTTCTATATGACTAAGTAATTCTTTAATTTGTTTTTCTAGTTGTTTCTGTGTTTCTATAACTTGTTGTAATTCTTCTTCTTTAAGTTGAACAGCTGAATGGGATTGTTTTAACTGATGCTCTAATCTTTTTACCAGTATCTTTGTTTCGCTCATATCTTTATGTGCCTGAAAGTTAAATATCAAAATACCAATGTTTAAATTTCCACTACCTCATGTGTTGATTTTTGTTGGTCTTTCATTCATAATGTTTATTCTACACATCATAAAGCCAATACTGAGATATAATTGAATTTAAACAAAAAATGAACTTCCACGCATAAAAGAGTGAGAGAGAGAGGTATGGGGTTTAACGTCCACTCGACACAAACTAGGTCATATTGGGGCTAACATATGGTTTCATTTTATTTCAATAATTCGCTTGCGCGTAGGGGTCTTTAGCATTGGGAGGAAACCGGAGTGCCCGGAGGAAATCCACAAGGTTGAGAAGGCACCCTATCTCCATGCCACATACGCTCACACCAGGGCTCGAAACCACAGCCGCAAGCCAGAGGTGACCGGCCAGCTAGAGGTCAAAGCGTGGCACTCTTGACCACTAGGCCATCCCACCCCCCCTCCACGCATAAATAAGTCAACGATTTAACACACCTGATCAATACTTAAATGCTTAATTTATTTTAACCTAAACCGAATAGATCTTATCTTCTTTAAAATAATTATCAATAATTTTCTCTATGCCTTTCAAACATTTATCCCATTAGCTCAAAAATTCATTTGAGCAGCATTTATCACCACATTAGCTGAAATATTCATTGGAACAACCTAATCGTATCTAGATTCAACTGTAACAAACCTTGCTGTATTTATCTTGTAAACCTTTACTTAGTTTACGAAGCTGCGGAACATCAGAGAGATCCTTCTGTGCCGATTGTAATTCTGAACGCATCTGTGTCACTTGACTTTGTAATTTACCATTTTCATAAGCCAGTTTGTTTTTTTGATCCAACATGTCCTTCAGTGTTTCTTCTATTTTCTTCTGCGAAGACTACAATAAATATTTTACTTTTCATTAAAACTATAATAGTAACCGATATCTGAAGCAATTTGCACAACCATCAATAATCACTCTTGGATGCAGGAGAAGAAAATAATCCCTAAAGGCTGTTGAACAATTTTTAGGGACATATAGATTTAGAGATCACATCTCTTGGTATAAACCAAGAGATACAGATTTTATATTCTAAAGTACTACACATCAATCATCAGTGATATAATATACTTGACCATTTTCATCTTTCAGGAATAGATAAAGGTAGGAATCTCATCTTTTGGGACAGCCCAAGGTATGTTAAACTCCAGCAATTTGTTACTTAACTAAGAGGGTATAAGACTATTCGAAAGCTAGTGGTTGATTAGATACAATTTCTTCTGAATGAAGAATAGTAAAGATGCTTAATCTAGCTTTTTGAAAAATCTCAACTTATCCAGACTCCATTTTAATATTTCGATTTTACATACAGTAGCTACATGTAACGAATTTTTTTGAATGTAACCAAAATAGGCTAGGATTATTCTGAAGTTAGTATTTCAGTACAGGTCACTACAATTTCATCTGAAATCGAGTACTGATATGTCCACAAACAAATAACTGAAGTACCAATATTGCCTAGTATGTACCTGTTGCTCTGTAACACTACCCAATCTCTCTATTAAATCAGCATTTTCTCGTTCCAACTGAGCCTGAGTGGTATAAAGTGTATTTAATTCCAATTTGGTATCTTCTAAATCATTCTGTAATTTCTTTCTTTCTTCCATCATTGAGTCTACAGTATGATTTACCTATCCAAGTTAAAAAAAAAATAATGTGAAAAATGGCAGTTATAAATGATGAATAATGTTGTTCAAAAAAAAGATTCAACTGAATTCCCATATTCAGATTTTTACTACCAGAACAAGAAATACCAGAATTTAAAACATTTTAGTTTTACCTTCAATAGCTGGCAACTTCATTAATATTTTAAGAAACATCAAACGTCAATTTCAAATAACAAACCTCTTCTAATAAGCTCTCTTTATCTTTTATCAGAGCTTCCTTCTCAGATTGATTTTTTTGTAATTGATCTCTTAATGATAACAATTCATTTTCTAAAGCACTGGCAGCGGAGGTAAATCCTTTTTCTTTACAAGTGATGTGATCTCTTGCTTCATACAATTCGGTTTCACATTTAGCTCTAGAAAAGCAATCATAATAATTTACATTTAGTAAATTCTCTCCAAATGTCATTTACTGTGGTCTAAATTGCATTTCAATCAATCACCAAACTAGATAACAGTAAGTTAATTGTGTGTGTAGATCCCATCCATGTTCGGGTAGAAATTTTATAAGAAAAACATCTTTGCATTATCTCATTTCTAAGAATTGACCGAGGAAATTTCAATATATTTGAAGATTATCAAGAATCCACCAAAATAGATTGCAGTAGTCCAATTCAATTTGTGGCAAATAACTGTGATAATTAAGGTACAATTCAATTTCGTCCACCTATCCACCTTAGTTTAAATTAAAAGATGGCATATAAAAGTTACAAACATGTATTCTTAGACTTCCTTACATCTTTTTTATCAAATCAAGATTTTCTTCCCCAAGATCTTTAACTTTAGTTCTAAGATCGACCGACTCTTCTTCTAAATTTATTTTCTCCGATAATCTTGCCTTTTCATTCTGCCATAAAAATAACATCAATTACGTATTATTTAGGACATAAATACTTCCTATTTCGCATTTAGAGGGGTGTTATTGTGCAAAAGATATGTCTTGTGATCAATAAAACCCATCTAAATGCAAAACAGGAAGTATTTATCAACATTGCAATATACTATTTTAAGATTCTAAAAGAAATTACAAAAACAGAGGAGTGTTATTGTCCAATAGACATTGTCTAATCGACCAATCAAAATGCAAGATTCACCCTTATGCATGTTAAAATCTTGAATTAAAAAAGATTGCAATGTTTCAAATATCATGCCAAGTATGTACTAATTACAAGTTACAACAATTCAGTACAATAAAATAATAATACTATATACACACCTCATCTCCTTACTATGTAAATTAGGTTTCAAAATACTGCCTGGATAATCAGGATTATGTTTATGCACTCAGAGTGTTATCAAATTACATTGATTGTAAATTTAACCTAACAATGGGTCAAAATACTCATGAGCAATCAAGTTGAAATAATTATAAATAACATTTTTTGTTATACTACATTTGGGGCATTAACAAAATGTTATTTTCTGTCTCAATGGGGAATTACATTGTGAAACACTGCTGTAATGTTTAAATTTGAACCAGTTTGTAATTACCTCAACGTCTTTCTTATGTTGTTGTTTATATTTATCTTTGTCTTCTGTAACTTTTAATAAACATTCTTTCAGATCTTTATTTTCCTTTTCTAATGCTGTTGTGTTTTCCTATTAATTGAAAAATGTTGAATCATTACTTACATCTATTCATCAAGATACTGACAACAAATTTATAACATGTGAATGAGTGAATATGGCTAAGGGCAATGGAGTTTTATTCACAAGCAGGTATCACCAAATTGTAACTTGATAAGTTAAAATACAAAGAGCATGGCAAAAATATCGAATAGTGAATAAAAACAGGCATGAGTGAATAGAAGGAGAATGTGTGAAATTTCTAACGTCTTTCCCATGATTTAGAAAGTGCAAATCAACTTACTCTCACAATATACTTTACTTACTTTGTGTTGATCCATTAATAATTTGGCTTCTTCTAACTGGCTAATCAGTTCATCATATTGTAGTCTTAATCGATCCAGTTCTGTTGTAATCAGTTGTTTTTCTGTTTCTGTGCAGTGTAAACCTTGTTTTAAATCATCTGTTTAAAATAAAAGGTTATTCCAATTATCAAAATAGTCTCTCTGAAAGGTATATGTAACAGTGAATTTATAAAGTGTCCCGATTTTAAATATAGCAATACTTAAGCCAAATGTCTATTATTCTGAAAACAGTGTAACTACATTTATCTAGTACTGCAACAATAACAACACTCTTTTAAGCACTTTTACAAAAGCTTTTAGTCCCACAGTGGGGGAATTCATTTAGACAAAATAAAAGATATTAATATTTGCATATAATTAACTTTTACACATGTACCAGAAGCCTGCAAAATGTTATATTTCATGTTATCAAAATAGTTTAACGGTGCTTGACTGGTCACATGATTAAAGCAACATGTCATGTTCCACACAAGAAAATCCCAACAGAATACAGGAATCAGGTGTTATATTTATAAAATGCAATGCTGATCCAACATTAAATAAATGTAACCAGTGTAGATTTGTAAACCTATCTGCTTATACATTGTAGATTTGTAAACCTATAACCTTAATGGCAAAATTTGAACACTGCATGATAGCTTGTCAACTTAAATGCACAGTATTTACGGTAGATAACTATACATGTACCTGTATCAGTATTTAATTTTTTATACGATTCTTCAGTTTGTTGACGTAGTATTTGTTCCTGAGATAAATCTGTTTTTAACTGGTTCACCTCTGCTTTTAGTGCCGAACAAACACTGTTGATATTACCAACCTAAATGTATATAAACAAAATAAGAGAAAACTAGTTGTACATGTACATCACAGTTCCGTCTAATGAAAATTGATCTGGGTTTTTTTTTTCGCTTATCTTGGGGGTTTAATGTTAACATTTACATTAAAGTATATACAGTATATACATTGTAGCCTGACAACATCTTTAAAAAGTTTGTTTTTAACTGACCAAACCTGACCTTTTATCTACATGTAGCCATAAAAAGCTGATTGGTACTAACCAATCACAAATCAAATCATACTTCAAAGAGAACAAATAACTCCTTTGTAGCAAGAGTGTCATGTAGGAGGGTTGGGAAGGCCTACTGGTCTAAAGTGTCGCACTTCGAGCTCTATCTGGCCTGCCAACTCAATGACTGTTTAATAACATGTAATGGTGTCATTGTATACAGTTACTTCATATAGTAAATTAATAGTAAAGGGATGACCAGTCACATAGAGTTGATACAGAACTACATTGTAGGCCCATATGTACATGCGTTTATGCTACATAGTCAATTCAAGTTTTGTCTAGTGGCTATATGTATTTTTATCAATTTTACAAACCAACCTCTTCTCTTTCTGATTCCACAACTGTTTCCATGTCACGAACCCTGGACAGGAGTGTATTATGGGAATGCTCTAAGCTAGAGCGAAGACTTTTTTCCATCGCTAATTCTTCTTTTAATTCTGAGACACGTCGACTTAGCTTTTGTTTACTAGTAACATAATCATCCATTGACATAGTTGCTTCAGTCTAAAAGCAAGAATTGAATAAAAACAAAAATAATTAATACATATGATTTTCGGTGAGCTTAGTGGGATATTAATTCTTTTTTTTAAAAAAAGCAACGGAATACTACAATTCTATAAGTACATGTATAACCAGACTGCCAAACCTGAGTGAGGACCAGGCACAGCACCACTAAAATTTCAATAATGCAATTTGAGAGAGGATATTGATCCTTGAAAACTGTGCTTCAGTGACGTGTTCTGAAGTAATTGGGCCCTACTTAAAATATGTTACATTTCCATGTATTGCATCCAGGTTTTGTATACATGTGGCTTTCGGATCATGAAAACGGTGTTCTTTGTAGGAGCAGTATCTCATTTCGTCCATACAGTATGTAAAGTTGCTTTCTGAAACAGGATCCCCGAACAGCTACAAGGAGATTACAAAATTTGCCAGGCACAAATCAAGTGGAGAGGCCTAAATGATATGCCCTAAAATACAAGTACCGGTACAGTGCTTTTTACATTTACATGCCCATCACATGTACAGCTTGTTGGAAATTACATTCTTACCTTTGATTTTACAGCCTCTTCTAAATCAGTTCTTAGTTGTTTAATTTCTTCTTTTGATGCGTTTTTAAGTTCAATTTCTTGGACTAGATCGTCTTTTAATGTTTTGATTTTTCTGGTTAGTTTGGATATTTCAGATTCATAATTTTGTCGTGTCACTTGTAACTTTTCTTCCACTTCAGCTTGAATCTTTCTCTGTAAATCTTTATTACCTTGGAGATTTAATAAACCTAGTTTCATTGTCTGTATAGCACTTTCTGTCCTACAAACGCGAGAAACAAGTGTCTCATAATTATTCTGAAGAATTTCAGTATCTGCCAATCTGGCTTTGAATGGTGATAACCTTCCATCGGAATCACAATTTTTTGACTGACTAAAACCAAGGTCATTCAGTGTATCTATTAATTGTTGTGTGTCTTTTTCCGCAGCATGGAGTCTTCCCTCCAGAACCTGCACAGTTTGGTGACTAGGTGAAGGCGGTGCTGAAGGGGGTATCACTGGCCGTGACATTTTAAGTATGCTGCTCTCTGTAACTGAGCTATCCATTTTGTCAAATAATCTTGAATAACTTCATATCACTTCCAATTAAACCTGCTATGAAATATTTAAATTAACAGCATTAATTTAGTATTAAACCCTTAACACACCTTTATATATATATAAACTTACTGTACTTAGAGTATTGGGATTAAAGTTTACATTTACAAACCCAATTCTGCTTGTTGTAGGCATATGCCTATATTATAAAAAATCACAAAATGAAAAATGGCTGGAAAATACGGAGACCAAGGCGCTAGAAAGAAATATAGGCCTTTACCAGTAAATGAACAGAAAGTGTACTAACTACTAGTACTACTTCAAAGTTGACCACTAACTGGTAGGCCTACTTAATAGCTAACTTTTCCAGGAAAAGATGGGCTTCTGATATCAAATTGGTAGGCTAGCTGCACGAATCGTGTACCATAATTCGTTGCAGCGCCATTTGTAACAAGGTAGTCGAAGGACAAGGTTAGACATAATCTGCAAGTCATGTCAAACAGTAACACAATATTTTTATCTGGAGAGCATTCACAATCAATACTATCACTAGTATCAGTCAGAATGGAATAACCAGAAGCTAGAGGTTGCCATTCGACGTAACATATTCGCCGAACATTGAACATAACAATAGAAATTACCGTACAGTGTGAGTAAAAACAGAAACGACTGAATCTAAATCAGTTTATATACATTATTATATACATGTACGTTGCGGTCCATTTGTGTCTATTGATTCGTCCCAAATATTAGCGATTTAGCTCCTTTAAGTACTCCTATGTAGTATTAGTAAACAACAGTAATTATAACCGTATAGCCTAGTACTAGTAGTAGTAGGCTACAAGGTACAACGACGATACTTTTTTTTTTAGACATTGCAACTTGCAGTGATCTCTTCTGGATTTCACAAAACTGAACTGAGTAGCAAGGCATAGTATGCAAACCTTATGGTAAAATAAATTCCATTTTAGGCATTTAAATAAATAATGGTATAATTTTACTTAAAAATAACAAACTTCAAAAATTAATTTAACTCAAACCTGCCTCTACTTGCATGGATTTACCCACAGAACCCTGATTGGCTGAGAAGACATGCTCTCTAAAAAGAAAATAACAATCCGTCCTGTAGTGTAAATATACGGATTGCCTTTGGATTGGGGATGGAAATTCGTGAAAACCCTTGGAAAAATTTTGTATTGTTAATATTGCCTAAGCACTCGACAAATGTAAATTGCTAGAATCACCCCCCCCCCCACAAAAAAAATATAGCTACTCTGTAAGATTTCATGCTTATCACATTAAATTTAATGGAATGTGAAGCTGTGGAATTTTGAGTGCTTATTCCTATTTAATTCATGAAATATCCGACCCTTCAGGCCCCCTTTAAAGTTACTTTTTTGAAACACGTGTTGATAAAAACATGAATTTATTTCCATATCCTTTTTCGCACAATATTGTCTGATCGGAGGAGTCAGTGGCACAGAATTCTCAACGAAGGAAGCAAACGCCTATTTTTCCAGACAAAGTATATCATCAAACTCAATATTTTCCATAATATTCGAAATTAAAAACACGAATTTGAATTCAACATAGGTTCGTTGCTTTGAATATTGATGTTATTATCTTGACGTGAAAATATGGGATCCTAATATCCAATATTTAGGACATAATGAACATTTTATAATCCGCACACGAGTCGTGTATTCTATGGCTTTGGGCACCATTTGTATTGAACAAAGAAAACATTATCCTTTAAGACAATGCGGAAGTAATAAATAATGGCTGATTCAAATAGCCTACGACGAACTAATTTTTTTTTTGTTTAAAAAAAAACTGTAAAAT
Organism: Patella ulyssiponensis; assembly: GCA_963678685.1. Classification (NCBI taxonomy): domain Eukaryota; kingdom Metazoa; phylum Mollusca; class Gastropoda; family Patellidae; genus Patella; species Patella ulyssiponensis. Next base: position 21,937,397 of record OY783232.1, read on the forward strand.
GGATTAGATATTAGAATATTTTTTTTTAAAAAGCAGTTGAATGTAAATTACTTTATATACATTAAACTATAACACATACTTATGAAAGAAAAATTTAATTACTGATTTATTAAGGCGACGTTTCGAAGAGTGTTAAGAAACGTTGAGAGAATACTCTTCGAAACATCGCCTAAATAAACCAGTAATTGTTCTTCCATAAGTAGGCTATGTGTTATAGTTTAATGTTCTTTCCAGTTACTAATTGCCCCGAAAAAGATCACTTTATATACATTCACATTACGTTAATATGTGCTCTTAGACGCATTCTCGTCCATTAAGAGTCATGTGCACCCTTTAAAGAAAAGAAAGACGCACAACCGAGCGGACATAGCCAAATAAATGTATTCTAAGAAGAGGCAGCTGATTAATACAAATACTTGTTTTTTTTTATGTTTTATGTAATCTAATAAAAGATATGCTGATTCCTCTTGGGTATTATAGGATTTCATAACTGCATGGCTACATGATCAGTAGTACCAAAACTGAATATTTCTTATGAACTAACAGATCAGACAACGGTAGTATAAAAGACAATTGAATGTCTTAAAATATGTTTAACGTTAAAGATGCATCATGTAAGTAAGAAGTAAATCTGCTTATTGAAGGTCTCTAGTTTGGCTTCAAACTTTAGTTATATAAATTATTATTTAGTCGATTTAGACATTAAATTTATTAACATGACAAACTTGTAATCAACTCTTTAGACGGTCGTGGACAATCGAGGTTGTCTCGGTTCTCAAGCACAGTTAATGCCATAATGAACGATCTACATGTGTAGCCGAGCCGAGCGGCGCGAGGCGAGATTTTATTTTTTGTTCTTTAATAATAGTTTAATTATAATGTTGCAAATGATCGATTCAAATCCTTTTTATACGCCAACAATTTCATGTGGACGTATCTTCACTTGGTCACAATTTTTATCCGATTTTGACGAAACTCGAAATACAGCTTCATGGATTATGGCCTCTAATTGTACGGCTTGAGGTCACAAGTTTTATCCTATTTTGATAAAACTTGAAATATATGTTTACATTCCAAAGATCTTGGTTCCTTTCGATATTCGCCCATATCGGACTGCAACGTCTTGGATTATGGCCCCTGATAGTACGACAAATCGGGTTTTTAGCTTGTGGTTCCTCTAGCGGTCACATTTTTATCCAATAAAAAACCCGTTCAAATATAACACTGTTACACCTATACTGATGATTGAGATTAAATTTCGTGAAAAACGGACCCAAACTGCCGGACAAAATGGCCACTTCTTGTATACAAAAAGCGTTAAAGTATGTATATATAATATCAATGTTATGGATCCTCTTGAGGTCACAATTTTGATACGATTTTGATGTCCCACAGATCTCGGTATTATGGCCCCTGATTGTACATAAACTTGCGTTTTTAGTTTGTCAACTCTCTAGAGGACACAATTTTTATCCTATTTTTTTAACCGTTTAAATATCTTAGACCATATTGATGGTCTAGTTCGAATTTCTTTAAAACCGGAATAAAACTACCCGACAAAATGGCCGCTCCTGTACGCAAATAGTATAAAGTATATGTTATACCAAGGTTGTGGACCCTCTTGAGGCCACACTTTTTATCCGATTTAGATGAAACTTCAAATATATGTTTATATAACGAAGATCTCGTTTCCATAGATATTCACGCGTATCGGACTGTAAATGTAACTTCCTGGATTATGGCCTTTGATTGTATGAAAAATTGCTTCCTTTTTTGAGCACGTTGTCCGTCCATCTCTTGCAAAATGTGGCCATATCTTGCATAACAACCGCACACACACACACCACACACCCAAACACGTACGAACAGACAAAATTCCAACTATTCTGATAGACAAGACGTATAATCCTAGCTTTTAAGGTAGCTACATAAATGAGGAATAGGATAGCAAGTTTATACAGCATGAATAAATAAGTAGGCGAGGTTAATATAATGATGACAGTGTTAATCGCGGGATTTGCCCATATTGTTCTGTGTGCAGTGTATAGTCTTTCGGACGGTACGAAAACCCAGGTCGGCGTTGGCACAAAAGCAAAATAACGCTTGACAGTAAATAGACGAAAATACCGCTGTTTGAGCATTTCGTATGCCTGTGTCCATTACCATGTCGGTGCCAGTGGCGGATTAAGCTCCACCAAGGCCTGAGGCGGCAGTTTCTGTAGGGCCTATTTAAAAAGGCGTGGGCCTAATCAATTTCGGGTCAGGGCCTATGTTGATTCCCGTTGGGCCTACAGCCCCCCCCCAACATTCACTGTCTATGCGTTTTTAATCGTAACAGACAAGTCCAAAAAAATTTTTTTTTACAAAATCTTTGGACCTGAGGCTGCAGCCTTCAGCCTCACTGATACTGATAATCCGCTACTGGTCGGTGCAGAAAAGTTGAAGGTTAAACCAGGAGTGGCCAAACGAGGAGAGCCTTTTATGCCCGCGGGCATGGGGTAGCATAGGACCCCCACATTAATCTATGTATGTGAGTGGTTGTGTAGATTGGGGGTCCATTGCATTGCGGTTAAGAGTAAGACGTCCCTGAGTTAAACACCATTTCGTTTTTGTAAATGCGACTATAAGTCCAAGTCTGATCCGTATGTTACTGCAAATTTCACATGACAAGTTTATTAACAGTAATGTTGTTTAGAAGTCGAATCTGCTTCCAGTTGACAGGTGGAACCAGGTGTTTATCAAATGATGCCATTCGACAGGGTCTCATCGGAATGGTGGGTAGAACTCCACTAGTCCGAATAAACAAACTCAGTGATGAAACTGGTTGTGAGATACTGGCAAAGGCCGAGTTTTGTAACGGAGGAGGGTCTGTAAAGGATAGAGCGGCACTATATTTAATCAAAGACGCTCAGGAAAAGCGGCTGCTACGACCCGGTGGGACGGTTGTAGAAGGAACCGCTGGAAACACCGGCATCGGTTTAGCTCATATGTGCCTTGCTCTTGGCTATAAATGTGTTATTTACATGCCGGAAAACCAATCACAAGAGAAGATAGACATGCTAACAACCCTTGGAGCTATTGTGCGACCCGTGCCAGTTGTTGCTTGGGACAATCCGGAAAATTACAATCACCAAGCAAGTAGATTTGCAGAGAGCTTGGACAATGCTATTTGGACAAACCAGTTTGATAATACAGCTAACAGAAAAGCCCACATGGAAACTACGGGTCCAGAAATATGGGAAGAAACCCGAGGCAAAGTCAATGCAGTTGTCTTTGGCACGGGAACGGGTGGGACTTTAGCAGGAGTTGGGACTTTTTTAAAAGAAAAGAATCCAAAAGTACAGGTGTTTTTGGCGGACCCCCAAGGAAGCGTATTATATAATTATATCAAACATGGTAAACTAGAAAGGACAGAAGGCAGTTCCATAACAGAGGGCATTGGACAAGGTCGAGTTACAAAAAACCTAGAAGGAGCCCCAATTGATGATGCCCTTGCCATTAAAGATACCGACGCTGTTGAGATGACATTTAGACTGCTACACGAAGAAGGATTTTTCGTTGGGGCTTCCACTGGATTAAATGTTGCCGCTGCCGCACAAGTTGCCAAGATAATGGGACCGGGTCATACAATTGTTACCTGTTTGTGCGACACTGGTCAAAGATACTACGCCAAATTATTTAGTAAATCCGTTCTAGAGGACATGGGTCTTTTAGACTGTATTCCAATACCTTATAGAACGTCTTTACATTGAAAACTATATAATAGGCAATGATACTTTATTAATAATGATTTATTCTGTGATTATTCCGACTAATACTTTTTCTGAAGTCCCCCCCCCCCCCGAATGGCATTGCTACTTTATGGACATTTGATCATTAAATTTGTGTTTCGCCTCGAAGAATCGGAAATGTTAAAAAAAATTACCGGTGTTATACACAGAAATGTAAAATTATGCAATTATTGTACAATATTGTTGTTTCTTGTACTATTACTAAGAACATCACAAATTGAGATTCGAACTCTGTTTTTCGAATTATTTGCCATGTGTCCTAATCTGTCTAGAGTGATTGTTTATGTAGGTTTTTAGCATGTTTTTAAACGTCGACAACGAAACGTGGTTGTATATTGCCGTGACCCCTGCCCATCTACCCACCGGTAATCAATTCTCCATGGAAGCTCCTGAGGCTAATGTAAACTATGCACCCGTCTTCATTAGTCCCGTCGGTGCAAAACAGTAGGAAGTTAAACCCCATTTCATTTCATTTGAAGTGTACCCACAGTGCTAATATTATCGATTCCCAACGATAACGCTCAAATAACTATTGATCGTATTAAAAACGTATAGGATTTATTTAGTGTTTATCTTCATGAAAGGAAGAATTCTATTTCTAACGGTCGATTAGCTGCCATGGGCAAATGTTTCATTATTTTTTGTCAACCAAACGATATTTGTATGAACTAAAAACCACAATATACCTCGAATATTTTTTAATAATGAAAAATAAAGTAAAAGCAAATTACAGGTGTTCTAATCTTTGGGAGATAGACCTATATTTCAAGTTTTGCCAAAATCAGATAAAAATTGTAAACTGTAAAGTTCACCAATAAATTGTTGATCGAGTTCCAGGCAGACAGGTGTGACCGCCATATAATGGGGCGTATAAACACAGTTAATTTTGACAGCTAATTAAATCGCACTGATGTCAATACTCACCCCTTGTAGTAATCGTAGCTGCCAAACCAATATATTCACTACTGAATATTCACTACTGAACCTTGAGCTAACAATCCCCCTATATTCAGATAATACATTACCCTTTTATGTGATAAGTTTATTTACATAAATATACATATGCAATTAAAATATATACAAATATACAAATGAAGAAAATTGTAATGGATATATATAGACTATGAAAGATTTACTACATGATAATGTCTACTTTGAAGATTATCCCCAGATTAACAGATCGATAAATTAATCCCTGTATCTTGTAGGATTTGCCAACAAAAGATATAATAACTCAATTCCTTTAATGTGGAAATTTAATATTCAACTACACAGTCTTTACTTGATGGCGTAATTTGATCTAGGTATATATGCTATGTCGAACTAATCCATAAGGTGTCATTACGAATATCCCCCAATATCACCAATGGCTTAACGTCTTCAATATCTGCTATATTGTATGTCATTTTGATTTAAATGCAACTTAATGGAGTCATTAATACATCCAATTTTACTGATCATAAACAAGGGACGATTTGCGAAATCACTTCAGTCTATCAGTGTTATACTGTATATGGACGATCGTATCAGAGGATAATTTCCAACAAATTGAAAAAAAAAGTTCATTATCCCGTAGGTATCGCTTTTATTATTCAAAAAGATTTAAAATAACAAAATTGCGCCAAATATAAGAACGGAAGTGGTAAAGATACAACCCGAAAAGCTTCTAGCGCCATTATCGGGATGAGCCCCTTGCGTAATTGAATTACCAACATTGGTGTTCATATTCATATTGTTTTGGGGCTTGGCAAAATCGTTGATGTTGGTGTTAACCGGAGCAACTGGGTTGGGGATGACAGCTTGCGATGGTGGTGCGATAGATTCACACATATTGTTAACGATTTGTTTAAAATTCGGATTGTTCCTACACGGTGCGGCGAGTATATTACACTCAAATTGGTTTCTTAAACTGTTGAGGTTTTCTGCACAGGATTGACTGTATACTTGTAGTTCACATGGCACTTTCTGAAGTCTTAGTCTGTAGTCAAAAAAAGAAGATTAATTAATGTTCAAAACCAAAAATGTACACAAAACTGAAACGATTTTTACGAGTGTCACATTTCTTAAAAACGTGCTTTGGGATGAAGCTTAATGTAATTCGAAATAAATAGGTTGCACGATCCCCTGGGTATAGTTAGCTATCAGCTGTGCGAGACACATAGAAAGCAAACAAGTGCAGGGTATACTTACGCACAAAATCGGTCGGTCATTTGAGAGGGACTGACAGCACCGGTCTGAAATCGACCTAACATCAATTCTTGTAAACCTCTACCAGTTGTCATTAGGCATTGTTGCGTTGATGCCATGTATTGGGAGAAACATTGGAGGCCGTCCATATATTCTGTAACAAAAACAAACAGCAAGTTAGTGCCAAAGATATGTTTATTCTTTGTCTCCCTCCCCCCTTTTGCATGGTGAGTTTTGTTGACTTTTTGGTGTAGAAGAAAAGAAAGGGGTTGAATATGCATTTTCTGCAAGGTTTTGGTAAATATTCATGATTTTGAGGCGGAGGGATAAGAGGGTTAAGATGTTAATTACTTTGAAATTAAATTAAATTAAATTGGCTTAACGCACCACTGTTATTCTCCGACTGGGTTAATGGAGACAGACATACGCGACAGACATACGCTATACAGTGTACTATGAGGGGAATTTGCCCGGACAGCACCACCACGACCTACTCATATCAAATTCCAACTGTCAGGGGACCTACCTATTAAGTGTACGCCAATGTGTACACGGGACCTCCGTGTTTGTCCCATCCGAACGACTATACGTTGTCCCTTGTCAGACTGTCATGTGTATCTCAAGATTTCCATGGTGATCATCATGCGTGCTTATGAGGTAAAAGTTAGACCCGGTCAAAGAGACGAGATCTGACATTGAAGTGAATGGGGAAATTAATGGCGACGTGGTAAAAACCTAGTAACTCTGTTGAATATAGTTTTGAGAAAACAAAGGAAAACTGTTTTGTTAAGCTACTGAATATAACCAATTTGATTTTGTCTTTTTAGATTAAAATAATTAGAAGCCCTTTTGGTGAAGGAGAAAAAAACCCTACCATTATATACATGTGTACTGAGTCCAAATATGGGTCTAACTCAATTTTCATCAAGATTTGACTTGCTAAGTTTTTCCAGATTACGGGAGAGTGCTATTCCTAATCGAGTTACGAATCATTCCTGTCCCACGGTTACACCAATTCTTGTATCGGAAGCATAAAAATCCAGACAACAATTGGAATGCTCGTACTTCGCTCAGGTCAAAGTATTCTGTAACAATCTTTTATCGTTACATTAAGGTATTTTTAAGTCAAACTTACCTTGTTGCCGTTGACAAAGAACAGTGGTAGCCAGCTTCATTGATGTAAAATCTATACCCATCTCATACATTCTGTTCTCAAAGGCTGGACATTTCGATTTTTCCGCGTCCAAACAGGTAAATAGCGTATTATGGTTACTGAAAAGATATAATAATACATTTTAAAGAAATAAAATTCGGATTCTCCTACTGAATTTCTATGTCCATATTGCAATTACTCATGAACAGCATATTAAGACTTACTTTTTTAAAAACACGTCGGGCCGTTTCTATATGAACTGTGTTGGCGAAGCCCCCTTTGAAAGGATAAAATATTTCAAGAATCATGTGGTCCTATATTTCATAATTAACTGTGACAGAATAAAATCGCCAGCACTCACCTGCAGAATCGTTGTATTTCACCTGTTGTATTACCAAGAATAGCGAATTTATCAGCAACCATGGATGAATTCATAGCTCTGTTAGGGTCAATTTGGGCTGAAGCAAAACATCGCATGGCACTCTGGCTAGTCTCAATCTCACAGGCTGCAAATAAAATAGGATTTAAAGTTTGTGGAAACCCGGCGGGGTATAATTGGTTTTTAACTATAATTATTGGTTTCATACATGTATATATTATGTAATAATACTAATATATCTGCGACCTGTCTCATCCCAGTAGTAAACTGGGTACTGGTACATGTCCCCTCTGAAGAGTCAAATGTAGTAAACCAGTACGATCGCAGACATCGTGATTGCACCTTTTTTAAAATTCCAACTGCAATCTGTTTGGGCCGCAACTAAGGCACTCTGGCCTCAGATATCACGCCTTTTATACCCGGTGATCTCCATAGAGTCCATGCAAGGCCCTGTTTCTCGAAATCTTAACTAAAGATAAATCCAAATTTTAGTAAATACTTTAATTTTGATCGGCTAAGAACAAAAATCAATCTAATATTATAGGATTTTAGATAAAAATTCGTGAAACTGGCCCATATTTTTATACTTATATAACTTTATTGTTATTCCCAAACGTTAGAGTTGCACTCGAAAACAACAGAGCGTATATTTACTTACGTTGGATACAGAGTTGATCCATGATGGCGAGAAGTCGTTTGGCGCTACCATCAATCATTTCCCGTTCCTGCTGAGAACACGATGTTTGGTTTGTAAAATAATTCATGAGCTGAAGAACGCAGGGAACAATTAAATCCATTCTGGCGGGCCTGCAATAATAAATCATTACAATATTATGGAAATGGTATAGACTTCGTATATCGTTAACACTAATTATAGCTCCTATAGAATTCGAAGTTTTCTTCAATTTTGAAAAAGGAGAGGTCAGTTAGATATTTCAATTACAAATGAAATGGGGTTGAACTTCCTACTCTTCTGCACCTGACCTGGGCTAATGGAAGACGGGCATACGCCATACAGTGTGCTATGAGGGAAATTTTGCCCGCACAGCGGCGCTACGGCCTACTCTTTTATCGAATCCCAACTGCCAAAGGATCTTTTACGTGCACGCCAATGTGTACACGGGACCTCGGTTTTTCGTCCCATCCGAACGACTAGACTGCTGTCCTTGTCAGGCCCTCCTTCTGCATCACTGACAAGGGGAAACCACGCCGGAAAATCGAGATGAACTTCCTCGGCCAATGCAGGGATCGAACACCCGACCTCCAGGCTAGCGAGCCAGCGCCTTACCCACTTAGCCACCGTGATTCCCCTATTTCAAATACCGTTTATCTGTAATGATACAGGTAGTAATAACACGAAAAGTAAATAATACTGATAGTCACCCAAGCCATTGAGCCTTTCCAGCATTTAAAGTTAACAAGCGGTTGCCATGCAAAATACACCCACAATTTGCAACGACAGATAGAGCACTAGCTAAAAAAAAAAACCCGAGGTTTTTGGGATAACAACACAAATTTTAAGTTTCATCAAAATCGGACCAAAAAGGTGACCTGGTGGGTGTACAACCTTGAAATTACATATTTTAACACATTTGCGTACATGGAGCAGCCATTTTATCTGGTAATTTGCGTCCGATTTTCACGAAATTCTAACTAAACCTCCATTGTGGTATACTATAACGTTAATACAGATTTTAAAATCGGATAACAATTGTGACCTGACACAAGCTAAAAACCTGATTTTTCTTACAATCATGGGCCATAATCCAGAATGTTACGATTCGATATGCGCGAATATCGAAATGAACCGAGATCTTTGGGATATAAGCATACATTTCAATCAAAATCAGATAAGCTAAAAACTATGATTTTTTGTACAATCAGTGGCCATAATCTACGAAGCAACCTTCTAATATCGAAGGGGATAAATCTATATTTGAAGTTTCGTCAAAATCGAATAAAAATCGTGACAATATACGTCCACATAAAAATTTGTCAATATAAAAAGTCATTCTTATTTAACCAGGCCATGAGCCCACTGACAAGCTGTTAAAGGGACTATCCCGATTTGAACAGAGTCTCAAAAATGTAAGTCCGAGTATGAATGATATTTAAGCGCCAAAACATAGAAGAATGGTGTATTTAGCCTGTCTTAAAATTCCAGCACAAATAATGTTGAGTCGTTTGGACGTGAACGTCAAAAATGTTTATCTGGACATGTAACCCTTTTGAGATTTCGAGTCAATTTTTTCTTTGAGCGACCTAATAATCGATTCTCGTTTCTGTAGGGGTCCATACAGTGAATGAGCCATGTACGGTTCTTAATAATGAAGGGTAAATTGCACCTACACATTATTTTTATAAAATAAAAGTCTGGTTTTATCCAGACACCGCATAATACAGCTTTGGGCAGCGGCATCCATTTCCAGGTGAAGACTGACAGGTTTAGGTTGTTTGAAAACATATCTCAAATATTGAGTTAGTTGCTCGGTCCTAAGGTAGAGGATTTTAGGGGATTTTAAAACAAAATTAAGCAGTTTTGTCCTCTAAAATATTATTGAGATGGCCCCTTTAATATAAACATTGTCTTCTAAAAATTGTCTTCGTAATATAGACAGACTTTCCATACACGAAGAGTAACTGATACTGTAGTTATACCACTTCTCATGTGTTTGGTAGTTCGCTCGTTTGATAATACTCACTGGCAAGTAAGATCTCTTAATGCTTCAGCGGTGGTACCAGCTGGCATCTGACCATTCTGACCCTGGCTAATTATGTAGAGCACACCGTCAAAGCTGACATTATACGATTCAAAACATCTTGGACCCAGATTTGCATCGAACTGGGTCATACAAACTTGTTCCTGTTGTTGACCGCCCCCTGCCGGCTGTTGTTGCCCGACTCCTGTTTGCAACTGGGCCACAGTAGTTCCTATTAAGGCAATCGCCACCACTGCTGTAAGACGAAAGATATAATGTTTTACAAAAATATTATATACAACAAGCATTTTATACATATACAACATTTCCAAAGTTAAAATTATACAACCCTATATTATGTATATTTATGACTGCCGTTAGTTTGTTTGTCTGTCTGGGACTGTCCGATGCTGAAATTTGGGGTATATAAGTGCAGTTCGAGCCGGAAAATTTAGTGTGTACGAATGCTTGTCATCGTTATCCTGGAGCAAAAAAGTAGGACGTTAATCAGGGCCTTTAAGAAATCGAGTAGTTGGCATTTGTCGTCAGATATTTTTTCCAATGGATTAAATTTAGTAATATTATCACGATGGTTGATATTTTAAATATCTAAGTAAATAAACGGTACACATAACTCTCATAGGCAATTTACACGATTCATTATCAATAAAATTCAAATTTATTCAAATTCATTGGTTACGGAAGTCATAAAAGGCAAAATGTACCCAGGGAAAAGGATGTATATATTTCTCGGGGTTTATTTTAACATGATTAGTTATTAATTAATAACTAATTACACATTTTACGTGACGCTAATGACACTTATTGACTACATAAGTAATTACTACGTTGCACTAATTTTTAATTTCCGATTGCCTCGGGCCAGTAAAATGAAATCGATTAGCTGTAAGTTTTGAAGATTTTCTAGATATTTTTTTATATTCACCTTGATATATTCCATATTAAATATCTATCAAATATGTTATAAGTCAAAAGTACTCAATATTATAACGATTGTAATTTGTATTGATTATGAATCTTATTAATTAACGCAGTGGTTCTCAACCATTGGTTCCGCGGCACACAGGTGTTCCGCAAAAACTTCCCTAGGGTGCCGCGAAAATTTGAACAGCACACTCAGAAAATGCGAAAAACCAGATGATCCTAATTGAGTATTCACTGGTGTCTGCTGGTAAGTTCATAGCTGCGTTTTTCGTTATCTTGTTTGAGTCATTCGATGTGTCTATGACTCTACGGTTGTATGCCGTCTTTATATTTGGCCAGGTGTGCCGCTATTTTTTCATGTGTCGCACGGTGTGCCGTTCGCAAAAAAAGGGAGAGAGAGAGATGGGGTTTAACATCCACTCGACACAAACTAGGTCATTTCGGAACTAACGTATGGTTTTAATTTCATTTCAATAATTCGCTTGTGCGTAGGGGTCTTTAGCAGTGGGAGGAAACCGGAGTACCCGGTGAAAACCCGCGAGGCTGGACAGGCCGTATGATACACACTAACCATTCGGCCACCCAATCCCCGTATTGTTCAAAGATACATTTTTCCCAATTCAGTTGTTATCCTAAATATATAAGATCACTAAATAAAAAATATCCAAACAATCATGGATATGCTAGTAATGTCTCGTTCGGTGATTAACCCAAAACCTCATAGCCAAATCTGCATTTTACAGGTATATTTTTCTAGCTTTAAATGTTATATAAATTATTTTTAGACATGTATTCACAAAACAAGTTAGACAATGGGATGGTTACTAGATATTAAAGCGATTAGAACCTTCTCGTCATTTAATAATTTAATGATAAAATGAATAATCGAGAGTTTTTTATTATCGTAATAATGGTATACACTTGACAATCGAAACTGTATTGTCAAGACTTTAAACACTCATAACTTCGCTTTTATCAAGAAACACCAACTCTTTGTCCAAATCTTACATAATGCATCATTGAGGTTCATATTTTGATCAAAACCCGAAACAGAACTCAAAATTAATCTTCAATTGCATTCAAAAACAAAAGTTCTCCGAACTCTTCACTTGGATTTAAGATAATGTTATACTTTTCAGAGTTTAAAGGAGAGATAGATGTTAAATTCTATAAACATTAAATCCCTTTTATTATCAATAACTATTTCAGTAGAAGTCTGTGGTACTCTCCTACAAGGCTCACACTTATATTGTCATTATAATTACCACTTAATGTTTGGGACAAACCCGATGAATTACAGAACCAAAAACAAAACCAAAAAAATTATAATTTTAAATGTATGGCAGGATATTAGATTAAATTGATTTGATTGATCAGAATAATTTGTTTTAATTTTTAAATCAAAAAGACATAAAAGATACTCACCTATTAACATCCCCTTCATTGTTGGTGTGTTTATTGTCACCAAATTAATATATCCTTTGCGGCAAGAACTCTCTTTTCCGTAAATTTGAGAATAATGAATCGGATATTATTTGGCCCGGGCTTTATTTATCACCTGCATACGTTTAACACAAGTATGATGACGTTGTCAACATAAAGTAGTCACATGATTATCATATTTGACCGAGTCGTGAGTAAACCTTAATGACATTCGATTAGTTATGATTGATTGATGATGTAAAAGTAGCCAAGGAGGGGCAGCAACCGGGAAGGAAGCCCCGGGTACAAAAGATAAGAACTGTATATACATAGTAAATTATATAATTCAATTAAAAACGCCGTGAAATTCATTAATTTTGATTAATCGTTTGATATTAAACTCTGGAGTAAACGTTCTCTTATTTTGGTTGATTTGTGAGTGATGTCTTATAATATAACATAAGTATATTTAGATCCCATATCAGTTAGCTTTGATTGATCGAGTTCTAAGAAAAAAGTGAAACGTTCTCTAAAATAATACAATCTGTCCTTCATCCCTTTGACGGTGCAAATTGTCCACAGATTCGTGTGTGATTTGTTTCATAAATATTGGAATGATGCGGATTGTCCCTTTCGCCGATCATATTGGGAGTCAAAATTTCTGTAATCAACGCTTTGCGACAATACTATATACCGAAAAACACCGGAAAACTACCGGAAAACACCTTTTTATACTAAATACCGGAAAACACGAAATACCGGAAAACATACTAAATATTAGAAAGCACTTTAAAGGTTAGGGTTAGGGTTAGGAATAGTTTCCGGTATATAGTATAGCCCGCTCCAGGTAACCTATAGAGTGTTTCTGGTATTTAGTGTGTTTTCCAGTATTGAGTGTTTTCTGATGTTTTGCGGTATTCAGTATAACATGCTGTTTTCCGGTGTTTTTCGGTGTTTCCGGTATATAGTAAAGCCCACGCTTTGGACCACCTTTTTACACTGAATACCGGAAAACACGAAATACCGGAAAACACACTAAATATTAGAAAGCACCCTAAAGGTTAGGGTTAGGAATAGTTTCCGGTATATAGTATAGCCCGCTCCAGGTAACCTATTTAGAGGTTTTCTGGTATTTAGTGTGTTTTCCAGTATTGAGTGTTTTCTGGTGTTTTGCGGTATTCAGTATAACACGCTGTTTTCCGGTGTTTTTCGGTGTTTCTGGTATATAGTAAAGCCCACGCTTTGGACCACGTTTTCAAATTAGTCGGCGTTTACACACACGCTGGCCCAATCTGTTTCTGTGGAGTTAATGTGAAAGCCTTCAGATGACTGACACAGTTCAAATGTATTCTACGTGTGATGTCACCTCACACGGCGTCGATCATTGACATTGTAAGCATCATCATTGTCATAAGACGCAGTGGCGTAAACTCGCCTTTTAGTTTTATTCATTTTACGCCTTCGCGGACTATTTTATGTACCCATTTACACTACATAGGAAATAATTTAAATCCAGATATTCTTCAACGCCCTTATCTAACGTTAATATTGTAAGCTAGTTAACTCGCACAATCATTGTACGGCGGCCTAGCAAATATTCACTGTTGATTAGTTTGACTCTACAATGTATATTTTTATACGCCCACATTTTCATGTGGACGTATTATGCTGTCGCCCCTGTCCGTCCGGACGTCCGTCCGTCCGTCCACAATTTGTTTGTGGACTCTCTACAGGTCACAATTCTTATCCGATTTTGACGAAACTTGAAATATAGGTTCATCCCCATAAGATCTCGGCTGATTTCGATATTGAAATTTCATGGATTATGGCCCCTGATTGTACGAAATATCATGTTTTTAGCTTGTTGACCCTATAGAGGTCACAATTTTGAACCGATTTTGATGAAACTTGACATGCATGTTTATAACCCCAAGATCTTGGTTCCTTTCGATATTTGCGCCTATCCGATCGTAACTTCCTGAATTTTGGCTCCCTGATTGTCCGAAAAATCGCCCTTTTTAGCTTGTGGTCCTTCTGGAGGTCAGAATTATTATCCGATTTAAAAAAAACCGTTTGATTATATCACCGTTACATGGTAATGAAGGTTGAGTTCAAATTTCGTGAAAATCGGACCAAAATTGACAAACAAAATGGCCGCCGTTTGTACGCGAATAGTGTGAAAATATGTTATATCAAGGTTGTGGACCCTATAGAGGTCACAATTTTGAACCGCTTGTGATGAAACTTGACATGTATGTTTATAACCCAAAGATCTTGGTTCCTTTCTATATTTGCGCCTATCAGATCGTTACTTCCCGAATTATGGCCCATGATTGTCCAAAAAATTGCCCTTTTTAGCTTGTGGTCTCTCTGGAGATCAATATTATTATCCGATTTGAAAAACCGTTTGATTATATCACCGTTACATGGTAATGAAGGTTGAGTTCGAATTTCGTGAAAATCAGACCAAAATTGACAGACAAAATGGCCGCCGTTTGTACGCGAATAGTGTGAAAATATGTTTTATCAAGGTTGTGGACCCTATAGAGGTCACAATTTTAATTCGATTTTGATGAAACTTGACATGCATGTTTATAACCCAAAGATCTTGGTTCATTTCGATATTTGCACCCATCGGATCGTAACTTCCTGAATTATGGCCCTTGATTGTCCTAAAAATCGCCCTTTTTAGCCCTTTATATCACCGTTACATGGTAATGAAGGTTGAGTTCAAATTTTGTGAAAATCGGACCAAAATTGACGGACAAAATGGCCGCCGCTTGTACCCGAAAACTGTAAAAATATTGTGTATAGGTTGTGGAACCTTTAGAGGTCACAATTTTAAATCAATTTTGATGAAACTTGAAATACATGTTTAAAACCTAAAGATCTTGGTTCCTTTCGATATTTGCGCATATCGGATCATATCTTCCTGAATTATGGCCCCTGATTGTATACGAAAAATCGCCGTTATTAGATTGTGGTCCCTCTGGAAGTCAAAGTTATTACCCGATTTAGAAAACCGTTTGATTATATCACCGTTACAATGTAATGAATGTTGAGTTCGAATTTCGTGAAAATCGGACCAAAACTGACAGACAAAATGGCCGCCGCTTGTACACGAATACTATAAAAATATGGTATATCAAGGTTGTGGACCCTGTAGAGGTCACACTTTTAAACTGATGTTGATGAAACTTGAAATGCATGTTTATAACCCAAAGATCTTGGTTCCTTTTGATATTCAACGGATAATATCGGATTGTAACTTCCTGAATTATAGCCCCTGATTGTACGCAAAATTGACTTTTTTAGCTTGTGGTCCCTCTAGAGGTCTCAATTATTATCCAATTTTAGAAATAATATTAAATGTTTGGTATACTAAACGTTAGCATGGGGCAGAATTTTATAAAAACCAAACAAATTCTAATGATTTTCTGATAATTACTTAATATGCGACAACTCTTGTTGACTGCTCGGACGATTTAGCTGCTGTGTGGGCGTATGTTTCGTTACCTGGCAACCTATTTTTTTCTATAACTAATAACTATAATGTGATAATGATGGCCCTGTTATCGCTTAACATACCAGAGTCTTTGAGATTTCCTTTTCAAACTTGAAAGGATAATACGGAACATGGGAATATGATTTGTCCAGTGTCAATTTGTTGCCTTGTCCATACTTGTCATTATTAAACCTTTTAACCATTTTACATTCCAGGTTTTCAAACCAGTTAGAATGGATGTTTGACTAGAAATAAGTAGGAACCCTATCGAAATTCAGAGTCGTACATTATTCACTTGAAGAGTTATTTCCCTTTGAGTTTATAATGCGGGTGTATATTGTAAATACCCTTTCCGTCCGTTCGTCTGTCCACCGACACTTCTTGTCAGCGCTATCGAGGTTACAGTTTTTTTTAGAAGCCTTCGGGAAGCTAGTAGGCATATTTTTTTTCGTCAAAATCGGATGACATTTTTTTGAGTTGTTCCCCTTTTTTACCGAAATCTGCGCACGCTGTGTGTAATGCTTGTGCATGATAGGGCTTACAGTTTTTATAAGATTCTACCAGGGGCGTGGTGAGGGCAATTATTGAGAAGAAATTATGAGTAACAAAAAAGATTTTGGCACAAAAACCCTTTTACTGACCGCGGAGCTGTGGCGCGAGCCCGCGGCGGGGGGTCCGGGGGGCCCTCCCCCGGGAAAATTTCGAAAATTAGAAGCCCAGAAACGCAATCTCCAGCAATCCGAGACAAGAAATACGGTAATAAAATATGATTAAATTTTCCAACTTGACTCTTTCAAAATTTTTTTAATTGGGTCAGATGAAACAATTTTTCCACTTACAAATGTTTTTCATTTTTTGAGTAATTTGATTGTGATTTTGGCGCAAAAACTTTTTGGCGCATGAGTATGGCTACTCATGAACTCATTCTCACCACGCCCCTGGATTCTACTAAAACCTTCCGAAAGCTTTATTATGATCAGATAGGAATCAGTTTTTCTTTTCGTCAAAATCGGACATTAGTTTTGGAGTTATGCCCCTTTTGGCCGAAACAACGCATTTAGCTTGAGGCCCTATTAATTCTCGTCAAATTTTTCTGAGACTTTCAGGAGTAGTCCGGTGGCTGAAGGTGGGGAATCGCCATCCGAGCTGTGAATTTATGAGACCAAGTTTTTCTAGACCAGTTTGTTGTGTAGATTGCGAAAATGGGTGGTGATCATGCGTTGGAGAGGGCGTTTTCGGGATATAGGGCATCAAATGTCAACAATAGGAGTGTGTGGGGGTGGGGTGGGGAGAATGTAATGTTGACATAATATATTAATAAAACATAAATTTCTAGGATTGCCCATCTTTAAATAAGTGTTTATGATACCCGTGACAACTGTTTTGATATCTGGGGAGGTGGGGTGGGGTAGCAAGTGTAGGTGTTCGTGTGTGGAGGTGGAGGGGAAGGGGCATGATTATGTTGACATGAATGATGATCATGTTTTATATTAATAAAACATAATTTTCTAGGACTGTCCATCTCTAAATAAATGTTTATGATGCCCCTGGACAACTGTTTGATTTATGGGGTGGGGTAGCAGGTGTGCGTGTGGAGGGGTGGGGTGGGAATAAAATTGGCGGGAAATGAGTTCACGTTGATTTAAATGGTGATTGTCTAAGAGCTTGATGAAACATCTTTTATGAATATGTTTTTAAGATTCCCATTGTGTGGGGTTTGACGCTGGGGTTGGATCTCGTCACTCAATTGCGATTCCGTCAATACGGAGCATCCTCCTTGTAGTCAGTAAGGGGCGTAAATGTTGGGGGTGGGGAACAAAAAAAAGTCGGTCGCAAAATTAGTGAAGTCGGACGTAAAATAGGAGCAGTCGGTATCAAAATAAGTGCTCACTACATACGTCACGCTACTCACGCAAAACTTTAGTATAAAATAACCTTGCCAACTTATCATGTTTGAAAAAATGGTGTGTTTCACTCTTATTCTGTTGTGTGTATGTTGGTCTATAGGAACAAAATTTCACCCAGGGAAAACACCCCCACACCCCAAGCGCAAAATCGTTATGTACGCCCCTGTTGTCAGTACATAATAGAAACCAGACGTTAACCAATCTTTTATCCCCCGCCAGAAAATCCTACTCGCGATAGATGCTACAGATTTTATCCTATCTGTTGTGAAATATTGGACGAACCCTATTAATATTCAGTAATCTAAACAAAAGACCCTCCCCGCCATTTAATTTTCGAGCGTTAGTTACGTACGGATAGTCAGCGTTGCACCACCTTCCAGAGTTACAAACCCCTTTTCTGTAAAACTCGGTGACATGATAGAGGCTACCAGTTTGTTTTAATCAGATAAAGTAACCAGCGGCTGCCAGGCAGGATACCCACATTTTAGAGGGATGAATAGAAAACAAGCTAAAAAATCAAGGTCCATAATTCATTAAAGATACATTATGGGAGATTTTGACAAGGAGTTAGCCATTCTTGCTATAAAAGTTCAAAAATAGATGTTGAAACAAGAATATATTGAAAATTTCAGTCAAATAACTTTATCCTGAACAAAGTTGTTACCACTAAAATTTTTTACTAGATATGGGGGTTAAAATCATCGACACCCTTTTCCCACTATGGCCGATTGTTGATTGACAGGCGTTAACTCCACCTACATAGTCTCGATCATCAAGTAATGTTTAAACGGTATCTACTGAAGCTTGTGTATAGCCTCGGTCATCACTGTCTTTCATGAATAATTTCCGGAAGTATGATGACGTCAACGTCACGCAGAAACCCCACCCACAACGCCATAGTGATTAAATCGGTCGACGAAATCCTGTTTTAAATCGAGCCCAATCCAAGCCATCCGTGGGTCTACAGTGTTCATTTTGGGCTTGTTGTTTAAATAAAGATCTAATTTATAATTTCTATGACATCTGAAGCTCAAAGGAAGACCGACAAAAGTCAGTTTTTGCTCTCCCATAATGTATGTTTAAGTTACAATTCGATATTCGCAAATATCGAAGGGAACCAAGATCTTTGGGTTATAAACATGCATTTCAAGTTTCATTAAAATCGGATTAAAATTGTGACCTCTACAGAGTCCACAACATTGATATACCATATTTTTTTTTACACTATTCGCGTACAAGCGGGGGCCATTTTGTTTGGCTGTTTTGGTTTGATTTCAGGAAATCCAAACTCAACCTTCATTCTACCTACATTACGGTGTAACGGTGATATAATCAAACATTTTTTAAAACGGATAATAATTGTGACCTCCAGTGGTACCACAAGCTACAAAAGGCGATTTTTCACACAACCAGGGGCCATAATTCAGGAAGTTACGACCCGATGAGAGCAAATATCGCAAGGAACCAAGATCTTTGGGTTATAAACATGCATGTCAAGTTTCAACAAAATCGGTTCAAAATTGTCCACAAGCTAAAAACGTGATTTTTCGTACATTCATAGGGACCATAATCCATGTAGTTTCGATCCGATACATGCCAATACCGATAGCAACTGAGGTCTTATGGGAATAAACCTATATTTTAAGTTTCGTCAAAATCGGATAAGAATTGTGAGTTGTAGAGGGACCACAAACAATTTTGGACCGACAGGGGCGACGGCATAATACGTCCACATAAAAATTGAATGTGAGGCCTTAGGACGAACTATATTAAGGACGAACTTTATTGATATTCAGAGTTCCGCGTTCTTCTTTTAAATTTAAATAGTTGCCGCCCTCTACCTCCTTCGACGTAAGAAGGGAGAACCCTGATGACAATCCCTATGGATCTTTAAACAAGAAAATTAAAATTGTCTATTAATAGATTTTATTATTCTAATGGAACACACATATATACAAGAATACAGTTTATGGGATTACGGGAACACTCGATTATATTACAATTAACACGTACAGAATAAAGAACTCTGTCTTTGAATGAAAAAAAAATGTAACAATAAATGATCAGTCAATATCAATGAAACAAAAAGAAAAGAGATAAAATAAACGATAATTAAAAAACATGAGATTATAAATATACAAAAATATATAAGGAATTATAAGTTAAATTTACTAATTAAAAGTGCACTATAGCTCTTTGATCAATGGACGTTAGTCCATCCAGAAAAGACATAAAATACAAAGGCAAAGAAGAAATCTGGAAATAATGGAACCAGAAACGGATGCTGCACCATTGTCATCATCCTTTCTGTCGTCCTTGTTGAAGTTTTCTGTGTGACATATGACATCAACCTGATTTTTGTAATTTGAAATGCAATAATCCGGTAAGAGTTTACATTCTAATTCTGTTCTTAATCCGACCACCGACGTCCCGCATGACTGTGTATCTATTGCTGACCACGCCTTCAAATCACAATCAACGTGCTTTATACGTATTCTACGGAAGACATAAGATTTATAATACATAATTAATTTGCTGTAAATGGAAAAAGATCAGGACTGATTAATCAAGAATGGATTATGGCCCCGATGAAAAAAATTGGGCGATATTCCGAAATTCATTCTAATAATAAATACAATTATTCCAGAATCTGAATCACCAGTGCATAGAGGGGGGGGGGGGCTCCAGGGACACGAAAACATTTTTGAATTTCGGCCAACCTTCTATGAGTGTCATGTGCTTTGATACTTGACTTAATTTGTATTGTTCCACTACCTTTATATGTTTGTCAGAACACCAGTGGGCCATTGTTTTCAGAATAATAAGTTGCCCCACTTCTTATTTTGCTAACAAATGTTGTGAAACTGGAATAATGAAATAGATACTTATAGATTTACTTACTGGCAAAACTTGGCTATAAAGATGTCCTCTGGCAAGTTTTTTTCTTTAGTTTCTACACCAAGTTGTAAAAGTTCCGTAGACTGATTATTTTGACATTCCATAACACCTATACTAGGGTGTGAGAAACACTCTGTAGCATCCAGATACACTGTAATTTACAAATATATTGCTAAACAACAAAAATATCATAGAGATCCACATAGCAGTGTTGCACAACCTTTATTCTTTTAACGCTTATTTAGCAATTGCCAATACTACGCAGTGTATCTTTATGCTGAATGTGGAGAGACAGGTTGGTATCACCTGTTTCCATGACAATACCATAATCAACTCTCGATGTCACCGGATATCTCCGATATTAAGTAGATTGTAATGGTTCAGTGAAGCGAGGCTATGCTTCGAAGTGCGGTGGTTGCAATTAATGCACACATCTTGTCACACATCTTCGCAAGCAAAGGAGCAATTGGAATGACATTTTCAATCAATTCATTTTGCATTATCTATTTTCGAACGATTGTAGTAAGAATGGCCAGCTCTTAAACTAAATCTGACATAATTTATGTTTAATGGTCATAACGTTTTACGGGCTAATTTATCTTTACAATCCTTCGAAATGGCGAATCGGGTGTATGTTTCTGAACTGGACTATACAGAATATAGAAATATGAATTAAATGAAATGAAGTTTAACGCCCTATACTGTTCTGTTCCGACATACGGCCTGCCATTAAGTCAACTGACGTGGTTTCGAATCCCCGGATGTACGTGGCAAGGAGTAGGGTCGCCTGTCCAGCCTCGTGGGTTTTCTCCGGGTACTCCGGTTTCCTTGACCCCTACGCGAAAGCTAATTATTGAAGTAAAATACATAAACCATATGTTAGTCCCGAAATGACCTAGTTTATGTCGAACGGACGTTAAACCCCATCTCTCACTCTCTCTCCCTCTCTCTCTCTCTCTCTCTCTCTCTCTCTCTCTCTCTCTCTCTTCCGACAGAACTAATGAAGACAAACATACAGTGAACAAACGTCTTACTCGCCGCGACTCTCGGACTACACATTATATATCAAAAATACCTTCAGGATGTTCACAAAGTACATCAACAGTACTTTCAAGAGATTCTATATCTAAGCCTATTTTACTCATCAATAAAGGAGCTTCTGGACACATATCTCTTTCTCTTCTCATACACCCTACTAACGGTTGACGCTTACTGAAACAGACAAAGCTTAAGTTAAAGAGTGATCACTAATCGTTATTGAAAATGCAAAATTAATGGCCTGGAAATTTTGAGACCGTTATCATCGTCAAACTAGATGTATACTGATTATTTATTTATTTATTTATTTACTTTTGAAAGAGGCATATCAAACATGACAATAAAGGTGATAATATGAAGTTATATGATAATAAGATGTGAAGGTTTTGATGAGAGAAAAAGTAATGATGTCATGGATGACCAGCCTCTTGAGGATAACCTTCTTAAATTAAAACTAGGTTTATCGGATAAAATTTTAAGAAGGACTAACAATAATTACTATTGGGGAATATCATATATGTAGAGAAACCTGCCCTTGGGCGCCGCTAAAATTTGTAAAAGAAAAAACCCACTTAACATTATTTGAAGGGCGAAGATCTCCAAAGCGACAATAGTTGCTATTTTAGTGTGTGTGTGTGGGGGGGGGGGCTCACAAAAAATAAACAAACAAAAACCCTAACAACAGCGACAATTGATATGTAATTGCAAACCATAGTTAAAGGGACTATCCTGATTTGAACAGAGTCTCAAAAAAGTCCGAGTACAAAGGGAATTTAAGTGCCAAAATATAAATCATAATATTAATATTCAAAACTGCTTACCCGGACACGTAACCCTTTTAAGATTTCGGGTCAATTTTTTGGTTGGTTGACCTCATAATCGATTACCGTTCCTTTAGAAGTCTGTTCATTAAATGACACATGTGTTGTACTTGAGAAGGAAATTTCACCTACACGTTATTTTTATACAATAAAAGTCTAGTTTTTTCCACCCCCGCACAATACAACTTGGGACACCTGTCTCCATTTCCAAATGGAGACTGGTGGGTTTAAGTTGTTTAAAACGTATCACGTATATTGAGAGAGTTGCTCGACCCTAAGGGAGAGAATTTTAAGGGCTTTTAACACAAAATTAAACAGTTTTGTATTCCAAACTTCAATCGGGACTGGTCCTTTAATACTTACTCACAGAACAGGGACTGGTCCTTTAATACTTACTCACAGAACAGTTTGACTTCTGAAACAGTTGTTCCAATGATCGTTCCCCTTTCCATGGTTGCGTTGGACAGGAAAAGTTTTGCATCGAGTCCGGAATCTGTGTAGCACTTTCTAAGATTATTCATTAAATATTCCCGGCATGCTGTAATTAAACCAAGCACTCATACATTTCAAGTCGCTAAATTAAATACGAAATAAAATTAAATCATTAGGATCTCCTGATATCGAATTTGATATTGGTAAAATAATTCCAAAGGGCCTGCCATGTTGTCGAATACATATCACATCCTTGTAGAAAATGTAATCAGCTATCATATGGGGAATATTTTGCCCGGACAGTGGCGCTACGACCTTACCTTATATCGAATTCCAACCGCCGAGGGTTCTTCTATTGCGTGCACGCCCATGTATACACGGGACCTCAGTTTTTCGTCCCATCCGAGCTACTCCACTATGTCTTTTACGAGTGACAATCATGTCCGAAAATCAAGATGAACTATCTATGCCAACACCTTACCCCGGCTTTCTTATTTTAAAAGAAAATTCAAGTTTATGCAACGCTACATAATGAAAAAAATGAAAATCCGATTTCAGCAATCATAATAACCACTAATAAATTCTTTAATTACATGTTAAAGAAATACACTTACGATGAGCACATTGATTATCATAACTTATAAACATGCTACGGAAAAATTGTTCAATGGCAGTTTTTTCTACGTCAGGACATGTAGCATCGTTTTCTAAGGTCTTCATGAAGGCCAAACTGCAGTTAAACATAGAATTTTCTACACTGAAACAGAAACACATACATACACAAATGTACATAAACAAAGTCATTTTTAAGGTTTTATTGGGGAAGAACGGCTTCCGATGTTTTGGGGTTCCGTGAAAATGCCCATAACACTTCCGATAACACGATATCATGCTTACACTTTTATAACCAAAATATAACAGAATTAACATATTTATATTTACAACCGTGTATCAGTATCATTAAAATTCCAAAAAAGACACCCAAAGTCGATCCAAGGGTGAACGAATCCTCACGTTCCTGCTGTAGGCACTTTAAAATAGGCCCCGTTTATAAACAGAGCACTAATGCAAAACGGCCAAGACGTCGAAAACTCAGTTGGACAGAATATTCATATCTCCCCTGAATACAATTTAGTTATAATATCATCAAATAATGCTTGTTCTTTTATATACACGTTTTATCAAACATACATTAGGCAAGAACTAGATTTGCCTATTGCATGTCATTTTTTAGGCATTAAATGTTATATAAACTATTCATTAGACATTTATTAATATGAAAAGACCTTAATCAATTCTCGATGCCATCCTATATGTTCGGCTTTCACTGATCAGATCTGCTGCTCAACGATAATTGATGATTAAATGCAAAAGTGGATAATCGAGACTATTAGACCAGGAGCCCAGAGGGTCGAACTTAGACGAACGAGGTACCAATGTCTGACCATATAGGCATCTACATACTAACCTGGGATGCTCAGAAGTGGGCGTCTGCCGGGGCCCAGTCCATGGGTGTGACCCAGGTGACCCCTATAATGACCCCAAAAAT
Source organism: Patella ulyssiponensis (assembly GCA_963678685.1). NCBI lineage: Eukaryota > Metazoa > Mollusca > Gastropoda > Patellidae > Patella > Patella ulyssiponensis. Next base: position 21,962,123 of record OY783232.1, read on the forward strand.
GGGTTAAACTCATACATTCGAGGTACGGGTCAAAACCAATTTTAAATGAAAGAATACACTCTACTGAGTACGAAATTAGACGATTAGACCCCTGGGGTGGCATAGACTGACACCCCAAAGCCGAAGGGAGTGGGGTGGGGCAAAATAGAGTTTGCTCAAACATTCGAGGTACCAGTCAAGACCAATTTTAAATGGACGGGTACATCTCACTGAGTGCGAAATTGCTCATAACAGACGATTTTGGCCTTGGGACTGCCCAAACTGACACTCTAAATATGACCCCCCGTCCTCCCTGGGCGGCTTAAAAAAAGGGTTATATTCATACATTCGAGTTATTACGGAATTATCCATAACAGACGATTGGACCCATGGAATGGCCCAAATTGACGCCCAAAGACGATGGGGCCATAAATAACCAACTCTAAATGAAAGAGTACATCTCACTAGGTACGAAGTTGCCCATAACAGACGCTTTTGGCCCTTGGACGGCCCAAACTGACACCCTAAATATGGACCGCAGAGCCGAAGGGTCAAAAATAGGTTATACTCATATATTCGAAGTACCAGTCAAACCAATTTTAAATGGAAGAGTACATCTCTCTGAGTTCGAAATTGTCCATAACAGTTGGTTTCGGCCCTGGGGCCAAGCTGACACCATAATATCGACCCAGAGGCTCGAGAAAAAGTTATATTCACACATTCGAGAGCCAAAGGGTCAAAAATAGGTTATACTCATATATTCGAAGTACCAGTCAAACCAATTTTAAATGGAAGAGTACATCTCTCTGAGTTCGAAATTGTCCATAACAGTTGGTTTCGGCCCTGGGGGCCAAGCTGACACCATAATATCGATCCCGAGGCTCGTGAAAAAGTTATATTCACACATTCAAGGTATCAGTTCAATTTAATTTTAAATGAAAGTGTGCATCTCGCTGATAACGAAATGACCCATAAAAGATGACGGTTCAAACTGACAAAATGCATAAAATGGTATTGTGAGGCCAGATTGAAACAGACTTTTGCCACCAACAAGTACAATCATAGACATAAGAACTGCACCTGTAGTGTTAATATTGTTTTCATACCAGACCATCTTGTGATTAACCCATCAGGAATCACCAGAAATGGACAAAACTGGCTATAGGGCAGCTATCAAATACCTGCCACTGAAAGGACTAACCCTAACATAAAAGTAACATGTCAGCCCTCATGTTCTTAGTTAAGATGACACCATTTCAACTATGTGAATTTTTTTAGGTGGGGGGGGGGATAAAAAATAAAAAAATTCTTCCTGGCCGGCATCCAGGCCTTGCAGCATCGTTGGCAATAGTGTAGAAAAGTTTATGGAACCATCGGCTTTGCACAATATTTTCAAAAAATGGCCCAGAACATTTCATGCAGTCCTCGGCAAATCAAAGTGGAGGAGGGGGGGGGGGGGGGGGCAAAACTTGTCAGTAGGTTTTTTTTTCAAACCTAGGGGGCAAAATTTAGGATGTCAGTTAGCACCATCTCAAAGCCAGAATCATCTTCATACAAGATACTAAGCGACGTTTCGACGAGGATACTCTCGTCGTTATCAAGCCAACGATGCAGATATGTTCGTTCGTTCCTTGGGTTTTACATCTACTTCCATCTAGAAAGGGGGTGGGGGGTTGGGCGGGGCAAGATTTGTTAGGGTGCCAGTTTAGACCAAAATAGTCTATATACATGTACAAGGTACTAAACGATGTTTCCACAAGGATACTCTCGACGTTATCAAGCAAATGATACAGATATGTTCGCTCGTTCCTTGGGTTTTACGTCCACTCCCACCTAGGGTGATAACACAGACAATGCAAATATATAAATAGTACACAAATATACAAAGAACATGCAACACAAACACAACAATGAAATACAATAAAATCGCAAGACCTTCGATTAGGGGGCCATTTATAACTTGAACCATCACAGCGGAAACTCTTTCAGGCATTAAAAGGCAGTGGGCTGGCAACCTATTGATTTATCAAGATCAATGTATTTAACACTATTAAAGGGAAACCAATTAACCTGGACCATATATAACAGATAATTTTAAAACAATGTGGGGGTATAAATTGTATGAATATAACCATTTTTAAGCCCCAAGGGTCATAACTATGGCGTCAGTTTGGGCCGTTTCAGGGTCATAAGCGTCTGTTATTCACAATTCCGTACTGAGCGGGATATATTCTTTCATTTAGAATTAGTTTGAACTGGTACCGTGAATGTATGAGTATAACCCTTTTTTAAACTCAGGGGGTCATGTTTTGGGTGTCAGTTTGGGCAGTCCCAGGGCTGAAATCTTCTGTTATGAGCAATTTCGTATTCAGAGAGAATTGATTTTGAGCGGTACCACAGATTCTATAAGTATACCCTATTTTGCCCCCCCCCCCCAACCACCCCTTTTCGGCTTTGGTGTGTTGGTCTGGGCCATCCCAAGGGTCCAATCGTCTGTTATGAGTAATTTTGTACTGAGTGGGATATACTCTTCCATTTGAAATTAGTTTCAACTGGTAACTCGAATGTATGAATATTACCCTTTTTCAAGCCCCTGGGATGGGGTGTCACTTTGGGAAGTCCCAGGGCTGAAATCTTCTGTTATGAGCAATTGTGTACTCAGTGAGATGTACTCTTTCATTTTAAATTGGTTTTGACCGGTAGCTCGAATGTATGAGAAAACTCTATTTTGCCCCACCCCACCCCTTCGGCTTTGGGGTGTCAGTCTGGGCCACCCCAGGGGTCTAATCTTCTGTTACGGGTAATTTCGTACTCAGTGGGATATACTCTTCCATTTGTAATTGGTTTCAACTGGTACCTCGAATGTATGAATATAATTTTTTTTTTCAAGCCCTCTGGGATCCATATTTGGGGTGTCAGTTTGGGCCATCCCAGGGCCAAAATCATCTGTTATGGGCCATTTCGTACTCAGTAGGATGTATTCTTTCGTTTAAAATTAGTTTTGACCGGTACCTCGAATGTATGAGTTTAACCCATTTTGGGGGTCATTATAGGGGTCACCAGGGTCACACCCATGGACTGGGCCCCGGCAGACGCCCACTTCTGTGCATCCCAGGTTAGTATGTAGATGACTATATGGTCAGATATTGGTACCTCGTTCGTCTAGGTTCGACCCTCTGGGCTCCCGGTCTATATGTGTTTTTATCGTACCGACCTTAGTTATAGCTGCGTTTTCATTACCCCTCGGCAAGACTCGAATTTATCAGACTCCGTGAGAAATTTGAGGCATGCGCTCTGTGATAAACAGTTTGGGTGGTCATTAATTTGCCAACTTCTCAAAGTAAACAGTCATTTTATCTACATAGAAGCGTGGGTCGTATATAAAGTCCGTTTTACCTGCAGGCTTGAATGGAAAAGGCTGTGATGTTGTCGGGTTTAACGCCCATGGTTCCATTTCTTGTCAACCAGAAGAGATTTGTGGGATTGATGCCATTATTCTGCATACATTGGTACAGGTTTGTCAGAAATTTTGACTGACATTGTGTGGCAGTTGATTGACAGATTGTGTATTTGATGCTCAATAAACAGGCTAAAACTTGAAAAATTAAAAACATGATTATTTCAAAGTACTATTTGAGAAAAGTGGTTCTTGTGTAAATTTTCGATCCCTGCATTGGCCGAGAAAATTCATGCAGATTTCCTGGCGTGCACGCAAAAGATCCCTTGGCAGATGGAATTCGACATAAGAGTGGGCCGTAGCGCCGCTACCCGGGCAAAATTTCCCTCATAGCACTGCATGGCGTATGCCCGTCTTCAATATCCCAGTTTAGGAGTGGTAGAGTAGGACGTTAAACCCCATTTCATTTCATTTCTTGTGTAAATCCGTCACTACAACTAACCAGTCCATGCAGAATACGACCTTATGATTAATGGCAGTTTTGTAAATTAATAACCATGGTGAAATACAGAAAACAAACGTTTTCATTTTATATATTAGCTTTGTCCAGTTAATTATTCTTAGCAAATTCTTGTAATATTTATTTATTCTGGGCAAATCCTTCGATATTTATTCACAATACTTAATCATTGTTAAATAGATGTGAGATATTGGTATCTTTTGTATAAGATGAGTCTTTCACGCTCACACGAAGTTTGTTTTAAAGTCAATATTTTTAACCGATGGGCGGTGTGCATTTGCAAGTACATGTAAGTAATACATATACATATTATATATATAAATCTGGACAGTCAATTATATCCTGAGGCAGTATAGAACGTGTTTAATATAAATCGTATTGGCTATACTCATCTATCATACTGTCATTTCCTACCGATGAATATTTAAAAAGATTCATTTTCTTTTTTTTTGGAGAAACTGTAAAAGTTCATTTCTGTTTCTCCGTTTTCTTGAAGCAATGGTAACGAGCATTTTAAATGTTGATGAGGAAATAATGTACGTGACTAAATGACGTTAATTTAGAAAGAAAACAAGGTATACCATCACCGTATTCTTAAGATTATGGGCATTTGGAGTTGCTCCTTGGAACTGCCCTACAATGGGCCTTGGGATTTGGAGTCTCGCGTGTACCAATTGCAGTCCATTAACGATTCCCCGACCGCCATAAATTGAAACAGGAGCGCCACTATCAGGACAATATTTACCTTTATCTCGGTTAGTGAAGAATCGACCGAGTTGATTTTTATGTAGTAAAAGTACCTTTATTGTCTTGATATATTACCTTTTTCTTATGTTTTAACGCTTTAATGAAGATTCTTAATTTGAAAGTATTGTCTTTACGTATAATTATGGTAAACATTTTATGGAGTATTAATGTAATATACTGTTTAGCTTCAGCATTAAATTTCATACCTATATTTAAAAAAAAAATTATAGTTGATGTATTGACCACACATAGTCATTATCGTTAACTTCCCTTTATTTGGATTGCCTTAAAAAAAATACATAAGACCAAGATAATTACGAAGACCATTAGGGTAAATCAAATACTATTGTGATTATCCAAAGACGCTATAAATTCAAATATTTTATATACTAGCATATTTTTTATGTCCAAATTTCCACTTTCAAACCAAATTCAATATAAGCCTATTATGATATTTAAATCAATTACATTATAAAATCAATTACATCATTAAAGTTAGCAATACACAATATTATAGTCTAGAAAATATCATAGCAACTTGATCGATGCGAAACAAAGTATAAACCCAGTAGCGTATAGCAAGGTTTAAAATTATGAGGGCGGGGAACGACAGTAAATATTCAATCTGCACAGCAGTATACTGGTCAAGCTATTAAAAAATCCGCTACGACGTCGTCATTGGTGTTCAGACATTGTCATTGTATAAACTAGATAAATGAACTATAACAAAACACTATTTGAACTTACCCAATATACAGCACGAAACGTTGTTCATTTTTTTTTATACAGATAAAATATTATTAAGATATTATATCAAAGAACATCCACTAGGTGTGATGTACCGTCCACACAGAGAATACAAATAACTTCAGGGTGTTTTACTTGATTGGTATATCAAATCAATGACGCGCTAAATGATTAATTAATTCATTAATTACCTGGGGTAATAGGTCTACCGATATATGAATAATAGTTTATACAATATGCGGATATATATAAAAAATAAAGTTTAAATTTATGGGAACGCTTTGGTCGAGAGGTGGGGGCACAACTTTTGGTTATAGCTGATATTGAATGTATTCCATTGGATCCAGTAATTTTCATGAAATGTATACAGTTTACAGTTCAATTTTGGTGCCAACCGGACCTCCGTTCTGGAGTTATCCCCCTTGCCTTTTACGCAAACGTGAAACATTTTTTCAAAGTTTGTGGAATTTGTAGAGGCCACAATTTTTGTCAGATTCAGATATGACTTAACATTTACATGTTTGACTGTGGTACGCACCGGATCTCCAATTCTAGAGTTATAGCCCCTGTCTTTTTACCCAAAATGTGAAATATGTACAAAGTTTGTGACCCTGCGTCAGATTCAGATGTATTCCATTGGATCCAGTAATTTTCATGAAATGTATACAGTTTACAGTTCAATTTTGGTGCCAACCGGACCTCCGTTCTGGAGTTATCCCCCTTGCCTTTTACGCAAACGTGAAACATTTTTTCAAAGTTTGTGGAATTTGTAGAGGCCACAATTTTTGTCAGATTCAGATATGACTTAACATTTACATGTTTGACTGTGGTACGCACCGGATCTCCAATTCTAGAGTTATAGCCCCTGTCTTTTTACCCAAAATGTGAAATATGTACAAAGTTTGTGACCCTGCGTCAGATTCAGATGTAAGGATCAAAACTCAACTTCTTGTTGTATATCGTCTGTTACATAATTAGGCTTATATCATGTATATTCAGTATGAGTTATTTGTGAATGTATTTAGTAATACACAGCAGACATGAGTCTATCGAGGTTATAATCAAGATATTAACAATATGAGCAAGTTCCATAAAAATATGCAATAATCTTGACGAATATGTACACTATTTTCAAAACTGAGCCTTTGTCAGAAGCTTGTGTGCGTCATACTTACTTATTACAATAAATTTTGAATCAGTTTTAACGGACTTTTATTTCAAAATCGAAGTGAAGCATTGAATAAGAAGAGAATAAGCTCAATTGATTTTTCCTGTGGGCGTATCTTGCATGGCAACCGCTTATTAATCTCTAAACCTTGCTCGATCGGGTTTGTAATGTGGGTCAGATCCTCTGGCCATTTTGTCTCCAAACACCGGGCAACATTGTTTTTTTTACCAAAAAAAGACAAAACACAGTTATATGTAATTTTAAAGATAAATGCACGAATGTAATCTGGTAAATACAAAGATGATATACAGGGATGGGATGAGACCAACAGCTTACCAGAAGCTTCCATCTGGACAACCACCAGAAGCTTCAATATGGACAACAACCATAAGCTTCCATCTGGTCAACCACCAGAAGCTTCAATATGGACAACAACCATAAGCTTCCATCTGGTCAACCACCAGAAACTTCAATATGGACAACTACCATAAGCTTCCATCTGGACAACTACCAGAAATTTTATAGTTTATTGATTATATCATCTGGAAACTGGGAACTTAGAACTGATCTCCTAATTAAAAAGACGCCCGATTATACAACTTTGTGATAACCGTATTATATCATAAGAGACAATAGGTCTATAATACAAAATTTATTTACATATTGTATGTATGTCAATGTATTTAATATATTATACTTTACGCATTACATTGTCTTTAAAACACATTCTATACACGAACAAATATAGTCTTTAGATATAGTTCTATTGAAGTCTTTCTTTTCTGTTCCCCATCAAATATGATGTTGGCAGATAAATAAATTGTTCAGCACACATTATTCCATCCAGACAATGTCATTTTCAAAATGTATTGTTCTTCCACACAATCCCACATAAAGCGTAACACTTACACTATAGGAATGTCATATACTTTATATGAACGCAAATTCGCAGAAAACCATTTAAATAAAACATATCCAATATAATAATAACATAAATCATTGCACGAGATTTTTTCATGCATATTCACTGTAAAATCATTTTATTTACACTAATTTATTAATCATATTTAAATATTTCTTGAAACTAACACAAGTCTTCAAGTTTTTTTCGGTGATTTTTCATTATCTGAATTGTCTGAATTTTCCGATTTTCTTTCTTTTTCTAGTTTGTGTTTTGATTGTGAAGCGAATTGACTGAGATATTGTCTAGCAAAGCTGGAACACTGTTCTCCTTGGATTGGGATTGGAACTCGTGCTGGCGCTAACTGAAGATCCACTGAAAAATATTAAATAAGATAATTAGAATTAGACAAGAGAACCAATATTTGAGAATAATTCACAATTACCAACCGATGTAATCTTATTTTACATCTTAGTTCCGTATAATAGTGTGTCCCCAAAACAACTCTTGACTACCTTGCAAAAACTTTTGTTGAAATCAATTTAAGACACATCCCTTGTGGAGATTATTCTTTTCATATACATGTAATTGCACTTATCATGGTAAAAATGAAATGAAATGGTGTTTACGTCCTACTGTTCTGCTGCGGCTCCGATAATAAAGACGGACATAGCCATACAGTGTGCTGTGAGGGAAATCTTGCTCCTACTCTTACAATTACATAACATTTCAACTGTCAATGGTTCTTTTACGTGTACGCCAAAAGGTACAAGGGACCTCAGTTTTTCGTCACATCTGAACGACAATATATTGTCCCGTGTGGATTTTTTTTTATCGGACAGTGATTTTTAAGAATCCTATAGTTACCTTTAAATGCAGGTTGACTGGAATCACTGGGAAAGGGTGGGAATGGAAACATAGGTGTTAAAGGTAATGGATATCTTGGTATAAATGGAAATAATGGCGATCGTAGTGATGTCATCGGTGGTGGAAATATGCCATACATGGGTGGAACCATTGCAGGGTATTCGAAACGATGTCGGATTACATCAAAAGCACGAGCTGTGTGCTTTTCTTGTTTTCTCCATTTGGCTCTTCTGTTTTGAAACCAGACCTGAAATTTGAAATTAAATCAGTTAAGAGTTTGAGAATGAATTCAAAATGAAAAATCATGCCATGTTGGTAAATCTGGAAGCGAACGCAAATTTAATTTATCTCACAAGATGAATGGCTCAATCTGCACGTTGTCATTTTAACCGTGAAAATAAGACAAACGTCTTTTAGTTTTGTATTATTAATACTTTTACACTGTGTGTACTTATGTCTGTAGACAATGATTAATAAAAACAATATGGTCAAATTGTGGAAATGTCAAAGAGGTGGTCATATAGATAAATGTTAAAAGCGCCCTTCCGGTGAAAATTTAACAATGCATACACTAAATAAACTAAAGTAAATTCCATATTTACTTAATCACATTTCGATTTCAAATTACCGTGTCCAGGTAACCAGTTGAAGAGGCTTGTCAAAGAGAGTGTCATCTATTAACAAAATGGCAGATTTTAAATGAAATGTCAGAATGACCGGTACAGGTGACATATGTTTTTACAATAATTGTTGCTACTCTCTTCCACCTGAATTCAGATTTATTGGCTACAGTAATTAAAGATTTTCTCTGTATTTAAACAGCAATTAAATTTCGCACCTGTTCAAGAGATCGCCGGATCAGAATTTGATTTTATCCGCCAAATTTATCAATGAGATCGGTCTCTAACTTCCATATGACCAAACCGCCGCAAGATAAGAGAATTACCGTATTCATTAAGGCATGGACTCAGGGCTGGCCACAAACAATATTATCGAAATTCGGAATTGCTTTGAAATACAAACAAGTGAACGAGGTAAACAATAGACGAACAAAGAGAGAACAGGATTTGGACAATGTAGCATTTTGTTGTACAGCGATCTCTTTATTTTATTAGCCATATAATAAAGCGAGGTATCAATGGTCTTAGCAATGGGTGTTACACAGAAAACCCACTCTCAACAGCCAAAGTCCCCAATAAGCGGATTTGCTCTTCAAGCGTCGTTGAAATTGTTAGAAAGTTTTCTTCGTTTTGAAGAGATTACTGCGTGTAATTATTGCCCTAGCGTTTAATCTGGCGCGACCCCTGACAAGAGATCGCCATTATAAAGCGCGGAACCCCTACGCGGAGATCAAACCCCGGTTCATTGTCAGGTTAAAGTATCTCTCTCATTCTCTCTCTAATTATTGGGGATCAGACGAACACTCGAGTATTAATCCTTCAATGAAGTCTAACGTGTTTTAGAAAGCTTCACAAATAACCTTGTTTGATGGATGAATTGAAGGGAGTGATGTTAATGATGAGCTAGTTACGACATTGACTGTATATTAACAAGTTTTAACACCCATCATCTACTTCATAGTCTAACTACTCATTACAATCAATTAATTTATTTATCACCGTATACTTATTGGGGAGAAAACTATTCGGGGAATGTACAAAACATCCGACTCGCCTGCTTTACGCCTTACATCTTAGGCTGTGTGTATATAATTTTCGAATGGCTTAAAAATGATTCATCAATACCATCATCGATAAATGATGTTTTTTGGAAGGAGGGTTGTTCGTCATCATGAATATGCAATTCTTTATTGGGTCAAGGCCATGACCATAAAGCCACTCTGTGCGATATAACGTATTATGTTTTTTAAAAAGGGTAAAGTAAAAAGCTGGAAAATAAAAAGGCAATTTGAAATTTAAAAAAATAAGTGGTGCAATATGTCTGATTTCTTTACTTTTTTACTCCGACCGTCTATAGATTTCCTAGTGCCAGTGGGTCTTTAACGTATTGTCAATGGTGTATATTATCAGACTTTGATATATCTTCCTAACACTACTAGCAGAACGACAAGACGTTTTTCATTGCCAGGTCATTCGTCCTATACAGCTAATAGGAGGATGGGGACGGCCAGGAAGACCCCGAGGAACTTTCTCGGCTTACACGGGATCGGACCTGGGACCTCCTTGTTGGCAAATCCGTTATAACCCCAACATATAAACGTATAAATTTGTGTGGAATTTACGTTATAATTAAGATACGATGTTTCCATCATCAATTTAGCTTTTATATCTACTGCTACTCATATCCGCCTAATTTTTGTTATTCGTATGTAACAAAGTGACATTTTGTAGGTTATGGTCTAATATCTTGTACGATTGTGCCCTTTCTATTGGTCTCTCAGAATAAACAGGTTTTTGTTTATCGCAGTGGATGATGGCCGAATATTTGGGGCCCCGAAAATCATGAGATCAGTTCCAAATCAAGATCCTTCGACTTTATATTTTAAGTACATAAGTCACCAGTTAAAGTAGCTAAGTCTCATCCAAAATCTTCAACATTGAAACACGAATTATTTGTCAATTTAAAATCAACATTGATGCTGTGATGGCATTCTGATATCCAATATTAAGACAAAATAAACATTTTATCATTGGTACACGAATAGTGTACCATAATGCGTTTCGGGTCCAGTTCCAGCAAGAGACTCGGGGAACGAGGCTAGAAACATTGCACCAAATCAAACGGCATATGTAGACTGGAATAACCAGACGCTTGAAATTTGCATTCGTTTAAGACTGCTGGCTTATTTCGCCGAACATAACTTACTTCAAATTAGAGTAAAAACGGAAACCATTGAATGTAAATCAGTTTATATACATTCATATTACAGTATTATATGCTTTGCGACCCACTTGTGTCAATTTCTAGGTTCCAAATGTTAGCGATTTAGCTCCTTTAATATTAACTTTGTTGATGAATAACATTTTGACTTTATTGCGGGATTTCAAGGTGGGACCTTAATGCATGCGATTTATTATGGAGACAAGCTAATAATATTATTCTGCCAAAACATAATATTTTTACCACCTTATTTCCTTTATTTGGGAATAAGGATTGTTTTTAAGCATACATGATGATACATGTACCGGGATTTAGCCGAGATAACCTTGTCTTTAAAAAAGTTAATGTTGGGGATTTACGATTTTTGTCAAGGGTGCCGCTGTGCTGTAGAAATTTCTGAAGGTCATTAGATCTGACAACGCTCCTGTTACTGTTTCCTGATAACAATTTGGTTTTAGTATAAAATTAGCAACGACTTGTAGACACTATATACGTTCCGCAAAATAAGTATATCTTTAAAAAGCTATTCAAAACTTTCCTCACCGCCAAAAACCCACAAGAGGGTTTCGTTCGTCAATTTTGTTTAAAAATGATTAAAATCGTCTAGATTTGAGATATGATGTGTAGAGTATACATATATATTATCTTTCCGTGTATAGGTGATTAGTAGGATTCATTAGTACAATCCCATTTTATATCTAAAACAATTTAGATTTGAATCAAGAACCTTTAAACGAATTATGCTTATAATATACAATTTGTGGAACACATATTTGTTAGAATTATGGGTTAGTTTATCTTTATTATTGAATTACTTGTTGATTCATTTATATATGTCAAGCCTCGTCATATAATAGAAATTAGTAGCGCATTTTCAATATTCGATATACGAATATTTTTTACATTAAAAAAAACCCAAATACGTTTCATAGTCGTTATACTTTCCTTGAATGTTTGTTCAGATTTTAAAAATCTGAATTTGTTTTTAGTTTTCGTGATATTTCTTGGAATTCTCGTGACATAATAGCTGAAAATTTTCTAAACATTTCTAGAAATTTTCTAAACATTTCTAGAAATTTTCTAAACATTTCTGGAAATATATTTACACAAAAAAGTCTTTATATATGTCTAGAAATTTTCTTGAATTAGTGCAATTTTCTTTATTTATAAAGAAAAATCATGCATTCTTGTTTTCCTTTAAAAAGTAGAAATAATTTATAAAATCTTTGATATGCTTGTCTTCAATTTTTTAAAAAAATTGTTAAACTTATGTATTAAATTCTTCAAAATTTATGAAATTGTATTAAATTCTTTAAAACAGTTGATAAAAAAGTTGTTCTGCACCGACCGGGTTAATGGAAACTCATTTCTGATAGAATTAGAAGGGAGGCATTGATTCCTTTAGGAAAACGCATTGATATCACTAAATTAAATATTTGTTAGTAAATAATTAAATTCTTTTTCAATTAGTAAAAAGAGAATGTGTAAATGGAAATACCTGAACCCGGGCTTCTGTTAAATCAACTTTATCTGCAATATGTTCTCTTAATGTACAGTCTGGATAATGTGTATGTTGAAATACGGTCTCTAATTCTCTTAACTGATCCGCGGAAAATGTCGTTCGATTTCTTCTCTGTTTTTTACTATTTCTATCAAAACTTGTACTTAAATCACCGATACTATCTGAAATCAAAATATATTTAAATATTTACAAGCTATGCATAATGGTTGCTGAAAATTTTATTCCAAATTATATGTTTAACTGTTATATTTTTGAATATGTTATCCTTATACCCCCACCCTCCCCAGCTCGCCTAAAAAAAACAACCGTTATGTTTGTTGATAATTTGATCTATTATTATTAGATCTATATGTTTAAATTTCAAAAATATTTATCATTTGTATGCTTCATCCTTGATAAGTATACCACACGCCCATCACCCAAGACAAAACAATATAATCAAAGAAAGACAGAAAAAAACCAAAAAAACTTGAGAAATAGAAAAAACCCACAGTTTTCTAAAGCATCTAAACTTAATTTATACAATTATCTTCTTATCATGAAAAACTTTAAATATGACGGACTTTGCTTCAGTTTTTAGAAATTAATTTACACAATTTATTATGAACATGAACAACTTTAAAAATGATTAAAATTTAGTTTAGATTATTTATTTAAAGCTTCAATATAGTTTTAAAACTTTCAAAGAATTCCAATAATCGGATGAATATTAATAATTTTTATATACGTTCAATCAGCCCAGATCATTCGCGTATTTAATCAATTAATGCTTTTATTTGATTCAAAATGTTACCTTCTGATTTTGATTCGTAATCCTCACCGTCCACTTCTTCCTCCTCCTCGCCGATATCATCAACAATTAATTCTTCTTCTTCTGAATCAGAATGTCTCCCTGCTTCTAGATCAGACGTCGATGGCAGACGTGACATAACTAAATTTGATTCCGTCATTTTCTTTTTAAATTACAACAATTTCAGTACAGAATGGAACAGTTTTGTATTTACCAATTTTTGTCCAGCTTAACTGTTTGAAATTCCCATTTTGTTGTTTTCAGATATTTTTTCTCAAACAAATTGTTTTTTTTTGTAATTATCGGTTCTCAACACTGGTATGTAAATATATATTTAAAAAGACAATCATGCATAGTATCTTTGGAACACTTATAGTTCGCCTCTGAACTGTCGATGATTCTGACAAAAATATTTAACACTTGATATCAGTTTCTACGTCCCCTGACACCAATTAATTTCACAAACAGAAAATTATTTTAAAACTGTTGACAGCAGTCAGCACCATAGACACTGTTCCCTACGCTTCCTAAGTTTCGACTGATCAAATCTTGTAGTCGCAGATATTAATAAAAGAAACAGCCCCTTCCTAATTCTTCTTCATTACAAATAAGAGAAGATCTTTAACTAATCTCTCTAAATTGATTGTATTTAAGCTATGAGGTGTAAAAACCTAGTATTTGATCTTTCTCCCCAGGTAGCGCTTTCTGTTGGCCAATAAAGCAAGACCCCGCTCGACGGGGGAGATCCAGCTCCAATAATTAGCCGGTTTCACTCTCAGGTGTGTTAGTGATGCTCCCTGGCGCGAGACCCTCTTGTGATCGGCTTAATTTGGTGATCCTTAGTCCCTTTTATCCAGAAATTGTCTCTGTGTATAGAACAGCGACACAACAAGATATTTTTTTTACCCTCGAAAAATGGTTCATTTAAAAGATAATGTTGTAATTGTCGCACATGATGAAATCGGATCGTTGAAGCCGAGATCAATTAATTTCCGTAATCTTTGGTTTTCTTTCTTTTCAGCAGACAAATTATATAATAATGATATATAGTAAACATAAGCATGTTTTTCGATACATGGTTCAAGTAGGAAATGGTAGTTGTTGAAGTTGTTTGTTCTGAAACTTTTATCTTGATGTGTCAATTAGTGTCGATTTTCCTAGTTATTTACCCCATCCTTCGCTCCGAGACAAATCAATAACAATAAAATAACTCAGAAAATTAACAACAAGATTAACGTATACTGTTGTAGACATTCTCAATAAAATTATTGTAATTTGTAATCAATTATGTTCGGTGAAATACGCGAACAGTCCAAATTGAACGAAAATCGTTTACGACTAATTAGCCAATTCTTCACGCTTTTTTTATTATTATTTTAACATTAATCAGCTATTAGTATTTACTCTGGCATTGTAATGTAGGATATGTTTTTCTTTGATCCTTCCTTTTGGTCTCGAAACGTTAGAGTGCACGACTCGTGTCCTGATATTAAGATGTTCATTGTGTTTTGATTATTGGATATTAGGATTCCACATTTTCACGGCAACATAACATCACCAAATGGATTGAAATGGACCAATATCTATTTATTTTGGTGCAGTTTTTAATTCGAATATTTTTGAAAAAACTGAGTTAGAGCTTTCACCCCTTTAAAAGACAATCTTTTTAAACGCATCCTCCAACTGGAAGCAGGGTTTGCTGTAAGCAAAATGGACCAATTGGTCCAGATTTGGGCCAGCGTCCAAAGGGGATATGCTCTCTTCATTTCACTGAAAAACAGACCTTGACAGTCAAACTTAGGATCCACCAAACATACCCCCACCCCCGAGTTAGGCCCCAGAGATTCGTTCTCTGAATTATAACATAATTCTAAATTTTATCCCCGTGATTCAACCTTCCTAATCACGCATTCAAGAATTGTAAGAAAATGACGTGTCCTTATTACCTATAATAGAAATTAGATTTATCCGTGATTGTCTATTTCATATTATTCTAAATAAAAGTACAGAAAAGATTATCTTTGATCAAGATAAACATGTATTGTTAACAGAGATTAATCAAGGGTTATTACAGGCTATGATATTTATAATTATTAATACGTTTTATATGTATACTATAATAATCATACAGTCGTAATGTCGTGATTGGTAATGTTATACTGGTGTTTAGATAAACCACTGTAGCGTAATAATTTTAGTATTCAGAAAGATCATTTAGTTTATTGATTAAACCGTTTGGTATGTATATAATAGATAATGTAACCTTACTAGATATGGAAGATTTAATCACATCTGAAGGTCAACAATAACGCCACAAAGACTCATGCATATTGCATATGATTTATCATAATATGATCCCAAAATCGCAAAATTTAAATTGCTGGAAAGAAAGTTATATAATTCTGGTTCATTTTAATTAAAGTTGACAAAAAGCTATAATTTCGTACCCCAATGATGTGTTGGTTCTGGCATTCGACTCTACCATTTCAAAGACCATTGTATTTACATTCATTTATCCGAGCAATTTTGATTATTTTTCATGGCAATTGTTTAATCTAAACAAAGTAATCCAAATTTGACATCTTTGTTTAGATCTTAATGGGATATTACTTTTGTGGAAACAGATCTTACACAACCAAGAAGAAGAGGGAGCAGCTACAAATTCCAATCCAAGGAGGCCGCAGTCCCCTACACGTCACTGATCTGGACTGATATCTTATAGTTCCAAACCAGAAATGTTATTAGGACGTTTAGAATAACTGAATGTTGTTATTTGGAGTAATTCAACCTCGCACAATTCCATATGCTTCAAAATAAATTACTTACGAGGTGCATTTTGTTTGGTTTCGTTCCAGAAATCATGACATTGTGGCATCTATATTGAGGTAAAGTATTTGATTTAGACTTCAAAAGTTAATTCAAGATCAATAATCCTCTTATCGCTTTGTTAAGACAGGGTGAGGGGTTTATTTTAACACATCATTTAGATACTCTTACTGTAATCAGGTTTAACCAATCAGCTGGATCTTTCTTCCGGATATATCGGTAATTCTACCAACCAGCAGGACTCTTACAGATCAGATCATGTAACACCATGTCGCCCATTATCTTAAAGCTAGACTCTTTATTAAACTGATCATCAGGGATTAAGACGTGTTGAAAATTCTCAGGTTTATTAAATATTTACGATAACATGCAGATTTAGAATAAAAATAAACACCAATTTTGGATACCCCTAACGAAGTAATGCCATCTGATGCTTCCACTTTTCTGAAGGAAGAAGGCCGCCAAGGAACACAGTTAAGGTAAATTGATCCCATTTTAAAAATATAAATCAAACTTCTTGCTATTTATGATTACAACTAAGACGTAATGGTGCTGAATGTTCTGCATACAGATATACATGTATTAGTAGATCAGTTTACTTGGGTAGACAGTGACTTTGAGGCCCTAAGTACATAATTACATGTATACCCATAAGGTTCACAACGTTTCCTTTCTGGCGCAAAAACACAAAATTTAAGAATAGGTTTATAATGAATAGGTTTATTTACATTCGCGCGTAATAATTTACACTATAATACAAGCAAGTCTCTTTAAATAATATAGGCCAATATCTACAAAAATAATATACAAATATAGAATATATACTACATTTTCATTAAATACAAATACGATAAAGAAGAAGAAAAATATCAGGATGAACGAAATTCAGGGGTTTTTTCCTGTAAAAATTCATTTTGAAAAAATAATTTAACTCAAATTAAGAAAGGAAGAACTATTTGTATATAAAATAGACTCATAAGCAAATAGAAGTGTAACTATATTATAGTCTGTACAGTGCCGGATTAAGGCGCATGGAGCCACAGCAGGTCCACCAACCCTCGCCTAATGTTGTATAATACAAGAGCACTATCTCAAATCAGTGAATGGTCAATGATTAGCAATTTATGTCATATAATAAACTCTTTTAAGATATACAAATCGTCAAACTCTTCAGTAAAGCCACCATCAATGTTTAAGTTAATTGTAGGCCGCTTCACAAGGTTCGGAAATTTCTGGAGTCGACAATAGACGCTTTATATAAATGAGTTTTTTGGGGGATACTGAGCCTTTTTAGAAGATTGGACATGGACCCAATTCACCTTTTACCACTCTAAAAAGGGTTATGGTTAAGATTCCCCAAAATACTCATTTAATATCGGTCAAAGTGGACTCCGGAAATTGCCGAACCTCCTCAACAGGCCAAGAATTAGCATCTCCTAATGCAAATACAATAACTAAAATAAATGAATTTAGTTGAATACATTTTAATTAAATTTTTCTCTACTTACATGTAGACATTTATATAATGTTCGTAGTTGCTTTAAAAAAATTCCGACATTCTAAGGGTTCCCCTAAACCTTGGAGTCCTTGACGCAAATGGGCGACCGGTAATCTGCCACTGGCCTAGTATTAAGTTTTTATTATTGATGTTGATCTGCTTCGACAGGGGTCGAAAAATCTCAGAATGATTTGAATAGCCTTATCATTTATTACCTAATGTTAAAGAATATAAGAGAGCAGATAGACCTTATAAATTGGCAATTTTTGTTCTTATATAGTTGTCTTAAAAGATTCCAATTCTATGAGAGTTTTATTGCGTCTTTCAAACTATTTTCAAATAATTTCAAAATCGTCTTGATTTTAAACTTATATAGCAAGACACTGCCGCTAGCCACTACATCAACACATACGACGCACCAATTATGCCGCTCGAGAAGACCGACTGCCAATTAGCCACACCTATAAATTTTAGTACCATGGGGGCTTTTCAGTGAATCCAGTGTTTTTCTATAAAGATTGGGGGTTTCTACTTTATTAAAACAAACCACAATTTTATTGGGAATAATTATCTGATAAATAATTTCATGGGAGTGCATCTTTAAATTGGAAAGATAAAATATCACATATTATGCTGTTGAAGATGAATAAGTATTCTTTTTATATCAAATCAAAGATTACTGTAAACTTTCATACTGTCTAAACATCTAGTTGCAATTGTGTAACAAAACTTGTACTGTTCCTATAAAAACAAATAAAATCAACGTCCATATACTTATGTATATATATATATATAAATCGCATTGAAAATCGCAAACTTCAGATAAATAAAGCCATTCCACATGGAATACACGGGTCTACTATCCTAAATATTTCCTGCTCCTCCACCTTTAAGTAAACATCGAGAGATGGAAACTGTGCGGATCAGAAAAATATGAGTTTTGATTGGGGTTTTCTTTACAGTATAAGGATCATATGCTTAAAAACACGTCAGTATAGAGAACTATGTTAAATAGATAACGGACTTGGGCCGGTTGTTCAAAACTAAGTTATTTTAACGATCCGTTAAACACTAACGTATCGTTAATTTGCCAACCTGTCGTTTGTTAACGGTCCGTTAAATTTCTGTTGCTGGAAAGTCAATTTCATTATCCGTTAGTTAACGGATTCATTAAAGTTAATCCTAGAGAAGGCTGTTTGTTCAATGGCTAAATTTTAAATTTACATATATATAATGTGAGAGAGAGAGAGAAATGGGGTTTAACGTTCACTCAACACAAACTAGGTCATTTTGGGACTAACATATGGTTTAATTTTATTTCAATAATTCGCTTTCGCATAGGGGTCTTTAGCAGTGGGAGGAAACTGGAGTGCCGGAGGAAACCCACGAGGTTGAGATTGAGAAGGTATATATAATGTAAGTTATTAACAAGAAACTGACGACAGTGGGACAACTAACTGTGCAGTCTGTTCACAAAACTTGATTAAAGACAAAAAGATAATTTACTACAGAAAAAAATATAGAATACTTTATTTTTTCCTTTAGAAATTTTAGCATAAATCTGTATGAAAAATTATGAGATTTTTATTACAGAATATTTGGGACCATTATTTTCTACAGACGCCCAAAATTCTGTAGAATGCTATAGAATTTTATCGTATAGATATAGCCCCCCATCGCCCAACCCTCTAGTACTAGATTGTTCTATAGAAAATTACACTAGTAATCTACATGTATGACTTATGTTACAGCCCACTAATGCCACCGTTAAACAGATAACGGAACCCAACACCTCTGTTTACTATAACGGCAAGTTAACGATACGTTAAAGTCAACGGAGCTTCCAGCAACAACCTTTCTCTCCGTTAAAGTTAACGATCCGTTAACTCCATGTTAACGGATCGTTAAAAGTTAACGGAGCTTTGAGCAACCGGCCCCAGGAAATTAAAGGCGGAACGCCGCGGAAGTGACAGTGTACCGAAATGTTTAAAGCTGAACAAGGGCAATAATTCGGCTATGACGATTAATCGCTGCAGAAAATTTATTGACATGAATAATTGGTTAAAACTTTATTTTCTTTTCACAAGGGTTCATTGGCAAGGGCAATAACTATACTACTAATAGTTCAATGGCCCCTACTGTATGTAGGCGTATTAATGAGACGAGATTACTTACATAAGTTGAAATAGCTTCTGGCATCATAATTTGTATTTGTCGTATCGTAGAGAAAATGTCAATTTCTTTATCTTTCTTTAATTTAGAGATTATTAAAGATGCTGCTGATAACAGACCACTTCTGGATATACCATTCCTGTTATATAGAAATCCACAAAAATGTTAAATTAGTTTGATACCCCATTATTAGTTTCAATTATTGTGTTAAAGTTTTCGTATAAACCAGCTCATTCTACATAAAAGATTGTTTAATACCCAACAGTGTTTAATTATAACAACAAACTTTTCATTAAAATAGTACATATCATAGGCTTTCCCAATTTAATACATGTATAGCTAATGAAAACGCGCCATTCCGGATATTTCTTTTATGGTAGATCACAGAAAACTAGCAAGTGGCAAAAACGGTTTACATTGAAATGATTACCAACACATCACCAGCGACCCACAAAGATTAAACCATAGTTGTCGTTACATGTTTTAGCATATTATTTTAAGAAAAAGAAAATAAAGTAGAACTACTTACAAGCACTGGAAGACAATAGGATTATGGAAGTTAGTTTGTCTTTGATTGACTGTTTCCAACACAGATAATACAGGCGATAAAGCTCTTGGTACCAGTGTATCTTTAGGCCAACAGTTCAATACAAATAATTTTACAATCTTTTCTTCAGATATATCACTCTGCAATTGAAACATAATATTGCTTTAAAGGAAGGCTATTGCACTTCAGAGGTAAAGAAAGGGTCGAAAAGTGTGTTGTCTTTGGCCAAACGGAGATCGATCCACCGGTTTTAATGACTAGAGAGAGAGAGAGAGAGAGAGAGAGAGAGAGAGAGAGAGAGAGAGAGAGAGAGAGAGAGAGAGAGAGAGAGAGAGAGAGAAATGGGGTTTAACGTCCACTCGACAAAAACTAGGTCATTTCGGGACTAACATATACCCGTAGGGGTCTTTAGCTGTGAGAGGAAACCGGAGCACCCGGAGAAAACCCACGAGGTTGGACAGGCGATCCTACTTCTTGCTACGTACAACCGGGGATTTTAAACAACGCCAGTTGACTCAATGGCAGGCCGTATGATACAGGGCGCGCACGCTAACCATTTGGCCACCCAACCCCCCTCGGGCACTATTGTGAACGTCAACAGTAAGATGGTACCCCAGTAGCATAACGCCTACAGAACACCCCTAAAGACAACCATTGGTAATTTGAACACTAGTTTTGGAGACTTACAAGATGTTTATGTACTCACCTTGGTTTGTAATTTAAAACACAGATTATATTCGAGAACATCTTCAGCACAGATGCTAATAGATGTACATCGTATTTTAAATGGCGAAACCAATAATTCTTCATTCTCTTCTGGCCAGTAGACACCAAAATCCTGTATACAAAGTTAATAAAATCACTGCTAAACATAAACATTACACCGTAAAGAGATCGGATTATGTCAATGCAGAGGATGAAATGGAAGCGGTCGCGACAAAAGATATTGTTTCAGTGGACCTAGGAATTGGAATACGTGGCGGTGATGGGACAGAATGTGGAATCTTTGCTTTGAAGTTTAAGAAGCGGTGGAACGTCAAATTTAGCTGTGACAATGTCAAATTCATTCGCATATCAGACACTATATGAATTAAAGTGACAAGGCCTAAACTCAATTCCACAGAGTTTTTCAAATTCTGCTAATATCTTGTTTAGAAAAAGCGCGTGGTTTATTTCAAAAACCTTCCAGAATCTGCTATCGTGAAGACTGAAAAATTTGAATTATAATAGAAATGAAACGAAATACGGCTTGTTGGCGGCATCACGTCGTTGGAAGTGGACGCTAAATAAAGCTATTTCACTCATAAACATACTTACCGGTAATCCGTTTTGAATTACCGCGGGATCAGCAGAAACAATAGACTGTACATCCATACCATAAATCATTCTCCAGAAATCTACAACTGTCTCCTCCAATGGCATTTGTGTTGTTATATAACCGCTCGCTTCTTCGATAGACTGGTATATACACAAATATTATACACACGTATAGTTTAAACCTAGTGTAACCAAAATTGAATAACTGTTTCGTTACCTTTAATTCCGGGGGGTTTTTTTACACAAAATTGGGAGAGCGCTAGATCGAAGACGATCCTACACATTTTTGCACATATGACGTCATATATAGATTGTAGGTTATGGTTAGGCCGGGTAAGGGCTAGGACCTGTAGATTTCGTCAAAGTCTCGAGATGTAAACTAACCCTTGGCCAAGCCCTACCCTTATATTAATCCACATATGACGTCATAATATGCGTAAGACCGTCTCCGATCTAGCGTTCTCAAGCGTTCTCTCCACTGCTCCACAAAATTGTTCATTATCAAAAATAAAAGGAAACGAAACTGACAGTTAGATTTAAGAATTATTCTACTGAGAAATTTCCAGCAATGTAGATCATCAGAATACATTTAAAAATATTAAAACACATCAGCAAAAAAAACAAAAAAAAAAAAAAAAACAAATAAGAAAAGATATAACTATTCTATCGTTTGTTAACAATCTGTTCACGTTAGTCTCTACCGGATTAAAATCACCCAATCAACCCATGAAGATATTAGACAGAAGATTAATGTACATACCGGTAAAGATACAGCATTAATGTAACTTGTGGTTCCTTTCACTGGTGTTGTTAGAAATACTCTATATTCATCAGCTGTAAATAAAAATACCCTTGGATATTGAATATATGAAATAGTAATGATCCTGGTCACTATTTGTAGAAAACTCCTAATTTACAGAGTTAAGAAAGTTTGCTTCTGCTTTTGGATAATGCACCAAATACATTTAAAGCGATAATTTCATATTTTCAAAGAAAGTCAAAACATAATTATTTCTATGTCTTTTGCTCAATAGGTTGACAACTCACTATTATACGGTCATAGATATTATCCCCCCTCCCCCCACTAATAAATCATTGACACAGGAAATAATAACACAAGTACCGGACTTGTTTTTCCATCCCCCATGGTATAGCTATCTTCAAACGTTTGAATTTAAATTTGAAAATGATATATTTGCCAATTTCTCAACTAGCTATAGTGAATTATTGATTAATAGGTAGGTCTGTTTATAGATACCATCTATTTAAAGGCTTTATTTCAAAACATTTTAAAAATATAACTTAAAAATATGAAATTGCAACTTTAACTAACTTTCTATATGATAGAAGCAACTGCAGCTTAAAGGACAATATTGGTCCCAGTCATTATCACATATATGATAGCGCTGGTTAAACACATTCCAAATATACTTTTAACATAGATCAATTATACGATAGCTGACTAATACAGGTTTCCCCAAATCGTCACTTCCGATTCGGGAAACATGTATTACTCAGCTATCGTAGCATTGATCTCTCTGTTAAAAGTATATTTGGAATGTGTTTAACCGGCTCTATCACATATGTGATAATGACTGGCACCAATATTGTCCTTTAAAGAGACAATATCTGAAAGACCTATTGCTGAGATTAAAATGTTGTTACATCAATTTACGAATGCGGTTGGTACAATTATTTACCGTTTTTCCAAGGAATTTAACTTAGGGGAGTTCAAAATAATTTACCAAAAGTTGGTCAATTCTTGGAATGACATTGTACGTTTGGTCTAAGATTATTAAAAAAAAGAGAGAACACCTCCTTGAATTTATAAAGCAAAATACAACCCCCTTTTCTGTCAATTTAATTCATTAAAAGTAAACTTACCTGGTAGGTATCTATCTGCCCATCTATTTTTGATAATATTCTCTGGTGCCAAGGCTGCCTTTGTTTCTTCAAGTGATAAATGCTGACGCAAAGACAATAAATTCTGCAAAAAAATGAAGAAATTCCAGTTAAACACAATTTAAACAAATGTGCCATCATTTTTCATTGTAAAGGGAAAAAGTGGTTGCCAAAATGCTTAGTTCTGTTTAGGACATTGAAAGATAATAGCATATTTAATATGTATAATATACATAAATGTAAGGAATTGAGATATCTGGTATCACGAAAACCGTACAAAAGTCTACTACAAAGTGGTTTATGATATGGTCCTAGGACACATCCTTAAGGTACACCCCTTTTTTCTACTTTAGATGTTCAACCCGAAATTCGGCTGTATTTCTCAGTGACCTCATCTGCAACCAAACCAAAGTTGATAAAGAACTACTATAGAAAATCTGAACTACGACATGGGCTTTGATCGGGTGGCCTGCGTGTGGACTAAAATAACCAACCTGGTGTTCTTTCTTGAGTTGTTTTTCTAGATCTGACCCCAGTGCCACGCCTTTACCGAAAACCTCTTCAAATCTTAAAGTGGTATAGAAGGTGTTTTTGCTGATCAGAGCTTCATACAGGACATGATGTAAAAATATATATTGACACTGAAATATAATTATCACATAATTGTTTTATATCAGATGACGTGTAAATAAGTCAAATATGAAGTATAAAAGAGTATAATACTTATATTGAATATAAATATAGAGAGAAAATGTGTTAAATATAGAAGATAAATATAGAATATACCAATTAAATATACGAAGTGTACACATGGAGTGTAGCAATAAGTCAAATATGTGGTTTAAATTAGAGTACACATATCATGGAGTACAAATACGTCAAAAGGGTGGTTGAAATAGAGTATAAATAAGTCAAATATGTGGTATAAATATAAAGTATTTGATGGTAACTAAATGTTAGCAAAACTATTTAAACGTATAAAAATTATATATTTTACCTTAGTTTGTACCATGTTCACTCGGTCTTCTCTCATGGTTGTTACATATTTAAATATATTTATTTTATTTTCAACACTGGCTTGCTCTAACATAGCATCCAAACCTAAAAACGTCCCAGTTCTTCCCACACCAGCACTAAAAAAACAAACAATAAAATGAATACAACAAATACAAATTATTCTTAAATATTAAAATTGCAATGTGCCCTATTAGGAGACGGTTTTGACATCCAATAGGCTATTTATCATAGATTCTGTAAAAATTATTGAAGAATATATTGTTTAAATCATGTAGTATGATGTAAAGATATTAGTTAAAATCTACAATAACAAAAATCATATTGAATTTATATACACGCCGACATGTCATAAAACTCATTCATTTCACCCGACACTTACCTACAATGCGTAACAAGTGGTCCCTCGTCTTCCGTGGCGGCCATTTTGACCAATCTATAGAAATAGAGTAAAGCAGGAACCGATGGAACACCATGATCTGGCCAAGAGGTAAAATGATATTGTATTATTTCTCTCTGGTCCCCACTCTACAATAAGAATAGAACAATATTTATAATTATACGGTTTATAATATGCTATAACATATGGTGGCTAAGTGGGTAAGACGCTGACTTGTTAGTCTGGAGGTCGCGGGTTCTCGCTCCCGGGATGGGCCGAGAAAGTTCAAGATTTTCCGGCGTGGTTTCCCCTTGACAGTGGTGTCTTGCCGCGGTTGGAGCAAAAACCCGAGGTCACATCTACCCTTTGGCGTGTACATAAAAGAACCCATGAAAATTTGAAATAGCGCAGCTGTCCAGACTCCATTTTTCTCGTGGCGCGGTTGTCCAGGCAATATTTTTATCATAGAGCGACTATCCAAGCAACATTTCTCTCAAAGTGCACTACATGGCGCATAATATAATGCCCGTCCATCTTAGCCCAGTCTTAGTAGAAAATTACGATGCTAAACCCATTTCATTTCCCTAAATCAACATCAACTTACCTGTCTCTCTGTCATTTCAAATATTCTAATTGTATAATCTGATCGTCTAATCTCTTGTTTATTGTGGATCTGGTAGGTGTTAAATAAAATCTTTTTATCTAAATCTGGCCAATATTGACTGCATTTAATCTAAAAATAAGAAAAATCCCAGATCACAGAATGACTCCGATATACTTACATTCTTTGTTTCATTGCAAGTATTTCTTGTAGTTTTATGTTTAAGATAATTCATAAATTTCCCAAAAGCTTTATCAGTTACAATCTGAAGATCATACCTTACCGATCGTATCTAAGTTGATGAATAAAACAAGATGGGCGTATATCATAAATGGTACAGTTTTTATACAAATACTGACATTTACGTTTCATAAAGATTGGGTAAGTTCCCACAATTTGTTTTATATAGTTATTTTACCTTTCCACCTTCAGCTAAACTGGTCAACATAACGATTCGTCTCGATTTCACGTCCCATATCATTCTCCAAAAATCATTAATGGTATGTGGCAGGCATCCTGAAAATGTCAAGAGTTTTAATAGTTTAATATAAAAACGACACCGATTTCTATTATGATAATTCTAATACCTAAAATCAATGAATGCCTTATAATGGTAATTATGTTAGGTGTGTGTAACATGTTTCTTACCTTGTGTTGCTATGTATTGTCTTTCCTTTTTGTAACCCTAGAAATAAAAATAATGGATCCGTCTAATTGAAATTATACCAATATTTCGTCCCGTCTTATGTTTTAGCTGATTGCGCTACTGCGCAGATTGCTGTTGGTTAACTTCAGATCATCCTTCCAATAAAGTGCAACTGAACAGAAATTTTCATGAAATCAAAGCCAATAGTACAATCATGCTGACTTTACACGCTGATAACGCACTTTCTTAGACAAGTCTTTAAAACATTAATGGAGTAACCAAATAACGTAACGGAAATAACATGTACATTATTTAGATTAATGAGTGATAGTATATGTAGTTACCTGTATGTAATTCGCGTTGATATATGTAGATGTTTCATCACCGGTTAGAGTAGGTAAAATTACTCGTGTATCATCATCTAAAATTAAAAAACAACAATATATACTTTAAACTTTAACCCCGGAGACAGTCCTCACAACCAGGTAACTATCGGTCTTGGGTAAGATATTGTTGATAAACTGTTCATCGATGTTATTTCACTTGACTCTTCGCTTTGCCTACCTTTTCCCGAAAAGTGGTGGCTTATTCTTTCATTGATATTAAAATTATATATGTAATACCTGCATTTTATACTTACATGGATAAATTGCCAGGAACCGATTCTTCTTTTTATTAGCAGGTCTGGTGCCCACATCGTGTTTTTTTGTTAAACCCTTTGGTAACATCTAATTAAAGAAATGATTATAATATGTTCATTTTACATCTACCAACAACGCTCTCGAATACATGAGCGTTCACTATATAAACAGATCTTACTACAAGAATACAAGTTTCATACAAGGGCATTTACTCGAATGTTATATTTGATTATCAAAAGATTCATCGAGAGAAAAGATAAATGTTGGGTTTAACGTCCACTCTACACACTAGATAATTTCGGGACTAACTTATGGTTTTAATTTTATTTTAATAATTCGCTTGTGCGGTAGGGGTCTTTAGTAGTGGGAATAAACTGGGGGTCCCGGAGTAAACCCACGAGATTGGACAGGCGCCCCTTCTCCTTGTCACCTACAAAGGGGGATTCGAAACCACAACCACGCCATTTAACTCAATGAAAGGCTTTTTGATACAGCACGACCGTGCTGACCATTCAGCCACCCAAGTCCCCCGAATGGCAAAATGACATTCATTATTTTAT
This sequence comes from Patella ulyssiponensis, assembly GCA_963678685.1. Classification (NCBI taxonomy): domain Eukaryota; kingdom Metazoa; phylum Mollusca; class Gastropoda; family Patellidae; genus Patella; species Patella ulyssiponensis. The sequence goes on from OY783232.1 coordinate 21,989,705, forward strand.
TTATTTTTATTTTGATATCAAGCTGTTTATTTACCTGAAATTCGCTTGAAAACTCATCTTTTGCTGTTTTCCTCTCTATTGTATATCTTAGGTCACTAACATCAATTGCTTTGTTTACATTGTTTACATAAACATTATCCATATCAATAGTTCCTCTTTCTTCCTCATAATTATTATCATCATCAGTATCATCAAACTCGTCCTTTAAATCTAGTACTGGGTTCACATTAAATACTGAAAACATAATACATAATCATCAGTATCAACAACCAGATATAAAACTAAGTTCAAACTAAAAACTGAATGATAACATAATATCATGGCCAGTATCAACCGTCATACCGTATCTAATATTCGACCTTCAAGTGGTTCAAAGTATAGGAATACACATCAAAATCACCATAATCGGCCCGTTGCCGAAAATTTTGTGATAGATGGCAATCATCTTGAAAAGGCGACCTTTTTGATAATAAATTAATTGTCTTTAACGACCAACGATTCAAATTTTAGTGTTTGTTACAGATATGAAAGACGGTTACAGTTATATGTCTCACTAATTCAGTTATCAATAAGTACTGAATACACAACATATCCTATCACACGTCTAAATAGATTATCGTAATATCACCGATTAGATCAAATACTGGAGTAACATTAAATAGCATCACCAGTATCCACCGCTATTTATATAACATCATCAGTATTATCAAACACAAATCAACAAAGACCATCGACGTCTTAATAAATATTTTGTAATAGATCGGTATTATTTTCTAAAGTTAAATAACATAATATATACGTTCAAATATATAGTTTTAATAATTACCCGCAGCTCGGTTTTCTAATCCTGTAATTTCCCGACCGATCGTGTTATTATGAAAGTCATCTCGTAGACGTAATCGACTTTCTTTTTCTGCTGAACGCCTGAAACAAAGTTTAAAAAGAAGCTCCAATTATTGACAATTGTGGATGCCGAACAAATATCGTATTTTGAATTCTGATAATAGAATGGTATAGTTATCCTGTTATACGTACCCAACAAAATCATTGAACCATGCACCAAAAAATACAAACATATCATCCTAAGAAAGCATCCATTCTCAAATATTTTGTTGAGCTACCCTTGTAGATCATTGAGATTATCAAATAAGAGATCATTGAGCTTATTAAATAAGAGATCATACGGCAACGGAAAATGGTCTCAGAGCGCGTCAAGATCGTCATTAGCGTGGTAAATGCGTGATGTGATCTCCATGGTCGCCGAGGTTCTACGATCTGACCTGGATAGCTGCGAGAAGGCAATTTTGTTCAAGTTTGTAATTTTTGAGGACATTTTCTCGCGTTGTGTTCACGTTTGCTGGCGATCTAGTGCATTTTCTGGTCGCCGCACGGTCGCAGCAGCGCAGTCAGGACGCCAACCCGGTCTGACGGTGGCTAAAATAAAGAGCTCATTTATATTCAAAGAGAACCATAAATTATGTCAAGGGTTTAATATTTCGTATCAAGTATCATGCAACTTACCTTCGAACCAGGAAGACAATGATTAATATTATAAATAATAATAATATAGCAGCAGCAATACCAACAGCAACAAACATCATGGACGATTTGGGTTGTTCTGCAAGTAAAATTCGTTGCGACATATTTATTATAATTTATGGGTAATCGTCAATGCAAGAAATCCCATCTCCTCACCAAGGAAGAAAATGGTTTAAGGTATTCTAGCTTTTACTTTACATGTATTATAAAATACTTACGTTTATTACAAAACATAGTCTCCCAACCATCTTGACAAGCTTGGGGACATGCTCCACTGGATTTATTACAAGCATCATTACCAGCACAATTACCACAGGTTAACTTACATCCTTCACCATGTGTACCATCATCACAAGCTGTAATTATTGTAAAATATACAGATGCTTAACGTCATACCAATAATTTATTTCAAGATTAAATGGTATTTTTCAGGAAATATGAGAGAACGCGGCGTCAACGGTATACAATTATAGAGTAGCCTACGTACAAATGTAAATACACATGAGAAATAGTTACCATGACAGTAAAATAGCCACAAGCACATTGAAATAGTCACTATTGTATTGCAATACCCACGATTACAGTAAAATACCACTATATTACTGTGAAATGTCCACTATTACAGTGAAATATCCACTATTACAGTGAAATATCCACTATTACAGTGAAATATCCACTCATACGACACACCTGTGCTTGCCTACTCCATGATCAAACACGATAGCAGATGGCTTCCATCTTGTTTACTGACGGTACTACTTATTTTAAGACAGACTCGGCTTTCCAATTTATAATATCTACGTCATTGGGGATTTCCAATTTATACTCACTGGTTGCTATGACCCGCTATGGCGTTGTCTAGAAACGCGCGTGCTCGCGTTAGTTTAAAATTTTTGCTATACGTTTAACATGGACTATTTGATGTAATTTGCCTGATTTGATTTGGCCCCATTTCCATAAATTTAGGTTGTTTTTTAGAAATTTTTAGCAAATGTTAATCTTAGGTGTTTTTTAATTCTAGCCGAAGTAAATTTTTTTACAATTTATAGCGAGTTAAGTTATCGTCTCTAAGAGGCGGGCGTAGTATTTTAAATGGCGGCCATTTGCCATCATGTGTATTCTTGAAGTAGGTACACATGATGTAATCGTATGATATCCACTATTACAGATTACAGTGACATAACCACATTGCTGGATGGCTAATGGAAGACCTTTTATTTCTAAAAGCGAGAATAAATTTCGAGAATCTTCTTGTTTTTAGTAAAAATTCGGACGCAATAAATTGTTTACCTTCAGAACAAAGTCCATCCTTCATACCAAGTACACATCCTTTAGGGCAGTTACCAGTTTTCTTATCACATATAGCTTTATCCTTACATTTACCACATTTATTATTACAAATTCTACCATACATACCATCCTTACATTCTACAATATGAATCAGATTATTGTTACATACCATCCTTATAAGATTAACTGATACCATCGTTACATTATAACTTCTCTATTTTCTATCCAATAAATTTAAAGGGCACATCAAATTCTAAAATTCGAGAAGGTTAATTCTTATGACCCGTAAACTTGATAAACAAATGAGCAGAATTAGACGGACAAAAGTTGCAGGTGACGGCAATACACTTCTATGTCGCACAAGCTTTTTAACCATGACTGGTCCGTTGGAAAAGTTTCTTTAGAAAGATTTGTATGCGAAATCATCCTAGGTGGAACCGGACGTAAAGTCTCCAGGAGAAGAAGGCAATACGCCCACATTGTCGTAATAGATAGAATATCGTATAGCTTTATTACTTACCGTTACACATTTTACCATTGAAATTAGGTTCGCATCCATTGCCACAAACACCTGTTACTTTATCACACGGTTGTCCACCTTTACAATGTCCACAATGTGAACTACAATTCCTACCAAATCTGCCATTATCACATTCTACAAATAAAACGGACAATAAATACATAAATAAATGTCAGCTATAAACTAGAGACCATGCCGAGACATTAAGTAACAGTGCCGCCTCTTTTTTATGGTTTATTAAACAAGCTCGCTTTGACGTGATTTGGCATTTTCTTTTAGATTTGGGTATAATTCGATTTGACGCGATCTGACAATACATGTTCGATTCAATTTGACGTGATTTGATTATACATGTTTGATTTGATTATGCATATTTAATGTTGTGCTTTGACTATCCCTTGACAATGAATATTCAATTTGAGTGAATTGTCTATGCATATTCAGTTTGACGTGTTTTGACTCTACATATATGGTTTGATATGCTTTGACTATATATTCTTAATTTTGAATTTGTTTTCAAGTAGTTTACAGACCGTCCCTTACTTTAAGTTTCTAAAACTAGGTCAAATATAATATTTATTGTTTTACATTACAAATTGGACTGCAGTATCAGTGGACGTTAAAGACCCTTCTTACCTTCGATACAGTTGGGAGGTTTTTGTCCATCAGCACAGCCACTGGTACAAAAGCCATTGTCTTTATTACAGATTTCACTTTGGGTTCGACATTTACACTGAATAGAACAACTCTCACCAAACAAACCATCAACACATTCTAAAATAATAAATACATTCTGAGGTTAAATACCTTTAAAGTTTATATGATAGTCAGTAAACCGATGAATTAAAGACACGACAATCAGATAAAAACTTTTTCAGTTACGATAACTATTACTACAATTGATTAAAATAGTTATTGATACAAATAATATTTTAAATCCATTCTTATTTAAAAAGTTATGTGGGAATATGCCAAGATCTGGCTGCAACAGGCCGTTTCGTTGGCTAATCCCTCACATCAACCAGAACGCTGGTTATAAAACAACGCTTCCAGATCCTAGGGTTGTAAAGACAAGTGAAACGAAATTTTGAACTATAAAATACGAAACGAAATAGGATCGGTGTATTAATCAGATTGCCACCTACCTTGACACAACTCTGGTAACCAGTTAACTCTACATCCATCTTGACAAATACCAGTCGTAGTATTACATGCAGCGCCATCTTTACATTTTCCACAGACAGACGAACAGTTATCATCATAAAACCCGTCAATACAGTCCATACAAAATGGCGCAATCCAATGGGGCAAACACTGACAAGTTCCATCCAACTGGTTACATGTACCCTCAACACAACTACCACAATCATTGGAACAATCTAATCCCCATTTTCCTTCCAAACATTCTGAAATGCATTAGTGTTGATTTAAATAACACAAAGTGCTTATTTGTCGTATTTCATGTGCCGGCAGTCCTGGCAGTCGAAGAACAAAAAAGAGAGCCATATTATTTAAGATTTAGACAAAGAGCTGGCCATTCTTGCTTTTATAGATTAACTACAGATAAATGAAATATGAATATATCGAAAATTTCACTCAAATTACTTTATTCTAAGAGAAGTGTTTAAGGGTTCAACAAGATCTAGCGTAGATTCTTCATTATCGTAACAACGGTATTTGACAAAAGGCTCTTTTGCTATTAGACTTTTAATCTTGTGGGTCTTCTAATGCATTTGAATCTTGGCCATCCTATATAATCTAAATCAGTGATTCTCAACCAGTGTGCCGTGAGATCTTCCTAAGTGTGCCACGAAATTTCGAAAGTCACACTAAGAAAATGCGAAAAACTACATGATCCCAACTGAGTATTCACTGTTTCCTACTGATAAGTTCATAGCTGTGCCTTTATTTAGTTTGAGTCATTCTATGTGTCTATAAGTCTGTGTCTACGGTCGTAAGCCGTCTATGACTTATCATGTTTTAATTTCGCTAAATTCACATATTTTTCTTATATATTTAGCCAGGTGTGCCGCTATTTTTTCACGTGTTCCAAGGTGTGTCGTTAGCAAAAAAGGTTGGGAACCACTGATCTAGAGAGTTGATTATAGGCTTGTCGTGTAAATAAATATTATATAACACTGGGAGCCAAAATAAAGACCTACAATAGGCAGATTTAACTCTTACATTGTTACTCATTCCGCCACAACTCTGAAGTGTTTGGGAAGTTTGCATAGTTGATAATTTGTTTTGTACTTTACATCCACACGTCTGCAGCTTTCTACTTACCATCACATCTAGCACCTTGCCAATTGGCATCACAGCCATTAGGACAAGTACCGTCTTCCTTATTACAAACAGCACCATTTAAACAATGGCCACACTGTTTCTTACAATCGGAGTCCCAATAATTATCAGCACATTCTAAAATACAAGATTAAATAAATAATATTCTGACTGTATTAATTAATGAAACATAGTGGATTATTTTATTACAATTGTTTACCGACTTGTAAATGGAACAGCGTCAATTAGTTCGGATAGGACAAAAAAACAAAGTTCTTTGTACAAAATAAGCGTACACCTTGTGAGTTTGAATTCAATTGCTGTCCAAGTAACATTTCCCTCATAACACACTGTATGGCGTATGCCCGTCTTCATTAGCCCAGTTTAGGAACAGAGCAGTAGGACATTCAACCCCATTTCATGCATGTAGAAAAGTAGAATATTAAACTCTAATACATTCAATTATTTATATTATGGCATAAATATACGTACCATTACACATAGGTGGCTTCCAATGGGCTGCACATACTTCTGATGGACAATATCCACTGGTTTTATCACACGGAAACTGGTACTGACAATTACCACACGTTTCACTACAGTTTCTACCAAATTTACCATTTGGGCAGGCTTAAAAACAAAAACATCACAATATGTATCATTTATAATGATCAATGGAATAACAACAAGGCCGTAAACGTGTTAGTTCAAAAGAATGACCACTACCATTATTCGATCATATCGAAAAATGAATGTAATGAACACGCAATACCACTTGCTAGTCGGCTTATATATTCAACAGGTTTTTTTATATATACGACATCAAATGGTGGCCTATATTGAAGGAGTTGTGCAGGATTAAACGAGTATTTGTATTCGAGGATTCATGACAACAATACCACTACTCCTGCCAAGAGAATAGTGCAACATTTATATGTATTACCTCTTTGACATCCATCTTCTTCATAAAACCCATCCGGACAACCAGACACACATTTTCCAATCTCCTTATCGCATTCTTCTGTTGTATCTCGGCAGTTACAAGATTTCGTACATTCAGTTACCGGATCGAAATATCCCTTCGCACATTCTGTTGGTAAAGATGCAGACATTATTATTCATAATCTTGTGGTGAAAAAGATGTTACTTTTCCGCTGAGTTCTCAAGTTTGTACTATCAGAGTGAAACGACTGGATGGATTAGTTTAACCGAGGACTGATTAATACTAAACTTTGTTATGACTGTTCAAACTCAAATCGTGTTTACGGAAGTCGAGTGAACACTGTTTAACTTTTGTAAAGAGCGACGTTTGCTTATAATATAAGATATGCCCCAAACTTTTCACTTTAAAAATACAATTAGCGGTCACATTCTTAAAAACATTCCAGCGAAAGTTTTGCACCCAACCTCAATAACAATCTTTTAAACCAGTGGTAAATTGTCCTTGTTTCTATGTAATTCAAATATGAGAAAGGCCAATAAATGGGATTTAACATCAACTCAACATAAAAAAGTAATTTCTTAAATGACACATAATTTTCTTACGCACAGGGTTCTTTAGCTGCTGAAGGGATCTGGGGAATGTGTAGAAGACTCGTGAGCGTAGTCAGGCGACATTGATAAGTGTGGGATCGATCTCTTGACACTTGCATCGATGTCGGCAGCCCTAGGTTCTAAAGCGCGCTAGACATCTCACTGCCAGGCTGTCTTAACCGTAATTTATCAAAGAGGGTAGAAAGAAAAAGAAATTCTTACCATAAATCTCTACTTCACAAAGATTAAGTATCCTAGCTTTGTCTGCTTGTGGTAGTTTGATGGTGATATTAGAACCGAGTATTGGGTCACCACAGTTTATATTATATATTTTACTGACCAATACAGTAGAATTATACCTAAAACACAACGTATCATCCACAAATACTTCAAATATTGGTACCATTCTTTGACGATTTACTGAAACAGATTAAGACAATATTGATCAAATGGGTAAAAAGGGTCTTTACCGTCCACTTAACGATTTAGTCTTTGAAGCAATGGTGTTTAAAACGTCTAATCAACATAAAATGTGTAGCATTACTTTGATTCTTCGTATAAAAACGAACGGAGCCGCGTGACTTATAGTGAATAAGTAACCCAGAGGTCCCGGATTCAGTCCTTGTGTTTGCTTAGAAGGTTCCTCGGTTAGGCAGAGAGCGTGGCAAGGAAGGGTAGAAGAGTAGTTAGGAACCCTTGGTGAGACAGAGAGCATGACAAGGAAGAGTAGAAGAGTAGTTAAGAACCCTTGGCATTTAGAATTCAATAACTGTCTGAACAAAAACTGTCTCATATTACACTGCATTGTGGATAACCCATCTGTGTAAGCACGATTGAAGGAGAGAATAAGGATGCCAAACAGCATTTTATTTATGCAATACTTACATGGATTTGCCACTAGATAAATTTCCAGATAGTGAATTAAATGTCCAGGTCCAACATTTACACTCCACCATTCAACATCTGATGGTGGCAATCCAGTGTGGGTACAGGATCCTTCATTATATAGGTTACTTTTATTACCATCAACAGCCTCATCAGCTGTGTTATTTGGACAGAATTTTACAGCAGGATCACAATAACGATTAGCTTGGGGAAGTGTTGATGATTGAGTGGCTGGTTTATTTAATGCTATGTTTACTGAAAATATAAATATTCACTATTTAAAATAAGAATCAAAAAATGAGTAAATACCGTAAAACTTCAAAACATTTGCGCATTGCTACTCTCGGAGGGGTAATTCAAGATTTTCAGCCATATTTATCAGTTAATTTTACCGGAAGCATTAAAAATAACGAAGTGTGCATATATCAAGGTTAATGTATTGGAAATAATTGAATCATTTAATAATCGTTGATAAATGAGAGAGTTTTTAACGTCCACTCTACACAAAATAGGTAATTTGGGACTATCGTATGGTTCAATATTATTCGAATAGTTTTCTTGCGGTGGGCGGAAACCGGAGGACCCGAATAAAACCTTCGAATTTTGACTGACGACCCTAGTCTTTGCCACGTTCAAGCTGAAAATCGAAACCACGCCACTTGACTCAATGACAGACCTTGTGATTTCACGCGCCCATGTATATTGTGCGGGAGACTCTCATGCTTTTATTCTTCAGGCCATCTGAACTTCAGTGACACGTTTTCAAAAAAAACCCCAACGTCCAGCTGTCTGATAGTTCCGATCAGAGGTCTTTTCTAAAGGAATAAAAGATTGTAGACGAAAGTCAACAGTATTTGATCATGATTCCGAATCGAGCGTCTTTTCTCTTGGATAACCAAGATAACTCCCCTTTTACATCAGATAGAAAAGGGAGCAGATGGCTTTCTAATGTACAAATTCTATTTTCTTAGATTGAGGTTACCACTCGCTTCCACAGATGATGATATCAAAGATCAAAATTCATCATGGTATATTACAACATAAGAACATTTTTCTTAGTGATATCGATGTAAGATATGGCAGTCCATTTGGGAGAATAACACTATAATGTTTTGTTAGTGCCTGAAGAACTATAATCGTACTTACACCAATGACAGAATCCATATTTACCACTGCATGGGGTTGCTGAAAGATGTAAAAGGAAAACAAAGTCAATGAAGGCAGAGATTTATTTTTGTGAGTCTTCTACTGATATTGTATTATAATCATACGACTACATGTTCCCACTAATTGTTAGTGTTCAATGTGCATCTAATGGTATGCGTTTTAGTGGTCAGTGTGTGCAAAAATCTTGTGGTGTGCATTTGTTTCCGTTTGTCAATGGTATATGCGCCATATAATTTTGTCACAGCCTATCTCTCATGCCTAATAAAACTGTCTAGGAGACTATAATTTGTGGTCTCTGAGATCCAGAATACATGTATTTCTTTATAAGACCTAAAATTTGTGCGCACATTAATTTCCTTGTTGTGAGGGTACAACGTAGACAAGCTACACCACATTCCATCAAAACCGTCTAACATGTCATTAAGGGTACCAATATAACCTCAGTTGAACTGAAAAGTTCATTTATTATCATTGGGAAAAACAGGAAGTTAATTAACCCTAATTTGTTTGTTCTTAGATATACCTCTATGAATGATACTTGGAGATATATAAAACGCACGTGTGCCTTCAAGGCGTTGTGACGTAAAACCAATAAAAATTATCGATTATTTATCTTTCCCAATATTTCCTGAAATATACATGCCAAGCCTAACAAATATAGTCCGAAAATCACCAACGATTGACAAATCAACCGCGAAATTTCAATTCGAAATTTGGGGATGCTTTAAAGGCACATTATGGGAGATTTTGACAAGGAGTTAGCCATTCTTGCTATAAAAGTTCAAAAATAGATGTTGAAACAAGAATATATTGAAAATTTCAGTCAAATAACTTTATCCTGAACAAAGTTGTTACCACTATAATTGTTTACTAGAAATGGTGGTTAAAATCATCGACACCCTTTTCCCACTATGGCCGATTGTTGAATGACAGGCGTTAACTCCACCTACATAGTCTCGATCATCAAGTAATGTTTAAACGGTATCTAGTGAAGCTTGTGTATAGCCTCGGTCATCACTGTCTATTATGAATAATTTCCGGAAGTATGATGACGTCAACGTCACGGAGAAACCCCACCCACGACGCCATAGTGATTAAATCAGTCGACGAAATCCTGTTTTAATCCGAGCCCAATCCAAGCCATCCGTGGGTCTACAGTGTTCATTTTGGGCTTGTTGTTTAAATAAAGATCTAATTTATAATTTCTATGACATCTGAGGCTCAAAGGAAGACCGACAAAAGTCAGTTTTTGCTCTCCCATAATGTATGTTTAAGTATTATTATATAAGCCTTGTCAACTTCACCAAGGGGTCTGGTAGAAGGGGGACAGGGGTATTTGGAAGACACGGGGTCCTTCGCAAACACGCTATCAAGGGACCTTTTTTAATCCACGAGTGTTAAAATCAAAAATAAAAGTAAGCACAGGACGAAAGTCTAAATATCAGCGCAAAACACATTGTTTTCAACTCATGTTATGAATATGGTATCAACGAGTAGGTCATTTGCATATTTATAAGATCGGGGCAATTGATTCCTTAGGAACATAAATTTTGGTTGGCATTATCTTTTAAAACATAATTTTTGATTATTCACTGACTAATATTTAATAACATTAGATCTTATATAATAATATCTAGATATTTTTCAATTATATATTTTCGAGAATTCTAGAAAACGAGCCTGCAGGCTTATCTGAGTCATCGATTAATTAATTACTAGGTTAGATTAATCCATATATGTTTGATTAACCTTCAGGGGATATAGAGGTGAGAGTTACACGCCCTGAAACGTCAGATGATTATTATATTGGTTAGCCTATCATTCCTTACACACCCTTAATTGAATAAAAAATTTGTCAATTTACTGTATTTCTGGGGGTAAAATGGTTTTATGCGAATACGATTTTTTTTAGAAAATATCAAATTAATGATGATTTAAAAAAAATCAACAAAATAAAATAAAGACTTCATATTAATCAATTCAGGTTATCTTTTAGCTGAGTTTTTTTTTTTTTTTTAATATGCTATCCCTACAACATAACGCCATTTGTCTTTCAATGATGTTTTAAACTTTCGAAAGCTCGTGGAACGCGTTAAATATATTGTTCTGATGGATTATCTCTTTTCCGTTGTGTCTGAAACAAAATATAAACCACAGAACAAACTCCATACATCTCGAGCTTCTGGGTGGTTGGATTTCAATTTTGTGTGAAAGGTCTTTAGATTAATAACTAATCCTTAAATAAATAAAGTTTATTTCCATCATTTGAGCAAGTTACCGTATAAACGTTTACAATTGTTTCATCCTTGTGGATGAAATTAACAACGGATAACGTTGCTGTTTTTGTTTTGTTTCATGTTGTAATTAATTATATCTTTCACTTTATCTATTTTAATCCATAATTGTTGAGAAACACTGACACTCGCATTGCAAAAATTTTCAAAACAATATAAAAATTTGGAAATATCTTTTCTGTACTTTTACATTAAACCGTAAAGTAGACTTAGAATATGAGCAAAAACCCTTTTTGTCAGTTAGATCTTCTTATAACGATAAAACATATTTTTACCTATTTATAATCTTACATGCAACATGACCAGAATCAACGAAATAACTGATTATGACTTTCTGGTTAAATACCATTATTTATCGAAATATAGTAATACAGATCATCAAAGCAAATGTAAGTTGTGAAGGATTGGGTAGACTACCCCCTTGGAATTACAACATTCTAAAATGAATAGATCTACTATAGTCGAAAATAGTTCTTTCCATTCTGTATTTAGAGTGATGACACGGATTAAAAATTTGTAAACTTTTCGTATATTCTGCAGATGATATAAACGGGAATTTGTCAGATCAATCTAGCACCGTCTATAATTTTCGCTAAAATCTGGTATAGAATTATTAGAATTTGAGACAGCAGATTATCGACAGTTGTTTTGTTTTCTTAATCGATTGTTAAATAATCCATTTCGGCACATTGGATAATTGGATAATTTCCGAAGAATGCAAATGGCCCATATGAACTACTGTGCAGTCTGAAAATTAATAAATCGTTCATTGACAGATGAATACGAATTCATCGTTGCTTAGCGACATCTCTTTCTCTAATAAGTAATAATTTCTATTATAAGAAATATAATGTAGTTTATAATAGTATGAACACTTATATACTTACCTTGCACTGTGAACAGTAATATAGTAAAAACCACCAAAATCTCTAAAGTCTGCATATTCACTAAATCAGTTAGTTTCTATATCGCCTTTTTCTCAAATTATAAGGAATATTATAAATAACAAAACACTACAAATATTGATTCTTTAAATCTTAGTTGCTGTATCCTTCAAACTTCAAGAACATCGAAGCAGAATCTATTTTTTTCATAAAATTCACATGTTCTCTTTAGGAATATTTTTTTTTAGAGGTTTCCTTGTGATGAATTCCTGGTTTTGATTTATTAATCACGGTTTTCAACTCTTCTCTCTGTATGTGAATTATTCCCGTTTGTTAAGTGTCATTGGTTTGAGTCAGGTTAACCACATCAACCGATGATGAATGTCAACTGATCGAACAGTCGCCATCAAAAGTCAATGAATTCAATGACCCGTATGATTGACGAAAGATTCTCGTGGTGTATCTTCCTGGTTGAATCTATATCCCCCAGCTTAATTAATAATAATTAATAATCACCGATAGATTAATGATGTAATTAATATGAAAACGGTGTTATTTACACAAGAGGTGTGCATTTATCTGTTTGTATGTAGTTATCGGCAAAATCAAAGTTGTTATATATTATTGAGGAATATCTTCCTTGAATATCTTCCTTGTTATGGTTTTCCTGAATGCAGTAACAATTGTATTGATTATTTAATATACTGTTTCGCAACATCAAAACCCAACATAATGATACTTATTTTACCATATTTCAGCAGACGTGGAGCTACGTTTGCTAATTGGGTAAGACGCTGGTTCGGGTGTTCGATCCCTGCATTGGGTGATTTCCCCTTGTCAGTGATGCAGGACGGAAGCCCTGACAAGAAAAGCTGTCAAGTAATTCGGATGGGACGTAAAATCGTGTTCTCGTGTACACACTGGCGTGCACGTGAAAGATCCCTTGGCAGTTGGAATTCGTTATAAGATTAGGCCGTAGCGCCGCTGCCAGAGCAAAATTTCCCTCGCAGCGCAAAGTATGTTCATTCGTCCACTTCCGAGCAGAACAGTAGGACGTTAAACCCCATTTCATTTCATGTCATTTCAGCTAACATACTAAGAAAACCCTGTTTTGTTCAGCGCCTTTGCTCAGTTGACTTCCGATGAGGGTACTGCTTTCATCGCTAGGGTTTTCTTGGTATGTTAGCTGAAATAACTATCATTATGTTGGGGTTTTTTTATTTCTTGAACTCTTAATTTAAAGGACAGTAACAACCCTACCAAATGGTCTATGTACACATCAGATTTTCTACTGGACGTTCGGCGTTAGCTAAAACAATTACAGCATATTACGACCAATAAATCTCACAAACTCTAAGTGTATTTACAAGGTTTCGAAGTCTAAGGAATACAGCAGAAGTTCTAACGACAGCTCAAGCCATCTTATCCAATTTATGTGTGGGCGCATTATGCCATCACACTGTCAGTCCAGGTTTTCCCCGAAAACGTTGTAGTGGGGGAAGGGAGTGGCGCTACAGTTTCAACAGTTTTTTTTAAAATTTGGTGCAAAGCATTAGGACATCTGAGAAACTGGAACCCTCAATAGATATTTAGCATTCCATGACCATCCGTCACAATGCCCTTCTTCTGAGAATTGGTGTGGGGAATTGGGACCAAGAAATGACGAACGTTAATCTTAAGGAAACAATGTGACAGTGCTGATATTGGCTGCATTTTTTTAAGGCATTATTTGGCCGATTTGACATGATGCACCTGGACTGTGTGAGTATACAACAAGCATTATACTGAAGAAAGTGTGTGAATATCATAAAAATAAAAGTTCTTGAAGACATAGGCTAAATAAAAGACCCTGATCTAATCTGGTCAACATCCAAGTCTTCGATTCAGATAAGCTGCTGCTTATTGCTATCTTGTTTGTGTGATATATCCACTGGGTGGCTGTATTTCCACGCTTTACGTGGCTATGTTCACGAACCTGTATTTAATTTTTCATATATTATGTATATTGCCATTTATTTTATGTTCCTCATGTCTGTCATGTATATGAATTGTATGCGGCCTGCAAAGGGTGTTATGATACAATAAAATTTTATCTGATCTTATCTCTGACCTTGAAAGTTACAAGAAATTGGTGGTGCCAGCAATTATAACCTCTAAACTTTAATGTTAGAGTCCCTATCACCTCTGATTCTGATTAAATTTAACCCAAGTGTTTATTACCCATATGGATATCTGAAAAGAAACCAATCTTTGATACTGGATATTAGCCTATAATAATATGTTATAATGTTTCTAGTACTGGGCAAGCCTGACTACAATAAAACAAATTCTTTCACATCACTACTTTTATTTTACATACAAATCAAAGAATAACATGAACAATAGCCTGTAATACATTACATCATGATAAAAACAATGAATAATATCAAATAGAAAACACTCAATATATACATAACTTTAATACATATTTAATTTACATACATAGGTAAATAACAATATAAATTAAAAGATTATTTAACATAATCTGTTTTAATCTTTTTAATTAAAGTATTTTAAACTTTTAAGCAAAAAACAAGACAAAAATTAATTATTAAAAATTTGGATGTTTACTAATATAGAAAACAAAATGAAACTTTAACAATTGAATCGGGGTTTAATGTCCTACTGTTCTGCTCTGAGCTAATGAAGAGGGGTATATGGACAGTAGCATTATGGCCTACACTCATAATCGAATTCCAACTGCCTAAGAATCTTTCATTCCATCTAAATAAGAGACAGCTGTCTTTGTCAGGGCCTCCATCCTGCACCACTGACATGCCAGAAAATACTGATAACCTTTCGCAGCCAACCCCCTTATCCAACCAGCAACATCTAGGCTAGCAAGCTAGCGTGTTACTCGCTTGGCCACAATGGCCCCATTAAGCTATAAAGATACCCAGGGCAAAAGGAAGCAATTCCAGGTCCTTAAAGGCGAAGGTCCAGGGGCCGCAATAACCTGCTGAAAAGAGTACTTGCGGCCAAATTATTGCGGGGGGGGGGGGGGAGGGCTAAACCCCCCCTACCCCCCTACTCCGCCGGGCCTGATACCGCTCTAAATTTTAAAACTTTATCTTTATTCATTCTTCCATGTGAATAAAATGAACAAATCACATAAAAAAGATTACATCCTTCCTATGTACTATATGTAATTTAAAGGTATGGAATTAGCTTAACAATAATAACTTCAGTCAAACCAATCAATTAACTAACATGAGAGAAACATATAGATAGAAACAGCAATAACTTTCAGGGGTAAACTAATATAGTGGAAATGCCACAAATATTTTTACGGCCATTGCTTAATTGTATCCATAATTGAGTTTTTAAAATATGGTCATTTATTTAATAACAAAAAATCTTTTTCAATTCCATGTGTTCTGTCATCATATGAAATCGAACAAAACTCAACAGTGCAACTACAACTATAACTCTATAGTATATAGAGATAGTACCGGTACATATATATAATACATCAGAGCATTATCACAAATTGTTTTTATTTTGATTAAACTTGTGCCAATATTGATACCATAAGAATAGTTCACTATATATCATCAAATCAACAAACCAGAATTACTGTAAACATTTTAAATGTAAAAAGTATGTGGTCACCTTAAAAACTTTTTTTTAATAAAAAGCATTAAGCAAATGAATTATTAAGTTTTAGAAAAAAAGTAATATTATCACAGGCATTTGAGAGCAAATAACACATAAAACCACTGTATTTATTTCTTTAACCATCCATGGATGCTTAATTCTGAGATGGTCATCAAAATAATGCATTTATAATAAACACAGTAGAATAGAGGAAAAATTGTACAACTACGATACTTCAATTATCAGGACTTAGATCGGATCCATTACCATGAATATTCTGACCAACCAACACTGATAAAAACAGGGAACCACAAGATGTTTTAACTGAATTGTCTAAATCTAATCGGGGAATCTATTAGAAACATCCTCTATTGGTCAATGAATAATAAACACAATACTTTACAAGCAACATTTCTAGTAATGTGACATTAAAATTGACTAAATATTAATATCATTTGTTTGTGGATCTTCCATGCAGTTCATAATAAATTTTCAGTAATACTTAGTAACCGGATAGAAATATAAACTATAACACATACGAACTATAAAATAACAATTACTTGTTTATTTAGGTGATGTTTCTGAGTGTGCTCTATCAAAGTTTCCATGCAGCACTATTGAAACTGTTGAGAAAATACTCATCTAAAGGTTGCTTAAGCAAATTTACTGGTAATTGTTCTTCCATAGTATGTTAATTGTACAGTGTTCTTTGATTTGTTTAAAATTAAATTATACTTTCATTTATTTTTTATTTTTTGATGTTAACATTTCATGTAGAAACAAACAACTTCGATAAATTAACAAAACAATTATGATAAATCTTATAACGATCTAAATAATGCACCATTATATTTTATATTAAAGAATTCACAGCTTTACACAACCAATGTTCAACTATCACAATGAATAAATAATTATTGTCCATTTCAGATTTTCCCAAAACTTGCATTTCACTGATTATAATTATATTTCTAGCATTATATTTACTAGCTGACTATAATTCATATAAATATTTAATACAACAGAATTTTCTTTTTACTTTGTAGTAAATAATAAAAGTATGCTATTAGGATTACGGAAGTCTGTGGATTTCACTTGTTCCTGTAACGTAAGTCACATTCTGATTGCAGACTTGAATCATGCTGCGTATTGTGAGTTATTTTTAAGTAAGCATAGCATACATCCATTTCCAGGTTGGTAGTGTACAATACAGGCATAAAATGGCTTATTCATGGACAAAGGGATTCATCAACCTCGAAGATTGAATATACAATCATCATTTGGTTACTGATCTAACTTGATAACTGCTATTAAGCCATTTCAATTCCCTCCCATAATGTTCTTACATTATATATTATTTATTATAAACTATTTATGTAATCTATTTGCTATGTCACCAATTCATGATTTATGATGTAAATAATGTTGTACATATGTTATAAATTGTAACTTTTAGTCTTGGATCCAGAATAAACTATTCTATTCTATTACAGCTGATAGCAAGTCTCTGGTAAATCTGATATAGACAATAATTCAATAAAATCACAGATTCACAATATTCTATATACAAAATACTATATACAGACATAATTGAACACATCTGTTACAAATCATTTAAAATTCCATTTGTTTTACTATTTTTATCAGGTAAGGGAGCCAATTCCACTTTGCTGTCACTCTCTGGCATACGTGTATAATATTTAACGCTAGATGGATCAATGATAGTATTCTCATCACTTCCATCTCCAGGAGTCGGACGCAAAAAAACGAACGATCTTTTCCCTCCAGCTAAAATAAAAATTAAATACAGACAAACATGAAATATAATGAAATTTCTAACTGTGTCCTGCCATGCAAAAAGTGTCAAATTTTGGGTCTAAAAACTAAGCCTACACACATTTAATTTTTTTCAGCTTTTTTGCAGAGCAAGTTTCTTGAGAAACATGGGATTCAATATTTATATTCTGTAGAATGTTTTATTTATATTCTTTGGAAACTTGGAGAGTTTTATGTAAATTATGTATATTCTCTTTGGGAACTTTGAATATTTTATTTATATTAAATAATTTCAATAGAAACATGAAATGTTTTATTTATATTCTATAGAAACATGAAATGTTTTATTTATATTCTATAGAAACATACAATGTTTTGTTCTTTAGAAACATAGAAGGTTTTATTCATATTCATCGGAAACTTGGAATGTTTTATTTATATTCTATAGATACATGGAATGTTTTATTTATATTCTATAGAAACATGTAATGTTTTATTTATATTCTATAGAAGCATGGAATGTTTTGTTCTATAGAAACATAGAAGGTTTTATTTATATTCATTGGAAACTTGGAATGTTTTATTATATTCTGTTTGGGAACTTAGAATGTTTTATTTATATTCTATAGGAACCTGCAGGAATGTTTTATTTATATTCTATAGGATGTTTTATTTATATTCTTTGGAAACTTGGAATGTTTTATTTATATTATTCAAAAAAATATGGAATGTTTTATTTATATCAAAGCCACTTTCAGATAATTGGTTAGAATATACTGTAATAAACATTCTGTATTGAACAACCTTTTAAGCACATATATTTTTACCACATTATATTAGGGAAAATTTATTCCTTCAAGTTATAGATTTTTAAAGAATGTTTTTAAATAAGCTGAAATGCATTAAACACTTACCAAGGAATTTTGGCATCTCTTTTCCAGCTGCGAAGAGAGCCCAGTAGAGCAGTAAAGAAACTAGTGTCATTGTAAAACAGAAAGCTAAGAAACTAACAGATCCCATACTCACAACCAACTGTAAAATAATCATATTTCATACATGCTACATATATCATAAACATACTCATTTTAACGTACAGTATATTAGTTTTATAGGATTTAGCAGTAGTGGGAATCAGGGTAAATTATTTAAATGAACTTAAAGCCGGTAGCTGTGAATTAAATATGGAAAACATGCACATCTATGTGTACATACATGTACCAGTACTAATGCAAGAGCTAGATATGCCTACTGCATGTCTTACTTTAGGCCTCAAATGTTACATAAATTATTAATAAAATATTTAGTTAAAGTGTATTAAGTATTAAAGGTAATGGTGATATTGGCTATGCCTGTTTTGAATCCATTATCATCCATTTGAAATAAAATATTGTTTTTATAAGAGTCAATCTATGATAAGTTTTAAATATTAATAGTTTTGATACTTACATTACCAACAATAATAGGACATAAAGCTTCTCCTAAACATGCGGCCACAACTAGACATGTTGTTATTGAAGCTGGAATAATATAAAACACAGAGCAAATTAATGGATTTACAAACTCTAGAAATGAGGACTTTAAAAATAGTTTTCAGAATAAACAATTTTCAGCAAATAGTCAAATCATAACAGACAATGTAAAGAATTGAATGAAGCATTATGTACTCAATTATACTTTATAACTCTTCTATAAACTTATTCAGGACAGAGGGCCTTACAAGGACAGCTGTCTAGATGTTTGGATGGGATGAAAAACTGAAGTCCCATGTACACATTGGCATGCACATAAAAGATTCCTGGCACTTGGAATTGGATATAAGAGTAGATCGTAGCACCACTGCCCAGGTAAAATGTCCCTCATAGCATACTGTGTGGCTTTTGCACATTTTCATTAGCCCAGTCGGAGCAGAACAGTGGGGCGTTAAACCCCATTTCATTTTATTTCATTTATAAACATATTCACAAAGTAGTAAGATGTCTATGACACAAAAATTCATTCATTCATTATTCACCACCATGTGCTCAATCTTACCTAATCACCCCCACCCCTGCTATAATATAATCTAGTTTATAATTACTATTGAGTCAAAAACTAAAATTCTTTACCTTTAATATCAATATACTGTTCAGTCATAGACATAGTTGATGGAGACATTGAACTAACAAATACTCCAACTAGGCACGTTCCTAAATATATCGCAACATGATTCGAACGAAATATTATTGTTATTAAAATAGCAAAGGCAGTACCAACCTGAAAAATAAAAAAAAACCTGTCTAATTAGAAATTCTTCAAGAATCTATAATAATCAAAAACAAATTCACATGTCTAGCGGATCTAACCTAACCCTTTTGTGACATGGATGGCCAGAAACAGTCGCCACAAACTGCTCAAATTATGGGAAGCTCTTGGAAAAAATATGAATTTTTTCTAATACATTTTAAGGAACTAACATGGGGTAGTCCATATTTACATTTAAATGTACAAAGTACTAAAGGGTTAATTTGCAATAAAATAAGGGATGCAGGTGGTCGAATGGTTAATGCATAATACGTGCACGTTGGATCAGAATGTCTATCATTGAGTAAAGTGGAGGGGTTTCGATTTCCCACTTGTACCTGACAAGGATTAGGGTTGCCTGTCTCACCCCATGAGTTTTCTCCGACTCTTCTGGTTTCTTCCCCCTGCTAAAGACCCCTATGCACAGGCGAGTTATAGAAATAAAATTTAACCATATGTTAGTCCCGAAATGACCAAATTTGAGTCATGTGGAGGTTAAGCCCCATTTTTTTTCCCTCTCTCTCTCTGTGCAATAAAATATCAATTGTTTGATTCCAATTTAGTTGATCACAATAGAACTGCTGACAGTCATTTACACCAGTCTTTGAAGAACATGATATGATTTATAATTCACATGAATATTTGAATTACATATTGTCTTTATTCTAAAGAGTATCTTACTATACGTACAATATTACATAGTAACATGAAAGCTGCTGTAAATTTGGCGGCAAAAAATACAGATATTAGACGACCAAATGAAAACAGACCCTGGAAAGAAAAACAAAAAACAAATTAATTAAAATATGCACATCTTATTCTATTCCCTATTATTAAATGCATTTGACTTAGTTCTGCACATTTCAACAAAGTGCATGAAGATTCATGCTTATAAATGGCAAATAACTTTGGTTATTTTAGATTCTGACAACGGGTGAACCACTCCAGAAATTTACGATTAACACTGAGATCAAATACCAGACATCCAGGTTTGCGAGCCAACATCTTACTTACTGAACTATCACGGCTGCCATAAATAATAAGATTCACTAATTTTATCAACAAATAAAAAAACATATGCAGGGGTAGCTATCTCTACTAGGGAAAAAAAACATAATTTTTCACCAACTTACCCAGAAACATGCATCTAAAATGGCTCCCTCATATTTTTCTATCGGAACATCAGCTTCTTGAGCATAAGAATAAATATAATTGGCATAGGAAGACTGAAAATTAAAATAAAATTCTTATATAAGTAAATCAGAATAGTTTTGAGACTTTCTGGTTAATAAAGGACACATTTTTTATGAAGCTCAAAAGGTTGTTAGATATTAATCAATAATTTGATGACACCTGAATTAATTCCAACAATATTTTACACAAGTTGTATATCTACTCACCTGTAAGCCATCAAATATAAATAATATAACTGAAGATATAATTGTAATGAATAAAACTTGCTTCGGACCAAATGCACAGCAGTTGAGTCTAGACAATAAACTACCATCATTATTTGCTAAAATGAAATGAAAATGTACTTAATTAGGCACCATAGACGAGACTAAAACATGAGTGTCCTGATGTACACAAATGAAGATTAAAGTTGGTGGTTTGAGCAGCTGTGACATTATTTTCTTAGTTTATCATCCATATTCCACTTTGTGGTGCTAGTTTTAACAACTATTTGTCTTGACATCCGATGTCTGACTTAACATAAACAAGTGAAGGTTGCTGCCAGAGAACTGGCCATTCCAACAGTGGGTCTTACAAGAAGATTAAGATCCCATATGAACATATTCCTTTTTTACATCATATCTTTCAGAAAGAGATCCCTCTGGGAATTAACATTTAAAATGATATCGATAACTAAGAAATACTTACATGGTTCTACAATAGTTGTCTCCCCTTTATCAACAAACGGTACTTGTGTTGCTACACTACCAAATCTTTCTTTAATAACCAGCATTAATACTACAGTAGCTATCCCCATCTTAAATAATAAATAAATAATATAGTATACATATATTGTGTATATAAAATAAAACAAGTACATAATGAACCAAACAATAAATGACAAAGTTGTCCTATAACGAAATGAAAATGAAGTGAAATGCTGTTAAACATTCTACTGTTTTGTAACAACCAGGCTACTGAAGACAGACATATACGTATACCATGTAATGTGTTGTTGGGGAAATTTTGCCCAGGCAGTGGATTAAATTAAACAAGCTAATTCGATCAGATTAAGGTTAAAATAAAGTATTGAATTGTGTAGTGATCGATCAACAATAACATTAAAACTCTTATATGTACCTAATAAAAATCGGACGATAAATATAGTCTCTATAATATAAGGGTTTGTAGGAATTTTGGGATGACAAACAGACAGACAGCCTGATGGACATTATACAACCACATTTCTTGGCTCCATATCTTTATTGCTTTGATTGATTGATATATAAATATACAAACCTGTAAACCACCTAGTATGTAGAAAGCATAGGGTAATTTAGACATGTGAGTGTAACGGAAAACTTTCTGTGGTTGTGGTGGAACATCAATGGTTTTATTTAATCCAATTCGGACACTTTCTTTAGGTGGTTCCAGTGTGAAACCATCAACAAATGGAGAACAATCTCTATTTAATAAGAAAGATGAAGCAATCATCGGACTAACAAAGGCTCCAAATCCATAAAAACAATGCATCGCCTGAAAAGATACAGAAAAATATTGTTTGCGTTTCAGAACTAATTAGTTATTCAAAAAATTATGCTAGTAATTTAAACATTATGAATGTCAAAGTTGAAGGTTTTATTAATAAAACATGATGAGAAACTCTAATCAATTACAATTAACATTATACTAATTACTATAATAATAATACATATGACATTTTCAACAAATAGCTTGTAGTCTACAGCAGCCTAATCTTCCGTTTTTGGTAAGGGACCTCAAATACAATACATATTTTGACATTTATATGATGTCTAAATACAATAGTTTGTCAATTTCAAAATTTCAGCTGACTGATCCATTTGATTACAAGAAGTATTTTACTTTTCTGAACCAACTGGACAAACAAAGAAGCGCATACACCACGTGCTATGAAGAAAGTTTTGCTCTGACAGCAGTGTTTCTGCCCAGTCTTCTTGAAATTCCTAAGTGCATGCTGTTTCTTGCCAGGTCAACTTACATGGGAAACCTGGAACTTTCTAGGCAAATGCAAGAATCGATCTCAGAACCTACTGGTACGAGAGCATACACTTTAATCATTGAGTCACCTGGACTCCATGCTAGCCTTTGAAGACTATATGGAGCAGTAGATATGATAATTAGAAAGAGCTTGACTGACCAGGTGGCACTGGAGAGCAACAGTATACTGTCTTCATAAGATTACACATATACATGTACAATTAGAAAATATTTCTAATCAAAGATCCATTTCCAGATATCTGGAAACTACCTTAATCTCATAAAAACTTTTAAAGGGAGAATATAATGGAATGGGTTTAAATGTCTCAACTTGGTCATTTTGAGACTAACATAGAAAGTTTTATTTTATGGTCAAGAGTACAATGTTTAACAGCCTACTCTTTATTGAATTCCAACAGTCAATGTGTGCATGAATAGGCTATATATTTTGACTCATTCTAACTATAGGCACATATTCCTTATCAGCCCCTCAGGTACATGCCCCTGATTCAAATGAAATGGGTTTAACGTCCTACTCTTCTGCACCTGACCTGGGCTAATGGAAGACAGGCCCCTGATTCAAATCCTGAACATTCTGGGTGGGTGGGGGGCATGAATGGTTAACTTGTGAGTGTTGTATCAAAAGGCCTGTCATTGAGTCTGTCTCTGGGTCCTGCGATTTCCTTCCACGTGCCAGCGAATTATTAAAATAAAATTGAACCATACGTTTGTCCCAAAATGACCTAGTTTGAGTTGAGAGGATGTTAAACCCTATTTCTCTCTCATTGAACATTCTAGCTAAGTACCCTGACTGCCCTGGTACCCCATAACAAAGAGAAGTGACTTGACACCAACTAGGTCATTTGAGGACAACATAAGGTTAGGGAAACAACTATACACCTCATCAGTCTGGGATTACACAACAATTGACTCAATGACAGATCCTTGCTTCAGTATCACTCGGCCATCCATCCCCACTAAATCAATATGAAAAACCTTCAAAAATCATTACAAGTTGAGTACATAACAGATCCCAATGGGTAATCCAATACAAAAATCCATTAGCAAAATGTCAGAAGCTAAACAATCTACAAAAAACTGACTTCTTAAATGACAATATATGAAAATAATCAATGCCCCAATAGAGAGGAATATCAGATGTTCTAATAGTATAACCTGTGACAGTCTCCATATAAAAGCATTACATCTTTAGAAGGAATGGGTGATTGGGATGGGGGAGTGATCTTGAGCACCGCATTTTACATCTAGCTGGCCGGTTACCTCTGCTTATGGTTGTGCGAGCGTATGTGACATGGAGACAGGGCGCCTTCTCTACCTTGTGGGTTTACTCTGGGAACTCCATTTTCCTTCCACAGGAAAGGCCCCTGTGTATGCGCTAAGATAATGCAAACAAGACAACTTGTCTGCGATACAACATTTGTGGAAGTGGATGTTAAGCACTAAGAAGAACAACAACAGAAGGCATGGCTTCTCACGGAAAAAGGTACTCAAGTTACTGAACCAACCTGTGCCAAATCATTCACACTGGGACTGTCAGAATGATATCTACCAGATCATTTTGTGCCAGATCATCCACACAGTAACAGTCAAAATGATATTTACCAGACCAATTTGTGCCAGATCAACCGCATAGTGACTGTCTGAATGATATCTACCAAACCAATTTGTGCCAGATCATCCACACCACGACTGTGAGAATGATATCTACCAGATAAATTTGTGCCAGATTAATTTTCCACAACGTGACTATCAGATTAATGAATTTTCAGTTCATCTCTCACTGAGATTGTCAGAATAATCAGTATCAGACCAATGTGTTTGAGATCATCTCTCCCTGTGATTGACAGACTAATTGGTATCGCAAAAAAACATGTGTTGGATTCAAGCACGTTCACAAGGAAAGCCACCCTGAAATATATTTTTTCGGTGATGATTCAAATGCCAGAGATGCTTGATCCTTTGCAAACTGCAATAAGCAAATTTTTTAAATAAAGATGTAACATTATGTTAGAACATGTCCAAGTTGTGTCAAGGTGAAACCCCATTTCTCTCTACTTAAGATGAAATCGGGCGAATTACCGAAAAATAAAATAATAAATTTTTATCAAAATGTTGTTACTCTGTTAATCAGACTGCATGCATGCTAGTACCTAGCCATTTGTAACAATATAATTCATGTATCCATCATGACAGTTTGAATATATTTTCCAATCAATGAGTGCACTAAAAAAGTTATGATATACTTCAGACGATAGATTGTGTGCCAACACAATGGTATATAAGGACAATTTGAATATATTTTGGATCTTATCTGAAGAATAAATATGGTTTTAATGTAATAAAATTCATATAACAAAGACTCTGTGCCTTCATGATAAATATATTTCCCAATCAATAAGTGTATATTTTGGATCCTATCTGTAAATGAAATTAAAATTAACGTCCTACTGTTCTGCTCGTAAAACTGGGCTAAGGAGGACGAGCAAACGCCATACAGTGTGCCATGAGGGTAATTTTACCTGGACAGCGACACTACGGCCTACTCTTATATCGAATTCAAACTGTCAAGGGATCTTTAATGTGCACGCCAATCTCCTGCATCACTGACAAGAGGGGAATCATGCTGGAAAATCTGGATGAATTTTCTCCGTCAATGCAAGGATCCAACCCCCAACCTCCAGGCTAGCGAGCCAGCGTTTTACCCACCTAGTCACCGTGATCCCCCAGATCCTATCTGTAGAATAAATATATGTCTAATATACATTATAATAGCAAAGATGTTGTGCCTATTCGTATGGAACATATATTTTGTATTGATCTTCTACAGGTATGTTTATTTATATGTAATGTAGATACTGGCAACATATATTTATCGAGTATTACAGTCTTTATATACCACGTTAAATAATAAATCAATAAAACGCATTAAATAAAATATATCCTGCAATAAACTATAACGTAAAATATATGCTTTAATATGTGAGACATCCAAGCTTATAGAAATATGACATATTATTTTTTTAATACTGTAAATTTATATATTATTAGTCACAAGTTTTGTGCTGATTTATTTTGTATGTGACAATTATTATTAATAACGATAATAAAAAACCCACACATTATGGGACTATCTATTGTTGAAGGAATAAATCATGCAGCATGAAAATAGGAATAAAGTTATTGCCTTTTTTATTAACTATTTAATTTCATATTTATTGTCAGCATATTGGCAGTCAGTAATTTCATAATATAGCAAAGCCAAAGATCTGTCTTCTGTTATTTTGTACCATTTATTATTCTGATGCTCTGCATTTTTTGTTAGTTTGCATGTGGATGCATTATTTTTAACCTTAAATACTTTCACATTTACAACATAGTTTGCCTACCTGTAAATGCAATAAACAATAAACTTGCAGTTTTGTTTTTTCACTTAAAGATATTTGACAACCATTCTTAACTGACATCTTTCATTTTCACAAAACAAGGTAACAAAAACATTATTTATATTTTGAATGTTCACAAACTAAACTCCGCAGACAAATATGTGTGCAAAAGATTAAATAAACTATTGACCTTTCTTCCCGAATTACAAAATAACCATACTATCTTACAAAATATATCTTAAAAGTCTGAATTCTCATGTACTGTCCTTTACTTCTCTAACTCTAACGGCACAGTAATAGAATTCACAGCATGCCTAATGGAAATCTTCCGTTTGGATTTTACTAGAATTGTATTATTTGTGACATTTTCTATTGGGATATAACTAACATGTCAAATCAGTTTTCTTGAGACAGTTTGTTTTTACAATATATTCTGATTAAATATCAATTTCCCAAGCTTTCAAGGGTTTTTTTTCTATCTGGATGCTAATTTAAACAATCTGAATTTGAAAGAGTCGTGATTCGAGCGCCATTATAACAGCTGAATGTGTTCTGAGTTAGTCCCTGCAGGCATTCTAACTCGTAGCTTTGTAATAAAATTAACACTATTTCAGTCACGTCTGCTGGTTTGTACATCAAATAAAGAATCAGTAACATTTCTAACTAAAGAGATCTAGTTATCAACATCTTCTAATTTTCGTAATAAAAAAATTTTACATTTAATCATGTTAATTTAATTTATTGTGTATTTAATCTGGAAGTATTGTAAATAATGTTTGATTGTTCATATATCTAGGGAGAGAGAGAGAAATGGGGTTTAGCGTCCACTCGACACAAACTAGGTCATTTCGGGACTAATATATGGTACAATTTAAATGCGCTTGCACATATGGGTCTTTATCAGTTATAAGAAACCGAAGAGCCCGGAGAAAATCCATGAGGTTGGAATCGAAACCACATCAGTTGACTCAATGACAGACTTTATGATACAGTGCACACATGCTTACCATTCAGCCATCCTCCCTATATATCTAGGGACATCAAGATTAGTATCTTCTGTCCTTTTTTAAGTCTGCTTCCTAATGATCTACTTGATCATGGAGAATTTCTTGGAATTCCATGCTTTTGGTGCATTCGATTCCAAACCAGAGCATCTGATCACTATCAGTTTACGAACCTCAGAATTAATTGGTACAAGTCAATAATTCTGATTAGCCTGTGTACTGTCGCTCTCCTGTATTAGCTTTTTATTTTACCACTAAAAATTCTGTTATGGGGTGAATATGCTAATATTATGTTATTGGAGTTCTTTATTTAGTATCAATCCATGACAGGGCTTTACTTAATGAGATACTCAATAGTCCATCTGATTTGCTTACTGTTGGCAAAAGCATATCAATTTTATGCTGACATCTGATATGAGATCCAACTATTTCTTATATTTCATTGACTTTGTTACAATTTAAACTAACTTCTGCCAGCCTATGACCAATTACAGATTGGCGATATATATATTTATTCATATGTAATTAATCTGATCACAATTAATACAATGCTTGTTTTACGATGCACGGAAACACAATTTTTATGTTAATCTAAGTGTTAAAACCTAAAATAATATGGCCGAGGGCTCATCACTGCCGTCAATGTTAGAATTTGGCCGAAAAATTGTGACCGATTTTTAACTATCCACGGCCATACATGGTCAGCTATAGTGACTTACAGTCTAGCTGGTTAGTCACCTCTTATTTGCTGCTGTCGTTTCGATTCCTAATGGCATGGAGATTGGGAGCATCATAAATGGAAAAGCCTACCAGCTAGCTAGGGTATAATCTCTTGATCTAAATCTGGCCTGGTCAACATTTTTCTAATTCAAGGTTTGAAAGCTCTAATTATGGGTGAGCTACCCAGTAAGTGAGGCTAAAGATGAATAAATAATGGATATTATTCAAATTTATTGCAAATTAATATGCAAATTCAGCAGTTACTATGATTAACAGCTGATTAATAACAACAAATTATTCTGGCTCGCATCAACTTATTGCCCTTGTTATCACTTTTATGACCATTTATATCATGCTTAATATAACATTGATGAATTGCACAGTATGGTATAATATATAAAATCAACAGAGCGTTTAGTTTCTGTATATCATTCATTAATCTTCAATATGAATAATCAATTTATTTTTTTCAAATTATACATTCTGATAAAATGAACATGTGATATATAATAGACCAAATTTACATAATATAAATTAAACACAAAAGCAAAGAAAAATCCAAAAGTTTTAACCCTTTGAACGCTAAGTATTTTTTTATACTTCTTGTACCATGGGCATTTTTGAGGGGAAATGGTCAAAAACAACTGTATTTTGAAGGAATGGTTATGTATAACCTCTATATTGCTCCATAGAAATACATGAAACCTGGCAATTTTGCAAAATAGTACCTAACTTGGTGTCCAGATTTTTTTTTTTGCGGAACCATATCTTTTGCATTAAATTTTGATTTTTAACGCATTGGTATTTTCTGGCAACACTCTCTGACAATGAAACAGACATTAATTACATGTAGCAGTCAACCCTTGAAAATGGCATAAAATTTAGAAAATGGTGTCAGCTAAATGTGGGCTGGAAAGGAAGATACAAAATCCCTGCTTAAAGTAAGGCAATTGTTGTACACTGGAAAGTCCACAGCTGTCTTTGAATTTCTAATTATGGTAACACATCATAATTGGGTTGGATAGACCAGTGGTTGCTAACACATGCATTTCAGATCCAAAAGGTCTATTATTGAGTAAATGGCAGCATCCTTATTTCTCTCTCAAAATCCAATATATAAATAAATATTTTACCTGTAAAAAAGGGGACACATTCCGTCCAAATAACAGAATCATTCTTAAGTTAGCAATACAGTCAAGGCAACCCATACACCATCCCATCAGCATTAAAACCACTAACAATCCACTAAAACTTGTACATGATGGGATTAACATCATTGCACATGACACACCCACTGCTCCTATTAATAGTAACAGATGATTATACACCCTGAAAATACACAATCACATAATTAGATCAAATAATAAATAAGATCACAATACCATCACATAATAAACAATCACATAATATATTAGTTCATGTAATAAAAAATCACATAATAATATTAAATCATATAATGAAATAACAAGTGGCTGCTATGCAAGATACACCCACATTTTGCATGAGATGGACAGAGTACAAGCTCAAAAGATGAAGCGACTTGTCATAAATTCAGGGGGAAAATTCAGTTCGATATGTGTGAATATCTACAACAGGAACCTAGATCTTTGAGACATAAACATACATTTTAAGTTTCATCAAAATCTGATAAAAATTGTGATTTCTAGAGCATCAACAACCTTGGTATTACATATTTTTACACTATTTGCAAACAAGATTGGCCATTTTGTCAGGCAGTTTTGATTTTCACCATTGTTTTTTGTGAACCCGGAGATCAAAAGATCAAATTTTCCATTTTTGCAATAGGAAGATTTAAGGTGAATTTAGCAAGTTTACACTTTTATTGAAAGAGTGATTACTTTCGAACATTTTCAGCATATTTTCATGGTACAAGAACGGTTCCACATTCACTTTCAATGCAAATGACCTCATTTGACCTTTAACCAAGAATATAACGAAAACGCCTAAACAGCGGACTGATTACCACTCAACATCGTATTCTAAGCAAAATTTTACTGTAGAAAAGTGGGGTCTGGTTTTGTGCCCATTTGATGGACACCCCTCTGCACTTACCATGATCCAGTTTATTAGAAACTTTTCAGGATATTCGACATGACGATTTAAATGGCAGTCTTATAAAGTTGTAGGTCTAAGACAATGGATATTTTATTGAGAACTCCATTCTGTTTTATGTTAGTAAGACTTTATAAATCAGAACAATGGGATATCTCCATTTTTTGTCCTCCATCAAAATCCTTCCAAATATATCTTTTCTACTTTTATAGCTTGTGTTATCGTTTCAATAAAAGTACATCAAGATTTCTGGGATTATGCTTTAGTATGGTAGAGTCGATGAATCAAGCTTGTGTTATCTTTTCAACAAAAGTACATCAAGATTTTGGAGTTTATACTTTAGTATGGTAGAGTCGATGAATCTAGCTTGTTATCTTTTCAACAAAAGTTCATCAACATTTCTGGGATTATACTTTAGTATGGTAGAGTCGATGAATCTAGGGTATACAACAATGACTGGAATGAGTACAATAAGTTTCTAGCAGAGCATGAGGAGGAAATAGTAACCAATCTAATCTAAAGTACAGTCTGTCCGAGCTATTGATTTCTACATGACATAATCCAGATATACAACTCGAGGTGTTTTCTTACCAGTCGAATGGAAAGAAAGATTTCAGTGTTAAATAGTCGTCCTTTCCTATTATTTTGTGATAGATTGTGCATGTAGCTTTATTTTTCATGAAATATTACAAGTATATAGCAATGTTAGCCCTTTATTACTTGATGTCGAATTCCAGATGCCAAGAAATCTAATGTATACCAGCCATTTTTCCATCCCATCCAAATGACTAGACAGCTGCCCTGTCAGGCCTTCCTTCGTGCACCACTGATAAGAGGAATCCACAACAGAAAACTGAACTGGTCGGCAATAGCTAGCTATGGACATGCACAGTGTGCCATAAATAATAATCCTGCCAAAATGCTGTGATCGTGCGATGCCAATTGCCTAGGCTGATTAATTCTATGTATCCTAGCATTATATTTATCTATAGGCAGAAAGTGTTGGCATTTATACGTATTCGTGGAAAGGTATAGTTCAAACAATTTAAATTGCAGAAATTTTGAATCAATATTTTAATGCCAAAAAACGGTATTTACATGTATAGTTAACTCTAATCTCTGACTGACGAAGTCAGAATAGTTAAACTGGTTTTGGTTGAGGAACGTGTAAACAAAACAACTGGTACAAGCATCTGAATGGGGTATAATGCTCCCCAGACCATCTCAAACTGTCTTGGTCACAGAACAAGTACCATATATACATGTACAGTCAGAAAAACGGTGCTTTAGCTAGGGAACAGTAGTTTTGGGCAGTTTCAGCCAGGTCCAGTGCTAAAGGGCTAATGGGGAATAACAGAAAAAAGCGGAAATCCATTTTCTAGACATGAACGTCGATTCATCTATAGGTCGATACACTGCACGGTCCATGGGTCACACCAATCGAGCATTAATTTAAATATTCTGTCAATGGTTTGTTCTTCATTATAAGGCATCAACCCATACAAGGTGGTAGTAACCTGTATCAAAAATCTCTACATTTCCCTGTGAAAAGCAAAAGGCAATTACGACAATATGGTGTTAAAGGCATTCCACAAAAATCTAGTAAAACAATCATTCTAACTGTCGAGATTAATTTCTTTTAGATGGCTATCATTTTCCCTCTGGTCGTTCAAGATCAATTCTTATCGCATCAAGTAATTTATAGTCTTGATTTATTGTACAGTCAGAGCGACCACATTAAGTCAAGGATTAAGATCATCATTATGGTATTTGTCATGAATGTTCCATTTGGAATTCTATCGATTCTTCACAATAACTGAGACCCATACAAATGTTGACATTGTCTTTGCCTGAATAGTAATTAAGTCTAACAGACACCCAGTAACAATGAATGGGTCAGTAACACAGCAATGAATTCGAAGAGATAGAAACATCTCATTCAATAACCTGAGAACTAATGATGGTGATGTGTTTGCAAATATTTGATACTGACAAGGCCATGGATGCTGTAGTTCATGACATAAATGAACTAATTATAAACTAACCTGGATCTAAGATGATTGGGGAGCTGTTTTACTCAATTATCAAACTTGTGTGTTTGAAACATGAGGTGGTTGGGTAGTTGAGTGGTCTAATGTATGGACTTTAGATCATAAGGTCTGTCATTGAGTGAAGTGATGTGGTTTCAATCCCAAGCTTATACATGACAAAGGGTCTATATATACTAACGTCACATTGCAAACTTTTCGGGTATCCTTCCAATTGAATACAAAACCATATTAAAACTCTAGGTGCACTGTACATGCAGAAGCCAGAAAGAATTAGGCATAATACTATTATATTACAGATGGCAATATAACATGTAATTTAACTCTGGTCTCCATATTTGTCAGTCAAATAGCTATAAAAAGATTCTTCATTTCATTAAATTCTACAGAGTGTTCTATTTCATTATGATTATCATTGTCATTATAAAATAAAATGATCTAGCCTATTCAACAAAGGTAGCCACAGTGGCTCAGCAAGTAATACGTTGATTCGCTACCCGGGAGGTCCAGTGTTCAACCCGGGTGTTGTCCGATTTCAGTGATGTAGGCGGTCTAATGTACCCTTGAAAGCTGGAATTCTAAATAAGAGTAGGTCATTGTGCCACTGTCTGGGCAAGATTCTCCTGATATCAACAGCATGGCGTATGCTCATCTTTATTAGCCCAGACGGAGCAGAAAAGTAGGATGCCAAACTCCATTTCATATCATTTCTATTCAACAGCAGACTATTAACTTCATGACATCCAATGAGTATACAGACAACTTCCTTCAAATCGAAATGTCTCCTGGCTATTTATTTTACTGATAAGAAAAACATTGACTAGAAATCTCTACACCATTCATTAACAATCTTTTGAAAGGAAAACGGAAAAAGATATGAACATGCCTTAATCATTATTAAAAGCTGTGCTTGAGACCTTTGTAAACATGGTGTGAAATCGCTCTAAGGAAAACAGGAATTTATATCAGATTTATAATCCTTTGTCCTGTGATACTGATCCATGATTGGTTTATTATCAGACGGGTATGCAAGTCAGACAAAATAGACACGTTACTCTGATCTAATGGATAAGCAAGTCATCCACAGACTCTTTATAATATGTTCAAATATTTAAAGGTTTTTTTCTATTGCATAAAGCAAATACGCTTAAATATACAAAAAAAAAGGGAGACGTTCCCTGATATAGACGTGCTGATCGATATGTGGGAGAAAACGTATTTTTCTCTTTGTCCTATGCAATGGATGGAACTCTTGAGCTAATACAGTTGAATACTAACTGGATGACATTGCATTTCCATAAATATACATTTTTCTTCCGTATTTTCATTGTTGTTATATTTACACTACAGTTCAGTCTACAAAGATAGGCTGGCACTGCCAGGCAGGATACGCCCACATTTTCGAGAGATGGATAGAGAACAAGCAATACCGAAAGTGATTTTTCCTATGTGCAAATATCGAAATGAATTAAGATCTTTGGGTTATAAAGGTTCATTTCAGTAGGCTTCAAATTCGACTGGGGATCATGTTGCTAAGTGGGTAAGATGCTGGCTCGGTTGCCTTGAGGTTGGGTGTTTGATCCCTGCATTGGGTGACAAAGTTCATCTAGATTTTCTGGCGTGGTTTCCCCTTTTTAGTGATGAAGGATGGATGGCCTGACAAGAACAGCTGTCAATTTTGGTCCGATTTTCACGAAATTCGACCTCAACCTTCATTACGATGTAACGGTGATATAATCAAACGTTTTTTTAAATGGGATAATAATTCTGACCCCAGAGGGGCCAAAAGCTAAAAAAAAAAGGTCATTTTTCGTACAATCAGGGGCCATAATTCAGGAAGTTACAATCCGATATGCACAAATATCGAAAGGGACCAAGATCTTTGGGTTATAAACATGCATGTCAAGTTTCATCAAAATCGGTTCAAAATTGTGACCTCTATAGGGTCCACAACCTTAATATAACGTATTTTCACACTAATCGCGTACAAACGGCGGCCATTTTGTCTGTCAATTTTGGTCCGATTTTCACAAAATTTTACCTCAATCTTCATTACCATGTAACGGTGATATAATCAAACGTTTTTTTAAATCGGATAATAATTTTGACCTCCAGTGGGACCACAAGCTAAAAAGGGTGATTTTTCGTACAATCAGGGGCCATAATTCAGGAAGTTACGAATCAATGAGCGCAAATATCGAAAGGAACCAAGATCTTCGGGTTATAAACATACATGTCAAGTTTCATCAAAATCGGTTCAAAATTGTGACCTCTATAGGGTCCACAACCTTGATATAACATATTTTCACACTATTCGCGTACAAACGGCGGCCATTTTGTCCGTCAATTTTGGTTTGATTTTCACAAAATTCGAACAGAGCCTTCATTACCATGTAACGGTGATATAATCAAACGGTTTTTTAAATCGGATAATAATTTTGACCTCCAGAGGGACCACAAGCTAAAAAGGGCAATTTTTCGGACAATCAGGGGCCATAATTCAGGAAGTTACGATCCGATGGGTGCAAATATCGAAAGGAACCAAGATCTTTGGGTTATAAACATACATGTCAAGTTTCATCAAAATCGGTTCAAAATTGTGACCTCTATAGGGTCCACAACCTTGATATAACATATTTTCACACCATTCGCGTACAAACGGCGGCCATTTTGTTTGTCAATTTTGGTCCGAATTTCACGAAATTTGAACTCAACCTTCATTACCATGTAACGGTGATATAATCGAACGGTTTTTTAAATCGGATAATAATTTTGACCTCCAGAGGGACCACAAGCTAAAAAGGGCGATTTTTCGGACAATCAGGGGCCATAATTCAGGAAGTTACGATCCGATGGCCGCAAATATCGAAAGGAACCAAGATTTTGGGGTTATAAACATGCATGTCAAGTTTCATCACAATCGGTTCAAAATTGTGACCTCTATAGGGTCCACAAGCTAAAAACATGATATTTCGTACAATCAGGGGCCATAATCCATGAAGTTCCGATCCGATACATGCCAATATCGAAAGGAACCGAGATTTTATGGGGATAAACCTATATTTCAAGTTTCGTCAAAATCAGATAAGAATTGTGACCTGTAGAGAGTCCACAAACAAATTGTGGACGGACGGACGTCCGGACGGACGGACAGACGGACGGACGGACGTCCGGACGGACAGGGGCGACGACATAATACGTCCACATGAAAATGTGGGCGTATAAAAACGGTATTAGATCGCAATCGTTTAATCTAGACACCGAAAATCTTTATGGTGTAGACCTATAGATCAAAAAGGTTAAAATTTTATATGGAATAAAAAATTAAAAAAGAATTAATATTAATTCCACTAGCTTTTATCCATTTGTCAAATATTGTAAGTTGTCAGTAAGCCATTCTAATCTTATCTCCTGTAATAAGAAATCAATGTTTTCGAAAAGAGGCAGTACAATTCTTTGAAATTTGAGATGTAATGTTGTAATCATGTAATCGAAACTGAGATGGGAAACTAAATGTAGTTAGTGAGAATAAGCCTTTTGTCGCACATCCTGTCTTCGATCGTAAAGTATCGCAACTTTTTATTCATTTCTGCCTGTAAGGTTAAGATAACATTGTTTGTCATTTTATATGACCTGATAAATGTCAAGTTAGTTTTCTTGTTGTTTTTATCCGACACTTTCAGGTTTTCAACCTTTCAAATAAACGAGCTAATTCTTACAAACATAAAGTTTATAGGTAATTTTCAACATCTATTAATGTAACAGGTAACATTACAGTTTATTGCTGAATTTAACATCTCTTGTACCATTAAACATTATATAGTTTATAGCTAAATCCATTATATTATACTAATGTACAATTTAATATAATAGTTTATTGCTAAATTCAACATCTATTAATGTACCATTTAAGATTAAAATATCATATAGCTAAATTCAACATCTATTAATGTGCCATTTAGCATTTTATTTATAGCTAATTCAACTTCTATTAATCTACCATTTAACATAACAGTTTATAGCTAAATTCAACTTTTATTAATGTACGATTTAACATAAATTCAACCTGGGTCCACCTCCACCATCTAAGATGTTCAATGTAATAAACATGTGTCTATTAGATCTTTATTTTGATCTACAATGAATGTGTATCTATTAGATCTTTATAGATCTACAATATAATGTGTATCTATTAGATCATAGTATAGATCTACAATATAACTTATATCCATTAGATATGTATGCATATATACGTATCTATTATATCTTTATCTAGATCATCATATAATGTGTTCTATTAGATCTTTAGCTAGATCTACCATATAATGTGTTCTATTAGATCTTTATCTAGACCTACCATATAATGTGTATCTATAAGATCTTTAGACCAAGATCATGATATAATCTATATCTATCTTTTAGATCTTTATCTATGTCATTAGTATAATTTGTATCTTTTTAAGATCTTTACCTAGATTATCATAAAATTTGTATCTATTAGATTTTTACCTAGATCATCATATAATTTGTATCTATAATCTATTAGATATTTTCCTACGTGCACCATAGAATGTAAATACAAAAGTATAACAAAATTGTAAGTTATACCGGGTATTATAAGATATTATAACTTCTAGTAAGCATACTCAATCTTGTGGATTGCACCCTACTGGATTGATAGATGACATATTTTTACGAATGGTTGGCTTACCTCATAGTTAATAACTAATGTGATTGATAAGCCTTGAAATGTTATTAATTTGGTTTCATTAGATGAAGACATAGACTATTACCCTCATGGCAGAGAACCAATGCCAGAACACAAGTTTGTTACGAAAAATGTAGAAATTTATTGGTCTATTATAGCACGGTTTCTATTTTAGAATTTTGACTGTCTGTTAACTTTGATAATGACCAGACCAGAGCTTTGCTAATCAATTAATAAATCATGTTTATATGGAATGGTATCATGATTTCATGTGTCTATATGACTTTTTCAGTGTGGTGCAATTCAAATCTCAATAGAACAATTATTTATTAATGAAATATTCATTTTTGCTCTTCAAAGAACTCTAATTATTAAAATTTGTTCTTTGGTTTAAAGAGAATAGAAATAGCTGAACAGGCGACATTACGATCCATGGCCTGCACATACTCTAGACATAACACTGACCTTTATAATTTTTGAGTTGTATTAAAATCTCAATTAACATTTCTCGCCTTCAACAGATTAAACCAACTTATGTGACAAATTAGCTTCTCAGTGTGATAGCGCCTCCTAGAATATTTTTATAGCAACTGGGAATGGTTGATTAACATTAAGACGTTCATAATGGCGCAAAGTACATGCGCCACATGCAGATCATTAATATTGCAAATTATAATGGCATTGGAATACTGGATATTCATAATGTCTTGATAAACAAGTATTAGTCATCACTAGCTCTGTAAGAACATAACTTCCTGTACTACTGCTGTTTTAAAAATAAATTTGTAAAATTAACCAATACTTCCAGAGATATCTTGAAAGATTTTATTGGTAAACAGCAAGATGAACCATTTAATGGTTAAAAGGTACTTATGAAACACTGTCAAAGCTGTGTCATAGCTATAGGTTTAGTTTCCATTGTTTTTATGAAACACTATTAGTGAACTTTTCAACTGTTTGGAATCAATACAAATAATTGATTTGGTGTCATATTTCTTATTTATTAGCATATTTGTTTTCTTTTTTCTTATCACGTCTACTTTATCTGTTGGTAAAATGTCCAGGCTATAATATATACCGTAATGTGTCTGTATAATCGACAGATTCTAGCCGTGTACTGGGTCAAATCGCCACTGTAACAGAAATTTAATAGCCATGATTTGTTCACTTACATGTGTATCATAGGCAACACCCAAGATCAACAATTGCATCCAATTACCTAGAAATTAATATATATTATGATTTTGTTCTTCTCAAAGCTAGGGGTTAGATGACCAAATGCACCTCGGATCATATATTAAGCTTGAATTTCTTTTGTTGGGCCAGATATCCCAGACTGTGATGCCATCTCAGACTGGTCTCTGTTTGGCAGATTTTGGGTGGATTATTTAGACCAACAATTAGTGGATATGGGATTTATTTTGTTATGTTATGTTATAATTTTGACGTCATTTATATTATGTTCATGTAATAAATGATACGATGGCGTTGTGATTTTTAGTGGCTGGGGGACACAAATTAAGCTCTGTCAATGCAATGAGTTAAGTGGTTTCTATATTGAGTCAGATGTGTGGTAGTCTGCAAAATCTCCAGGACATCTGGTTTTCTTCCACTTAAACTAAAAGTTAACCATACATTAGTCCTGAAATAAACTAGTTTGTGCTGAGTTGACATTAAGCACCATTTGTCTCCCTCTCTCAAAGAGGAGTCAAGAGACACACATAAGTCTAAATGAGTTAAATATAAGTGACTGTAGC
Organism: Patella ulyssiponensis; assembly: GCA_963678685.1. Classification (NCBI taxonomy): domain Eukaryota; kingdom Metazoa; phylum Mollusca; class Gastropoda; family Patellidae; genus Patella; species Patella ulyssiponensis. The sequence continues at coordinate 22,028,698 of OY783232.1, forward strand.
GGGAAATAAGTCTCAGTTTATTAGTCTCTTCATCAATCAAACACTGGTCAGTTCCACAGATGGATGTTAATGTTATTTAACATCTGACTGTATTCTAATTTCTGTTTTTATTCATGGAGTTATCAGCTCAAATTTGTCATGATATTCCCTGAGCTGGAGATGGACGATTGATTAGACAATTGGTAGAAAATCATAGCCTCTGTTATCCAGTCTTCAATCGAAAAATTTGATCTCGCTTTAACTCCATACATCTTATCAAGCCCTTCACATAATACCCCGCATATTTCGGCACTACTTTTGATTGGGTACTGACCCAGCTTGAAACCTTATCAGATTCTGCGATCATTGTGAATACCAAGCCTCACCCTTTCCAGCTGAAATGTATACCTGTGATAATCCAATTGCAAACTTAAAGTTCTGGGTTCCTTCAATGTCAGGGTTTCTGTGGAGGTCGCCATGTTTGATTTGAATGTGTTTGTGTCACAATCTCTGATTGGACACTACTGATCACATCTTGGTGGTAAAGGGAGATAACATAGTATAAGTTTGTGAATTGCAAAGCAGTGTAGGTAGACCTACATCTAAATGATGTAAAACTTGCGGTCGTTGCTTCCTTATACATTGTATAACTTTGGAATTTCAACAAAATCTTAAGAATTTACATGGGGTTGAACATAATACCTTTGCCCGAATCTCCATCTTGCACCACGGACAAGGGGAGACCACATTGTATTTGCGCATGGACCAAGCAGGCAATGGTTTAATATCAACAATGCACAACACTTGTACACTATTTTTTCTGGATATTCTCAACTGTGATGCATGATACACTTGAGGTAAAATCTTGTTGTATATGGATTGTGAAAATTTCATCTAATATGGGAAAATCATTAAGGAATAACGTGAAGATTTCATTGTGACGGTAATTAATCTGTCCAGTTTAAGTATATCAGTCAACAAATTATATATTATCAAGTTTTCAGCAAGTTAATCCCTTATGAAGATATAACCATATTAAACGAAACAGTTAATTTCCGCAATGATGTTCTATCCTTTTTCTCATATAATTGGATTTCTTGGATGACATTTAGAGTAATCCCACAGGGATTACCGGGAAGTGCACACCATCGATACAGAGTACAAAACAACCTTTTTGTAGTACGAACCAATACTGTTGCTTGGGGAACTCATATAGTTTTTCTTTCTTGAAGGTCACCACGGAAGCACAACATAAACAACATCATATAATTATGAATTATTCAGTTAAGTATCAAAATAAACAGATCTATATTAGCTACTGGGTTTTAAACTTATAGTAACCTCAGGGCCAAAGGCCCACACCCACTTAAATATACATTATGGGAGATTAGATAAAGAGCTGGTAGCCATCACTAAAATAGTTAACAACTAGATAATGTAAATGAAATTTGCTGAAAATTTCAGTCAAATTGATCCACTATTAACCGACAACTAAGCGGTTGAACTTTCTGTTTAGCCTCGATCATGAATGAGCGTTAAGCAGCATGTAGGATTATAATACAGTCGAAGGCTACCATTGACATCGAGAGTTTATTATGGTCTAGATAAGTTAATTAATGTCTAATTAATAATTTAGATGCAATTTCAGGCCTAAGGAAAGACCTGTATTATGCACATTTAGCTGTTGCATAATGTATGTTAAATAGATAAAAATAAAATAGTACAAAAAAAGTTTGTAAGCTATGCCATCTCGTCCAATAAGAAGTGGTATCAGTTCTTCTAGAAAGTGAAACAAAAGCTGCATCATGCTTCTTTTTTTAAAAAAAAAAAAAAGCATATCAAGTGGATATATCTATAAGGAAGCTATCATTTATTAAAAGTATATGATATGCATGCCTTATAACAAACAATTTGTGACTCAGGCTCAATTTGGCTTTTGTTCTATTGTTTTCAGCACTATCTCTTTACAGCTCTTTTATTCGAAACAAATGTTCCTGATTCTCTTTATATATTTCATTGTTTATATGATCACAGGAGAATTGACACCATATGATGAAGAATTAATGATATAGACAGTTTGACATGTCACTTGTCAGAAAGTCAATAAAATGACGCGTAAAGTTAATAAAGAGCTGATAATGGAATGGATTATCCATGTAACAAAGTAAACCAATCACCTAACTGATATTTATAACCCTGCTCTGCACCATGATGTAGTAGACTATAGGCTTGATTAATGGTGCTTAAAATGTCCACTGAAGATTAATATCCCGGAGTTAAATAGGTCTCATAGGCCAGTAACACCCTTATGGTAAATGGAACTCTGACATTAAAGATATTAATATCCATAGAAATAACCATTTCTCAGTTCCCTGGACTTGAAAAATGGCAGATGCTCAAAAAAGGCAACTCAAATATTTTTTGAATCAAGAGTGACTGATATGCCATTTCCTGGACTTTGGGGGAAAATTTTGCAGAATTCTGATGGTCAGAAAACACTTATACAATTGGTAAAAATTGAGTACATACATGTACACGGGAATTCATGTTATTCATTAAGAATTTTGCAAGATTGTACTATGAATCTGTGACAATTTATGAAAGCGATAATCATCATATTGTGGAGACCGAGGTCTGACATTTGGCATTTATAAGTTTAGCTTTATATAATTCATAAATTCTTTGCTAATATTGAATATCATCTGCAAATGACCTAACTGATCTTTATAATATCGCCTAAATTAATTGTAACGTCTTAAAACCTTTTTGGCAGATAAAATCTAAAAAAAATTTGAACATTCTTTTATATTAAAATTATTATCCATTTGGTGGTGAAAAGTCGAAAGCCAGTGTGAGCCCCGACACACATGTATTTTGTTCTATTACCTTATTAGTACTTCCAGTATGTTCGTCACAGTCTGTTTAGCTAATCAAAAGTCAATATATTATGAATTGTTTCAAAGGCGTATATAGTAATTGAACTGACAATACCTAGGACACAATTCTCTTCTATATATAATACAATTACTCTTTATATATACTTCAATAGGAATAAGCAGTACTTAAAATGAAGCATATATGTTAGTCCGGATGTTTAACCCATTTCTCTCTTCCTATAAGTAAAAAAAATATATATTTCCTCTGAATACACCTTATTCAAAAAAACATAAATATTAAATTTGGTTGAATTGCATTGACTGGTTCAGAAGAAGTCGAAAATTGTGTGAAAATGTCTAATGGACGACTAGCTGCAGATATGAAGCGCACTCCCTCTGGGATAAAATAAAATTGATGAAAAAAACATAAAGATAACATTATTTCATGTATTGGTTGTACACCTTGTAGTCTAGCTACAAGTCAAATTTGATTAAATGTTTAATAATTAAGAGAATATGAAAACAATAAAATTAATGTAGTGTTTACCCCTAGTGGTAAAATAAAAAAATGGACATGTATTAAGAACATGTTTATACAAGAGAATCAAGTCAGTGACATTTAGAAAACTTGTGATCTCAAATCAATATCTATTGATTCCACCATCTTTTATCTGCTGTCAACTACTAATAGCCCATCCACAGGGGATCTTTTTGTTTACATTAACCACATCAGTATATTTTTATATTTATTGCATGCTGATTGAGTTTTGAATTCTATCAATCCAATGTATAAATTTCTGGATTAGTTTGTGTAACATTTACTTAGCATTCTGTCCTTTTAAGTACAAATAAGAGACAGAATGATTGGCTAAAAAATAGACACAAAAGAACCAATCAATATTATTACGGAAGAATTTAATAAATGACATTATTATCATTAATGGAAAGTCTATTCTGAGAGTTAATGTAACTTTTGTTGCCAACACATTAAAAATTAAAACACAATTCGATACGTTACCATTAAAACATGGCCATATAGTCCTAGAAATAGAATCATTATCCATGCTTGCTGGAGGTATGGTGCCTAAATTTAGAAAGATGTGAATTTTTTAATATTTTTAGTAGTTATTTCTGAATTTGGTATTGGAACGTAGATACACCCAATCTTTGCAGAAAAACATTTCATATCCTCAAAAAGAGATGTGTTGATTGAATGGCTAGCAGTTGTGAGAACAGTGACAGACTTATAAAACCCCAAAACCCTAAAACAACAAACTACATTTACTCTTCTATTTCGAACACTACTTACCTACAACAATCTGATCAAAACACAGACCCTTTTTCTTTTCATTTTTATGATTCAAAATTCCATTTTACTTTTACTTATATTCCCTACACTAGGTTCTGGAAGAGTGTTATCATTGACTTGTTCTAAACGGTGTGAACGATTACCCCATGAAACGGTCTGTTACAGCGAGCTTTGGGCCTGTTTTGCACAGATCCAACTGTCAGTAATCCACTAGTAACACCTATGCTGAATGGTTAATCAAATATCTGACATCATAGGGTCAAAAGACGCTCGTATGACCTCTGACATGACCTATCGCAACAACCGGTCGGGATCCTCATGTAGTGTAGGCAATCGAAAGTATAAATAACCCGAAATGAAATATAAATCTTTATCTTAATCCGATCGTACCTACCACTCAATTCTATTTTTTTTTAAGGACAAGCCAGATTGGTTAATTCTGCAATTCTTACAGCTTATTTTTCTTAAATGTTTTCAATGTTGTTAAATGAAAATGAAACTTAAACATGTAAAAGTACATGACATCAAGGATATACTGTACATTATCTATTCTAATAATAATGTATTAATTGCAGTGATTTGAGACATACAAAGAGTCTGTAATGGCATTCTAATGTCACATGGTGTCATGGGAGCATGTTTAAAGTGTCACTATCTGTACTGGTAACATACTTTGCTCAAGGTATACATGTCTTCAAATGAAATGTAGGACACTTTTTCCTTGACTCCAGTATCAAGTTTCAACACAATACAGATAATAAATACTAACATTCGTCTAAAACCCTTCCAAATCCAACGCTTGTCCAAGGGCAACAATTCTATTAAAATCTGATACATTGATGGTTTATTGTTGTTCTGTGCACAACTTTGAACCAATACTTGTACATGCAAGAGTTAAATCTACTTATTGCAGGTCTTTCTTTATGTCTGAAATATTATATACACTATTAATTAGACATTAATTAACATGAAAAGACCTTAATCAACTCTTGATGACATCTTATGTGTCCGATTTTCACTCAATTTGAATACGATCTGCTGCTAACTTCTCATTGATGATTAAATCCAAAAAGGATAATCAAGACTATGTTTTTTTATTGCACCAACTTTAGTAATGATGATCAAGGCTAGACCTATTATTCAATCGCTGCAGTCTCGGTTCAGAGTGGAGCAATTTGACTGAAATGTTAAATGAAATGGGGTTTAACGTCCTACTCTTATGCACCTAACCTGGGCTAATGGAAGACGTGCATACGCCATACAGTGTGCTATGAGGGAAATTTTGACCGGGCAGCGGCACTACGGCCTACACTTATATCGAATTCCAACTGCCAAGGGATCTTTTACGTGCACTCCAATGTGTACACGGGACCTCGGTTTTTCGTCCCATCCGAACGACTAGGCAGCTATCCTTGTCAGGCCCTCCGTTCTGCATCACTGACAAGGGGAAACCACGCTGGAAAATCGAGGTGAACTTTCTCGGCCAATGCAGGGATCGAACACCCGACCTCCAGGCTAGCGAGCTAGCGCCTTACCCACTTAGCCACGTGATCCCCCCTTAACATTATCTAGTTTTTAATTATTATAGTGAGAACTGCCTGCTCTTTATCTTGTATTCCATAATGTATCTTTAATAGGTATGTTGACATCAGAATCAGTAAGAAACTTAATAATCTGTAATCCTTGGAGGTTTGGTAAACCAAAGGATCGATAAAAAACCCACCAGAGCATATCTTTTTTGAGACTTTGCCCTGGCCATCAAAAGTCACAACAGATACTCAAAAGACTAAGAAAAGAGGCAGACAATTTCATACTATACTTCTCTGTGGGTTACTTTGGACACGTTTTTCGTAAGCTAGGCTACTTCAAGTTTGTGTATCTCAAAATTTCACTGGTCAACCTCATAAAGAATCTGGAGAAAAGAAATGACCATTTGTTGCTCTGTCTGTAGTGAAAAGCATTTAGCCAAACGAAAATTTTGAGAAAAGTTGGAGCCAGACAAAGTGTCCAGAATTAACTTTGAAGTCAATGGGGAAATTAATGGTGGTCTGCCTCCAGATGGACAGCTCTTCCCTTCAGTGTGACCCTTGACAAGCATTTGGAACAAACCTCTTTTATGTAACTGTAAAGATTTCCAAGATTGCAACATTTTTACTGCTTGTTTTTGTTTTTTAAATTCAATTAATGGAGATGATGAATTGGTGTATGTCCGTTCTATTCTAAACAACAACCTTGTTTTTCTTACTATCATCTAATTTATCAAACCACACATGAACTGACAGTAAATCAAATGAAAATGTCATTTGGAGAAGGCCAAATGATAAAATCAAATTATAGTTAATAAATTTGAATATAAAATGTCAGACGTGTCAATATTTTCATGAAAAGTAATCAAGTTATTTCTATAATGAAGCAACTTGCTACACCATCATATTGTTCATTTCACGACCGTATCTAAAATTAGAAAAAGTTAATGAATAAGAAAAAAGTTAATGAATAAGAAAAAACAAGTTGTATAGATCAAGTATATGCCTACTGTAAATCAACATCAGATACAAAGATAGGTTGCCTGGCAATGAAACATATGCCCACACCAGCTAAATTGTCCAAGCGGTCAACAAGCGTTTAATCTTTTGTAGCTACTTGGGGGCATTTATAAGACAGTTTATGATTTTCGTTGTTTGAGGGTAAACATGGTTCTACAAACTGAAACAAGGGCATTAGTCCTTAACTCTGGAAGTAGTTTACAGAAATTGTTGTACGTCCTTTAAATAATTGAAATAATGCATATAAATTTCATACAGATCTGATGATAACTTTTGTCATTCAGACATGATGGCTATGGTAGAAACAATTCCTTTTCATCTGAACAGCCATTGCTCGTAAGAACAGACCATCTTTGAAAATCAAGAATGTTTTGCTTGGCATTCAAACCTGTGAGGTTCTATATATAAGTGAGAGTTCATCTCTTTAATTGCTAGAAAAACAAGGCCCCTATATGAAAACAAAACTAAGTCACTAAAATATTAAATGAAACATTCCTCAAAGCAAACCATCAGACAAAACTTAATTAGTTCACCATAAAATGGCAATCCAAAAGCTTTTGTTACCTGAGAAATTACTGATTTTATTTTTGATTACTGACACCAGTTAGTACTAATGAAATTAACTAAAAGATACATTATGGGAGATTAGATAATGAGTTGGCAGCTCTCATTATAATAGTTGAAAACTAGATAATGTAAAGGCAATTTGCTGAAAATTTCAGTCAAATTTATCCACTATGAACCAAAAACTAAGCAAGTGAAATTTCAGCCTAGCCTTGATCATCGTAATTAAGTCAGTACAGGAAAAAGCATAGTCTCGATTATCCATTTAATAATTAAATAGAGAAGGAAAGATACGCAGTAAATCGGATCATAATCCACCAAAGATCGTTGGCTAGCATTGCGATCGAGAGTTGATTATGGTCTGGATATGTTAATTAATGTCTAATTAATAATTTAGATAACAGTTCAGGCCTAAGAAAGACCTGCAATAGGCAGATTTAGCTCTTGCATAATGTGTGTTTAAATATTCACTCTATAGATATTACTGTCTATTTATAGCTAGACCTCGGATTTCCCAATGCTTATTGTGACACCAAATTTCTTACAAAATATTTTTGGAATGCAAATACTGAAAAGTTGTCAACGAAAATGATAGAATGGTGTTGAAAGTAACAAAGAAATGGGCAGGTTTTATCATTTTTGGCACTATTTCCAACATTCATTATTTTTTAATGAAAGGAGTACAATAACAATGTCTGGAAAGACTTAATACAGTTATTGTCACGTATGATTTACACATAACAGACGTTATATTTTCCCTACCAATGATATTGACATGGTAAATTAACAAGTTGAGAAAATCAGACAATTGGAATTATTCTATAATTTATCTCCTTACGAAATCTGCCACATCATAAAACTGATATCAACATTACTAGCACCACTCATTGCGACATATCGTAACCTATAGAAGATACATACATTCATCCCATCCTGTCTGGTAGCCTATATAGCAATTGAGGTGTGGGGTGGGGGAGATAAGGATGATATTGGGGTTTGACTTGACCAATTATAAATGGCTTGTCTTTGGTTGGTCTAAGAAGAAAATATTCATCATTTTAAAGATGCATCATGTGTAAGAAATAGATAAAAAGCTAGCTGTATTTGCTTTAATATCATAGTTCAAAAAAAGATAATGAAAAGTGAATATATTGAAAATTTCGTTGAAATTAATTCATTCTGAGCAAAGTTATGACTGTTTGAAGATGTAGCTGAGATTGTGTATTATCATTAGGAAAACAGTACTTATCATTAAAATTCAAAATCTCACAGGTGTTCCAATCTATTAAGGTCTCAGTCATCTGATTTTCTAAGAGAGTTTATTACTGGGTTGTCATGTAAATAAATGTCTAAAAAATAATTCATATAATTTATTTGAACCTAGAAAAATACCTGCTTTAGGCAGATTTAGCTCTTAGATACTGGTAATGCAGCTTTTAATAGTCCCCTTAATTGGAAAGCTGTCTTATAATGTGAACTGTGAGTTAAAAATTAACAATGACCATAGATTGATAAAGCTCATGGGTTTAAATCAGGCGAAACTTCAGCAGGTCTCAAGAGGCTACATGTAAGCATAAGTTGCTAGGCAACAAAACATATGCACACCACAAGCCTAGTTTCCCGGGCTTTTCATAAATATTGTCCTCACTTTATATGCTTGAAGTTTCAAAAATAATTTCTCTAGAATCTCAGAAAATTTGAAATAGTTAATTAATGTAAGTTTCCGAATTATTTCATGAACATCATTTCAAATCTGTATTTTCATGAACGAGTACTGTGAGTATGGCAATATATCTTGATCCATGATTTATAGTCAGGAATAATTACTATGTAAATACATTTGTGACACTGGATCAATATGGATCATTTGTACCCTGATACACACTATGGCCAACTATCGCCAACAATCGGCAACAATTTGATAAAACTTAGCCTGGAAGTGAACTTATTATAGAGTGAGTAACCTTCAAGAAAGTGTGGAAGGAAGGACAGATGGAAAGATCAATGACATAATATGACTACAGCAAAGTGTGTATATTATAAATATAAATCATTTAAGCATCTTCACCAAAACAGTTGGTCCAATGGGCTAATAAATAATTAAACGTTAACTCATTCCTTACATAAATGAAATTACAAGAATTCTTTCAAATGTTTCACTCTTCTTAATGTGAACACCTAATATTGTATTAGATTTAAAAGAACTCTTACTAGTAAAACATCAACGTAATGGAAACTTGACCGAGAAAAAGAATGAATTATTTCTTTTGAGATCTAAACTGTCACCACTGTTCTAGGGAATCTTATTATAAGAAGATATCTCAAATATTGAAGAGGTTTCTCCGATTTCTAAATCCCTCAGTAACTATTCCTATTGATTTTAGGATTATGGAAGAAAGCTTGTGCTACTAGATCATCAATTATTAATGTGAAATTTGATGTTTCAGGCTCGACAATGTCAATTTGATTAAATATATCATTTTCTATGAGCAATGAAATTTTAATGATATCTAAATAACATTTACTTTTAAACAGCCTTAATTGGGCATCAGTTATAAACCTTAAAGGTTATTTGTCAAACAAGAGATCAAAGGGAACTAATCACCCACTGGTTAAAAACTGGACTAAACAGACTATGTTTTAAGGATATGAATGTAGAAACACTAAATTCTAATATAAAATGAATACTTTGGCTGCGCTAATGATGACAGACTTCTACCATACAGCGTGCTTTGGAGGAAATTTTGCTCGGATAGTGGCGATATGGATATACTCTTTTATATCAAACTGCCAATGGCTCTTTTACGTGCATGAAAATTTGTACATGGTACCTCAGTTTTTTGTCCCATCTGAATAACTAAATCCTGATGAACTTTTTCGGTCAACACAGGGATAGTACATGGGACCTTAAGGTTAGCGGGCCAACCTCTTACTCATACTGAGCCACCATGTTACAATCTTCTTCAATAAATCATATGACTTTTGTTACAAGCCCTTAAGTTTGGGGGTATTCAGCGCAGGATTTTTATCCCCATCTCACCCTTTTAATATCAATTTATGCGGATTTAAAAAAACACACCAAGACAGACTTTATTTACAATAAAAGCATGTTTTCCTCCAGAAGGGATGATATGGTGGATTGATGATCCAATTGTCTAAAAATGGTACGACACAGTGAAACCTGAATGCACTACATTTTTAAAATGTATCAAATTTCTGGATAATAATACCACTTTCTCAAAATCTCTTGACGAGTAATCACTAAAATGTACTGTTCATTCTGTTTTTTTAGTAAGCAGTTCTCCTGCATGTCTGTTTACTCTATTAATATCAGGTTTTAACCAAATGTAAATTATACCGGTAGTCATTTTGCCAATAGACGAAAGATGAACTTGTAAGATTTATATTCAGCCATATGTTAACAATTTAAAAGGACAACATGTCTCATTATTGTGATAACTATTAAAAATCTTACAGGAATAGTTCCAATGTAGACAATAATACAAACAACTGATTTATTGATCCCTTCGACTATATGTAAACAGTATTTTAAAATTCTCAAAGTAATCATGTTAAATCTGCAATGTAAAGAGATCTGTCCCATTATATCAACTGATCTTTCAAGTCAACTATCTCTGTTACTCAATAATTCATTTTCAAAACTTAATCGGGTATATGAGACAATGGGATACCTTTATCTTTATATGCCTTCAATTAAAAATCAAAAGAATATAACTGTCTCATTGTTAAGATATTGAGAAGCTGAATCAGTATTTTAGCCTTCTTTAGTATTCATTAGGGGTAGTTTTTGCTTAAATCATTTTATTACTGATTAGAGTACAAGAAAAGATTATTTTTTTACAGAAAATACTTCAGTGAATGTAAGAGAGTTATTTTTGGTTTTATTATTGTGTTTTGGTATAAGTCAAGTACCTGTTTCATTATGAATACAGTAGGAATAATTTGAGATCATTCTAAAACCAATTGCAAACAATACTTATGTCTGGTAACATTGCTTTATTTTCAGATGGGATATCTCAACAACTAAATACTTTAAAGTCAATTGAAAGATCAGCATAGAATAAGATTATAGTAAAGTAAGATTTTCCGACATCTTATACCAGCTACCATCATGTACATCTCTACGAAAACATATGATTTACATCCAAACCAAAGTAAGATTGCAGAAGAGTAGGACGTGAAACCCCATTTCATTTCATTTCCAAAGTAAGATAATATAGGCATATAGCATTAAGAGATTTTGCTCACAAGATCCGTCTGGGCTGTGACTATAAAAAGAAATATTCGTTGATTTTGGGGGGAAATATGTGAAATAATAAGTATACAATTTAATCAGGTTAATGTAATGTCATAAGACTACCACATTGACTTGTTCAATCCAAACCACTTTGTCTGGGACTTAAGACAAATCGTAATATATTTGTTAATTTTTTTTAAAGAAAATTTTGAAATAGAAGTATAGAATTTAATCATGTTAATGGAATTTTAAAAGAACAGAATTCACAATACAATAACATGTTCAATCCTTTAACCATATAGTTTACACAGGCAATTAATTTCCATTTAGAATAACTAAAAGAGGCAGGACTGAAGCCTTATATAGAAACAGACAAATTCCCCAATTGAAAGCAGCAGCCATGTTAACCAACAATATATTTAAATTAGTAACATAAATAAGACATTCCTATTCATCATTGTACAGCAAACTGGAATTGAATTTTTAAATGCTATTGATTTGTTTATTGATTGTTTCCTATATTTAATTATAAGGCAATGTGGAATTTAGCTTTCGTAGTTCAAGGAAAGTAAATTCCTTTGGTCATCACACATTAACCAGGCCGCCAAGTTCACAAAGCATTTTCAAACTTAAATTGATAATTTATTCAACTTTCTATCACTGTTTATGAGAAATATCTTTGACCAAGAAACACAAAACTTTGCATATAGTTTCTTATTTGGGAATTTGATACATTAAAATAACAAAAGTTTTACAAGAGGCTATATTGTAGTTACAATAAGGCGAACAATTTTGACTAAATTCTTGACTGAAGTCTGAGACTGCCTTGTGAACTCGGGGCCAGGTCTCTTCTTTAAGTCATATGTGTCAGTCTTGACTGACTGATAATGAGAGAGAGAGAGAGAAATGGGGTTTAACTCCACTCGACACAACTAGGTCATTTCGGGACCAACATATGGTTTTAAATTTTATTTCAATAATTCGCTTGCACGTATGGGTCTTTAGCAGTGGGAGGAAACCGGAGTGCCCGGAGGAAACCCACGAGGTTGAGAAGGCGCCCCTATCTCCATGCCACATACGCTCACACCAGGGCTCGAAACCACAGCCGCAAGCCAGAGGTGACCGACCAGCTAGAGGTCGAAGCGCGGCACTCTAGACCACTAGGCCATCCCAACCCCCCGACTGATAATGAACTTGAATGACTGGAGAGCTTACCTGTTAGTCAATTAACATTCCTCAGACCTAAGAATATAACCATAAAACACGAATATGGTTACAAACAATCAAAATCATATTCTAAAATGTGGATAATGTTAAAATCTGTCATTTTCATTGGAAAAAAATATTTTGCTTATCCAAGACTAACAATATACACCAATATGTGACCAGTTCGTAATATTCTGAAGTGAAAGCCCTGCTTCACATCTATATATCTCAACAGCAAGATTATTCAATTAAATTTAAAAAATGGAGTATCAAAAGGACACTTTCAATTGCATGATCCAGATAGCCAATTATTTAAGTGCATATGCATGTCAGCAAGCAAACAACTCATGAACACATGATTACACATCCATATACACAAGGTGGGGTGGGGCTTTACATTTCATTCCAAGTAAAATAAAACACATTATAGCTAAAAGGTTCAATCCTGTGGCAAAAACCTGACACCACATTTAAATTTATATATTATCAAATATGTATTTTGATGCATACAAATAGCTTTCATAACCTGCCAGGTGCCCAAACCCCAGCTGTTGATTATTGATAATCCTGGTTTTGATTAGGTGATATTATATTAATAATCAACAATATATAACACCCACACTGGCAATAAATTTGCCAACAATTCCATGGGGTATGTTTTTATTCAATTACAGTAATAATATTTTATCAATATACCAATAAATACAGATATAGATATATGTATATCTAATATAAGTATTCCCTTTATATTTATCTTAATCACATTATTATTCCATCTACATGTATGACACTGTGTTCTGGTATTAGAACATTCTGACAATGAATGGCAGTTACCACAGAGAATTCAAACAGAACTTTTATTCCAATTAATTCATTTCAAGGTTCACATTCTATATAATGATGATCAATGTGTGATTGATGCAGAGTATACTTACTCTCTTAACCCTGTGCAGTTTTAAAATTTATTTCTCTGAAAAAATCATTTTTAATTTGATGTGTTTTGAGTATATTTAATCAATTCCAGTGTCTTCTAGTTTATAGGCAAAATTTGAGACAAAATTGGTCCATCCATTGCTGAGAAAATATTAAGTAATTTTCCAGGAGTTTGAAAATAATAGGTATGCAATAGTAATTAGATTTATTTTGGGGTATAATGTCTCTTTAAAGCAGTCAGTGTAATTCATCCACACAAGGGAATTGTGTCTGCTCTATCTGGCCCCAAAAGCTGGCTCTGTTACTAATTTTTTGAACTTTTGTATTACTTGATATTAATGATGTATAATTTCAAAATTTACATTAAAGCTAGATCTGTTCACTAGATTTGGTAAAAACTACGTTTATTTTCACTAATAGGTCTACTGAGACTAAACCAATATACTGAGAATTGGAGAAGCTTGGGCAAAATGTTCATCAAAACAGACGTACCTCTAGAAGTAAAACTTGTGTTACAATCTTGTTGATAGAAGCTACTTTAAAGGCCCAATACCACTCTTGTTGTAACTGAATAATATGTCCCAACCTTTATTCTGGTCAACAAATTGTATTACTTTACAATATTCTAATTAATAGATGATAAAAATTTCATCTTAACACACCTAATTTAAATATTGGAAGAATTCAACTAAATGATTTGAAAAGCCTAACGTAAACCTTTTCAAATGTAACTTGGATTTAAGAAAATTTTCGAAATCCTCTGGACAAGTAAAATGGGATGTAATGGATAATTTACACAACAGGAAGGACACTTAAACATCTAGTACTTAGAATAAGGCTCTTATTTATTTTCTGGAGCTGCCAAGCCAGCAAGAGTGTTATTGTCCCTTTAAGTATTAATTTCATCTTAACGATTTGTTTAAAACCAACCCGTTCAGACGGCCTAGATGAACCAGTATAAAAAAAGAAAGCTTCCTCAATAACAGGGGGCAAGCTGGGGGTTTTAAACTGGTTTATTTGCCCCACATGCATGTGTGTTCAGATGACAAAATTAAACTGGTTTAACGATCCCCAGGGTTTTGAAACCAGTTCAACTTAATGGTCTGAACAGGCTATTAGACTTTATTTCTACCCTGGCAATTTGAAACATTATGACATGACAGAGAGATTTCTTGTCAGTTGTAGGCCTAAAAATAAAGAAATAGCTATTTTGGTCTAATTTGCTGCAAATATCAGTCTCGTTTGACACATTGACTTGGGATAAATAGAAGAGTTTACTTGACCATAAACTGTCATATTAAGTCACGTTCCTAAACTGTTAAAAGTATTAAAGTTTAAAAATACACATGAATAGTTTGCTGGGATGTGAAGATGAATAGCTAAAATTAGACCAAATTTTCAACACAACCGATCTCTGCAACAATAATTTATTATATAAATTGACAATATATCATCAAACTTTTTCTGAAAAATAAAAATCAATAGGCATTATAAACTTCACATAGCTGTATTCAATATTAACAACCTTTTGACAAATCTGACACAATACAATTCTGTTCTATGATCGATATGCCTTTCATCTAATTTGTTTTTTTTATCTCTCACTTGCTTTGTTTTATATTATATTATATCATATTTTCAAATGAAATGAAATGGGGTTTAACGTCCTATTCGTCTGCACCTAACTTGGGCTAAAGGAAGACGGCATATGCCATTCAGTGTGCTATGAGGGAAATAACAGGATTGGTATATATAGTCAGATGGGAAATAACAGGATCCATGTACATCCCAAAAATTTCCCTAATAGCATGGCCTTTGTACTTCTTTGTTACCATGGTTAGTGCATAAATGTACATGAAATGTAATTAAAGTAGTTACATTAAAATAGCTTTGGCACATTAAGTTGATTTCTTTACTACACACCTGTAACTTTCTTTGGTTTCAGTGCCAACACAGACTGTATCCCAATTCTTGCCTCAAAATGACAACACATCTTCAAACATATCACTGCCTATTTCCAACGATGCAATTGTTTTGATGTCCTAGACTGTCTGGAAAGTCTTTGTGATGTTGAAATTAATCAATTTTGAAATTAAGAGACAATATTGATTTTTTAAAAATTCTTACACTTTTTCATTGTCAAAAACACGGCCCACAAATTTGCTTAACAGTAGTTTGATACAGCCAAAATTCAGTTTCTATAAAAATTGTTTATTTATCTTAAAAATAAATTTTTGGAATTTTAAATAGGAGCGAGTGGTGGATATTTTGAACTCAGCAAATCATTTGTTTCTTTTTCTTGTCATTTTGATCTTCATGTGAAAAAAAGGTGCAAAATCCATCTGCTTCAAATGCATGCAGTCTTTTTATATTTGAAAATAAATTGTAGCATTAGTGCTGTCCTACTTATAGTTTTCATGAGGTATGAAAAATGTAACAACTGATCAGGTTGTCTACCAAGTAACCTCAGATTCTGTCTAGCATAATGCAGTGTATGTTCAATCTTTTTGTCCAGACATCTCCAAAGGTTATCAGTTATTTGGAAATTGTTTTAATGTTTTCTGTACTGAGCTTTCATAACCATAGTTGTTTTTTTTAATATTAATATTAACACCAATCATATGTATATTTATTTATACTGTTCTGTGTAATTATATTACATGTTAATTGTTATGTTAATTTCATTGTTAATTTATTCTTATATTGATGTCTTGCTGAGTAATAAACTGCCATAAAAACGCAATAAATTTATATCGCCTACGGTTTTTCAGTCAAGGATCACAATGTTAATAACACAAATATTATCAATTAAATTCATTACTAGATCGTTGACTACAATTCTAAATTCTTGAAAAATTCTAAATTAAATTTAAAAAAATAAATTTGGAAATCAGTTTGCCTGCCGGATAATGAAGCCTACTTTCTGTCATGTATTTAGATGTGTCATGCATGCATGCATTATCAAGATTATATTTGACACCAGTTTTTAATTTCAGCCAAATACATGAAAACGGAAATTTTTTAGAGCCATTATTGAAGCTCTTATGGCAGTAACAGAGTTCATCATTTTTTAATTTTCACAAAATTTCCACAGTTTTATTTCTATTGCATATACATTTTATTTATCAATCACCGATGAATGGATAACTGAGCAAAAAAACGATCTGTGGTTATTTAATCTCTTATATAGCCAGGGTCCTCACAAGCCTATGTTATACCCCACAGTGCAAAAGTTTCAGCGTCACCCCTCGACATAGGTCCCCTTCAGCCCCGCCCTGCATGTGAAGCCCCTGTATATGCTACCTACCCTGTCCATAACGAAATTATGGATCTGGTTGGATTAATCAATCTCCCAGATCCGATTTGCTACATCCTGCCAAAACAGAATATCTCCAACAGATACAGGTGATGATAGAGCTTCCTGAGATACAACTGATTTCTAAAAGACAGTTCCATATGAATATTACCTAAATAAGGTAATTAATAACTCAATAAACAATTAACAAGTGAGAGATACTTCACAGTGCATTTATCAACCTCCATAATTTTATTTGTGGCCAGGTTGATCAGAAAGGATTCATTAACTAGATCAATAAACACACCATTTACCCTGAAATGTTTTTGTAATATCAAATTCTGACTCCTGAGATTTCTCATGATACAAAATCTGAGGATCAACAATATCTAATAACGCCTCATTAACAAAATTGTCATTATTAAAATGGGAATCTTGATTATTCATCTCCTTTTCCTGAAAATATGATACAGGCATTGGTAGCTGATTGATGACCATAAACACCAGGAAAATTTTTGTAAAGTGAATTCTTATTGAAACCGAAATAATTAGATGCCAATGAAATTTCTATTTACAAGATCATCCTTGGCTGAATTGAGAGGATTTAGAATTACCGTTAACTTTAATTAAATTACATGGAATTGGATCTGTAGACAAGTTATAATTAACAATGTAATTCCTACAAGTTCCATTCCAGCATATATACTTGACATCATTATTAGACTTTGTAAAGATTCTTCGTAGGGAATCTAACATATGGTTTTGTTGTAATGACTCAAACACTGTTTGTTGCAGATTTGGCACTAGCTAACGGTTGTAACAATATTAATGGATCTATTTAAAGAATTAATTTGAACATTTGGGTAGACGTTGTTATTATTACTGTTATCGATTGACTTAAATGTGTGGCAATTGTAATGAAACCTCGATAACAGTCTCATTACTATTGGACTCTTGTTTACAAGCTTTGTAATATAATGACTTTTTGGACAATTTATCAGAGAATTTTGTTTAATTTTTACTAACATTTACACTAGTGCTGACATTAGTAACAGAAGCATTACACAATTCACATTGTAAAAATCAGCATGGTTTGAACAGATAGTCAGGTTATCTAAAAATTATATATTATTGACATTTAAATTTTCATTTAACCTATTAGCAACACTTGTAAAATATTAACTACTTCCATTAGAGAAAGTGACATGAATGCTGATACGCCTCTGGACACACTGAAACAATCCGAAACTGCTGTTCATTAGAGAGAGAGAGAGAGAAATGGTGTTTAACGTCTATTTGACACAAACTAGGCCATTTTGGGACTAACATATGGTTCTAATTTTATTTCAATAATTTGCTTGCGCTTAGGGGTCTTTAGCAGTGGGAGGAAACCGGAGGACCCGGAGAAAAACCCACAAGGTTGGGCAAGCGACCCTTCTCCTTGTCATGTACAACCAGGGATTCAAAACCATGCCAATTGACTCAATGACAGGCTTTATGATACAGTGCTGTTCATTAGACTGCCCAAGATATATAAATAGCTTTCCAACCATTTACATATTTGTGTGGGCGATTAAGGGTTAAGCTATAAATTATGTGAAAAAACAAAGGTGACTATAACGATTCTACCTGCCGCAGAAACTAAAGAATACAAGGTGATCAAAACAAAATAAACACATTCAAACTGGCAAACTGAGTGGAAAATTTGTAGCATCATTATATACAGTACGCAGTTCTAGTTATTATTGTTGTGGTGTTTATTGATAGACTATGAATCACAAGCACTCAGTTGAATGAGATACCGGTAGATGGTACCATTAGTTCTGATTGCACTTAATCAATTCCTAATAACACTCGACTCTGTTTATTACCATTGTTTACTCTCCGATGACAATAATAAAACAATATTCATGTACAGATATCAATCAGTCAAATATGTTCAGATAATTTTGTTACCATTCAGTTTATAGCACATTTCTATTGTGTCCTTGTCTGAGGTAATAATTGCTATGTGGGAGGATGCCTAGGATGGAATGCAAATAACAACGTTTACACAGGTACATATAGGGCAATCAATTGGGATTTCAAGGGTGACTGCTACTCGCAGAGATGCATGACAGAGGGCCTGACAAAGACAGCTAATAATGTCATTTGGATGGGACGATAAACTGAGTTCAAGTGTACACATTGGCGTGCACGTAAAAGATACCTTGACAGTTGGAAATTGATAAAAGAGTAGGCCATAGTGGCGCTGTCTGGGCAAAATTTCCCTCATAGCACACTGTATGGCATATGCCTGTCTTCATTAGCCCATTTCAGAATACAAGAACTTTGGTTACTATTTGTGTTGCATGTAAAAAATCATATCTAACCCAGATAATCCATGTACATAAACAAAGTGTGTAGGGCCCAGTCTTTCACACTATTCTTAGGGTAGACATCCCCACCCCACCCACACATTGTCATGCATAAATGATGTTTATTTTATTTCATGTCTGGCTTAGAATGGAGAAGTCTAAATTTAATTAATTATAATACATTTATTAATAAAGCACTTAATTCCTAAATAATTCTATTACAATTAAGAGATCAACCACCCCAAGATATTAGTAAACCAAATAAGTAAATTGACTCTATTCAAGCCATTTTACATAAAGCCAAATAGTTTCTTTTTACTACTTCCATTAACAATATCCTTGCCCTATTTCCCTAACTCAATGAGTCCTTAATGGCAATTGGCAGACATTTTGTAAGAACTTGATCAAGAGGAAAGTATCCATCTTAGAAATAGCTTCTTATATTCATGGCTAATACAATAACTTGCTCACATGTGTCCGATTTTTACAGCTAAATAAAATTGATTTTCCCAGAGCTACGTGCGTGAAACTACATGTACATTTCATTTTTATATCTCAAGCAGCTGTGACAGTTAAAACATAACACCTTCAAATGAAAAAAAATGTTCTCCAATATTTTGCACCTGACATACATTGTTGATCTTAATGGAAACAAAACAACTACATGTACAGTATATACACAGTAAAGTGTATCTTACAGATACATATGTGTGTTAGGTATATCTTTCTGAACAACGTGGGTGTCATTAAGAGAGAGAGAGAGAAATGGGGTTTAACGTCCACTCGACACAAACAAGGTCATTTTGGGACTAACATATGGTTTCAATTTTTTATTTCAATAATTCGCTTGCGCGTAGAGGTCTTTAGCAGTGGGAGGAAACCGGAGTGCCCTGAGGAAACCCATGAGGTTGAGAAGGCGCCCCTATCTCCATGTCACATACGCTCACACCTGGGATCGAAACCACAGCCGCAAGCCAGAGGTGACCGGTCAGCTAGAGGTCGAAGCGCGGCACTCTAGACTACTAGGCCATCCCAACCCCCTGGGTGTCATTGGGACTGAATGGAGGAATGCATGAACTTTATGTCACAAGGTTTCTCATTTAGTCAATTGATGTGGTTTTATAACCCACTTTTATGATACAAGGAGGAGAGTTGTCTGCCCAACCTCATGAAATAAAATTGAGCTTTTGATCTTAAGATCTGTGATACTGATTGAGTCTAGCTGTGTGGTTTTCGAGACCCCACTTGTTCGTGATAAGGAGTAGGTTTGGCTGTTTGACCATGCAGAGATGCCTACAACAAAGCTAATTTTTGAAATATAATTCTACCATATATTAGTTTCAAATTCACCTGGCTTGTGTCAAGTGTCAAGTGGGCATTAAACCCAATTTCTCTCTAAATGTATCATTCCCCAGATATACATTTAGCTAACAATTTATGCCAAAAGTTTGCATGAACATTTATTAGTACACTAATTTCTGAATCTGACAGTGAAAAATTATGACAACTAAAAGTATAGGGCTTGTGTTGCTGGAAAATCGTAGTAGGAGGACATCTTAATCCTGTCAAATGTTACTTTAATTTCTAATTTGTAGCAAAAATATCAGTATTTTTTAAGATGGTATTATTAGAGAAATTTTGTTCAGACAGTGGCATTTTGTAGAAGAAATTGTGTACATTGTGCTGAATAAGCACACACTTGGTAAAGTCAAACGCATTATTTAGTTCAAATCTAATGGATAGATGATTAACAGATGATATTACCCATTCATGGAATCATGTTTTTGAAAATATCTTAAATTTAAGTGGCTAATGATGTACCCTGACATGTAGCATTAATTAATTAATGGTTTTCTTTGATTTGATATAACCAGTGCCATTGTCATACCAAAGTAACTATTTGAATCTGTTTTGTGGCCAGACAATACAGCTTTTTACTATTAAAATATTGCTCAATTGATCACTGTAAGGTCTGAATAGGTTATTTAAATGAGATTAGTATTGACTACCGGTATTTAATAAAAGCCTATATATGATAATGGATATTTTTCTAATAAAGGCGTAACAGTAAACGATTGTTCGAATAAGTTGTTGCCAGAGCTAAAAGGTAGGTTACCAGGCTATGAAACATACACGGCCACAGCATCCAAGGTCATAATGGTTGTCAATCATTTGTATTACAAAATACAATGTACTATAAAATATAATTATCAGGAATAATTAATATTTCATTGCTTTCTTGTTCGGTTTAGTGTTAATATTTAGTATACAAAACATCTGTCGATAATCAGATTATAAGCTTTGATGTTTCAGCCATCGGAAATCATTGAAAATTTATAGACTTCTTTGTGTCATCAACGTAAACACTGTGTATAAATTGTCTACAATATTGTTCGAAAATTCCACTGGTAATCATCATAAATCAATAGGATTTAACGGCTCATGGACAGAAGCATTTGTGGATGAGAGACCAACAGGAGAATAGTGGTGACGACAATATACAACCCCTTTTCAATATGAACGTATAGAATCATGGCACCATATATATATATATAAGAAGGCCAAATTGTGATAAATGTAATCAGTAAAATGGCCAGACCTATGAATCCGACAGTAATAAATCTACAATACTTTAACTTGCTTCACACCAATCGACCCTTTTGTCTTTGCGTGTCCAGATCTACTCATAACTGACATGCTATCTACCCTATATTAACTAAGCTAGCGTGATATCTGCTCATAATAATCTGTCAAATACCAGTAATAACATGGTTAACAAGAAATCTCTCACATTTGAAAGCTGATTAATTTTTCATTATTGACCATTAACTAGCAACATTTCACACTGGCAGTTCTTCGAAACACCTTCATCTTTCCTTTAAATATTTCATTAACTCTGGAACCATTACTAGGGTAGCCTACAGACCTGTCCAATTAATATTTAATAGCGTCATACCTTTGATGCATCTACATGCAATTATTAAATAATTAAAATGGCTCATCATAAAGCTTCTATGATATTTGATTAAAGGAGCTAAACTTGTAACTCAATATTTTCCATAAAATTTGAAATTAAAAACATGAATTAAAATTCAATACTTAATCTATTTCAATCAATATTGACGTTGTTATCTTTTTTTAAAAATATGGGATCATAATATCCAATATTTAAGATATAATGAACATGTCAAAATCAGTACATGAGTCATGTAATCTATGGTTTTGGGCGCCATTTGTAATGAACAAAGAAAAGCATATCCAAGGCAATGCAGAAGTAATTACCAGTAGTAATGACTGATTCACAAACGCTAGAATTAAAAAACAAAACAACGCATAGAACAGATCAATCAGGCATAAATGATTGCTGTTCAATATTGGTTGATTTCAATCAATATTGATGTTGTTATCTATATGTGATCCTAATATCCTGTAATATTTAAGATATAATGAAAATGTTAAAATAAGTACACTATCGCGTATTCTATGGTTCCGAGTGCAATTTGTAATGAACAAAGAAAAGCATGCAGAAGTAATTAGTAATAGCTGATTCACAAACGATAAAACCATAATTAAAAAAAAAACATGTGGTACAAACTAATCATATGTAAATGAATGCTGTTCAATTTGATCTATTCACTATTTCACCAAACAATATTGATCATAATTTGCTATAAAAAATTCAAAAATTGAAACTGTCACTTCGAATTACATAATGTGCTTTTAGATCCATTTTCATCCATATTATGGTTCCACAGAATAGAGCCATACACCTTTTAAATTAATATCAATTTGACAGATTATTTAGTTTTATTTTAGGCTCCAACTAGGATATAACGCTGAAATAAATGAAATGAAAATAGGATTTCTGTCCATCAATTAGTAAAATCGTAGACATATAATTCAAGATTAGAGACAGTACATGCCTACATACAGTAAATATCAAAAATCAAAGATGGCAATATATCACATAGTGTAAGAATGCTATTTGGAAATGACAAATAGAGCTTCTTTTTAAAAAAAACAATTTTTCTGAAATTCACATCACTGTGTAGCCAGGTATTGAATTTACGACAATAAAACTTCATATTTTCTTTTTCTTAGTAGTTTGCGGAAACCAACACAGGATTAATAGATATGGCCCACACCATCTTTTTTGTAAAACCAAAACCTGTTGATCATATCAATACAATTCTATATAGTTTGTGTAAATATATGGTAGGCTGGTCGTAAAATGGTGTGATTATATGGTAGGCTAAAAGATTATATGGCTGGCTGGCAGCAAAATGGTATGAAAAGCATTGGTATGTACGATTATGTGATTAGATGGTGGTCTAGTTTGTAAGATAGTGGACATCTGTGGAAATGATGTGATTATGCGTGTATGGAATATCTGATACTTTAGTATTAAAATAAAATGGTTAAACAACATACTTTTTCTGCACCAGGGCTAATGTGGATGAGTAGATGTCATGCAGTCCTATGGGGGGTGGGGGGGTGGGGTGGAAATTTTGCCTGGACAGCAGATAATAAGATAGTGTAATTATATGGTCCGCTGATTGTAAAATATAGGATTTTATGGTTGTAAAACAGCATGCTCTATCAGTTAGGTTTGTGTATAGATTATATGGCTGTAAGATGGTTTCACATGTTATGTACAATATGAATACTCTATTCATACACCTGTTTTAAGTAAATACTCGCCTTAGGCCCTTATAAATTGTCAAATAAGACGATATATAGAACATTTATTTTTTGTAATGCTCCGAGGGATGTTAATTGCTGAATTTTAGTTAACAGTTATGAATGTTTATTATTTTTTTTATTCCATATATATATTTCTGAAAGTAAAAGTAAGCTGTTAACTTTACTCACCTTGAAGCTAAACAACCGGCGGAAATCGATCCGATCAAAGTTAGAATAAGTTGTACAAAGAACACCCAGTTCATACTCCGTAAATCTGAGTTTGTTTGACAGCCTAAATCAAAAACAGTCGGTCCCAAAAATCCCACACAAACACCAAAACTACCAAAGACTAAACAATAAGTCACTACATAATACCAATTAGCAATAAACAGTTTCCAGAAATTAACTCTTGTAGGTTTCGTCGAATCTCCCGAATGCATGTCGTCAATCCATTTCTGTTCGGGTTTTGTATATTTTGGTGATGTGTCGATGCTATTTCTCTCTTGGTCCGTGGTGTCCATGATGAAGACCTTATTCGAAAATATGTAACTCTTTGGGTTGTAAGACTACATAAAAGAGTTGCGTCCACTCAACATATCTGACTGCTAACGAAGTGCCTTGTATTTGTCGTTTCTACTCCTATCTGACAGTTACTGGCTCAGCCTCTTTCTATGTAACAGTAACAACGGTTATAATATTGAACGGTGAGGCACGCGATTCAACGATATCTGCACTGAAATTTCTTGTCGCGAGCATTGTTAATGGCGGGAAATGATTAAAGTTGTGTTTCATTGAAATTATAAGCGCCCATTGGTTTGCTATTGAATTGTTAACGCAAATTGACTTTGATTTAATCATAATTTATTATTGTGTATAAATTTCAATAGGGCCTACTGTTGTTAAAAACCGTTAATGTTCAATATTCTCGTCAATATTAAGCCCACACGATTCGATAGTAGACACTTATTTTCGTAAAATAAATCTCGCGTATTGATATAGTTGGTGCGAACACCTTTCTTGGCATATGCAGGACTATTGAGGCTAATTTAAACACCTGTGTGTTGACATGGGGCAGTCGGCAATGAGGCCAATTGTGGCCACCTGTATGTTGACCACGTGTATTTTTGGCGCGCTTTTCTTGTAGAAACGCCAGTGCCTCACTTAATGATATTAATCTTTTACGAAAGGTATGGGGGTAAAAAGTTGGGTATTTGTAGGGATCTCAAAAGATTTATTAGGTTTAAATAAAAATAAATCATTGTATTAATATCGAGATTATAGTTTCGAAGTAACACAGTTTGGGGCGAACCAGGGGGAAAATCAAGGTAAAGCGAGATTTTCATATTTTCTAAGAAAGTAAAAACATGATTATTTCTATGTCTTATGTTCAAAAAGGTCGTCAACTCACTATTATACAGTCATAGACATTATTTCCAACACTTAAAATCATTCATGCCGGAAATAATAACATATAATAATAAATTATATTACCCCCCCCCCTCCCCCATGCGATAGCTAGGCCTATCTTCAAACGTTTGAATTTGAAGTTGAAAATGATATATTTGCTAATTTCTCAACTGGCAATAGTGAATTATAGAATTAATAGGTTTATTCTTTAACAAGGTAGGACTGTTTGTAGATACCATCTATTTTAGGGCTTTATTTTAAAGATATATCTTAAAAATATGAAATTGTAACTTTAACCTTGTCACAGCGATAGTCTCACTCACTGAGCCATCGCGGCACCTTTCAAGAATGATAAATGTCACTAAAGGGTTTACATCATAAAACCATTCAAAGATAGCAGTAATAGATAGATTGTCTACAGACAGATAGGATCAAAATATGTTTTTGTAACCAGTATAATTGATATAAAATAAGGATGATAACTTCCCCTACATATATAACAATATTGATTGGAATTATTTAATTATTCATATCGAGATAGTACACTAGATACCCAATTTTCCCTATTGATTTTGTTATATGATAATTGTCTTTCTCTAAATTTCCAAATAAATATTTATTAACAATATGTGGTTATCTTTTTTTCAATCTATTATTTATATATCATCTATATATAGAACTTATGTTCCTATTTGTTTGGGAGCCAGTTGATCTAGCAAGAATTCTCAGAGCCATGGGGCAAAGACTAAGAGTTGTTCTGACACCGACAGTGAAGTGTTGGTACTATTTCAGGGGTCCATTCCATTCATGATGGTAGTTACTTTAGTCACAAAGTCTTAGAGACTCCTGGCATTGATGGTAAAGTGGTCTATAGAGGATGTTGTTATTAGCATTACCCTTATCAACCTTGATCACTTTCATAACTATATTACTTTTATTAAGTTAGGTTTCCTTCAAGGTAATTAGATGGTTCTTTGCTTTGGTGGCCTGGTCTGTATTAACCAACTATTGTTGTTTACGTGTATATATTGTCTTGTTATATTTCATATCTTATCATTGCTTGATAATGACTAAAGAATCCTGGTTAAGACATCGCTCAATAGTATTCCATTGTGATCTGTATATACTATTTCCACTGACAGCATATATATTCTGTGAATGTGCTAGTCAGCTTATTTCTATCTGCATGTTAGTAAGCAAGTTGTTTTATGTCGTTCAGCTTGTTATCTATCTGTTAGTAAGCCCAGTTGCATTAAGACAGTCAGCTTGTTTCTCTATCTGTGTGTAAGCTAGTTGCTTTATCTGCCAGCTTGTTTTTATCTATCTGTTAGTAAGCTTTATCTGTCAGTCAGCTTGTTTTTACCTACCTGTTAATAAAATATAGTTGCTTTAAGACAGTTTGTGTTAATGTATCTGTTAGTGAGCTAGTTGCTTTATGTGTTATAAGGTTTACATTCTATGTCTTATTATAAATTATTATAAGGATTATAGTTGCTTGTGTCAGTCAACTTGTTTCTCTGTCAGTTTTGTTCTCATTCTTCCATTTAATGAAACAGTTTATTACAATTTAAAAGGAATCCAATGATAATTGTGACTTCGTGAGTGTTAACTATGTTTCATTAACTCAGTATATAATTAATCAGATGTTTAAAATAAATTTGGGAGCCAATGAATAGGCTGAGAACCTTCCAGTATGGTTTCCTCTTGTCAGCGGTGCAGATTAAAGGCCTGGCAGGGCACAGCAGCGTCTAGTTGTTCAGATAGGACCAATGAATAGGCTGAGAACCTTCCAGTACGGTTTCCCCTTGTCAGCAGTGCAGATTAAAGGCCCGGCAGGGAACAGCAGCGTCAAGTTGTTCAGATAGGACTAAAAGCCATAAAATGCATGTTAAAGAACACGTAACAGTTAGAATTAATTGCTGTCCAGGCAAAACATTCTTCATTATCTCAACTGGTTCAGAAAAGTAGGAGATTAAACCCAATTTCATTCATTTAAAATCAATTGGCCTATATTACTGTATGTGAACACAAAATGTGGACAATTGGACTAATCACCAGGCAGAGGTGATGACAATTAACAACCACATTAAACTATGAGCATTTTTGAAACCGGAACTAGTTTAAAACACTTTAGAATCTTCTTGTTCTTGTGGAGATGCTCATTAGTGTTAGGCTTCACTAATTTGAACAACCTTCTGTTACAAAAGACACAACTCTCTGATTTCAGTTGATATAGTATAATATAGTATAATACATAGAAACACATATACCAGGCTAACTGAAAATAAAACATAAAATAATTGACTAGCTGTTGCAAACTACTGGTATCTTAAATAATTCAAGGGATTTGTAAAATTTAATTAGCATTTGAAAGCCAGACAATTGTGGATCACGTAGCCTAATGAAATAAAAAGCGACGAATTAAAGTATTGATCTGGTGTTTTATCTTGATTAGTGATGTAACAAACTCTGTTCAATTAAATTTTTGTTTCAAAAGATCAAGCACCAATTAGTTTGCTTTTACATTTTAATTTCATTTTGGCTTAAAATGTGGAAACTTGAACAATGGACAATATAGGCTCATCTACAAGGCGTAATCAATCCACACAGAAAATGCAATCAAACCAGCTATTATATTTTTTACCCAATCAAAGTGGGTTCAAATTTACTGCTGTAAATAATATTCAATTAAGACAGGTCTTGTACATAAAATGTATCTCTAAATAATAAATGAGAATGTTATAATTAAATGTGCACTATACCTGTATAAGAATATATATATAATTACATTTTAAAACAGACCAGATGTTCCACATCATCCTGTTTTCAATACTGAAGGAATAAACACATGTTTAGACTTTGTATTGTTAATAAGACTAAATACCAACTTGGTACAAGAACATCTTGCCGGTTAACATCAGAATCCGTGTAAATAAAGGCCTTAATTAAGTGACATCAAATCAAAATTTATTTGATAGTTTTAAAAATTAACCCGATTTCGGCGATTATACAAACGGAAACAATTTGATTGGTCAATAAGTTCACATGATCTAAAATATGTTATGTATTAATTTTAACAAGATTGGACCTCTGTATGATCTGTCTGGCATGTTGTGACTTTGTAAAATCTGTTGCATATTCAGATAAAAAAAAAACACAACAAATAAATAAGTGTTGCACCAATCTTCTATAAAAAGTATTAATTTTAAGGCAAGGAGATCATCTAAAAAAAAAATCATCTCCCTCTAACAAACTAGTAGAAATAAAAGTTCACCAATCTAAAAGGCCATCTTAAACTAAACAAAAATATATTTTTTTTTACATTTTCATAAACTATACTACTTTTTTTTTTACATTATTATTAACTATACTCTCTTTTTTTTTTCTTTTAATAATTAATGATAAAAATAAAATATACATTTAATTATTTTTTTATACATCTTTTGTTTTTACATTTTCATAAACAATGATTTTTTGTACAGCTTTAGAACTATACATGTACTTTTTTTATAATTAATGATAAAAATATAGAGGTCTTGCTAATTTGTCCTGCACCAATTTATATATATACAGAAAGCACATGTGTAATTCATATTTCTTAAATTCTAAATAAAAATCAACAAATTATGCATTCATTAACAATGGTATACAGTATCAAATACAAGCACATTTATAATGGTAATGGATACTGTTATTCAATTTTAAGGGCTGCTTTCATTATCCAATTGTATGCATTCAGGAAGATATAATATTCCAATGGCATTTGCTGTCCAGCTCCTGCTAGGGTGGAATATAAACAATACATGTATACCAGTACTGATTATTTACATACAAAATTTGAAAAATATTATCACCTCATGAACACTAGATTTAATTTATAACTCCAGAGACAAGATTTCAACAATATATAACAACATTTCAAACTGGGCTTTTAAAATTTTTGGAGAAAAAAGTGTAAGTTATATATAAAGACATTATACAGTCCATACTAAAATCAGAAAACTTTCTATATGTCTGACAAAATCTATAAACAAAAACTGCAAATATTATGTCTGATAAAAACTATCAATCAACACCAATTAATTTCTTTTTGTTACCTTTAATATATAACAATGTAAACAGCTTGTTACTCTTCAATATAACAATTTGCATAGGTCTGCATTTCATGTGCAATTTATGCTCTTAACAAGTGCATTTATATTCTATTACAGTCGTATTGAATAAATCTTAAGAACACAAATTTAATAAATATCCAGTGCAAAAGAGACAGAAATAAGTATTTCAAACCATTATAATATGTCACATAAAAGAATTTTTACCAGAAAAGACAAAGCACAGAAGTAACATTTTTAATTCACTCATCCCCCCAAAAAAAGAAATATATACATATCCCAATCAACCATGGACATTTTTGATGATTTATAATATGGCAACATTTTAAGCTTAAAACTACCTACCCATGTAAAAGTTTAATTAATACAAAATATATCATATTTTAAATTAAAATATAGTGTCAAGCAGAAATGAAATAATCGATAACCGGTTTAATCAAAAGACATTAAGTAATGATCCTGCTTCATGAAGTCTTGACTTTCGTTTCTTTGATTAACTTTGGCAATGACAATACTTGATGCAAGCAGTGTCATGTAAATTAACAAGGATGTTTGGAGGGTTGAAGAGCCGGTACAAACACTAGATTGTCCGCTGAATTTATTCATTGTACAACAAACATGGTCCCATATTATCACAACTAGAATGAGTGGATTTGTTGATGATATTAACTACTATATTCTACTGTAACAGCTTTAGTCTTCAAATATTCATTTAATGCTTCTTGACCTGTAAAAGTAGAATAAAAACTTGATGTAATATTCATAATTGTACTGTAGATTAATAAAATGTAAAAACAGGAAAATATTGAGCTATAGCTGTTTAAGACAAAATGCAGCAGATGTCCAATAAGTATTTTCCTGATATCGGTTGGAAATGCTATTCTACATAGAGACACTTGAGAAAGAGGAATGGGGATTAACGTACACTCCAGACAAACTAGGCCAACTTAAGTCTATTATGTGGTTCAAGTTTATTTCAATAATTCATTTAGGCTTCAAGGTTTTTAACTGTGGGAGAAAAACTGAGGACCAGTTGAAAATCTACGAAGTTGGACAGGCGATGCATCCCCATGTATTAGGTTTTTATACTCTACAAATATTAAAAACAACATTGTCACTTAAGACCAGTAACATAAAGTAAGAGGTGTAAAGAATGAGTCCTTTAGATGGTATTTTAAGATGATTAAAATATGAAAACATATGTTAGATATTATACATTAACCTCAATATTTGTGAATAAAAATGACATTATCAATTAATGACTACAAGAAATTAAAGATAGCAAGCAAAGTGAAATCAATTGGCAGTAATAACAACTTTTGGTGGCCATAACATATGTTTTAGGATACATCAATATGTGTCTTTTGGTACGACCACTTTTCATGACATGGAAGTATATTACATATATAATATATCGGTCCTGTTTATTTTTTAATATTATGTCTAACTGTTATATTGATTTCCATACACACAGGTGACACTTTGACATAATACATCAATTTGAATTTAATTTCATAATAGATCAATACGAACAATTTCATGCTTCATAATCCAAAAAAGTAGGTTTTATAGATTACTTTACATATCCATGTTAAATATTTCTACAATTCTTTCTCCAAGCATCAGCCACCATTTAACAAAGGTTTTTATAGTATAATAAATAAAGCATACCTAGATCTTTGCCGAATCCTGATTGTTTAAATCCACCAAATGGCGCTGCTACATCTGTTTTATTATAAGTGTTAACAAATACAGTACCAGCCTGGAGATTATCAGCCACGTATAAAGCTTTATTTACATCTTTAGTAAATACACCGGACGCTAAACCAAACTCTGTATTATTAGCTCGTTGTAACATACCATCAATATCACTGCAAAATATACATACCGTCAATATTACTTCAAAATATACATAATACATACTGTCAATTTCACTACAAAATATATTTACTGTCAATATCGCTACAAAATATACATACTGTCAATATCACTACAAAATATACATACCGTCAATATCACTACAAATATACATACTGTTAAAATATACATCAGATATATTGAAAAAATTTGTTTAGTTTAAACAATATTTTATACAAAAATTGAATAGGATTGAGAAAACAGGTATAGAATCATATCTTAGCCTTAGTGTCTATTATAATAACAGACAACTTACCCATCTATGAATTTAGAGATAATCATGACTGGACCAAATGATTCTTCTATAGCAATCATCATATGATCTTCTACATCTGTAAATACTGTTGGTTCTAAAAATAGTCCTGTAAAAAAAACATATTCTATTGAAACACTGGAAAAACAAGAAAAAAAGAATGATGCAATAAGAAAAATAACTAAAAAGTAATTTTTGTCAGTACAAATTGTCGTCTTCTGATTTCAAAAGATATAATCTTCCACACATCAAAAGACATAATTATTCTTTATAACTACTTCCAGATGTGTATGTTGTAACCAGCTTCGATATGACTCAATGAAAATTCTTTTCTTCTTAAAGGCACAGCAAGTCATATTGTTAACACATATTTCAAAAGCAAAAAAATGTGCACTATTATAATTAGCATTATCACCCACATTAATATAATTCAAACAGATAATGTATTCAACCAGACAATCTATTGAACTGATAAAAAAAAAAAAAATTATAATTTTTTAAGACATTTATTGCGGACATATCCTTCTATAACTTAATTTACTATATAAATGGATATTTGTTTGATTGGGTAAACTGAAATAGAACTGGACTAACCTGGTCTATTTACTTGTTTACCACCAGTAACGAGAGTAGCTCCTTCCTTCACACCTATATCACAGTATTCTATGAGTTTCTCGAGATGAGCACGATGATTCTGTGGACCATGATCTGTTGATCTATCTAATGGATCACCAATCTTCATCTTCTTTATTTCTTCTAACTATCAAATAATACAAACACTACAAATTACAAACACTACACATTACAAACAGTACAAATCACATGAATATTACAAATTACAAACAATAAAAATTCGAAGTTTGATTAGTTTGCTAGGATTAAGTAACTTTTATCAAGTTTTGGTACAAAATGAAAAGGTAAAGATATAGATATACATGATGTTATTCATAATAAATATTAAAATCCTATTAACTGTGGTACCACTTATTAGCTGTAATTAGCTTCACTTGTTTTGTTTACAAAACACGGTATTTACTCTTTCTGATAAATAGAAGTCTTCTCCCAAAATATATTAGTCCATTACCAAATACGATCATTCCTAGCCATCTAACTTCACATTATTTTCTATTGATTTCTTGTCAATGTCTTTATTATCTTAGAAACAATTGAGGCTTAACAAGGAATTTGGTTTCAAAATTTTGCTGTGGTGAAATGAGGCCAGAATTAGATCACCTTTGCTTCAGGAATATGGTCCATAAGTTTCTAATTCCTTTAATAAACTTCAATTACAAATATTTATCCAGGAAGATTGAGCTCAAACTGATATCTAACCTATATTTTTTTTGTTTAAATCAAGTTAAATTTAAATCAGTAAAATGTTTATTAGCCTACTCGAACATTCAGGCTTTCAATATAATATTATATAATGGTGTGATTTCTACAGTTAAAACAGTGTTAAGGAATATCTATGTTTTAACTTACAACTCTTCTAAGAAACTCATCATGAATAGATTCCTCTACAAACAATCTACCAGCAGCTATACAGTTCTCTCCCTTGTTGAAGAAAACAGAGCTGCAACCCTGAAATATAGATCATACAATATATTTTTAACACCAGACTTAAGATGCATCTACATATATGTATATGTGTTAAATGGCATTGTGATTTATATACTACTGGTATTAGGTAATTAGATGGGATTTAACATCCTACTGTTCTGTTCAGACTGGGCTAAGACAGGCATACGCCATCAAGTGTGCTATGAGGCCGAACATCCTACTATAATATCAAATTCCAACTACCAAGGGTTTTTTGATGTGCATGCCAAAGTGAACATCCTGCATCACAGAACCCCAAGATTACCGAGCCAACTTCTTACCCACTGATCCACCATGGCTCTACTGGTAGGACAATTCTAGTGTGATACAATGTAATAATAATTACTCACCATTCGAACAGCCTTTTCTAAATCACAATCACTGAATATAACAAGTGGTGATTTACCTCCTAATTCTAATGATACTTTCTTTAAATTACTTTTAGCACAACTAAAAAACAAATTAATCCATTTGTGAATTACCAGAAAACTATATAATGAAGTTAATTACATTATGACATGAGAATCATTGTTGAATCGTTACTCCTACAAAAATTTATTAATTGTATTCCATGAGCTTTAATTTAACATCTAAGTGAGGTTCTATTATCATATCACTGAACTGATATAATATATTATGTTAGGCAGTGTGTTACATACTCAGAAGGGGGTTGGGATGGCCTAGTGGTCTAGAGTGCCGCGCTTCGACATCTAGCTGGCTGGTCACCTCTGGCTTGTGGCTGTGCTTTCGAGCCCAGGTGTGAGCGTATGTGGAATGGAGATAGGGGCGCCTTCTCAACCTCGTGGGTTACCTCCGGGCACTCCGGTTTCCTCCCACTGCTAAAGACCCCTACGCGCATGCGAATTATTGAAATAAAATTAAAACCATATGTTAGTCCCCAAATGACCTAGTTTGTGTTGAGTGGACGTTAAACCCCATTTCTCTCTCTCTCTCACATACTCAGAATACTTAAAGCAAATATATGAAAGGGAGGAGAACGGCACAGAGGTTGAAAGTCAGCCCATCACCCCGTCTGTGAGATCCATGCATCCTTGTTATAAGACTATTCAACCTTGTATATCGCTGTCTACATCCCAGCTGTAAATGTTCGCAAAATGGTATGAAAATGCCCTCTATGCAAACCGTCTGGGGCAACGAAATGTAAGTCAACCAGCAATTCTATTAGACGAAACGCATTAAAATGTCATCAATAGTAATGCCCTATCATGTAATTATTAGATTAGATTGTCTTTGCCACTATTTCACATAGTTAATTTACATAGTTGACTGATTAAGGCTGAGTTTTAATGAGGGAATGTTACCTTTCCATGATAGTTTTACCAATAGGTGTTGAACCAGTAAACCCTAACTTCCTTACATCCGGATGATCAGATAATGCTTGACCAATTACAGAACCTGCAACAAAATAGTTCCATAAATTGGTGACAATAACTTATCAAATCGAAAACCCTTTTTCTCTTAATAAACCCTTGTTTAAAATTGTATGTAAATGCATATTCATTGATCTAATCCTAATGATTTGCTTTAATATGGGATACAATGATACAAATCCGCATTACATTTGCCCTGTTTTTAACAGAGAAATAAATAATGTTTGACAGATAGTGATTGATATCAAATATAATCTTACAATGATATCACAAGGTAAAAATAGTAAATAAATCACTCTAATACCTATATCACTGTCATATTTACTATTACTCCTTTCCAAACATGAACAGATACTTAGTCTGAACTGCCCCCTTTAATTTAGGAGTTTTAAAGGACAATATTGGTGCCAGTCATTATCACATATGTGTTAGAGCTGGTTAAACACATTCCAAATATACTTTTAACGCAGAGATCATTGCTACGATAGCTGAGTAATACGCGTTTCCCGAATCAGCAGTGACGTAGCCAAAGGAAAACATGGGTGACCGCTCTATATAACTGACTGAAGCGATGACTGATAATAGATACACGGCCGAATTTCTGCTCACTAATAATTTCTTCGGAGACCAAAAGTTGTTATATGGGACTGTAAAAGGATATCTGACAATTCAATAAAGTAATTGAATGTCATTAGATAAGAGAACACGAGAAAAATAGAAATAGTCCGTACATTCCCTTGTTTATTTTCATTCTATAACTTATAAAAACATGGTAATGCACGGACTTTTTCTGTTTTTCTTTTGTGTTCTTTTATCTAGTGGCAGTCAGTTCTTTTTATGAATTGTCAGATATCCTAGCTCTTACAGTCCCATATAACAACTTTTGGTCTTCGAAGAAATTATTAGTGAGCAGAAATTCGGCCGTGTATCTATTATCAGTCGTCGCTTCAGTCAGTTATATAGAGCGGTCACTTGTGTTTTCCTTTGGCTACGTCACTGCTGATTCGGGAAATGTGTAGTGCTGGCACGATAAATCGTTGAATCGACGTATCGCGATTCACCGTCTCACGATACCTGTATTGAATCGCAGGATGCCGAATCGATTTTTCACGATTCTTTTTTGCTTTTTATCAAATATATCATGAACTTTAAAAACTTTAAATTATATCCACAACCCTAAACTTTATTTGAAACAATGACACTTCGCAAACGATGTCCAGCAGTCTTGACATGTGTGTTACTATAAATAGCGCACGACCTTAATTACCGTTAGTTTCGTAGGTAAAGATTAACAACATGTCTTTTCGTTTTGTTTCCGAATTTTAAAGTTTGTTATAAGGCTTAGGTAATAAAACATACATATTTGAATACATAAAACGACATTTTACTCTCGAATTTTATAAATTGAGAACGTAAATATAATAGATAGTAGCTCTTGTAAAAATCAAAATGGCGGTAAACACAGTCGCAATAACAAATCCTCCAGCGAAATATAAATCTAAAGTTTGGGAAAATTTTGGGTTTTTAAAAGGGAACACAACGAAAGTTGTTTGTAGAATATGCAAAACTATTCTAAAATATTGTGGTAATACAACCAATCTCATCACTCATTTGACAAGACACCATAGTGTCCATAGTGGTGACTGTCTTGTCTAAGTTCGTCTGCTAGGATTAGAGTTTACTACTAAATAGTAGGCCTAATCAAGTTTATTTATTTCCTGGTTTTAGTGACTTCATTAAAAACACAATCACATATTTAATTTGTTGTTTTATTGATAAATCTATGACCTAGTTATGAATCGCGATACGTATCGTATCGTGACACATGAATCGCAATACGTATCGTATCGTGACTGCAGTCGCAATACCCAGCACTAGAAACGTGTATTACTCAGCTATCGTAGCATTGATCTCTGCGTTAAAAGTATATTTGGAATGTGTTTAACCAGCTCTATCACATATGTGATAATGACTGGCACCAATATTGTCCTTTAAGGTATAACAGGCATGAACAAGAATTTCTTTACATTGCTAATTCATACTAGTTAAGTATCATTATTATAAATGCAAAAAAATAAACATATTAAAGAAATGTAACACTAAAACTCAATTACATCCTAATGAATTGGATATATTAACTTCTTTGTTTGATAAATAATTCTAAATTGAGAAATAAGAAAACAAGTATTGGTGAGGGTGGAGGTAGGATAGTTTTAAATGTCAAATGCATAACAATTTCAAATAATGTAGCATTCGGGTGGGCGATTATTGATTTGTTTTATTAATATAATTACGAATTGAGTCATTAAGACATCAAACAAAGAAATAAATTAAGAGTATTATGACCCTTTAAATATTAATGATATACGACTGTGGTATAAGATTAACAGACCTGATCCAGGTAATATATTTATAACACCAGGAGGGAATCCAGCTTGAACTGATAATTCAGCAAACTTTAAAGCAGTAAGCGGTGTAACCTGTAATGAATAATGAATAAGTAGCCCTTATTGACTTACTACCATGAATTCTTTATACCATGAATTCTTCATACTAGGGTGTACTTAAAATTACTTAAATAATTTTGGACAAGAATTTGCATTAATCAAAGCAGTCGTTGTTTTTTGTATTTCAGGAGAGACAAAAAAAGCTCCCCTCAATCAACAAATTGAAAAAAATGGCTCTCCTAAAAGGTTCTCCAAGTTTCGATAAGAGGAATGCTTTAGAAATTAAGCAGAGTGATTTAGAAATAGATAAATGTTAATCCACAATGACTTTGCAAAGGAGAGTGATTTTCAATTTTGAGGGGAGGGAAAAAAAACTCCCCTCGGCCGACATTCAGGTGAGCTGTAGGCGCTTGAGTGCGATCACTCGCCATAAAAAACAATGACTGTCAAAGTTCTTCGGACTGATCTATATTTTTAAATTTTTCTGGCACAGGCCTATTGGGTGGTTTAAGACATACTATTACACTTCATTATATTAACGTGACACTTTTTTTTTGCATAATTTGATTATAAATAACAAAATTTATCCAGATTAAATTATTTTGGAGAAATACTCACTTGGGCTGGTTTAAGAACAACAGTATTTCCAGCTGCTAAACATGCAGCCATTTTCCATGCTAACATCATGAGGGGATAATTCCATGGTACCACAATACCACAAACACCAATGGGTTCACGTTTTGTATAAGTTAAATTTTTATTTGGACGAGCATGGTTGACTGGAATGGTTAAACCCTGTAATAACAGAAATAATTATTATATAATTACCAAGTTTCATAAAAATCAAATGAAACCAAGGCCTCTATCAGTTCCTATCACAATAAAACAGGGGTGATGACAATATCGTTAAATATGGGGATGGGCATATAGAACCACGCTTGTCATGCACTGTCTGATGGAAGCAGATGATACTTGTGGGAATGTAAAACCTATTTCACACACACTGTCAAATATTCCTTCATATCATGACCAGTAGCATGATAGTGCAAACCAAGGCAAATACTTCAGTCAATAATTGATGCATATTTTTAATGGGATGTTTTGTTTGTGATATGACTTATGTGGAAGCAGGCGCTAAAGAACTAATGTACTACTATTGGGATTTTCTGTATGATACAGCCATACATAAAGCTACTTTCACAAAAAGTGTATATTTTGGTAACGACATAAAAAGTTAGACATAGATTCTCACCAGATTATCAGGTATTACAGCTGAAAACACACAACTTGATTTTCCACAAAAAAAACCTTTAGATTTTTTTGTTGTGGGTATTAGACTTAAGGACTTGCTAAGTAGTAAATTTACCTGAATTTTATCACACCAACCAGCAAAATATCTAAATGTTTGTATAGACATACCAACATGTGTTTTTAATGCTAGAGTATATACAGCACCACTATCTATAGATTCTATTGTAGCTAATTCTTCTTGATGTTCTTCCATTAAATCAGCCATTCTATATAATATAATAACTATGTATCATAAATCTATCATCAAAATATTCCTTTATATGTACAATAAACTCATATTAAGGCCTACTACATACACTAATCCGTCTATAAAGCAGAGCATGTGATCATCAAATATTATAGCAATTAGTACTTGTGTGTTAGCTAATCATGGTAATATACATCTCCATTTTCCATTATAATTTGGAAAAAAAGCATTTAGGTTTAATTTTAAACATCAAAATCGGTACAATGCGCTACGATTACCTATGATCGTTTGCGATGCACAAAGTCGCAAAGTGTGCAGAAGTCAGCAAAATCCTTTTTGCAAAGATTTGACAATTGCAGCTTATCGTAAAATTTTGTTACCTAACATATTGAAGAGCAATGGTGTCTTGTTGCAGCCAGTGCAGCATATGTGGGTGTTAATTGTCTACAATTTGTTATACTGAAATATACCATGATAAGCTAATAAAGGCAAAATGTTGTGTTGTTGGAAATATCTCAGTGTGTGAGGTTGACTTTCATTGTGATACTCACCTGTTCATGATGGTACCACGATCTCTTGCATTCATACTGCCCCATGGTCCTTCTTCAAATGCCTCCTGAAAACAACACATTTTACGTATTTCAATACCTTGCATTATTACGAATCAGTTAGTATTATTGATAGAATGAATTTAATATCAGTAAGATTTAATAATGATCAACCACATTCCATCAATTAAAGTTTGTCTGCGGATCATAAAGGATGACTTATTATTATGATAATATATTTTGTGATTAAATTACCTTTGCAGCTTCTACAGCTCTGTTGATGTCATCTTTACTTGCTTTTGCTACTTTACATATCGCCTACAAAACATTGAAAAACAATATTATAAACGAATAGACACAAATCTAGGCAGTATTTCAAAGTATTTGATTGGGTGAACCACAGGTCATTTAGGTAACTTAGAGAATCTATTTCATAGAAATGGAATTAGAGTTTAAGGATAGGTCATGATTTCCAAAGTATTCATCATTTCATACAATTAGCATGAAACAAACATCATTCCAACGTCCCTTAATTTACCATTAAAAATTATACCAGTAAAAATAAATAACACCAATATAGATATAGATAAACAATATACTTACCGATTCATCATTAGGATTAATAGTTTCATAAGTTTGACCGTTTGATGAGTCTACAAATTCATTGTCTATAAAAGCTTGATTAGGGAAACTAATATCCATATTATTCACTCTCATTCTTACCTAGGAAATAAAAAATAAATTACATCGATTCATTACTTGACTATGTGTTTTTGTTTTCTATGAATGAAATAATTCCTTCATATTCAAAAGTTGTTTTTTCTATATTAAATGTTCTCGTAATCTCAATCACAATACTGACATAAAAACTGCTCTTGATCTTATAAGACATGTACTGAAAGAGTGAAAGAAACGTATCAACTGCACAAAATTCAGTTTTAGTTATTAAAATATATAAGTAGACATCAGAGAAATTCCAGGTTAAAACTTACAGGTTCAAATACCAGTTCTTCTTTATCTTCTATACCTCTACCTCGTCTAATAACACAGTTAGAAAAATCTTCGAACACTGTATTCATATAAACATCTTCTGTTGCTAATCTAATATCATTACATTTCTCTCGTACTTCTTCTATTAATCTAAATTAAATATATAACATAATTTATATATATCAGTGGATTCAGGCTAGAAACTGACATGGGTCATGGTCCCAGAGTTGGGACCCATACACATTTTTGTCCAGATAAGTTCAATAACTGATATAACCAAAACAATGTTGTTTAAAGGGAGGGTGGGTGGGGTAGTTTTACATTTTACAGAGAGAGAGAGAAATAGGGTTTAATGTCCACTCGACACAAACCAGGTCATTTCGGGACTAACATCTGGTTTAATTTAATTTCAATAATTCGCTTCACATAGGGGTCTTTATCAGTGGGAGGAAACCGGAGTACCTGGAGAAAACCCATGAGTTTGGACAGGCGACCCCAGTCCTTGCCACATACAACCGGGGATTCGAAACCACCCCAGTTGACTTGATGACAGGCTTTATGATACAGTGTGCACATGCTAACCATTCGGCCATCCAACACACTGATATAATAGGGTAATGTAGTTTAACATCTTGTCAACAATGTGTGTTGGTGTTTAGGGGGACTAAAATACTACTACTATTGTGGTTTTTCCACCATGTACCAACCTGACGACATCCATAGATCCAGCTCCACATTTAAAAAAATCTGTTGTAGAATCTGGATCAACATTTAAAATACCATTCCATATTGACTAGGGAAACAAAAAACAAACCTTTAAAACTCATAGATGAGGACATCATCAGAAATGGAAAAAATCTACAAAAATTAAATCCCAAAATCAGACTAAAAATAACAAGGACCTGAATTTGGACTATACAAATCTGCAGAGCCTGTGTAACATTCTCATAATAATTAGGTCAGAATCCGCATTTCAGAAACCAACCATGTGAACATAGTTTAAGTGACTCAGATGAATAATCTAAACTATTTGACATGTACCTTTAAATTTTTAACAAGTTGTTCTTCTTCTGTTGTTAATTCTAGTTTTTGTGTGGACGGATCATCTTTACCATATTTAGAAGCTGGTATCATTTTACCACTTTCATATTGTAACTGACTTATATTTACCTTAAATAAATAATTTCAAAATGTTACGATACAAATAATTGGGCCTTTCATGATTGATCCTGACTGAGACATAAATGATGTGTCATGTTGGATAATATTTGAACTATTTTAAATCGAAACGGAAACAAACTTACTAACTTTCGCAAAGAATGGCTATACAATTACTTTATATTTATATCTTAAAACTAGGCAAAGTTATGACTGTTTGAATATGCAGCGCACACCTTTTAGCAATGGTACTTGCAATTGAATGCCAGGTCTAAGTCTCAATTATCCATACTGACGTTAAATTTTTTAAAAAGTTATGTCTACTTACCATTTTACCATCATTACCAAACAGAATTAGTCCCTTTTTATGTACAATAGGTTTTTGTGAGGATCCTTCTATTGTTATTTCTGTTCCTCTTGGTTTCATTCTTGTCCACAACTTGGACCCAAATAATGATATTTTCTGTAAGATAAACACCAGATCAAGTGTTAAATAATTATAAAACTGCTTGCACAATACTTTCCAAAACCAATACACACTACTTCATTTGGGTAAAAAAAAATGGCACTAAGCAATCCTAAATTCTTATCAGTAAATGATGAACATCAATTCGTCTCATGAATCTTTATAGATGTTTTAAAGGCCATTATTTTGGGGATGAGAATCATCATGCAAACTACATCTTAACATCTAGTAAAGAGAAAGAAATGACTGAAATCATACTCGGTAGAGGTGGGAGAAGGAAGGAGTAACATTTATTTTAGGACTATAAAAATGCACGTTCATTTGTAGACGAAGAAAACAGTAAATGTTTGTAAATAAACCTTGGAATTTTATAGTTATGTGGTGGAGATAAATCGTAGCCTTCTTTGACAATGGAGTTTTTAAAAATATGCAAGTTTTATGGCTTGTAGATTGAGACAGTTCGATCAATTTCTTTATCAAGTGATCATGATCGACATACATGACCAACCCGAATCCCATGGCGTACAATAACAGTAAAGTTTAGACATTAAACAAACGATTAGAAATTATGCAAGTCATTTAGCCACACAATTCTTTGAGAAAATAAAAACATGGTTGTCTGATAACCAGAATATGCTTTTTTTTTGTACAGCCTTATATTATTTATTTGACGTCTCAACAGTAAAGTTAAGGCATTAAACCAATCTGATTAGAATTCAGATCCATATTTTGTTTCATTTTTTATACTTTCGATGGTCTACACTACATGAAGATCCAACAAGTTATAGTGGGAGTTCATGTTAGGGGTCAAACGAGCAGTTTTTGACCCTATGGCAACAGGCATTGATTAATCAATCAGTGTTGACGTTTCTAGGGGTTTACCCACAGTTCCGTGCAGAGAACCCCGTAATAGACCGTTTCATTGGCTTATTCCTCACTTCAATAAGAACGCCTAACATATCAACTCTTCAAGAACATAGTATAATAAAGAGAAGTAAAACAAAATTTTGACCTTTAAAAAACGAAACAAAATTGGATTTGTTTTAATCAGAATGACATTGAAACAAAGATTAGAAATTATGCAAGTCATTTAGCCACACAATCCTTTGAGAAAATAAAAACACGGTTGGCTGATAACCAGAATATTTTTTTTTTGGTATGGCCTTATATTATTTATTTGGTGTCACAACTTTATTTTATTTATTTGGTGTCGCCTTACCTCTCCATCAATGATTAACCATGCACCAGGAACTTTATCATTACCTCGGATAAAATTATGTAGTTCATCAGCTGTTTGATCTAAATTAATCTGTGATAAAAATAATATAATGATATAGGAATAATAGGATCCTTAAAAACACAACTGATAGTGAAGTGTGTATAACAAGATAGCCTACTAATTCAAAAATACCATACGTGAAATCTATATTTTGACATCAATCATACGTGATTCTGTACAATACTTTTTGGTTGAGGGTTTTTAAACTGCAATTTCATTGGTTGAGGGTTAACATTTCAGTACTAATTCTAGCTCTTGGCCAATGAAGGGCAGAATTTTAAGTATATTTTTGCTTAACTTTTCATGAAAAAGGCCACAGAGTATAGTATCTTCTATTTTCAACACATTTTAACTTTACAGCCTCCTCTTGGTTTAGGACTTCTCATTTTATTCACCACCACATCCTTCCAATTTATTTTAAATGCAAGACACAGATACATGTTCATAGATGTATTCAGCATGTATCACTTATATATAGATACTTAATATTAATATCTTTACCAAATCTTGAAATGTTTCTTTTATTTTTGGTCAAAGAACACCTCAGAATTTAACTGATATTGAGTGACCTAGCTGATGAGGTCGGTACATGAGTCTTTGTAGAAAATGGATATCATTAAATCTAAATCATAACTTACTTGAACTTTATCTTTTTTAATGAGAGGGTCATATGTGGCACCTTCTTCTGGTTGAACAATTTTAGGGGCTTTACCGTCTGCTATTAACTGTACAGCTTCACCCTAGGAAAGATATTTATCTTTTAATAAATTTGTGTTCTAGATATATATCAATACTTTAATTATAAATTTGTCACCAGAAAAATTTATTAAAAGTTTGTGGCCTTACTCATTCAAAGATAAAATGTGTTATCAACATCATTGAAAGATGGCTACATTCTTCAAATTGAATTTTAATATGATTATATTTGGTGATTGTAAGAAATCACTGTTAAAAATAGATGATTGCTTACCATGGCTTTGATACCTTCTGGAAAGAGGAATCTATTATACAGAGAATCTATAGTGTCGTTTGGCGTAACATAAGTTTGTTTTTGTAATAAAATCGGTCCTGTATCTAATCCATCATCAGCCCAAAATACAGTAAAACCTGCTCTTTTATCACCTTTCATCAATGTCCTGAGAAAAACAGAGTCAATTTCATGAGACTTATACTAGAGTAGATATTTTATATAAACTATATTCTATTGGTATATAAATTTTTGATTCCTGGGTTGTTTTCCTCTTAACTTTTAAATCACACCGAAAAAAAACCTTTCTCTTAGATGCACTATTGTTTGTATGAACAGGTATCCAATCCATGTAATACATGTATGTATTTTCTGTGTAATGGATGTG
Organism: Patella ulyssiponensis; assembly: GCA_963678685.1. Lineage (NCBI taxonomy): Eukaryota > Metazoa > Mollusca > Gastropoda > Patellidae > Patella > Patella ulyssiponensis. Next base: position 22,073,124 of record OY783232.1, read on the forward strand.
ATTCTTTTTAATAATGTACATTTAATGTCCTTAATGAAAGCCTTGATGCAATAAACATCATTCCCTGTAAAAATCCTACCTGTATTAAGCTACAAAATTTTCATGCTACACTAAATCTACTTCGCATTCCCCTACAATCACGCTGTCATTACAAGTACAAAAGGATTCCAAAATTATCTAGCATAAGGATCGAAAATGGAACTGACACTATAGTCACAAATCTAAATTGATGTCTGCTGCACGAGGCCATTTCACTTCCTACAGCAACAATTTCAGTATATATATTTCATTCTCAGTACAATTTAAATATTATAGTACCAGTTAATGGCTGAAGCTCCTCTGTGGACTGGTAGTAATGAAGGATGATATATAATAGATTGATGAGATGGGTGGTTGATAACATCCATTGGGATAAACTGAGAACAAAATGGTAAAACATTTAATTCAGCTCCTAAAGCTTTATATTCCTCCAACACTTCTGGTATAGCTACTTTCTTCAGCTGCCATCTTTTATATTTGAACACTTTGATACCATCTTTCTCAGCTGCTGCAGCTGAAACACAAAATCAGGATTGCAGTAAAAAGCCACTCATTACTTTAAGAGTTGACACTGGTGAGTATACAAAATTTAAACTCAAGCAGCCCTGGCCCCAATTCACAATGCATTCTCAGACTCTAGTTAAGAATTTACTCAAAATAGTTTGCCTTATTCTAACTAAAATATAGCCCTTTATAAAACTTTTGTTGTTTTAATATATCAAATACAAAGTTTTGTGTTTCTGGATCAATGATACCCCTCATAAACAAAACAGAGATTGAAAATTGAGTAAATTCTCAACAAAGTCTGACAATGTTTTGTGAACTTGGGACCAGACTGATATACACTGTATGGCCGAGTTGGTACAAAAGGGTTTCTTTTTCAGTATCCAGTATGTTAAACTAACCTCAATTCTTTGAGTTTCATTACAAATGCATTGCAGATTAACATGCATAATTGCAAGGTTTTGTGAGAATGACTTATGAGCATTTGAACTTTCAGTTATAGAATCTCTATCTTATAAGTACTTAGTACAATGTCTGTATTTAAGAATCAAGGAGTCAGTTGTTTTTACCTAAAGGGTCTGGTTTTCCATTGATATCTGGTACAGTAAAAACACCGACTATTTCATGTCCATTTCTCTGAAGAAGTTTATAAACTTCAGCTCCAAACAAACTCTGTCCTATTACAGCGATCTTCATTTTATTCAGCACAGCCTACAATATAGATATAAAAATATAAATATATATACCTCAGGTATGAGCTGCACTGTGATAATATATGGCAGCTAATGATGTAGCATCAATTTTGATGCATGTGTCTCAATGACCAGAATGGCTGTATCGGCATTTACCTATTTCCTTATATTGTTATAATACTTGATCTATATTTTATCCTTTAATTATCCAGTTGACGTAAGAATAAACAAGAAAAAACAAGGTAATACCAGAATACTCCAGTTTAGATTAATCTTTGCTTTATCTGGCATTCAAGTTTAATTTTTACGATCAGAAATAGAATAGAGATCAAATGAATGAAATTTATCATATGATAACACAAATATTTAAACAACACGTAGCGTACTTGTACTTTAAGATTAAGTAAATATGAACTTTATCATACTTGTTTTGGTACATCTGATAGTTATATAAAGCAATATTCGTCATGTACGAACAAGTGCACCGAAAATACGAACAAGTGTACCAGGAGTCAATATTTATACTCATATTATCCAGGCGACTATTTAAAGGTACTGTAATATTAGGTGTCTAAAAAAATCTACTGGTAAGCTATTTTGCATGAGAGAGAGAGAGAGAAATGGGGTTTAACGTCCACACGACACAAACTAGGTCATTTTGGGACTAACATATGGTTTCAATTTTATTTCGATAATTCACTTGCGCGTAGGGGTCTTTAGCAGTGGGAGGAAACCGGAGTGCCTGGAGGACACCCACGAGGTTAAGAAGGCGCCCCTATCTCCATGCCACATACGCTCACACCAGGGATCGAAACCACAGCCGCAAGCCAGAGGTGACCGGCCAGCTAGAGGTCGAAGCGCAGCACTCTAGACCACTAGGCCATCCCAACCCCCTATTTTGCATGAATACATTCTTGAAATCATTCTAATGTCTGTAACCGAGATATAATTAGGTGTGCTCTAAGTGTGGTTTAATGGTTCACGGTGAGACTGAGACATTAAGTCATAGATTCATATTGCACAAGGACAATCGTCTGAGGGCTATACATTTATCTATATTACGTAATGTCTTGCATGAGACCTTTAAACAACTTAAAATACAGACACTATCCTGCATGTGCATTTCAATGAAAACGTCACACAAGTCCAATATTTCATCTAGTGTAAATAATGTACAAGTACAATTGGCATGTTGCAGCTTGTTGCCCTTACACAACATTAAAGGATGACGTCATATCTGTTTTTTAATTAGGAATATGCTTTTAACTGGCTCAGAAATAACTTTTACCCCAAACAGTCGTAACATAAATGTTTAATTTGACTAATGCAAAACAAGATAACCTTGAACAAATCTATTTGCCTATTTGGCTGTTATGTTAGTATACCAAAACCTATCAAACAAATGAATTGTTTGCCAAGAAATACATGTACACATATTCTTGTACAACAGACTAAATTCCTGATTTCTGTAATAAGAAAATGTGTATGCCAGCATTGACAGATAGAGAACAAATAAAGAGAAAGAAAGATAGGGTTTAGCCTTCACCCAACAAACTAGGTCATTTCCTGACGAACATATTTGGTTCAATTCTGTTTCAATAATCGTTTGCATGTACAGGTCTTAAGCCATAAGAGGAAACAGGAGACTCTATTCCTTGTTATGTACAAGGGGGGAATCAAAAGGACACCACTTGACTCAATGACCGACCTTACGATCCAACGCACATGTATTAAACCATTCGGCCACCCGATCCCACTCCCTAAAGAAACAGAAATGATTTTATTTTAATAAAAGTGTTTACATCTGAAGACGTTTTTTGTTATGATCACATGAATTAGGATACAGAGTAGCGACCGGCGCCTCCGCTAGAGGGCTCAGACAGTGCTGTACACAGCTATGGCCGATTTTCAACCCCATTGCATCTGTTTTTGGGTCATATATTCGCGGGGCTGGTACAGACTTTTGCATCAGTATCCGAGTCGGAAAACACATGATTATTTTAGACAAGGGTCAAGCGCGCCTGGAAATGTGATTTTTGGCGGATGACATGCGGTAAGTTGCTTTTTATTTTATTGTTGAAGTTTTTTTTTATTTTTAAATTGTCCCATACGCGCATATACGCTCAAAGTGTTGCTTACAATCGTGAATATAAACATTAAATTAGTGATAGAAAATATTACTGGGGACGGAAACCCCCGTGGAAATCGGCAATTCCTGGAAACCCGCACCGTGTCGGATTCCAAAGGGACGCAACTCCACCAAAATTATGGGTACAGACCACTGTTAATAGCTTGACTGATTTTGACAAGAGAAATGTCATCGAGTGATTTGTGTGTATTATTAGACTTATAAGTGTAATTTGAAATGCAGATGCTATTTTTTAAAGTTTAATTGATACAGTCCATTATAATTGAGAGCATTACAGTTCCATACTTTTATTCAGCAAGCTGGCTACGGGCCTGCTTCAAATGTTGTCAGATAAATAAGTAGCTGTTTTTCTTTCTGAGTGTGTAATACTTTATTGCTCTACCAAGTTAATAAATGGTTCTTAAGTAAATTTTAGTCTATAATTTTTAATTTATTAGCTTTATGCATGAATGATAAGTGTGAGATTAAAATATTTACATTGATAAATCATAAATACATAAAGAATACCATTTTGGCATGAATAATAATATTGTTGTCCTGACTATATAATCCTGTACATTATATAATTTTTTAAATCTTATATATTTTCAGTTATTAGTATGGTATACCTATATTTTGGTATTCAGGAGAGTGCTGGTTTGGAGAAAAATCTGTTTTTATTTACATTATTTACAATGAATTGATCCGATTACTACAGTTACCTATATTAATCATTGATAAATAATTTTCTTTCAATTCTTATTTAGTTAATTTTTTTTTAATATTTTTTTTTTTTTTGCTATCTTATTTATTTATTTTTTTTGATTTTTTTTTTTGGGGGGGGGGGGGGGGGTGTATTATTAATATTATTATAGTAAGCTACATAAATGTTTGATAAATAGTTTTATTTTAAATCTTATATATTTTCAGTTATTAGTATGGTATACCTATATTTTGGTATTCAGGAGAGTGCTGGTTTGGAGAAAAATCTGTTTTTATTTACATTATTTACAATGAATTGATCCGATTACTACAGTTACCTATATTAATCATTGATAAATAATTTTCTTTCAATTCTTATTTAGTTAATTTTTTTTTAATATTTTTTTTTTTTTTTGCTATCTTATTTATTTATTTTTTTTTATTTTTTTTTTTTTTGGGGGGGGGGGTGTATTATTAATATTATTATAGTAAGCTACATAAATGTTTGATAAATAGTTTTATTTTAATAGTTCAAGTTTATTTAAATTATTTTTATTTTATGGCGTGGTAGTGATGTTGGGGCAGGGAGGAGAGTATTATAAATTTTATGATATAGAAATATGGGTATGTGGATAAATAATTTTATTTTTATGTATTTATTTATGTCTTTCTTTTTTTTTAATATTTTATTAAAATGTACTTATCTGTTATTTTTAGTGTTTGAATACTCAGAAACAAAGTCTTGTTTAAATATGTTGATTCCATTGTATAATTGTTAATGATTTATACCCTAAAATTAAAGTTTATGTAATTTTTTAATCTTCTGTACCGTTATTACAAACATTATAAAATAAACTTCTAGAGCTATATGTAAAGTGTTTGCATGGTTGTGTTGATGAGTAAATCAGCTTAATTTTGGTGAAATAAATATGTCTGTAGGACTTTTGGTTTCTGAGATATGGAGTGGGGTTGAAAATTGAAGCAAAATGGCCAATTTCGCAAACAAGGGGTGTGTCAGTTCACGTTACTAAACGGACTGTAACTCAGCCAATTCTGCGCCGATTTTGATAAACTTGGTGTTGTTACAATACTGAGATGTACAGCTTTCAGAAAATATCAAGCTTCTAGAGAAAAAAAAAATATTTCAAAATAGCTGCTGGTCGCTATACAGAGAGATGGAGTTTAATAAAACAAACACAAACCTGATCAATTCCGGACAACATTTTTATTTCAATAATTTGCTTCTATACAGAGATTTTTAGCAGTCAGAGTAAAACCAGCAGATTCATAGAAAACATGAGGAGTTTAGGCATGGCAACCCTACAGAAAACTGATGAGTTTAGTAGGCAACCAACTACATGTACATGCATAGGATTGAGATCAAAACCATGACACTTGAATGCATAACAGACATCTTGATCCAAAATGATCACATAAATCTAACCCAACCACACTTAATGATCAGATTTTTTGGATGCATTGCCTGCAGCTCCCTGCACTGCCCGTCATTCATACATTTAGAGCCTAAAAGCAGTTCAAGCCAAGTTTGATCAAATGTAGAGTACTGTACTAGTAGTGCTGGTAACTCTTTACTGTCTCCCATGACCATGACATGAACTACAAAACACAATTTTCTATCAATGCTTTAAATCTGCAATAACTTTTATTAACTTCAACTTTTCATTTGCATATTACGTCCATTAATTATGAAGCTTTAATTTTGCAATATGAGTGAAATTGTGTTTTGCAACCCATAAGGTGGAGAGAATTGACTCAAGGTTTTCCTTTTCCCTAAATTTCAAACTGCCTGACAACAGCTACATTGTTTGTTCATATGTCTTATTTGTTTGTTTGGTCGGTTAGTAAAAAATAAATCGGATCCAATGACATATATTAGTGTATTTAATAAATCAGCACATAACCCAGTTTAAATCCATGCTTGACAATCACGATCACAAATTATTGCTGTATCACCCTGTCAAAATATATATCTAATATACTTACTATGCACTAATACATGAATTATGCTCATTCAATATTACTTGAATTAACTTGAGGAAAGGCCAATTGTTTTAGATCTTAGGCTCTCTAGTTATTGCTCAATTGAAAACGAGCCTTGTCTTTTATATGTTTACAGATAGAGCTATGGGACCAATACCATTGCATAATGTAGGGGGAATAGGTAGTTTTAAAGATGTGGAGCAATTTTAGCAAAAACACTTTTTTTTCTTATGGCAAGCTTTAAATACTAATTACCAGTGTAATTTGCTTTCAATCAATTAATTTCACCAAACAAACATTGCTAAAATATACCTCAATTTTCTTGTGTGCAAAATAGTTTCCAACTTAATACTATCTGTACCCTGTAAGACTGTAAGAATTATTACATGACATGAATGGATATATTGATGCTTGTGTTATTATCTGGTTACCCAGATTTCAACCAATCAAATAATGGCCAGCCTTCCCAAATCAGGTCAGGGTTGTCTTGACACAATCATACCGGTATCTGAAGTTTTGTAACTTAATATAATACCTCTTAAGAAGATGTTTGTAATCGGATATTCAATGACTCCTACCTACCAATATACAGATTAAAAAAAAATTAGCAAAAGGTTGATCATAGATTGTATTCAAGACATTAAGGAAAAGTTGGTTATATCTAAATATTAAGGCCACCTCCAGATTTAGTCAAGGTCATGAGATGTAAACAGGACATACCCTGACCTTAACCCTAGACCTATCCCTAACCCTTATGATATCCCTCAATCCTGGGCAGCAATCATGTGTCCTAGCCCTGTTTACATCTCATGATTAACGAAATCTGGAGGTGGCCTTAATATTTAGATCTGAGTATCTGACCAGGGAAAGTTTGAATTCCCAAGAAAGTTCACAACTTAAACAAATCCCCAAAACTGTGACCTGTAAAATGGTGGCCTACAGTATATGGCTAATAGCCACTATCATGTGTTTTTTTCATGAAAATTCAACAAAAGAAAAGTCTAAACAAAATTTAAAAGATAGATGGACAGGCAACACAAACTCTGTGGACATATGTCATCCAGTTATTCTGATCACCCCTCAGTGCATCATATAACCTGATTATTAGACATTTGCCAGGCCTTACATGTATATTTCTTCTCATTATCAGCAAGTGACACGTCGGGTCGTACCACCCATACAATCAGCTTAATATCTGACTCCATATCGTCCCTGAATTCCGAAACTTTGAAACTTTGTACATGTATCTGAAATGTTAGACACTCACACTGTGAGTTAGCAGATGTATATCTTGAGTCATGTTTAGTAAGACAACTCAGATGCGCCACAAGCTCCTATAGTTCTGTTTTATTTTCTCTGAAAAATCTTCCTCAATCAATGGTACCTCGAGTGCTGTTTTGAGTTTGTGTTTTTAGTACTGTAAGCCAAAAGCTGGTCAGACAGACATGGCATCTACTAAAGTACAGAGTTCCATTTTTCATATTTCTGGGGGTAGATCACCCTGCCCCCCCCACCCCCCCTTGAGAAATGTATTTACAACACCTCAATTGAAATCAGATATTTCTGGACACCTGTTCAATTGAAATCAGATATTTCTGGACACCTGTTCAAGATCACAGATCTTCCCCCGGAAAAGAAGGTATTCGTATATGTGTAACTTCAGAAAAGGTAACTAGTCAACATTGTTTGTCATTTTTCCAATTCAGTTTTTGAGCTTGACCAGCAACTTTCATCCTGTAATCTTGTTTATGATCCTGTCACACACTGTACTTGTGTTTAACTCCAAGGATCCATGTTTAAAAGGAAGAAACTGGACATGATCATTATGAAGGTGATGGTAATCTTCAATTTTCAACGCCAAGTACGGTCTGAAGATCAAGGTCCATGTGAAAGAAAAGCCCCGGTGACAAATATGTAGTCCCAGGGAAATCCACACCAAGAGAAGTTAAATTCATAAGTTTTTTCAGCAACCACTGGCCGTCTGGTGAGCTACTCAGACACGATCAGACGAACATTAACAGTACTGTTATCTTCTTCATTTGGGAATGTTCCATTACAGAAGAAACAATACTTAACCTACACTCTTCCAATTCAAAAGAAACTTAATTCCTGATATATTCTACCTGACTTTTTTTCCAGGCATCCAGCTATCAAGGACCCCTTGCACTCAACTGGTAATGTTTCCGGCTATTTTGGTGCATGTCCGCTGTTTGCCTTACTGTACAGCAGTGAAAATTTAATGTCCAACCTTGTAAACTTAAACAGTATCGTAAAATAAAACATATTTACTTATGGCAAAAACCTAATGTGGAGGTCCCTGTAATAGTACAGTTGGCATTCATTGAGAATTGTTCGTTCCCTGAGTTTTATGTCCTCGTGAATCAAATTTCCAAATATAATTTCAAAAAAACAAAAAAAAAATAACAAAAACATTTCAAACCAAGGACAATAAATAGTAATTATAATAACAAAAGTCAGACATCTAGATGTTATACATATTTGAAATCAGGGAAACATACTACAGATTTTGATAATAAAATTAACTTTTATATGTAAATAAATTAGAAATATATATTATTTACATAAATCATCCAGTAAATGGACATGAATATGGACAAGAATATGGACAAGAATGATTTGTAAACTGTTTTTGATTGGTTCGTAAACCTTATCTATAATCAAGGCCAGGGCAGATAATCTGAAATCATGGAAACATGGATTAGAGCCTAATCCCTAGGTTATAGTAGAATGGAATGAGACCACTGGGGATAAGGAGGCTGTCCTAAACATCCTTCTAAAGTCTCTACAGCCTACACAAATTACAGGTTACATACACCTTTTACATGTAGGTATGGTAATCTATCAATAATCTATTCATTCAATAAATGAGAAAAACCCATTATAAGTCTCAATTGAGTTGAAATTTGACATTCATTGTGTCCATTAAAATAGGGTACCCACGGGTAGTTAAATAATGGTTTGAATGAGAAGTCTGTATTTTTTATTCCTAGTTAGCGCTGTGCAAGAAATTAAATCATTCTGCTGAGCTTATGGTAGTACCGGTATATCTATTGACTCCTATAGATAGATAGTAGCTATACTAGCTTAAGGGTGTTACATCATCATAGAAACGTGGCCAGGATAGAGCAGACGATAATTAAGAAATCGACACGTGCAGTATGTTGTGTGTTAGATCATAGTGCACGAATAAGAATGGGTTATTCATTAATCATTCAAATTATTACAATGTTGCCATTCATTTATATAGAAATAAAAGTAACGCCTGTGTTAAGCACGAAAGAAATATAACGGTCCATAGAAAAATAACGTGCAGAGCGGGCACTTGTTTGTAATGATGTATATAATTTAATCACCATCCGGCGAAGCGAAGATGATGTTTTGTTCATCTTATCTACCTTATTGACCCGTCTTAAACTCACCTGGGCTGTGCTAAATTGTCTTGTAAAATATCTGGAGTAATACATAGACAAAGTGATAAGATAACGCCAACTGACCCCACAGAATATTCAACTTAACTCGTGATAACGGCTGTAACTACTGTTATATTTAAGGTCAAGGTCACCCAGTCAATCAAGCATGCAGTTGTCGAAGTCTGCTTCCATTGGTAGTGAAATTGGTAGTGATCTAATCTTAGAAATGTGATCAAATGGGGATGTATGGTGTCATATTGACTGCACATTGTTTCTTGTTGCAGGACGACGTGCTTTAATTTATTGAAAATTTTGACTTGGGGCTAAGAGTAACTTCAGACCAGTTGGATCAATAATTTCAATAAAACTGAAACACAGTTCCCTCCCTTGACACATCATTTGGGTAAATAAAGATATCGTATGTACGAATATTCAGCGATAATAGGCACATGAGCTGAATTATAAACTAAAAACACAACGAAACATAAATATACCCCTTTACATACAGCTTTTAATACAATTTTGAAACATTGTATTGATTTCTATCAAGTCAAGGGCGGATAACTTACTTTTACCCGAACTTTGAGCACTCTACTTTTACTTCAGTTCATTATTGAGCATTGTGACAGTAAACAGGATGAGTGGTGTAAAATATTGTTGTGGTGGTTTTGGTTTTTTTCTGTGTGTATTGGTTGTAATAGTTGTTGTCAGAACATTCACGTTTTCTGTAAGAACTGATCAAGTAGTAGAATGTAAAAATTCTGATAGTGATTTTATAAAACTAAATGACCAGATATTGGAAAGATTTAAAAAGGGCTTAAGAATCCAAACAGTTTCAAGAGATGTTGGCGATATTACTGAGCAGGCCTTGGTAGATATTCAAAATTTAATTAAAAAAGGTTAATGTTTAAAAAAAGTTTATTGTTCTGTTTTATATTCATTTGGAGTAGCCTATTTGTACCTTAGCCTACATAAGCCAATAGATAAGTGTTATTATATAATTGTATACTGGTACTGTAAATCAAGAATATGAAAATATAAATCACACTGAGAGTGGATACAAACAACTTTTAAAAAAAGTTGACATGTAGGCTAGCTAGTAGCCTACTGGTATAACAATATATGTAACTTATCAAGCAAACGGTCTAGCACATTTTGGCTCTTCAAGTAATATGTGATTGAAGTATTTGTTTTAAAGTGTTAGAGTACCTATAAATACCAAATTCAATATGCTTTCAACAATATTTTGCATCTAATCAACTATAATCAACATTTATATGAATTCGAAGAAATCAAAGATGGCTGCCAACAACGTCAATGTAAACAACTTAATTTCTGTAAATAATGGTCAATTTAACGATTCTACACAACCTTCCACAGTTACTGCTTTAAATAACTATACATTAAATACTCTAGAATGCATTAAAAAAGTAATTTCGGCTACATTTAGAGACAATATTGAAATTACCAGTAAGGCACAAGGAAAGTGCATAGTCTTTCACTTTAACTCTGGATTTTTCCTGATATTCATTAGATGTCTTCAAATATACTACAGAACTCTTTCTAAACGGACTATGTCAACATTGAAATCACTGAACGATTGGATAAAGAAGGCAGCATAGCAGCAAGAATATACAGAGTGAATTTGCAGAAACGATCCTATACCCTAAGCCTTTTTCCCACCCAATGCTCTGGTCTACTCAATGGTCAATGTATTTCTTTATTCCTTTCTGGTCATCTTTTAACCATATTAGACTTAATTAATGAAGATGAGGCTACAAAACTTAATCTTTGTGTTAGGGAAAAATTCAACCAAGTCATCAGAGAAAAGGCAAGAGAAGATCATGGGTATACCAATATAAATGCTAACTACTCTAGTACATCACCCTTAAAGAATATTGGCCTAACCTCGAGTACCCCTATAACCTCCCTCGAAGACAATTTTTCTTATAATAATGGCAGCAGCAGATACCTCACCCTTATTCCCAACGATCATGATACTGCGACTATCTTAACTTTGTCTCCACTGAGCTTACTGTCCCCAATTATTTCGAATTCACTCTATACAACTATTGACAGCACCAACTGTGAAGATAGCCAGCAGAATAAATTCAAGCAATCCATCACACCATCTATTGTTAAAGCATTATTCACAGATTCAAAATCATCCCCAGATCAAAATAACAATCCCTCCCCTAATTATGAGGACATTTGTGTAAATAATTCATGTCATCTTCATGATCAACTGAACAAAATTGGTGAGGCTATTGACCGTTTATCCAGTCAATTACAAGTTTTAACCAAATCCCATGAACATTTAAAAGAAAAAGTTAACAAAATTAATACAGATGAAGAAATTACCATTAGTGAATCAATGCATATTACCAATAATGACTGTTTTCAATATAACAACAGAAGAATTAAACCTTTAGACTATAAACAAAATGTTCTTATTGGGTCTTCATTATTTAAAGGAATTAATCTACGATCAGTTGATAACACCAATTCTACTGAAATTAGAACAATGCCTGGTGCCTGTATTGCTAATGTGATTGACTATATTGCCTATTGCCATTTTTCTAATACAGTATTAAATATTATTTTTCTTATTGGCTCCAATGATTCAAGTAATTCCCCCTATATAGACTATACAAGATCCCAATATAATTCCCTTATAGAAAAATGTCATCTTAAATTCCCCAATGCAGTCATCAAATTTGTCAAACTTCTACCAAGAAAATCCAACAAAGTAAATAGTGTCATAAACAGAATTAACAACATTCTTTATGATGTTTGTAAACAATATACCAATGTTATCTTCTTAGATCATTATGCTCTATTTTATGATTTTCCTGCTCACTTCTATAAAATTCACTTGTATCAAAGTTCCACACATTTAAATGCCACCGGTTGTAGATTATTAAGTGCTTTTATCCGTAATAATCTTCCTAAAGTTCAGCACCATAGTGGTTACTATTCAAGATTCTTTTAACATGGCTGTGCATGTCACAGCCATGTAGCAGTCCTAATACTGTAATTTTCATTACTTGCATTTGGTCTTAATTGATATTAATTAGTGTATTATCTGTATCTAGTCACATAACTGTTCTTATTGTGTGTAACCTTATATGTTATATTATTTAGTTTACAGTTAGTTATTTATGAATACAGTTCTTACTAAGAAAGGACTACATGTTTCTCATTTGAATGTCTGTCACTTTGTAAACAAAATATCTGAACTTAGCATTTTTATTCAACAATTTGATATTTTTGGAATATCAGAATCTCATTTACATAACTTAGATGTTAATACATCTGGATTTAGTTTACCTTATAGAAAAGATGATTGTAACTCAAGTCATTCCGGAACTTTAGTATATATTAAAAATCATCTCTCAACTAAAAGAAGGGAGGATTTAGAAAACTGTAATATTGAAGCTATTTGGTTTGAAGTACATTTTACTAATTCTAAACCACTATTATTGTGTAATTTATACCGAAATCCTTCTTCCACTAGACAATGGCTAGATTCTTTTACTATTATGTTAGAAAATGCCTGGAACTGTGACTGAAATTTTACTATTTGGTGATATAAATATTGATATAAGTAATAATCAAAACCTATTTTGGCCTGATCTACTTTCACTTTATGGTTTATATCCAATAATTACTACACCAACTCGTATCACCAATTCATCTTCTACTATTATTGATCATATTTTTGTTTCCTGTCCTGAAAATATTATAGAAACCTCTGTTCCAACCTATTCAATTTCTGATCACTTTCCAGTATGCTGTACATGGAATAAGAAAGGTACTAAAATCGCTAAAATTGGTCACACTTTTATTACTTATCGCTCTTTTAAATCATTTAATAAAGAGGCTTTCCTGCAGGATGTAGACAATGCTCATTTTTATGTTTATGAATTTAATGATCCTGATCTTGCCTTACAAAGTCTTTATTCTACATTACAACCTATTATTGACAAACATGCTCCAATTAAGACAAAGAGAGTTAAAAATTATTATAAACCTGATTGGCTAACATCTGAAATATTAACATTAATTCATAGAAGGGATAAGTTTAAGAAAGTAGGTGATATTGCAAATTATAAAATATTAAGAAATAAGATTAAGTCTAAAATAAGAGATAATAAGAAAAAGTGTCTAGAATCTTTAATTAAGGATAGAAGAAACAGCAAATCTATCTGGAAAGCCATCAATACAGCTAAAACTGAAGGAGGTAATAACAATACTATTTCAGATATTAGTGCTGATGATTTTAATATTTTCTTTATTAATGCTGCATCTTCCATTATTCCGAATTCTACTACTCAACTAAGTAATAATAATTCTAACTTAATCTCTAACTTTGTATCTGAGCATATTGATAATAAGACATTCTGTCATGTTCTATATATGACTATAAATCAAGTATACAAACTGCTCTTTTCTCTTGATCCAACTAAATCTGTAGGATTAGATGGACTTGGTCCCTTCTTTATCAAACATGCATCCTATTTTTTATGATATTAGTGCTGATGATTTTAATATTTTCTTTATTAATGCTGCATCTTCCATTATTCCGAATTCTACTACTCAACTAAGTAATAATAATTCTAACTTAATCTCTAACTTTGTATCTGAGCATATTGATAATAAGACATTCTGTCATGTTCTATATATGACTATAAATCAAGTATACAAACTGCTCTTTTCTCTTGATCCAACTAAATCTGTAGGATTAGATGGACTTGGTCCCTTCTTTATCAAACATGCATCCTATTTTTTATCTGATTCATTAACCTATATTTATAATTTGTGTATTGATAAAAATATATTTCCTTCTTCTCTCAAACATGCTAAAATTCTACCATTCTACAAATCTGGTGCTAAAAATGATCCTAGTAATTATAGGCCAATATCTATTTTACCTACGTTATCTAAACCATTAGAAAAACATATTTCTCAATCCATTAATTCTTTCCTTGAGAAATATAATTTGCTTTATTCAAATCAATCAGGATTTAGATCCAATAGCTCTTGCCAAACGGCATTAACTAATATTTCTGATAACATTTATCATGCCATTAATAATAATCTGTATACAGGTATGGTATTTATTGATTTCCGCAAAGCCTTCGATTTAGTAAATCATAATCTTCTACTTCAAAAACTGAAATTATATAATTTATCTTATACTCTTATTAAATTGTTAACTTCCTATTTATATAATAGACAACAATGTACAAGTATTGGACAAACTTATTCTGCCCCTGCTATGATAACTCAAGGTGTTCCCCAAGGTTCAATCCTTGGTCCTTTGTTATTTAATTTATTTATTAATGATCTACCTTTACATTTACATGTTAATAGTGATTTATTTGCTGATGATACTACTGTCTATTCCTCATCTTCTGATGTTACTTCATTAATTACCACACTGCAAAATGAAACTTCTATTATTCAAAATTGGTTTTCCACAAATGACATGGTAATTAATGAAATCAAAACTAAAACAATGATTATTACACCTTCTTCAAGGCGTAAATTACTTTCAACAAAATTTCAAATTCACATAAATAATTCACCTTTAGAAAATGTCTCTACATTTAAACTTTTAGGCATCATTTTTGATGAAAATTTCACTTGGTCTCCACATGTTGATCATTTATCTAAGCTTCTTCGACAGAAAAATTTTCAATTACGCAAATTAAAACAGTTGCTTCCTACTGAAGTACTTAAATTGTTCTATTTTGCTCATATTCAATCTCATATTAATTATTGCTCCACTATTTGGGACTCTTGTTCGATTACATCTATATCTAAACTTCAGAGAGTTCAAAAATTATCCTTTAAATTAATTTACTATAAACCTATCTCTGAGCATTCCTTCTCATCTAATTATCAATTTTTATATTCATCTTTAAATATTCAAACTATTTATCAAAGACTTTTAATTAACAAATATATTTTTGTTTATAAAATTATTCATAAACTCTGTCCATCATATTTACATAATATTTTTCATTATAACAACACTCCGTATTCATCTCTCAATAATAGACTTTGTATCTGTAGACCTAATAATGAAATATTTAAATGTAGTTTACAATATAGAGGCACAGTCCTTTGGAATTCTCTCCCATTTTCACTTAAAAATATTAAAAATCTTCATTTATTTAAGAAAAATATCACTAAGCATGTTATTTCTTCTTCTTAACCTATAGTCTATATTTAATATATCAACTACTTACTACTTATTATCCATCATTTTACTTTTAGTTTTGAAGCTTATCATATTATCATATATATTAGAATGCTTTGTTTGTGAATATTTGTTAAGTGTCTTGTTCTATTACTGTCTTTTTCATTTATTTGTTATAAAGGGCAAAATTGTAAACAGGCTTTAAGCCTAATTTTTCACCTTTGAAAATAAAGATATTATTATTATTATTATTATAACCATAAAGTAGTGAAGCACATAAACATCATCTCAGACTTGCAGACTGTAAATGATTAGCCTATAGGCCTACTATATGCAAGGAGTATCAAGTTCTAAATATGAATGGGAAATAATCTCTCCTACATTCCGGATTAACCCTTCTACCCGCACGATGTCCAAATATAAATTTAAACACGTTGCAAATTACCAAAATATATTGAGGATTGACATCACTAGTTGTTTCAAACTAAAAAGCTAACACTCAAGACTTGCCCTAGCTTGGTTCAATGTATGTTATATCATTTTTGAATCATCCAAGAAGCCATAGGCCTAGCTATATCCCCATCTAATGGTGTATTTGCTTACATGTTTTTTTTTTCTCAGAATATCCAGTAGTGCATTCTTCTCCACTTGTTACATTAGATGTGGTGGGAAATTACAGTTTACTTTACACCATACATGGTACCAATAATAGTTTAATACCATATCTACTTGCCAGCCATCTTGATGTTGTACCTGCTCAACAAGAAAATTGGGATTATCCCCCTTTTGGTGCAGAAACTCACGATGGATTTATCTATGCTAGAGGAACTATTGATGTTAAACTTGGTGTTTTTGTAAGTATTTAGTAGTACTGGAGTGTATGAATTATCGTCTTTATTTCCGCTAGATTAAATGAAATGGACCCATAGGACTATAGGACAAACTGTGTTTTGAAGTGGTATATACAGTGCAGTTGGTACTTACAGCTGATGCCCGAATGCATTCACTTGATTAGATTTTGGTTGTTTATTGCTTGCAATGTTTGTGTAGTTTGTGTCTTGTCCACAGTTTGGTCTTTTTGGTTTTGTTTGTGTATAGTGCGCCAAGTGCAGGCCACCCTTGAACTTTCTATTACATGTTTAATACACTGAGTGGTTATAAAATATATATAACTGCAAGTACAGTAAGTGTTGGGCATAGCTCTCCCTTCTAAGCTGGTAAACTTCCATGACAAAACTACACATTTTCTCAGCACAGTTTTTCTTTTAAAGAATGCACTTTAGTTGCGCTAAATGTGCCATAAAAAGCAATCTACTTTAAACTTACTCTTATACCACCCAATTTCACCACAAGACAAGAGTACTCAAACCAGGTTAAGTTTATATATTTCCTGCAACGATATTCAATATTCAAACATCTTCCAGGTTTTGTCCTCAATTATACTGTTTTCAAATATATTGTGATCCCTGCTATATTAGGTCTTCGACAGAAAATAATTCTAGAATCTATTTTCCATGGCTTTTTTTTTTATGCTGTTTAAAAATTAATTTTCAAGGATTATCTTTATGAATATCTTTTCGATATTAATCTTGTTTTCTGTATTTATTTTTTAAGGGAATATTAGAATCTATGGAGTATCTACTATCTAAAGGTTTTAAACCAAAAAGAACAATATATATAGGATTTGGCCATGATGAAGAGGTATGATCGTATATTTATTATAACTTGGTTCTTGACTGAAGGAAAACCATGATGTCAGACTACTTGTCAGTTATGTATCGTGTCTTGTTTCAACGCGAAATGTCCTCATTTCATGCAAAATAAATATATTTGATGAGCGGCAACATTCTAGTGCTGTTAGAGCAACATGCCTTAAAATCTACGAGTATGCATATCTATGATTTTTTGATTGCTTTATGGGAATTAGAAGACAATGCTATAGCTGAAAATAATGCATCAAGGGAGATAATTATAATAAGTAGAAGAAGTTTAATTTCATTAAAATTTTAGTGGGATCTTATGATGTGGCTGAATAGTACAGTGAAGTGTTGTCTATTTTCTTTGGTATGTAAGGGTTTGCTTGAAATAAGTTACGTATAGCCTAATTCATTTTCATAGTCTTGTTCATTTATAAATGTATGGAGATATATATATCGTATATAGCTAGAGTATTAAATTTTACAGATTGGCGGATCAGTTGGTGCATTAAATATAGCAAATAAACTAGAAGAGAAAGGAATCAATCAACTAGAATATATTATTGATGAAGGGTTGAATGTTTTGGATGGTTTGGTTCCAGGACTCTCAAAACCGTCTGCACTGTAAGTAGTTTAACTTACATAAATTTCATAAAAATCCAGTAAAATTCAGATACATAATTTCCTCCAGCATCTGCCAGACAAAACCTCTAGCAGTGACTATAACGAAAGGACTTAAATTATGCCAGGCCCAACATGCCATTTGGTGCAAAACACTTCGCAATTATACTGGAATTAATAGCTTTTTCATAATTGATAAAAATAAACCAATAGTAGACACTTTAGATAAAATTAATCAAAAAGACAATGCAAAATCAATAGAAACTTTCGACTTTTCTACCTTATATACTATGCTACAACATGCAGACCTTAAAAAGAATTTGGATTGGTTCGTGGATAAGGCCTTTAATGGTGCTTTTGGAAAAGGCAGAAATCTGATGGCCATCTACTCACAAGATGCAAGATGGATCATAAAACGGCGCAATGCCAATACTGTAGTTTTCGATAAAGAAAAATTTCAAAATATTATACATTTTCTCATTGACGATGCCATATTTGAGGTTGGGGATCAGATAATACAACAAACTATTGGTTTACCAATGGGAACTGACCCCGCCCCATTTATGGCAAATGCACATTTATATAAATACGAATTCGACTTTCAAGACCATAAAAGAAAAACAGATTACAAGGTAGCAAAAAGTCTAAATTATATCTTCCGTTACATTGATGACATAACACCAATCAATGATAATGGTAATTTCAATAAATACAAAGATGAAATATATCCTCCTAAACTTATATTAAATAAAGAAAATTCGGGCACTATAAATGCATCTGTCCTTGACTTGGACATCAATATAATTAATAACAAATTTAATGTCGGTATATTCGATAAAACGGACAAATTTGGTTTTGAAGTAGTAAAATACCCGTCAGTTCATAGTAACATACCAGATACGACACTATACAATGTTTTCTATTCACAGGCATTACGATTTTTAAAAATATGCAACAATAAAGAACTATTTCTTTCCCGAATAAAAACTCTTAATTTTAAGTGCACGGCCAAAGGTGGTACACAATTACGCATTTTGAAAGAAATTTCAAAACTTCCATTTCTTCAACATAATAAGTTTTACATTTCTTATAACGATATTACTGACTACATATTGGATAATGATTCTATATAAATTGCTTCTAGATGTCTAGTCCTATCTGGATTATCGCCCTTATTTTTAGGCCTTTATGAATACACTAATAACTTACGATTTCTTTAGCATTCCTGTTTTGCATTTCTTACGTGGGACATTATATAATAATTATACTATGGTTTGTACAATTGCATGGTCTTTAAAACTAATAGTTTTTTATATTCTAACGTTATTTTATCTAGATTATCGCCCTTTTATCGGGAAATTGCACCTTCTAAACCACGACGTCATAACAACTATTACGGCAGATTCACGTCACACCACTCAGTCAGCAGACGGCTGTCTCCCTAGATAGTCTATTCCTTTGCTTCTTTGTATTCAGTTTTGTTTTTGTTTCTGTGACGGTTGCAATGTATGTCCTAAATGCATTTAATATACTTCAATCCTTTTATTGATTTAGTTTTGAACTAAGCCTACTTCTGATACATTTAACTATGTGGTTACTTGTGTAGCGGAATTTATACAACAATATGCTTGCATTCGTAATTCTTGCAACATATAATAGATCATGACTCATGCTGACACTATATAATTATTTCTTTGGGTTGCATTCCCAGTTGTTTTCAAATATGAGTGAAGTCTGTGTCATCACAGGCCCGGGACTGTACAGCGCAGTGGACGCTTACGGCTAGCCCCCGGATCCATTCGCTCTCTTTGATTTGTTTATGTTTGTGGTCTTTGAGTATGATGTCTTGTCCATATATTTGTTCTTGTATAGAATTGTGTGTGGTGCAGCCCTCCTGCACTTACTATTACAGTAGGTCACATATTCAAAAGTTTGAAATGTACTTTCGTATCATGTGTAGCCAGCCAGCCAAAGTTGGATTCATTTTGAATAAGTGATTTAATATTAAAAATAACTAAGAAAAATAACAAACTGGTACTTATTTTATTATTTTAAATTTGAAAAAAGTAATATCAATTCAGTCAAATAATAGCAAAGTTATAAATCTTATAGGGATCAATATTCCAGAATAAAGTAAAATTCTGAACCTTATCAAAAAGAATATCTGTCCAAGAATTAATAGCCTATTTCTATAAATGAACATCATTTTTCATGTTAGGGATCCGATGGTTAGTACCAGGAAAAGTGGATTGAGAGTTTTAGAGATGTTGCCCCTGACTGAAAAACGTACATTACCATACTAATACTCACTCTACATAATATGTCCTTGGATTGGGAGTCCCTCGGATTCATATTTAATATATATGGTGTAATAAGGGAATCACCAGACAAGCAAACTTAAAGAACATGTTTATTAGCCATCTGTTAACATTGCAGGGATTGCACCTTTAAAAATGGTGTTACTTGTATTTCCCTTTCTTGTGCATGAATACCTGATGACATTTAAGAGTACTATTTTATGTTGTATAATTTTAGTATTGGTACATCAGAAAAAGGTCAGGTTATCTTGAGGTTAAAGGTGAAAGGCAAACCAGGTCATTCCTCCATGCCTCCAAAGGAAAGTGCTTTAAGCATTTTGGTACAAGCTGTTCATAGGTAGATTTACTTGGTAATAATAACAACGGTTATTTCTAAATTTAAAAAAGCATTCCCAGATGAAGTAAAGGATTATGCCATGGTAACGTATATGTGGTAGGAAAATGCCACAGATTCTGCAATTTCAAGGGCCCTGCAATAGGTGCTGGCAAGCCTTAAACTCTGATTCAGTCATTCAGCCTTTGTTACAATAACAGATTCAACTTTTATGAATGACTGGGTATTTCAGGTTAGCCGGTTATCAACTTTAATTGGTGTTATTATTTTAATACTGTAATTAATGGAAGTGTAGTATCTGTGTATAGGATGCATAAATACAATGATATACTGAGCGCCATAGAAAATGCATCACTTAGTTTTTCGTATAACAAAATGATCCTGTAAACATATCTATTTATTTTGCTTCTGATTTTGAAAAATATTCAAATGGGAATGCATCAATAACAACACATTTGTACACTTATCATAAGTGCACTTATGGAGGTTTAAGTTGTAATCAACGGTACAAAGTCAGAAGGGTCAAAACCAAAAGTACGACACAGATGGTTAATTCCATGCTACGTCGCTGCACAGCGTGCGTAAGAGCCATTGGAGGACACATGCGCTACTGTCATCTGTGTCGTTCTTTAGGTTTTGACCCCTCTGACTTTGTACCGTTGATTTAGTTTAATTGAACCAGGCTATGTACCAGTATATATCCTTATTATTACTTGACTTGTTTTAGGTTAGAAACTACACCACATCCAAGTATGTTTGGTTATGGACCAGAAAAAGATATGTTTGAACATATAGCATCAGAGGTGGGTTTTACTTTTGAATAAATGTATCATTTATATGTAATCTTTGGTTCCAGGCTAACTACCTGGATGCAGACCACTAATGTTTTATCTTGCGACATAAATGTTCATGTTGACATTTTACAATTCAAGCACAGCATTCATTTGCAAATCATGATGATTATTATAAATCATACATTGACTTTATATGTGTCAGCATTATTTACATTACTTTGATTTGCTTTCCATATTTAAACAATATTTATCATAGATTTTAGACATTATGGTTTTTCTGTTACTTAGTTAAGTCTACCATACAGAATGCTGATGTCAAATCTATGGTTGTTTAGTCCTCTAGTGTCTAGGTAAGAATTCTAAATTTGTGACTGTGCCTACTCTTGAGCAAATTGCAGATCCTATTTCGTTTTGTTTTTATAGTTCAAAATTCCGTTTTACTTGTCTTTACTATTGTTATCATTGACATGTTCTGGATAATGTGAGGGATTAGCCAATGAAACAGTCCGTTATGGCGAGTTAACAATCAATTGATTCTGTTTTAGTAGTTATCACGAATTAGGTAATCCAAATAATTATAGACATAAAGAAACTGTATCTATCTGTACAAAATTGCCATTAAATATTTTCATTGTTATTGTATTTCTTTTGAAAAAGGTTTTTAGCCATGTCACCAACAACAAATGCCATTGTAAGAACTATTACAGCAGTTACCATGTTCCAGTCTGGAGTAAAGGTAGGGTATATTTAAAAACCTCTATTTATGATTCATTGTCTTACTATCAATGAGGATGGGTGAAAAAAGGTCACATTTTTTTAGAAAGCTTAGTCCATATTAAAATCTACTTATATTTGTGGTAGATATAAGTGCCCTGTTGGATTTAGTTGGGTTGGCTTAGATATAAATTGTATGCAGATACCAAATGTTGAAAAATTCATCATTTCTTTGTAAATACTGATTCTTTGGGCTGAATGTTGCTTCCACCTAGGGTGATATTGTAGAGAAGGTGGCTTTAAAGGCTATATAAAGTTTTCTAACCAAACTTTAATTAAACTCAACAACATGCATCTGGGGAAATTTATACTAAAGCTATACAAAGATTTTTAAAACTTCAGTAATTAAATTTATCCGAAGTTATGATCATGAAGCTTTCATCAACTCTTTTACGAAATTTGCAGTTTCTCTAACAGTAACACAAAGATTAGAGAAACAAGATGGGGTATAGTGGATGTCTATTTCAGTTTTCTACAATTTTGTCTTCAACTTTTTTCATTTTTTTTATTTCAAGTTCATGACCTTTTAAAACTTTTTGTAGATATCTTTAGGTATCTCTTTATAATATTTATTATTGATAATTTGTAGGACAATATAATACCAGGAGATGCTGTTGCTGTTGTTAATCATAGAATTCATCCTGCACAATCAATACAACAGGTAATCTTATAGTTATCTCCCCTTCAATCACCCTCTTAACACCAGTGCAAATTGCTGTTACTACTTCCTCAGAAAGTTCAGGTATATCAATGAGTTAAAATACAGATTGATATATGTACACAAAGATGTAGGTATTGAAAAGGGCTTTATGCTGTTACTGACTAATTGGGCATACAGGCTACTAGACCGAGGTTTTGAATCCCGAATTGTAGGGTCACGTCATGTCTAACCTCACAGGTTTTCGCTAGGTCCTCCCACTGCCAGCAAATTAATGAAATGTTAAACTCTCTCTCTCATTCACTCACTCAGAACGATTGCATCTGACTAGACTGAAATACAGGATGATTAATTTTATTCAAGCAATACTCAACACACATTTAAACCATTTTGTCACAAATCTACTTGTATTACTATTTAGGTTATAGATTATGATCGTTATATTATCAATGATGATCGAGTTATAATTGAAATAAAAAATTCCATGGAACCTCTACCTATATCACCCTGTGATGATAATAACCTTGGTTACCAGATGATTAAAAATAGTATCAGACAAGTTTGGACAAATTCTGTGGTGGCGCCAGGTATTTTGTACTTACATAAATTTAAATAACTTGAATGGGGTTGTTTATATTTCATATTATTTTTTGATCATTATTTATACAAAGATAACACTTTCAAATTCGATACATGTAATTAATTTTAAAGTAAATTCCCCGGAACTGTAAATTAATGGTGTTTTTGTTTTAATTTGCGGGGATAAGGATTATGCAGCAAAGAAGTTTATAGAAAGATATTCAAAGTCACACTTGCAGATTAATTGCCCCTGTTGTTTATAAAACCTGTACAGGTTGAAGTTTTTGAGACTTTTTTAAAAACTTGCTTGTAATCTTTGGCTTGTCATAAGTTTTTAACATGTATACTGCTCTAGGTATTAAAGGGTCCATTCATACAATAGAATCTTATCTTAAGGTGAGGAGTAACCCTATTGAAATTCAAAATTGTTCACGTCCATAAAACCTTTTACAAGCAAGATTTTAGTAGAGTTATTGTCCCTGTCGGTTATATTCATGGTCTGGCAACCCTATGTTTTATGTATAACTTATATTTTGTTTATCGTTAACAGGTGTGATGATCGGTAATACAGATACAAAACATTATATTCATCTGTCTAATAACATCTATAGATTTACACCATCATATCTCTACCCAGAAGACATACCACGATTTCATGGCAATAACGAACGTATATCCTTACAAAATTACCAACAAGCTATCAACTTTTATTATCATTTGATTAAAAATACTGATGCTGGTCTGTCACCATCTCATAAACACAGTGATGAACTTTAAGCTATTCTTAAAGGCTTGATTTGCATTTTCACTAACATTTCTTGCGACTCAATCCAAAATAAATATGTACTCATTTGATTATTTAACATGGAATTAAAATAGCATTATGCAAGAGCAAAATCTGCTTATTACAGGTCTTTCTTTAGGCCTGAGATGTTATCTAAATAATCAATTAGACATTAATTAACATATCCAAACCATAATAAACTCTTGAAGTCAAGGCTAGCCTTCGATGTTGGCGGATTAAATTCTTATATGCCGCTTAATGGCCGTTGATAATTAAATCAATCAAGTGGATAATCGAGACTATGCTGTTTATATTAATGATTTGAGTAATGATGACCGAGGCTATGTGAATATTTCAAACGCGTTTTTCTAGGCTAATAATGGATCAATTTGACTGAAATTTTCAGCAAATTATCTTTACACTATCTAGTTTTTAACTATTATAGTGAGAACTGCCATCTCTTTATCTTATCTCCCATAATGTAACTTTAAGAAAAAATGAAAATATCGATGCTAGATAATCTCCGAATTGAATACTTCTAATATTGATTACTTGTAAATCTAGCCTAATTAAAATCAGATAGTTTTATTATGTTTGTATGTATTTTATATTAAGATATCGGAAATATTAAGATCAAAACAAAATAAGAGATCTAATTTCAATGAGACTGGTAAAAAAATCGTTTTGTTTTATTTTGAGACATCTGAATTAATGGTTGAAGATATTTATATCTTCATCAAAATAGTACGCAGGAGAGGGTAATTTACTCAATACTAACTCAGTTCTATGAAATACCACCACACACTACCTCATTATTGTAAACAAATGAAACACTTTTTCAGTTGTATTAAATACAACTAGACCTGCAAGCAGCACTGAACCGGCTTTCAGGAATCAGACAGGAAGTTTGTTATACTATAACCGATCCATTGAGCTACCAAACTATACTTTAGTTGTTTTTCTTCAGTGACACCCTCCCTCATTTCTAAAAGTAATATTTGCTGGCGAAAAGACCGGTCAAAATTGTAAATTATTTCAAAATTACGACTACTTCCGGTTTTACGATCATTGTCGCGATAGCTTTACGAAGTTCTTTGGATACTTAACTTTCTGTACCAGAAGTGTCAGAAACATCCATTGAGTAGTTTTGGAAAAAAAGATAAATTAAAGAGCGTTTCCAAAAATTTAACGATTTTTCAATTTATTTCAAAGTTTGATGCCATTTTTGGACCACCTATATTATTTCAATGCTTTTCATTTTGGATTCACTATATAGACGACCGATAGGACTTTGAGTAAGAAAAGTTTAAGAAAAATCTGCGGCGTCGTTTTCGAGAAAAGGGCGTCTCAGAATGTTAAAAAATCGGAAAATATTCGATTTTTGGCATACAATAATTTATTTCCTTACCATCGAAATCGTATTATTTAGATACCATATGATCGTCCATTAATAGGGCTATCCAACGACACTTTAGTTTTTTTTGTCCGCTATTACCTAAGGGAGAAATCAAGTTTTTCGCAAGTGCGGCAAAGTTTTTAACCTTTTTTTTTTTCATTTTTTGAATACTTCCGGTATGGTTATTATTGTCGGTATAGTTTTAATAGCTGGTTTGGGCACTAAAATAGCCACAGGGCTCTGTAATGATATATTACATTATCTGATCAGATAAAATGCCCCTGAGAAATCCTATGTTCAAAAGTGCCAAAAATGCAAAAAATCTAAAATATCGAAAATTAAATTTCAATAACTACATACATATTATACATCGTTAGAATCGTAATTAGGTCAGCAATCTGAATATACAATCTTTTTTTGAAAATCTCTGAAAATAAAAAGATAGGTTGCCAGGCAACGAAACATACGCCCACAGCAGCTAAATCGTCCGGGCAGTCAACAAGGGTTGTCGCATATTTTTACTTTTTTTGGTAATGAAACAACTCATTATGTAATTATCTGAAAATCATTAGAATTTGTTTGCTTTTTATAAAGTTTTGCCCCACGCTATCAATTAGTATAGGAGACATTTAACATCATGGATTTAGCTGTTCTGTTATCAAACTTCATTGAAAATCAAAATACCTGTGCGTTTCAACACAATGAAAATCAGTAGGCTTCTTCGTCTCATGACCTTAAACAGTGTGTGTGTAAATTTAAAGTCAATCAGATATTAACTTTGGCCTCTAGAGCGTCCACAGGATGCCATAACGCTGGCATTAATTATCGGAAATCGCTGAAAATCAATAGGCTTCTTCGTCTTATGACCTTAAACACTGTGTATGAATTTTAAGTCAATCGGAGATTAACTTTGGCCTCTAGATCGTTCACAAGATTTTTTGAAGTGATCAAGGGCCATAACTCTGGCACTAATTATCGGAAATCGCTGAAAATCAATACGCTTCTTCGTCTTATGACCTTAAACCCTGTGTATAAATTTAAAGTCAATCGGATATTAACTTTGGCTTTTAGAGCGTCCACAAGATTTTTTGAAGTGATCAAGGGCCATAACTCTGGCACTAATTATCGGAAATCGCTGAAAATCAATAGGCTTCTTCGTCTTATGACCTTAAACACTGTGTATAAATTTAAAGTCAATCGGATATTAACTTTGGCTTTTAGAGCGTCCGCAAGATTTTTTGAAGTGATCAAGGGCCATAACTCTGGTACTAATTATCGGAAATCGCTGAAAATCAAAAGGCTTCTTCTTCTTATGACCTTAAACACTGTGTACAAATTTAAGGTCAATCGGATATTAACTTTGGCTTTTAGAGCGTCCACAAGATTTTTTGAAGTGATCAAGGGCCATAACTCTGGCACTAATTATCGGAAATCGCTGAAAATCGATAGGCTTCTTCGTCTTATGACCGTAAACACTGTGTATAAATTTAAAGCCAATCGAATATTAACTTTGGCCTCTAGAGCGTCCACAAGATTTTTTGAAGTGATCAAGGGCCATAACTCTGGTAGTTATTATCGGAAATCGCTGAAAAACAATAGGCTTCTTCGTCTCATGACCTCAAATACTGTGTATAAATTTAAAGTCAATCGGATATTAACTTTAGCCTCTAGAGCGTCCACAAGCAATTGTGGACGCCGGACGGACGGACGGGGGCGACGACAATATACGACCACATTTCAATGTGGGCGTATAAAAATAGCAGAGCATTTTCCAAAATTTCACTATTTTTCGACTTTCAGTCCGTTATTTCACCTATTCCAGATATTTCAAAGTCTTATTGGATGTCTTCATGCAAAATACCTCCAAAAGGACTCTCGATAAAAAAAATTTAAAAAAAAGTTGCGGTTAAGTTTTCGAGATACAGGCGTCCAAAAATGCTCCAAATCAGAAAATACTTGATTTTTAGCGTGCCATATTTTGCTTCCTGCTCATCGTATCCGTACGAATTGGGTATCATACAATAGTACAATCCTAGTGCAGTCCAATGGTACCCTAATTTCTTTAATCCATTGATATCGAGCGGAGAAATCGCGTTTTTCCCCAAAATATCCATTTTTTTCAAAATATTGCACATTATTTCGACCACTTCCGGTTTAAGGATTCGTTGAAATTGCTTTATAAGTTAGTATTGGACTATAACTTCATGTTCCAGAAGTTTCAGAAACGTCAATTCTGCCATAAAATGAAACCCGAGCTCACAAAATGGGAAGAAAATTCGAAAAAAATAGAAAAATAAAGGGCGATAACTCTGAATGAAACTTATATTACTGGAATCGGATGGACTTCAGGTATCCAAAAATGTAGGTCAAATTTGAAAATTTTGAAAAATAACAAAAATTGTCTCGTAAACAACATGTTTTCAATTTTCGAACGATAAAAGTCATAGACGAATGTTCGAAATTGAAAAATGTGAGATAGCCATTGTCTCAGAAAAGATTCAGGGATTCCAAAAATGTAATTTGGTTGAAAATGGATAAAGAATTGACGAAACTATGTCCAATTTTCAATTTTTAGACAACGTCCAAAGTTTGGTCACTTCCGGTATGCGCAGAAATTTCAAAAATATTTTATCAAGTAGCCACCACATGGTTTTCCAATAGAAAATCTGATTCCAGATCGATATCTAAATAATAATAATAATAATAATTTTCGTAATCTCAATAGGCTTTCAGACGAAAGTCTGAAAGCCTAATAAGTCTACTTCGCAGAAAAATTAAATAAGTGCACGGAAAATGTGATGATCGATGTATCACCATTCCAGTTATCTCCCTTGATCACCCAATAACTGAACACCATTGTTATAAAATAATACTCCAACACTAGTAAACCATATATATATATATATTATGTTATAGATATTTTTTTTATTAATTTCATGCATGGAATACCTATTTAGAATAAGTAATATATAAAGAATAATTACTGTTCATGAAGCTTTGATTAGATAGCTACAAAATGTTGCACGTTTCCAGAAAACAGGGTATAATTGGTTATGATATCTGTGATGACCACCATCAAATCCATTTAATTGATCATCACGGACAGCTTGTATTTTGAAGTAATGTATAATACAAGAAATTAATCTAAAACCATATAGTGTATGTACAATCTTTTATTACAAAATGTACAATTATATAGTCTATCTATTGCTGTGATCAAATAAAGTTAACAGAGATTTTTTTATACATCCATTTAAAACATGTGACATGTACAGTATTCATATATTCAGGATTTCCTATTGATTTTATATCTTTGTATATATAATTTACTGTTTATTCTTAATGTTGCCTTATAATTTATTGTACATTTTTAATGCCTTATAATTTATAGTTAAAATATAACTAATCTTAAATCTGTTTATTATTAAACTAATAAGTGTTGTGTTTCCATTGAGTTTCAACTATATATACAATGGGAATGACTGAGTATGTACCAGGGTGTGCACAAGGTTATTGTGTTATGATTTGTGATATGATTGCATTTGTTAAAATACACAGTAATTTATTATTATGATGGATTTTGTTAAAATAATAATGATTATATAAATAAACCTATTTACAAATTCATGCTAATGTCATCAAAATGTTATTTTATTTTTTTTTCATAATTAAAATAAAACAAATGTTTTAGTTACTACATATATATTTTTGTCCTTTTATAAAGACAAGAAATCTCTCACAAGCATAATTCAGAGAGCATGCCAAATTTATACCATTAGAAAACCCAAATGAGATTATGATTGAGAAAAATAGTTGTTTGACAAATAAAGTGGACAGAAGAAAGGGAGAGAACTAAGGCGACAGTAGGTAAGTCACCTTCCGGTAATAATACAGGAATATATGGGGAAAGCTAAATTGTATGGACTGATAAAATCACAAATCTGATAAAGAAACTGAGGTGAGAAGGATCATGACAACATGGATTCTGCAACAAGCAACGTTGAATAAAGTTTGAAGGTGATTTATGTATGCTTCATCATATACTATGATTCTGTTTGTTCACAGCTCACCTATATTATGTGCACATTTTATACTTTGATTCAATAGCAGTGAAATGGTCATGGATGGATATTTAAAATTAAGCTTTTAACAAGACTCTGCTCCATTAAAGATCTCTAAAGTATTGAAAGTCTGACAAGATCATAAAGACATACCAATCAACACTACAGTAATTCACTAATGTCAAAATCATAAAAAAAACTTGCATTCTTATTTGATGAAATTAGATTAAAATTTACCGGTGGTTTTCATTATAAATACTATTATTTTGAGAATTAATTATCATATTGTTCTACATCATCATCATCATCTTGTGATGCTTGATATATAGGATTATTATAATTAATATTTCCAGGTTGCTGTAGTAGATCTGGTTCTTGATCTTCTTCACTGCTACCTTGGAGATGAGCAAAACTATCATCAGAACCCTAAACAGAAACAAATATTTCATAATCTCCATAATGTATTAAGTTAACAAAAATATTCAACTTCTAGGGTTAAGATATTGTGATTTACTTTCATTATTATCAAACGGTGGTTCTTGATAAATCTTTTAAATTAAAAATAAATTCTGGATAAATTTGTGTGAAATTAATCACAATGTTAGGGTCATTATGAAAACTGTGAAATTAGATCATGCAATATATAGCTACCTTTCTATATCGTTTCATAAAATCCAGAAAGCCTGTGGATCTGGCTCGTTTATAATATAACACTACAATGATTACTACTATAATAACCACAACAATTAATATTGCTATTATTGGTCCTACAATAACAGATATCTGAAATAATAAAACAAGAACATGTCATCCAAGAACAAGTTCTCAAGCATAGAATCATAAAATGTGCCAGAAACATTCCAATGTTTGAAATTTATAAAAAAGGAATTTGCAAAAACTCAATAGTGTTCTTTGTTCTCAAATGTTGGAAGTATTTTACATTCCTGCAGGTTATTATTGTCTGAAATTAAAGACATGACTTAATGTCCATTCCAATAAGACATGACGGGACTGGACCTATATTTATTAGAGTACTATTGGATTATTTATAAATTTAGAAATACAACCCTGGGTGTACTCACATTAGAAGAACTTCTAGCAGAACTATCAACTTTTGTCTGCAATATAAATAAATAGATAACTCTTTATTTTAGAGGATTTCAATGTATTTTTCAAATCTCTATCAACTTATAGCAATATTTTGAACTAAGAGGCTTTCTGATAAAGGTAGTAAGAACCACACAGCCAGTAAATGCCTCTTGACTGAAGTCTGATTTACCATTTGAAGGAAGTGGTTTTAGAATGATTTCAAACTATTCCAATTTATTACTAGACAAAAACATATACTTTGCTTTCATAAAAAATGCATAAATAAATCCCAAATTAACGTTACTATATTCTCTGAAGTATTTTTCACAGAAAAATGACCATCTTTTTGTGTTATATTAACTAAATCAGCAATAATTTTCCCCAAACAATGTAAGGAATAATATGAGAATGGCAAAGTTAAAATGGTATGTACCAAGAAATCAGTTCAATTTTCAAGCTATTCTGTTCTCTAAAATCTGCCTAAGTTATATGATACCGTTTACTATATTATAGTTGAATTTAGCAACTGCATGGATTCTAATTTTATACATACCGGTGTTGATAAGAGGGGTGATTCTATTAAATGAATTAGACCATTTAATGT
This sequence comes from Patella ulyssiponensis, assembly GCA_963678685.1. Classification (NCBI taxonomy): domain Eukaryota; kingdom Metazoa; phylum Mollusca; class Gastropoda; family Patellidae; genus Patella; species Patella ulyssiponensis. Next base: position 22,104,538 of record OY783232.1, read on the forward strand.
AGGAATATTCATCCGCAATATATGTATACCGTTTACATAAAACTGTAACAACAAAAAATAAAACTTTTAAATTTTAGTAAATAAAGCAAATAAGAATAATACCAAACTAAGGAAATTCATGTACTACATGTATTGAACTAACTGCTCAAACTGGCTCACGTTAACCATTCAGCCACTACTTTAAGCAAAAGACGACTTTAAATTCTGTAAACAATTTACTATGATCGTACCAGATATGACAATAGAACACAAATTAACCAACCATATTGTCTGGATTGTCTATAGTCAGATGTTTTAAGATTCTTGTGGAGACTGGGGGTTGGATGGCCGAATGGTAAGCACTGTGTGCTGTATAATAAAGCCTGTCATTGAGTCAACTGGCATGATTTCGAGAGAGAGAGAGAGAAATGGGGTATACGTCCACACGACACAAACTAGGTCATTTTGGGACTAACATGGTTTCAATTTTATTTCAATAATTCGCTTGTGCGTAGGGGTCTTTAGCAGTGGGAGGAAACCGGAGTGCCCAGAGGAAACCCACGAGATTGAGAAGGCGCCCCCTATCTCCATGCCACATACGCTCACACCAGGGTTCGAAACCACAGCCGCAAGCCAGAAGTGACCGGCCAGCTAGAGGTCGAAGCGCGGCACTCTAGACCACTAGGCCATCCCAACCCCCGCATGATTTCGACATGACAAGGCCTGGAGTCGCCTGTCCAAAATCCTGGGTTTTATCCGGGTCCTTCCGTTTCCCCCAACTACTAAAGACCCCTACGTGCAAGCAAATTATTGAAACAAAATTCAACCATATATTAGTCCCGAAATGACCTAGTTTGTGTCGAGTGGACGTTAAACCCCATTTATCTCTCAGGTGCAGACTTTCCCCAAATCTATATTATATGTTACTGGTACATAGAGAGAAATAGGGTTTAACATCCACAAAAACAAACTAGGTCATTTTGGGACTAACATAATATATTAGCAGAGAGGACCTGGTGTAAACCCATCAGGTTAAGCAGGTAACCCCACCACTCGCTTCCCTTCGACCCACCCTTGTTACTGGTAGCCTGGTATTTACCTGTTTATTGTTGTAGGTTATTTGTTTTATTTCACCAGATAAACAATGTAAGTAACTATTGTTGGTAAATATTAAAGTTATATTTATATAAACATATGCATCAATTATATATTTTTTTACATCCTCCTCGCTGTATACCTGCAAATATATAATATCAAATAGTTATCAAATATAGTTATGTTCAGTGTTACAATAGTTCTTTATTTTAAGGTTGACACAGCAGATCTGATAATGTCACATGCAAATGACAACCAACCCCTTTATCTGTGGTATAAACAAATGAATCGTACCTGTTTTGTGTCTTCGTTATCAACAGGTACAAATAGAGTTATCCTGCCTTCTCTGTCTGATAGTAGGTCTGTTATATTCCTACTATTTAAAGAGGTAACACTCTGAAATAAAAAAAATCACAATATCAATTTATTACATTTTCTAACAATTCTTCAGCTTAATATTGTTGTAAGCGGAAAATTTCAAAATTGGGATAACAACGGTTGCCATGCAAGATACGCCCACATGAACAGAGATGGACAGAGAACAAGCTCAAAAAGAAAAGCGATATAACGATCCGATATTTGTGAATATTAAAAGGAACTTGTATTTCCAGTTTAATCAAAATCGGATCAAAATTGTGTCCTCTACAGGGTCCCCAACCTTGATATATCATATATTTTTATTATTCCCGTAAAACAGGCAGCCATTTTGTCCGGCAGTTTTGGTCTGAATTGTACTCGACCATCATTAGGGTGTAATTGTGGTATATTGAAACATTTTTTTTTTTATCTGATAAAAATTGTGATCTTGAATTCAGCCAAGATTACGGTTTAACGGTGATATACTTGACCGGTGTATTTTAAATAGGATAATAATTGTGACCTCTAGAGGGACCACAAGCTAAAAATGTGATTTTTTGTACAATCAGGGGCCATAATTCAGTAAGTTACGATTTAATATGCGCAAATATTAAGAGGAACCAAGATCTTTGGGTTATAACCATTCATTTCAAGTTTCATGATAATCAGATGAAAATTGTGACCTCTGGAGTGTTGACAAGCTAAAAATGTGATTTTCCGTACAATCAGGACCCTAATCCATGAAGTTTCGATGCGATACATGCCAATAATGAAAGGAACCAAGGTCTTTTGGATATAAACCATTATTTCAAGTTTCATCAAAATCGGATAACAACTGTGACTTGTAGAATGTCAACAAACAAATTGAGGACTGACGTCTGGACGAAGACGGACAGGGTCGATGACAATATACGTCCACATGAAAATGTTGGTGTATAAAAACCAATCTAAACTGTGCATCAAGGCTTAATCTGCACTGTCACGAAATCAGGGAACTAAATTAGTGACTAGATTTTCAGGTCTACACCTTTAATACAGTACCTGATAGAAGTTTGAAGCTTGAGATAGTTGAGATAAGGCATTAAGAACATCTGTAGTACACAGAATACCATCTCCAACATAACCAGTTAAACATTCACAATTTACAGATCCATGGCTTAAACTAGTGGCTACAAAAATACGTTTTAAAAAATCAAAATAATATACAACGGAAACTAATCATATGTATATATATACGTAATTATATATGAAAAGTTAAAGATAACTATAAAAGTTTTGAAAAAAGAACTACATTCGGGCCTATTTGTCGATTACTAGCACTTTCGCTTATTTTATTAAGCTCTTTAGATAACCAAGATCTTTTGGACATAAACACATGTTATAGGTTTCATCAAAATCTGACAGAGGATCCACAACCTTGATAATACATACTTCAAAACAATATATGTGCACACAAAGTGGCCATTTTGTCTGGCAGTTTCAGTGATATATTAAAATGTTTTCTTATAAATCGGATAAAAATTGTGACCTCTAGGTGGTCCATAAGCTAAAACATAATTTTTTGAAACAATCAGGGGCCATAACTGAGAAAGTTGGGGTCCGATATGCACAAGATCTTTGGGTTATAAACATACATTTCAAGTTTCATCTAAATCAGATAAAAATTCTGACCCCTAGAGTGTCCACAAGCTAATAACATGATTTTTTGTACAATCAGGGGCCATAATCCATGATGTTTTCATAAGATACATGCCAAAATCGAAGGAGACAAACCTATATTTCAAGATTCGTCAAAATCAGATAAGAATTGTGACCTGTGAAGTGTCCACAAACAAATGTTCTGGGTTAACCAAAATGTTGTCACTGGCTTCAATCGTCATAATGGTAAAATGACGTCATGCTGTCTCCAATTCATTAAGCCTTTAGCTATAAAAAATAGACCAAACCTTCTACAGTTCTCAGAAGCTTCTTCTGAATTTCAATTTAATTTAACTTGGGCACTTACTAGCAGGCGGTTCAAATATACACTGAGCATAACGAGAACATCCCCCATTCTTCACGACACATTGATTTACAATTTCTTCACACCATGTTCCATTACCATGGTAACCTTCAAAACACTCACATCTCAATAAATGATTTGTTGTCTGAAATAACAAGAATAAAATATGTCAACAAAAATAGACATGATGATAAATTGACCAGCATCAGGTTGGTTAATAAGTCCGTTATTGGCCATTTAAAATAAATGATCCAAGAATTCTGAACTTCAACAGACGTACTTTCTTTTTATCCCATAAATAATCTCATTGAGTTTGATGAAATACCTGAGAACTGTATGTGGTCAATGTTATAACTCTATGATATGTGATCAAAAAGTACCGAATTTCAATCACGGTCTGCTTTGTGCGCTAAAATAATTTAGACTTTCTTTCGAGTCCTTCTAAGTTTTGACACATTTCATTGAGAATGTGTAAACAGAAAGTTAACTCTACAAAATCTGAAATTTAACAGCCTGAAAATTCGCCATGGTTCTTCTTTGTACTATATGAGGGGGTTGGGATGGCCTAGTGGTCTAGAGTGCCGCGCTTCGACCTCTAGCTGGCTGGTCACCTCTGGCTTGCAGCTGTGGTTTCGATTCCTGGTGTGAGCGTATGTGGCATGGAGATAGGGGCGCCTTTTCAACCTCGTGGGTTCCCCCCGGGCACTCCGGTTTCCTCCCACTGCTAAAGACCCCTACGAGCAAGCGAATTATTGAAATAAAATCAAAACCATTTTTTAGTCCCGAAATGACCTGGTTTGTGTCGAGTGGACGTTAAACCCCATTTCTCTCTCTCTCTGTACTATATGTACTAACTAGGTGCTACTGCTAAAATTTGCACCATGTTCAAAGAACATTTTCTGAAAATTTAACCTGTCAAAATCTATGGACTGTAAAAATGTGATGGACAAATGTAGGGAAATGGTGTGTGGGTGTGTGTGTGTTGGGGGGGGGGGAGGTATAAATATGGGCACGGTAGTAACATGTAAACAACTTGTAATAGAAGGTCTAGACAAGAGGTATATAAACAGATTTTACCCTTTGAGTTGAGTGATGACATAGTGATGATTACGTTGCCAAAACGTCTTCAAACTAGTTTAAGGTTTGCTCATATATGACAATGCAATAATGTAATGAATAAGCTTGACAACTTTTCTATTGATTACCAATGGATTTACATAGTATGGTCTGTGTATGTATATAATATTTAATATGTAGACCGATTTTGACCTTATGCATCCTATGGTGATGATCCATGACACAAGTGATGATTACGTTGCTAAAAATCTCATTGTTAAAATAATAATAATAAACACTTTATTTCAAAAGGGTTTAAAATTAGGCCAATGACCTTTCTTACATTTTGCCCTTTAAACAAAAACAGTTCAAGATTTGCTTATGTACAAATATATATGCAATAATGTTGTAAAGAATAAGCTAAACAATAACTATTCTATTTATCACAACTGCATGTATTGTGTGGTCTGTATGTATATAATATTACAAACCCTATATTGTTTGGTTTTCAATGCATACAACATTACCATATTTAACATAATAATCACTTGAGCACTTTGATTTTCCAACTGAAGGTGCTTTTTAAACAATTTATAACCTTAATGTTATGTAAGTATATAAAAAAAATTATCTACTATGCCCTCTGACAATTACTTAAAGGGACAATAACATTCTTGCTGGCTTGGAAGCTCCAGAAAATAAATAATACCCTTATTCTAAGTACTAGATGTTTAAGTGTCCTACCTGTTGTGTAAATTATCCATTACAACCTATTTTACTTGTCCAGAGGGTTCGAAAATATTTTAAAATCCAAGTCACATTTAAAAAGGTTTACGTTAGACTTTTCTAATCAATTGGTTGAATTTTTCCAATTTTTTAAAATAGGTGTGTTAAGATGAAATTTATATCACCAATTAATTGGAATATTGTAAAGTAATACGATTTGTTGACCAGAATGAAGATTGGGACATATTATTCAGTTACAACAAGAGTGTTATTGGGGCTTTAAGTGCATCCTAAATAATTATTATTTCAAGTAAGGTATATATCTGTAGAATTGGGAAGTAATGTGTTAAAAACTATATTTAGTAAAGGAGGTGCCCTAAGTAAATTTACAGATGGATAAGTATTGTAACAAGGAAGTTATATCAAACAAACCTTAAGAATAAATGTTTTCAAATTTTAAAGACATCATCCTTCGAGCAGGTTTCAACTTGAAAAAGAGTTATTTTAGAATTGAAAATATGACATTTTTAATGGCCAGAAAGTTACTAAGACAATAGGATTAAATGTCTTGTCAAAACAATACTGTGGTCATTTTGAGATTTATTTTCTACAAGGGTTACATGTGAAGATTAGGAGAATATTGTGCTGACAGTGGCTCATCTTGAGAATTTTTTCCTATTAGGGTTACATGTGAAGATTAGGAGAATATTGTGCTGGCAGTGGCTCATCTTGAGAATTTTTTCCTATTAGGGTACATGTAAAGATTGGGAAAATATTGTGCTGACAGTGGCTCATGTGAAGATGAGAATATTGTGCTGACAGTGGCTCATCTTGAGAATTTTTTCCTATTAGGGTTACATGTGAAGATTAGGAGAATATTGTGCTGGCAGTGGCTCATCTTGAGAATTTTTTTCCTATCGGGGTTACATGTGAAGATTAAGAGAATATTGTGCTGACAGTGGCTCATCTTGAGAATTTTTTCCTATTATGGTTACATGTGAAGATTAGGAGAATATTATGCTGACAGTGGCTCATCTTGAGAATTTTTTTCCTATTGGGGTTACATGTGAAGATTAAGAGAATAATGTGCTGACAGTGGCTCATCTTGAGAATTTTTTTCCTATTGGGGTTACATGTGAAGATTAAAAGAACATTGTGTTGACAGTGACTCATCTTGAGAATTTTTTTCCTATTGGACATGTGACAATTAGGATAATATTGTGCTGACAGTGGCTCATCTTCAATTTCCAGCGGTTAGGATCCTTATACATGAATTCATAGAAGAGTGGACCTTTTTTTTGTTATACTCAAACAGCTAGGCACACTCTCCAAAGGTCACCCTTGAAATCCATAAGGTTCTTTTCAGTCCATGCCAGGATTCAACATAGTAGTATAGAGTCTGGCGACCCTGACTACTCAACAATCACAACCAAAGACTATTGCTATCTCAGCATATGCATTACACGATCATCCATTCATCATCTTTCAGGTCAAATGAGGTTCCCCTTAAGATTCAGTGTTTTGGGCAGCCAATATATTTTCATTGATAGTTTGAATATGTTTTTCCAATTCATGATTATGTATTTATGATCAACAACTAAACTAAAATATTGGACCATCTGCTGGTAGGTTGTTCCTTTAAACACTGAATAAATAAGATGAGTCAACTCTCTATTTGAAGGTAGAATAGAGCTGACTGTAATAGGTTTATTGTTAATTTTGTCAATTTGTTCAGAATGGCCTGATTATAAGTATAGTCTATAAGCCCAAATTTAAATGTAACAAAATATTTACCTAATACATGTTAATCATATGCGCATATCAAATTTAATCAAATTGAATCATACTGATACAATTATTTCTCATCTAAATCAAAGTTGTACAGTCCTTTTAAGAATTGTAACCATATACATACAGACTTGTCACTTTAAGACTTATTGTACTACAAGTGTGTGAACCAATGAGCAGTCCTTTATTTGGTCTTAATCTACTTGGAGCGTGTGATTCTATGTGCAGTCATTTATTCGACCTTAATCTTCTTTTAACTGTTTGAATCAATGTGATGTCATTTACCGTATTAAACATTTTGTCAGATGTCTGTTAATTCATGAACACTGAACCTGGAAAAATTGTAGAAACTTAAATAATTCATTTGATTTATTGTTTTTGGAAGTAAGTTTTACTGCATTAAGAGAGCTGCTAGAAAAAAGTTTTACTGCATTAATAAGGAGCTGCTAGAAGGAAGTTTTACTGCATTAAGAGAGCTATTAGAAGAAATAAAGATGGGCGGAAAGATATTAACATGTATTTTACTTCTTGTATTAAGTGTAATGGTGAAACAGGACTATGGAAGTTTTGTTGTTAGTAGAGAAAATTGCCGATGTTCGCATCATCACAAATGCGAAAGTTGCTGTCATTTTGACTTTGAATCCTTAAAACAACTTATCATTGATGAAGCCTGTTCTATATCTTCATCTGGACTTATAAAACCACCAACTGCATCAGAGGAAAATTTTAACTTTTATATTCAACATACACATAGTTGTTTGTCTGCAGTACCTACAAATATTTGTGATTTTCCAATGATTCAATCATTAGACTTGTCCAACAACAAAATAAAACATGTGCCGAAATTATCCTGTTTGAAAGAGTTGGTAAATCTAGACTTGACAAATAACATGATTACAGTGTTAAAAAGTGGAATATTTGATTCTTTGGATAAGTTACAAAGAATATTATTATCCAATAATTTCATTAAGACAATAGAGCTTGGAGTCTTGCAGACAGGTTTACACAGTATCAAGTATGTTATGCTGGATCACAATAACCTCACTGAATCCGATGTTTGGGTTTTAAACATTACTCATATATTCTGTAACTTTGATGTAAGCCACAACCAAATATCAAAAATAACAAACAAAAATAATCTAAGACTGAAATGGTCTAAGCATCATGCATACGGACCTGGCTTCTTGGATTTCCGGAACAATAAGTTTAGGGTTTTGGACTCGAAAGTGTTATCAGATTTAGCATCCTCCCTACATAGCTTTCTTATTCAATTCATAAATTGGGGTTTCGATTTTCGTAACAACCCATGGCACTGTGATTGTCATTTTTACTCCTTTTTAAATTATTTTGACAACATAAATAAAAGGTTTTCCTTGGATTATCTGAATGTTGCCTGTCACAGTCCGCCTCATCTGAATGGTCAGATAATATTTGACATAGATCCGTCTGAGCTTGTATGTAACATCACAGACTCATGTCCGTCCGAATGTTATTGTCAGAAACAACCAGACAACCATAGAATGATCATTGACTGTCGAAATGCTGGATTATCAACCATGCCCCTAAAGTTACCTTTCCATAAAAACTTGTATCTTTACTTCCAAAATAACTTTATACAAGATATAACTAATCTTCCTTATATGGAAAGGATCTCTTACTTTGACATCTCCAATAACACTCTACATACGATATCATCTTTGGTATTCAACCAAGGCAGCAGTTTAGAATATCTGAATATGTCCAACAATAATCTGGAATGTCTACCAAAAAGCATTCAGAAATTACAGGGCACCAACATCGATATTTCCAACAACAGTTTGGTTTGTAATTGTTCCAACTTATGGTTAGGTAAATGGTTTAGATCCAAACCAAATATCAAATATAGATCTCTGCTGACTTGTTTGGTACCAGGCAACCAGAACAAAATCAAAATTCAAGATTTTCACAAAGAAGAACATGATTGTGAAATCAGCAACTCAACAGTGATCAGCATAGTGCTTGGAATATTTGGCGTTTTATTAATTGTCTTAACCATCAGTTTTATCTACTTTCGATATGAACTTCTCACATTGTATTATATTTACATCAAAACAAGACTCAGAAGAACTAGAACAATCGAAAATGACAGTAACACATATGACATATGTGTGCTCTTGAATGAAACCAATGATTCGGATAGGCTATGGGTTAAAGATCATCTGATTCGTTATTTTGAAGAGAACTCTATGAAATCTTATATTCCATATCGAGATGGTATTATTGGAGAAGTGACATCAGATGCTATTATCACAAACATGAACAATAGTTCAACAGTTCTAGCTGTTGTTTCGTCATCATTCTTTACTGATCCTTTGAACATTTTTAATTTGGAGGCTGCATATCATCAAAAGATACGAAATGGGAACGGAAAGCTGATATTTATCAAACTAGGAAAGGACTGTTTACCTTATGGGAGTAATGGTTATATCCGAGCTATGTTCAGATTAAAGCATTTCATCCATGCTGACAACCCAAAACTGATGTCAAAACTGACATCTCAGATACAGTTGCCGTCAAAATACAAATCAAGATCAATTTCTGTGACATCTGAAGACATATTGTGGCCTTAAACAAAACCGTGGATATTATGTATCAGTCAGATCAACATTGGGTAACTTTGTTGACATTTTTAAGTTTTTATTATTATTATTACTAATAATATTAGATTGTTGTATAAGGCATTATTATAATTAAGCAACCTTTAATTATATTCTCCAACTGTTTATAATAGCTTTCATGGTATTAATTTGTATCTCTGTATATAATTTTATGATTTTTAATGTTTTCGTATATCCTAATAAACAATTATACTAAGTTTTAAAAAATATCATAAATAACTCTGTCTTATTCATATTCACAACTATCGAAGGTGAATAAGGGGATAACTCCAATGAACGGGAAACCACTCTGAAAGACCATGAAGTAATGTTTCGGCCAACACATCTATTTTGTTTGCACATGATAAAATGATCTAGATTATGAATGGAAATGATTTAGTTTGAAGACACAATCTGACTAAAATACAGATCTATACTTCGTTTCATTTTTTTAATACTTTTGATGGCCTGCACAACATGAAGATCTGACCATGAGTTGTAGTGAAAGGTCAAATTAGGGGTCATACACACACACGGCTTTTAACCTATGACGTCAGATGTTTGATTAACCAATCAGCGTTGATGTTCCTAATGGCCTGGGGGTATCCAGTCACAGTTCTGTGCACTGCAAGCCCAGAACATGCTGTAACAGACCGTTACATTGGCTATTCCCTCACATCAACCAGCACACAGGTTATATAACAACTTTGCCAGACCCTAGTGTAGTAAAGATAAATAAAACAAAGTGAAATTAAATAAGATCTGTGTTTTAATCAGATTATTTGAAGACAAAACCAGGACATTAATCTTTTACTTTATACTTAATCACTTATGGAGAGTGGTTAATTTTACCATAAAAGACAAGTTCAGAGATTTTGTTTTTCTTGATAATGGGCAATTTTGTATCTAACAATATAGTTATGATCAACAGGCAAACTTTTATTTTATTGTTTTGTTACTCACAACTAATTCGGATGTAGTAAAGAAAAGTTTGTGGTTCTTTAGGTTAATTTTGAAAAATTGTCAATGTAAAGCGATATATAGATAGAGAGAGAAATGGGATATAATGTCAACTCGACACAAACTATGGGTCTTAAGCAGTGGGACGAAACCTGAGGACTTGGAGAAAACCCACGAGGTTGAGCCGGTGACACTACGCCTTGTCATGTACAACTGGGGAATCGAAACCATGCCAGTTGACCCAATGACAGACCTCATAATACAGCGTGCTAACCCCCATCCAACCCCCTCTAAACCGATATAACTCAGTATTTTGGTACAAATACCACATTTTCGCTGTATAGTAATCAAATGAGTCTGTCTATATATTGTTTATATATGTGTTACAGATTATAAGATGCAGGAATGTATATACTTACATCATAATGACAGTTGGCGTGGCTATCGCAGATATTTTTATGAACATCACATGGTGATTGGCAGACGTGACCATTTCCCACGAATCCTGGCTTACAAAGACAGGTCACATGCCCATCAACCTTCTGGCATGTGGCATGTTGACTACAGTTACCATTTAAATAATCGCAACTATTAATAGCTAGAAAATATATAGACATAAAACATACATATATCTGTTGTAAGAAATAGACTACCATTATTAACATATGATCACAGTGGAGAAAAAAGCTTGTCTCCCACCACTCATGAACCCCAAACCTTCCAACCAAATTTGAAAAACATCCAATAACAACTACATCATCTTTTGCGTTCACAATTTTGGAAAAGGGGAATAACTCTGGGAACAAAAAGTCTTGTAACACTGAAAAACAATAGGAATCAACCTGTCATGACCCCAACGTTTCCCCACCAAATTTGAAACACATCGATTAAAAACTGCAGCCTCAGTTCACGCTGTTTTAGACAACGTAACGTTGTAGAACATTGAATATCGAAAGGGTTTTTCTCTAATGACAAAGATGCTTCAAGCCAAATTTGTTACCTTTTCAGCAAAGGGGGGATAACTCCAAAACATAAAGTTGTAGAATGCTGAAAATGTCCCTATTAGTATATGGCATGGTGTATGCACGTCAGGGCTGCCATGATACACCAATCTCGTAATATGATATATATCACAGTATGGATTTCACAATACGTTACGTATCACAATCTAAATTTACCTAAGAATTGGCCGAGAAAGTTCATCGCCAAGCAGGACGTAGGATCTGACGACAGCTGTCTAGTCAATAGGATGGGATAAAAAAAAACAAGGTCCCATGCACAAATTGGCATGCACGTAAAAGATCCCTTGGCAGTTGGAATTTGATATTGATATAAGAGTAGGCCTTACGCCAAAATTTCATTCATAGCACACTGTATGGCATGTGCGAGTCTACAGTAGCCCAGTCGGAGTAGAACAGTAGGACATTAAATCTCATTTCATTTCATTTGGTTTATTTTATGTATAAGGAGAATGCAGTGTAGATGATAACACTTACTAATATTACATGATGGTCCTGTTAAACCTTCTTCACATTCATTACATCGAAAACCACGGAATCTCTCATCACATAAACAATCACCAGTTCCATTAATACCACCTCGGCAAATACCATGTCCACTACATGGTGTCTCAGGACCACCGGGACATTCTATTAAATAATTAAAATCCCAAGATGCCAAAATAAAGGTTGAATATATAGTTAAAGATCATGCACAATCAAAATTATTTTCATTAAAACAAATATTAATAAGATTGATCAATTCTAACTTGTGCTATGATGTTATGGTCATTTAAAGTTTAGATTGGGTTTTATTGATTTCATACTGCCATTTTTATGTGTCTTAGACATATAAAGTAATAATAATTCTGCTTAGTTTTTCATATAAACCAGGCCATTCTTCATGAAGGTTTTTATACTCAGCAGTGCTTACTTAAATAATAACAACCATTACCTTTAAAGAAGATAAAATCAAGCAATGTTTTTTTTAAAGATTAAGCAAGTCTAAGGTCACATTGACTATTATTCAAAATTAATTTTGATTTATTTTTCTGTAGAAAGTGAGAGTGCCTTGCTAAAATATTAAAGCTGTTTTAGAAATTCTTATTAAATGTTAGTATTACCTAAACAATTTTCTCCGTAATATCCACTACAACACTGTAATATCTGAAACAAAAAAATTATCATAATCAGTTTAATCTTTTGATTCATATGTGGAGCAATGGTGACACATTAGACTGGAGGTCTTGGGTTCGCATCCTGTGTTGGCCGAGAAAGTTCCTTGAGAATTTATGGATGGTTTCCCCTTGTCAGTGACATAGGACGAAGGGCCTGACAAGGCTGGTTGTCTAGTCGTTTAGAAGGTACGGAAAACCAAGCTCCTGTATACACATAGGCCTGTCTTCATTCGCCCAGTCAGTGCATAAACATTTGTCATTAAACCACATTTCATTTCATTCACACGTAGTCTATATAATAATATGTTTGCATGCTGAAGCTACGCTAAATAAAAACCTGAAATAATTTCTATGATAAAATACAACAAGGGTGGATGTCAATCCAAGAAAAGTCGTGAAAGTATATGGCTCTAATCTTTATAGTTTGAAAATACAAGACATTTCATACATACAAGGGCCATTCTCAATAATAGCTATAACATACATGCATTAGCAGTAAAATCGAGTTGCACAATGATTTGCTTGGAGTTCACTTCGATTGGGTTCCTCCAACTTTCTGTTTAATAATACGCAGTGACATATCATATTTGAATTTTCTACTAATAACCTTTTCAGATAAAGTGAAATATGTGGACAGTCCAAACTGAACGGCAGTCATTTACGTCTGCTTAGTCCATTCTATATGTTTCTGTCCTTTGTGATTCTGACACTGTATTGTCTCCTGAACAGTCCAAACTGAATTTTAGTCATTTATGCCTGCTTGGACCATTCTACACGTTTTTTATAATTATTATTTTGTTGTATGTGAATCTGCCATTTTACGGGGCCTGTACCGATTTTAAAATGTTCATTATGTCTTAAATATTGGATATTAGATTCCCATATTTTCATGACAAGATATAACCACATCAATATTGACTGAAATGGCCAAAAGTGAATTTTAATTTTGAATTTTATGGAACATATTGAGTTAGATATTTAACTTGAATAAGGAAAATATGTGCAAGAAGATGATAGTTGTATACTTACGACTTGTTGATAATAACAGAGACTATGACAACCTAATGTGTTCATGTGTTTACCATCTTGCGTAGATTGGGTAATTGTACAAATGTTCCTGATAATAACTGGTGGTACTCGTGGTTTAAAATTCTCAGGACATGGATAAGATTGCTGTTCACATGATACACATGGACCCTGAGGAGAAAAACATGCAATGATTTATACATCACAGGTGTCTAAAGTCTTGCCAAGGGGACATCACCAGGTCTTGTTTTTTTGACTAAGTCCATTTTGCTTGGCAGTACAAATGACCAGGACCACAAAAATTATTCTTGGCTAAAGGCCTGCAAACGCACCCCTATCCATCCCAAGAAACTTGGAATTATCTGAGAACGAGAATATATGTGGCCTAATATTATGTTCTCCAGTACATACGAAATGTTCTTAACCAAAGAACTAGTACATTAAATAACGTAAATAAACTATGTATCATGGGTTCCATATAGGTATATGCCAGTGAACACAGAGGGCTATGGCAAATGACTGAAACTAGATCTGCACACTAGAAAAATGGCTACGATCGACCTCGATAACAATAAAATTCTACAGCTATGTACAGAGTAATACAGATGTATAGAAGGCCACATACTCTCATGGTTGGTGTTACATCGAGTTGCATACACAGTCGTCAACAGATTATACTGAGTGTTGTGTTGATGATGTATGTCTGGTGAGTAAAATGATAAAAGTTAAATGTTTTGTGGGAATCTTAGTCATACTCTATTTGAACATCCACATATTATCCATGTGTAATAAGAATTTCCTAGAACAAAGCCACTAAAGTTTGTATACTTACGAAAGATTGATTTGTGTAAGTTTCATCACATCTATTTATAACAGGATGTAGTATACCAGACAGACCATGTACAACGCCACCTAGTGTCAGCTGATTCGCATTCTCAATACGTATATTATTAACATACATCTTAAATAAAGAAATTATCTTCATTAAAAATTGAAGACAAATGCTATAAACAATATGTGTGCAATTTCAATGTTACGACAGACCTTATGATCTAAAAAGCGCATGATATATAACCGAATTATTCTGGAACAGAGTGCAATCCAAACCCATATACAGGCTTAATTCTCCAACAGGCATTGATGAGATGCCACACGTCAAGACTGTGGCATGAACAATAAATTGTGGATTTGTGAATAAAGCTGGAACTTTTATCCATATAATTGACCACACAAAAAGTAAACTGCTTTAAATAACCCATCAATCTTTTACATATATAAAAATCTAATTCAAATATTTTTGGTTTAATGCTTTATGTGGGTTCTTCAGTTTAGAAAACTTTCATAAAGTTCCAATATCTCTAGTGCAGTGTTCCCGTATAAAATGTTATTTAAAAATGACCCATGTACCTGTCTGTTTTTAACTGTAAACTGTAGACGATGATCTGTACCTAGAGATGTAGTGATCATCTGACCATCCTCTAGAGCAGCTGTTAAATATATCTTAGGTATAATATAATACTGTAAAAACTTCTTCGTCTGTAAAAACATGAAAAATAATCAATCAGGAGAAAGGAAATAAGGTTTAATGTCCAACTGTTCAGCACGGACTGGGATTATGAAGATGGACAATCGCCATACAATCTGCCATGAGGTAAATTTTGCCCAGACAGTGGTACTATAGCCTACTCTTATTTAGAATTTCAAATGTTAAGGATTACTTTACGTGCATGCCAACATGTACTTTGAACCTCTGTTTTTCATGCCATCCAAACAATTAGATACTGTTCTTTGTTAGGCCTTTCAACCTGCACCACTGACAAGAGAAAACCACCCCAGAAATCCGAATCAGGATGAGCTAACACGAGACCCCTTCCTGAGCCGATGTGGCTCCTGTCAATCGGAAGTCATCAATCTAAATTGTAACTGCAAAGGCTATGACATGTAAGATTTCTGCAGAGTTCGGGCTTTGCAATAGGTCAATCTGGCTACAGTTACAAATAACCCTCCATAAAGCTGTTGGAACTTTGTATAAACCTTAATTTTTCTTGGTAAAACCTTCATAGACTTAACTCAGATAAATTCTAAATATTATTATAGATTTTATAAGGCTGACGTTGACTGTCTTAATCCCCTAAATATAAATGACACTCATTATCATACTTGGTCATGGTATTGATGTCATATGAAACTTCACACAAAGTTCATCACTATTACTCAGAATCAAATTTATCGTTTTCGAAAGTATCAATAAATCAAATGTAGAAAATGATCATCATTAAACGGATTCAAAACATTCACAACTGTTCTAATTGTTTCAAAGGCATTTAGTAATTGCATTAATAAACAGAAATTGCATTGTATTCCATAGCACATAGATGCTAATTCAAAATTTTGCATGTTGGACATTTTTAGTGAATTAGGTCACCAGAAGTTGTTGTCCGCTTGATGAAATAAGGACAATAAGCTTTGATTCCCTTTAATGGACTTCAACTAGCAATATTTCTTATGTTATATAGCATAGTGTGGCCTGAATAATATTTATGATTAGCACAAAAAATTAGGTCGGACACTATTATTCATATGTAATTCCTGTACGATAAATACGTTGATCACTTAATTACCTAATCAATCCAGCATTTCATAAATGATTATCAAGATGAGTAGTAGTTATTCACTCAGTTCAGTCAATATATTTTGGAATTTTAAATATTATTCACCATATCTTAATGTTCAATTGGGCATATTCCTGGTCCGATGTTTGGAAAATCGTGTAATATATTGGCGATGTAGCATCCCTACCTGTTCCATAAAAATTGTCACCTTCTGAACATTGACACCAAAGTCTGAATATTTTACATTAAGTAGAAGCAGGCTTATAGTCTCCCAAAAACAATGACAGACAGACAAAGAGATGGACGAACCCATTTTAAATTTTCCCTGCTTTCTTCCAAAGAAAATCAATGGCATTATAATTTTGTTATAAGATACTGAAAACTTACAATAGTTGAGTTTATTTCCAGAAAAGCTTCATTTGTTGGTACAAGAAGTGTATATTCTTCCATTCCTTCTAAATACTCTATCAGATTCTTTTGCTTAAATGAAATAACCAATACATAAAGTGAGAATCAAAATGGAAGACCAAAAATGAAATGGGTTTTAATATCCTACTTTTCTGCATCAATTGGTCTTCTGCCAAATCTCTTTTATGACCCACCCAAAGGACTAGACACTTTATTTGCCCTCCGTCCTGTAGCCATTAAAAAGGGAAACTTTCTTGAGTAACACATGGATTGAACCCTGTACATCCTAGTTAGTAAGCCAGTGCCTTACTCACTGAGCCGCAGTGGATCATAAAGAAAATGTAACCCAGCTATATCTTTAAAAACATTATTAAGCAAAAAACATTAGCCTTCTCTCATATTCGTGAAACACTAGTCTTATTACAGCTATGATGAACCACAAGAGTTACAACTGAGACAGAATATGACATTAGCTGTCAATTGCTCAAAATATAATATAGCACATTAAAACATTCTATTTTTTCCCACTGAACAATTTGTCTGACCCAGTGTCGCTTAATCGATTCAGCTACCAAACAATTTGACCCACAATACATGTAATGTCAATTTTAACAGCCTTACACAACACAGTGTGTTATGTGGGAAGTTTTGCAGGGTCTACTCCTATTTCAAATTAAAACTGTTAGGGGTTCTTTTACGTGCACGCCAATACTCACAGGACTTTGCTTTTATGTCCTTTCCAAGTGATTACACACTGTTCCTTGCCAGGTCCTCGACCCTACCCTACTGACAAGGGGAAACCACCCTG
The DNA here is from genome assembly GCA_963678685.1 of Patella ulyssiponensis. Taxonomy (NCBI): domain Eukaryota; kingdom Metazoa; phylum Mollusca; class Gastropoda; family Patellidae; genus Patella; species Patella ulyssiponensis. Next base: position 22,122,167 of record OY783232.1, read on the forward strand.
GAAAATTCTGGGGAACTTTCTCAGCCAACACCAGCAGCAAACCTCAAGCCCCCTGGTTAGCAAACCAGCACCTGACTCAATAAACCACAAGAAACTACTGCAGACATGGGCATCAATCTGGTTAGAAACTTTTAACTTACATCCAACTGTTGACCAAAGAATGAATATTCTGGTTTTGTGCTGAAAAATTCCTCTAAATCTGGCTGATCAGCATCTGGTAAAAACGGCTCTAATACCTACAATATGTTTACATATCAATGATACACCCCCATTTTACAAGAGATGGGTAAAAAAACAAGCTAAAAACAATAGTGTTTTTTCATACAATCAGGGGCCATAATCCACACAGTTATGGTCTGAAATGCGCAAATAACGAAAGGGACTGAGATCTTTGGGATATAAAGATACATTTTATGTTTCATCAAAATTAGATAAAAATTGTGAACTCTGGAGGGTCCACAACCTTGATCTACCATATTTTTACACTATTTGCTTATGAAGGTCAGCCATTTTGATGGGCAGTTTTGGGACGATTTCAACACCATTCAAACTCAAGTGTCATTAGGGTGTAACGGTGATATATTCAAACATATTTATAAATTGGATAAAAATTGTGACCTCTAGAGGGATCAGAAGCTAAACATGTGATTTTTTTCGAACAATCAAGGGACATAATTCTGGAAGTCATGATCCGATATGAGCGAATATCTAAAGGAACCACGATCTTTGGGTTATAAACATGCTTATTAAGTTTCATTAAAATTGGACGAAAATTCTGACCACTAGAGTGTCCATAAGCTAAAAACATGATTTTTTCGTAAAATCAAAGGGTCATAATCCATGAAGTTATGGTCTGATGCATGCCAATATCAAAAGGAATCAACATCTTTGAGAGAGGGACCTATATTTAAAGTTTCATCAAAATCAAATAGAAATTGTGAACGGTACAATCAAAGGGCCATAATCCATGAAGTTATGGTCTGATGCATGCCAATATCAAAAGGAATCAACATCTTTCAGAGAGGGACCTATATTTAAAGTTTCATCAAAATCAAATAGAAATTGTGAACGGTAGAGTGTGGGCAGGATGTATAAAAATATGGGCGTATAAAAATCTGAATATTTATGGTCACAACCACGTGAAGAGAAGTCCATGTTTGGATTTGAAGCTGATGATCTAAATCCTAATTTAGTTAATAAACATAACCACTATTTTTTCATTTACCAAACCCTTGCTTCATGCAACCAAATCCATAGAAAGCTGTTGAATCTATCAATATAATTTATTTGAAATCTACAAGTAAGATTTACATCAAGGTCAATTCAATTCAATTCGACAACTCATCAAATAAAGCAGTACACAGGTGCAAAAATAACTACAATTAGTCTTCTTCCATTAGTTAAGATATATCGACAAGACCCTTAATGGATTCCAGTACATGATTTAAATATAGTACAGAAGAACTCACCTGGTCTATGATGTGTATATAACCATTTAAAGCTGGTATATCAGACTGTATTATCTTAGCTTCATCTCCTAGAGTTGTTAATAAAAATACTCCCTGAAACAGAAGACAAATCATTGGTAATATGGTTGAAAAAGAAACTCAGCAAGCTGCAAATGGTTGATTGCAAAGAGTGCTTCTTAACTTTATGCTTTGGAAGCTTATATTTGGCGTATTGACATTTGGTGAACTAATTCTGCCCTTTATGAAACTCAACTAAAAATGTTCGCCCAGCAAAATTTTAAAACAGCGAACGTGATTAAAACTATCAAAAAAAAAAACCGGCATAGAAAATAGTCACAAAAACCTGTGATTTAACAGTTATACAGAGCCCGCAAGTGGCCTATGATTCAATTAACAACTATACAGAGTGCACAGCTGATCTCTGATTTAACAGCTATTCATGAGAGCACAGAACTGACCTGTGATTTAACAGATACAAAGAGCACACAACCTACCTGTGATTTAACAGTTATAGACAGCACACAACTCACCTGTGATTTAACAGTTGTACAGAGGACATTACCCACCTGTGATTTAACCACAGCAAATAACCTACCTGTGATTTAACAGTTATACAAAGCACATAACCCATTAAACAACTATACAAGAGCACACAGCATACTTGTAATTTAACAGTTATACAAAGCACACACACACACACAGAGAATGCCTGTGAACAGAGTGTATATAATCGACTTAAACAGCTATACCGAAGACATTACCTATCTGTGATTTAACAGCCATACCGATGATCTAACTGTTATACAGCGCACACAGCTTACCTGGGATTTAAAAGTTATATAGAGCACACAACGTACCTGTGACTTAACAGCTATACTGATAGAATAACCATCAAACAATGTATCAAATCTACCATAAAACTTGGCTAACTGTTTTAAACTTTCAATATCAAACTCTTTATCTAATGTATGGAACCTAAAAACAAATATCAACAAATATATATATACCAACAATAATCATTCAGAAAAACAAGCAAACTTAAAATTCATCATTGAATTCATTCACTTCATCCATCTGTTCAGTACCTCAACTATTTAGGAATCAAGTCACTCCATTCCATCACTAACCCAGTTATTCACTTAAATTACGTTCATTCCATCACTAATCCAGCTAATCACTTAAATTGAGATCATTCAATCACTACTCCATGTATTTACTAACATGATATCATCATTATCCAGTCTCCACATTCAATTCATCACATCCCTGTGCTTATTAATCCGGTCCTACCACAACTAGATCATCCTTTCTTTTCCAAAAATCAATAAACATAAACTATACCTAATCATAGAAAGAACATTTTCATCATCTTTCCAATAATCAGCTTCTCCATCACCCAGTAATTTAGACATGGCATCATCAGTAGGGGCAAAAAATGTATAATTGCTCTCCACTAAATTCAATATATTATCATATTCATCTAAAACCTAAAATAAAACAAATTTAGCATTTCTACTATAAAAATTACATTCTATATATGAAAAAGGGTCATACATTTATTTTGAGTATCTTTTTCATAATAAATCATCTATTTAACTAATTCAAAACAGTCCATGATGTGATGTGAACAAGGGTCCTCATAATGAAGAATCCAGTGGTCCGAGTCACCTGACCATTCAACTTTTCCTTTTTGATCTTGGAATTACTTCTGAAATATGGAAGTGAAACATTTTTGTAACCCATGTTTGCCAAGAAAAGACCTTTGGGCAGTGCTTGGATTGCAAACATGTGAGAGAGAGAGAAATGGGGTTTAACGTCCACTCGACACAAACTAGGTAATTCGGGACTAACATATGGTTTAATTTTATTTCAATAATATGCATGCTCGTAGGGGTCTTTATATAATTAGCAGTGGGAGGAAACCGGAGGACCCGGAGAAAACCCACAAGGCTGGACAGGTCACCCTATTCCTTGTCACTTACAACCCAGGATTCGAAACCATGCCAGTTGACTCAATGACAGGCTTTATGATACAGCACGCACATGCTAACTATTCGGCCATCCAACCCCCCCTTGCAAACGTGTAAGGTGGTATTTGTCTTCATACATGAGTTAACCAAACAGAATCATGGAAATTTCACTTTTATATAATAGTTCTCAAAAATAATATTTAAAACTATAGACTATGTATCATTACATATTTTGGTCCAATTTGTATAATTTCAAACTGATAGCTTTAATATATTTCAGTCATACATAAATTTTCGATTTTTTTTGATTTTACATTTTGTTTAGTTTGGAGGAATGACAATATGTCTTCTTGGAAATGAAAATTTTAAATTCATTGATAAATAGTGATGAGATAATGTATTCCACTGTTGACATAGTAAGCCAAAAATCAAATAACAGGTTGACTTCTGTTAAACATTTCCAAATAACAATTGAATTAGATAGAACTTGTTCCAATTCAAAACAATATAAAACATCAACCCAATTCAACACTTTATTTAGACCTAATTTAAAGTCTTATTTCACTACTATTTATGCTTGTATCACAAGTGTTTTTTTGTCCTTTTTTATGTACCATAAACAGATTCCACACAGGATAAAGAAAGAGATGCAGGTTTCATATTTTCAACAAAATCATCTTAAAGAAATTTTAATTTAGTAAGCTGCATATGTCTGTGTATAAATTAAACAATACTAGAAAAAAAAACTAAGAGTATTCAGAATTGACAAAAGTCTCTTGAACTTCGTGAGCTGGAGACAATGATCCCTTCAGAACAATCTTCAATGTTGAAACCTACTGCCTGACTGGAATTAGTTTGGACACATTATTTTGTTGAGTAGAATTCATGGTAGTATCTTTGTTACTTTATCTCTCATATTCTGAGCTTGATACACCCAATTAATAAACAAACCCAATTGTCTCCGATATCAATCATCTCAAGAGTCAATTCATTATTTCCTCAAACCAGGAATACCGAGTTCTTAATTATTTCTTAAGACAGTTTCCTGAAGAATGTTATTATGCTTATGATCTCAAGTTCTGTTCCAGATCCCAATTTCAATGATCACTCTGCTTAGATATAGTAGCAATAACTCTTCAAATATTAAGTTTATAAGTGAAAAGCCCAAAGGTATGGAAGCTAACACTTTCCTGATAATTTTAAATGGCATCAAGAATTTGTTCTATGTCTCATTTGATGCCTGGAGATGTGCTAGTAAAATAATAACAATAATCTTTACTATTTATAAAGTTTAAATTTGAAATTGGTCGTACAGGCAGTGGTTAAAAAAGGACACTAATCATCTGTGCTTTGCAAATGATGGAAAAAGTTACAAATTTTTATTCCACTAAATAACATGCACCCCTAGCTCAAAGGGGGAATCCCCAATGGGAAAAAACGTGTGATATATACGTGGGTGTTTACAGAATCATTTATTGCAACATCTCTTTATAAAGAGATGATGCAATAAGGCATCTTTAAAAGCTGACATTATTTACTGACACCTGTGTCATATCTGATACATAACTAATTACTGATAAATATAGGTATTATCTACGAATAACAAGATAATCATACGATGAAGAGCTGTAATGACGCCCTTATTCTTTATTCCAGATGAATTAATAATCACATTAATGTATTAAATCACCTGCTACATAATTGTGTAAATTATTCATTATTTCATACATGTGTATCAAGGTAATCTGCAGGTGTTAACAAATTAATGACGAAAGAGTGTTTACTTGTACTCAAATGCGAAACTAAGTTTATGATTTATGAACCCAGGAAGTCAGAATTTGTCAACCATATGTCTACTTTGTTATGCCAAAGATAATCTTTTTAACAGTAAATTTTACTACCGATATTTTTATTTTTTTCAGTTTACACAATTTTACACTGTATGATGAAGGTTATTAGGCCCCAGGTACACTGGCTTTCTCAGAAAACTGAATTCTTGAAGCGACAACCAGGGGTAATCACAAGGACCAACATGCTGAGCAGAAATGAAACGAAATGGGGTTTAATGTCCTACTGTTCTGCTTCGAACTGGATTCAACTAAAACCATCACGTTTCTATGCTAGTTATAACAATAAAAGACATTGGCATCTTGTTATAGCAAGCAGCCTATCAGCATAGATTGATGAAATTTTAATTGATCATAACTTTGTAAACAGAATGAAAATATTTTTTGAATGATATTCCTATTACTATGAGAGATTAAACTTTCACAATGTTGTAGCTTGCAAGAGATTCCAATAGCCTTAATTAAGCCTTAAAAGATTACTTATCCAAGCAAATTTATCTGGAATATTTATGAAATCAAAAAATACCGACAGACCCCTTTTTTAAGCTAAATTTGTAACCCTAACCTTTTTTTTCGCTCATTCCCCTGGCCCTTTGCGTGATTTAACTAGACAATTTCCAACACTAAAGTTTACGTATAAAAAGAAGATTTTCCGTTCCGTTCCATTCAACCCTATTTGGGGGGGGGGGGAGGGGAGGGGGGGGGGCGCCAAGTAAGTAACCATAAGCATGTATTTTGTTCTTGGCCTTACGTCTTTTAACCGAAAGAGTAAATATTTTTATTTTTAAATATGTTGTATATGAACTAACGTTTAATAATTTAGCCATTAAGGTAAGATTTGGGTGAATCTTGATTTCCTCAGATATAGAAGCATAACATGTATAGCCATCACCACCATAATTTTCACCACATGTACAGTTCTTTGTTCCATGTCCAGTTGATGTACATATTGCCTGAAAGAAAAAAACAAGTGGTTGTCATGCAAGATACACCCACATTTTGCATGAAATGGACAGAAAACAAGCTATCATTTACCCCCTCCAATTTTTCATATGTTATGCTCCCATATGCACAAATATCAAAAGAAATCAAAATCTCTGGGATATAATATATTTCAAGTTTCATCAAAATGGGACAAAAATTGTGACCTCTAGTGGGTCCACAACCTTGGTATTACATATTTTTATATTATTTGTGGCCATTTTGTCGGGCAGTTTCATCAAAATCAGATAAAAATTATGACCCCCAGAGTCCACAATTTTGTCCAGTATTTTCAAATTGATTTTCATAATGGTATAACGATAATATATTTGAACGTTATTTTAAATTCAATAAAAATTATGACCTCTAGGGAACCACAAGATAAAAATAAGATTTTTCATACAATCAGGAGCCATAATCCAGGAACTTGTGATCTGATATGCACGAATATCGAAAGGAACAAAGATCATACATTTCAAGTTTCATCTCAATCTGATAAAAATTGTGACATCTTTTTAATCCAATAGTTTCTACTTGATACATGCCAATATCGAAAGGAACCAAGATCTTTTGGAGATAAACCATATATTTTAAGTTTCGTTAATATATGGCAACCTATGTCCACATGAAAAGGTGTGTGAGTATAAAAACATAAGAAATCCGTACATAACAGATGATATTAACATTTACCTCTATTGATCATAGTCTTCAATGGTTTTTGATAGAGACAGGTACGCAGATTGTAACGCACAAAAATAACATGACAAAATCAAAAAAATCTCATCAAATTTATCAATCATGACATTTGGTAAACATATTCTTTTAATTAGTTACATAATGTGGTGATAAATTTGATGTGATTTAATAGTTAAATGAAATAATTCTCTTAAACATTTATTAAAGAAGACAAATAGCAATTACGTCTGTTTCTACACACCTGCTTTATCCTAATGAATCACATTCTTAAAACACCAAAGTACTATAAGAACTCTCAATTTTCTACTCTCTATAACTGGGCTAATGAAGATGGGCATACACCTTGCTGTACACATGTGTTTGACTGGACAATTCTCCATGCCAGGGCCTCTAGCCTGCACAACTGATAATGGAAAACCAGGATGGAAAATCCTGTGGAACTGCATTGTTCCGAAAATTTTGATTTTATGTTTTGAATTATGCAACCTTTCTGCATTTATGGTCACACAGCTCCAGTATTTGGAATGGGGAAATTATGAACTCACACAAAATGTGAAAATAAATAAATAAATAAATATCTGTCTTTCTTTTTATAAGCTGCATGAACAAACCCTAATGATATTTGTCATCTCTAAAGTGTTAACAAGGTATAATACATCAAGGGGATTAACTCTGTTGGAATGTGTCTTCCTTTCAATAAACCACCTACAAAAATTTGATAATACTCCTATGATCAATCTTGAATTAAAAGACCGGGTGACTAAAATACAATCGTATTAAGATGTACATGTGTTATGATTATATGTATTATTCAACCCAACTTCATTAATAATCCCAACTTACCTTTTCATGGCAACCACCATTATTTACTTGGCAGACATTGGAAACTTCACATACTGTACCATTACCATGGAAACCAATTTTACATATGCAGTTAAACTGTAATAATAAAAAAAATTCAATAGCACTCAGAGGGAAAATAAAATTACACCAATTTATTTTGTTCTATTATTCTTTAAATGTTAACAATTTAGGAACATGTATGAAGAACCAGAATGCTGCTGTTAATTGCTGTCTATAATATATAAGAGAACAAGATAGTAAAATCTGCTAATTTTTTGATGAATATGAAATGAAATGAAATGAAGTTTAACGTTCTGCTGTTCTCCTCTCCGATTAAAACATAGATCTTACTTCGTTTCGTTTTTTATAGTTCAAAATTTTGATTTAGCTGTTTTTTTTTACCACACTAGAACCTGGAAGAGTTACTATATAATCCACATTATGATTGATGTGAAGGATTAGCCAATGAAATGGTCTGTTTTGCTGAGTTCTTGGCATTTGGTGCACAGGATTGTGGGTATCACACTAGAAACATCAACTCTGATTGGTTAATGAAATGTTTGATCTAATAGAGTCAAAAGCAGCTCGTATGACCACTGACACGAACTTCCACTACAAACAGTAAGATCTTCATGTAGTGAAAGCCATCAATAGTGAAGGCCAAGATACACTCGGCAAACCTTGGCAGATTCCCGTACAATCTAAACTCGGCTGTATGACGAATTCCGCCATATTGCAACTACTTTAAAGGTCCAGGATGAAAAATGGCTGCACCCATGGTGCCTTGTGTTTTGTAGGAATAGAGATACAATCTTGACAATCGTACATCGCTTTCAATGTCTGAAGCTGTTTGTCTTTCAAGTTTATCCGATTTTCTTCAAACAAAGGACAAATTTGCAACGAAAACTCAACACACTCTACAAAAGACGCTATCTTTGGAACTTCTTTGTAAAAGCGGCAAGTTTTCCTATTACAGTAAACCAGTAGCCACATCGCAAATGTATGGGCGTAGGTACATATCACATATACTGTCATACATACAGCGGAGGCTAGATGTACGGTACTGGAATCTGCTGAGGTTTGCCAAGTGGCCAAGATATACCCACATTTTGCAAGAGATGGATAAAGAACAAGCCAAAAAAGTGACATTTTGCACAATCAAGGGCCATATTTCAACAAAACAAAATAAAGATCTGTATTGTTTAAAAAAAAAAGAACTAAAAAAAAATCCTAATTAGTAAAACTAATATCCCAAGTTTAAAGACGATCCATTAAAAGAATCGTGGCCTGTAGACAACACACACAGACACGAAGTAGAAATGGGGATGGCTCTGCCCCTGGGGGTTAGGAAATCACCAAAAACAATAAGGGTCATCCTTAGAGTATAACTATAAGGAATAGGTATGTAAAGTTTTAAAAGGATCTGTTAAGAATTGCATCTTGTAGGCAAACACAAGACACAAAGGCATTGGGCATGGCTCTGTCCCAGGGGGTCCGACATGCACCATAAATAATAGTGGTCAGGCTTAGGGTATAAGGAATAAGTATAATAAAAGTTTTCAAGACGATCTATTAAGAATTGTGGCCTGTAGGTGACACACAGACACACAAAAAGAAAATGGGCGTGGCACTGTCCCTGGGGGTCGGGCATGCACCAAAAACAATAGGGATCTTCCTTAAGGTACCAAGAATAAGTATTCAAAGTTTCAAGATGATACATTAAGAAATGCAGCCTGTAGATGACAGACAAACAAATACAAGAAATGGGCGTTGCTGTCCCACAGGGGTCGGGTATGCACCCAAAACAAAAGGGATCATCCTTAGGGTATAAGGAATAAGTATTTTAAGTTTCAAGATGACCGATTAAGAATTGTGGCCTGTATGCGACACACAAAAAGAAAATGGGCATGGCTCTGCCCCTGGGGGTTGGGCATGCACCCCAAATGATAGGAATGTTCCTTAGGGTACAAAGAATAAGCATTCAAAGTTTCAAGATGATACGTTAAGAAATGTGGCTTGTAGACGACAAACAAATAAATACAAGGAATGGGCGTGGCTCTGCCCCTGGGGGTCGGGCATGCACCAAAAAACAATATGGATCATCCTTAGGGTGTAAAGAGTAAGTATACAAAGTTTTAAGAAAATCCAGTTAGAATTGCGCCCTGTAGGCGACACAAAGACACACGAAAAGAAAATGGGCGTGGCTCTGCCCCTGGGGGTTGGGCATGCACCCCAAACAATAGGAATGTTCCTTAGGAAACAAAGAATATGTATGCAAAGTTTCAAAGATTATAAGTTAAGAAATGTGGCCTGTAGACGACAAACAAACAAATACTAGAAATGGGCGTAGCTCTGCCCCTGGGGGTCGGGCATGCATCAAAAACAATAGGGATCTTCCTTGGGGTATAAGGAATAAGTATACAAAGTTTGAAGAAAATCCATGAAGAATTGCGACCTGTAGGCGACCCACAGACACACACACACACAGACAGGGGCGACGGCATTAATATGTTCACATTATGAATGTGGACGTATAAAAATAGATAATGAGAAATGAATAAATAGAAAATTTCAGTCAAATTACAATTCCTCAATTATCCATTTTATCATGAAATTATTAAATGACAAGAAGGGTTTTAATCCATTAAATATCTAAACCATCTGCTGGCCTACAGAGACGATAATTAATGGTTGCTATTAGAATAAAGTCTGAATAATAATTTAAATAACATTTGAATTTAGAACAAGTTAACAGTGAGGCTGATGTCCCCCGCCGAAATCCCAAAATAAATAGATGACACATTAATCGCACATTTATTTTTTTCAAAAGTATGGAGCAATCAAACAATACACTAAGTTTCATCACTCTCTGTCAGATAGAATCAAGATTATCGTGTCCCAAAGCATCGGCCAATGAATGTGATGAGCTCTGCTTAGCTTCAGCTCGAAATGTCAATCATTTAACTCAGTCAAGACATTCACCTAATGAACATCTTCATCAAGTTTAAACATTCTACCTTAATTAAAAGCAGAGTTGTTATGTTTCAAAGTCTTGATCAATCAAATTGCTTATCGCTCCTTAGCCTAAGCAGAAAATTCTCATTATCGAACTTAGTCAAGGTAATGATATACTATTCAAAAAAAGTAGGGGATATTTGATTTTGGGGGCATAATACTAAAATATGCAAATGACTACGAAAAAAGTCACTATAGAACCTAACAGAAGAAGCATTTCCAGTTACATGTGACGCCCAAACGCACCAATAGCTACCGCATGGAATGCAGGTAATGCTTGGGATCATCATGGGGGTCCAACCCAAGATTTGCACAACTCTGACTTTGAATGTTACAGTCATTGTGGCATTGAATTCCAGGGTGGAAACATCAGTTTAATTGTTTTAGTGACCAGAAAACAAATTTTGATATGCGTCGGCTTACCCAAAATGAAAGGTTACGTGCCCTTGGCATGCTACAGATCGGCACAACACAGGCGGTTGTGGCGCGGACGATGAATGTTTCTCAGTCTGTCATAAGCAGGCTATGGTCCAGATACCGTTATACACAATCTGTACAGGACAGACCACGCTCAGGTCGACCAAGGGCGACAACTCAAGCCCAGGATCGATTTATCCGTACCTTGGCCTTGAGAAATCATGTCATCACAGCAAATCAGATCAGCGCTCGTCTTCAAACAGACACTGGTGTGAGAGTGAGTGGCCAGACGATTCGGAATCAACTGCATAGGGGTCACCTTCGCGCCTGACGTCCTCGCGTGATCCCTTGTTTGAGAGATCATCACATTCAGGCAAGACGTCGTTGGTGTAGGGATCGTCAACACTGGGATAATCGACGCTGGAGCAATGTGATGTTTTCAAATGAGTCAAGGTTCATTGTTGATTTTTTTGACAGACGTAGGAGGATGTGGCGTCGTCGAAACGAGCGCTTCCAAGACGTTAACGTCATCAGACATGATCGATTTGGGGGTGGTTCTGTTATGGTGTGGGGAGGCATCACTGTTGCTGGAAGAACGGCTTTACATGTTGTTGCAGGGCGTGTTACAGGCCAGAACTACCGGGACAACATCTTGGCAGTCCATGTTGTGCCGTTCGCACGACGTCATGGCCGCCATTTCATCTTCCAGGATGACAACGCAAGATGTCACAGGGCCAGGATCGTTACAGGTTACCTCCAACAACAGAACATCACCACATTACCTTGGCCAGCACTGAGTCCCGACCTCTCCCCCATCGAGCATGTCTGGGACATGCTTGGACAGAGGATACGTCAACGTCAACAACGTCCTGCCAATGTCCAAGAACTTGCTGCTGCGTTGCAATAAGAATGGGACAATCTGGACCAAAATGACCTTAGACGTCTCATTAGGAGTATGCCACGTCGGATCAATGCTTGTTTGGCAAACAGAGGAGGATTTACCCGTTACTGACTTTGTTGTGATGCTGTGGTAACTTTGCTGTTTGAACCCGGGTATCATTTTACCCTTATAATGGTCAGTCTGTGCCTTACTTAGTCTAACGATCATTTGGAATAAATCGATGAATGTGAACTTCATTTCATTTTGTCATTTGTTTCTTCGTCAGTTTCATTAGGTGACTTTAATAACACTTAAAAATCAAACATCCCCTACTTTTTTTGAATAGTATATAATGAATCTATATTCTGAGTTTCATCGCTCTCACTTCATTAACCAATCAAATTGCTTATCTCTGCTTACCCTAAAGGCATTGATCTAATAAACACATACACCAAATTTGAACATTTTAACTCAATTAGATGGAGAGTTATTGTGTTCCAAAGTCTCGGCAAATCAAATTATTGCTCTGCTTACCCTGAGCAGAAAAAGCTCATATCGAACTTAGTCAAGGTATTGATGGAATGAAACTACCCACCAAGTTCCATCACTCTCACTTTATTAGAACTAAAGTTATCGTGTCCCAAAGCATCAACCAATCAAATTGCTTATCTCTGCTTACCCTAAGCAGAAAATGCTCATCTTCAAATTCCATCAAGGCATTAACCTAATAAACACCTACACCAAGTTTGAACATTCTAGCTTAACTAGAGAGAGAGTTATTGTGTCCCAAAAAGTGTAATGGGCAGACAGAGTGACAGACAGACAGACGAACCCATTTTAATAGTCCCCTGCTTCCTTCCAAAGGCGGGGGACAAAAAAGACCTGTTATAGGCAGACTTAGCTCTGGCATAATGCATCATTAATAGTAATATTAATTTGAAGCCCAGAAATTAAGATATTCTTTTTCTAAATGTCATTTAAAGTAAAACTTACACTTCCCGGTTCTAAATCACTACATTCAGCGTCTGGATGACAATCTTGATGCTGTGAACATGGAGTAGCAGGATAACAATAAAATCCATCACCAATCCATCCTTTATTACAATCACATTTAGGCATATCTGGTCCCACTTTAGTACAAGTGGCCTGTGCAAGAAAAAGTTCAAAATATCAATAGTTAACCAAAGTATAATGTAACTACTGGGGAAAGGTAAATTTGACTCATTTATGCAAAGTGAATTAATTGCCTCAGGTTATAGCCAACCTCTAACTGTTTGCACATTAAATACTACAAAAAGTATCAAACCCTTCATGAAGAGAGAGATGTGCTCTCTATATCTTTTAGCAATATTTGCAGATACTGGGTTACAACTATATTTGTTTTAATCAAAGATAGGCTGGCACTGCCAGGCAGGATACGCCCACATTTTCGAGAGATGGATAGAGAACAAGCAATACCGAAAGCGATTTTTCCTACATCATTAAGTTAGAATTTGATATGTGCAAATATCGAAATGAATTAAGATCTAGGGGTTATAAAGGTTCATTTCAGTAGGCTTCAAATTCGACTGGGGATCATGTTGCTAAGTGGGTAAGATGCTGGCTCAGTAGCCTTGAGGTTAGGTGTTTGATCCCTGCATTGGGTGACTTGATCCCTGCATTGGGTGACAAAGTTCATTTAGATTTTCTGGCGTGGTTTCCCCTTGTTAGTGATGAAGGATGGATGGCCTGACAAGAACAGCTGTCAATTTTGGTCCGATTTTCACGAAATTCAACCTCAACGATGTAACGGTGATATAATCAAACGTTTTTTTAAATGGGATAATAATGCTGACCCCAGAGGGACCACAAGCTAAAAAAAAGGTCATTTTTTGTACAATCAGGGGCCATAATTCAGGAAGTTACAATCCCATATGCACAAATATCGAAAGGAACTAAGATTGTTAAGTTGTAAACATGTGTTTCAAGTTTCATCAAAATTGAATGAAGATTGTGACCTCTACAGGGTTCATAACCTTGATATACCATATTTTTACACTCTTCGGGTACAAGCAGCAGCCATTTTTTCAGTCAATTTTGGTCCGATTTTCACGAAATTCGACCTCAACCTTCATTACGATGTAACGGTGATATAATCAAACGTTTTTTTAAATGGGATAATAATTCTGACCTCCAGAGGGACCACAAGCTAAAAAAGGTCATTTTTCGGACAATCAGGGGCCATAATTCAGGAAATTACAATCTAATGGGCGCAAATATCGAAAAGAACCAAGATCTTTGGGTTATAAACATGCATGTCAAGTTTCATCAAAATCGGTTAAAAATTGTGACCTCTATAGGGTCCACAACCTTAATATAACGTATTTTCACACTAATCGCGTACAAACGGAGGCCATTTTGTCTGTCAATTTTGGTCCGATTTTCACGAAATTTTACCTCAATCTTCATTACCATGTAACGGTGATATAATCAAACGTTTTTTTAAATCGGATAATAATTTTGACCTCCAGTGGGACCACAAGCTAAAAAGGGTGATTTTTCGTACAATCAGGAGCCATAATTCAGGAAGTTACGAATCAATGAGCGCAAATATCGACAGGAACCAAGATCTTCGGGTTATAAACATGCACGTCAAGTTTCATCAAAATCGGTTCAAAATTGTGACCTCTATAGGGTCCACAACCTTGATATAACAGATTTTCACACTATTCGCGTACAAACGGCGGCCATTTTGTTTGTCAATTTTGGTCCGATTTTCACGAAATTCGAACTGAGCCTTCATTACCATGTCACGGTGATATATTTGAACGGTTTTTTAAATCGGATAATAATTTTGACCTCCAGAGGGACCACAAGCTAAAAAGGGCGATTTTTCGGACAATCAGGGGCCATAATTCAGGAAGTTACGATCCGATGGGCGCAAATATCAAAAGGAACCAAGATTTTGGGGTTATAAACATGCATGTCAAGTTTCATCACAATCGGTTCAAAATTGTAACCTCTATAGGGTCCACAAGCTAAAAACATGATATTTCGTACAATCAGGGGCCATAATCCATGAAGTTCCAATCCGATACATGCCAATATCGAAAGGAACCGAGATCTTATGGGGATAAACCTATATTTCAAGTTTCGTCAAAATCGGATAAGAATTGTGACCTGTAGAGAGTCCACAAACAAATTGTGGACGGACGGACAGGGGCGACGACATAATATGTCCACATGAAAATGTGGGCGTATAAAAATTAAACCTGCATTTTTTACTTCTTCCTGACTCCAGAATTATAACAGAAAGAGGACATCTATTATAATTTGTTGAATTCCGGTCATTTCCGAGATTCTGTTTCCCAATTTTGTCCGCTCGCCATTTTCTGTTAGGTTAACAGAAGATGGAATACTAGAAGCATTGTCAATTTCATGAAAAAGGGTCAATAAGCTTCCATTTCTTCCAATATTAATAGATTCCATCTTTAAAACAGTTTAATTGTCTTGAGTTCCTTTAAAATTTTACAGCAAAGACATATTCTACCCCTTATCTGTGTAATAGGTCATTATAGATATTATGTCTCCAAAAATAGTTTTAAAATGAGACACTTGAAGCTCAAAGCTACATTTAAAACTATAATCAATAAAGAAGAAAAAGATCGAAGAAATACAGAAAGATTCTGTTCACTGATTTAACATTGTAGTTCAAAAGTAATTTCAACGACAAAGGAGTAAGTAAATCCACACAAAAATGACCAGTATCTAGGCCATACTTTATTATTTTCTAATTCTTTTTCTTAATTTCAAATCTATATTTCAATATTCATTTATGCTTTGCTAGCCAAAAAATGTCTTAAGATGTAATTCTTCAATAATTGTACGTTTAGGTCAAACCTTTCATAGTAACTAATTGAGAAAAAAAAAAAAAGACATTTGATAAATCATTAGTGGGAGAGGGCAGCTTAATGAATTTTATACTAGAGGTCCAATTCATAAGAAATTATAAGTTTTGTAATTGTTGCTGTTTCTTCCCTGAAAGTCAAACAGTTCAATGAATAGATGTAGTAAATTGTTTAATTTACGAGTACCGGTACATGAGGGGGTTTTTAGAAATGAAAATAAAGTCTAGATATGATTGAAGAGGGGATTACATACCTGTAAGTGACAACCACCACGATCTGATTTACTACATGGATCTATTTCGTGACATTCCGAATAAATATTTTGGTATCCACTTTTACACACACAACTAAAACAATTCAAAAATAGTAATCAATATATGGTAACAGTACTATATGACCAGGGGGATTGCATGGCCGAATGGTTAGCATGTTTTCTCCAGGTCCTCTGGTTTCTTCCCACTGCTAAAGACCCCCACGCTCAAGCGAATTATTGAAATAAAATTGAATCTTGTGTTAGTCCCGAAATGACCTAGTTTGTGTCGAGTGGACATTAAACCCCATTTCTTTCTCCCTTTCTCTCACTATATGACCACATACTAATTACTTCATGACCACATACTAAATACTAAAGACTCCATGACCACATACTAAATAATTTGTGTCTCTGTGACCGCATACTTGAACTAAATACTCCGTAACCACACACTAAATACTCCATGTTCTTCTAAGAGAGACCTACTAAGTTGTTAACATTTATTTTGATTTCTTGTGAAAGCTGTCGGCTTGTCCGCTCAAAAATAAATGAAATGAAATGGGGTTTAACGTCCTGCTTTTCTGTTGCGACTGAGCTAATGGAGACAGGCATACACTATAAAGTGTGCTTAAAGGGAAATTTTGTCCGAATTCCAACTGTTATGGGTTATTTTATGTGCTTGAGTACACAGGACCTCAGTTTTTCATATCACTTGACACCTATACGTTGTCCCTTGCCAGGGTATCCATTTTACACCACTGACAACATTTGTTCCAGTGGTTATAACTAATTATTTCAATTCTTAATTTTGTTTTAATTAAATGTGTATAGTTGGGTTTTTTAATACCGATTCAAAATGTTTTGTACTGTTATATCCTGTTGCATATCTTTTACTTTAAAGAGAATATGTGAATGATCTGGCTTAATTGATATACCTTTATTTCATAGCAGTGACACAATATGGATTTTATTCAACTGAAAGCACCATTGCTGTTAAATAATAAATCCGATTTTTGAAATAAAAAAACTAATTCTTACTCATAATGACCATTTAGTTTGTAACAATTGGAATGAACATGGCAGTATCGCTGTTCTTCACCGCACTGCATTAATTTCTTGGCACAGAGTGTCCCTCTATAGCCGGCAAAACATGAGTTCATCTTGCAAAAACCATTTCCTTTAATACCATCATCACAGATACCATACAAACAACCACATTCTGAAAATATATACACAGATACATTAAACACCAATTTTACTCAAAACTAATTCACACTAAGCTCATCATATATCAAATAAGGAAAACCATAATACTAAAGGAGAAATAAGATAATCGGGCATTTCTCATTTAACTCTTTGTCATAGTTCCAAGTAACTATCTGAATCACTGGGATATGGTTTAAAATAAATATTGTAGCACCGCTGTATTGTAGACTTTGAGATGACATCCTTGGAAGATGCTAATTGCCAGCTTGTTGGGGAGTTGCAGGAATGGGTGCTTTATATAAATGAGTATTTTGACAAATAAAAACCTTAACCCTTTTTGGAAGACTGAATTTGGACCCAATTTAACTCTATCAAAAGGGTTAGGGTTAGCAGTAGTTAGCACACTATGCTCATCAACCAATCAGCAATTCAAATGTCAGAGTTTAGTTGGAGTTTGATACTGGCAAACTCATTAGTTAACCTATTAAAATCTTAATGTCAATTTATTTCTTTCAAATTTCCCTATGGAAAGGGACCTCGATCCTTTAAACAACTGAACAGAATTTTCATCCTCAGTTTCCAGGACATTCTATATAAGACCTTTCAATGTCAATAAAAAGTTTTCAATGACAAATACACACTATCTGAGAAAAAAAGTTATAAAAATTTCGAGCAGGGACACTGAAAATGCCCTCCAGTTTTGTTGAAGAAACAATAAGCTTCAACATGATTGAAATTTAAAAGCTTTTCATAGAAGTGGTTCATTTCAATTCAAGGACTATTCAAAGGTAATCAGTACTGAAACTGAAAGGCGTTTTCAGTAGAACAATGTTAAAACTTGTTTTCACTAGAATTAAGAACTGAATTAAGCATACAATATAAAAACATCTTATCATATAATTGACTTTGCCGCATTAAGTAGGTCCTTCATATTCAATTATGTTTGGCTAAAAATAAAGCAGTTAACAGGAGATAGCTTTTTCTGATTTTACAATATTCTCATCCACTTAAGCATTTTCAAGATTATTGCCACCAATTTTTTCTGTCCTAGCTCCTGGGCTACTATTATAACTAATGATGACTTACTGAAACCTTGTAGAAACTGTGGTATATTATAACATACTCCCTAAAAACTTCACTAGTAGACAAAATACAATATATGGTGTTTTCGTAAATACATGTATTTGTAATTAAGTGACCTATTTTCAATACCAATGAAAATAGTCCAAAATAGCAAGTTTTAACCATACTATTAAGTACCAGTACAGTACTCTGTAGTACAGAGTCTGTACTATGCTTTAAAAGTAAACAAAAATGTGAACGAGCCAAAAAAGCATTTCGGGTGTGAAGGAATTCTTCATATGCCTCAATCAACAATCTCATTAAGCATTAAGTTTTTAAATTTTCACACAGACCTTTTTTCTATATGGCATTCAAACGACATCATTAATTCAAAAATCAACAGAGAACTATACAATTGATTCTGAATTGATGAAACTGGCTTCAGACTTTGGGTAGACTGGATCAAAAGAAAACATGCACGGAACATAATCCCCCAGCGCAGTGCGTGCTTACGGCTAGCCCCTGGATCCATTCCCTTGATCTAATGAGTACGTTTGTTGTTTGTGATGTCAATATATTGTCTTTTGTTTGTAGATTTATCTTGTATATTTGTCTCTGTGTGGTGCAGTCCTCATGCACTAACTATACCCAACCCACATCAATTTTAAAAAGAAATAAGGTGACAGCAATATATGCCACATAATAAAACTCAAGATATATTCTAAATATTATCTGAAATGTTATATAGATATTAGTTTCAATGCTTGTTCCTAATTTTAAATTCACATGATTGACGATCAGATGATATGATCTTCATAGACTAACATCACTTTTATCACGATAATATTCTCTGCATCTCGTTTCCAATTTCTAATTTAATTTATTTTTTCGAACAAACAATTTAGAAAGTAAATAACAACATGTATTATATTTCAGAATACAATTTTAGAACAGACATTATTATTAAAATAAGTATGGAGATAATATTACAATATCTTAAAACATAATATATCAATAAGTAATTCAGGACACACACATCACACATCCTGTGGTAAATGGTTTGAGAGCGCAACATTAAATAATGTATAGAAACCAAATGTCTTCCTCTTGACCATTAAACAACTTAAAATAGAGACCTGTACATGCTTTTAAATAACATCGTCAATCCAATATTTCATCTAGTATAATTAATGTACCTTTATATTAATTTGATACAGTTAATTTTTGACAATAGAGACATTGATTTTAGGACCCATTTTAATGTTGACAAAATCGAATGGGTTCTTCCTTCTAATGAATAGCTAGGTTGGTTGAGTCAAGGTCAATAACTCCTAGAGACCTCATGGATATGAAACAAAATACCAAGTTCCACTGAAATTGCATTAAGAATGTAAAATCTATTACTACTATTTGCTATAACTCAGAATAAATCTGTTCCATTTCAAACTCATTACAAATGCATGAAATGAAGACTCCAGTTCACTAACAAGTGGGGATGGATGGAGAGATGAAATGAGATAGGGTTTAAAGTCCCTCTGTTCTGCTTCGACTGGGCTAATAAAGCCGGGCACATGCCATACACAGGGAAATTTTGCGTGAACAGCAGGTTTGTGAGCCAACGTCTTACCAGCATCAACACTATATAAGGGGAATATAAAAATATCTGATTTAGTATTGGGCTATTGAACATCTTTTTCTTTTTTTAAGTTTTTGTGGGTTATCAAGTCTGAATAGGGTGGACCAACAGATAATACATTAAAGACTATACTTCATAAAACACAGTTATTATCATTAGTTTGTTAAATAAATCAAACCATTTTATCTCTTAATGACAAAATTATCTATTTTTCAAGATTAATGTAAATACTTATAGATTTGCTATTTGTATCACCACCTGATTTTGTCCTTGTGGGAATTCCGCCAATCAGTAATAAAGAAAGCCATTGTTTATATTGAGTTAGCGTGACACTTATAATTGAGTAATTAGAATTCTGCCCAGTTTATGATTACATCATTTAGAAACCTGATACATTAGTCAAGAGGCTTATTAACAGACCTGAAATATAAATATTGAGCTATGCACAAAGCGAATTAGTAAATAAAAAAAAAGATATTATAAAATTGCGCAAGTTAAGTAACCATCCAGGAAGTTAATTCCAGTCCAATCAAGTGTTGAAGTCTCAGAATGATTATTAATGTCTTGAAAACTACAAGTTGTGAAAGTTGAATCTCTAAAGGAATATCAGTCCAAAAATGGTTTATAAAGATATGATGAATTGAATATTTAAACCGCATCCAGTATCCTCTGCAGATATCAGAAACTGGATATTGTTGCTAACATATTCTTTTAAGACTCTTTCTAATCCGTGTAAATTGGGAGATTAGCTACTCTTGATATTTTGATTTCTAAATAAAATGTTAAGTATTTTAGCATTATCTATACCTAACTATAAGTACAGGAGTTATCAACTCTGACATTATCAAACTATGAGTACAGTAGTAATTAACTCTGGCATTATCAAACTATGAGTACAGTAGCTATTAACTCAGACATTATAGCTAACTATGAGTACAGTGTCATTTACTCTGACATCAAACTATCAGTACAATAGCTATTAACTCTGACATTATCTATTATTCATAAACTCTTATAAGTACCAGTACAGTAGATTAATTCTTTTAAAAACCTTTGGTTGTCAAGCATATTTTTTTTATTTATCAGTTTTATTTGTTGTTTTTTTGTTCATTTTTTGTTGCTGTAACATTAATCCATGGTAAATAAAATACATTGTAATGTAAATA
The DNA here is from genome assembly GCA_963678685.1 of Patella ulyssiponensis. Taxonomy (NCBI): domain Eukaryota; kingdom Metazoa; phylum Mollusca; class Gastropoda; family Patellidae; genus Patella; species Patella ulyssiponensis. The sequence goes on from OY783232.1 coordinate 22,143,495, forward strand.
AAAGTCAAGTACCACTGATCCTAAAGATATTCAAAGTTCAATAAATACATATTAGAGTATAATAATATAATATAGTACTTTCAGTTTATCAGTGGAAAACAGCAAAATAACTGGTGTTACCATGTCTATCAGTGGTATTAAACCTTCTGAAAAGAGAAAATACACACTGACCCCCTCCCCCCATGTTACTACAATAAAAATACTGTAATAAAAATATCAAAATAATTAGTTTTCCCATAATAAGTATTAGACCTTTCGAGAGGAGTAAATATAAAACTGCCTCTAAAAATGAAAACGGTCACCACTGTAATAAATATTAACAAAATAGCTATTATTCCCATGTCTATAATAAGTATTAGACCCTTCAAAAGCAGTAAATATAAAACTGCCTCACAAATGAAAACAGTCACTACTGTAATAAATATTAACAAAAAAACTAGTATTCATATATCTATAATGAATAGGCCCTATATTAGACCCTTCAAAACAAGTAAATATACAATGCCACATGAATGATACCTGTCACTCATAAATAGTTAGGTATATATGCAGAAACATGAGTAACAATGAAATAGTTCTAAAATAGTAGAACATACCACCATTTTATACTTCATATAACAATTCCACAATAAAATACTGATTCAACTTTAGTAATCTGTCTTGGTTGTCAGGGAATGACCCCCAGGTATAAAATCCACATAAAAGGTGCATAACCTATCAATTGCTAATGCATAACTGTAAGCTATCGCAGAAATAAGACTTACTTATAATAAAATCAGTGAGTCACTTAGTACATTTGGTAATCATAACTCTTGCTCAAAATGAAATCTATACATTAACTGCCATTTTAAGTATTTTTCTGTAAATCAAAAACAGTTTTTAACTAGAAAAACGCCAATTAACGCATCCTGTACTTCATATTTTAAATGGGTTTTTTTTCATGATAACTGATTCCTGTTGTTTTAATTCCACGTTTAAGAAAGATCAAGTCATATAAAGATATGTCAAGACGGAGTAAAATAATATAGTGGTAAAACATAGGTTTTCACATAAATTGCTTCAAAAACAAGCCCAAAACAAATTCTTTGTTGATTTTCTTATATCTAAAGGCTGTATGAAGATCAAGTCGTGATCTCTGATTGCTTATAAAACATAGTGCGCGTAAATGACAGGAAATGTTAAACCCTCCATTTCCCTCAATTAATGTATATTACTCGATACGATAAATAGATTAACACACAACAAATTGACCAATCTTGTATCCCACACCTTTTAGCTATGTCTGAAATCAATGTACAGACATTATCTTAAGTCAAATAGATGGATAATTATGACGAAACAAGCCAATGATAACAGTGTATGCTTTTAACTTGACCTCAGTTTTCTTGTGATAGTCTGGTCAAAATGATTGAAAATATTGATAATTCTTTTTCTCCTAAATCTCATTTCTCTGCATTTTCTTTTCATCAAATTACTGCGAGAAAATTGATTAATTCTTATATAAGCCAAAGCAATCTGATCTGTCGGTCTTGAAATTAACACTGCAGAAATAGATCAAGTACTAGATCAACTTAGAGGAGTTGTTCATTTTCAAAAAGGTAATACGTCTTTGACTTTGAAAGAAAGTTTTAATGTTGCAAATATTCATCAATCATCATGAGCGATCAGGTACATGCCAGAAAACCAGGTTGATCGACCCTAAGTAAACATTCCCAATCACTGTTGCATGTACGAGATAATAACCTAGATTAAGCTGGGACAAGACCACCACTATCCTTAACGAAGATTTCAGTATGTTTCTTCAATCTTCAACTTCCAAGACACACTGATGTATAAAGTTTATTCAATTCTAAAACATTCTAAAAAAATAATCCTTAAAGCAAAAGTTATTGCTGGGTTTTATTTATTGCTTGACAAGGTTTACCAATGATATAATATTGTCATGTATTTCAAGTCACATATAAAGTACAAAAAGGTAGGCACTCTACAAGACTTACGCAGTCCATGTAAGTGTTCTGGTGAAATGGTTCAATATTCTATTTATTCACATTTTGAAAGTTTTTGCATACTTTATTCAAGGATCTTATAGGTACATTTTTACAATAACACCCACACTTCGCCATAATAAAACAGAAAACTTAGATATAATTAGATATAACTGTTTGTCATGGCATGGCTAGGTACTTCTGAAAAGTCAATGGGACCCCCCCGCCTCAAACTCCTTGCAATGTTTTGTTTGATCAGAGCTAATCCCACTCCTTAATGCTATAAAGAGAAAAAATTCTTGTTCTAAATTATGATTGGTCAATAGTCTGATTAATAACCATTAGCTAACTGCGTAATAAAAGCATTACGCTTAAAACAGAGTGCCAAATTAGACCAAATATGTTTACATAACGTTACGTCATGGCTCACAATTCTTTTAATGCCCAATTAACCAATACATAGCAGAATATTGCAGTATAACTAATTGTGTGACAAATGGGGCTATCAAATCGAATAAAATGTAAACAATACTGTTTGGAAACGAACATACTTTCACTGTTTTTAATACCTTAAATCACTGTCCAAATTTTTAGGGAAGACCCAGATTATATACGTAGGACTGTCATGTTGCTGTACTTGTGATAGATTTGATTGAGCGGGAAGAATAGACACCCTCCCTCAAAAGTTCAAGTATCGGAAGCCAATCCAGCAATGGCCAGAGATGGATTTGTCCCCCCCCCCCTCAAGCATTTTTCCCTCTAAGGAATTTAATTTGTACAAAATTTTAGGATATATGTAAATATCAAAAATATCCTGGTTTTCAGATACTCAGATGATGTAAACATGACACATTTTGATTTGCCACTACAGTTTCATTACAATTAGGATATGATACACCCCTGCCCCCTCCTCTTTTTCATTTATCAACACCCCAGCTCCCCCCCCTTTTTGTTTATTGATAAAACTAGATGAATAACCTTCACTTATAATGACATATATCGAGGATGCTTATTGTAAGGATCAGTTACAATAAAACCCATGAATCCATCCTCCTTGAAAAAGGGTTCACATCTATATCTTTCATAAAAATTGACATTATTAACATATGTATGTATTTCAATACAAATTCTAAAGGTTCCAGACCCACAGAAAACTTTGAATCAATTTTTTTCATAATATTCCTAAATTGACAACGTAAAAATAACGACCTCTGTAGATTTTATATGACATAGATATGTCTCCAGGGATCCTAACTTTCTTTTTTATTTCACTTTTTTTCACCAAGACAAAAAAATGTAAATCAATACATAACAACAATGGACAACCTTCACCAGCAATCTGAGACTTGCATTCATTTGGTCCTCATCTCAAATCATTATAGTCAGTCGCGTTCCAACATGCAATTTGGAGATAAGTTACACGGAATAGTCTTAACAGGAAAATAATTAAATACTTGGCTAACGACGACAGTGACAGCAAATTGACAAGTTAATGCCATTCTCTGATTGGCTAAGAGAAAGGTGATGTGGTAACAAGGCATGACTATGAATTCTTTACCAATATTTTCTGATCAAACAGTCTTAGTTTTCCACCTGAGTTACATTCCAGACCAGATTGTCTTCAATTCTTATTTCAGACTTTGATTTTTTTTGTGCTTCTGTGTAACAATCAAATACGATTGACAATTATAGTGCAATAAAAGTGTTAAGAAATTCCACTCACAGAACCATTTTTTTAGTTAGATTTTAGTTTTTATCTTAACTGTGATTTAGCGGAACCAAGCATTTAAAGTTTATAAAGGAATAAATATTTTGTTATTATTAACAGGTAAGTTTTTATTTGAACTTGATGTAGTCGATAGTAATATGAATTTTTATTTTCTTAATTAAGTAAAAAAAAAAGAAAAAAAAAATATCAAAGAAACTTATTTAGATTAATTTAAATGTTGCTTCAAAGAACAAGAGAAGAGTGGGTGTGTGAAAGATCAATTTACTCCTTGAATGAATTAATGTGCCATCCAATTAATGTGCCATTATATTAATGTGCTATCAAATTTACGCATGTGTCAATTAAACATACATTATGCAAGAGCTATATCTGTCTATTGCAGTTCTTTCTTTAGGTATGAATCAAATTTGCTGCTAAACGTGCATTCATGATTTAATCCAAAATGGATAATTGAGACTATGTTTTTTATCATACTGACTTTAGTAATGATGATTGAGGCGAGGTGTAAATTTCCAAAGCTAAAATCTTGGTTAAGACTTATCAATATGACTGAAATTTTCAATAACTTCCCTTTACATTATCTAGTTTTTAACTATAATAGTGAGCACTGCCAGCTCTTTATCTTATCTCCCACGCCCTTTTAAGATCACCAGTGACAGATGCCTAATCTTTTTACAAATTCAGCTGCCATGGAAACTTTAAACCTACTTTACATTTGCACAAGAGACCTCCTTGTTTGGTCCTATCCGAATAAACCATTTGTATCCCCATAGTTCATAGTGTTATTGATAGTTGCCTCATCTAAAACTTTAAAGAATTAAATGACACTAACACCCCGGCATCACTCTAACTTCAATTAACTGCATGTCTACAGTCATTCTAAAGTATATGAATCAAAGAAATAAATATGAAAAGTCTATCATAAAAGGTTAAGTCTGTGTAGTTGTAATTCACCATCTATTGCCAAAAAACCTGTTTTCCACCTAAACCTACCCCCCACCCCCCCGCCAAAAAAAAATGGACCTATTTTTATCAAGTAATGGACATTTTTTTCTGACATTGCCCACTATTGTAGGAATAATCCAGACCCAGCTAATTGATGACGTCCACAAATTACTGCCAGAAACACCTACTCATCTTCAACTACACACTGTCATACATTATGTAAATGAAGATGAATTTATGTGTATTTCTTTTACTACTGTACATCAAATTTTGTTATGCTTTAGTACTATTTCCATTTTGTTTTAATTATATTGATAATATGCTGCTCTTAATGGACGTATTGATACAATAAGATCTTATTTTATCTGATCTTATTGGCAATACCACCATAACACTGATAAAGAACCAGTAAGAAAGTAACCGCAGCAAACCAAACAGTATATTTATTTTTAAAAAGGGATTATATGTCTTACAGAAAACTCAGTATTTGACCTGAGCAAGTCCATAAAGCTCAAAAACATCAACTGTTTGGAAAATCTATTCATGAAAACAATCATGAAAGGTAGTTTCTGTCATTGGATAGTCCTAAGAGAGGAGTTCTGAATTTGGAAAATAGAAATACATCAGTTAACATCTAGAGATATATTCATCACAGTTTGACTTAAACATCAATCAGAGCAACTTGATCCTACAAGATAATGGGCAATTAATGTTAAACACACCTCAAGGGTCCTAACTCAATCATACAAATATAGCGTTCTTCTGCAAAGCCATAACAAGGCTACAAAAATCCTGCCAGATAACATGAAAAAATAGGGTTTAACCTCTTACTTTTCTGCAATTTAATATTCAAGACGGTCATACACCAGGAATCTTGTCCTGGTAGTGGTGCCATAGACTGCTCTTTTTACAATTTCCTAGTGTCAAGTGATCTTCAAAGTGCTGTCAATGGTATACACAGGCCGTTGGTTTTCCACCCCATTTGAACAATTAAAATTCAGACTACAAAATCTTGGGACCTCCTGGATAGTGACCAACAGAGGCTTCCTTAAGTGATGGACACACTAGCCAAATCATTTGTGGAATCATTCGACAGCAAATTTCAGCCAAATGAATGGAAACACTGGGCCAATTCTCCACCCAATTCACAAGACGATTGCATTAACTTTCATGTTCCATGATCAAACATGGCAGAAACCATGTTTTCAAACAATCATGTGACTTCTCGACATCAGTGGTGATTGGCCAATTAATTCTAAAAATCTGGTGGGCGATTGAGAATTTGGGCCAATGATACTGGATGCACTTGGTGAATTTCTGAGGCGAATTGTTTGGCTGAATGATTTGGCTGGTGTGTCCACAGCTTTACCAATTAAAGCAAGGCTTCTTAAAATGGACTACTGTTCACAAGAAAATGTGGACGATGGACTCACTGTTCAATTAAAATCACACCAGTTTTCAAAATCAACTCACAATGAACCGACCCCCGTAACTCTTTTTCAACAAATGAAATACGTTTATTTCTTAATTCAAAGTCCTGTTATGTTCCTGTTTCTAATTATTGACAGAAAACAAAAAATGCTGTTTGTTTAAATCATCTGAATTTATCCTTTCCCAACAAATTGATAGTTCAAATATTTCAGAACAATCAGAAAACATAGAAAATAATGTGTTCGTACAATCAGTAAAATCTTATATTAATTGTATGTTAAAATAAATGTAACTATATTAACAATTCTCTTTAAAAGTAGGATTGTGTTCTAAATCACTCATGCCGTCACACTTTTCCTCACTTTAAGTGCGCAAGTACTGCATGGCTTATTAATTAGGGTCATATGATGAAAAATCAGAAATAGGGTATGTTGCAATGCACTCAAGTTTTTGAAAGGTAAATCAAGTTGAAATGATTAACTCTTGGTGAAGCTATATAAATTTGTAATTAGGTTTCAGGAGTAAGTGGGTGTATTGAAAACTCACTTGTCAAACTCTGACCATTTTTTCAATATCCTCAGCATAATAAATAGTTTATGTAGTGTTTCTGTATCCGAGGATAACACGTGGGTGAGTCTCAAATTGTAAAATCAAATATCTTAAATTAGCTGAACAAACAATTGATCAAATTGATCTTTTTTTATTTTTCCAACTTTCAAATTTGCATTTGAATAGAAAATGAGTAACTGGCAAAACAGGCAGGTACACCTACATAAAAGTTTCAGAAATGACAGAAGTCAACGAGCGACTAATTTGAGGTTTTAGCTTTAATAATTAAAGTTATAACCTGCTCTTTCAGACATATATCCTTAATTTGGTTAAGTCTTGGTGCTAACTTGCTAGCAGTTTAGAAATTATATTTAATAGTTCAAGAGGAAAAACATAGCTTTGCAGTGGCAAATTTCTGCGGGTCGACCAATAGCATTGACGTGTGCACAGATTGGAATGTTGTGATGAAACCAATCTAGAAGATACTGTGGACAATCCTTTAAGAAAATTGCTGAATATGTCAAAATAACAGGTAATCAATGAAGATCCAAAATAATGGGATGATCTAGCTGCTCCCGTACACATTTTACCAGTCTTGATCCAGATTTTCTGAAACTGTCGTAATTCTGTTTACTAAGAGAATATACCAGAGATAATTACAGCAATCATGCCTTTACGTTACAAATGCATTTCCGACATTTTTGTGAAATCATAATCAGTCAAATCTCTTTTTCAACAACATATTGTATGAGTGAAAATTGGTTGATTTGCCAATTTCCGACTCAAATAAGCTTTTTGTCAAGTACATTTTCTGCACCAAATATGGAAATGTCACCAACTTTTATGGAATTTTGTATAGAGGCTAATTTCTCTCATTCATCAAAATATGACAAAGACTATTAATCATAAAATATTATAGTTATTTCAAAAGATATTGTGAGATAATTATCATCCAATGGCATATTCAAAATTTCTAACAGAAACTTGAACATGTGTTTGGGAGAAGAGTAGATGGTTCCTAAAAATTTGACTTTAAAAAAAAAATTCACCAGAAGTCCAAGCACTGGGTTAAAGCCTTTATGCGATTACTTGAACAAAATTTCTGCTAAAACCATTTAATTCTATGAAATGAATACATACGTTAAAATAGGCTAAAATATTTTTTTTTAATGAAATAATAAATTTAACATTTTTAGAATTGACAAATAAAACAACCTAAATTTCTGTTTGCATTTTTAGTCTTGTTCGACATATTTGTTCATACATTGTAAAAGATGACTTGCATATTGCGATTTTGATCTAATATTGATGGAATAGGTCACAAATATTTATGATTATGATAGTGCGAGTGTTCCTTTAAGGTGTTTTAGTTCTATGATGTCATGGAGTACTGTTATAAAGCTTACCTCTCATCTGTTGTATTATAATGACATTTATATATATAACACAATATATTTTACCTACATAATTAGTTTCCCAGATTATCATAGGTCACATTTTAACATCACAGCAGTATATATGGTTAAATAGGTAGATGTTTCATCATATTTAATATAGTATACTATAGCATGGAATCATTTTTAAAGTTCCTTGATAATTGATTAGCTTTGTTACCAGAATAATTAAGGTGTGAACAAATGAGTTTCACACAAAATAACATTAATAGACTATCAACGTTTTCTTAAAGTGCCTAGCAGAATCAACATTCTTAATGTTCCTAAAATCATGACTCATTAACCAAACACATTGTTGGCAAATATTACATGTATTATCTACACACAATATAGCGTATTCTCTGTATGAAAGATCATCAGGTATATTCCCAATTATTTTTAATGACAATAAATGTACTTCTAAAGATATTGTAAATTTATTTTTATTCATATATTTTTTTATTATTATTACAGGTGCCATCATGAATCTGGTATCTGAAGAGTCACAGGTGCCATCTCACAACTCATCTTTAAGTATGGATATCAACATATCAGACACAGATATCTGGAATCCCAATGAAACAATTGGTGAATGTCATATGGAGCCTGATAATAATATATTTGTATCTACAATATTACCTATTGTGGTTTGTGGTGGAATTGTGGGCATCGTCTTGACTGTTATAGTGCTAGGGCGTAAAACTATGTGTACTTCGACAAATTGTTACTTGACAACACTTGCCATTGCTGATCTCCTTTTTCTTCTTCTGCTCTCGTTCAAACTACTGATGGAGAGAATTCTTGGTTGTATTATTTACAATCGGGATGAATACATTCTACTGACTCATTATGTTGGTATCTTTATGAATTCTTCTCATATTGCATCGATTTGGGTGACCGTTATGTTGGCTGTTGAACGGTATATCGCCATCTGCTATCCCCTCAAAGCGATGTCCATATGTACCATCAATCGTGCTCGTTGTGTGTTGGCAACCATTTGTGTGTTGTCTTTTGTCTGCCGAGTACCAAACTTTTTTGATGTGGGAATCATCTGGGTAACTATGAACAATGAAACTAAAGCAATGTGGAACTGGACCTCTGATACGTATGACAATACTCTGTATGTTCTTATTGTGGATGTGGTTTTGACAGCCATCTTACCTTTCATAGCGCTCACCATCTTCAATATTCGACTCATCGTTGAGATTCACAAGTCAAGTCGTTACCTACGTTACCATCTGGCTGCTGACTCTAACGTCCAGACAGTAATATCAAAAGAACAGATGAAGATTACCATCATGTTAATCATAATAATCCTGGCGTTCTTTCCCTGCCAGGGTCCATTTATCGTATACCATGCCATATTTGCTTACAACAGATTCAGTCTCACAACTACCATAGATGATATTTTTGGATCGGATCAAGCTTTCGAACAGTTTAAAACTGCAACACAGATCCTCATTGCATTAAAATCCTCCTTGAATTTTATTATTTACTGCTGGTTCAGTGAAAAGTTCTGGAACACTTTTAAAAGAATCTTTTGCTTGAGGTACTGCGTTCCAAAACAACTACCAAAGAGAAATGGTCACAATAGCAACAACAATTGTCACCGACCATCGTATCTTATTACCAGGGAAACAACCTGCTGACTAATAATGGACATGGCTCCTGGAATTGAATGAGATGGAAACAAGATCTGATTATCCAGACGAAACAGAAAAAACCAATATCCAAATATTTCATACACTGACAATAGAAACTTCAACTATCATGAAAATTATCACTTATTTCAATATTATTCTTCAACTTTACATAAATGAAGGATAATGTGGAAAATGGCGTTAGGAATAAGACTGGACACAATAATATCAAATCTCTGGAAACAATCTATCAAATCTCTTGGATTTCCATAATAAACTGGGAAGGTTCCATTCAAGTAAACTTTCCTATTTGTTGAGTTGGTTTGGTGCATATTGGTTTTATGAAAAGACTAGTATATGGTATCAAACTTTGTTTTAAAACAATAATATCTCCCAGTGATTAAGTTGACCAGGAGCTACTATGTCTTGGCATTTAAACAGGGGACACATGCACAAGTGAAAACAGAAAACAAGGAAAAACAGGGAGTGATATGTCAAATAAGTTTATATTTTAAATAAACTCTGCATTGTGGACAACATGAATCCTTTAGTGACATTTTTATTGTCATTGTGAACTTTTGTGTGACATAAAAACAATGAACAATTAATAAGGCTGATTCTTCATAAATGGTGGAAATATATAACCAGAATTGGCAGGATAATATGTATATAAATGTGTAGATTTTATAGTCATTCAGCTAGTTTTTAAAATGACTTGGGTAAAAAATATGTTTCTATTCGATAACTGAAACTAGTATTAGTATGCAAACCGGCATCTGCATAATCCATGAAATAAAGATTCTGATTTACCCAAAGCCCCATGTAAAATGTTAATTGTAACAAACTATATTATATTATAGTTACAAGTATGGTATTACATTGCTTTAAGTAAATGAAATAAAATGAAATGGGTTTAACGTCCCATTTTTCTGTACCGACTTGGCTAATGAAAACAAGAAATCAGATATGCCACGTTGTTATATCTATTGTTAAGTTAAATTATGAGGAGAATGTTACATTGAATGTGTTTGGGTAGAATGTCTGCAATATTGTTACTGTTACAATACAGGGTGATATAACAGGCTTAGAAATAACAATGTTACCTTAACTAGACCTTGGTGTATAATTTGACACTATTGGCCATACATATCATTAGAACAATTGACAAGAACATCTCATTTGATCGGGGGTTGGGATGGCCTAGTGGTCTAGTGTGCCGTGCTTCGACCTCTAGCTGGCCGGTCACCTCTGGCTTGCGGCTGTGGTTTCGATCCCTGGTGTGAGCGTATAAGGCATGGAGATAGGGGTGCCTTCTCAACCTCGTGGGTTTCCTCCGGGCACTACGGTTTCCTCCCACTGCTAAAGACCCCTACGCGCAAGCGAATTATTGAAATAAAATTAAACCATGTTAGTCCCGAAATGACTTGGTTTGTGTCGAGTGGACGTTAAACCCCATTTGTCTCTCTCTCACATCTCATTTGATACTGGTCTACCACAAGGGTCTGCACTGGGTCCTATTTATAATTCATCTCTATTTCTGACCCATGAGTTACAGCAAAACCCTTGGATACATATCACTTACTATTTCCATGCCTTAAAGTTTGAGCATATAATTAGCTGACCCTCAAAATTACCTTCAAATTGCTGATGAGATATTAATATACAATATGCAATACTAATAAAGCCCACATCCTTCATTTAAACATTGACAGGAGTTTACAAGTTATAATAGGATATTTCATCAATATAATCAAAAATATAAATGCCTACAGAACTTAAAACATACAGCTCTTAAGACATTTGTAATATAATGATGCACTAAAATTCAAAATAAAATAAACATCAGATAAAAACTCTAACAAACATAGTTAACTTTTGTACGCTTTTGAAAATAAATGATAATGATTCAATCCAAGCTTTCCATAGTTCGCATATGAACATTAGAGGAAATGTAAATAATAATAAGTCAGATATAGACAGACCATATTATTGAACCTTTGGAAGTAAATAATAAAATCTGAAAATCTATGTGATAAACAATAGGTAACCAATCTTGCTAATACTCTCACAGAGGATGACCAAAATATCTTAGTAGACTTCGAGAGAACTTTAATAACTCTTTTCAATCCCAAGTTTCTGATAAGTCAGACAACCATTGATAAAAAAGAAAGTAATTTGAATTTACTATGAATATTCAATATTGGCAGGTATTGCATAATAGATGAACATAGGTAAATAGTTTCTATTTTGAATCAAAGAGGTAGTTAACTTCTTCCATGAAATTGTATAATATTGTGTGCTGTTAATATTTTGATCTTTGAAATTATCAAAGATATTTTTCAATTAGGTGTAGATTTACATATATGTAATAAAGACATGTACATACCAATAAATATTCACAAAAACACCCCTGTAATAATAAGGCTGTGAAATTTGCACTCAGAACACCCAACTTACTTCAATACACATACCATGGAAATATGAACATTTAGTGGAAATCTTCAGTAAATCGTTTGTTGGATTACTGTCAACAAAAACTTAAAGATGCATTATGTAAGATTTAGATAAAGAGCTGGCCGTTCTTGCTATAATAGTTCATAAACAGATAATGAAAATGAATACACTGCAAATTTCATTCAAATAACTTTATTTTGAGCTAAGTTATGAGTGTTCCAAGATGCAGTGTATATTGTTTATTATCGTTTCAACAGAACTGGACAAAGGAAATTAAGTCTTGATTAAATAATACTAATATAACATTTCAAACCAAAATAAAGACCTACAATAGGCAGATAGTCTTACATAATGTATCTTTACATATAGTCAAATTAAATAATACTGCCCACTAGAGCTAAAGCGTTCTGTACTAGATCAAAATTTGTAACAAATTGGTCATTTAAGTTGACAACTACAATGGTTATCTAAATTTCATTGTGTGACACAGGTATTGGTACAAAATGACTAAAATCTAATCGTGAAATGGAGTTTAAAAACTATAATCATACTTTAATGATCAGATAAAAAGAAAATTTTATGTGACTTCCCGCAGGCTGGGTTTGTAAAATTGGGAAATATGGATACTTTATAGGAAATGTTATAGTGTTTTCATGGTTCTATTTTAGTTTGATAAACAATAAATGTAGCTCTAAAATATTCAATTTCATTTTGTTGGTTGTTTGTAAAAAGTATTTGATACTTGTAATTAAATTTGAGGAGTTCAAAAAAGTTACTTGTAATACCTTACCGGTATTGTCTATTATATTGATATTCATATACCGGTAGTTGTGTTATTACAATAAACTATCACTTTATGTTATCTTGTTTTGATATATATATATATATATATTACACAGCTGTCAACCGTATGTTGTAAATGCTCTAGTTTTGTTGTATTATACAATATGCGATAAAATGCATAGGAGGTGTTATCATGTTAAATAAATATATCTAGCTATATATAGTAGCAGTATCATATGTTATTATGTCTAGTTTTGTTATCATGTTTTAAGTATTTGTTATCATATTTTAAGTATTTGTTATCTTGTTTTAAGTATTTGTTATCATGTTATAAGTAATCTGGTTGTGTTATCATGTTATAAGTATTCTGGTTGTCTTATCTTGTTATAATTATTGTTGAATAAAAACAAAGTATTTATGAAATGATAAGCTTGCTATCATTATCCAATTATCATTTCAGCAAGCCAGAAATCAAAATCAAACAAATTTAAAGGGTCTCGAACCCACAGGGTCATCTTATCAAGATATTGCCACATGAAAAACTGGTAAACTTATCATTCTTCCCCGAAATGTTTTTAAAATATGGAAATAAAATACTTTATGCAAATATTCCTTTCAATCCTGGTGTGAAATGAAATGAAATGAAATGGGAGTTTAACGCACTACTGTTCTGATCCGAACTGGCTAATGATGACGGGCATACCCTACAGTGTCCTATCTGGGGAATGTTGCCCAGACAGCGGCACTACAGCCTACTCTCGAACTCCAAATTCAAGTGTTCTATTACGTGCATGCCAGGACCTTTTTTTTTTCCATACCATCCAAACGACAAGACAACTGTCCTTGTCAGGCCCTGAGTCCTGCATCTCTGACAAGGGAGAACCAAGACGGAAAATCTGGATGAACTTTCTCGGACAAAGTAGGGATCCAACACCATGATGCCACCCCCAAACCCTATGTGGCTGATTGTTTAATGTGTACGCTGGAGATCATAAGGTCTGTCATTGAGTCAACAGATGTGGTTTTGGTTCCCAGCTTGTATGTAAAAAGGAGTAGGGACATTTCCTTCCACTGCTAAACATCCCTGAGTGCAAGCGAATTTTTGAAATAAAATTGAACCATATGTTAGTCCCAAAATGACCGAGTTGAAATCCTGCGTTTCTCTCTTTCTTTTTGCTAAAGACAAACCGAAAGTGAAGAAATTGTTTTTAAAGACCTTGGCCGCATAAATTCATGACATAAATCTTTCAGTATTTTAACAATTCTGCGTCAGAGTTTTTACAATTTCATAAATTTGGAATATTCTAGTAAACAGCTATTAATTTAATTCATTAGCTTCAGAGAATACTCTTTTAATAAATTAGTAACAGTTTTCCATAAGATGTGTTATATTTTATTCCTTTATCTAGTTACTAAAGTTGAGTAGTGCTTTTAACTATGTCACACTATGAATCAGTGATTATATAATTCGACATAAATGTTCGTCGTGTTTTTAATCTGCTAAATCGCTAAATGTCACTCAATGATTTTATATTTTATATCTGGGAACCACGAAAAAAAAGAAAAAATGCAAACTGACATTTTCATGATTTTAATGTCATGATCTGAAATTATTACTCATGACTTTGAAATCAAGCTTGTCTAAGTCAATTACTGGATCCTCTTAAACCTTATTATCATCTTGGTGATTGGTCAATAATGTTAGTCAGATGACACGATAACAATATTGATGTCCATTTAGAGAAAGAAGAGAAAAATTGATCAGATGTCCGAGTTGCTGTCTTGACATGCAAGCTATGTTATTGATGTAACAACAATCTATTTATTTTAAATGAATAACACGGAAGACCCACGATTGTCTCATTAACTTGTCAAAAAAATCGGAGTCTTCCTCGATACTCCGTGATACAATTCTCAATGAACCTACCAGACAAAATCGTTACACAATCAAATTAAAAAATCAGTTTTAGTAGTAAAGATAATAAGATAAAAGAAATGTTTGTCATTGAGGTTTCTAGATAATTAACATTCTATTCTAAAATAGCTCTTTAACGTCACATGTATTTTCTTACAGACATTTATTTAATCTAACGACATAAACATTTATTTTGAAAAGAAAAATTGATAAAAGATAGTTTCCAGGCAATGAAACACAAGGCTAAGTTCATTTTCACTAATCAAAGCAAATTGCACAAATTTCCAGTAGGCCTACATAAGGTGGCAACTTTTCCTGGTTTAGATTTCTTAAGATGCCACAAAATGAGCAAGGACAATAAGTCTACAAGTTAGAAAGTGTTGAAATAACCACGTTTAGAAAATTAGAGCAATCTGGAGAATAACGTTCAAAAAATTATTGTGCACGAGTGGAGAAGGAACGCTTCCAGCTACAGTTAGTTAAATAAATCTAGAAAACATTATACATTGGCAAGTGTTGATATTAGCATGCAACCACTATAGCAACTGCTTAAAAGTATCCAGACACAGTATTCAGTGACGGTACATTTCCAAAAGAGATGAACAAATAAGAACTCTAATCAAATAAGTGACTTCAAGATTGATGGGATGACACATGACTCATGTGCTTTGTACTGGACACAAGCACAGAGGCATTTGCTCTGAGGTCGCTCTCAGGGGTCCTCTTAACAATTTTGGGAGCCTTTTGACTGGCCTCAGGGGTCCTGTCCTGGGGGTTCATATCAAATTATCTCCCTGGATTTGGTGACTTTTTCAATTATTTTTCGGGATTAAAGGCTCTGCTTATAAATTCCCTTCTGGTTAGAATGAAATGTAATCTATTATAAGCAAATTATATAATGCACCAATGAGTTACACAGAAACAGTTGAATAGTTGACTGAGAATATTACTTAGTCTCAGAGTCAGACCATCAAGATAAATATTTGTTAGACCATATATAATATCTCTAATAGCTACGATATAAACCAAATGAATCAAGGGATCTAATAAATTGTCATCTCATGTAAAAGGTACACATAGATATATAAATAAACTGGTGTGCACTGAATTTAAAGAGAGTGCCATCTTTTCTACTTTACATTAAAACAAGAAAGATAATCTTACTTTGTGAACATGTTGGTCCATAGAAATCTTTCTTGACACAATATTCACATGTTGGTCCTGTAAATCCTTCATTACATACACATGTTCCATTTCCATAAATATCATCCATACACTAATAAAACAAACCATAGAGTATTACATTAAACATACACTAATAAAACAAACCATGGAGTATTACATTAAACATATAATAAAACAATCCATACAGTATTGCATTAAACATACACTAATAAAACAAACCATAGAGTACTGCATTAAACATACACTAATAAAACAAACCATAGAGTATTACATTAAACACACACTAGTAAAACAAAACATAGAGTATTACATTAAACATACACTATTAAAACAAACCATAGATAGAGTGGTTCAGGCTAAAAATGTTTTATAACAAACAGACACTATTTCGGGACAGTAAAGACATTATATGATAAGACTTACTATAAAAACTTCATTGATCAACAATGGAAGTCTGGCCACTTCTGATTTTTGAGGATATATAACCATTTGGACATATGTTATAAATGGCTCAAAATCTTCCCGGCTTCCATAATCAAAGGAGTTATCTCTTAGTGAGAATAAGAGCTATGTCCCTTGGTTGTACTAAAAAAAATATGCTCCAAGCTACGCACGTCCCTGAAACGAAATAACTTTATCGCAGTCGGAAAATATTGTTTATTTCCTTACTGCGAAGTAACAGAATACACTTTATGAGACGATTGGATTTGCCATATGTACGCAGGCGCAAACGCTTAGTTGTTTTAACAGTCGACCCACGCCTTCAAATGTCTTTATATTAACTGTGTTTATAATGCTACAGTAGAAATTAAAATACATGTTAAGCTGGAGATGAAAAGATCGGCATTTGACATGAATTATTTCAAGATTAGCCTAATACATATATTAAAATGAACAGTGCGTTTACTTATTTATACCCAGACACTGGCCTGTTTATAACGGCATTATACAGAGGGAGCGAGGGAGAGAGAGGTCTATAAATCTAATAATGTAACACTTTAATGTTAATCTCAAAGATAACTAAATATTATATTGTGCAGTATGATGTTTGTTATGAAAAATAAATTGCCAGGTAAAGTACGAGGAAAATATAATGACATGTAATACGGAGAGTGAGAGAGACGGATAAACACCACAATAAAACTATTAATTTAAGACTTTATTTTTTGTCCCTCAGATAAATAAATATATTGTACTGCATGATGTTTGTTATGAAAAAAGAACACATTGCTGGATAAGTGGCGTATGTGTCGAGCCTGCGATTATTGCGTATGTACCGAATTTAGAGCCAAATTTTGTAGTTTCGTCTGTATAAAGGGTGGTATTTTTCGCAGACTTCAAGGTTTCCTAAACATGTTTTAAAGATACACCGCTGCGCTCACATGATATTCTTTGAACTGTAGATTTTGATGGAGTGTAATTAGATTTTAGTCCCGCGAGAGCCAAACATGCGGTTATAACCACTGCTACGTTACCATTGGAAACGTTTAGATTTTTAAGTTCCATGACCAAATTATGGCATTCTGCTGTGTATCTTTGATTTTTGACATCATACAAAATTCCTTCGTTCATCTGCAAACATTCTTTTTACCTGCCAATTGTTTTTTATTTTCATTATTAGCCATCATGCGAATCATTTCTTTTTTAGTCTTCCGAAGTTGATTTTTTTTAAAGGGTGGTATTTTTCGCAGACTTCAAGGTTTCCTAAACATGTTTTAAAGATACACCGCTGCGCTCACATGATATTCTTTGAACTGTAGATTTTGATGGAGTGTAATTAGATTTTAGTCCCGCGACAGCCAAACATGCGGTTATAACCACTGCTACGTTACCATTGGAAACGTTTAGATTTTTAAGTTCCATGACCAAATTATGGCATTCTGCTGTGTATCTTTGATTTTTGACATCATACAAAATTCCTTCGTTCATCTGCAAACATTCTTTTTACCTGCCAATTGTTTTTTATTTTCATTATTAGCCATCATGCGAATCATTTCTTTTTTAGTCTTCCGAAGTTGATTTTTTTTAAACTTGGCGACCGTGCTTTTATGACAATCGCCGCAAATACTTTTTTTTTTATCTAAATCAGTCAAGGTCGCATCGGCAGATGTCCGAGTCTCTCTATTTATTAAATTAATTTCACTTGTGTTTGCCGATGGAGTCTCGTAAACTATCCCGGAAAAAAATGGGGTGTCAAGAAAATCGTCGTATGATTTCATATATTTAATGGACTTTACCTTACTTTTACTCAGCTTCCTAGTCTTTGTCGTCAGTCTGACCCGGTCTGACCAGTCTATTTTGAATGTATTTGTCACCAAAAGTCACACCGTCGTCATGTAAAGCAGTCATGATAGACCGATGCTCCGAAGTTGTCTGGAATTTATTAACATTTGTCTAGCATAAGCCTATTTGTGATTTTTGTCATAGGTAGTTTGTTACAGTTCTCAAATCATAGGGTACTTGTCCAATCCAATGCTGGATAGCAAATCATCCTTGGACGATATCTTGCAGGGCTCAGTCTCAAATCTAGAAAAAATAAGTCCGTCGATCAAAGCCTATGGCTACAGGATGGTTAGATAATATACTATGATTATAAAAATAATTTACACCATGTTACCGAAAAGTGTCTGGAAAATAAAGACTACAAATAAAAAGTTTGTTTCGGTTATTTTCCGGTCTCAAATAGTTCTGCGTATTTAGAGCTAGCAAATATTTATTTCCTAACCAGGAGAGATCGCCGCGTAAACCAAGATTGTAACCACTTAATAAAAGTAAATCTCGAAAGGTTGTAGTGAATTTATCTCGACGATTTCACCTGCTTGAAAGTTAGAAATGAAACGAAGCTATTACAGCTAGCTCTGTATTTAAATCACCAAAATCGCCAAAATCAAAAATCAAATCAAGGAGTGAAATCGAAATTTTTGCTCACGTTCGCTATTAAATAAACACGTAAGTCGAAGCCCGTAATGAGCGTATTTTTTACTCGGCTTTATATACCAATACATGTTTGGAAAAACACCTCGTGTGACGTATATTTGCTGCGACATCCTAAACCACGTGCGCGGCGCTAACTTCTGCTCACTTCAGAAGATTTATTGACGGAGCAATCACACAGATAAGCGGGTCAGTTTTTATAAGGACAAATATTGTGTCACTGAACCACTCTACCATAGAGTATTACATTAAACATACACTAATAAAACAAACCATAGAGTATTACATTAAACATACACTAATAAAACAAACCATAGAGTATTACATTAAACATACAGTGCAATTAAAGAAGATAAGCCATATAAATATTATATTAAATTTGATGATTACATCTTTTTTGTAACAAGACATATAAAATATAACATAACCATCTAATAAAATACATGGTAAACAAAAACTAATAATGTGAAAGACTGATAAAGAAAGACTTAGATAGTATAGGCCTACTATACATATTATGAAAAAGAACCCAAAAAGTTAACGTCACACTTTAATAAAGCAATATTTTATGGATAAAAAGTACAGACAAGTCCTGAGAAGTAGAAATAAGTTACTTATATAATATACATACCCGACCATTGCCATTACATGGTCTCATAAATCCTCCAGGGCACTCTAAACATTCTTGACCATAAAAACCAGCGCAACATTTCTTTATCTATAATAACAATTAGTGTTAATTAAATAACTGACTAAAAACAAGTGTGTTGCAGGTGCCACAAAAGTATATTTGTTAAAAAATTTTAAGGTACACCCTTTCCCCATGTTTGTTGTCTGCAATATCCCTTAGGTGGAAACAAACGTCAAATAAAACTATTTCATACACACCCATGGTCGATGCTTGACAGTACCTCTTAGTCAGCAAGGACACTCAAGAATCAAAATTAATCTAAACTTATTGATTTAAGATGGATTATTGTGCAATAATTCAAATTGATCCATGCATAAATAGAAAAAAATTAGAATTTCTCGTTGTTAGATTCTGTGTGAAAAAAATAACGAATCAGTCTCAACCAATCCATGTAAAACTGTGAGACTTGTTGATTTCTCTAATTCATTGCATCCAAATTAAGACAATACATGGTAAACTACATGGCAGTTTTATAAAGTTCAAGACTTGATAAAACAGGTGTGACAAAAAACAAAACATTGAAAAAAATCAGTCAAATATAGACATATCGTTACAATTTATAAAAGGAAAAGTGGTTGAATCTCTGCCAATATTCAGCTATTAATCAGATCATCTACAGTTGGTGATTTGTAGAACATAGATCATCTTGTAGTACTTACACTATAAGTTCTGTTGCATAGCTGTTGACAACCTGTTAATGGTATATAACGTTTCTGTACATTCACCCAATATCTACAACCCTGGGATACTTTATTCTGTAATAAATATTGTAGGATAAATATACTGATAATTTAAAATTTTCAGAGTGAGAAAGAGTAATGGGGTTTAACGTCCACTTGACACAAACTAGGTCATTTCGGGACTAACACATGGTTCAATTTTATTTCAATAATTAGCTTGCGCATAGGGGTCTTTAGCTGTGGAAGGCAACCAGAGAACCAAGAGAAAACCCACAAGGTTGGACAGGTGACCCTACTCCTTGTCACATACAACTTGGGAATAAAAACCATGCTAGTTGACTCTATGACAGACCTTCTGATACAGAGTGCACATGCTAAGCATTCGGCCATCCTCCCCCCTACCTCAAACCCCCCTCAATTTAAAATTCCATAAATTACTAAGATTATTGTATCAACAAGTGTATAATACAGTTTTTATCTAAAAATTATAAGGACCATTAATGTAAATATATGGGGCATTCATAAACATGTTCATGTCAAGTTTGATTTGTCTGGTGATGTTCCATAGGTTCCAATTAAATATTCTTGCTACTGACCTAATGCCCAGGGACACAATGTCCAATAAGTTAAAGTCATGCACTTTAAAATAATATATATGAAAAAGAAATTACCAAAGAAACAGATTCTGATGGGCATCTTAAATGTGTAAGACGTAAGCATGAACCACATATTCCCTGCAAGTAATGGTAAAGTTTACAATATAAATAAAATCAATTACAAACGCTCAGAAAAAATACAATATTTACTTCATTAGGCGACATAAAAAAAAATAGTTGGTGATCGTCCCCGCCCGCCCAGAAAATTCTACCCGACCAGATTTTTTTTTGATTTTTTATTTTCAAAGTTGACCCTCTTACGATGTTTAAAACCAGTGGTAATAGTTCCAAAATGTAGCCAGGCTACGAAATTCCTAAGCGGATATAATTATTGACACGGTTCCAATACTCTTAAAATGCATAGGACTGAATGAGTGAGTGACATTTGTAAACAAATTGCGACCTGTTATTACGGCAGCGATGGCCGACATTTTCGTTTGCACGCGTACAGCGCCAAATACAATATTTTGAGTACCGGTACAATACAACCTGGAACTATATGTTAAGATGGGAATACGTCTCACCAATTCTGAATAACATGGAACAGTCTCTCGAATAAATGACTAAATCGACCGATTTTCGGAATGACCATGGGGGACAAAAATGACTAAATCGACCGATTATACTTATATAGTGATCGTTAGTCGTTATGCAAAACATTTTTTCTTTTTTTTTTTTACGGGTTCTTCTGGTCTTACTCTTACTATTCGCAAACAATAATGAAATGAAAGTTGAATGTCTAAAAAAAATATCAGTCCAAAGGCATGATAGGCCTATGCTTTATGAATTGAAAATTTTGCAACATTTGATATCCTGCAACATTAAACCAGTCAGCACCATCTATAGGCCTAAGTGTTCAGTTATAAATCTCTTTGTATTATCTGATTGAATCCAAGCCAGAATATCTAAAGTTTAAATAATTAATCTGACGATTCAAATTACGATCAGTGGCTTTATGTGCAGATGAGTTGTGTTTTGACATGAAATAAAAGGTCAATATTCCTGAAGTATATTGCTTATTCTGTATATTCATTATAAAAAAAAATAAAAATAAAAACCGCCCTCCCACCCACATTTTTTGAAAAAAAAGGACGATCACCAACTATTTTTTTTTAGGTGGCCTTACCAAGGAAAGATGAAATTGGGGTTTAACGTCCTACTCTTCTGCTCCAACCCAGCTAATGATGATGGAAATTTTGATTGGACAAAGGATACTTCGCGTGTATGCCAATATGTACGTGGGACCTTTGTTTTTTAGTCCCTTTTAAACAACTATATGTTGTCCCTTGCCAGGCCCGCTGTCCTGCACTACTGTCATAGATGAACTATGCCAGAAAATAATGATGCTATAAATCATTTAAACATGTAAGCTGGTCAACCCAATTCATTCTTTGGCATCTTCTATTGTATTTACTCCATGGAATTCTATTAAAATAATTGGTTATCACCCAAAAATCTCTCCACAGGTGATACTGTCTGCCACAGAATTTAGGAGATAAACCCTTTCAGTTAAAAAATCATTAGACCCCAGTCATGACTTTTGCACAATAATATCTGTTTAAATTCGAAACAGCAAGTGTTTATTGACATTGTAGCACTAAATAATTATTGGTTTTTCTAGAATTCTTTTAACTGATTTAGCACATAAGTTAACTAGCCATTTCTTGAATTCACTAAAGGGGGTCACGGTGGCTAAGTAGGTAAGGGGTAGGCTTGCTACTAGCCTGGAGGCCGGGTGTTCGATCCCTGAATGTTCTGAGAAAGTCCATCCTGATTTTCTGGCGTGGTTCCCCCTTGTCAGTTTAGTTGTTCAGATAGGACGAAAAACTGAGGTCCCTTGTCATACACTTGGAATTCAATAGAGGCCAGAGTGCCCCTGATTGGGCAATATTTCCCTCATGGCACACTGTATGGCGTATATCGGTCTTCTTTAGCCCAGTTCCGAGCAGAACAGTAGGACATTATACCCCCATTTCATTTCATTTTCATTCACTAAAAAACTCAGTAAATCTGAGCCTGGAGTGTTAAACTTTCTAGATGTTTGCAACTTGATTATGTTTGTAGAGAATTTGTTTATTGTTCATGCAAGTTGTTCTGTTATAGTTTAGAAAGTTTTTAAATCATATGTAGTCAAATTGTGAAGACTTTTGAGGCTGCTTCTGTGAGTAATTTGATGTGGTTACACCAGAATTTCTGTTTCAAAATTTAGCTTGTGAAACATTTTTAGCTGGGGTTAACAATTGCTTGAATAGAGTCACTAGACAGGAGATAGCATCTATCTAATTAAAATATAGATCTATATTTCGTTTTGTTTTTTATACTTTCGATGGCCTACACTCATGTAGATCTAACTAGTTATAGTGGAAGCTCACGTTCTATGACGTCAGGTATCAAGCACGGGACATTTGACCCGATAACGTCAGTCATTCGATTAACCAATTAGCGACCGCCATGCTTTTCAAAATCCACTTTTGTTTTGTTATGATGTTTATAGTATAGACGTCATTGGCTGGTAATATCTACCCACAGTTCCATGCATGAAAAGGTCAAACGGTCGATTCGACAGACCATTTGATTGGCTGACCCCTCATTTCAGTCAGAACACGAATTAAATAACAAGTCCTCCAGATCCAAGAGTAGTAAAGACAAGTAAAAATGAAATTTTGAACTATAAAGCACAAAACGAAATTGGATCTGTGTTTTAATCAGATTGGAGATAGCATCAATAAGCTTCCATTACCATTAATATTAACCAATCACTGGGCATAATGAAATGTAAATAGCTAAAACCATTTTGTTTAAACTCTATACAGCTTTAGTGTAAAAATCCTCATGGATATTTGAATGAATTATCTAACTGATAATTCATTTTTCTCTCATGTTGATATTTTTGCATAATTGAGATTCTTTGTGCTTAAAGGACAATATTGGTGACAGAACTGGTATGAAGAAACTGAGGAATGAAATGAAATGGAGTTTAACGTTGCTATTTGGAATTTATTTCGAATAACAACCTGGAAAGCGATTACTATCTACAATTTAAGAATATACTGTTTGAACTTACATTTACTACTCGGTAGGATTTAATATCACACCTCTTAGGAATAATATCTTTGATACTATCAGGGACCAGAACACTCTCTATATGATGATAAATACCATTTTTACTGGGAATATCAGTCTGTGATATATTCACAGCATTATTTAATCGAATCTGACCCTGAAAATATAACAGGGATATGTGTATTAATGGGAGATAACCAGCAAATTGTAAGCTGCATGAACCCATATATCATATTGCTGTGTTGTCAAACAGATCATCCAATATATATATAAAATATATCTATACAATAAAATATTCACTGAAAGTCAGTCAACTCACTAATTGTCAAACAGATCATCCAATATATATATATATATATAAAAAAATATACATGTATAATTTATACAATAAAATATTCACTGAAAGTCAGTCAAATCACTAATTGTAGCTAGTTATGGGAGGGGGGGGGGAGTTTGTGGTATATGTGGGCATTTACGCTTGCATTGCATTTTAAAACTTCATTTTGTTTTATCAATATTTACTTTATCTATGGAAAGGTGCAATGTAGTAAGAAACGCATTATATAATGAACACACCAAATTAATCATATTTACAAACTTCAAACTTACGATATCAGTAATTGTCACATTAACTGCATTATTAGCCATAGACTGTATAACTCTTTTATTTATCAAATCAGCTACGGAAATCTATAAAACAAATACCAAACAGCATCATATACTATTACAAGATAAAATATCTTTTTCGACCGTATTAATTTGGAAGTCGGTTATAAATAATCTTTTACTTTTAAATACTTTGCTTACAGGCTTCTCTGTTTTTTTTTTTATAAATTGTGATTTCTTTCAATAAAACAATATTTTTCTTACCCTTCCTTTAAAAATATGATTTTCAAGAATAATCTTCAAACGCTTCTTTCCCTAGAAAAAAGCAAAGTTTATATCAAGTCTGCATTCATATTAAAGCAATATATATTCATTGCAGACAAACTTAAGGTGGATCAAATAGTTTTATTTATTTCTCTCTGACATCAGTTTTATAAATTTATACTACGCATTAACCTTTCATCCCAGAAATCGTAACAAGCTTAAGGTGGCTTCCATAGTTTTAGTTATTTCTTACTATAATCAGCTTAACATATGATCTAAAACATTTAAACTACGCATAAATTAGAGCTTTGTTAACATTTTATCCAGGAAATCTTCTCATGTAGAGATCAATTTAATATGTTTATCGTTTTATTACGTACCAAGTTAGAAGTGAGATAATCTACAGAACCTTTAGGTAGTGAGTCCCATGCTCCATTTTCTGGTGCAAACACAGTGATATTCTCTTGTTCAAACATAGCTTCCATTCCTGCAACCTGAATAAGTACACAGCATGTTTACAGTAAATAAAAGATTTTATATGACAGGAGATTATACTAGAAATAAAGATTTTAAAATACAGTAAACATTGCATAAGTCAGATACGTGTCAATCAGATCTCTGCTCAACTCGGATCTAAATAAAATTGGTTTATTGTATGTCACTTACTGTTATAAGAGTTTCGAATCTGTTATAACGTCCTTCTGTTCTAATCAAATCCAACATCGATCTCTGAAAAATCATACATACAGATAATCTAACAACAATACTACACACAAAAATATTCTCATAAGTTATGTATGATTTCTGTAATATGCATTATGACACATTGAATCAATGAAAATAATGCTGTTTTGTGTCTTGATTTCCAATTTGGCCATAATATAATGCTGATCATGATCGCTTTTGGGGTATATATATACTAAAAATGTTAAAAACATCTATTCATTATTTTGTGCGACGTTGCTTGTTTGAGCCCGTAAATATCAATTCATAAAAAATTTCTATGACATCATCTGTACTACAGTTTTACAAGGTATACTTACTGATGAATTGCCTTTTACTTCCGGTACCAAAGTTAATAAGGAATTTGTGATATGAATTATTCCATTTGATGCTAAAATATCTCCCCTCATCACTTTCGACTTTGAACTATTTCCATGTATTCGATACTTAAATATCTCCTGTCTCTGTTAAAAAAAAGAAAAAATTTAGTTTTTCAGTATATAAATACAGTGTGTGATTATGTCTTGTCAATGGTGTCTCGGAAAATGTAGACTGGATGTCACTGGAACGAAGAAACAGCAACATTAAAAAGTGCTCCACTTTAATATTCTGGTTCTCCATTAATCCTTACCAAAAATATGATGCAGCTGTGTCTAGTCGTTTGGATGGTACGAAAAACGAGGTCCCATGTACACATTGGCGTGCACATAAAGGATACCTTGGCAGGGGGAATTTGATATAAGAGTAGGCCGTAGTGCCGCTGCCCTGGCAAAATTTCACTCATAGCACACTGTACATGGTGTATGTATGACTGTCTTCATTAGCCCAGTTTACGAGCAGAACAATAGGACGTTTAACCCCATTCCATTTCATTTTCCGGATTCATTCAATGTATACTGAGCGCCATAAAAAACGCATCACTTAGTTTTTCGTATAACAAAATGATCCTGTAAACATATCTTATTTATTTTGCTTCTTATTGTGAACAATATTCAAATGGGAACACATCAATAACAACACAACTGAGGCAAAGCATCATATCATTTTTAACCATACCGATCGAAAATTTAATTCTGCTGTATTTCCCTCCATCGTATAAAATAGAGAATAGTTGGATAATTTCTCCAACGAAAATTCTCCAATAATAATATGTTGACGGATAATCTGACGGCTAAAATCTGCATCATTCATCAAATCACCATACTGGAAAAGACAAATAGGAGAACAATTGAAAGTGAACAAATTTGAGCAAAACATAATAAGTCACATCACAAGTATTGAATTGAGTTGATCTAATGTGTGCTTTAGCTAAGAGCTCTGTTAAGCTCTATACAGCTAAATTTGAGTTTTTGCACAAGTCGGCTTGTTTACTAAATTTAGTTTCATTTTTGGTTTACTGTTTCATCTCAGATATAACATTTGGTTGCATGTCAAGAGAGATAGAGAGAAATGGGGTTTCATGTCCACTCGACACATTTTTGGACTAACATATACTTTAATTTCATTTATATAATTCGTTTGCATGTAGAGGTCTATAGCAGTGGGAGGAAACCAGATGACCCAGAGAAAACCCACGAGGTTGGACAGGCGAGCCTAATCCTTGTCACGTACAACCAGGGATTCGAAACCACGACAGTTGACTCAATAACAAGCTTTATGATACCACATGCACGTGCTAACCATTTGGCCATTCAACCCCCCAAAACGAAGACAGATAAATCCAAAGATAAAAACAACGGATTTTGAGATATTTAATCACTCTACATGCCTCAACAGCAAAATGAACAGAAAAAGAAGACTGGAAAATAACCTATCAAATACCTCCATCGTCTTTAGAATAGATTTATAGCCACGATCAAAAGGTACAAATATTGTAAATGGTCCATGTTGTGACAGCGCCTCGTTATACATAGCTTTCAATAAACGATAGGATATATGTAGCTGGTTCACAAGCATTCCATCCTTTTTATTCAATTCACTCAATGTCTGTAAAAAGAAAATAATATATATATTTGTCTAAAGATTACACTCCAAGGTATTGAATTATGTCAACATGATGCTACCATAATGCCCACTGATTTCATAATTGATATAATCATCAATCCCATATTCAGAAACAATAAAGCTGGAACTATAATAAGTGTAATGGCCAGTGCGAATACAGTGCCTCCCCCCTGCCATTGTATATTTTTGGAAAGAGAGAGAAATGGGGTCTAATCTCCACTTGACACAAACTAGGTCATTTCGGGACTAACATAAGTTAATTTTACTTCAATAAAGGGGAAGGAAACTGGAGGATATGGAGAAAGTCCACAAGGTTGAACTGGCGACCCTACTCCTTGTCACATACAACCTGGGAATCAAAACCACGACAGTTGACTCAATGACAGACCTTAAGATACAGTGCGCACGTGTTAACCATTTGGACATTTAATCCCCCCCCCCTTTATATTTTTCGAATATTAGGGGAGACATCTGATCCATTCAGTTAATTTGAATTGTTAGTTTGTTTATGATTTCTACTTATTTGTTTTTGTGTAAATTCTGTGTGGTGCAGTATCTCTTCACTTACTAATAGAAAAATGAACATTTACCTGAATAATATTTGTATAACATTGTTTACCATCTCCTACATAACCAGACGGACAACTACATCTGCAACAACAAAACATATCTTAAATACCTCCATTATAATTAATACAGGTAAATACAAGTCTTGATGAGATTAACTGTGGATTTCTTAATGCTGACTGCCCTTTGACAAATCAGCTAATATCAGGTAATAAATATTTCCAATAGTTAAACAAACAAATAACAAATCCTATTTTCTGGGACTACCGACAAAATGAGGATGGTTGATATGTCTGTTTTTTTAGGTAGCAAACAATTAAAATAAGGCTAAAAAAACAGGGGTTGCCGGCCAACAAAACAGGTCTTTTAGCAATTGGAGAAAACCAGAGGACCCAGAGAAAACAACTCCCACATACTTATGGACAAACAATTACTAATATATTTAGGCAGAGTTTCGAAGAGTATTCCCTCAAGGTTTTTTCAATCAAGTTTGCACTTACTGATATCTTCCTGGTCCTGTTGTTTTACAGGTAGCCTTGTCATGACAGACAACTGATTTATTCATACAGACATCAATTAGATGACATCCCAAGTCAGGTTGATATCCTTCATAACCAATCAAACAAACACATTCACTCTAAATATAAATAAAAACACCTCATTTACAATATAAAATGTCAAGAAGAAAAAATTTCATGAATATAATTGTTGCGCTTATTTTAAAATTCATATCCTTCAAAGAAACTGTCCAAGATTTAACCGAACACAGGGTATCAAAGGCACTTACGAAGGACTAGCATAGAGGTTTGAACAAGTCTTTCATCCTGAATTGACCACTTTTATTCACTAAAGTATATAAGAGATAATAACTTGAGAGTTCTGTACCGTCAGAAAGAATTAAAATAACATATTACAACTAAATTACACTTGAAAAACAGCATTTCTTGAAAATTTATTCAAATAGAAAGGAACAGGTGAGGTCTAGTTGAAAAGACATTGTATCTTGATATTGGAACAAACACTGAATATAACATTACCTTATTTGGTGATCTATATTCACAGACAGAGGAATTTGTGACACACCCTCCATAATTAACCTGGCAGGGATCAATGGGATAACAGCTGATGCCATCTCCCGAATAATTTGGTTTACATGAACACTCATGTTTGGCAGGACCAGTTGGGTAGCATTCTGCATTAACATGGCATGGATTGGACAAACAAGCATCAATAGCTGGAAATACACCAAAAAAATAAATTGTCAGACGCTAGCATGTTTCTCAAATAAACCAAGTAGGCTTAATTGTCCATTGCAGATCGGAGTTACGTAATATAATAATATTATCTCTGTCTATCAGAAATCTCTACATTTGTCTCCTCCTTAACTTAAGTTTATAGGTATTTAAGTGCTAAAAAGAAAATGCCTAATTCTCCCACTTATGGGGAAGAGCAAAATCACTTTACAAAATTTAATAAGAAATGATCATATCTATCATTTATTTAAAATTGAATAAGTGACTTTAGAACAAGAAAACATGATGTAATCAGAAACAATTATTTATCCAATGTTTTCAGTAAATCTCAACAGCACGTTATACAAAATGTAGTTAGTCCTGATAAAGAATCCAAACTAAACCGAATGAAGAATTGTTTGATTTTCAGTGTGATTTAAGATAGAAGAGAACCCAAATTATGAAAACAAAATTATGAAAACATTGTCTTTCTCGGTTCCAATGCAGGTTGCTTCGCTCCACATGATGACATGGCGGACAAAGGTGAATATCTACCTTAAGGGAATGGGCTTACCTGTGCAAACTGTGCTATTTTCATCTGTTTTCTCATAACCAGGATCACAAACACATGTAGTTGTATTATTTACTTCTATACATCGTGAATTATTCTCACAGGTGAAATTATTACATTCTTCTAACACTGGTTATCATAGAAAAACAAAACATCACATTTCATTTTATACAGAGAATGAGAGAGAGAAATTGAGTTTAACATTCACTCGACACAAACTAGGCCATGCAGAATTATTATATGGTAAAATTCTATTTCAGTAATAGAAATGAACTCAAATGGAGTTTAATGCCCTACTATTCTGCTCCAAACCAGGGCAGTAGCACTACAGCCTACTTTTATATCAAATTCCAACTGCCAAGGGATCTTTTACGTCCACGCCAATGTATACAAGGGACCTCGGTTTTTCATTCCATCCAAACGACTAAACAGCTGTCCTTGTCAGGCCCTCAGTCCTGCACCACTGACAAGGGCAAACCACGCCGAAAAATCTGGATAAACTTTCTTGGCCAATGCAAGGATAGAACCTCCCGACCTCCAGGCTAGCTAGCCAGCGTCTTACCCAATTAGCCATGTGATCCCCTATTTCAGTAATAGCTTTTTGTGTAGGGATATTTAGTAGTGGAGGTTAGGCAGACAACCCTACTCCTTCTCATGTACACACTTATATATTTTTATTGTCCCCCGCCTTTCGAAGAAAGTTGGGGGACTATTAAAATGGGTTTGTCCGTCTGTCTGTCTGTCTGTCTGTCCGACTGTCTGTCTGTCTGTCCGTCTGTCTGTCCGTCACACTCTTTGGGACACAATAACTCTCTTCCTAATTCTATATAAGATAACATCACATTACCTTGATCACACAATGTACCAGTGAACCCAGAATAACAAAGACAGGAGCCATCACCTTTGATACCACTATTACAGGTTCCATTAACACATTCACATACTGAAAAAGGTATTCTTTATTTCACCAGAAGCTTTGTCATCCAACAATCAGCGCAAAGGGAGAAGGGGGTAAGGCCAGTGTCTAGTAGTCGGCTGTGATTTAAGCAATAATTCCATTTGAAAAACCACTAACTCAAAGAGAATTTGGAAGATAGGAAAGCTCCACAAACTCCACCATTTTGATTAGCATTCATCTCTATCCCAACAGGTTTTTCCAAAAAAATAGATCTAAAATGTTATATTATACTGATAATACCTGTGGACGGACGGACCGGGGGATAGTCAGGGTTCACAACAACATAATCCAAAAGAAATGTGGCACGATTAAAATAGAAATGGCGTACAATAGACAGGAAGAAATATAGACTTTGATGACGGCATTATTGTGCACTAAAGGGGAATAACTCTACAATAAATAACTATTTATGTATAACATTAAAAATTCAGCAGAGATAATCAAACATCAGGAATTCTTTGTCTTTATGTGTACCGTATCCTATTATCTCATGACAAACAAAATTCTAACAAGTAAACAGAGAAGACTGTGAAAGACTTCTGTATGTGTTCAAAATGGGTTATTCCCCTTTAGTCTCCAGACTCAAACATTACCTTCAGAACAGGTTTCTCCATAGAGTGTTTCATTACCACATGTCTCGCAAGATATACCACTAAAATTTTCCTGAAATAAACAAAAGTACATAAAAACACACATTATACTGGATGTGTACAGAAATTTAAGATCCATTGCATATGATAAAAGAAAACATTTAAATAAATTCGCTTTTCTGAAAGTTAAAACTACAGATTTCTAGACACAACTGACCATTTATACTTTCCATATGTAATACATTTGGCCTCTCACCCCTAATATAGTCTTATGTATTGTCCAGTGAGAGTTTGTAAAAAAAATAACACTTTCACAAAAAATAATCAATTTCAACAAAGCGTTCACTTAAATTTGAAGTTATCCAGCATAAAAAAAAAACCTGTTTTGAACATGATAGATTTACCTGACATTTACATTCTCCAGTTCCTGTTTCACCATCACTACACACTCCCCTTCCATTACATGGCTGGACAGCACCACCGGGACATTCTAAGATATATCAAATTTTACAGTTAAAGCTAAATGTATCAAGATTGGGTGCCAGACACTGAAAATGATCATCGCAAAGGTTGTGGCATGGACCTTATACTATCCATATAATTGTTCAGCATTATCAAGAGCAGTACTTCTGTAGGTCTAAATAATAATCTAACAATCGTTGAGCGTCTGAAAACTTCACCTCATGAACATGAACAGTACATATAATTTCCAAACCCTTTATTTCACATATTATGAACAGTTAGTAATAATTGTGGTTAATAAAATAACAGATGGTTTATGTTTAAGATAACCCAAAACAAACTGGGCTTGTTCAATTGTTCCGTAAGCTGCCTCGCAAGTTTCAAAACTTAAGTAATAGGACAGACAACCAGTATAAATATCATAAAGATAAATTAATAATTGCAGCCTTTGAAGTTATAACAAGATTTATATCAAAGGGGCATAACTCAAAAATTGATTATTGAAAAACTTTGAAAGTCTGTTGGATTCTTTGCTTCACTAAAAAAAAACAACTGATATGAATTTAACCAATATCAATTTTAGTCTCTAATCTACTACAAGTACTATGAAGGACAAACAAACATTAAATTGTCGGTGTATAAATATATATAACATATATACAAAATTTTGGCTTGTAGAGTATTTTTAAGGTTCCAATTGCAGGGGCAATAACTCAGTGATCAATTTTCAAACTATTCATAATTTGGCATACAAAAAAAGAACGAAAACATAAGACAGGGCACAGTGAATTACTCTGCAACAAATTGTTGAGCATTCCTAAATTTTGATCAGCTTATGCATATTTTCGAGGGGGTTTAAAAACTGATATCTAAAATACAAGTTACCATCACAATTTGCTCCCCAAAAACCACCACAACATTTCATTGTTAAAACTTCTCTTTGACATTCATGTCTACAACCTGGTAAACGTACTGATTGTTGTTTGATTGTTACAACTAAAGAACAATCAGATAATCCCTGGTCCGTTGTCAGCTTAATTGTATTAACTGAACAGTCTACATCTGCATTAGCAATACATGGTCTGCATGGTGTATAAAATGTCACATTGGTTACTCCATTGCAATATTTTTTGTTCATGGAACTTGTTGTAAGGGAGAATAAAAATTGTGTTAACACAAAGATAAAAATCACAAATGAAATCTGTTTCATTTTTAAATTTAAATTCAATCAATTACATAAAATCAAAATAATCACTTCCAAAGTTGACTAATTAGAATATCCTTTAACTAGTATGCTTATTCAATCATATATTACTTTTACTTTTAACTTCTTAAAGTGATAATTTCACTATACAATCCTTTTGTAACATATAAATAATCCACTTCACACAGTCTATACAGCTTCCAAAATCACTACAAAGCATTAAAATACCCGCTGTGCTTAATAATCATTAAAAAAAAGTCACTTAAAGTCTACTCGCTGCCAGCATAGAATATGAGCATAGTCTTCTCTTCTATCACCTAAGGGAATTAAAGGGATCTGTAACTGGTACAGATATGTATAGGAAGTGATCGATGTCCTAATTCTTATCAGTGGAATTAATCCGGACAGGAACAAAAGAATCCTCAGCTTAATCTAAAGATTATCATCAAGGAACAAGACATATACACTTGACACTATAATCTCATCAACAGTATTTATTCAAACAGGAACTCTGGTAGTTCTAGATTATTGATACTTTTAATCCTGTCTATTAAAATTTAAGTTTTAATCCAAAGAAAATATCCAGCCAATCTTAAGGCTAAATGTCAACATTGCACAAGCTGACTATTAACTAAACTTCATTATGCAAATAAGGTATTGGTAGAAGAAGTCAAATTATGAAGTTACCCATAAAACTGAATTCACCATTCCTCAATCTAACACCCATTTCCTATTGGTCATTTCCTAATTTCAACATGCTTAATATGATAAGTACTGTACTTAAGAGTGACACTTTCATGTAAGTCAAATTATATCTCATATACTCTAAAACAGTTTCAACAATTATATTAATTCACTACTAAATTCACACAAATAATTAATGTTTCTGTTCTTAAAAACAATACAGTTTGTACTCTGTAGCTATGTTCTTCATCCATCGTAAATTATAACTATTGTGGACTTTATATTTCTATAAGCTAGTTAACACTTCAAGTACACTGTATATCCATTTTTGTCATTTTCAGAAAATGAAAGAAAATATGTGGAAAAGACCACATTGCCAAGCACAGACAACATTTTTTTTTTTTTTAAACTGAATGGTTTTTCTGAGAAAAAATCCACAGCAATTGGGAATAAAAAGTGTAATTTGTTGCATCTTACATAAAAACAGTTTATGATATTAATATTTATATTTGTAAAAAATTGTCTGTAGTGTAGTTTTGATTTATTACCAATATATGGATATACCTATCATTCCCAGTAAAGATATAAGAAAAGAACAAATCTGGAGTGGAATCAGACCACTGATCTATATAGATCAGTGAATCAGACATGTATCTCTATTCTACCTCTTTGAAGCCATTTCTTTATCTAAATTTTACTTAAATTTGACAATATTGAACATATTATATAAAATGTTATCTCAGTGGGAACAATCAATATGTCCTGTATTATATAAAAACGTAAAAATATTTTTTGTATATTTTTGCATGTTGAAATCAGGAAATATATATATGTATATAGAAAAACATTTTTACGCTTTTATATAATACAGGACATATTTATTGTTCCCATTGAGATAACATTTTATAAATTCAAGTAAGATTTAGATAAAGAACTGGCTACAATAATTCAATAAAAGATAATGAAAAATGAATATATTGAAAATTTCAGTCAAATTACTTTATTCTGAGCAAA
The DNA here is from genome assembly GCA_963678685.1 of Patella ulyssiponensis. NCBI lineage: Eukaryota > Metazoa > Mollusca > Gastropoda > Patellidae > Patella > Patella ulyssiponensis. The sequence goes on from OY783232.1 coordinate 22,178,447, forward strand.
GTGATGAATGTTTGAAGAGCTGTTAAAAATCTTTTTCTTAAAACATTTTGCATCTCGCTTTGCTCTGCATATAATTTGATGTAATATATATGCTTCCCCAACCACCCCTCTGTGACTGGTAAGAAAAATCTCAATTTCTGCAACCCACATTTCCAAATTTTCATCTTAAGCTCCCTTTAAATATCAAGCTTTAAATCATACTGACACTTATCAGTTTCCTATCTAGCTCCCATTGCACTGTACAACTATGGTACAGCATATCAAATCTACAAGTATTAATTTATTAAAGAAGTAAAAATAAATACCAAGTGTACTTATAATTATATCCTGGTTGTGCTTGGTTAGATCAGTACATACTTGTACAAGATTATTGAGTGCTTTTTTCCTGATTTCTAGTCATATGACATTTAACAATCCTACTGAGAAATTGAACATGTCATTTGGAATGAAATGAAATGGGGTTTATGTCGTACTACAGTGTGTTATGGGGGGAATTTCGCCTTATCAGTGGTACCATGGCTTATTTTTTTAATTCAATTCCAACTGTCCCTTACCAGACACTCTTGTATGAACCATGCTAAAAAATCCCGATGAACTTTGTCAGCCAACGCCAGGATTGAACACTGGACCTCCTGGTTAGCGAGCAAATATCTTAGTCACTGAGCCACCACAAGCAGTTGGAAAAAAACCTGGAGGCAACCTGACTTATTGCAACGTTTGTGTTCGAAACCACTTTATTGGATCTATTCTTAAAGTATATTATAGTCTTGAGACCACTCAACCCCCCTCATGCACCATTTTTATACATTCATGTCTTATCCTATGATATTATTCGGTACGACCATGAAAAATTCAAATGAATTACATAAGCCCACAACCATGGTTGATGCCCAGTTGCAGATTTAAAAGCAGGCATTAGCTGGGGGGGGGGGCATCTAATTGCTGTTTTCTCCCCCTTTCATTTCTTTATGATGTTGTTAAACTCTCTCATCTTGTTGATTTATCTGCCAAATGGTTTCTTATTGGTTATCTAAATAATGGTGTCTAGTTTGTTATCTACATGTATATATCACTTAATTAATGGTTGTTATTGTATTATGTGCTAAATGGTTCCAACAGAGTTTATCTATATATTGCACTACATGTTTATTTACTAATCATTATTTGCTTGATAACGATACCTGTGAGTTTTGAAAGGATTTTTTTACAATTATAATATAATAATTGCTGTTTTAGACTAGTACTAGTAGCATGGACATTATAAAGGTATTATAAGGTCCATGCTATTGCTAGTAGCCCATGCCTATTGTGATTTCACTTTTCTTACTTTAGACAATTTATGTCATGATCTTAGTTTATTGCTGTGATCTTCAAGGAGCTAAATTGCTAATATTTGGGACCTAGAAATTGACCCAAATGGGTCACAACGTATAATTAAGGTAATCTGATTGTATATGAACTGATTTACATTCGATTGTTTCCGTTTTGACTCGAATTTCAAATCAGTTTTGTCCAGCGAAATACAGCATGAGTCTCAATTGAGTAGAAATTTCTAGAGTCTGGTAATTCCATTTTATTGCGCATGCTCTCCAGATGAGTTATGGCGTCGCTGTTTGACTGAGTTGTGGATATATGTCTATGGGGCGCCGTTTGTAAAATAATTACTTAATTTTATAGCAAAAAACATTAGATTTAACTCCGAATATATATATTTAGATAAATATTAGAACAAAAATGGCATATATACGTAAATATCAAAAAATATGGTAGCTAAAAGTCGAGTTTTGGGTCTATGAAAAACTTTAAATGTTATATCTTGATTTCACATCGCTTAGTTAAATATAAAGCTAAATGTGCTGTTTTTCGTAGGTATAAATGCTAAACCACTGAAAAATCTAAAGTTAAATATTTAGCTAAATATATAACCATTTTTAGCTAAATATAGTTTATATATAAACATTTAACTAAAAACATTTAACTAAATATATATACATTTAACTAAATATATATATTTAGTTAAATATATAAACAGTTAACTAAATATATAAATATCATGCTAATTATATATGTTTAGCAATATGTATAAATATTTAACTAAATACATGTATATATTTGTGGTCCCGCCAATATTTCTATATTTCTATTATCGTACTGTGTTGTGCAGTCAATGGAAAGTTGTACACTACGTCATCGTTTAGTGTGAAGTCGCTTACAACAATAATTATTTTACAAACGGCGTGGTACGGTTGCGCTTTGTAAATTTAATTTAACTATATGTTTAGCTAAATATATAATTATTTAGCTAAATATATAATTATTTAGTTAAATATATAAATATTTAGCTAAATATATATATAATGTTTAACTAAATATCTCAACATTTAACTAAATATATATTTAGCTAAATGTTTAAACATTTAACTAAATATTTAGCTAAATATTTATATATCATCAAATCTCTTGTTTTGGTCTTAATATTCAATGCTAAAAATGTTAAATATGAAAATAGAGACAAATCAAGAAATATTTATATATATTATGTTAAATATTGAGTTTTTGTTGTATTTTTAGTTTAAATATTAAAAATAAAAGTGAAAAATTTGCACAAATGTCGAGATTTAACTATATATATAAATTTAAATTATATCTAGTGTTTTTTGCTATATAAAAAGCTAAATAATTAATTTACAAACGGCGCCCCATATATGTCTAGCCTCATTCTTCCTGGTCACTTGCTACAAATTATACCAATGGTAAAATGTTTATTTTGTCTTAAAAATTGGGGGGGGGGGGATGGCATGGTGGTCTAGAGTGCCGCGCTTCGACCTCTAGCTGGCCGGTCACCTCTGGCTTGCGGCTGTGGTTTCGAGCCCTGGTGTGAGCGTATGTGGCATGGAGATAGGGGCGCCTCGTGGGTTTCCTCCGGGCACTCCGGTTTCCTCCCACTGCAAAAGACCCCTACGCGCAAGCGAATTATTGAAATATAATTAAAAACCATGTTAGTCCCGAAATGACCTAGTTGTGTCGAGTGGACATTAAACCCCATTTCTCTCTCTCTCTTAAAAATTGGATATCAAAAGCCTACCTTTTTAGGGGGTTGGATGGCTGAATTGTTACTGTGCGCGCACTGTGGCATACGGCCTGCCATTGAGTCAACTAGCGTGGCTTCGAATCCCTGGCTGTGGCAAGGAGTAGGGTCGCCTGTCCAACCTCGTGGGTTTTCTCTGGGTACTCTGGTTTCCTCCCACTACTCAAGACCCCTACGCGCAAGCTAATTATTGAAATAATAGTAGCCTAAATCATATTAGTCCCAAATTTGACCTAGTTTGTGTCGAGTGGACGTTAAACCCCATCTCTCTCTCTCCTACCTTTTCAAGGTGAGATAACAACATCAATCTCTCAATGTTGATTTGAATCCACAAATAATTCGTGTTTTCAACGTGTAAGATTTTGGATAATATTGAGTTAGAGACTTAGTTACTTTAAATATATTTATTTGTATTTAATTATAAAAAAACTCAACAACGAATAACAAAATACATGATTTAATTTTCAAACCCAAGTTCATAATATACGACACGTGTTTAATAAAACGCGCGAAATGAGTAGATTTGCATGTCAAGTCGTAAAGTAATCTATTTGACACGGACGGATGCGGCCTGACAACTACGTCTACCGTGCAAGAAGCATGGAGGAGGAAAGCTCGAAACAGTTTTCGTGTGACATTTGTAAATTCAAAGCGAATTATGAGTATTACGGATCCAAACCATCTTTTGTTAAATCTCTGGTGTATGTAAACCTATTTATTATTAAAAATGATATAAAGTGCTGATATGAATATAACGCGAAGTCTGTGATCCGTGATAATTAATTCTCACCATTCGATTGTTTATTCTTCGGTTCAAGTGGTACTGCACATTGAGACTGGTTAATGAAAACCAGAGCCTTATCTTTATATAAGGCTCTGATGAAAACTTGGCTAATATTTTCTCAGTTTTTGGTATAAGGGCAACAACTCCAAATAACATGTGGATGCAGACCACCATCAATTTCTTCATGACTATATTAAATCGGTGATGTACATGACGTAGCCCATTCTCCACATATTGACGAGAGCTCCCCATCAAGTATGAAATCATGTTGTGTACCAAGATAAGTTGGTCAGCCTCCACGTCTCAAAATGAAATTAAAAATGCATCATATTTCTTTTTATGATTTTTCTCCAGATTATTAGAAGAAGCCTATCTAATGAGAGACCCATTTACATCAGATGCAGGCCTGATTATACTTGGAGCACATTGTAGTATGTGTAAAAAATGTGTTTGTTTAACAGGAGTAAGCCCAAATATTATTTACATTTTTTGATTCAAAAATAGATATCTATTTATAGTACACAGCATGGCATATGCTCATCTTCATCAGCCTTAATTGTACTGAAAAGCAGTATGTTAAATCCCATTTTATATATTCAGATTAGTCAAAAAAGAAGCCAGTTGTAAGCACATGTGCGCTGTATCATAAGGTCTGTCATTGAGTCAACTGGTGTGGTTTCGATTCTACGGTTGTACGAGACAAGGAGTCGGGTCAACTGTCCAACCTCGTGGGTCTTCTCTGGGTCCTCTTGCTGTTGGTGTATGTTTTGTTGCTTGCTAACCTATTTCTTTTGTTCTCTAGGAGTGTAGTTTGTTTTATACTAAGAGATTTTGTATGGAATGTGTTTATTCCAATATAAATGAATTTCCTCTAGAGATTCAGGAGGTAAGATAGAATTATTTAAACTGTTGATTTATATAAATCATGGTTGTATGCTAATTATTCAAGTTCTGAAATATCTGTCGATTTACCAGTATATATTATTATTTATACACGATAAGTCTGATGGATTATATTTCCTCCAGGATTTTCCAGTGTGGTTTCTCCATTTCAATGATACAGGACAGAGGTCCTGTCTAGCAGTTCGAATGGGAAGAAAAATCATGGACATGTGTACATGTAAAAGAACCTGTAACAATTTGAATACGAAATAGACTAGGCTGTAGCAATATTTTGTGGGCAAATTCCCCTCATGGCACATTTTATGGTGTACAGATACCTTTCATTAGCCCAGTCGGTTAAGAAAAGCAGGATGTTAAACTGTTTAACTTAAACACTATACTAATTTATTTCAGGAAATAAGAAAAAAACAGAAAGGATCATAACAAGTTACCATACCAAGATACATGAAAGTGCAACAAGATCTGTTGGTAAACAGGATTCCGTACCCGATACATGCAAATGAAATAAGATCGGTTTCTACCATATTAACTGATTGTTAATAAAGGACTGTACAGAAATGAAATGAGGTTTAACATCCTATTTTTCTGCACTGACTGTGGACTTAACAGGATCTGTAAAGCAAGGATAAAACTACTGTTGAAGAATGAAAGATAACAGAAACCAGGAAAAACAGTAATGAATACTTAGTCAGATTCGATTTAAGAGAAAGCTAAATGTCTTTTAATCTAACTCGTGCATGTAATAAAATATATGTTCAAACTGCTCAGAGTATTTTTTAAGTTGTCAGAATTTTATATTTGGTATACTACAACTTTTAAACTTTCTATAAATCTGTACATCACACTTTTCTAAGAAATATTACCATAGAAGCTATTTTAACATCAGCTATTTTTATACTTATAAAAAAAAAATCATTTGAAATAATAAATGACAATGAAAGCAATACCAGAGTATTTAGTAGTAATATTTATTTAGTTTTATATACATAAACAATTATGATAATTTACAAGAGTAATATTTGAAAATCGACAGACCGATCACTGTGAAGAAATACATGAACTTTTAAAGGATTGTCCAACATTATAGTAAAGTTGATTAGAACTTTTAATATGCAGAGAAGAAATAGCAAACTATAATATAATAAATCAGTTGGTGTGAGTGTTATACTTCTATATTAAATCTGTTGCCTTTTGAAATATCTGACTCTATGCTTGAGGTTATTTATATCAAAATAGATTTTATTTGAAGAATATTAGATGGATTATATTAGATTAATACAATCATTGAATAAAGAATTACTTTGCACCGTTTTCTATTTACATGAGATATAATATTGTATCCAAATAAACTGACACTAAACAAAACAAAAATAACCAGTATTTCACTGTAAACTCAAAAGCTCTATTCACTATATTCAATGTAATAAAATTCACAACTTTTTTCTTTGAACTAAAATAAGCAACCCTACATTTTTCACCTAACAACAATAAGCAATGCACAGCACTTTGATGTTCATTAGTTGCTGCAATCATGAAATGATTTTGATGCTCAGTTTCTGAACAAGTTATTGTGAAAAATGTTCAATGAGGTCTATTTTAATTAACCAAAGCCTATCAAAATATTTTGAATATTTGACCAAAACCTATAAAATAGTTTGATTGTCTGACCAAAACCTATCAAAATATTTTGAATTTTTATTGTAAGGCCAGGGCAGCTATTACATTAAATATGGTAATTATAAATAAAATGTAATTTATTTCACATCTCTACAATCAAATTCAATTCTCCCCTTAATGCATTTTATTACAATTTCGCACACTCTGAAACATTACAAAACAATTAGGTCTCTCTTATCATAAAAATATACCTTGCTGCTTAATTGCAAGCGACTCAACTTAGTACTCTATCAAATTACTTGTAAATAGAATTACCCACCCCCCCTCGGCCCCACCCCCAAACATGACAATAATTTGTTGTATAATAATTAACGGTTTTTGCTTAAATGATAAAGTTTTTCAGGGAGACTGAAATTGAAATATGTGCCCTTTCTCAACACAAGATTTTATCTGATAAATTATTGATGATGTTATGAATTACGAACTAAACATCTAACAATTTCATTGTAATGTTCTTTGTCCTTCAGAAATCTGTCCTTGACCTTTATTGACATCACTTATACAGACCCACTGGCCTTCAGTTGATTCCTTCCATAAGCTCACCTTGAAAAAATTATAAGGAAACATTGGTCATTTAAAGTTACTTTTAAAGAGAATCAGAGAATATGACTGTCTTATTAACAGAAAAAATACATAACAGAGCCTACGATACAGTGCTCTAAAGCTGTTTAATAATAATAGTATAGAATCATATAAATAAAACTATAATTTCTACTGACCGAGAATTGGTTGCAGACAGGATATTTGCCCCACTAGCATGAATGTAATAGACTTTATATACTTAGCCTCGGTTTTAATGTTATTTTTAAAAGCGATTTTCTGTGCTACTAGCGCTTGTGGTTTTAAATACTCTAGCAAAGACTGACTTCTAATAACCTAATGTACTTCTACCAGATTAAGGAAATGTATAGGCCTGTTGCTGGTGTACAAATGTCTTTCCGGACTTACCTTGTTATCTCCCCCTGATACAGCCAGTATATTTCCTGTGATGCTCCAACTAACATGCCACACAACATCATTAAATTTCTGTAAAACTTTTGATGACCAGGTATTACTAGTTCCATCATTGGTCCATATTATAACTCGACAATCCTGCAATTTTATCATATAGCATTTAAAACATAAAAAAAGCCCAGTACATTGAATTAGATTTCTATTGGTATTGTGAAGAAAAATACATGACGATGCAGGACAATTATATTTGCTTTTTCTGACTCATTAATGTAAAATCTTTATTAGATGATGACAGCATCCTAGAGAGTCCACAAGCAATTGTGGATGGTGGATTAAACGACAGATAGATATGATGACAATAGAGCCAAATTTTCAATCAGACATAAAAATGACTAAACAATAAACGTAGGTTGTAATAAGATGCCATTTTGGATTCAATAAACATGGATAGAAATGAGTTAGACTTCTGTATGGCACATTGGATTTGGAAGACAAGAAAAATATAGTGGTGTGAAATCATTTGAAAATAACAAACGCTCACATCAGGTGAATGGATCTGAGGGCTAACCCTAGCTGTTCAATCCCGGGCTTGTAGTGATACAGACTTAACTCAAAATGAAAAACAAACTAAAAATAAGAAAAGCAACTAAAGAAAAAAAAGTGGAATATTTCCCAAACACTATTTCATACATGGAGAATCTGTTACAAGAAATATAAATGTAGGCACATTGAAGATAAACACTTTTACAAGTAGCCATTTTCGTGAAATGTTGTAGGGATCAAAACATTAAAAGTGTGTGAAAGAATTCAAATGTATTAATTACAAATTTAAAGCTAGGGCATTTACTTACATAAATAGCTAATATAAAAACTATGACCATTTGATGTTTACATTTGTTTCTACTAACCTGAGAACAAGTAGCTATTATACTCTTTGGTAAACCTATAGATGGAGCCCAAGCTACATCACGCACCCAATCACTGTGACCTTCTAGTTTCTGTTCTTCTATCCATTGACCATCTTCTTCTCTAAAGTCAAATAAAAAAAAGATCAATTTCTACAACCAACAAGATGAATAGTACATCCTTGAAAGAAACATAAGACCTACACTAGAAAATTAAACAGATTTACAGAAAATCTGCAAATGTATTGCTAAATTACAGGCACATGCCATTAAAAGGCGTATGGATATAATTTCATGTACAAATTTACAGTTAGATTGAAATGTCGTCAGTTGGGAATAGAATGGGTGTTGAACATTTCTTCAACATAGAAAGTATGGCCATTATGAGTCTTAACATACTTTTGTATGTGAGAAAACGCTGCCTTGTCAGCGGTCCTCAAATTCGAACTGTCACTATCTTTCAGGCTCATTTGGTCCATTGAAATGCCTGCTGGCAAATAAACAAGTTCTTTTTTGACTGTTGGGTCATTGAGGAAAAACAAAACCACTAAAGCTTTTGCCTGGGTTATAAATAGTGTTACATGATAATTTACCTCCATATTTTGACTAGATTATCACAGCCACCTGATACGATACGCTTGACTGTAGGTGGTCTATTTCCTGTATCAAATAAAGCATTAGGTGTAACAGCTGGAGCCCAACTTACAGCATTACATCCAATCTACAAATACAAACAAATAATCAACAATCCAATCTACAAATACAAAACATTATCAACAATCCAATCTACAAATACAAAGAAATAATCAACAATCCAATTTACAAAATCAAAAAACAATCAACATGTAGAGTAAGAACACATTTCATGAAAGTTAGAATCAAAACAGTATTCATTCCAAAATTAATACCAAATTTTATAGAAGCTAATAAAAACATACAATTTTTACTTACAGAATGTGCATTATTAATTTTTTTAGAATCCCAGGTGCCATCGCCTATAAGTAAAAATAACCTCCCATTAGATTAGTACATTATATATCTATCATTTTGGACAACCAATTCCTCATGTGAAATGTATCTTTAACAACAACAGATACAGCATCAACTAATATCTTTTAAAGACAACTTGAGTAAAATAAAAACAAATAGTTACCTGTACTTGATAAAATAGAGATTGTTCCATCTGAACTACCACATGCTAACAATAAACCAAATTCATGAGGTGCAAAAGCTACTGAATTTACTGAAAATAAACATAATTTAAAATTAATTCAATTTCAAGGAAATAAATAACATGAAAATCAAAGAAAACTTAACATCCTAATTCTCAAATTCAATCAGATTCTTTCAAATTATTCTGAATATCAATATGCGAACAATCTCTCCAAATCTCTGAAATTGAACAATCCCTTTTACCTGTAGATTTTTCAAAGGAAATTTGTTGAAAGATGAAACTGATGATGATATGTGTCCACATTAAATGATTGTGTATAACAATATTTGAAGGGCTGTTTACATATTATGTACATACCTGAAGAATCATGATTTGAATATTCATAAAGTTTAGCCCAGGTACCATTAGTCTCTTTCCAAATAATAACTTTTCTGTCATACCCACACGATGCCAGTGTGCTACCAAACATAGGATGTGCCCAGGCTAACTGCCATACGGGTCCTTCATGTCTGAAAATTATAAATAAATCTTTATTTCCCGATCTGAACTTTTTATTTATACATGTATTTACTGGTACCTAATCAAATTAATAAATGAAATGAAATGGGGTTTAACGTCCTACTCTTCTGCACCTAACCTGGGCTAATGGAAGACGGGCATATGCCATACAGTGTGCTATGAGGGAAATTTTGCCCAGGCAGCGGCGCTATGGCCTACTCTTATATTGAATTCCAACTGCCAAAGAATCTTTTACCTGCACGCCAATGTGTACACAGGACCTTGGTTTTTCATCCCATCTGAACCACTTCACAGCTGTCCTTGTCAAGACCTCTGTTCTGCATCACTGACAAGAGGAACCACGCCAGAAAATCGAGATTAACTTTTTCGGCCAATGCAGGGATTGAACACCTGATCTCCAGGCTAGCAAGCCAGCGTGTTACCCACTTAGCCAAGTGATCCCCTCAAATTAATAAGGAAGTAAATCAAACTTATTGCTCTCAAAATATACTCTGTATGACAAAATCCATACAAGAATGCATTTCACACAAATATATCTATCAATACATATAAAAAATGGGATGAGAATATCTTACCCTGTGAGATCTGATATTAATGTTTGTTGTCCATTTCTCACATCAAAAACTTTGATTGATCTATCTGATGAACAGGTGGCTAATTTTGTACCATAATAATCTAACTGAGCATCATGCTGAAAATAAAACATATTTTTATAGACATTCTGTTATCAAAGCAAAACAATTTATTCTATACGTCTCTTTACAATATGCAGATTCTGCACACTCACGCAGCAAGCTACTAGTTTCGCTACAATTTGAACTTATCAGGCTTATTTGAGAATGTGCAGTTGTCCCCCATCCGTACAACTGGTAGTCGGTGAGGAATTTACAATATGCTTTTAAGAACAGATTAAAAACAATATAAGCTTATCATAAAGTTGCGCTTAAAGTAAGTTAAAGAATATCAGTTTTGAGGAGATTGTCACCAGTTACACAAATTAGATGGTACAAAATGTGAGAGAGATTTTTAAATTAAGATTTATTACACAAGCCCTACACAATATATTTTATAATGGTTTTCAAGAAGTTCCAAAGACACTTGGGTCAAGAGAGATGGAATTTAATATCCACTTGACACAAATCATGCCATTTTTGGACACACATATGGTTATTTTAATAATTCACTTGTGCATAGGGGTCTTTGGCAGTGGGCAGACACCAGAAGACCCAGGGTAAACCCATAAGGTTGGACAGACGACCTAATTCCTTGTCACATACAATACAAACCACATCAATTGACTCAACGGCAGCCGTTACCTGTTTGAGTGAAAAGGTAAGTGAAATCTTATTTTGAAATAAGATAATACTGTATGTCAAATAAAGCACTGAAACATTCTTTTTCTAGTTGAAAGTGATAATAAGTCTTTAAGGATTTTTCACATGCATGATAGAAGATAAAGTATGGCAGATGCCAACCTTGCCCAGAACAATGTACATTACGAACATACATAGATTCATAATAATTTACCATGTGCCCGCCTTTTGAAATTATCATGGAATGTAACTTCAGCAATTAAAACTCCACTTTAAGTACTACAGTAATTATCTAATAATGTCTATCTACATATCTTTTTGTTTGAAAAACCAAATTTTCTTGACAAATTAAAATGAATATGGGATATAGTAATATCTATAATTATACAAGTATTAAATACAGAGGTACATACCACCATGTCCTCATGGGCAGTGTCAATTGTATTCAATACCGAAACCTGAAACATAAGATATCATATTATTATTGAAAGAATCACGTGTAAATACATGTATTCAAATGCTAATGTCAACGAAGAAAATAATGTAAATATTGGATACAAGTGGCAATGATATTGTTTGTGGGGAGTATTTATGCAAATCAAAATGGCTAGGTTGAAGAAAAAACATATCTGAGTGAATCGACAGAGGTGTAATTGCCTGACATTACGAATTGTTGAAAAAAAATAGGTTGCCAGGCAACGAAACATACGCCCACACAGCAGCCAAATCGTCCGGGCAGTCAACAAGAGTTGTTGCATTTTAAGTAATCATCAGAAAATCATAATTCAAACTCACCCATAACTACGGTGTAACTGTGATATAATCAATCGTTTTTTAAAATCAGATAATAATTGTGACCTCCAGAGGGACCACAAGCTAAAAAGGGTGATTTTTCGTACAATCCGGGGCCATGATCCAGAAAGTCAAGATCCGATATGGGCAAATATGCAATGGAACCAAGATCATTAGGTTATAAACATGTATTTCAAGTTTCATCAAAATCACTTCAAAATTGTGACCTCTATTGGGTCCACAACCTTGATATAACATATTTTTACACAATTCGCGTACAGACAGCGGCCATTTTATCCGTCAACTATGGTCCGATTTAAACGAAATTCAAATTCTCTCTTCATTACCATGAAACCGTGATATAATGAAACGTTTTTTTAAATCGGATAACAATTTTGACCTCCAGAGGGACCACAAGCTAAAAAGGGTGATTTTTCGGACAATCAGGGGCCATAATTCAATAAGTTACGATCCGATGGGCACAGATATCGAAAGGAACCAAGATCTTTGGGTTATAAACATACCTGTCAAGTTTCATCAAAATCGGTTCAAAATTGTGACCTCTATATGGTCCACAACCTTGATATAACATATTTTCTCACCATTCGCGTACAAACGGCGGCCATTTTGTATGTCAATTTTGGTCCGATTTTCATGAAATTCAAATTCAGCCTTCATAACCATGAAACGGTGATATAATCAAACGTTTTTTTAAATGGGATAACAATTTTGACCTCCAGAGGGACCACAAGCTAAAAAGGGCAATTTTTCGGACAATCAGGGGCCATAATTCAATAAGTTACGATCCGATGGGCGCAGATATCGAAAGGATCCAAGATCTTTGGGTTATAAACATACATGTCAAGTTTCATCAAAATCGGTTCAAAATTGTGACCTCTATAAGGTCCACAACCTTGATATAACATATTTTCACACCATTCGCGTACAAACGGCGGCCATTTTGGCCATCAATTTTGGTCCGATTTTCACGAAATTCGAACGCAACCTTCATAACCATGGGACGGTGGCATAATCAAACGTTTTTTTAAATCGGATAACAATTTTGACCTCCAGAGGGACCACAAGCTAAAAAGGGTGATATTTTGGACAATCAGGGGCCATAATTCAGGAAGTTACGATCCGATGGGCGCAAATATTGAAAGGAACCAAGACTTTGGGTTATAAACATACATGTCAAGTTTCATGAAAATCGGTTCAAAATTGTGACCTCTATAGGGTCCACAACCTTAATATAACAAATTTTCACACTATTCGCGTACAAACGGCGGCCATTTTGTCTGTCAATTTTGGTCCGATTTTCACGAAATTCGAACTCAACCCCCTTAACCATGTAACGGTGATATAATCAAACGTTTTTTTAAATCGGATAACAATTTTGACCTCCAGAGGTACCACAAGCTAAAAAGGGTGATTTTTCGGACAATCAGGGGCCATAATTCAGGAAGTTACGATCCGATATGCGCAAATATCGAAAGGAACCAAGATCTTTGGGTTATAAACATGCATTTCAAGTTTCATCGAAATCGGTTCAAAATTGTGACCTCTATAGGGTCCACAACCTTAATATAACAAATTTTCACACTATTCGCGTACAAACGGCGGCCATTTTGTCTGTCAATTTTGGTCCGATTTTCACGAAATTCGAACTCAACCTCCATAACCATGTAACGGTGATATAATCAAACGGTTTTTTAAATCGGATAACAATTTTGACCTCCAGAGGTACCACAAGCTAAAAAGGGTGATTTTTCGGACAATCAGGGGCCATAATTCAGGAAGTTACGATCCGATATGCGCAAATATCGAAAGGGACCAAGATCTTTGGGTTATAAACATGCATTTCAAGTTTCATCGAAATCGGTTCAAAATTGTGACCTCTACACTGTTCACAAGCTAAAAACGTGATTTTTCGTACAATCAGGGGCCATAACCCATGAAGTTACAGTCCGATACATGCCAATATCGAAAGGAACCGATATCTTAGGGTGATAAACCTATATTTTAAGTTTCATTGAAATCGGATATAAATTGTGACCTGTAGACTGTTCACAAACAATTGTGGACGGACGGACGGACGGACGGACGGACGGACGGACGGACGGACGGACGGACGGACGGACGGACGGACGGACGGACGGACGGACAGGGGCGACGACAATATACGTCCACATAAAAATGTGGGCGTATAAAAACCCGAGCCAAAGCAAGAGCAGGTAAAATCGATGCTTCTACAAGCATTGCATTCCTCCTGGTCTTTATTTGTTATAAATTGTCTAGTTCGGTATCGTTTAAAATATATATATATATGATTAAAGATTAAACTCCTGTGTCTTGAGAGCATGCGCAATAAATACTAATGGTGTAGACTGGAATAACCAGATGCTAGAGATTGCCATTCAATTGTGACTTATGGCGTATTTCGATGAACATACTGTAGGTATCCAGACCACTTGGACCAAAGACCACTCGGCCCAAGACCACTCGGACCAAAATAAAGACCAGTCGGACCAAAATAGAGACCACTCGGACCAAACTAAAAGACCATTCGGACCAAGTAATTTATAGTGTAACTTGGACCAAAATTTATCTTTGCTACTCGGACCAAACCAAAGGACCACTCGGACCAATTAAATTATATTATAGGTCTTGACTTACTCATTTAAGAAATAGAATATAAAAAATATGCTATTTATTTATTATTTAATCACAATACATTGATTGATGATATATTTTATAATTCATTACCCAGGTTATTCTGATTCTCGTCGTGTACACTTTTATTAAAATCTTTCACGTTGTTATGTACCCTTTTTCGATAGTATGCTCATATTCTTTTTTGTTTCGATCAAGAGTAATGTTTGGTGAAAAAAAATGTAAAAAAGAAAGATCGCGGTAATGATGAAACACCCCGAGTAGTAATAACCAATATGCGCAAACCTCGGAAAAGTTTATTTATGTTCGTTCGTTCTCTGCGTTTTACGTCAACGTGATATCGTAAACAAGGTATTGTGAATCAAATTCTCAAGTATAAATTCAATAATAAGACCAGGGCAGATAATTTGAAATCGTCGAACTCGAAACGGTATGGATTAACCCAGGGTATAGTGGAGTAGAACGGAATGAGAACATTGGGGTTACTGAGGATGACCACTCAGACCAAAGACCACTCGGACCAAGACCAGTCGGACCAACTGATAGACCACTCGGCCCAAACAAAAAAACTACCTGGACCATACAAAAAGTCCACTCCTACCAAACAAAAAGACCACCCGGACCAATAATAAAGTGTTGTTTTAATGAATTGATAATTGTGTTTGTTTTAATATGAGTATACTCGAACCAATAATACAGTGTCGTTTTAATAAATTGATAATTACGTTTGTGTTAATATGACTACTCGAACCAATATTAAAGTGTTGTTTTAATAAATCGATAATTGTGTTTGTTATAATATGACTACTCGAACCAATAAAAAAGTGTGTGTGTGGTTTTTTTTTTTAAAATCGGGAGCCATACAAATTGAGATTTTGATTCATAAGACCTTGTGTACGATATCACGTGGACGTAAAACTCCAGGAACACTTGGGGTGTTTCATTATTACCGCAATCTTTCTTTTTTCCAATTTTTTTTTTCACTAAACATTACTCTTGATCGAAACAGAAAAGAATATGAGAATATGAGCATACTATTGAAAAAGGGTACATAACGTGAAAGATTTAAATAAAAGTGTATACGAGAATCAGCATAAGCAAAAGAAAAACATGGGCTTCTGCGTATTCAAAATAGCGAAATTTTAAAATGTTCCCATATGTTTAAAACAAGAGGGATTTTTTTTTGTTTTCAGGAATAAGGAGACAATAATTACACAAACTGATACGTTTTAATTTGTCACACTTCTTAACTTTAAAATAAACCTGGGTAATAAATTATAAAATATATCATCAATCAATGTATTGTGATTAAATAATAAATAAACAGCATAATTATATTCTATTTCTTAAATGAATAAGTCAAGCCCTATAATATAATTTAATTGGTCCAAGTGGTCCTTTGGGTTGGTCCGGGTAGCAAAGATAAATATTGGTCCAAGTGCTCTTACACTATAAATTACTTGGTCCGAGTGGTCTTATCCGAGATAAATATTGGTCCAAGTGCTCTTACACTATAAATTACTTGGTCCGAGTGGTCTTATAGTATGGTCCGAGTGGTCTGTTTTGGTCCGACTGGTCTTTATTTTGGTCCGAGTGGTCTTGGGCCGAGTGGTCTTTGGTCCGAGTGGTCTGGATACCATATCCATTTCTACATACTAGTTAAGTTACTACATCATGTTTGTATGTACAGTAGAATCTGCATTAAGCAGCCACCCATGGGAATTTTTACAATTGGCCGCTTAACGGGAGTGGCCTCTTAATAAAATTTCGTGTTTTTTTGTGCTGATATCAATTAGTATTGCGCTTGGGTGCACTTGCATCGGTAAATTTGGCCGTCGCTGAATCTCGGACATAACTTCCGTAAACTTATCATTTTGTCCCAACCTTCAATACTACTATTTATAATTGTGATGCATTCGATAATATTTATCCATTTTTGTAAAATCTCAGGTTTTTTTGTGCTGACATCAATTAATATTACGCTTGAATGCATTGAAAGCAAACACCAATACTTCACTTGCATCGGTAAATTTGTCCGTCGCTGAAACTCGGACATAACTTTTGTAAACTTGTCATTTTGTACCAACCTTCAATACTACTGTCTATCATTGTGATGCATTCGATAATATTTATCCATTTTTGTGAAGAAAATCGATGAATTAATTTTATTTTATCAAATAAGCACATGAACCCAAAAACATCGCTGATTTTGCTACCGATTTACAGGGGGTGTAACTCTGTAATATTATAGGTGGCGCTAAAAACGTCTATTTAACAACATAGCGGCTTTTAGCCGGTACTTTCAGTTTATTCAATAGGTATCAAATAATGTTCCGTTACGTGTGAAAACAATGATCAGGTTAGTCGTTTAATAAAACAAAAGATTAATTAACAGATAATCCCGGGTTAATTGTTATTTTCACATTTCTTTTTACCTGATCAGTGGGAGTCCAGTTAATTGATTACTACTCACGGGATTAGCGGGGGTGTTACAAAGATCGACAAGATGGTATCATTCAACAATGGCCGTTGAATGGGTGATGTTTTGTTAAATTTATTAGCAAAATAGTGACCGCTGGCCGCGTTAGAGGAGTGACCGTTGAATAAAGAGATGAAACAATAGAATTTTTACGGGGGGAATTTATTGTGACCGCTTACAAGGAGATGTCGCTGAATAGGAGTGGCTGCTCATACGGATTCTACTGTATTATGTATGTCCCAAATCGATTTAAAGGGACAATAACACTCTTGCTGGCTTGGCAGCTCTAGAAAATAAATAATAGTCTTATTCTAAGTACTAGATGTTTATTTGTCCTACCTATTGTGTAAATTATCCATTACATCATATTTTACTTGTTCAGAGGGTTCGAAAATATTTTAAAATCCAAGTCACATTTGAAAAGGTTTACGTTAACCTTTTCAAATCATGTAGTTGAATTTTTCCAATTCTTTAAATTAGGTGTGTTAAGATGAAATTTGTATCATCAATTAATTTGAATATTGTAAAACAATACAATTTGTTGGCCAGAATAAAGATTGGGACATATTATTCAATTACAACAAGAGTGTTATTGGGGCTTTAAGCTTGTTTAGTATCGTTTATATGGGAAACTTGAATAATTACTGACCATAATGTGGCTAATGTGTGACAAAGATTGGGAAATATATGCCTTATTTATGGAATAAATTAGAGTAGTTCTTCTCTAAGCTTAGCGTTGAATTTGCGTGAGTAAACATTTTGAAATAACGAAGAAAATAAATAAACGTCATTCGCTAACCGGTTAACGCAAAAAAATTGGCAATATTTCTGATGTTTTTTACAACTTACCATCCTCTATTCTTCCTAGATACGATTCAGCCAACTTAGCTGGTTGTTTAGTATGTAACTATCTCTCAACTGATGTAAAATATGTTGATAAATGTCCTAAAAATGGCCAAGAAAATACAAATTATCTAAATTTCTACTTTGTGTTTCAGGAAACGTGGCGAAGTGTAACTTCCGCTTTATGCCTTCGTCACAATCAAGAACCACAACTCTTTGATAGCTTCCGGGTCGTTTCGTCACAAATTGCGTTCACTAGAAGTTGTTTAGGCCGTTCAATGTGGCTTCTTGGTGCAGAAAACTATATATATAAATGAGAAATCATGGACTAATAGTGAAGTTTTTAGGAGGGGCACACCCGTTACAGTCTACAGTAGGTATTTTAGAGTTATGGTTGGCAAATTTTCTTTCGCGGGGGGGGGGGGGGAACATTTTTTTCAGGGAGGCATTGCCCCCCCCCCCTGGCTACGGGCCTGGAATAATTAATACTGTAATTTATATAGTTCATTATTTCAGACCCAAACATGGGCCTGCAATAGGCAGATTAGCTCTTGCTTAATGTATGTGGTTGATCTAATTATTTTTTTAGCTTCCTCTTTATAATTTTATGATTATCCCTGGACCGTGATCCTAGCAAGGGACAGCATCAAGTCAGTCGGATTAAGGTCCAGTGTGCACCTTGGCGTGCCCTTGACTGTTGGAATTAAATTGCTGCCCGGGCAAAGCTGCCCTCGTATTTAGCCACCCGCACAGTTGACGTATCACTATCCCCGAGAGCGGAAAAGTAGAACACCAAACCTAATCCATTTATTCATTCCTTTCCAATTTCATAAATAATTTATAGGCTATACTTTCATTTGAATTTCGGGGAGGCACCGGGGCGGGTCAAAAAATCCATATTTCAACAAAATGCTTCTTCAAATTAAAGGGGTCAATTTTCCAGAACGCTCCTACGTCAATTGCGTTACAGTAAACATTAATGTAATATCAGCATAACTCTAGTTTCATCTTATTTAGTTCGAATTTTCCCAGACCTTTTTTTTGTACAATAAGAAGCTCCTGGCCATTTATATACATCTTTCAAAATTTTCCGTTTGATTCTATTTTGGATTTACCTCCCTTTACTTGTCAAAGTGAACCACACAACACGTAAGAGAAAAAGAGAAAGAACACTATGTGAATAATTTATGTTTAATACTGCCCTCTCCCTTTTTCTCTTTGCAGACACGGTATTCTTCCCAAAACCAACAACGAAGGGATAGACAACCATCCCAACTAAAAATCAAATTGTCCTGTTTTTTTTTTTTAAATTATCAATATCATGTATACACATTTGTGCTTGTTTGTCTCTTTGTTTATCTGTTTGTTTGTATTTTGTTGTATAATCAAATCGATAATTTTGATATATTGTGAAAAATATATTATACACACATATACAATTTTTTTTACGGATTGAACAATTCGCCAGGGCAATATTTCACCAGTCCGTTGATTGAGCATGGTCTTGAATTTTTGGAGGGTGTTAACGTCTGTTGCTCGAATGGTATGGTATAGTAGAGTGAACGGGATTATGGAGAAAGACGAAATAAGGTGGGCTTTGAGGTCCTACTGTTCTGCTCCGAACTGGGCTAATGAAGACGGCATACGCCATGCAGTGTGCTATAAGGGAAGTTTTGCTCGGCAGCGACGCTACGACCTACTCTTAAATCGAATTCCAACGGATCTTTAACGTGCAACCCAATGTGTACACGTGACCTCGGTTTTTCGTACCATCCGAAAGACTAGACAGCTGCCCTTGTCAAACCCTCCGTCCTGCATCACTGACAACTGGGAACCACGCTGGAAAGAAAATCTGGATGAACTTTCTCGGCCAATGCAGTTAAGAAACACCCCTTTGCATTTACAATGTTAGGGTTACTAGAAAAAAAATGAAATGAATGGGGTGTAAAGTTCTGCTGTTCTGCAACAACTGGGCCAATGTAGACAACTTATTAGAAAAAACATCCTCGGTATCCCCAGTGGTGTCGCATTGTGGAGTTGAACGGAACGGTAGGCGAATGGACACATTGACATAAAATGTACTAGACAGATGCTCTTGTTGCCACAACAAATATCTCCTCCATAATGCTATAAGGGAACTTAACATATTCTGTCTAAAAATAAACCGGTTGTATTGAGAGGCCTTTCCCTAGTTCCCTTTGAAACTGTCTTTGAGCGGACATCTCCGCTGACAGTTCCTATCGAGCCCTATATAAGTGTAATATTATTATGAAAATAACGCTCATTCCCACTTCTGGTCTAAGGTTATTTTTGAATCCTTACCGACTATTTTTCACCCAGATTCTTCTTTGTTTGCCAAAGGAATCATTTCTTGCCACAGCTGACACACAGTCATAATAATTCAACACTATTTTCAAGGAGCAGTCTGCGATTGAAAACATACACAAAACACGTTTGAACTGATTACGAGACCCGAAGGGGGTTGGGATGGCCTAGTGGTCTAGAGTGCCGCGCTTCGACCTCTAGCTGGCCGGTCACCTCTGGCTTGCGGCTGTGGTTTCGATCCCTGGTGTGAGCGTATGTGGCATGGAACGTGGGTTTCCTCTGGGCACTCCGGTTTCCTCCCACTGCTAAAGACTCACGCGCAAGCGAATTATTGAAATAAAATTGAAACCATATGTTAGTCCCAAAATAACCTAGTTTGCGTCGAGTGGACGTTAAACCTCATTTCTCTCTCCCTCTCTCTCTCTCTCTCTCTCTCTCTCTTCTCTCTCTCACGAGACCCGAATATGCGCAGATCACATGTTTATTTAATTGCTGAATTCTACTTGAACATAGTGTTGAATTATTATAAATTTGTGTCAGATATGACGAGAGATAATTCCTTTTGCGAACAATAAACATTCACGGCGAAAAATTCAAGGTAAGGGTTCCAAAATAGCTTGAGAACAGAGGTGGGGAAGAGCAGTATTTCCCCGTACATGTATTTTCATATTGCAGCTAAATAAGGTTCGATAGGAACTGTCAGCGGAGATGTCCGCTCAAAGACAGTTCCTAAAGAAACTAGTCTTTCCCCCACCGACGCCATTGTAGCTTGCCTTTAGCACAAAGACGTTTGCTCTCACCAATACCAACTGGTTGTGTTTGTAAAAATTTTAAATTAAATACCGAGAAATCAGATGATTCAATATGAAACAGGTGTTCCTGGTTGATTAATGTTTATTGTTCTGATGATCATTATACTGGCCATTTGGGAATGTTCTGGGCTGAACCATTAACGAATTGCATTTTGTCCTGTTAGAAATTTTAACGATTGCAATCCACCATTTTGAAGTAAAGCATATGTTTATTACGTCTGGTCTACATAATTTTATTTTCTTCTACGACATTAAAATGGCAAATGAATAATATTATTTTTGAATTAAATTTCATTGGATATGTTTATCAAATATTATTTTATTGTTTTAAATTATGTCTGGCTGGTAGTTTGTATTTTACCGGGCACTCATTTTTCCGCCTCGACGTCTCTGTGGCTAGTTATAGTTTTTTTCAGTGGCAGTCAGCTGTGTTCGAGGTCTAAAAATATTTGCAGGTCTTTGTAGATAAATACAAGATATTTCTTAAAATTATTATTACTGTAAGATGTCGGCTTAATTGTAGCGCAGTTCACAGCCATTCCAAAATCGAGCATAAACCATTTCGCAATTCATCCCACGATACATTATGACAAAGCTTTTTATATAGAAGGGTTTGAATTACAACTAGGTTGGATTTGAATGAACATCACTTTTTTGATTCATACTTCCCTCAAATCTGCTGGATGTATGGTTATTTTTCAAGACACGTTCAGAGTATAATAACAGAATGTGATTGATAAGTTGATGATTCGGAAAGTCCATATAAAACGTTAAAGGGAAGATTATCTTTCTATCAAGCTATATTTGAGTTAAAATGAATTTAAATGGGTTTTAACGTCCTACTGTTATTGCTCCGACTGGACTTGATGAAGACGTGCATATTCCGTACAGTGTGTTTACTAGGGAAATTTGGCCTAGACAGTGGTGCTAATGTCTACTCTTATATCGATATTTTACGTGTACATGAGAAAGAGAGGGAGAGCCACCTGCCCTAGACCACTGACAAGAGGGAGCCACGATGGAAAATCCCAATGAAGACTTCTCGACCAATACCAGGATCAAACACAGGACCCCCAGGTTAGCTAGCCAACGTCTTACCCACTGAATCACAGCTACCCCCCGTTATATTTTAAGCCACCGGCACTTCAGATTTTGTGTAATGATGCCTATATCATTAACCACGTTTCCTCTGTGTTATTGTTCTATATATAATGACAAATTGTATGGATAGGGGTTTAATATAGACTATGCCTGTTCCCATTCCTATTCAGATACAAATCTAAATAAGATATAATTTTTTTCCCAAAAAACAAATAAAAAAGAAAAAAAAAGCAATTTCCTTTCGCTTAATATAAAAGAAGATCTCGAATTCGATCTATCACATTCCAACACTACATATTTAAACATAAACCGTCATTATTCACAATAGTCAGAGGCCCATATTTGACAATTTCCGGTGTTGTACTCAGTGTAATGTGAACTATTTTGACTAAACAGACGCAAACCAATAAAATTTCAGTTTTTAGAAAAAAAAATATACAATAAACTTCATTGATATCCCGAAAAAAAACTCCGTAAAAACTATCACCTAATATTATGATTCATGAATGGTTAATTTTAATGGTTCTATAATAAATTATCTATGATATAGTATATATAATATTCACGTGTCATTAAAACCAACTTTATCGTTTTATGGGATAGATTGTCTTCACCGTTCATTCACGTCTATATGGAAACATATATTTAAAATATAGATGGATTGGTTTCTTTGTATCTGACAGTTTTTATTGTTCTTATCGGCTTAAATTTATTTGTTGTCTACGCGTGATAAACGAGGACGATGTGACATTGAACTTTGTCAGAGAGAGGGAGAGTGAGAAATGTGGTCTTACGTTCATTCTGCACACCGGGACTAACACATGGTTTAATTCACCAATTCGCTTGTGCGCGTGGGTAACCAGCGTACTCCCCCCCCCCTCTCCCTATCTCCCTCATACAATCCGTCTACTCTGGTTCGTATGCTACTTTTCTTTAGTTCTTATTTTAAACGCTGCTACAATATTTTGTTTCATTTGACAATTTGATCGGTCAATATTGATTTCGGCCACTGGCCAAAATAATGACCATCTGTACAAAGGTTGACTGTTTTTAAGAAGATGCTGTATAATATTTACTTCGACAATATAGACATCGTTTAGTTAGAGGTCAAGTTTATGCCCTACTTTCAATTTATTGATTTTGTGGAGTAAAAAAAAATATGAAGTGTCGCATTGTGGAAAACGGTTTTCGTTAGCCAGAGCCAACTAAATACAAAAATACAATATTATAAATTCATAGAAATCCTTTGAAGCTCCGTGTACAATAGACGATATTACAATAATATTGACCTCCACTAGAATAAAAATATTACTTGTAATATCATTTGTATATATATGATATATGTATGACTGGCGATATCAAAATGACCGGTCTTTTTAATTTAGGTCAAAAATAAAACGGATTTTTTTGCGTTGGGCTCAAAATTCAACTTTCGCTTAATTTTTCTATTTAGCAAAATAATAAAATGAAAAAAAAACCATGATACCTGGTCTATCGTCCTACTTTTCTACACCGAATGTGCTAATGGAAGACAGGTATACGCCATTCAATCAAGGGTTCTTTTTCGTGCACGCCAATGTGTACACGGGGGTCAAGGACAGCTGTCAAGTCGTTCGGATGGGACGAAAAACAGAGGTCTCGTGTACACATTGGTGTGCACGTAAAAGATCTCTTGGCAGTTGGAATTAGATATGAGAGTAGACCGCAAAATTTTCCTCATAGCACACTGTATGGCTTGTGTCCGTCTTCATTAGCCCAGGTTAGGAGCAGAACAGTTGAGCGTAAAACCCCATTTCATTTCATTTCTTATTCACTGAGCCATTGCGGCCCCTTTCGATTTAGCCCTTTAAACACCTTTAAGCCATCTTCTGTGACTTTCATTTCGTACTCTCATTCGACTGTCGTGGTTATTGCGATGCATCTAGAAATTTATTGATATTTTCATATTGTGAGGGTAACAATCAACGCCATGTTATCTAACACAAGAGCCAAGTTTTTTTAGGTATCGTTTACTAATAGTTGGCATATTTGTTTCATAAAAAAAAACGCTGCTGCTGGGATGAGCTTCAAGTCTATTTGAACACGATTTACATTAGTGATCAGGGACAGAAAGAAACGTTAGTTCCGTGAAACGTTATCTATAAAGTTAAGGCATGTCTATGCTGTAATTCATAAAAAAGAGAGATTGTACAAAGAACAGTCACACGGATAAGTCACGGAATGGATTTAAGGCTTAAATATTAAGTCAATTTATAGGTAACTTCTGTCACAATATTAATAAGTCGAATCATAACTCAAAATAGTACAGTGGATAAGTTTTGCCACCTCAATCAGTTTAAGGAAATGATCTCCATATAATGTTTTATTAATCTGCTTACGTAGAAACCATACACTGCATCTACGTTACGTTACCCAGCTACAGTGTTCAACATGCGCTAGAGTATTATCCCAAGATAAAATAGGGAATTAAAGAGATCTTTTAGTATTAAATAGAAATCTCTTCTTGATATAACTCCAGTAGGATATCTATCACTATCATAGTTTTTTTTTAACTAACATCACATGATAGTGTGAAAATATTAAATCTATTATACTCATCAATCTAGAAATGTTTGACAAGGGATTAATAAAAGCATTAAGTGAAGTTTTAAAACAAACACTACTATATAATATCTTACTTGTGTCTCCGGGTAGATAAAATACAGAAAAATGGGATAAAGTGTTTCTCAAGTGGTTTGATTTTAGAAAATGAGTTAGCATTATTATATCGCTACAGTTCCTGGAAGTTCGATAGACAATCTTGGAGAGAAAGAGAAATGGGATTAAACGTCCATTCGACATAAACTAGGTTATTTCGGGACTAACATATGGTTTAATTTTATTTCAATAATTCGCTTGTGCGTAAGGGTCTTTAGGAGAGGGAGGAAACTGGAGCACCCGGAGAAAACCCACGAGATTGGATAGGCGACCCTACTCCTTGCCACGTACAACCGGAGATTCGAAATCACGCCAGTTGACTCAATGACAGGCTTTATGATACAACACGCGCGTGCTAACCATTCAGCCATCCAACCCCCTATCTTAAAGAGAAATGGGATAATTAAAGTTAATTAAACGTCCATTCGACACAAACTATAGGTTATTTCGGGACTAGCATATGGTTCTATTTTATTTCAGGTTAGACAGGCGACCCTACGGGGAATCGAAACCACGCCACTAAACTCAATGGCAAATCCTATGATCCAACGCGCACGCGTTAAGCCATTCAGCCACCACCCCACATATTATTCGTCTTCTGAAAACCAGATCCGAACCTTGGCCCTAGCCAAGTTTAACTAGTTCTGGTGTCGTGCATCAGACAACTTACGCTTATTCTAGATCACCCGATACGACGTCTTATTTGAATCGTTAATGCAGTTAACCACTTTTGCTGTACTTTTTGCGTCAAGGATGCGTCCGGATAATTGGTATTGGTCAATTGAAGTCCAAGAAAATAATTCTTAGTGATCAAGGGATGTATGTGACTTGTGGATGGCAATCGCTATTATACATTATGTTTAGTATTTATGGATAATTCACGATAGTGGTAGTTACCCAAAGCTTTAGAATCTGTTAAATATTTGGTATAGTAATGCTCATCCAGTTGGTGTCTGAATATACCTTTAAAGAGCGCTGGGTCCAATTTACTATACTCAGTTTAAGAAAACAACAACATAAATCATAATTTAATATTAGCTTCATATTTATGACAATTCATGAGGGTTGTCCGAGTTACCGGGTATCAGAAAATACTTGCAGATTGGGAATGATTGTTTATGTCTTCAGAGCTTACGTATTTGATTTCAGGACACGACTGTTTTCAGGTTGGTTTTCCAGCATTTGCCCCAATGAACAATCTACTAAATTCTAAAGCGTTTAACAAGTTTATAATTTAGGATATGAATGAAAAGATATTCAATATTTACTAATAGATGTTGTCAAAAGTGCTGGATGGTAGTGCCGATATGAAATGAAAACAAATGAAATGAAACGGGATTTAACGTCCTACATTAACGCACCAATTGGGCTAATGAAGACGGGACGTCCTGGAAAGGGTGGGGTTTTATTGGCGTGCACATTGGACTTTAGTTTTTCGTCCCACCCAAACGACTATACGTCCGTTCCACACCTCTGACCACGGCGAACCACGCCGGAAAATCACGATTAACATTCTCGTCCAACAATTGGGGCCCCATGGTTAGCGACCCAACGTCTTACTCATCGAGCCACTACTGTCAATATCTTATGATGCGACATAATTAACATTGTTAAAGAACGTTTAGTATCAACATTATACTAGAAAAAAATGGCTGATTTCTGAACGCATGGTACAAAGATCAAGTTTAGTATCAACAGATACTTGAGGATAATGTGGTCATATATTTCGCAACGAAGACCTTTCGGATACATTTTATGGCGAAATCCTGCATCCCCCACATCACAATAATGCCAACTTCCACTACAGCCATATTGTCTCTGCTAGAGCAAAGTTCAAATCAGAACTGTTAGTTAGTTTAGAATGTTAATGTTCTGTACTAAAAACATATCAAGGAGTAAAATTGTTTTGACATTAGTATGCACGTTAACGAACACTTGGTAGTTAGAGCTCTAAAAACGGAACCTGGATGTCCGGAGAAAATTTCCAAAATCCCATTGAGTGCACTCGTAACCAATGTAAATAATATTAAACTGTATATTAATCACAAAATGACCCACGGAAAGTGTCAACGTGTGGTTAATCCACGGTCCATTCATTGAATGAAATATTTAGTCTATTTCGTTTAAACTGTAATCAATAACAAACGGATGTCTTACAAATACTTTGTATTCATACCAAAGAAAAACAATTATTACAATGAGTGGTATAATAAATTTCAATAGACGCGTCGCATGCTGTACGGGGGATCCCTGTACGACGTCATGGACCCCCCTGTGATCACCCTTATTAAAAGTGGTCCGTGAAGTGAAAGTTATAAACTTGTCAAGTAAGCGCGATATCTCACAAATAACGACAAAGTAAACCCTGATATTGGCCAACACGGGTTGTATCTACTGACAAATTTCTTCTAATCAGCAGTTATTTTTAGCCCCCTTGTGGTTGGCTTTAAGGGACTTCTTGAATACCGTATCACTTGTAATAGTCATATATCATACAACGGAATTTTAAACCTTTTAACAGCGCAAACTATTCAACCACCTCTGCTCCTCACACACGAAGCCAAAGTGTGACCTTACGGCCAATGTATAGTCTTAAATCTTTTATGGAAGATCGTTGAAGGTTTCCTTATTTATGTAATGTCAATCTGGAGTGCTATTTTGTCGACACAAACATAACAATAACAAAAAGTCGGTTATTATTATTGATTTACTGTTGATTGGTTTATTGCCTACAACGACACCAAGGACGTGGTCTGAGGTGGGGGTCGGCTATTATCTATTTCTTAAGGCCACCTCCAAATTTGGCCAAGGTCGCTGAGGTATAAATAAGATTACCACCGGGAATTCGAAACCGCGCCACTCAATGACAGGCCGCATGATACAGCCCGCACGTGCTAACCATTTGCCCCCCCCCCCCAAAGAGTATATCATCTCTCTCACGAAAGTAATGATTGGCTATCTATATTGGTCTTGTTTTGTATACCATTGAAATTAAAAACATTGCTCTTACTCGGTAATTGAAACTTTTATTCCCAGGACTTTAAATTAAAGAGGCATTAGATAGGTTAGCCAAAGAGCTGACAGTTTCTCGATATAATAATTTTAAAAAATAGATAATGAAAACAGAAATATGCTGAAAATTTCAGTCAGATTGCTTCACTCTGAACCGAGATATGAGCGATTCAATTTTAGGCTAGCGTTGATCGTAAGTCCTTACGTTGGTACGATAATTAAAAAAAAGTCACGATTATCCATTTTAGCGTTAAATTATCGATCACAAAAAGTATTCAAATCCACTAAATAACACAGGCTAACGATGTCATCGAGAGTTGATTATGGTCTGGATAAGTTAATGTCTAATAACTTTGATAACATTTCAGGCCTAAAGAAAGGCCTGCAATAGACGGATTTAGCTCTTGCATAATGGATGCTGAACAAAAAAAAATCAAAGAAAACATATATACAAGTCGAAATATGACTCTGTCATAAACGTTGATTAACTTCATTCTTGTCTTGCTGAATCTGATTTATTGTATAAGAAATACCATACACATTATTAGATAAAACTAGCCGACCATCGAGTAAGTGTAATTACCACCCACCATGTTTTTCTTATCTTAATGCTACTGGAAGTTAGGTTAGTTTGCTTCCATATAATGCCCCTCTTTAAACAAATACAAAACCCATTAAAAAATTGTGCCAGACATGCAGCCGTCCCATTTTTCAGCAAATCAATTTATCAAAATATTGCCAAATAAAAGAAATTAGTATATTTAGATCCGGAGCTAAATAATTAGCCAATGACGTCACCAGTTGGCGACGGCGCAGCTGAACCTTAACTTTGCTTCCAGCTATTTCAACATAAAATACGACATGATCATACGACAGTGGAATACGCATGACAAGGAAGGTCTCACAATGTAAACAAAAATACCAACAGATCGGTACTAAATTCTAATAAAGATTATTTACAATATTCATTAAGTAGCCTACTTTGCCCCTGGCTTTGGTTTATTAGACCGTTCAATGCAATACTCCTTTGTGATTACACACCGGTAGAATACGTAAATACGGGAGTGATCATTCAGAAAAATATTTGCCATGGGCTTCCCTGGGAGAAATATATTAATAATATTTTGTCCAAAAATACATCTGGTTTACTCACTTTTTGGTTCTTATGACGCAAAGGCCGTTGTAAATTGTTGTAAATCTAGTAATAATACCGGAGAACAACAAATAATACAATTTTATTTACACATGGCAGTTCAGGTGTGTGGGGGTTGTGAGGTGGGCTGAGGGCTCAGTGATGCTAGCTCTCTGGTATAGAAAGTGACGAGTTTGACCAGGAAAAGAAGACTTGAATTTGAAATAAGAGTAGGCTGCTGCATTGCTGTTCGGAACAAAGTTCCTTCATAACACACTACATGCAATATACCCGTCCGTTTGCACCGCTCAAGTTGGTGCAGAGCAACTGGACGTTAAACCCCATTTCATTTTCTAAGGATTAAGGAATTGTGAGATCTATTAGATCAAGCAACGCACGCAGGGCCCACTTAACACAGAATAAACCCTGACGTAATGGAGCCAATGTATAACATCGTTTGATTTTCAATAATTCCGAACTCGTATAGAGAATGAATATAAAACTGGTCGTAAATGACCCCACTTACCTATTGAAGAATTCACATGGACAACAGATTTCAGTAGAAATGGAATGCAATGGGGTTTAACGTCTTGCTTATAGCCGACTGGGCTAATGAAGACGAGCATACGCCATACAGTGTACTATGAGGGAACTTTCTCGGTCAACACTGAGGGCAAGCTCGAGACCTCGTTGTTAGCGGGGGGGGGGGGTGGGATGGCCTAGAGGTCTAGAGTGCAGCGCTTCGACCTCTAGCTGGCCGGTCACCTCTGGCATGCAGCTGTGGTTTCGATCCCTAGTGTGAGCGTATGTGGCATGGGGATAGGGGCGCCTTCTCAACCTCGTGGGTTTCCTCCGGGCACTCCAGTTTCCTCCCACTGCTAAATACCCTACGCGCAAGCGAATTATTGAAATAAAATTAAACCATATGTTAGTCCCGAAATGACCTGGTTTGTGTCGAGTGGACGTTAAACCCAATTTTCTTCTCTCTCTCTCTCTCGTTGTTAGCGTCCGATGGTCTTACTTACTGAGTCACGGCGGCTCCAATTTCTGTAGAAGATTCACCCTTTGGATAGTGTGTGTTAGAAACAAAGAGAGCGGGGTGGAATTAACGTCCACTCGACACAAAAGGTCTTTTAGCAAGACACAAGAGGTTGGATAGACCAATCTACTCCGTGTCGCGTATAAGCAAGGAATCGAAACCATGCTGCTTAATTCATTTACAGACGTTATGACAGACCTTATGATCTAAAGGGCACCCACACCCCCTCTCCCACCACATTAGAAACAAAAATCCTGAAATAAAAACAGGTATAGCACCTTCTCCGGTTATAATAACGTAAATGTCTCGATATTTCTTATATTTCATCATTGTTGTTGTGTAATTCCGAGATAAACTATAATTATTACGTCTGTTTTAAATTCTAGAACAATTCTGGACCACCTCTCAGTTTTAACCTTTATCAAACACCTACATCTTATATTTGAAATGGATTTATTTTATGTTTGAAAAGGTCGAATCCATGTTTGACATTATTTCCGAATTGTGGGATACTTCAATATGAATTATATTAAAAGACATATTTAAAATGTCATTCTAATTAGTGTAGCTGCAATTATCCACTTAATCATTTATGTTTGATCAATTTGGCAGTTTAAACTAATCCCAGATGAAATTTTTGACAGATAACAGATTATGTCTTGATAACCGAAGATTGCGATAAGAAGTGTGGGAGTCTCGAACAACTTAACCTTCTAACAGCCATCTGCCAGAGACATTTTATTATTTTCTATAGTTGACTGTTAAATATATAGGTGAAATTCGTACACGTCGCAGTTAAAAACGACTGTCTCCGATATGACTATTGTGCAAACGGACGTTAAAAGACCGGACCAGACCAGATCGATTCGAAATGACTAGACATAAATCTGCAGAAGTCAGGACAGACGTCACCTATTGCATAGTTCAGTGGGTAAATCCGCTATTACGATGCCTCACATTCACTATACTTGCAGAACAACGAACCAGTTGACAAAGAGCAGACCAGATGTATTAATGAATTAAACTATATGCTGCATGTCGGTACCAAGCATAGCCATGTAGACATTATATTTATCGTACTTTTATCAAGAATACTCAATGAAAAGTCTCTTCCCATTCAAGCATTTCCTTTCAAAATTTCAACGCATTTCACACGTTCTCTTCAGACAGGTTTATTAACACGACAAATTAACTTTTCAATATTTGTCAATCGCTTCACGAATCTTAAAATACATAAATAGTTCAACAAAAAACTGGTAATTTGAGCTCAAATCCCACTTCTGACACCTGAGTAAGTTAAATTAGGAACAAAAGAATCCGGAACGAAATTATCAAATGGACACGAATCATTCTAGATTTAGTTAGTGTCAATGTGGTATTAAGATCCCCGCCCGAAAACAGACGTGAGAATGTATAGGCGGGTAACCACTTCACATTTTTTAAACACGAAGCTCGCAATTACTCTAATAATTGCTCTAATGTACGAACTTACTTCAATTTAGAAAATGCGCAATTAAAGGGTCATTGTCGAATTCAGTGACCTTAATATATCTTTTAAAAAAATATTAATCTCAGTCTCTATAGTACTAATGACATTTTAATAAAGAATAAAATATTGTTTCTATAAAAAGTTGTTGGACAATTTTTTCACCAATACAATCTTGACACTACTTCCGCCAGCCATTTGTAAATAAATATATAGTCTGGATAATTGAAGCATTACACACGCCCTTCGTGGCATGAAAAAGTTATCTGAAAAATGAACTTACGGAACGGACTTTGATCAGAATAAGGAGGGCTCAAACAAAAAGTGTCTAGACTCGTCTGACCAGGTCTTTTAACGCCGACTTTACAATACGACAGACATGAATTAACAAGAGTCCTACCGATCGGGGCGACGTATTATTCTTTAAAGCTACAATTTCATATTTGTAAGTTATATTTTTAAAATGTATTAAAATAATGCCCCAAAATAGATGGTATCTATAAACATTCCTACCTTGTTAGAGAATAATCCTATTAAGGGCGTTGAGTAGTCTAAAATGCAAATTTTAAAGCTAGCACTGTAATTTTTGTTGATAAGATATGACATTTTTTGTTATTTGGGGTGATAAACTACATATTAATCACCAAATAAATACCAATTTTATTTACCAACTATGTTCCAAACTTGGCCCAAAAGCATGATAAAAAGGGGTATTGATGACAACAAAAGTAGAATTTTCTCAGTTATGCCTGCAGATATTTTCATCAAATTTCGCATGAACAATGCTAATAGCAAGTCCCAAAAATACACTGGTCAATTTTTGGCTATAGGTTGTGGTTTGTCTTGTATCCATGGAAACGCAAAAAAACGATGCGTTTTCTTGGAAATTCTATTAGTACAAGCTCAAAAGATTTATTGATAATCCCACCAGTAGATCGAAAGTGGAGGTTATAAGCTACATTTCGACACCAAAAACGTTAAAAAATACCAACTCAAAGTATTTTAAAATTGTTGTTCATTATTTACCTTCAAACGAGATTTTGCGATTTTGGGTTAATTCTTTGAATACGTCGACAACAAGTATTAAAATACAACAATTCGGATGTAAAAGTAAATAATTACTTCACTGCACCACTCCACCGCACTCTAAATCATGTTATGCATTCAAAAAATAGTAATCTTTGACCATAAAAAAAAAATCCGTCATGTTCCTTTCGTGATAGATAAATAGACCTGGATAATCGCGTCATACAGGGAATTCCTTCTGGTCACGTGACATCTTCCACTCCCGTTGAAGCCACGTCTGTGTTGATCACGTGATTGGCGTGCACGACGTCATAATTTATTCAACACCTGATCTAGGTCGGGGAATCAGTCTCGTTTGCTATAAATAGTTTTATTCCTCCGCCTCGTATCTCCATTGTTACACATAAAACGACGCGACTTTCGAGAGTTTTCTGAGTTATTTTATAAGTGGAACAAGTTTGCAAAGACTTAATAAGATTGGCGTTGAAAAGTTAGTGCGAATCTTAGACTGCTCAACGCCCTTAATCATATAATTCACTGTTGCCAGCTGAGAAATTGGCAAAAATATCATTTTCAACTTCAAATTCAAACGTTAGAAGATAGCTATAAGTTTGCAGGAAATAATGCCTATGATCGTATAATAGTGAGTTGACAATCTTTTGAACAAATGACAAAGAAATAAGTATGTTTTGACTTTCTTAGAAAATATGAAATTCTCGCTTTAATGGTGCCCAAATATTGCGTGCCCTGGTCAAACTGTACTGTACTGCTTGGGTTACCTTTAAGATTATAAATAAGAGATTTTGATGTGAAGCCTCTAACTGAAGGTTGCTTGATTACATATATTTTAATTCAACACACTACGAGGGAAATTTTGCCCGGATAGCGGCTCTGTGGCCTACTCGAATTGCAACTGCAAAGGGATCTTTTACTTCCATAAAGAAAGACTAAACAGAGGTCCGTGTCAGACGCCTCGTATATACACTACTGAGAAATCTCGATGAACCTCCTTGGACAACACCGGGAGCGAACCCACGACCTCTTTTAGCCACCGTGGCTTCCATATGTATTATTAGATTATTAACGGTAATACATATGTGTGTGTGTATATAAATGTACATATTATATTCAATACATATCAGACGTGCCTTATCAATACCCGTTTGATAAACGTGATTAGTTGTTTAATTGTCAAATAGCTTTAAGTGGCTCATAAAACCATTTCACACCATACGTAACTTGATAGTTTCCGTAGCTGTAATTAATTCTCCGTTTCAATTGTCAATTCAACATTTAATGTCGCTTGATTTGTTGACGTATGGTCTCTGAACACACGCCGTCACACAATATCGAGATATCGCACGATATGTTGAGATATGACGTTATGCGACCAGTCTGTGTATGTTATGCTAAATGGACAATCTAAATGAACAATAACCGCCCATATCTATTACAGGTAGACCTTAATTGTGCACATAGATGGAAAGAGAGAAGTTATGCATTGAAACTGCATATGATTCAAACTGCCATCGCTTCTTTTATAGCATATCAATGATTCGTGGGATTTTAAACACCACCTTGGGAGAAAATCAACATACCCAGGTTTGTGGTGTAGCAAAAAGGTTTCAAAGAAAATGAAAGGACCAGGGTAATGAAGACGGACATACACTCTGATATTTTTGCAATGAAATTTTATCCGTACAGGAGAGCAGGATGGAGAGCCCGACAAGTAAAAGGTCTAGATGAAAAACCATGGCCCATGTGCACGTCGAGTAACCATAATTATGCCGGAAATCGAAGAAGAGTATGCGTTAACACAACTGTCCGTCATGGCGCATTAATTATCCCGGTTGGTACAAAAATATGACATTAAACCCTATTTCACCACGATTGACATCATAGTGAAAACTTCACAAAGACTTCACGGTGAGTAAGTGGGTTAGTCGCGGGTGTCGTGTACACACTGGAGTGCACGCAAAAGATCCCGAGGCAGTTCCCTCATAGCACACTGTATGGCGTATGTCCTTCCTAGTTAGCCCAGTCGGAGCAGAATTAGAATTACTGCCTATATCTGGATTTGAAAGTATAGTCTAAATCACTTTTCTGCTTGCAACTCGAGTGCAACAATAGCTTTATAAGTAAAATCTACAACTTGTAACAATATTAGTTCGCATTTTTGAAGTCCAAAACTCCGATTTATCGTAAACACCACATGAACCTAACCCAATAGTTATATGTGCATTGTTGTGACAGAGAGACTCACAGTTATGTAGGATTTCTCAAGTTATAGCATGATACTCATTATCTTGACCCGGAAAATTAAATCATATAATCAAATAGTAACAATTAATAAACGGTATATATATATGAAATATGAATATAGGTGCATAGTGTTTCCACATTGTAAACACAGCTAATTACAGGATATAGAAAACTTTTATTCTAAATAACAGGATGTCCACATGTGTACACCAATAATTTCAACCAAACACACACTTTTGATAAGATAAATATCTGATTTATTCCATTCTCTACGGCAACAAATGGTCAAAACTAAGATCTAATGGCTCTTGTGTTTGTGGACTCCTTTTATCTTCTAAAGAATATGTGACATTGACGTCATATGACTTAAGTTAATTTAGCGCGGCATGTCTTAACGGCCTTGTCAGAAAACAAGATGGCGACTGACTGTCATAGGAAACTTTTATTACTTGGTTTTGTAAGTCTCTAACTGCTACGATTTACGTCGGAACGGGTGTCGGGTTAATAATGGATATATCTAGGTTAATGTATAGTTTCAACTGATGTTTGCCGAAGGCCTGTTGAAGACAGACCAAAGATCACTTGGCGATCAAGTGTGAATATTGACAAGTATTTATTTTTGCGGGCTTTTTTGCAATCTTAATCCAAGAGTAAGTAGGCTGACCGCCAATTAAAAATATGGATTTACGAATTATTCTTCTTTTAAAACTTTATTGAATTAAAATTGATCTTAGTGCATCGATGACATTACTTTTATTTACAGTTATTCTTCCAAAAAATTCAAAGTTATTCTACCCACACAACGATAAGATATTCTGAGATAATTCAGATACATTTGGATATATTGGTGTATGTGACTTATTTTGAGAATATAAAAGAACTAGTCAAGTTACCTCCTCATATTCAAGCAGACGTTTTAACTGACCCAAAACTTATGAAACTTGACGGTGCGTAGAACTAAATGTAAAGAAATGGGGTTTAACGCCCTGTTGTTCGGCTATGCTGTATGCCACGAGAGAAGTTTCTCCAGGACACCGGTTCTACGGCATACCCCATCTTCAAATTCCAATTGCCAAGAGAGTAGCGTAAGTTTGTCAAAACTATAGCATACTGGATCATTTCTGACTTCTGAGTAGGAGGGTAACGTAAGTGAGTAACACCATACTTGAGAGGAATGTAGGTGGTGTTCAAAAAGCGTCGATGTAATCGCCTGTATTATAATTTGTCACAAGAGGTAATTTAGATGTAACGATGGGGTGAAAGAGGGGTTTATTAAAACGACAAAGGTAATGGATAAAGAAATAACCATTTTAATTTTTATATGAGTTAATATATTAAACAAACAAATGAGTATGACGGTATGAGATATCATAGTAAACAAAATACGATATTCCTGTTTATGACGATGTGCTGTTCGCTCGTGATTAGAGTACAGAAGAAAAAAAACAATTACGTAATATTACTGTAAGTGAGTTATCCATCTTGCTGCAGATCGGGTTTAAGATGGCCTTCAAAATAATCCCAATATACGTAACTAGACTATACAAATTACGTTATTGCTGTTTTACAAGCAACGGAAATAATTACTGTATAACCAGTGGGAGTGGTTTCAATGCCGGCCTTGAGACATGGATGTTTGACTGAGTCAATAATACTATTATTACGAGAACATGTACGATCGCATAGTTCACAGACGCCAATATCATATGATTGTTATCGTTGGAGAGTGGAGTAATAATAATTGTTCTTTATTCGAGATAAAACTGTGACGCTCTATGTAAGTGATATTTCTGAAAAATTCGACACAAATTGAACTAATAAGTGAACAAATATAAACTTTAGTCAGAAGTTAATGGCTCCACGACCACCCAATCTTGCCAAAAGCTTTTGCTATCTCAGGATCGGTTAAGAATACAAAACTTAAATTCATGGACATGGCATACATGTAATATATATTGGATATTCATTCATGGGAGTTGCAACATGTAATATGTACTTATAAAACGCATTCAGATACATAATGTAAAAAGTTAAATATGCTTATTGCAGGTCTTTGTCTTGGCCTCAAATGGTATATAAATTATTAATCGAACATTTAGTAACATAAATAACTCTCTAGAGCATCGGCAGTTTTAATTAAACAGTGTATAATTGAGACATTGTTTACCATTGTAACAACGGTAGCAATGACAAACAGCCATAATTGCGCACGGAATGAAATAATTTGACTGAAATTTTCAATATATTCATTTTTCATTATCTGTTCTAAAACTATTATAACGAGATCTATTAGCTGTATACCTAAAGCTTATATAATACATCTTTATGCTGAGACTAATTATCCCTGGGCAATGTAACGAATTCTCTATCAGTACACATTCTGGTGGCACACGCATTTTACATCATGCCCCCTTAATTTTTGTCAATGTCAACTCCCTTCGGTCAATACTTTTTTACTTTCCTGCTACTAGTGTACTAAATTAAAAGCTAGGACAAAAACCTTTATCAAAAATCAGATCGCTTGGCACGGAATATAAAAAGAGGTGAGGGAAATTCCCGATGAATAATGTATCATGGATTCATGATAATAAAGATCAGCAGTCCAATGACGTCTTTAAGTTAGCCCGTTAAAAAAGGCCATCTTCAAATAGGGGCGAGGGCGATAACCTGGTTAGAATTTCGGAGAGAGCTAAATACGAATGGTTTTAACTTTAATCAAACAGTTCAGAAAACATAATATTATATTGTATCCTTGCGACCAATATAATCAATTTTATACGTGTAAGAAATTAGTTGCCATCATCAGCATTGTTGTTCGTGACAAGATGCAGTGTCGCGTGGGTTTGTCAGGAATCCAGCCACTGATTAAACTCCTGCGCTTAAGTGAGTTTTAGAATAAAGACACATGTTTGCAACTAAATAGGTTGATTCCCTTGATTTGATAATACTTTTGCTGTGTGTTGCTTTCAATGTACGTGCATTGTGTGTCTTGACCGCTAGTTTGTCTTCGGTGTTTCTGTTTGTGTGTATCGCAGTTTCGCTTCACGCCCCCACCCTCTCATTTGCATATATCGGGTGTATATTTCTTTAGATAAAACCGTGCCACAAAAACCTTTTTTTTTTGACAACAATCAATAATAATAGTTTAGACTCCATGTGGCGATTTAAATATGTTTGTGATCCTACGGGATCTTGATTTTCGTACAAAACCAACGGTCGCCACGCCCTGTCGGCTGCAAGGTAGCTGTAGGATATGGTCTATGTCTTTGGAGGAACAGCTGTCGGATGGGACGAAAACCCAAGGTCCTATATACACAATGGCGTGCACGTAATAGATCCCTTGGCAGTTGGAATTCGATATAAGAGTAGGCCGTAACGCCACTGTTCCTCCCAAAAATTTCCCTCATAGCACTCTGTATGGCGTATGCCCGTCTTCATTAGCCCAGTCGGAGCAGAGCAATACGATGTTATTTCGTGTTTTTTTGGAAGGACATTTAGGTGGACATCTACATGCCTATAGGCGCAACTATTACCTAATGCTTTTTAATGCCTATTATATGAAGTATTCGGCTATTTACTGTCGTTTAATTATGTCGTATTTATACAGAAAATATAATCAAATATTTATATATATAAATTTAAAAATGCAGTGCTAATGGATTGAATCATTGGGCCAGGTCACTTCAACCAAGACGCACATTTCATAAAGTTCAACACATGTTGTTTGTTTTCAGACAAAATGAAGGCAAAATTTGGGGCATTAAATTATCAACAATGATCAATAGCGATTTCACGCCTACGGTGGGCTTTATCTACCCTATCTAAAACATTTTCTTATATATGTATTTTCTGTACATATATAAATAAGTCGTATATGTGTATGATATACTATATGTATTAATCCGAACATTACACATCAAAGGGCCGGTGTGATAGTATTATAATAATATATTACCGAGGTAGCATATTTTTTTGTACGTCTGCAACTTCCCAATGCAGATTATGATGGCCACCGCGAACAACAAATATTTTATCCGAATTTAAATTCAGCTGTGCGAGCGAGTCTAGTACCTGCATTGTGAACACCTTTTCATGTTAATATATTTCTAGCGCATAAAATCGTGTGCGATAATGATAATGAACTGCTAAAAGTATACCTTCCGATATAATCGACTTTGGCCTATATTTGGCAAAGACACTATAAATCTTTCCGTATTTTAGTTTTTTTTTCATATTTCTGTCGTCATTTACAATGTTATTACTCACTTTATAGTAACCTTTTTTTTTTGAAAGCACAATAAACTGACAAGTGTTGCTATATTAAGGAAGAACATGTGTGTATTTCTCAAGAAAATATACAAAGCTACCATACATCCTTAAAGCCTAATCCCCGGATTATCTCTCGAATCTTTCGTTTAGTTTTCTCTAATTACAATACTTATTTTTCTGTGACCTAGTTGAGAGCAGGGTTTTAATGAAGTTCTGCAATATGTTTTCGATCTGCAACTTGAAACAATGAAACGGATCTGTGCATAATTTGTGAGAATTTGGAGCAGCTAAAAAAGGGAAAGAGAATAAGGTAGGCCACACACGTTTGGTTGTATGATAATGTTTAGCTGAACTATACATAATACAGGCCTACATTGTTCTGTTGTTTTTAGAACATGGGTGTTGAGAGAGATAAATATATAAATTTGGTCACAAAAACAAGATTTCTCTACAATAAATATTTCAGATCACATCTTTTTGCTCAACCTTAAATGATGACATACATGAAAATTTAACCTAAATATTAACGAAGGTTCACACAACAGTAATGTTCCTGCAGTCCAAAAGTACATCCAGCTTACTTTGAGGCAGATCTCTCGACTGCTGTCAATGCAGTCAGACTGCTGTCAACACCCCTTGTCTCTGTAACCATGGATCACTTTGATATTGTTAAAAAAGATTGATATTCTTGGAAGCGGAAGTGTTTGAAATTGTATGAAATTTGGTAGTTTTAATGACAAGTGATGACTGTCGACTGGATATACAATAAATGACCATGGACTACTTTGATATTGTTAAAAAAATTATTGGAAACGGAAGTACTTGAAATCGTATGAAATTTGGTTGTTTTAAAATGGTTGCTCCAGTAATTTTTAATGACAAGTGATGACAGTCTGTTGCATTCAGAATAAAACTGGGTGGTCAATTCATATTTGGGGGATTGGCTAAGATTCGCTATAGAAATCAAATACATGGTCGTAAAATATACATTAATCCTTGGTCAGGTTCATCTATTATACACATAACTATTGGAGAATAAATGTATATCAACATAACTCAGGAACTGTTTTGTTGCTACGAGGATATTGGGTGGCCAAATGGTTTAACCGGTGTCTTTGGTCATACGGTCTGTCATTGAGTGGGGTGGTTTTGATTCACCGCTTGAACGTGACAACGACTAGGGTCGTCTGCCCAGCCCCATGGTTTTCTTCGCGCCATGCCCCCCCCCACGTTTCATACCATTAACTCTTTAATCGATACTGTATAGGTTTTTGTAAGATATGATCCTTTGTTGGTCACTGGGAATAGGATACAAATGTTGTGCTCTAACGTAAAAATGAAAGTTTTCATTGACGCTGTACTGTTAAATGTAACCCTTTATAGGCCACTATGGCTAAGTGGGTAGCGATTTTATTCTAGTATGTAAACCTGAATATATTACCCATTGAATTTAGATTTCCTACAAACTGTTCTTCAAATTTTTCGAAGCTTCCATCAATGGCAATTCATCAGCAAAGTTATGGTGTCATTGTAAAGTCCGGTAGGTCCCATCAAATGCTATCAAAAACAATCAAGTTTTAGGCTAGCCACAATATTTTCCGTGAAGAAAAGCCCATTTATTTCTTTATTATAAATTAGTCCGAAAGATCTCCCAGCTTTTGAACGTACAGCAGTGCGTACCTATCCACAGATTAGAATTCCTTCGTTTTATGCCGGTACGATCAAGATCTTCGCGCTACCATTTACTGGCAGACGGACGGGCATATCATTTAACGGTATCGTGGAAGATTAGATAAAGGATTGACCATTCTCGCAGTAATAGTTAAAAAATAGATAATGTAAAAGGAATATGGTGAAAATTACACGACTTAAATTACTTTAATCTTGAGTCGATAAATTCTCATTTTAATAACATTGTCATTGTTACCGTTATTACGAAAATAAACAAAGTCTCGATTAACCATTTTTACTGTTAATCATCAACGGCCGTTGAATATCATCATGTTAATAAATGTCTAAGGAATAATTTATATAACATTTAAGGCCCAAAGAAAGACCTGCATGAATGTACATGGAAATATTACACATTTTGACTTTTGACAATGATTTCATGCCAAAACTATTTATAGATCATCTTGATTCTTATGTATACGGTAACAAAGTGGCCATTAAATGTTGTCCTTGGGTGCCACATGATTTTACGTGGTATATCTTTCTACTACAAACAACAACTGAACACATTAAATATTACATGTATATTTATTGGGCAAAATTTATTAAGATATTAACGAATTACTCCGTTAATCCAGAGTCCAGACATAAGTAAAATCACATGAAAATACGAAGAAAAAA
Source organism: Patella ulyssiponensis (assembly GCA_963678685.1). Lineage (NCBI taxonomy): Eukaryota > Metazoa > Mollusca > Gastropoda > Patellidae > Patella > Patella ulyssiponensis. Next base: position 22,220,064 of record OY783232.1, read on the forward strand.
ACCAAAATCATACCATTAGCCTATTTTCTTTAAAACCTGTTTCTTTAATCGTCTTATTGAGATATTTAAATGTTTCTTGAGCGGTTTATATAAAATGTAACTTATTCTGCACGTACACACAGATGGGAATACTTGTACAAATTAGCACGTATCATAGGTTTCAAATAAAACCAATAAACACAGATCTTCCATTAAACATGCATTATGCAAGACCTAATTCTGCCTATTGCAGGTCTTTCTTTAGGCCTGAAACGATTTCTAAAGTATTAATTAGACATTAAATAACTGATCAAGGACTTAATCATCTCTGGATGGCATCAGATTTCTTCCATATTAAACAGATTAGAATGGTTCAGCGACCCTTTGATTTAATCAAATATGGAGGACCTAGACTTAGCTTTGATCAACTAGTACCGTGGTTGAAATTATTGCACACTAATATCTTCGCTTGCAATATAGTAATTTGAATGAAATTTTCAAATTATTCATTTTACATTATCTACTTTCGAACTATTATAGCAAGAATGGCTAGTTCTTTATCTAAATCTTACATAATGTATCTTTAATATCCAATATCAAATTTAATGTAATGGAGTCTAAGGTCTTATTAGGGAAATTTTATTCTAGACAACGGAGCTACTCATATTTATAATCAAGTGTTATTTTACGTGGACGTTAACGTGTACCCGGGACTAGGCGCTGTTCTTTGCCAGAAAAATCACGAGGAACGGTCTCGACTAACACCGGAATCACTGAGTCATATTAACACCTACCATCCGTGGTCTGTTGAATACAATGAATTGTACGATTCTAAAAAGGAGAGAAAATCGGAGACCAGAATAGAGGACTAATTAAAACGAAGCATGAAATGAGTTACCCCTTAAATGCGCTATACCATATTTTGTTTGTCTTCTCTGGGTCATCTTTCATTCAATATACGAACTTTTGAGAAACCAATTTAATTTCACATAATTTGATCTATATGTCCACAGATTATTGTACAAATAGAAAAATACCAGTATTGTAAAAACGTTGACATGACGTAAATCGCAGTGAGGTATAGAGGGGATTATAGTTTAAATGATAAATCTTCTCAAATACGTAGAGCTCTCTGAGATAAAACTAAGTTAGTGTTGACTTTAACCTGTAAAAAAACATGCCCGGCTTAGAGAGAATCTACCAATTACTTCCTTTAAGTTATATTTTAAAGGAGACACATACTTATATAATTAAGCTTCGAAAAGGTTAACATTTCTTACTGTTTATTATAAGTTATTAATATGTGGATATTTTCTCATAGTTATCAAATGGAATTAAGGTCAAATTATACACGTACCCTTGTATGTCGCCTTCAACACATTTTTCTCTTAAGGTTTCAGAATATATATGAATATTAAAATACCAAATATACATCATAAAATATTGAGTATATAACACATATTTCAGGGAATCTAAATTTTGTATATTTAATTTGAATCGTAATAAATACACAATTTCGAACAATAAAGGAATAAAACTGAAATGTCTGGATTAAGGAGATTTAAAATAAGTCAATTTATTCGCAAGTCATGAAGAAATGAAATGGGGTTTAAAGTCCTACTTTTCAAGTCATGAAAATGGTCTATACAATAATGATGTACATTACTAGATGAGAATGTTGACAAGTGATCTGACGAGATCTACATCAATATTAGTTAAATGGTCGACAGGAACTGTCATTTTACAACTAGCCAGAGACTTATGGCGGGTCGATACGAGGTGCCGCGGTGCACTGCTCTCGTTTTATTATGAGTACAGTGAGATATGGTCTGGTTGTTAAGATGCCTGAGTACATGTAATTACCATCTTCTCAGATTCACTTGTGATATTACTTCAGATCTGGACAGAAGAAGAAATTTACTGTAATTCAAAAGACCATCTTGTTAAAATTGTTGAACAGTGTACTAGTGGCGACCCCTGTTATACAAAGCCAATTTCACTAACTCAGTCTCCAGTCTCGTATTTCAATCAAATTATATCTTTGTATTTTGTGAGGATTCCAGATTTATTAATGCTTTCAAGATGAGGATGAGATGAAAATCAGACGGCAGAACCACATCGATGTCATGGGCGTGATAAGGAAATAAAAACAAGGAGATCAAACGTCCATTTGTAAAATTAATAATTTCTAGATAATTTTATGCAATTTTAAATAGTTATATTTTATTTGAAAGTCTATCCTTTATCATTGAAATTTTATTCCAGGCGAAGCAAAAACTTTGCTAAAGCCACACTCATCTGTGTTTGATTTTCGATTTCATCTCAGGTTTTCGTAATTTATTTAAAGAGAATATATTTTGAAAAAAAGAATATATTTCGAAAAAGAATATATTATGCAAAATGCGAATTGATTGTGTTACTTATCACGATTATTAAGAATTTTAACAAAGAGTGTAAAGCTACTGGTCTGTGTTGCCTGTAAGTAAACCTGTATACTACAATTTCAATCAAAGATTGAACAATTGGAGGAAAATAGTCGCGTTGTTATTTCTTGCGTGATAACTTACCATGTATGGGAACAATTTCCATAATAAATGGAAAATTTATTCCATTTGAGAGTCTGTTAACCTTGAAATCTTACATGACGTAGAATGTGGCCAGTGTTATAAAGCCATTTGACTTTATATAAATATTATCTTTAATAAGAGAGAATGTCTATGTTGACAAAGTCGATCCCTGTTGACTTCCCCTTTTGACCAACTAACAATTCTCAGCTACTGCTGATATTTAAACTGTCACCAGACTGACCTAATTATTGAGGATTATAAACTTGACCTAATTATTGTCACGAGATATGCTAAAGGAAGTTTTGTCAATCCAGATGTTTATAAAACCTACATTTTCCTGGTCGATGTTTATTCATAATATGGACCTACAAACTAAGATTAGTTTGTGTTCAGTTTGCTGACTTTTGAAATACTCATCGAATTAGGTTAGGCCCCTATTTTGATAGGTGAGATAGCTTATTTATGGCAGCAATAGAATTCAAATGGGACCGGGGTTTTTACACATACTTTCACGTTACTCGCACGGGCTTTAACCCTGATAAAGGAAAACTTTTGAGGAACAGTGAACATCCTAGTCCTGTATCCAATCAGACAACAATTGTGTTTAATTATCATATAAACGAATAGTTTTAATGCTAATTTTAAAGACCGTATTCGTTCACAAATCAACGAAGGCAAATGTATTATGCTTTCGACAAGCATGGACACTGACTCAAACTATCCGACATTTTCAAACCGTTTTCAGTCAATAGATCGGCATTTCGACCATTCGGTTTACTCCGGCGTTACCAAGAAAACACTTCCAATAATGTCGTCTGTGTATTTATTCTGTGGCATATTTCCCGCCCAATTAACGCGGCGTGACGTCCCACACGTTCTGGGTTTGTTTTTTGTCATCAATTTCAGAAGGTTGACGATTTCGGGAAGAAATTGATCTTTAGTAAAAATGAAACTGAAAAGGTCAGAGACGCTAAAAACTATTTGGTACCAATATTAGTACTAGCGATTAGGCTAATTGCTTTAAACTATTACATAAATAGGAGGGGAGGCATTATAAAAGGCAAGATACAATGCCTAAATTAGATGTAGTCTAATATATTTTAAATTTTATCATCGGAAAAAAGTGATTTGGGGATGAGAATACAGGTTGGGCATAATGATTCATTTATTGACTATTTTAGGAAATACATTTAATTTATCTAAATTGGTAGTCTGTAGTAAATACGTTTTTTTTTTCATCCAGTGCATAAAATGTCAATTCGCCTTCTAATTATACTGAAATTTCTGTAACGTGTGTAAAGTCTAAATACAATACGTATCTACTCATCGCGAAACTTTCGAAAAGCTATAAAATTAATAATTGATTTTTTTTCTATGCCAGTTTTCGTTTATTTTTTTTTTAAAAAAAAAGTACAACATTGCAATAATTTATATTCTAAAGCAAAAAATTATTATTATTCCTCCCACGTATGTCTCACTTACACTTACACTACTATTATCACATGTCTATGAAATATATACAAATCAATTTATCTCAGATATCATTTGATAACCCAAAAACATACTGAAAATGTAGATATGTTTTTTCATTTATTTATATATATATCAGAATAACGAGACGTTTGTTATTAGAATATTCTCCCAACAAGATTTTTACCTCCATCAAATTACTTACCTGAAAGTTCAAAGAAAAATACCGCCAGGTGCAAAAACCACAAAAACAGGTGTATATTTGCGGTTTCCTATTTTTCTGTTTTAACAATGGAGTTGGAAGGTGGACTCTATTTGGTTATTATACAGTGACATGGGAATAAAGCTCGACATGAAAAGACAGACTGTTTCTATACATGTAGCGTTATGTGTGGTTATTTATTTGATTAGGTTTGTGTAGCCATGTACAAAAAAATATCAGTATTAATATATGAAAGAGAGAATCGTTACTAATCGAACACACCCCAATTATTACTGGTACGTATTTATCACCTTGAGTATTACTTAAATTTCAAAAAGCAAATAAAATGAAATGAAATGGGGGTTTAATGTCATACTGTTCTGCTCCGAACTGGGTTGATGAAGACGGGCATACGCCATACGGTGTGCTGAGGGAAATTTTGCCCGGACAGCGGCCTACTCTTATATCGAATTCCAACTGTCAAGGCAACTTTTACGTTCACGCCAATATGTAAACGACATCCCTGTTTTTCGTCCGTTCCGTCCTGCATCACTGACAAGGGGGAACTACGCCGGGAAAAAGCAAATGGGATAGCCCCCCCCCCCCCCAAAAAAAAATAAAAAATTATAGTCCCCCAAAAAATTTTTGCCCGGGCAGCGGCACTACGGCCTACTCTTATTCCAACTGCCAATCAAGGGATTTTTTTACGTTCAAGCCAATATGTTCACGAGACCTTGGTTTTTCGTCAAAGCCGTCCAGCATCACTGACAAAGGGGAACCACGCCCGAAAAAAGCAAATGAGATGGTCTACAAAAAAAAATCATAAAGAAAATAGTTGAAGTAACACAGGGAGGTAGAATATATCCAAATATACATTTTTTTTATAACTGTACCTTTTAAATGATTATTGTATGCGGTTGATATACAGCTACAATGGGTTTATAAAATGTAACGATTCATTAATATTATTATCTGTAGTTTATAAATTATTTGCCGTCTTGATTAGCCCAGGTTAGGAGGAGAACAGTAGGACGTTAAACTCCATTTCATTTCATTTTTTATAAATTATTTGGACGAAGAAAGACACCGATGTTTCTTGAAAACTGGTAATTACCGTTTAGAACCAAATGACATTTTTCAAGTTCTAATGAGAGTAAACCAGTTCTAAGTAATATGGTGACATGAAACACGAAGGGAATGTGGCGAGATGTTGTACATTTTGTCTGCAAAATAAACTGTCTTTAAAGTAAATATTGAGATCTGAGACGTGTAGAGAACGGGAAAGGGGGCGACAGCCCCGGTTGTTGGGGTGGGTGGGGAGAATACAATCGAAGAGCGAATTCTTTTTTTTAAATTTGAAAATAACGATTAATATTTTTACATATTTGAAATCTCTTTTGTTCTCGCATTTATCAACACTATGCCATATACTCAAGTCTTGTGGGTTAAGATCAAGAATTTGGCCCGGGACATCTATAAAAGCCCTGCACGCCACTGAGACTTGAACCGAAATTCACTGCATGGTAACCATTTAAAAATTATTTCGGAAGTTAAACATAAAATATAATGTAGCATTAACCACTTGATAAATTACGTGACTATTAATTAATGATATTTGAAGGTAAATATTTACAAGAATGCAAAAAATATTTTGATTAAATTGAACACATTTTATTTTTTGCACAACTATGCAATAATATTGATTTTCATCACCATCAATTATGGTTTTCAAAAGGTGTCATTTAGATCTTTACGCGACTAATGATACACATCCACGCCGGTCCATAGCGAATGAAGGATTAAGCGCACAAGACTAGTGATAAAAAGATATTATCATTCACCGCTTCAACGATTTCTTATTATTATCACCACTGGTTAACCACGCATCATATATTTTCCCATAATTTTCAGGGAGCAATTTGTTATGTTTGTCCTTAATATGAATGTATACATTTTCACTCTTACAAAAATATGCTTACAAATTGAATCGAATTGATCTTTTGTTTAGATCTTGGGAAGATAGTAAATGAGTGTATTATTGGGTCTGTAGTTTATATGACTGTATAGTGGGTAGTGAGAACAAAATGGGAGAAGTTATGATCAACATATTAAATGTCTTAATAACATAAGTTTGTCAACCAATAACAGAAATTAATCAACAAGAGCGCGGTTATTAAAATATTATCATAGAATTATTATAATAATAAACTAATAAAATAATATATAGCCGGCTGGGACACCAGGTTAATGAACTTACTGGTCTATATAACAGGCTATTTTAAAGTGAATACAACCCCCTTCAATTGCAATAATATCATTAATAAAGTTACAATAATATCATTAATTAAGTTATACAAATATACTACTAATAATTCAATAGAGGAGGACTAGTCCTAAAATTGGCCAGTTATAATGTTAATATTAATTTCAGCGCCTTGCATATCAATGAGGAAGCCAATGCGAGCTGCACGCTATATGGTTAGAATGATGTAGCCTGCACACAACATGAAGCCTGATGCGACATGCACACTAAATAATTATAATGGTATTATGAAATGGGGTTTTTCGTCCTACTTTTCTGCATCAAAAGGACTAATGAAGACCGACAAACGTCACACAGTGTGCCAGCGGTGTTTCCAGCTAATCAAGATCACGCCAACGTATACATTTGACCTCGTTTCCCCCCCCCCCCCACCTCGGTCCTAAACCACTGATACAGTAGCGGATATAGAAGTTGAGAATAGGGGGGGGGGGGGGGGCGTGTACTAATGTAGGGCGCCATACGCAATCCCACCCCACAATGAATGCCAACAAAATACTGGCTATGATACTGCCATTAGTTCATGTCATATTATAATTTCTGCCATTAGTTCATGTCATATTATAATTTCTATGGCGAACCTGAGGGAGGGGAGACAGGGAAAAAAATGAAAAATTCAGTCAATATCCTGAGAATGAGAGGACAGAAGTGGGAGTGCTGATCTGCTTGTTTTGTAAGAATTGCCAGTGAACGGTCTGTCGTTGCATGAACTAGTGATTCGGATGAGATATTATAAAACCACAGAAGAGCAGAAGAATGACGTCGTTATGGAATGGAGCGCCGTGGTCGCAAAATTATTTCAGACAGCAACGTATTATGTAACTGGGTCTGTGATTTAAAGTCAATGTCATGGCAAATGGGACCAAAATCTCGTAAACGAGAGGATGAGAAATGGGACAGTATCTCCAGGCCTGTCTGTTAATTCCGCCTGTTTTGTGAGAGTTGACATAATTTTTGTACAGTCTGGCGCCCCACGAACCACTCACTTGTGGTATAACTAAGGGGCGCTTACTCCCCCCCCCCCACAAACCATTAAATCCGCGCCTGCACAGATAACGGAAACCCACATTGAGAAATCACGATCAAACTCGGAACACTCCCGGTTAGTGATCCAGCCTCTTCTACACTGCCCTACGTTATATCCCGTCGAGGCTGTTAACCAGTTCTCGAACTGGTCCATGTAATAGGACAATTCAGCCATTATTATTGTAGGGAGTTTTTATTAGCTGTCACGCTGCTGTTAAACTTTAGTCGTTTATATTGAAGATGCCTTTAATAGCTTAAGTAGGACTGTTACGTCATCACCATATGTGAAAATCCACAAAAATTCATCATGGTACCGCAAACCGCATGGTATAGTGTTGAAATGCATCCAATCAAGACGGGAATGTCACTTTTAGAAACATCTGGTCCAATTAAAGGGTATGTCTCTTCATTAGTAGCCAATGGTCACGGGTTTAATTGTAAATACTGTTCCAATCTGCGCATGGCAAGTAAATGTCAGATATGGTCTCTATTTTAATGTTGAAGCGTTGATCACACTTCCGGAATATTTCATGCACGTGACCTGGTATTTTGGCCATGTTTACAAGACTAGACGGAGTGATGGCCAAATTAATGCCTAACATTGAAAAACAATTCTAACCGTTTCATAGTAGTTGATCTTCCAGCCAAACAAACATAAATAATGGAAATGGAAACGAATCGCCCTGTAACTTTCAATTCTGAATGACTCATCAAAGGCCTTATCGTTTAAATTAAATGCATGTACGCATAAATTAAAGGAGCATAACAGTAAATTAATATTTTTTTTGTTTCAATGAGGTATCTTAATGTATGCTATGTTACAGATATGTTTTGAAAAGAAGGATGTTAAGATCTAAACTTATAAGAACCCACTATTTGCAAAATGTTTGCCCCTCCCTGGCCAAACACATTAGGTTCATAGGTAACACTTGGTTACCAAAACGTTGATCCAGAAACTACGTCAAATATGGCGGCAAAAATTGCGGGAATTGACGAGGTAATAACTACCATTAAGAAAAGTCAATACAGTGGATTTGTATGCCATATATTTCTTAAATCAACCTTTAAACCTACTTACACAATTTAAAGATGCATTCACTAAAGGTCGATTATTCTTCGACAACATTGACGTCTTGTCCTAATTAGGCTATTATTAACACGTAGGTATATCCATGTAGGCTACTGGGTCGCCATTACGGTTCAACTTTTCCAGGCTTAGTTTTAAATAAATAACGTCTGTTTAAAAAAAAATAATCAATGTTCGTTTTTATATCGAGGAGAAAAGCCTATAATTCAAACAATTGAACAAGATAGAACTCTGCTCTCGGAAGTCTTATGATGAACATGCATATTGCATAAGATTACACCATGATTAGTGTACAGGTTGCATTTTAGGAACTCAATATTTGGTTTGCAGATAGGAATAATCAACATATTCATTCAGGTGTGACTTAAAGATACATTCAAATTTTGTCATTTGATGATATATTCGGATGGAAAACATATTCAAAGTAGCCAATCTATCAAAAATTTGCTTCAGTTCCCTCTCAAAATACCTATAAATAAACTTAGCTTCATTGTGGGAGGGTCCATTTTTCAGAATGTATTTATCATAACTTACTGTACATTTACTATACATTTCCCGCCGTTTAATTGTAGAGTCTTTGTACGTTGACACCCCTCAACGTTCCCCAAACCGCCTTACCATTTGATCAAGAAAAAAAAAAACGCTCCCTCACTTAAGCTGGCAGACGATAAGATGGCAGCTAACAGTCAGATTGCCTGTTAGTGATACCCTGACAATTTTGCCCAGTGCTTGTCCCACCTGCGTTTTTTTGTGGGTAATCCAGTATTTTTGTGGTAAGATTGAATGTCTATACTTTCAATATATACCAAATTTGACATACTGTTATTGGAAATAACCACCCGATAAATACTGTTCTGGGACAATATCTTTAATGGTCGAGAGCGAAATACTAAGTAATATATCCAGGTGATTTTCCACAGCGTGGTTTCATGTTGTCAATGGTGCTAGTCGAAGGGCCTGGCAAAAAAAAGTGGCCAGTCGTTTGGATGTGACGAAATCCAAGTTTGGTGTCATCCACGCTACAACTGTAATTCGATGAACAGTAGTCCGTGAAAACTACCCTAATAGCACAAGTTTACAGCCTTCAGGCGATAGTGAATCAAACGCACGTTCTCCGATTACCCCAAAGTCGGTTTGTCCCTGAAAAGAAGAGAGTCCCTAAAAAGAAGACAGACAAAAAAGAGTGCCCATAAAAATAACGAAGAGGACACGGTGACCGCTCTGTCTACCCATACTTACTACTGAAATATTTTGATTGGCTCTATTGCATCAGTAATTGAAATTGTTTAAATGTAACAGTACTTGACACTATTAGCATTAGATAACATATGATCATGGTGTTGAAAATCACACGTCAACAACGTAAAACTTGGTGATATATGGTGGAGAGGTAATCACACAGGTCAATTTAAAATCACAGGCCACCCTAACTATATATTATACCTCCTGTCATCCAAAGAATACTTTTATTACCCATATTGAAAATATTTTGTATCATCATTCGGTGTATCAAAAGTTTCGATATATCAGTCCCAAATGGCATCCGCTTTGACAGCAACGACTGATCTGGAAAACGAGTATTCGTCCAGTAGCTTATGGAGAATACTGTCTTAAATTCTTAATCGCTTGATCAAAAAGTTATTCTGTATATTTCCAGCGAGGTGAAGGTCTTTTGCCATCTCCACCAAGTATAAGATCTATGCAAAAGTCTCTGACTTTTCACACTGTGTAATAACTTGCGCTATTTGGTTCGAACTATTAATCGTTGTATTCGATGCGCGATGGGACCGGGTGGAGGTTATGACTGGAGTGAGTGTCACTGTCATATGCAAATGTTGCAGCCGTTCTTTTACCAATTGCTATATTAATCGATTATATATATATAGGTATTTAAAGCTTTCTTTTACCTAATACAAAATAGATATCTTATTCATAGATTTTGAATATTGTTATTGACTGGTACTTTCTACTTACTCAATATATTATTAAATATAATTCCAATAAAAAACAAAAAAAACATGCAAAAGTTATTAGCCACAGCTCAATAACATTAAGTAGTCGATTAGTCACGGGAACTCAGCTGAGATGTCACGTAAAGTGTCCATACTCATACAGAAGACAAACATAGACAATTTACTGTTCAGTGTTGTTGGGTCTGTAATTAAAGATTGAAGGTCTGGATTCCATTCCATGATTGTAAGGTACAATAGTTATCTGATTTTCGCTCAGAGGTAAATTACCTTCGAGAGTTTCAGTAAGCAGATTGTTATCAATGTCAACTTCGCACCTCCCCTGATTTGTCCTTCATAATTCAAGTTGTGTTTTACCCGACTTAACGCTAGTTTGGAATACTAATATACTTAATATATAATAAGAGGTGTCCAGCGACAATGGAAACAGAAATTCTCTTGACTGGGGTTATTTGTCTTTTCAGTACCAGATGACATAAATCTAACGTCTAATGCTTCTACTATTTATTGCTTATTTTTGTTTTCAAGAAAACAGTATTAATTTATGGCGAATAGCTTCCTGTTTTGTTAAATCATATCATATTCAGAGAGTTAATTAAAATTTCGTATAGATTAATCTTGCAATTAGTGTCTCGTAAATAGGTCTCGCTAGGGGTAAACGTCTATATCAGCGTCACACGACGTAATGTGACACAGTTGTTCTTTACTTGAGAACTAAAGGCATGGTCTACTAAGTTCCCCGCTTATGATGATATATTTTGAGGTTTTCTACAGGTCATTTTTCAGACTAATGTAACAAATGAGACTGCACTGTAAACCACTCGACACAAAACAGTAGTTATATAAATTCAAAATATTATTAGATTTAATGTTTCGTGTGTTGCCCCCCTAATCCCGATGTTGGCTTTAGAAAAGTGTCACAGTAATAAATGTATTTTATGCTCAAGTTTGAAGATACTTATTATAAATGTATTTGTACTCTAGTTTACAAGTCGCTCAGTGGAAAAGGCGCTGGCCACTAAGCGGGAATGATCCTTAAGAGAGGAACCTGAAGATAATACTTATGCACCACAACCAATCTAATTAAAATATAGATTTGACCCGATAACGTCATTCATTCGATTAACCAATTAGCGACCGCCATGCTTTTTAAAATCTACTTTTGTTTTGTTTTGATTTCGATCCGCTGGTGTTAGTATAGACGTCATTGGCTGGTAATATCTACCCACAGTTCCACACATGAAAAGGTCAAACGGTCGATTCGACAGACCATTTGATTGGCTGACCTCTCATTTCAGGCAGAACACGAGTTAAATAACAAGTCCTCCAGATCCAAGAGTAGTAAAGACAAGTAAAAACGAAATTTTGAACTATAAAAAACGAAACGAAATTGGATCTATGTTTTAATAAGATTGCACCACAACCACAATGACTTTTGCTATCAGTTTATTGCAATTGGCATATTGCAATATAGTACACATAATTGTTTTCAGAATTGACGTATCATTGTATTTTTGAATTGGTAAATTTTCCATATCTTTCATTTTAATTCGACTTTTCAATTTCAATTTTTTGAGAGAAAGAGAAATGGGGTTTAACGTCCACCCTACACAAACTAGGTCATTTCGGGACTAACATGGTTTTAATTTTATTTCAATAATTCGCTTGCGCGTATAGGTCTTTAGCAGTGGGAGGAACCAGGAGGAAAACCCACGAGGCTAGACATTCGACCATACTCCTTTTTGACACAAAAGGGGGAGTGCATGTCATATGCAAGGTAAGAGTGATTTTTACGCCACAATGTCCCGACTGACTCAACCCCGAACAACCATCACCGGGCCCCTGCCTTGGGGTGATTTTCTCGTGTTGTTTCGTAACATCTTGTCGTTTAATCGGCCGAAAAACAGAGGTTCCATTTACACAGCTATGATTTAAAATAGTCGTAGCACTGCTGTCCGGGTAAAATTTGCACCATAGCACACTGCATGACATAGGCCCGATTTCATTTAAGTACATGTTTTGCCCTTTGGTTTTATTGTTGCTATTTACAGTAATAAGCTTCAAAACAAAGACATTTGTAAGAAAGAAAATATAAATTGTCATAGTTGTGGCTAATAAACTAACCACAAACGGATGATTTAAACACCCGCACGACGGAAAACTGAAATATAATACATATCATAACAAGATACAAAAACACATCAAAATCCACATTACATATTATCTAAATAGCACCCCTTCACAAGTGCGGTATCGCAACACATCGTACAATTTTAATTTTTAACTCAAGACCACCCATTGGCTTAAATGTTAGTTTTTCTGTCGAATTTTCTCCCAGATTCTGTTGGTCCGAACATATTCAATCTCAGATCGGGCAATATGAGGTTGAATATGTGGGGTTGTCGAGTTTGTGGTCAGAATGTAATCTTGGAGTACTCAAACCGGAAATATCACACAAATGTCTGGAATCGAGGACTTTCAAATTAAGTTGTCATTCTTCATTTTCGGAAGTCACGGGAGTTTCATAATATTGTGAGAATCAAGTGCAGGAAAATATGTCCTGGTTTATGTCGAGTTCGTTTCTCGCCTTCTAGAAATTAGAAGGATCCGGATCCATATTTTGCTCGTTATAATTCCGAACACTTTAAAGGCCGCAAACCCTACAACTCAATATTATCACATTCAAATACGAATTCGTCATCAAAATTGATGACGTTATCTTACTGTGAAAATCAGAGCCCCCCGATATACACTTTTAAACTTCATCAGATGCGACATGCGCACTCTTGAGCGACATTTGTAATGTGCGTAGGTTAAATGTCAAACTAACTAGGCGCCAGCCATTCAGTTTGGACTGCTCACATATTTCGATGAACATGACTAAGTAAAACTTTAACTATACATTCTGCAAAGAATGAATGAAAATACATTCATATTTGCTTTTTAAGTCCACCATCGGAGATTGTTTGAGAAGAAGCATTAAATGTATGTATATGAAGTTACCAGGTTGAAGAGTATAAAATATAACAATCGGTTTAAAATACAGATCTGTATTTCGTTTCGTTTTTTATACTTTCGATGAAGATTTGACCAGTTGTAGTGGAAGGTTTCATCAGAGGTAATTCGACGGCAGACTTTCGATTAACCAATCAGCGTTGATGTTTCTAGTGGGTTACACACAGTTTCGTGCACCGCACACGCGTGACATGCCGTTCCATTGGCTAAACCCTCGCATCATCCAGAACGCGGGTTATATAACAACTTTTCCTGATCCTAGTGTAGCAAAGACAAGTAAAACGAAACTTTGAACAATAAAAACGAAACGAAATATAATATCCATCCCATAGCCTTATAAGATTTGGCATTCCCGGTGATTTGGTATGGGCTTTTTTCTTTAAAACTTCCAGTCATTTGGCATTTCTTTGAGTCAACAGTTTTCAAACGATTGGGCGTGGAAAAGATAAGAAGAACATGCGTCATAAATGCATCTGTATTGTACTTAATTAATTATTTATTTGATTCAATAAGGAAGGCAATTACATTTATATATTTTATTTTGGTTTGGTAGATCCGTTAATTTTATTTCTAAATAAGACTGATTAATTACTAACGCCAACAGTCTTTATTCTATGCAGGCAACCTATCTGCTGATTGTTCTCCTCTAACCACGGCCATAACTAAAAACGCCTACCATCATGGACCCTCCTGGGACTTGGGTATTGTTTGTCAGTGTCGAAGTGACCTCTATATCGGCACTTTGCTGAATAAAGTTATAAAAAGATTGTCTGTATCTATATCAGGACGGGTCTGAGTTCTAAGGGAGAATTAATTGTGAGAGAAAATAAAAGATTGTTATAAAAGCGTGGAAATAGTCCCCGATTGTTGATAGTTAGTGGCTGAGAAGGTCACGCTATCTCCCACGCGTACCTTTTACCTGTAATCAAGCGCAACATGATCGTTTTGATGTAACCGACAATAATATACATTGAATCCGAGGGTTTAATATAGTAGCTGATATTATTACGTGTCTTTTTTGTGTCTGAATCTGGCTTACTGTGATTGATCTGATATCGATTGATTGGAACTATATAGACAATCAATATGAACCTCTTTCCTCACATCACCTTACACACAATAAGTAAACAACTCATGTTGTTGTTCATATCTTAGAATATCACCTGAGAAATATCAAAGTTTAATTATCAAATGTTAAGAGTGTGTGTGTTTCTGCTGTTTGATAATGATAAATTGAGTCAATGACATTACCTCCTTCAAACAAAATCAACGCGACCTAGACTCAGCAGAATTTTCTTTAAAAAAATATAAAAGATTCATGGAATAGGCCTAAGCAAGAAACCGTTATTTGTATTCTGTTGTACATGAATTTATGCAATTGAAGCACGAATTAATTAGGGGACCCGCCACAATCACGACCATTTCCTGGTATACATGACGGCTGTTATTTATCGTATGGAACAAGACAGGTTATTTATTACTCTTCAAATCCTGATTACCTCCCTTCACATCTGAAGATTTTGTTCTCGTAACATTTGCTGCTAGTTATAGGCAAAGTTAATTAAGTCAGGTACTCGACAAAAATTGTACCTTTGAAATATTGCCTACCGATCTTTCTATGCGGATGTCTTAGCCCCAGTCGTAGCATTGCCACAGTGGTAGATGTCTGATTTGTAGTCTCTGGGAGCCAATGAATGATGATACCAGAATCCCTTTTAAAATTTTTCTGATTCTATATCAAGTTGCCCACGTTCATTGGCATTTACCCTTCAGGCATTGCAGTCGATTGCGGAAATGTTGGCGAAACTACACGCCCACCATTACTATCATAAAAAAAGCTTTGATATTGGTTATGATCGTGTTTAAACCTAATACATCCATTCAATCTCTACGGTTTTTAAAGGAATAATGCTCAAACCTAGCAATAGACCCCACTGATAACTTCCAGAGCTGTTAACGACGAAAACCAACTACGAAACCAACTACCATTCTCGGGGATCTACTCTCTATCCGTCCACATTTTCACGTGGACGAATATTGTATTCGCCACTGTCCGTCCAGACGCCCGTCCAGGATTTTTTTTTATCAGATTCTGACGTATCTTGAAATATAGATTGAGTTTGAATTTTGTGAAAATTAGACCGAAACTGCTCGACAAAATGGCCGCTTAACGTACGCAAATAGTGTAAAAGTATGTAATACCAAGGCTGTGGACACTGTTGGGATCACCATTGTTATCCGATTTTGATAAAACTTTCTTTCGATATTCGTGCTTATCGGATAGTGTTTTGATGGATTATGGCCCCTGATTATACGTAAAATCGCGTTTTACGCTTGTGGGTGCCCTAGAACTGGATTCCTTTCGATACTTGTGCGTATCGTGCCGTATCCTCCTGGATTATGACCTTTAAATGTACGAAAGATCGCTTGTTCTCTGTCTATCTCTTGTAAGATGTGGACCGCTTGTTATTCTCCAAATTGTCTATAATGGTACAAAATGTGGCAAACATCATAATGTTATGTAACATGAATATGATGTATTTTTGAGCCAGATAAAACACGTATTTCATGCTACTTAACATTGTGATAGTGTGGGATATCTGACTATTAGGAGTGGTTCAGACATCATTAATTGTTTGTTAAATCAATTGTCTTTATTATGTATTTTTAATGTATAATAAATAGTGTTTCGACAAGATTTCCCGTGCTGTTTGCATAGGTCAACTATCTCTGGCGTCATCACATTAGTCACCACAAATTGTTGGTGTTTAAAATTGTTGGTGTATTATAATATTTGTCTCTTCCCCTTCAATAAATCAGGCACCAATAATTCTATTAATACCCAATTGTCTGTTTATATTGATAATGTTCTAGTGGTTTTACGTCATTATTATAACTGATCATTACTTGTATTGTCAATTCATTATTAGTCAATATTGTAACAATTAGATATGGTAAATACCGACGTAGGTCATGCTTCTTATCTCTAACGTAAGAGGAGTCACAAAGAGGACAAATGGAGTTAGGTGCCCTTTAATAGTCTTGATTAATGAGGCTCATTAATGAGAGTTGTGGGAGTGGAATCAATAATGGTCTGCGATGATTACGGGGCTATATTTAGAGATACCGGAAACATGCAATGTTTATTATTACTTTTGTAAAGATAAGAAACTAATACGTCAATATCATTCTCTTTGGAAGTATGTATACATTCTCTCTTGCAAATGTCATTTCGTTAATGGGGTATATACATTAGTTAAACCAAAACTCAATAGGTAATCTAATATTTTATAAAAGGTTTGGTAATAGATTTGGTTTTATATTCATTGAAACCACAAATTTAGTTTATTTCACAAGGAATCGGGTTAGTTTATGCTTATGTAGTAGTGCACTTGTCTGAGCACATGAAAGGTGTATTACAGCTTTGTTAAATACCAGCAATTTGTCATGAGCTGCCAATAGTCTCCATAATAGCCATCGAAACACAGATATGTGATCCTTATACCTGCCAATAACTATTGTCGCGAGTATTTCTTAATATGAGATATTCGAGGTAATTTAAATTGCTCTTCAGGTGAGTTTGGTATGCGGTATAGGATCGACTATCCAGATATTGTTTAACCACGTAGCGGCTTTTTAAATGATATTTATATGAGTTACAAAATCTTGTTAGCTCCCTGGAGACTGTTATTGTCAACCAATCGTTTCAAAGTTTATATCAGTTGACATTGTTTGATTTCAACGTATTCCAAGAATCACTTTCCCGAATTAGCTCCCCTTAACACTAAAACGTTTGAATTCTCTAGATGCTAAAATTATAATCTAGAGAGATATAGCATGATTGATTTTTATTTCTCACATTCAAAACGATTCTCAATTTAATGTTAATTTCTGCAGTTCACTGTATCGTACACCGCCACCATTACAATGAGCTGTAGTAAATTTCCGTTTCAGGTTTTGATAGCTTCCGGCTTAGGAATCTGGCAGACGTTTCGATAATTACCGGATATTCATTTCTCAAGATTAAAAGAATCCCTAAATTTCTATGGATATTATTATTTTTTCAAAAATTTAAAATCAAATACGTATGTTTAAATAGCATGTGCACATTAAATTTTGGCATCAGCCGAGAAGACACCCGTTCTCCAGACAGTATTACATGCTGTATTAATTTGGGATTGTCGGATACCTTGACACAGAAAGCCAACTAATCGCTTGGTGAAGCATCACTCATCAAAATATATATACATTTCTCAGTATCTAAAAGTCACGTAATGACTTAAAACACTTTGATCTGAACCCACGTGGGTATACCATACGAGCAACTGATCTTCTGCTAATAATTAAACCACTTTTGATCTCCAAGATATTGATTTATTCTGATTAAAAATCTGGAAAGGCAAAATGGCAGATGTTTGGCTTGAATAAAATGTTTCGTTTCCTAGAAATTGACTCCATTTAAAAACTAAAAAAATGGACATATAGACTTTTGTTCATCTGTGTCCAATAAAAGGATAGTTTACGTAAAATGAAGTTAAAAGTTAAGACAAACATCAGAAATGACCTATTGCATTCAAAAATGCCCATACTCCTTCTTACGTGTGGGGTTGGATGGCCGAATGGTTAGCGCGCGCGCACTGTATCATACGGCCTGCCATTGAGTCAACTGGCGTGGTTTCAAATCACCGGTTGTAGGGTCGCCTGTCCAACCTCGTGGGTTTTCTCCGGGTACTCCGGTTTCCGCCCACGGCTAAAGACCCCTACACGCAAGCGAATTATTGAAATAAAATAAAACCATGTGCCCTCTTTTTAAAGATACATTAGTTAAGAGTTTAATCAAGAGTTGGCCATTCTTGCTATAATAAATCAAAATATAGATGATCAAAAAGGAAATATTGAAAATTTCAGTCAAATTATTTTACTCTGAACGGAGTTGTCACTGTTTGAACTAGGAATAGGCATCAACTGTGTCTGCACCGTCTACGTGAATTGCCGATCGTTTGATTGACAGACGATAACCCCACCCACATATTCGCCATAATCAAGTTACATTCTCGATGACTATGGTACGCTGGCTTGGCATGTCTTTTATCACCAGTTTCCGGTGGTGACGTCAGCGACTAGCGGTAAACGTTAGCCTGGGCGACCTTCGGTTGCACGTATTTTCGTACTATAGTCGAACCATCTGCATCCGAATGACATTTAGTTCAACCAGTGGTCGTGACCAGCCGTACCATGCGATAAAGCACGGTCGGGATAGTTCAAAGATGGCTGACAAAACTGACACTTGAGAAGATTTTCTGAAAAATATAATAAAATTGCCTATTGCCGTTGAGTTATTTACACATTGGTCGGTATTATAGGGTCCATGTTAACACCTGAAAGTAAGTGAATAGGCATTGGAGTATAGATCTTACGTTTGATTTTTTTTTCGTCTTTTTTTGATGAAACGATCTTGGGTGACATAAATACAATGAAAGAATTTTTATATGATTTTGACTAATCCTTTTTTGTAATCTATTTTAAGCTTGTTTCATATCGCAGTATGGAAAATTATTATTAACCAGTTTTTAAATATACAGTACATGAGTAAATAGTAGAAAATATAGCAGAGGGAACAACTGACATGGTTGCCACCATATTGAATAGTCAATGGCTAGGGCCATTTGCGTTCGGTTGCTGGTTCGGACTGTAGTTGCGACCATAGTCTACATCCGAAGGTCGCCTTGGTCGATCAGCCATCATAAATGGAGGGCTGTTTTAAATCCAAGCTGTATCCAAGCCATCCCAAGGCCTACAGGTCTAATTAATAATTTCTGTAACATCTGAAGCTTAAATAAAGACTAACAATATGCAGATTTAGCGCTTGCACAATTTATGTTTAAGTCAGAATACTTTTGTAATATTTAGTGGATTTGGGATTTTGGTTATCAATTTATTACCCCGATCCCGTTTTGTTAAACTGATCTGTTTGTCTCAGGAGTTAAAATTAGTCTTTTACTCTTAATAGTTCTATTATTTTTAGATTACCGATGCTTATCGGACATATTTTGAGGCTATTTTGCTCAACTAGTAGCATGTTATCTGATATTAAATATTTATTTCTCACGATCTGATGATGTTAAGATATTGTATTCTGTTTCATGCCTTGTTTCCATATTTATCGCTAGTTCGACATTCGTTTGTGTCAAAATAAAGCACATTACCGTGCTAAATCAGGCTTGTATCAGTTCAATACATCGATTTCACACCTTTTAATTACATGAGAAGTTGGAGCTAGTTTAATTTTTATCGACTTAATGACAGCATGAGCCATTTTTATTATCATTTCATTTGTTATGATCTTATCACCAATCAGCAGTTTTTTTTATGTACTGTTTGGTATTGAAAGTATTACTCAATAAAGACTATTTTTTATATTTTCATCAGAGTTGATTTTGATGTAAAAGTTAATAAGGTTTATATTAGTTGCTATATTTATCGCGGGTTCTATTCATTATAGGCTTGATTCAATACGATTTCATGTAAAGTGATTTTAAAGCCGGCTCGTCTACGATTTCGCAAAGCCATTTGATTGTATACAACTAGCAATTTAGAGCTTTTGTTCAACGGTTAATAATTAATATGCTGCATGTGGGTTATTATGGAATATAATCAAATTTCCTTATACCACGGAATAGACATTAACAAATAAAGACCCACAATGGGATATTGAGCTTGAGAAGTGACATTTTCCCAGATAAACACATTTTATAACTATGAATCCATAAAATGTTCATGTAATCCAGTGAACGTATCATTGGCCATGTATGTAATAGATAGTCATTAAATGCAATAATGCTATGAAATGATGAAAATAAGCAGATATTGTTTTTAATCTGTACTTTGGCGGGAAAATAGTTAAGTACAAGTATGTTCCCCGCGTGCACAACACTCGTCACCATTTTGTAGCCAAATTGAACACTGGTTTGTAACGGGGTGTGAAAAGTCGAAGCTGCTAAACTTAATTCAAGAGTTTTTGCCTACGGCATAGGTAACGAAGCGATACAGTAGCTGTCTTCTAGGTACCTATAGATTCATGGATATTTGAAAGAATATAATCGTTCTAGTTTTGTATTATAAGACAGAGAAGATGCGGTACTCAGACCTTGATGCGTCCGTTAATTTTTAATGCTTTATAGATTTCCTCAATCATATAGGGTGGCGTATGGCACTTAGATGGAATTATTTTAAGTGGCTATGTATTTACCTGCTTGGCAAATTAGGTGCTGCAATGGAGCAGCTTTTAAAGATTTGTTGACCGTATTATCTTACATAGATTGGCAGATATGGTATTTGGGTGGTCATGATTATTCAGACATGAGATTGGACGGATGGGGGCAGGCGGTCTTTTGCATTGGAATTCTTCTGACACACCCTTTGAGACACTATGATTCTAAGTCTAATGGTAAACCAAAGTAGAAGATATGTTGCATTTGTTTAAATTTCAATCAAAGATGTTGCTCGGTCACATAGGGCGACAGAAACAAATTAAGAAGATTCTTCAGAATCGCGATGGGGTATTCAACTGATTGTGTAGGCATGTTGCTTGCCAAGCGGCATAGGAAAATAACGATATTTTCTTGGTTTTCAAACACATTTTGTAGGTATATTATTGCAAGTGTGGTGTTTTTTCAAATGTACAGGAGCAAATGACATTTCGTCATGTTAAAATTGATGATGCGCCTCCGCCCCTCTTTACTGAAGAATACCAATTTATAGTCTTACCATCCACACTAATTTGTATGAAATGAAATATTATTCTTTCATGGGTATCATATGCTCAACCTTTTTCTTATATTATTAACATTTTTTTATAACCAGTTACTAGAAATGAAGTTACCACAAGTTCCGTGTTCTCGTTTGAAATGCAGCAAAGATTCTATTGGAAATGGAAGTTGAAAATGAAAACTAGTCTCGTGTACATATCACAGAATTTACTTCCCTGAATCATAAGGTCTACTATTGAGTTAGTTCAGCTCTGAACGTCGATCTCATTACACTCGCCCTGAACGTTCAGAAACTGTCCCATTCAATCAATGTCGAAAGAAAATTTTCGCCCCAGTCAATTTTACTGGGCAACTTTTCACTGCTAAACGATGGGGTGTCAATCCGTGTGGACGCATGTACAACGTAAACGAACATCTTAGTGAGAAAATAAGACCTTGCTTATTTCGCTAGAGTCAGTATGAGCGAAACAACACGCTGTTAAAAATACGTCCCCTCCTATCAAGTTACAATTTCGCAGCCATGACACTCTTACTGTAGGTTGACGTCCACATCAGGAATGTCGGTCATACAAGACGAAACGAAATGTACAGGCTTTACATTGTACAGGCTTTCACTCAGATTGACACCCCGTCGTTAAGAAGTGAAAAGTTGTCCAGTAAAATTGACTGTTCTCCAACTTTTTTCGACATTGATTCAATCGGACAGACCCTGGACTACTATTGAGTAAACTGACGTGGCATTGATTCCCCGGTTGTACGTGACAAGGAATAGGGTCGCCTGTCCTCCGGTTTTCTCCCACTGATAAAGACACCTAAGCGCATTTCTGAAATAAAATTGAAGCATATTGTTAGTTCCGAAGTGACCATAGTTTGTGTCGAGTGGACGTTAATCTCTCTCTCTGTCACTCTCTCTCTCTCAGCAGCCGCTTTGATGACTGCTGAAAGTGACCCAATTAAAATACATTAGGGTCAAGGCTAATGATAATATTTGAGTGGTGGGGTTTGTTGTATCAAACATGTTTAAGTTGATTTAAGGCAAACATGTTGACAAACACGAGCGGTACTGGATAGCAAAACTCTAATTAATGGACATTAAATTTTGCGTCAGACAGTTTTTGTAAATTCAGCAATAGCCAACGCTGAGAGTTCAAACAGCCGTCGGGGACTAAAATCTAGGTGTGCGTGGGTGGGGGAGAACACCGTATGTGTGATATGCATTTTTACATTAAATGTCTGAGTTCACTGACCTAATAATGGGTGATTTGAAAACCATCGCTGATTATAATTCTCCATTTACGTTCAGTGACAAACCAAATATCATGACAATATTCAGAAAACATTTTGTGTCAGATATGGAACTTTATGGGCGATAAATAAGATTTGCAGGTCAAATCAAGCCCGAGAAAACACTCATATTTGGTTGGATCTCCACAGTGTATATATGTTACAGGAAACAAGCATAATCAGTAATTATGTATAATTACTGAAATTTTCAGGTATTATGTATAACAACTGATTCACTCAGTAATTATGTCTAATTCCTGAAATTTTCAGGAATTAAGCATATTTACTGAAATGATCCAGCAATAATTATACTTGTTTACTGAAAATATAAAATAACAGAAAGAAACGTGTACAGTTGGCACAATCTTTATTATCACTCCACATTACAAAATATATGTAATCCTTTAAAAGGATTAGAATATGATAATACATATCAAATCAAATAATACTTTTACATGACATATCATGACGAAATTATAACAAATAAAAATGAATATTTACATGACATCAATTCTAATGACATGTCTGTCAAAAGCATATGATACATATTTATGACAATGAAGAAATCATGGCATTTAAGAATGTTTATTTTTACAAGAAAGATTTGAATGACATCTAGAAATCATGGCATTTAAGAATGTTTATTTTTACAAGAAAGATTTGAATGACATCTAGAATTGCATGCCATTGTCATGTTGAAGAGAAACTGGATCTTGTGAGACAAGCAATGGATCAGAGTCATCATCAGCAGCTGTTGCAATGAGTAGTTCACCGGATGCGGCTATAGAGTCACTGGTATTGGATGGAGGAGATTCAGTGGCAGCCAAAAGATCGTCTTCTGATTGGAGTTTCTCGAGAATTTCACGTGGAAGGGTGGAAGAAGATAGTCAAATTCGGGCATCTGATCCAAACAAAGCTGCAAATGGTGATGCCACTGTGGAGGCTGGAATTCTTTTGGAACTGAACGAATTTCAGTCCTACTGTCCAGTCACTGGTGTTGTTGTCACCAAGCCATGCAACTAACATATCTTTAATGTCGCAATTGGCTCTCTCTACAGAACCTTGGCTTTGGGGATGTCTAGGTTTGCCATGCACAATTGCCAATTCAGGCCACAAAAGTTTAAGTTCATTTACAACTTGTGCTGTGAATTCTGATCCATTATCAGATTGAAGTACACTGGGGGCAGCCATCAACAAGAATATTTCCAAAAGTTGATAGGCAACTTCTGCAGCACGCTTGAAAGTTAGGGGACGCAGGGCAGGACACAAAACTTGGTAAGATGGTCTTGGTATACCATGATCCACTTGTACTGACCTTGACTGCATATCGATGAGGTCAACTTGAGCTCTGAAATTTATTGGGAAAAAATCAGCATGATATAAATGGCTGGTAAATATGATATTTGTGTTTAGAAATTCAAAGTAGTACAAAATAATATATAACAAATTACCTGGAATTGAAATATTTGGAAAGGATTGGTTTGACGACTGTTCCTTTGTTGGTTGGTCGTTTTCTTTTCCGCTGACACTCCATACACATGGATTTGAAGAGGGAAATGGCATCTACAGTGATGTTGGCGTACTTCTTATTCAGCTCATGGATCATCTTGTCTCTTCCACCATGACCAGTAGCAATGTGGGCGCGCTTAATGGTGTCGTAGGTGCCTTCAATCGTGACAAAATACAATGGTGGTTCTTCTGATGACTGTCGTCGCTTAATCAGCTTGTCAGTGTCGCCGCACTGCAGTACTTCATACTTCTTCAGTAGGTAGTATTGATGTGGTGTCTTAGTGGAACTGGAAGCTTCAAGCATGGCGTTGATGGATTTCACGTGAGAAGGTTTTTTTTTGATCTTTCCCTTTGTTAACGTAATTCATGTTGTGATGTCATTCACTTTGATCATTATCGAGGTACTTTACTCAGTTACTCTGGGGTAAGTTTTATCATACGCAGGAACATGTAGAAGGTTTCAGTAAACAAGTACAATTTTCCTTGGCCCATTTCAGTAAATATGCTTAATTCCTGAAAATTTCAGTAATTAGACATAATTACTGAGTGAATCAGTTGTTATACATAATACCTGAAAATTTCAGTAATTATACATAGTTACTGATTATGCTTGTTTCCTGTAACATATACATGTATATACCTGGCATTGGTACAGGAGCACTCGGGAGTTGACTCCGAAAATGTACCCGCGTAGGAAACACTTATATACATCTCAATTCAAGCGGATTTCAAATTAAATAAAAAGTTTACCGCTCCAATCATCAAGCTTAGCCAATATTTTAAACAAATATTTGAATAATTTTTTTCTTTAATTAAAACAACATTGAACTTATTTTATTTCCTAAAAATTACGTTCGCACGTTTTTTAAAATCGAAAGTAGGCTTTGAACGTGACATATTTTTTCATGTAGACGGTGACCTTGAATTATGTTAGTTTTGGCTGGTTGTCAGGCATATCGTTCAATAGATATCAAATATTTATTGCGAACATGCGCCGAGTGGAGTTTAAAGCTAGTCTGCAAACAGACATTATTTTCTATAACTACAATGTATTTTTCACTGATTCTGTTTTCACCTACAGCATATTTAATTAATCTATGAAAGAGAAGGAGAGGCTAACTTCAATAATTCGCTTGCGCATACGGGTATTTAGCAGTGGGAAGAAACCGGGAGACCCAGAGAAAACCCACGAGGTTAGAGATGCGACCTTACTCCTTGTCATGTAAAAACGGGAATCGAAGCCACCCCATTTGACTCTGAGAGACAGATGTGACAAATCACACACCTCAAAACAACCTACTGTTCTGTGCCGACGGGCATACGCCATACAGTGCGCCATGAGGGACATTTTATTTCGAATTATAACTGTCAAGGATACTTTTGCGTGCACCTGTGTGTACACGGGACCTGTTTTTTTTACACCGCAACGACTAGATACTAGACACTCTCCTCGTCAGGTCCTCTGTCCTTCACCATTAACAAAGCGGAAACCGCACCGGAAAGTCCCTACGAACTTTCTTGAGCAACACCAGGGGCGAATTTGAGACCTCCTGGCTTGCCACCAACCAGCGTTTTAGACACTGAACCACCACGGCTGCCGAACCACAGGCAAACACTGGGATTCTACTCATTTTACTCTTCCTAAAACACGTCTGTTTCAGGAGATTACAATTTTTAGCTTAATTTAGATTTTTCTTTCGATCATCTGTGGCCAAGTCTGTCTAAATGTGAAACAGTTCACGGACCCATATATATTAAAGATATAGCAGGGATTGTTTTGAGCTTTCCTACAAAGTTGTTTTCAAATCTGACTTTATTTTTCATGTTTTCCCAGTGCTCATAAGTGAAAATTTTGCTTTTTCCATTGATTTTTCTCTCACAAAATTTATGGTGTATACCAACCTCAAAGCTAAACGTAAATCTAAAGATACTTTATTACAGAAGTTAAATTTATGCATAGACCTAGTTCGACCTTTATATTATTTCAATCTATATGCTTGGGGTTTTCTGGTTACATCATAGACGGGTTTAATTACAATGGCTGAGTTTGCAATGCCTGACGCATATCCTTGTTTACCCGGAAACATGAACCAGGGCGCACGCGTCCATTTTTCCTTCCGCCCCTGTCATGACTGGAACTTCGAAGTCAGTAAGGAGCGACATACATTGGACTGTTCGATGGGTATCCTATTTACGTAAACTTCCTTGACGGAAATACAAGATAGATTTGGACAAATATCGATTTTATTATGACCATACGAGTACAAAATAGACCTTCTTGAGGATGAGATATCGTCAATTTATTATCAATTAAATTCCGTGTCTTAATTTTAATTCCCAGAATTAAGCTCTTATTTATATACCTTAATATAATTATGGTGATTAAATATGCCATGTAATATTATTTCATATTTCGAAGAAATTCAGTGTCGCCACGCTATGTCTGGTGTCGTCGTCATTGTTAATGCCGTGCAGTGTGCTTCTTAATGTTCTGGTAAGACGCTGGCTCACTAGGTTGGGTGTTCCATCCCTGCATTAGCCGAGAAAGTTCATCGGGATTGTCAGTGATGCAGGACGAAGGGCCTGACAAGGACAGCAGTGTAGTCGTTCGGATAGGACAACCGAGGCCTCGTATTCACATTGGCGTGAACATAAAAGATCCATTGTTAGCTGGAATTCGATATAAGAGTAGGCCGCAGTGTCGCTGTCCGGGCAAAATTTCTCTCATTGCACACTGTATGGCGTATGTCCGTCTTCATTAGTCCTGTTCGGAGCAAAACAGTAGGGCGTTAAACTCCATTTCATTTCATTTTCTTAATGTTGTTGACTTAATTGACCGAATACAATTTATCTTAAAGCTACAGTTTATAATAATCAATTGTAACAGATAGACTATGAGGACAGTGTGAATGCACTGATTTCTAATCTCGAATTTTTAATTAGGGTTAAAAACCTTAAATTTCTATTTCAAGAAACCCATCAAACGTGCTTAAAGAAGCACTTATATTTACACATTGTTATGCAAATAGGAAGTGCAGAAGGCCCGCACCACACATAAACAATATACACAAGACAAGTCACACAAAATACACTGAAATTGCAAACAACAAGCAAAAATATCAAATCAAATTAATGGATACGGGCGCCATTTACTTGAAGTATGAAACTGATAAAAATATAACAGAGAGAGCGTCAACTCAGCACCAACTAGGTCATTTCGGCACTAACACATGGTTGATTTTTATGTCAATAATTCGCTTGCGCATAGGGGTCTTTATCAGTGGGAGAAAGCCGGAGGACCCAGAGAAAACCCACGAAGTTGGACAGGCGACCCTAATGTTTTGGAAAGTGTTAACAGAACTGTGTGCTACCGCATTATTCACTGAAGATAATACCTACATGTTGAATTATAATCAACTACGTACTGTGTATTATATACTATAGCAAGAACGGTTATGTTTCTAGATAGCTTCCAATTCAACACTGAGGGTCTGGCACGGGACAATGTATAGTCGTTCGGGTTTGACCAAAAACCGAGGTCCCATGTACACATTAACGGGCGCGTACAAAAAACCTTGGCTGTTGGTATTCGATATAGGATTAGGCTAATTTCCCTCATAGCATAGTAGGACGTTAAACCACGTCTTGTTTCACTTCATTGCTTCAGAAAACAAACGTGGCTGTGCTGCGTTTTCTATAAATATGGAGACACTTAATGGTTGACGAAAAGAGATATACGTTGTTGCAGCCTTGCATGCTACCTGTAAAAACCATTTCCAGACAAAATTATATACAATAATGCTGCGTTTGAAACGACAAAATGTACGTTAATACAGTCTTTAGACGTGGGTTTGGGGTCAATTCTAAATATTGTAAAGAATAGGTCACTAAACCATGTGAATTTATTTTGCTTGGTAAATTGGGCCTTTTCCGATCCTCAAAGAGCGGCGGCCCACTTATGTCCTTTGATTGTAAACAATTGTAAGTCTATATTTTAAGAATCAAAGTCCATTCAACAAAGGAAAGAATTCGATTGGCTGATAATTAAAAATTTCCTAATTAGGATTGTCACACTGGCCTACATTCGTCAATCATTCATTCATAAGTCCTCGACATACTACGCTATAAAAGTACATCTGCCAGTACAGTGAAACTATTTTACGGAGGAGGGCGGAAACTGACGCGTGGCACCGGAATTACACTGATTCAGCTGATCATTGTTTTCGCGACCCTCGACTTTGACATGAGCTTTTAATAGTAACTGTTTTGCACGATTAGAATCATGAAACATTATTATTATATAGATACTGCAATCAACAAATTAATTGTAGGATTAATCCTGTTTCTATATGAGGAAATGTTCCCTTCTATCCTCGTAATTGAAGCGCCATCCTACGTCATAGGGGGTCGCTCGACCTGAGTTCGTGTGTATCTATTTCGATTTATAGTACAATACTTTACAGACTATTTAATCAATGTAAAGTACCGCCATTAATTAATTTCCACGTACTTGATAACTCACATTATCTTTAGGACAATAAGTTTTGTTTTTTCGGAGGGTGCTTTAGTATAGCGGTTAGGGAACTGAACTTTCGACTAGAATTTCTGCGTTGGTCGAGAATCACCACCACCGTCTTAACACTAAACAACCGGTTGACAAGAAGTTTAAACCCCAGCAGGGTACTTGGTACCGAGCATTGTATCATGACCGTGGTGACGATTTATGTAATATTTACTGTTTGATTATAAGGGGAGGGGGGTAGGGTAGGTGAATGAATGGTTAATTTGTGCGCGTTGCGTCAAAAGGTCTGTCATTGAGTTAAGTGGCACGGTTTAGATTTCCCGCTTGTACGTGACAAAGAGTAGGGTCGCCTGTCCAACCTCGCTGGTTTTCTCCAGCCGCCCCCCCCCCTTTAATGCTAAAGACCCCTACGTGCAAGCGAATTAATGAAATAAAATAGAACCATACTACAAAGATGCCCAAACTATAGGAAATGATCAAAGTAAACATTGCTTATAAATATATAGAACGAATTGTTGTGGTAAAATTCTTTAAATTGTGAACTATTCAACCAGGAAACAGTATTAGAGTTAACATAGAGATACAAGTTGTATTATCAGTAATAACCAACCAGTAAGGTTTACCATTTCAGTGTTTACATTTTCATTATGAATTAACTCCGATCAGAGACGTTTATACAGATACTAAGGCATCTGTTAAGAGTGTTCGCTTGTCATGAAACCAACATTCAATTTATGATTTGAGTCCCAAATACGAATCCACACACGGAAACGGTAATAACCAACCAGCAAGGTTTAATGTTTCGGTGTTCACATTTTCAGTATGAATTGACTCCGATCGGAGACTTAATACAGATACTAAGGCATGGTTTAAGCGTGTTCGCTTACCATGAAACCAACATTCAATTCATGATTTGAGTCCCAAATACGAATCCACACACGGAAACGATTTCGCAGAATCATATCTAGATTCGGATTTGAGCATTTTTACCCAAATGAATGGAGAGAATCTATTGTGCGGATACACGAAAATCAAACGTATTATGCGCTATCCTGCCATAGATGGTTGTTGCTTTTGTTAGGCAAACGTATTATGCGCTATCCTGCTTAGTCTGCCATAGATGGTTGTTGATTTTATTAGGCAAACAGATAGGATAAATAGCATTGTGCTACTCAACCATGGGCATAATTTATAGTCTAATCATCAAGCTTGTCATCATTATTATTGTTCAATTAATAACTACAAAACAAATCTGAGATAAATTTACGTCTTTACTTACGTATGCCATTCTCTACTGGCCAAAGAAAATTACAACTCATTTGATTAATTGTGCTTTGTGTTGAAATTGAAAAATTCTTTTCACCGCACAACAAGAAGAATTCTTCATAGTTTGGCTTCCAAAAGGTATAAATCCTGCCTTATCATAATTCATCCCGTATAACTACAGGCAAGATGGTTTCGGATATAGAAGATTTAATTGCCTCATGTATCATTTGGTCTTCCCTTTTTACCCTTTCTCTTTGTAGACTCTAATATTACAAACAATTCATTGACATTTAATTTCTTGCTTGGTTGAAATAACTTCCTCAATCTACAGCTTATCTAGATGCTTCAAGATCTTCTCGTACCTTGATGTATAAGACCACAAGGCAGACAAATTCCTGACAGTCTTCGCGACAGAAATTTGCAGGAACCGTGTCCAAAGATGTCTACAAAAATAAATAAACGAAGATCGGGGGAGATTCCTCCGCATTTTTTTCACCTAACGAGTTAATAAACATTATGTAAGCAGTAGATGTGACTTTGAGATGTGGTATTTAATTACAAATATAAGAATGGCGTTCTGTTTTTCATAATGACATCCTAATGAGCTTGTAGACATATAAAACTCTAAAACACTTTATTGTGAGATGTTTATTGCCTGTTTATTTGTATGTTTTAGATGTGATAAGACGCGCTGATAGCTTTCGTCTCGTGCTATAGACGACAAACTAAATTCTGTTGTATATGTTTGGCTTGGTTTCGGGTTTTTTCTAAATCGGAGGACAACAGTCTGTTAATACGTCTTTTTGATGTCTCAAAGAAAGTTCCAATGCCATTTATTAAATGTTCTGACCATTTACCGAATTTCTCGAAAAATTAATCCGTTTTTTTGTTTTTAAGCCCTAGTTACAATGAACTAATTTGCTCATTGGAAAAGAAAAATCTTTGTTGATATAATAATAAAGTAGGCCAAAGAACTAAGGATGTCATTGCTACTTATACAATGAACACAATACCGACCAAGGGCGTATTTCTTATATTCCACCTGGTACAGCACCTTGGGCGTGTTTAGTTACCTACCCTCTTGTAGAAGATTCATCTTCGTTATTCCTTTCTTGGAGTGGAGGATTTTCTCGGAAGTTATCTGGGTGGTCTTTTATTATTGATCAACATTATCTATTCAGCACCAACTGAGGTAATGATAGGGCAGTTCCCTAATATGACAACCATCATCCCCAGTGTAACAATTTAACTTCAAAACAAGCTAATTTAAATCCATTATGTAAAACGGCTGATCAGTGTGTTTAATGGAGGTTGAAGAGAAAAAATAAATAATGCAAATATAAACTCTTGGGGGTGAAGTTTTCGACGACGACATGTTCTTTCATTATATCAAGCGAGGCCCAGGAATATTGTCCTCAAAAGCAAAATACGTCCTGAACGACCGGGACTAACTTACCGCCGTGTTGGTTTCTTAGCAGGGGTTTTCCGGCATCAGTAGGGACACCCATTGTTAACGTATATTTCTAAACTGCAACAAAACATTAGGTTTTAATTAAATCGGTAGAGTCGCCGTATATATCTAATTAGGCAGAACCCGAAAACCAAACACTTTTCTATATAAAGTCTAGTTTGCATTCCCACGATGCAAAAAATCGGGTCCGAAAGCGAGATCTCACGATCGCGCGTGCCACGTGACGGACTTTAGGGAGATTTCAATTGTCCACGACGAGGCGTTTAGTTCCGCCTCATTCTGCCGAATAATATATATGTCATTGGGATTTGAAGAGTGATGTTTATCTTGGGCCAAAATGGCGAGTTGTTTAACAATATATGGAGGTATAATAGAAGGGATAGTGGACCCCTACCGACTAACATAATCAACAAAATCCTTTATAGCCATTCACAGGGTTGTTGTATTAATTATTACCTTGAACATACAAATAATAACTTTCTTTGACCAATTATAACTTCAAGCAATTTATCTTAAATTCACACGATGTAAAGATCCAGTATTTATTAAACAAACACACTAGATTTATGAACCCCGATATGAATAAATGGTCTCTGATTTATTGGTTGTTAACTTGTTTGGTATTATTTTTCTCGGTAGCCTTGTTTTCGTATTTGTTAAGTTGATCCTCGTTACATTATAGTACTATCGGTCAGTGACTGTCTAGGCCCACTCTTTCTTTAACAATAACAGAGACAAAAGCAATCGTTGCTATTATTAACAGTCTATTATCTTTTCGGAATTAGCCTCATCTCTGTCTGTGTAAAAAGAGTAGGCGTACTATGACTTTTTTTTTATTTTATGTTGACAAGCTACTTACTATTCCTGGATTATCGGAACACATATTTGCAGACATCTATTGGAGCTTTATGATTTGAGCATCAATAGTGTTGATGCTAAAGACGCCAGTAATGACATTAGGTGGTTCAAAGTTAATCTTAACGCTTAGTAATGCTAAGGAAGGGGATATTTCGTTTCACTTTAATGTCTCTACCTTTTGCCCTGCCTATTTCATTTATACTTTTTGAATTGTATCGCTATGATGTGTTCATCCTATTGGCTGACAGCTGTGACAGATTAGCTTGTTTGACTTGTAAATCAACAAAGTTTCGATACGTTAAAGCGACAATATCATACCCTCCCTATACGCACGTGCTGATTTACATATACTTTATGAATCATATTCCCGTTACGTCATTCGTCGAGCCAGGCCTAGCTGACGCGTAATTCTAATGGTGTCAGTAAACCAATTGATGTCAAATTTGGTCTCCTTTTGGTCCATATTTAACATTGACCTAATTGGGCACCGCCATTACAACGCTCAAGGCATTTAGGTTTGTCAATCACCAAAGACAGGTCTAATACATTACATTTCTTTCTTCTCTCTTATTACTAAAAATAAGACCAACAGGAGGATTGTCTACGCGCGTGGTTAACCCTAAAGCAAACGGGGGAGGGTTAATATGTATTTTTTGATATGCCTTAAGCTCGAATCTTCCTTATTCTGAATCTTGCCTGTTTATGGCCTCTTATTTTATGAATGGCGGAATATGTCTTATTACTTAAGGCCCGCAGCCAATGTTTACGGAACAAACGAATGTTGTTTCGAGGAATTTGTCAAACGTGTAGCGCGTTACCAAGGTTGCTAATTAAGAAGTTCATAAATTGCATACTCCAATTGCCTCCAGTACAGCATCACCGAAATATTAATTTACTACTAATCTTCCAGGAATAACCCCGATCACCCTTCCTCGTCTGCTGCTAGAGGTGAATGATTTACAAAACTTGAATCAAAAATTGAATCAAAAGGTAATAATAATCCAGTTGTATTTTGTTATTAAACAAAGACTGATGTGAAGTGGTAGAAATGACTGCCCACTGGTTGCTATGAATAGCCACAGCAGACAGATCCTCTCAAGTATTAAACCCACCACTGTTTTATTTAAGGGACTTTTGCCTTTAGTAGGAACGTTTTAGTGTTGTTTTGCTTTCTGGTACTATTTTAGTTTGTCTCTAGCTAAGAATATTTTCTTTAAGCTTGCGACATCAGCATTGCAAAGTTGTACAATATTTTCAGGGCACAAAATGCTGCTTATATTTACAATTCTGCATCTTCGAGGTAAAACTTTGGACTTAATAATAGAAATGAAAATATCAAAAGTGTTTGTTTATAGACATGGAAATGCCATGATCCATATTTATCTTGTATTTGCTGTTAAATGTTTCGCTTTAAGCTTGTAAATATTCAAATAGTAAATGTTCATTATGTGACTAACATTTTTTTATTTTATTTTTAAAAAATTACAAGAGTACTTATTTCAGCGAGATAATGGTAAGAAATGGCCAAACTGTTGGGTATACGAAGATGTTTCAGAAACTTTTGGATACCCGTAACTTTCATGCTTTCTTTTTAAAATGATTTATTAACAAAGTTCTTTATTAATTGAAAGTTTAAAATGATCTTTGCTACAGTGCAGAGCAGTAGGGCGTTTTACCTTATTTTATTTCAGTTCAAATAATATCGTGTACATCATTTTACTACCACAAATATAATTCCTTTACACCAATGTGTGTTGTGTTTTTCGGTTCCCCGCTTGAACGTGACAACGAGTAGGGTTATCTGTCCAAACTCGTGGGTTTTCTCAGGATTCTTCCACCTCCAAAGACCCCTAAGGGTATTAGTAAAATAAAAATGAACCACACATTAGTCCTAACCCATACGTAGGTTTTATTCTAGTATAACACATCCCCAAACATCAACACATCGCAATTTCCAATGCTTATTTCTACTCGTCCTAATTTCTAATACTTCAATCAGTACCAATTGCTATACTAATATTAAATCGTCCAAGCTACCATTACAGTCATGCCAATTTCCCATACATATTTTAACATAATCATAATCGGCAATACTCTCCAAAGTCGATATAAATCTCCAAAAACTCACGCCAGTCAAACCCATTAACCAAAATATCATCTAATGTACATCTTGACGTACACCTACAAGAATCTTTGATAGCTGGAATTCAGCTGTTAGCCCGCTTGGAGCAAAAATGTATTACGTTAAACCCGGTTTCATTCATGCATACATTCCAATATGCATGTCTTACGTAAAGCTGTCCCACGGTCCTTAGGCAATCACAATAATTAGTAGAGTTTAGGGTTGCTTTGAATATATTACACAAAAAATAAGTAAATTTATTGTCTGTGTAAGATAATGCTTCTACAAAGATTACCCGTCGTTCCACTAACAATCTCTAAAATGTACTTTAAGATCACCGTCTTTATGCTTCGATGACTTTTACGGTAGCTTAGAGAAACCCACGTCTAACATCAATATTATGGGTTAGTCCGTCATTATGACGTCATTTCCCATGGATCTGATGATATTAATTTGAATAAAGGTGCTATGATTACATGCTGACCATGCTAATAAAGGTTGGTCCACTACCTGTTGTAGCCGTACCTGTCGGTACTAGAGCACACCATGCGTCATATTATATACTTTGTTTACATGGGTAATAATTTATATCTAACCGCAATTATCAACATCATTTCCCTCGTCTTCATCTCTTTGAAAGATTGTATTTATTATCGCCACCAGTAACGACAAAGAGGATGTTTTCAAATCCTTTCCGTTTGCGTTGCCTTAACGCTTGTCTAACTAAGAAACGGAAGAAAGTAATTTGCTACTGATGTATGGTGTGCGTACGTATACGTACAGCTATCATAATGGTTATACGTAGATACAAATTTACTTACTGCACTGACATATTGACGTATTTATTTATAGATAAGTTTATCATAACCATACCAATTAGATTAGGTCTACTTTCTTCGTTAATAGATTTACTAGTCGAAGGCCTCCGATTGCTCTTCTAATGATGGTCATATTAGCACTTCTTTTCGAAACGTAAGCATGTTCGTATCGACATGGACCCCTTTCAAACATTTAAAACGGTGTAACAGCTGCATCCCTATTTTGAAAAATTAGTGATCATAGGAGAAATGATATCTCCAGAAAGTCTAAACCACAGGGAATTTAAACCTTTACCACCCCTTGTTTATCAAAGACTCATCGAAGATATGGCAGATATGGTCAAATTCACTAATTATCCAAGCCATCTAGTCTTTACGAAAAGACTTGTAAGAATAAATTTCTAAATAATAATTTATACAACATTTGAAGTTTCAAAAAAAGTCCTGCTATATACATATTTAGTTCTTGCATAATGCATCTTTAATAATGATAATGAAATCGTTGTCCAGGGGTGATATTGAAGGGATTTGTAAATTAAAATCAATATGGATTAAAAATAAAACAAAGTAACGCGCAAATAAAAAAAATACCCAACCTCCGTTGGTTTTTAAATCAAGAAAACAAAATCAAATGTCAAAATAATGCCATCTGTCATAATCTTAAACGGAGCGCTGTCAATCTCTATAATTAATAGCACCAAATGATCACTCTTTGACGACTCAGTATTGACAGTAAGAATGTAAATCAAAAATTTATAGGAATCGGAAATGGCGTCTATCCTTTAAAATATATTTTACGCAAAAGACAATATGACACATTATGACAGCTTTAACATTATTGACTCCACGGAAGATATCCGTTTTCCTTCTTTCTACTATATAGGATGATATAGGTAATCCACCTGTCATAGTTATGATTGACAGAATTACATTCTGAAATTGATGAAATGCTATTTATATTCTGATATACTACATATATTTATATTTACAATTTTACGAAAGTGTTAATTTCTGGCTCAGAACAATAGCATTAGTGTACTATATCATAATAGAAAATCGCCACTTCCGGTATGTCCGTAGGGCACGTTTAAACTATTCAGTTTCAATTTGTTTGAAAAAAACTATGAAATACAGAAGTTGTAATATCAAACCATTCATATTTATATATATTAATCCTCGTTGCCCTGTTGTTATCAGTCGGGCCCCAGGCAAAACAACAATAACAAAAAACAAAACCAAAAAAACAATTCTTGACCATTCTAAACACAATCAGTCCCAACCAATGGTGAAAATACAAATACTCGAGCAATGGTATCACTGTGACTCACCACATTATAAATGTCTTATATTGGAATGTGGAATCATATGTTCATGACAGCATAAGCATACCATGGTGTAATGGAAAACTTAGCATGGTAAAACTGAAACGTTACATTAAACCTAATGGATCTGTAACGGTAGCAGGACATCACTAGTTTTGTAATGCAAACTTAAGTGTGATTTGTAAATATGTCTGTTTCAATATGGATCCATATGAATACGTAGTTCCCCGTATTATATTTGAATTAGTATATGAATACAGTTATGAGCGGTGCATAAGCATGTGAAGTAGAAATCTAGCGTATCTGAGGGAAACTCTAACGTAGTGATGACAATAAACGGAATTTCATGGAACTCTTTAACCCTTGTAGATTGTTTAGTGATTATCCAAGAAACGGGTCTCTCTCCACTCCCACATTATAATTAAATAACCCCTTCTACCTTCAGCGCTAAGGTTAAGAAAGGGTACGTGTTCAGATGCGTTTTGATACGTTCAACACGATTGATCTCAATATATAAGATCTGATCTCCACGATTTCAATCGTAGCGCGAATCGTGATAGTGAGAACGTGGCACAACACCGTACGTAAATAACGTACGAAAATTAAATAAAATGGTAGCTGGCTTTTTTTTCGCACGTATACAATGAATGGCCATTTTGCCCATTTTAAAATTGCGTTAAAGTTTTAAATTTTTCTGTGAAAAATCATTGGAAGAAGCGATAAGATTATACAGTACTGAAGGCCGCAGGACAGCTATATTGTTTACAATGTAATATTGTGTTTGTAATGTTGATAATGATCATAATGAAAGTGTTGACATTTTGTTTGTTGATGTGACCTCATGACCTGTGACGTTTAGATAACGTCATATGGATATCATGGCTATTCATTGTGTCAAGAGTCACTTCTCTGCAGGTAGGGTGAGTCTGTCATTCAGATTGGGCACAACCATACAAATCACACGATGTCAGATCCAACTTTCGAAGACGACGGCAGTGTTCATAATATGTAGAGAATCGCAAAATGGAGTGGGGAGTTAGCACTTTTAACCCAGTTTAGTAAATTTCCCGGAAGTAGGACACAATACGCCATGACTATATAATCCTACGATTAATGTAGTAGTAAACTCACCTACTTTCTTAGTGAACCCACCCGCTCAGATGATGTAAGAGTTAACTTTTTGCAAACTGGAAATTACTTAATTTATCAAATAATGCCGCCACCAGAACCCGAGAGTAAGTACCTCTGAAATATTTCATGTGATGAAAACTATCCATAACATTCCCGGTCGACTAAAGATTGCAAAATTGTATAAAAGTTACTCTCGCAGCCTAGATTCAGACTACACCCCACCCAATCCTTCCATTAAAAAGCAAACATATATAACATGTAAATTCACTCTGATGCTGCTCCTCATTAGTTTCAAAATGTAGATATCACAGTCTAAATAGACACGTGCCTGTCAGTGAATAATTAACCATGTGCTTGTAATTTATAAAATACTATATAAGTACATTATATATCAAATACATATGTTCATTTTCAAATTCAAAGAAGATAAGTATTCATGAATTATTTTTGACAGAAGGCAAAAAACTTATTAACCACCTGCAGTTTCGAGCGTTAAGCCATACACTTATTTCATAAAATACGTTCAACCAGGAAGAACACCGGCGCAATTCTGCCATTGACCCTCAATTTAAATCGAGGCAGTGTGCGTAGCCCAGATGTCCGTGTGGATAGTTTGCAGCACGTTCAGCTCGTTTGTTTTATGTGAACGAAATTTTGTAATAAATTTCATCAAAAGTAATCAACCTTTTGGAAAAGTGTTTTCACTCTTTCCGGGTCCACACTCTAGCCGGTTAAACTGTTCAGTAATGCTGGTCCACCAGCTAAATGGACAGCATGTCGACGAGCACGATTTCTTGGTGCACAAACAAATATTAGTAACATCTAGTGCGGTCTGTTAATTCCTGAGAAGTACGTACCGAAAACATTATAGTGATTAGGTTTTAAAAACTTAAGTATTCTTATGGGCATATGATATAAGTAAATCGATTGTTTTCCAAATACATTCTCCACCATCATACCATTAATAAACGATTACAGGTATGTTCGCCGAAATACGTGAACAACCCAGATTGAATGGTTAGTCCAGTATGGTATGACATTTCACTTACGAACTTACGTTACGTTTTCATCAAAGTGTCTCATAGCAAATTGCGCTCGAGGACATAGAATACACAACGTCGCCGTCAAATTTTAAAATCGCTCAGTGTCTCTTAAATATACGTGGTCATGAGTCCATATTTTCCGGTAAAACAACATTCAGATTCCAATTTGAATAGATCTCAGCAACTAATTGTCGCATCGTTACGATTTCTTCGGTTTTACTGGGAAAGTGGGTGTGACTTAGAGGATAAAGCTATTTTGAACGTTCTGCGACAATGCGAAATGTCCGAAATCACCGAAGTTAGCGTTTTTAAAAATATTGCATTAATATTAATAATAATCATGGGATTTTAACTTTCGATACATTTTGGCATAGCCGGAGACATGGCACATAGCTACGCTACTTTCGATTTTTGATTTTTGGCAAATCTTTGAAGATATTAGGCGCCAAATTTCGAAAATTTAAAATTTTACAAAAAACTTTTTTATTTATACATATTCTTTAGTCGTGTTGTGCACAGAATTAAAGAGTCATCTGTCTAGCGCAAAAATGTTTAAAAAAATTGTCTCAGTAATTTTCCTTGGCCGCCATTGGCTAATTCAGTTTTTCAGTCCTAGATTAATTTTTTATTGTTCGATTTGTATAAAACAAAGTTCATATGCTTCGTTGTCTCAATTGTCATTTTTTTTATTTCCAAAAGTGTTATCTGTCGGCACCGGAAGTGGCATAATTTTTACGAAAAACTACAATTTTGACAGGTACCATTTTTCGAAAATAAATATTATTTTTTTGAAAAATTGTATGACTAAAAGAGTGTGTCCTTTAAAGGCGCAAAAAATGTCGGAAGCAGTTTTTTTAATTTCTATTTCATTTTCTAGCAAATTGGATTAAGAGGTGAAAAAAGGCGTAAAATTGACCTATTTACAACCCATTCAGGCTTTTCAGATTTTAAAATATTTTTACTTAACTTTTATAAACCTGTAACTATAATCCATACGAAGAGAATGTATGTTAAAATTAGTTTCTAAAATAAGCAGTTGCCGAGAAATGGGCAGTTTTGCATAAGTCACTGTTTTCGTAATTTTGCCTGTAAAATAGTCAATTATTAATGGATATTCACAAAAGTGACATCATTTGATTCAAAAAGCAAGTCTGCGTCATATCATGTTGATTACTATTTAAAATTGACACCGGAGGTGACGTCAATTAGTCAAAAACTCAATTTTTAACTTTTAAAATCGATATTTTTTTCAACCAAGAATTATGTCACATATAATAATGGAATTAACTTTTGGTTTAAATTCACATATTAACAAAACTCATACGGTCAAAAAGATATCATAAAATTGTTTCTAACTTGTACGGTTGCCGAGATATAGGCGATTTTCTAAAAGTCATTTTTGAAGGTTTTTGGCCCATAAAAGTGTCAATTGTTATTCGATTTTCATAAAATTTTCACCCTTTGAAGCCTAATATTATAGACGATGTTATAAAACTAATTTAACGTTTTCATTATCACCGGAAGTAACGTCATTTTGGCAAAAACTGTATTTTAAGCCTTCAAAACCGATATTTTATTCAAACGAGTCTGATTTGTAATGTTTATACAATTATGATATTTAATTCCAATCAACAAATAGATTAAACCCATACGGTCATATAAATACCAAAAAATGGTTTCTAACTTGTACGGTTGCCGAGAAATAGACGATTTTCTACACGTCACTTTTCAAGGTTTTTGGTCTATAAAAGTGGCAATTATTATTCGATTTACATAAAATTTTCACCATGTGATGCCTTATGCCATTTCTGATTCCATAAAACTAATGGAACATTAACATTATCACCGGAAGTACTGTAATTTTGTCAGGATCAATTACATGTAACAAATGTATAAAATGAAATGATATTGCTGGATTTGTTTGATTCTGTTTCCATTTTATTTGATGTGTGCAATGCTTATGTGGAAACCTGTATATTGGTTTTATTGGTACCGGAAGTGACATATGTTCAAGGGTAACGTGGCACCGAAAGTGACACAAGTTCAAGTTCAAAGGTAACATGGCATCAGTGAAACCCGTCATTCCTGCATGCAGGTCTAGTTTGTTTTTGTAATGTCAGAAACCGAGCATAATATTGAATCAGAACTTTACGCTCTTTAAACATTATCAAATCTCTGGAATCACAATTACCGTAGTCAACAACTTAACGACCTTGTAATATGCCATGTTGTTTAACAATGGATTAACAATAAATACTGTATATTGAATGGTTAAATAGCGTGGTGTGATGGTATAATTCTTTATAAGTGCTTTGTGGTCTGAAAATGTGTTCATTATATGTCCAGAAATAGCATACTCCAAAACTGGAAGTTCTAAAATTATAAAATACTGATCGGTACCAATTTCCATATTAAATACATAAATTATCTATGTGAACTTCCAGATGAATGGAAAGTAGCATCAGGTATTTTTGAAATGATAAACATACACTGCCCCTGCATTACACTTCAGAAGACTGAGCTCTTTGGGAGAAATCGGCAGCTACCGAATTACCTACCGGTGAATTAACCCATTGTTTGTCTCGTTTCCATAGCTAGAACAGTGATGCATTAAACATAATGGGTGCGGCTTTAGCCATTTTTATTCCTGTGCATGAAGCTGGCAACGGGTCTGCATCATTCCTGCTCGAACTGCATCGGCGTGACCTTAATCTGATGAGCACAGTGACCTCTTTAAAAAGTAAGATGTTCCCAGATAATATTGATTCACTAGAAGTTTGTTGTACTTATCTCTACTCGGTGAGTAACACATTGTCAGCTCGGTGCAACGCCTAGATCTTATAGCGGACATGAATTGAGCCGGGTAAAATATTTACAAGATGTCTTGTTTAATTGAAATGGTGATGGTATTGATTACATTGATCACTATCTGTCTGATGTATTGTCTGGAATCATATGACCTTATTTTATATTGTAGTATCAGGACACCTGTATCTAGTGCAATATTTTACACTGAAAAAACAACCTCAATTTTATTTCAATAAATCGCTATCTCGGATGAGTTTTTACCGGAGGGAGGAAACCGGTGAAACCTCATGAGGTTGGACAGACGACCCAACAAGCAGGGAATCAAATACCTCCTGACTCATTGACTACCCTTATAATCTGACGCGCAGGCATTACACCATTCGACCACCACATCCCCTTGCATTAGCCCAGTTCGGAGCAGAACGCTAGGCCCTATTTCATTTCTTTCCCCATGGGATATACAACTACCTTATACACAAACTCAAAAACTCTTAACTCGAGCAAAATACTGCATCCAGTATTGAAGCTATCGTAAAGTCAGGGTTCATTCTCCATGGAAACTCTCCTGTCCATTTTAAGGGTGTTAATTCCACGATGATTCTGTACAAAAGCAATCCCGTGTTTATATTATCGTAAATACTGCACATAAATACTACTGCTGTGCCTTACAAGTCAATGAACTAATCCCATCAATGTCCTATATAAATACAGACATGTATGTTGACCTTTTTTATACTCTACCGGTTACCAATACTTTGACCTTTATAGAAATATGTTGATTAGAAGCCTTATTATTTACTTTAATTATAACATTATACCTTAGGATGTGATTTGGTCAAGTTAATTTGCTGTGTACTTTAGTTCATTGCTTATATATTCCAGCAATCAACAGTGCGTTTGTACGATGTTGTGAACACAAGAAAACAATAAAGTTTTAAACCGCGAATAGAACGCAATTAATCTGAAATAAAATGAAAATTCTGTCGCGTCAGTGTGTTATTTAAGCAGTTTCTGTCATATCTTCGGGATATGTGTCTTATTTATACTAGTGTTTTATTGGAATTTGTGCTTCATATCCCCATCCTTGTTTGGTAGTTTATAAGTTTAAAGTGTGGACTTGATGTACGTAAGACTATGGTGTGGCCTAGTAAACCTGTAACAGGACAGAAGGCTAAGTAGACAATTAATTTTTTAAAAAAAAGTAAACTAGGCCAGTTAGGGGTTACATTAATTTCTTAGACAATTATTATAACAATGTGATAAATGGGTAAGGATATTATTTTTAAGACCCATATACGGATGACCTTGGAGAATATTAATACCAAAATCGCAGAATATCCATCATGTTAGCGCATTTCAATAATTTTCCCTGTGTTATACGGTAACCTTGGGTATCTCAATCAAGTTGTAGCGCACTGTGCTAATGAGTATAAGTTTTTGCTTCTTGATTGACGCTCACCATGAGTGAGAGAAGTTATATTTTATGCAGAGGATTCATTGGCAGCATCTGATATAATTCATTATTGAAGTCATTCAATGATAGAAGTTGTCGATAATGTAATTTAACCTGACAGATGATAACAATCCATTGACTGACTGACTACCTGCATTTTGTTTTGACAGGAGATTTTGCTTGATTGTTTGTATTAAATACGATTCGTGACCATCAGCTGATCTAAGTTCCGCATACACATGCCATACTTATTCAACCTGGAAGGAAAAGCTAGAAAATAAATACAAAGAAATAATGTCTCTGTCAAAGGGTACATAAATTACGGAATACGGAACGATGCACTAAGTAAGTGCTTAATCATTAAAAATGAAAAATAAGAAGCATATTTCGTACATTATATAACAGTCGATACCGTGTTCCGTGTCGTTTTTCCGTCTTCAAATATACTATTCAAAAAAAGTAGGGGATATTTGATTTTTAAGTGTTATTAAAGTCACCTTATGAAACTGACGAAGAAACAAATGACAAAATGAAATGAAGTTCACATTCATCGATTTATTCCAAATGATCGTTAGACTAAGTAAGGCACAGACTGACCATTATAAGGGTAAAATGATACCCGGGGTCAAACAGCAAAGTTACCACAGCATCACAACAAAGTCAGTAACGGGTAAATCCTCCTCTGTTTGCCAAACAAGCATTGATCCGACGTGGCATACTCCTAATGAGACGTCTAAGGTCATTTTGGTCCAGATTGTCCCATTCCTGTTGCAACGCAGCAGCAAGTTCTTGGACATTGGCAGGACGTTGTTGACGTTGACGTAACCTCTGTCCAAGCATGTCCCAGACATGCTCGATGGGGGAGAGGTCTGGACTCAGTGCTGGCCAAGGTAATGTGGTGATGTTCTGTTGTTGGAGGTAACCTGTAACGATCCTGGCCCTGTGACATCTTGCGTTGTCATCCTGGAAGATGAAACGGCGGCCATGACGTCGTGCGAACGGCACAACATGGACTGCCAAGATGTTGTCCCGGTAGTACTGGCCTGTATCACGCCCTGCAACAACATGTAAAGCCGTTCGTCCAGCAACAGTGATGCCTCCCCACACCATAACAGAACCACCCCCAAATCGATCATGTCTGATGACGTTAACGTCTTGGAAGCGCTCGTTTCGACGACGCCACATCCTCCTACGTCTGTCCAAAAAATCAACAGTGAACCTTGACTCATCTGAAAACATCACATTGCTCCAGCGTCGATTATCCCAGTGTTGACGATCCCTACACCAACGACGTCTTGCCTGAATGTGATGATCTCTCAAACAAGGGATCACGCGAAGACGTCGGGCGCAAAGGTGACGCCTATGCAGTCGATTCCGAATCGTCTGGCCACTCACTCTCACACCAGTGTCTGTTTGAAGACGAGCGCTGATCTGATTTGCTGTGATGACACGATTTCTCAAGGCCAAGGTACGGATAAATCGATCCTGGGCTTGAGTTGTCGCCCTTGGTCGACCTGAGCGTGGTCTGTCCTGTACAGATTGTGTATCACGGTATCTTGACCATAGCCTGCTTATGACAGACTGAGAAACATTCATCGTCCGCGCCACAAGCGCCTGTGTTGTGCCGATCTGTAGCATGCCAAGGGCACGTAACCTTTCATTTTGGGTAAGCCGACGGATATCAAAATTTGTTTTCTGGTCACTAAAACAATTAAACTGATGTTTCCACCCTGGAATTCAATGCCACA
Source organism: Patella ulyssiponensis (assembly GCA_963678685.1). Lineage (NCBI taxonomy): Eukaryota > Metazoa > Mollusca > Gastropoda > Patellidae > Patella > Patella ulyssiponensis. The sequence goes on from OY783232.1 coordinate 22,264,824, forward strand.
ATGACTGTAACATTCAAAGTCAGAGTCGTGCAAATCTTGGGTTGGACCGCCATGATGATCCCAAGCATCACCTGCATTCCATGCGGTAGCTATTGGTGCGTTCGGGCATCACATGTAACTGGAAATGTTTCTTCTGTTAGGTTCTATAGTGACTTTTTTCGTAGTTATTTGCATATTTTAGTATTATGCCCCCAAAATCAAATATCCCCTACTTTTTTTGAATAGTATATTATATAAATTATACCCCTGGTTCTATTCACTGATTTCATATTTGTTTATTTCTTGGAATTCACTGTTTTCTTGTCCGCAGGTTTGTCTTGCCGGTGTTGTTTTGCGTGTGGTACGGTTATTATTAAACTTTCATTCAAACGAGAACCCATTATAATAAACTCTCTAGGCCATCGGATGGGTTTGATAATGTCTTCCATATCTTCGTAAAATGGAAGATTGAGACTATTATTTGAGCGATCGGTGTTAAATGGAACGAAATGGTATTCAACGTCCCACTGTTATGCTACGACTGGACAAAAGAAGGCTGTGATCGGTGCTTAGCCAGGCTTCTTAATATGTTGTTCGTTACTAATCAGGAGAAAACATTAATTCCATGAAGATGTCATCTCAGTTTCTCTTAGTCATAGATAATAACAGAAATGTGCTTAAGCAAGGTTCGTGTCCTTGTACAGAACCCACAAACATTTGTTTTTACAATTAGAAACCAATTTCCTTAAAAGTAATATTCCTGTCCTTATTGCCTTATACTTAATCATCCACATGCACCGGAGTACGTGTGTGCAGTGAACCATAAGGTATGAATATAAAGCACGTCTCTTCTTTTTTAAAAAACATGTCGTACGAGACATATGCGACTATAAATGGCATGATTATTTTATATTTTGTTTTAAAAAATGAATACCGATTTTGTTTTATCGTATACTACTTTCCTACAAAAAATTGAAATATTTAGACGATGATCCAATTTTAAAGTGTTGAAAATTACTCGTAAATGGATTGTTACAATATTCCTTTAAATAGTAATGCCTTTCTGAAGGTCACCGCAAATTAATACCCCCGTCAGACCGGGGTGGCGTCCTTACTTCGCTGCTATGGCGATGGAACATGGTGATAGATCGCGTTAAGTTCGCCATTAGCGAAATGGAAAAGCCAAAACAAACGCTAAGGTTCTGCTATTGGAATTGGAAAGCTATTAGAATACGACTTTTTTTTCAAGTTTCTAATTTTTTAGGACATTTTCGCGCGTTGTGTTCACGTTTGTTGGCGACCTTGTGCATTTTCATGTCGCCGTACGGTCGCAGCAGCACAGTAATGACGCCTCCCGGGTCCGACGGGGGCATATAGGACGTAAGACTCTATTCTGTAGAACCTGGAAATAGGCGAAAATGTTTCTAAAAGCACATATTAATGTAATTTAAATGTATGTAAAGTGATTTATATTCAATTTTTGAAAACGATATTGTAATTTATTTTCAATTATGTTTCGTAGTTTGTGAATCGGTCATTACTTAATACTTCCAGACTCGTGTACTGATTTTAGAATGGTAATTGTGTCTTAAATATTGGATATTAGGATCCTATATTTTCACGGCAAGATGACAACATCAATTTTTATTGAAATTGACCAATATTGAATTCGTGTCTTTAATTTTGAATATTATAATAATAATAATGTACATTTAGATAGCGCTTAATCCATCCATGAGCATGTTCTAAGCGCTGTAAGTTAATAGCTCCCGTGGATAATATATGTACATCGTGAACATATGTGTCTTAAGTCTAGATCGAAATTGAGCAACTGTTTCTGAACACTTTATTTGGTCAGGTAAGTCATTCCATAGTCGTGGACCATATACACTGAAGGCTTTATCACCAAAAGATTTTAATTTAGTTGAAGGTACAACAAGTGATAGATTATTCTGGAAAATGTGAGTCATAGATTTAGCCCCTTTAATTGATTTTACCCACGGATGACACGGCCTTACTTGCTTGCATTTTTCTTTATTTACAATTGAAAATCGATTGCACTTAACTTTTAATGAATTTAGTATCTCAACCAATATTTTTGTAATACCTTCGCATCCGTCTTCTATAGACGGAAGAGGCAGTGGTTTAGTGAGTAAGGCTCTGAACCGAGATAATTCAGTGGTGTTTTTCAGCATGGTTTCCCCTTGTACGAAATTCGGGATAGGGGACGGGTCCGGCAAGGGTTTAAATTTCAACAAACTGACGTGTGATAATCCTCGGAAAGTACTAGTTGGGGCCATTTATTTTTCTTTTACGGTTTCAGTTAAACTCTGACCTATGTATTATTATCATAGATATCTAAGTTGTGTTCAATATTACATCTTGGCAATTTGGAAACCAGTCTAAGACAATTCTGTGACAAGGACGTTTGGCTTTGTTTTTAGAATTCAGTAAAGTTCAAGGACGTTATGTATATCTTCGTTATGTATATAATGAATTTGACAGTCATTATTTTACCTCTTATTCACATTGTTTTTTTTATGTAAAAGAGGCCTTGGTAGTCGGAATTCAGCACTGAGTTGGCCTAGGCATAGACGCTGGTGTCCGGACCAAAAGCCCATTCCATGCCACTCTTCATTAGCCGACCGGTTGGTGTAGAAAAATGAACGATAAAACCCATCGACCCTCACTGTGTGATGCTGATATGAGTAAATGACATTTGTCTTTTCTACAAATTTGACTAATTTTCCGCCCTTCGACCTGCAATGTAATGCACTGTGACCTTGGTGTGCTATAATGACGTAGTGTTTTCTAGAATAAGCAAAATTATGTGACGTTTGTTTATGCCAATGACGTCGGTCTTTTCGAGAAATGAGCAAAATTTGACTTAACTTAATTTCTTTTCTCGGATTTTCATTTAATTTCCTATCGTTGATTTAACTTATTTAAATTGATTTAGCCTATATATGTGACGTCTTAGCAGTCAGACGTAAGTTTAAATGGTTGTGTTATAATGCTTGACCTAGAGCTGCTTATGAGTACTCTCAACAGTATAACACACAGAAAAATGTTCAGAAATTTGAGCAACGTGACGTTTTTGACAAAGTAATTAAATTAAACAGAAGATAGATTTTCTGGTGTTGTTACGCGCGAAGAAGGTTGTCGTTGTTTCGAAACTTGATTTCTGAGAGTGAAACTCTCGTTACATGACTACTCCCGCCTACTTGAGAGCTTTCAAAACGTCAAATTGATAACTAGAATTATTATGTCTTCGCCATATTACTGTTTATATACTTCAACTCTAACAATTTCTTCCAGAACGTGCGTCATTTTCCCTGTCTCTCGGAGTGAATTAGCTAATTGTCAAGTCTTCATTCACATGCACTCATAACTCAAGAGCAAGGTAGAATCTTTTTTTTTATATTTCCTGATTGTAGCCTAGTTTGTAGAAATGTGCTATTGTAATGAAATTTAATAAAACAGTAGGCCTACTGAAATTTTTGAGTATTTTAATTACAAAATGAATTCATCCGGGGGTACTACTAATTACTGACAAGAACTGAAAGAATCGGCAAGAGAGATATTTGCCAACAGAGAGCGAGAGAAATGGGGTTTAAGGTCCACTCGACACAAACTAGGTCATTTTGGGACTAACATGGTTTCAATTTTATTTCAATAATTCGCTTGCGCGTAGGGGTCTATAGCAGTGGGAGTGCCCGGAGGAAACCCACGAAGTTGAGAAGACGCCCCTATCTCCATGCCACATACGCTCACACCAGGGATCGAAACCACAGCCGCAAGCCAGAGGTGACCGGCCAGCCAGAGGTCGAAGCGCGGCACTCTAGCCAATAGGCCATCCCAACCCCCCATTTGCCAACAACGCCCAAAGTATTTCAAACGTGACCGAAATGAAAAGAAATATTATTGACATAGGCATATTCTACACATCATATCCAAAATTTAAATAATGTTTTCACAACTTATGTATGATTTATACTGGGACAAAAACGGACCTTTTGGGTATTTTTTGAAAATAGTAAGGTTCCGCAGGCAATACGACGTACTGACGTCATCACTCCGTATATTGTCATTGACATAAGCGGCGTTCGGTTTGTCCATCTTTTACAAAGAAATTGGGAACAGTTTGTGGTTTAAAAAAACGAGGCACGAAATCGTGATTTTCTCACTGATTTGTGGATAAAATTTGTATTTTTGCGGTTTTATTGAAAGCTTCAACATTTACAATTCAGTAGAAAGTTGATCTGCGTCAAAGTGGTCAGCAATTGTTCTGATTTTGGACAAACGTTCGGGCTATGGAAAACTTTTATTATTTCGACAGTCAGCGATTAGATCGAATCAACTCGGACTTCGCAATTTGGCGGAAGCGGGAATCTGTCAAAAACGAGCAATGAAGCCGTGTTCGTAGCTCGTACTGGTTGCGGAACTGTTTAATAGTGCCCACGTATTGCAAAAAGTGACCCGCAAGTAAAGACGTGTTATAGATATGAATAATATTCTACAGAAAATATAAATGTTTTTATAAAAAAAAAACATTTTTTTGTATAGATAATTAGCATCCACCTTGAATCAGGTAAAATTTCTCAGGTCAACACGAATAGACTATCGGGTGACCGAACGCTATGGTAGCAAGAATTTTGATCTAAGCTAAAGTACTGTTTGAGATGTTATGTAATATCTGTTCGATTTTGTTACGTATATTGATCAAGCTAATGCAACATTAACACGAAATTATTGACACAATTAAAGTATGATGTGATAAATATTTCAGGTCAAATGACTAAGCATATTTTTGGAATTATAAAGGGCAACGACTGTTACATATTTAGTATAAATATACGAAGTGTGCTCCTTGTTTTTCATTTTTAATGAATGTCAGTTCCAGAGAGCTCCAGGATTTGGATTAATTTATTGTTCTTGCGGCTACGTTTGAATTGGCTTTACCATATAGCCCGAGCGCTAGCTTTAAGGGGAGGGTACATTTGTACCATCACAGCCGTTTTTACGCACTTGAAATGAGATTCACGTATTTCTGGTTACAGTTTTGGGATAAAATTGTTTTTTGGGACTCGAAGTTATGATTCAGACGTTTTTATTACGTGTAAATGTTATAAAATGTCTTATAACATGTATAAATGATTACAAAAGTATGATAAAACGTATAATATTGGATGCATATAAGGTATAACAAAAGCCTGATCAACTGGGTATTATGTATTACAAACAAGAGTATGATAGCCATTTTATTACATGTATGCAATACACGATTATGATAAAAAGTTTTTATTACACGTATGTGACAAAAGCATGATAGTACAAAAGTTTTTATTACATGTATCTGTTACAAGAGTATGATAAGAAAACATTTTATTACATGTATAGTATATTTCAAGAGTATGATCACAACACATTTTACTACATGTGTATTGTGTAAGGTATTGGGCTCAGTTTAAGGTTTGCATCGGTCTTATTTATGATTGACTTCTTCCCCCACCCCCTTTCCCCTTTTATTGTGTACACGGATGACGGTATTTAATGGGAAATTCTATTTTTATTTTCCGACATTTTGCATCTAATTATCTGACTAAGAACATGTTGTCGATTATAAATACATGTATAGACAAGTAAAACATACAAAACATGAATTCGAATTCATATTGTTTTATTTCTGTGTCTTAACATATAAGAGCAGGCATGTCATGGTCTGATAACGTCACTTTGATGTGTGTGAATTTGATTGACAGTATTCTGGATATATCATACGACTACCAATACTCACTGGACTCACAGCGGCCATTCCAAACGGGACTTACCTTCCAGTGAAAATAGCCGCGTCCAGTACCATGTGACACCCTTATTTGATTATCAAATACGCATTATATATTTAGGACCGATTGACTATATCTGTGGACCGAAACTTTTAAATCTAGTTTCTTTTAAAGTGGCATTAGACCAGATTAGGTAAAGAGCTGGCAGTTCTCGCTATAATAGTTTTAAAAAATTAATAATAAAAACAGAATATGCTGAACATCTCAGTCCTTCACTCTAAACCGAGATATTAGCGATTCAATTTTATGCTGACCTTGATCGTCGTTACTAACATTGGAACGTTAATAAACGAAGTCGCGATTTTCCATTTTTACGTTAAATATCCATCACAACATGTATTCAAATCCACTAAATATCACAAGTTAACGATGATATCGAGAATTAATTTTGGTATGGATCAGTTATTTAATGTCTAATCAATAATATTTCAGGTCTGAAGAAAGACCTGCAACGGACAGATTTAGCTCTTGCATAGTCACAGCTAAACTATCGTCCCCTTTAGTAAGAAAAAGTGACAGGCGTCATGCACGACCCAGGAGTGGTTAACGTTTCTAGTACACGGTACTCCTTCCATTTCAGTGATAGCTAACAACTGTTTTTTGCCCTCATTTGTAATTCTTACATAAAGCTTTCTCAGCAATTTCTATTCATGTATAATTCATACCGTGTATCAAAATATTCCCATTAAAGGACCGTAACTTGATTTTAATTACATATTTTATAAAATAAATGACAGGTTTATATTTCTGTTTTATTTGAAATGATATGGAGTGGGGTTTAACGTTCTGCACCAATCTGCATAATTAAGGCGAGCACACTGCATGAAATATATTTTGGTGATATTTTGTTTTCGCATACTCTTCGCCGAATTCCAAATGTTTGCGGTTCTTGTACGTGTACAATGGGGTTTAACGTCCTACTGCTACGACTGGGCTAATGAAGATGTCCCATCCAAACGACTAGACAGTGTTGTCTTCTTCAGACCCCCCCCCCTCCCCGTCCCGTACCACTGCCAAGGTCAAACCATGCCGGAAAATCCCGATGAACTTTTTCGGTCAACACCGACCTCCAAGTTAGCGTCTTGCTCACGTAGTCACTGATGACTGGTGGCATAGTCAAGATGGTTAGGTGGATTCGAGGCCGCTAATACAAAGACCATTTACACTTACAAATTTATATTTCAATAGACACTCAAATGGGAAAGGCATGTTAGTTCACCGTGTGCCCATGAATCGTTCGGACAGTAAAATTATCTGATCACGCCGATATTTGCCTAGAAACAGGGTATTATGTCGATAATATTACCTATTTCATGTATATTTATAACATTATTAATTTAAAAGGCGCTGTAGAGCAAAATCGACTTGGTTGATATTGCCCATTTAGGGAGAAGATAGCTGAAAGGGGTAAATGGCCTTTCCAGGTTAGTTTTGATTCTAGAACAACAGAAAATCTACTGTTATCTCTGGTCAAAGCTTCAAGGCTTATTTAATGTTAATTTGGATGATATTGCATGACATTTTTATGACCTTTAAACTGACCGGGTCGTCTAATGATTACAGATCATCATTAATTGTCAATATTGTTAATTTTATCCCCAACATGACATCAGATTGTTATAATTTGATGTCGTATAATAATTGAAGGATAGAAAATTTTATAATAAGTTTGATATTTAAAAGCGCTACCGGCAGAGTTCATTGTCGCATTTATTAATATCTATATTTAGGTAAACTGTAAGCGCAATTAGCTTTAGCTGCACTTGTATTTGCAATTAATTATTTCATGAAAATTGAAAGTATAAGTGACTAATTCTGAAATAGCTCTGCTATGATCTTGTGTGTATGGGTTTTTAGAAATTGGAGCCTTCTAAGACCCCCGTCAGACCGGGGTTGCGTCCTTACTGCGCTACTACTGCGACAAAAATGGTCTCAGAACGAGTCAAGATCGCCATAAGCGTGGTAAAAGCGTGATGGTAACGCTAGATATCGTGCTGTGGTCTCCATGGTCGCCAATGATCGCCGAGCCACGACGTTTGTTTTGAACATGCTCATAATGATCTGGAAAGCTGCGAGAACGTGTTGGGATCGCAAAGGTCCTTACTGCGCTGCTACGGCGACAAAAATTGGTTTCAGAGCGTGCCAAGATCACCATAAGCGTGGTGGAAACGCGAGATATCGTGCTGTGGTCTCCATGGTCGCCAATAATCGCTGAGTCACGGCGTTTGTTTTGAGTATGTTCAAAGCAAACGCCAAGGTTCTGTCATATGACTTGGAAAGCTGAGAGAACGTGGTGGGTCGCGAATGCCGCGAGGAGATAAGTGTGGAAACATCTCTATGAACGTAGTACACGCGCAGTACACACGTGGCAAAGACGCTGCGAAAATTGTAACATTTGCAACGGTGCATTCACGGCGTCTTCACCACAACCCTCACGTATCGGCCGCGACCCCACCAAGCGTTCTGAGTCCTTATGGCATTGTCATGACGATGTTACCATGATTCCACCACTGTTGCGCGATTGCACCACGACCGCATGGGGCTACCTCTAAGCATATGGCGATGTTATGAGGTTCCCACTACGTATATGGAGTTCTTAATACGACCATGGCGAGGTTACCAAGCTTGTATTACTCGCCTATGGCGACCATGCTTTTCATGTACGACTTGCTTTGAAAACGGGTGATTCAAAGGTCCTCTTGAAATTTCGAAAAAAAATCTAACCAGCTTATATAGTCGCCGTGATGACGCGGTGGAAACGCACGTGTAGTCCAGATAAGACGTGTGGTTGAGCGACGCGGGTTTTCGATGACCGCCGTTGCCAAGCTTATAGATCTCAATGGAAACGCTATAAGCGTGGAGAGATAGTGACGAGCCCGCCGCGAGAATGTTGTATAAACGCACAGGTCGCAGTAAGAACGCGACTTTTTTAAGTTTGTTATTTTGGGACATTTTTCCGCGTTGTGTTCACGCTTGCCGACGACCTTGTGTATTTCCAGGCCGCCGTTCGGGGTCACCACTCCGGTTTGACGGGGGCATAAGGGACCCTAAGAAGATACACCCTTTTGTCAGGTACAAATGAGGCACCGAACTCATGATACACAAATAATAGACCTGGCGATCTACAGCTTAAGTTAGATCTGTAGGACCCTAGATGTATGTTCCATGCTTTCTTATGGGTAAATCCCCGGTTGTACGTGGCAAGGAGTAGAGTCGCCTGTCCAACGTCGTGGGTTTTCTCCGGGTACTCCGGTTTCCTCCCACTGCTAAAGACCCATACACAAATTAAACAATATGTTAGTCCGGAAATGACCTAGTTTGTGTCGAGTGGACGTTAAACCCCATCCTTCTCCCTCTCTCTCTTATGGGAATCTTGGAACTCACTTGACCAAAATCCAAGCTTGTGCTCGTATTCGTAGCAAATGTTGGGAAATGTATCGGTGGATTAGGTTCATTTGGGATAAAACTTGTTCTGTTCGATATGAAAATAGGATAAATTACATTCTGTCCCAGGAGAATTTAAAATTGACGGGATTTCCACAATTTTCTAAAAAGTTGAACGTTCATTGAAGGAACTACCTCCCATCGCCGGAAGCAAAACCAATATTAAAATCAACGATATTTCCGCCTACCCTGTTCAATAAAAAAGAGCCATCACCTGCTGTGCCATCTGTCATGTCTTATCTATGAACCATCAATACTTACAACTTGTCAGAACATGAAACGGTTGTCAAAAAACATACACCGCCTTCTTCTTCAGCTGCTAGGTCGGAAGGCGTCATAGATAACTGATTCAGTATTAGGCTCCTAAATGACTTCCACAAAATGGCGATACTAGTGTAAAAAGTTTATCTCGGCTGATACAGTTTTGCAAGATGTTTTGAAAGGTGTATCAGCTGTTCAAAGTTCTGGGTATCTACATAATATATAATCTATCGATATTCACCTGTTTATGTATCAATAATTAATAATTTAGAAAGATGGATGCGATTTGTAAACGTTTTATTAGGTAATGTGGACAGGTGGTTAATTGTAGAAACATGGTTTATAATCGTTCTGGTGATAAGACGCTGATAACATCCACGGTTTATTCATTTGACGTATTTGGTTCTATACGTAGGTCCATCAAAATGTCTACCTTCTAATCACCAATCTTTTAAAACAACATTTAAAAAAACCTACAGGAATGAGATATGTCGGTTACCCAGTTTGAGACGAGACAGGCTGCTAGAAATGTCTACATCCTTTAGCTTTAAAGCGACTGATCGTTATGTTTTTTGCGGACAGTGTCTAATTTCCTCCAGACTAATCCAAGTAAAAAACCAATATTTCCACGGTAGATAATCAACTGGTCTGGATTCAGTCGGAATAAAAAGAGGTCCATCAAAAGACTTCATAAAGCACGCATCTTCAACAGTGGATATCGAATGTTAGAGCCTTTTCCAAATTACCATATCTTTGTAAACACTATACGAACATGACCGTTTTCGGGCTAATATATTTTTTTTAGACATTTAACTCGCAAAATCCTTCAAATATCGACCAGTGGCTTTAAGTGGACGTTTTAATACTGTTGCTAGGTATAATCAGTTTTCGTAGCGAGGAATGGGGGAAGTAACCTGAATGTTTCTGGACTTCTACAACGAACTAGATAGACAGTTATAACAATCCACTGTTTCCAGTAACTGGAAGTCAATGAGTTGACGATTGACGATGAACATATTTTATAGCACAAATAAAACATACAAAGGGATTGGTAAAGAGTTACGGAAAACCTCTGCCAAACAGACCCACAGAAATGTGACTAAATTCAGATAAATGAAGAAATAGAAGATAATTTCATGTTGTATACTATCAAACGAGTGTGTTGCAAGGACTAATATCTTGCCAGACTGTTCGTCTGTCGGGCATTTTGTTTACTGACAAGCTTTCGAAATACGAATGTTGAACGGATTTCGATTTTCTCTCGGCCCAACTAAAATGTTTCCGAAAGCCAAACAAACTTTTCAATACCCCCCCCCCTATTCGCACACACTCAAAACAACACTCCCCCTCTGTAGCTACACCTCTGAGTGTTAACGATCCTATTATTCTTAACCTGATAACTCGTGCGCTGCCATCAAAACCAAACACAGTGCCTAGTTCAAGTTGTTTGTGGATCGATTATCGCGAACGTATTATTTCCGGACTGATGAACCGACTTTCAAGAAATGCAATTCAAAAACCCCAATAGTTCTTGAAACGGCCCTTGTGCTTTTGTAAATAACAAATAGACCTAGTGTAATATTCCAGAAATGTTCGGCTCAAATGTTTATCATTGGCAGCTACCAGTTGTAATCTGTGCAGTGGCAGAAGTGAAATAAAGCTCGCTAACCTGGAAGTCCCGTGTCCAATCCCTGCGTTGGCCAAGAAAGTTTTCCGGGGTGGTTCCTCCTTGTCAGTTGTGCAGGACCGAGGGCCTGGCAAGGAACAACGTATAATCATTCAGATGGGCGGAAAACCCGAGGTGTCTTGTAAACATTGGCGTGTACGTTAAAGATCACTCGAAAGAACTCGATATAGGAGTAGCATATGACACTGTATGGGCTATACCGTCTTCATTCGCCAAGTCGGAGCAGAACAATAGGACTTTAAATCCCATAATCTAGCAGTAGGAGAAAACATAAATATAAAATACGATGTATATCTTATTGTAACTGTCGATAGATTCACATTCATCGTAGTTGTCCTTTAAGACATATAAGTTTAATATAAGTAGCTAACACAATATTCGAGGTGTTGGATGGCCGAATGGTTGGCGTATGCGCGCTGTATCATACGGCCTGCCATTGAGTCAACTGGCGTGGTTTAGAATCCCCGGTTGTACGTGGCAAGGATTAGTGTCGCCTGTCCAGCCCGTGGGTTTTCTCCGGATACTCCGGTTTCCTCCCACTGCTAAAGATCCCTACGCGCAAGCGAATTAATTGAAATAAAATTAAAACCATATGTTAGTTCCGAAATGACCTAGTTTGTGTCGAGTGGACGTTAAACCCCATCTCTCTCTCTCTCTCTTACACAATATTCATTAAATCCGGTTTAAAATACCCACGGTTAAAAAAAGCGTTCGTATTATATATAGTATGCCTTGAATAATGACGCGTTTTCAAGCCATATTGTCGTCTGCTTACGTTCTTATAGGCACGCGACATCTGACGGTTAGACACGACCGTAAATGTGCAGTCGTATTTCCGCATTTAATTGTAATGATATCATAAATGTTTGTATCCTTTAAAGGACATAAATGGGATAAACGTTATAGACTTGTTCTACGGCATATTTTTAAGGTGGTGCATATAAGTATAATTATTAAACATGTGCATGATGGATCGAACGTACAGTATAGCTTACCTATTATTGGTCAATATAGATTTCATGATGGCCTACACGTTCTTAAGATTTCATCATCGAACGTAATTATCGTTCTATCAATTTCATTTGTCACATTTCTACCAATAAGAACACGCGAACAATTTGGACAGGTGAGAACAGTTTAGCAGGAAAAGGATCGTCTTATCCCGCAAGCGTTTCGTTTTCCTGTTTCTAAGAAATTTTTACTAATACAAGCGATGTTTGAAACAATTTTCTTTCTTCTACAGAAACGAATATTGATTATGTAGGTTTGAGGCACCAGGGGGAATTTTAAAAACTTTATCTCGGGAAAAAAAACTATAACTGTAGTTACGTGAACATCCCATTCGCATATTTACATTTATTTGCTAAAAAAAACCTTAAATCACCCGTTTCTCGGAACCAGTAAGAAAACACTAGAGAAGTAAAAACTAGTATAATGATGGTGTAATATATCCATTTGCATTCCCCGATATATTCCGGTAATTTCCGTATGTATAAATAAATTACGTTGACTTTATTCGGCGTTTTGCTCGTCTACATTTCCCAGTATAAAGAAATGTCTTTCTTGTGTTTGTGATGCTCGGAATATGATGGTTGATTCGTAATATATCGACACGGACAAAGACGCTAAGGCTATTCCGATCCAGAACGCGAAAAATTTACCCCTTTACCCCCACCCCCTTCCACAAATTCTCTTCTTTTAAAAAAGGAGGGGAAAAGTTCTTCGAAATCTTTTACCTGGCAGTAGTGTGAAACTCTGTGGCACCTATTCATACCTGTAGTGAAAATGTTCTCACTTCGCGGTTGTTTGTGTCTGGTTAAGCAATCTAAAAAGTAATGTTTGTCACAAGGGTAACAAATTTCGGCGATCGTTTTCTAACAGCCCACTATTTCGAAACTGGCTAACAAAATAAATGTGCTAATTCTTTATGTGTATATGTATAGCATGTTGCACATAGCACAATATTTCCCGATGGCACTAGGGAAGACTGTTATCAAGACCTCGCAAGAGGAGTGCAGCTGGGGCGCCACCCAGGGCCCATAAGAGTCTATGGGGCCCATGGAACAGAATGGGCAATTATCATTGTTCCTTTGAAGCTTATAAGTATGCACAAGAGTTGACGCGTTATCGCAATCTGCTAGTGAATCGTCTAGATATGATAAGTGTTGAAAGGAGGGGGAGTGGTCACATTTGCTGTCACTCAACACACTCCCCCGCATAAACATATAAATATTGTTTTTTGGAAGCCCGGACGGGATGTTGTTCCTCATGCAAAATCATGGGTCATCACGCCCCTGACCAGTAGAATCGGACACTGTTCATCCAAGTTCAGATTATCGATGTTCATTTATTTCTCATTTCTACGGTTTTAACCTCATTATGAACACAGACTTGAAGCAGACTACTCTGCCTAAATATTCATTTGTCTCTAGGAAGAAGGAGGTCATTGATTTAGTGATATGTCGTTGGGTCGGGCCTGTTTTCTGTAAACATTTTATGGTTTTTCAAGTAACTAGTATATAAAACGTGCTTTTTGGCATACCATATAAATATTGGGGGAGTCTAAAATAGAACAAAGAGGAAGGTTTTATCTGATTTATACCAAATCATGACAACTAGATGTCTACACCTTCTTCAAGAAATGATGTTATCTAGTAACACCTAGACTTGGTATAACCCACTAGTAGTTACAACAAATACTACACATTTCAAAAATATCACTTAGTAAATATCTAAGTGTACATGCCACGATATCATCAAACACTTATATCCACTTGAACCACACACTTACACACATTAAATCAACACAATCTACAAATATTACATATAATGTCCTTTAAATAAATCAAGAATCTATAAAGGTTTTTCTTAGATTTACAAAAATGTACAACCAGAACTGACCATTGAAGGTTTTCATAACGGAGGTGGCAGCCAGTTTAGCCCTCTGCGGAATGAGCAGCATCTTTGACTAACTTGAATCAGAATATTATGATTTTTTGGATATTAATGATAAATGGGTGTGGTTATGTTATTTATATTAATACTGAAATATCATTCACGTTTTAATGTAGGGATATAAATAGGTGGATGTTATTTGTTTGTTTGAATGAAAGGGGTTTGATGTCTTGTCAACTCAATACGTCGACCATTTTAAGACGAGTAAATGGTAAATTTTATTTGATATGTTGCGTATACAATATAACGGAGGGATTATCCGGACAGCGGTATTTGTACCTTACCATTTACTTGCATGTCAATGTGTACAACAATGGACTCCGCTGGGCACCATCCGCACAAGGCACATATTCCTTGTCCGTTACATTACAGTGAAGGCCAAGCTTGAAAAATCCTTTTTGCTGTAGAAGAATAAGGAGCCACGGTGGTTAAGTGGGTAAGACGTTTTTGCCTTGTCAGTGGTGCAGGACGGAGGGCCTGTTGGCAAAGACCAGTTGTCTAGTAGGTCGGATATAACGAAAAGCCGAGCTTTCCTGTGCACATTGGATTGAATGTAAAAATCCTAGGCAGTTTGGATTCGATATGAGATTATGTCGTAGCGCCGCAGACAGGGCAAAATTTCTCTCATAGCACAATGTATGGCGTATACCCGCCTTCATTAGACCAGTTGTAGAAGAATAGTAGGACGTTAAACCCCATTTCATATGTTTTCATTTCTATAGTAGAATAATATATTGACATGATATAGATATTGTTACTTCAATAAATCTAGACATTCTCACAAGGTACCATTGATGAGATTTTACGTTTTTAACATCTCCACACCCTTTACGATGTCGTAACATAGTCCCATTTTCTCACCTTTTCAAAGCGTAAACAAATCGTACCGTGACATTAACTAAGTAATATTGTTTAATGATATCATTCACCAAATGTTAAAATAAATATACGAACACATAAATCTGCAAATAAAACTAAGATGAAAGAATTGACCCAGGTCGGTGAAATTTAAAAGTAATTATGGACGAATCTGCGCATCTCAGATGTTTAATATACATGTATAAGCAAAACAAATCAACATATCAAATTAATAGGAATTGAACATCTCACTCAATATTAACCATGATCTTTGACATTATTGTCTTGTGACGTCGTTTTCTTTATGCTCTCGAGCACCACTTGTAATGCGAAGCCTTGATGGACGAGGCAAAACGTCAATGAAAGTAAATGCCAGACCGTATTCCGTACGTATAACAATCGCTCGAAAACCCAAATGATAGTTTGCTATGTTGTCTCATGTATTCAGAATGACCGTACTCCAGACATAGACTAGACTAACCACGCGTAATCGATAGGCATTTAATTTGAATTGCTCACGTAAATTAATTAATATACCGGGATTGCTTCATTTAACTGCGGATATACATCAAAAAAACCCGATGGCCTTAAACAATTGTTATTTAAAAAATGAGGACGTATTGAACGGTTTATTTCATAAATAAGATCGTTTAAAATTAATAACTGACAAACACACGATATCTATATTTATACTAATTCACACATCCACTTAATAAATAATAAATGGCTAGTTTCTATAAATAATACAGCGTGTAATTATTTAAAGAATGATAAATGTTACTGTGAGATAGGAGATCAGACGCTTCTATTTCAGATGTTTTAATTCAATAATATAATTTTTTTTTGTTGTGGGTAGTATGTGTAACGTGTTGATATATTGAAAACGTGAACGGGACTGTCTTTTGGTACCTGATCTGTATATATATATATACCGGTTTCCTGTGAACAAAGAAAGACCATTTAATATATAAAAAATGAAATGGAGTTTAACGCCCTAATGTTCCGCACCAACCGGGCTTATACGGACATACGCCATACTGTGCTCGGATAGCGGCGCTACGGCCTAGACCTATTCTTATTCCAAATTCCAACCACCAAGGATTCTTTTTATGTATACACCGATGTGTACACGGGACTTCAATTGTTTTGTCCTACCCGAATGACTGACTAAACGGGGTATCTTGCCAGCCCTCGCCCCAACGTCGTCCTACATCACTTACAAGGGTTAATTTATAGAAAGGATGTGGCGTAATTCATATATCGGAGTTTAACGTTTCGTCAACCGCATACCTACTCACGTGTGAAAAGGAGGAGATTTTTGCTCGGAAGTTTAGTGTTTCCTCGCGTGTTCTGTCCAATCCCAACGAATAACCTTGTCAAGTTACGAAGGTACTAACCCCGATAATCGTACTCGAAATATCCGGAAACTTCTATCGGTTCCTGCATGAATTCGAATAAATGGCCTATTACTTTTAACACTCCAAAAATACATTTCAAATATGCACTGCTGAAATCAGTACGGAGACATGCAAAGGCCAGAGGGTTTTTCTACTTTTTCAAGAACTTAATGCGCCTAATGATCTGATGTCGTTTTCTTTAGCAGGTTATTGTGAATAGTCTTGTCTGTTATACCAATAAACGTGTATATGGTACATCAATTTCCTTATAGCTATTTCGCCAAGAGATCGCTGGCGACATGTGTTTTGACGCTCAGTATATTATCTTCATATTGTTCAAATCTATTTTGCAGACTGTCTCTAGAGAATAAGATAAGTAGTTTACATATATAAAATAATATGTATACAAGTCATAAACCATGTTTATAAATCATATATACAATATATGATAGTTATTATGTAATAGATTGGCTCATATATATATATAATAATAATATACATAACGTTTTCTATATACCTGTCGCGTGGGCGTGAGTCTTCTAGACACGCGAGCTAAAACAGCGGTCTCCTTTGATGTGTTATGACGTGATATAACATCAATCAAATGGCCATTTCCTTAGGAAAAATTTGGCTTTTGGGGTTCTCTCTCGTTTTCCCCATCTGTTTCTTATATTACTTATAGTCGCTCCTATTATTTGTTATTTATTATATGCTGGAGTTGTTTGGACATTTAGACATAACCTTCAAACGCCTGACAAAGAAAAAAAAAACTTTTGTTAAAAGAACATAATATATTGTTAATGGTTAATGCTTTTTTTTTTTGTTGTCAATGGATTTCGAAATTGTTTTTCCCTTGATGTAAAATCGTTAGAGCCATACCCTACAACGACTAAAAGTCTCCGGAAATACATCTATAAAGACGGAGTAAAGCAATCTGTTTGAATTTATGATAATTTATCAACGTTTCTCTTTGGTACTTTCTATTATCAAAGCTAAAAAATATCTAGGAAAAAGACCTTTGTTTTATGTTTGTTTGTTTTAAAATTTAAGAAATAAAAAAAAGGAAAATGTTGCTTATCATGATTGGCCTTTAAATGTAAATGACATTTAACGTTCCAGAGTTGATATCGCTCTTTTAAAGATATGTATGTTTACTCGAGGTCCATTACGTCATATAATATAGCAAGCCCAAAACTTATTTTTAGCGGCATTTATTAACCTTACGAAATTTATCATAACCGGTAAATTTTGATTACAGACTGAAAGTGATTAATAAGATCGCCATAAATAGATTAACAATAAAATCCTATTCTGTCAACCAATATAATTGACAAATATTGCGGTTGCGTGCTGGAGGTTAAAGGTTACAGCACGTCATTAGCACGTACCGAAGTGTCTCTCGCCCATTCATGAAAATTACGTGTTTGCCGGAATGGTGATGTCTTAAGATTTACAACAGTAAGGACTCCCCATAAATAGCAGCGTACGGCAACAAATATATTTTCCACTGGTAGTAATATCAATGTTTTTGTAATAAGAACACGAAGTGTCGGTGGAACTTGGCCTAACTTTAAAAACTAAATTGTTTTGTGGGTAACTATGCATTCCGGTAGATGGGGTCACAGGTTTCGGTGACCGATTATCGCAAGTTATCGATTTATCCGAAAATATCAGAAAGCATATTCCTGAAGCAATGGCCCGAGAAATCTCTCTCTGGCCATTGCTGGATTGACTTCTGATTCTTGAACTTTTGCGGGAGTGTGTCTATTCTCCCCGTTCAATGAAAGCTATCACTTAAGTACAGCAACATGACAGTCCTTCGTTTAATCTGAGTCTTCCCTAAAACTTTGGACAGTGATTTAAGGTATTAAAACGGTGGAAGTATGTTCGTTTCCAAAGAGTATTGTTTACATTTCATTCGACTTGATAGCCTCGTTTGTCACACAATTAGTTTTACTGCAGTATTCTCCTATGCACGGGTTAATTAGGCATAATAAAAGCGTGAGCCATGACGTAACGTTATGTAAACATATTTGGTCCAATACTGGCACTCGTTTTAAATGTAAAGCGTTTGTATGGTAGGTAGTGATTGCTTGGTAGTCGGACTACTGACCAATCAAAATTTAACACAACAATATCCACTCATAATAGCAGTGTGTAGTGAGATTACCTATAATCAAACGAAACGCTGCGCGGAGTATGATCAGAAAGCGGCTTAACCAATTTTTGAAGGTTAATAAGGCACTCATAACTAAAGAATTGTCCTTGAAACTGTTTGATAACGGAAAACATTAAATATCATTATATGGAGAACAGCACGCCTGTCAAGCAGAGTAAATGTCCCGGAAACGGGATAATATCTAGAATGCTTATGAATTCGTTCGTAGGGTTTTACGTCCGCTTTTACCTTGAGTGATATCACAGACAAGTGTTTCCGAAGAAACTTACCCGCAAAGGCATAGTCAAGGTTTGCTTTATGAATGTACAAGTCGGTATTTATATTAAAACGGTATCTTAAGAATAAACAATACACCAATGTTACCAACAAGAATAAAAGAGAAAAGATTGAAACATATTACGATAAAATAAAACAATGAGATAGTAATTAAGCTCATTAATGTGTCAGCTGTCAACCGCCTGTCATTGGATTAGTAGGTAGTAATGAAGTATTGGTAGAAACATAAGAATAATAGAAATGTTTAATTGAATGAATGAATAATGAACAAATGAAATACTGAAAGAATGGAATACAAAAAACCCTACAAATTAATCACCAGTATAATATGCCACATAATATATGGAAATTTCTTTTTTTACTTCCTGTAATAGTGGGAATGTCCAGAAAGTGGGCGTGTCTTGATTAGAAATTGTATTTTTCATTCCTGTAGCAGGAAAGGGTTGCCCAGAAAATGGGTGTGACTTGATTGTATAGAATAGGGTTGCCCGGAAAGTGGGTATGGTTTTATTACAAATCCATTTTTTGTGGACTCTTTCTATTTATTGCCAACGTCGAAAGCCTATTTCGTGCGCGTTCATATTGAAAAGTTTTAGAAACGGCTGACCAACTTTATATTATTTTTAATTAACCTGCAATTAAAAACAAACCGCCATTATCTATTGTTGCGATGGTGATGGCACGCGTGTTTGTCTGGAATCATCTTCCGTGTTTTAACGTTGTCGTCTGCTTCTCGGCAACAACCAGACGTCCAGTGTATTAATTATCTACAAACTAGACAATAATTAACAATGTGCATGCATATACCTTTTTGTTATTATGAAAAACTGGATTGAATTTCGTTGATATATGCCCGAAACAAAGCGAGTTTCCTGTTGTCTCAAAACGAAACGGAATGGTGCTAATAGAAAATGTCAGACGTGTCCCATTTGTTCACCAAGATAGGAGATAAGGTTTCATTTAATGCACTTTACGATCAATGGTAAGAAGAAGGAAAAAATGTGTATGTAAATATTCATCGATTGTTTCCGTATATTGTGATAGAAATATACAACAAATCTATTTAATGATGCTCCATAACTGCCGCCATTACAATTTGTAGACATGACGCAGTTTTAATCGGTGCGTGTTTTGACTTCTGTTTCATCACAACGTTCTGAAAGGGATTCTGAGGTTATACTGGAAAAGATTTAATTTAAACCCGAGGGAAGAAACCTCCTATGGTGTTATATCATAGCTGGAGAATAACTTATAAAGGTCAATGTCAGTCATACACACAAACAGACAAACAAGCTAAAAGACTAAGTTTGGACCGTAACCAGCCTTCTAACTGCCGGGGGGGGGGGGGCACCGGGTACCTCCCCAATGACGGATCAAGACGTCGCCGGGCCTTGACCCAGTGACCAGATGACACTCTGGGTGAGGATGGGGACTCGGGGTTTAGGGGGTCCAGGGGTCTTCCGCTGCCCCCTGTCCTTGTAACCAGCTTGCTACGGAGCGTCTATATTGTAGACCGTCAGAAATTAAAACCAAAAAGAAATAGAGGTGTAATTTCAAATTACATGTTTAATATTTCAAATATTGAAAAGAGCAAAGCCGACCAAGGTCCAACCAATAATAATTCAGCGGTCAGTCTCATTTATAGTCAATATTTACGTGCAGCGGTAGTACATGCTAGTCATAGGTAACAGTTCAATGATGGGATATATTCTAAATATGACCCGAACTTGAAGATGTCTGGGAATTTTTGCCCAGTTGTTCAATCAACTAAATCTGTGATAAGAATATCGGAGGAAAGGGAAGTAAGCGAAAGGAATTAATTAAGATAATCATCTACCAGGTGTTTCTCAACAGATGATTTTTACAAGTTACTTCAGTGTGTCAAAATTTGACATCATCCAGGTTTTCAAGAGAAATATTTAACTGGAATAATTTTGGTATTACGAATAGCGTGAAGAGGTTACATTTATGAGGTTCGTCAATTCCTGTAAGGTCTGTCACTGAACCAAATGTCGTGGATTCGAAGGCAGGCTTATTCGTAACGGGGAGTAAAGCCTCGTGCCCAGCCGATTTGATTAAATTGACGATAGAAATGTCAGATACACACCCCCTCTCTTTCTCGAAGACGTTGATTAATATACGACATTGTCGCAAGAATGGGATATATCTGGCTTGTAGACGTATTGTGTTTTGAAAGTATAATATTCTAATAAAATTAAGCTTTCGCTATACCGGGGGTCCACTTTCTCAATGAATGACGTCAAGGAAGAGACTTTTTTCAAGAGACACTAAATTACTTATTAGGTGGTCTTTTCTTAAAAGAATTTTAGACAAAGACAACTACGAATTTCATTATATACACTACGTGATATGCAATCTTTGTTACCTTTTCCCCGCTGTTAAATTCAAGTATGTACAAAAATAGACAATATCAGGTATATAGGAAATATTATTTTATACCCAAATACAAATGTTTTTCAACATTCTCAACATATAACCCATTCCATTTAATTACCGTCTTATCCGCAACAACCAAAGATAAAGAACAGTTTAATTTCCTCTGGGTTCTGTTTTCGACTTGAGAAAGATGTATTTTTGTTTTTCATTTATAAAGATATAATGTGAAAAGTTTCCATTCTTGGCGGTAAAGAAAATAAGTTTAATTTCTACATTAATATGAGACAAATAGAACTTCACATACTTAAAATATCAAAAACCGCTTTCGCCAAAATCAACATTTTAAAAGCAGCCCTAAAACAATAAAGACAAGTGAAGAATAATATCGTTTAGGGTTTTCGGCCGCGACATTCGGCGGGTGGTATCACTATAACGGGAATCCAAACATCGATCCACTTCCGGAATACAGGACCTTAGCTTCCGGTCGTTACGGTCGCCATGGTAGCCCACCGCGTACTGTTGACATTTTTAATCCGATGCAGACGTGTGTAGGTACAAAAAACCTTGAGAAAACATACCGTTAGAAGTATTTTCTGTCTTTGTTTGGATTCTCAGGGTCTAAAACTTATAGCTTTAACATGGTTAGATATATCAATGTACTTTCAAGTCACTTGGTAGTAAATGTGAATCAAAGAATTCTAGAATGGGGTTACTTACTGCATGACCACCATTCGGTCCATAATATAGTCCACGACACACGTGACCAACACAAACACAATGGCGGGATAATAGGCGTAAATGTATTATATTTTGTCACCGGTCTTGCAAATGTTTTTGAAATCTAACAGCAAGGTCATCAGGGTTCCATTCACCAATATACAGAAAGTATATCGTGCACTATAATGTCATAATTATGAATGTATAAACTTTTGTTTAACACGTCATATAAATATTATTTACTCAAATGTAACTACCCACAACCCTTCACGAATGCTCCTCGGTTTAAACCATTACAAAAACGTCCTTGGCCTAATTTAAAAAAATAAAGATATTGCATTGAAAATTTCACATTGAATATTTAACCTTGGTACAAATTAATGATGAAACAAAGGCCAGTTGTAAAATAAGTAACAAAATATTTTTATGGGACTGATTGATATAACAAAATACATCAATATTTATTTATTCTCCGTTTAAATAGGTTTTTTCTCCAAAATCACACAATTGTTAGCCTTCAGAGCGTTGCTAATTAAATGTCTTTTATAACAGTAAACGAAATACGCCCATTTCTCACTCGATAACCTGATATATCTTCATAAAAAGATCAAAAGCTATCTTTTTTATCGGTTTTGTTTTTCGTTTTTATGTAATAATTATTTTATTCGTACACGCCAATTGGCGGCTCGTCACATTTTCTTGGTCGTCACAAGTTATTAGTTCCTCCACAAGCTGTTGATGTATAACTAACTCAAACCACCATTGATCGCTACTCATGTCATATACAGGTGGACAGGTTCTGACGTCCAGGGCACTAACTTCGAAGATTTGTCCCTGATACTACGAAGTAAAGAGAACAACCAAACATACCCCAGGGAAATATTTACAACAATTCAAAAGGTTTAATTTGACTTTAGTCATACAAAATCACTCGACTCTCTGATCAGACAAGACTGGTCGCTTGAACAACAAAATAATGTTCGAGTTGAAAAAGAAATTTTTCTTTCTCTTTTAAATGAAAAAATCAGTTGTTTTCTCTGTGTTTATTTCGGATTCTTATATAGAACCCGTACAATTACCGTTACTCACCAGCCATTATTTGTCATTGTGAACCATGGTTAGGTTCATACTCCGCGCAGCGTTTCGTTTGATTATATGTAATCTCACTACACACTGCTCTTCTGAGTGGATATTGTTGTGTTAAATTTTGATTAGTCAGTAGTCCGACTACCAACCTATCACTACCTACCATACAAACGCTTTACATTTAAAACGAGTGCCAGTATTGGACCAAATATGTTTACATAACGTTACGTCATGGCTCACGCTTTTATTATGCCTAATTAACCCGTGCATAGGAGAATACTGCAGTAAAACTAATTGTGTGACAAACGAGGCTATCAAGTCGAATGAAATGTAAACAATACTCTTTGGAAACGAACATACTTATACCTTTTTTAATACCTTAAATCACTGTCCAAAGTTTTAGGGAAGACTTAGATTAAACGAAGGACTGTCATGTTGCTGTACTTAAGTGATAGCTTTCATTGAACGGGGAGAATAGACGCACTCCCGCAAAAGTTCAAGAATCAGAAGTCAATCCAGCAATGGTCAGAGAGAGATTTCTCGGGCCATTGCTTCAGGAATATGGGTTAGGTTATGCACCTTTTTCTATCCATACCTTCCTCGGCCCTTGAAGATAACATAGAATTGGGCTTAGCTGCCAGAGATCCAAAAAGCACCGGCTCATCTTCCATCGGCACCCTATGTATGATGTTTTTTTCGAGAGATTACACATTAACCTTACATCTGGTACTAATTTGCCATTAGTAACATGCTGGTGTTTCCGCCCCGATGAAACTGGAAGTGGAGGCTTTAACTAAAAGAAAATTCATGGGTTATATAATGGCACCTCTGGTGACCGTCAGTACAAGACATGCGGTATCATTTAGTTGGGTTTGTGAGTATTCATAATACTCCAACCGTTGACACGTCGGAAGAGTGGGCTGGAAAGTCGTTAACTTGACGTAATTTCCCTGTCTTTTACGACAAAACAAAATATCATATAAGATGCAACTAATAACACATGTTTTATAGATCAACTATTGTCATGAAAGTATCATTAAATAATTTACCATCCATAAAGATCTGAATTATAAATACTTTATGAAAGAACTTAATCACATCCTATACATGTACAACATGCATCAAAGGATAATATTTAAGGTAAAGTCGTGGTGATCCGCAGAGGATGTCTCGGGTCAATATGCTGGACATGCACGTGGCATGGATGGCAGGAATGGTGCAGATATATATGACATAGAATGAATTTTAAAGTCCTACCTTTTTGAACCAACCTGGCTAATTTAGACGGGTACACGGTATTAAGTTTGCTTGTGTGTATACTCTTACTTACATTTCCAGCTTATCAGGGGGTCTTCAGGTCTTGCGCCGTTCGAGAATCCAGATTGGACAGTCCAGTAGAACTTGAACTTGGGACTAACCGGTTATAGAGCGGGAATCCAGGCGGTACTGAACAACTCCAAAGCTGTTTTAAGTGGTACAGATTTCAGCTAATCTAGCCTAACTGTGGTCTGGAAATTAGATAACCCTTGTCAGGAATACTCCCCCACTACAAATGTCTGGCAATTGCATGGCTCTGCCATGTGTATCCCGTCACTATTTTCATGTGGTACACGTTTGCGTTAATCCATTCTGGTTGAGTGCATGGCTTTACGGGCGTTGAATACCACACCCGTCATCAGATACCCGGAAGACTTACATTCTGGTGATACCAAATAGAAGAAAATTGGTATACTTTTCAGCTAGTTTTACCCCCTTCCAACCCCGGGGTGCCTTGTCTATTAGTGAGCCAGTGTCATACTCACAGAGTCTCCGTGATTCCAGCGTAAATGAGACTTAACCAAAAGTCAAAATGGCTGGCTGTACATACACACTAGTATGTACATTAAATGTTAAGGATAATATGTTACTATGAGTCTACTTTTCACATTAAAGAGGCCTTTCGACGAGTCTTTATTTTTGGTATATTTATATGAAGTATATTGAAATAAAGCCACTTGCTTATCCCTGGTCAACCAAAAACCAAAATAAGTGTTAATATACTTATAAAGTATCCATGGCTTCTTTGCATCTGTTTGTTTACGGTTGTATTTAGCCCACTCTGTTTTCTTTTTCTTGGTCCTGGATTATCAATCAATGATGTTAGCTTCAATTTTACAGTGTTAGACAAATGACCTTTAAACTAGATAGAGGTGGGAATAAGGCCATCACGTGATCTATATGTTCATGTATATTATTTAACCGTTTTTTACCATGTCTGGGTCGAGGTAATATCTTACCTTGTTTCTGGTGAGATACCTGTTGGCAACTGCAAAGAAACCCACGCAGTAATGCATTTAGCAGTCATATGTGTTATGGCCCACTGTCCTAAATTACCGCCTTTCAATGAACAAGGTGGCATTCAAGTTTTTAAAGCCTATCACAATTAATCTAGTCTCAGTTCACCTATTTAAAAAAACAATTCTCATTAATAACACAACGATATAAATCAGCGACAAGTGTGTGTCATGCTTGAGGTCATTGATTGTGTGCTGATGTTTTGCGGATTGAGTTAGAGTTCTGGTGTGTTAAAGAGTATGGCAAATATTCGTCCTTTTGAACTAGACCATTCACTTTAATCACAATGTCTATATAATGTCTTGAACCGGGTTATCGCCCATCAGTAAACCATTGAGTGGAATTTAAGCATTTGTTCAGTATATGGAACTAAACATGTTCGAATGTAACCGAAGCAGCGACATTCCTCCAGAAATGTAGTGCCCAGATGACGCTGTAATCGTGAACCAACTTGGTCTATAATTCATGTACAGGTCATCATGGTACTTCATAAACAGAGAAAGGGGAGCGCAATAGAATACAAAAACACATCTTGATTACATTGGATGAGATAATGATATGTGTCAGTAGGATGGTCAGGATCAAAGTAGAAACGGACAAAAAAAACCCCAAAACATTAGAAACAAAATATCATCGATACACTTTTGTTTACTGACATTGAACCGATGACCTAATTGTATACTACTAACATTACAACCTTGATCTTTAAAGACTAAGGGATGGTGCTATGATAGAATCATTTCTTGGAATCGTGTCAGAACAACTCTGTGAAATAAGACACAAATAAGAATTCATTCATACACGAAGGGCCCAGTCATGCAATTACAGTTTTAAAACAAACCTTCCTGGATATATATGACGATTTTAAACGGGTTTAGTTGCCATAACTTTGTGCTTAGACGACAAACTTGAACTGTCGATCGCCAATATTCCAAACCGCTTAACATAAACGTCTGAACGGCATAAATAAATGTGGAAGAAATTATCATTTCATGTAAACATATCTATTTATATTAACGAACAATAACCAGGAAATAATAATTAGCAATCAGATTGTCTATTCCAGATAATGTATATTACCACGGAGATAACTTACGATAATTTACATATGAATTTAATACCACGGGGTAAATAAAAATCATCAGGTAAATCTTATGTTTATATGGAAAACTTTTATTTACATGGTCACCGATTATTAAAGGAGCTAAATCGCTAATATTTGGGATATTGAAATTGACCCAAATGGGTAGCAACGCATATAATAATGTTATCTGATTGTATATGAACTGATCTACATTCAGTTGTTTCCGTTTGACTCTAATTACAAATCAGTTATGTCCAGCGAAATACGACATGAGTCTCAACCGAATAGAATTTCTAGTATCTGGTTATTCCAGTCTATTGTTCATGCTCTCCAGATAAGTTATGGCGTCGCCATTTAACATGAATTGTGGAATATATCTAGCCTCGTTCGTGCAGGTCACTTGTTACTAATGATGCTGAAACCCACTACGGTACACACCGCACTGTAAAGTTTAGCTGTAAAGCCTCACTGTATAGTTTAGTCGTACTGAAATGAAATCTTTCTTCGAAACCATAAAATAGCATTTGAACCTTCAAGGCAAGAAACCTTGTATCGAAACAAAATGGCGTCATTTACGTGCACCAAGTTCTCGATCATTCATTTTCTTAGGTGTCGAGATTCACCTGCACGGACATCCACTAATAATTTGCATTATCCAACCAATTTCAGGAAAACGTCTCTGCAATGAAAAAAAAGTGTTTGATTGCTAACGTCGGTTAACCTATATTCCTGGACAATACGTTTTAAATGCGATGCGAAATTGGAATAAATGTGTTCAAATGGGAAACATATGACAAGAAACCATGTGATTTTGATAGAGCAATTAACAATCATTTCTGTCTCTTCTTTAACTGTTTACAAATTGTCTACATGAAGCCCACCCAAGACGTATATTGAATGTTGAAAGAGTGTACACACTCAACACGATGAAGGATGTTAGATCTTTAAATACCTAGTGAAACGCCCTCATACTACTGGTAGTCGTTTTGTACACCTTTAATTGTAAGATCGTCCATTAACGCTACAGTTATCCGATCTTCAAAATGATAAGCTATCTGGTTAAGAAGGTGAAAGATGCATATTCGAAGAATTTCGATGATCTCGTAAAGAAATATGACAGGTCTTAGTCAACGATTTCAAGTCTTTCTGCCCTCACCCCACTTAAGACCACTGAAGTTAATAACTGGGTTATTAAACAAATGCATTGGATCAAAATGAGTTTTTTTTCAAAAGGAAATCCCCCCTCCCTCTGTTGATCTCACCCTCGTCGGATTTTCATGAAGATGATTTTATTAATTATCTACTGAGATTTATCTTAACGATGAAATTAAGGCTGGGTATACACGATCATTTCTAACCTAAGTCAGTGTGTTCCAGACATAGAAAATTGTATTCTTTTGTTAGTTGTGCAATATAATGCAAAGCTGATGAAAATAATTTACACAGCGGCACTAAATGCGTCTGGGTACCTAGGCAATGCCAATCAACAATAAACGACGTCTCTCTTTCTCTCATAGATGTGACCAAATATTATATAAAAATGAAAATACCTCTAGATCATTGGCACGGTTGTTTGTGTACATTTGTTTTATGGAGTGGCAATCTGTTTTTATCAAAAAGGTAAAGCCGTTGATGGTATTGGGGACCCATTAAAACCATTCACTTCATGGGGACCATGGGCGCCTGGGCGTA
The DNA here is from genome assembly GCA_963678685.1 of Patella ulyssiponensis. Classification (NCBI taxonomy): domain Eukaryota; kingdom Metazoa; phylum Mollusca; class Gastropoda; family Patellidae; genus Patella; species Patella ulyssiponensis. The sequence continues at coordinate 22,293,016 of OY783232.1, forward strand.
TTATTTCAGAAACTGGAGAGAGAGAGAAATGGGGTTTAACGTCCACTCGACACAAACTAGGTCATTTTGGGACTAACATGGTTTCAATTTTATTTCAATAATTCGCAGTGGGACGAAACCGGTGTGCCCGGAGGAAACCCACGAGCTTGAGAAGGCGCTCCTATCTCCGTGCCGCAAGCCAGAGGTGACCGGCCAGCTAGAGGTCGAAGCGGGGCACTCTAGACCACTAGGCCATCCCATCCCCTCTTCAGAAACTGGATAGGATACCTGTCAAGAACCCTAAAAAAATACAACGAATAAAATAGTGAAGCTGTCCATTAAATGTTAGACGTAGATTAGACTCCGATAGACAATACGTGTACAACAATCAATATGGCGGTGTTTACAATTTACTTAGGTGATTGTCTGACCTTTAGCTGTATTGTGTAAGAAGATATTGTTTGGGTGTCTGGATTGAAGCATTAAGTTGTACAGTTTATTAACCAAGCTGTACTTACTTTTATTCGTTATACAATGTTATTCTACATTAAATCAATAGCTATGTATACCTACGTGAGATTTAAACAATAATAATATACAATCAATTCTCAAGATGTTCTGGCAGCGTTGATGAAAAGATTCCTAGTGTTAATATCATTTGATTTATTCAGTTATAAGAGATGGTCGAGAACATTCCGCGACTGTCTGCGATATCACCTCGGAAGAAGCGGACGTTAAATAAAGCTATTTCACACACACACACGTTCCGCGGAATTTCCGGCGCGGTGTCCCATTGTTGGTATTGCGAAACAGTGTCCAGTCGTTCGGCTGAGACAAAAACCGCGGTACCGTTTACACATTGGAATGCACGTAAAAGATCCCCTAACAGTTGGAATTCCAGATACGAGTAGGCCGTAGCGAAGCTGCCGGGCAAAATTTACCTCATAGCAGGCCATCTTCATTAGCCCGCTCGGAGCAAAAATTATCGCGTTCCATTTAATTTCATTTGTAACAGTCGTTATAGTCAAGTTGTTCCGTATTTTTTTTTATCCAGGTGATGTTAATGTTCTCGAATTGTTCAAAGTCAATGAGAGAACACACGTACAATAATCATTAACTGTTAAAATCACATGTAAAAATCCCCACCCCCTCCACCGGTTTCCTCGCCGTATAATAGCAAATGACGATATAATATTACGTATTATGTGCCTGCTGGGAGTTCCGCCGAGGTGATTAGATATTGTAGGTGTTAGATATCTATTAATAATTCATTATTGTTCATTCATCAATCTCATAACTTGTTTTATTATATTTTTAAAATAACACACGTTGATTAATAAATCATGAATGAGATGAATCTCCATTCATATTTACGCCTATTGTTAATGTATTTCAAAACTGTATTATTAGAATCGCCCCTGTCTCTGGGGATTTGGGGAATGCAGACACACGTGATTAAACCTACCACATCCGGAAGACGTACGTCATATTGATAGTGAATCGATCGATCGCGCTCAGAAAACAACTGTCATTGATTTCTATCATTACATCAGCCTTTATTTATATACGATAATTATTCCTTATATGGAATCGCATTGCCTTTTTATTAATTTTACGTTAAAACAACAAAGGGCAACATATGTAATAGTCGACCACGAGTCTGACGTCATGTAATTCGACGTACATGTTAATTGGAAAATGTCCATATATGGAAGTTTCCGTTCAGTCACGAAGTTTACGAACGTCGTCGAAGATTTATCGTATGTTAATTATAGCGACATTTAACAAAGACACTTGGTTGATTTAATACTTCATAATTACACATCTTATGTTGTTTTCATATCTATCAAGGATAAGACCTTGAGATTTTAAGGGGATAAACAGGCATATGTATCTCGCCAAATTGACTATTAATAACTACCGTAAACATCATTATTGCTGCCGTAATTATCAATCATGCCAGTTTCCTTCAAGCAATATTCAGACAATGGCATTGAAGCGGCGGCGATTCTTTCTGCTGTTAACCATAGTATGTTTTTCTATAAGTATGTGTTGTAGTTTATTTATCTACCAAGTTACTAAATGCCACTTAAAGAATATTAATATAATTGATTTTGTTAATTAATGATAATTATATATTTAATACATGATAATCTCGAAATTTCGAAATCATATATTATTTATGTTTTTGAAAGAAATGAGATAAAATTGCGTTATACGTCTTTTATTGCGCCAACAGGTCTAGTGTAGACGGACATATGCCATGAGGTGCGCTATGGGGGAAACGTTTAACCGGGAAGTAGCTCCCCCCCTCTTCTTGATAGAATTCCAATTGTCGCGGTTTCTTTTACGTTGACACCAACGAATACACGGTTTCCCGTCCTGCATCCCTGACAAGTAGGGAAATCATGCCGGGGAGTCAAGAATCATACTCTGGCCCCCGGGCTACTGAGCAACACACCGCGTTACTGTGGTCCCCTGGAAGTAATAGATAATGGCTGGAACCGTATACTGAAATACTTGCCACTTGGTAAAACCTAGGATTTTGAGAGTCTTTTAAAAGATATAACCATTGGCACAACACTTCACTGTGCCTATGTTAAATTTTGTAGGGAAGGGGGTGATTGTTTTTGTTGTGTTTTGTTATCTTTGGTATTAACTCTATTTAGATAAACAATACAATTTATATAGATTATATAATCTGTTATTCCTGTGATTGATTGATTAATGTACATTTCATGAGTATTGGTATTGGAATTATTAGTCAGGATTAAAGCGATATCATGACAACATCCAGCATCTGAATAATATTTAGGAGTGTCTATTTCATTATGAAAGAGTATTCTAGAAAACCATTCAGTATCATGCATACGATATTCGATATGAAATGAATTGGGGTTTTGACGTAGTACTGTTCTGCACTGACTGGGCAAATGAAGGTGCGCTTACGCCAAACAATTCTATAAGGTACTTTTTCCGGACAGGAGCACTATAGGGTCTACTCTGTTTTCGAATTCCAATTGTCAAGGGTTCTTTTACATGTACATGGAGACACGTCCTTGTCAGACCCTCCGTCCTGCACCACTGGCATGGGGAACCCGCATCAGAACCAGAGACCTTGTTACTCACTGAAGCACCGCGACTCTCTATTAGAAATGAAGTGGTGTTAATGAAGACGGACATACGCCATGCAGAATGCGATAACAAGGAAATATTGTCCGGTTAGACAGCGGTGTCTTCGCCTTATCTTATTACGAATTCCAACTGTCAAGGGTTCTTTAACGTGCACGCCAACGTCTTACACCACTGACACGAGAAAACAACGCCGAAAAATGCCAACGAACTTTCTTGGCCAACACCGGATTAGAACCATGCACCTCCTGCTTAGCGAGCCAGTGTCTTACTTGTCGATATAAAGAGTATATTGAAGATGTTACTAAGCTAAAAAAAACATACGCACACCAGCAGTTCTTGTGTACATCGCCGAATAGACTATGAAGAAAGTACATGTCAAACAAATGCCCTTTAAAATAACCACGGCCTGTAGAGCATAACGACCATAGGTTGATTCTCAAAGATGCTGTTTCCTGTAGATGTAAAAGAATAAATCAGTGACTGAGTTGAATAAGTAACATATTTAAAATCCGATAATGGATGTTAAAATGCCAAATATGGTATTAAACACTTAGACGAAATGACTGTCTACCGCCCGCACAAATCGATATCAAAATCAGTGAAGCAATGAATGTCAATGATGAGTGAATGAAATCAATTGTACTTTAAATCGGTGTTTGTTTGTCATTTTCATTGATTTACATTCCTGTGTAATTATAATGCTTATTCGTACCTGAACCTGGCTTACATAAACATCCTACCGCATTCAACTTAATTCATTTTCTTTAAAAATAAAAAATTAAAGCCTGCAATTTTCATATCTCTGGAGTTCCATACTACAATGTGTATGAACTACATCTCTGTATTATCATCATCATTTTTTTTTATCTGTTGTACAAGTTGAAACTTCATGGCCTATAAAGTCGACATACATGTGTGTCAAATAGGAACAGCATATTGCCATCTTCATCATCTGTTTCATGTGATGAAACTTCCGTGGTCTATTAATTCGACATAAATTTCGCGAAACAAATCACAGAATCTGCGATACGGGATTGTTCATGAAGTATATACACGAATTTTAATTGCAAATACATCAACTGTGGTATTCGAGTACTATTTTACGATTTTTTTTCTATTTGCACTACATGTACCATCGTATGTATGCTGCAAGGCAAATTTAGAGACGGGATAAATAGTTATCAATCCGTAATACATATTACCTACTCCATGATACGTATACGTTACAATTATGTGTATCAGGGCTGTAACTAGCGAGAGTGCAGGGGGTACCCCCCCCCCCCACCGAAAAATAAGGCGCCCCGAGAAATCGCCCCCCCCCACCAAAAAAAAATTTGATTATGATCACAGAGTCGTGCCTTTAAGGCACTAGGCGGTCGGTTTTAAGGGTGTGTAAGCTTATCGCCATGAATCCCATGACATGATATGTATATTATGTAACATTCCTTTTGTGCATATGACATAAAAAAAATCAACATCGTCAGGATGTGTACGCTTACTACCGTGAATCCCATGACATGGCACGTCTACATTTGGTAAATGTCCGGGAGATTTAACTGCTGTTGAAGATGACACTATATATAACTTGCACATAGTCCATTTACAATATATGAAAAAAGGTTACATGGAACTATCAAAAAAAGACAGAACGTGTTCAAATGTGGTTGTGGACTCTAAAGGCCATTTTACACGATCCTACTTTTGTTCGAATACATCATCCAAGGTAAATGTATGATGATGTTCGCATGAAAATGTACTATGGTGTATATGGGAATTTGAACAACTGTGAACGAACTTGGACAAGCTTGAACATGCTGGATGCTGTTCGAGCATGCGCATTAATTTAAACGTGGTGTATCGAGCAAAATGGCAGCCTCCACATCTTAAAGCAAGAACTATATTATAACAGAAAGGCTCTTGTTCTAAAATGGCAATTGATATTGTAGCTCATTTTGGAATAATAGCTTGTGGTTTAACGTCAACTTCCACAATAGTGATATCGCAGACAATAGTCGTTCGGTATAAGCCTCTAGCCGCTCGGATAGAACGCAAAACAATAGTTCTGTGTATACCATTGGTGGGACGTCAAAGTCTTTATTACCCGACTCTTTGTCACCAGTGTGTGATCGAAAGCAGGGTACTTGACTCAGTAACAGACCTTATGATCTAAATTGTACGCGTAAGACCACTCTGTCATCCCAACTTCCATTTCCCGCGGAGACAGCAAAAAGGTTGGTTTTGCATCATCATTATTATCACTCTTGTTATAAACAATTTTTCCCGCGGAAGCTTTTGACTCTGAACATATCTCCTTACAACACCTATTATGCAAAATGATTCGATTAGGCGGAACTATGGTAAACAAGCTATCACCGAATAACGTAGAAACTGCCTTAAAGTATCGCTTGTGACAAACATCAAATCCCTATTCAGAGACAAATCTGATTAAAAATATTGTTTATAAAAAAAGAAGACTGATGACGTAGGAAGGAGTAGTTGTGAATCATTGTTTTTAGGTTTGACTATACGAGCGATAATTGACCGATAATCGTAAGATTTAAATACAGCTCATCATAGTGGTTTACTCGTTATTTTTATACATCTTTTCTGAATGAACGTGTCACATGATTATTTCCTACGTCCGTAGACGTTTTGATCACCTGCAAAACATAATAATTACTTCGACCTTTACACGAAATATTTCTTCAAACAAAACTTAATAAACACAATTAAGAGATATACGCATTCTGAACATCATATCATTTCGCGAGCTCAATAAGAAGACAGACATAAAGTTAAAATGTTTTGGCGTATCAATGCAAATTAATCCCAAAAATGTGACGACACAGCACATTTACCGAATGTGGAAAAATCAGAGTATAAAACCGGTCGGAAATAATTCCCTAATTTGTCTAACGGGACATTATTTGAACATTGCACTGCATAATGTTCAACCCCACGCTATTGTCGCGGTTTGACTTAGTACCCGGTTCGGCCCAGTTTTTTGTTGCATGACACTTTTGCGGAACAAAATAAATAACGTATCTATCTAATTCCCTATTTTATATGGATATCGCCCAAATTAGTAAGATTGTCAAAAATACAGATCTATTTCATTTCGTTTTTTTTAAACTTTCGATGACTTACTCTACATGAAGATCTGACAAGTTGTAACGTTAGACCACGTCAATGGTCATACGAGTTGCTTTTGACCCTATGACGTCAAAATTGGTGTTTCTAGTGGATTACTCACAGTTCCGTGCAAAACAAGCCTGAAACTCGCCGTAACATTTTCTAATCCCTCACACCATGCAGAACACGTCAATGATAATAACTCTTCCAGATCCTAGTGTAGTAAAGACAAGTAAAACTAAATTTTGAATTATAAAAACCGAAACTAAATAGTATTTGTGTTTTAATTAGATTGCCAATCCAACTGTTTATTATTAGGGTAAATCTTCGACTTGGTGTTGTATTTACTATTTATTCACATATGTTTGTCTTCTTTATCAGTTGTACATGAAATTATTCAGTACTGAATCGTATAGTCGCTATGCCAACCATATTTCTTGCAAAAATGTTATGGCTAAAATCTCTTTAGTATCCTCAAAGTAGGTAGGGAGAAAAACCCCGATTTACCCACCAATAACCAGACGATCAATGTCTTTTACATAGGCAAAATGACCAACTGATTAACGGAGTCGTATTGACAAAATAAACTTTTAAAACTGTGTTTTTAGCTGTTTGTGAGGCGAGTTATATATGAAGGTGGTGGTGATGTCCATGGTGCAGTGTACGTGTCGTCTTTAAGAAATGCAATGAAATGATATGGAGTTTAACGTCCTACTGTTTTGCTCCGAACTGGGCTAATGGAGTCCGTTTAATATTTGCATAATGCAAACTGTGCACACCTCTGCGTTATAGAAGACATGTTTGTCTGAGCACAATGTGATTGTTAGTTAAAGGGACAATAACATTCTTGCTGGCTTGGTAGTCCCAGAAAATAAATAATACCCTTATTCTAAGTACTAGATGTTTAAGTGTCCTACCTGTTGTGTAAATTATCCATTACAACCTATTTTACTTGTCCAGAGGGTTCGAAAATATTTTAAAATCCAAGTCACATTTGAAAAGGTTTACGTTAGACTTTTCAAATCAATTCGTTGAATTTTTCCAATTTTTTAAAATAGGTGTGTTAAGATGAAATTTATATCATCATTTAATTGGAATATTCTAAAATAATACGATTTGTTGACCAGAATGAAGATTGGGACATATTATTCAATTACAACAAGAGTGTTATTGGGGCTTTAAGAAGCTCGTCGCTTAACCCACTAGGACAACCAGACGTTGGTATATCGTTGAAAACGTGTAACAAAGCTTTAGATTGTTGCATAGGACTAGAATAAAGGTTCGCAGGGCTATCCACTTAGAATCCCCTTGTTATATTCACTGAAATATATCTGGTACCATTTCTACAAGCTACCACTCTGCATGACAGATATAACAGCAGTATATTTAACGATAATGTCTTTGAATGCACATACAGCAAGGACTAGTTTATCCCGAGGATGTCATAACTATTAAATCATAACTAGTTCCGTTTACACTAGAGGCAAGGTCATGAGAAGTTAATTCCAGGCAATAATAGGAATCGTAACTTGATATTATGATCATCAAGAACCATAAATTATTGATATTATTTGACGATATGAAGCGGGGGAAAATGAATGCAATGGATTTACAAAATGTCCACTGCCCCATTCAAAAAGGACTTTGCCACATGGCCGTGTTGATGCTGGTATGGTTATTTTTTTATACTATTGGTGGTGGTGGTTGTGTGTGTGTGTGTGTGGGGTGGGGAGGGGTGATTGGTTGAGTTTTCTCCTTCTCCTCGTTTATCTAGATAAGATGGCCGTTCGACGTTTTCATCGGACCTTTCTTTATCCACTGAGTATCTAAACGTGCAATGTGATACTAGAATTAAAACAGAATTACACACTTAAAACAAACTGTCAAATTACCCCCCTTTCTTATCTCGCTGAAATACGTCATATCGCGTTTCGTCTTTCACACTTCGCCTTTCATACTTTCCAGCTGTGATCACTCAATTAAAGGTTTAATGGTTAAACAAGAAGAAAAAAAAATCCCGTTTATTTCGTCAGCGATATCAGAAATTGATAATTTTCGGTTAATTGATCATTTTTATCGTAAACCCCACTTCCGATTTTTGTTAATTTGTCAGTAGCCGATAATCTGCACGTGTTGTTAACACGGTAAATTGTGCAGAAGTAGAGTGAACCTCCATTGATAAAAGTAATATTATCGTCTTAAATGTTGGTCTACCAGGGTTGGTGAAGCTAATCACAATTTTACAATTCATTATTAGCTGAGAGTTACATTTTCTTAACAACCAATACATTTGTTCACGGTTTCCGCTTCCGCTCCTTCCATGTTTGAAATAGATAGAAGCTGACATCTCGTACCATCCCAGTTTGTTAAAAACTTACACTGACAGTGGAGTCCAAACGAAAAACACCTGATTTTGTTTCGTGCGTAACATGTACTTATATTTCACGTAATAAAACATGGGTTTGGTAACAGGCTAGGCCTATGTAATACAAATTGAATCATGGTGCACAATAAAGAAATGAAATGAAATGGCGTGTCACGCCAATCAGATTTATTTCCCCAAAACTCCACATCGAATCTAATGTCCAATCCAATATTTGTTTCGAATTGATTAAGACAGGGTTGTGGTTAATTCAATTGGTTGCAAAATAAAATGGTTTTGACCGGTTGCAAGATATTCACATGTTCTTGATTAATGACCCTCATGTTAATGTAATTTTAAAACGCGCACATTTTAAGGTGGCAAAACTAGACATTTAGTTTTATCTCCAAATAATTTCGGGTCATTTCGATATTGGCATGTATCAAACCGTAACTTCGCGGATTATGATCCCAATTTGTACGAACAGTCACGTTTTTAGCCTGTTGACAATTGAGAGGTCATTATTTTTCTCAAAGATCGCCGTTCCTTTCGATATTCGCAGATATCGTGCCGTAACTTCCTACATTACATACGTTTGTACGAAAAGTAACGTTTTTAGCTTGTGAACACCGTTACAGCAAAATGACGGCTTAGTTCGAATATCGTGAAAATCGGACCGAAACTGCCCGCAAAAATGACCGCACTCTGTACGCAAATAGTGTTAAGTATGTAATATCAGTTGTGGACATTGGAAACACAAGTTTATATCTCAAAGATCTCGGTTCTTTTCGACATTTGCGCATATCCGACTGTCTGACCCGTGATTGTACAAAAAATCGCTGAATTTTTCTATAGCTTGTTCGCTGTCCATCTCTTGCAAAATGTGGGTGTATCATGCCTGGCAACCGCTTGTATTGTATTATATTCCCATTTTTGAATAACGAATGGAGGGTGCCATAGGCAAGAAAGGATACGTAAAATCATTCGAAGAGGGTTTAAAGCTATTGTTCAAATAAAATTTCATTGAAAAGAGCACCATTATCATATGATTTCGGCTAACGATTATAAATTTACTACCAATTATAAAAAAGGTATGAATAACCTATATAAATCATATCATAGTGACCCACAGATCCAAGGAAAGGCAACCTTGTCGGAAATGATTCACAAATCTGCATTACGTTGCGTATTTTTTAAAACCATATTGACCGATTATATCAATATAAGGATTAGATAGATAAGAGCACATTTAATATAAACACGTGTTATGATGTAATATTTACTTTGTATCGATAATGATCTATAAAACAAGTAGGACACACCATTACGGAAATTGAACATATCCGATTCTACTCCCCTCGCATTCAATACGGTTGTAACAGTTTATGAAACACAGTTATACATACATATTATACAACAAATGTTTGTTAGCTATGATTGTAATCTCAGCCAAATTATGTTTTATATGCAAGTACATGTATATGTTCTTATTTAAATGACACATTATAACTGTTACAATGTGTGAGTGGGGGGGGGGTGTAAGAAAGAACACAAATGATGGTGGAAATTATAAACAGTTTATCCCAATTTCAAATCACTTTTACAGCACCAACCGGGATAACGAAGACAGATATACGCCCAATCTGTTTCACAGAGAATTACTTACGAATTAACTCTGTCACAGATGACTGTCCACAACACGTGCATTGACTTCATGTGGCGTCAGTCATTGGCTCAACGGCTCGTGCATTGTTTACATAACACCTAACTGCTTCGGGCAAAATTATGCATTTTACTCATTTTAATACCCATTTACACTAAATAGGAAATATTTTTTAACTACAAATACTTCAAACGTCTTTATTTTTCTTATACTTCAAAAAAATGTTTGAGAATTTAATTTGTCGGAGTAAAAAAGTTAATATGCCGAACTCATTAAGTCTCGTCGATGTCATGCTTATCAGTGATTGTAGCGGCCAAGCGAATATTCACTGCGGGATCAGTTTGATATACGCCATTCGGTATAATATGAGGGACGATGTTTTGAGAACTGTTGATTTCTACTGCCAAGGGTTCTTTTACTTGCCTGCCAACGTGTACACGGGACGTTGATTTATCGTACCATCCGAATAACTAGATTCTGTTTGCACCTCTAACATTGGATATCGCGGGACTTTCTAGACGCACAACGGGATTGAAACCCGAGGGACTTTTCTAGACGAGCACCGGGGTTGAAACTGAGATCTCCTGGTTGGTGAGCCAACACCTTTTTCACAAATCAACTGTAAATATCAGCCGAAATGGTTATCTGTCCCTGATTAATCATTTGTTACATTTTATAAACGCTAAGATGTCCTCCTAATGTCATCATGTTACCTGATAAGTTGTGATAAGTGTAGATGTTTAATAACACAAGAATTGACAGCTACTTCACTGATATCAAATATCATGATTGGAAACTTGTCATTATAATATTTTTATACTATTACTAATTTCCAAAACAATGACATATTTAGTATCGTGCAGGAAATCGTGATTTTTTTTTATCGTTTAGGAAATCATGAAATAAACAATCGGAAAGTAACATGGCAATAAAATACCGAGCGGTTCCATACTTAGTCTTTGAGTCAGGAACATCCAATCTCTTCGAATTAAATTTTCAAAAGAGCAATTAAATTAGCAGACCAAAGGAGGAATCGAGTAATTGATTTGCGGGCGATATTGTAAAACCAAAACACCCTTTCATGTGACAATCTATCGCTTCATTACCCATAATTCATATGTACATGGGCTATAATTAGGTAGTCTGCATGGTGTTTTACTTCTCTTCAATTAATGTACACCTGGCCTATGGAAAATCAACACGTGACGTTAAACACTTTATATATATAAATATCTATAATTTGTCTAGCCCTGAAACGCCCTAATATAAAAATCTTTCGTTTTATTTTGTTCAGTCCAATCGTATATCAATCAAATCTTTCCCTCTTCTTTCCACCCTTTTCAAATTGCATTTTCTTATTGATAGAGCTTCTGTAATGCAATTAAAACCTTCTATGTACCCACCCGGGAATTTACAATAATTTATGAAACGATGATAAATTAATTTTCAAGTTGAATTGAAGAAAAGCTTTTAATAAATAATTTAATTGCGCATATTTTCAAAGCGTTTAAAAACTGGAAAGGGCGTGTATATCTTTTTTTTTAAAAAAATGATTTGGGTAACTAATTATTTATTTAGCACTATTCGTTATAAAATCTAACAGAACATTTTAAAACTTCATTTGGCTCCTTTATTTAAAGAAATATTGCATTTACATTGTCTGTATGGGTGTTTATATGCTTATTCTTTCTAGAGCACCTGCTTCCTTAATGTGCTAAGCTATTAAATCTACTGTTTCAATGGCATTTAGTAATTGAACTAGAGTATACAGGTCACAATTCTATGGAATACAATTACTGCTTTTTTACTTAGCGACATTTCGACTAGGCTTCTCTACTTGTCTGTCTTTGTGTTAGTCTTGTGAACCCTCTACAGATCTCAACATTAGTGAGACGAAGATGCCTATTGCTTTCAGCGCCATCTGTTTATAACTTCCATTGTTGTTGCTCTTGATCACGTAGAACTTGATAAATGGTCTTACGACATTAATAATCACAGGCTCTGTTTGAAATATACGTGCATCATCAAAATCAGTTCGCCTCAGAAGCCTAAGTAAAGTATTGCAGAATCTTGTGTCGCTCTAGCATCGACAGTTTTCATCCAATCTGCTTAAAATGTAAATGAATCTTTCAGTTTAATTAATTCTAGAGATATTGCCTTGTGTGGAACTTTGTGTCAGTACTTTTATGAATTATTGGTCGGAGACGCGAAAGCAAAAACGCAAACTATAGGTAGTCATCAACAGATTAATATTCGATTATTTAAACGCCAAAGTGTTCGATTAAGCTTACGAATTTCGGGAGGGTGTCAGCCGATTTTATTTAATTGATTATAATAATCACAAGTTGGACAATTTTTAAAATACATTGCCTGTGGGTGCCAACTTAAATATGCATTATTCCATGGCTAAATCTGCCTATTGCAGGTCTGTCTTTAGGTCTGAAATATTATATAAATTATAATTAGACATTAATTAACATCCAGACCATAATCAACTCTTGATGCCATTGGATGGCTTATACTGTAAGTAGATTTAAGATAATTGAGAATTTGTTTATTATGGTAACAACGGCAGTAATGGCAATAGAGGCTAGGCTATAATGTATCGCCCATATTTAGGCTCCGGATGAAGTAATTTGACTGATATTTCTAGCATATTCATTTTTCATTATCTTTCTTCTAAGTATTATAGAGAGAACTGTCAACACTTTATCTAATCTTATGTGATTTCGCTTTAACTTTACTATTTTATTTCATCTAAAAACACCTGCTTTTTAGTGATTGTGTATCTATATACTGATCAGACAAATAATCAGTTGATATTGCTGACGTAGTAAATAGCTTAGCAAGTGGACCATGAAAATCCCTGAATACACAACAGATTTCTAGTTACATGCGGCAGATATCTATAACCATTTAATTCATTATTGGTATTGATAGTTATATGGATTCAGGCCACCGACAAATTCTCCATCCCTTAACGTTCATTCCTTTTATTTCATAGTCTTTCCCCTCCTCTTGCATGGCGAGTTTTGTTGACTTTTTGGTGTGGAATCGAAGTAAAGGGCATTTGTGCCAAGTTTTGGTAAATGTTCATGATTTGGGGGCGGAAGGACAGCAGAGTTTGGCTATGTTGAAATACACGGCGGAAGGTTACTTATTTATATGTATTTCTAGTTCTAACGTGCTTTTGAGTAAGATGTTGTACCATGGATACACTATGTGGTAGAAAGCGGTCAACCCAACGACACGTTTGGTAAAAGTTAGAGTGGAATCTATGGTGTACTGTGGCATATTAGATGCCACACCATTTTCAAGATAAATATTTTGTATGAATCAATATTGCATTGTCATATGTATCGTTAGGTAAAGGATTTCCTAAGAGTGTCACTTATCTTAATATAAACACGGAACGAACTCTACATGTCCTGTGTTGTGTGCATTTTCAACCCCTCCTTTGTCGATATGAAATAATGCACGAAAACTGGTTCATGTAGACATATGAATAAACATTTTTGCCGAAAAACCCATCTCACCCAATCACCCACTCATCCAAATCGTAACTAAAAGGCAAGGTACTATGTCAAGTCGGGTGCCGGGTCAATCCGCGACACCGGATGTAAACTTCTTATACATGTACGCTGACTTGTTTGAATATAATGACAACACATATTATTTAACCTTAACTATCTTTATTAAATTATAATAAAAGGATCTGTATCATTATATCATTAGGGTTCAAAGATATCCGTTTTCTAGGATTTCCCCTATTGAAGGTATGGAGAATATGCCGGATATCCTCGGTCTTTTGATTGGTTATTGCACGTTTAGAGTGATTTTTGTATGATTATTGTAGTCGTCACGAATGTTCAATGAAATGCCTTTATTGTTGTGTATCATATTTGTGAATGATATTAATGTGTTTGTAGTTTTCTCTTTAATTTAACGTAACTTACAAAAATAGACGGACTTTTCACGAATTTCAACTTTCGTACCTATATATAGCATGTTGATGTTGTAATAATAAATATAATATCCTGGCCAGACTACTTTGGACTTCTTTGAAGATTTCTCTTTAAATGATCAATTACGATTGAATTTTGCTTGTTTGTGTGGGTGTTGTTTCTGTCTGTCTTTATTTTTGTTCCCTCATTTCTACTTTGAACGGACCACCCCCGTCTGCTCGTGGCTAAAATAATAAAATATAGAGACTCTTCGGATGTTTTTGACCATGTGAAACAAACGTGGTTAAATTGGGGTGAAGCAATTCGCTGACGCATATGGGTCTTCCGCTGTAAGAGGAAATCGGGAGGCCCGGTCAAAATCCAAGCGAATGGACACGTGACCCTGCTCCTTGTCACGTACAAGCGGGAACCGAAACCGCACTAGTTGATTCGTTGACATACCTTGTGATTAAACGCGTAAGTGTTTAACCATTCGGCCGCCATACCTACCAGTTACCAACTTGGGGAAGAAAAATAAACCGAAGCAAACTAGCTGCCATACAAAACATCATAAGCTTACTTACAGATGTCATCCCAACAAATGGTCATTATCTGAGCCTTTTGAAGCATTGGAAGAAAGGTCCTCACAATTTTAACTGGTCCAGTCTCCAGACTGGTCGAGGAAATCCAAGCAAGTTTCTAACAGACATCTGAAATCCAATGGGGAACAATTTCAATAGACAAATCGTTGAATGTAAACCTATTGGATGCCAGGGGTTACAACTTTACGTCGTCATGACTAATCAGTTGCTACACCATAAGCTCATTAAATAACCGAAATATTAAATTTTGATGTGTATATTTTTTTTTTAAAAAAAGAGGTAATATTGTACCAGTGTATTGTACGACATCGGTTAGGAGATACGTTCATCAAACTCAATAACCTCTTGATATAACTTTTGGTACTTTTGTGTATCTCTGATTGTCATAGAGGATTGGTGATCCTAGGTGATTGCCCAACTTTTCATTTCGTAAATTGGACCCTGTTTGAAATATTTGATGACATTATTTTAGCATAATACATAGTCTAGTTCCTGGATTTCTTTCCCCACATTCAGTCCAGTGTTTTACTCCATATTCTGGATGCAGCCTATGATGCTGCTTAAGATGAATCTCCAGAAGTTCTTTTCCACATGGTGGGTTAGATGGCCGAATAGTTAGCGTGCGCGCGCTGTATCATACGGCCTGCCATTGAGTAAACTGGCCTAGTTTCAAATCCCCGGTTGTACGTGGCAAGGAGTAGGGTCGCCTGTCCAACCTCGTGGGTTTTTGCCGGGTACTCCGGTTTCCTCCTAGTCCTACTGCTAAAGACCACTACACGCAAGCGAATTATTGAAGTAAAATTAAACCATATTAGTCCCGAAATGACTTAGTTTGTGTCGAGTGGACGTTAAACCCAATTTCTCCCTCATTTCTCCCTCTCTCTCTTTTCCACATACAGTTCCTGTCAGCAGTTACATAATAATATATCAATCTAAATACACCCAGATTTATTGTTCCATTATAACTTCAAACTAATTTGTATAATGATAATAACTACTAAGTTTTATTTCAAATTTGATAGTGCGCCTATAATCCAAGCACAATAACAGTTTTATTTATCGTAACCAGGAAAATATTTATGTCGTATTTGAAATGTATTAATTGTTGCCTAGGTCTCGGATGTAAAAATTACCAACTTTGTTGTCATTGTTTCAATTGTCGAAATACTTTCTAAGATGATGTCATCTTGATATATATAGTAAATCTCGGGGAATCAGCATATTAATCCCATTAGTGCGGATTTAATCTTTAGATTAAAGCATTGCTGATATCACCTGTTCACGATTTGGGGGTAATTAACATTTATTGCATGACGATATCACAGGTATGTGACTCGTGTATATTCCAGTCAATATTTCCTCGTTACCTATGGTCACCTAAAGTCATTAGTTAACGTAGGCTAGACATTCTTGGCCTATCTTCAACGCATGACGTAATGTATATTAGAATGCCACGGTACAGGTGATTGGTTGCCGGGGTGGATTTCCCCTTACAATATCGAGAAATGCCGATGAATGTAGATCAGGCGATATGTTCAATCCCATTTAACAACGACAGTTTTGATTATATTGATTTATTATGATCTACTTCATTTTTTTCTTTTGAATTTAATCTATCTCTTATATACACCCTTCCCACCCCTCCGCTTCCGTTATGACCTTGAGGTCAAGAGTTATTGGGCTTTTCCCGGCCGATATCTTTTCTCGTATTGTCCTCTCCTTTAAACGCCTGTTGTTGAAATATTTTGACGCGACACTTACAGGTGTTTAGTATTCATGAGCCTTTATCAATCCACCATTTTACATACTTGAAATGCCGCCAATTGACACTTGTATAGATGAGCCCCTTGTAAAATATTGTTAACTAGTAATTAAAGAGTTATTGGCACAACGGTTCCCCATTATCCCGTGAAAAATGATATACCAATGCTCTTTGATGACTTAACTTGTGTCTTAAGTCCAGAAATGGGAATAGGTTATTTTATGTATTTATTGGTCTAAGAAGAATGGGTCGGGGATACAAGCGTGAGATTTGACTCACAATTGAGTCGATGCTGAGAGACCCTATGGTCCAGAGCGTACATCAATTCCGTAGCACCCTGTCTCCAAAAAGTTTGTGGGACAATAATTGTAAGATATTATTAACCTCTATGTTCCTGGTCACTGTCGCAAATCGTATACTTCCATATTTATTAAGCAAGGGCTTTTGTTGCTATTAGTAGATATAAAATAGATAGCTTTATGGATTAATAACAATCAAACATGTTACAGAAGGTTATATCATTGCTTGTTAACGGTGAGAGTACCTTGATTGAAACGTTGCAGTTAATAAGTCTGGCGAATTTTATCCATAAAGCTGTTGTTATATATTGCTTTAACTAAATGTCAATATATATGTGATATTCTAAATTTGAATTAGGGGATTTTTGCCTTTTCTCGTTTCGGTTGATAGTGTGACGTTCTTAGAAAATGACTTTCGTATTGACGTACGTTCATTCCGGTTACAAGAAAGGTTATTTTCGACTCTTGGTCATTGAGACTTTTCTTGTTTAATCCAATATTCATCTGAACTTTAGGCAAACAAGAATTAGAAACAGTTACTAATGGACTTCTTGCTACTTTAAGGGACGACAATATTTTCAGTTACAGTAGTAATAAAAAGCAAAAAAGAAAAATGTGTCCATAAATTCAACACCAAATCGACGATTTATATCAATTATAAGTTATTATGTTTAAAAGCTTTAGAGTTGCTTGATAAAGACATAAAACCGTGAAGCAACATGATCCGTCACTCAGATGCAATTGAAAAGATGGCGTATCTGGATGGAACCTGGGCCTAATCGTTAGTGAGCCAGATTCCGAATGAAAATGAAAAATGTACATAAAAGCTCTCTTCCATTTGCTCGAATCAAAGTTACGTCAAATTTCCATCGTCTGTTGTTAGTAATGTTAGTCCTATGTTAAGACCTGTAATTTAAAGCAGTAACATTTTCTTTTTCATTTAATTCATCAACATCGTCCCAAAAATGAGCTGATGTTTTTGAGTTTTAGTCATAGTTATGAGTTACAAATCTGAGTAATTCTTTTGTTGTTTGAGTAAATATTTATAGTATACACGGAAATTAAATATGGTGCGAATACTGAGAAGTATTAAAGATTGCTATATTGAAGCATTTGATAGACAGTTTACAACCAATTACATCAACAGCTTCAACAATCGAGTCTCCTGTCAAGTGTTGGTTCACCACTTGATCGAGACTATCACACCTCATTATCCACTCTTACTTGAAATAGTTGTAATTCGCCACACAAGTTGCCAAGAGAAGTCTTTTATACCTTATATTTTGACGACTGTGGGCTAGTGTTTAATAAAATAGAAAGTAATAAATATATGTTCAACATGTATATATTGTTAAAAACTATTTTTCTCGGATTCTTTTATCCTGCCGCTTCTTTATACCCTACTTTCGCTGTTTGATAGACCTTCTTTCATACCTTTTCAAATAAACCAGTCTTTTAGTCATGCATAAAGGCTAGGAGTTAATTTTAGTGACTGTTTGCGGTTGATTATATAGGCCCGATTTATTGAATAGACACAGTTGAACTATTCAAACCGACAAATTAGGCCCCTTCAGATGTTTGTCAGTATTCACTGCAACGCTATTTCTTCTTAGAGAATTGTTATTGCATTGATGTCAGGCTTATTAATTTTAAACACTGAAAAAGCAATAAAATTTGGATGCATTATAATATGTATTTAGAAATAAAAATTTATTCAACTGGAAACTGGTCAGAGGATATAGGATACTTTTTCTGAAAATGAATTTTGCGAAAAGGTAATTTTTTCATCAGCTTTCATTAACATCCTTCATGAGATGACAAGAAAGTAAAGGGGGAAATGGCTATCGAGGCATCTTGGGCACCCATGCAATAAAAATAACAAATGTTTTGTATTTACCAATTCCATGTTCTAAATTTCAACGATTAAATAAATATTCGACTATCTTGACTTGTGAAAACAAAATTAGCACGACACAATTTGGAGACAAGAGTTTGATTTCTTATGTATATATTCTAAATAAATACATTTTAACATTTCTACCATGTCAAATGTTCTAACTGAAATTAAACTGAATTCTCTACATGTATCACCTAATATTCTAAACATAATGTTCTAAATTAAATGTCTAATATTCTAAATCTAATGTCTAATATTCTAAATGCATTATTTAATATTCTAAATCGAATGTCTAATATTTTAAATTAAATATCTAATATTCTAAATTGAATATCTTATTATGCTAAATTGAATATCTAATATTCTAAATCGAATATCTAATATGCTACATTGAATATGTAATATCATATTAACTATATAATATGCTAAATTGAATAATCGAAAATTTCAATTTAATATTCTAAATCAAAATTCGAAACAATAAATCTAATAATCTCTCTAATAAAATCTTGAATCGAAATCGGAATAATCTAACATATAATATTTTAATCGAACACTTCTGAAAATAAATACCTATTCTCAATCTAATATTTTAATCAACTTTTAGTTGAATCGTCTAATTTTATAAACCACGGGTTATTTCTTATCTGTCTGTTTATAAAAAATAATAATTCGTCAATTAGAAAAGTGTACAATAGTTGCCAAGAAATGTTAAAGTGTTTCAAAGTACGTTCTGTTGTGTATTTATTTAATGAGTAAATTTAAACAGAGAGAGACCAGACAAAACTTTGTCCAGAGTCTGTGGTCCAATACCTGAAATATGTAAAGTATTGTATGACATACATACCTTTCGTGACATATAAGTTGGGAGACTTATACGTCAGACCTCCCAGTACGTCAAAACACCTGTAATCAGCATCAATTTAACCTATAATTAATCTGAAACTCCATAAATTAGTCAAACATCACCTTTAATTACCACATAATTGCATTAAAAAACATAGGTAAAACATGTTTAGAAGTTAAAAAGTATTTGTTTACGGCTATTATCAGCTCTTTGACTGTTCTTTGATCAATCTTCGGAACAAAAGTTAAAGTGTTAACTTATAAGTTACACTTTATCATACGTAATCTTTAACACAATAAAAAGAAATAATATATGATTATAGTTCTATTCTTAATTTTAGGGAATGCGTTTTGAAGGGTTAATATTATATACAATGACTGTGTCTTGCTAATTAAGGGAAACATAGGTTACTAATAATATATATGATGCATTACCTTCCACGATTAGGCACAGATATCAAACAAGGTTTAGTATGTATGTGCGTAATTGCATATTTGATTTAACGTATTTATCTTCTAAGATTTGGCACATATAGTTATATATTGTTCTACATCATTGACATACTTTTTATCACAGTTGAAGGTCAGTGTGTCGGGGTAGCTGATTAAGGAAGTGGTCTGTTAAATGGACGTACCCCTAGCGTTCAGACATTCAAGAAAATACTCTATGCTGCAGTAGAGTAGTTTCCGTCATGTTTAGCGTGTGTTAGTGAGACAGACAATATAGAATGGCACAGGATACTACAGGTGATAGATAATACGGGTAAATGTCCACGGGTCGGAAATTCAAGATCATTTTGCCTTTGTCATAATTCTAGGGTTAATACCTAGTTTCTGAGAAATATAGCTCTATGCGGTGTAATGTAAACTGGTAACGCATCGCCTTGGTCATGCAATAAACCATCCAACTGAGTTTTGCAAGAAACTAAATACAACCTGAACGTACAATTTCCAAACTCTAACAGAGTAAGCAAAATTCTAAAACGCATCGTATATACCCATTTATTAAAGCCTTTTCGGTCGGCCTTCCATTTTAAGGACCGTTTCCATTTTAGATTTTAGAACAGGTCACAATTCCTATTTTGCTGGATGATGACCCTGTTTTTGATTGTTTCGCACGTTTGGCGTTTTAGGGTGTTTTTTTTTTTTTTTTTTTTTTTGCTTTTTAACATGTCGTTACTACCCGCACATTGTTACGACATCATTTAATACTTAAGCTAAGGCAATAGGTTTCCTTTAATCATTTTTATAACGATATGCTGTCGATGATAGGTGTTACAAAAAAAATAATGGTGTCCATTTTCACATAAATAGCTTTATTAATAGGCTTTTATCTACTCTCCAAAATCATCGATTTACAAAAGCCTGTAATTTGGGATTAAGGGGATTAAACTTGACAGTATACAGAGGGTTACTTGATATCTACGTCTATAATGCACGATTATCTAGTATTGACACTCACTGTTTTACTCGCCATCGATGAACAGATGCATCATCTAGAAAGAATGAGAGACACGTAGAAACTTCTTCCGTTACTCTGAATAATTTAGAGCCCTATCATGGATGCTGGTTGTATACTAGTATGTATATATTAGGGTCGTTAAACAAAGCCTTTTGTGATCAATGCATCGTGTTTACCTGTCGAAAAGAACCCATGAAATTAACATTTCACCTGAAGAGTGTCACCTTAGCTAGTTAGGTGATGTCTTTGAAGTTCACCTGTATGAAAACAAGAGATTGTAATGTTAAAAGTGTCACAATACAGCGGATAAGATGATAAGATACATTTAAAAGAGACACTGGTTACATGACATGCCCCGGTCACATACCATACATGTTTTTAAACGACTGAAGATATGCGTTAATGAATTACTTTCACGGTTTACTTCAAAGTCACTTTTTTTTTCAAATCTTGTTTACGCAAAAAATAACCATATTGAATCTTAAATAAGGTTGTCTGGGAAAATACAACATGCGACAAGTAGTGTTGTGTCTTGTTGTAAATTGATGTATTGTTGACCGTACTGAAAACTAAAAGTGATTTTCGCTTTCTCTCTGAACCATCTGTATGTGCACCATAATCCTACTATGAAGTCTCTTAAATGCAGGGAGCTGCTGTTAGTAACATAAGTTATTCTGTCTGATCTCCATCTTTTAATTGTAGTCCAATCGGATTAAAACAGGTCCGTCAAGTAGATTTCACATGCACGTTCAGATGGCTAAGGGTATGTTATAAGATCAATATTATCATGACGTCATCCATAATTAATACACGTGTAATTGGCGATCAGCCTACCAAAAATGCAAAATGGTGGACAGTTGAATTTATAAGAAATGTAGATGTGTTTTGTCAACAGATTCTGCCAAAACAAAGCACCAAGAAGCGAGAAAAGGTAAAGTGTACCATTTACATAAGGCGCAGAAACATAAGAGTGGTGGAATTTCGCTTCGTCATTATCTTCATAATTGGACGGGATTGACCAATTTTTAGACTGATATTACAATTGGGAATTCAACTTTTAAAATATCGAAGCTGGTAAGTGATTCTTAAATCACTCAAACTCACGTTTTGGGACTTTAATACCTTAAGTGATTTCATCTTTCCGAAAGTGAAGAACAATCTGCGACATCTGACTTCACCAATATTCCGGATCTTTTGTTTGTCGTCTGTGCGAATTGTTTGTGATTTGTGCAGACAGATACACAACAATAAGATGGATGGGCTACATCTCACACCTAACAAAACTAGGAACACTCTATCTTATCTACATACAAGCAAACCTTTATATTATAGCTTGTCACATTGTCTTGTTGATATTGTGAAATATAATCCCTGACAAATCCGACGGCATTTATATGTACACACGACACGTGCGACTCCGACCTCAGGACTTAAAAGAGTCAAACCACAAAACCTGAGAAACATTAAACAAATAAAATCCGGAATCCTGTGTGGTTAGTTGAAAAGAAAGATGGTGTCTCGTTGTGAAAGTTTTGTGATGTAGATAAACTTTTGTTGTCAGAATGTGTCGTAGCATTTAGTCTGTGAATGATACGCTAGTAGTCTTGTATTTTATGGCACCATCCATTTGACGTATCTACAATTGTATAAAATGTACACACCAACTGCATAGATATGAAGTTTATTTCCACCATCCCCAAACGCTATTGTAATACAATGTTCATAATTTGTAATTCAGTGTTTAGACCTGCTATGTTTTGAGTTTGTAATTTAGAGGTTGTAAATCCATACTTGGTACTACTAATTCCATATCTATAATTTGTAATTCCGTATAAAAGACGTTGTAATTCCATAGTTAGAATGTTTTAGAACTTGTAATTCCATGGTCAGAACTTGGTAAAATGAAATTGTTACCGGAAGTGTTTATTTTTGTTGGTAGGGAGCACTGACATCACCAATATCTTGAGATAATGGTGATCAGTATTAACTGTTTATAATATATACAGAAATATTAGAAATCAAATTGTATATTTCTTAATTTGACAATCTCTTTTTATGCTATTTCAAACTGAATATATTTCTTAATTTCACAATTGATTATTTTAAAATAAACATATTAAAGAGGGGGGAAATCTAATTGGTTGTTGTCGACTTCGGTTTGATTGAATTTCTCAACTAGAAAAGAAATGTTAACCTTGGATTGAAGATTAACAAAAAGGTCAAGGGTGAATGTCTGATGACCTCCTTTGTGTGAAAAAGAATATGGCGACCAGATAATAAAAAGTTGATACAATTAAGACAAGATGCTTGAGATCAAGAGTTCCTATCTTATTTATGTTAATCGGATTAGAAGGTTTTACAAATCCAATATAGCAAAATATTAGAAAGCTAAATTTGCATAATTTATTCCATTCTAACCGGAGTTAAACATTTAAACTAGTATAAACTGGTTGCGATGGAAAGTTGTTTCAGCTTATTCTATATTATAACCTCGAATTGTTACAGCAGTCTTTAAAATAATAGTTTCATGCTGACTTACCCGATCAACAAATAATATTTCACAGATTTACATGGTAACCCCGTATTTATTATACATATATTTTTTTTATTTTACATATGTATAATAGGCATATCTTATTAATTGTGTATGCTATGATGAGCATGAAAGGTTATAAAATGTAAAACCTTACAGACATTAAGGTCAAATAAAATATAGTTAATATTTGGAAGGTTGTAATATTAGACATTCCATAGTAATATATTGTAATATATAACCAACATCCGCGCTCATAACTCTATTTATATCTCTCATTTCTAATTTTAACGATATGTTGCTATTAAAATATACACCACTTTCTAATCTTATGCATATATAAATACAATTCTCATTTAACAAAATAATTGGCTAACATACATTTAGACATTTGAGTGATATGTCTCTCTTTTTTTTTATCTTGAATTATTTTTCTTATTGAGATATTAATATTAATGTTATTTTAAATCTGACTGGTAGTGTCCATTTTAAACAGAACATATTGTATGGAAAAGAAAAGAATATGAAAGATGTGTGAAAGACAATCCCACCATCTTAGACATATCCGTTACTATAAATATTATATTTATGTAATTTAAATCCGGACTGATTTTACCGCATTTAAATTAAAATAAACAATATCGACTTTTCCGTTATTTTGAAATTTTGAGGATAAAATATAGTTAAAATTATCTAATTTATTACACTTACTTCCCCGAAAGTATGTAAACATATCAGATAAAACAATACATAATTCATAAATTTATGTCAGTAGGAAGTTCTCGTGTTGACCCCATAAAAGAATATTAATTTTATTTTGTTTCTGCGGTAATAAAATATAAACCAAAAGAATGCGTACAAAATCAATGTGGTTACGCTATGTAAAAACTGCATAATATATGAAAACGTGTAGCTAAGGTTTATAAAATAATCTACGGCCAGATAATAAATTCATAATATTGTAATGTATGTATATTTATATGTCTATTAAAACCTGTTCGCCTACCACAAATGGAATGAATTGGGCTTTAACTTCTTACTTTTCTGGACCCACCGAATGAATGATGATGGCGCTTACAACAAGCAATGTACAAATGTAAGAAGTGGATAATAACTAATAAATTCTGGGCCTGGGAAAATGCTTTTAAAAGAAATGTGAACACCAAATATCTTTGAAACACAAACAGATACTAATAGTATAACATCGTTGAAGTAGTAATGTATTGAAATATGCTATGGGAGTAAATTGTTAATACTTACATAATGAGACGCATATGTGTGTATATAACGTCTAGGGAAAAAGGCCATAATTTAGCTCGTTTCATAAGTTTAGCAAAAAAGGATCCGTCTACGTCTTTTGATAAAGAAGTGTATAATTATGTTGACGAAATGTCTACCTCACATCATGAACGGCTGGTTAATAGAGAGTTTCACAGGGAGGTGTGTTGGGGCCTTGCTTTTGCATGCTCGCTATCAATGACTATGATGTTCTTTGAGCTGTGTGTGGCCCTTGGACCATTAACACCGTTCAAGCCTTTGTCCACTCATATAGTACTACACTTCATATACTACTAGAATATGGTTTTATTTACTAGGTAACCATTAATAATTCTATGTCCCGTATGTAGGACAGCATATTGCATTGCTGTATATATAAAAAGAAATATAAGCACGGGTGCATACTTTTTACAAAAAGCCCAAGTTTTCTTGTCAAATTAGTAGTGATCGACGGCCCGTCTTGGTTTTAAATATAATTAATTCAACACTTCTAATCATTTTATTTTCGGGCACCTATAGGTACTAAAACGGAACATTTCGGCAAACGGAACATTTCGGCGAAAGAAACATCTCAGTAAACGCATTAGCTGTTGATTTTATACATTATACATTAATGCTTAGTACTGAAATTGAACAGGTATAAATAATCAACAAAGAACATAAACTAAATTTCCTTATTTTATAGCTGGGTTTACATTCAATATTATTAGATATAAAACTTTGAATAAAAAATATAAATTTGGCTTCTTTGTATTATGTATGACATTAATCGACTGAAATCTGTCTTCTTTTTTTTTAAAAAAAAACCCCAACATTTATTATATACCATTGAAACTTAATACTATACATAAAAGTTTACTTCTCAACATTGGCGAATAGAAATCCAATCTATAGAAAGACAAATACACGTTTGCAAATGATCTAATAAAAGCATTAACCATTTTAAAGAATTTTAGTTGCCGACGTGTTTTATTGCATTATGCTGATCATATATAGTTTGTATATCATAATCTCCCTATTTATGATAAAAAAAGATGTCAAATCGCTATTCCTCCCAACCCTTAAATACTCTCTCTATTTATGGTAAATTAATCATCCATAAAATAGTAAACTACGGATTAACTGCTTACTATGATTGAGATACAATCTCCTTACAACCAATACAGTTAAAATTGTTTGGTTTAATAATTGCGGTTCTCTGGTCCGCCGTGGGAAAAGAAAGTTACTTCTAATTATCCTCCAAACATCTTTTCCTCTTCAGGTGAGGTCAATCTTACAATTGGCACATATTATAAGGTTGTCATATTAAGCGGAAAATATCTATATATTATATTTTAAGCTGATTATCCTCAGTAAAATTAAAATCGTATCAATATTATAGTCGACATTACAGACAGAATAAAAAGCTTTCCATTCCTATTTTTTGCTAAAAAAAGAAAAGTTGAAATTGCCTAATGGCAATTGTTGGAAATCATGGACAATTTTAAATTCAAAGGCGGGTTTCCGTTTGTACCAATGTGTTTTATTTATTAAGAAAGGATATAATTCTACATTTCAATTTTTCATTTGTGTATCTTTCAATGAATAGTTTTTTGAGAGCCCTTGATGCTAGAATAACATATCTGAATCCAAGGACCCTTATCTGCCTATGGTAAGAGTGTGAAAAGCAACGAATTAACATCTCAAACAAATTATAAAATCTTGGCTAATACCTAGCCCGAGGGCCTCGCGTAAGGAAACATTACGGATTTCTGTACACAGTATGTTATAGGTATTAAATACCTGCTAAATACACAACTAAATTATAGACTTGACGTAATCCTAACGAAAATATTTGTACTCTTATTGATATACTATAGTGTAAAGGTTATTTGCTCAATTAATAATTAAACGAAAACGAGACCCCCGGGCATTATAGATGGTTAACACACACTATTGTTATGCTTATTAGGTTGCAACCAAGCAGAAAAATGGCAATGTTACAATGCTTAATATAAATTAATATTACGAACTACTGAAGATGAAATTATAGTCACAAGCCCATCACAGGTGTTATCCAAACACAGAAAATACAAATTCAAAAAACATCTGTATTGCATTCATTTAATCATTAGTAAATTTAACAGTTTCATTTAATAAACGTTTTCTCAACATTGGGGTGGGCTGTGTCTGTACACATAATAATAATAATTAGCATGGGGATTCATTTATTGAAAAATAAACATTAAAAGAAATATTAGGTGCCTTGCTTCGATGATTCTATTAGCTACACTTTAATTTAATTATAGATATGATACTAGTAAAAAAAATCAAATTAAAATTTTGCTCCAGGTGCTAAGGTTATTATTTTTTTGGCGATAGTTAGATAACATTCGGAACATATTTCGCGTCACCTGACAGATGACAACAATTAAGCATTCAAAATGGCGGAAATAGTATTACTTCTGCCCAGAATATTAATACATTAATTATTACACATCTGCACAAGGAAAATTATAAGTTACTGGTCGATTCCGAAATCACGCGATGATCCCATGCTTAGACATTTGCGATGTGATATAGTTTATCGGCTGGTAAAGAGTTTTCTACTTTCTAAAATTCGTTCCGCGCCTTTTTACAAATTCGATATTTTGGCTTTTCAGTTTGCCTGACAAGATGAAAACGTGTAAAAATAGAATATTGGTCAAAACAGTAAATATTTGTTCTAAATTATCTCCATTGATGTGAGTCATGACCACTGATGGCATATCTCTTGAATCCGAAATGAAGGTGTGGGCGTATTTGAGGAATTTCGAGGGTCAAGATAATAAAGGAGCACAGATCAAGGAGATCGGTATTTGGCGCTTGATGAAAAGTCACCAACAACTAAGTTTTGATAATATTACATCACAATTTTAGAAGCCTAGACAGAAATAAGGGATTCTAAACTGTGACTCTCCCTGGGTGTGTATTTAATTAATGACCTATTAATTAAACAAGTAACCTACCTGCTTCCTTTGTAATACCAGGTTAGAATGGTGTCAAGTGTGTTGTGCGTGGGTGGAACAATATTTCTTCAAGGTCCCGAGAGCCATTTTTTGATCACTTGATTTAATTTCTTTGGCATAATAAAGCCTCGTGGGGATGGCGTTTTAAATAACCTTTAATTTTATTTTATTGATCTGTTTGAGAGGCAAAACCTGGCGATTTAATAATAATGTATTGTATTAACAGCCAGACAACATCTTTTAAATTATTATATCAAATCTGTAGCTTTTACTGTTTCTGAAAAGGGAATTGTGAAAAAAAAAATAAAGTCTTTTAATATAGCTAATTCTTAGTATTTAGAGTTGGGGTACAGATCATGATTCTGTCATGATCGGACTAGTAGAATGGTAAAACTCCATAGAAGAGTGACTGTAAATGATTTACAGATACCAACAGCACCCTCGCGGCGATGACAGAAAGGGTGCTCGGTTCTATGTAGTGAGAAAATGGGGAGAAAAAGAAAATTGAAATTGAAAAGAAATTAAAACATACATCGACGTAGGTTAGAATAGATCCCATCCGACCAGTTACCCGCTCCATCCTGACTTCACACTCTAGCAAACAATGATTTTTGAAGTCCCCCCCCTCCCAATCAATTTTCTGTAGTGACTATGATGAAAAATAGTTGGTTCATACAATTCGTGTTAAAAGAAGGGTGTCAAATATGAGTGTTTGGGATGAAAGCTATCTTGACCTTTGGTCTCATTTACCAAACTAGAAGTAGTGGGACAAGATAGGAAACCCTGAGTCATCCCAATTTTATCTAACTTCAACTCGACTAATAATCTATTAGCAAAAACGATCCTATGAAACTGAACTCATCATCAATGATTAAAATTACTATTTCAAATTAAATGGCTTTTAATTTTTGTGTAATTGTTTCCTCCTCCGTGAACATTTACAAAGGCTTGTCATGTGTTGCTGTTTGTCATCATAGAACTGTATACGATATAATTGTTATGAGTTGGCACGCAATAAACACGAAAAGGGGAATTTTTCTTTTAATGAGTAAGATGCACAGTCTGACGTATGTTTATATAATTGCTCTACAAAGTAAATTTCTTGGTAAGATTTTTGTAGCTACCTTTAGCATGAAATGTTAACCCTAGTTAAACGCATCCTGGAACAGATTAAAATGAATTCAGTGTCTGAATATTATCCAATTCCATGAGTGGATTCAATCAAATCCAGCGATTTCAATATTGGGTGACATTGTTGCCAAAACTTGCTGGTAACAGTGTAAGCTTTTCTCAAGAGACATGGCTGCACAATAAATTGACACAGTTGGCTCGAACTAAATAGATTTGCAATGGTGATACACAGGGTCGTGATGTCAATACCAAAACTTTTGGATTACAGACTTTCGTCTAGTGGCTAACTATTATTGGTTCGGTAAGTTTTGGAGATTTTAGCAAGGTTCAAAGGAACAGGTTTAAAGGTAATTTTTCATGGACTAATTGTTTTAATATTTTTAATGAACGGTCATTCATCTTCACGTAGAATGTAAGAATGTCTAAAGCCCGAATCACAACTGGGACCTTAAGAGTTCACCACTATGCTGTAAAAATAACAATTCGAATTCCCGATTGCCGTGCGGTGACACAACCCAACCACAAGCCTTTGGTGTGTTTATTACCTAGCTTACTAAGAAATAGCCGCTGTGAGAGGGCATGTATATTTTACCCGGAAGAGGAGGGGGGGGGGTGAGAAAAATCGAATCCATTATTCGCCAGCATAATTCAGGTCTATATTGAAATGTTTTGTCATAATCGTAGGTCTACTTAGCCAATCATAAGATTCGGTTTCTTGTCAACTAAATTCTTCATAATTAGAAATTTGTGTAATTAGTGTAATTTTGAATTAAAATGTTTAACCGTTGAACCATGACATAATACTTACCCTCACCCCCTCCGTCATTTGTCCCAGAGATAGTCTTCTCTGTTCAGTTGTGGAGACACTTCAAACACAGGTGACTTCCAATATCTGAGACACAACAGTGCGATTAGTGGAACGAAATTGTAACCACAAGCGATGACTATTCACTGGTGACCTAAATGTCTCATTCAGATTTCAGCAACAGTTGCTGAACTAAATCAATTCACATGAGTGACGTTAATTATACAGATTAGGGAATTAATGAGACACAAAACTCAATCAAAGGGACATATATAAGTACAGGGGTTTTAATAAAATGTCTACATGTATCCGAGATCACCAGGTGAGATTCTTCAATTTAGTTCTGCATTTCAATAAAATATATGATTATTCATATTCTAATTTGTTTATGAATGGGATTATATGCTGGTATATGATGTGCCTCATTTGTATACTTGTAAAAGTGAACGTCAAAAGGAAGGGCAGTTGTATCCCTCTCTCAACACTATTAATCTAGCATTAATATATTTGATTAGTGTATATTATGCCCAATAAAATATGTGACGAATGACAGATAAGCCGGGTGAGTAATAACTTAACGACTTTCAATGAATGGACATTGAAAATACATGAACTAAGCTGGTCATTGTTCAATGCTAGTTTTTATAATAAGGAGAAAATTATATTCTATACTGTCCATCTATAAAGAGGCTCTAATCTTCTGTAGTTCTGTAAAGAAAAAAAAACACTCGAAGCGAAAGCCGTCGTATTTTGATAAAGAAATCGTCGTTTTATAGAAAATATAACAACGAAATCAATTGAAAACATCTCTACATCATAGTGTGAGCCTCGCCGCCTTACAACTTCTTCGCCTGACCTTATAACAAGTCTCAATGTTGGATTTACTCAAGCGAAAATAATTTCAATGCTTCATATTATTAGTATAATGTAATCTACGTATGAAGGAAATATGGGTGGCGATATGATTTGAGAGCTCATATCAAATAAATATGAAAAGTCGAGCGGAAAAAAAGACAGTCTATCTCTATAGCCGAGTCCAATAAAATACACATTTCTATTACTACTTGTAAAACGGGTGTGTTTTCATTTTAAACTCCTCATTCTGTTTCATCGTCAAAATATTTTCTTTAATTTGTCTGTGAATTAATCCTGTGTAATCGATTGATAGGGAAAGTAATTTTATCAGATATGCGAGGACTTTACGGGGGAGTGTCGAGCCAGTCTTTGCTTCCTTTAGTATATGATTTCGTTAATAAAATCACGATAAAGGATTACATGTCTTGGGAACTTTTTATCATGTTTTGATTCCAAATATACGAAGGACCGCACAAGCTTGCGAGTGTTGAAAAGAAAAACGTTAATCTATCAATATATATTGATGTAATTAGCGCGCGCCACTCTCCTATTTCACCAGACGTTATTCTATGATGTCACGTTACTAATAGAACACCGGCAATACTCGTTTCCGGTTTTAGATACACCCTGTAGAATAAACATTTACGGTAAATTAGGTTTTGATTACAACACATTAGTATATTGGGCTGATCTTTTACCTTTTATATACAGACCCTAATGTCTTAAATATCAATATTGACCCAGCCAAAAATATAGGTCCGGTGACATACCCCTGTATTATACCTTATAATATAGGAGTATAAATATAAACATAATTGATCAAATTAATGATTCACATTTACTAATAAGTCTATCACAGAGTGAGTTGTATTTATTCAGTATTCATTATAAACAAGACATGTTGTTTATATTTACATTATCAAATTAGAAACCTATATAAGTGGAAGGATTCTGCTACTTAGGAGTTTATTGATATCTATATTTCCTAGGAACGGCTAGTTAAAATTATGTCTCCTTCAAGTTTCTACCGCTCTGCAGAGGCGGTGTAAATCTTCAATTACTACCGTGCAGCTACTATTTCCATATAGTCGGTTATATTGAATAGACTTAATTAAGGTTGCTAATTTGTTACACAACAATCTCGGTTCCAAATTTGCAATTTTGCTCCCCCCCCCCCCCATGAGCATTTAATTACCTATCATTAAGTAACTCAAGTTTATTTTTTTTATTTTGAATAACATGTCATGACTTTGTAAAACAATATTTTTCGGATCAGTAAATTATCTTAGAACATGAGCAAGGCAACAAAATATAGGCCCACCAGCAGCATCGTCACCCGGGTTACCTATCAATTGTTATAAATCTTTTAGAGGCATTTAGTAATTGGATAGAGGAATAAAATATAACGCATACGGTGGCTGAGTGGAAACGCCGCTGGGTCGCGTATTCGATCCCTACTTTGGCCGAGAAAGTTCGTGGTTACCACGTGTCAGTGGTGCAAGACCGAGGATCTGACATGGGCAACTGACTAGTCGTTCGGATGGCACGAAAAACCGAGGCACCCTGTATACACTGGAGTGCACGTAAAAGATCCATTGGCAACTGGAATTCAATATAAAAGTAGACCAAGGTGCCGCTGCCCGGGCAAAATTTTCCTCATTACACTGTATGGCATATGCCCGTCTTCCTTAACTCAGTCGGAACAGAACAGTAGGACGTGAAACCCCATTTCATTTATAACATTTTTATGGAAGAACAATTACTGATTTAATTAGGAGACGTTTCGGACTAGTGTTATAGTATATTGTAAATAATCTAATTAAGCTGTGTATTGCACTTGAGATTGTTTGAGACGTGACTACGTAATACCTATAAGCAAAGCATCAAAAGCGGATAGAATAAATCAAAGATAAATTGTCGTACTATATTAAATTTATAAAAGAAAGTTTTATACGCTACGGATATGTTATGGTCCGTCGTCCACTATTTCGTTTGAACATTCTACAAGTTATTGGGGAATTTCGGTCACATTTTCAATGACGGCTCTTTGTAGCAAATAAAAGCGTTCTCTTTCATTCATATTTTGTCATTGTTGCTGGCGAAACATCGTGGGATTTTTCATCTGATGAGCGAATTCTCCCTTCTTCTAAGACCTTAAAAGATATATTTTCACGAAAGTATTTATCAGATGGCCATTTCCAATTAAGTTATGGCCAATTTGGTATATATGGAAAGTAAAGACGCCCAGTCTTAGTTATAGAAAAATACTGGATTACACGACAAAAAAAAATCCCATGGAACAAACACTGGGCAAAAATGTTAGAGTATCACGAAATGGCAACCCAACAGCTTATTGTTTGCCAAGAGCTGTTGTTATTTCTTTATCGAATTGTTTTGGGAACATAGAGGGGTGTAAAGGTATAACATATTCTGCAATTAAAAGACGGAAAAAGAGATTGAAAGAAAATAATTCAAGAATTTACATGGACAGTAAGTAATGACAAACATGACTTCTAAAAATAGATTTTTTTTATAGTTTGGGGTATCTTCTCGCGAATACAAAGTTTTGATAGGGATTTGAAGCGAAGTTTTGATAAATTAATTAGTTTGCATGTTTTTAGTCCAAATATATCATCAAATCATTCAGTTTTTAACCAGGAAAGTATCTTTATACTAAAATAAAAAAAGATTATGGGAATAGTGAAAATGGGACATTTTGTCGAGGTGTTCCTGGAAATAAATCGAACTGGGACAAACAAAGTAAAAATTAAAACAAGAACCATAATCTGTTACATGTATATGGAAATTTTGGGACAATTTTAACTTTCAGTCAGTGTTTTCCTTTAGTTTCTTTTTTAGAAAAGCCATTTGTTAGGGCGTTAAGACATTTTTTACCGCATCGAGGTTAATTCACGTGAAGCCCATTTTTGTTTTATTTTAGCGCCTTTTTTTATATTTTAATGCGTTCTTTCATGTGGTTGTCTCCAGTAAACCACCGTCTGTTTTCATTGTAATAAGTATTATTAATAGCTGTATATAATAACATATTTATATAGTATATAATATGACAGGGTATGAAAAATAACACGTCCAAGGACTAGCAAGATAAGCTATACCACCTGTTGTAGAAGAACTGCCCCCTTTACCGGTCTCCCTGCTCGAGGTTGATGTCAATACAGTTTAAAGTATGCCGAATATGTGTTTGATATGCGTTGGGTCTTAAGTGAGATTTAAAATACACAAAAGATATAGCAATAAAATGTGAGCTGATATATTATGGTTTTAAATTCAATCACTTCTTTGACTAATTATATCTGTTTAGGGGGACAATCATTTATCGTAACTACAACAGTATTACATATACATGTGTATAAGCTATAAATATAGAAGCAATGTGGAGATGCGTCGTTTATTGTACTGTAAAGACTATAGTAATTACTGTTGGGATTTAGCAATTTAGGGGATTAACTAGATTACTATGTTACGTTGAGACCTTTGATAACACTTATACTATTACATTTCTACGTCTACCTATGAAAAATCAACATGACTAATTTTATCTTATAAACCTGATCAATTTATTTTTCAATAAAGAGATCAACATTTTTTTGAAAGTTGTTATGCATCTCGTTGTTAATCATTGAAAGTTGCTACGCATCTGGTGTACACAAGTTTGTGGTTGTTAATCTTGAAAGCATCTTAAAGTTCTTTTAGAATTCAAGGCAGTTTTAAATTTCTAGTGGTCTATTACCGCTACCACTACCAAAGGCTTAAAAGTAAGCTCTCGATGCTAGTGGTGACGAAATGCTGCCCCGCTCTACCCCCCCCCCACACACATGATCAAATAAACTATTCAACCGGTTCTCATTCTATTTTAATAGCAGCACTGGAAATGTGTTGATAACACGCCATTCCCAACATTTATTAATGAGGATATGTCAGGCTGGTAATTCTGGTGCTGAAGTTTCTTGGTAGCAGGTAACCTCAGCGGAATCACAACAAAGGTCTTAAATGTTCAGCTATTATTGCTTTTAACTATATGACGTTATTATTGGTATCGTGTTAGATTATAGTCTAATAATGGCAGTTTATGGAACTGAAACAGGACAGGCTGCGGCCAATTCCAATTCGAGGATTATGCATTTATTTGCTTTATTACGATAGTACGATACTGTCTTCAAATTTACAAGAACGACTGAATGATTAGGGTTAGTGATTTAGCCAATTGTCACCTTCCATTGGCGTTATTATTTTAAGAAAGTTATTGATGTCTGGTATCTCATGTGGGTCGAATCTGTGTTATACATAAACGACACATAACTAAGAAGATACTTGCACAAAAATACCCCTGTTTAGACAATGTGTTTGTTTCTGAAATCGGGGACCCCTTTATGGCATATTTTGCTACAGACACCTCGCTATCTTAATCCGGTCCAAAATACCATCAGAGATATCGCCGTAAGCTATCGAGGTGATTTGAATGAATACAGTTCAATAAATATATCTAATAAATAGAGCGCCCAATTTATTCAAATTTCACGCAATAATCACGTGACCAAACAAGTGTAAAAATAAATATAGATATAGATCAGGTGATATGATCAGACGTCTGCTCGGGATTATTGTTGTCTGCTTTATGTAGTTTAATATATCCATGCCCCCCTCATACACGACAGGAGAGCACTGGCGCGTGCTTAGGAAATACTTCTTTCTTTTCATAAGAAGATTGTAAATTTCCTACATTCTTCTTTTGACTTATTGCAATATTTGTTAATCTGAAGGATCAAAATGTTTCAAATTATACATATATATGACTAGTGAAATCACTCCCTTGGTATACTTTGAGGATTAAGAAGAAGGCCTTCTTTGTTTATATTGTTACATTATTTATCGATTTATTTTTAATGTTTAAAAAATATATAATATATCCGTCGCCGAGACATTCCTTTCTTTTCGACCCCCTCTTACAGAAATTACTTTTAATCAGATTCAATATTCAAATATATTCAAAACCAGTTTCTTATCTAGAAATATGCCATTTAGTATTATGCATTTAATATGAAGGAACTAATTATAATACGCTGATGCATTGCTCATTTCAGCACAACATAATAAAGTAACTATTATCCTAACATAAAAGAAATTAAAATGTATATCGACACTTAAAAAATTTGTTAAGTTTTCTGTGTGGTAATAAAACACACCTTAGCACCTGTATTAAATACTAGCAGTTTATTTACCTGTCTGTTGACATCAACAAGTACTATCACTATTGTTACGCGTTCCATTGATCTAATTCCGTAACAGTTTGACGGTGTGATTGATTAGAGACATAAGATTAATTCCATATTAAATGCGCATCCCTGTAGACCTCACACCTTGCATCAGGTACAGCATTGTACGATATTAGGGAATGGTTCTGCAGATATTGCTTTAGTTAATTAACACCATTTAACAGTACTCGATTTCCTTTCGGGCTATGCTGTGTCCAGGGACCCCACATGGTGTTTTGGGCAAATACAACTATATGATGTTTAATCATTTAATTGAAAATGCGCTGGCAGTCAATAATGATGCAAAAGTTGTCTTTCCGTTTTTGAATATTTTCTTTCGGAGTTCGGAATTCAAATAACCTTTATTTTTAAAACTAAATTCCTAATCTATATAGGAAATATTTGATCCGAAGGTGTTAAAAATTTGAAAAAACAATCCATGTGGATGGTGCCCAGCACAAAACTGCAGGCTTGGAAACTATATAGATTTACTTTGATGTTTAGTGTAGTGGATGGGGTGTAAATATTGTTAACTATTTTGTATTGTACTACTATTCATATAATAATAAATAGGGTGACTTCATATTTATGAATTAGAAGAGACGATCCACTTGATATCTAAATAGTGAAGGGTCGTTGAGATATTTTCATCACGAAGGTCGTTCTGAAGGAGGATGAAGTATGTTAAGGTTGCATGTAGATTATAGTATAAACGACTAAAGTTAATCTCCTAGATCGTTTCAAGTGTGTCTATAGTTTTGAATATCAGACAAATCTTCGCAGGGGGTATGACTTTACATAAGACATCAAAGATCAATAGCCGTATATCAAGAATTAAGACAATATAAAACTTGTATTTTTGAATTTATCCCCGAGGCAAATGGATCTTAACTAGGATAACATTAACTGGAGTAGCTGCTGCATAAGCCAGGGTGTGCCAATGCCATCGCCCAGAAGTATCAGTAGGAAATGTTTGCAAGTAGTGTATATACGGTGACATGATTCGGGAGTATTCAGATATTATTTTACGGGGTGATGTAATGAAGTCAATGGGAAAAATCAGAAGTAGCTGACTGACGAATCCTCAGTGATAAGAGCTCACACGGTTCAGCTAATGATAGTCGTTTTCATCACGTTTAGATGTCCCTCACGTGTGTGTATCAGGATGTATCCCTTCACAGGTAATTCTACTTGTTGGGTGACGTCATGGGCGTTTCTATAATTTGATATTCGTTTGTACATTGGATTGAGAATTTCCTGGAACAAACAAATTTCAGATAACGAACACCGACCATGCTGTTTATATTTTAAATATGGGGGAAACGACCTGTTCTGTTGCCAAAACCTGTGACTCTTGTCGTGCACGCCCTTGTCTATCCTTCTTTTTCATTGCAAGGAATTATAGCACACCACCAATGAACCCTTTGTAAATTAAGCTACATGAATCTGATAAACAACAATCTCTAACATTATAATCGATGACAACAATTGACGTGTCTGTAAGGTCTGTATGTATTATTTAATGGGATCAATCAACATGAAGTGTTTTTATTCTTGCATTCCATAGCTAACCCACAACAAAGCAGTAAATAATTCTTAAGGTGAAATTCCATTTTTATTATAAAACTATCAATACAATTTCTTCTAGAAGATTTCTCATAGCTGATTCACGTTTATGTAGAACTACTACTCATTGATATCTTTATTGGTTCCCCCTTCTTTCTCACCCTAGTTTACCACCCACGGTCCGATTCACATGGATCTAATATTGGTTGAACACTCCTAACTCTTATTGGTCCACCTGTGTTAGTCATCACGGTATATCAGTCATTCTGATTCCACCGTATCAATAATATAATATATTGTGTATTAGTTCTTCGTTCTTTTGTTGCGTTGTGGTACCTAGTCAATCAATAATTCTACTCTTCGCTATATTTAGATTCTTTGAGTAACGGTCGGTCTCAAAGCGTGGCGCTGACAAATTGGACTATCAGTATTTAGACATTATCTACTGATATGCATTGTAAATAAAGACATTATTAGAAATTAACTTGTTTATCTTTCCATACATCAACAAAAATACAAAGAACGTAGAGTGGCGGGTGGGAGGAAACATGGCCGCGGGTTATAGCTACAGCCAGTTTGTGAACGGTGTGGGTTTTGTTTTAGACTGTCTTGTTTTGGGCAAAAGTATACCGATTTTTTATTAAGCGACTGGTTCTGGAAGGGCTTATTTCCTTTGGGTTATGATCATAGGTGTAAAATAGAAAATACAAAACTTGATAAGACTACTCTCGTCTTGATGTCCAGTCACACGTTTATCAATCTCCGAAATCAAATGTCCACAATCAGATCCACCTACTCCAGCGAATCGTCGGTTTGACAAAATACATGATGTGAGAAATATTCTGGAAGAAAGATTCATTGATAGTTTAATAGTAGAGATATATTGGGTTTAACATCCACTCGACACGGACTAGTTTATTTCAATAATTCGCTGGCACCTAGGGGTCTTTAGTAGTGTGGGGGGCCCAGAGAAAGTCCACGAGGTTGGATAGGCTAGCCTTCTCCATGCCACGTAAAAGAAAGGAGTCAAAACCCGTATTATTTTAAAAATGGAATTTCACTTAAAAATTTCATTGATGTTACGTGAACCCAGAATCAATTTTGCCGTTCATTTTATGGACTCTTTGACTTTGAGTTCAGTATTTGCCATTTACAGCAGATCGAAATACGTCTAAAGACGTTTAGTTCAAACTTTCTTTAAACTGGATTGCCATTTTTAAATTTGTGTATAAAAGTTTTTACTGCAGTTTTGAACTGAAGCAAACAATTGTGAGTTTTATAGTTTGAAGTTTGTAGAGCAATTCATTGTATTAAAATTGAGATTGATTATTTTAATGAATACCAATTGAACTTCTCATAAAATGAATGAATGAATGAATGAATGAGTGCACTTTTGGTTATTTTGTGTCTGCCATGGGCTTACATTTTCACTACGGCTGCGTGAAAAATTTAATTTTCTATGACAAAAACTAAATTTCTGGTGCATTAAGGGTTTTTGAACATATCATATTGTATTTAGTTATTACACGAAGACACACTTTTAGCACCGCATTTACAATTTATAACATATTGGGTATATTTTAATGATAAATTCATTGTTTGCATTTCATCAATTGTTTTAGATTAGTTACTTATACTAAATAATACCATTGAATTCTCTTTCAAACCTTTTTGTTGGTGAACTACATCACTTTTAACAAAGTGGTATCCACGAAGATATTTCCTCCTGTCGTAAATTCGGCTAAACATGACAGCTTTGTTACGCACTGTGTCTTCTCGGTGAATATTATTACATTACCAGTTTCCGTCGGATTTATAATCCAATTCTTGAATCTTGAGTTGCCAGCGCTTTAAGTCAAATATTCAATTCAAACAGTTAATTTGCCCCCATCCAACATTGAACCTATCCGCAATAAACATGTTAAAGGCTTTAGGCTTAGAATTAATTGAGAAATGTTCATACAGCAATGCAAGATGACACTCATTCCCCGAAATATTTAGTCTCCATTTTATAAACTTTTGTAAAAATACAATTGTATTAAATATATTAAATGATAGATATATACGTCGACATTGATTGATGGGTGCCTATTGCGCGTATTTCAATTTTAACATTTGTAACATGCTTCATTGTGTGATCCTCATGATCTTTTACAATTGAGTCGTTGTTTTAAGTGATTTTAAGCAAAATGTTTACACGCTTATAGCGACAAGACGATTCGCAACAAGAAAACGTGATGATTTCTTTCTTCCGCGAATCTTTGGCGTTATGACAAATTAACTGCTCCTTATTAGAGCTCTGATCAATTTTCGCCCACCATATAAAATTTGGGTCTAAAAAGAATATAAAATTGATTTTAGGTAATGAGAAACTCCCTGTCGTGTCATACAACAAGAAAATCCAGTTTAATTACCCAATCGGAAACATTTAGTTTACGTCGATGCATAAAAAAAGTTGAACCCCCTCCTGAAATACGGTATATCAAAAGTTATTCAATCAAATGCCACCTTCTTGTCACTAAACGAACGCCCAACACCGGTAGTGAAACAGCTCGGTGATTGGTCAGCGCTTATCAATGAAAAGAGTGTGGCCACGCCCACTAGAGTATAAATTCTGTTAACTGCCGTTTTCTACTCATTATACTATCCTAGGAAACGTCCTACGACATCCTTCAAAGTAAGTATTCCTGTGGATAATTTACTCATACCAAGCTTTGAGATTTTTTTAACTGTCAGTTGGACTATACTCTGATATCTCTAGTTTGGGTTTTTAAAAGATCAGTGATACTATTCGTAGAAAGGACAATCCGTATTTTATATTATCTCGTGTTGTGAATGGGTCGCTTATTCCATAATATATCGCTATAAAGTTTATATCCACGTGGTGAGAGCGCGTGCTGTGATATAGCTTTAGATATATATATAGCCTGCAATGTAAGTGATATTTGTATTATTACTTCCTTTTATTGGACTTTAAACACGCTGTTGTGAGCCACTGGTAAGTTATTTTTTCTCCGAAAGTTTTCAGATCGATCCGTGTGACTCATTTCATTCAATGCGAAATTCTCACACACCGGTCTTTTCGCTTTTGTATTAAATAAGTTTTATTGCCATTTAACACATTTTTAAAATTATGTCATTATCTTTACACATTTCATCGCGTTGCCATCCAACGCGAAATGGACAATCTCCGGCCAGTTTTCCAAACTTGTTTTCTCAGAGGTCCGCGTTTTAATTTGGCAATCAACAGAAGTTGTTAATTAGGCCAAACATGAAATAGTTGAAATTTTATCACATTGTAAACTGTGAGAGTGAAAAGGTAGTATTATTATGATGATATAACATTATAATGTGTGACTCAATATAGGCCGTGTTGATACATGCGATACGGCTGTCTAATAATAGACATTTAGCGTACCACCAGGGCTTTAGACAGTCGATCTTGCTAAATCAGCTTTCTAGTAGGTAATACTAATATAATACTATATAGACTTTGTTATATATAGGTATACATGATATACTATCACCAATTGATATGACTTAAGTTTCTTTCTTAACTTCTATCGGTGTTCTATCATTTTTGACAGAATATGAGCTGGTTTGGCTGTTGCGGAGGACCAGGTACAGTGGCTTTTTACCACTGAGCTGTCATATCTTTTTTTTTTAATGAAGACAAAAGAGAAAAAAAGCCTTTTTCCTCAAACGGTGACTTTTATGTATAAGGCGTGGTGTATCTATAGATGGATTATGCATAAGCTATTAAAGTCTGTATACAAACGAAGCCTTGCCAACTAAGCATAAACGATATTGAACGATCTTTCGTTGCTTATGTACTTGAATATCGATTCTCAGTAGTTAGAAATCTTGAAATCGATTAGTATTTTATCTTGACAAGACAATGTCTGGTTATTTTATAAGAAATGTATAATAAATCGATTTGAAGTAGGAAAAGGTATTATTCGGGTAAAATAAACAATTACTGATTTAGCTCAGTAATAATCGATCATCGTCTGGCGTGGGATTTAAATCTATTCGTTTGTCTGATCTAAGTACGTAATTATATGTCTAGATTGTATATTTAAATGTTCAAATTTTATCATATATTGATTGTCTATCGCTGAAACATAGTCAATGAACAGCGTTTATTTCTAAAGTAGTTATAACTTAAGAATGGGTCGGGGCAAACATTCGCGAAGTATGATGACATTGCGATGTCAATAATGCAATGTATGTAGGGATTTTCCACTAACGACCATTTTCGATAAATATAGATGTCATATCACAATTTAAATAGCAAAGAGGTGCGGTATCGATAATCAATTAGATTGGTTGGATTAAAAGATGATCACCTGTATTATTGATCTAATTGAAGATTGCGCGTGTTTCTAAAAATAGACCCATATCATCATGTTTATAACGTGATTTCTATGAATATTTCGCGTCATTGTGTCATAACGACGGGAAAATACAGACTCTTTACATAGACACGATTTCGCCGGTACTTTACCGGGCCATACACACGGGGTCGCTTTACTAAACAGCTGTCTCCTAATTCGATATAACGTTTCGACTAAGTCAAAGTTAATTGACAAAACTAAAACACCATTTAAGTAACAGGTACGGACAATAAATACTGATTGATATACTTTCATTTCCATATCATGTGTCGTCTTTGAGGATTTTTCTATTAGAACTTTACTCTTTACTAATGAATTTTCTGTTTCTTTCAGTTCAAAATGGTGGCAGTAACGGTATACTTGGCTGCAACAGTCGTTGGATTGACATTCGCATACTTTAAATATATTCATCGCCGAAGGTAAGAATATTTGTAATATATTTAAACTCAAATATGTGTGAAGTAGAATATGCATTTTTTGTAATACATTTATTATTCAAAATTCCCCAATATTCATAGTTTAAATGTTTGTGACGTTTTGTCACTTCAGTCAGCCTTGCTAGCCGCCAACATAACGGTGAATGAATAAATATATATAGTATTCATAGTTAATCGCTGCCTGATCGTCCACATTCGGAATAAGTTAATGAACACTATTGTAAATAGGGTCATAAACAAAACAGTTATCACTATCGTAATATTCTTTAAATTAATTGATTGACGATGATGAGTTATAATT
Organism: Patella ulyssiponensis; assembly: GCA_963678685.1. Classification (NCBI taxonomy): domain Eukaryota; kingdom Metazoa; phylum Mollusca; class Gastropoda; family Patellidae; genus Patella; species Patella ulyssiponensis. Next base: position 22,335,662 of record OY783232.1, read on the forward strand.
CATTATATATTTTGTACGCCAGCGAGAAATGGGTGTTTAAGTTTGTTTGTGATAATAGTTCTTTTTTAATCCTTCCTACGCCTCGAGCTAAACAATAACGATGTAGCAGACGACAATAGATTGTCGTCATACAAATTAAATCATTGTAACAAAACGAAACGAAATACTGATTATCTTTCCGTAATGATATTGACAGCGTTTATAAACCACTTGACTTAGACATTTTATATGACAAACTTTTCCATGTTTCGTCGAAGTTTCATTAGATACAAAATCGCCGAGTATACAGTTTTAGATTTACTTCTTAACAGAAAACTTGTCTGAACTCAAATTACCCATAACTCTGATAAGATAATAACGTCTGGGCCAAAAATACTTTGATTAACAATTTTCCCAAAATTAGATATTGGGCAAACAAGCAATCCGTTTACTAATCCTGAAGGATTTAACGATCTTGATCTGTAAAACGTTTTCTGATCGTGAAAAAGAAATTAGGAGACGCTGATAATCTTTCTTTTTGCTAATAAATATTAAACGCTTCTTTATACAAGTATAGTTTTATCATAATGAATTTTTGTTGATTATATTATTTCATTTGCAATTAGAATCCGCGGATTGCAAACTTTTTTCCAGCCTACATGTATTCGATGTTGCTATTAAAACGCGAGAAACCAATATTCTTAAAACATTGGCCTGCCCTTGACCCAAATGTCTCTCCACGGGATAAATATCGACACAAAAATTGAGCAAATTCCACTGCTCGATCAATACGGTTCAGCAAGGTTTAGGTTTCAATTCGGGTTGACATTGTTTACAAATATTGTTTGAGGTATACTCTTAATGAAAACACGAATACACCTGTACCCTCACGTTTTTACCGTTATTCCAAGTGAGCGCGGCAACATTAATCAAACATCGTATATTTATCAAGATCCCAGCAAGTCTTGGAGTAATTTTATTGATGCTGGGTAAATGAAATTTTGAAGGCCAAGGTTGGACGTCAATAATGAAACAAATACAAACAAAGAAAACAAAATGGCGAAACTGGAGTGACAAACTTGACCAAATAAATAATACTTCTTCGTGAACTTGCTAAGACCACGTTTAAACTTCGAAAGTAATATTTGTATTTTTTGTCGTGTTTGAATAAATGATTTTTTTTGTTGTTGAAATGGCGGAAAACATAAGATACACGTACTTGTTTACTTGTACAATTTTTTTTAAAAAAAATTTCAATTTTTTATTTTTATAGGCGTCCTAATGAGCCCGAAATTGTTCCTGGAAATATTATATGGGGAAATGGTGCTGACTTCGCTGAACATGCTGTCAACTTTTTACACCGATGTCAAAAGAAATTTGGAGATATTTTTACCATTCGATTATTAAACCAATACCTAACCATGGTGATGGATCCCCACTCCTACGAGAACCTGGCCCGCGAGAAGGCGTTCGATTTCGACCCAATTCAGCGTCAAGTAAATCACAACGTTTTTAACTTCGAACTGGTCGATGCCCGCAAAATGTTGTCTGAGGCCGGTAAGAAGGTAAACGGTAGATTCTTGACGACTGGAATGAAGAATTTTTCTGATAACCTGAAGAACGCCTTCCAAAAAGTCACCAACATCGATGTCAATGGAAATATTTACAAGACCGAAGGTGACAACTGGGGCCAGGATGGACTCCGAGACTTGACCTCAAAAACCCTCTTTTCTGCCCTGTTTTACACAATTTTTGGACAGGGAGAAGCAAACGAGGAGTTTGAGCCACAAGTCTTCTACAAAAACTTTGACAACTTCCACAAATATTTCAATTACCTATGGTTAGGTCTTCCCGTTAAGATGTTCCCTAAAGCTTTAACCGCATTGAATGTGTTAAGCAAACAACCATCATCTGAAGAGATGCTGAAGAGACCCGGAGTTTCCGAATACATCAAATTCTCCACAGAATTCATGAAAGCTAACAACCAGACCGAACAAGATATTGTTGGGCACAACTTGGTCTTTCTACACGTCAACTACAACACATTTCGTCTGTCTTTCTGGCTTCTGTACCACATCTTAGAAGATAAGAAAACATTCGTAGCTCTACAACAAGAAGTCAACGACCTTATAGAAAGCCAATCTGCCCCAGGTGATGATAATGGTTCACCCCTTGGAATCACTATTGAAGAATTCGACAAACTCCCAATATTAGGTAATTAAACCTATAATATTTATATTCCCTGAATGTACTTATTATTAGCTAGAACTTTAAATATTTTGACAAATTTGATCACACAGTTCAAGCAGCTAACACACTGTGGTAGTACTGTTTTATTACAATCTAAACTGATTGTTGACTTATAAATCCCATGATTACAAAACATTCGCAATTGGAGAAATATATTTTTATTAAATATAATGTATTTATTTTTTTATTTTTCTGATTACAGACAGTATCATCAAGGAAACCCTCCGAGTAACCAGCGGTGTCTTCATGGTTCGTTACATCTCTAAAGATACAGAGTTCGAAATGGACAATGGTCAGAAAGTTTCAGTTCGTGAAGGTGACCGAGTAGCCATGTACCCTCCTGCCATACACAAAGATCCAGAAATCTTCGAAGACCCCGAGGTAAATATATATTTTAATACATGTTAGATACACCATGACTAGAAATCTAGGTTATAGTATCTAAAAGTTTATTATTATTAAATATCTAAAAGAAATATCGATAAAAATTCAAATATTAGATAACAATTAATGTGCTATTGTGATAAAACAATGCTCATTTCAATAGTTTCCACCCAAGGCTAGCACTGAGTTAACATTCAGCTGTCCTCGTTTACTCCCGTGCCAGAACGAGCCGAATGGAACCGAAAACGGGTAAGGTTATCATTTGCTGCTAGATCTCTTGGTTTTGGGAGCTAGTTTGTAGTGTTGCGAAATCCGCTTCATTTAGCTTTCATTTTGATGTCTTTTCATAATGCCACAGCCTTTCACCAGTTATTTATACGTTCTGTTTTTATTGTTTCCAGGTATTTAAACACGACAGATTCGTTGATGCCAAATTTTACAAAAACGGAAAAGAGTTAAAGAATCCATTGGTAGCGTTTGGTTCCCTGTGTCCCGGTAAAAAATATTCTTTACTTCAAACCAAATGGTTTTTGGTAAATTTAGTAAACTCTTTTGATATCGCTTTATTAGAAGGACAATCAACACAATGTGATGTGAATTATTATGGTCACGAAATCTTACCACCAACCCATGATGTCCAAGTTCAATATCGTCTTAAAGAAAAATTCAGAGAATTAGAGTTTATCGCCCGGCGACAGTGTTGAAGCTGCCGAACTTTAGCCAAAATGGACAAAAACAATTCACGTGATGGTGAAAATCCCCGAACCAGCCGATATCAGTTTGGCAAATAGGGGTTCGAGCTTCACAGTTCGAATACTGCGAGTGTTCCGAACGATGGAGGTGGTTCCCAAATAATGTCTCCGAGGAAGGAACAAAGTAAGTGAAACTAGTTCAAAAGATTGTGCTTAGAAAACCGATGTGCTGAGATGGGGGCGGTTGCCGAGACATTGTCCGTATGGGGCCAACCCCGTTCACGCCGAATCTAGGAAAATAAGAAACTGAAACAAATTCTATATAATCTATTTTCTACAATTATTGTTATGTGTAATATAGTTGATTTATTTATTGACCGCCATGTTGCTATTTATTCATAAGGAAAACGTCATGGTTTGTGATTAATGACGTGGTCGAAATGAAAAGACAATGACCAATAATCTGATGTAAAAAGCCAAAAAACTTTATACATATTGTACAGAACGTTTTTTGCATTTCTAAATATTCATTATATACGGGTAAATGTGCAACTAAGTAACTATGTAAAATGGTGACGCTTTTTATGGCGCTAAATGGTTGTGCCGTCTGCTAGGTAACGTCTTCACCTGTGAGAAACGGGAAGGCGATATTTGCATTTAATCTCGAACAAACAATAATCAAATGGTCCCTATTTAATAATTTGTTTGAAAACCCTGCCATTTTGCTGAAACTCTTATTGTTTGTTTTTTGTATTGTATTTGTTAATGATAAATTCAATAGAGAATTATCGAATACTGCTCTAAGCTATTTGTGTTGGTAGGCCTCATCTTACAACAGTATATGCATTTAACAAACTAATTGTATGGAAACGTGTGAATTTTATTTGAAGTGGGACGATTTATTTTGGTGTTATTAATAACTAGCATACCACTCTCATGATCTGGTCCATTTACCCATACCCGTTTGAAACTTGATAATCAAAACATATAGTGATATCATAGTAATTGTATATGAGTCTGGGTAATCAAAACTATTGCAGACTGATTTTCTCATCAAATCGGCAAATAAATTAACTCTCATAGATAGACGAAGATAAATTGAACAAAATTTTCCTCGATCGAAAATAGTCATGATAAATGATCTTGAAACAGAATGATCAAAATTTGTACCACTGAACCCAATCTGACATGAGTTTTTATTATTATTATTAAAACATCAGTGAATGAATATTGCATGATATGATGGTGAAGATTGCCGAATGATTGATTGGATGAATGAATATTTAAATGAACGAGTACCTGGTTTGCCAAATGAATGAATGATTGAATAACTGAGTGAAATTATCACATTAAAAGTGAAAAACAGATTGATTGATACATGGATAAATGAATGTTCACATGCATGACAGTATGGTTGATCGATCGAATCAATGGATGGATGGATGGATGGATGGATGGATGGATGAATGAATGAATAAATGTTACTTTTTATTTGTACGATTGAATAAAGCTGCCTTCAACAATCCATTTAACTAACATAATATTTGTATATTAAATCGCATATCTTAATTTATTCACATGTGTAAAGCTTATCTTATATCATGAACATGTGTATACATAAATGACATGAATAAAATAAAAATATAAAAAAATAAATAAACGATCGTTTTTATTTTTACAAGTTCACAAACAGGATTTAATAGAGACCTGTCATGTTTTATTTCATCATAATGGTGCAGTACTGGCTAGGCAATTTGACCAGGGGGTGACAAGAGAAATCTATGAAATTCTTAAAGTAAAAGAAATAGTGAAAATACTTTTATGAGGATTCTGTAATTATGGGGAGGGGGAGATGTTCATAGTTCCTCTAACAAGAACTATGGACACGGGTAAAGGCACCTACATGTCGATGCCTATGTAGATCATATAAAAACTATTATGCAACCCAAGCGTTAAAATTTTCTTGAAGGTCTTAGACGTGTTTCAAGATTTTATTTCTCAACGGTAACAATGAACCATGATTTTGTTCAAGCGAATCTTGTTTAAACAGAAGCTATTTGCCTTTTTTTCAAATCAAAGTTTTACTAAAATATGAATTCATTGTAGTGTTATAGTCTGTTGAAAGAAGTTATCTAACTTTCGTCATGTTACCAAATTATATTTCAGCAGTTATAAGACCGCCCGCGTGGTTTATCATAATGTTTTTGAGGTAATGTAACAACCGAGACATAACAACTGTGTAGATCAAAAGAGAATAGTGTTTATCATAAGGCGAGTAGGTCAGAGTTTAAATATAGTTAATATACTCCATTATAATAGACTATTATTTGTATACAATACAGTTTGTTCAACCAACAGCTCCCCGCGGAGTAGCCATTTTACCTACAATGCGGTATGCTCTCTAACTTCCGGAAATCAGATGAATGACTTAATGATTGTTTGCATGGATTTTTAAAATATCCGGTAAAAAAATCACTTGTAAATAAGTAAATAAAGGAAGAAAGAAAATAATTAATCAAAACATTAGTATGAATAGTATACATAAATACATGTACACAGTATTGTAAATATAATTGTTATTTTGTGGATAAACTACGACTTAGTCTCTCAGATTGAGCCGTTTAGTATTGTTGTTAATATATGTAAATAATCGTTGACATGGCATTTTATAATCACTCAAAATAACTCTCCATTTCACCCTGTTCGACAGTTATCGCTTATAACCGTCAATGGAATTCACGAATCCAATACAACAGTTAAACCTTCGGCTTACCTCCCATAAAAAAACTTAGTTTTATTTTTTGTTAATTTTTACGAAGTTGTTGCGTTTTGGAGTTGTTAACTTAACCAAGGTGATGGGATTGGAATTGGTAGCAGTTTCTCTGGTGAATGTATGGTAGCCTTGCTCAACACTTAGCCTTAAGGTTGGAAAGAACACATCAGTAAGATGCGATCTTATTTTCAATGATAAGTATCAAAATATGATTTAGTTTTTTTTCCGGGGGCTCTAAATTGTGTTAAAGAGTTAATCCACGGCGTTTCAAGTTTTTGCATTTTGATAATCTTGATTCTAATCTAGGTATTATAGGTCCATTGTTATTAAAAAAAAATTAACATTTTTTCAAAAATTAAAAATTGTGTCAGTCTTACGTGCTTTTCACCAATATTCTTTAACAACATCCCTGTTGGTCTATTCATATACTTTGATCTTTTCTTTATAACATCTTACTTTTTTCTATCTTAAAAAGCACTAAGCGTGTACTGTACAATGATAAGTATGTAGATAAAACTTATAAGTCGAGTTTGGTAGCGAGGAAGTGGATGCTGTTTCTATGTTGCTTTTTATCCTTTCAGTCAAAAAATGAAATTGTTCCGAAAACTGTATTTACAGTAAATATATTTGGTTATAATATATATAAGGGATTGTTTTTGAAACTAATGAATGTTAAGCGCTTGTGTACAAATATAATTGAATATTTTGCAAATATAACGAAATTTCTAAGAATCAGTTATCCTGTAGAGGCATGAAAATGTGGCCCAAATAAATTATAGTGATTATTCTTTCATGGGCCTGTGTTATAGTTTATTGTTCTAAAATAGTTTGTTCTCTATTCGGCGACAACAAAAATTAGTAGGTGTTCTTCCATGATATTGTGTTATAGTTTCATGTTCTAAAATAGTTTGTTTTAGTAATTGTTCTTCCATGAATTCGTGTTATAGTTAAATGTTCTAAAATAGTTTGTTGTCCATCACAATTGCTTTTGCATAAGTCTGTGTTATAGCCATTGGTTCTAAAATATTATTGTGTCGATCAGGCATCCGTATGAAAAAGTAATTGTTCTTGCGAAAGTATGGGTTACAGTTTATTTTTCTAAAGTAGCGTTTTGTCCATTTGATAGTTGGCGGCCTTTTAATTTTTCTATCAAATTTATAGCGATTTTTTTTAAACAAATCAAATATTTGATAACTATAAACGTGCAGTTTCATTTCGATTTATTTGATTATACCGGACCCCTTTATTTTCAGAAGCAATATTTTGCTTGCACTTACCGCGGTTTTAATATTGAGCTTTAAATTCTTATTTTCGCATTTTCATTCTTGTACTTGTAATGAAATTGATTTTAGATCATATCATGAACGTTTTTGCAGGTTCAAGCTTAGATATTTTAAATTGAAAATCAACATTCTGCTGGGGGTTCGCGGGGTCAAGGACGAATAATTTTTCGTATATAACACGTTTTATATAAGTGTATATATAAGTTGTCAATGTCAGTTTTTTCTAGTTTTATTTACGATTCAAATTTTTTTTTTTTAAAAATAATATAGCATCATGAATGCTAGATCATAAATCTTAAAGTATTCGATAGTAAAGGGCAACATAATAGATGTTAGTAAGACTTCATTAACCGAGTCGGTGCAGAAGAGTAGGGCGATAACCTCATTTTAGTTCATTACATTTATAAAAGGAAGGTAATCAATGACAGTGTTAACTCTCACAAATAAAGTTTTGATAAATGTTTTGAAATATGATGCCCTTAAAAAAGCGTGTGCCCATGAAAATAAAGTTTCACGCATAAAATTTTGTGCTCATTCCCAGATATCACCATTGAAAACCCGGTATTTAAAAGATAATTCGCTGCAAGGGGACGCTGCCAATGTACAACGTAAGTGTCTAAATGTCGCAGGGTACAACATTTTGCCATGTGGGTCAGCCATCGAGGTGGGATAAGGTGCCAAATATATATCGAGGACTACTGTCGCTGTACCTGATCGGTTCCTAGTCATGACATTATTAACACTCAACGACTACAGCATACGTTCAACGAATCAGGATAAAGACGAAGCTTACTATCACAAGGGACAATATTTTGTGGCATATGGATCAACCGTCGAGGTGGGAAAAGGTACTGTCGCTTTATTTGACCGATTCCTAGTCATGACATTAACACAATCAATGTCTACAGCGTACGTTCACCGAATCAGGAAGAGACGAAGCTAACTGTCGCATGAGACAACATTTTTGCCAAATGGATCAACCATTGAGGTGGGAGAAGGTGCTCAAGATATCGAAGACTACTATCGCTTTACCTGGCCGGTTCCTAGTCGTGGCATATGAACAATCAACGTCTATAGCCCAAGTTCTTCGAATCAGGAAGAAGACGAAAATCTAAGTTGGATGTCACCCAAACAGCAGGTGTTAACCACGAGACAAGGTGTGCTTACTTTCCCTGTTTGGTGCGTCCGTTTATTGCATGTAGGCTACTGGGCACGACGCGCTGGTGGTGGTCTTTGCTTTACAAAAGTACCAAATATACAACCAAGTGGTGGTGGTTTCGTGTTAAAAATATGTAATAATTATAAAGTTAGTTTTACTATTTAGAAACTTAACACAGTGTGATATGTATGGGTCATCAGAAAATATAAAGACCTTATCTGATCAGCAACAATTTGTATCACCTTGGCCTATATTTTAATATGCTTTATCAATCATTTTTTGTCACGTAATTTTATTTCTGTATTGGGGGATTCCCGAACTTTCAGTGCCAAGGGTACCCAAAGGTGTAAATCCGATCCTGCAAGTTATGCTAATAATATCTTAGAACACAAAATGGCGCTTGGGAGTTCAGGCGCCTAAAAGATGTACGTAGCAAGTGTCAATGGGACGAATCCTGAGTTTGTACGAATCCCAAATATTATCCCTACAGTAGAGTTTTCGGTTCAAGAATTCGACTAACTTCTGGCTATATTATTTTCCCATCTTTTAATACGATTTTAATGTAAGTTTAAACTGATGTAGGTTTGTCTCATAGTGATAGAAAACTAGACATGAATAGGGGTTACCCCGCTGTTTAATGAAGCAAATTTTGGTCTAAATCAAACAAAGCGGACGTTTTAATATCGGTGAACACTTATGTAACCAATGATGGGTATAGTTAGACACAGGAAGCCTGCAGCGATTCTTACCATCTATCATTTCGTTTTCCGTTTTTATTTCATCTCAACACCTGGATATCAGTAGACATGAATAATTCATGAGCTAATTATGAATAAATTAAGGCTGATTTATAACGAATTGGTTTTATCCTTTTAGGTTGATTTATCTATTCCTAGCTGATTTTATTCAAATTGTTTAAGGCATATCTCTTTTATCTTATTGATGTCAGTACCATATTAAATATTATATCTCTAACTGGATTGTATTGTGTTGCTTTGAGACAAGTTAACTTATACTGAAGGAAACAAATTTTAATAATAATATACATACATCACTGTAACCCACTTTCATCTGTCAAAAAAAATAGAGGGGACACAAAAATCATTTTCATTGTGAATGTACAATAATAGACTATGTGTCATCGTTTAAAATTTGCGATAGTAGGAAAGTTATTTCTTACATAGATTATGGAGGTTTTTAATTCTTCAATTTGTTTTTTTTTTCCTTTTTTTGCATTTTATTTCTTTCAAAACAATTCGTTGTTTTCGTTTAAAACTGTCCAACGTGTGGTCAGCAAATATCACATTATCATTATAACTAATTATGATTCGTATTGTGGCAAACATTTGCTAAATTGTAAATCATCATTATGGTAAACATCATATTCCTGAAGCAATGGCCCGAGAAATCCCTCTCTGACCATTGCTGGATTAGCTTCTGATTCTTGAACTTTTGCGGGAGTATGTCTATTCTTCCCGTTCAATCAAAGCTATGACTTAAGTACAGCAACATAACAGTCCTTAGTTTAATCTGGGTCTTCCCTAAAACTTTGGACAGTTATTTAAGGTATTTAAAACGGTGAAAGTATGTTCGTTTCCAAACAGTATTGTTTACATTTCATTCGACTTGATTTACATTTCATTCGACTTGATAGCCTCATTTGTCACGCAATTAGTTTTACTGCAGTATTCTGCTATGCACGGGTTAATTGGGCATAATAAAATCGTGAGCCATGACGTAACGTTATGTAAACAAATTTAGTCCAATATTGGCACTCGTTTTAAATGTAAAGCTTTTGTAGAGCAGCTAGTCATTGGTTGGTAGTCGGACTACCAACTAATCAAACGAAACACTGCGTGGAGTATGGGTAAACATAAGATATATTGTAAACATATATCATTATGATAAACATTTGCTATAATATCATCATTATGGTAAACATTTGCTATAATATCATCATTATGGTAAACATTAGATATATTGTAAACATTATCATAATGATAAACATTTGCTATATTGTAAACATTATCAGTGATGTAAATTTTATCATTCACTAATGTCGTTGACATCTTTATTACGAAAACACGGCTGATATAGTAAGATCTATTTTAAAAAAATCTCAGATCACACGTGAGGAGTCGGCGTGACTAAGCTTCATTATCGCTATAAGGCAAGTTATCATTATGGTCAATAGATCGTTGTGGTAAATGTAATTATCATTATTTTGAGATAATTATTAATCTCAATATCACGGCTCTGTTTTAACCGGATTCGAATGAATTAGATATAAATAACCTGGTATTTTTGCCTAAAGAGATGTAATACGATACCTTTTTAAAAAGTACACCCCTAATGAAATATGTGCAATGTAATATTGTGTACATACACAGATAAATTAATAATAAGGGTGCGGAGACCTATGCAATAACATATTCGACCAATAATACCGCATCCTACCTGAATTCGCAAATTATATCCCATTATATAGTTTTTGATAAAAGATTTCAAAAAAGTGAAAAATATTTTATTTTTAGCAATCCACACAATACAAAGAGATAACCACAATATAATAAAATAATTACATTATATAATAAAATAACCACGTCATATAACAAATTAGCCACATCACATAACACAAAAAATATATGTCATAATTAGACAGCTGTGGTGACGTTACATACACTTGTACATTACTTTTTGTTAATGAAGCATGCACAATTTCAAAATTATTGTTTGGCATGTTTATTTTTATATATCATGTTACTTTTTCTTGAACACAATGTTTTAAAGATAATCCTTTCGTTCCCATTATTTGGCTAGTCACTCACTTCATTAATGTTTTGAGTCATGTTTACGGGAATCCCATCCTCGGCCCGTGACGTCAACATTAGACAACTGATCAACGGACGTCTCTTGTGGACTCTTGTTAGTACATTGATTGCTTATTTAGTTAAATTTGTAATATCCTTGTAGACGTTATATAGGCCGGAAAACTGATGCTGGAAACACAGTAATGGTGCTGGAAATATTAATCGCAAGCATTTTGCTGAACTTTACACAAAAATTCACTTAGAAACAAATGATATTACATTTTCGGTGTTGTTTTGAGCTGACAAGATAACCAAAGCATTCAAGGGTTTTGACTGGTAGAACGATTTGAAGTCTACCAATCACATTACTGGATGAGCCAGCTGAGTTTTGTCTCCATTGTCAAGGTACCCGTCTTCTTGTTTTGTTTTTTGGCTTTTTTTTTACCAGGTTTGAATTAGCTTCGAGAGGTATTAGTTTATTTTGGTCATATTCAGTATCACTGCATCAAGTCTTATCAAATTTCATTAAGTCTTATCAAATTTCAATGCGTCCCAACTGGGAATATAAATCAATTGCAATCATAAATGTGATTTATGTTACTAGAAACACATTTTTACAATGGATATATTTTTAGTTTTAAATAAATTCAATTAATTAGAAAAGGTCTAAATAATTTTTCAAAATATGGTTCTTTATGGGTGTTCCCCACGCGCCTGTCGTGTGTGGGATAAAGTTTGTCATTTCAATTCTCCATCTTGTTGACAAAGTGGGCGTGGTTTATTGTACAGATGTCAAGTAAACATTATCTTACAAAATAAATAAAACAAGTAAACAGAAACCACGACTCCATCAATCATTTACTTAAAGGACATTGTAGAGGACATTACTCAGCAGTTATTTATCAGTGTTCACATGTCCCAATCAGTCATTCAATTAAATGTCGCTTTTTTATGACCACTAAAATACTATACCAGTAAAAAGTTGGATGGGAAAATATGCTGGCTGAATTCACGAGTAAAATAACTCCCTTGTGAACATATCAGTCCTGGAAAATGAAAAAAAAATCTCATCTCAACCAATAACTATGTGAAAGAAGCTCTGTAGAGTTTTTTTTATTTCGAAAGTTTTTATTGAAAATGCTTTAGATATCTCGGGAAATGTAAGGCTAAATATTTGAAATAGCTATTAGTATTATTATTCTAGTCAAGTTTGCAAATAACGAAAAAAAAAATAATATTTTAAAAATTGAAAGAAAAACACCGTTCTCCCTTCACAGATAGAAAGTAGAGGTAGGTTCATGTTGTTACATTACTACATATAGATGCAGTAACAGAAACCCCATGGTTCTCAATATATTATGCCATTTGAAATAACTTTCCATGTTTTTTTCTGGTTTTGAAATGGTTATTAAAGCATCTCCTATAAGGAGTCGTGTGAGTAAAGTTTTGGAAACTTGTCGGAAAACAAAAGGTTTTGTTACATTTTTTGTGTCACTTCTATTCTGTATTGATGAAATATATTCCCATTTGTTGACTGAACAAATCTAAACAGCTATCAACCAGTTTCTATGACAAATATACATGTATATTGAACGTGAGATGCGGGACATTTTACATTGTATGCTACGCCAGGTGACCTTCAAAGTGTCGCCATATTTGTTTTGAATTGTGACGTCATGATGGGAATTTATTATAGTGAGCATGTATTTTTGATCAAAATATTATTTCTTCTACAACTTTTCGTCTAGCTTTACGTTTCTGCATTTTAGGCAGAAAGCTCAGTTTTTCCGGTACATATATAGGTGCAACATAAAAACAACTGCGCATACTAACATCGGAGAGTTTTGCAAGTAAACATAAATGTTTTGAATGCTGTCAATAAGATCACAAATATTATGTTTACACGTGGTAACAATTTGCAAAGTATTCGGTTTTAGAGCATTCTACTGCCTTGGGTTTTATTTGCTCCGTTTTCCAACGGTAATTATCGATTAATCCTGAAAATTACGAAAAGAACTTGGATGGGTATATTGCTTTTTTTTGGGACACTACTATAGTTGTCCAAGCGGCGGGGGTTTCTGCTGGTCCTCCGGATTCCTCCCACTGCTATAAGACCCCTACTCTCGAGCGAATCCCAAAATGACATAGTTTGTGGACGTTATACCCCCCCCCCCAACTCTCTCTCTCTCTGATACCGTTTTCTTGACATATATAATCGTGGTCGTCCGGATTCCTCCCATTGCTATAAGACCCTACTCTCTGGCGAGTCCCAAATGGCATAGTTTGTGTCATGTGAACCTCCCCCCCCCCTCTCTGATACCTTATTCTTGGCCTATATAATCGTGTGATTATGTGTCTGTCTATATCACCGTTAAAACCCCTAAATATCGCAACACGAGTAATATGACATATATGCGTGTAGAAATGATATAAATTATGCCAATTAATGCTCGAGTGATAGATAGGGCCAAATAAAATCACCTTTCATGTTGCTTATTACGCGACTTAACGCCAAACTACTTCACCACCCACTTTTACTTTCTATTTTCAAATTATCTGTTTATATACATCATCTACTGAATCAATTAAAGTCACACAATTTACAATATGTCCACCCTAATACTATACACAACAACCTGGGGCTTAACACAAATTCCATACACAACATCTAAGCCGAAATAAACCGTTAGTTTCTTAATATAGATTAACTTGTTTTTTTTATGAAAGTGTGTATAGCCAACAAACTAGATCTGAATAACAAGTTCTTCCTCTATCTATTCTTCTATTTTAACAGTCTAATATAACATGTAATCCACGTAACCTATTTATAAACGTACACTTAGCTATAAATAGATGGTGACGGGGGTCGTCCACGATGCCTGCTATGCCTCCTCTTTTTAGAACAAATGATACAAATGCTCAACATTTAGCAAATTCACACAGCTAACAATCTCTATCGCAAGTTCGTATTTAAACTGGGGATCTGCTTGGAAAAGGGGAAATACCAACAACTTAATCTGAACACTCGAAATAAACACTGTCAACACTTTAAACTATAAGTAATGGCTGGTTCCGTGCATAAGGTGGTATATGCGTGCTTTTTACTAATACAGTATAAATTTCGTAAGTTAAATATACTTATTCTAGAAAGAGTAAACACGAGGATAATCCTGGGATTGGATATAGACTCAGATATAGATGTATCCATCCAACCTCCAGCTTTTAACAATTAAACTATTTATTTACCCTAGTTAACTAGTCTTTGTAGAATATCACCTCCTTTGATCTCTTTGTTATCCATTGCGGTTCCAGGAATTGTTGTTATAGTTTTCTGTATAAATTAGCTTCATAATTTTTGTATTACTGTATTAGCTTGATAACGTTGAGAGAATACTCTTCGAAACGTCGTCCAAATAAATAAGTAGCTGTTTTTCCATAAGTATGTGTTATAGTTTATTGCTCTATCCAGTTACTTGATGCCTCTCAAAGATTATTTCTTTATTGAGAGTCGATGTTAAATGCTCATAAAACAACCCCTCTATTCGGCTGTCGGATCAGTATGATTCCGTGCCATATTAGTACCAAACCAAAGTGACAAAAAAATAGGCAATCTGCGTCCACTCGCCATTAACCAGGCAACTTGCGCACGGCGTGTTCTTTGTAATGTGCAAACCAGGTATCGGTTATGAAACACAACGACTTGATACAACTAGATGCCCTTTTGTTGGGATATGTTATGCACAACAAAACACAAGTTTCGCTCACAGGTGCAATCAGTACTATCAGACAAATTGAACCAGCCAAAGACAAGATCGCCAATGCGAAGGCTCAAGTTCAAAGACCTAAAAGTAGGAGGATTCTGTCAAAGCGTCTTTGCACCTATGCGTCACCAGCCAAAGCTTCAGCAGATAATTTCGGACAACCAACACATTTTAAACATATAATAAAATCATTTATCATCCGATTCACAAATCTAGATGTGAATATGGAAGATTCCACATGGAGATATTTAGCATGCAGTAGAGTATGGAGAATTTCTGAAAGGATGTTGGGGTGTGGCGTTTAACTTTTTATTTGAATGAAATTTATATTGAATTATGGTTTCGGGGTCGAAAGATTTAGCGATGAATGTCACTAGACACTGCTTGGGATTAAAGGTTTCATTTCCATCATGACGAAGGTTGTATGAACTGCGAGTCTCCCTGAAACATGCTGTAACTGTGGGCATACTTTTAACCAGGCGAAACATCGTCACGAATAAGATTATAATGAAATGTTATCTTACCGGATATTGTTTGGTCGTGATCTGAGGGGGTATTTGTACATAAGGTTGTTAATTAAAAGGTTAATTATAAGCTACACTGTCTATTAAAAGGTAGTGACATCATGGTGGCTAAATTAAAGATGTGTAGGCGTAATACAATTAAAGAGATACCTCCATTCTGTATTCTCACGTCAAAATATTTTTAGACAAAATAGACATTATTTGAGACCGGCATACATACCATAAATGGCCATTTGAAATATCGTTGGAAGGCTAGTATAGACAAAATTAATGTCGCTATGTAAGTAAACTTCTTCAAACATGACACCTGTTAGTGGTCAATTGTGCTGAATCTGAAGTGAAATTTTTAAAAATACAGTTCAGAATATTAGGTAGGTTAACTCGAAGATAAAGACATATATTCTACACCCATTATCTGTTTCATGGCTAGCTACTAATTATAAAATATTGCAGTCACTCGCAATATCACTTCAGATGTGCATTCATATTTTCTTGACAGAAGACCATAACGTTTGCTTGGATCATTGTTGCATGAGTTCAAGTTTATTACCATATCAAATGAAAATGACCGGGCCTTACATTGAACACTGTCTCACACCCTTAGCATTTTATGTCTCTGTTTATATTATGATCAAAAGAGGTTATTATTTACGAATAAAATTCGCTAAATACCTTTTATTCTTTACCTCTTTATCTGTGATGGATGATCTTTCCGAGAAAAAGAATGTAGTTACATTGAATAATATTTATCTAACTTCAAATACTTTCTAATTTTGTTTTCTTTTGAAGGCGTTTACATGACAATAAAATGCTTTTAAATACACCTTTTAAAATACATTTCAAAGTTAAACCGACTTAATGAGCACTTGAATGCGTTGAATACATATTGATTCGATTAATGAAGTTACTAGATACTGGAAAAGAATGTCATTAAAATATTTCCTTTTATACATTCGGAAAGAATTTACCTAAAGTATGTGATAATAACAACTACCCCGCGACATATTTTTGCAATGATGATATGATGTAATGAAGTAAAACTAATAGTTTCTGTTTGACTGTGGTTTCTTTTGTACCATTTATATTTAACTTATAAGGGTGTAATGTTTCAGTAAAATATTTCAGCCAGACACTAGTACAAATAGAAATAAAATTTGACTGTCGTCATTCTTGAAGAATATTTAAATTTGGTGTATCTGAATTCTTATATTACCATGCTGATTATGGTTGCAGAAGTACGGGAGCGGGGTCTGGGCGCTTATTTTCAAATATTATTTTTTGCAATAATAAGCTACACCAAAATAACTTTCAAAATAAATTTTGAAATGGTTCTACTTCACACAAAGTTTTTGTTTTTAAAATACCTACCATAAAACTTCTTTTACAGATTATATCAAAACATAAAAAAAGATAGAACATGTACAATTAAGAGGGTCTAATTTTTTTCTTGGGTTATAAAAGGAATATTTTTAACGATTGTGATCTCTCCTATCTTTAAACATAAAGAACGAAATTATCTCCACCAGAACATAAGGCATATAATGATTGAAAGATGCAATAAAACTGTAATTGTAGCAAAAAACATAGCAAGTGAGAACAACAGAATAGAAGGATCAAATAAGTAAATTATGTAGAACTAGATCTTTTAGTGTTTCGAATTGCTTGCTACATGTAATTAAGAGAACAGGTTTTATGTATTAAAAAATACAAATTAGATATGGTTTGTGGAATTCCTTAATCGTTTCAATTATGAAAAGATCAACGAGATAATACATGAAGTCGTCCACATCTTCTAAGAACCTTAAATGTCAATATATATTCCATAACAGAATTGTTACATTTGGAGGGAAATGGCTGATTTTTTTTTTTTTTGTGTGTTCCCAAAACCGATTAAAATCTATCTATTTCCGAATCGTCTCGAAACATGAACTTCAACGCCAGATTTGATTTCAAAGTCAATGTTGAAATTGTGTTCAAGAACACACATTTATGACACGACATGCTAGACCACTCTCATTTTATGTTCAAGACCTAGTCCCAAGAGCATACCCCTATCATCAACTTCTAAGTGTATGTTCCAGCCTTATCGCCATGCTGCACTGCTATCATTTTGTGTACACGGTTAAGCCCCCAATCAAAAGTATAATATTAAAAATGTTATTCGTGTGCCTCTACATCGAAATTACCTGTGTGTTTAAACTACTGGATTTTGTGGAAGACCTTTGGCACCAGGTAACCATCTTGCGAGGCGCTACAGAGTTTCGGACAGGCTATTCTTTCGATCGCTGTGCTTTTGGGGCAAGCTGTAATTAAAAAGCAGGCTATAAAATTAAAAGTGTTAAACAATGTTGCTATGTTTGCTGAAAAGGTAGAATTTCTGATTGGAAAGAAGATTTCCTATCAAATTAATCCTTTCGGATTGTTCAGTTATTAAAAGAATGTTAAAGATGTGAGTTTAGTTACTCTCACATGGTTGCCTTTAATTCATTCTAACTTGCCTCTATTCTCAGCACGCCCTGGTCTCTATTTACCCACTAAACTGTGGGGTATGTGGGCGAGTTCCCGCTATTTCTTGCCATGGGCGTGTTAAGATCGTTTAGAAAGAAGCAGAATTAAACATATTTCCATTAGACTGTCATTATATAACCCATTTCAGTAATCGTCTTATAATTGAATTAAAACATGTCTTTATCGACAAACAAAAAAGTTGTTGGTGACATCGCCGCCTTATTTTGATATATTAAACAAATAAACTGAAACGCAAACGCAAATGGGATTAAAGAATTTGGATTTGTGGGAGAACCTGTTGTCTGCTACCTGGGAGAATAGACTGACGATGTCGGGAGACACTTGTCAGAAATCGGACAGGTAGCGATTTAAAGCACAGACGGAGGATGGACATTGTCCAGCCAGTCAGAATGATATCTTACTTTTAAAGCAAGAAAGGTTATATTCGGAAATTTTAAACACAGGTGAGAATCCTCTTTAAATGATTATATGTGTTCTAAGTGTTTATTTTTAGGACCAAGTCAGTGTTGGATTATTTACCTACAAGATAAACTACAAATTAAATGTTTTCATGTTAAATCTCCTTTTAACCCGACTACAACTTCTAATTTACTTCTCGTCTTGTTGACATAAAGTCTCGCATGTTGACACGAGATCTGGCCGCTTAACGTCGCCATTTCTCTCCCAAGCTTCGCGCGTTTAATAAGTCACTGCTCGTGATGTTAGGTTGGTTATCTTGTTGACTTAATTATCTTTCATCTTACCGATTAGTCTAACTTTATTGTTGATTAACAACTGTAGGTGAATTTCGCACGTGGGTGGGCGCGACTCGGGATCAGGCGTTTATTAAAGTGAGTGTTAGGGAGCGGTCATTTGACACTGTGGATAAATAATGCACTGTCCATTTTGTGAGGGTGTCGTATTACCCTGAGGCGAGGCCGGTAACAGGCAAGGTGTTTAATGATGTGAATGGCGGACCTGTTCTTCTCAATGAATTACAGCGAATCTCTAATTGAGTAGAACAAGTAACAAGTATACCGTTATAAAGCTCACATCACCCTCCTTACAACTTAAATTAGTTAGCTTTGTAATCTATACACCCTTTAGAGGTTATTCTAAACCTTTCGTCAGTATAACGACAAATACAAGCAAACAGTTAAAGGTCTGTTTAGCTCCTTATTGAAGATTGTGTCCGAGTTATCGTATGACTTTTCACACTATATCGATGACAAGTATATTTGTCAAATGAACAGAGCTGAAATTGAATTACATGACGGTAGATGGTGCAATGTAAAATAACGTTTCAAGGTGTGGCTAGTTTGACTTCGCTCACATAAGAATAAAGTTCAGAGTTAATTCAATAAGAAAAAAATATACCTGAGTTAACTGATATTCTAAATTCAATATTTTATTTACATGCCAACTTTAAAGGCGCCATTAGTATCAATATAACCAAAACATGTCGCCTTCATTAAAATTTGTAAAAGACAAATTTCACATAGAAATATTTTCCGGGAGCATTGCTTACAACGAGTGTTGCTTCAAGAATACGCATAGTAAATAAAATGAATCACGTATGATTTAAAACCGGGTCATTATGGGATTTTAAAAAAATGACAATTTACTCATTAAAGGTTCCGTGTACATACATAGGCAATGCCAGTACAAAATCCTAGGCAGTCATGCATTAGTCTAGTTCATCAAGACTCCGGTATCGTCGTTCAACATAGTATCGAGCCTTATGGTAGAGTGGATTGGACATTGGATAACATGGTGGTCAAGATTGGCGTTAGACCGAACTTACTGGTGACAAAAAGAGGGTTAGACACCTTGCTCATTCAGAAGAAGGCCATGGTTGCTCAGTGAGTATGAAGCTGGATCACCAACTGGGAGAACCAGGTTCCATTTTTCAGACCGAATTCTCCTTGTCAGTGGTCGAAGACGGCCGGCCTGGCAAGGAAACAAAAGTCAGTCAATCGGATGGAACGAAAAGTCTAGCCGTGTACTCGATGGCGAGTTCCCCTGCACGCAAAATACCCCTTGGCAGTAGGAATGCCATATAAGAGTAGGCTGTAGGAATTTCAATTTTCGAAAAATGCTGTTCTCCAGTAGAATATATTTTTGTCAAATTTAGAATAGATTAATTGGGGAACAAAACACCATAAAATATATCAACAATGTTGTTAAAAATCTAAATCCGTTAAGTTTGGTCGTTAAAAGTTATACTGTCCTTTTTAACAGGTGTACAGATAAGAACCTTTAATGTCTATACATATACAGTTGTTCTCTTAATCAAATTTCAATGTTTTTCTTCATCAAGATAATTAAACCATGATAATACAGCTGATTTATAACATTAAAGGGTAAAAAAAAGATTTATGATATTGGGGGAAAAAAATTAAATTTCAAACATTCCAACATTTGGCTTTAGCTTTATTCTTTTCAAATATTTCAGTTATGTCGAAAGAAAAGAAATTGTGTTGAAGTATACAACAATGAGAAATAAATACATGTAGATAAGGAACACTGTGGAAAACAATGGGTAAAATGGATGTCTACAATGATTCTATGGCCTAGTGAGTAAGGCTCTGGCTCTCTTACCAGAAATCTCGTGGTTTGCTTCCCGTGTTGTCCGAGAAAGTCTTTCGGGATTTCCCGATGCCGTTTTTTTGTCAGTGACCCAAAAGAGCGACGAAAAATCAACGTCCCATTTCAACGTTGGCATCCACATAATAGAACCCTGGACAGCTGAAATTCGAAATAAGATTAGGCCGTATTTTCGCTGGTCTCCATGGTTAGGCCGGTTGATGCAGAAAATAGGACGTTAAATCCAATTTCATTTCTACAATAAATACTAAAGTCATAGAAAAGGAATTGATAATTCTTGCGGTTTAGTGTTTAATATCACAAAATCAGTTTAACGTCATAATATTACGAACCGACATCATTTTATAGTGTAAGAATAAAGTATGCCCACATCTATTAGTCAATTCATAGGAGAACGTTATCTACGAAACTATTTCAAACGGCCTTTTTCCTGTCGAATTAATGTGGCTACGATGACGGGTGGATGCTTTTCTTTCCATAAATTATAAAATCACACATTTGTAAAGTGAATTATATATAGCGTGTTGAGAACTGGGGTATTATACACATTTAGAATTGAAATAGATTAAATCGCGATGATACATGTTGACAATTTAGTCAGAATATCTTCACATCAATACATTTAAAAATGACTGTTACAAAACTGACACTTCCTGTTGTTAAACATTGCCAATGTTTTTTTTTTAATTTTTAATATTTGAATGAAAGCGTATCATATAGACAATTATGATATGGGAAAAGATTATGTAGCTCTGGGCTTGAAAGATTGCACATATAAAAAAAACCCTTGCTACCCAAGCATAGACCAAAATAAATGATGGTAACAAAAGTGGCAACACAATTAATGAAACTTTCTCAAAATACAAGCTACAGATCTTAAATCCATCCAATTTTTTTTTTATCAAAATCCATGGTAAACCGCAAGACTTTCAAAATTTCAATACTATCAATTAACATACGTTAGAAATGTTGACCAGTTTAATTTGTTGATAGCAATAATGAAATTTTCAAAGATAATCCATACGACCTATCGATTTCTTGGCTCAGTAAGGCGTTGACACACTGACAGGAGGCCAAGTTTCGATCCCAGCGTGGTTTCCTCTTGTCAGTGGTGCAGGACGTCGCACCTGGCATGGAACAACGTCTAGTCGTTCAAAAGGAATCCTCGAAAATCGGAATAAAAATTGGTCGTAGTACATTTGTCCGGGAACGCGGGGTCGTCTCCATTATCCCCGTTGGTGTGCAGAACAGTAAGACGTTAAACCCCATTTCATTTATTGATTTCTAAACGTCACGCATCTCAAAACGCCCTACCATTATAAATAGTAAAATAACAGGCGTACAATAAAGCATAATTATAGAAATCTATACTCGTAGGCGTATCAATATTTTATCCTTTTTTAGTTAACTATTCATCTGTTAAACAGAAAAATAATTTAAAAGTTTGTTTTTAAATTTAACTTCAAAACGGGTGTGCAATAAAGCATAATTATAAAAATTTATACCTATAGGCGAGGTGTATCACTGTTTAACTATTCATCCGTTAACCAGAAAATAATTCAAGAGCGCCAGTTGAAGACTTGTTTTCATATTTCAAACATAAAATGTACATAAATCTCGAGGCTATTTATTGGAATAACCGTATTTATGAATGAATTTGGTTTGACCTAAATAGAGAACTCTTTAAAAAAACGAAAAAAGAAACTGTGGTAAAATAAAGGTAAAACTCGAACTTCAAGTTTTATACCGTCACAAATAAGAAATGATAAATCACAACAAAAAAACTTTCTTGTTCGCCAAAACATCAAAAAAGGTTTTTAAAACGAAAATGTGAAAGATAAAATGAGAAATTACTAACATTCTCTTGAGTAATAAAACGTTTTGCACAAAGTGCAACTCTCGCCCATTTTTCTCCCCAGATAAGTCAGTGAAGTCGATAAGAAGGTTTTGATTGAAGTGA
Source organism: Patella ulyssiponensis (assembly GCA_963678685.1). Lineage (NCBI taxonomy): Eukaryota > Metazoa > Mollusca > Gastropoda > Patellidae > Patella > Patella ulyssiponensis. Next base: position 22,358,352 of record OY783232.1, read on the forward strand.
GACTATACCACCCTGTTTGAAGTTAGTTAAGGTGGTGATCTCTTCTAGGCGGAAGGTGTTAAATACGCTGTTCTTGTTTCTGGTTTTCCTCTGCGTGTCTCTTTTTACCAGCAATGATTAGATTCAACCTTTCAGTCTCAGATTGTATTAGTACACTGTGGAAAATAAACTGTTCTGTAGTAGTCGTTTACGGTATGAAAATTACTTTAACTTCTTTAGTGACGCGGCTTGGTTACTACGCACCATAAAATAGTGCCCACGTTTAAGGCTTTTGGATGTTCTGTGTTAGGTCTACTAAACGTGTCATGAAAAGCAGTACTTGCGGGATGCTCTCTACCACCACAAAAGATATGATAGCCGGTGAAGTTTGAATTTCCACTTTTTACTGTGCAGTAATGCAGATCCACAATATGCCACGCAAAAAGTCTTTTTGTTATTTATTGTTTGATTTGATTGCAAGCCTACTGGACAATATCCAGTAATTTGCTGTAGGTATAGATTCTAGAAGTTCATTACCTTGGACTTGTACCTAGCTAGCCTTTCGAAGAAAAAAAACAAAACAATAACAAAACAACACCAATCACAGAATTGCATTCTATCCTTAGCCCAATATTGTTTTGCTGATTCGGGTGTAGGCCAAAAGCAATTATTTAATTGTGTTGGACTGATGATTTATTTCGCTTCTTAGCCCAGTCAGTGCAGAACAATAGGTCGTTAACCCCGATTCCATTCCATATACTTTATATTCCTTTATTGATGGGGCAAGCTCTTTAAGATGTTTATTCCCTAACATAAGACGGGATTCGGCTTGTTTACTAATTTTAGTTTCATGTTAGCTTACTGTAACGGCAGAGAGAGGAACCTGCTGAAAGAAAACAGATTGTTATCCTAAAAGACAATCACATCGATCATGCTATTTATGATCAAGACGTAAGAGATCTAGCCGTTTGAAAAGTCTTGAAACCTTATTAAAGCCACTGGATAAAATTGTAAGACAGGGAAGCCTGACGTTCATTCATATACTCTGGGCCAGAAGCATTAAATATGTAATAGTGGGTGTAAGTCAGTTGTAGCCAGACCGATTTAAAAGGTGTTTAGGAATCCATACAAGAGAATGCTCAGTTTCTGTTTAAAGAAATATTTCACAATACTTTTAGGTCAAAATCTTCTGCGTATGTTTGGGCCTACAGCATGACGTAGGCGTCGTTTTGAAACAATACATATGTATGCCCTCGACAAAAATATGCCCCATTATAGAGTTGTGTTTCTGTATTTATCGTATGGCTAGCTGTTATAAATGATATTAAAACAAATATTGGGCTTTATTTTATTGACGTGACAACAGGAAGACATTACAGGGGGCTTCAGACTGAAAGTTTGATAGCCTTGCCCTGTTCTGTGTTGTATAGGCCACAAACAAATAAAACTCTATTAACAATTTAATACGAGGTCATGATTTATGTCTTTCTTTTAAATAACCATCAAATCACTTACCGGTATTTAAATTACTCGCTGGTGGGGGCTCGTTAAGACTTTAATCCGAAGACGTGAGGCATGCAAATAGTCACGGCGTCCAGCTCACCTGTTGTGATGTGAATTATCCCCCTTGTAATTTTGGTAAACAAACTGCCTTCAAGTAACCTTAACTGCTCTTTAATGTCCAAAAAGCGACAACAAAGCTTTTATTGTCGAGCATGGTCTTAAAAGAAAAATGATAATGATTTGGTGGCTTTAGATGGCTTGCGGGAATTCCAGCAGATTTAATTGTTTTTATGAGATTTTTTATAACGGAAGAAAATTTTATAGTATATAACGCCAATATAGCACCCAATACAGATATATTGGCGATTGATGTGTAAATAAAATACAATTCATTCCGCAGTTGATTTTCTAGTATTTTGTATGAATTATAAGAATACTAAACAAATCATTGGCCACCTTTAATGTTTTGTCTAGCACTGTCATTAAATGTAAAACAAAATGTCCTGTTTCTGTACCAGACAAATACATTTCACTTATATAATTATTTAAATGTACAAGCCAGGTTGTTCACAGATATCTCGTTCTTCAAAAATTCAATATGCAAAGTTTTGGTGTTTTAAGCAGCATTTAGTAATTGAGCACATTAAAGTAAATGCAAAGGTTTTTTTTCATTATTTTTTTGTCTTAGACACATAAAGATGGTCGGTGGTGTGAAATCAATAGGAGCCAATGCAGACTTTAAGAGGTTATTAGATAAGAAGTTGGATTTGACCGATTTGCGTGTGGTTTTAAACTTTGCGGTAAATAGTCGTAACATCCTTTTTCAGAAACCTGCATATACTTGCAGACAAACATGATTTGTATATGTGTTAAATAAAAAAGTCCTTATCGGTTTTTTTCAGTAAAATATCTTTGATTAAAAATTTGATAATAGTTTCGTATAAAAGAAATGCAATGCTTTCTAATTTGGTTATTTTTCTGTGGTTACACATGACTTAATTTAAACTATCTGGTAACAACATCAGATATCAAACGAAATAGATTAAACGCCATGTTTTTCACCAAAAAATAGGCCTATTAATTATACACCGTAAACAAACCAATATAAGAGCAAAAATTGCGTGAAGCTGGTTAATATGTAACGGTATGTAAATGTATAGGCGCTGATTTAGAAATAATAAAAGATCATAAAAGAAAATAATCGTACGAAGACGATAAAAATTTTCTACAATGTTCGTCAATTGCTTATTTCTTTACAAATATGCTGAGGAGGATAGTGGGCGAATGGTCGAAGGACGGAGGGCCTTGAAAAGGACACCGTATAGTCGTTCGGATGGAACGTTAAACCGAGGTCCCGTGTAGACTTTGCCCTGTGCGTAAAAAGCACTTGGTAGTTGGAATTCGATTTAAGGGTAGGCCGTAGCGCTACCGTCCGGACAAAATTTTCCCCATTGCACAATATATGTAGTATGCCTATCTATGTAGCAATGTTGGAGCAAAACAGTTCTCGGCCACCAGGTGTCCTATTCGTTCCGTTTATTTTAACGGTCAATCTGTAGTAGATGATAGAACCAAAAATAAAACGAAACTAGCGATCGCTTTAATGAGACAGAAGTTCTTGGTAGAAATGAACTGATATGAATGAAATGGGGTTTAACGTCCTACTATTCTGCTCCGAACCGGGCTAACGAAGGCGGGCATACGCCATACAATGTGCTATGGGGGAAATTTAGCCCGGACAGCGGCGTCTTTTACCTGCACGCCGTTGTGTAGTTCTCGGTAGATTCCCCGTGTTATGCCAACTCTTGTAAAGAAAGAACTACAACGACTAGTCATTACATGTAATTTCAAATATATGATTGATTTTTCAGGCAACACATTTCCTAATCATAGCAGATAGACAAAAAGGACGATAGATATATTCCGCTCATACGAGTATGATTTAATAGGGAACTGTTTATATATTATTATTTCATGTATCTCAAAATGCGAGTAGTCCAAAATAAATCCCTTTAATTATATAGACAAAAATGTCAAGACCAAACTGCAATTTGATTCAGTTGTTGGAATTTACGATACACACCGAATTTATTTTCACATCTGCCAAGTTCATGAAAACTTGGACAATCTTGACAATGTGAATATGGATCGAATTGAGATGAACGAGGTATTAACCTCGATCCTCCAGTCGAGCGTCCAAAGCGTAGCGGGCGTGTATTATAATACGTGTAGAGACTAATGTGATTTTATACAGAAACGTTTTACACTTAAACTTTATCTCATTTCTATTCGGAACATCATTTTTTAAAAATTGAAAAAGATATGAAGACCACTGTTTGGAAACCAATTTAAAATGCAAACACGTGTCAAGCGATGTATATCGTAAGTATTTGTCGGCAACATCAAAGGCTACAAACATCAGCGCGTAAAGTCTATCATAAATCTATATATCTGTATATCATAAACATGTCGAGCTATATATAATGTATTACCTACATGGATATAAACACATGTATATTAAATCGACTCTTAATATACAAATTATGTCAATATTACTTTTTACCAGTTCTTACATAAAGTCTATATATATATGTATTCGTGGTTGAAGTGACGTTTCCACATAAACTTCGTCCTCACAGTCTGTTTGTCTTTCTTCTTTAAATAAATATTTGTGGTTTTGACGGTAGTTGTGGTGGTGGTGGTGGGGGTGGGGGTGTAGCGTCCTCTCGACACAGACTAGGTCATTTCGGGGCTAATATAATATGGTTCAATTTTGTTTTAACAATTCGCTTGCTCGTAGGGGTCTTTAGCCATGGGAGGAAACTGGAGCACCAGGAAAAAAAACCCTAGGTTGAAATTATGAAAATCGAAACCACGCCATTTGACGCAATGACTGACCTTATGATGCAGCGCGCACGCGCTAACCATTCACCCCACCCCCGTGTGGTTTTGAAGTTGTATTTGTATAGTTGTGGGGGTTAATTAGAAGCACAATAATTCAGATCTTTCTGAAATTTTTCAACAAACGATTTCGACGGACGATTAAAAACACCATTTTAGCAGAAATTAAAGCCAAAGACATAATTCCTGTCAAACCATTCCAACAATTCGGTGCTATGCCGTGCATGAGAGTGCGATGTGCAATCTACAAATAATCTTTCTTGAGAGATGATTCATTTACACGTGACATAGTACTATCCGGACCAGGAACCGGACATGGAGTCATCACAGCTATCTTGGAATGAGCAATTGTACAAGGAACAAACATGCCAAATTTCATGTCCTTCTTGATTCTGAGGCCCTTTTATAGAGGCTTACCCTAAATGAGAGAGAGGGAGAAATGGGGTTTAACGTCAACTCGACACAAACTAAGTCATTTCGGGACTAAGATATGGTATAAATTTTATTTCAATAATTCGCTTGCGCGTAGGGGTCTTTAGCAGTGGGAGGAAACCGGAGTGTCCGGAGGAAGCCCCTGTCTCCATGCCACATACGCTCACAACAGGGATCGAAACCACAGCCGCAAGTCAGAGGTGACCGGCCTGCTAGAGGTCGAAGCGCAGCACTCTAGACCACTAGGCCATCCCAACCCCCCTCACCCTAAATGAAAAGAACAAAATGAGTAGCGTTTGGTGATCAGTTCCTTGTCCAAAAATAACTATTAAACGATTGGAGAAGCATACGTTATGGAACATTAGGTATGCAGGGTAGTTACGGGGGATAACGGCGTACAAAGAAAACATAATTAGGTAATTCCACTACAGACGGGGAATAATAAAATGGGATAATGATGATGCAGTTGATTACTTAATGCGTATATCGTATACTTTGGAACGTCAGCGTTAGCCGTCAATCTATTGCACATGCAAATAATATTAATCTAAGAGTATTCAGTTAGAAAATGCAGGTAAAAATAAACGTTCGATTTACTATGGCTAGACAGTCTGATTAGTGAACAGCTGCAGTCAATGTGTATAGTGAGCTGATATGGTGTAATATGGATACCGACTCAGCAGTTTTATTATACACAACAAGTCTAATACCTATTCATATGAATATACATAACATAGTCTGTGGAACACTTCGTTATAGTCAACCTAAATCAAATATGCGATTCCAAGCACTTATAGTCAAACTTTGTATTGTAGTTTTTATTCGCCATCTTTAAAGAATACCGTTGTCGATGGTCTTTAGTAAAATTACGCAAGCATGTAAAAGTTGTGAGTATTTCCTGCGAGGAAACAATCTTTTGTCATTCCTCTGAGATTGTTTTATGTACGGAACACCTGTCTATACAATCAGACTTATTGTTGATTGTTATGATACCTGAAGCCCAGACAGTTCTGATGCCTGTAAATTAGTTGTCGAGTTGTTGGAACTTATTGGAAATTCACCATGACCTACTACGGTCAAACAGATCGGTCACGTAAACTAATACAGTAGTACAACAAAACTTTGTATATCTACGTGTAAAATCATCGAATAAGAAGTTGTATAAAGTGTTCTAGTAAACGCCCGCGATAACGCCATCTCGCTGGGAGCGAAGACTAAGCCCCCCACGACATCAACGAACATGAGCATCCCAACTTGAACAAAGTGGAGCGATAAGGACTTTTAAAACGGATCGAATTGATAAAAAGTGGAACATAGCTCCGCTCTATGACCACCAACAGCCACATACCCTCTGAAGCTATATTCAGAATTATGCATGATGTTAAAAAAGAAATTACTGAATAAGTTACCTGTTGGACTGCTAGAATGACGAACTTCATATGTGTCCGTCTTGTCTAACATTATATCAGTCGACCTATTCTGTTACTTAGATATTCAACTTAATCTCGTTAGATGCAAATTCGATAATGCGATCTCGTACCATTAGACAAAATATTATCTTTTAACTAGAATTTCCCAGGTGCTAGCCAGTTATAGACGTCACATTTGCACATGGTCTGACAAGATAAATATTCTTGCAGACATTCCTTTATAGTGGTTATTTTTCATGGAAGGTAAAACATATATATTATGATTATACAATATCACGAAATAAAAGTAAGCGACGGCTTCGTTCAATTACATTACCGAGATCAATGTTGAATTTGGCGAAAGGCACATATTTAATTGCTTAACCATCTGTAGGCCTAAACAATTGGTAATATGGCATTTAGTGTCGTAGGGTTACCATTATATATCTATAGGCCCGACATATGTATAGCACAATTTACAGGTGTGTTTGTATAATATAGGTATATAGACTAGTATATAAATTACCAGGTGTGTCGATATAGCCCCAGGAACTAGACGTGTATTACATACATAACCCACAGAACGAGTTCTCAGACATCATTAATTCATTATATTTCGTTTGTCAAACTTGTAAAGTGCCAGGCGTGAATTTGTCATTACCGCTGCTGATTATCACCATGTGGTTGAAGATGGCGGAAATCATCCGTTACATGTTTAAATAAGTTATGTCAAGGTTGAATAACCGTTTAACAAGTTGTAAATAAACTTGCAAAGAATTCATCCCGACAAATATTTCATTAAAATAAAACTAATATTTTGTTGGTATGCTAAAACAAAAGCATAATAAACATCTGGACTATTCCTTTACAAAAAAAATAATAAAATCTTAATGGCAAATAGCTCTCCTGCTAGGGATTTTCTTCCACTTCCACCGCGTATGATATTGCAGACAAATCATATTATCACCCTATTAGAAAGTCTACACGTCTGTCAGATTGATTATGAACTTATCGGATTCATTTGGGTGACTCTCGATTGGTGCAGTCTCGCAGTATAAACGTCAGGTTAGGTGCCACGCGTGTTCACTTTTTCTGTGGAAATTTGGGAGATGCGAACCAAGGACATTCTGATAGAGAGACCAGTGCCTTTAAGCATTACCGATAGGCCTAATGAACTGGGAATAAGGTGTCGTGATATCTGTCCCACTCCCCCCCCCACCCTGTATTGTTTATTTGTTAATGGTTTAGGGTGTATAATTGACTTATGCTTGCGGGTATCTGTGTAATTAATTTTTCAATCATGTCATATTTCTGTACTTTCGAAGTGTTCAGATTTACTTTAAGTGCATAAAAGCCACACATTTGTGTACAGGAAGTGTAAAGATTTGAATGGATGGGTTGCAATTTTTATTGAAGTTTGAACGTATCTGTTAATCTCTAAACAGTATTGTGTACATTAGTCCCGAAATGACCTAGTTGTGTCGAGTGGACGTTAAACCCCATTTCTCTCTCTCTCTCTCTGCATTGTGTACAAATTTGTGCTTTGCATGCTACGTGTCAAGTCTCCGTTGAATTTACAGTGTAGACCCGGTTAATTGGCGCTAGGTGTATCAAACAATACGATTACAAATGTGCAACACAACATTTTAAGAAAAGGGGTGGGATAATACAAAATTTGTTTTACATGAAAGTGGTGGTGGCGATTGGTGGGTGTGGTATGGGGCAGCAGCTGTGTTGTGTATTGAAAACTAAAAATAACATTCAACACATACAACGATCACCTCCTCCCTCCCCGCCAGCCCCTTCCTCGATGCTACTTTGTTTTGAAATGAAATGGGGTTTAACGTTCTACTCTTCTGCATCCAACCTGATCATACGACATACAATGTGCTATGAGAGAAATTTTGCCCGGGCAGCGGCGCTACGGCCTACTCTTATATCGAATCCCAACTGCCAAAGGATCTTTTACGTGCACGCCGATGTGTACACAGAACCTCGGTTTTTGTCCCATCCGAACGACTAGACAGCTGTCCTTGTCAGGCCCTCCGTTCTGCATCCCTGACAAGGGGAAACCACGCCGGAAAATCGGGATGAACTTTCTCGGCTAATGCAGGGATCGAACACCCGACCTCCAGGCTAGCAAGCCAGTGCCTTACCCACGTGATCCCCTTCTTTGATTGGAGAGAAAAAGAGAGAGAGAATTGGGGTTTAACGTCCACTCGACACAAACTAGGTCATTTCGGGACTAACATATATTTAATTTTATTTCAATAATTCGCTTTGTGCGTGGGGGTCTTTAGCAGGAAACCGGAGGACCCAGGAAAACCCACGAGGTTGGACAGGCGACCCTACTAGCTCCTTGTCACGTGCAACTGAGGATTCGAAACCACGCCAGTTGACTCAATGACAGGCTCTATGATACAGCACGCACGTGCTTACCATTCGGCCATTCAACCTTCCTTTCTTTACAGTAAGTTGAATGGGTGTCGATCTAGAAGATCCCCGGGATTATGGTTTCTACTTATCAGTGGAGCTGTATGGCGGTTCTGGCAAATAACATATTATAGTCTAATCGTTCGAATGTGAAGAACAACCGAGGTTCACTGATTGGTGTTAAAGTAAAAGAACCCTTGGCATTTGGATTTCGAGGAAGAGTGGGTGGAAATACTGACGTACGTTCGGGACTGCGGGCTAATGAAGACGGACGTATACGCCATTCAGTGTACCAGGAAGGATAGTTTGCCCAGACAGTAGTGCTAAGATTACTCGTATATCTTATTCCAACTGCCAGGGGATCTTTACATGTACGCGCAAATGTATACACGGGAACTCTGTTTTTCGTCCCATCCGAACGACTGCCCAACCCCGTGGGTTTCTTCCGGTTCTCCGCGTTAGCGCATTACTGAAATAAAATTGAAACAACTACCAAGATCGCCATCAGTACTAGTTAAGTGCCTTGCCTACAAAAAGATTGTCATTCATCGAAGAAAATCAATTTCTTGAAGTAAAATCCTATTTGCTCAATTTATTAATTGAGATTTTATAACAGACAGCTTTATTTTCGTCATTTTGTCGATACATTTCGATTACCCGCGTCCTGACGTAGGGGAACCTGTCTGGAAATATGTTCATTCATTGGTTTAATTATGTCACGTGATCAAGCAGGCCGCCATATTGGACTTAGCTGTATTATTCTAAGTAGAAATTCGGGTGGAATTTCGCCGCTATTCGGCTGAAATATCCTTCTATGGAGGAAAAAAGGTCTTCTGGCAGGTACGTACTAAATCCTTGATTATTTCAGCTAATGGGTGAATTATACAGTCTCGAAAATGCTGTCAAAATAACCCGTAAACACACCAAATTATTGAGTTTTGAACGGAAGCATCTATTTGTAAACAAGACATTTTATCAACTCTAGTACGTTTATATTTCAATAAATACACCTTGTCGCTTATTTTGAATTTTTTTTATTTATTTGCCATTATATTTACAGGTCTAAAAGACAGCTCAAATCTATCGATGATGGGCATTGGGATTGCAGTGTCTGTACATACAGCAATTCCCCAGAAGCTTACAAATGTGAAATGTGCGACGTAAGGAAAGGGACTTCAACCAGGTTAGTTTGACCTGCTCTTGACCCAGTTTACCTACTCTTAGCTGTGTAGTGCAAAAAAAATGCAAATATACCCTTACATACATACCACCCTTAACTATTATCCTATTTAATTAATTCCATATTTATATTTCTTTGAATGAATTGTTATTACACTTTCATAGAAAAAATGAATTAAAATTTATCCCTAACTCTACTTCTTAATTATAAAACTTACAAATACTTATGGAAAACAGAGCTCCTAATTTATTTGGGCAAAGTTTCGAAGCTAAATTAAGCTAAAACAGTAATACAAATTGTTGGGCAAATAACTATATACATGTACATAGCAATTATAACAACAAATCATACACCACAACAAGTAGATCAAAGGACATTATCTCTCTAATTAGTTTTCCACCATCATATGAGGTATATGAACATGGCGAGACCCCATTGCACAAAACAATTGTAAATTAACGTGCAGGTATCTTCGAAAAAGGTTGCATAGTATTAGTAAGCATGTACCTTTGCTTTTTGTGCAAAAGGATCCAGTTCACATAATTAAGATTTGAGTTGGGGCTACATGTAGGTGGGGTATCAATCAAAAATTGACTTCCATTCAAGAATGACATGGAGTTTAATGTCTTAATTTTTTGCTCAGTCAAAACAAATGAAGACAAGCAATGAGTAGACTTTTGTGTGTCCGTCCATCTGTCTGTCTTTCCGTCACACAATATCCCTGCTTCTTATTGAGCTAAAATGTTCAAACTTTGTTTAGGTGTTTATTAGGTGAATGCCTTTACTGAGAATGGGCATTTTCTGCTTATGCTTTGCAGAGATATGCAATTTGATTGGTCGATGCCTTGGGACATGATAACTTTGCTTCTAATTAAAGCCGTGTGATGACACTTGGTGTATAGTGTCTTTACATTAATACATTGACTAAGTTGGATAATGAACATTTTTGGTTTTAATTGAGTGGAAATGGTAAAACTTAGTCAATGCCGGTACCTCGACTAAGTTGGATAATACACATTTGCTATAGTTTCATTACATCAGGATCTTGAGTAAGTTCAATAATGATTAATGGTTTTTGCGACACTGTAAGACACCATAACATAGATTCCAATTAAGTAAAAGTTAGTGTATTGAGTTTCATTGCATCATACTTTTAGTATAGTTTCAGTGTACATCAATACACTGACTAACTTTGATGGTGAGCAATTTGATTGTTAGAGCTTGACAACTTTCATTGAGTGAGAATGGTGAAACTTGGCATAAATCATAACATCAATACCTTGACTAAATCTGATAATGCCCATTTCCTATAGTTTCATTACATCAGTTACCTTGACTTTGCCAAAATTCGGGGGGGTTGGGATGGCCTAGTGGTCTAGAGTGCCGCGCTGCGACCTCTAGCTGGAGGGTCACCTCTGGCTAGCGGCTGTGGTTTCGGGCCCTGGTGTGAGCGTATGTGGCATGGAGATAGGGGCGCCTTCTCAACCTCATGGGTTTCCTCCGGGCACTCCGGTTTCCTCCCACTGCTAAAGACCCCTACGCGCAAGCGAATTATTGAAATAAAATTAAAAACCATATGTTAGTCCCGAAGTGACCTAGTTGTGTCGAGTGGACGTTAAACCCCATTTCTCTCTCTCTCTCTCTCTTGCCAAAATTCAATAATGGACATTTTCTATGTCGATGTTTTTGGACATGAAAAGTTTGATTCCAATTTTGTCAGAAAAATGATGACGCTTCATAAAAAGGTGACATGCAGTTAAAAACGTGTATCATCTAATTACTTTTTATACGCCCACATTGAAATGTGGTCGTATATTGTCGTCGCCCCCGTCCGTCCGGCTTCCACAATTGCTTGTGGACGCTCTAGAGGCTAAAGTTAATATCCGATTGACTTTAAATTTATACACAGTGTTTAAGGTCTTGAGACAAAGAAGCCTATTGTCTTTCAGCGATTTCCGATAATAACTACCAGAGTTATGGCCCTTGATCACTTCAAAAAATCTTGTGGACGCTCTAGAGGCCAGAGTGAATATCCGATTGACTTTAAATTTATACACAGTGTTTAAGGTCACGAGACGAAGAAGCCCATTGATTTTCAGCGATTTCCGATAATTAGTGCCAGAGTTATGGCCCTTGATCACGTCAAAAAATCTTATGGTCGCGATAGAGGCCAAAGTTAATATCCGATTGACTTTAAATTTACACACAATGTTTAAGGTCATGAGATGAAGAAGCCTATTAATTTTCAGCGATTTCAAAGAATTACTTCCAGAGTTATCTCCCTTGATCAGTTCAAAAAACCTTGTGACACTATAGAGGCCAAACTTATCATCCGATTGACTTCAGATTGATACACAGAGTTTAAGGTGTTGAAACGAATAAGTATTTTGATTTTCAATGAATTTTGATAACTGAACAGCTAAATCCATGATATTAAATGTTTCGTATACTAATTGTTAGCGTGGGGCAAGACTTTATAAAAAGCAAACAAATTCTAATGATTTTCTGATAATTACATAATGAGTTGTTACTCTTAATCAGATTTTAGTGTATTACAAATGTTTCATTACCGAAAAAAGTAAAAATAAGCGACAACCCTTGTTGACGGCCCGAACGATTTAGCTGTTGTGGGCGTATGTTTCGTTGCCTGGCAACCTATCTTTCAATTTGATGGGGGACATGATCAGCCTCACTGTTGACTTGTTATAGCCTCTTTGTCAAAATTTATGTATAAAACTATGTCTAATGGCATACAAATGGTGCTCTAGGTCTCCATGGGCAATGTTCCTCACTTTATAAAACCAATATTTTGTTTTTGTAGTAGATTTAAGTGAAAACAGACATGGTAAAGATATAAATGAACAATGTACAAAGACGAAAGCCATTATTTCTTATTTTAAATCTTTTATTTTAAAAGTCAGACCTGATGGAAAGTTTATTTCCATCTACAAATTCTGTATTGTCCATTAAAAATCTCAGAGATTTTGTTTTTGGGTGATCAATGTGGTTATTTACTGCAACACTGTAATGGCTGGATAAATGAAAACCATACGGGCAAAAGATTATCAAAGGGACAATACTAGAAGTGACTGATGTGGTTAGTGGAGTTAAATTGTTTTAACTTTTATAAAGTTTTTTGTGATTTCCTTTGAGTTTGTTTAACAAATACATGTAGATTTATGTAGACATTCAGTTTTCAAATTCACAACTTGGTCTAGAGAGGAAGTGTATTAATATGAAAGCAGCTATGTGGTTGATCTATGAATAGCAAAATATTAAATGCCCTGTGTACATGTACAGTATATATATATATTTGATATCATGTGTCACTGTCTAATCTGTTTGAATATTTCATTGATAATAAGTATAAGATTTGACAGTAAAATTCATGGAAAATCTTTTTTACACCCAAATTGCTGTCACTTGACCCTCCCTATCTGTCAGTGAGTTGTCCACAATAATGTCTTGTGTACATCCTCAGGGGCCAAAGTTATCATCTTAATTGTTGAAATTTATACACAATTTATCTGATTTTCAACAAATTCTGATCATTACTGCTACAGCTCTACTCATTTGCTTCTTTGTATTCAGTATTGTTGGAACATGTGTCATATCTGTATTAAATATGCCTCAATTCTAATGAATACCGGTACTAAATGTGGCCGTATATTGTCGTCGCTCCCGTCCGGCTGGCCGGTCCACAATTGCTTGTGGACGCTCTACAGGCTAAAGTTAATATCCGATTGACTTTAAATTGATACGCAGTGTTTAAGGTCATGAGACAAAGAAGCCTATTTCGGCCATTTCGGATAACTACTGCCAGAGGTATGACCCTTGATCACTTCAAAAAGTCTTGAGGACGCTCTAGAGGCCAAAGTTAAAATTTTAATCAAATTTTAATCATATTTTAGTGTATTACAAATGTTTCATTACCGAAAAAAGTAAAAATATGCGACCACCCTTGTTGACTGCCGGACGATTTAGCTGCTGTGGGCGTATGTTTCGTTGCCTGGCAACCCATCTTTTGCTTAGGGCAAGCAGAGATAAGCAATTTGATTGGTTGATGCTTTGGGACACAATAACTTTAGTTCTAATTTAGGGATAGTGATGAAACTTGGCGTATAGTTTCATTATATCAATACATTGACTAAGTTCAATAATGAGCATTTTCTGCTCATGATAAGCAGGTTGATAAGCAATTTGATTGGTCGAGACTTTTGAACACAATAACTCTTCATTTTATTGAGCTAGAACTTGGAGTAGGTGTTTATTAAATCAATGCATTGATGAAGTTCGAAGATGAGCATTTTCTGCTTAGGGTTAGCAGAGATACATGTAAGCAATTTGATTGGTTGATGAATTTGGACACTGTAACTTTCAACTTTTGACTAAGTTCGACAATGAGCATTTTCTGCTCAGGATAAGCAGAACGATAAGCAATTTGATTGGTTGAGTTTGGAACACAATAGCTGTCTTTCTCATTGAGGTAGAATGTTCAAACTTGGTGTAAGTGTTCATTAGGTCCATGCCTTGATGGAATTCGAAGATGAAGTATTGTCTCCTTACGGAAAGCAGAGATAAGCAATCTGATTGGTTGATGCTTTGGGACACAATAACTTTGGTTATAATGAAGCAAGATGACAAAACTCCAGATATAGATTCATTATGTCATAACCTTGACTAAGTTTGATGGTGAGAATTTTCTGCTTAGGCTTAGGAGTACATGTATAAGCAATTTGACTGGTCACTTTGGAACATAACAACTCTGCTTTTAATTGAGGTAGAATCTTTAAACTTGATGTAGATGTTCATCAGGTGAATGTCTTGACCAAGTCAATGATTAACATTTAGAGCTAAAGCTAAGCAATTTCGTTGGTCGATGCTTTGGGACAAGATAACCTTGATTCTATCTGATAGACAGTCTACAGGCCCAGGCCCGAGACAGTCTACAGGCCCGGGCCCGGGACTTACAGCTCAGGACTTACGGCTAGCCCGGATCCATTCACTTAATTTGAATTGTTTGTTGGTGATTTCTGTGTATTGTGTCTTGTCCATATATTTGTTTTTGTGTAAATTGTGTGTGGTGCAGTCCCCCTACTTATTAGAAAAATGTTTTGGGTACATGTAGAATGTAGACCTTTTTTAGGCTTGTAATTTATATACATATACAAAGGTTATGGACAGCCACAGACAAATTTCTTGTCAATTATTTCTGATACATGTACACGCATCTTGAACAGGTAGTTATATCATTGCTGGTACATACAGTAGTGCTAAGCAAAACTACACATAGAAGCAAATAGATCAAGGTTTGATAATTCCATTACCTACATGTACATGTACAAAATAGTAGACAATAAAACCACCTTTAGAGGTTACTCTCACAACTTTGTTCTTGTGGGCGAATGTTTTACTACCTGGCAACCTACCTTTCAAAGTTGAAAAGATTTGTCAATATGCTTCTTTTGTTGTCGTTTTTAAAATTGCTTTTAACGACAAGCGTAAGATTTAAGAAATGTCAATTGTTCTGAGCGTGGTGAAAATGTCTTTGATATCATTTTCTGGCCAGGAGTAAGTAACTGAAGCCTATGTTATAAAAAATACTGACATTTTCTGTCAAACACTGAAAATCTTAGAGATGAGTTTTTTTCTGTAATAAATTATTTGATTTATATAACTGGAATTACTGTAAAAACACAGCCATAATATTAATTCATCTAAAATCATAACATGAGTATGGTTCTAAAAACTAGCATTTTTATACTCCCACATTGAAATGTGGTTGTATATTGACAGTCCGGCTAATGTTAATATCCGATTGACTTTGAATTTATATACAGTGTTTATGGGCATAGGATGAAAACTTGAATAGCTCCATCCATGATATTGAATGTTTTGTTACTAAACATTAACATGGGCCAAACAAATTTTAATGATTTTCTGATAATTACTTAAATGAGTTACTCTTTTAGTGTATTATAAATGTTTCATTACCAACAAAAGTAAAAATATGCAACAACTCTAGTTGTCTGAACGGATGATTTAGCTGCTGTGGGTGTATGTTTTATTGTGTGGCAAACTATCTCAACTATCTGTAAAAAATGTTTTGACCTTTGATGGATTACTTGGAACTTCAAATGTTTATTGAAGGACATATTTGATTATGGTCATTTGGATGTGATGAAATACCGAGGTCCCATCTACACATTGGCGTGCACAGTTGAAATTTCATTTTAGAGTAGGCTGCAAAATTTCCTTCATCGCACACGGTATGGCATTTACCCGTCTTCATTAGCCCAGTTCGTAGCAGAATAGTAGAACATTAAACCCCATTTCTTTTTATTACTGATAATTTTTCAAAGAAATGCAGATTCTTATAATGTCTCATATTTGGGACCTTTAAATATATGTGTAATCAATATATGGGAGAAATAGCAAATATACATTTCTTCTTAAAAGCTGGCCATTAAATCTCATTCTAGATTGTGCATGTGTATGTGTGTATTACATATGACTAACATGCCGAAATGATATCAGTTTGTCTAAATGACCGAAGTATACAACTGGATGCCAATTCCATACATATAGTATTGGATGCCAAGTCTAAACATGTGCTAATATTGTGAATAGAATGGTTGCCAATAGATGTACAAGAAGGTCACTATTATTTTGCAAAGATACATGTAGATAATACTGCTAGATGTTAAAATTATTCGTCAGATCATCACTTTGAAATTCATGATGATTCAGTTTCAAAACAGTTATCAATAACTAAAAATGATACATGGACGTCATTTTTTGATACATTAGATTTAAAATACTGTGAGAACAAAGTTGGACTGTAGACCACAGGTGTCCATTTCCCTAGTTGACAGTTACTATGTTAGAAAACAGTTTGATCACAACTGTCATTGCCGTCAAACACTTGTCCATCTATCGGACTATTTTTAGTTGTCTGTAACTCTGTCATTGTATAAAATTAATTGAAACAACTACTTTATTGTAGAACATGCTTCCAGACAATATTTTTGATCTTTCAGGTTTTGAATTGTTTATTTGTGTTTATTTATCTTTGTTGTCACTCACCTGTCAGTAAGCTGTCATTCAATATATCTACATTGTTAAATACAGTTTAACAACCTACATTGACATGAGATCGTATATAATGTATGTTCTGATGTAGCCTGTGTCTCTGTAAGTCTGTGGAACCACTATGGCTTAGTGGGTAAGACGCTAGCTCACTAGTCCAGAGGTTGTGTGTTCGATCCCTACATTGGCCGATTTTCGACGTGGATTCCCCTTATCAGTGGTGCAAGGAGGAGGGCCTGACAAGGACAACTGTCTTGTCATTTGGATGGAAAGAAAAACTGAGGTCCCATGTTTACATTGACAATTGACATACACGTAAAAAATCCCTTGACAGTTGGAATTCAATATAAGTTATAAGAGTAGAACATATGTAGCTGCCTGGTAAAAATGAAACCCTGTTTCATTTCATTTCTGTAAATCGTCTTTTTGAATTGTAGCATTCACACGTACATGTATATGTATGATGAGTGAGATCAGCTTTAGGTTAAAGTATGCATGCATACCTGTTATATCCTAGTTCAAATGCACACGTATGTGCGCTTGAGTAAGGATTCATAACAGTCAACAGCTAATGTGCCTTGACAAGTCATAGTATTGTAGGTGACAATGCCAAACGTTACCTGCAACATAACAAATATGTGACAGCCTTTGTGGACTATTTGGACAACTCAGCTGCTTTGTTGCCTGGCAACCTGTCTAAAATTTCATCATTATTATTAAATCAAGGCTGTGGGGCATATAGAAAAATTTGAGAGGTTCTGATCCCAGATTATGAAATCCTAGCTGCCTGAGTCGGTGTTGAGGGGCTGTGGCCCCTGTCTGAAAAACTTACTTGTAGTTGTAGACGTAGATCTACATCGCCGGAAATAGCATCGAGATTGAATTAAGGCATAGTATAGTGCATTTTGCAAAACTGACAATAAAAAGACTTGAAAACTGGTCTATGTCATTATAACAGTGTGATAATAATATGGCCTAGTCAAATAAAATGTTGTTCTAAACACCCAATTGTTTTCATATATTGTAATTTGAAATTTCTAAATTTGTTTTCATAAGAAAACACAGCAACATGGTTTAAGTCTGCTTCAAGGAATGTTCAAACCAAGAGCGTGTGAAAAAGGGAAAAGTACCAAAAAATGTTTAAAAAATATTTATCTCGTGAAGGACGCTTTCGTATCAGATCCTTCGATCCATTGTTTTCATATTCCTGTTGGGTGTGTTGACTATCAAATATATATACAGTATTTTTAATATAACGGGTTAATTTTCCATACTGCCATGTGGTGTTCGATCCTTGCATTGGCCAAGAAAGTTCATCTAGATTTTCTGGAGTGGTTTCTCCTTGTCAGTTGTGCAGGAATATGGATGTTGTCGTATGGATGTTCCAAAAAACTGAGGTCCCAGGTGCACGTAAAAGATCCCATGGTAGTTGGGATTCAAAATAAAAAGTAGGCTGTAGCGCTGCTTCCCAGGCAAAATTTCCCACATAGCACACTGTATGGCATAATACCATTTTAATTAGCCCAATTTAGGAGCAGAGCAGTAGAACGTTAAACCCCATTTCATTTTTGCAACAGTTTGGACGACTTAGCTTGCCTTTAAATTCAAATGAGAGACTGATTAAAATATCCTAGAAAGATAAATAATATATAATTGCATAATAAAGAGTTGGAACAGCCTTATACTCTAGGCTTTGTAATTAGAGAGATCATTTCTCTGTAGACACTAACACTCATTATAAACACATTAGACATCATAAATTATCTTAATAATACCACATATTATTTTTTTCTTTGGTTAGCCTTTAGACAGATTGTGAAATGTTTATCTACATTGTTATCCACCTTTACACAAGCTATTTATAATATTTTAATAATCACTGACTCAGCAATAATCTAAATGCACATATTTTTATGAGCTTGAGTTGTGGTTGAAGGGGGAAGGATTAAAGGATTATATATACTTTTTTATGTTATTTAATATGTATTTCAAATTTCCACCCCCACTGCAGATTTTCATTTTCTAGTGAAGCCAGAAAATACACTATTTGTCTGAACTCAAAGGAATAAGGGAAAAAATTGTGAGGGAACATAAATTTGTGAATGAAATTCTTTTATGAATGGATAACGAAAACGGATTGTCCTTGTCAATCATGGATTAGAATAAGACTCCTTCCAAATTTTTTCAATTGTTCCATTGTAAACAAGTCTGTGTGGATATGCTTAAGGAGCACCATTAGTGAGGAACTCTATTGAAAGAGATAATTGAGGATGTGGGGGCGGGTTATTTGTCTAATTTAATGGAACGGAAGCTACAAATAAATGCTTGTTATGTTGAGTAATTTTTTAAATCATGTTTTTTTCTTCATTGGAGATTTTCTCTACTGGTGAATTGGACAAATTATAAAACGGAGTAAAAGTACAGACCAGACCGGTTTACATACAATGTAGTGTACTGTGTTAATCAATGATCAATGTATACATGTACATGTATCTATGGTTGGGAATCGGTAGAGAGCTTTCATAATTGTCAAATGCATGTTCCGAATAATGTCTTAAAATTGGTAATATACACATCGAAATTATTTCTCAAATATATACATGTAATAACCATTGAAATTCTTGTATATCCTCACCAAACCAGTATGAATCATATATATTATCCATTGTCTAATCACTTGAAAATAATGGCCAAAGTTACGCATTAGATGTTGGTTATGCTTACTGTACATGTAAGCACATACATGTATTATATTTGAGTGAATTTTTTTTTTTTTGTTTAATTTAAATCAAAATTACTTGAACAGTCAGATTTTGTTTTATTTAAAATTTTTAAAATCAAGTTGCTGAACTTGCAAATCCACGATGACTGGTGACTTTATATTATGACCCTTAAGTGGGGCTTACGTCAACTGAGCAATTTGGAGCAACTAGCTTCAACAGAATGCAACTGAAAAAGGTCGACCAGAGGCGTTTTCAACTCACGCAACTAGTTCCAGTCAGTTGAAGCCAGTTGTCCATGGAATTTAACCCCAATACGTCGAAATACGGTCCCTATGCCATCGACAAGGTCACGTGGGACCACATTTTTACTGGCGACGCCTGGTGGGAATTCCTTCAGCGAGGACGCCCATTGTTGAATAAATTAACAGTCACATGTAATGTTATGTATAATCGCTATCAGTTTTGAGTTGACATGAGTGCCCCAAAATCAGTTGCTCTCAGTTGCCCCCAGTTGTTGATTTGATCGAAATAAGCACACTTGCAACTGTTTCCATGTATATACCGTGTCCATGTCAATTTATGAAAAAGGATGCCACATTATGTCATTAACAAATAGAATGTGTATGATTTGTGATGGATATTTTATATATATATTTCAGAAAGCCCCGGTTAAATTCTCAACTTGTTGCCCAACAAGCCGCACAACAATTTGCTCCTCCAGCCACAAAACGAGAAAAAACACACACGTCAAGTCGAGATAAACACAAAACAGTCAATGGTAAAAGGTAGGTGGTCTGTTTATTTTATATAAAGTACATTGACAGAGCCTTGGGCTTTTTTGAAAAGCGTCGCACCAAGAAGAACATTCAGAAGAATAATAAGATGAGTAGCGGTTAGAGACCAGTTGCTGGTTCGGGTCCCAAAATGTATTTCATTTCCTATCTGTATTTCATGGGATTCCAGGCAAAAATTTCTTCTTCAAAATCCCCAAACTAGGTTACTTTTAAGACCGTGGTTGTTTGTTACAAAAATAAGGCACAATAATTGGATATTACGGTAAATAAACTACATGTATCTTAAGATGATGTTGTGTCAGATGTCTGAATTGGAAAAGTCTACTTCCACTGTTTCATAATTGAAGTTTATTTGTCTTGGCAGCAATTATGATGTTGGTATTTTTAATAGTCACCCTTTATCTTATAAGTCTTCGCGAAATGAGCATGTTCTAGCCTAGTGATCAATTTGATCTTGTAGATCAAAGGATAAGAATGGTCATAAATTAGATAACTTGTCACAGAGGTAACTGACCAATGGTCAAGGCCATCCCTGTTTCCATTGAAACTCATTATCAGAAAACAATGAATAAAAATATTAACGTACATGTTCGTAAATTGTTCGATGGTGAAGAAAAAGTCAAACCGAAGACGTAGGTGAATGAAGAAGAATAAGGAAATATCATTTAGTTCATCATTTTAAAAAACCACAAGATGGGACAAACTACTATTTATATATGTTACCAGATTCTCAGATATCGTCATATAATAAATATACAAAAAGAAAAATACGTCAACACCATAAAAAAAGTTCTTCATTGTAAAAGTCGGAACAATATACAAAGTATAACAAACAATCTTTTCTTTTAGTTTTTTCAAAAAAACACTACTGTTTGGTTTATATAAAAACTATAGTACTATCATACTTATATAGGTATTAAAGTTTTGTCTTCCACAAATGGCAGCAGTCTCAGACGTTCCATGTAGTTGGATACATGTATGTAATCTTGTCTACATGTAATATACATCTGTCGATGATTTATCTTTTAAGTATATAGGTACATACACGTACATTACATGTATTGGTTTGATTTAAAAGGATTGCATAATTTTTGGATTGGCCATGCCATAAGTCTTTTGGTTTGATCTGTATTGATTACTGAAGGTTTCACCATATATACTATTCAAAAAAAGTAGGGGATATTTGATTTTGGGGGCATAATACTAAAATATGCAAATGACTACGAAAAAAGTCACTATAGAACCTAACAGAAGAAACATTTCCAGTTACATGTGACGCCCAAACGCACCAATAGCTACCGCATGGAATGCAGGTGATGCTTGGGATCATCATGGGGGTCCAACCCAAGATTTGCACGACTCTGACTTTGAATGTTACAGTCATTGTGGCATTGAATTCCAGGGTGGAAACATCAGTTTAATTGTTTTAGTGACCAGAAAACAAATTTTGATATGCGTCGGCTTACCCAAAATGAAAGGTTACGTGCCCTTGGCACGCTACAGATCGGCACAACACAGGCGGTTGTGCCGCGGACGATGAATGTTTCCCAGTCTGTCATAAGCAGGCTATGGTCCAGATACCGTGATACACAATCTGTACAGGACAGACCACGCTCAGGTCGACCAAGGGCGACAACTCAAGCCCAGGATCGATTTATCCGTACCTTGGCCTTGAGAAATCGTGTCATCACAGCAAATCAGATCAGCGCTCGGCTTCAAACAGACACTGGTGTGAGAGTGAGTGGCCAGACGATTCGGAATCGACTGTATAGGGGTCACCTTCGCGCCCGACGTCCTTGCGTTATCCCTTGTTTAAGAGATCATCACATTCAGGCAAGACGTCGTAGGTGTAGGGATCGTCAACACTGGGATAATCGACGCTGGAGCAATGTGATGTTTTCAGATGAGTCAAGGTTCACTGTTGATTTTTTGGACAGACGTAGGAGGGTGTGGCGTCGTCGAAACGAGCGCTTCCAAGACGTTAACGTCATCAGACATGATCGATTTGGGGGTGGTTCTGTTATGGTGTGGGGAGGCATCACTGTTGCTGGAAGAACGGCTTTACATGCTGTTGCAGGGCGTGTTACAGGCCAGTACTACCGGGACAACATCTTGGCAGTCCATGTTGTGCCGTTCGCACGACGTCATGGCCGCCGTTTCATCTTCCAGGATGACAACGCAAGATGTCACAGGGCCAGGATCGTTACAGGTTACCTCCAACAACAGAACATCACCACATTACCTTGGCCAGCACTGAGTCCCGACCTCTCCCCCATCGAGCATGTCTGGGACATGCTTGGACAGAGGTTACGTCAACGTCAACAACGTCCTGCCAATGTCCAAGAACTTGCTGCTGCGTTGCAACAGGAATGGGACAATCTGGACCAAAATGACCTTAGACGTCTCATTAGGAGTATGCCACGTCGGATCAATGCTTGTTTGGCAAACAGAGGAGGATTTACCCGTTACTGACTTTGTTGTGATGCTGTGGTAACTTTGCTGTTTGACCCCGGGTATCATTTTACCCTTATAATGGTCAGTCTGTGCCTTACTTAGTCTAACGATCATTTGGAATAAATCGATGAATGTGAACTTCATTTCATTTTGTCATTTGTTTCTTCGTCAGTTTCATTAGGTGACTTTAATAACACTTAAAAATCAAATATCCCCTACTTTTTTTGAATAGTATATTAAGGTCATCTGTGCAAATCAGGATTGGCTCCTCAGTGCGGCGATGAAAAAATATATTTCCTGTCGTTAGTTGTGCTTTGGTATACTGAAAGCAGGGCATTGATTGGTAATGACCATTCCTGGATGGAATAATGTATCTCTATTTTTTTGTTCAGACATCGTCATTGGCCATAATGAATCATAAATTGACATTAGTTACAATTTTAGTAAAACATTCACCATTCTTGATATAACAGTTAAAAAAAGAGGATAAATAAATACGATATTGAAAATTTCAGTCAAATTACTTGATTCTGAACAAAGGTTTCACTATTGGAAGTCTAGAATGGAAATAGGCATCAACTGTCTCTGCACAGACGATAACTCCTCCCACATATTCTTGATTATCAAGTAACATTCTCAATGCCTACAGTACCTGCGATTATCAGTCTCTGGACCAGTACTGACGTCAATGATTAACAGTAAATGTTAGCTTCGTCAGCCATTTAATTATTAAATGGACGACTGTTTAAATCCAAGCTGTATCCAAGCTGTCCAAGGGTTTACAGAGTTGATTTTGGGCTTGTTATGTAAATAAAAGTCTAATTAATTATAACATTTGTAGCCCATGGAAAGACATGCAATGGCCATATATATAGCTCTTATGGAATATATATATTTAATATTTTTTAAATTACAATTAAATAGGGATCGGCAAAAATCTTGAGTAACAGCTGGATCAACATATGAGGAAGAGGAGAAAAAAAACATGAATATGAAAATAGTATACATTATAGTCCCTGCTAACTAGAAGTACTCATTAATTCAGTTTATTATAACATTTTGTCAAATATTTGGGTGGAGGGGGAGATTACACAATCTTCAAATTTCCAAAATATAACATAAATTTGATTTGACAAATGTTCAATGAGTTCAAACCTTGTCTGAGATATAGCACAGAATAAAACCATCATTTGTAAGATGTGATTCAATATTTCTCAAATACACTTTTAGATCTTTATTTAAATTTACATGTAACATATATAACCTTCAAGTTTCTATTTTTATTTTGAAAAAATTGTCAAGTGATTGATATAAATAATTTCTAGTTCAGGGCTAAACTGTTTTATATTAGCACAATCATGTGACTGGTCTTGAGGTCAACATTTCATTCAACAAATTTATTAACTGAGGAATCTTGAAAATTGTAAGTACCTGTAATTATGATCAATTTGCATTAGCTTTGATTAATTTATTGATGAATAATGGAATTTGATAATGATTATTACCTTTTAGTATCGAGGGACAAATGGTTGGTACGATGACCAATCTAGGTGAATTTGAAGATATATGTTACTAGAAAAATTTATTGTGGTTATGAAATATGTCTTAAGACAAATAAAATCGGAAAAACAAATTCTTGAAACGTGTGAAACTTTAAAAAAATCAAATAAAAAAAATTCTTGTATTCAGAATTAGATGTATACTGACTGATTAAGACAAAACCGTGACGAATATTGTAACGTTAGAGACTGATATGGTACTATTTTAAATATGAAGTAGAGCAGGGTTCTTTTTATCTTTTTATTTTGGTTTCTCTGACGTAAGAGATACGGGCATAAGTAAAATGAGGTGACAAAAATCATCATAAACAATAAAAAATGTGTTTATCTGTACCAGTTTTATTCTGATTTGAGACATATATATATGTAAATGTATCTAGTCTACATAGCTCACCTTTGTTAACAGTCATCAAAATGATTAAATATTTTAATACCATTTAAAGGTGCTTTTTATCACGACAAGAAAATTCTAAAAATCATATTATTCAGTTATTTTATTTATTTTTCTATAAAATAGATAAATAACTACCTTTGATTTGATATCTTTATATCATTAAGATATAACAGAAAAACGTCGCCTTATTTTGATGAAATTGACTTCATAAAGTTATGAAGCGCATAGCCTGACTTCATGCTTCATAAAAAAACTACAAAGATCCAGACAAGTCTAAGCATTTAGAGTTATGGGTCTTTCCACTTCATTAAGCTCATGTTACGCTTGCTTGTTGGGTTTTGTGCTCATTGTATTCGGTGTCTTTATAATATATGGTATTCATGAATAGATATATTTTTGATAATTCCTCTTTTCATTTTTATCTTGACTATTCCCTTTTTTTACAACGAATTGAAAAACGGATGTCTTTAATACATTGATTTGCCGATTTAATTCAGTAATGATAAAAAAGATTTTTTAAGCTTATTAATTATTTTCATATATCTGTAGCTCAATCGTCACTATTTTGGAATGCCTTTGACATAATTTTTTTAGTGATTTTTTATGATTTTTTTCCGACTTTGTGTTTTTGTTAAAATATCTATTAAAATAATTGGGTATTTCTATTAGATGTATTAAAATTATAACTCCAAATTCTACCGAAAGATGGGATTTCATTCCTTGTATTTTTTGTAAAAGGGATATTTGTTGCTGATTTGAAGAAACGTGTCTGTGATATTCAGACTAATCCATTGATTACCTAGACAGCTTTTATTGATGTCATTATATTCAAATGTAACATTCTATAAATAAATTTTAAGTTCGTTAATTATCATAACCTATTATATGGTCAATTCATTAAACCATCTTTATTAATAATAATAATATGATAATAATATTGGTTTTGTATATCGCTCCATATCCATAAGTTTGCTCACTGGCGCTGAGTTAATCTGTCACATTTACACTATACTTCTATTGTCGGCACTGAATAGTTGTTTATTTAGCAAGGATTTGAATCTACACAGTGATTTTGCATCCTTAGTATAATTATGATGGTAATCTGTTCCACAGTTTAGGAGCAGCAAAAGAATATATTCTGTCTCCTAATCTCGGAATTCTTTTGTGATGATTGTATGTGAAGTAGATTCTGAAGGTACATGTAGGTAGGAGAGGTGGTGTTTGTCTGTAAACATTTGTTATTAAAAGTATTTTGTAAGTAATGCATTGATTGATAGGAAGCCAGTATAAATCTTTCATATGGTTTCGTAGTACATGTACCAGTATTTTGGATTTTTTGAAGATGTTGTACAGTTGATGCAGGGATGCCAAACAGTAATGAATTGCAATAGTTCATAAAATGAAGATTTGCAGATTGAAGAGATATGTTGTCATTTCCATAGAGCTGTTAAAAATTTCACCATTGTTTCTAGCAGAATCTGAAGATGTAATATTATCATTTCCAACAATAAGAGTGTTGCTTTGTAGTGATAAAAGTGCCTTCTTGGACCGAAGAGGTAAAAATTCAGTTTTGTCTGTGTTTAACTATAAAACAGTTTCAGTCACTCACCCATTCACTTATTTTTGATATACACTTGTCAAGGATAAGTTGCTTATTCTGAATGACACAGTGAGGTTCCGCAACGTACAATTGGGTATCGTCAGCAAACAGATGAAAATTGGTTTCAAACTGCCTAATAATGTCTTATCAGAAGAATGTAGAACAAAAATAAGAGCGGGCCAAAAACCGAGCCCTGAGGGACACCTTATCGCACACAGCTTGTATTAGATGTAGTATTTTGTACGAAAGATATGACTGTATGTATTTGAGGCGATGAAGAAGGATGCTGTGGTCTATCATGTCAAATGCTGCAGACAAATCAAGCAGCAGAGAAAGAACTGTATGTTTCTTATCCATACTCTGCAAATGTCATTGTTATTGCAGTTTTGACTATAGGCTGTCTGAAATGGTTCAATTAGGTTACAATTAGCTAAATGTTCCTTGAGTTAAATGGAGATCATCCTTTCCAACAGTTTTAAAACAAAAGAGAGATTTGAAACGGGGAGATAATTTTTGAAATTGTTACGATCAAGAGATATCTTCTTTATCAATGGTTTAACAAGTGCGGTTTTGAGACACAGAGGAAAGGTTCCAGTAGTTAATGACAAATTAATAGGAGGCAACAGTAATAATGCAAAACATTTATCATACCGGTACTCAACTAAAGCATTTTTATTTTAAGTACTACATGTAGATGTAGTTGTGGAGCCATAGTTGCTGAGTGAGTATTGCGCTGGCTCACTAACCAGTTGTGGTGCCACAGTTGTTGAGTGAGTATGGTGCTGGCTAACTAACCAGTTCAATCCTAATTTAATTTTAGTCTGGTAGTGGGACGAATATTCAAGGTACAAAAGTGTGCCTGTCTTCATTAGCCCGGTTGGAGCAGAAAAGTAGGATGCCTAACCCCATTTCATTTCATAACACTTGCAGACAGATGTGACATGGAGGGATTGGGAGGAAGGCTGTAAAGAGACGCACACAGTGTGTGATGTGTTGATTTGGATTGCATTGATACACCAAAACACAAAATTATTAATGTATGTTTTTTCGTCTGCTTTGAATTCATATTTGAATATCCTCTCTATTCATACATATAGTAACCTTCTCTACCGTAATTTCTAATAGATCTAGTTAGACTACTAATGTTTTTATGTCTATTATTAGAAATGTTGACTCTAATAATAAAGAGAGGAACATTTGTAAGTAGAATATTAAAAGATCTCTTGAAAGAATTTTCATTTCATCTGGGCTTTATTAACTTGTTTAAAGCTTTGTATAAAAAGTCTAAATGACCCCACCCAACCAATAATCCCATTTCTTATTTATTTCAATTTAAACTTTGCTCTGCCTTTTGGGAAGTGTTTAGCAAAATATTTTTGTACATAAGAAGGTTATTAAGAAGGCGGGAAGACATGGATTGAGACTTGTGAAGACCACCCAATAATCTGTTGACCAAGCTGCTGAGGTGTTTGAATTGCCCCAGACATAATAATTTCCAATACATAGCTGTTCACTTTTGATCTCTTTGTGACAAATCATACCTTTTTTGATAGGAGAAATCTTTGCATGGTACGCTTAAATTTGCTGTCAAAGAAATTAAATATCTCTTTTGTTGATTAAAAGATATTCACACTATTCAGTTACATAAATAATATTTGGCGACATTAATATTATTAATAATGTGTGTCTGCTTCGATAGAAAAAAAAGATTACATAAGATTATAGAATTGCTCAAGCAATTCAAAATGAAATTCAATTTAATCCAGTCCATGGATTATAGTAATTAAAAGATACATGCATGCATAAAAGATTTTAGTTTATATGTAGATGATCTTTTAGTACCAAATTTTTATTTGTACAGTATTTACATCATTTAAAATCTTAGAATCTGTCTATACAGTATAACAGACTGTTTAAGATGATAGATGTTAGAATCTGTCTATATAACAGACTGTTTGAGATGATAAAATCCATTTGTATAACAGACTATTTAAGATGATAGTTAAACACTGTTTAGGATGATAAAATCTGTTTATTTAACAGACTGTTTAAGATGATAAAATCTGTCTCAGCATTAGAATCTGTTTATATAACAGACTTTTTACGATGTTAGAATCTGTTTATATAACAGACTATCTGAACAATTTAGATTCAATCAGATCATTGGTTAGCAATACCTGTAACAACTCATCAAAAATCATTTTGAACTATGATTAAATGAATATCAAGATCTGAGACCCACCCAAATTATTTTGTGATTGACCATGAAACAGTGACATGCCTTGGCTGGTGGCCCTGGTAATAACTGATTGATATCAACAAATATTTATAGATCTATTGTTAGCAATTATGTCAATACCTGATATCCTAAAAGTAAAATAAAGTAGATCCTATTGCCTGTAAAGTACATTGATTAGGCGTTAAACTTATACATGTAGGTAGGTGGGTGTGTTTTATCTGTCAAGTTTGTTTGTAAATATGGCCATATGCTGTTGTAACTGTCATTATTGTCACCAAGGCCTTTATTATCAGATAAAGATGTAAATCAGATGTACCGGTATGTTTATAGATACTGATAATTTTGTCATTAGTCACATGTTTTAATTTGGAATTGTGTGAGTAAGCTATTTGTTTAATTTATCTTGTGGTTATATGTGTTTTATTTCACGTGTACGTGACATACTTGTATCTGATTCTGAAGAATGTTATCAATATAATCAAATTTACGATTATATCTTATTAGGTGATATTTTGATGGTCAATTACTTGAGACTGGGAAATTTAAGAAGTCAAGTTGTAATAACCATCATGGGTGTCCAGAAGCCAGTTTTAAGATAGAAATTATTTTGTGTTCAACCTCTGTATAAACACAACTAAAATTGATAAGCAAACTGACTTCCTTGTGTACTATGGAAGTAAACTAACAGCCTAGTTGCAAGTTGGTTCATACCTAGAAACCAATTGTCTTGCATAAGAGGCTCTTGATGCGTTTTAGAAATATGTCCTTTGATTTCTTTGAATTAACTTATGACTTTAGAGGCTAAAGTTAATATCCAATTGAATTTCGTTTTATACACAGTGTATATGATCATAAGACAAAGAAGTCTATTGATTTTTAACTATTTCAAAAAATTACTGCTTGAGTTATGACCCTTGTTTGTGCTTTCCACACCAAAATTTACATTTGATCAACTTCAGATTTATACAATGTTTAATGTCATAAGATGAAGAAGCTGATGTCTGATACTTACTGCCAGAGTTGTGGTCCTTTACTGCTTTGAATATATATGGTACCCTTCTACAAAACAAAGTTTTCACGCTGTTGATGGTCCTGAGACGACAAACCTTTTTGACTTTTTTTTAACAAGTTCTGATAATTATTGCAAAAGTTATGGCCCTTAATGACTTTAAAACATTTTGTGGATACTATCAAGACCAAAGTTAACATCCGATTGACAATGTTTAAGGCAATCCATGATACTAAACATTAGTAGGGCTGGAAGGTGTTACCTCAGACTACAAAATGTATTATTGTATGGACCTTACAATAGAATAGGATGCATCACTTTCTGTTGCCATTTCCAGTTGATCAATCCACTAGTTCTGTCTTTCAGTCTGGAAATACTGTGTACCAGGTTGTGGTGATGTCTCTCTGTCCTTATTTCCTTTAACCATGCCCATTATGAACGGTTTGAGTTGTGGCTGTTGCCATTAATGTTTGTACTTCAATATTTTGATCAGAAATATCGCTGCTCTCAGTTTGGAACTTATCACTGCTCTCAGTTTGGAACTTATACCAGTTGTTCATTCTCTTTATTGAGTAGTAAGACACATCTCTGTTTAAACTTCTGACATCATAGAATATATTGTGTCTTTCTATTTAATGATTTTGAGTTGTCCTCTTGAACTCCCACTTTTTTCCATGTCCAGGTAACTGAGAATGATTATTGCCATTTTCACATCTCCAAAGATGTGCATGCTTCTGAATATAAATTCATTACCTTTAGTATTTCTGGTAATTTAGTTGGGATCACTGGTTCCATCTTTAGGTACTTGCTTGGCTTCAATCTATATGGTATATCTTACATGTAACATATTGACCATGACACATAAATTACTATCTAAAACTGACTGGTCATTCATTATGCCTAGTCATAGTTGTCATGTTTGGTGAACAACCAGCACTGTTGCTTAAAGTGATTGCAGTTTGTGGAAAGGGAGCTTAAAATTGTGACTCTTTGTGGCTCTTATTGTGTGTCTTCGTTATCAAGATTATTTGTTTTCAGTAATATTTCATTGGAAGCATCTTAATTTGGGCAAGGAACGTTAGAAATTGTCCTGTTAAACTGTATCTTTTTGTTTAAATCAATCTTACACAATCAATATACATGTAATTTGTAATTTAAAACAAAAAACCCCCCACAATTTCTGTTACGTGAACAGTTACTTTAAAGATATTTATTTTTACTTTCAGACGATCAAGATTAAAAAACATAGATCGAAGTAGTGGTGAGAAAATGGAGGTTACAGTAAACGATGTGACAGTTTTAATAACAGACTATAAACCTAAGACAAATACATCCCCTGAACAGGGTAATGATCCCAGCTCTGATACAAGTGACACTAATTCGTCTGCGGGCAATGACAATGATCATGATGACGTCACCTCTGACACTAGTGTCAACAACTGATTAAGTGTCATTTTTATCATGTGACAAAGACAAAGCATGTCATAGACATAATGATATACATTTCTATAAATATGGCAGTATCATTATATTGTTGAAAATACATATATCTATAAAATGTGTAAAAATATGGTGTCATGTTCCTTAATATACGGAGATACAAAGAACTGAAGATTCCGAGAAAAGCCAAAAATCTTGAACACATGTACCAAGTATTATGTGAGAGAGATGCTGTGGAAATTTGTGAACTTTTAAATCCTATATATGTGTCAATTTTCAAGTGATGTGTATACTTTTATTGTAATAAGCATTAAATGGCGCCATCTTGGTAATTTTGGCATGACTAAATGTGTATGCAACTGAAGTAGTTTTGTGACATTATGAGGGATTGTGGTTATCTGACATTGCATGTATGATATTGTTGATGTGTAAATTTATGGCATGGTGGAATGACAATTTTATTAAGTTTCAATATTTTTTTTATGATTAAGGTTTCATGCTTTATAGTATACATGTATATAAAATATATGCTTGTGGATCACAGCACTTGTTTTAAATTCATCAAACTTGGCATAAATTTTGTCTTATTCCTTGTAATGTATCTCAAAATAGTAGTCAGGTTAGGAATCAATTTTGAAGTCTATTGAATCAACTAGAAATTTTTATTCAAATTTTTACTTTCTTATGTAGGTAATTAAATTTTTTTATTTGGATGAAATGTATTATGAAATAGTTTTTATAGTATGTCAACACGGCCAAGTTATTGATTATTTAATTGATCAGTTTCTTTAATAATCAACAAATAATTTTAATTTGTATGATTTTTTTAAAAAAATAAAATTACCGGTAAGCACGTAGACCACCAGATGATACAAATGTAATATTATCATTCTGCTACAAAATTTGTCAGCGCCAGGGTACAAGTGTAGTACATTTTAAATGGTGGGTTATTGTTGTCATCGCTGAACATCAGCGACATCAGTCTATTCGTTCATTTGTTCTGGTCACATGTTTTTCAAGATATTCTTCTGTAACTTGCAGTGTTTGTTTTAAGCCATCATAAAGGAGGAACACTATTGTTGCAGTCATAAAGCCATACAGGTTCGACTTTTTTCAAACTTGCAGAGATTGTTTGGATGGCCATCAGAATAAAAATACTGAAATTCAATCACCCATCAATTAATGCAGATATTTTTCAGAAGGCTAAGTCTTGATATATTGTGTTTGTCTTTTCACTGCTTGTCTGCTGGTTGTACATTCATAGGAACCAATACATCATGTACACTTGTAATGAATTGTGGACTGTTGCTGACAGTGTTAATTTATGCATAAAACTTTAGATGGTTATTATAGAATCTCATGTTTTATGTTGTTTGGTTCATATTTTCTTGATTCACCCTTTTGCTTTTCCAAGTGATGGGTGAATCATAATTGACACCCGATTATAAAGCCTAAGGCAAACCCCCTCCATTCAAAGTCCTGCCCCTACCTCTTGCTAAAAATGCTACACATGTAACTCCAATTCCATCTGTAGCTTTTAATTATATCTGATTGGTAGATAAAACTTGGTAGTTTTTGTATTTATTTTAGTGTTTAGGGCATATTCCAGACACAATGTCACGCTACATAATGCCCATGAAGAAGATATCATATTTGTCATTATATACATGTGGGTATTTATATACTGTGACATTATGTCCTGGAATTTTTTTAAGGGCATATCATTTCCACCAGTAACAGAATGACAAACTGATTTTATTAATGTTATTCACTGAATATTGCATGATATGTAATTGATAAAATTGTCCTAGTTTTATGCAATTGTGTTATTCAGGATCAATGCATGAATGAACTGGTTTTAATAATGAAATGCCAGGAAATATTGAATTGGGTTTTTAAAAAGGATATTTCTATTTTATTTGATTAAATATAGAATGGGACAGATGTCAGTCGTAAACTAATGGGAAAACTATTTTCTAGTATATTGTTCAATTATAACAATAATACATAAACCTACATATGCTTTTTGTTTGGGCCTTTTAAAGTAACATGTGGTTGGGGGAGTGGGGATATTAGTCTATTTGGAATAATTCATTCATGAAATCCAAATTATATACAGATACAGTTTGCATGTAAAAAGGGTTTGTAGAACTGGGATATTATTTCATCCCAACTCATTTGTCTAGGTCTGGTACCTCATTGAACTCAATATCCATTGATCTCCATATTTCATTTAACTGCCATTTCTCATCCTACATGTAATTTATGTAATAATAATCACCCAATGAAATGTTTTCATGCATGCTCATTTTCTTTATGAACTTGTTTATTGATATATGCACAATGCAATAGGGTTTCCTTTATAGCCTACTAGTACATGTAAGGTACGGATAAAGTGATTGTGAATGAGAGAAATATACTTCTAAAGTCAGTACAAGAGACAAGTTTTTATTAAAACAATACAATGCGAAGGTGGGGACTTACAACTTACCTGTCCTTGCTTTAAATTGTTGGTCTACTCTTTAATACATGTACCTGCACTCTTCGAAGTCTGGCTCGAGCCAGTGTGATTGGCTTAATCCATAATTGCCAAAGCAAAAGTATCTTTTAATTGGTGGAATAATAGTTCAATTCAATTGAAAACAATTTTTTAAAATTATTGTTAGATCTTCTGTATTGTAAATAAACATGAAGTAAAAGTGTAAAAAGAAAGAAAAGTGTGCTCTAAATCAATTATACGATTCTTTATAGCTGAGAAAGAAAATATTAACGTGTTCAGATAAGGGCTTGTTTAGTGCTACCTTTATGCTTTCTGTTACTATTAATAGAATAACTGAACAAATGAAGGAGTTAGACTTACAAACTGTATGAATGTATGTTTATCAAGGTGAAAATAAAGTATAATAGTAATAATAATATGTTGTTTCTTATGTCATCATTGTGATAGATTTACGTTACCTTTACCTTACTGATTTTATTAAACGAAATCCAAATTAGATATAGTAGGTTGTAAGATGATCACGTTAAATACATTATGTTTAAAGATGCATTATGTAAGATCTAAGTCTCCCTATTGAAGGTCCTGATATCAAAAATTATATAAAATATTAGTTAGATATTATTTCACGTGACAAGCCTATAATCTAGATCCTTGGGTGACAGAGATTTAAATGGATTTGAACACCCACAAGATTCAAAAATTAAACAATAGAATTGTTTATCCAGTACTGTTGCTATGATAGCACTACATCGTTCAACACCAGAACTTCACTCAGAAGAATATAATATAATTTGAATAGAATTTCTATATGTGCATTTTTCATTATCTATTTATGAACTATTATAGCATGAACGTCCAGCTCTTTAAATCTTACATAATGCATCTGTAAGTACATGTGTTTCCTGCTTGGATGTTTGATAATTCAGCGGGTTAATATAGATCAGTATTATACATGTATATATTTTATTGGTGATGTCTCTTTAACATTCAGGACAGAGGGGCTGACAATGACAGCTGTGTAGTCATTCGTATGGTATGAATAAATGAAATGAAATGAAATGAAATGGGGTTTAACGTCCTACTTTTCTGCACCTAACCTGGGCTAATGGAAGACGGGTGGTATGAATAAACTGATGTCTTTTTCACACATGGGCAGTTGGAATTCGATATAAGAGTATGCCATAGTGCCGCTGTCGGGGCAAAATTTCCCACATGGCACACTGTATGCTCGTCTTCATTAGCCCAGTTCGGGACAGAACAGTAGGACGTTAAACCTCATATTATTTCATTTCTCTGAAAATGGAGGAAAAGGGATTACGTAGCAGCCGGTTCATATTTTAATTTAAAAGCCTATTCTAGCTTTTTAAATTTATAATTATTTTGTAAATTGGTTTGCCATATAAAACTCATTAGTCTGTGAAGAAAAAACAAGTGACAGTATTTATTATGAAATCTATCAACCCTGAATTAAAACTAGACTACACATAAATCATATTCATATTTACAGTCTCGTTTCCATATAATGGTGTAAAGTTATTAAACTCGATAAACAAAATTAACAAAAAACATAAAAAATACATATGTTCGATTGCATGAAAGCTTTATGTTAAGTTTGAATGGATTCAGTTTTATTAGAAATATTATATATATAATGAAAATGTGGGCGTTTGGGGAAAATTGTTCAGTTTTCTAATTCAAATTACAAGTAATTTCATTGATCAGTTAAATTTAGCACGATTTTTTTTGTCGGTGTAGAATATAATAATTACAGCTGTTACCCGTGCTGGGTGTTTTATATTGCTGTTTTGATATTAGTCATACTGCTGAGTTGATTGTTTGAGACCAGAGACAAATTATACAATTGAACCCCCTTGTCACGAACTCGGTAATCTCGAAGACCTAGGATATGTCACGGTCACCTGTCGATCCCTACAACTGTCCACACAAAATGAAGCAAATTTCTGCCAAACGTGTTCACGACGATGACACGACTTATGTTATATACCTTGTCGAGCTTATATTAAACTGCTTTTCTCGAACACCGAGTATAAATTAATGAAAACTCTCACTAAGTTTTGAAAAATATCGATGGGGTTCCTTGTGCCCAAATAATTGACATCTTTCAAAATCAACCAAATTATGGGGTTTAACATCCTACCTTTCTCTACCAACTGGTTTAAACAAGACCGGGAAATCAACCTGAAATTTATTGTGAATACGTAGATCCATTTACCAGTAAGGAATGAAATGAAGTCTATATAAGTTTAACATCCCAGGCGGAAAGCAACATCATGGATTTTTGCCTTCATTTTAATTATTTTTTTTTTATATAATTATGAAAGGGTCAGGAAAGTTAAGAAACCACGTGCCAATAGTTCATCGACAACTTCTAGAGGCCGATGTCCCGTCAAAACATAACACATTGCCTCGTTTCTAACTACACTAACCTCCAAACGATTCGTTTGACACAACAATGTTCCTGTCTACAGAAAGATGTTTGGCAATCCGTTTAAATAATATATTATCTGTTAAAAGAAACATGTTTGCAATGTTGTTGACGAACATCGAAATATGTCACGGCATTTTCTGTATTTTAGATATGGACAACAAAAGATAGTTGGATCCAATTCGAATACAATTCAGATAGTACATCTTGTAGCTACGAAGGTAGTGGAACAGCCAAGAGTACGGGAGTACTTCTTATGTGTATTTTAGGGGCTAAAACTGGTTAATTCAGTGTAGAAGGCTTGTACAATCTCTTGTCCAAATCATCAAAGTCCGTTTGTCAGGTGGTGTGAGAGACGAGTTTCCTGACAGGCAATCAACCTCTTGGTGTTTTTAACCCACATGAGTGCGCAGTGACAACTGCCAACTCTACGTGTGCTTATGTTTTTTATTCTATTTTTCCAGCGACGTCACTGAAATCAGTTCATAATTGCAACAATTTCATTGCACCCTTTCATAAATTTAATCAATGAAAATTGGAAGCGGACTCAATATTGTAAGCCCGTGCTTCTAGACACACGACAAATAGACTAGTTATCCACATTTTGGTGTTCGATTTGCATACTTGAAAACTGCAACGTCTCCATTATTGTGATCTGGACGATAGATTTTATCGATTTTTCAGTTCAAGAATGAACCATGCTTATCACCATACGCACACACGCAACCTCGCTGCACCCAGTAAGTATCATTACAATATATATCTTCTTCCTTATTTTGTCTTTAAAACAAAATTAATTACAGTCTGTGAGATCT
The DNA here is from genome assembly GCA_963678685.1 of Patella ulyssiponensis. Taxonomy (NCBI): domain Eukaryota; kingdom Metazoa; phylum Mollusca; class Gastropoda; family Patellidae; genus Patella; species Patella ulyssiponensis. Next base: position 22,395,251 of record OY783232.1, read on the forward strand.
CTATAATTATGCTTGACATTTGGATGTAGACAATTCTTTTGACGTATATCCTTACAGATCAGCGTAAAAGACATAAACAACTATTTCCTCATAGTATTTTAACATTTCTTCTTCCCTCGCATTATCGATATTAGATTGCGACCAGAAACTCCCCCAAGTTGGATGGGTGGACAATCTTGCAAACCAGTGACCAACCCAGTTGCAAAAAAGCAACATTAAATGCCCTATGACAATCATCGGATATGTAAAATATATATTGAATTATATTATATAAATATGTACACGCTCGTAAAACTTTCTGCTGTACCATTGAGATGTGGGCTAAAAAACCACAATAAAGATGTCCAGTGCAACTTTACATATATCCCGAAACGATGATACACCCAGTAGACAATGTCTAGCAGATTAAAAGGCTTTGTCCACCCATGTTGTACATGTACATGTACAGTGTAATAAGCTTAAGGTATGTCTTTAAAATCCTTAGGATTAGTTTTTATGATGCTCAGCTCTAACGACGCGTGTCCACTGTTGTGCAAGTAAAATAACTAGTTCTCGTTTTAATCCTAACGTTTAACACAAATGGGTGAAGAAGGATATGAACTTTATTGTTTTATGTTCAGATATGGCGGCATGCCTAGCAGATCCTTTTAAAGATATAGGATCCCTCATTTTGCTATTTCCTATCTATTTTGCTATAATTCAATAGATTTAGCTCTGCATAATATTTCGCACCGCTCACACAATCATAGAAGAAATGCTTTGAACCCAAACATGCCTGAATGGGGTTTGGTTTTTCTTTCCGTTGTTAGTGACGTGTTTTGGAAGAATTCGGTTATTTCCACAATCAACAATTTTTGTTAAAGCTAATACTTCCAATAAAACCAATGTCCATACTAGGTTGGCAGCATCAAGATGTTGCGAAAGCATATCGTAGCGACCGAGTGAGAATTCGCCGCGGATCAGGTGGTGTAGCCGTAATTTGGTTGCCAACGAATTAAAGTTTTTAAACTTTTTATTTGAGATCATGGAAGTTGATTGGATTCAACAAGTTTGTAGGTGGGCATATATTAAAATGTTTAACATCATGCATAAACTGGAAGTGGAAGTGTTATGTAGAAATGGAGACTACACCACAAGTAACATACTCATACTGAAATGACTTCTATGTTGCTAAACTTACAAAATTTCGGTAAATCGGCGATGAGCAAAATGACACGAACAGGCTACTTTATGTCGCCCACTAATGAAATGTATATCTGTATATGCATACCAATAATTCCACGCGGAACATTGTTTCTGAGAATAGCACACACACAAAATTAAATATAGATTTGATAAAACAATGACGGATGATATATATGTATCAAGACGGAAGAAATGATTTATTGTGCACGTCATTCACTGCATTTTTGTGGCGAGGGCCAGTAGAAACATACCCCATTGTTTAAACCTTGCGGCTATTTATTGTGGTTTCTTTGAGTTGTTATAGGGAGTGTATAGCGACTAATTCATCAATAGTTCTATTTATAAAGTGAATTAACATATTGTAATCGTACCTCTCAACACCCTTAAAAGAAAAAATAAAAAAAACCAAAATCCGTTGTTTAAGTTCTATATTTAATCAAGTATTAGTAAATTAAAAGAAACGATAGTAGTGAATGTAAAAAGAATGTTGAAATAATCTACCTATTGTTTTGCACCCACACAATTTCATTCAAATTTTCTCATTTCCCTTAAAGCTCGCTATAGTTTGTATTAACGTGTTTTGATTGATGAGGTAATTTCATGACGAGCTTCATCAGTTTCACGCCCCCATAAAATCATCACGACTTAATTAAACAACAATAGCAATATCAAAGGGTACATCCCCTTTAAATGAAATGGAGTTTAACTTTCAACATTCCTCCACCATCTTGGATAACGAAGACGGGGATACACCATGTAGCGTTCTAAAAGGGCATGTTCGCCCACCCGTCACAGAAGTCCAACCAACTGTCAAGGGTTCTTTTGCATGCACGCCAAGGACTTCACACATTCCCCTTTCTGCACCACTTACAAGGGGACAGGAAATTTAGAGCAAGTTTCGCGGTTAACACTGGGAATCGAAGCCGGGAAGCTATTGATATTAACCTACTACAATTAGTCTGTTTTATATCGAACGTTGACTTTATGTCTAGAGGGGTACACATTACATTGATGCATATATTTGACAACCAGGGTTAAAAGTATTTACCGGTCAATAAAGTTGTGGGAGACGGTCTAACTATACCTACGCCCTCCCCCCCCCCCAAAAAAAAAAAACAAAACAACCGGAAGGCCTGTATAAATACAAAAAACCGGGTCCTGCGTACAATGTGGCGTGCACGTAGAGTAACCTTTGCCACATGAAATTCAATTGCTGTTCGGGCAAAATTTCCCTTACAGCACACAGCACAGAGTAAGCCCGTCTTCATTATCATACATGCAGTTGAAGCAGAACAATAGGACGTTAAACCCCATTTCATTCATCAATTCATTCAAGAGTATAATAGAGTAAGGTGACGCTTAACAAGAATCTTTCATCCCGAATTTTTATTCACTAATATTTCTTTTCTAATATTACTTGGTTTTGAATAAAGTACTAAATTTTGATCAAATAACAACTGCGCCGTTTTATAAATAACAATCAACATATAAAAGACCACCAGGTGTGTTCTAATTGGTGATACAATCGGCTGATACTATCTCAACCTTTTTTACAACTTTATTTACCTAAAAACTAACGAAATTTTAATTGATGTCAATTCGCCCGTCTGTATCAACCTATAATGGATGCTTGTGAAATTTACTTACTTTTTAATTGTCTTGGTTCTGCATATTAACGAACAGACGACATATGTAACAGGTGGTAAAATTCCCACGCTTTTCCCGCCCTCTACCACATCTGCATGTGAACCAGACGTTAACATTCACAACATCCAAACACCACGGACAGAAAATGTCCCCAATCAATTCAAAGTAAATCTACCGTAAATCCAATTTGGAAATCATCTGTAGTAATATTATTCCAACCCCGTTTTAGAGACAGAGGACAAAAATGGACAGCATTAGAATAATCAGGATGTAGGCTACAATGTGTAGGCTATTTTGGTCCAAGGACGAAAGTTGTATAAAAATGTCTAACGGAATCCCTAGAATCCTCTGGGTAACTGATGCATAAATGTACATTTACCTGCTATGCACTATTGAATGTTCTCGAATTTCTGTATGATTTTCTGGTGATTATTAAACGATTGATAATTTAAAGTTTATTTAAGTCATGCTGATCATGAAAACAGCCCATCTCAACTACGACAGCGTAAGTCCCGTTTAACTTTTCATCTAATGAAATGCATCTATTCTGAGCCGAAGTGAAAATATTGGAACAGTGTTCCCTGACCTTGAATTTTGTTGATACCGTTCTTGCCGAACAAACAAAATACCATCTCGGAACTACAAGAAACTGGATTATTATAAAAAAAGAGACCCACTGGATTCTCCCTTCTTTTACTGGATATTTTGTCATTATATTTTTTAAATTGTTTGCTCATCTAATTTGACATTGTTTGAAATGAAGATCGATCATGCAGTAAATAGATCGAACGAAAGGATTAAGGCAACTAGAACTTGACATCTTAATTCACAAATTTCGTGCCAAAATCAACATGGTGGACAGGGGAAAGTGTAGCTGGTTCGTTGAGTTATACAGTGTAATGTTGATAAAAAGGGAAACCTTGTTGAAATTTCGCGTCGTAGTTTTCTTTTCACCTGCTGATAAAAACATCATATTGATGAAAAACAGAGAGTAGCCCGCCCTTTATGTCATGTCTGGTGCGATGTGACAGAGTTTATAGTGACAATGGCAGTGAAGTGAAGGTCAAAACAATTGACATGAACACTTTGAACCTTCTCACTTCCCCGTTCTGTCAATTCAATACGAGACTTTAGGCCACCAAAATAAATGTCGTGTATTATTCTTTGTAAACTATTGGGAAGTTTTAACGAGTCTGTAAGCACTGTTCGTAAAGGTTCTAACCCTTTAACCTGTGTTCCCAAACTTCCTGACCCACGTTGAGCACTTCATGTACCCTCTTGTTGTTTTGTTTTTATTTTAAGAATAAACATTACCTGTTGGAAAAAAGACCATTGAACCCCACTCTTCGTACAGCAACAAGAAATGCAAAACTACACACGGAAGCACAGGTTTTTTTTCTTCTTACCACTTTCAACCCATGGCCGGATTTTGGTACATTAAATGACCAATTCCCCAAATTGTGCCCAGCACTAGAAAGTCATTTCGCGGATCACCAACTTAAGAAAATATCCACGCAGTCTGGCAGTGGCAGTAGCAATAAGGCCCACATTTTCTACAAACGGTCCTGTTTCTATCCTTAGAGAGAACTCTGGATCACCAAGTATGACTTCAGCTCACTAACTACGTGATCCTTGCTTTCATCCTGAAAAGAAAGACGCGATGGGTAAGTGAGTAAGATGATGGCTCGCTAGCCCGGGGGTCACAGGTTCGATCCCGGTATTGAACTAGAAGGTTCATCGGGATTTTCCGGCGTGGTTTCCCCTAGTCAGTGGTGGAGGATGGAGGGCCTGACACGGACAGCTATTTTGAAGATCGGATGGGACGAAAAACCGAGGCCGAGGTATACATTGGCGTGCACGTAAAAGATCCCTTAGCATAATGGAATTATAGTGTATGCTTGATTAGCCCAGTATGAGCAGAATAGTAGTACGTTAAACCCCATTTCATTTTATTTCCGAGCGTAGAACAGATTAAGCACGCCAATTGACTCAATGACGGACCTTAAAATACAACGCACACGCACTAACCAGTCGGTCCCCCCCACCCGACAATGTATAAAATTCGAGCTAGGCAATTATAAATCAGTTCTCTACAAATGTTAAGGATATACCCCTTGTATCCGCACAAGTGAGATATTTTTTATGTAAGATACTCTGCATGTGTGTACATTCCAGCCATGAAATTTGGTACACTTTGTGCGTTCGAAACGGTCACAGCTCTCAGCTCGGTATACCGATACCGATGCATATTGTGGACAAGTTTTAATGACGACCTGAGCTTCGTATGTGGGATGTCTGGTCATAAGAAGAATAGCGGCCTTTTCATTTGGTTCGTTTTGGCATGAAGATGAAAACGCCGAGCTATACTCTAAGGAAATCCTAGGTTTAGGTTGTTGAAGCAATTACAATGCTGCTCGCTGAGACATTGACTGGGACAAGTATACAGCGCCGGGTTATGGGGTTGTGTGGGCGGGGGGGGGGCTGAAAGGGGAACCATAGTGCTAGATAATTGTAAGTAATCCCACTATCAAAAAAATCACATGCCTGCTACCGGCTGATATCCCTTTTATTCCATGTTGGTAAAGTAGTCCGGTAAAAAGCACAAGTTCATTTTGCCCCAATATGCCAATATAAATTATAAATCAATAATTGTATTTATATTAAATGCAATTCTGATCTCAAAATTACTAAAATTCATCGACTCTAACTTAAGCTATAGCCATTTAAAGTTTGCAGTGATCTCAGAGACAAACACAGTAATGACAATTATGCTATGTTTAATCCAATTCAGTCTATTGTACGCGATATTAATATTTTTACTTTTTAAATATATATATATATGTGAACGACCAGGCTGCTCGGGTCTTTAGCCTTTCGTCACCAAATAATAATCAACGGTGACTAATCCCTATCAAAAATGCCGAGAATTATAATTTTGAAAAAAAAATGTGATAGTCTGTGTAATGATAGTCGATTATCGTACACTCTATATGTAAAACTAGAACCTATACTTAGAATATACCAGATAATTACAGGCTGAATCGCATTAATGTTTTAGCTCGTTGACATTTGTAATAATATTATTATTTATATTCCTTTTGATGTGTCAGCGATATCATATTATTTTGATGTAAAATGTGTCAGCCCTCCCGGATTACGTTTATTTATTTAAAAGAAAAATGTTAAGAATATTATCTAAGGTGATCTATGAACGACGTGTAAAACGAGGCATTATAGCCACCACTTACTGCTCCTTGTCAGGGCACCCGTCATGCTCCATGAACAGGGGGAAACCCCGTAACACCGCGAAACCACCAGTAGCAAAGTCGTCTGCATTATCTATGAAATGAAATGAAATGAAATTGGGTTTAACGTCCTACTCTTCTGCACTTAACCTGGAAAATTTTCCCGGGCAGCGGCGCTACGGCCTACTCTTATATCGAATTCCAACTGCCAAGGGATCATTTACGTGCATGCCAATGTGTACACGGGATCTCGGTTTTTCGTCCCATCCGAACGACTAGGCAGCTGTCCTTGTCGGGCCCGCTGATCTGCATCCCTCAGTTCTGCATCACTGACAAGGGGAAACCACGCCGGAAAATCGAGATAAACTTTCTCGGCCAATGCAGGGATCGAACACCCGACCTCCAAGATAGCGAGTCAGCGCCTTACCCACTGAGCCACGTGATCCCCCGCATTATCTATGAGACCAATACATAACATGATGCCCCAAAAGTTTTAAAACAGTCATAATACAAAAATTCAGAATATCTGCGATTTGCTATGGACATATTCGGAATGTTCTAAATATACATGCAGAATAGTGTTCCTGTGATCTTACTCGTGTGCTTTTTATCATAATGCCTGTAATCGATGCGGGGTTTCGTTTCCACGATTATGTCTTTCTATGCATGGGTTCCATGGTTTCCTGCAACTGCTAAAGACCCATGTGATCAAGTGTACTTAAATAATATACACTACCACATGTCGGTTCCAAAATGATTAATATACTGTAATACAAGTATACGTTATAGAAGTTTCCGCTCCATTTAACATTTAACTTGAGTAAGAATGAGATAGTTATGTCCTCGAAATTTTCTTATTAATACATAGGGATAGGGGGTCAGTCACAGTTAGGGATGGGGGTGAGGGCTGAGGCTATTTGCCCGAAAACTTTCTTTGTCACCCGAATTTTCAGAATGAATCAAAATGTTATTGCGCGAGGTCTTACGTATTATAGTAATCAAAAACTAAACCGCGAGCAATTTCATTTTATAATTTATACAATTATATTTCTATGATATATGGTCTCTTTGATGTTTCTATCCGCAAAACGGTAAATATGGTTGCGGCTACAGCCCCCCCCCCCCGGCTTTCTACGCCTATGTATTTATAAACATATTACATTTCGTCAAATTATGAGAAATAGTTGGTAATATCCCTTTTCGTTGTATGATTTCTCTTTCTATAATGTTTTTGTTAACAAAATAACTCTATTGTATATGTATAGGCGACTCTTAAAGTCTTGTGACGCTGGATTGTGTCTAAAGTTTCTTGAAATACATTGTCGCACATTGACGTTATTTTGTCTTGGTTAAATAATTGAAGTAAAATGTAATTATTAACATGTTAACATAAACATTGCCGACTTAAACATGACCCGTGACTTTAAGCTAAAACGGCGATCGTCTTATGACGTAAGCAGCAACCTAGATACCAATCAATTTACAAATAATTTTATTGGCGGACGGATTCTCTGGTCGCCATTGATTTATGATGGAAGGGAGATAACTTCATTCTAAGTCCTCTTGTTTCTGATATCAGGATAAAGCAATTCTCTTCCCATTGACTTTGATGTTAAATCCTTGACATTTCTTGACCAAGAACATATTTTTTAACATTCCGATGATCTTAATCTTATAACCACAAAGCACCTAACATATCACAATTTTCTCATGAAAATGTTGGTTGACCTTTTCAATGTTTTGTTTTCCGAATGGATCTATAAGCCGTGACGTCATTTTAGTATGCGATTTCTCTAACTTGTGCTTGATTATACTTCCTGATATGTCTTCAACAAAATCATGAACATTCACCAAAACCCAGCAGAAAATGTAAAATCAAACACCCTTCTTCGAGTCTAGACCAAAAGTTGTCATGCAATATAAAGGAAAGACGGGAAGAGAGAATTGATATCAGGGGAATCAATTACTAGTCTTAGTCTATATTACTCAGTCTAGCCACCCACTATCATTACGGATGTTCGTGATCCACGATTGCAGTGCTAATCATGTATTGTCTATTTTCCCAGGGAATTAAATACAATTTGATAAAACGTAAATTATCAAGATGAAGAATAAAGTTGCCACAGCTTTTACCCGGGTATGGAGATAAACTATTATTGTTTTTATGAAATGTAATTCGTCTTCTTTCAACTGGAAGGATGGCCCTCTGATGATTTCTAACAAACAGTTTAGATATATTGTTCTTGTTTTGTAAATTGTGGCATTTATTCTTATTATTAAGAGCGTATTGGATAACAAAGTAGCACAAAGCCCACGTGTGGACGACACGAAATGAAATGAAATGGTGTTTAATGGCCTACCGTTCTGCAACTGGGCTAATGAAGATGGGTATAGCCATTGAGTGTGCTATGAGGGAAATTTTGCCCGGACAGCGGCCCTACGGCCTACTCTTATATTGAATTCAAACTTTACATGTACGCCAATGTGTACACGGGACCTCGGTTTTTCATCTCATCCGAACGACTAGATAGCTGTTCCTGACAGACTCTCCGTCCTGCATCACTGACAAGGGGGAACCACGTCAGAAAAACTGAATGAACTCTCTCGGCCAATGTTGGGATCGAACACCGAGTTCCAGGCTAGCGAGCCAGTGCCTTATCCATTTAGCCACCGTGATCCCAGCATGGACAACATATGTTTCGTTATTGCTTAGAATGAAGAGTTGGTTTTGTTCATCTGCTGTCATTTCTGGACGGAATCGGATGTTTTGTTAATATAACGTTATTTGATTACTAGATAAAAAAATATAAAAAGTTTTTTTTATTGCTATTGGATTAGCCATTGGTATATATTAAACAAACAACATGACAAATAATAATTTTATTTTTATAATCATTTAATAAAATAGTAAAAAAATAGATATTGATGTATAACATGAATATGATATTGATACGAGACAATATAATATAATGGATATTTACATTCTTTGATTTCGGATATTGTTACTTAATCTCTTTGGACGTGCACGGTGATAGTTACATAAAAATGGACGTTAATTTCATAACTTCAGGAACATTGAAACAATGATAAAAGGTAAATTTCTCAAGTCAAATAACTGATATCTCCATTTGATCAAAATTTAACATTTTAGCATGGACCACATTATAAGGTCCATGATTAAAGTCAATATATTCTCGAATTAAATGTTATTAATTTGTATTACATATGGTGAAATTTAACTCGTGGAATGGGTTGAAAGAATTACACAGAAAAGTTGAAAAAAGGTTACTTTTTGGGATAAACTGTGTAAATGAGTTGCATACCATTCTTAGCATGTTTACTAAAGTGGCAGTGTAATATCCAGTCACCGGGGTTCACGGCTAACATCTCCACTGTGTCTGACGTCGAAGGGAACACCTCAACCACATCCGATCTATGGGCTCTGTCTGAACGACGAGTGAACACTTGGCCATGGATATGGACAGGGTGATAATCCTCGGCTGAACCGAGAGCCAGGACGTACCAAGCTACTTTATCATCCTGATTCATTTCAATGCCCTTCAGATTACCCATAAGTCGTCCATTTATGGAGTTCATGTGATTGCTGTGTTGAAACATGGCGGTACCAAAAAGTGCGGGATCTCTGCCCTGAACTAGTGTTTTTACTACAGTTTTTACACCACCATTAACTTGCGGAGTTTCAATATTATTTGTTAAGTCTCTTGCAACTCGATTTTGGAAATCTGTTTTGTTATACGAACCACGGGTTGGGTTCGGGTTTGGAAAAGGTTCAGGTGTACTGATATTATTACTCGAATTTGAATTTGGATTCTGGAAACCACCTGTTTTAGAATCAACATTTCTTTTCTGGAAATCATCTTTGATACTTCTCTTTTGTAAAACATTTTCAGGGTTATTTATGGAATCGAACAGCTTATCGTTGTTGATATCATTTATCATTGAGCCATGGTTGAAAGTGTGGTGGTGTGAATTACCACCCGGTTCATTCACAGTATGTCTAACTTGCATGTACAGAGGATCCTCCGATTCACTATTGTGGTTGATTCCACCATGTCTCCCCATGCCATTTTCTTGCTTCGATGATACATTGTTAGTTTCATTTAATTTTTTCCACGGAGGCATCATATTACCATTGGTGTGACTTGGCATTTTAGGAATATCCAATTTCATATTCGCAACCATAGGTGCATATAATTGAATATTATCATTTAAGTAATGACTTCTGTTTTCATCAACAACCATGAACATTACGGCAAACTCTCGATCCACATCCATACGTCGGCCTGTTGAGTCTAAAATCCCTGACCTGCACACCACTAATGGACCAAACAACCCTGAATAAGTATCAGCAACCGAATCCACTGAAGAATAATACATTCGTCCAATACAATTGGGATCATTACGCCCTGGTCCTGCTCTAGCTGGTACTTCCCAGTGATACGTAAATGTTCGCCCTGGAGGAACAGATCGCCCACTTGGGATTTCTTGACTTTCATCCGCGTATTTAGATCCTTCATTTGCCTTGCTGTATTTTAGTCCCTGTGCGTGAATGGAATACGGCATTGTTGCCAAATTCTTGAAAACAACTTCTATATTTTCGCCCACTTCAGCTTTGATGAAGGGTCCCATGATTTCAAGATGCTCTTCATCCAGTCCACGAATGACAGGGGTTGTAAAACTTTCATCAGTAAACTCTCTGTATATGACTTTTTTATATTTGCTACCTATATACATATCACTGTGAACAACAAACACACCACCGGGCCTGAAATACAAACAGTTTTACTGTTAAGGAAGCATTATGCAAGAGATAAATCTGCCTATTGCAGATCTTTTTTCCAGCTTCAAATCTTACAAAATTATTATTTAGATATTCACATGGCAAACCCATAATATACTCCATAGAACATCGGGTGGCTTGGATATTGAATGGTTTAGACCCCCGTGCCATATAATCGGTTAACGTTAAAATGGATGTCACTCAAGAAAATAGCAAGAATGGCCACATTTTTATCTAAATTTTACACACAATATCCTCCTTCATAAATGATCATGTAACTGATTTTATTGTAAATCATTTGAATCGGTGGCATCCCGGAGACGCATATTCAAATCAGTGGGTGATCTATTCGCGGATCTAACGTATGGGATGAAGCACAACATCAGTCTTGTTTGGCTCCCGCCATCTTCCGTTACCGGGATCCGTTTGACGAAAACTTCCGTCCAAATTCTACATACATGTACGAACAAGGAAACCTTCCATTGGCGTCATACTTACTGATTGATATCTGTCAATGGTTCCCCATCCGCTAAACTTCGTTTCAAAGGAGCATAATCCCACTCAACCTCCATAGCTGCGATAAAATATTTCCGACTAGGACCTCTTCTAAACGTCCTTTCTTCATTGCCACATTCTTCAACTGTGTACAATGCGACCATACCACCTTCAAAATGTGAATTCGTTCTACACACTATACTCCAAGTTCCTAAAACAGAAATAAGTTATAGAAATCGTACTGTATACAGATTTATACACACCATTTAATTTAAAAATGGGATAGCGAGGCTAAGTCTCGAATATACCAGTGCCCTAGTAACCACTATGCACACATCTAATCAAATGAAATGGGGTTTAACGTCCTACTCTTCTGCACCTGACCTGGGCTAATGGAAGACGGGCGTACGCCATACAGTGTGCTATGAGGGAAATTTTGCGCGGGCAGCGGCGCTACGGTCTACTCTTATATCGAATTCCAACTTTACGTGCACGCCAATGTGTACCCGGGACCTCGCTTTTTCGTCCCATCCGAACGACTAGGCAGTCTGTCCTTGTCAGGCCTCCTTCTGTATCACTGACAAGGGGAAACAATGCCGGAAAATCGAGATGAACTTTCTCGGCCAATGCAGGGATAGAACACCCGACCTCCAGGCTAGCAAGCCAGCGCCTTGCCCACTTAGCCACCGTGATTCCCCACATCTAATCAAAACTACAAACAGTGCCAACGTGGCTCGGAAAGAAGTAATTCTTTCATTTTACATTATATGTTTTTGAGCTATTATAGCAAGAATGGGAAGCTCTTTATCTAAATCTTACATTAATGTATTTTTTATATTTAAAAACTAAAACTAAAATATCATAACAGATAGATTAATATACCAAAAGCTTTTTTGGAAGATTCTGCAAGTTTGCAGGTGATTCATAATGCCTAAAATTACGACTAGGGGCTTTAAACAGAAGTTCGTCAGCTCTCTATGTCCGTACAAATGAATGATATTTATTAACACGAAAAAATAAAGGGTTAATTTTAAACATTACCAACAGTGTCAGGCTGAGAAGTCATCGTTGCAGTAAAACCCGGAAGTAGACCTTTAGCATCAATATTATTTCCAAATTCATCCCACGTTTGTCCGTGGATATATAATCCATGCATGTCAGTTGTTCCACCAAACACCATTAAATGCCAAATGACATTATCAGACAAACAGAAATCGATGCCCTTTAAATTGCCATAAACCAGTCCATTGATAGCTGCAAAAAAAAAAAAAACACATTAAGGTAAGGTTACCTTTAATTCAGAGAACAGATAAGAATGAAAATCACTAGAATCCAAAGTTGGGCAAAATATTTTGAATAACATTGAAAACAAATTCTTTAAGAGTCAATATATCAAAACCTTACAGTATAAAGTATACACAACAAACAGAGCAACCACAGACGGTTCGGTGGAGGGGCTAGGGACCTAAATGAAAAGTCTATCGAATGCTACAGAATCTACTGTCTTCTATTTTTTTAAAACTTATTTTATTGTATCGACCTGTCATTGTACAATACAAAAGGATTAAACAAAAGTTCTAACAACTTATAAACGTCTTTAAAAAATATTAATTGATGAGAATATTTCAAATGATGTCTCTCGGCTTGGATTTAACCATTAGCCCAGTCAGAGTAGAACAGTACGACGTTAAACCCTGTTTCATTTCATTTCATCTATAATCCTTATATATGCATTTACTTACAGTGTATAGCATTGGATTCTTTAAAATCAGCATCTTGTTTATCAACAAGTTCTGGTGACGTAGTATATCGTCTGATATTCTCGTCCAAATACCAAGATTCGTTCTCATCGAAAGTAATCAATGCCAGATAGATATGTTTATTGGAGGAAAACCATGATTGTCTATGTAGAGGGGAAAGCTGAAATTAAAAAATATATAGATTCATTTGTTTTTCTATCCGCCCCTAAATTTATATTCTTTCAATTTCAGTTGATGTGAAGCAAATAAGACCAGAGCTTTCAAATAAAGTAAGGATATACTAGGCTACAGATCTTAAAGGTTTACACCCAGTTTCTCGTGTCACAATAAAACCCCCCAGATCCCTATACCTTCAGCATACAACTATATCTGTAATTATTTTTGATCTGTAATACACAACACGCAGATCAATTAGAATTTTATATTACTCCATAGCCGCAGATAAAAGTATTTTTTTTACCACATTCTGTTGTAATTGTCCACGTCGACAGATGACTATAGGCCCAACAAGACCAGAGTTCATATCTTTAACAGGGTTGACTCCAGATTGATATGTATGTGTAACACAAGGTGCATCATCAGCTGTTGGTCCAGCATATACATCAGGTACAGTATAGTAATATGTCATCGTCTGATTAGGTTGTGTGACACGTCCTGTCATTTCGCCAGCTATAAACAAACCATGTAATAGGGTAAATAAAATTTGTTATGTTTACAAATCATATAGTAGGGTAAACAATACTTGTTATGTCTACAATTTATACAGTAGTGTGAATGATACTTGTTTGTCTACAAGTTTCCAATAGTTATTTAAAACAACAATATCAAAGCAAAACGTTTCCATGAACAAAGTAACATTTCTGAACAGTAAAACCCCAGGTTCAGCAGAGGAAGGCAGGTATATTTTACTATCTACTCTTCGTGTATTATGATATTTTGCTGTGGTATCGATGAAGAGACTAAGCATGGCAAAGCGAATGGTATCACCTGCGAAAAGTTTGACAGGCTTCTTTTTATATGTTATTTTAATACAGTGATAAAATGTCTCTTACTTTGCTTATCTTTGTAGATAAGACCTTCCTGACTTTTAGCAAATGTAAACCCATAAGGAAGGAAAGAAAATGGTACATTCCCATTATTCCTTAAAACAATTGTAACGTCATCACCAACTTCTGCTAATATGGGTGGACCGAGTAATCCGAGATGGCGATATCGTCTGTCCGTTTCTACTCGTTCAGTAAAACGTCCATCAGTATACTGGAAGAACCGCACTTTCACATATTCACCACCAATTCGCTGTGGTCCACGTTCAAAGAATGGTTTAGATTTCCTGAAGGACGAAGGTTTGATTAATATGTTATTATGTAGCCGCGGAAAGAATTATTTAATTGGCACAAAGAAGCTTTTTATTTATTTATTTTTTTTGAAAAACAAGTTCTATTCCGTACAACTTTTGCATTCAATATACATGAATAAACCTTGCTCCCTCCAGGTACATGACTGTTTGGTTTTAAACATCATATGATAACCAATACTTACGTGTTGTTTAGTAGTCCCCCACCGTTAAACTTATCAAAACCAGAGGGGCCATAATTCCACAAAACTCTCTCTATACTAAGATAGTATACTCGCGCCCTGAAATTCTGATAACTATTGAACAATCCTGGACCAAAAGGAGCAGATCGTGATTTCCTTGGCGCCCGTGAAGATGAAGTCCGATCAGTAGCAGTCAAATCGGGACTTGTGTCAGTACTTATTGTTGTCCAAGCAAAATTTTCTGGTGCACTGGTGGTTCCGGTGTTCTGTGCGTTGTTGATTTTTCCATCCACTAATTTAAACGTATTATTAGGACTGTTGGAATGTTTTGAGGGAATGTACTGCCATGCGTTTCCACGATCTTTTCTTGTGTTGTTGTTTTGTCCATCCACTAATTTAAAAGTATTATTGGGATTGGGGGAATGGGTAATGCTTAGTTTTGAAGGCACTTGCTGCCATGCGTTCCCACGAACATTTCTTGTGAAGGTTGAAATACCAGGTCTCTTCCATGCGTTCCTGAAATGAGGGGGTCTTCTTGGCCCCTTACGACTTGGTCTTGGGGTGACAGAGGGAATCTTGGTACTCGGTGGGATAGTAATGGGCGTGGTAGGAACAGTAGTAATTCGTTGAACGGGTGTTACTTTAGCTGGTATGATTTCAGAGGGTACGGGTGGGTTTGGTGGACGTTTATCTGAAGGTATTGGTCTTTGGGGACGCGGCCTTTGGCCCGGTACTCTACTTACAGCTGGAGGTGGTCTCTGTGGAGGTCGCTGTGGAGGTCTCTTGGATCTGTTGTTCCAGGACCCTGGATTTCTTGTACGTTTTGGGAAAAGTGAACCCCATGAAGAAGGGATTTGTGGAAATCCTCCCCTTGATCTTTGTGGATAATAGTTGTTGGAAGACCAGCGTGGATACCAACCGTTTTGAACACCGGTAGAACTATATGGGTAATTCCCTGAAATATAACTACTCAAAATATCCCAGAGTAAAGAGCTTTTGTCACGTGTTTGCCTATTTTGAACGCCCCACGGACCCTGAGAATTCCATGTACTAGGATTGAAATTGGTTGGTAAACTCCACATGTGTGTTGGCGATTGTCTGGTATTTTGGGAATTCCACATATTTCCTGGGAACCATCCACGTGACTGTTGTTGTTTCGATCCTATTGGTATACTTAAAGATAGTTTTGCTTGCCGCTTTTGGCGGGTGAATGGAAGAGGAGGCCTAACTGTGTAGAAGGCTTGCATACCACCTGAAACATTCATATTACACATACTTTATTTATCAAAAATATAATAATGTAAAGTAAAATAATGTAAAGTACGCTATTGTCTACGTAATGGACTGAACATGGCTTATTTTCTTTTTTTAAAACCATTGATGTAAGCCATCCTACATTTTATCTAGCACTGCATATAGATCCTACTCTTCCAATAAACATTAGATCATTACACACATTGTTTCTTTTTTTAAAACAATGGGGGTTTGTCTTAGAAACTACAAACCAAGCCAAACAGGTGGTCATCATACCTGCAAAGTTTTCAGATATTCGGCTGTACAGAAGAAAATTGCCGACATAAGCTGGTATCATTTCTGCAGACAGAAACGTTGATGGTAAAAATGGTATTGTGTCTAATCTAAAATATAATGGTATAACTGTTTGTTAGCATGGAAATAAAATAATTGACTGTCAACTATCACGTATTTCGTCCCAAATCTTATGTTATTTGTGATGATATCAACTGTCATTCAGTTGGTAAACATCATCACAAAGCTAATGTTACATGTGATGATACTAACTATCATTTATTTCATAAGCATCGTCACAAAGCTAATGTTATTTATGATGATACCAACTATCATTCAGTTCGTAAACATCATCACAAAGATAATGTTATTTAATAATTATCTTCACAAACTATCATTCAGTTGGTAAACATTGTCACAAAGCTAGTGTTATATTATACCCCTCGCAGTGATGATACCATATAATTATTATTTACGTCATACTTATCGGCTGACTTCCATTTTTACATGTATAGTGATTGGTGATGAGGTTAACCAGCTGCTATCTTTCTATTCATCTGTTTACAAAGTAATATGTAAAGATCTATGTATATCTACATGACATTTTTTTTTAAATACTCTCTTTACTTACCTATGATTACGATGTGTAACTGTATTACCACTAAAACTAACCGATTGTATCCCACTGTTTAAAGACATGATATACCAAATTACTCTTTGACCCACTGTGACCTCCAGGTCAGGCAAATTCCCATACACAAAACCGTTTATATTCCACATTTCATTGCTTTTGACGAAATCAGGATCGGCTATTTTTTGAAGACACAGATCAGGATCTCCACATCTCTCAGTATTAGACTTTATCATCCAGCTATTATTTTCATCTGTCTTATCCATGTATATAACATATTCGGTTGATGTATCTCTTCGGGAACCATTGTCTAAGAGTGTTCCTGGAATTAATTACATTTTTTTTAGATTAATTACAGTGATCAGGATTTGAAAAAGCCTTTCCTTATATATAACATACCTATAATCACGTTATAAGAAGTTTCTTTCGTCGGATGTGGAATTTAACGAACCCATTAAATAAATTTAAGAGATGTGCTATTGGTAAGGGCGTTATGTTTTAAGTCTTCTGTTTGAATTTTCATCACGTTAATTTATAATATTTGACCCTGTTTAATTTCTTGATAAAAACATATTAACCACCACAGTCAAAAAAACCCATGAATAAATATTAAATTAGTCACAATTAATGAAAATTAATCACTGAATCAACATTTGTAACCCCATAGTAGAAATCTATGTCCAGAGCTGTGGTAAGATTTTGTGGGACTTTGCAAACTTTGGAGTTCTTTAGATGACTGCAGCCCTTAAAACCATGCCCCGAACAGCGACGTTTCTGCCGATCTTTCGTCGATATCCAACTGTCCAGGGTTATTTTACTCATACCGAACTTGTCCCATTACCAATCGAATAACACGTCTTAAGATCAATCCAATTCAGTACTTTATTACACCAAAGAGGTTAAGCTATTTTAAATTATTACATACCTGCTTGACATGTCAATAACATTCCAACTAATCCACTATCGATATCTTTATCAGCATGAACATGGGAATGGTAGCCCCAGGGTATACAAGGAGGGTCCTCGATAGAGGGTCCGAATTCAGGCGTCACTTTCCATACGTATGTGTAAGTTTCTCCTGGATAAACACCGTCATCGAGTTTATTCGCTCCTGATGTGCCATCTAAATATATAGCTCCTACAAATGCATAGAAACTTGTATCATTGCGAGCAAATGTTGTAATGGATTGAGTTGCGTTTAATAACAAAAAACAAAATCGACTATATCTGCTGTTTCTATTATACAATATACTTGCTGTTTCAGAACATTACAGAAGTTGGTGTGAATCAAAAACCTACCTTGTTTCAGAATTTCTTTAAATAACTAAGTTGAATTGTTTTTTTTAATTTATTTATGGACAAACCTTCATTTGCTTTTGTATACAATACACCATGAGGATGTATACTAAACGGCCGTCCACTTGTGTAAGCAAGATTTCTAAAATGAACATGTAATTCATCTCCAACTTCAGCTCTCATTAAAGGACCCAACATTCCCATCCATCCTGGTCTGGTTATTGGTAACGAGAAATTACCATCAGTAAATTCTCGATAAATAACCTTTGTATACAAACCACCTATACGATCCATACCACCTTTTATATAAAAGTCAGAAGTGGTGCTGAAAAAATAAATAAAAATCATTGATAAACGGTTAACAGTTTCTTACACATTTGTCTCCAAATACATGTTTCTTGTATATCCAATTGATGTTTGTAATGCTTTTATGTGCCAATGCATGAATGCCCAACTTTTCTGGACCAACTGGGCTTACAAAGACCCATATTCCTCGAGCAATGATCCGAGAAATCCCTCTTTAGCCATTGCTGTGCTGAAAGCGGAAACTTTTGTTTCGGAATGTCCAATCAACTTGATAAGCTATCTGACTATTATATCTTCCTTAAATCAAAGAAAAAACAATAGGAAATGGTACAAAACAAGGAATACTAACGTGTCATCAGAGATCAAGTTGGAGCCGGATGGTGCATAGTTCCAATCTTGGTCCACCGCTGCTATGTAATAGTTCCTGATTTTACCTGTAATTCCATTCAGGTATAAGACCACTAAAAGAAGGCGGTAAAACTTTGGCATAATCCTACAGTTGACTTGTTTATACCATTGGTTGTTTAACTAACAAATACAAAATAAAAAAAAGCTTGCTGACTATTCTATGAACTTCTTAAATAAGCCATCAGTGGTATAATGCAGTTTTACAAGAAAACGCCTACATTCATAAGCTATTTAATGGAGTATTGTTTTCCTGTGTATGAAATATTCTTTTAAATATTATAAACTGCCCTGTTAAAGGACCCCTTCCCGCCACAAACGTCTTAAATGGGAACTGGGTAATTAGTGATTGATAAAACACAGCATACCCCACCTCATACACTAATTGGACCGTCATCTGAAATTTTAGGACAGTAACCTAATTGACTAATCTATACATAACCCAGTGTTAATGATAATTATGTGATTATAGTCTTGTCGATAACCTCACCTTAGACTTTTTAAATAAATTAGGTGTAACGTAGGTCTCCCTCTCTAATTTAATACCCTAACATACTGAGCCTTAGTCATATTTATGTTCTATACTTTAATATGTACATATCAATTTTAACGATTAAAAAAAACCCCGATGTTTTACATTTAAATAATAAACCATTAAAGATAATTAATTTACCTAAGTGATGGAAAACGCTATTCCAATAGTTTTGATCATCTTAAAACGTTTTCGTTCCATTAAAATGATCCGTAAGTCGCAAGCATAAATTATAAGTTACCCAAAAAGTAGTTTTATCCCTCGATTCACAATTGATAACTAAGCAAATTATCCACACAATCATTTAGATAAGTCACAATAAAAAATTGATACATTTATTTTCGTAAAAGTCACAACAAAAATTAATACATTCATTTTGGTAAAAATGACCATAAAAAGAATCAGACTACTAATAATATTGAAAACAAAATCAAAGAAGTTTTACCTCTACTTTGAAGACGCCAAAAAGATGAACTAGGCCGCAACAACTTTCAACATCAAATGAAAGAATGAAAGAGTCTGATTTCTATGTACTAAAATACTTATTAGTAACCACTTTTGACAAAAATTTACAAACAACAAAGGGAAGAAGAAGGTTTTTACGATGGAGTAAAAAAATTAAATGATTTATAATCTAAATATTTTACAAGGATTAGAGTTCACGCTGTGTTCTTATTACATTGACAACAAGACTAACCATACGTGCTATTAATAAACAAAATGGCGGCCCATAATCCCATGTAATAAGTACGACATGAAATAAAAAATTACATCATTTTTTTTTCACGCTTAAATTTACATTTTGAGAAGATAATTCTAGAAAATTCCCTATCTTACGATTTAAGATATATTTAAATCCGATTGGCTACAAGGATGTCAACATATAATTCAACTTTAATTCTTAATAATTCCTCAAAAGGTATTTAATTGGTAAGTAAAAACCACTCGTGTAAATAAATTCCTTTCCGTATTTTAAACATTATTATTGGATTGATTAACAAATCTACGGATTATACACACTTTCAAGAGCAGTATTTCCGCAAACTATTATTATCATGGAAGATTATATACTGCGATGTGCTTCGGACATCATCTTTAAACACAATACTATTAAATGGTAAACAAAATGTTCACATGTCTGATCGTAATTTGCGCGACAAGGAATCCCTTAAAAACTACTTAGTTGAATCTTATAGGATTATCAGTCCACAAAATGACTCAATTCCGCTCATCGTTTATAAATGTATGATGAACTGAAATGCTTGCCCTTTATTGGTTGGTGGTATGAAAACTTAAATCTTGTCCGACTCATCTTTGTTGAATGATGTTCTCAAATGCCGTATTTCATAACACATATCAATTTGTCTGGATGTGAAAATAATGAAAATATACTGCTTCTACTCACTGCCGTGGTTTCGAAATAAGTCGCATTATACCTAATACCAGACCGTTCCCCGGCTGATTTATGGGTCTGGATTATCAAGACTATTTTATGCGAAATATTATCAATGAATTAACAGAGATACTTATTCAGATGATTGCGAGGTAGACACGTCAGAGTATGTTTTAGGAACCTTTAAATGACAGAACGATAGGGTGACCTGTATTCGATTCCTTCCTGTGGCTCGATCTTCAAAGATAAAAATTCTCCGTCTTCATTGGCCAGGTTGCAAAAATGTAAATAACTTTAACTCATTTCATTTCATTAAAATTCTACTAATACATGAGATGCCATACTCTAGCTAGGGTTTATTGGCTATTACCGTACCAGGCATAAGACAAAACAGCAGAATCGTTGGACCAAGTGAAATTGGACTTGGGGCCTTTAAGTTAAATAGAAGGTCAAAGGAAGAAATATAGATTATTTTAAACCGTTTATTACGTTATTTTTCATAAGTAGTCAGTAATTATTGCACATGTTGTTAGAAAAGATTTAGTCGGCAAAAATATAAGCATTCATCACCCTCTGTTAGCTCGGGACTTTGGTTACACATAATATGTTACAATTCTAAATCTTGAGAACACTAGGGTTGACCAAGGATGTATTTCTAGACCATAACCGTCATATAAAGTTAACAATATTTCAAATTACAATATGGTAACCATACAAAATTATACATATACAAAAATATATATCATAATATTAAATATTCTATAATTTATAGATATATTAAATATTCTATAATTTTCAAAATATAATATAAAATACTGTATGTCTGAATAATATACAAAAACACCCACACATGGTATAAAAAAATCAAGTAACATTAAGAACACTGCAGAAACAACGTGAATACAAATATTAGTGTCATGATTTTATGTCTTGTTATTTGCATAGTTTAATATAGTTCATGTTAACTAACAGAAACCTGGAGACCAGACGTCGCCGTAATATTTAGGATTAGAAAGTGGGGATACTGGTGGGAAGTCAGCTGGAACCATTTGTTTTCTATATTCTGCAAGTCGTGCTTGTAGCTTAGCAACAATTTCTGGATACTGTGCAGATATCTCATTCTTCTCGAGGGGGTCGTCTGTAATACAAAATAAAACAAATTTGTTTATTTGTGCTCTATTTATTGTTGTGTGCGGTACCCTACTTTATCGCTTAATATCCAGCAGACGAAATGACTTTTAAGCCTTTGGGTTGATCCTGGGTCCTGTTTCTCGAAATCTTAACTAACGATAAAATCCAAATTTTAGTTGATACTTCAAATTTGATTGGCCAAGCACTAAAATCAATCTAATATTATCCAATCAAATTACGAAAATTATGATTTTATCTTAGTTAAAATTTCGTGAAACAGGCCCCTGGTTAAATGGGATCTTTTTTGAATATTTTCAGTTTTCAGGGCATTACGTACATGACATTACATATGCTGGACATTAGAGTAGAGTATGTATTGGAGCATTCAATACCTACCTGTTACATAGGACAACCTATATACCTCTACTCCCGTTGTACATATAGTACATTGCCCATCCATAACATTATATAGTTGTACATTACCCACATACAATGTTTCATATATATATTTACATTACCCATCTATAACATTATAATATAGTTGTACATTGCCTACTAATAACAATGTACCCACCTATAAGATTAAATTGTTGTACATTACCTACCTATAACATAATATAGTTATACATTACCCACCTATAACATTATAGAATTGTACATTACCTATCTATAACATTATATAGTTGTACATTACCCACCTATAACATTATATAGTTGTACAGGACTATCACCAGTGAAATATGGTATCATGTGAAGTTTCTGGGTTTTTGTTTTATTGTTAGGTAAATACCAGCCATCATAACGTCCTGGGTAACCTTCTATTAGTTTCATGTCTCCCATTCTAAAATTATACATCAAAATACTATTATAATATGAATATAGTCATTTAATAAAAATGAGTTCATTTTTTCTCCATTATCTCCAGGTTTTCTAATTTCAGATGTTTAATTTGAAACATATCTAGAAAAATTCGTTTGGCATGAATTAATCACATTTAAACTATCTATTCCGACTTTTAATTTTTACATATAATCGATTGGCGCGAAAAAATCATATTTAATTTATTCCAATTTTCAATTTTTGCACATAATCGATTGGCTCGAAATAACCATATTTAATCTATTTATTTCGATTTTCATTTTTTTTATATATAATTAATTAGCACATAGAAGCAAACAAGTATTAATGTATTATGAGTTCATATTGTTTTTATTTTACCTTATAGCTGCATGACCTTCTAGAGGTTCAGGGAAATCGTCTAAATTATAAACAAATTCAGATCGTTTAGATGGCGAGCCTGACTGTAGTGAATCCCACTGGTCAATACCATCTCTATCAGTTACTATAGAAACACAAAATAAAAAAGAATATAACTTGGGGTTAACGACAAGCATAGCCCCCCAAATTCAAGTGTTTTACCAGATAAACAGACTCTATTAGAAAGTAAAAAACTAATCATTCTAGTGAATATGCATCCACGGTATCTCCAGTGGCAATGTTCCGTTCTCGTAGAATAGAACGGAACAATATCACTGGGGATACTGAGGAGGATGAATGCTACCAGTAATTAAATAGCCTTGTCATTCTAGTTTTTTAAACCACATATAAAGAAGACAATTTCTGTCAGTTGGACTATGGCTGGTAATTTTGTCCTTATTTCGGTTGCGTTGCCTGTCGTTCATCTAGTTGCGGCAATTCTTTCTTTTCCTCTTTTTTTATCCTTTTACATGGCAATTTCTGTCGATGTTTTGGTCTAGAATCAAAGAAGAGTGTTTGTATTTACATATTCTCATAGCTTTTGGTCAATATTCACGCTTTTGGTATGTTACAGCTTATGGAATTCTTTGACGAGACCTTTCAATACTTTTATAAGATCATTTTGGCATTTGGGGATCTTTGTGGTTATAAAGATTAAGATCGTCGGAATGTTAAAAAAGCAAACTGTTATACGCTAAGAGGTGTCATGGATTTAACAAGGATAACTAGTGTTGTAAATCCAATGGCCTGTAACATCAGAGTTGTTCCCCTTCTAAAAATTACCAGCCCAATAATATCGAGAACTGGGTCGCTTGACCAGTATGACCGCCTAAATTTTCAGGAAGCTGGTGCTTTGAAGCATTCTAATGAACCATTACACTGATCCATGGCAATTGCGTGCTCTGCGAATTTTATCAAAGAATGCGTAGTGGTTTTAGAAGTTTGTTTCTGCAAATTACGGTAATAAAGTTACATATAATCTATAATCTGGCTAAACACATAAACGACTTACTAGGAGTTCCACCAGCAGCCGATATCATGGTTGGCATCCAATCAACAGCATGTATCATTCTATAATGAAAATATATAATAGCTGTCAATGGTCATTTTCCTATATCTATTTTACCTTTAATCAGGTTTCTCTCTTAACTATTAAAAAGATCCGTGGAGTTTATAGTTGCTCCTGTTATAGAATGCATAAACATATTTTAAAGTGGCGTCTGGTACTAATACCATCATGAATGTGCTTAAGTAAATAAACGGGACACATGCTTCTGCTACAGGTAGGCTAGCAAAGAGGAGTTGACAGATATGTGAAGCCACTCGGTATGGATTTAAAGATGTTAAGGCCGTGGTTGTTGTTGTGGGCTAATGAACCTGGAACGAAGTATAGTAGCTGTAGTAGCAATGATGGGCATGATGATAAGCTGGTTGATACTGTTGGAGCTAATGAACCCTGATGTTAGTAGTATCAGTAATAATTACCCATGGATCGATTCACGTGGAACCACAGATTTTTTTTTACTAAAAGACAATATCCTACCCATTGTTAGTTGTGGTTGAAAATAACGAGAAGAACGATGTCAACTGATAATTATCCATCTAACAACCACGGGAAATCGATCTATTGAAAATATCGTACCCGTTGTAAGTATACTGTGTTTTCTGTAACATATTGCCGTGTACAAAAGCTGTTCCTCTAGTACCACCTTCATAAACAGTATGTTTACCTGCACGTAGCGGCCAGTTGTTCGCGAAATTACCCAATAGCTCTCCACCATTCTAGGAATGATAAATAAAAAGAGGAGACATTCATTATCAATGTAAACAAACCTGAAGAACATTATATGTACTGAGAAGAATTTGTGACATTTATTTTTTGGAGCCGAGATAACAAGTTTGGTATACATTGTTATTTATTATTTGTCGATGTTGTATTTCCCACACACGATTCCTCTACACCATTCCATCATGTTCAGGCATCGTCATTGTGATCCCTGTTAGTTTAGGGTAGATGAGATTGCATACATGTAGAGCATGAAGATTCTGATGCTGAACCTGTGCAGATCTGCTGGTACTAAATAATAAGATAATTAATCTAGAACCGTTGTTTGTGCTCTGAATCACGTCCAGTGATAACAATAATTCGTTATAATCTTAACAACCAATGAATATCTATCGACATTAAAACTCTGCTAAGAAAACTGAACTAATATTTACATCAGCAGTAAAGATGATGAGTGTGTCGTCATACATGCCGGCATCTTTTAAAGCCTGGGTAATATTACCGACACCTTCATCCAAAACAGATACCATGCCTGAAAATATAGAGGAGACAATAAGAGGTGTTATCATGATGCGTAATCATTTGTAAAAGTTTCCCCACATGATCATCACTATATCTTTCATTAAAGCTTCAATTTTGATGGCTTGCTTTTGTCGTGTTTGTTTTTTACAAGTCACAGACTCGGTGGGTCTGTTTATGTTAGTGCATCCTGGACTTGGTACGACCAACCTGGTTACACATATTTAAAGTCCTATAAGGGCTACTCTCATTTGTTGTGTCTAAAGATACAACTGACAACAGTTGACCAAGATAAAACTTAATGGCTCTAAGACTTTCCTAGTAGTGTACAAATATAGCTAAAACTTACAGCACTGGAAATATAGCAAAGTTGGCTAATTTCTAACAAACTCAGGGTATTCACCTAATCAAAGTAATCAATATTTGGATATCGTAATTTCCACGCATTTTTGCTCAATATTATAAACTTACCACAGAATTTTCTTCTACCTTCATTCACTACATTAGGATACATGTTTTCATATTGTTTGGGCACCTTTTATAATAGAATAAATAACATTTTTAAAATCAATGTACGCGTTAATAACGGATTCAATATTGTTTTTATTTATAAATCTATTTACATTTAACTGTCTGTATTCAGAGAAACGTAAACCCTGAGAAGACATTCTCAGTAAAAACTGTGTGACTTAGCTTACTAATTCCGTTTATATTGTACTTATGTTGTCAATGATTTCCCCGATTTTAACCAACCTGAACTGGAGCGTGAACTACTTGGTACGGCATGTACAGGAAAAATGGTTGACTTTGATTATGATTTTTGATAGCACGAACTGCATGCTCTGTATGGGCCATCTGAAAAAAAATGAATGACATGATTTTGCAAAAAATGAATGACATGATGTTTTGTCAGTATGACGGCTCTAATAAACCCATAGGACAAACCCCTTTAAATTGTGTAGGATTAACTCCGCAAACATAAACGCAACCGAACGACAATTTATAAAGCTACAGCCATTATCCCCGAAGATGTCCCGTGTATACATGGGCGTGCACATAAAAGATGCCTTGGCAGTCGGAATTCAATATAAGAGTAGGTCACAGTGCCGCTGCCCGGGCACAATTTTATTTCTCTCATTGCACACTGTATGGTATATACCTGTCATCATCAGCCCAGGCGGGGCAGAACTGTAGGCCGTTCAACACTATTTTATTTATCCTGCCAGAGAATTTTTTTACAATAAATGGATGATCAACTTACAGCAGAAAAAACATTTTTATATTCTGTAGCTGGTAGAAACTGGTCTCTATAATCCAAAAATCCTCCTGTAAATAAATATACAACTTTTGGTGGTGTAGACTTCTAAAATTGTTTTTGGCATCTAAGTACCAGTCTGACGGAGGCCTGATAAAGTTATATAGCCTAGTTATCTAGCTATTGGAATTTGTAGTTGATAGCCACTATTTGGTACTATCCAGATATCATCATAATAGTAATACGGGTCTGATGCCAGACAACAAAAAGCAATATGTATATTTACGTAGAACTCATCAAGGCCACTAAAAAGTCAAACACCTTGATAACAAGACTATTATTGATTTTAGAGAGAAAGAGGGAGAAATGGGGTTGAACGCACACTCGACAATAATTCGCATGCGCGTTACAGTCTTTAGCAGTAGGAAGAAACCGGAGGTCCAAAAGAGAACACCCACGATGTTTGACAGGCGACCCTACTCCTTGTCACGTACAACAGGGTATTCGAAACCAAGCCAGTTGACTCAATGACAGGTTTTATGATACAGCGCGCACCTGCTTACCACTCGGCCATCCACCCCTCCCCCCTTATTGATTTTACACGGTTCATTTTATATGAAATTATTTCCAAATCAATCTACACAATAACTACTACAAAAGTTACGTGTGGTATTAACACGGTTGTTGAAATAAATATGATTTACCTTACCAGTATAATGAGTAAAATGATCTTCGCCTCCTCCATAAAAGCCAAAAAATGTATCAAAACCTCGGAATGTAGGGGTACACGCCCATTTACAGAATCCTAAATGCCACCTAGTAAATTATAAAAATATACATATATATTACTGACAATTATGATCACGTCACATTGTTAATAATAGAAACATAGGTAATTACAGAAAACGTACACTAGATTTATAAATTGGATAGAGTACAAATGTTTTGGTGATGCCCCGGGCCAAATCGTTGACTGTAGGTCCCCAAATAATCGAGATAGTGAAATTATTGAAATTAATGGTGGCCAAGTCAAGCGAGATTGTATATTAATAGTTTTGATAAACGTATTACACACTTTCCTGCGGCATGAGTTGAATATCCCAGTTTCTTTAATTCTTGTGGTAAAAACGTATAGTTCAATGACGAACATGCGGGTTGTCCACTTTCTAACACATAATGCTGCAACAATAAAAGTAGATACCAACAATGCGATATAAGTTACAGAATCAGCGATATAATAACTTAATATAGTATAGGTCCGAGTATTTATGAAATTTATGGACCAAAATATTGAGTCGCTTGGACGTGAACGTCAAGACTGCTTCTTATCCGGACACGTAACCTTTTTAAGATTTCTGGTCAATTTTTCATTGGGTGACCTGATAATCGATTCCCGTTTCTGTGCTGTACTTGATAACAAAAGGTAAATTTCACCTACATACTATTTTTATAGAAAAAAGTCTGTTTTTTTCCAGATACTGTATAATACAACGGTCTCCATTTTTAGATGAAGACTGTCAGGTTTAGGTTATTTACAAGCGTATCACAAATATCGGGTTAGTTGGTCGGCCTTAGGTAATGGGTTTTAAGGGATTTTAACACAAAATTAAGCAGTTTTATTCCCCCAAAAGTTATCGGGATTGGCCCTTTAAGTCAACATAAATGATTTAAATGGTGAGAATTAGAAACACATTTTCAAAAAAAGGGCTAAATTCTGGTTCATTTCATTTACATATACACGAAAAACTTTTAAAATGTATTGCAATAAGAATGATAAACCTTATAATCACTGTTATTACAAAAATAGTTGACTAAAGAGTATCATCTAATATTCCCTACCTGTATACCTGATTTAAATGGGAAAACACTGCTCATAAAGGCTGATCGTGATCTGTAAAATAAATTATTATTAAATAATGGTTTCCCCGTAAGAGTCACCTTTACTCAGTACATGACAGGGTATTAAAGCCGGTCCGAGCATATCTCACAGATCAGCTCATGGTCCATTAATGATTTCTCGGCAGTATTTTTATCTAGTCCAGCTCCAGCAGACCATTTTTTACCTTGCGCCCCCAGCCCAAAAGTCACCTGTATGGTCAGCCCAGTCCCGCTTTTATGCTTTGAATAGCCATATTAACAGGTTTCAAAGACATTCGTAATCTTGAATTGCTGTTGTCAGACATTTATTTAAGTGCGAGGGGTAGGTAAAATGAAAGACTGGATATTGAAACAAGCAGCAAAATGGTTTCCTGATCTAATATAACAAACATAACGCTACAATATACGTCCACATTCCTGCTTTGATTGATATGGTACTTTGTCAAGAAGGCTAGGCGTTTGGTTTGTTTAGCATTGAGGGTCGTGCCTCAACATCAATAGTTGCCGACCTTAGAGTATAAGGAATAAGTATACCAAGATAATCCATTCAGAATTGTGCCTTCCTAACGCTAGGGGGTCCGGACAGGCTATAAGGAATACATATGCCAAGTACCAAGCTGATTCATTCAGAATTGCGGCCTGTAAACGACAAAGACAAAAATTGGGCGTGTCTTGCCTGTGGGAGTCGGGACATGCAGTTGTCGTCCTTTGGCTATAAGGAAAACATATTCCAAGTTTAAAGACGATACATTGAGAATCGTGGCCTGTAGACAACACACACAGACACGAAGTAAAAATGGGCATGGCTCTGCCCCTGGGGGTTAGGAAATCACCCAAAACAATTGGGGTCATACTTAGGGTATAAGGAATAGGTATGTAAAGTTTTAAAAGGATCTGTTAAGAATTGCATCCTGTAGGCGAACACAAGACACAAAAGCATTGGGCGTGGCTCTGTCCCAGGGGATCCGGCATGCACCAAAAATAATAGTGGTCAGCCTTAGGGTATAAGGAATAAGTATAAAAAAAGTTTTCAAGACGATCGATTAAGAATTGTGGCATGTAGGTGACACACAAAAAGAAAATGGGCGTGGCACTGTCCCTGGGGGTCGGGCATGCACCAAAAACAATAGGGATCTTCCTTAAGGTACCAAGAATAAGTATTCAAAGTTTCAAGATGATACATTAAGAAATGCAGCCTGTAGACGACAAACAAATACAAGAAATGGGCGTTGCTGTCCCATGGGGTCGGGCATGCACCCAAAACAAAAGGGATCGTCTTTATGGTATAAGGAATAAGTATTTTAAGTTTCAAGATGACCGATTAAGAAATGTGGCCTGTAGGCGAGCCACAAAAAGAAAATGGGCGTGGCTCTGTCCCTGGGGGTTGGGCATGCACCCCAAATGATAGGAATGTTCCTTAGGGTACAAAGAATAAGCATTAAAAGTTTCAAGATGATACGTTAAGAAATGTGGTTGCAGACGACAAACAAATAAATACAAGGAATGGGCGTGGCTCTGCCCCTGGAGGTCGGGTATGCACCAAAAAACAATACGGATCATCCTTAGGGTGTAAAGAGTAAGTATACAGGGTGTAAAGAAAATCCAGTTACAATTGCGCCCTGAAGGCGACACACAGACACACAAAAAGAAAATGGGCGTGGCTCTGCCCCTGGGGTTTGGGCATACACCCCAAACGATAGGGATCATCCTTAGGGTATAAAGAGTAAGTATACAAAGTTTGATGAAAATCCAGTAAGAATTACGCCCTGTAGGCGACAGAAAGACACACGAAAAGTAAATGGGCGTGGCTCTGCCCCTGGGGGTTGGGCATGCACCCCAAACGATAGGGATGTTCCTTAGGGTACAAAAAATATGTATGCAAAGTTTCAAGATTATATGTTAAGAAATGTGGCCTGTAGACGACAAACAAACAAATACTAGAAATGGGCGTGGCTCTGTCCCTGGGGGTCGGGCATGCACCACAAACAATAGGGATCTTCCTTGGGGTATAAGGAATAAGTATACAAAGTTTGAAGAAAATCCATGAAGAATTGCGCCCTGTAGGCGACCCACAGACACACACACACACAGACAGGGGCGACGGCATAATACGTTCACATTATGAATGTGGACGTATACAAATTATCATCAACATGTTTACTGTGGCCATTATCTGTAGATGAACTGGAAAGAACCAGTATTGAAGCTTAATTAAGTCGCACGTAATATGTACAACTGGGTGTAATAGTCGTTCTTGTTCCGGTATTACGATCAAGACTGTGTAATTATGCAATGTCTAAACATTTACGTAGCCCTGCATAGTTGTCTTGTTATAATAACTTTTATGTTTTCTTCTAAGTTGTACTTACGGTGTACACACAGGCTGGACATATGATTGGTTTAAAATAACCCCTTCACGTGCAAGTTTATCTATATTGGGCGTTATCATTGAAGGATTTCTAAAACCTACATCATTCCAGCCTGAAAATAAATTTTGTATTATAATTTAAATAAGGGATTCGACATATGATGTAGCCACCGGAAAACTCATCTGCGACTTAGGATAAGAGAGAAATTGATTTTAAGTATTGTATTGTAAATTATGCATTGTAACCATATTTCCCAGCTTGATATAAAATGTAGAAGCAAACTGATGCATTGTTATTCCTGGTAAGATAAACGTCTTAAGAACTGAGATAGGAAGAAGAAAACGCACAACGTGAAAAGGAATTCAAAGAAGAGAATTACAAATTCTAAACGATCACAGGGGCTATTAAAATATGTAGTCGAAGTGAGTCTGCGCCATAGGTTGATGTGGGGTTATTCGGCTTACTGGCTTTCCACATCTGACTAGCGACGAATAGCACTGCATACTAGGCATACATAATGCATATTGTTATTTTCGATATAAAGGAGGAATGAAGGGAGAGTGTATCAAACATTGAACTACAGACCACAAGGGATGGTTGACAAGGTATGGCATTATGATTTGGGAATATCAAATGATAACCACAAACGTTCAGGTTAAATCATAGAGTGGGAGGAATTCCGTGCATGATGTGGTGAAAATGTACATTAAAATACGGTGTTGATATAAATAAACTGCTTGGGTTCTTCGTTTGATACATGAGAAGAACAAACAGTGAAATTGAAATTATTCGCCACTTTAAATAAACGTAATCTGATCAAGTATTGGGTCAAGGATAAATATTCAATACATAAGTAATTGGGGCAAGGATAAATATTAGTTATCATTGTACAAAATGCTGACAATAATTAAAGCTGCCTTATGTGCATGTAAGATTTAGATAAATAGCTGAACTTTTTTGTTATAATAGTTCAAAAATAGATAACGTAAAATGAATATATTGAAAATTCATTCAAATTACTTTATTCTGAACGAAAATGTTGAGAGGATGCCCAACGAAACGTCGCTTTAATTAAAATAGTAATTGTGTTCCATAATATGTTTTTTTGTGTTTATTACGTATGTCAATTGCTAAATGCCGCTCAAAGAAGATCGAGTACAATACTACAATAATTATTATACGTCTATCACTACACGACTAAATTTATCAATCCTTCGTCATATTATTAAGTGTTAACGGCATTGTCAGTAATGTCACTATTGCACAGCAATACACTATCTATTTATAGCACTTACCTAAATCATCAGCTACTATAAATACGATACGAGGTTTAATCAAGAAATCTGAATATTTCGTGTCATCTTGATGTGCATCACATCAAATTCAGCTTATACCCACAACAAATATCCACAACAACAACAACAACTACAGCTTATATACAATCGTACGTCAATCTGGGGCAAAATTCGCGCTACTCGAAATGATGGGGACGGGTAATTTGTACGAGTTATACGATAATTCGAGTTAGACGATGTTCGGTCCGATAGAAGATCTCACGGCAATAAAAAACCATGTATTACACCCTTAGATAAAGCCACAAAAAGTTTCCGGGAAAGTTGCGAAGGCACACTCGCCTGGAAGATCCATTATTTACAGTTCGAGTTAGGCGATGTAAATAAATAAGACTTCGATAAGGATTGTACTGGAAATTTGGTTCGAGCTATGCGATAATTCGAGTTACAGTTTCCGAGCTATGCGATGTTTTATAAAGGAAAACGAAAGAAAGTTTTCGTTCAACGAATTTTGTTCGAGTTAGGCGATAATTCGCGTTATACGGGGGGTCATGTAAATAAATAAGACTTCGATAAGGATTGTACTGGAAATTTGGTTCGAGCTATGCGATAATTCGAGTTACAGTTTCCGAGCTATGTGATGTTTTATAAAGGAAAACGAAAGAAAGTATTCGTTCAACGAATTTTGTTCGAGTTAGGCGATAATTCGCGTTATACGGGGTCATGTAAATAAATAAGACTTCGATATCACTACACGACTAAATTTATCAATCCTTCGTCATATTATTAAGTGTTAACGGCATTGTCAGTAATGTCACTATTGCACAGCAATACACTATCTATTTATAGCACTTACCTAAATCATCAGCTACTATAAATACGATATGAGGTTGTTTTAAACTGACTGCTTGTATTAACAATATACTAAACACAATCAATAAAAATATTGCTTTATTAAGAAACGCCATTTTGATTGTTGACAACACGTGACAGCGTACAAATTCTTGAACTTCGACCTAGCAAGTAAACTTATAGTCACATACGTCCAGTCACTTGGTAATATTTAAAGAAAAGCAAGGTCAAGTATTAAAGGGTAGAAACACACGTAAAGAGAGAGATAAATGGGGTTTAACGCCCACTCGACACAAACTAGATTATACGGGACTTGGATGTGGCATTAAGGCCACAGTATAATGTAGCCTTTGGATTAATTATTTGCCAAACGGCCAGTAATGGGTATATTTCCATAGGTAAATTTTAAAGGAATTCGTTTCTCATTTTGTCCATCAGGATAAAATTCTCCCAACACCTCCTATGCAAGTTTTCCGACAAGGATCGCATCGTCTCCACGATTGCCCTATCGCTCCCCCCATCCCGTCACCTTCTACGCCTCGTAGACACCGCCCATACAGATGGGCGCGCCACTAAAAGGTTCCTCACTTGTAGTAAGATCATGGAAACTTTCGAAGGCATATTACCTTTGACTGATGCACTGGCCACCAGCCAGCATCTCAGGTGCGAGCTTTCTATTCAAGGCAACGCTGGATTAACCATGGCTGGCGTGCGCTGAAGGTGCGAAGCCCCGTAAGGGGGTCTGGAGGGTTGGGGGGGGGTCTGGACCCAGGAAATTTTCAGAAATTGGAGGCCGTAACGTTGCGACCAAGCCGGACTCGATTTTAGACGTCTAAAACTGTAAGTACCAAATAGTAATACGAGGTTTAATCAAGAAATCTGAATATTTCGTGTCATCTTGATGTGCATCACATCAAATTCAGCTTATACCCACAACAAATATCCACAACAACAACAACAACTACAGCTTATATACAATCGTACGTCAATCTGGGGCAAAATTCGCGCTACTCGAAATGATGGGGACGGGTAATTTGTACGAGTTATACGATAATTCGAGTTAGACGATGTTCGGTCCGATAGAAGATCTCACGGCAATAAAAAACCATGTATTACACCCTTAGATAAAGCCACAAAAAGTTTCCGGGAAAGTTGCGAAGGCACACTCGCCTGGAAGATCCATTATTTACAGTTCGAGTTAGGCGATGTAAATAAATAAGACTTCGATAAGGATTGTACTGGAAATTTGGTTCGAGCTATGCGATAATTCGAGTTACAGTTTCCGAGCTATGCGATGTTTTATAAAGGAAAACGAAAGAAAGTTTTCGTTCAACGAATTTTGTTCGAGTTAGGCGATAATTCGCGTTATACGGGGGGTCATGTAAATAAATAAGACTTCGATAAGGATTGTACTGGAAATTTGGTTCGAGCTATGCGATAATTCGAGTTACAGTTTCCGAGCTATGTGATGTTTTATAAAGGAAAACGAAAGAAAGTATTCGTTCAACGAATTTTGTTCGAGTTAGGCGATAATTCGCGTTATACGGGGTCATGTAAATAAATAAGACTTCGATAAGGATTGTACTGGAAATTTGGTTCGAGCTATGCGATAATTCGAGTTACAGTTTCCGAGCTATGCGATGTTTTATAAAGGAAAACGAAAGAAAGTATTCGTTCAACGAATTTTGTTCGAGTTAGGCGATAATTCGCGTTATACGGGGTCAAGTTACGCGGAGTTAGGGTTGAATGATAATGATCAATTAATGAACACTCTTCTTTTTTGACCCTGGCGAATTTTGCAATGGTTTCTTCGACATTGGTGGTGCACAGGATATCGCTTTCAGCCGAACCAAATACACTAGCCTATCCTGACCCATCGTAGACCGGAGATAATATTTTATGAGTTTCAATTTGGAGAAAGATCTCTCCCCAGAACGATTAGATATCATACACAGATATATTCTCAATATTGCTTCAACGTTGGGGAATGTATCTTGAATGTCCATTCTCAACAATAGTTCGATTGACGTTTCCCGGTAAATAAACAAAAAAAATAGAAACACGGATACCACTCGAAAATATGACGCGGCATCACACCGAATTCTCGGATGTCGATCGCGACACACCATGGATTGAGGGGGACCCAGGGACTTCCGATGGAGGGCCCTCGGATCATCGGAGGGGCCCCGTCACCAGGTCACCGGCCGTTTGAGTCCGGTCCGACCATGCTCGAGGCGCGCAACTGAGATTTATGTGGGGGATCCTAATGTGGGGGGCCCTGGGGCATGTTTGAAACTAGAGTCCCTGAGATGCTATGTAATGGACTTTGAGGGAAGATTTTTAGAATTCTGATGGTCCGAAGACACTAACTTAGTGTGAATAAACTTGTGTACTACGCATGGGAATTCATGTTATTATAAAGAAATTTGTGAGAACGTATAAAGTGGGCTATGACAACTTATGAAAGTGATAATTATATGGACCTATATCTTCGATATATTGTTGTGGTTAATATACGTAAATTATCAAAGATATGTCCTATAATTTAACAAGCATCCGCCCCACCGATCGACAATTTTATTAAGATCGATCGTGTCGGCCAGGGCACGTTCACGCGCAACAGCAAAAGCCAATGGTTCGCTGGGGCGTTCCTGTTTCATCATTGAACGCATAACAATATATATTTACTATTTGAGCGTTATAAAACTGCGCGCGTATTGTGATATCCAATGTCATCATACTTATACAAATACACATAAATCCAAACATACTATATATATTATTAAGTAATTGCGGGTTCTATTTAGGCATTGTTTGTACCCCACATTTACGAACCTGGATACTTTTGCAGCGCGAGTGATGTCAGCATCATTTAATATTGGGGATTAATGACGTAGACTAATGGAATATGTCAAGACAGCCAAATTCAACATGAATCGTGATATGTAAACTTGCACATGAAGCATCAAAATTTCGCAATATTTTGGGTGTCAGTAGATTTCATTGGCTCCGATCATCAGGGTGTCACATAGTCCCGCTGTCTATTATTTACTCGACCCCATTTTATATAGTATAAAGAAATAAGACGCGGGTCGCAAGAGAAGGGTGTATCAACTATAGTTGCAGCGATAAGCTATAGTGTGTTTTTATCATGATGAATTTGTTCAGTTATTTTTTATTATCTGTATCAGTTTTATTTCTTCGTCTTGAATACAGCACAGGTAAGTAAAAAGAATGTGTTTATATATTTCAACAAACAATCATTTAAACGGGGCTTGGTTGTTTTTTCCTGTATCAGTATAACGCCTATTTTTGATCCTTCTAAGTTTCTTATGCATTAGAAGCGCCGAGAAAAACGACGATTAATTCGCTTTGATAATAACGTATTTTAATTATAGGGTACTTTTACTTGTGTAAATGTGTGGATTACGTATTAATTCCCACGCGAACGACTAGATTTTAATTTCAGGCTTTTTTTTTAAAAATGTGTAATAATTTTAGGTCGATAAGGAGGCGTTAAAGAAAAACATCTGAATTTTATACTTGTTTTATCTGTCTAAAAGGGGCAACGTCAATACGTCAGAACAGAAAGATAGGTTGCCAGGTAATATAATATACGGCCACAGCAGATAACATGTCCGTGAGGACGACAACTGTTTTCGCACGTGTATCTTTTTGTAGGTAATGGGGGTATTTACAAGACAATTTCATATAGATCAGATTATGATTTTCGTCGCTTTAGGGTTTACCAGGTTCAACAAAGTAAAACAAGGGCCATAATCCTAGAAAAATTGACAGTATAATTTAAATGATGCATATAAATTTGAAACAAATCGTATAAAAACTTCTGTTATTCGAATGTTGACAAGGTTTTAAAAAAAGTGGACCAAGGACCACAACTCTCGACGTAGTTAATGGAAATTGCTGAAATTCAACAGGGTTCTTCTGTCACTAATTTATATTATGCATTAAAAGTTCATACACGTCGTATGATAACTTTTGCTTTGAGAACGTTCACAAAGTGCAACACAGTTAAACAAGAACCATAACTCTAGACGGAATAAACGGAAATATATGAAATTCAATAGGATTCTTCACGAGACAAATACATTTTATGCAAATCGAATAATAACTTTTGTCGTTCGAGCTTTGAAGAGGTTCAACTCTTGACGTAAGAAGTGGAAATTGTAGAAATATAATAGGATTCTTCATTTCACTAATTTAAATTATGCATTAAAATTTCATACTCATCGTATGATAACGTTTGTCGTTAGAGCGTTCACAAAGTGCAAATTAAAGTTCCAAAAAGGACATGACACTAATAAACGCGAATTCCTGAAATTTAATAGGCTTCTTCGCGTCACTTATCTCCATGATACATATAAATTTCATACAAGTTGGATGATATCTGTCGGCGTTAGAGTGTTCACAATGTTGCACAAAGTGAAACAAGGGCCAAAACTTCAGAAAAAAAAGAACAGAAGTCATTGAAATTAAAAGGATTCTTCATCTCAAAACAATCAGATGATAATTAATGTAGTCTGAACGTATTCACAAGAAATTGTGGATGACGGGTGGACGGACCGATAGATGGGGCGACAGCAATATACGACCACATTTCCATGTGGGCGTATAAAAATAGAGAATGAAAAGGGAATAGATTGAAATTTTCAATCAAATGACTTCATTTTGGGTGGTGTTATTGCCGTTTAGTCCCGTGGATCACGTGGCTAAGTGGGTAAGGCGCTGGCTCGCTAGTCTGGAGGTAGGGTGTTCGATCCCTGCATTGGCCGAGAAAGTTCATCTCGATTTTCCGGCGTGGTTTCCCCTTGTCAGTAATGCAGAAAGGAGGACCTGGCAAGGACAACTGTCTAGTCGTTCGGATGGACGAAAAATCGAGGTCCCGTGTACACATTGGCGTGCACGTAAAAGATACCTTGGCAGTTGGAATTCGATATAAGAGTAGGCCGTAGTACCGCTGCCCGGCAAAATTTCCCTCATAGCACACTGTATGGCGTATTAGCCCAGGTTAGGTACAGAAGAGTAGGACGTTGAACCCCCTTTCATTTCATGTTACGATATTCTAGTTTTAAATTAAATGTTTATAAATGTATAATAAATGGTTTATACAAGATTTGTAGCCAAACGAAAGACTGTATTGGACAGATTTGGCTCTAACATAAGCGTTATTGTAAATTGGTTATCGGCTTTATTCTATTATTCACACGTACGATAACCGAAAGTAAATATTATTTTCATTTTAGTTTCAGGTTCTGTATGTTTTGTATGTCCCTCTAACACCACAGACAGTAATTGTAAGAGTTATAACGATAATGCAAATGTTGATATTCAGGATACAAGTTCTTTCTGTCGGATACTTCAAGAGGCGCAAGGTATGTATCGTCTACTTTCCGTTAAATATACACTGTCAGGGAACTGGTCCCAAAAGCCAGTGTTCTTAAACCAAGAACTAGCTTGACTTTATTTTGTTGGGTCATTTAGACAATTGCGGCCTAGTTAACAGGAACGATAGTTGGGGCCTTGATCACAGTACTCTCCGTCCACGTTAACATTCCACCAGATAACCGCAACAGTAGAAATAATAGATTCGCCGGTCCAGTGATTTAAATACAAAAGTACAACAGAGAGTTGTAAACGTAACAATAATAAGAAGTGGTATGAGATGTTCCAGACTTTTAGTTAAAACTATGTATATTTATTTTGAAGGTGGTAATGATGGAAGTCTATGTAAGAGATATCCCAGCACTGGTTATAAAGTAACATGTGACGTGTATGGTGGAATTATTTGTACAGATTATTGTGGTATAAATGATGGAACAGTTCAAACTATCAATACAATCTTACTATTCTCTGTCTTATCTTATATCTTCATATCAATTTATAACAGGTAAAATTGTGAAAAGTTCAACCCAGCAGTTTAAGCCATGAAAATAATAAAAATGATAAATTGTTATAAAATAAACTGATTAGAGATTCATTCGCAAGGAAAATATTTATAGGACAGTTATTTCCAAAATAAGTACATGTATGACAAATTTGATTTATGGAATGTAGACACGCGTTTGTCCTCTGAAAAACACACGTGGGGCGCGCACAGGACCAAAATGCAAGGGTATCACTAACTGGCAACCCATAGGTTTGTTGTTTGCTGGAGTGACGTAGAAAGCGTATGATGGGTTGGTTGGTAGTGCGGGCAATTAATCGGTGAAAAAAAAACTGGTAGAAGATAATTAAGAAATTTTATTCAATTAAAAGGTCTCTGACGAAAAGCTACATGATATGCAATAACATGTGAAATATGAAACAACTTTAGTTTGTAGAATTAATAAATTATGAATATTTAATCAATGGAATTAAAAATTATCACACATGGAGATGCTAAATTACACTTTTATACAACTGTTTTAGTATTTATATACTTATAGTTATAAATATATATTATTACATTTCTATCTGTAACTGTTCGAATATTACATTATACAATTACAATCATTGCTTAAATACTATTTTTCCTTCTGCTGTCTTTTAACCCGACAAAATGAAAAGCACCTACTGGTACTAATTTACACAATTGGCACATATGGTTATCATTTAATTTTATTCTAAACATATTATGTACATAGAATGGGAACAGATTAAGTCTCCATAATGCTATATTTCTTTTCACCCCTCTTGTACTTTTAACCAATAAGCAACCTGCTTGAATTTTATTTTGAATATTTATACCCAGATAAACTGACACTTTCGCTGATTTTACAGGACCATCCCTGTACTTTGATACTGATTAGCCCTTTTTTTTTAATGAAATATCATTTTTATCCCCAGTTTGTGAAAATCAAACAGTATAATCAAAGTCTTACAGGTTAAATAGCAATATATATATACCTGTTCTCAATTGGGTTATCTATTGGAATGCATATTGATAACAACCACATTCTCCTAATGATCCTACAGTGGACTTTTGTGCATACCTACTCTGAATCCAAAGTATCTGTGACCCTTAAACAATACTGCCTTGGCAATTGTATCAAATATTATTTCAAAGGATATGTTATATCAGCATTTTAAGAAGTTAGCTTTTACACTTAAACTATGCATTGATTTAATCCGTCATAATCTTCACCTATATAATTAAAATAAATACGAGGAACACTGTATTTGGACAAGTTGATTTACGTAAAAGCAAAACATAAATGGACTTAAAATACACCCTTGTTTAACACCTAACAAGAAGTCAAAGCACCGTGGTATGTATGTTTTATAAGCATGATTTTTAGGTGCATGTTTTTCAATGTCAGAATCATTTTTCCACACACACCCTCTGGCAAGATTAATGACATTGTCTTTGTTCTTTCTAATTAAATTAGACTTCGATATTTATGGTAAATGGATATGAAATGGGGTTTAACGTCCTACTGTTTTGCCCCGAACTGGGCTAATGAAGACGGGCATACGCCACACAGTGTGCCCGGACAGTGGCACTACGGCCTACTCTTTTATCGAATCCCAACTGTCAATGGATATTTTACGCGCACGACTAGACTGCTGTCTTTGTCAGGCCCTCCGCCCTGCATCACTGACAAGGGAGAACCACGCCGGAAAATCTGGATGATCTTTCTCGGCCAATGCAGGGATCGAACACCCGACCTCCTGGTTAGCGAGCCAGCGTGATCCCCCTATGGTAAAA
This sequence comes from Patella ulyssiponensis, assembly GCA_963678685.1. NCBI lineage: Eukaryota > Metazoa > Mollusca > Gastropoda > Patellidae > Patella > Patella ulyssiponensis. The sequence continues at coordinate 22,436,057 of OY783232.1, forward strand.
GGACAGTATGCATGATTACAGAGACATGAAGCAAACTCTCAATAGATAAATTAGTCAAAATATATCATCAAATCACAGTTTTAAACATTGAAAGACATTTTTAAGTTACTAATGATAAATATACATGTAGGTAATCTCATTATAAATAGATATATATTCTATAAAGATATCGTATAAATATCCAAAAATATTAACTCAACCGTAAAGCTGAACTCACGGTAAACGATATGAAAAGATAAATGGTATATCGACACAAACGGATTTCAACACTGGTTTAATAACATTTAAATATCGTAAAGTACTTTTCAATTGTCTTGGAACTTTTCATGAATGATGTAATTGCATAACAACGATAGATACCATCTTGCAATTTAAAGGAATGTGTAGCTCTTGCGTAATTTTTTTTTTTTTTTAAACAATATTTTATTCAAACTAGTGAATAGGATTGGGGAACAGGACAGAGCCTATATCACCCCTCTCCGATACAAAGAAAAATATATACATTAAGAATTATGGGAAATAATAGTTAAACTATAACATATATACAAATATACAATTACATACATTTCATATAAAATAAAAAATTTTGGCAATATATTAACATTTTTTAAGAAAAAAATTTAAGATGAAAAGTATAGTTACTCAATGGCTGAAACGCTTCGATTTTTCAATAAAATCATGAACAGCTGCAAAAATTTTGGTATTTTCTTTTAGAGAAAAATCGGAATTTCCATATAAAAGGATATTAATATTTCGATATAATGGTGGTAGGCATAATATGGTATTATTTCTGACATCTGAATGTAAGGAGCAAACAAGAAGGAAGTGATAAACATCTTCAACTTGATGACCACAAATGCAAGCTGGGGAATCAGAGAGATGACGTAAAAAAAGATGAGAATTTAAGTCGCTACAAGAAAGTCTGAATTTGGAATGAATTATTTGATTTTTACGTTTGCCAAAATTAAAATAAATAGGAACATTGATATCTGATTTAGTAAAATGTAATTTAAATTTTGCTAGTGATTCTGAGGACTGGACAGTAGAGTCAATGGAATTCCATAATCTAGTAGCAGATGGAAAGAACGAATTGTAAAATAGGGTAGTGCGGCAAAAGAATTCTGGGATATTGGTATGTCTAAAAGAATAATATTGGGGTTTGGTAATGCATAAGTTAGATAGGTATTCAGGTGTTAGATTTTTAACAATTTTATAAAATAAAAACAACTTATGTCTTTTCCGTCGTTCTTTTAAAGGGACAATTCCAGTTTCTTTATATAATAAGGAATGGCTAGTTCCTCTCACGCCGCCACAAATAGTGCGCAGTGCATCTAATTGTAGTTGCTCAAGTTTATTAGCTAGGTGTTCTGTGCAACCATCCCATATAACATCTGCATAATCGAAATGAGGTAAAATAAAAGAAGTATATATTGTATAAAGGGATTTTCTGTTTAGTCGATATTTCAGAGATCTTAAACAGTTTACTAGTTTACTAACTTTTTTACAAATATTATTAATGTGGACATCAAATTTCGAATTATTTTGGAAAAAAAACCCTAAATGTTTATGTTCTAAAACTTCTTTAATTTTAATATTATTCATAAATAGGGGCGGTGATTGAGAAGGCATTCGTGTAGAAGTGGTGAGTGTTTCAGTTTTTGAGGGGTTGAAAGTAACTAGCCATTTGTTTGCCCAAACATTTATTCTCTCGATATCTAGATTTAAGACTTCTGCACTTTTAATTGGATCTTCAATAAGTAAATATAATGTAGTATCGTCTGCAAATAATTTAACGTTTGAATCAAGTTCATCAACTATATCATTTATGTAAACAAGGAATAAAAGAGGACCGAGAACGGAGCCCTGTGGAACACCAGCAGGAACAATGGAGGCATCAGAAGAAGCGCCACTAAGTATAACACTCTGTTTTCGATTGCATAGATAGTTTTTAAACCAGTTTAGTAGCCCCCCTCTGATGCCTACAGAGTCCAGCTTATGACAAAGTCCGGCATGCCAGACTCTGTCAAAAGCTTTACTGATGTCACAGAACACCGTCCTCGTATAACTTCCCATATCAATGGCCTTAACAAAGAAGTGATTTAGATCAATAAGTTGGTAGATAGTTGAATCTCCCTTCATAAAACCACTCTGAGATTTTGTTAGTATGTTATTATCAAGGAAGAAGTTAAAGACATGTTTATTAACACATTTTTCGAAAATTTTGGAAATTAAACACAGCAAAGAAACGGGTCTGTAATTTGAACAATCATTCTTACTATTTTTCTTATGTAATGCCAAAACATGAGCAAATTTCCAAGGAGTGGGGAATAATTCTGAATGCAGTGATCGATTAAATAGTTGACAAAGAGGTAAAGAAATTTCGGAAGCTATAGATTTTAATACCTTTCCACTGATATTATCAGGGCCGGAACGTTTTGAAACATCAATTGATAAAAGCATATCTTTAACTTCTGTTTTTGTAAGTGTGATGTTAGTAATTGATGCTGTAATGCGTTTTGTTGTAGGAAGATCATGCTGTGCTTCGCTTAGTTGTGACTGCTTAATAAAGAAATCGTTAAGCGCATTCGCCTTCTCTTTTTGTGTAAAAACAGTGTCGTTATCTACTATTAGAGGGGGTATTTCGTCTTTAGATGAGCCATTCTCTTTAACAAATGAGTTTAGTAGTTTCCACCAGGACTTTTTGCCAAAATTGTTTGGGTCATTAATTTTGTTGTCTAATTTGTAATAATATTGTAATTTGCCATTTTCTATAAGGTTCTTGTACTGGTTTCTGATTTTCCGAAATTCTGCCCAGTGATTTGCCAAATCTGACTTTTTAGCTTTTTTATGAATTTTGTTTTTCCTTTTACTCAATCGTCTAATTTCATTATTCATCCAGGGTTTGTCTCTTGGCCTAATTGTAACTAGTTTGTTCGGAATGTGTTTTTTGGTAATTTTAATAAGCTCATTTGTAAATGTACTGCATGATTCATCTATAGATTCTAGGTTTAGTACTGCGTCCCAATTAGTTGTTAATACTGCGTGTTTCAGAGAGATGTGATCAGTTTCATCATAGTTCCAAATAAGTCGTTTGTAAGACTGTTTGTGATGGCTATGAAATAAAAGTTGGCAATATATCGGACAGTGGTCACTGCAAAAGTTATCAAGACAGCCAAAATCTTTGATAAATTGGGGAACATTGGTTAAAATGAGATCTAATGTAGTATTTTTGTCAAAATTGCTAATTCTGGTTGGTTCAGTTATAAGTTGTGTCAAATCAAACATATTTATAGCATCATGTATAAAGGAATGAGTTTTAGAATTAAAGTCAATATTAAAGTCTCCAAGTATAAAACATTTGTTGATATCGTCGGTTAAAGCCAATTGAAATGATTCAAGGATATTTAAGTTTTTAGAAGCCGAATAATTTGGTGGTCTATAAAAAGTACCAAGTAGAAATTTAATATTATTGGAGTGGATCTCCAGCCAAATACACTCAATATCACCAACTTCTAAGTCTGTGCGTCTTTTGTAAAGTAAAGTGTTGCGTACATAAACAATAACCCCGCCACCATTTGTGTCTGTTATTCTGTCTTTTCTAATAGGTGCATGATAAAATGGAAGGGAGATTGAACTATCTAGTATATCACTATTCAGCCATGTTTCAGATATTGAGAGAATATCATACCTATCTAACTCGGCCGATATCAAATCAATCTTGTTGCGTAAACTCCTTACATTCAGATGTGTTATTGATAAATTATTAGAGTGTGGACCGGGATTAGGGTTGATATCTCCAGAGAGTAACAATAATAAATATACCAGAGCATTAGCTATATTATACAAATAAAAATATATATTAGACAGATATATAACTATATATATGTAATAAGTAATATAACAAACATATGGTTCAAATGTGAGTAGTCTGTTTAATCAACAACATTTCTATAATTATACATATTTATACTTTGACCACAGAGTTGTTCCTGGTTGCATTTTGATTATGATTGATATATAAAGATGTTACCCTGATCTTCAAACCTTCTGCTGATGTCAAAAAACAAGGGAACCTTTTCAAAATGTTTACCGAAGTATAATTGTTACCAACACAGTAAAACAGATTAAAGAAATCGTTGCTCCTTTGGATCCTGAAATTAGAAAAACATGATTTCTTGCAAACTGTCCTGCATGGACTATAAGGAACAGATTACCAACTAGATAGATACCTTTTAAATTGCTGATCATTTTCACCCGAGACGCAATAGATGCGTTTCAAGTATATTTTATTACTCAAAACAAATACTCGAGCAATATGCATATTCTTTCAAACCCAAAAATGTATGCCAAAGTGAGGTGAGGAGCGTGGGGTGGAGTTATTCGTTTCTTAAAATAAGAAAATTACATTTTTGATTAATCATTGCACAAGCCCTTATTTTTCATATTTGCGAAATTTGGGGCGATTCGGCAAAAACAAAACCTTTAAGATTGTGGAGAATTTGGAGTAGTTATAAATCAGTTACAAATAGTTCACGAAAAAGTTATGGTAATTCGTAGGTAATGGGGTGAAAAATATTCCGGGTGTAAAGGTATAGTTACAATAAAAGTACGAAATGAAGGATCACCTATACAAATTGATGCGATTCAGTTACAAATGAGTTGCGTTTATGCTAATTTGCTTACGAATATATCTGCCTTTCGAATACACTACGCTCTCCACGAATGACGCCGATAAAGCTATGAAAAGTTTACGTCGTCAAAGAATTGACCAGAGAGGGCAACGACGGGTTTACGATACATCTACGAATTCCTAAATTCGTAAACCGCCCACGAAAGTAGCCGAATTACGAACTGCTACGAACAATATAAATGTGTAAGAACCAAATAGAAACCACTTACAAACTTCAAGAGTCGTTTTTTTATTCAGGACGATTCGTAACCTATGTGAAAGCAGACCACGAAAGTTTTTGTTTCAAAAAGATCTTACATACTTCATGAACCACCTACGATTTATCTATAATACGATTCGAAAAAAGGTGGATTCTGGGCGATTTGTGGCATTCGTAGCTAATGTGAAGGTGGGGAACAAGAAGATACATTGCACACATTATCATTGTCTGCGTCAGACTGTAGTATATTCATTTAATGTCAAAATCACGTTAATGTACCTTTAAAGATATTATACAAAGATAAAATACAAACCTCCCTTTGAACACTTTTCAGCTGATTGGCACGGGATGTCAATAGTTGCTGTAACTAAATGAAAGTTAACACAATAAATGTCATTGTAAAGAGATGGCGGGAAAATATTGCCAGATCGAACACTCTTTATGTTTAAGGTACATGTACTGTATACAAAGGCAGTTATATCTGATTTAAGAGAAATAGAAGCTAGGATAAAAATAATGTTAGTACCATGCAGAAATAAAAGTATAGTTTCAACAAAATAAACACTGGCGCTAAAAGTATTTACGTCGAGATCTGTATGTGTCACCTATACTAACTGTGCTATATCTATAGCGCTAAATTACCTTTTCTTTGTGTATATATTTTTGTAGTATTTTCAGTAAAATGGAACCAAGCTAATTTTACAAGATACCGACAAAATATGGCTTTTAATAATGTTTGTTGAAACAATACCCATTGATACATTATACATAATGATAAATAACAACTTCTAATTGTGTGGTAAAATTACTACACTGTACCGCAATATTGATTATTTTATTTTTTTGCACAAGTATCAAATTTTGGCACGTCAGGCATTCCGTACACAGATGACGGTACTTGTTCTATAACGTTTGATGGTAAACTGTTAATCTATATAACATTCTCTTACAAATCCCACCATTTCAAGAACATAGACTGACTAGAAGAACAAAATCAGATCACAAAAATTTTGCAGTATTACATAAAGTCTGTGTGTACTATAACATCTATTTTTTTCATAATTTTCTGAGGGGTCAGTGTACAACTTTTTGAGAATTTGGTCCACTTGACATGGAACAACTCATAAAATACTTACCATTTAACACTGTCTCCCCATCTTTACACTCATCACATTTTCCTTGATCAGCAGATATAAACTTCCAACACTTTCCTGCCGGACACTTGCAAACCCGGTCCTTTGTAGGATTGCAATCTTCACTAACATTTTGGCTCCATTGACAAATTATACACAACTGGCATTTAGTAGAATTATTAAAGGCTGTTATAAAATGCTCAACGGGACACCCTTCACACAAGGATTCCTCCCCGGGAGCATTACATGTTTTTTTCATGTAGAAGCCTGGAGAACACAATCGACACTCTTTCCCATCCTTCGTCTTGTAATTTCCTGGCTAAAAAATACCAAGATATTTTGATACAATCATAAAAATTACTGGCTTCAACGTGAAATCCAATGGTGTAATTATTGCCAAAACACCAGTTGGAATGAAATAGACAAATTAAAACGAGGGTATTAGTAGAACTTCTATATTTGGTTTTCACAGTTATGGGTAATGTATAATGTATTCAATGATGAACACAGCCGTTTGATTATATTTATTTACTAATAAATAAGCCTGATGATTAACCAATTCCAACTGTTTTTGCTATAAATTTGGTCACATTTCTTCATAATACTCAATCATTAGTTTTAAATTGGTTTTAAAATGAATTATTGCGCATGTCGCTCCATCTTACCGTATATTGGGAATATCCAGAAACTACAAATACTAAGGGGAAAACTGCTACGAGGATTAAGATGAGCTTATTCATTAGGAACATTCCTGAAAAAAGTAAACTGAAATTCAAATGCATCTGAATGGAAATCCGTTAAGGGAATTTCGGATACCCCCCCCCCACCCGAGCTTCATTACCCTTCTCATACAGTAGCATCGAGCTGGTCATTTACCAGTATTTAACATAAAATTTTCATACGGAATAAATCAGTAATTTATGATCATATAAATTCTCAAATTTAACAGGTCACACTGATCAGCAGTGAATATTCGCTAGGCCGCTACAGTCACTGATAAGGATGACATCGACGCAACTTAATTAGTCCTCCATATTAACATTTGTCTTTCGACAAATTAAATTCTAAAACATTTTTTGTATGCATTAGAAAAATAAGCAAAGACGTTTGAAGTAATTGTAGTTAAAAGTATTTCCTATTTTGTGTAAATGAGTATAAAATGAGTAAAAGGCATCATTTTGCCCGGAGCAGTTACGTCTTATGTAAACAATGCACGAGCCTTTGAGCCAATGATTGTCGCCACGTGATGTCATTGCACCTGTTGAAGACAGTCATCTGTGACAGAGATAATTCATAAGTAATTCTCTGTGAAACAGATTGATAACAGGTGTGCCATATTTAGGAACGTAGACTGGATAAATAATAATGATATGCTTTTTTCTTTTTATTAGATCAAATTCTCAAAAGAAGATTTTTACTGGTGAAAACTGAACAGAAAGACAAGCTATGATAACAATTAACGGCAATGTTTTTTGACTAAAAACATAAAGATAGTTTCCATAAGCTCGGTGTAAATATCTACCTAACTGTCTTATGCTACCTTTAAATATAAATGATAAAATGTACAACACTCTTCCATATAATCAAAATAAGCAAAACATAAACATAATTATCTACTAATATATCAAGGGCATACACGTAAGAACAGGGGAAGTAATTACAAAAACAGAAAATACATGTAATCACAAAAATAGGTCAACAACATTACATGCCAATCATCATGCCTTAATATGAGAGGGCCTTTACCCAACATACCGGCCGGCACGACCTACTTTAATGAGATGATTCTAAACTCGCTCCAAACTACTATTTATGAATGTGACTGCTAATAGAGGTCATATAAATACTTTCCCTTAAATATCCAATTGCATATTTATCAGTAAGCTCACCGTATTTATGCCATCCCAACAATCGAGATAAAATCTAGAAGAATAGCTCCATTCCGGACGCGTCCATGCTGTATGACGGTAAAATAATCCTATTATACACGCTGATCTTAGATCTATTTATATCAATCTGTGTCACAGAAATAGAGGGAGTAAGTGGACTGGATAACCGTGGTTAGTGCTAAAAGATAAGGCCAGCTCATTTTTTTGTCATAAGTCACGAGATGTAAACAGGGCTAGTACTCACTAATCCCAATCCTAAGTCTGGACCTTGCCCCAATGCTTACCCTAACCGTAATCTACAATCTCGCCAACAATAACGTTCCGTAACCTTATTTACATCTCAGCGACTTTAACAAAAATTGAGGAAGACATAACTTTTAAATTTAGCCGGATAATTTCTCTCAAAACAGCACCAACACATTAGGCCTTAAATGTTATCTAAATTAGTAATAAGACATTAATTAACTTATCGAGACCATAATCAACTCTCGGTGCATCGTTAGTCTGTGATATTTAGTGGATTTGAATACGTTTTGTGATGAGTGATTTAACGTAAAAATGGATAATCACGACTTTGTTTGTTATCGTACAAAAAGGTAGCAATGACAATCGAAGCTGGCCTAAAATTCAATCGCTGTCTCATTTCAGAGTGCGGCAATTTTATTAAAATTTTGTTTTCAACTGTTTATCTAATCTTACCTAAGGCCACTTTAAGTAGACGTTAAACTGGATTCTATACAATCTCACACGACTCTAGTCAATTTTCAATCAATGAATTTGAATAATATATTATATAAATTTTGCTACAATGCACACCAAAACATGTGGTAACATGTCAATTCGATAACAGTTCGATAATCTACTCATCAACGCATACCTGTTATGAATGTTCGTATTCAGTAGGGATAGATATATGCGCAAAGAAAGGTGTTTCCCATACGGGGCTATTTTTGTACCGGAACTTACATGTAAAATGTTAATAATAGTTTCTTATTAATATTCGATTGTCGAGGTAGACTTGATGTAAGTATTCATAAAACTATGTTAAATTTTCTTGTATCCGCAGGTACAAATTATTTATATTATTCATATTTGACGTCCGTCTTCATTAGCCAAGTCGGAGTAGATAACAATATTGGAACGGGTGGAGTAGAACAGTAGGGCGTTAAAACCCATTTCATTATATTTGATGTACTACGTATTGTTTATGATCTGTATGCAGATTTACAGTGTTTAAAACGTTGAATATAGATCGACGAAGAGTATTTACAGAAGTCGGAATCTCAGCTTTTAGATTATTTAATTTGATCAGAGAATCAGACCGTACCGTACCGACAATGTATTGCACAGCGTGCGTTGGATTGATGTACGACAATGTCAACAATTAGTACACGTGTAAAATCAATATTCACTAATGCTATTGGTTTACTGTGTTAGTTTTCTTTTTATAACGTTGAATTTAAATGGTCTGGATATAGAAGTCAGAGAAGGGTGTCTATTTACGAAAGTCGGGAGTCAAGCTTTCAAAATAATATTTTGATTATTTGATTTTAGTCTGAAAATTGGTCTTCATACACATATCTGAATTAAGTTGATCTGATGTGCTCGTTATAGGGCATGTCCGTTACTTCTTTTTTTTACCAATTTCTTGTTCAATTTTCTCTAAATCTGCTGTATCGACCTCTGTTATATCTTAGCAATGGTTGTATTCATAAACATAAAGATTTAATCCCACAAAATATACAATTCAATAAACTCTACTTTTGTCCTTTTCACGCCATCAAATCGGCATTTTAACTCCCGGTTTTAAGAACGACAGGTCACTTTGGCAGCCACATTATATTCAATATACTTCCGTTTAATTGTAGGATAATTACACTATAATGGCCGTTAAGGGTGGCAACACATGTACGTGGAAAATGAAAAAAAAACATCTTTTGATATTCAACCATTGGAATTTAGGGTGCGACTGATTTAAAGGGCACACCACTCCTTTCTTTCGAACCTTAAAATTGACGAAAATGGGTTGAAAAGCACACATTAATATATGAATGTATATAAAGTGATTCATATTCTAATCAGTTATTTTCGATGAAATACCCGAACCGTCCAAACTGAACACCATTTATCGCCTGTTTTTTTTTTAAATCATTATTTTGTCAGTTGTGAATCGGCCATTACTACCGCATTGTCCCTATGGTTATTTCTGTTCGTTACAAATTGCACCCGTAACCATGGAATACACGGCTCATGTACTGATGTTAAAATGTTCAGTGTGTCTTATTGGATTTCGAAATATTGAATTGTAATTGTAATTGTAAGTCATGTTTTTAATTTCGAATATTATACAAATTATTAATTCAATTAGGAAAAACTCCTTTAAATATGTGAATCCCCGGTTGTACGTGGCAAGGAGTAAGGTTGCCTGTCCAACCTCGTGGGTTTCTCCGGGTGCTCCGGTTTCCCCCCACTGCTAAAGACCCCTACGCGCAACTAAATTATTGAAATAAAATTATACCATATGTTAGTCCCGAAATGACCTAGTTTGTGTCGAGTGGTCGTTAAACCCCAATTCTCTCACTCTGTCTTTTAAATGTGTTTTTACCACGCCCAAGGCTCATTGAATAATTAGTACATGTATAAGCAAGTGTTGACAGTAAATATAGTTTAACAATTAATTGTATATAAATCTATATACCTGATATGCCCCAGTCATTATGCGCACGGGAAAAAAGTGTCATGTGTCATATTTCTTATTTAAGGTTCAACAATGTTTCTTAATAAAGCTGTGTTACCATTCATCACCACTCTGTATTTAACAAAAGGTTATCCAAGTCAACAGGTAAGATTAAATAGCTTATGTGCGCTCGTCCGTAGAGTATTATGAGAGAAATACCGTTTAATACCGTTATGAGTAAAATTTATAATGTTAAGAAAGATTGAAATTGTTTATGATAAAAGTAAACAACCGAGAGAGAGAGAGAGAGAGAGAGAGAGAAAGAGAGAGAGAGAGAGAGAGGTATTTCGGAACAACATATGGTTCAATTTATTTCAATTCGTTTGCACGGAGATGTCTTAAACTGTGGGAGGAAACCAGAGGAGCCCGAGAAAATCCACGAGATTGGACAGATGACTCTACTCCCTGTCAAGCACAAGCAGAAATATCGAATCTATGCCAAATTATGCAACGCGCACGCTTTAGCCGTTCTCCTCGCCAATCTTATAATTAAAACTGCAGTTTCTCCATTTAAAGCCACAGACCTGGCCATTTGCATTTTCGAACAATATTTATGCTGTCGCGGCTTGGTCCGCTATAAAATGCACCCAGGACATTTTTGAAAGAGAGAGAGAGAGAGAGAGAGAGAGAGAGAGAGAGAGAAATGGGGTTTAATGTCCACTCGTCACAAACTAGGTCATTTCGGGACTACATTTTTGAAAGAAGATACATGTAAATGTCGTATTGTAAACAGGACTATATGATCTTGATATTAGTACAATCAATCTCTTGAGGAGACGTGTATGCATGGATGATCTTGATATTCGTACAATCATACTCTTAAAGAGACGTATATCATCTTGATATTAGTACAATCATACCCGTAAAGAGATGTGTGTGGTTTTGATAATCGTAAAATCATACTTGTAAAGAGACGTAAAGCATATTGATATTCGTAAATATAGTCAAATTACTATCTTTTATCAAAAAACACTAATCTAAAGCTCTGGATTTTATTGCTTGTACAATTTGTAATCGTTATCCAGTGCATCATATTTTAATGACTAGCACAATTACAATTCAAGGTTGTGTAATTTGTAACAATACCCAACTCTTCATAGTTTAATGACTACCAAAATTGCAATTCAAGGTTGTCCAATTTGCAAACGGTACCCAGCCCATCATGATACTTTAATGACTAGCACAATTACAATTCAAGGTTGGGCAATTTGTAAGCGGACCAAGCTCATCCTGGTTAATAGCACAATTACAATCCAAGGTTGTGCAGTTTGCAAACGATAAAGTCCAGTCGGTTCGGGTATTCTCTCTGTTTTAGTATATAGTTTTCGCGATAGTCATCGCTTTCAAATTAGACAAATCTTTTAGGGAGAGTTATATCAATCCGAAGATGGGCTATGGTGCCGGTTATGTCTTCGTGGAACGTACTTAAAAGCATCGTGTACAGAGAATTATGGATTATCAATGTACGAGGCCTGTTCAAGCGGTACATTTTCTAACAGATCAAACTCCGCCTCTCAGTGTCAAGATTGCGCAGTATTCCCGCTAAGTACCATTACAGAAAAATCGTGCACACAATTCAGTGATGTCGTATGTGTATGTCCCAAAGGAAAAATATGGATATCTCTCAATAATGGACATGATGGCAGATGTATCCACGAAAGATTTATGGTAATTTATAGTTTGTTTCTAAACTTTATCTTTTTTAAAAAGTAATTTAAAGTATGAAGTACTTTATGAAACATGTATTACTGTTAATTGCAACATTGATAAATGTAATTAAACTGTTTAAGTTATCTATTATTTCAAAAACACATCAGTCCGAGTTGTCTCTCAGGGTGATCCGATTTATTCATTGGTCCGACTGGTCTATCAGTCTGAATTCTCACGCTCTATCCCAATGGACACATTCACTAGCTACAATCCGTGCCCCTAATTACTCATTTCTACTGTGGAAATGAAAAGTTAAAATAGATGTACACTTATTAACTGTGCTGTAATTTTTTTTCTACATGTTTCAGTACGAGTCACCAAATGGTTTAACCTGTCAGATGTGTCCAGAAGGAACCCATTTAATGTCACCTTGCAGTATACAGCATGGAATGTCTACGTGTACAACTTGTCCACCACTAACGTTCTCAAGTGAACCAAATAGAGCCCTTTCCTGTGCTTCATGTACGATATGTCAACGTGGTCAACGCAAAACGTCTCCGTGTTCTAGAACCAGAGATACTATTTGTGAATGTCCTGAAGGACACTTCTGGCAGATTATTGTGGAAGATCAGGGAATATGTCGACCACATTCTGAATGCAAATCTGGACAACTCGTAATTCAACTATGTTAGTAAGTTCCTTACCTAGAATGTATTTTTATGACCCCGTTTATACTGGGTAACCTCTGTCGAATTTGTGGCAGAATGTGGATCGGAGTAGACTATAACATGGCCTTGTTAAGATTAGAATATAATATAGACAGTTAACTTAAATCGGAAGCCACAGTAGCTCAGTGAGTAAGACGCTGGCTCGCTACCCTTGCGGCCCAGTGTTCGATTTCGGTGTTTACTAAGATTTTCCGCAAAATGTCCTCCATAGACTTGTGTTTAAGAAATTTCTTTTGAATAGCGTGATATATTTTTAAGATAAGAACATATTGGGTGAATGAACTAGAAGTCTTGACATCACGTATGTCATATATTTCAGGTACGTCAACATCAGATACAGTTTGTTCCCCCTACAAGGATGAATTAGTATCACCATCACCATCTTCATTACCTTCATCATCAACTCCAAGCTTAATGCACCAAACAGCCACTAGGAAAAATAACAACCCGATGTTTCCAGATTTTACATCTACAACTGAATCGAAGAGGCGTCAAAATAAATCCATATCAAACCAATCGCAGGAAATAAGGTCTAGAGGTGCCCCACGTTCAACAGGAAAGCCGAAAATGGAGATGGTTTCAACACTGGCACCATCGTATTCCTTGGTGAGCAAAGACAAGAAGACCATTACAGAGGAAAAGACAAACGCGTTGTTAAACGTAAAGTAAATGGGAAGAAACGTCACCGGTGCCATAACGTTAACAAAATTAGCAAAACTGATAAAAAGCGTTGCCGTGATAGAAGAATAGCTAGAAAGCGGAACAAAAAAGAACTAGAAAATATGGGCGAAAACGAACTAGAAAACACGGACGAAAACGAACTAGAAAGCAGGGTCGAAAACGAAATAAAAAACACGAACGAAAACGAACTAGAAAGCACGGACGAAAAAAGATTCCATCTAAAGCAAACTTTCATCAAAGAATGAAATGGGTACAAAGAAAGACTTGCAGTACTCCGTATTTCCTAAACCATTAGCAGAACACAACAATAACAAATCAAAACAGAGATCCAAGAACAGGGGGGAAAAAAGTAAAAGAAAAATTAAAAGAAATCAATCGAGAAGAAAGATATCCATTATATCTCTCCATTAAGATAGAAAATGTCCAACAAATAAAATTATCCCTGCTCGTTATATGTTAATTTAACATCGCGTAGTGAAATAACACAGCCGATTCACCACCTTCTACATTGTAATTTTATTTGTTTGGGTCTTAGTATATGTCTAGGCATGGCACAGAATTATTGACATTTCTAACAATTTGAAAATTTATTGGAAGCCGATTGAGTGTTTCTATATAAAATAGTAATTATGACCCATTTCTTCCCCTTTTGTGTAGTCAGTTTTGTTGATTTTTTGGTTTAGAATGGAAGACGAGGGTTTGAATTATCATTTTCGTTCAGGTTTTGATATTATATTCATTGTTTAAGAGGATAACGAAATTAAGAGGTTTGGGGCGGAGTTATATACGGCGAATATTTACATTTACTTCAAGTTAGTGTATGTGAAAATCTGAATAGTCAACGAAATGAAATGTGGGTTAGCGTTCTGCACCGAGTGAGCGAAGGCCTACCTTTGGTAAAGAGATTAACATTAAAGTCAAAGGTCAAAATAATGGTGGTCTACATCCAAAAAAACGCAAGAGTTGTTTCCCCTACTAGTATCTCCATTTAATTTATAATATCATAATAAGAAATGTTTTTGTCTAAAACTTAATAAACCTTTATCATCTAATTTATAATAACATATAAGAAATAATTTCTACTATATTTATTTTTGTATAAAACTTAATAAAAATCAAATAAACAACTTGCTGTTTGGTTATGGTTGTCTGTATAACATCGCCATTTTATATTGATGACGATTGGGAATTCTCTTACCAGATATTCCCATGGCCGACGAAACAACGACGAAAAGAAATCTGTATGTTGCTCGGTAAGTGAGTTGCCAGATAAGTTATCTTTGGTTTGCATGTGGTCATCGATATGAACTGAGCGGTGCATTGAGTTGGACAGGTGTTAAACAATAGATAGAAGTCATATTAAATTATATTAAAGACCTTTTTTGACCTCGTTTGCGCATTTCCTAAACTTGGCCTACTTAACTTCAAGTTGTCCTTCTTTGACTATTAGGGTTTTATTTACACCCCATTTAGTTAGTTGACCCGGGGGGGGGATGGTTAGCGTGCGCGCGCTGTATCATACGGCCTGCCATTGAGTCAACTGGCGTGGTTTCGAATCCCCGGTTGTATGTGGCAAGGTGTAGGGTCGCCTGTCCAACCTCGTGGGTTTTCCCAGGTACTAAGGTTTCCTCCCACTTAAACCATATGTTAGTCCCGAAATGACCTAGTTTGTGTCGAGTGGACGTTAAACCCCATCTCTCTCTCTCTCTCTCTCTCTCTCTCTCTCTCTCTCTCTCTCTCTCTCTCTCTCTCTCTCTCTCCCCCTCTCTCTCTCTCTCTCTCTCTCTATTCCTGTGTCAGTGACATCATTTTTGCAACGTTTCGATTAATATTAATTCTCTCTAGCTAAATGACCCATTGACACCCGCAACTTGGTCCTAAAGACACATTTACCCCGCTCACAATTATGGACACTCTTTGCATAATGTATTTAATTAATTAAAGTGGAATGGGGTTTAACGTCCTACTTTTCTGCACCGGCTGACAATTGAAGACAAGCATACGTCATACATCTTCAAATGATATTC
This sequence comes from Patella ulyssiponensis, assembly GCA_963678685.1. NCBI lineage: Eukaryota > Metazoa > Mollusca > Gastropoda > Patellidae > Patella > Patella ulyssiponensis. The sequence goes on from OY783232.1 coordinate 22,451,791, forward strand.
CTATCTGTTGCATCAAGTAATACCTTGTAATAGAAAGAAACAAAAAATAACAATCATAGCAGTGCCACTAGAAAAGCTAAAGCGACACCACAATAGGAATTATGTACAATATAAGTGATTATTTCTTTTTTATTTTTAGGCTTCAACATGTCAGCCATGTCCAGCAGGGACCTTTCAGTCTTCACCATGTAAATTTGATAATGGTCCACCATCTTGCAGTACATGTGATGCAGGCCATTTTACAGACATTCCAAACAATGCTCACAAATGTGACGACTGTAAGATATGTCAACACTCACAAATAATAAAAACAATCTGTACTCCTATTAGTGACACAGTATGCGAATGCCCGAAAGGAAGCGAATGGAAGTACGATGCTAATCACCATGGTAATTGTGTTACAATAAGCGTAAGTCAAAACGTATCGTTTAATAGTAGATATGGCGTTAAGGGTCAGATCACAGCTAATTAGCTAAATGTTGTGGGTAAGGCTGTGCAGGAGACAGGATATGTTTATGATTTCTATAACTCACGAAATCAAGTCTCATTTACATTTGTTGCATTTTCCGACCAAACCACAAACATCCAATTTTAAACACTCGTCCAATTTTAAACAATCTGCTCATGTCTAGAAAAATACCTTATCAGGTGCTTGACCTGCAAACATGAATTCCACATGCTATAATTTCCGAAATATACCTGCCAATGAGCACGGGCCTTCAGTTGTTCTCAAAAGGCAGAACCGTGATTGTAATTATCTTCATTTGAAAAAATTTATGCCAAGGTAAATATATTATGATGACGTGACAGACAATAGGTGACAACGCTCCTTCGCATAGTAGAGTCAAATTTGCAAGGAGCAACATCAGTACTGAATGAAGACGGGCCGCGGTCTGGTCTCTCTAGTGAGGGGCTACCCAAGATAGCGCTACAGCAATTGCCGTTATCAAAACATTAGTGGAACAACTTATCCATGAACAACAACATTAATATGCACTCAAACAAAGTGTCTGTAGACCGGGTGCACATAAATTTCAACAGTTTCTCGGGGATTAAAGAAGAAATCCAACTGCTTTCTTGGATCATAACGAAACCTGGGTTTACCACTTTGACCCAAAGTATGCATAAAAAGTACGTGACGCCACCAACGCCCCGAAAGTTCAAAAGAACGTCTTCAAATGACAAGGTCATGGGCTTTGTATTCTGGGCGTAATCATGACAGATTATCCAAAGACGGGTTCCACAATAAATGATTAATATTACGCAGGTGAATTGCACAGGTTACTTGATCAAATCAAAGAATTGTGAAGATTAATTGATCAAAGAAAAGCGACAAGGGGTCTGGCTGCTCCAGGTCAATGCTATAGTCAACACCTCGCACTGGACTGTGGCTTCAAGGTCCCCCCTCACATAGCCTTTTGTCCAGATCAGCTCCTGAGTTCTTCTTCTACCCCCACCCCCTCATTCCGCAGCGCAAATCTGTCATCAATCGCTGCTGTGGAGGGGTTTTTATGGTCAGATGCCATTTAAGGAGACTGGAAAGCAAATTAATAACTGCTGTCATTTCGGTATATTTCAGACAACGACAGATGACAAATTAAACTGCCAGACTTGCCCTCCTGAAACTTTCAGAACACCGTCGTGCATTTGCAAAGGTCACACTCAGTGTAACCCAAATCAGATAGTAGTTCAACAAGGCAAGTTTTATTTTACTGATAATTTGTATTTAAAACGGAAGCTGTGGAGAGAAATGGTATATAGGATTTAAGTTAAACTCTAAAGCCCCTTTATCGAAAGCTGGCAGTGAAACAATACTTTTTGAATGACTAAAATGTGTATTTAAAATTAGTTTTATATCTTGTGTCTCGAAAAAACAATCAATCCAACTTCTAATTGGATATCTGATAGGACAAACATCGATTCCAATGTTAGTGTATGATTTATTTTATTATATATACAAGATAGTCAACCTTTAACGGAAGGGTTCCCAGCGTTTTGTCATCAGACAGCATTGTGTGATATAAGACGACCAACAGACCCACAGGAAGTAGACAATCATCTTGTCAATCTGAGCGGTTGTTACAAATGATTCGCTCAGTTAGATATGAATGTCATTGGCTAAATGCGACTGCTTTTGACGGATTAGATTTTACCCGGGGTTTTCTTTTGATTTATATGTTGGATATGACTGTGAATTTATGCTCATAATCAGTAATAATATTGGTTTATCTTTATAGGTAATGAAGTATCTGATACGGTTTGTAAAGAAAAAAACGTTACACTTGACAGCAGTGGAGGTGAACCTAGACCGAAAGAAAAACACGTTACACACAGTTTCTCAGGTGAAACACTCTCCTTCCTTCTAGTCTTTCTCTTTATTACCTTGAATGAATGTATCATAATATAAACCACCCCTAGTTCTCTCTATACTCGGTTTAAAGTCTTCGGGATTTCCAAACACAATTTATTTTTACCCAGTTATCGACTATCTCCGTACAAATTTGTACGTCTGGTACTGTTCGTAATCCCGTCGTCCAGGGGCGTGGTGAGGGCAATTATTGAGAAGAAATTATGAGTAACAAAAAAGATTTTGGCACAAAAACCCTTTTACTGACCGCGGAGCTGTGGCCCGCGAAGCCGGCCATCGCGAGCGCCGAAGGCGCGAGCCTGCGGCGGGGGGTCCGGGGGGCCCTCCCCCGGGAAAATTTCGAAAATTAGAAGCCCAGAAACGCAATCTCCAGCAATCCGAGACAAGAAATACGGTAATAAAATATGATTAAATTTTCCAACTTGACTCTTTCAAAATTTTTTTAATTGGGTCAGATGAAACAATTTTTCCACTTACAAATGTTTTTCATTTTTTGAGTAATTTGATTGTGATTTTGGCGCAAAAACTTTTTGGCGCATGAGTATGGCTACTCATGAACTCATTCTCACCACGCCCCTGCCGTCGTCGATCACTTAGATATCTTAGACTATGTGCATGTACATTCAAAACCGAATACAGTGGACTCTGTTCTGTCAAATCCGACATCGTACGGGATCGTTACAATATGTGGGATGTCACAGAGATCCGGAATACCCAGTTTTGTCAAAATGTAGTTTGTTATTTTTACTATAGATGATTTCTGTAATTAATCATTTCTTATTTTTTATATTTCAGTTATATTTCCTATAGTTGTAATTATTGCATTAATTTTTTTTGTTGTATTTGTAATTAAGTATTGTTTTAGTCTGGAAAAACAGGACATAATTGAGAAATGGTCAAACGTAAAGCACTGGTTAAAGCGCAAGCGTTTAAACTGCAAATACAACGGGCTGTATTAAGGGGTGTTGGTTGGGCTGCAACCAGTTGCCCTAATATTAGTGTACCCAATATTAGTACAAATTTGTTTTATATAACGCATTATTATGACTTATAATTTTAATATTTTATTTATTATGTTTGTACCAAATAAATCTATATATCTACAACACGTACATACAAATTGATTGTGGGAAGGACAATGCCTAGGGTATGCCTCCTTTTCACACTGATGATGCAAGATCCCAAATGACATTTCAGCAAAGGGGTCCCCCGCACGTTTGACCAGGCACTGCAAATATAGACAAGTACAGCGGTAATATAAGAATAGCCAATTTGAAGGAAAGAAATAATTGTGAATGCTGAATCATTTCGTTATTTGTGGGTTTCCAGTATTTGTACGTTCTGTATCGCTATATCTAAAATATCATGTTTGCTATTCTCTCTAAGCAAAAAAAAAAATCCTTTTCTGTTAATGGATTTGTTGTTGGGACTTGATATGATATGGGTATTAATTGTAAGGTGAACTATGGTTGTCCAGTTCTTATACTTAAATTTCTCATATATTATGAAGTTCAGATCCGCTGTAGTCCGTGTTCACAACGATATCAATATGAGTTTTGACAACTAGTGTTTTACTCATACTTTTAGATTTATCTGCAGCCATGAACTGTGATACCCCCATTCGTTGGCAGGAATCAGAGTTCGTTCAATTTGGATATGCCCTGGCACTGCTGGAGTCCTGCTACTGAAACAGCTATTCAGATCAAGATGTAAACATACATTATACAAGAGTTAAATCTGCCTATTGGGGGTCTTTCTTTAGGCCTTAAATACTATGTATATTAATTAACTTATGAAGACCATAACCAACTTTCGAATACGTTTAGTTGTGGATAAAATAACCGTACAAATGATATTAATTAAATAAACATTCAGCTTCCCAAAGATGGGGTACAGTATAACCCGCCATAGATTGGGAGCGGCACGCATGGTGAGATTGACTAAACCTGCAGTGACGGGCACAATTCCCCCATCAGGAACCGAAGAATTACATTTATATTGCAAACCTAAACATTTATAAATGAAAAGGAATTAGTTTTGCTCTGTTCTGGATAAAACAGCGAAAATTCTGAATCGAAAATAAATTGCACAAAAACACCATTTCAAGAAGTACTATTAGGGGCATCATTGAGTTTTATATACAAAGTGAACAAAGGTATGAATAAATGTTGCAACATGTGAGTTACTTATATGTGAATTAAATATAACTGATAACAGTAAACCAAACAGCTGCTGCTCTTGCTTACAGCCGTTTGAATTTCCTATACAAAATACAAAAATGATTTGAGTAACATTACACATAGTAAATATCATAAATAAAATATAAAACTCAGTAGAATAAACCATACCACTGCTGCTCTTGCCTACAGCCGGGTGAATTTACTATACAAAGATACAAAAGTGATTTGAGTAACATTACACATTAAATATCATGAATTAAGTATAAAACTCAGTAGAATAAACCAGACAGCCACTGCTCTTGCCTACAGCTGGGTGAATTTACTATACAAAGATATAAAAGTGATTTGTGCAACATTGCAGATATTAAATATCATAAATTAAATATAAAACGCAGTGGAATAAACCGTAAACCTGCTGCTCTTGCCTACAGCCGGGTGAATTTACGATACAAAGATACAAAAGTGATTTGAGTAACATTACACATATTAAATATCATGAATTAAATATAAAACGCAGTAGAATAAACCATACAGCTGCTGCTCTTGCCTACAGCTGGGTGAATTTACTATACAAAGATATAAAAGTGATTTGAGTAATATTACACATACCGGTATGAAATATCATGAATTAAATATAAAACTCAGTAGAATAAGTTATGCAGCTGCTGCTCTTGCTTACATCTAAATGCATATACATACAAAGAACACAAAACTCCTTGCAGATGTTGCTCTTGCTTACAACTGGGAAGAAAACCAAATGAATAATAAAATGAAAAATGATGAGCCTGCAAAGATTATATGGCGCAGGTTCAATTTGATGTTCCAATGGGAATACGTAAATATTTCTTAAAAGCAGAGGATCGCCATCTGCCGAGTTGTTGGATGCTATTATCATCCATACCCTTCATAGCTGCTGTTGTGGCACCGCCGATACGAAAGCTATGCCCTTTATAATTTTGTCCGTCAAAGCCACCTCATTTTAAACAAGTGTGAAGTTGCGTGGTAAAAAACTGGCGAGATACCGGAGTTTTGTCTAGGAAGGAAAATAAGGCCCCTTTGAAGTGACCCCTAAGGGAAAGGTACGCTTGCATTGCCTGGACCGGACACATAGAAATATTAGTTAAATTAGGCAACACCAGAAGAACTGGGCAAGGCTTACCGGCACTATGTTTAAAATGTTTTAATGAGATTTCCATGGATGGGCTTTGCGATGTAGGGTTGTGGACAAAATGGATATCGTCGAATTGTAAATTATGAGTAGTCACTTTATTAGTAGAAGTAAATTCACCGATGCGCAGTACGTAGAGCATGAAAGGCGATCAGAAACATGGCCTTAAGCATGGTTCTGAGAAATGCTGAATAATTACAAAAAGGCAACGACTCTATTATACCAATGAAGATAGTATGGATGGCGTAATAGGAAGTCGTTGATCACATTGTGGATTTAATTTGTTTTTTTTAATTAAAAAAATATTAAGTGGATCCGGATAGTAAAGGATTTGCTGGTAATATGATATGGCTGACAAATATGTTGAAACTGTGGCAGTAGCTCGCCCATTTTTAAAGGAACTGGCTATAAAAAGCGCGAGATGTTCTATATTGACAGGGAAGGCTGTAGTGCCTGGAAAGTACCGAGTCACAAATCCCTCATAGATCTCTTTAGAACGACGATATAAATTTTGAGAGGAGGGAGCGAGTGCAGAATTAAATATATGTGATTGCAGCCGCATTAGCTGTAGTTACTCGACAGACTGTGGGGTACTGGAAGAGTTTAGATGATCAAAAGACTGTGAGGTACTGGTGTAGCGCTGGGGTTCATTTTCGGATACAGTGTTTGAAACAACTGGACCTGTGTTCGAGAAAGAAGATCAGCAGCCTGGTTAAGTTTGCCTGGTATATGGGACAAACGGAACATTATATTATACTTAAGAATTGAAATCATGAACCGACGAACTAATCGCATAATTACTTTGTCTTTGGGTGTTTGCTTATTCAAAATGTAAACCACTGACAAGTTATCAGAATAAATATTGACACAGGAGTTTTTCAAAAGAGGAGCATGCAATTCTACCGCCAGGACGATAGTGACTTTGGAATTTGTTTTCAATTTTAAAAAAGAGAACAGATTAGTTTTGAGTTTTTCTAATTTATCCTGTGGGAGACGAAGTTCCATTGCGATTGTATCAAATTCGAGAGCCCAAAAAATGTTAGACATGTGGTCGGGTGAACAGTTTTTTCATTTTTGATAGGGATGCCGATGTCAGAACATAAGTAATGGGGGAATTCCAAATACTGAGCACATACGGGGGACTGTGGAGGCCCAATGAACAAAAAGTCGTCAAGGACATGAACTGTGCCTTTTGTATTAAAGTTTGCATCGATAATCCAGTGGATAGCCGTACTAAGCTCTCCGAACAGTCGACATGAAAAACTAAGCCCAAAAGGCAGGGTTTTGTCGTAAAAATAATTGCCCCCAAAACTGAAACCTAAGAGGGGACGATCCCGAGGGTGAATGGGAACAATTTTATATGCGTTTTCGACATTCGTTTTCGACATTAGGGCACCTGGACCAAGTTGACGAATTATAGCAACAGCGTTTTCAACGGTTTGGTGGGTCACCGTGCACAGATTATCCGGAATGCCATCGTTCACAGAGGAACCCTCGGGGAAAGAAAGATGATGAATTACTCTGAATTTTCCTGGTTCTTTTTTGGGAACAACACCTAAAGGGCTAATCTTGAAGTTGGGCAGGGGCAAGATGGTATATGGCCCTGCGAAATTACCTGCAGCAACCTCTCTGTCGATAATTTCTCTAATAATAGTAGGATTTGCAAGCGCAGAACGCAGGCTTTTTGAGAATGTGGGGTTTCGGGACCCCTGAAATGGGATATGAAACCCATAAGTAAATCCGTTAATGAGATATTCGCGCTTAACCTGATCATAGCGTTCGAGCCAAAATTGTAAACGGTCAGGTTTTACAGGCGTGGTTATTGTATTATCCGTGCAGTTAGGGTTAAGGGGGATATTTGTTTGATGTGGGTGGCTTTGGCAGGCTAGAATTGCTTTGGGACTCAGGCGTTGAGTTAGGCTTTCGGGGGCAAGTGGGACGTGGGTGGGAACCGTGACATCTTTGGCAGAGATGTCGGAAGATGCATGGTGACCGTGTACATGCTCCGGTGTTATTGTAATTCCAACACAACTTTGGCTCTTTACTTTGTTTGCTAACTTCTGTTCTGTTGATGGGTTTGTTATATGGTCGAAAACGAAAAGAAGGGTTCATATTTTGCAATTTACTGTGTATGCCAGATGCCAAAGCTTTTTGATAAAGTTCAATATTTAAACATTGCCATGGAAACAATGTGGACTGACGCCAAAGACGGAATTTCACGTCATAATCCAGGGCTGCAACTTCGCCCACCTGAATAGCCAAATCTTGGATTGTAGAAATATACTTCATTAAATGCGGGGTTTCAGAAGGGAATTTTTCTGCGTAAATACTGACAAATACATGAAACGCTTTAAGCCATTGAGTAAAGCCTTGCAATTTTGGTGGGGTGGCTTCTTCCTTAGATATTACAAACTGATTGTCAGAACTTTCAGTGACTAAAAAGTGGCATTTAGGAGATTTTGAGGTAAGCAATTGTGACATCTCAACATATTCGTTAGCCCAAACTTTGCCTTCGAATTTTGGGTCTACTACTAAAGACAGTGGTTGAGCTGTGGCTAACCAACTATCATATTGGACATGCAAATTCTGCTCATGGCTGAGTGAGGTTTCAGAGCGAGTTATATTTAATACCCAAGGGGGAACACTGGAAGAGACAGTAGGAGAAATCCCAGGTGGGTGATGAACTAGTGCTGTAGTTAGGTCAGTATGAGAATTAAGGTGTGTGTGAGACATACCTTCAGTCACTTGAACTGGTGAAGGTTGCGATGATTGAGCAGTTGCATTAATAGAAGGCAAGACCGCTTGAGTTAAACAGTATAATCAAAGTCTTACATGACTTATCCAGGTTAAATAGCAATATATATATATACCGGTACTTATTTGGGTTATCTATTGGAATGCATATTGATAACAACCACATTCTCCTAATGATCCTACAGTGGACTTTTGTACATATCTTCTCTAAATCCAAAGTACCCGTGACCCATAAACAATACTGCCTTGGCAATTGTATCAAATATTATTTCAAAGGATATGCTATATCAGCATTTTAAGAAGTTAGTTTTTACACTTAAACTATGCATTGATTTAATCCGTCATAATCTTCACCTAATCTAATTAAAATAAATACATGAAACGCTATATTTGGACAAGTTGATTTACGTAAAAGCAAAACATAAATGGACTTAAAATACACCCTTGTTTAACACGCAACAAGAAATCAAAGCACCGTGGTATGTATGTTTCATAAACATGATTTTTAAGTGCATGTTTTTCAATGTCAGAAGCATTTTTCCACACACACCCTCTGACAAGATTAATGACATTGTCTTTGTTCTTTCTAATTAAATTAGACTTCGATATTTATGGTAAATGGATATGAAATGGGGTTTGACCTCCAACTGTTTTGCCCCGAACTGGGCTAATGAAGACGGGCATAGATAAATTAGTTTTAATATGCTTTTAGTCAAAATATATCATCAAATTACAGTTTTAAACATTGAAAGACATTTTTAAGTTACTAATGAAAAATATAGATGTAGCTAATCTCATTATAAATAGATATATATTGTATAAAGATATCGTATAAATATCCAAAAATATTAACTCAACCGTAAAGCTGAACTCACGGTAAACGATATGAAAAGATAAATGGTATATCGACACAAACGGATTTCAACACTAGTTTAATAACATTGAAATATCGTAAAGCACTTTTCAATTGTCTTGGAACTTTTCATGAATGATGTAATTGCATAACAACGATAGATACCATCTTGCAATTTAAAGGAATGTGTAGCTCTTGCGTAATGCCTGTTTAATCAACAACATTTCTATAATTATACATATTTATACTTTGACCACAGAGTCGTTCCTGGTTGCATATTGATTATGATTGATATATAAAGATGTTACCTGATCTTCAAACCTTCTGCTGATGTCAAAAAACAAGGGAACCTTTTCAAAATGTTTAACGAAGTATAATCGTTACCAACACAGTAAAACAGATTAAAGAAATCGTTGCTCCTTTGGATCCTGAAATTAGAAAAACATGATTTCTTGCAAACTGTCCTGCATGGACTATAAGGAACAGATCACCAACTAGATAGATACCTTTTAAATTGCTGATCATTTTCACCCGAGACACATTAGATGCGTTTCAGGTATCTTTTATTACTCAAAACACAAACTCGAGCAATATGCATATTCATTGAAACCCAAAAATGTATGCGTAAGTGAGGTGAGGAGCGTGGGGTGGAGTTATTCGTTTCTTAAAATAAGAGAATTACATTTTTGATTAATCATTGCACAAGCACTTATTTTTCATATTTTCGAAATTTGCGGCGATTCGGCAAAAACAAAACCTTTAAGATTGTGGAGAATTTGGAGTAGCTATAAATCAGTTACAAATAGTTCACGAAAAAGTTATGATAATTCGTAGGTAATGGGGTGAAAAATATTCCGGGTGTAAAGGTATAGTTACAATAAAAGTACGAAATGAAGGATCACCTATAAAAATTGATGCGATTCAGTTACGAATGAGTTGCGTTTATGCTAATTTGCTTACGAATATGCCTTTCGAATACACTACGCTCTCCACGAATGATGCCGATAAAGCTATGAAAAGTTTACGTCGTCAAAGAATCGAATAGAGTGGGCAACGACGGGTTTACGATACATCTACGAATTCCTAAATTCGTAGATCGCCCACGAAAGTAGCCGAATTACGAACTGCTACGAACAATACAAATGTGTAAGAACCAAATAAGAACCACTTACAAACTTCAAGAGTCGTTTTTTTTATTCAGGACGATTCGTAATCTATGTGAAAGCAGACCACGAAAGTTTTTGTTTCAAAAAGAACTCACATACTTCATGAACCACCTACGATTTATCTATAATACGATTCGAAAAAAGGTGGATTCTGGGCGATTTGTGGCATTCGTAGCTAATGTGAAGGTGGGGAACAAGAAGATACATTGCACACATTATCATTGTCTGCGTCAGACTGTAGTATATTCATTTAATGTCAAAATCACGTTAATGTACCTTTAAAGATATTATACAAAGATAAAATACAAACCTCCCTTTGAACACTTTTCAGCTGAGTGGCACGGGATGTCAATAGTTGCTGTAACTAAATGTCATTGTAAAGAGTTGGCGGGAAAATATTGCCAGATCGAACACTCTTTATGTTTAAGGTGCATGTATACAAAGGCAGTTATATCTGATTTAAGAGAAATAGAAGCTATGATAAAAATAATGTTAGTACCATGCAGAAATAAAAGTAGTTTCAACAAAATAAACACTGGCGCTAAAAGTATTTACGTCGAGATCTGTATGTGTCACCTATACTAACTGTGCTATATCTATAGCGCTAAATTACCTTTTCTTTGTGTATATATTTTTGTAGTATTTTCAGTAAAATAGAACCAAGCTAATTTTACAAGATACACGTACCGACAAAATATGGCTTTTAATAATGTTTGTTCAAACAATACCCATTGATACATTATACATAATGATAAATAACAGCTTCTAATTTTGTGGTAAAATTACTACACTATATCGAAATATTGATTATTTTATTTTTTTGCACAAGTATCAAATTTTGGCACGTAAGGCATTCCGTACACAGATGACGGTACTTGTTCTATAACGTTTGATGGTAAACTCTTAATCTATATAACATTCTCTTACAAATCCCACCATTTCAAGAACATAGACTGACTAGAAGAACAAAATCAGATCACAAAAATTTTGCAGTATTACATAAAGTCTGTGTGTACTATAACATCTATTTTTTTCATAATTTTCTGAGGGGTCAGTGTGCAACAGGGAAAGAACTTATATAGGCCTTGCCTGTTGTTCAATCCTTTTCAGACGAATAAAATATTGTTTAAACTAACTTTTTGAGAATTTGGTCCACTTGACATGGAACAACTCATAAAATACTTACCATTTAACACTGTCTCCCCATCACCGAACACAAATTGGCCGCCTATTCGGCTAGCCAGCTATTCGACCGATCCAGCTGGCCACCTGTTCGTTGGCCACCTATTCAGAATTAAGACAACAGTCGCCCAAACTCATCTATTTTTACCAACCAATAAAATGCAACGTTGCGTCTATCAAATGAAAGTAGAATAATATATTATTTTTTATCCATTCCTTTAGCTCAGAATAGAGGTGTAATTTCGCATTATCGTACAAAATTCTAGACATTCAACTAAATATATTCCGAAAGGTAATTAAATAGGCTTTCCAGATATTATTAGTAAAAGTTGGCACAATCATATTAAAGGGGTGCGCTCTCATCCTAAACGTCGACAATTTTTCAATATTTTAAACTCAAAGAACGGTAATATTCCGAGTCAAAATTCGCACCATCGTACAAAATTCTTAGCAACCAGCTATATATATTCTGAAAGGTAATTGATTACGCTTTCCAAATATTATTAGTAAAAGTTGGCACAATCATATTAAAGGGGCGCCCTCTCAACCTGAACATAGCCAATTTTTCAATATTCTATATGTAAAGATAGACCGGTATTTTATTCGAAGTCCAAATTCGGACCATCGTACAAAATTCTGAGCAACCAGCTATATATATTCTGAAAGGTAATTGAATAAGCTTTCCAAATATTATTAGTAAAAGTTGGCACAATCATATTAAAGGGGCGCGCTCTCAACGTGAACATAGCCAATGTTTCAACATTTAAAGTGAAAGAACGGTAATATTCCGAGTCGAAATGCGGACCATCGTACAAAATTCTGAGCATCCATCTATATATATTCTGAAAGGTAATTGGATAAGCTTTCCAAATATTATTAGTAAAAGTTGGCACAATCATATTAAAGGGGCGCCCTCTCAACCTACAAATAGCCAATTTTTTAATATTTTAAAGTGAAAGAACGGTAATATTCCGAGTCGAAATGCGGACCATCGTACAAAATTCTGAGCATCCATCTATATATATTCTGAAAGGTAATTGGATAAGCTTTCCAAATATTATTAGTAAAAGTTGGCACAATCATATTAAAGGGGCGCCCTCTCAACCTACAAATAGCCAATTTTTTAATATTTTAAAGTGAAAGAACGGCTATATTCCGAGTCGAATTCGGACTATCGTACAAAATTCTAAGCATCCAGCTATATATATTCTGAAAGGTAATTGCATAAGCTTTCCAAATATTATTAGTAAGTTGGCACAATCATATTAAAGGGGCGCGCTCTCAACCTATAAATAGCCATTTTTTCAATATTTTAAACTGAAATAATGGTAATATTCTGAGTCAAAATTCGGACCATCGTACAAAATTCTGAGCAACCAGCTATATATATTCTGAAAGGTAATTGAATAAGCTTTCCAAATATTATTAGTAAAAGTTGGCACAATCATATTAAAGGGGCGCGCTCTCAACCTACAAATAGCCATTTTTTCAATATTTTAAACTGAAAGAATGGTAATATTCTGAGTCAAAATTCGGACCATCGTATAAAATTCTGAGCATCCAGCTATATATATTCTGAAAGGTAATTGCATAAGCTTTCTAAATATTATTAGTAAAAGTTGGCACAATCATATTAAAGGGGCGCGCTCTCAACGTGAACATAGCCAATGTTTCAACATTTAAAATGAAAGAACGGTAATATTCCGAGTCGAAATTCGGACCATCGTACAAAATTCTGAGCATCCATCTATATATATTCTGAAAGGTAATTGGATAAGCTTTCCAAATATTATTAGTAAAAGTTGGCACAATCATATTAAAGGGGCGCCCTCTCAACCTACAAATAGCCATTTTTTTAATATTTTAAAGTGAAAGAACGGCAATATTCCGAGTCGAATTCGGACTATCGTACAAAATTCTAAGCATCCAGCTATATATATTCTGAAAGGTATTTGCATAAACTTTCCAAATATTATTAGTAAGAGTTGGCACAATCATATTAAAGGGGCGCGCTCTCAACCTACAAATCGCCATTTTTTCAATATTTTAAACTGAAAGAATGGTAATATTCCGAGTCGAAATTCGGACCATCGTACAAAATTCTGAGCAACCAGCTATATATATTCTGAAAGGTAATTGGATAAGCTTTCCAAATATTATTAGTAAAAGTTGGCACAATCATATTAAAGGGGCGCCCTCTCAACCTGAACATAGCCAATTTTTCAATATTCTGAATGTAAAGAAAGACCAGTATTTTTTTCGAAGTCCAAATTCGAACTATCGTACAAAATTCTAAGCATCCAGCTATATATATTCTGAACGGTAATTGCATAAGCTTTCCAAATATTATTAGTAAAAGTTGGCACAATCATATTAAAGGGGCGCGCTCTCAACCTGAACATAGCCAATGTTTCAACATTTAAAATGAAAGAACGGTAATATTCCGAGTCGAAATTCGGACCATCGTACAAAATTCTGAGCATCCATCTATATATATTCTGAAAGGTACTTGGATAAGCTTTCCAAATATTATTAGTAAAAGTTGGCACAATCATATTAAAGGCGCGCTCTCTAAACCTACAAATAGCCAATTTTTTAATATTTTAAAGTGAAAGAACGGCAATATTCCTAGTCGAATTCGGACTATCGTACAAAATTCTAAGCATCCAGCTATATATATTCAGAAAGGTATTTGCATAAACTTTCCAAATATTATTAGTAAAAGTTGGCACAATCATATTAAAGGGGCGCGCTCTCAACCTACAAATCGCCATTTTTTCAATATTATAAACTGAAAGAATGGTAATATTCCGAGTCGAAATTCGGACCATCGTACAAAATTCTGAGCAACCAGCTATATATATTCTGAAAGGTAATTGAATAAGCTTTCCAAATATTATATGTAAAAGTTGGCACAATCATATTAAAGGGGCGCGCTCTCAACCTAAAAATAGCCAATTTTTCAATATTTTAAACTGAAAGAATGGTAATATTCCCAGTCGAAATGCGGACCATCGTACAAAATTCTGAGCATCCATCTATATATATTCTGAAAGGTACTTGGATAAGCTTTCCAAATATTATTAGTAAAAGTTGGCACAATCATATTAAAGGGGCGCCCTCTCAACCTACAAATAGCCAATTTTTTAATATTTTAAAGTGAAAGAACGGCAATATTCCGAGTCGAATTCGGACTATCGTACAAAATTCTAAGCATCCAGCTATATATATTCTGAAAGGTAATTGCATAAGCTTTCCAAATATTATTAGTAAAAGTTGGCACAATCATATTAAAGGGGCGCGCTATCAACCTGAACATAGCCAATTTTTTAATATTTTAAACTGAAAGAATGGTAATATTCCGAGTCGAAATTCGGACCATCGTACAAAATTCTGAGCAACCAGCTATATATATTCTGAAAGGTAATTGGATAAGCTTTCCAAATATTATTAGTAAAAGTTGGCACAATCATATTAAAGGGGCGCCCTCTCAACCTGAACATAGCCAATTTTTCAATATTCTGAATGTAAAGACAGACCAGTATTTTTTTCGAAGTCCAAATTCGAACTATCGTACAAAATTCTAAGCATCCAGCTATATATATTCTGAAAGGTAATTGCATAAGCTTTCCAAATATTATAAGTAAAAGTTGGCACAATCATATTAAAGGGGCGCGCTCTCAACCTAAAAATAGCCAATTTTTCAATATTTTAAACTGAAAGAATGGTAATATTCCCAGTCGAAATGCGGACCATCGTACAAAATTCTGAGCATCCATCTATATATATTCTGAAAGGTACTTGGATAAGCTTTCCAAATATTATTAGTAAAAGTTGGCACAATCATATTAAAGGGGCGCCCTCTCAACCTACAAATAGCCAATTTTTTAATATTTTAAAGTGAAAGAACGGCAATATTCCGAGTCGAATTCGGACTATCGTACAAAATTCTAAGCATCCAGCTATATATATTCTGAAAGGTAATTGCATAAGCTTTCCAAATATTATTAGTAAAAGTTGGCACAATCATATTAAAGGGGCGCGCTATCAACCTGAACATAGCCAATTTTTTAATATTTTAAAGTGAAAGAACGGCAATATTCCGAGTCCAAATTCGGACTATCGTACAAAATTCTCAGCATCCAGCTATATATATTCTGAAAGGTAATTGGATAAGCTTTCCAAATATTATTAGTAAAAGTTGGCACAATCATATTAAAGGGGCGCCCTCTCAACCTGAACATAGCCAATTTTTCAATATTCTCAATGTAAAGACAGACCAGTATTTTTTTCCAAGTCCAAATTCGAACTATCGTACAAAATTCTAAGCATCCAGCTATATATATTCTGAAAGGTAATTGCATAAGCTTTCCAAATATTATTAGTAAAAGTTGGCACAATCATATTAAAGGGGCGCGCTCTCAACCTGAACATAGCCAATGTTTCAACATTTAAAATGAAAGAACGGTAATATTCCGAGTCGAAATTCGGACCATCGTACAAAATTCTGAGCATCCATCTATATATATTCTGAAAGGTAATTGGATAAGCTTTCCAAATAATATTAGTAAAAGTTGGCACAATCATATTAAAGGGGCGCCCTCTCAACCTACAAATAGCCATTTTTTTAATATTTTAAAGTGAAAGAACGGCAATATTCCGAGTCGAATTCGGACTATCGTACAAAATTCTAAGCATCCAGCTATATATATTCTGAAAGGTAATTGCATAAGCTTTCCAAATATTATTAGTAAAAGTTGGCACAATCATATTAAAGGGGCGCCCTCTCAACCTACAAATAGCCAATTTTTTAATATTTTAAAGTGAAAGAACGGCAATATTCCGAGTCGAATTCGGACTATCGTACAAAATTCTAAGCATCCAGCTATATATATTCAGAAAGGTATTTGCATAAACTTTCCAAATATTATTAGTAAAAGTTGGCACAATCATATTAAAGGGGCGCGCTCTCAACCTACAAATCGCCATTTTTTCAATATTTTAAACTGAAAGAATGGTAATATTCCGAGTCGAAATTCGGACCATCGTACAAAATTCTGAGCAACCAGCTATATATATTCTGAAAGGTAATTGGATAAGCTTTCCAAATATTATTAGTAAAAGTTGGCACAATCATATTAAAGGGGCGCCCTCTCAACCTGAACATAGCCAATTTTTCAATATTCTGAATGTAAAGACAGACCAGTATTTTTTTCGAAGTCCAAATTCGAACTATCGTACAAAATTCTAAGCATCCAGCTATATATATTCTGAAAGGTAATTGCATAAGCTTTCCAAATATTATTAGTAAAAGTTGGCACAATCATATTAAAGGGGCGCCCTCTCAACCTGAACATAGCCAATGTTTCAACATTTAAAATGAAAGAACGGTAATATTCCGAGTCGAAATTCGGACCATCGTACAAAATTCTGAGCATCCATCTATATATATTCTGAAAGGTAATTGGATAAGCTTTCCAAATATTATTAGTAAAAGTTGGCACAATCATATTAAAGGGGCGCCCTCTCAACCTACAAATAGCCAATTTTTTAATATTTTAAAGTGAAAGAACGGCAATATTCCGAGTCGAATTCGGACTATCGTACAAAATTCTAAGCATCCAGCTATATATATTCTGAAAGGTATTTGCATAAACTTTCCAAATATTATTAGTAAAAGTTGGCACAATCATATTAAAGGGGCGCGCTCTCAACCTACAAATCGCCATTTTTTCAATATTTTAAACTGAAAGAATGGTAATATTCCGAGTCGAAATTCGGACCATCGTACAAAATTCTGAGCAACCAGCTATATATATTCTGAAAGGTAATTGGATAAGCTTTCCAAATATTATTAGTAAAAGTTGGCACAATCATATTAAAGGGGCGCCCTCTCAACCTGAACATAGCCAATTTTTCAATATTCTGAATGTAAAGACAGACCAGTATTTTTTTCGAAGTCCAAATTCGAACTATCGTACAAAATTCTAAGCATCCAGCTATATATATTCTGAAAGGTAATTGCATAAGCTTTCCAAATATTATTAGTAAAAGTTGGCACAATCATATTAAAGGGGCGCGCTCTCAACCTGAACATAGCCAATGTTTCAACATTTAAAATGAAAGAACGGTAATATTCCGAGTCGAAATTCGGACCATCGTACAAAATTCTGAGCATCCATCTATATATATTCTGAAAGGTAATTGGATAAGCTTTCCAAATATTATTAGTAAAAATTGGCACAATCATATTAAAGGGGCGCCCTCTCAACCTACAAATAGCCATTTTTTAAATATTTTAAAGTGAAAGAACGGCAATATTCCGAGTCGAATTCGGACTATCGTACAAAATTCTAAGCATCCAGCTATATATATTCTGAAAGGTATTTGCATAAACTTTCCAAATATTATTAGTAAGAGTTGGCACAATCATATTAAAGGGGCGCGCTCTCAACCTACAAATCGCCATTTTTTCAATATTTTAAACTGAAAGAATGGTAATATTCCGAGTCGAAATTCGGACCATCGTACAAAATTCTGAGCAACCAGCTATATATATTCTGAAAGGTAATTGGATAAGCTTTCCAAATATTATTAGTAAAAGTTGGCACAATCATATTAAAGGGGCGCCCTCTCAACCTGAACATAGCCAATTTTTCAATATTCTGAATGAGAATGCATTCTTATTCACTTAAAATACATATAATAGCGTAAAAAGTGATAGGTTAACAAATAATAATAATAATAGTTTATTCACAACTACATGTACAAGCATGAGTATAGAAGTTACAATGTTTCAACATTTAAAGTTCTTTCACTTTAAAATATTAAAAAATTGGCTATGTTCAGGTTGAGGGCGCGCCCCTTTAATATTATTGTGCCAACTTTTACTAATAATATTTGGAAAGCTTATCCAATTACCTTTCAGAATATATATAGATGGAGCCACATAATTTTGTACGATGGTCCGAATTTGGACTTCGAATAAAATACCGGTCTGTCTTTACATATATAATATTGAAAAATTGGTTATGTTCAGGTTGAGAGCGCGCCCCTTTAATATGATTGTGCCAACTTTTATTAATAATATTTGGAAAGCTTATCCAATTACCTTTCAGAATATATATAGCTGGATGCTCTGAATTTTGTACGATGGTCCGAATTTCGACTCGGAATATTACCGTTCTTTCACTTTAAATGTTGAAACATTGGCTATGTTCAGGTTGAGAGTGCGCCCCTTTAATATGATTGTGCCAACTTTTACTAATAATATTTGGAAAGCTTATCCAATTACCTTTCAGAATATATATAGCTGGTTGCTCAGAATTTTGTACGATGGTCCGAATTTCGACTCGGAATATTACCATTCTTTCAGTTTAAAATATTGAAAAAATGGCGATTTGTAGGTTGAGAGCGCGCCCCTTTAATATGATTGTGCCAACTCTTACTAATAATATTTGGAAAGTTTATGCAAATACCTTTCAGAATATATATAGCTGGATGCTTAGAATTTTGTACGATAGTCCGAATTCGACTCGGAATATTGCCGTTCTTTCACTTTAAAATATTAAAAAAATGGCTATTTGTAGGTTGAGAGGGCGCCCCTTTAATATGATTGTGCCAACTTTTACTAATAATATTTGGAAAGCTTATCCAATTACCTTTCAGAATATATATAGATGGATGCTCAGAATTTTGTACGATGGTCCGAATTTCGACTCGGAATATTACCGTTCTTTCATTTTAAATGTTGAAACATTGGCTATGTTCAGGTTGAGAGCGCGCCCCTTTAATATGATTGTGCCAACTTTTACTAATAATATTTGGAAAGCTTATGCAATTACCTTTCAGAATATATATAGCTGGATGCTTAGAATTTTGTACGATAGTTCGAATTTGGACTTCGAAAAAAATACTGGTCTGTCTTTACATTCAGAATATTGAAAAATTGGCTATGTTCAGGTTGAGAGGGCGCCCCTTTAATATGATTGTGCCAACTTTTACTAATAATATTTGGAAAGCTTATCCAATTTCCTTTCAGAATATATATAGCTGGTTGCTCAGAATTTTGTACGATGGTCCGAATTTCGACTAGGAATATTACCATTCTTTCAGTTTAAAATATTGAAAAAATGGCGATTTGTAGGTTGAGAGCGCGCCCCTTTAATATGATTGTGCCAACTCTTACTAATAATATTTGGAAAGTTTATGCAAATACCTTTCAGAATATATATAGCTGGATGCTTAGAATTTTGTACGATAGTCCGAATTCGACTCGGAATATTGCCGTTCTTTCACTTTAAAATATTAAAAAAATGGCTATTTGTAGGTTGAGAGGGCGCCCCTTTAATATGATTGTGCCAACTTTTACTAATAATATTTGGAAAGCTTATCCAATTACCTTTCAGAATATATATAGATGGTTGCTCAGAATTTTGTACGATGGTCCGAATTTCGACTCGGAATATTACCATTCTTTCACTTTAAATGTTGAAACATTGGCTATGTTCAGGTTGAGAGCGCGCCCCTTTAATATAATTGTACCAACTTTTACTAATAATATTTGGAAAGCTTATGCAATTATCTTTCAGAATATATATAGCTGGATGCTTAGAATTTTGTACGATAGTTCGAATTTGGACTTCGAAAAAAATACTGGTCTGTCTTTACATTCAGAATATTGAAAAATTGGCTATGTTGAGGTTGAGAGGGCGCCCCTTTAATATGATTGTGCCAACTTTTACTAATAATATTTGGAAAGCTTATCCAATTGCCTTTCAGAATATATATAGCTGGATGCTTAGAATTTTGTACGATAGTTCGAATTTGGACTTGGAAAAAAATACTGGTCTGTCTTTACATTGAGAATATTGAAAAATTGGCTATGTTCAGGTTGATAGCGCGCCCCTTTAATATGATTGTGCCAACTTTTACTAATAATATTTGGAAAGCTTATGCAATTACCTTTCAGAATATATATAGCTGGATGCTGAGAATTTTGCACGATAGTCCGAATTCGACTCGGAATATTGCCGTTCTTTCACTTTAAAATATTAAAAAATTGGCTATTTGTAGGTTGAGAGGGCGCCCCTTTAATATGATTGTGCCAACTTTTACTAATAATATTTGGAAAGCTTATCCAAGTACCTTTCAGAATATATATAGCTGGATGCTTAGAATTTTGTACGATAGTCCGCATTTCGACTGAGAATATTACCATTCTTTCACTTTAAAATATTGAAAAATTGGCTATTTTTAGGTTGAGAGCGCGCCCCTTTAATATGATTGTGCCAACTTTTACTAATAATATTTAGAAAGCTTATGCAATTACCTTTCAGAATATATATAGCTGGATGCTCAGAATTTTATACGATGGTCCGAATTTTGACTCAGAATATTGCCATTCTTTCAGTTTAAAATATTGAAAAAATGGCTATTTGTAGGTTGAGAGCGCGCCCCTTTAATATGATTGTGCCAACTTTTACTTATAATATTTGGAAAGCTTATTCAATTACCTTTCAGAATATATATAGCTGGTTGCTCAGAATTTTGTACGATGGTCCGAGTTTCGACTCAGAATATTACCATTATTTCAGTTTAAAATATTGAAAAAATGGCTATTTATAGGTTGAGAGCGCGCCCCTTTAATATGATTGTGCCAACTTTTACTAATAATATTTGGAAAGCTTATGCAATTACCTTTCAGAATATATATAGCTGGATGCTTAGAATTTTGTACGATAGTCCGAATTCGACTCGGAATATTGCCGTTCTTTCACTTTAAAATATTAAAAAATTGGCTATTTGTAGGTTGAGAGGGCGCCCCTTTAATATGATTGTGCCAACTTTTACTAATAATATTTGGAAAGCTTATCCAATTACCTTTCAGAATATATATAGATGGATGCTCAGAATTTTGTACGATGGTCCGCATTTCGACTCGGAATATTACCGTTCTTTCACTTTAAATGTTGAAACATTGGCTATGTTCACGTTGAGAGCGCGCCCCTTTAATATGATTGTGCCAACTTTTACTAATAATATTTGGAAAGCTTATTCAATTACCTTTCAGAATATATATAGCTGGTTGCTCAGAATTTTGTACGATGGTCCGAATTTGGACTTCGAATAAAATACCGGTCTATCTTTACATATAGAATATTGAAAAATTGGCTATGTTCAGGTTGAGAGGGCGCCCCTTTAATATGATTGTGCCAACTTTTACTAATAATATTTGGAAAGCGTAATCAATTACCTTTCAGAATATATATAGCTGGTTGCTAAGAATTTTGTACGATGGTGCGAATTTTGACTCGGAATATTACCGTTCTTTGAGTTTAAAATATTGAAAAATTGTCGACGTTTAGGATGAGAGCGCACCCCTTTAATATGATTGTGCCAACTTTTACTAATAATATCTGGAAAGCCTATTTAATTACCTTTCGGAATATATTTAGTTGAATGTCTAGAATTTTGTACGATAATGCGAAATTACACCTCTATTCTGAGCTAAAGGAATGGATAAAAAATAATATATTATTCTACTTTCATTTGAAAGACGTAACGTTGCATTTTATTGGTTGGTAAAAATAGATGAGTTTGGGCGACTGTTGTCTTAATTCTGAATAGGTGGCCAACGAACAGGTGGCCAGCTGGATCGGCCGAATAGCTGGCTAGCCGAATAGGCGGCCAATTTGTGTTCGGTCTCCCCATCTTTACACTCATCACATTTTCCTTGATCAGCAGATATAAACTTCCAACACTTTCCTGCCGGACACTTGCACACCCGGTCCTTTGTAGGATTGCAATCTTCACTAACATTTTGGCCCCATTGACAAATATTACACAACTGGCATTTAGTAGAATTATTAAAGGCTGTGTTAAAATGCTCAACGGGACACTCTTCACACAAGGATTCCTCCCCGGGAGCATTACATGGTTTTTTCATGTAGAAGCCTGGAGAACACAATCGACACTCTTTCCCATCCTTCGTCTTGTAATTTCCTGGCTAAATAATACCAAGATATTTTGATACAATCATAAAAACTACTGGCTTCAACGTGAAATCAAATGGTGTAATTATTGCCAAAACACCAGTTGGAATGAAATAGACAAATAAATTAAAACGAGGGTATTAGTAGAACTTCTATATTTGGTTTTCACAGTTATGGGTAATTGTATAATGTATTCTAATAATGATGAACACAGTCGTTTGATTTTATTTATTTACTAATAATTTAGTAATAAATAAGCCTGATGATTAACCAATTTCAACTGTTTTTGCTATAAATTTGGTCACATTTCTTCATAATATTCAATCGTTAGTTTTAAATTGGTTTTAAAATGAATTATTGCGCATGTCGCTCCATCTTACCGTAGATTGGGAATATCCAGAAACTACAAATACTAAGGGGAAAACTGCTACGAGGATTAAGATGAGCTTATTCAATAGGAACATTCCTGAAAAAAAGTAAACTGAAATGCATCTGAATGGAAATCCGTTAAGGGAATTTCGGATACCCCCCCCCCCACCGCTTCATTACCCTTCTCATACAGTAGCATCGAGCTGGTCATTTACCAGTATTTAACATAATATTTTCATACGGAATAAATCAGTAATTTATGATCATATAAATTCTCAAATTTAACAGGTCACACTGATCAGCAGTGAATATTGGCTAGGCCGCTACAGTCACTGATAAGGATGACATCGACGCGACTAATTAGTCCTCCATATTAACATTTGTCTTTCGACAAATTAAATTCTAAAACATTTTTTGAATGCATTAGAAAAATAAATAAAGACGTTTGAAGTATTTGTAGTTAAAAGTATTTCCTATTTTGTGTAAATGAGTAAAAGGCATCATTTTGCCCGGAGCAGTTACGTCTTATGTAAACAATGCACGAGCCTTTGAGCCAATGATTGTCGCCACGTGATGTCATTGCACCTGTTGAAGACAGTCATCTGTGACAGAGATAATTCATAAGTAATTCTCTGTGAAACAGATTGATAACAGGTGTGCCATATTTCGGAACGTAGATTGGATAAATAATGATGATATGCGTTTTTCTTTTTATTAGATCGAATTCTCAAAAGAAGCTTTTTTACTGATGAAAACTGAACAGAAAGACAAGATATGATAACAATTAACGGCAATGTTTTTTGACTGAAAACATAAAGATAGTTTCCATAAGCTCAGTATAAATATCTACCTAACTGTCTTATGCTACCTTTAAATATAAATGATAAAATGTACAACACTTTTCCATATAATCAAAATAAGCAAAACATAAACATAATTATCTACTAATATATCAAGGGCATACCCGTAAGAACAGGGGAAGTAATTACAAAAACAGAAAATACATGTAATCACAAAGATAGGTTGCCAGGCAACGAAACATACGCCCAGAGCAGCTAAATCGTCCGGGCAGTCAACAAGAGTTGTAGCATATTTTTACTTTTTTTGGTAATGAAACATTTGTAATACACTAAAATCTGATTAAGAGTAACAACTCATTATGCAATTAGCTGAAAATCATTAGAATTTGTTTGCTTTTTATAAAGCTTTGCCCCGCGCTAACAATTACTATAGGAAACATTTAACATCATGGATTTAGCTGTTCAGTTATCAAAATTCATTGAAAATCAAAATACTTGTTCGTTTCAACACCTTAAACTCTGTGTATCAATCTGAAGTCAATCGGATGATAAGTTTGGCATCTATAGCGTCACAAGGTTTTTTGAAGTGATCACGGGAGATAACTCTGGAAATAATTATTTGAAATCGCTAAAAATAGTAGGCTTAAACAGTGTGTGTAAATTTAAAGTCAATCGGATATTAACTTTGGCCTCTAGAGCGTCCACAGGATTTTTTGATGTGATCAAGGGCCATAACTATGGCACTAATTATCACTGAAAATCAATAGGCTTCTTGGTCTTATGACCTTAAACACTGTGTATAAATTTAAAGTCAATCGGATATCAACTTTGGACTCTAGAGCATCCACAAGATTTTTTGAAGTGATCAAGGGTCATAACTCTGTCACTTATTATCGGAAATCGCTGAAAATCAGTAGGCTTCTTCGTCTTATGACCTTAAACACTGTGTATAAATTTAAAGTCAATCGGATATTAACTTTGGCTTTTAGAGCGTCCACAAGATTTTTTGAAGTGATCAAGGGCTATAACTCTGGTACTAATCATCGGAAATCGCTGAAAATCAATAGGATTCTTCGTCTTATGACCTTGAATACTGTGTATAAATTTAAAGTCAATCAGATATTAATTTTGGCCTCTAGAGCGTCCACGGGATTTTTTGATGTGATCAAGGGCCATAACTCTGGTACTAATTATCGGAAATCGCTGAAAATCAATAGGCTACTTAGTCTTATGACCTTGAATACTGTGTATAAATTTAAAGTCAATCGGATATTAATTTTGGCCTCTAGAGCGTCCACAGGATTTTTTGCTGTGATCAAGGGCCATAACTCTGGCATAATTATCGGAAATCGCTGAAAATCAATAGGCTTCTTCGTCTCATGACCTTAAACACTATGTATAAATTTAAAGTCAATCGGATATTAACTTCAGCCTCTAGAGCGTCCACAAGCAATTGTGGACGCCGGACCGACAGACCCACGGACCGATGGACGGACGGGGGCGATGACAATATACGACCACATTTCAATGTGGGCGTATAAAAATAGGTCAACAACATTACATGCCAATCATCATGCCTTAATATGGGAGGGCCTTTACCCAACATACCGGCCGGCGCGACCTACTTCGATGAGATGATTCTAAACTCGCTCCAAACCACTATTTATGAATGTGACTGCTAATAGAGGTCATATAAATACTTACCCTTAAATATCCAATTGCATATTTATTAGTAAGCTCACCGTATTTATGCCATCCCAACAATGCAGATAAAATCTAGAAGAATAGCTCCATGCCGGACGCGTCCGTGCTATATGACGGTAAAATAATCCTAGATCTATTTATATCAATCTGTTTCAAAGAAATAGAGCGAGTAAGTGAACTGGATAACCGTGGTTAGTGATAAAAGCTCATTATTTTTGTGATAAGTCACGAGATGTAAACAGGGCAAGTCTAATCCCAATCCTAACGGGGGGGGGGGCAGTGGTCTAGAGTGGCCCAGTGGTCTAGAGTGCCGTGCTTCGACCTCTAGCTTGCCGGTCACCTCTGGCTTGCGGCTGTGGTTTCGAACCCTGCTGTGATCGTATGTGGCATGGAGATAGGGGCGCCTTCTCAGCCTCGTGGGTTTCCTCCGGGCACTCCGGTTTCCTCCCACTGCTAAAGACCCCTACGCGCAAGCGAATTATTGAAATAAAATTGAAACCATATGTTAGTCCCAAAATGACCTAGTTTGTGTCGAGTGGACGTTAAAACCCATTTTTCTCTCTCTCTCTCTCTCTCATTGTCGAGATATAATATTGGGGGCGGGGGGTATTCTAATTTTTATAGGAGGGAATTCTATAACACTCTACAAAAGTATGATTGTGGGAAATAATGCCCCAAATAGACTACAGTTACTGTAGTGTAAATCTCAGAATTTTTCCTACAAATTTATACTAAAATTTCTATCTAAATCGGTAATCCAAAACTTGGATTACAACAGAGAGATCAAGTCTCCCAGAAGAGCACAATGAGAAACAGAGAGATAATTTCTCTCAAAACAGCACAATGAGAAACAGAGAGATAATTTCTCTCAAAACAGCACCAACACATTAGGCCTTAAATGTTATCTAAATTAGTAATAAGACATTAATTAACTTATCAAGACCATAATCAACTGTCTGTGCATCGTTAGTCTGTGATGTTTAGTGGATTTGAATACGTTTTGTGATGAGTGATTTAACGTAAAAATGGATAATCACGACTTTGTTTGTTATCGTACAAAAAGGTAGCAATGACAATCGAAGCTGGCCTAAAATTCAATCGCTGTCTCATTTCAGCAATTTTATTAAAATTTTGTTTTCAGCTGTTTATCTAATCTTACCTAAGGCCACTTTAAGTAGAAGTTAAACTACAATCTCACAAGACTCTAGTCAATTTTCAATCAATGAATTTGAATAATACATTATATAAATTTTGCTACAATGCACACCAAAACATGTGGTAACATGTCATTCGATAACAATTCGATAACTTTAATATACTCACCCACGCATGCCTGTTATGAATGTTAGTATTTCAGTAGGGATACATATATGCGCAGTGTATTTTAATTATAGAAAGGTGTTTCCCATACGGGGCTATTTTTGTACCGGACCTTAAAATGATATCAATAGTGTATTATTAATATTCGGTTGTCGAAGTAGACTTGATGTACATGTAAGTATTCATAAAACTATGTTAAATTTTCTTGTATCCGCAGGTACAAATTATTTATATTATTCATATTTGATGTTCGTCTTCATTAGTCCAGTCGGAGTAGAACCGTAGGAAGTTAAACCCCATTTCATTTCAGTATATTTGATGTACTAAGTATTGGTTATGATCTCTATGCATCAAGTTTATCATATCACGTAACTGTACTATATGAATAATTATGACATGACTAAATTTCACATTCACCTAGTGCTGGTTTACAGTGTTAACTATTTGTTTAAAACGTTGAATATAGATCGATGAAGTGTATTTACACAGAAGTCGGGACCTCAGCTTTTAGATTATTAATCTAATCAGAGAATCAGACTTTAACTCGTACCGTATCGACAATGTATTGTATACCGTGTCGTGGACTGATGTACGATACACCAGAGCCATACATATGGCTCATTTCTTTTTTCAATTTTCTGTTAAATCTGCTGTGTCGACCCCGGTTATAACTTAGCAATGGTCATATTCATAAACATAAAGTTTTAATCCCACAAAATTTACAAACCAATAAAATCTACTATTGTCGTTTTCACCATCAAAATGTCATTTTAACGCCTGGTTTTAAGAATGACAGGTCACTTTGGCAGTCATAATAATTTACACCTCCGATCCCTGATTAGCCGAGAAAGTTCATCCAGATTTTCCGGCGTGATTTCCCCTTGTTAGTGATGCAGGACGGAGGGCCTGACAAGGACAGCTGTCTAGTCGTTCGGATAGGACGAAAAGCCGAGAAAGTTCATCCTGATTTTCCGGCGTGGTTTCCCCTTGTCAGCGATGCAGTACGGAGGGCGTGAAAGGACAGCTGTCTAGTCGTTCGGATGGGTCAAAAAACTGAGGTCCCGTGAACACATTAGCGTGCACGTGAAAGATTCCTTGGCAGTTGAAACTCGATATAAGGGTAGGCCGTAACGCCCCTGCCCGTGCATAATTTCCCCCATAGCACACTGTATGGCGTATGTCCGTCTTCATTAGCCCAGTTTAGGAACAGAGCCGTAGGACGTTTTACCCCTTTTCATTTCATTTTATTTCATTTTGAATATTATTTAAATTTTTAGTTCAACTAGGATTATAATATCCTTTAATATGTATTTTCCACGCCTGTGGTTAATTGAATAATCAATAGGCCTACATGTATAAACTTGTGTTGACTGTAATAAATATAGCTTAAAGCTGAACTCCGATTACAAAACTACAGAAATAATTAAATTAAAAAAATACCGCCGTACATAATTGCCATACTTGTTTTCATTTTGTAGAAGAAGTATGGCGACTGTACGGCGTACGAAAACAGTGGCAGGCCACGCCCACACCCAGTGTGTCTCTTGTCAGCCACACTGTCCACATCCGGCTAGCATCATTTCAACTACCAATTACCTCCTGACTGTGGGACGTGTTAACACTATCAGTTTGATGACAATATCATTGCTACACGAAATACTTTTTCTCTAAAAACAAGGGAAACTGCCTTACCCGAAAGAATTACAAATCTACGAACACCATGGCATTGCAACCAATTCTTCTTGTTGTGGTTATGTCCCTTGATCCTCATAAATAACGACAAGATGAAGAATATTTTGAAGTGAAACATACTTCTTTGATGCCGCTTTGGATATATTTTGGAACGATAATACTAGACTTTATAATACTACAAATTATCTGGTGTTTACACGCTGTTTTGCAAAATTTTTCAATAAATAAGAAAAAAATGATTGGTGTTGGTAGAATTGTCATTATATGGGCTAAGGCAGTTTTCCTTTGTTTTTAGAGCAAAAGTATTTCGTCTAATTAGTAAACTAATATGTACCTGATCAGACGTAATAATTGTGTAGCAATGATATTTTCAGAAAACTGATAGTGAAAACACGTCCCACGGTCAGGAGGTAATTGGTAGTTGAAATGTTGCTAGCCGGATGTGGACAGTGTGGCTGACAAGAGACACATTGAATGTGGGCGTGGCCTGCCACTGTTTTCGTACGCCGTACACACGCCATACTTCTTCTACAAATTGAAAACATGTATGGCGATTATGTACGGCGGTAATTTTTTTATTTAATTATTTCTGTAGTTTTGTAATCGGAGTTCAGCTTTAACCCTTTTCTAAATGTGTCATATTTCTTATTTAAGATTCAACAATGTTTCTTAATAAAGCTGTGTTACCATTCATCACCACTCTGTATTTAACAAAAGGTTATCCTAGTCAACAGGTAAGATTAAATAGCTTATCGTCGGTGGGGAGTTAAAAGGTCGTATCTGGATTTTTTTGCGAAATTGTCCAGGAGAGCCAAAACTAGCACATAAATCAAAAAGTATGTGTAGCCATTTAAACAGTGTGTAACTATCCGCACATATCAAGTTCAACATTTAGTACATAAATAATGAGTGAAAGCTCGTTATTTGCAATTTTAAACAGGAAATATTCCCCTTTACCTGCTTCAATTTCATAGATTTCACACAGTAGAGCCTCAACAATAATTTAAATAAAACGTTGTCAATCATAAAACACTGCTGGCAGTAGTGTTTTTTGATTTACAACCTACTGCTATATTTCGTTTGATTTTAATGCTTAGGTTAGACACAAAGTTGATTTTTTGAAGAAAATACGACATTTTCGCTCTTAATAAAAAAAATTTTTTGTAGCACCCTACATACGATATTTTGAAACAATACGAAGCAAAAAAAGTGAATTTCGCAAAATATGCCAGATACGACCTTTTGACTCCCCACCGACGTTATGTGCGCTCGTCCTTAGAGTGTTATTAGAGAAATACGGTTTAATTTCTTGTTAGGAATTAATTTTAGAATGTTAATAAAGATTGTAACAACATCCATATTGTTTATGATAAAAGTCAACAACCCCAAATACCAGTCTATTGAAATAAAGTAATGTGAAGTGAGCGCAAGCTTTGATTAATTGAGAGAGAGAGAGAGAGAGAGAGAGAGAGAGAGAGACAGACAGACAGAGACAGAGACAGAGACAGAGAGAGGACTGGGTCATTTCGGAACAACATAAGGTTTAATTCATTTCAATTCTCTTGCACGCAGGTGTCTTTAACTGTGGGAGGAACCCATAGGAGTCCGAAAAAAATCCACGAGATTGGACGAATGACTCCACTCCTTGTCACGTGCAAGTTGGAAATCGAAACTATACCGCTCGATGCAACGCGCCTCGCCCGTCTTATAATTAAAACTGCGGTTTCTCCATTTAAAATCACAGATCTAGCCATTGTGCATTTTCGGACAATATTTATGTTTTCGCGGTTTGGTCCGCTATAAAATGCAACGGGTCATTTTGAAAGAAGATAAAAGCAAACCTTATATTATTTCATATCCTGTACAATCACTATTGTAAAGAGGGTCAATATGATCTTGATATTAGTACAATCAAACATTTGAGGAGACGTGCATGTAATGGAAGATCGTGATATTCGTACTATCACACTCTTTAAGAGAGGTATATTATCTTGACATTAATACAATCATACTCTTATAGAGATGTATGTGATCATCTTGATAATCGTAAAATCATACTTTTAAAGAGACGTATATAATATTGATATTCGTAAATACGTGTATAGTTGAATTACCATCCTTATCATACCAATCTAAAGCTCCGGATTTTATTACTTACACAATTCGTAAACGTTATCCAGTGCATCATAGTTTAATGGCTAGCACAATTACAATTCAATGTTGTGTAATTTGTAACAATACACAGCTTATAATAGTTTTAATGACTACAAAAAATACAATTCAAGGTTGTGCATTATGCAAACGGTACCCAGCTCATCATACTTTATTGACTAGCACAATTACAATTCAAGGTTAGGCAATTGGTAAACGTACCAAACTCATCATCATAGTTTAATGACTAGCACAATTACAATGCAAGGTTGGGCAATTTGTAAACGTACGCAACTCATCATAGTTTAATGACTAGCACAATTGCATTTCAAGTTTAGAATATTCTCTGTTTTAAGTGGTCTTCGCCGTACTTCCACGTTAGTCATCGCTTTCAAATTAGACAAATCTTTCAGGAAGAGTTATATCAATCCGAAGATGGGCTATGGTGCCGGTTATGCCTTCCTGGAACTTTCTTAAAGGCATCATGTACAGAGAATTTTGGATTATCAACGTGCGAGTACTGTTCAAGCGGTACATTTTCTAACAGATCAAACTCCGCCACTCAGTGTCAAGATTGTTCAGTATGTCCACTGAGTACCATTAAAGAAAAATCGTGCACACAATTCAGTGATGTTGTATGCGTATGTTCCAAAGGAAAAATATGGATATCTCTCAATAATGGACATGATGGCATATGTATCCACGAAAGATTTATGGTAATTTATATTTGGTTTCTAAAACTTATCTTTTTTAAAAAGTAATTTAAAGTATGAAGTACTTTATGGAACACGTTTTACTATTAATTGCAACATTGATAAATGTAATTAAACATAAATAAACTGTTTAAGTTATCTATTATTTTAAAAACGCATCAGTCCGAGTTGTCTCTCGGGGTAATCCGACTTGTCTTTATTTATTGGTCCGACTGGTCAATCACTTGCTGCAATTCATGCCCCTATTACCCCTTTCTACCTGCTGCGGAATTGAAAAGTTCAAATAGATGCACACTTTTCAACTGTGCTGTATTATTCTCTACATGTTTCAGTACGAGTCACCAAATGGTTTAACCTGTCAGATGTGTCCAGAAGGAACCCATTTAATGTCACCTTGCAGTATACAGCATGGAATGTCTACGTGTACAACTTGTCCACCACTAATGTTCTCAAGTGAACCAAATAGAGCCCTTTCCTGTGCTTCATGTACGATATGTCAACGTGGTCAACGCAAAACGTCTCCGTGTTCTAGAACCAGAGATACTATTTGTGAATGTCCTGAAGGACACTTCTGGCAGATCATTGTGGAAGATCAGGGTATATGTCGACCACATTCCAGATGCAAATCTGGACAACTCGTAATTCAACCAGGTTAGTAACTTCCGTACCTGGAATATTTTTTATGTTTTTATGACCCCTTTTATACTGGGCCTTGTTAAGATTAGAATAATATTTATAATATAGACAGTTAACTTAAATCGGAAGCCACTGTAGCTCAGTGAGTAAGACGGTGGCTCGCTACCCTGGTGGCCCAGTGTTTCGTTTTTCCGCAAAATTTCCCCCATAGTCTTGTGTGATATGAAATGTCTTTTGAATAGCGTGATATATTTGTAAGATAACAACAGATTGTGGTGAATGAACTAGAAATTTTGACATCACTTATGTCATATATTTCAGGTACGTCAACATCAGATACGGTTTGTTCCCCCTACAAGGATGAATTAGTAACACCACCAACATCATTAGCAGCAGCAACAGTTTCAAGTTTAATGCACCAAACAGCCACTAGTGAAAGTAACAACCCGATGTTTCGAGATTTTACACAGTCGCCTACTATTAGCCTCATGTTGAATGCGATTTCAAACCCTACAACTGAATCTAAAAGGTCTAAAGGTGCCACACGTTCAACAGGAAGGCCTATAATGGAGATGGTTATAACACTGGCGCCATCGTATTCCTTGGCGACGGAAGACAAGAAACCCGTTACAAGAGGAAAAGACAAACGCGTTGTTAAACGTAAAAGAAATGGGAAGAAACGTCACCGGTGCCATAACGTAAACAAAATTAGCAAAACTGATAAAAAGCGTTGTCGTGATAACAGAATAACTAGAAAGCAGGAACGAAAAAGAACCAGAAAATACGGGCGAAAGCGAACTAGAAAACGAACTAGAAAGCAGGGTCGAAAACGAAATAAAAACCACGAACGAAAAGGAACTAGAAAGCAACGACGAGAAAAGATTCCATCTAAAGCAAAACTTTCATCAAAGAATGAAATGGGTACAAAGAAAGACTTGCAGTACTCGGTATCGCCTAAACGATTAGCAGAACGCAACAAGCACAAATCAAAACAGAGATCCAAGAACAGGCGGAAAATAAGTAAAAGAAAACTTAAAAGGAATCAAACGAAAGAAAAGATATCCACTATATCTCATCATTAAGGTACAAAATGTACAACCAATCAAATTATCCCACCTTTCCCTCCTCTATATACGTTTATTAAAATCGCGTAGTGGAAATAACACAGTCGACTAACCACCTTCTACATTGTTATTTGATTTGTTTGGGTCTTAGTATATTCCAGGCATGACACAGAATCGACATTGCTAACAATTCGGGATTTATTAGAAGCCGAGTTGCAGAGTTTCTATATAAAATAGTAATTCTGACATATCACTTTTCTTCCCTTTTGTTTGGTCAATTTTGTTGCTTTTTTGGTCTAAAATGGAAGACAATGGTTTGACTTATCATTTTCGTCCCGGTTTTGGTATATATATTCATTGTTTAGATAAACAGAATTAAGAGGGTTGAGACGGAGTTATATAATATTTACATGGTAGTATATCTAAAAATTTGAATAGTCAACGAAATGAAACGCGGTTTATCGTTCTGCACCGAGTGAGCTAGTGAAGGTATACCACTGACAAAGAGATTAACATTAAAGTCAAAGGTCAAATTAATTGTGGTCTACATCCAAAAAACGCAAGAGTTGTTTCCCCTAATAGTATTTATATCTTCATCATCTAATTTATAATATCATAATATTATAAGAAATATTTTTCTAGTATAATGTTTTTGTATAAAACTTAATAAACCTTTATTATTTAATATCATATAAGAAATATTTTCTACTGTATTTATTATTTATTTTTGTATAAAACTTAATAAAAATCAAATAATAAACTTGCTGTTTGGTTATGGCTATCTGTATAACATCGCCATATTATATTGGTGATGATTGGGAATTCTCGTACCAGACATTCCCATGGCCGACGAAACCCCTGTATGTTGCTCGGTAAGTATCGAGTTACCAGTTAAGTTATCTTTGGTTTACATGTGATAGGTCTTCGATATGAACTGAACGATGTTGTAATGCATGCATTGAGTTGGATAGATGTTACAATAGATGTTTGGATATAATTTATGCAACAGTTCCTTCGACCTTGGCCCATATAAAAATGTGAGATGACCTTTTTTGATCTCGTTAACGCAGCATTTCATAACTTGGCCTAGTTAACCCCAAGTTGACCTTCTTTGAATATTATGATTTCATTTACGCCCCATTTACCTAGTTGACCCGGTTATTCCCTGTTACGGTCTCAATGACATCATTTTTGCAACGTTTCGATTGATTCTTTAGCTAAATGACCCATTGTAACCTGCAACTTGTTTGACCTTATTTTAAAGACTTGATCCTAAAGACCACGTTGGCCCCTGTTTTACCACGTTCAACCTTACTGGCACTCTTTGCATAATGTATTTAATTAATTGAAATCCTACTTTCTGAATCGACTGACAATTGAAGACAGGCATACGTCATACATTGTTCTATGAGGGAAATTTTGCCCGGACAGCGGTATCGCGGTCTACTCTTATTACGTAAACGTCAACTTGTCTCATCCGAACTACTGGCCACTCTTTCTTGTCATGCCCACCATTCCACCCCAACCACAAGCAAACTGGCAATGTGAATATCAGAGGAACAGTTTCGGATAACACCTCCAGATTAGCTAACCCACGGCTTATTCACCGTAGCTCCCCATATCTGGCTGTAGCTTGATAAAATCACAGAACAGTTTGACCTGTCTCTTCAAACGATGATCCAATCTTTTGCGCAAGTGATACCTAATAATAGAAAAAAATAGCGACAATAAAAGAGTGCCAATAAAGCGGCACCATAATAAGAATTATGTACAATATAAGTGATCATCTCTTTTTTATTTTTAGGTTTTAACATGTCAGCCATGTCCAGCAGGGACCTTCCAGTCTTCACCATGTAATTTTGATAATGGTCCACCATCTTGCGATACGTGTGCTGATGGACAATTTACAGATCGTCCAAACAATGATCCTTATTGTGACTACTGTAAGATATGTCAACACTCACAAATAATAAAAACAGACTGTACTACTATTACTGACACAGTATGCGAATGTCCGAAAGGAAGCGTATGGCAGAACTCGATCGAGGACCATGGTCTGTGTGTAACAATAAACGTAAGCCAAAACGTATATTCTGACAGTAGATATGGTGTTAGGAATCAAATCAAAGCTATAAAATTAGCTAAATATAGTGGGTGAGATTGTGCATAAGACAGGATATGCTTCTGAATTCTAAAACACACGAAATCAAGTGTCATTTACATTTGCTGCACGTTTGTATGTGACAAGGAATGTGGAAGCCCAAAATGTCGTCAAGGTTAAAGTCTTCAACAATGTAATGAGGGTTTTATTCTTGTGAATTAGGGTTCAGAATTCCTCCAAACAGGCTACTCTTCAATATCGAGTATTTCACTGAAATTTTGTAAACTTCTTTTGGATTGTTAGTCTAGTTACAGGTCGAAAATTCCGACTTGCTCATTAATGGTATGCGTAGCTAATACCCCGAAGCCGGATAACATTAAGCCACCATTCAATGTGGTGTGGGTGGGTAAATATTCATTGCCTGTCATATTTGGTGTCTTGAATAAGTGGGATATGATTTAATGAAATCAATTGCAAACCTTGAAATTCATTATATTAAGCCAACGTAGCAATACGCAGACAAAAGAACCAACATCAGCAAAATATCAATAATTTTCGTGTAAGATAATTCATTTCTTCTTCTTCCAGTATCAGGAATTGCCTAGTTTCAATTGCCAGTTATGTCCAGCAGGGACCTTTCAATCTTCATCATGCCGATTTGAAAATGGACCACCATCTTGCACTACGTGTATTGCAGGGCAATTTACAGATCGTCCAAACAATGTTCCGTACTGTTACCACTGTAAGATATGTCAACACTCACAGGTAACCATAACAAAGTGTACTACTATTACTGACACAGTATGTGCATGTCCGGAAGGAGAAGTTTGGCAGAAGATTGTTGGAACCCATGGTCAATGTGTAAAAAGTGTAAGTGAGTATGATACAACGCGCCTTCATACTAACCTCTCCTGAAACATATTAACACAGGGATTGTAAAGTTTCATTAGCCTAATAAACGGCAAATTTTCAATATTCTGTTGGGTTCGAATATTGAAAGACGTAATTTGAAAAATGTTAAATACGAAATGATACGCACGCTGTACCTGCTAGTCCCGAGCATCGTGATTTCATCATGCACCATTATGCTCTAGTATAAAGTCAGTGTAAGAACGAGAATTTGCGACAAACGAATGTCTCTTTACATAAGTTTTGGAGCAAAATATTGACAGGTGTTGCTTCTTCTGCAATGGAGACGGGACAAGGATCAACCTTGTGGGTGTCATGGAGCCTTGAGTCTGTGGGGTCCCGATCAGATTCCGATTTACGGAGACATCCCTTCCTTTACTGGTGAATGAAAATCAGTCACGAGTAACAGTCATAGAGCCCAAATGTTGATCATCGGAAAGTTCGCGGTGAATAAAAGTTTCCGTCATCATTCAGCCAATCTAGAAATCCATCTCATCATGTGGTTGACCTACAAAACATGAAATGCGCGGCCTATAATTCATATATATCGACAAATAGCACAATACTTTGTTCTCAAAGGAAAACGGTGATTATAAGTATTTCCATTTGGAAACATCTACGCCAAAAGAAATATGCAGTGCAGTTACAGATACTATAATCTTATAAATAAACAATACCACTTATGATGAACAATCTTGTACCATTATTCCTAATTGTCGTATGCTTTATAAAGCGGAGTTTACAGACAGGAAGTCAGACTTGGAATAGAGCTCTTCCCGCTTTTGTCTATTTCATGTTCTCAATAAAAGTCTATCAACTATGCTGGTATTCCCTTATCTGTAGTCTTACAAGGGTCCTCCATAAATGATGCATATTACGCAGATGAAATGCGCAGGTAACTTGAAGATATCCAAGGATTGTGCAGGTTGCATGATCAAATCAAAGAATTCGGCCGCCTAATTGATCAAATCTACGAAATGCACCGTGGGTTCTGGCTGCTCAAGGACAATGCCACAGTCCATACCACCAAAGTAATAGTGAGCACTACATAGGACTGTGGCTTCAAGATCCTCCCTCACATAGCCCCTTTCTCCAGATTTAACTCCCTCCGACTCTTTCCCCCTCCACGTCCTCTTGCCACAACTCAATTCTGTTTTGGAGGGGGTTTTAGGGTCACGTGGACAAGTAGTGGCTTTCTGTCAGGTTAAATATGCTGGGATAATGATGGATTCACCGTGAATAATGTTCAAAAATAAGTATATAACAATTTTCCCATAGATCACATATTATGTAGGGAGGCTGGACACTTTTGGACATTCGTGGCATGTATGTGGAAAGCAGATTAATAATTCCTGTCATTTCGATATATTTCAGACAACAACAGATGACAAATTAGACTGCCAGACTTGCCCTGCTGGAACTTTCAGCACATCGTCGTGTAGTTGCCAGAATTACACTCAGTGTAACGCAAATCAGATAGTCGTTCAACAAGGTAAGTTTTAGCTGACAGAGAAACAATATTTCTTTGAATGACTAAAATTTGTAGTTAAAATTAGTTTTATATCGTGTATCTCGAAAAACAGATAATCCAACTTTTAATTGGACATTTGATAGGACATAAAAACGATTCGAATGTCAGTGTAATATATGTTTTTTTTTTTTAAATACATAAAAGGTAGATATAAGAGGATACAATATTGATCTACATTTAACGATGGGTTTACAGAAAAATTGTCCGTTTTAACAAGAAACAGCGTGGTATGATATATGACGACCAACAGACCAACAGGAAGAAGATAGTCATCTTGTTATCAATCTGAGCGGCTGTTACAGATGATTCGCTCGGTTGTAGATATTGTTATTTTTTTTTAGGTCGGAATACCATTGCTATCTGTGCCTGATTTTGAGTGGGTTGTACCTTTCCCTGGTCTTCTGTTTTATTAACTTGATTGTTGGATAGAACTGGTAATTTATGACTGATAAGTGGTAATATTGACTTATCTTTATAGGTACTGAAGTGTCTGATACTGTTTGTGAAGAAAAAATAGTCACACCTGACAACAGTGGAGGTGAAACTAAACCAAAAGGAAGACAATTAACATCACGTTTCTCAGGTGAAACACTTTCCTCCTTTTAGTTCGACCTACACTTGGGATGGATATATTACAGTAAAATAAAGTCGCTATCAGGATTCCGAACAACCCGCACATAATGTCAACTCATATACTTTTTGTTTTGGACTATCCCCGTACAAATTCGAACCTATGGTACTGTTCGTAATTTTTAACAAGTAATTCGTGGGGTGCTTCACCAATAATTTCCTGCTTGAAATAACCTGAAGGATATCAAACTGAACCCGCATTGAATATTCGCTTGGCCGCTACAATCACTGATAAGCATGACATCGACGAGACTTAATGAGTTCGCCAAATTAACTTTTTTACTCCGACAAATTAAATTCTCAAACATTTTTTTGAGGTAAATGAAAAATGAATAAAGACGTTTGAAGTATTTGGAGTTAAAAAATATTTCCTATTTAGTGTAAATGGGTATTAAAATGAGTAAAATGCATCATTTTTCCCGAAGCAGTTAGGTGTTATGTAAACATTGCACGAGCCATTGAGCCAATGACTGACGCCACGTGCAGTCAACGCACGTGTTGTGGACAGTCATCTGTTACAGAGTTAATTCGTAAGTAATTCTCTCTGAAACAGATTGCAAGGATATATCAGCCTTAACAAGTATTGTGACGCCATGTTTTATAGGAGTATTTTGGTAGACAACACACTCCGTAGACGTGAGGATTATAAAATAATATACACTTCCTATGTTTGATTAATTATGATACACTGTTTGAAATGAAATGAACGGGATTTATCGTCGTACGGTACTCCGACTGGATTAATGAAATATAATACATTCAGTAAAATCCTGGTATCAATTAGAACCGAATATAAACGTTATTATAAATTGCCAATCTAAGCTATTCCTTCATAAATTTTACCAAAACAATTCATGAGCATTTTAAAAATAACTAAAAACGATTTCTGTAATAAAAGATTTTTTTTTTTTTTATTTCAGTGATAATTCTTTCTCTTATGACTATTTTATTGGTTTGGCTTCTCATCTATTTTTGCTTAGCAGTAATAGTATATTTGTCTGGCCTGACAAAACAGGACATAATTGGAAAATGTTCAAAAGTAAAACAATGGTTATTGCGTTCTTAATGCCAATACCAACAAGCACAACAAGGATATAGGAATAGCTATTTGAAGAGAAGCAATAGTTGTGAATGCTGAATTGTTTCGTTATTTGTGAGTTCCTATGATTTTTGCGCTCTGTATCGTTATCATGTTGACAATCCTTTCTGTTCTTTGGACTTTATATGTGTGTTTATTGTACAGTAACCCGTGGTTCTCCAGTACTTATACATGAATTTATAATTTGAAGTTCCGAAACCGCTGTAGCCCGTGTTCACAACGATATCAATATGAATTTTGACACTTGTGGTAGAGTTTCACGCATACTGTTAGATTTATATACGGTGGACGACGTATAATACCCTTCCTCGTA
Source organism: Patella ulyssiponensis (assembly GCA_963678685.1). Taxonomy (NCBI): domain Eukaryota; kingdom Metazoa; phylum Mollusca; class Gastropoda; family Patellidae; genus Patella; species Patella ulyssiponensis. Next base: position 22,491,488 of record OY783232.1, read on the forward strand.
TGCTGGAATCGGAGTGTGTCTGGAAATGCTCTGAATTTTGACACTTGTGGTAGAGTTTCACTCATACTGTTAGATTTATATACGGTTGACGATGTATAATACCCTTCCTCGTATGCTGGAATCGGAGTGTGTCTGGAAATGCTCTGCCATTGCTGAAGTAATATGTTAAATGTCGTTCTCTAAATGTCAGCATCAATATATATCATCTACTATCCCATGCTTCAGGAGTTCACACGGATTCATTTTCGGACGAATTTTGTTTAGTGTTTATATCAAACTCATCTAATACTTTTGTCAGAATCATTGATTTTAACTTATATATGAGAGAGTGATGACACCCAAATATACATTTTCTATAAATCTACATCGTCTGATTTATATTTCCCCATGGGAACAGTTATTCAGCAACAATAAACTGTGAGCTACCTATGCGTACGGGACATAGTTCTTCAAATTTAGCGAGAAACATCGACGAAATAATTCTTCGAACTTGTCCACAAAGACTTATGTGAACAATATTTGTAAAATTGGTTATTATCATCTCAGAAACATTAGCAAAATACGCAAGTATTTATCAACTGATGCTTGACTTTTCTGGCACCCTCTTATCTTTCCAATTGTTTATATTGTAAATCTCGTTGTTATGGCACCTTCTTAACTTTACAATTGTTTATATTGTAAATCTCGTTGTTATGGCACCCTCTTATCTTTCCAATTGTTTATATTGTAAATCTCGTTGTTATGGCACCCTCTTATCTTTCCAATTGTTTATATTGTAAATCTCGTTGTTATGGCGCCCTCTTATCTTTCCAATTGTTTATATTGTAAATCTCGTTGTTATGGCACCCTCTTAACTTTACAATTGTTTATATTTTAAATCCCGTTGTTCGGGTCACATTTTAAAATTGCAATTCTGAATGCAATGTTTACATGTGAGAATGGTGTTATTTGTATATTAAAGCATAAAACAGTAGAATTCAAAAGGATGGGAATGTTGATTATCATGATTTTAATATGAAGACACGGGATATGAAATGTGGCCTGTCAAAAGCAAGACTCGAAATGACCCCTACCGTTCTGTGGAAGACGATTCGATTTTCATTATTTCCATTAGTGTTCGTATATATGTTATTGGATAATAAACCATTTAGGGGATAAACAGTTCCTATTTCGCATTTAGAGGGGTGTTATTGTCCAATAGGCATGTCCTGAGATCATTTGGACCTAAGGGTTCTAATGGAAAATCTCAGGACATGTCTATTGGACAATAACATCCCTCTAAGTGTGAAACAGGAAGTGTAACATGCTACTTTAGCATTTTAAAAGAAAATAATAAAACGGAGGGTTGTTATTGCCCAGTCGACAGTGTCTAATTTACCAATCAATACGCAAGATTCACCCTTGAGCATGTTACAATCCGTCATATATTTCGAATGTTCAGAATGCATCCTGGTTGGGATATTCGGTTACAAACAACCACAAGTTTTACTTAGCATATCATTTTAATCACAGGATTTATTCATCAGTCAAATACAAATAAAGAAACATCATAAGATAACTGAACTCTTCTAGGAACCAATAATCGGTCAAAGATCCACAATAATATATAATATACGTAATTGCAAAAGATTAAAGTGCTACATAGATGCAGAGATATGACAAGGTTGTTGTAGTCCATAAACATTTCTGAAAATTAATTAGGAGAGTTGCACTCACCGTTTTTTAATTTTGAGGTTTGATTACTCTGGCGTCTAAAGGAATACCGGAGTTATTCCTAGGAAAATATTTATCAAAAAAGATCTTGGACTCCGTGAGAAATACTTTAGCTCCTCTGCACATATTTTGGATGAGATCATAACCAAAGAGTAACTCCTTCTGTTCCATGGACAGCCTGCGATAAAATTCTACTTTGGCCGTTTCGTTACCCTTAAAATTGGGTACTTCTGGAATTTCTGGCATTTTTTTAACATCACTGTCGTCTTCGTAGGTCTTTTCTGCCTTGGCAATGAATTTCCTTAATAGTTTCGTTGCATCGTCCCCTTCACATTCACACATCTTTAAAAATGATATGGTGACTACGCCAGCCAGTTCATATGGATTCTCCTTATAAAGTTCCTTCATGTTTGATTTGAGCTTCATTTTAATCCTCTCGGCATCCATGTCATCCGTGTTTTCGGTCTCTTCCTCAGTTTTATCTTCATTGTCTCCTTTATTTTTACCTCCTCTGTTGTGTTTCTTTCCTCCTCGACGTCGCTTGACTTGACTTTTGCCATCATGGCCGTCGCCTTCACGTTCCCAGCTCCCAGAGCCTTTGTTGTCTTTCATCATGTCGATCTTTCCAAAGAATTTGATGTAAGCACGTCTTAGTTCTTCTTCGCTATTCTCCATTGAATCACCACCATGTGGTCTCCTGTGATCTTCATCGCCCATAGGATTGTAGCGGTTAGGTCTTCGGCGATCGTCATCCCGCCTAGGCGTTCTTCCATATGAACTTGTATCCTCCTCGTAACCCATTGAATCATCACCGTGTGGTCTTCGGCGATCTTCATCGCCCATTGGATAACGTCGGTTAGGTCTTCCGCTTTTTCCATCGTCCATGGGCTTTCTTCCATGTGGGCGTCGGTATTCATTTTCTTTTGAGTGTCGTCCATGGGGACTTTGTTCATCATCAACATCCATTGAATGGCGTCTTCCGGCACCACGTCGAGATTCGTCCTCCTTTGTTTGTCTTCTTTGGTGACCTTCATAACCACCTTTCCTCATATTTCCATGATGTCTGTCACCATCATCATTGTCATCGTCTCGACGGCGATCGTCCCAATCTTTCCTTTCAGATTGACGTCCTCTTTCATTTTCGCCGTTGTCTTCGCGGGATGACATTGACATATCATCTTTATCATTATGATGGCGTCCTTTTCTGGGTTCTGTCACCATACCAACAACTCGGACGTAGCCGGTTTTGTGACGGCCATGTTGTTCAGGCATATCGTCCCGTCTCTCCCATCTATCCACACCAGACGTTTTTTTATCATCATCGCTCTGATCTCCGTGGGCACTTGTCCAAACTGTTAGCAAAGGCAACAAACATACTAGGTACAGAATCTTCATGTTCTGGAAGAAACAGATCAAAATGAAATTAATGTAAATATAATATACATTTCAATACTTTATTCATATTATTGAAACTATTTCCAAATAATATTTAGAAAAAATTACTTTTTAATTTTTATGTACATTTCAAATAGTCAATACATTGTCTTTTGAATTTATTTTAAAAATGTTACTCAATTTATTTAAAAACAGTACCATAACAACACTATGATAACGTTTAAATATCTAAATATGATATATTTTATTTAAAAAAAAATAATGATTAACATGATGCTATTTTTAAAACAATCATTAACATAATGCTATTTTCAATTAAATCATTGTCATGGCACCAATTTCAAATAAATCTTTATAATCGTATTATGTTCTAAATAAAAATCAAAATACATCAGTGAAAAGTATTTCAAGGTCCCCAAAACGGGAAAAATTAGGAATTTCGAGTTTAAAATTCCATTCAAACTAAATCATACGTACATGTTACACGCAATACTGGCTAAAATTTAAACAGAGAAAACAAGAATTCGTTATAAACGGAAATGAGACCCCCCCTCCAAAAAATGTAGAAAAGAAATTAGTGGAGGTTAGGCAAGATTTCTACTTACCAGATGTTTGTGATGAGATCTGGATGATCAACCCTGACCGAATTAATCGGAACGCATCTTTTATAGAAAATTCGTACAAAAATAAGAGTGAGCAAATTCTTGATGGTGATTAGTGACAACATTGTTGTGTTTACTCTAAACAAAGAAAACATAAAATAGTGTCAAAATAAAATAACATTAGGTTTACATTGTTAACAAAAGTAACAAATTACCAAATAACCACCCAATCTTTAACATGTAAAATATTTAGGTTTCAATTACCGAATTGTTGTTTAAAATACCAATATGTGGCCAGCCCATTGCTAACAAACTCACAATAAGATAAAAAACACTCCAAAAACCAAAACGTTAAATTCACACGATAAAACGTTTTATATAAGTAAACAATTTAGGTAGTTGCATACGGAAACTGTTTATTTAAATTGTATTAGATACATGTACATAGGTGAACACAATACAGTACATGTAGTGATGGGTTTTAATAATGTAAAATCATTTTTAAATGCTAAAATTTTATTTTTGAGAACAAAAAAAAATAGAACTCTATATGATATATTGCAATTACTGTATTGCACCAGCTGTCTGTTAGTGTAACTTTAAATCGGATTAATAAAGGTAGCTATTTTTGTTCAGGGGTGGACAAGCGTGGGCTTTGGTCATGGTCCTCAAATTATTCGAAGGTCATGACGCCACTATGTCCCTTTAATTTGATGAACAAAAATTATTGTCATGCCATTCGACAATACACCTTGGAGTTATCACTGACATAAAGTGCTATATTGACACGAACTTTATAATTAAAGTAAAACAAACAAATCGAACTCCCTTCAGTATGTAATGTATTTTATTTATATACTTGTTTGTGATTGATTAACGGGTCAGTCCTAGTTTTTAATAAGTTATAGTAAATAAACGGAGTTTAACTATTATATAGACCAAAAGAAAAAATGGTATGGTATATTGACTTAGTCTTTAAATTTCAAATCAAAATATTGAGTCGTTCAGAAATGATCAGGATTTTATTATAACGAGGTGTCATTTAATTTTACAACGGATGTAATTGTTACGCGCGTCTCCCCCACAGGCTTCCAGGTGAACGCGCAATACTAATATTGTGAGTTCGCTCCCAGCCTACCACGACGACCTATTCAATGAAGTGAAAAAGACATTCTAGGCTACAAATAATAACACTTTATTTATAAACATTTAACTTATATGATATGGTGATTCAACAATTGAGAAAAGTCAATAAAAGTTATCTCCCTTACGACAAGTGTTCAGAGCACTTGTCTGTGTTTGGGTTATCTATTACTAATTAATTAATTAATAAATGTATTATGATATAGGCCTATATGAGCCAGTACAAATATAAGTTTAAAGCAGGTCGGGCCTTATTTATATTTATATTGATATTCCACAATTTGTTGACCTCCACCCCCAGAATGATGCGCACGGAAAAGTAATTATTACGAATTATGACTAAAGTCATAAACCAGTCGCTCCCAGGGCTTGGGATAATAATATCAGGATGGGATCCGGAACTGGGGTTGGGGAAGGCTAATAATATCTGGTGCTGGCCTGGGGTTGCTGCCAGTGCTGGGGCCTGGAGTTGTACCGGTCCAGTGCTTCCTATTAACTGGGGCTGGGGTAGGCTAATGACTGGTGCTGGGACCTGTTCTGGCCTGGGGTGGCTTTAGCTGCTGGGGCCTGGGGCTACTGCCAAATGCTGGGGCCTGGAGTTTTACAGGTCGGGTGCTTCCTACTGGGGTTGGGGTTAGCCTACTGCTGGTGCTGGTTGGTCCTGGCACTGGTCCGGAACTAAAACATTACCTTCTAAGAATAATATAAAAACGGGAGTTAGCAGTTCTCTAACGGATTCTTACCATAAGTTTTTCCATCACTGGGGTTCTTTCTTGCCCCTGGGGCGACTGTTCCTAAGTGGAGCGGAGTCCTTCCGAAAATATTAATGGCATAAAAAGCGCGCTTCTAAGAGCGCTCGGTCTTATATTAATAGTCTTAGCTTGTGACGTCACGATGACGTCACAAATACGCAACTTCCTTCCCGTGGCCCGCGAAAGGTACAACGTGGTGGCAATGGGCGCTATCTTCTAGCGGCCATCCTGCCGAAGATAATTGCTACCAGCAAGTAAAATATAACGGGACATTGACATAAAGGTAGGGTGAATTTAATATCGGGCGCTATCCACGATGACATTAACGTGTCTGGCCAGGATGATCCATTTTTTGATCTACGATCGCTTCCGGCCGCCATGTTTGCCGCTCGTCGGCGGAGAATGTTCAATGTAAACAAACGTACAATAGGCCTAGCTAGCTAGCGATAAAATGACTAAACTTCAAGGACTGTTTAGGCGTTTTTACGAGAAACCGATTATGGCTAATCGATTTGCAAATCCTTTTAAAACGCATTTACGGCAAAAATTAGCCTAATCGGTTTCACCTAATTTTCGTATTTACCACGACGATTTGCCAAATCGATTATGCAAATCTTCCAACTTGCTCGCCTGGCGAATTGGCGATTCGATTTCCAAGATGGCGTCCACAACAAGCGACACGACGTGCCTGACGTTAGTTCAATTTTTTCCGAATTTCACGTTAAAATATGTATATCACGGACATTTCTAATACGAATTTGTGGCAACTGGGAACAGTCAACTGGTACATTTATCGTTTTTATTTTTGGGTGTTTTCCCAAAGACCAGAATAAAGAAAATTGATTTTTTAAAACATTTTTCCCAATTCTTCTGTCTTCAGCCATCTTGCGAGGCAACTCGTCGCGTTTATGAGAACCGATTCGAATACCAAACCCGAGACCTACGTCATGTACAAACCGAGATAGGTAATCGAAACCGATTTGTTTTCTCGTAAAAACGCCTTTTATTAATTTCGTTACATTACCCCCACCCCTAAACAATATTCGTCCCGAATATAAAGGATTGCAACGTCGAATAAGTCCTTGAAAGTGAGTATAATTTTAATAAATCTAACTATTAAATTTAAATACTATAATAATAATATAACTATAAATAGAATACAATTTAATTGAATAACAATATCTCATCATAGATTGATGATAATGGCAAATAACATTTAACAATTTTTAACAAGGCATCGTAAAATTCATCAAAGTTCATCATTAGCACACAGTTAATTGACACAGCATTAATCATTAAGTGTTCAAATAAAGTAAGTTCATTGGTAAATAATAAATTATATCATATCGGTATCTCATCAGAAGCAGATCACATTGTTTATCATTGGTACTCAGTTCAATAGTATCTCTTCTTTTAATTTTTACAGGTCTATGTCACACACGCAGTTCATTGAAATGTCACCGTTACACAGTCACAGGGGAGTATATGGATTCACCATTAATTGTTACCATGAAAACTGTGCGGTATATCACTATATGAGTACTTGATTGTCACAATGTATGTATTATTTAAAATATTGAAACTGTAGATCAGCACTTTATCGTCTCAGTGATGAACGTATTAAAAATATTGAAACTGTAGATCAGCACTTTATCGTCTCAGTGATGAACGTATTAAAAATATTGAAACTGTAGATCAGCACTTTATCGTCTCAGTGATGAACGTATTAAAAATATTGAAACTGTAGCTCAGCACTTGATCGTCTAAGTGATGAACAAAATAATAAACATTGAAACTTCCAAGTCATTAATTAAAAATATCAACTTCTGTCATTGCAGGCGAAATCAACTGTAACTATAAATCCTTCATCCTGCATTCAACAGCTTTTAATAACCCCTCCAGCTCATAAAATCTACATTCCAAGGCCAGTTCTTCTAGTTGTGAAAAGCTCAGTGGTAGCAATTTAGTAATAGATCCGATGGACACAGTTCTCAGATAGTTTAAGATCAGGCCGAAATGTTTCGGGTCACGGTCTAGGAAATAGGTGTAAATACTCTCTACCTCGTAGGGTTTCATGGGAGATTCCGGTGAGACGAGAAGAGCCAGCAAAGAGGACGGATCTGCCTGTAGTGTTGATGCTGAAGTCTGAAATTTCGTTCCCCCTACATTGAGGACGATCCTCTGGGATTGGCTGAGGGCCCATCCTTTAACCTTAAGTATCCTTCGATTGGCTGACGTGGTTACCACTGCTGGTTGGACTTTTGTGTTGTTTGTTGTCGTCTTGGACGGGGCGCTCTCAGTGCTGCCGGTGGTGTCAGATGACGAGCTGCTGAGCCCAGACAGAGACGCAGGCACAGTGAGAATCGGGTACATCTCCAGTTCCTCCCCCAGTAAATGTATCCTGGGCCTGCAAGGGCTGAAACAGCGGTATGTCTTCGGATTTAAGTTTCTTTACCAGGATGTCCTCATGGGGTCTCCGGCGTTTGCCCTGACTAATCTCCTTCTCTCCCTCATCTGTTCTTTGGCCTGTTTTCTCTGTTGTTACTGTAGACCTGTCCTTTCTCTCTTTCTCTCTCTTCTCTCTGCTTCTATCTTTCTCTCTCCTTTCTCTGCTTCCATCTTTCTCTCTTCTCTCTCTGCTTCTATCTTTCTCTCTCCTTACTCTGCTCCTTTCTCTGCTTCTATCTTTCTCTTCTCTCTTTTCTCTGCTCCTTTCTCTGCTTCTATCTTTCTCTTCTCTCTTTTCTCTGCTCCTTTCTCTGCCTCTATCTTTCTCTTCTCTCTTTTCCCTAATTCCAAATTTCTCTTCTTCTGTCTTTTCCCTCTCAGCCGCTAATGCATCTTTTCTCTCTGCCTCGGTCACTGGTCTACATTTGAATTTTATAATGTCCTTCCACTGGTTTGAAAGGAAAGTCTTGTATTCTAGGCTTTCTTCGGTGCCAAACTTCATGTTACTCCGTTTTACCAGACTCATGTGGGTGCTGCTACAACGACCATGCCGGCTGTCTCGGGTGTATACCCCATTACATTCGGAACATTCGTACCCGAATCCGGAATGCCGCGCCTGGAGGTGGCCCATTACATGTGTCTTTCTGGAAAAATCTGTTTTCTCACCACATATTCGACATCTATAACGTTCAACCTGAAGACAAGAAGATAACGAACTTAAGTTAATATTACAGGTCTTGTCTTGATTTATTGTGATTAACCATCATTTATTATATATCATTTATTTGTATTCCAACTTTTATAAGGCCTCCTGGGGTGTGATCTGGACTGGGCCGGGTTATAGTTTCAGCCAAGTAGGTTTGTTTGTCCCTGTGTATAATTTCATTTTATTATGATGTACTACTTTAGGTTTAGTTGCGGGGCTCCTTTGAATTTTATAGACAACATCATTGATCCTGTCTAGAATGGTGAAAGGGCCTTGCCAAGGACAATGCAGCTTGGTACCCAACCCTTTATGCCTGGGATTGTAGAACCATACTGGGTCTCCCCTTTTATACTGATTTAGCTGAATGTTTCGGTCATGATCCTTGCGCATTTTATTGCTGGCAATTTTAAGCCGGCCCCTAGCAAATTCGTGGATTTTCTCTAATTTTTGTGATAACTGTGTGGCATACTCGGACTTAAAATGATATGTTTGTTCTTCAGGTCTTACTCTACCCAGAACAAGGTCAACAGGCAGGTTTATGGTTTGACCGAATACCATCTCATATGGTGAGACGCCTGTGGCCTCATGGTCTGCGGCCCGGTAAGCCATCATTAGCAGGTAAACATATTTATCCCAATCTCTCTTATTAGTTGAAACGAAGGCGGAAAGCATGGATTCGATCGTACGGTTCGCTCTCTCCACCATACCATCAGATTGGGGCCGTCATTAGTCAAAGGTAACGGTCCCAATATGTCGAGTGCCCACCTTTCGTGGGGTGCGCCTACAATGTAAGTTTTCAATGGCCCTTTCGGTTTTCGGGTAGGAGTTTTCCTAGATGAACATTTGTCACACTCTTTGGACCATCTATTCACATCTTGAGTCATGCGATGCCAAAAATATCGGGCCCGTAATTTTGAGAGCGTCTTTTTCGTTCCTAAATGTCCTCCCCCTATGGAATCATGTAATTGACTGAAAGCAAATCTGGTTAATTTCTCTGGCAAAACTATCTGACAGATGGATTGGGTCTCAGGTAGTTCCCACCTGTGGCATAGTAGGCCATCAATTAACTTCAGGGAGTCAAATCTCGCCCAATAATATTTTGTACTGGGATCAAGTGGAGAAATCTCTGGCCAGGGTGGTCTCTGTCCGTCAGTAATCCATCTTTTAACATTAAGTAATACTTTGTCGTTTTGTTGGAGATTTTTGATAGTCATAGGGTCAGAGTTCATTTCCTGACAAGGTGTCTCTTTCTTAATTTCAGGCTCGGGAGCATTCAACGGGTTTGTGTTCAGATTTGGGGAGCTTGAGTCAGAGTCACAGGTGGCAGCATCAATGTGGTAAGGACAGTCCCCTTCTATTTCCTGTCTGATTCTTAGAATCATGATCATTTAGATATTTCTGCTCAGCGGTACTGCAGTGTCGGCATTCTGGAATACAGGGTCGTCGGGAAAGGGCATCGGCATTTTGGTGAATTCTTCCTGCTCGGAATTCTATTTTAAACTGGTATGAAGATAGAAATTCGAACCAACGGGCAATTTGACCTTCCGGATTTTTAAAATTTATGAGCCACGTTAAAGCTCCATGATCGGTCCTAACTCTGAAATAACGACCGTAAAGATAATGATGAACATGTTTGATGGAGGCAACCACTGCCAGCAATTCCTTCCGTGTCACACAATATTTTCGTTCGGATCGGCTCAATGCTTTGCTAAAATAGCATATTACTTTTTCTTTCCCATCCTGAACTTGAGACAGCACCGACCCTATGCTATTGTTTGAGGCGTCGCTGTCGAGGATGAACAGTCCCTCATCCTGTGGAAATGCCAAAATGGGGGAGGTAGTCAACTTCGACTTTAAAGTGTAAAGGGCGTGCAACCTCTGCAAAGTTGCTGACAAAACGGCGGTAATATGAGCACAGGCCAAGAAATTGGCGAACCTCTTTGACTGATGAGGGGGGTGGCCAATTCTTTACGCAACATGTTTTGTCTGGGTCGGTCGTGACACCGTCTTCACTGACAATGTGGCCAAGGAATTTAGCTTCTGTTCTTAGCATACTGCATTTTTTCGGATTCATTTTAAGGTTTGCGCTTAGAAGTCTTTGAAATACTAGCTCTAATCTTTCCAGATGTTCCGGGAAGGTTTGTGAGAATACAATTATGTCATCTAAGTACGCCAAACATATATTCCAGTTTAATTTAGAGAGCACCTGGCTGACCAGTCTAACGAATAATGCAGGTCCATTGCATAGGCCAAATGGAAGGGACACAAATTGCCAAAGTCCACTGCCTTGGGTAGCAAAAGCAGTTTTTGCACGATCCTCCGGGGCTATGCGGCATTGCCAATACCCCGACTTAAGGTCTAAGGTTGAAAAATACTTCATCCCTGAAAGGGCATCGAGAGTGCTGTCTATACGTGGTATGGGATGACTGTCCTTAATTGTAACTTCATTTAACCGTCGATAGTCAATACAGAATCTAAGTGAGTTGTCTTTCTTTCGGACTAAAACTACAGGGGAACACCAAGGGCTTTCTGAAGGCTCAATCACCCCCTTCCTGGCCATGTCCTCGATCTCTTTTTCAACTTCCTTAATCGATGCTAAGGGGACTCGTCGGGGTGGCTGTCGGATTGGAGCGGCATCCCCAGTATTTATACGGTGCTCCACAAGGTCAGTCATTCCGAGGTCATCCTCAGACTGCGAAAAACTGTTCTTATATTTTATTATTAAATTTTTCAGTGCTTCCTGTTGTTCGGTGTCAAGGCCTTGACTCGATTCCTGCACCATGTCCAGTAAACATTGAGGTAAGTGGTGATCGTCATTGTTACATGGGGTTTCCAAACCCAATTTATTTAGGCCTACATCATGGGGTTCTTCCAGGCATTCGTTTATTTCCCCTAAAGTGGCAACAATGGTATTTTTGTACATTTTATGCTCTTTATCAAATAGGTTCAACAATCTTACAGGGACTAGTCCAATGCGGGGGTCCACTACTGTCCTAGCTAATAATATGTCATGTCGGCTCCCCAAATTTTCGCTAGGCTCCATAATTGTGCTGGTTTGGCAGGGTAAAGGATCTATTATTCTTCCCGGGATAACGACCTCACTGTTTGGCGGGATCACAACATCCTGATCTAAGGCGACACGACTGCAAACTGGGTGACAAGTGTCTTGATATCGGAAACAGGGCACCCTCGACATTTATTTTCAGACAATTTTTATTTAAGAGTATATCAGCCGAAAATCTTGTTAAAAAGTCTATGCCGAGTATGCCATCTTGTGTTATATCTGCGATGAAAAAGTCATGGACCAAGAATTGCTTTCCTATTTTTACCTTGACCTCAACTTTCCCTAAAAACGGTCTCCTGTCACCTGTTGCTGTTATCAAGTTCAGATTTACTTGAGCAATAGATAATTTTTTCAGGGTTTCATGTTTTTGTAGGAATTTTCCACTCAAAATGGAGATTGTGGCGCCGGTATCAACCAGCATAGGTAAATGGTGAGCCTCAAGTTTGGCATGCACAAATAATCCGTGTTTTTCATCGCTGATACTACTTATAATAATATCCCTAGGTCTCTCCCCGTTTAAATCTTTGACTGACTTCCGACCCTCAAACTCAGTCTCTATTAGTTTCCCGAGGAAGGAGGCCTTGGATGGGCTGGGGGTTGTCTGGAGGGGAGGTTGGAAGAAGAGTTTCCCTGATAAAAGTTATTTCCTCTAGAACCATTGTTATAGTGGGGCCGTCTAGACTGAAAATTGTGGTTATCTCCCCTATATGCACTTTGATTATTTGGAGGGGATCCTCTTGAGTTATTACTGTAGGAATAGGATGGTTCAGCATAATTAGTCGGCATTCCATTCCAGTTATTGGATCTACCAGACCTAGCTCTAAATTGACCTTGATTAGTGGCCCTGAGAGTCTGGACGAGTTCAGTTGTGGCTTTTTCTAAGGTGTTAATGGATTTATTGAGCGAGGAAATATTTATTCTATCATCATTTACAATGGCTTTATTGTCATGTCTTTCAGGTCGTTCCTGGTCAGTGCGACACACAGAAACAGTGCTTTCCCGTACATCTTGATGAATCCCGAAAACAGATTTACCCCTTTGTTTGTCAGCCAGGCGGTGTGCCTCTAGCCTTATAGCATGGGTCTCGGCTTCAGTGATATCTTTTGGCTTGAGCTCCCGGATTCGAAGTCTCATATCACAGTCAGAGAGAGAGTCGACAAAGTGATCTAGGGCGAGAATATTTCGTAGGCTGTTGTCCGCAGTTGGATAAGCCTGTCGTGTGAGTTTTCTAATAGATTGTGCCAGTTCGGACAGTGACTCATTTTTACTCCTAACTCGCGTCTGAAGTCTGGCCCGGAACACCTCAGAACTCTCCACTGAGCCAAATCTAATCTGCAAAATTTTCACTAAAGTGGTGAAATCATGGGTTTCGATGGGAGATAACTCCGTCAGGACTGCCCTAGCACTCCCTGTCAGGCTGCTTGCCAAGTACAGTGATTTTTCTTGGTAACCCCAATTATTAATCTTAGCTATGATATCAAATTGACTCAAGAACTCGTCCAGGTCATCACTACCACTGTAAAGTTGAGGCCTAATTTTTAAGTTATTGTTTACATGGCCATGTGGACGCCTATCTGTGTTGTTTTGATTCTGATTAGGGTGATCATAATTGTCTCCCCCTGCATTGGGACTGGGAGTGGACTGGTTCTCTCCAATCAGAGACCTATCAATTCGCTGATCTACATATTCCTTGAGAGAGTTGAGGTCACCAATTAACTGGTTCATGTTGCGTTCATTTTCGCACCGCATATCTTGTCTGAACATTTCAAATTTCTCCCCAATTTTGTCTAGCAGCATGACCGTATCACTGTTCATAGTGGAATTTTGATAACTCGCCGAGGGTATAGGCGAGGGTGAGATCACAGGGGAATCTGCATTCTCATTCACTCCATGTTGACTGCCTGCGTTTTCTAGATTCAAAATTACTTCTGAGTCCTCTAGGGACGCCATGGTAGGATTCTGGTTGCAAGCTCTCTCGTAATGACAATTAATTTATTGTAGAGTAGATACCTTCTACTGATTAGGTCTCTGATCAACTAGCTTACTTTTAGTGTGTAATTTTTGTATTTATATTATGTTTATATAATGTGTGTGAACCTATTTTAAACTTAGGCCTATCATTAATTAATAACCCTAGGCTTTTATAATAAGTTATATTTATATATAGATTATGTATTTATTTATTGTACACCTAGCAATGTCTTTTGTCTACTTCATTCCAGGTCCACTAGACACTGGTAGTAATTTAAATAAGATAATTTAAAGTGATCCCACTTCTGACACCAGTTGTTACGCGCGTCTCCCCCACAGGCTTCCAGGTGAACGCGCAATACTAATATTGTGAGTTCGCTCCCAGCCTAGCACGACGACCTATTCAATGAAGTGAAAAAGACATTCTAGGCTACAAATAATAACACTTTATTGATAAACATTTAACTTATATGATATGGTGATTCAACAATTGAGAAAAGTCAATAAAAGTTATCTCCCTTACGACAAGTGTTCAGAGCACTTGTCTGTGTTTGGGTTATCTATTCAGGGATCGAAATTGACGGACGCAAACACGCAAAATGCGTGTTGATTTTGTAGACTGCGTGTTACAAAATATGTCACACGAAAAAAAATGCGTGTAACATTTTTTCGCTTATTGAAAATTGTTACTGAATAAGATGATTTCTTTTACGTAAAATCAAGACCATAATTATGACCAAAAACGGAAATTCTACTATTATTTTCCTTCCTAGCAAAATGTAAATAATTCGATGAATTCGATGTTTATATTCGGCGTATTGTGACATCTACGCATGCGTTACTCATTCAGAATTCTTCGTCGAACATTCGGAATTCTTTTGTTTTTCCCGAACTGATCGTTTTTATTGTGGTAAAAATCTTATATTTCATCAGCTAAGAGTTTACCCTATTCGATAAAAACAATACACAAATATCATAATTGACCTCTTTTAGTGTTCGACTATCTGTCCTTTCATTATTGTCGTTATCTTCCATCAAACAAATTCCGACATCGGTCAAAAATAAACGTTATTCATCATTATTGCCGAATGACTTTCACGCGACACAAAAAAACCCAACACGTGCCGCGACAGAGCTGTGCCGCGATATACATCGCAGTTTTGATTTTTCTGGGTGATATTTAAGATAAGTATTGAAAAATTGTTTTCCTTTTGATGAATAAAAATTGTTAGAAACTCCTTAGTTTGCATTCCACGAAGTTTGCAAATACCGATTCGGAGCTCTTGTTTATGTCACGTGACTTCTCGCTCAGTTCTCCACTTTTGCACCCGTTGTTATCATTATCCCTGTTTCTGTTCAATTTCTATGCATCTTGACAATCTATTTATACCGATGCTTTGATTTTCCAAAGGATCATTCATTTTCAGATTGAAATAAATTCTAATAAAGCAGAAATATAAATGATGCTAAAATTGCCAACTATTGAGAATTCCGATAGACTGATTTACTGATTATCATTCCATTCACCGTCGGACGTATCAATCATGCATGCATAGCGGTCCGTGATCTGATACATCGCTATTTGACTAAATCAATGGAAACTTTTTGACGTAGGACTTTAATTTACTATCCTTGTATTAAATAATGCATCTTAAAAAGTATACGCTTGATTGAGAAAAAACAAGTCCAAGGGTAGCTATAAAAATAAATATGCACGGCCGAAAGAACACAAATCTTTTTTAAAATGTTTTTCTTGTGCCTCCATCATATGTAAGTATTTTTAATTTAAATTGAATAATAATAATTAATATTTTGCCATTAGCTTTTTAATGGTAAGGAACATGTGTACACTCCAATGTATAACATAACTTGTAGTTTGTACATATAATCCAAAGATAATAAAAATATTTTCATTAAAGAAAAAATTACCCCTTGAATTTCTTCAGAATCCTATTTTTGCTTGTACATTTGAAATCAACAAGCAAAATTTTGCTTGTATGTTTTCAAGTAAAGTTCAATCCCTGCTATTACTAATTAATTAATTAATAAATGTATTATGATATAGGCCTATATGAGCCAGTACAAATATAAGTTTAAAGCAGGTCGGGCCTTATTTATATTTATATTAATATTCCACAATTTGTTGACCTCCACCCCCCGAATGATGCGCACGGAAAAGTAATTATTACGAATTATGACTAAAGTCATAAACCAGTCGCTCCCAGGGCTTGGGATAATAATATCAGGATGGGATCCGGAACTGGGGTTGGGGAAGGGAAGGCTAATAATATCTGGTGCTGGCCTGGGGTTGCTGCCAATGCTGGAGCCTGGAGTTGTACCGGTCCAGTGCTTCCTATTAACTGGGGCTGGGGTAGGCTAATGACTGGTGCTGGGACCTGTTCTGGCCTGGGGTGGCTTTAGCTGCTGGGGCCTGGGGCTACTGCCAAATGCTGGGGCCTGGAGTTGTACAGGTCGGGTGCTTCCCACTGGGGTTGGGGTTAGCCTACTGCTGGTGCTGGTTGGTCCTGGCACTGGTCCGGAACTAAAACATTACCTTCTAAGAATAATATAAAAACGGGAGTTAAAGCAGTTCTCTAACGGATTCTTACCATAAGTTTTTCCATCACTGGGGTTCTTTCTTGCCCCTGGGGCGACTGTTCCTAAGTGGAGCGGAGTCCTTCCGAAAATATTAATGGCATAAAAAGCGCGCTTCTAAGAGCGCTCGGTCTTATATTATACTATACTATACTGCCGTGCAAAGGAAGAAGGCAGTATCTACACTTTTGGCCAAAATACGTTTTTGGTATCATTGTGATCGGCAGTATCAGCTCTATCACATGTAAAAATTTCATTGCTATATTTCAATTAGGTAAAGAGATTTACAGTGTCGATTTGGGCAGCAAATGTAAATTGCCCTGGTATAACTAAGGATGAAAGCAGTAAGTGAAGATACTGTCGTTCTCTTTGATACATCTATTACAACCCAGAGCGAAATTTTGGCAGTAAATGCAAATTTCTCTTATATAACCAAGGAGAAAAGCAGTAAGTGTAGATACTGCCGTTCTACTTGGGACATGTATGTACCTTAAGATAAGGTGCTGGCAGTAAATGTAAAGTGACCTGGAATAACTAAGGTAAAAAACAGTATATAATGTCAAGGATTTGGACTCTACTGAATGGGGAAATGCCTAGAACAATGTTTATGCATAAATATGCAGTTTGTAAACTGTCTGTTTATCACAGAAACAATTAGAGAGCATGTGTAGATGCTGCTTTGTACCTTGGTTTTACAATGGGCACAGGAAAAGGCCCGAGCCATAAAATGGGCAGTATCTGCATTATCTCAGTCCCTCAAAGAAATATACGAAAATCGACAAGTTATATCGAAAGAGAACCATAATATTTCCTTACGTTGAAGAAATCACATTATTTTATACAAAACTATGAGTACAGGAAAGTGACAAACTTTAAAGTCGATTTTCTCAAAATGACTATTTTGCAGATACTGCCTTTCTCTTTTGTGGGGCAGTATAGTCTTAGCTTGTGACGTCACAAATACGCAACTTCCTTCCCGTGGCCCGCGAAAGGTACAACGTGGTGGCAATGGGCGCTATCTTCTAGCGGCCATCCTGCCGAAGATAATTGCTACCAGCAAGTAAAATATAACGGGACATTGACATAAAGGTAGGGTGAATTTAATATCGGGCGCTATCCACGATGACATTAACGTGTCTGGCCAGGATGATCCATTTTTTGATCTACGATCGCTTCCGGCCGCCATGTTTGCCGCTCGTCGGCGGAGAATGTTCAATGTAAACAAACGTACAATAGGCCTAGCTAGCTAGCGATAAAATGACTAAACTTCAAGGACTGTTTATTAATTTCGTTACATAATACTGTTTATCAAACAGAGAGAGAGAGAAATGGGGTTTAACGTCCACTCGACACAAACTAGGTCATTTTGGGACTAACCTATGGTTTCAATTTCATTTCAATAATTCGCTTGCGCGTAGGGGTCTTTACTTTAGCAGTGGGGGGAAACCGGAGTGCCCGGATCGAAACCGTAGTGGTTAAAACAGATTTTGTATATTTAGCTTTTTAACTTAGTTTAAGGGGCATGTAGCAATCCACCGCTTTAATTATTCGGTTGAGCGAATAAAAAATGTTGCTCCGTGTGGTGAACGTAAAACTTGTCCCATTGTATACAATGCGTATCCTCGTCTTCATTAGTCCAGTGGTAGCAGAAAAATAGGACGATAAACCCCATTTCGGTATTTGTATTTTTAATTAAAAAGCAGTAGATCTAATAAGCCTAGATAATGATTAACTAGTGGTCTAGTCGCTTAAAATTATACACGAGTTATGTCCCTTTATTTTTGCTACCAGCCAGCGTCAAAGTCCGATTTTGTCACTAAAAAACTTTAATTTTAACAAAAAATAACAATCAAATACAGAAGCATAGGATTAATATATGTTATAGCATGAAAAATTGGGAATATTTGGGGCCGAGATCAAGCTGGCCCTCACTTTCTCTAGCCTTCAGTTGGAGATAACACCCTTCACTAACTGCGAATCAAGCCAGCCCTCACTCCCAAATTCGCTGGATGATCAAGACTTCAGTAAAATCACGTGCTTGATATGGGCTAATCCCAGCCTTCGATAAATAAAATGAATTGAAAGTAGTCTATTTTTAGTAATCCATTTCTTGGTTAAAAATAAAAATGCGTTTATCTTTTCTAAAGTTTGTAATCATCAATGTGCCAGAAAATAACAAGTATATTTAGAGAGCCATAGAAACTTACTTTCCGGTGATGTATACACACGTATTTTGACATAAAACACTCGCCCCACCCCACCACTCTCTTTAATTCAGCTAGTGAAGGCAACCAAACATGTATCAATTTTAATTTAAAAAGTATATATGTATTCAGCCGAAAATAAAACAAATTCATTTCAATAGAGGATTAACTTTACTTTTAGGTATAGAAACACGAAATTTTGCCTTACCCCCCCCCTCCCTTTCACTTTACCATTAATCTTTTTTTTTTAAATTAAGTAAATATAAATGTGCCAAATTTTTTTTTATATATTTGAAAAGAGAAATATATGTGCTTTTCAGTGATATGAAACATGATATCTGGAATTTCGTATTAAAACCCGTATTTTTACTTTGAATATCCCCACCATTTAAAAGAATTTTGTTTCACTCGACTTTGATCACCTATCAAAATAAGTAAATATGAATGTGCCAGAAAATTATTTATATATTTGAAGACACCATTAAACAAGCTTTTCAGTGATATATAACATAATGGCTGGAATTTCGTACTAAGAACCGTATTTTGGCATTGAATACCCCCCCCCCCTTCATAATACAGTTTTTCACAACCCAACTTTGTCGCTGATTAGGTTAAGTACATATGAATGTGCCAGAAAATTATTTATATATTTGAAGAGATCATTCAACAAGCTTTTCAGTAATATATAACATAATGGCTGGAATTTCGTACTAAGAACCGTATTTTGGCATTGAACACCCCCCCCCCCCTTCATAATACAGTTTTTCACAACCCAACTTTGTCGCTGATTAGGGTAAGTACATATGAATGTGCCAGAAAATTATTTATATATTTGAAGAGATCATTTAACAAGCTTTTCAGTGATATATAACATAATGGCTGGAATTTCGTACTAAGAACCGTATTTTGGCATTGAATACCCCCCCCCCCTCCTTCATAATAGAGTTTTTACCACCCAACTTTGATCGCTTATTAAGGTAAGTAAATATGAATGTGCCGGAAAATTATTTATATATTTGAAGAGAGCCTTAAACAAGCTTTTCAGTGATATATAACATAATGGCTGGAATTTCGTACTAAGAACCGTATTTTGGCATTGAATACACCCCCCCCCTCCTTCATAATAGAGTTTTTTACCACCCAACTTTGATCGCTTATTAAGGTAAGTAAATATGAATGTGCCAGAAAATTATTTATATATTTGCAGAGAGCATTAAACAAGCTTTTCAGTGATATATAACATTATGGCTGGAATTTCGTACTAAGAACCGTATTTTGGCATTGCATACCCCTCCACCCTTCACAATAGAGTTTTTCACCACCCAATTTTGATCGCTTATTAAGGTAAGTAAATATGAATGTGCCAGAAAATTATTTATATATTTGAAGAGAGCATTAAACAAGCTTTTCAGTGATATATAACATAATGGCTGGAATTTCGTACTAAGAACCGTATTTTGGCATTGAATACCCCCCTCCTTCATAATAGAGTTTTTTTACCCCCCCCCACCCAACTTTGATCGCTCATTAAGGTAAGTAAATATAAATGTGCCAGAAAATTATTTATATATTTGAAGACACCATTAAACAAGCTTTTCAGTGATATATAACATAATGGCTGGAATTTCGTACTAAGAACCGTATTTTGGCATTGAATACCCTCCCCCACCTTCATAATACAGTTTTTCGCAACCCAACTTTGATCGCTGATTAGGGTAAGTAAATATGAATGTGCCAGAACATTATTTATATATTTGAAGAGATCATTAAAACAGCTTTTCAGTGATATATAGCATAATGGCTGGAATTTCGTACTAAGAACCGTATTTTGGCATTGCATACCACTCCACCCTTCATAATAGAGCTTTTCACCACCCAACTTTGATCGCTTATTAAGGTAAGTAAATATGAATGTGCCAGAAAATTATTTATATATTTGAAGAGATCATTAAACAAGCTTTTCAGTGATATATAACATAATGGCTGGAATTTCGTACTAAGAACCGTATTTTGGCATTGAATACCCCCCCCCCTTCATAATAGAGTTTTTTACCACCTAACTTTGATCGCTTATTAAGGTAAGTAAATATGAATGTGCCAAAAAATCATTTATATGTTTGAAGAGAGCATTAAACAAGCTTTCTAGTGATATATAACATAATGGCTGGAATTTCGTACTAAGAACCGTATTTTGGCATAGAATACCCCCCCCTCCTTCATAATAGAGTTTTTTAACCCCCCCCCCCCAACTTTGATCGCTCATTAAGGTAAGTAAATATGAATGTGCCAGAAAATTAGTTATATATTTGAAGACACCATTAAACAAGCTTTGCAGTGATATATAACATAATGGCTGGAATTTCGTACTAAGAACCGTATTTTGGCATTGAATCCCCCCCCCCCTTCATAATAGAGTTTTTTACCACCCAACTTTGATCGCTTATTAAGTTAAGTAAACATGAATGTGCCAGAAAATTAGTTATATATTTGAAGAGTGCATTAAACAAGCTTTTCAGTGATATATAACATAATGGCTGGAATTTCGTACTAAGAACCGTATTTTGGCATTGAATACCCCACCCCGTCCTTCATAATAGAGTTTTTTTTACCCCACCCCAACTTTGATCGCTTATTAAGGTAAGTAAATATGAATGTGCCAGAAAATTATTTATATATGTAAAGACAGCATTAAACAAGCCTTTCAGTGATATATAACATAATGGCTGGAATTTCGTACTAAGAACCGTATTTTGGCATTGAATACCCCCCCCCTTCATAATAGAGTTTTTTACCACCCAAATTTGATCGCTTATTAAGGTAAGTAAATATGAATGTGCCAGAAAATTAGTTATATATTTGAAGAGAGCATTAAACAGGCTTTTCAGTGATATATAACATAATGGCTGGAATTTCGTACTAAGAACCGTATTTTGGCATTGAATACCCCCCTTCTTTCATAATAGAGTTTTTTTTACCCCCCCCCCCCCCAACTTTGATCGCTCATTAAGGTAAGTAAATATGAATGTGCCAGAAAATTATTTATATATTTGAAGACACCATTAAACAAGCTTTTCAGTGATATATAACATAATGGCTGGAATTTCGTACTAAGAACCGTATTTTGGCATTGAATACCCCCCTTCTTTCATAATAGAGTTTTTTTTACCCCCCCCCCCCCAACTTTGTCGCTGATTAGGGTAAGTACATATGAATGTGCCAGAAAATTATTTATATATTTGCAGAGAGCATTAAACAAGCTTTTCAGTGATATATAACATTATGGCTGGAATTTCGTACTAAGAACCGTATTTTGGCATTGCATACCCCTCCACCCTTCATAATAGAGTTTTTCACCACCCAATTTCGATCGCTTCTTTATGTAAGTAAATATGAATGTGCCAGAAAATTATTTATATATTTGAAGAGAGCAATAAACAGGCTTTTCAATGATATGTAACATAATGGCCGGAATTTCGTACTAAGAACCGTATTTTGGCATTGAATACCCCCACCCCCTCATAATCATAGTACATGTAGTAGAGTTTTTTACCACCCAACTTTGATCGCTTATTAAAGTAAGTAAATGTGAATGTGCCAGAAAATTATTTATATATGTCAACAGAGCAATAAACAAGCTTTTTAATGATATGTAACATAATGGCTGGAATTTCGTACTAAGAACTGTATTTTAACATTGAATACGCCCCCCCCCCTCATAATCATAGTAATATAGTGAAGTACCACCCAACTTTGGTCGGTTATTAAGGTAAGTAAATATGAATGTGCCAGAAAATTATTTATATATTTGAAGAGAGCAATAAAAAAGCTTTTCAATGATATGTAACATAATGGCTGGAATTTCGTACTAAGAACCGTATTTTGGCATTTAATACACCCCTCCCCCTTCATAATCATAGTAATAAAGTTAAGTACATGTACCAACCATCATTGATCGATTATTAAGGTTAGTAAATATTAATGTGCCAGAAAATTATTTATATATTTCAAGAGAGCAATAAACAAGCTTTTGAATGATATGTCACATAATGGCTGGAATTTCGTACTAAGAACCGTATTTTGGCATTTAATACCCCCCCCTTCATAATCATAGTAATAAAGTTAAGTACCACCCAACTTTGATCGCTTATTAAGGTAAGTAAATATGAATGTGCCAGAAAAATATTTATATTTTTAAAGAGAGCAATAAACAAGCTTTTCAATGATATGTAACATAATGGCTGGAATTTCGTACTAAGAACCGTATTTTGGTATTTATTACACCCCCCCCCCCTTCATAATCATAGTAATAAAGTTAAGTACCACTCAAATTTGATCGGTTATCAAGGTAAGAAAATATGAATGTGCCAGAAAATTATTCATATATTTGAACAGAACAATAAACATGCTTTTCAATGATATGTAACGTAATGGCTGGAATTTCGTACTAAGAACTGTATTTTAAAATTGAATACGCCCCCCCCCCTTCATAATCATAGTAATATAGTGAAGTACCACCCAACTTTGGTCGGTTATTAAGGTAAGTAAATATGAATGTGCCAGAAAATTATTTATATATTTGAACAGAGTAATAAACAAGCTTTTCACTGATATGTAACATTATGGCTGGAATTTCGTACTAAGAACCGTATTTTGGCATTTAATACACCCCCCCCCCCTCCTTCATAATCATAGTAATAAAGTTAAATACCACCCAACTTTCATCGGTTATTAAGGTAAGTAAATATGAATGTGCCAGAAAATTATTTATATATTTCAAAAGAGCAATAAACAAGCTTTTCAATGATATGTAACATAATGGCTGGAATTTCGTACTAAGAACCGTATTTTGGCATTGTATACACCCCCCCCCCTTTATAATCATAGTAATAGAGTTACGTACGATCCAACTTTGATCGCTTATTAAGGTAAGTAAATATGAATGTACCAGAAAATTATTTATATATTTGAGGGAGCAATAAACAGGCTTTTCAATGATATGTAACATAATGGCCGGAATTTCGTACTAAGAACCGTATTTTGGCATTAAATACACCCCCCCCCCCTTTATAATCATACTAATAGAGTTACGTACGAACCAACTTTGGTCGCTTATTAAGGTAAGAAAATATGAATGTGCCAGACAATTATTTATATATTTGAAGAGAGCAATAAACAAGCTTTTCAATGATATGTCACATAATGGCTGGAATTTCGTACTAACAACCGTATTTTGGCATTTAATACCCCCCCCCCTTCATAATCATAGTAATAAAGTTAAATAACACCCAACTTTGATCGGTTATTAAGGTAAGTAAATATGAATGTGCCAGAAAATTATTTATATATTTGAACAGAGCAATAAACAAGCTTTTCAATGATATGTGACATAATGGCTGGAATTTCGTACGAAGAACCGTATTTTGGCATTTAATACCCCCCCCCCTTCATAATCATATTAATAAAGTTAAATACCACCCAAATTTGATCGGTTATTAAGGTAAGTAAATATGAATGTGCCAGAAATTTATTTATATATTTCAAAAGAGCAATAAACAAGCTTTTCAGTGATATGTAACATAATGGCTGGAATTTCGTACTAACAACCGTATTTTGGCATTGAATACACCCCCCTCCCCTTTATAATCATAGAAATAGAGTTACGTACGATCCAACTTTGATCGCTTATTAAGGTAAGTAAATATGAATGTGCCAGAAAATTAGTTATATATTTGAAGAGAGCAATACACGGGCTTTTCAATGATATGTAACATATGGGGGGTATTAAATGCCAAAATACGGTTCTTAGTACGAAATTCCAGCCATTATGTTACATATCAGTGAAAAGCTTGTTTATTACTCTGTTCAAATATATAAATAATTTTCTGGCACATTCATATTTACTTACCTTAATAACCGACCAAAGTTGGGTGGTACTTCACTATATTACTATGATTATGAAGGGGGGGGGCGTATTCAATTTTAAAATACAGTTCTTAGTACGAAATTCCAGCCATTATGTTACATATCATTAAAAAGCTTGTTTATTGCTCTGTTGAAATATATAAATAATTTTCTGGCACATTCATATTTACTTACTTTAATAAGCGATCAAAGTTGGGTGGTAAAAAACTCTACTACTATGATTATAAAGGGGGGGGGGTGTATTCAATGCCAAAATACGGTTCTTAGTACGAAATTCCGGCCATTATGTTACATATCATTGAAAAGCCTGTTTATTGTTCTCTTCAAATATATAAATGATTTTCTGGCACATTCATATTTACTTACCTTAATAATGGATCAAATTTGGGTGGTACATAACTCTACTACTATGATTATGAGGGGGTGGGGGTATTCAATGCCAAAATACGGTTCTTAGTACGAAATTCCAGCCATTATGTTACATATCATTGAAAAGCCTGTTTATTGCTCTCTTCAAATATATAAATAATTTTCTGGCACATTCATATTTACTTACCTTAATAAGCGATCAAAGTTGGATCGTACATAACTCTATTACTATGATTATAAAGGGGGGGGGGGTGTATTCAATGCCAAAATACGGTTCTTAGTACGAAATTCCAGCCATTATGATACATATCATTGAAAAGCTTGTTTATTGCTCTGTTCAAATATATAAATAATTTTCTGGCACATTCATATTTACTTACCTTAATAACCGACCAAAGTTGGGTGGTACTTCACTATATTACTATGATGATGAAGAGGGGGGGGGGCGTATTCAATGTTAAAATACAGTTCTTAGTACGAAATTCCAGCCATTATGTTACATATCATTAAAAAGCTTGTTTATTGCTCTGTTGAAATATATAAATAATTTTCTGGCACATTCATATTTACTTACTTTAATAAGCGATCAAAGTTGGGTGGTAAAAAACTCTACTACTATGATTATGAGGGGGTGGGGGTATTCAATGCCAAAATACGGTTCTTAGTACGAAATTCCAGCCTTTACGTTATATATCACTGAAAAGCTTGTTTAATGCTCTCTTCAAATATATAACTAATTTTCTGGCACATTCATATTTACTTACCTTAATAAGCGATCAAAGTTGGGTGGTAAAAAACTCTATTATGAAGAAGGTGGGGGGGTATTCAATGCCAAAATACGGTTCTTAGTACGAAATTCCAGCCATTATGTTATATATCACTGAAAAGCTTGTTTAATGCTGTCTTTAAATATATAAATAATTTTCTGGCACATTCATATTTACTTACCTTAATAAGCGATCAAAGTTGGGGTGGGGTAAAAAAAACTTTATTATGAAGGAGGGGGTGGGGTATTCAATGCCAAAATACGGTTCTTAGTACGAAATTCCAGCCATTATGTTATATATCACTGAAAAGCTTGTTTAATGCTCTCTTCAAATATATAACTAATTTTCTGGCACATTCATGTTTACTTAACTTAATAAGCGATCAAAGTTGGGTGGTAAAAAACTCTATTATGAAGGAGGCGGGGGGGGGGGTATTCAATGCCAAAATACGGTTCTTAGTACGAAATTCCAGCCATTATGTTATATATCACTGAAAAGCTTGTTTAATGGTGTCTTGAAATATATAAATAATTTTCTGGCACATTCATATTTACTTACCTTAATGAGCGATCAAAGTTGGGGGGGGTAAAAAAACTCTATTATGAAGGAGGGGGGGAGGTATTCAATGCCAAAATACGGTTCTTAGTACGAAATTCCAGCCATTATGTTATATATCACTAAAACGCTTGTTTAATGCTCTCTTCAAACATATAAATGATTTTTTGGCACATTCATATTTACTTACCTTAATAAGCGATCAAAGTTGGGTGGTAAAAAACTCTATTATGAAGGGGGGGGGGTATTCAATGCCAAAATACGGTTCTTAGTACGAAATTCCAGCCATTATGTTATATATCACTGAAAAGCTTGTTTAATGATCTCTTCAAATATATAAATAATTTTCTGGCACATTCATATTTACTTACCTTAATAAGCGATCAAAGTTGGGTGGTGAAAAGCTCTATTATGAAGGGTGGAGGGGTATGCAATGCCAAAATACGGTTCTTAGTACGAAATTCCAGCCATTATGCTATATATCACTGAAAAGCTTGTTTAATGATCTCTTCAAATATATAAATAATTTTCTGGCACATTCATATTTACTTACCCTAATCAGCGATCAAAGTTGGGTTGTGAAAAACTGTATTATGAAGGGGGGAGGGGGGTATTCAATGCCAAAATACGGTTCTTAGTATGTTATAATTGTATGATCAACTTTTGTTTAAACTGTGTATGCTGTCCTACGCGGATGCAATGATACAATAAAATCTTATCTTATCTTATCTTAGTACGAAATTCCAGCCATTATGTTATATATCACTGAAAAGCTTGTGTAATGGTGTCTTCAAATATATAAATAATTTTCTGGCACATTTATATTTACTTACCTTAATGAGCGATCAAAGTTGGAGGGGGGGGGGGTAAAAAAACTCTATTATGAGGGAGGGGGGTATTCAATGCCAAAATACGGTTCTTAGTACGAAATTCCAGCCATTATGTTATATATCACTGAAAAGCTTGTTTAATGCTCTCTTCAAATATATAAATAATTTTCTGGCACATTCATATTTACTTACCTTAAGAAGCGATCGAAGTTGGGTGGTGAAAAACTCTATTATGAAGGGTGGAGGGGTATGCAATGCCAAAATACGGTTCTTAGTACGAAATTCCAGCCATAATGTTATATATCACTGAAAAGCTTGTTTAATGCTCTCTTCAAATATATAAATAATTTTCTGGCACATTCATATTTACTTACCTTAATAAGCGATCAAAGTTGGGTGGTAAAAAACTCTATTATGAAGGGGGGGGGGGTATTCAATGCCAAAATACGGTTCTTAGTACGAAATTCCAGCGATTATGTTATATATCACTGAAAAGCTTGTTTAATGGTGTCTTCAAATATATAAATAAAAATAATTTTCTGGCACATTCATATTTACTTACCTTAATAAGCGATCAAAGTTGGGTGGTAAAAACTCTATTATGAAGGAGGGGGGGGGTATTCAATGCCAAAATACGGTTCTTAGTTCGAAATTCCAGCCATTATGTTATATATCACTGAAAAGCTTGTTGAATGATCTCTTCAAATATATAAATAATTTTCTGGCACATTCATATGTACTTACCCTAATCAGCGACAAAGTTGGGTTGTGAAAAACTGTATTATGAAAGGGGGGGGGGGGTATTCAATGCCAAAATACGGTTCTTAGTACGAAATTCCAGCCATTATGTTATCTATCACTGAAAAGCTTGTTTAATGGTGTCTTCAAATATATAAATAATTTTCTGGCACATTTATATTTACTTACCTTAATGGGCGATCAAAGTTGGGGGGGGGGGGGGTAAAAAAAGTCTATTATGAAAGAAGGGGGGTATTCAATGCCAAAATACGGTTCTTAGTACGAAATTCCAGCCATAATGTTATATATCACTGAAAAGCTTGTTTAATGCTCTCTTCAAATATATAAATAATTTTCTGGCACATTCATATTTACTTACCTTAATAAGCGATCAAAGTTGGGTGGTAAAAAACTCTATTATGAAGGAGGGGGGGTATTCAATGCCAAAATACGGTTCTTAGTACGAAATTCCAGCGATTATGTTATATATCACTGAAAAGCTTGTTTAATGGTGTCTTCAAATATATAAATAATTTTCTGGCACATTCATATTTACTTACCTTAATAAGCGATCAAAGTTGGGTGGTAAAAACTCTATTATGAAGGAGGAGGGGGGGGGTATTCAATGCCAAAATACGGTTCTTAGTACGAAATTCCAGCCATTATGTTATATATCACTGAAAAGCTTGTTGAATGATCTCTTCAAATATATAAATAATTTTCTGGCACATTCATATGTACTTACCCTAATCAGCGACAAAGTTGGGTTGTGAAAAACTGTATTATGAAGGGGGGGGGGGGTATTCAATGCCAAAATACGGTTCTTAGTACGAAATTCCAGCCATTATGTTATATATCACTGAAAAGCTTGTTTAATGGTGTCTTCAAATATATAAATAATTTTCTGGCACATTCATATTTACTTACCTTAATGAGCGATCAAAGTTGGGGGGGGGGGTAAAAAAACTCTATTATGAAAGAAGGGGGATATTCAATGCCAAAATACGGTTCTTAGTACGAAATTCCAGCCATTATGTTATATATCACTGAAAAGCTTGTTTAATGCTCTCTTCAAATATATAAATAATTTTCTGGCACATTCATATTTACTTACATAAAGAAGCGATCGAAGTTGGGTGGTGAAAAACTCTATTATGAAGGGTGGAGGGGTATGCAATGCCAAAATACGGTTCTTAGTACGAAATTCCAGCCATAATGTTATATATCACTGAAAAGCTTGTTTAATGCTCTCTGCAAATATATAAATAATTTTCTGGCACATTCATATGTACTTACCCTAATCAGCGACAAAGTTGGGGGGGGGGGTTAAAAAAAACTCTATTATGAAAGAAGGGGGGTATTCAATGCCAAAATACGGTTCTTAGTACGAAATTCCAGCCATTATGTTATATATCACTGAAAAGCTTGTTTAATGGTGTCTTCAAATATATAAATAATTTTCTGGCACATTCATATTTACTTACCTTAATGAGCGATCAAAGTTGGGGGGGGGGGGTAAAAAAAACTCTATTATGAAAGAAGGGGGGTATTCAATGCCAAAATACGGTTCTTAGTACGAAATTCCAGCCATTATGTTATATATCACTGAAAAGCTTGTTTAATGCTCTCTTCAAATATATAAATAATTTTCTGGCACATTCATATTTACTTACCTAAAGAAGCGATCGAAGTTGGGTGGTGAAAAACTCTATTATGAAGGGTGGAGGGGTATGCAATGCCAAAATACGGTTCTTAGTACGAAATTCCAGCCATAATGTTATATATCACTGAAAAGCTTGTTTAATGCTCTCTGCAAATATATAAATAATTTTCTGGCACATTCATATTTACTTACCTTCATAAGCGATCAAAGTTGGGTGGTAAAAACTCTATTATGAAGGAGGGGGGGGGGGGTATTCAATGTCAAAATACGGTTCTTAGTACGAAATTCCAGCCATTATGTTATATATCACTGAAAAGCTTGTTTAAGGCTTTCTTCAAATATATAAATAATTTTCTGGCACATTCATATTTACTTACCTTAATAAGCGATCCAAGTTGGGTGGTAAAAACTCTATTATGAAGGAGGGGGGGGGGGGTATTCAATGCCAAAATACGGTTCTTAGTACGAAATTCCAGCCATTATGTTATATATCACTGAAAAGCTTGTTGAATGATCTCTTCAAATATATAAATAATTTTCTGGCACATTCATATGTACTTACCCTAATCAGCGACAAAGTTGGGTTGTGAAAAACTGTATTATGAAGGGCGGGGGGGGGGTATTCAATGCCAAAATACGGTTCTTAGTACGAAATTCCAGCCATTATGTTATATATCACTGAAAAGCTTGTTTAATGGTGTCTTCAAATATATAAATAATTTTCTGGCACATTCATATTTACTTATTTTGATAGATGATCAAAGTCGAGTGAAACAAAATTCTTTTAAATGGTGGGGATATTCAAAGTAAAAATACGGGTTTTAATACGAAATTCCAGATATCATGTTTCATATCACTGAAAAGCACATATATTTCTCTTTTCAAATATATAAAAAAAATTTGGCACATTTATATTTACTTAATTTAAAAAAAAAAGATTAATGGTAAAGTGAAAGGGGGGGGGGGGGTAAGGCAAAATTTCGTGTTTCTATACCTAAAAGTAAAGTTAATCCTCTATTGAAATGAATTTGTTTTATTTTCGGCTGAATACATATATATTTTTTAAATTAAAATTGATACATGTTTGGTTGCCTTCACTAGCTGAATTAAAGAGAGTGGTGGGGTGGGGCGAGTGTTTTATGTCAAAATACGTGTGTTAATACGAAATTCCAGTTATTGCTCCATACATCACCGGAAAGTAAGTTTCTATGGCTCTCTAAATATACTTGTTATTTTCTGGCACATTGATGATTACAAACTTTAGAAAAGATAAAAGCATTTTTATTTTTAACCAAGAAATGGATTACTAAAAATAGACTACTTTCAATTCATTTTGTTTATCGAAGGCTGGGATTAGCCCATACCAAGCACGTGATTTTACTGAAGTCTTGATCATCCAGCGAATTTGGGAGTGAGGGCTGGCTTGATTCGCAGTTAGTGAAGGGTGTTATCTCCAACTGAAGGCTAGAGAAAGTGAGGGCCAGCTTGATCTCGGCATATTTGGGCTTTGGGTGAATCATGCACGCGAGAAATAAAAGGACTGGGTAACAGCTCTTTCGTTTGGGTAGTTGCTTCCCTTGGTAGTTTCCAAGGGTTACGAATATTAAACTTCCGCTGTAGTGACAACAAACTAAAACCAAGGTGCCCGTCTTATATTTATTAACCGCAACTCTGTGGTTCTAACATTTCATTTATACATAGCAAGAAGACAATAATCAGTAAGTATTTTTTTGAAAATATGTTTGACTTTCGGTCAACGTATATCAGTCAATCAAGATAGAAATAATCTCTGGCAAATGAAATACATGATAATGGGCCATATTGCTGCATGATGATGATGATGGGGAACTCAAAGGGCCAATCCTGATAACTTTATGAGGAATACAATTGCTTAATTTTGTGTTAAAATTCCTTAAAACCAATTACCTAATGCCGACCAACTAACCCGATATTTGTGATACGCTTGTAAGTAACTTAAAAGGCGAATCCCGAATTTCATAGAATCTGAAAATTACAAGTTCGTATACGTATGAAATTTTAACGCCAAAATACAGAGGAATTGTGTATTTACCTTGTCTGAAAAGTTCAGTTCAAAATATTCAGTCGTTTGGACGTGAACGTCAAAATCGCACCACAATCAAATATCCGGACACAAGACTTTTTAAATAGTTGAACTTGATAAATGCGACTACATGCGATACCTATTGTACACTTCATAAATAGAGAGCTTGCGGCACTCGGCACCAAGCATGTAGACGCGTATTATCCAGGCACTTTTTAGGATGCAACCAAGACGCCGGTCTTCAAACACAGAGCAATACCGACAATTGGAAATTTTTTGAAAACGTATCACAACGCTTGAGGTAGTTACTAGAGGCTTAGTTATAAGTTATTAAAGGCCTTTCATACAAAATTAAGCAATTTTAAGCCCCAAAATGTAACTGGGATTATTCCTTTAAACTTGACAGTCTTCATCTAAAAGTGGAGACCGTTGTAGGTATACAGTATCATTATGCTGAGTATCTGGATAAAACCAGACTTTTTTCTATAAAAATAATATGTAGGTGAAATTTACCTTTTGTTATCAAGTACAGTACATGGGACATTCACTGTAGAGACCTCTCAAGGAACGGGAATCGATTATCAGGTCACCCAATGAAAAAATTGACCCGAAATCTTAAAAGAGTTACGTGTCCGGATAAGCAATGTTGACGTTCACGTCCAAATGACTCAATATTTTGAGCTGAAATTTTGAGACACGGTAAATACACCATGCCTCTATATTTTGGTCCATAAATTTCATAAATAGTCGGACTTTAGTTTTTGAGACTGTTCTTATCGGGATAGTCCCTTTAACTTGAACTTTTTTTTTCTGCTCCAACTTGAACAACATGAATTCTTCTGAGATAATGTGCTAGTATCATGAAAGCTTATACTATAGGCAATCATAGTTGACCTAACTATCTTATTTTAGAGCTAAGGATAGGACAGAGGCGTTTCGCCTCATCTTCAGTTCCTCAAATTCCAGAATCCAACTATATTTTTAAAAGTAAAAAAAAGTTTCACTTCCAATTTGTTCCTGGATGTGATTATTACGTCAATGATAATGAAAGTTTAAATGACAGAAAGATCACAATATTTTATAAACTTTCAATATAAATTATATCCTTTTAAATTTGAATAAACATGCATGAAAAAGTGGAAATACCCCCAGAGTATTCCCAATCTATAATAATAGTATAGTAGCATTGCCAAAAGGTTTTTAAATACACAAAATGTCTCCGAAATAATTATATCACTGTCAGCATCAACTATTTAGATGCAATAATCTGAAAGAATTTTGAAAAAATATTGAAAATTAAGAAAGTTATGGCATTTTGAATACGGCGAATTGGAGGCATTAAAATACGGCTTTTTTTAAAAACGCAAAAAAACTGACCGAAGCTTATATCTCAGAAACTATAATAGGTAGATCCATGAAACTTGCAGAATATGAAGTTCGGGATGAACTTGTTCGAAGAAAATTATCGCGAGACTCCTCGGTTATATTGTATTTATGCTATAGACTCTCGAACCTTCGACCGAGACCATTTTCGTTCAAGGTCACAGCAAAAAAATGGCCTGTCAGTTAATAACAAACCATGTAGAAGTCTCAGGGCTTTGAAATCTTTACCCAATCCGTTCCTTGATGTGATGAATACAGAAAAAATGTTTTCGCTTTGTTATCGTATTTATTTTTTAGACACTAGCCACTCAAATTGCATTTTTTGTCTACCATGTCAAGGTCATACAGAAAGGGTAAGGTCACGGGTCAACTGCAGGTCCGGAGGCTGTGGAATTTTCACAGAGTCTTTTCCTGGATACATATATACATGAGAAACACATAGACTGTGTTCATCTTTTAGCTGACAAAAATAGTTGTTTAAGGAATTGAAAATCACAAGTATTATGAGTCTGACCAATAGAAAATATCTTTATTTCAAGTAACAAAACCATAAAATTAAAATCAACCAAAAATAAATAAAATATCAGAATTTTTCTGGGTCATAACTTCTGACCAAAATCAAACAATAACAAAAAACAAAACTGTGTATCATGTTCAACCTCAATCATATGAAAAGTACTTAATACAAAACAAAACTAAAAAATTGAAATTTTAAAAAAAATTAACAATATATGATATAATCATCATAGGGATTACAAATGACAAAATCTGTTCTTTTTTTGGCATTCATGACTGGACGTCATCAAAGTCATCTGCAAATACAAAAAATATAGATGTATAAGATAAAGTAATCGAATGTTATGACATTATTTACCAAACAAAGAATCACCCCTCCTCTAGAAATAACAAATTATAACAACTATATCTGGTTATAAAATTAAAAAAAAAGATTTACAACAATAAGCTTACATAATGTGTAAAAAAAAATTGCATACAATGATAAATTAATATCAATGCTAATGGCACATTTTCATTTTGCCTATAAGTCAGTCTTATTTGGGAATATATTTTTCTTAAAAGTCATTGTTTTTACTAGTAATTTTATCAAAATAAAATAAAAATTGATACTGACATTTTGCGAAAATCATCTAAATATTTCACACTTAAATAAGTACGGTTTGCAAAGGTTAGATACAAATAATTTTTCATTGTGGTCTGATACCATACACGTTCTACCAAGAGTTGTCTTTCCCCGATTCCTCCCCGATTTCACTTTCCGTCCTATTGCCAATTCCTACGGGGGATTTTGGCAAAACAAAAGCTCAAACTATACAAAATATATACCAGGCTATCCAAAAATGCTGATATCTCGAGCGGAATGCTCTTTTTTTCAAAGTTTCTATTACATTTAAAAATTAAAAACAAGAAAAATAAGCAAAAATTCGATCAAAATCTTACCCGATATGACAGTCCGCGAACTTCAGCTCACTAGGATCCGGAAAAATGCCACTTGACCACGTTTTGACTTCCCGAACATTCATGAGACCCCGTAATAGAAACGGCGTTTGGCATCGCTAAGTATAGTATAGTAAAGGCATTTTCACAATGTCCCATATATTCATCAGCATCCTAAATTTATTTGGGCTTTTGCATTGTGCATGATGATGGACAACCAGGTCGTCACCTTTACAGGGATGTCATATGTGACCGGGCTTTTGACACGCTCATTAAATTTTGCTGCTCTTGGTTTTAAGAAAATAAGTAAATTCTTAGGAATTGGCTTTGACAATGACATGCTTCACTGCAAATAATAAACATGAATAATTTTAGTTGTATGTCCTCTTCCATTAGGAAAAGATGCCGCGACCAAGATCAGCTCGATCAGATGTCAGTGATGCAGACATGGAGGGTCTGGCTGAAGCCGAACTTGTCAAACTACAGAGACAGTATCGATTGATGGATGGTGACAGGGCAGCATATGCTGAAGAATCACAAAATATGATTAGAAAACAAAAGTAAGCATTATTTTATTTAGAAAGGGGGGGTGGGGTGGTCTAGAGTGCCGCGCTTTGCCCTCTAGCTGGTTGGTCACCTCTGGCTTCGATCCCAATGTGAGCGTATGTGGCATGGAGATAGGGGCGCCTTTTCAACCTCGTGGGTTTCCTCCGGGCACTCCGGTTTCCTCCAACTGCTAAAGACCCCTACGCGCAAGCAAATTATTGAAATAAAATGAAACCATATGTTAGTCCAGAAATGACATAGTTTGTTTCGAGTGGATGTTAAACTCCATTTCTCTCTCTCTCTTTTTATTTCCAGACATAATATTTGTTGTTATTTTTTCATGTACTGAATTGATTGTTAATGCTATTGGTTGGAGGATTTCATATTTCTTTCAAGCATTAAAATTTTGTATTTAGATGGATAATAGCCCGCTGCCTATTATCAAATTTTATGAAGACATTTTACACCAGTATTAGCAGATGTTATTAGAATGCTTATATGCAATATTGTCAGAAATAAATATTTTGAGGTTTTCAAGTGTCTTTCAAGCATTAGAAATTTTGATTGAAATGGGATACTAAAAGTAAAACATTTTTCTTACACAGTATTTATATATATTACAGATTTAATAATTTGCATCTTTCAGGTCTGAACAACTGATGTTAGAGAAAGAAAAACAAGAATTGTTAAAAGAATTACGATTGGCTGAGAGTAGAAGTAATGAGATTCGTGATGAAGAAAATACTGATCAGTTGGTGACATTGGTGGAAGCAAAAGGTAAAAACAAGGAACTATTATATATTATCAATTTTACAATACCACTAAGCCATGGAAGAAGTAAGGAATCCTTTTCAGAACAGAGAACAGAATATCTTTACTATATAATTGTTTTTAAATTGATTTTTAAGTTTGATTTAAAAATTCAAAATAAATCATTCATTCTATATATTTATTGGATGAATGTCAATCTAATTAAAATTCAGATCTATATTTCGTTTCGGTTTTTATAATTTCGATGGCCTACACTACATGTAGATCTAACAACTTATAGCGGTAGGTCACGTTCAGCCAGTTCAGATGTCAAGCACACAACATTTCACCCTATAACCTCAGTCATTCGATTAACCAATCAGAATTGTTGTTGCATTGTTTTGATTTCTACCGCTGATAATGCCTACCCACAATTCCGCGCAAAAAAGGTCAAACCCTCGATTCGACAGACAATTTGATTGGCTGACCCCTCATTTCAAGCAGAACACCAGTTGAATAATAAGTCTTTCAGATCCTAATGTAGTAAAGACAAGTGAAACAAAATTTTGAAGTATAAAAACGAAACGAAATAGGATCTGTATTTTAATCAGATTGGATGAATGTGTATTCGACCTGTGAATGCTAATTTATGAAATTTGTATAGATTGTTAATAATTTTAAAGTAAACGATAATCATTAATTTAAATATTACAGAGGATCTTGAGAGTGGTATAGAAGAGGAGAGACAGAAACAGGCAGAATTGGATGCTAAACTTCGTGATGCAGAAAAGAAAATTCGAGCTCAACATAGAGAAATGGGTGGTGTTCACATGAGTTCCCAGCATACAACACAGACACAAAAAGCATCAAGAATATTAGAAACAAGGCTCGATCAGGTAATTATCAAAA
The DNA here is from genome assembly GCA_963678685.1 of Patella ulyssiponensis. NCBI lineage: Eukaryota > Metazoa > Mollusca > Gastropoda > Patellidae > Patella > Patella ulyssiponensis. The sequence continues at coordinate 22,528,030 of OY783232.1, forward strand.
ACTTTAAAAAAAAAGTTCAACATCAGTTAGAAACCCTACAATCCGATTCAAAAATTGCTAGAATGATTTTAAATGTCAAATTTAAATAAAAAGTATAATCTTAACCAAACATGAACCAGTTTCAAAATTTGTCATTTCAGTATTTGTTGGCTGAAGTCTGTGAAACAGGATTGTTAAAATGTATTTCATAAGTTTGATTGAAAAATGTTAATAATTCGATAATTGTATTAATTTATCCTATCACTTATTTCCAGTCTAAGAAGAAGTTTAATCATGCCTTGACAGACAATGCTAAATTACGAGATGAAATTGAGGGCTTAAGACACGAACATAAGAGATTTGAAAACTTGTATAAAAAGTTAGAGAAAGAATTGAGACAACTGAGGCGAGAAATGGGAGAAATTATTGAATCATCTACACAAGCTTATGATGCTAGGTAAGCTATTACTCTTTATAACACGCACAATATGAATGCTGTTTGTTCATCAGAATTTTGGAAAAACATTTTAATATATTATATAATGTTACCGTGGTTTTCAAATAATTTAATTGCTTTCTGAGAATAATTTTATAACATTTTAGAGAACAATGAGAGAACTATATAAAGGAATATGTTATTACACCTTTTTTTACTATATGATTTTAGAGATGATGCTCAAGCTAAGATGATTATACTGAAAGAAAAGGCTGATAAAGATATGCAACAACATAATGCTGAGATGAAAGAACTGGTCCGAATTATTGATCACGATCGTAAACTGAAAGAATTTATGGGCATTAAAGGACAAGAACGGCAAGAAGATCCACAACTTGTTGCATGGAGACAACGTAAAGGTAGGCTTTAATTTATTCCACAGAGTGATGTTAGATTTTCCTATTTACTGGAGTTTTCAATTATATTGTGTTACTGATGAACTTCTGTTCAATACAAAATAGGTCTTTTTGGGTTTCGATATTTTTTATTTCGACAACCCACAAGGTTAGACAGACAACCCCACTCCTTGTCACACGCAGAGGTGTGGGGTTGAAACCATGACACTTCAATTGATGATAGACCTTATGATCTGTAGCCCACTTAGGCACTTCCCTAGTAGAAGAAGACATAGAGACTAATTCAGACAATTTCTTTGAAAGAACGAAATTATTATGTAATTTATAGAGGCCCTGGAGGTTGAGAAGAAGAAAGAGAGCCAGGAAGATTCAGTAGAAACGTACGATGCGGCTGTCCAGAGAATAAAACAGATGACAGGAGAAGATAATCTTGATCTTCTCGTTCATAAATTTATAGAAGTTGAAGATAAGAATTTCGCTCTATTTAATTATGTTAATGAACAGAATAATGAAATTGAGAAGTTGAATGACGATATACAAAGTGTAAGTATTCAGTTTATTGATAATATTTTTAAGGGTCTTAATTCAAACAATGAAAATTTAATCTAATACTTTACTCAATATAAGTACCCTTTAAATGAATATTATTCCAAAATGGTATTTCTAACCTAAGGCCATTTGAAGTTTACATGAGTTTCTAAAATCTTTTCTATGCCGTTACAAGCCACCACATTCTTTAGTTTATAATCTTTGTGTTCTAGTTTTTTAAAGTATTAACCATATACCATTGTTTGGTTTATATAACTTATTTAATGTCATATTTCCATGTTAATATTATTAATATATATTATTTTTTCCCCTCTCCAGATTCATGATGATATTAACAAATTTAAAGCTCAGGGTATTGATATGGAGACACAAAGAAAATATATTCTTAAAACTCTGGAAGAGAAACAATTACTGGCCTCTAAAGAAGGAGATCATAATGAACAAAAACTTAAAGAAGTTTCAAAGATCCTGGATCAACTCAAAGCAGGTAGGATGAGTATTTGGACATAGGTCACTTTATCTACATTTCTTTAACCAATAAATAGCCTTGAATACAGTTAGTGAATATGATAAATTAAATATTCCCAAATATTTGTCATCCTCTGCAGATATAAACAAGCCAGCACCACCTACAAGTGTTGGGTAAAATCCTTCGATTAGTCTCCTTTTTAATCTGATTAAATCCAAGCAACGAGATTATCTCGCGTAGTGAACGATGGTGGGTAGTTTTGACCTTTCTAGAACACCCAATACCACTTCTGATTTGAGAAGTTCACATAGCTAAATCAAATTGTATTTAAAAGAAAGAATATGGCGCTATAGTATTGACATTGTTTAATTATGATTTATTTTCTATTGCAGGTATTGATTCGTTGTTTAGTAAAATTAATTGTGATAGGTCAGCTATTGATGAGATGTTAGGAGCTGCTACTGGTGTAACTGACAGTAACATGTTACAATATCTTGGCATTATAGAACAACGTACAAATGAATTACTGGCAGTCAGAGCTTATGTTAATACTAAGGTACGTTCTTTCATATTTTTAGTTTAAGCTAAAGTTTATATAATTAATGTCTTTTATTATGAGTGGTGACCCAGCAGATACCGTGTACTGCAAGGGGCTATATAATTGACATGTGTGGACCCCCATCTCACCCCTCATCTAAAGAAATAGTGGGATCCCACAGATCTAGTTCATTATGCAACCTCAGCGATTGCATCACCCATGGTGTACTGTCGAAAAATAGCTTGGATGATTGGAATACAGAAATAATTTGTCATCGAGCCAGAGTTTAGATTGAGCAACATTTGTTGTATTTTTTTTCTAGGATCATGAAAAATATGACCCCAAGGCTCCAGGTTTGTTAGGTTTAGGACCAGCAGCACCAACTACGTTACATCCTATACAACCACCTGCTGTAGGGTAAGTTATACACTTCAGATTCTCACATAGTACATAGAACTAAAACATGGGGGATATTAGCAGATCCATGTTATAAATGGCAGACACATCTTTCTTGGCGATTATTTAATTAGCAAGAGACATTTATTTACCAGTTCTCTCCCGGTGGTGGCAGAGGAAGTGCATCAAAATTTTCCTGCTTGGTTTCCCTCTTGTCAGTGGTGTAGGATGTCTAGTCCTTCAGATGAAACGAAAAGTCAGTCTTGTTTACACATTGGTGTGCACGTAAAAAATATCTTGGCAGTTGGAATTTGATATAAGAGTAGACCCTATTGTCGCTGTTCAGGCAAAATTTCCCTCATAGCACACTGTATGGCGTAAGCCTGTCTACATTAGCCCAGTCGGAGCAGAACAGTAGCATGTTAAACCCCTGATTTCATTTTTTCCAGTGCACATTCCCATATTACTAATAAGCACCAACCTGGCTAATGAAGGACGTTTTCTGCCTGAAAGCGTTGTAACAGCCTACTGGACAGTTCTTCTCCAGTGTTACAACCATTGCAGAACTTTGTATTTCTAAAATTCCCAAAACATCAAAATATAGCTTTGTACAACATATCAATCAAAAATTATTAGTTTCCCAGTTTGTATACTGATCATAAATTGTTTATTGATTTCAGTGATGAATATGAAAGTGATGGTAGTGAAGGAAGTGACGAAGAAACTCGACCATTTACAAGAATGGAACTCCAAAATAAAGTCATGAAAACCGTCCACAAGAGAGAATCGGCTGCCAAAAAAGATATTGATAAATATGATTTATCTAACGCACGAGAAAAGGCACAAAAACAACAGAAAAAAGACAGCAAGAAAATGTAAAAATTGACTAAAAATGACTTTTCAGTGTTTGCGACAGACATTAATAGGACAATTGTGTTGTGTGTTTACGTCATGTTTAAGCCGTCTACAAGACAAGAGAGTGTATTGGACTAATTTATTTTGAATTTTACTAATGACTTTCGACCCCTACTAATTAGTGTTATTCACTCTACACTGGGGCTTTACACTCATAATAGTGATACCCATACTTGTTATTCATTAGTACAATATTGCGGACTGTGAAGTTATACTGAATCGGCACCATAAAGAAGTCCTGGTATAGTGTTCCATCATTTGTGATTTATGAATAATCATTATTTGTTTACTTTCTATAAATATGAAGCATTATAATTAACATTACTTGCCTCAGAATGCAGCATTTTTTTTTTTAGTTTTTAGATGGTAATATTATAATTAATTTCTCATTTTTTTCTGATGTCTGTGATTTTAATATGTTTTAAATAATTTGAAAATGAGGCAACACAACATTTGACTATTCTGCTGAAGACAAAAGACTGCTGAATTTTAGACTTTAAAAATATTTTATAATTTTTTGAAGATGAGAAGTGTCATTGCTGATTTAATTAATGATAAAAATAAACTGCTGTTATTGTTGATGTGTAATGTTTTTATATACAATCTACAGAATGTGATATATAGTTATTACTTATTGTTATGTATATATTGATATATTTGTATGTTTTATGTATCTGTTAACTTGTGATATAATGTACTGCTTATAATAAACATTATATAGAAGTTACCTATAAACTGTGTTAAATGAAATGTTCAATATTGATTCACTCCTTGAAATGAAATGGGGTTTCACATCCTACTTTTCTGCACCAGCTACAGTGTGCTATGGGGCCCTACACTACAGTGTGCTATGGGGCCCTACACTACAGCCTACTCTTATTTTCAATTCCAACTGTCAAGAGTTGTTTTACATGCATGCCATTGTGTACACGCCCCCCCCCCCCCTCTCCTGCATCACTAACAAGTGGAAACCATTGAGGAACCTACTCGGCCCACACCTGGAGCAAGCCAGAGACCTTGTGGTTAGTGAGCCAGTGTTCACTCATTTAAAACACAAGTAATTCAGATCACCATTTTGCAGGAATTTAATACAAGAAAAATATTTATTTGGTGCATGCAGGTACAATAAGAAATCCATTTATCCTTTAACAATGTCATTGGTGTTTGTTCAACATCTGTTAGTGTTACTGGGACCAACACACTCATTTCTATTACATGCATGTTTGAACATCACAACAATTCAGTCTCTAAGTGCGTCAAGGCTGGTTTTAGTCCAAAATATCTGAACTCGACCAGAACAACTGAGTATAGTCCTCAACTCTTTCACAGCTTGTTACCCTCACCACATTTTCTCAAAAGTACGTTATTTGAGGACGAATCTCAAAGGAGGTACTCAATGCTATCAAATCTGCATCACTTTTTAGCTGAAGTGAATGCTTCTACTTTTGTCATAGTTTTTTCATGCAGATTTTATACTGTTTTATCTTTACTGGTTAGCATGTGTGCGCTGTATCATGAGGTCTGTCATTGACGTGTCAGCAAGGAGACGTGAGAAGGAGTAGTGTCGTCTGTGTAGCCCCATGGGTTTTCTAAGGGTGCTCTGGTTTCCTCCCACCACTATAAACACCCCAAGGCACAAGCGAATTATTGAGATAAAAATTAAACCATGTGTTAGTCCCGAAATGACCTAGTTTATGTTGAGTGAACGTTAAACCCCATTCCTCTGTCTTTCTCATATCTTTAACTTTATATACAAATTTTATGTAGCTAAGAAGGGGAGGGTCCCCCCCCCCCCACACTGAATCCGCCGACTGCTCAATGGATCTAAAAAATCAGTGTTCCTAAATTTATTTATCTCTTATCATGTACAAATTGGCCAATATTTGCAAAGGTGAAGGTCACAACTTTGTATTCAATCGGTCTGAATCACAGGTCAGTTGTTAGAACTGTATAGGTGTTGTGTCGAGGTCTTTATTTAAATCTTTAATACTGACTTTAACGATTATGATGTAAATAGTTAGTGAACAGGTGTGTTGACGATAATGATTGCTGAAGTATCAGGTCTTCTAACGGTCCTTCTTGTTCTAGTGGAAAGTAAGTCATATTTATTTATAGGCCTACAAGGCTTTATTTACCAAGATAATATATATTATGGATATGTACCTGTAACCAAGGGAGACTGCTCTGTAAGAGTTGTGGACCAATAGAGATATACAATTTGATCTATCGAGAATAACAAACCGACAGAAGACTGTTGCATTCTATTGGTGAGATAGCATAAAGTTCACTTTAAAAAAAAATGGTTTGTGTATGTCCATCAAATCAGTTGGTATCTGTTCAATGTCAATCACGTTAAATAATAAAGAATAAAAAATATTTCATTTTAAATATTGTAGACGTATGTGGTCGTGGCGCTAGAGGCAGAGGTTACCGCGGGTCTAGTGGTGGTGATTCGTAAGTATGAAATATGCTGGCCGAAAAGGTTGTTTGTTTTATCTATCTATCTATCTATCTATCTATACCTACCTACCTACCTACAGCGCCCCCCCCCCCTTATCAACATAGGCGTAGGAGCTCAAAGTAATTCAGGGGGGCATAAGAGAAAATTGCCCGAAATCAATAATATAATCAATATAGTATATAATATATCGAAATCAATATGCTCAATATATAGTATATTATATTGATTATATATAATCAATATAATATAATTTTTCGGGCATACCTATCATAAAAGAGCTTCGGGCATGTTTTCGGACATGCAGTGGACAAGAAAAAGACGGGAAAATACTTTTCGGGCAGTGTGGATCTCATAGAAATAAGTTAGTTATATTTTTTCTCTAAATGTTAATAGAAAAAGAAGGTCGTCGAATTTTTCATTGCCCGAAAATAAATTTTTTTGCACCCCCCCCCCTGCCCCCCCGGCTCCTACGCCTATGCTTATCAATTTAGAACGCCCACGTGCTTATAAATATTTGAAGCTTGGAAAAATAACGTACACGTGCTTATAAATATTTGAAGCTTGGAAAAATAATTAAAATCTGTTTGGCGATTGTCAATAATTTGCGCTGGTCGTTTTTAGTGCAAGGCAGTATCTGATCTTTATCCGATGTCACATTACGAGTCTCTATAGGCCTACTAATTAAATTGAAGCGAATGCCAAGATTATTCATAGCCAAAACTGGACGGTGACAAATGTTACTTTGGTATTTTTCGAAAAAATGTCATAGTTATTTTGTATACATATATGAGCTTGGTGGCATTGAATTTACAGTTGATTTCATGCCGAATGTTGAATAATTTTCAATTCCCATTCGGCCTACCTTGGTAAGAATTGGCCTATGTTTAGAGAAAAATGGGGTTTAACGTTCACGCGACACAAGCTAGGTCATTTCGGGACAAACATATGGTTCAATTTTATTTTAATAATTCGCCTTAGCATTGGGAGGAAATTGGAGAAAACCCACGAGATTCGAGAGGCGACCCTACTCCTTGTCACGTTCAACCGAGGAATCGAAACCACGCCAGTTGATTCAATGACAGGCTTTATGATACAGCGGGTAGGCCTACGTGCTATACCCCCCCCCCGACCAAACACCCAGTGAGTCAAGTGGACGTTAAACTCCATTGATTTCTCGCTCTCTCACTTATCTTGTTTTACGTTCCTTTATTCCCAGAGGAGACGTTGGTGTATACATATATGTTGGTTGTATATTAGGAGGTCTCGTTGTAACAATAATCACCTTGCTACTAATTTACCTCTGCTACAAACGATGCCCACGTCGAATGGAAGCTGCCGAAAATAAGAAGAGGATACATCGTATGGAAACAGGTATGTTCACTTGTACTTATAAATTGACATTATTCATAATCTGTTGAAAACTACAAAAAAAACCCAAGCAACTGGTCCCCAGCCAGGGGATGTATGTAAACTCTTGGGCAATGGGGCCCAGAGAGCCCCTCCCCCAACTCGCACTCAAGGAAATTCCGGCATACATTAGAGGACTAATGAAGACGTGAATACGCCATTTTCTGCTGTGAAGGAAAGTTATTTTCGAGGACAGCGTCATTACGACCTACTGTTTCATCGAATTACCACTGCCAATGGGTCCTTTACTTTCACGTCAATGTGTACAAGGGACCTCGGTTTTTCGTCCCATCCGAACCACTAGACAGCTGTTCTTGCACCGCTGACAAGGTGGAACCATGCAGGAAATTCCGCTGAACTTTAACGAGCCAACGTCTTACTCTTTAAGTCGATTGATTAGAATAATTGTTGCATCAACAAATATTCCTTTTTTGGCAAGACTACTTATTGTGTATTGCCCGGATGTCTTTTCGTCCGAAATATTGTGCCTTAAAATAAACACAGGACTACACATAGATTTAATGAAATAGATGTAAATGTATATTTATTATTTCTACAGAAATGATCAACGGACGTATGTATTTTGTCCATGATAAATGTGAACCAAATAGGCCATCACCTGACTACAATTCCAAGAGTACCTCCCCGTGCGAACCTATTAAGCCATCAGTTTATATATAGCCGGTATGTTTTTATATGTTAAATCAGTTTGTTACATGTACATTTCTTTATTTTTATATCCTGGTGAAGAGTAATTTCAGGAATATCATCGTGTTAATGCAATAGTTGTTGTCAGTGTGTAGATTTATGTACAATGTATATCTTATTCGAATCTATGTATGTAATAGTCATTTTAACCCTTAAATATTACTTACGTCAACTGTTGGGGGCCGGAACCCCTTTGGTTTTCTGTGGAATCGGATGTATATCTCAAAGACTTTCTTAAGAATTATAAAGCCTCATTCCAACTTCGTTCTTCATATCTTCTCTTGACATGCCAAAACGTAAAAACAATTTTTGGTCAACCTCCTGAGATGCAACACCAAAACTTTGAAACGACATCTCATTTAAAGGAGCTAAATCTCCTTGTTCCCGAAGCAACGACTGAGAGTTCTAGATAAAATTAGATCAAGCCTTCTATTGAAGATGCTAAACTTCTAACGAAAATAAAAACATTTAATTAGAATTTAAAATAAGTCCAACCGCCTACATACCTCATACACCTTACGAATCATAATAAACTCTCACGTTTTCACTTGATATGCCTTCTTCTGGATTTCAGGACCGAAACATTAGAAATGAACTGAAAGAACTGGGGTTTAACGTCCTACTGTTCCTCTACTAAACTGAGCTAATGCAGGTTGCTTTGAGGGAAAATTTTCCATGGCAGCGGCGCTATGTCTTACTGTTATATCGAATTCCAACTGCCAAGGGTCTTTTACATGTACACCAATATGTACACGGTACCTCAGCTTTTCTTCCCATTCAAACGACTAGACAGCTGTCCTTGTCAGGCCCTCCATTTTGCATCACTGACAAGGGAAAAACCACGCCGGAAAATCTAGATGAACTTTCTCGACCAATGCAGGGATCGAACATCCGATCTCCAGGCTAGCGACCCAGCTTCCTACCCACTTAGCCACCAAAACTTTAGAACCCAATAAGCTTTAAAACAAGAATTCGTTCTCGTATCAATGTATTTACCTCATTGTTTTACCTCACTTTTTGATTTTAAATTTTGCGTTGTATATAAAAAATATGACATTTTATCTGTATTGTTCTATTTTTAGAAAAAAATTTTTTTATTATATATACTTTATTTTTGATACTGTGTGTATATTATCGGAGTGGATATTCGCCATTCGAATGGCGAATAGCCCAGGCCCATAAGGATGGTTATTCGCCATTCGTTTTATATAATAAACTTAAAATTCTTGCAGATTGTGTGTGTTTTTATTCAAATTACAGAACCAGAACCCCCTTTTAATTGCCATTTGTCATTTGAAGCTCCACCGTGTAAATGAAAGCCTTCGTTCACAGCGAAGCGAAGACTGAGAAACCAACATCGTGTGTACATGGAAGTAACACACATGTGAAAAGTTCCGTATTCTGTGAAATTTTGTATCTATTACTAATCCAGAAATATTTTATCTGCGACCCGTAGTTTATATGTTATTAACCATTCCTATATTTCATTTCCTACCAATACATTTTATTTCCAACTGCTTGTTACAGGGAGAGAGAGAGAGAGCTCGACACAATGTAGGTCATTTCGGGACTATCAAATGGTTCAATTTTATTTTAATAATTCGCTTGCGCGTAGGGGTCTTTAGCAGTGGTTGGACAGGCAACACTACTCTCGTGGGTTTTCTCCTTGTCCTCCCACTGCTAAAGACCTCTGAAGTGAATTGTTAAAATAAAATTGAACCATATGTTAGTCCAGAAATTACCTAGTTTGTTTCGAATGGACCTATGGCGAACCGTTTCCCTCTCTCTCTCCCTCTCTCCTCTTCTCTAGATCTTCTCTCCTCCACTCTCTTTTTCCTCTCTTCTCTCCCTCTCTTCCCCTCTCCCCCCTCTCTCTTCTCTCCTCTTCACTCTCTCTCCCCCTCTTCTCTTTCTTTCTCTCCTCTCTTTCTCTCTGAACCCTATTAAAGTCTCGGAATGAGCCCCCTCCTGTCCTCTCACTCTATCTCCCTCTCTTCTCTCCTCCACTCATTCTCTCCTCTTCTCTCGCTCTTCTCTCTCTCTCCTCCTCTTCTCTCTCCTTTTCTCTCGCTCTCTTCTCTCTCTTCTCTCTCTTCTTCTCTCTTTCTCTCTGAACCGTATTAAAGTCACGCAATGAGCCCCTCCCCTCCTCTCAATCTCTCTCCTCTTCTCTCCTCCACTCTCTCTCTTTCTCCTCTCTTCACCCTCTCTCTTCTCTCCCCTCTTCTCTATCTCTTCCCCCCTCTCTCTATCTTCTCTCCTCTTCGCTCTCTTCTCTCGCTCTTCCCCTCTTCTCTTCTCTCTCTCTTTTCTCGAATAATTGAAATAAAATTGAACCATATGTTAGTTTCGATATTACTTGTGTCGAGTAGACGCGAACCCTCCCCCTCATTCTTCTCTCTTTCCTTTTCTCTCTTCTCTCCTCCCTTCTCCTCTCTCTTTCTCTTTTCTCCCTCTCTCTCCCCTCTCCTCTTCTCTCTCGCTCTCTTCTCTCTCTCTCCCAATTCTCCTCTCTCTCTTCTGTCCTCTCTCCCCTTCTCTTTCTCCTCTTCCCTCTCTCTTCTCTATTTCCCTCTCACTTCTCTCCTCCTCCCCTCTCTCTCTCTTCTGTCTCTCTCTCCCGTCTCGTTCTCTCTTCTGTCCTCTCTCTCCCCTTTTCCCCTCTCTCGCTCTCTCTCTCTCTCCCCTTATCTCACTCTCTCCTGGTTCATCTTCTCTCCCTCTCTTCTCCCCCCCTCTCTCTCTCTCTCATTAGGATATACAGTGAATATCAACATAAAATAAAGCATTGATCCATTCGGTTTTTTTTTCTCATTATTTCCAATCCATATACTTGAATAAAACTATTTTGTTTTATTTAAACCTTTGACGGACCAGGGGCGTGGTGAGAATGAGTTCATGAGTAGCCATACTCATGCGCCAAAAAGTTTTTGCGCCAAAATCACAATCAAATTACTCAAAAAATGAAAAACATTTGTAAGTGGAAAAATTGTTTCATCTGACCCAATTAAAAAAATTTTGAAAGAGTCAAGTTGGAAAATTTAATCATATTTTATTACCGTATTTCTTGTCTCGGATTGCTGGAGATTGCGTTTCTGGGCTTCTAATTTTCGAAATTTTCCAGGGGGAGGGCCCCCCGGACCCCCCGCCGCGGGCTCGCGCCTTCGGCGCTCGCGGTGGCCGGCTTCGCCGGCCACAGCTCCGCGGTCAGTAAAAGGGTTTTTGTGCCAAAATCTTTTTTGTTACTCATGATTTCTTCTCAATAATTGCCCTCACCACGCCCCTGTGACGGACAGGTCATAAAGTATGGTACTTTTTCCGGTAGTCGCCGCTAGGCTATAAATAGACCTCCAATGGCACTCTGCCAAACAAAGTTTCTTGTAGTAGTAATTTTCGCATTTTTACAGCAACGAAAACGATATATGTCCATTTTGTACGACGAAGTAAAACTAGTTTAAGTGTTTGGTACCATTACCCCTCGACCAGACATCGTGATAGTACAGAAAGTATCGATTTAAAAAAAACGAATGGCAAATAACGAAAACGAATGGCGAATAACATTAACGAATGGCGAATAACTCTTTGCCATTCGAATGGCGAATATCCTCTGCCGTATATTATAGCATAAGAATTGTTATAGATTGTATTATTTATCTATGAAAAAGAATTATTGTGGATTATATGGTTCATCTTTTAGACAAATATATAAATAATGGAATAAAATTTTCAGGCTATAATATCCACTTTTACTGTATATGATTATCTTCAACATATCGCCTCTACGAATTTTATGCTTATGACTGACATAATAATATATCATTTTGAATAGAAAATCATCTTTAATCGGTGGTTACTTCCCACACTAGCTATAATTTGGTAGGACCATAAATGAATTGTACCTAAAAAATCTCCCCTTGGCATATTATATTCCTTCTCGTGTCGAACATGAAAATAGTTGAAACACTAACGATGTAGATGATAGCTAGAAAGATTGCCCATTATTAAACACTGATTATATTCCATTAGAATTATGACATATATTTCCAGTAAAAATATTAAATTCCATTGAAACAATGTAATCCTTGGACCAGCTTCCTAATTTGGGGCATCTGTGAATCATTAAAAATGAAAAAATAAAATAAAATGAATTCTGCATCAATGTTTGTTAATTCGTTCATTCCGCATTTATTCTACCAACCTACTCATTTTATGCAGGCCCGCATCCTGGATTTTGTCAAGGGGTGGGGGGTGGGGGTGGGGCGATACATTGGAACAAAGGGTAATACGTTGCAACCTTGGATTGCTAGGGCGGAGATAATGCGAAAATCATGTTTATATCATCTATTAAAGAGCAGATATTATTATGTGAACTACAGTAGTAACAAAGCAAACGAAAATGAAAATCAACTTCACTGTTTGTCACTGCCCCCCCCCCCGATCCGCGCCTAATATGTGATATTGAATTGCTGTTTGAATCATCATCTATGCTTAATTTCAATACACAATACCAAAATATTAATTGCGTTGTGTCGCGGAGATATTTCAATGAAGTAATTACAGTTAAAATATAGTAGGCTCTCCCATTAAAGCTATGTAGTTTCATTGGTCGACGCCTTGGAACAAGATAACTTTGATTCTACATGTAACTCAAAGATGGTGGTGGAACTTAGCCTAGAGTTTCACTGCCAGGTACTACAAAGCCTGGGTTTGTTTGTGGACATTTTCTGCTAAGACTATTAAGTGTAGATAATCAGTTTGATTGCTCAACACTTTTCAAAAAGATGCATGTGCAGTATTATGTGTCATCATTTTTGGATGCCATCCTCAATGTTGAGGTTGATTTCGAGGTGCTGGGGTGCAGATGCTGGCCAGAAAAAACCTATTGTCGATTGGGAGGCACGCAGACTTGGCTAGCGCACATAACACTGGCAGCAGGACTGGTTATAGGCCTAAACATCCCATGGCAGTTATATCGATATCCCGATAATATATGTTGCCCATAGCACACTGCGACTATCTTAATTGGTAAAGATTTAAACGTTAAACCCGGTTAGATTTCAATCCCAGTATTACCCAAGAACATGATAATGTACTTTTACTTCCCCGGACACGATCTAAAAACAATTCGTTTTTACCTTTCCACACGCCATAAACAAATATTGCTCAATGTTTATAAAGGTGAAGGCCACACCTTTATATTCAATTTGTATGATCACTGATCAGCAAGAACTATCTTACTACAGTCCAGGAGAGGTCTTTATTTGAAATGTAACGACTATGATATAAAGATTCCTCAGTATCATATAGTGAACAGGTTTGTTGACGATGATGATTGTTAAAACATTAGCTCTTCTTGCAGTCCTTCTAGTGGAAAGTAAGTTATATTTAATATTTAAATATTCAGGTCTTTACTAAAAATAGATTATATTGGATAATATGTGTACATGTGGCCAAGGAGACACATCTCTCTCTGTGTCCCTCTCTCTTCTCTCTCTCTCTCTTCTCTCTCTCTCTCTCTCTCTCTCTCTCTCGTATCCATTATAAGTCTAAATATTTGCAATCAAACCATAATTATATTATACTTTATGGACTGTATATGTGACACTGTGGATAGGGTAACGTTGTGATTATCCTTCGACCCTGCACAAAAAAAAAAACATTGACATTATCCTGGTCATGGATCTCTAAACACATGCACGTGGCCAAACTGATCCCGCAGTGAATATTCGCTTGGCCGCTACAATCACTGATAAGCATGACATCGACGAGGCTTAATAAGTACGGCATATTAACTTTTTTACTCCGACAAATTAAATTCTCAAACATTTTTTTGAGGTAAAAGAAAAATAAATAAAGATGTTTGAAGTATTTGACGTTAAAAAATATTTCCTATTTAGTGTAAATGGGTATTAAAATGAGTAAAATGCATCAATTTGCCCGAAGCAGTTAGGTGTTAAGTAAACATTGCACGAGCAGTTGAGCCAATGACTGGCGCGGTGAGCAGTCAACGCACGTGCTGTGGACACTCATCTGTTACAGAGTTATTTCGTAAGTAATTCTCTGTGAAACAGATTGGCACGTGGCACCACGGCGTCGTTAAATAGATGAATTAATTCTGACTTCACGTTGTCTATATTATGATCAATAAACTCTGGAACACTGTGTTTTTATAACTAATATAACTACGTTTATATGAAATACAGAACACTATAACATCTGTGATGGAACATTATGATTTATTGTAATATCTACAGTCTAACGGCTGAAACACTACATGTATCTACCCGGCCCCGGACAACAGACTGCAGAGTAGTTCCCCAGAACCCTGCATGATGTCGGTATCCCGACCTGTAAGCCGAGCGGCTATCGGTATGTCTCACTAGGAAGCCCACATGATGTCTTCCCTAGGCACATCAATTAATGACGTATAGATACGTCAAATATTAGGGTGGGGCAACTACCCTTTTTGAGTATAAGTGTTTCAGTTGAGGACCCGTTTTCATTAACGTTGTTTATTTAATTGGATCAATCTATGCACCATATTGTTGCACAACAATAACCCTTTTAGAAATGAATGGTGGCAGAAACTGTCCGGGAGTGAGTCTAAAAAATAGAATCTTGCAAAGTAACCTACTTCACCCAGTTCTAGTTAAAAAAACACAATTTTAACTATAAACCATTCATAAAAACTAACAAATTTATCAAATTTCGTTGAATAGGCCTACTTTCACCGTGTATTTTTTTTAAAAGTTATATACTGAGAGCAGCTTATAGCATTACATAGATATCTAGTTAGACATAGTATACGGCTATTTCAACTTAGTACAATACATTAATCTGACCCCTTTAAACATTATCGTCAAATGACCTACATAAATTGCACTTTATACACACATTTCGAAATTTTAACCCACATATATGTAGACATACCTGTTTGTAACAATATGCGTATGTATAAACGTTACCTAAGCACGCATACTAAATATGTTCTTTGCCTTTCGTATTGCTTTTATACGTTACAGTCAATGTCGTAATTACGGCATAAGGGAGAGTCCGTAGATTTGCCCAAAAGATCTTTCATTACCCCAAATAACCTGTTCTTTGAATAAAACAACACATTTTTATTGTGGTTTTTTTACTTCCTTTTTATATGCATAGATGATTAATGTTCTCTAAACTTTAATCCTTTTTTAAAAGTTCTGAAAAAAACGGAAATAAATGGAAAAAATGCATGTTTCGGATGAAATGCCGATATAAGAATTAAGGACTATGAATTTACAACTAAGAATTAAAGAACTCTGAATAAAGGGCTGTTTGGTCTTCCACGTGTCTGTTAAAAGAAGTACGGAGGGCTGCCATTTAAACTCAACCGTTATTAGAGTGTAACGGTATTATTTGGAATTTGCCCGGGCAGCGGCGCAATGGCCTACTCTGATATCGAATTCCAACTGCCAAGGGATCTTTTACGTGCACGCCAGCGTGTACACGGGACCTCGGTATTTCGTCTCACCCGAACGACTAGACAGCTGTCCCTTTCAGGCCCTCCGTACTGCATCGCTGACAAGTAGAAACCACGCCGAAAATCTGGATGAACTTTCTCCGCCAATGTAGGATTCGAACACCTAACCACCAGGCTAGAGAGCAAGCGTCTTACCCACTTAGCCACCGTGATCCCCGTTCATAAATCAAATCATAATAACAACATCACATACGACTCCCATTCTATAATCTGCCCCACACAATGCCAAATACGAAGCGAGAGTAATAAAAACTATTTCATTTTAAATATTGTAGACGTATGTGGTCGTGGCAGAAGGTTTTCCAGACGTTCGGGCGGATCTTCTAGTGGTTCGTAAGTATGAAATACGTTACCATATAGCAAAAACCCACACGTTCACGTGCTTAAAAAATTAACCTTTGAAGCTTTGAAAATAATCAAAATCTATTCCAAGGGGAGAATAATTTGCGGGGTAGGATGGGGGGATTTTAAGAGCGAGACGTTATCTGTTCTTTATCCAACGTCATATAAATGTCTTTTAATTGAATTAAAATTAATATCATGCTGATATTAATGTCTGACAGCGAATATTTCCTCCAACATGTAAAAAGGCTACGAGATATATTGAAATAAAATTTAACCGCATGTTAGTCCCTATATGTGGATAATAATAACGAAGTAAGTCGTCCTACAAGGAGGTAAACAGCAGCCCGTTTTTACCTTCATCATAAAGGTTAACACTGACTGGGCCTTTGTTATAGAGTCAGTTTACAAGACCCTAACCCTATAGCCCTAACCCTATCAGAATATGGTTCCATCACGCAAAAGGAATCTTTCAAGCTAGCGAGAGTCGAGAAAATTCCACCAAAAGAAACAAATATTTCAATAACCGAGCCTAAAATATACGCATCATACCAAAAGATATGCATATTCTGGAAAGTTGGCCTTTATGTCCATAGTATGGCATATTCCTGAAGCAATGGCCCGAGAAATCCCTCTCTGACCATTGCTGGAATAGCGTCTGTTTCTTGAACTTATGCGGGAGTGTGTTTATTCTTTCCGTTCAATGAAAGCTATCATACTTAAGTACAGCAACATGACAGTTCTTCGTTTAATCTGGGTCTTCCCTAAAACTTTGGACAGTGATTTGAGGTATTAAAAACGGTGAAAGTATGTTCGTTTCCAAACAGTATTGTTTACATTTCATTCGACTTGATAGCCTCGTTTGTCACGCAATTAGTTTTACTGCAGTATTCTGCGATGCACGGGTTAATTAGGTATAATAAAATCGTGAGCCATGACGTAGCGTTATGTAAACATATTTGGTCCAATATTGGCACTCGTTTTAAATGTAAAGCTTTTATATGGCAGCTAGTGATTGGTTGGTAGTCGGACTACTGACCAATCAAAATTTAAAACAACAATATCCACTTATAATAGCAGTGTGTGGTGGGATTACCTCTTATCAAGCGAAACTCTGTGCGGAGTATGATAGTATGGAGGTCATACCGAACTCTAAAAGCAGGTTGACACATGCCGATTTATTTCGTTATTAACATTGGCCGTATTAACATTGAAACCGGTGAAAATGACCCAGTGTGTGTCGAGTGGACGTAAACCCCGTTAAAGATATCTTGTTTTATCTTTCATTATACCTAGAGGAAAACATGATACAGAAATAATAATTGGTTGTACCGTAGGAGGTTCCTTATTAGCAATAATCACCATGCTACTAACCTACTTCTGTTGCAAACGAAGGGTACGCCGAATGAAAGCTGCTAAGGATGCCAAAATGAAACGGCATATGGATACAGGTATAATCATTGGTATTATTCAAAATCTGTTGAAAAAACGCTACAGTTTCCTGCCTTGTTCCTACAGATTTATGCTGAAATTTCTATAGCAAAATACTCTAGTATTCTTTAGTAGATTTTTTTTAGTAAATTCTACTGTTATCTTTTTGCACAGTATTGTCCCCTTTTTTGAGTTTCTTGTTAATACCAACTTCTATGAATTTGTTATACATGTACATTAAATTTATAAATTAAGAAAAAAAATAACCCCAGCCAATGACCAAACAGTCTTCTTATGGATTTACATTAATCAATTCCTTAATAGAACTGACTTACCAGCAACAAAAATTTAACGGACCGTTAACAAACGTCACATTAGCAAGATGACGATCCGGTTTAACGGATCGTTGAAATAATTGTATTTTGGGCTACAGGCCCTAGATGATCTAAAACATTAGATGACCATAACTTCCGTTGTCGTTGATTGATGTATTACATTTTTGGCAAGACTAGGCTACTTATGGTATATTGTCCGGAATTCCGAATGTCTTTTAGTCTTGAATATTGTGCCTTTAATAAATGTACAAAGAGCACACAGATTTAATGTGATATAGATAAATGTATGTTTTTTATTATTAATTTTTCAGAAATGATCAACGGGCATATGTATTTTGTCCATGATAGATAAGAGCTACATGTCGTTCCACCATCTGATTCAGATGTCAAGAATACCTTCCTTGTTGAATGAGTTCCAACCAAGCCCTAAATATATCACCAGTAGTTTTTATGTGTCAAATCAGTTTATTACATATTTGTTTATTTTTATATCCAGGGGAACAAAAATTGACCTCAGGAATGTCATCGGGTTGCAGCAGCAAACCTTTGGAACGACATCTCCTTTAAAGGAGCTAAACCGCTAACTCAATATTTCCCGTTATATTCGAAATTAAAAACACAAATTAGAATTTAATATTAGCCCAATTCAGTCAATATTGGTGTTTTAAGCTTGCGGTGAAAATATGGGATCCTAATATCTAATATTCAAGCCACCAAGAACGTTTTATAATCAGTACACGAGTAGCGTATTCTATGGTTTAGGTCGCCATTTGTAATGAAGAAAGAAAAACATATCTTATACCAGAGAATGCAGAAGTAATTAGTAATGGCTGATTCAAAGATAACAAAACAATAATAAAAAAGGGTGTAGAATATATTAACCGGGCGTAAACGACTGCCGTTTAATTTTGACTGTTCACCTATTTCACCCAACATTAGAAATTACAATAATATTTTTAAGAATTGAATATAAATCATTTTAAATATTTTCGTCGATTTTAAGGGTCCATAAAATAGAGCCAGTTCTCGTTTCAATGATTTTTAAAAGAATCTAAAACCAGACTCTTTATTCTTATGTCTGGTTATTAAATTTTACCAAATGTTTAACAACAAGTTAATTATGGTATTCTAACCGTGCTATTTTTAATTATAGTTAATTTCTTTTTACTGTCTATTTATGCTTTATTTTTGTTTCTGTGTGTTTATAATCGGATATTTATTTTGCAAAAAACATATATATATATACTATATAAATTATTATTCTTAATATTGTTATAGAGAATGTACAAAGTTAAAACGTTGAATGAAATGTCTTGACATTAAGAATTATTATAGCTTTTATTATTTATCATTGAATTACTTATATTGCTCATCTTTTGGATGTGTGTTAAATATAATTGTCGAGTTATATACACCTTTTTATATTATAATATATGTACACTTTTTTATATTATAATATGCAAAATCTTAAAAGATATTGTCACCTACGAATTTTCTGCTTATGACTGACATTATACATGAATTTAAAGAGAGAACACAAAAATCCTGTCGGGTCTGTGGTTATTTCCAACACTAGTTATAAGTTGCATTATGATTTTCAGAAACTCCCATCTTGGCATATTATGTTCCATCGTATCCTCGGGCTGCATTATAGCTGAACAATTGCTTTATTATTTACCAATGTTATAAACAGTAATGTTGTATTCCTTTAGAATTGTGTCCGGTGTATTTCCAATTCAACAATTAAACAAGATTCCTATTTTTTAAGGCATCTGTGAATTATTAAGAATTGAATTTTATTTATACGCCAATGTTTGTTAATTTGTCCATTTATTTTATCAGCCTATACATTTTGTGTGATATTGAATTATTATACATTGCTATTAGAATCACCATTCCTCTCTAATATTTTTTATTAAACACCACAAGGGTTTTAATTAAATTGTAAGCTTTATATAGTATAAAACAATAAACAATACCAAAGATTTATTGTGTAAGTGTTGTGTTGTGGAGATACTTGAATGAAGCAATAACAATTAAAGGCCCTACCATTAAATTCTGGTTGATATGATTTTATTGTTTATCTTTGAATAAGAATTGTTATAGTTAATAATATTATTTTTCGCTAAATACTGTTTACCAACTATAAGTATGATGAAAAATTATAGATACTAACTACTGGATTTCAACTACCGACATTTATCCATCAACCAATCCCTGAACAGGTTTCCTTCCACCAGGGTCGGAATCCTGGTCACGGCAACAAGGTTACAATTCAATGACAACGATTAACAATTCCATTACGACTTCACCTTGAATTCAATCTGACTGAAATCCTTACGCTTTCTGATTTAATTACTATAAGGTTGGAAAAAAACATGTAGTGTATAATATATATGTGTGCCAATATCAAAAAAAAAAAAACAAGGAGAATGCGCATTTTTTATTATAATCTACGGCTCAGATCATCAATATGCAACTTATAACTAGTGTGGGAAATAACCACAGACCCGACAGGATTTTTGTGTTCTCTCTTTAAATTCATGTATAATGTCAGTCATAAGCACAAAATTCGTAGGTGACAATATCTTTCAAGATTTTGCATATTATACTATTCAAAAAAAGTAGGGGATATTTGATTTTTAAGTGTTATTAAAGTCACCTAATGAAACTGATGAAGAAACAAACGACAAAATGAAATGAAGTTCACATTCATCGATTTATTCCAAATGATCGTTAGACTAAGTAAGGCACAGACTGACCATTATAAGGGTAAAATGATACCCGGGGTCAAACAGCAAAGTTACCACAGCATCACAACAAAGTCAGTAACGGGTAAATACTCCTCTGTTTGCCAAACAAGCATTGATCCGACGTGGCATACTTCTAATGAGACGTCTAAGGTCATTTTGGTCCAGATTGTCCCATTCCTGTTGCAACGCAGCAGCAAGTTCTTGGACATTGGCAGGACGTTGTTGACGTTGACGTAACCTCTGTCCAAGCATGTCCCAGACATGCTCGATGGGGGAGAGGTCGGGACTCAGTGCTGGCCAAGGTAATGTGGTGATGTTCTGTTGTTGGAGGTAACCTGTAACGATCCTGGCCCTGTGACATCTTGCGTTGTCACCCTGGAAGATGAAACGGCGGCCATGACGTCGTGCGAACGGCACAACATGGACTGCCAAGATGTTGTCCCGGTAGTACTGGCCTGTAACACGCCCTGCAACAACACGTAAAGCCGTTCTTCCAGCAACAGTGATGCCTCCCCACACCATAACAGAACCACCCCCAAATCGATCATGTCTGATGACGTTAACGTCTTGGAAGCGCTCGTTTCGACGACGCCACACCCTCCTACGTCTTTCCAGAAAATCAACAGTGAACCTTGACTCATCTGAAAACATCACATTGCTCCAGCGTCGATTATCCCAGTGTTGACGATCCCTACACCAACGACGTCTTGTCTGAATGTGATGATCTCTCAAACAAGGGATCACGCGAGGACGTCGGGCGCGAAGGTGACCCCTATGCAGTCGATTCCGAATCGTCTGGCCACTCACTCTCACACCAGTGTCTGTTTGAAGACGAGCGCTGATCTGATTTGCTGTGATGACACGATTTCTCAAGGCCAAGGTACGGATAAATCGATCCTGGGCTTGAGTTGTCGCCCTTGGTCGACCTGAGCGTGGTCTGTCCTGTACAGATTGTGTATCACGGTATCTGGACCATAGCCTGCTTATGACAGACTGAGAAACATTCATCGTCCGCGCCACAACCGCCTGTGTTGTGCCGATCTGTAGCATGCCAAGGGCACGTAACCTTTCATTTTGGGTAAGCCGACGCATATCAAAATTTGTTTTCTGGTCACTAAAACAATTAAACTGATGTTTCCACCCTGGAATTCAATGCCACAATGACTGTAACATTCAAAGTCAGAGTCGTGCAAATCTTGGGTTGGACCCCCATGATGATCCCAAGCATCACCTGCATTCCATGCGGTAGCTATTGGTGCGTTTGGGCGTCACATGTAACTGGAAATGTTTCTTCTGTTAGGTTCTATAGTGACTTTTTTCGTAGTCATTTGCATATTTTAGTATTATGCCCCCAAAATCAAATATCCCCTACTTTTTTTTGAATAGTATATAATATGAAAAAGTGTATATATATTATAATATAAAAAAGTGTATATAACTCGACAATTATATTTGACACACATCCAAAAGATGAGCAATATAAGTAATTCAATGATAAATAATAAAAGCTATAATAATTCTTAATGTCAAGACATTTCATTCAACGTTTCATTCAGACTATCCATCCCTGAAATCTGGTTAAAATCTGGTTTTTGTTATTCGCCAATATCAAAAACGATCTACTAGATTTTCATTATCTGCCAGTATCGTTATAATTTTAATTCTATTTTTTTCATTTTTTTGATTTATTAATTTTATTTTGAATATTTTTATTATATATTTTAATTTTTTAATTTCAATTTTAATTTTGAGGTTTGTTTGACTCAGCCCATTTGTTTGACACTATCCTCTCTGGTTGCATAAGCTAGTGATAGGCGGTATCTGATCAGCTCTATTCATCTCGACGATCAGTGCCTGAAATACTGTCAGACTGCTTTTCCGGCAGTCTAGTCTTCAGAATTTTCGGAGAAATACCCCCCATGAGGTCCATTAATTGTTCTATGCTTTCCTCATATCTTCTGCAACTGTATAGCAGTGAAATACATCTTTAAAATAACAATGTTTATAAATTTAAAAAATTAAAAAAAACCCAATACACATCATGAATATATACCCACAACAGAGACAAATGTAGTGGCGTGTCCCTTTCTGGGGATTGTCCTGGCTCTCACAGACAATTGGCTATAAACGTTGATAAAGGAGCGTTTAGAGAAGCACAACCAGATTTTACAGTATAGCCGTTGATAACTGGTATGCATATATAGAAGCGGCTGGACATAGTGCGAAAAGCACCCCACATATACCAATATACCTTGATTTTTAGAACCAAGTGATGTTTTTTAGCAATAGATTTTGTATAAAAAAAACTAAGCGTTGCATTTATTTGATTAATTATTTTTATTTACATACAAATGCTGAAGAAACAAGACTCCAAAGTTTAGCCACAGTCAGAATGACACTTTAATACGGTACTGGGCCCTGATTCACAAAATCTTAACTTAAGATAAAATCCAAATTTTAGTAGATACTTCAGTTTTGATTGGCTAAGCACTAAAATCAATAATATTATCCAATCATATAACTAAAATTTGGGTTTTATCTAAGTTAAAATTTCGTGAATAAGGCCCCAGATTTCTGCGTTCGTCTTTGTAAAGTCAATAGAGACTTTTGGCAAGGGTAAATTCTTAGTACGTATCACGTATCCGTATGGATTTTGTGTGTGACGTCATCAATGTGTGTGTATTTCTCATACGTGATACAGCACACGGATACGGCAGCCCGTATCGAACAGCATTCTGAATACGAAGAAGGTCCGTATAACATTGTCGTCTTTTTAGACGCTGAAATGTTGTATCATGGCGTTTTTATGAATCTATGTGTATCATAGAACACGGAGGTGTATATTTGATGTGAATTAAACCATAATAAAGACTGGAATTTAATCATTATTTAGGACAGGCTTTTCTCGGAATTTTCATACTTTTCCCGTCTGTCTGTCTACACGCTGGTTGTTCTATTTGCTAGATTTAGGTAGATATGGGACCTTGCAAAGCTGTAAATGTGATTCTATGGTAAAGGGGTGTAAAAAGAGGCGACATTTTTTTTTATTATAGCTCAGCGACTGTCGAGCGACTTCACTCACTCCGAGAAATTGTAGGCTAGGTACTAGACTAGTATTGATGGTGATCTTGGTAGATTACTGCCATCATGCTATACAGAACTAAGCTCAGCTCAGTGACGCATACGTACGCGACGCAAGAATCTGCCAAAACTCTAAAACTACTCTGACGCAACGTGTCACGTATATGATACGGATACGTGATACGGATAGGGAAATGCCACTTGCCAAAAGTCTCTAATGCTATGTTATAGCGTACCCTATCGGGTGCGTACCCGCGTAGAGTCTGGTAACCGCAAATGTTTGTTATAGGTATGTTAGTCCCTTTCTTAAACCTTCCCACCCCAGCGCCCCCAATCTGGGAATAGTCTTGGGTAGTCACCTGGGCTTGCTTGGGAGTGGGACTATCAAACAACACATTAAATGTATAGTAGCATATCACTCGAATTTAAGCAATCCGATCTCCAATAATAATGATTAGCAAGAAAGATGGTGATAGGGCGTAACCATAACAGTTGAGGGGGAAATATTACGCAACTGCACTGTTTTAATGTCAATGAATTTCGACATGCCCTGTCATAATATTTGACACTATAACTGTGTGGATATAAGCTTACAGCTCATTTTTTTATTTACACCTGAAAAGTTTCGCAAGAAAAATAGCGATATATAGCATAGCAATAATAATTAAAGGAAAATATTACACAACTGCACAATGTCCGAAGATAATTAGTATGATCCGTTCATTTTAACCGACATTACAGTGGAAGCGTGGTTTATTCATTGATTAAAGAAAGGTTACGCCAAACATGAATTGCGGGACGGTATTACATGTTTTAAGAGAGGAGTTCAGGTTAAGAAAATTTGGATTCGGTAATGTAGATGATGGTAGATTTTATACATTTCAGGTGAGTTAAAACTGTTACTAAACATGTCGGCTTTACACAAAGGGGCGGTCGTACTGAGTTAAAATTTTTAGTCAGGTCCCCAGCTAGAATTGCATCTTTACATCTTCTTCTTCTGAAATGCTCGGAAAACGCAATCCCGACACTGATTTTTTGAAAGATTTCTAGGGGAGCCCTCACTATCCTCCGTCTGTGGGGACCGGGAATCGCACAATCACCGTGGGTGCTAACCCATTCATTATATTCTGTGTTGTATATGCCACATACCGTAAAATTTAGGCAGTGTGAAGTTAGCTCGATTTTCGTTTTTCAATAGTGGCGAATAACGAAAAACAACTAGCTCGTTTTTCGATATTGGCGAATGTCGAAAAACGAGCTACTTGTTTTTCGACATTAAAACTTGAATCTCAAAAAAGAAGATTTGATAGAGGTATATCCGTAGAATGTCTCCAAAACACAATGTATTAAATACGTTTTCTAAAACGAACTAAATACATCATAATTGGGGATGCCCGAGCAGTGGATTCACATAAAAACTTTTCTTTCTCGTTGTGTTTTGATATTGGCGAATCTCGAAATATTCAAACTTGAATATCAAAAAATCAGATTTGATGGATGTTTATCTACAGAATATCTCCATGACACATTTGAATAAACGAGTGATCTAAAACGAACTAAAGATATCATAATTCAGGATGCCTGAGCAGTGGATTCATAAAAACTGCTCTTTCTCCTTGTTTTTTAATATTGGCGAATCTCGAAAAACTTTCGACATTCAAACTTGAATATCAAAAAAGCAGATTTGATGGATGTTTATCTAAGAATGTCTCCATGACACATTTGATTATATGAGTGATCTAAAACGAACTAAATACATCATAATTGGGGATGCCCGAGCAGTGGATCGACATAAAAACTGCTCTTTCTCCTTGTTTTTTGATATTGGCGAATCTCGAAAAACGAGTAGCTCGTTTTTCGAGATTCGCCAATATTTTAAAAAACAAGGAGAAAGGGCATTTTTATGTGTATCTACTGCTCAGGCATCCACATTTTTGATATCTATTTCATTTTACATCACCGATTTAATCAGATGTGTTTTGAAGACTTTCTTTAGCTACACATCCATCAAATCTACTTTTTTGAGATTCAAGTTTGAATGTCGAAAAACAAGTAGCTTGTTTTTCAACATTCGCCAATATCGAATAACGAGCTAGTTGTTTTTCGTTATTCGCCAATTTCGATATTCACCAATATTGAAAAACGAAAATCGAGCTAACTTCACAGTGCCTAAAAGTTATAGATTGTAAAATGATTTCGAATCTAGTAGGTTGTATTGTTCTTGACAAGAAGTTTTTTGTTTCGATACCTAAATACATTTGGCAATCATTTGTTATGCATTTAGATATAGACTCTCAAACAAGATTCTTTTCGTTTTATTTTACAGTTCCGGTTACCACCGATTGTTTACATATTATATCGTTTATTTCTTGCACTATATACTATGTCATGGCTAATAGTCAACAGAAATGGTAGTATTGATGGAGGGGAATTAGGTTGGGGCGTCTTTTTAACTAACTGGACTTACACCTTTCTCACTATCTATCTGATCACACATTTAGTAGCGGCAGTGGTGTACCATATTTACAAATGGCAACAAGGAGGCTCGATTTTTAGACGAACTGAGGAAGATGTCCACAATGATTACTTCAAAGACGACGACAATATGAGTATGGAAGAGTCACCAAAAGTACACTTATATATTGCTCGAATTATTGTATGGATAATGTTTAATGCCGCTTCAACAGGAGCTCTAGTGGTCACCATCATATTCTGGACAAGTATTTATCCCCCCGTATCTTCAGATGGTCCAATAGAAAATATTAATCTTCAAGTTCATCTCATTAATTCTCTTATAATATTTATAGAACATTTTGTCACGGCAGTGCCATTTAGAATCCTTCATTTTATTTATCCGTTTGCGTATTTGCTGCTATATACTATATTCAGTGCGATTTATTGGGCTGGTGACCACAATCGGGTGATCTATGCTATTCTTGACTGGAATAAACCAGGCTTGACAACGGGTGTGGTTTTTCTTGTAGGGTTAATTGTTGTTCCCGTGTTACACTTTTTATTTTATTTAATTTATAAACTTCGAGTCTTCGTTTACATGAGATTACTTGCGCAATAGGTAAAGACATCAAGTCCAAAAAAATTTCAATAGGAATTTAATATAACCTATACTACCCTATACATGTACTTGATATTTAAATTGTATTTACAAAGCGCTAACACACAATAATATAGGTCAATAAGCGAATGATTACTTAAATATTTATCAACCTACTCCCTATAAGCCCACTTTAAAGGTAATCATATTACATAAATTATATACAATGTACTTGCATGTCACGCTTGGTAATGTATACTATTTCCTACGCTTAAAGTTATAAGGCTTACTTAATATAATTTAAAAATTCTACTGGTCTGTTGAATAAATTTAAACAGGACTAATTTTTCAGAAAAAGTAATTACCCATTTCCACCAATTTTCCATTAGTCACTGTATTCGTCTCCGGTTTATCCTGGTCACGGCACCAAATCGGATATTTGTTTTGGCCTGATCGTCTAAGGGTTGGTTGGCTCTGGAATGGCTACTGTATCACGAAATAGTCGTATAAAAAGAATCTGCATAATATCTTAAAATTATTCTAGCCCCGCTCTTTCTTATATACGTGCCATCATCCCAAACTTAGGCTGCCTGTCTACAGCCACCCGATACAACTGAGGTATACCCTATTCAATAAGCCTCTATTATTCAGTTCCACCCTGTTGAACAGGCGGTATATTATAATATAATAATATGTATGATTGAGGTTGGTCGATTGAGTAGGGTTGAATAATAATACCATAGCATTATGTACATATACACATTAACCAATCAGATTTCATGTTCACGTCTAATGACGTAGGCTGGTCGTTTTAGGAGCGATCCGTCATTTTGGACCAAAATTAGATTAATATTACTATTCACATTTACGATCTCGTCGACGAAACAACAATCCGAGGTAAGAATCTAAATAATTTTCACAGATCAAGTACAATATTCTAATATAGAATGAAATAGACTTGACCAGGCCCGTAGCCAGAGCAGGCGCGGATCCAGAGGGGGGGTCCAGGGGCTCCGCCCCCTCCCCCCGCTCAGGCTTGAAAAAATTTTATGCGATGTTATTGGCGATTCTTAGACCTGTAATTTTGGAATTTACCTTCCGGAAATACGTCAGAATCAGAATGCACCAAATTGAATCTAATTTACCAAATTTTTCTGGGGGAAGCCCCCCAATCCCACCGTTAATTGGTTGAGCGCCTTCGGCGCTGGCGGCAAACCTAGACCCCCCCCTGCAAAAAAAATCCTGGATCCGCGCGTGCAGAGGGTGGCAAGGGGGGGGGGGGCAATGCCCCCCTGAAAAAATGTTTCCCTCCCCCAGAAAGAAAATTTGCCAACCATAACTCTAAAATATCTAGTAGACTGTAGTGTAACGGGTGTGCCCCTCCGAAGCCAGCAAGCTGGCTACGGGCCTGGACTTGACTAGGCCTAGCTCGCGAATGATCTAGCCTAGCTAGGCCTACTCACTGACACTGTTCGTAAATTACTGTTCTCAAGTAGTTTACTTTTTGGCACTATTTCAGTAACGTACCTCTACCAGGGACGTTGTACCCTAACAATAGACCATAACCCCGAAATTTGGTATGAGGTCAGGGCTAGTCCCCCTGAACATGCCCTACGATGACATGAAGTAGCTCAGGCAGGTGTGTTAGGCCTACTGAAATATAACCCTTTTCACTTCACTGGACTTCAGTCTTTTTAATTTTAAACTAAAGTCTAGCAAAACTTAGTCTAACTAAACTAGTCTTGATTTTTTCCCCAGATTTAGCGCAGCCCTTGACCACGATGCAGGGCAATAATGGATGGATAGACCCTTCCTTAGTCTTAGACTGGGATTACGTACGGCCCAATGACGTATATATATTAACTAGACCGCGCGCATGTCCAATCTCGACAGCAAACCAGTCATAACATCCGGTTCAGTCAGAAGGCGGGATACATGATAAGAGTAACGGTAAGTAGCTTATAGATTCTAAAAGTTTTTAGCATGCTATTCATTTAGTACGCATTTGTTTACTTATTTAACATGATTACATCGGGCTGTGCTGTTGTATGTAGCAATAGAGATGAAAAAAAAGTCAGATAGTTCATGCTGACGGTAAAATTTTCATCATGAAAGTAGGACAGTCGCCTTTCCAACAGTATGAGTATGATGACCGGGTAGGCCTAGATACTAGATAGGAGTTTGGTACTTTATTTATACAAGTTTTATAATTATCCATGCTTAAATTCGCACATCCCTAGGCTTATGCTAAGTCCGTGTGTGTCTTCATTGGGCTAGCTGTCGAAATGTTCAATAATATTAATATTTCATTGATAAAAGATAAGATGAATCATATCCATGGCGATGTACGGTAATAAATAAGGCCTGCTGCTACAACAGGCAATCGGTATTTCGCCTGTGGAAACGTTATGACTTTAGGTTAGAATAAATAAAAAATGATACTACTTCTGAATAGTTAAAATCAACTTGATTTTCTATTTTATTTCACATTACTAAGCCTATGTCCGTGAGAAATGTTCTAGCTACGGAACTTAAAAGCACTTGGGGAATAGGCCTATTTTAGTCAAAATAAAATACTTTATTTCAACGTAATAAGGCCTATTGAAATATGGCGAAAAATACATCTAAATTTAAAATGAAATTATCTAGTCTAAACATTTTGTATTCAGACAATTTTTAAACATATGCTAGATAGCTCTAAGATAATGAAATAATAATTAATGTCACTTCTGACCTAGTTAAAATGTATCGACTTGCATGTATACCTATATAAATCTTTTTAAATTTCACAGTGCTAAGCTCAAATCCGTGAGTAATGGTGTAGCTATGGAAATGAAAAGCCCTTGGGAAATAGGCCTAGTTTGAAAAACATTTATTCCAACGTGTAAGGCCTATGCGACATTTCAGGCTTCGCAACTGATAGAAATATGGCGAAAAATACATTTAAAGTAATATCATCTTAACATTTTATTTGATAAATTTCATCATATAAGCTACATTTATCTAAGATAATGAAAATTACAATCAACTTTAAATTTTAATAAATGTTTTAATATTTGGTAATTAATAAAATAATTTTAAAAATGTATTTTATTATGTTAAGATTCACAGGATTATTTTTATTGAAAACGGAAATGGTAAATTGATACTTAATTTACATGTTGTATTTTTCAGATCACTTCCACGATTGTAAATGACATACACAGATTATGAAGTGACAGGAGAAAATAAGAAAAACTTATCAAATTAATAAAAAGTGAATATTAGGAAAAGACACACCACGAACCAAAGTTACAGAAAGCAATGATATCATTTTACAGATAAACGTGGGAGAAATTTTTAAATTCTAATAATTTAAATATGTGCTGACAATTATGGCGGTATTTTAGATTCAAAATTCTAACATGCTATCGTCTAATTTCTTACTTCTGTTCATGTAATTTCTAACTTCCATTCATGTAATTTCTAACTTTCATTCATGTAATTTCTATAACTTTCATTCATGTAATTTCAAAAAAAAAGACAAAGTATAATCCAATTTCTTTAATTTGTTCAGTGTAAATCCTAATTCATTTTCATCTTATTTCTATTATTAAGACTAATAACTGAATGAAAATAGAAATTACATGAATGGAAGTTAGAACTTAGACGATAGCATGTTAGAATTTTCAATCTAATATACCGCCAGAGACAATATTTTTCAAAATATCAGCTCTTTGGCTAGGAAAACCCCACAGTGCCTTCAATACCCTACTACCCACTCAATTATTAGTACCAACATTTTTGTGAATCCTTGGTAATGATGCGTGTGGGTTTTGTAATGAAGAGCCAGAGACAATTCTATTTTAAAATTTTAAACATTCATAACTTCGCTCAGAATAAGATAGTTTAAAAGTGTGGCACTGCTCCTAAGTATCTGTGTGGACGTGTTCAGTCTTACAATCTACCGAAAATGTGATCGAAATCGAAAAATGCAACCATAGACAACTGATCATACCAAGTTAAAGGATGGCTAGAAGGTGATCTCATTACTTGTGAACCTTCGTCAACACACCTCATTAACATCATTCAAGAAACTTTTAACAACTCAACTGATTCAAACAGACTTTATGTAGACATGTTTTGTCAAACGCTACGAACACAATTTAAAACTATTATAGCAAGAACAGCTATCCCTGTATTACCAAGTCTTATGGATCTATCGTGTACCATTATATTACTGCACGATTGAATATTGCAAGATAGCTTGATAAAAAAAATAAGTTTATTATCACCCATAAGCACATTCTACAGTAGATATCACTTGTGTGATAAATTTCATAATCTACTACAATATCATATGCATTTTTATTAAAATTTTGAATAGCCATTTTACTGTTTGTTTTCTTTCTGAAAAGATCATTTATTTGCAGTTATTTTATGACAATGTACACATTACATTGTAATTTGTTTGGGCATCTGTACAAATAATTGTTCAATACCGTGGTTGCTGCTAAAGTTACATGTATTTTCGAGAACATTGGGTGTGATTTGCATTATTTCTAATGACACTCGATCCTTAGACAAAGTGGAAAATATAATAATACAAGTGCCTTAAGGTCGCTTCGCTCAAAAACAATTTAGGTTTTTTCTTTAAAACCAACATGGATTCTTTCATTCCATAGCCTGGGGCGCACAAACAAAATTTCAATGGTGGCGGTTGGCGGGAAGGGGGCGCTATCAAAAAATCGTTCCACTCAATATTAGAAAATCAATTCGGCCCACTATTACCTTATTTTTGGCACCCAGTGAAAATGGCATCGCCCGGCCCGAGATGGAGAACATTTTTTTTAAATTATCAATTATTACCCCCAGTTATAGGTCGAAAAGTAGTAAAGTATAGCACTGTGTAATTTTTGAATGACTCGGTTGAATATTGATTTGTAGTTGCGTATGTGGCATGGAGATAGGGGCGCCTTCTCAACCTTGTGGGTTTCCTCCGGGCACTCCAGTTTCCTCCCACTGCTAAAGACCCCTACGCACAAACGAATTATTGAAATAAAATCAAACCATATGTTAGTCCCAAAATGACATAGTTTGTGTCGAGTGGACGTTAAACCCAATTTCTCTCTCTGATTTGTACGCCTCATTTTGTTTTTATTATGTTTAAGAGACAAAACGGTCCATTTTCCCGACAGAATCCAGTCACTCGGCAAACAAAATCGACCCATCCTCAATAGCCCCCTGTTGTTCAGTCTTGTCCATAGCCCTTGTTGTGTCACATTTTAATATGCCATGAAGTGTATATTATTCATTTCCAAGCATTTCTAGTAGAATCACAGAGCAGCGTAAGGTTCTAGAAAATAATGCTGAGTCGTGCTTATGTAAACACTGAGAACTGAGTTGTGGCATTTGGGCGCAGAAATCACACCAATCCCGATTCATAGGTCCTGTAGCAAATTGATAACCAGTAATCAGTTCAGAATAATAAAAAAAAAGCTTAGGTCTAGACACTAGAGGGTCTGAGCATTTGGCTTTTAAAAGATAGGGTCGGTATAGATGCAATTGCTTACCTTACCTATTAAAAAAATGGGGTCGGTGGGAAAACGTCTTTATTTAGGTTTTTTCCGATAGGGGAATCGTAAACAGACTTTTTATATTTATTTTTAATTTTTCGGGTGCCGTTATACGCCAATGAATCCTAATATGAAAATAAGTAGTTCAGCCAGACCTCAATCAGCGCATTGCCCATTCGTGGTCATATACTTGAAATTATAAGATATGATCACTTCTAAAATATATAAAATTTTATTTGTGAACTGTACGGCGATGGTAATAACAGAAAAAATCTAAATTCCAATCAGTCTTTTTATTTACAAACGATATAACGATAAAAAATAAGGTGCACAACGTGTATTGTTTACATTAGAAACGTCACGCTTTCGGCTCTTCTTGACTGAACCGGAAGTCCGCACTGATTTGTCATCACGTCATTAGTAAACAGATTGGCGTCATCGGTCTAGTTAATATATATACGTCATTGGTACGGCCTATGAAGCTAGACATATTGCCCCGCCGAGTTTGCATCAAATCGACAACACTGCCGTGCCGATTAGTCGATCTTAGGATGGTAACGAGTGCGCCTTATTTGGACCTCGTTAATTTAAAACTGGCCTTGAACAAGAAAAAAGGGTTATGCCCCACAGAGTAAGAAGGCCCAAGCTTCTTTATAAAACCCATTCGGTATGGCTGAATTTTCGTCAATGTTCGCACAGATGTAAATAACTATATAAGGTTATGACACGTGATTGTCGGCGAGATTATAGTGTTAGGTTACGGTTAGTTCAGCTCTGAACGTCGATCTCATTACACTCGCCCTGAACGTTCAGAAACTGTCCCATTCAATCAATGTCGAAGGAAGATTTTCGCCCCAGTCAATTTTACTGGGCAACTTTTCACTGCTAAACGATGGGGTGTCAATCCGTGTGGACGCATGTACAACGTAAACGAACATCTTAGTGAGAAAATAAGACCTTGCTTACTTCGCTAGAGTCAGTATGAGCGAAACAACATGCTGTTAAAAATACGTCCCCTCCTATCAAGTTACAATTTCGCAGCCATGACACTCTTACTGTAGGTTAACGTCCACTTCAGGAATGTCAGTCATACAAGACGAAACGAAATGTACAGGCTTTACATTGTACAGGCTTTCACTCGGATTGACACACTGTCGTTAAGCAGTGAAAAGTTGTCCAGTAAAATTGACTGTTCTCCAACTTTTTTCGACATTGATTAAATATGGGACAGTCCCTGGACTAGGTTACGGTAGGCATTGCCATTATTAGCAGGGTTATGGTTTTGTTTTATAATAATAACTCCTGAATTATTTTATTTTACAGGGACTCGTTTGAAAGAAACCTATTTATAATATTATTAAAGATACAATATTAGATAATGAGCTGACAGTTCTTCCTATAATAATAGTTAAAAAGGGAATTTGCTAAAAATTTCAGTCAAATTGATCAACTGTGAATTTAGCAATTATTTATATTTTCGTCCTAGCCTCAATCATCAAGACGGTAGGATAAAAAAAACAACATAGTCTCGATTATCAAATTCCTGATTAAATCATAAGGGAAAGTTGAACAGCAAATCGGATCCTCAGTAAAGCAAGCTAGCGGTGACATCGAGAGTTGACTATGGTCTGCAGGCCTATATAAGTTAATGTTATTTTCATCTCCTTATCCCGACAATGTTTTCTGACACTGTCATTAATGTGTTGTCTTAATGTTTTTTTAATTTTTTTTTAGATATTGAAAGAGTTGTATGACAAGGGCCCATTGTCACCTACATCGTGAGGCAACAGTCTGAACAGGTCTTCCCCACCAAACTGTATTGGTAAGTTCTTTAAATGTGCTGAAAATTTATTACTTTACTAAGGATTATTGATATTTCTAATTAAACATCTCTTCCGAGTTTGTCCTTGTTAAACTTGCAAAATTAACGTTAACACCGTGATTTGTAGTATTTGCACATGTCATCCTGGGGTGAAGTTATCATTTCCCTGACTTGCGCGCACAATGTGCCTTTTCTCTCTTCAAGGAGCTTATGGACACACTTTTGTTAACTGGCAACACAATAGGCTATTGGAGTTGTCAGAGAATAGATAAGAGATTCGTTGCAAGTGATTATTTGTTGAATAATGTCAATTAATGTTTCTTATATTTTTCAGAACTGCAGGAGAAAATATCCAAAAGAATATCCCACTCCCATGGCATGACGGCTTTCAATTTGACGTACACGAAAACAAAGGTGACAATCTTGGCCTTTTATGAATAACCTTAAGCATATTAGAAATTTACAATTTAAACCTCTCTGTATTCATACGCCAACATTTAATATGGTCAGAGTGACAGAGTATTGGCGGATAATATCAGGGATGGTTGTTTTGAAACCTGTTGGAATTCAGACCTTTTCGATCGTAAATCGTGCAGCTACATTAAAAGTCAAAATTATGAACGTTTATGCCCACAATATAAATTCTTAGTGATTTGTATGTTTAAATAAAAAGAAATCCAAAGCATGATATAGGCGGTTACAGATCAATTCCTGAAGCAATGTCCTGAGAAATCTCTCTCTTTAATTTGGGGTCCTTCCCAAAAGCTTTTTTGTTGGTTTTTTTTTTTCGGGGGGGGGGGGGGGTATGAACAATATTTTATTCAGGATGTCTGAATGGGATTGGGGAACAGGCTTAGGCTATGTAAAACCCCTCTCCCTTGTTCGTCTCCAAACAGTATTGTTTATATTGTAGCCATTTGGGGATAGCCTCGTGTGTCACGCAATCAGTTTTTCTGCAATATTCATGTCAACATATTTGGAGCTGTTTAAACTTGAATGATATTGTTACACAGCAAGGTATTGGTTGTTAATAGGACTATTGACCAGTCATAATTTTGAACAGAATTTTGCTTTCATAAAGCAGTGTTTGAGTGGGATTAGATCTAATCAAACAAAACACTGTGAGGAGTATGGTTATTAACTTATAATGCCGGATACATATTTTTGATTATGCAGGCTTTTCTGACTATTTTTAATGCTATGAAAGTTGCTTGTATACACGGGGATGGAACATATTGGCCTCTTAGCCCAAAATCATTGGAACTTGTACATTTAGATTGTTTCATTTTAATGTTTGTTTTGCAGATAACTTACCCAACATTAATGATGTAGAAAAACGAAACTACAGAGAATCTCTGAGATAGAGCCCAACAGCTTCTCACTGTTGTTGACCCAAAGAAAACCTAAAAGAAGATTTTATCCCCTGGTAAGTTTGTTTTTATAGGCCCACATTTTTATGTTGTAGCCCCTGGTTGTACGAAAATAAACTATTGTGAAGCATTTGGCCATTTCAGCATTTTTATCCTTTGCCGTTGGCCTTTATTTTCCGGCGTGGTTTCCCCTTGTCAGTATTGTATGACGAAAGACCTGACAAAGACATTTGTCTAGTGGTTCGAATGGGACAAAAACTGAGGTCTCGTGTATATATTGGCATACGTGTAAGAGATCCCTTGGCTGTTGGAATTCGATTCGTATGGCATATGCCCGTCTTCATTAGCCCAGTCCAAGTTGAACAGTAGGACATTAAACCCCAATTCATTGCATTTCCATTGGCCTTTCTGTCGGCCGAGTAGCAATTTCCAATTGCTTGTAATATGTGATCAAGGGAGGCTCGATGTTTTGAACGATTTTTTATCAGATTTGACGTGGGATGAAAGGACTATGATTTTCTTTTGAAATTTATGGGTCTCTTGCATGTTGCATGGCAAGCACTTGTTGTTTAAAGATAGTTACAAAATTATATACGCATGTGCCTTTATACATGATATGTTGCAGTAGACCGTCTTAATGTAGGTGTCTCTTATCTATTGAAATATCAAAAAAATATCTTTAAAACATATATTGCCCCGTCCTACACCTGTGGAAAAACCATGATTAAATAAACTCTCTTTATCTTCAGATTACCGACTTATCGGATGTAGGTGTAGATCTGGTTTGTTTCGGGTAGAATATGGAAGGCAACCAGATGATGTTTGAATGTGAAACTGGACTTTTTCATGTCCAGGCCAGATATTATGGACAATTTTTATTCTTTTTGTTCTATAGGTATGTGTAACGTAACAATTATTATTGATAAATTTTTGTTTAATGGCTGTTGATATATGCTCCCTTTTACCATAAATAAATCCAAAAAAATTTTTTTCTTAGCATATATACCTCTGATGCACTTGTTACTGTTGCTTTCAGGATCTGGTGATTCCCATGATAATAGCCGTCTAATTCTGGATCGTAAAGCAGCGCAGGACCATCTCAATAATCTATATTGTGAATTTTAAAAATTACCTTGTTGTTCTTTACCTCCAATTTCATCTTTTAATTGTTAATGGTAAAAAAAATTATTTTGCAATAACATATTGTCTCTAACGAAATTAGTGGTCTTTAGGAATATGTTTAGAGATTTCACTCTTGGTGGCTTTCGATATTGGCATGC
The DNA here is from genome assembly GCA_963678685.1 of Patella ulyssiponensis. NCBI lineage: Eukaryota > Metazoa > Mollusca > Gastropoda > Patellidae > Patella > Patella ulyssiponensis. The sequence continues at coordinate 22,564,844 of OY783232.1, forward strand.
ATTGAATCTAGACTTCATGGATTAGCTTGTGGACCCTATATTGGTCACAACTTTGAACTGATTTTGAAACTTGAAATGCATATTTATAACCGAATGATCTTAGGTCCTTTCCCTATTTGCGCATATCGGAATCGTAACTTCCTGAATTATGGTCCCTGATTTTACGAAAAATCACCTTTTTTAGCTTGTGGTACCTCTAGATGTCACAATTATTTTCCGATTTAAAAAATGTTTGATTATATCACCGTTACACCGTAATGAAGTTTGAGTTTGAATTTCCTGAAAATTGGACCAAAACTGCAGAATAAAATGGGCTGCCGCATTTACGCGAATATAGTGGACCATATGTGTAGAGGTTACAATTTTAATCCAATTTTGATGAAACTTGAAATGCAATTGTAACATCATGAATTATGGCACCTGATTGTACTGAAAATCGTTTTTTTTGCTTGTGGTCCCACTAAAGTTCACAATTATTATTATCCAATTTAAAAAAAACAACATTCGAATATATCACTGTTGCTCCGTAATGTTAATTGAATTTGATTTTCGTAAAAATTGGACCTAAACTGCCAGTCAAAATGGCAGCCCCTCGTACACAATATCGTATGTCTCGGTTGTCTCGGTTGTGGACCCTCTACATGTCATCATTTTGATCCAACTTTGATGAAACTTGAAAGTACATGCTTATAACCCAAAGATCCTGGTTCTTCCTGATATTCGTGAATATAGGATTGTAACTTCCTGAATTATGGCCCTTGATTTTACGAAAAAATATCGTTTTTAGCTTGTGGTCCTTCTAGAGGTTACAAACCCTGTTATTTCTTCATACATATTTGATGTCATTTATTGTGACAATGGAAGAATTAGCTCAATAGATTTTCCCTGTTCTCAATAGATCTGTTTCATCTGAATCAGACCGATGCATGTAGCCACGGGATGGTCCACAACAGTCGTACATATTTCACAATTAAATGCAGGGGGCCAATGTTGAACCAAGACTCTACCGTTTTTAAAAGCTATTTCTTCATACTCGATGTCATTCATTGAGCTAGAGTTTTTAATAGTTTTTTTTTATTTGGTGTCATATTAGATGTCATTCATTGGGACAACTATTCATATTTTGCATGCCAACCAATTTTTCTTGAAATATGTATGCACTAACGATGTTTCCATTGTGGACTCCATAATGCCTGCAGCGATCTTTCTACGTCATACTTCGAGAATTGATCACAGCCCTAAATGCTGTCCATTTAAAACGCGCATGTGATCATTTTGGGGCGGGACTTATCAACTGGACTACTGGCTTGTGTACACAACAGAGTAAACATAACCTGAAGCTTTAAGTTCAGGAATTGTGAAGTAATCTAGTAGCGTCCAGATGTTGTAAAACTTGTTTCTGGAACATGCTGTCTTGGATGCTGTTTATATTAGCTGTCGCCCCTGTCTGTGTATATATATATATATATTTTAGTGCATGATCCGCCACAGGTTGCATCCAATTCGACATGATCCATCATCATAGGAATGTACCTATTTATATTGTTGCATATAAAACCCTCAGGGTAGGAGTCGCACTCTTTTTTTTTGTGTTAATCTTCTACTGGCTCCAATTCTGAATAGATCATGTTTGTATATTTATACCTTATACCGTAAAGACAGCAATCATTCATTTTGGTGCATGCCCTGACCCACAGGAATGTGGATGTGTATTGCAGCGGTACTAATACTCTTGTAAATATTAAGGATTGGCTTTTTGATTTTAGATGAAGAGAACATCCTTGTAGACAAACCTTAGATACAAACAGCACAGCTGCAAACAAAGGTAACATATTCATATACAGTCTCTTCTTATATCAACAGAGAGGGCTATCAGAAGAGAATTCATAGAATAATATTGGGGCGAGAGGGGCTTGTTCATCTGGACATGGTTTTTTGGTCACCAGCCCCATCATTTTACATATTCTTAAAATTTCTCTCATAAAAGTATTATCTTCCACTTTGTTTTATTTTTTTCTTATGAAGTTTTTAAAATTATTTTTTTCATATTTGGATAATGAAATGGTTTTTCTCTCTTCTCTGTAAGAGCATATCAGATCTCAATAATTTCAATTAGTTGCTTTTTGGTCATTTGGGATTACATTTTGAACTGTAGTACCAAATACATGTATTGACATTTGTGGTAGACAGGGTTTTATTGGGGGGGGGGGGGGGGGGGGGGGGTAAGACATAGAGACATGCCAATGTTTTTTGTAGTTATTATACCTATACAAATCAAAATGATTGAAATACACAGAATCTTAAAATTATATTTTTCAGAATATGAAGTGGAGAAAATTATTAAAAGAAGGAGGAGGGGGGGGGGGATATCAATTCTTACTTAGTTGAAAGACGTTTCCTCCATCAGCTGATTCATTGGAAAAGGAAGAAAACCTCAATCCCTATCTTTTAAACATGTCTAAACATTAAAAATTATTACAGGAAATGAAGTGTTAATATTTTGTATCATTGAACCTCCAAATAGCAAAATGTGTGGACTTGAAGGCAGCAGCATATTTTGTAAAAAATGAGATCAGTTTGGATAAGCAACCTGTTAGATGTACACATTAAATATCTGAATGATATGCCAACTGTCAAGGGTGTACACGGAACCTCTTTTTTGTCCCATCTGAACAATTATAGGTTTTCCCTTGCAATGCCCCGTGTGGTGCCTAATTGACAAGGAGGAGCAATGCCTTAAAATTCCGCTCTGTTAGATGCTCACATGAAATATCTGCAGTAAGTTGCTCTTTTCACCAGAAGCATTACATTTCGGTGTAAGGCAGATTAAATATCCAGAGTAAGGGATGGGTTCTGTAAGAGAAGGTTGCTCTTGTCAGTAGAAGCATTCAATATCCAGATTAAGCGTCAGGTTTCAATGGGGAATGTCGCTCTTTTCAACAGAAGCATTCAATATCTTGAGTAAGGGAAGGGTTTTATAGGGGAAAGTCGCTCTTTCCAAAGGGTTATGAAATATCTGGATGTGTGTTATAGGGGAAAGGCGCTCTTTTCAACAGAAACATTAAATATCCGCAGTTGTTCTTTACACCAGGTGCATTGAATATGTAGATTAAGTGAAGTGTTTCATTGGGAAAGTCCCTCTTTCCAAAAGATGTATTAAGTATCTGGAGAAATGAATCAATTTCATAGGGAAAGTCGTTCTTTTCAAAGTAGCATCAAATATCGGGAAGCAGCCATGGGTTTGATAGGGGAAGGTAGCTCTTGTCAGCATTACATATTTGGAGTAAGGGAAGGGTTTTAGGGAAAGTCGCTCTTTCCAAAGGATGTATTAAAAATCTTGAGTAATGGATGAGTTTCATGGGGAAAGTCGCTATTTTTATCAGAAGCATTAAATATCGTGAAGCAGGCGGGTAGCTCTTTTCAGTATGAGCGTCAAATATCGGGAAGCCGCCATGGGTTTTACAGGGGAAGGTAGCTTTTATCTGCAAAAACATTTACTATCTGCAGTAACGGATGTGTTTTAAAGGGGAAAGTCGTTCTTTTCATCAGACTCATTAAATATCTAGAGTATCGGAGGGGTTTTATAGGGGAAAGTCTTACTTTTCCACAGAAGCTTTAAATATCCAGGGTAAGGGACGGGTTCTATAGGAGAAGGTCAGGCATATCTAGAGTAAGCGACGGGATTCACTGGGGAGTGTCGCTCTTTTCAACAGAAGTATTAAATATCTGGAGTAAGACATGGGGGTTATATGAGGAAAGTCGCTCTTTCCAAAGGGTGTATTAAATATTTGGATGTGTTAATGGAGAAAGGCGCTTATAAGAGAAAGTCGCTCTTGTCAGCAGACGCATTCAATATCTAGAGTAAGCGTCGAGTTGCAATGGGGAATGTCGCTCTTTTCAACAGAAGCATTAAATATCCAGAGTAAGGGAAGGATTTTTTATAGTCAAAGTTGCTCTTTCCAAAGGGGGTATTAAATATCTGGATGTGTTAATGGGGAAAGGCGCTTCTTTCAACAGGAGTATAAAACATCGGGAAGCACGAATGGGTTTCTTATGGGAATGAAGCTCTTGTCAGCAGAAGCATTCAATATTTGAAGTAAGAGGTGGGTTTCATTGGGGAAAGTCGCTTTTTTCAACAGGTGCGATAAATATCTGCAGTAACGCAGGTGTTTTAAAGGGAAATTCGTTCTTTTCACCAGGCGCATTAAATATCTGGAGTAACGAATGGGTTTTATAGGGGGGAAGTCTTACTTTTCAACAAAAGCATTAAATATCCAGATTAAGGGACGGGTTTTGTCGCTCTTGTCAGCAGGAGCATTAAATATTTGGAGTATGGGAAGGGTTTTATAGCGGAAAGTCACTCTTTCCAATAGGTGTTTTAAATATCTGGATGTGTTTCGTGCGGAAAGGCGCTTCCTTCAACAGGAGCGTCACACATCGGGAAGCAGACATGGGTTTCGTGGGGAAAGTAGCTCTTGTCAGCAGAAGCATTCAATATTTGATTTAAGAGATGGGTTTCATTGGGCAATGTCACTCTTTTCAACAGAAGCATTAAATATCTGGAGTAAGGGAAGGGTTTTATAGTCAAAGTCGCTCTTTTCACCACGCTCATTAAATATCTGGAGTAACGAATGGGTTTTATAGGGGGAAAGTCTCACTTTTCAACAGAACCATTAAATATCCGGATTAAGGGACGGGTTTTATGAGAAAAAGTCGCTCTTGTCAGTAGAAGCATTCAATATCTAGAGTAAGCGACGGGTTTCAATGGGGAATGTCACTCTTTTCAACAGAATCATAAAATATCTGGAGTAAGGGAAGGCTTTTATAGGGGAAAGTCGCTCTTTTAAAAGGTTGTATTAAATATCTGGATGTGTTAATGGGGAAGGGCGCTTCTTTCAACAGGAGCATAAAACATAGGGAAGCAGGCATGTGTTTCATGGGGAAAGGCGCTTGTTTCAACAAGAGCATAAAAGGGATGGGTGTTGTAGGGAAAAGGCGCATTAAATATCTGGAGTAAGACATGGGTTTTATATGGGAAAGTCGCTCTTGTCAGCAGAATCATTAACTATCTACCGTACGTTGGTCTTTTCAACAGAAGCATTAAATATCTGGAGTAAGGGACAGGTCTCGTTTGAGAACGTCGCTCTTTTCAACAGAAGCATTATATATCTGGACTAGGGGACAGGTTGCATTTGAGAAAGTCGCTCAAGAGAACCATTGAATATCTGGAGTGAGGGAAGGGTTTTAGAGAGGAAAGTCACTCTTTCAAAAGGCTGTATTAAAAACCTGGAGTAATGGATGTGCTGTATAGGGAAGTCGGTCTTTTCAACAGAAGCATCAACTATCGGGAAGCAAACATGCGTTTTTTAGGGTAAAGAAACTCTTTTCAGTAAGAGCGTCAAATATCGGGGAGCAAGCGTGAGTTTTATAAGGTAAAACCCAAGCTCTTTTCATTAAGAGCGATAAATATCGGGAAGCAGGCATGGGTTTTATAGGGGAGGGTAGCTCTTGTCAGCAGAAGCAATCATATCTGGCCGGAGTAACTGATATCTTTTAAAGGAGAAAGTCGCTTTTTTCATCAGGTGCATTAAATATCTGGAGTAATGGATGTGTTCAAGTGTTGTATGGGGAAAGTCGCTCTTTTTAACAGGCATACCTTTCTTTAACGGAAGGTAGCTCTTGTCACCAGAAGCATTAACTATCTGGAGCAATGGGTATGTTTTAAAGAAGAAAGTCGCTCTTTTCATTAAATACCTGGATAAATGGTTGGGTTTCATTCAGGAAATAAAGAAGTATTTTGATTTAATATAAAACAGACATTATAAATCAGGAATTTGACCATTTATATATCTTCAAACAAGTCAATATAAATACACACAATATAATACAAAATACAATTACATGTATATACATGACGATAATACCACACTCATTGGTGCCGATTAATGATAATGCCACACTCATTGTTCGTGATAAAGTTAATAAACTAATCTGGTATAATGATAATACCACACTCATTGTTCGTGATAAAAGTTAATTAACTAACCCTGTTTAATGATAATACCACACTCATTGGTCCTTTAATGATATACTAATCTGGTATAATAATACTCATTGGTCCGATTAATGATAATGCCACACTCATTGTTCGTGATAAAGTTAATAAACTAATCTGGTATAATAATACCACACTCATTGTTCGTGATAAAAGTTAATTAACTAACCCTGTTTAATGATTATACCACACTCATTGGTCCTTTAATGATATACTAATCTGGTTTAATAATACTCATTGGTCCTTTAATAATAATACCACACTCATTGTTCATGATAAAGTTAATAAACTAATCTGGTATAATGCCACACTCATTGTTTGTGATAAAGTCAATAAGCTAATCTGGTGTAATAATACTCATTGGTCCGGTTAAATGATAATACCACACTCATTTTTCGGTATAAAGTTAATAAAGCAATCTGGTTTAATCATAATACCACACTCATTGTTCCTGATAAAGTTAGTGAACTAATCTGGTTTAATGATAATACCCGGTTTAATGATAATACCACACTCATCGTTCGTGATAAAGTTAATGAACTAATCTGGTTTAATGATAATACACTGTTTAATGATAATACCACAGTCATCGTTCGTGATAAAGTTACGGTAATAAACTAATCTGGTTTAATGATTTTACCACCCTCATTGGTCATTTAATGATAATACCACACTCATTGTTCTTGGTAAAGTTAATAAACGAATCTGGTTTAATGATAATAGCACACTCATTGGTCCTTTAATGATAATAGCACACTCATTGTTCGTGATAAAGTTAATAAGCTAATCTGGTTTATTGATAATACCACACTCATTGGTCCTTTAATGATAATAGCCCACTCATTGTTAGTGATAAATTAAATAAACTAATCTGGTTTTATGATAAGACCACACTCATTGGTCCTTTAATGATAATACCACTCATATAATATTAACACCACACTCATTTTCCGTGATAAAGTTAATAAACTAATCTGTTTCAATGATAATTCCATAACACTTTATCATACATTTAGTAATATATTCAGGAGTACACTGACTACAATGAACCATGTCGTCGTTGACAACATCATCACAGTAGTCGTTATCTTCATCAACATCATAGGTGTCATTGTCATCATCAATATCATCCTCAATACCGCTGTCATCCTCATCATACCTTTCAAACTTAGGTGTTTAAGGAAATTATCATACAATTAGATTAATTCAAGTTTTATTTGACTTATTTCTTTTCCTGTTCTTTTTATTAGAAAATGGATATCGATCATCTTCTTCTGTTCATCAGTGATGATATCAGTTGAATAGAATGCAGACGAATGATCGATGACAATCTTAAAATTGTACGCACTACCTGTTATATTGTTTAACTCTAATAATTTACTTTTAAACGAATTGGTATTCTTCGAAGTACTGTTACAGAGCCTTTTCCATATATTTTGACCATCTGAAAAAAGAATTTTTTTTTTTTTTATTAAAACTGTACACATATATAGACAAAGAACAAATATGTCATTTATTTGAAGAAAATAAAACACGCCCCATAAACCTGTGTGCATGTATACGATTTCAAAATTAAAATGTTTTACATTCACTTACTCACGGTAATGTGAATCTTATAAACCCCTTATAATTGTATTCAAGTACAAATGAAATTACTATCTTTTGTACACATGTGGGTAGACTAAAGGTCCCTTGGTAAGTTTCATTATCAACCTACCAGCATATTTTTTCATGGCAAGACATAATTGTTGTCTTTTTACTGCTAACCGCAGAAGGTTTTCCATGACAGAATCTTTTCCATGACAGAATCTTTTATACTGTTCCCTACAAAATAAATAAAGGATTGATGGTAACAGATGATGTACTGTACGTGTGTTACTTATTTAATGGTATATTAAGCTTTTGTGACAAAAACCTATTCATAGTAATCATGCCAACATAATAAATTAGAGACAACCCAGCAATAAAATACTATATCATTTACTGAAAAAGGTAATTTTATGACATCTAAACTTTATCAATATCTGTGTTAAGCTGACTTTGGGTTATTTGTACTATATCATTCACTTTAATACTGAATAAAAGCATCTACAAGAGGGTTTCAAGAACAAATGAGAATGAAATTACATTGTGTAAAAATCCCAAAAAATCTAAAAATAAAAAATCCAAATCTTCACAATGAACATGAAACTAAAACAGTCCTGAGCTCCAACCTTAAGGCCTTCTTGTCGGTCTAACATACCTAAATTTTTATGATTCAAGAAAATGATTAAATGTGCATAGCTCTTATCATACAGCTCTTTGGCTTCTACCAGTTTTTTCGTCAACCTATTCCCTGCAGAATATAAAAATGACCTTAGCATGGCAATGGGAGGAAACCTTGACAATCCAAAACTTGTCACAAGACGTACAAGCAATGGGACATAATTACAACATTTGCAAACCTGGACTACTGGGTTACCAACCGTGTTCAAACGCAAAGTATTTTAATTGAACACTTATATGGAAGACAGTTTAATATCAATTACAAAATTTGTGTCTGTAGTTTCAACTATTTTCATCTTTGTATGTGTCCATAGAAGTGTTACAACAATGTTAATGCAAGAGAACAAAATGTTTTTGTCAATTTGAAACGATTAACTTACTAATAAAAAAATAAAGATACTTCACCATTAACTAATCCTGTCAATGGCACATATCTCTGACCATATTATGCTAGCTGAAGCAAATACACAAAAATTAAATTTTTGTCCCAAATCAACTTATAAAAGTGCAGAAAAACATTAAATTTTAAAAAGCTCCTCTTCATTCAGATTCTCATCGTTTTGATTCAACTGACTGTTTTGTATGTGTTATTTTAAAATGCTGCTTTAGATGACTCATAAAAGTCAATCCATGCCAGAGAAAAATGGAGCAATACCTGACAGGCCATGTTGTGACAAAAACTGTATAACACAGGAACTGCAAGTTCACACTTTTCCATTACACCAGGATTGTGCCTCTAAAATGATACATGGAACAAAACTCAAAAACAACTTAAATAGCAGAAAACTCTAGTAGCACTAGATCAAATGTGTTAGTCCTGAAATGACCAAGTTTGTGTTGAGTGGACGTTAAACCCCACTGATCTCTCTGTCCCTCACATACACAAAAGAAATGAAATGTTTAACGTCCTACTGTTCTGGGATCTTTTACATGCACGCCAATGGGTACACAGGACCTTGGTTTTATGTACCATCCGAACAACAAGACAACTGTCCTTGTCAGCCCCCCCAGTCCTCCATCACAAACAAGGGGAAACCACACCGGATAACCTAGGATGAACTTTTTTGCCGCCAATGCCAGGAATGAACATCCAACCTCCAGTCAAGCAAACCAGCTTCTTACCTACTGTGCCCCCCACCCCCAAATAAAACAAAAGGCGATGGCTGTGTGACCAGACCGATTTGAATAATTTTAGAGCAAAATTGTTTTAATAGAATTGTTTTAGATTGTAACAGGTTGTAAGATCATACACTTTCAAAAAAATCACCGAAAATACATTATTTGAGTTCCAAAATACAATAAAGGCGGGATTCTAAAAAATGTTTCTTTAGTGCTTCGCTAGTGATCGATGTTTGGCATTAGAGTTGGAGATCAGATAGTAGCTTGATCAACGCAACATCAAAGGCCACTCTCAGAGCAGATGGGGTTGCTGGCCATAAACCAAAGCTTAATAATGTTAATGCAAGATCTTCGCAAGTGCATAGAATAATTGTTAAATCCTGCGGTAGAAAATTTGTAGCATTTCAATTTATATCTAAAAAAACAATCAGGAGAGATGTTTTTAACACAATTGTGATCACGGAATGGATTGGCGAGTGTTACATAATTCATACATACACCTGGTGGAGGTTAAGGAATTGTTTTTGAAAATATGCTATTATTTCATGCTTAGAAATGGCGTGAGAGGCAGTGAAACGCAAGCACCATGTACTGTTTTTAATGACTTACCTTTGATGTTAAATCCCAAAACTTTACTAGAATTACGATGCCCACAACCAAGATCTAGCCTTTTTAGTGACGTTTCTAACTGTAAATGAAAAAAGAATTTACTCTTTATTAAAAGAAAAGAGATGTCAACTAATCGGTTTCAACATCGGTTATTGGCCTATGGGTGGAAATCGGTATCAGTCGTTACTCGGCCAATATGCAGCTAATGCAGTTGCAGATATCTGCTTAAAAGGGCTTGTTAAAAAACCTTTAAAATATCATTCGAGTTGTAAACGAATTATCATTTTGCTTGATACTTGTTACTTTTTTTCAGTTGCCCCTTAGAGGTCGTAAAAAGGAAAGAATAAACAGAGCAAAATCCTTACCCGTCAATCCGATATAAACGTTACCGTAGTCTCTGAAGCGTCTACAAGATTTTTGAAAGTGATCATAGGCCATAACAATACATATCTTTGTCTGTCTCATGGCCCCAAACATTGTGTAGGCCTATAAATTTAATTTTAATGTCAATCAGATCGTCCATTTTCAAAAATGATCAAGGGACATAACTCTGGCAGTAATTAGAGGAAATCGCTGAAAATCAATAGGATGCTTCGTCTCATGAACTTAAACACTGTGTATAAATATAAAGCCACTTGGATATCCAATTTAGCCTATAAGCCTAGAGCATACTCAAGCAATTCTGGACACCGGATGGGTGTGTTAAAAGAATAGGTCTTAGTAGTCACAATTACCTTAAACTTTATGCTGTTGATTACAAATGGACCTGATGTACTGTCACTACTATTAGGTAATGGAACTAAATCTGAAATAAAATACGAGAGAGAGAGAGAAATTAGTATGGGGGTCTTATTAAGACTTATATAACAGCTGTTGGGGAACACCGAAGAACAACGATAAACGTCATGGACAGATGTTGTTACAACCACGCCACATTAATGACGTGTACAACGTGAATGTCTATATTATAAGCTTTGTTAAACAAATAATTGATTTAAATCTGTGGAGAAGAAATAACCTGATCATGGGTCTTGGGGTTTTGTCCAATCTGAGAAACTGGATTAGACTAGAGGCCGTTTCTTGTCAGGCCCTGTGAGTTCTCTAAAATTAAGAACATGGCAAGGCTAAGACTGTAAGGGTCTAATGCCTTAAAGGTACTAGATGTTTACGTGTCCTACCTGTTGTGTAAATTATCCATTACGACCTATTTTACTTGTCCAGAGGGTTCGAAGATATTTTAAATCAAAGTCGCATTTGAAAAGGTCTACGTTAGACTTTTCAAATCAATTAGTTGAATTTTTCCAATTTTTTAAATTAGGTGTGTTAAGATGAAATTTATATCATCAATTAATTGGAATATTGTAAAATAATACAATTTGTTGACCAGAATGAAGATTGGGACATATTATTTAGTTACAACAAGAGTGTTATTGGGGCTTTAATAATATTTTTTCGAGAGGCGATATAATAACATAAATCTACATTCATCAGGTTTACCATTAACAAATCTATTAACGCAGGCAACAGAGCTGCGCCCATTTTTATAAGAGACCCTAGTTATTTTAGGTGGTAGGCCTAACCTAGTCACAAGTGTCGCCTATTCGACATTTTGATGGAATATTTGGCCCCTAAAAAATTTGAAATTTTGTTAAGTCAACCCCCCAAAAGAAAATTTGCCAACCATAAAAAAGGCATAACTCTAAAATACGTATTGTTGACTGTAACGGGTGTGCCCCTCCTAAAAACTTCACTGCCCCTCCGAAGCCAGCAAGCTGGCTACAGGTCTTGATCACACAAATTCTTGGTTGGTCAAAATTTCTCCATAGAGAATACATTCAAGAATAGGCGAGGCTCCTATTAAGGGAAATTAATAAGAACCTCTTTCTTGAAACCGCTTGACATCACCAACCCAACTCCTCCTCTTCAGGCTCTTAATCGAGTTAATCAGTGTGAGCAGCGTGGATCAAGGATTTTTTGCAGGGGTGGGGTCTAGGTTTGATAATTTCTTAACTAATTGCGCTCAACCAATTAACAGGGGGTTTGGGGGCCCTCCCCCTGAAAAATTTGGTAAATTTGATTCAATTTGGTGCATTCTGACGTATTTCAGGAAGGTAAATTCCAAAATTACAGGTCTAAAAATCACCAATAAAATCGCATAGATTTAAGTTTCAAATTTTCAAGCCTGAGCAGGAGGGGGGGTCCGGACCCCCTGGACCCCCCTCTGGATCCGCGCCTGTCTGAGACTAACCATTTACAAAACTTGCTATTTCAAATAGCTGGCACTTTACCGTCGTACTGGTAAACTTGCAATCGTTTTATTTTCCCTGGCTACTGGCCTGTTTTAAAGCCCGAGACAACTCTTTTTCTTTTAAAACACGTACGGTTGACGGTATTTAACAAGTTAAAATAATTACCCGCCAAAATCTAATGTATATAGTCCAGGCCAACAAGTCGTATTTTCAGGAACCTCCAATGCTGGTAACGTCTAACGCCAGACCTCAATTAGGCCCATACTGCATTCTTTTCATAGCCCGTCAATGTCGAATCCATTTGTTGTCATTTATTTCCTATTGAGGTTAATGGGTTTGATTTATTTTTCTTTTATAATCGGAGAGGTATTTTTTATGTGCGGGTTTGGAAGGCACAGATGTTATAGCGTGACAACCAAGACTAGGATGTACTTGATTACCAGTATTCGATCACGCTCTTTTGCACCCTCTCCAGGCCAACATTCTGGGCCCGGCATCGGATAAGGTGCTGTGTCATTCCATCATCCATGTTACCCATATCTAATCTATATCCCCTACAGACATACGTAGTAAACTGCAATACAGCAATATAATAATTTAAGCTATCTCGCCAAATTATAATAATGATAAAATGAGGCGGAGGATACCCCCCCCCCCCAAAAAAAAAACAAAACAAACCAAACCCAAACAAAACAACCGAGCAGTGGAAAATAAAGCTGATTTTAATATTAAATTTGATGTGATATCAAAGATTTTTCCATTCTGTAGAATTTATACATCGGTTAGATTACATAAATGTGTATCAATCATAGGCAAAACGTTAGGTCTGTCTATACGCATAATTTCCCAAAAAGGGGCCGTGGGTAAAATTAAAAATTTATTTCAACCCACTAAATCCCCACTGCAAACAAAACCATCCAAACAGCATAATTTTGATTGGTTAAAACAGTTATTTTGTAAAAACAAGGAAAAAAATATCGACAGTCAAATTAAAGGAAGTGGCCCGGGCGCCCCCCCCCCCCCACAACAGCCTAAATACAACAACCAGGCCTACTGTCGTCAATATCTAGACCCGCATTTGACCTTTCAACTTATAAATTTGATTGGCTAATGTGTATGTACATAATGCTATGGTATTATTATTCAACCCTACTCAATCGACCAACCTCAATCATACATATTATTATATTATAATATACCGCCTGTTCAACAGGGTGGAACTGAATCATAGAGGCTTATTGAATAGGGTATACCTCAGTTGTATCGGGTGCTACAGCTATCCCCACCTGAGTATGGCGTAGATGGATCGCTGCGTGCAGTATGATTAGCCATTTTCCACTCACGTGTATTACAAACAATAACAACTTATCCTTGCAAAATGCAAATGACCAACATGTTTACTAAACTGTAGCTGCGTTAACGTTTTAAAATAACCGACATACTTTCTATATTTTTGGTTATGAACTTAGAATTAATAATTTGTAAAGAAAACAATATTGTTTCAGCCATCATATTTCTCAATTCCTTGTCTATGAATTTAAAAACATTGTCGCAACGACAATATTATTGTTACACAAATTACACGTAAGGAAAACGGTTCTAAACGAGAACCAAACTCAAAATATAGTCTTTTGTTAAGCGTGGTTTTAGCACTATTTTTTGCATTGTTATTATAATACGTGTCCTTATTATTTACCCTTTAAGATTGTTTTCCATAGTTTATCTTGTTAGCTTTTATTTTAGGTTTTAGCACTATTTTTTGCATTGTTATTATATGTGTGTCTTTATTATTTACCTTTTAAGATTAGTTTCCATAGTATATCTTGTTAGTTTTTATTTAGGTTCAGTTTTATTCCTTTATTCGTATTTATTTTGGTTATTTATTTGTTTTATATACGAAGTTGTGTTTTTAAATTAAAATCTATTATGTACTAAAATATTTTAATTGCATATTTTGTATATTAAATAATGTTCGTGCTGTTTTTTGCGCAAAGAAACAATTAAGGTTTGTAAAATTTGAAATTAACATTGTTCTTTGGTGTACAGAGTACTATTTAATACGGCATAATACGTTCACATTATGAATGTGGACGTATAAAAATGGGTCTAAAGGCACATATTTTTGTAACAGGAGTATATATAAAGTGATTAATATTCAATATTTTTTTAAAAAAAATACTGTAATTTCTAATCAATTATGTCCGGTGAAATAAGTTACCAGTCCAAACAAAACGGCAGTGTTTATGCAAGCTTCGCCCGTTCTAAACTTTTTATCATTTGTGAATCTGAGATTACTATTTTAGCATTGTAATTAAGGATATGTTTTTCTTTATTCATTGATTTTTTCCCTGAAACGATATGGTACACGACATTAAAATGGCATGTTGTCTAGAAAATATAAGGAAGTCCATTTAAATAAAATAAAAACCAAGTACGAACAATCCAAACCAATAGACAAAATTCGAAGTCCTAAAAAACGTTATAGGCAAAAGAGTGTAATCAGCAATTGGACTGTTCATCGTGTACAAGATACACAACAAACAGTGGTAACAGGTGTCCGGAAGAGTAAGCTTACCTGCCTGGCGCCACACCCGCCATTGCTGCATCCAAACTATTAGTCGAAAGCTCGGTAAAATAGCATGATTGGCCAATGGACTATCGGTATGCAAAATGCATGTGATGAACAGTGTTAACGATGTAGTAGACATAATCAGACAGATAGTAAATAGGATACGCGTCAATTAAATATATCTAGAATAATAGCTGAGAGAGACATGTTATATCTGTCAATCAAGTCAATATGACGGCCATAAAACTTTTTAAAGGATTTTATAAGTTTAATGTGCAAGTATCCTTGTAATTGGAGCTTAGTTGACAAATGTCTCGATCTACTTAAAAAATCAGAATAAATAGAACAAGCTCTCGCGTAACGAATTAGCTGAGACACAAATACTCCATAAGCTGGTGATACAGGAATGTTACTACTAATAAATGGAAAGTTAACAATCGGAAAGTCAAAGTCATCACGTTTATCATACAATTTAACACTCAGTCTATGGCAATTGTCAAAATCGAGACCCAGATCCAAGTAGGAAGAGTAATTGTCACTGTCAGTAGTATTATATAAAAGATCTCATTGGACCTGAACCTGTAAAAGATAAAACTGTCAGCGACGTGACTTGATAAGATATGAAGTCGGTCTCATGTTAAGTTGCATCAGATGTTCCGAAAAGACAATACATGGTCTGTCTGATGTACGACCTAATCTGTATTGGACAACCTTGAGTATAAAATACAAAACAAGAACTGTACGCATTTACCGACTCCAGCAAAAGTTACCAAGTTTTCTCTTTATTAGGGGATCGTGGCTAAGCGGGTAAGGTGCTGGCGCTCGCTAGCCTGGAGGTCGGGTGTTCGATCCCTACATTGGCCGAGAAAGTTCATCTCGATTTTCCAGCATAGTTCCCCTTGTCAGTAATGCAGAATAGAGTGCTTGACAAGGACAGCTTAGTCGTTCGGATAGGTGTTCGATCCCTACATTGGCGTGCACGTAAAGATCCCTTGGCATTGGGAATTCGATATAAGAGTAGGCCCTAGCGCTGCTGCTCGGGCAAATTTCCCTCATAGCACACTGTATGGTGTATGCTCGTCTTCCATTAGCCCAGGTTAGGCGCAGAAAAGTAGGATGTTAAACCCCATTTCATTTGATATCATTTCATTTCTCTTCATTAAATGATATTACAATTTTATTTCTGAACTACAGAATAATAGAAATGTTAAATATAAATTATGCTAATTATTATATTACAATAAATATAACAATATTTATCTACATACAAATATAAATGGATTTCGAATGAGTAAAATAAAACATTAAAATAATTATTAAGTTTATGGGACGGTATCATAAAGAGAGACATAAACAATAAAATAGCAATAAACAGATATGCATCTATTCCAAGATTGGGACGGATGTCAACTTCTTGATAATAAACATATTATATCAAATGATTCCCAAGGTCTAACAATAAAATCTTTCATGTGAAATTGCAATATATGAAAACATTGGATATTACATAAACAAGAATGGATGAAAACGTTTTGATATTCTGGATATTCGTCCTATACTTTGGCAAATAAAATTTTTGATGTAACTCATTAAAAGACATAGAAAGTGAAACTAGAATTACAATGAGCATCGGCTATGGGGAGATTCACTTTATAGTTAAACAGATATTACAGTTTCTCTCAAATATTTTGTAAGGTAGGTTATCTGAATAAGTTTTCTAATAAAGAAGAAAATAATGGAGACTGCTGATTACAGAATGTTTTTAAAAATTATGCCGACCAACTAATAACACTTAATAACTAAACTTCGACTAAAATATCTACATAATGAGGCACAGGAAATATCACAGTATGTCAAAATATCAGAAATAATATGTTACTCTATACAATGTACACATGAATGATTACTTTATACATAAAATTTACGAACTTTCTAAATAATTTAGATTCCTTTTCGAACAAATCAGATTTCTAAGAATATATAAATTAGGTAGAAGAAAACAGATAGCACAAAATATCAAGAACTCATATTCTGGTCAGATTTATAATAGCTAATGTTTTGTGCCAATGCTAAACAGATTTAGGCTTATGAGTCTAAAATGAATGCATAATTATGCTTCTGAATATTTGTATGTGGCAGTAAATTTAAATGTATCTTCATTCTTATCTTCCTCGTCATTTATATATACGAAAAACTCAAGAGTACCAGTCTGCATGACAGGAGCAAATCTTAGACCAATCGTATGACTTCCACCTCCATTAATCTCAAACTGAGTTTCCTTCAACTGAACCAAGTCTGCACGATCTGTTCTTACTATGAAGGTCTTTTTGATTGGGTAAGGATTTGTGTATGTGATTTTCTTGCTGGATCCCTTGCCGCCGCCTACAGGAAGGATGAGTTCAAAGGCACGGGAGATGATGGGAGGTCGACAACTGGAACAAACCAACCAGGATCTAACTAATTGATGGTATTCCACATCAACAACATTAATGTAATAAAACTTATTTCCATGTCGTTTTGGACGGACAGCAACATCTAATTGGTGGGAAGCTCCTGCTGTCAACATAAATTGATCACCTGGTACCAGCTGGAGCTCTCCTTCATCGGACGAAAAACATCGAACCAACCGAGAAGATTGAGTTCCCCTGAAATGCGAAAAAAAAGAGAAAATATATAGAAAACATTATTTTGCTTTTCCATAATCTGAACTATTATTATTTGCAGTTAAATTTTAAAGATGGCAATATTTCAAAACACTGTCAACTCAATTTGATCTTTTATATATTTCTTAAAGCCTAATTAGGGTAAATGTTTTTTTATCTACTCACATACCTATATTGATTATGTGATTAATAATAGACCAGATTTGCTTTCACTTTATACTTACTTTAATGTAAGTGCTAAACGAGTTGTCTGTCCTTCTACACAGTTGACATCAACTCTCTGTAAAGCATGAACATAAACCTGCCATATCTGAATAGGTCGTGACAGGAATGGATCAACATAGACTGCGATAAAAAATCGTTTTCTTTGTGGTGATTGTCCAAGTGCAACCTGAAAGAACAAACAAATCAATTTGTAAATTTATTAAAATTAAAATTAATCTATGTATAAATAAGAGAATGATACAGCTATCAACTCATGTGATCATTGCACATATGTTTAATATCAATCTTGTCAAATCATTTTTGTTGTCCGTTGACATAACAATTCAAAAAGAAAGGTTCTAAAAAAATCAATTGTTATGCGGTTCTGTGTATACTTCAAATAAGAAAAAATTGCTTGGTTTCTCTTTCCAAATCATCAAGTTACATATTTACATATCTGTTTATGATAATTAATTAATGGCTGGACGAAACAAGATTTATTTTACATTTCTCAAGCATTATAATACAGGCGTTACAAGTCGGATAACTGTAATTTACCTTAAAGAAGACATCATGTGGTTCTCCTGGTTGTGTAGCTTTACTGTCAGTTATAACATTACCATCACTACATCTTATATAGACTTTATTAACACCACTACCACCTACAGGACTACCTGTTATACAGAAACAATAATATATATATAAATAATGACTGACAACATATAAAATACATAATTAAAGATGCATTATGTAAGAACTAAATCAGCCTATTGCCAGTCTTTCTTCTGTCTTCAAATCTTATGTAAATTATTATTTACACATTTATTCACAAGCCAAATCTTATACCATCTCTAGAGACCATAAGATGGATTTCAAGACCCAAAGTTAATAATCGATTCTGAGTCTTGGTTGTCAAGTACCATTGCTACGATAATAAACAATCTTCGTTACATCTTTAAATAGTCATAACTTTGCTCATAATAAAGTACTTTTAATGAAATTTTCCATATATTCATATTTCATTATCTATTTCTGAACTTTTATAGCAGATAGGCCAACTCTTTATCTTTATCTAATATAATGATAATTGAAAGAAAAATCAGACATGATATGACTGAATGTCAAAATAGTTTACCTGGTAATGTATGGAAGGGTGGTAATCGAACTGTTTTTTTAAGGAATGATTGTTCTGGATGAAAGAAACGGAAGGTTTGATCGATAACATGTGGCTGTGGTTCTATCTTTAATAATACAATGGCTACTGCTTTATTTTCTTCTGATTTAAAATATACCTACAAATAACAATAAACAAAGAATTTATGGTTTAAAGAAGGAATGTATAGCTTTTGAATGCAATTTGAAGGAAATATCATATAACAGGCTTTATTACTAAAAAAGAGATATATTGACTCCAGAAAGTCATATCAAGAAATACCTTCAAATATATTGATATATATACCGGTACTTCTTTTTGAAGACCCTTTGCAAAATAACCAAGAAAATAAACACAATAGTCAAATAAATATTAGAATAAATTTAACATTTACCCGAACTGATTTAGACTGTAGAATATCATCTGTATGTTCTCCTGTTTTAAAAATATTTTGTTTACTCTTTAATGGATCAATGGGACCCTACAATTAAACAAATTCTGTGTAAGATACATTACATACTGAGCAAAAACAATAATAACAATAGATAATTGCACTAATAATTACATGTAAAAGATAATTGCAACAAAATCAGTGAAATCAAAAATTAATATTATCTAAAATGTGAATCTATAGTTTAAAACCCTACATTAACTTACCTGCGGTTGTACACTCTGATCGGCCAGGAATGATTGGAATTTTAAAGGGATGCTGACAGTTTCTTTAGGTCGAAGGAATAGCTGAGGAAATTCAGATTTTCCTTCCTTACTGAACATATTTTCTTCTATCTGTGTAGGTAGTTGTCCTAATGTTTTAAAATGTCTCCATTCTCTTGTATCAGTTACTACTCTACAAAACAAAATGAAAATGGTGCCTTTCTATAAAATCATTGATGGTTTTCCTAAAAAAATACCCTACTTCTTTAATTCATACCTTCAGGTTTGGATTTTCGAGGGAGAGAGTGAAAAAAATGGGGTTTAACGTCTATGACACAAACTAGGTCATTTCGGGACTAACATATGGTTTAATTTCAGTTCAATAAGTGCTTGCGCATAGGAGGACCCGGAGAAAAACCATAAGATTAAACAGACAAACCTAATCCTTGTCACGTACAACCAGGGATTTGAAACCACGCCAGTTGACTCAATGACAGGCTTTTTGATACAGCTAACCCATTCAGCCATCCATCCCCCCTTGGATTTCATAAAAACGAAAGAAATATGTTTAACTTACTGTACATCGGGATCTCCACATTCCACAGTAAAAGTCTGCTGTATATTAAAAGGATTTCTAAAGACAAACTCAAAAAATTCTGTATTACCAAAAGATGGAAAGATGGTATGCTCTGTTGTAATGGATTCATTTAACATATTTACGATTCCTTCTTTCTTAGTTTGTAGACGATAAATCTCTATTGTTCTTAAATCTCGTGATCTTTCAGCTTTTTCTTTTCTATAACCCTGGAAAAAATAATACAATATTACAGTCAGTTGATGAAAATAAAATATTAGGGGTAGAGACAGACACCACCGCATACCATTACAAACAAATGAAGGCAGCGGAGAGGTTATGAGATAGGCTTCAAAAGAAAAAGACAATTTAAAAGTTGCTTGTTGATCTGCATTTTTTTTAGTCCATATTTTTATTTGAAAGCCATTAAATTTTTTACCATAGCTGTGGTTGTTTTCTCTTGATTAGTAGCGGCATTACGTATTGCCTGCATTCTTGCCAGTTTTCTTTTCCTCTCTGCATCACCCTCTCTTGTTACTTCATTTTCATCCTCTGTGGCAGCTAATGCTGGTTTGTCGGAGAATAATAGAGTAGCCACTTCACGATTCTGTGATAAATGATGAGCCCGGGATTTATTTACCATCTTCTTTGCACTTACTAAAAATAAAAAAATATATAAAAACATTTTATATGAAAAAAATCTTTTATCAATGAAATTTCATAATTTGATTTGAATCACTTACAATATAGCTTTTTGAGAATTACAGAACCAATGCATCATTTCAGAGAAAACATGACCATAATTATTTTTTCAAGTGGATTGCAATATTCAAGAATAACATGTTGACAATCAAGGACAAAGGATAAGACCATATCAACTTAACACAACCTGTAGTCAGTTATCCCCTGTATTCACCTTATATCCGTTTAAAAAGACATCTGTTACTGCCTGTATATCGCAAAAAAATAATGTCAAGAAAAAAAACTATAAACAGTTTAAACTCAATCTAATTAAAATATAGATCTATCTTTCGTTTCGTTTTTTATACTTTCGATGACCTACACTCATGTAGATCTAACAAGTTATAGTGGGAGCTCACGTTCTATGACGTCAGGTATCAAACACGGGACATTTGACCCGATAACGTCAGTCATTCGATTAACCAATTAGCGACCGCCATGTTTTTTAAAATCTACTTTTGTTTTGTTTTGATTTCTATCCGCTGGTGTTAGTATAGACGTCATTGGCTGGTAATATCTACCCACAGTTCCACGCATGAAAAGGTCAAGTTAAATAACAAGTCCTCCAGATCCAGATACTTGAAGACAAGTAAAAACGAAATTTTGAACTATAAAAAACGAAACGAAATTGGATCTGTGTTTTAATCAGATTGGTTTAAACTGAGCAGATCTGGTCATAACCTGACCAAACATCAGTTTAATAAATAGACTTGTAACACGGACAGGAGATCTTCCTTTGTTCTTCTCGTTCAATAAGTAGATTGTTTTACCTGTACTAAACTCACTAGAACGTAACTGCAATAATTAGACATTTTCAGTGTTATTGCACACTTTTGCTGGTTTACGCTAGTTTTAGTAGTAAACATATAGAGAAGTGAGGTGGGTTTTCCGTGCAATAACAAGATCATGTTGAGCAGGTGTCAGTATTACAAG
Source organism: Patella ulyssiponensis (assembly GCA_963678685.1). NCBI lineage: Eukaryota > Metazoa > Mollusca > Gastropoda > Patellidae > Patella > Patella ulyssiponensis. The sequence goes on from OY783232.1 coordinate 22,586,632, forward strand.
TTATTTATAGCACGCTTCATTCGTTAGCAGGTTTAACACCTCGAATTGCGGTCTCTGTCTTAAACCTGTTAACTCATGAAAGCCGTGCTATAAATATAACATGCACTGACCTGGTTGTTACTGAATTGAATTACTTATATATGTATATAGGTTTAAATACTTACGTATAGCATTAGCTGTATTAGATAAACTACCACCTTTATATTTACTATTACCAGCTGTTTGTGAGACAAGAATCTGAGTTTTACTGGGTAGAGGTGTTATATCTAAATATACAAACAAATATTGATAACATCCACAACAAAAACAACTGGTATAAATTCAATAATATTTCAAAATTAAAGCTCTGGGTATTTATAATAACTTTTCATTATGTAAAAGCTAAATCTGATATTGCAGGTCTTTAGTTAGGTGTCAAATGTTATATAAACTATTATTTAGATATTTATTACCATGACAAGCACTTAACCCTTTGAACACTGACTATACATGGGGTGTTGCACGTCCCTCCCTGGATTTACAGGACGTCATATTAATTATGACTTCAACGTAAATGGAGCTTGACACGCCCCAAGCCCCAAAACGGACAATTCGGGTATACGCGATACAACGTCAAGCCGGTTTTGCGGCATTTCGGGCTCAAAGGGTTAATCTACTTTCTAGAGAATCAGATGGCATTGATTTAAATTGATGAGAAGGCCCATGAGATTTAAAAATTGAACTATAAAATACATTCATTTTTCATTATTTATTTTTGAACAGTTATAGCAAGTCCAGCTCTTTATCTAAATCTTGCATAATGCATCTTTTCTACATATATAACAGCCACGTCGTACATACGTCTAATTCTGTGAACCGTTGGTTAATCATTAACACAGGATTAGCTCATCTTTTATAGTAGGATGAAATTTTAATAATTAAAGCTAAAATGCAATCTTATATGTAAGTATAACAGTGCTTGGATTCAATCCTCACAGACAATTGGAAAATGATCACCCGATTGTACATGTAACTTATCTTTGTTAACCAAAGTACTCTCAAAATTAGAATAATGAATTCAAATCTTTATAATAACACTAACAAACATGTGTTAAATAAATACATTTTGATGGATTTCAAGCAAGATAATACAATTATTAAATACCTGTTTTGTTTGATTTAGAGTCGAGAGCATGTCCAATATTAGCCATTCTAAGATGAAGTTTTCCTTGGAGTATTGAGTGTGTCCCACCTGGCTTAACATCTGACTTAATATCACCAGTTATAGTAGAAAACTCGTCTGGATAATCTGTTCTCATCACATCCAGTTCAAAGGTTGTCTGTACAGCTTCATTACCACAACGACATAAATACTGAAAAGATATAGAATTTAAGAGAATCCTTTACAAAACTTGCCCCCCTAACCACATTTATCTGTCATTTTATATTTGAGAGAAAAAGAGAGAGAGAGAAATGGGGTCAATGTCAACTTGGGACTAACACATGCTTCAATTTTATTTCAATAATTAACCAGAACGTAGGGGTCTTTAGCAGTAGGAGAAAACCTAGAGCACCTGGGGAATACCCGTGAGGTCAGACAGGCTACCCTACTCCTGGTCACGTGCAACTGGGGAATCGAAACCATGCCAGTTGACTCAATGACAGACATTATGATACAGAACACACATGCTAACCATTCGGCTATCCAACCCTCCTATATATTTGAAATCCAACCCTCTCATATATTTGACAGATCTGCTTGCTTGATCAATAGTAATTAGTATTCAACACTAGAGTTAATAAAACAAGACCCATTCTACCATCATATAAGAGGTTAACCATATCTAAGTAGAAATCTGGGCACAAAATTTCTGACCAAAATTAAATAAACTAGGAGTGTTAAAAGCTTGCAGGATATCATGTCATTTATTTTTCTTTCTGAATGCAATGTCATAACTTTTTGAAGTGTGGATTGACCTTGTATTCATAATCACCAATACATTTCAATAGGAGTTTTATGTCATTAATGAACTATTTGACTCACCTTGAGTTCTACAGCACAGGAACCAATCTGTAATAATGTATCCCCGTCCCATACATCAATATGTAATGTCTGACGAGATAGATGTTGTAAAAATAAAAACCCTTCACCTGGTTTTAAATAAGTTGGATCTACATAATATCTGATCTGAAAAATCAAAAAAAATATTATGTTAATCATATCTATAATAAAAACAAATTAAAATTGATTTCAGAATACTATTCTAATTTGAATTTGGGAATATATCAAAACCAATCGACAAAGAAGTTTTTGTTATTGTAATTCATGAATAATATAAATTTCTGTTTGTTTACAATCTAGACTAAACCACTTTTTAGAAATATAAAATATAGCACAAACAGATTCATGTTATAACAATTCATAGTGGTTCAATAGAACCTTAAAAAGTTAGACAATCCTAATGGTGTACGTGATTGTGATTAGGGCAGCATTTCCTTGGCTTAATCATTACTAAAACATACTCGAACTGAGAATTTAGCATTTAATTGAAAAACCAAACTAAAATATCAATGGAAGATTACCTCCCAGTTTGGATTCGATCAGGCTAATAAAAAAGGCGCATCCAAAGATTTTATTTAACACATGTAGTAGATAGGTTGATCTGACTTGTTTATATTATCTTGAGATGTCGAATGTTAAAATGTTTTAGCGCTGCTGATTACTAGAATGCAGGCGCTCTATAAATTCTTATTTTTATAAATAGTGTAGATAATGAACTATTTTTGGACTGATATGCCTTTCAGATATTCGTCTTATACAATATTGTAGTTTGCCGGTCATACAACATCCCACAAATGACCAAATAATATATCTCACCTCATAACCAGGAGAGTTTTGCTGTGCTGTGCCATCTTTCTCAATTCTCTGTAGTATAAATGGTAAAGATTCTGGACTGGATGTTAAACCATTCTGAGGTTGACCCATCAATAATCTAATAAAATATAAATATTCAACATTTTTTGTTTTACTTACATAATTAATGACATTCAATCCAAATATATATATTGTGTAATCATTTGATTTATTGCAAGAGAATGCCCAAATCATCTTTTATTATTCTTTTGTAAGATATTTGATAAACTTTGGATATAGAGATAACTTGCAAATAATTACTATCCACATTGACTTTTAAGGACAATATTGGTGCCAGTCATTATCACATATGTGATAGAACTGATTAAACACTTTCCAAAAATATTATTAACACAGAGATCATCGCTACCATAGAGGAGTAATAAAGAATTCATGAATCGGAAGTGACGAACGCCAAAGGAAAACACAAGTTATCTCTCTATGTGAATGACTGAAGTGACGAGTGATGACAGATAAACGGCCGAATTTCTGCTCACTAATAATTCCTTCGAAGACAAAAAGCTGTTATATGGGACCGCAAGAGGATATCTGACGATTCAATAAAGTAATTAAGTGTCGTAAGATAAGAGAACACAGGAAAAATAGAAATACTCCGTACAGCCCCTTGTTTTTATTCATTCTATAGGGGACCCCGGGGCACATTGAACACTGTATAGTGTTGGGTTGTATAGTATTATTTATAAAGGATATATCCATGGTGGTTCAATGTGCCCCGGTCTCCCCTACGTTATAAAAACATGGTAATGCACGAACTTTTTTCTGTTTTTCTTTCGCGTTCCCTTATGTAGTGACAGCCAATTCTTTTTATGAATTGTAAGATATTCTCTCACAGTGTCACACAGCAACTTTAGGTCTTTGAGGGAATTATTAGTGAGCAGATATTCGCCCATGTATCTGTAATCACTAGTCACTTCAGTTAGCTATATAGAGGAATAACTCGTGTTTTCCTTTGGCGTTCGTCACTTCCGATTTCATGAATCCTTTATTACTCCTCTATGATAGCGATGATCTCTGTGTTAATATTATATTTGGAAAGTGTTTAATCAGTTCTATCACATATGTGATAATGACTGGCACCAATATTGTCCTTTAAGGTTAATTGCCGGCTTGAGCATTTTACCAAATTTTGTAGGAGTGATTGTCATTTCTCTGAATGCTATGTACCGAGCAACATCTGGCCATATCTTGCTTCAATGCTTGTATCAAGTTGAAAATTGAATTTTTGAGATATACAAACTACCTGCGATATATCACAATAAACAAACTCTAAGGACTGTTATCCTTCCAATTCTAAACTATCAATATTCACCAAAACCTGGAGGAAAAGACAACACAAACCCACTTCTTTGATTCTAATTTCTAGGCCAAAAAGTCAACAGCAATTCATCCATAAAAAAGAGAAGAGAGTTTATTATGATGCCTGTCTGCGGATAATTTTAATTTTTTATTTATGGATTCTCAATTCCAACTTACCGTTCTGTGGTCATCTGAGGAAACCTGTAGAATTGGAAGGTAAAGAAAACTGTTCCAGCGTTCTTCTTTGGACCGTTAGAATCATACACTAACATTCTAAAAACAAAATGAAATATAATACTATTCATTACTTTTCTAAAACAATATTTCTTCAAAATTGAAAAGGATTTATTAAGTGGCATAGTCTACATAAACTCTCTTTTATATAGTAAAATGAATATGTACATTATGTAACAGAAAGAAGACAATAACAATATGAATTTTTTCACACTATATACATATATAGCCTTGTTGTTATTATGATTATTGATCCTAATTGATACAGTTTATTGATCTTATATTTTTATTGTCTAACTGTATTCATTAACATTAAATATTAATTCAGATATAATCTACAGTTCTGTTAAAAGAGTATAATTAGGTCAAATTTTGCAACATTGGAATGTATATTTCTAAATGACCAAAAAAAATAAAATTATATATTCAAATTCTCTAATGAAAAAACCTGAACAAATTTAAAACCTTATAATATTAATAAACTAAGGTGCTTGTTAAGGGGACATTATGGAAGATTAAATAGAAAGTTGGCAGTTCTCAATGTAATAACCTGAAACTAAATAATGTAAAGGGAATATGCTGACAATTTCATTCAAATAGCTCAACTCTAACAAAGGATATTAGCAATTGAATTTTAGACCTAGCCTTGATCATCATTACTAAAGTTGGTATGATAAAAATAAAGGTAGTCATGATTATTCATTTTTGAATTTAATCATCAATGAGCATTGAGCAGCAGATCAGATTCAAATCCAGTAAAAATCTGACACATAAGATGGTATCAAGAGTAGATCATGGTCTTTTCCTGTTAATAAATGTCTAATTAATAGTGTATATAAAATTTCAGGCCTAAAGAAAGACCTGTAATAGGCAGATTTATCTCTTGCAAAATGCATGTTTAACAAGACTTAAATGCATTCTACAAAATGGTGGGTGTCACCTACATTACAACTTGTAAAATAAGCTTGCTGGTAACAAATATATCTTTTTCTACTAGTTCAAATGTATTTTCAAAATGACGCTTTATGTGGTCAGGATCTGGGCAGAGAAATATTATCTTAAAAAAAAAATCCCAACAAAATTTCAACTTACTTTGAGTAAGCCAGGAATTGGAAGATTAATTCATTACATTGTAAAGGATCTGCATGTTCTCTAGCTAAATTAACCATAACTCTAGATTGCGGATCAATAACTTCTGGTGGATCACCATTACTATCAACAATGGGTGGAAAACCAGCAGAATACAGTCTTGCATACGCTGCCCTCGATAAACCTTGACCTCTGAAATACAATAATTTTATTTTATATTAGCTGTGCATATTTAAAGATACTAGTTGATCGTGACAAAACTTGGCTTTGACAGAACAAAGTACAAATAGTTTATTCAATCAGTATGAGATAATGTTTTGTAAGAGGGTAGAAACAATGATTAATACACAGATAATCCCTTGTTTATTGTTACAGATGTTGTTACCTGATCCGTGGGGGGAAGGTGGAATAATCAACTGTTATGGGGGAGGGAGTGTGGCAGCGAATAATTAACTGTCAAGCATGGGATCAGCGGAGGCACACGACTGGATGGTATAAGTCTTTATCAACAATGGATGTTGAAGGGGTGATATTTTGTTAATTTTAGCTTTAGAACTAAATTCTGCCGTATATTAAAGAGTATATATGTGTCTATGAAATATATTTATATACTTATTGATAAAACTTAAATTTATATTCTTTCTCACATTTAACAAGATATTAAATCAGTTAACAATGACAAAAAAAATAAATTAATATATTTGAACATAACTGATTAATATAATAAATCAGAATGTATAAAATACATCAATAAATTAAACATTTTATAAATAATCTACATACCCAACTGGTAACGGTATTGGTGTTAACACTGGGCCATGTGGTGGAGTATATGGCATTTCTCTTAACATGGCTTCTGGTCCAACCTACAAATAATATCACTGACAATTTCTAAAATACCGTTAATCAATACAGAATAAAGTAGAAAAGCGACAGCTTCAATCTCGGACAGAGTTTTTCGGCTAACAAGATCATACAATTGCAGGTTTGATCCTGACTCCAACTGGGAGTTGAAACTCTGTCCCTCAAAAACACTAATCTCTACCTATACAGTAGGTAATAGTAAGATGGTGTCAGATAATGATGATCTAGTATTAAAAGTATTACAGCAATCAACATGATGATCAAATGACCATATGTTCCAGACCCCACGGCTTGTTTATTGGCAGAAAGTTACAACTACTCTCGGCAGAAATTGCCAACGTTGAGTTTTATATTTGGCAGGTAACACTGAAAACCGAGATCATGGTAATCTTGATACAATTGGGGGGATCAAGTGGGTAAGGCGCTGGCTGGAGGTCGGCTGTTCGATCCTTGCATTGGCAGAGAAAGTTCATCTCAATTTTCCGGCGTGGTTTCCCCATGTCAGTAATGCAGAACAGAGGGACTGACAAGGACAGCTGTCTAGTCCTTCGGATGGAACGGAAAAACGAGGTCCCATGTACACATTGGTGTGCACGTAAAAGATTCCTTGGCAGTTGGAATTCAATATAAGAGTAGGTCGTAGCGCCGCTGTCTGAGCAAAATTTCCTTTACAGCACACTGTATGGTATATGCCTTTCTTCCATTAGCCCTGGTTAGGTGCAGATGAGTAGGATGTTAAACCCATTTCATTTCATATTCTTTATACAATATAGACATAAAACAATAAACAAAGATATACTGTCATCCCACAAAACAATTTAGCACATTAAAGCTGATGATCATTTTCACCTTTCAAATGTAAATGATTCTATATATCACATTAAATCAATTTACCTGTCCCATTGGGGCCATACCAGTAGGATAAATTCCCCCTTGTATCATTGGAGGCATATACATCTGTTGTGGATAGATTCCACCACCATACATACCAGGCTGCCCATAAGGCATACCTTGAGGGGAGATTACTCCTGGTTGACCTTGTGGTGGTACTTGTAGTGAAGCAGCATACCTGGGACTACTCTGAGCCCTAAAAAGCAAATTTATGAGATACAGAAAATCAATATTGATATGGCATGCATTCAATTTACTTCAACAAATACAGAAAATGCCAAAATATTACAAAAGAAATGAATAAATTGATCACAGAAATTATTTGTTTGTATATATAGTAATGCATGTATAATATATTTATATTGTACAGTAGATCTTAAATCTAACTGTAGTACATACTGGTTCAGTAAAAAAATGTCTCTAGTGTACTAAACTAGTACTGAACAACAAAACATGTTTATAGTGAAGAAGATGGTAGTGGTGAACAGCAAAACATATTCATAGTGAAGGCCATCATCGCAGGCACTTGAAGGGATTAAAATAAATTAAAATAAAACTTCTTAGTACTGATATATAGTATAGTATCATACTATATAGTCAAGCAGTAGTAAGAAGTTTTATTTTAATTGCCTTCACTATGAATATGTTTTGCTGTTCAGCATATGATTGCCACAGGCACTTGAAGGGATTAAAATAAATTAAAATAAAACTTCTTACTACTGCTTGACTATATAGTAGAGTATCATACTACTGCTTTACTATATAGTATAGTATCATACTATATAGTCAAGCAGTAGTAAGAAGTTTTATTTTAATTTATTTTAATCCCTTCAAGTGCCTGTGGCAATCATATGCTGAACAGCAAAACATATTCATAGTGAAGGCAATCATAGTGCTGAACAGCAAATCATGTTTACAGTGAAGTTGATGGTAGTGCTGAACAGCAAACCTGTTATTGCTGAACAGCAAACCGTGTTTATTGTGAAGGTGCATGATCATGTGCTGAACAGCAAAACATATACATAGTCAAGGTGATCATATTATGCTTAACAGCAAACCATGTTTATTGTGAAGCTTATAGTTATAGTAAATCATGAAGTTGATATTAGTGCTGAACAAAGAAATGTGTTTATAATGAAGGCAATCATAGTGCTGAACAGTAAAACATGTTTATTGTGAGTGCAGTGCTTTAAAGACAACTATAACGTGAACACTAGATAAGCCTTACTTCATGTGTTTAATATTTAAACTAGCGTGAGAAGCCATGAAATCAGATGAAGATGAATGTGGTGTCGCACATTTTTGACCACTGACAGACACATTACATGAGCTTCCATAAATCAAACTGGCAAAAAATCAAGCAAAGCAAAATAAAATAAGGAACTCTATAGCAATGCTAACAATACATGAAACAAAAGACATAATCTTCTCATCAAATCAAATTTACGAAAACAAAAACTTAAAACAAAATGAATCTGTGATGATATGTTAATTATTTTACCGCTAAAAGTTTAAAATAAGCATAAATAAATTGTTAAGCGCCATTTAGTAACTGAATGGGAAAAACACATGACACAATTATATGGAATACAAGTTACTTAGAAGTTTATTTCTGGCGCTTCTAAGTAACTTGTATTCCATACATGTATATTTGTGCCACTTTTATCAGTATAAATATGTTTGAAAACCCTACAGTATTAAAGCAATGTTTGCAGATGTTATTTCTAAAGAAAGCAAGGGTTTATCAATGATAAATACTTATAAATAATACAAGCTGAGGTAAAATGATTTAATAAAGCATGTAATTAAAAAAGTAAATTGGAACCTTATGGTGGGTATTTTACAAATATACACATCATGCAATAACTTACTTCTGCTTTCCTGAAGGTGGACGTTTACTAACATTTCTACTAATATTAGTACTATCATAGAGAAAACTTTCATCTCCTTCGCTACGTACAGACCCCATGGATCCTGGCATCCCATAAACATCAGAATGGGGAGATAGACCATTAGTTAATCCTTGAGACAGACCACTCATCTGATTATAAGCCATACTCGTATTTGGAACTGCTAAAAACCCTTCCTAGTAAAAAATGCAATAAACAATATATGTAAATATCTGTCACCTTTACATAAATTATGAAAGAACTCTTGGAATGAATTTTGTTATTCAATATCTATACCATATTAATTTTGTTTTTATTTTATGTCAAAAAATAATTATACCAGATAAAGTACACTATCATTATGAAAGATGAAGGAACTCTTGGGATGTGTTTTGTACTTCAATACTTCAACCATATTATTTTGTTTTTATCGCATGTCAAAAAGAAGGGACACAAGATAATGTACAATATATATAATATTTATCATATGTAGGTACAGGGCCATATCTAGCGTGGGTGAAGGGGGTACATTGCACCCCCAGAAAAATAAGGCACCCCCAGAAAAATAAGGCGCCCCGAGAAATGGTGCCCCCCCCCCAATTTTTTTTTGACATTCTTTCAGTTATAAAATAATACACTATGATCACACAGTGATGCGTTTACGGCACTGATCAGTCAGTCGGTTTTAAGGGTGCCCACACGCCCATGGGTTCGTTTGCCCTGATCCAAACTTTCTTATACCACTACATGGAGACTTTAATTGGTGACCCCCACCACTGCTGCACCCTCACTTTTAAAATCCTACATACATACGACCATGTTTAGTTAGAGAATATTTCTAATGGAAGATGAAAGGTATCAAAACAATTACCACTGATTGTAAATTTGTGACAAAATTATAATGTGTCTTTGGATACTAACCTTGCCTTCAGTACTCCATTGAAACATGGCTAAACCACCTACAGTTTTACTAGCTGATTCATCCTGCATGGCTGTATCAGGTATTTGGTATATAAAGTCTTCATCTGGAGATTGTTTATTACCACCTATTAAACCCAGATGTACTTCACGTTGATTAGCATGCAGAAATGGATTCCATACCGCCCATCGTAATGATACCGTCCTCGTATGAGCTCTAGCGTATGTTAATGACATCTAGAAAGAGATATATAAAAGACTAGTAAAGTTATCAAGCGTTGGTCGAGTGACAAATATCCATTTGCTAATTAATAAAGCAATAATCATAAATTGTCAATTTCATCATTAAATTTTGCCCCAAATATGGCTTAAATCTCCAACAGCTTGATCGCCTACAACGTGTACTTTCAAGATCTGTTCTCCTTTTACCAACCACCGCGTGCTATCAGCCGATCAACTGCAGTTGGGAGTGCCATCAAAATTAAGAACCAAATATGATGATTGTGGTTTTCTGCGATATGGTGTAGTTTTGGGGAACAGAGTTCCCATAGCTATCAAAAGATCCAAAACATTAAATACTTCTAAATCACAGCTAAAGATATCAATCTTCAAGCAAATATATGACTAGCGCTCTTGAGCAGTTTACTGGAAAGAATAGCACTCTACAAATTCATAATTTATTTATTTGTATCGATTTATATCATTTATCAATAAATTTCTTAGAGGAAAATGGTTATTATGAAGTTATTTTAAACTTTATAAGTTCCACTATTTGGTTTCCTACAGCAAACAAGCTTTCTCTTTTACAGAAAGAAAAAAAAATTATAACAGTATCACAAATAAAATAATCAAATACCTCTTTTACATTTTACAATTACTGGTTATGCAAGCATAAGAATTAAAACAATTAAAACATGGAAACAATGTGGTTTGCAAGAAAGGACCTTTTAAAATGAGAAAACCTAATATGTTAATCCTGTTTCTGAGATTTTAATCATGTTTTTGACTATGCCTCCATGGCACTGTTTTGTTCAAACAGGTAAAACACTGCACTTGTTTTCAACGTACCTTTCTATCATTGTCCGAGAGTGGTTCAGCTATAACATATTCTAGTTTAAATACAACAGCAAACAGAGGATCTTCTAATAAATCATTAATCTGGATAGGATTCTTCAATACTAAGTTAGTAAAATGAGCACTGGAAAATATAAAACAATAAATAATATCGTTATTAACTCATTACTAAAAGATACATTATATAAGATAAAGAGATAGTGTAAAGATAAAGAGATGGCAGTTAAAATCTAGATAGTGTAAAGGTAATTTGCTGAAAATTTCAGTCAAATTGATCCACTATGAGCCGAGAAGGAAGCAGGTAAAATTTTCACATAACCTCGGTCATCATTACTAAAATCATTAATATAAACAGCATAATCTCGATTATCCACTTTTTTGATTTAATTATCAATGGACTTTAAACGGCAAATAGGAATCTAATCCAGCCAACATCGAAGGCTGGCATTGACATCGAGAGTTTATTATGGTCTGGATAAGTTAATTAATGTCTAATTAATAATTTAGATAACATTTCAGGTCTAATACATGTTTAATTATAGTATATAAGGATTACAATAATTTCACCAAACTTACCTTGTACCATTGGATCCAGTCCTTTTATGGGCAAATTTAGTACTACGTCTAGCAGACGGACTAGCTGTTGGTTTTCTAGATGTTGGACCAACTTGTTCTTCTAATAAAACTGTTTGGGGTTTCTCTACGTAACCTAATCCATTATGAACACCAACCTGAAAATGAAAATTTTAACTTTATCAAAGTTTTTCTACTGAAATAATCATGTAATGTGTATAAATCTATCTTGTATTTTGAGAATTATCAATTTATCGGCAAATTCATCTGAAAGAAATACATTCAGTACATAATAAAATGTGATAGAAACTATAAGTTAAGTAGACCAACCATAGTTTCATCAAGGAGAAGCGTTTTCAACCAGTAAAAGTCAAAATTAACCTCATACAGGCAGATTTATTAGTATAAATTGGCTTCATACTGATTCAGCCTACATTTACTTAATGATTTCATGATAAAATAAAAATAATTTCTAAATGTATCATTTTAGAACTGAAACAAACAGCTTAATCAAGTTTACCTGCAAACGTCTTTCAACAATGGAGACTTGTGCTCCTTCTATGCTTCTATTTTCACGCTTTGCACGATCCTTTTTCAACAAGGTACATAACTCGTCTTCAAACTTGTCAACATATGGCTGTAAATGTAGTGTAAAGTGCTCTATCTGTATTGGTACTGGATTCAATAACTCAGGCTTCTTAAACTTATCTTTACCTAGGAAATATTGATTAACAGTTTTAGAGTGTACAATAGAATTCTTCAAATACATGTACCCTGGAATTAATACCAATGGTTGCCATGCAAGATGTACTTACATAATGCAATTTTGCCTGAAATCAGGATCCATAATCCTGGAAGTTATGGTCTGAAATGTACGAATATCGAACGGAACTAAGATCTTTGTGATATAAGCACATATTTCAAGTTTCATAAAAATATAGAGGGTCCATAACCTTCATATTACATACTTAACACTCTTTACGTACAAGGAGTAGCCATTTTGTCTGTCATTTTCAGTCTGATTTTCTTGATATTCAAAGTCAATCATCATTTATGGTGTACTGGTGATATATTCGAACGTTTTTCTAAATTGGATAAAAATTGTGACTTCTAGCGATTATCAAACGGAACTAAAATTTTTATGTTACAGACATACATTTCAAGTTTCATCAAAAATTAGATATTAATTGTGCCACAAGCTAAAAAATTGATTTCAAATGATCAGGAGGCAAGATCTTATATAACCAATATTTCAAGCTTCGTCAAAATCGAATTAAAATTGTGAGTTGTAGAGTGTCGACAAACAAATTGTGAGCAGACGGAGAGGGGTGACTGCAATCAACATGAAAATGTGGGCATATTAAAACTCTAGTTAGTCAAATTGTAGCCGCATTTGTGTAGAATGTCTTGGGTTAAACATCATTCTCTTCCTTGCTGTAACCACATCTATTACACGCAGAGGCGGATCAAGGTTCTGTTGGGCCCTAGGCAGCTCAACCAGCTGGGCCCTTTGTGGGACTGTTTTGGCGTAGTTAAACTAAGACCGCTGTAAGAGAAACGAAATTTCCAAGGATATACATGGATACTTTTCTTTTCCTACTCCCATGTATCTTCAGGCTGTAATTTTTGTCACTTGTAGTTAAAGGGACCATCCCGTTTTAAACGGAGTCTCAACAATAAAAGTCCGAGTACGTATGAAATTTTAACGCCAAAAAATCGAAGACTGGTGTATTTACCCTGTCTCAAAATTTCAGCTCAAAATATTGAGTCATTTGGGCGTGAATGTCAAAACTGCTTACCCTACCTATAGGGTAATCTGCACACGGCATGAAACAATGACGAAATGTATCAGCACTGACCAATAACTGACGTACTTCCTCTCATAACCCTGTAGTTCTTGCTCTACATGGAAGTACATCTTTAATATGTGTCCTATAAGACTATGGTGCAGGGATCTTATTTGGCTGTTTTTTGTCGGCTTTAGCCGATTGATCTTTAATCTAGCCGATTGATAAAACAATGAATCGGCCACTATGGTATCATATATCAATCTACTTTCGGCCGATTACAAAGAGTTAATTATTACTCGTCGATTAAGAAACCCATCACTGCCGATTACAAAGAGTTAATTATTACTCGTCGATTAAGAAACCCATCACAGAGTCCGTCAATACAATCTGATTACCTTCAGCTTCAATCCTTATCGGCTTGTTTCCTAAATAAACAATTTAGTTGAGTTAATCATGCCAAATAAAAGAATGTATATAATCCAATGTCGGTTCAATCATTTATATCTAACACAATGTTGAAGTACTTGAACACCTCGCAGAATGACAATAGAAAACGTAAACGAGATATAGCCGAAGATAGTGATGGCGGCGCTGACCTTGAACTTCAAGCATGCACGTCATCATTGGAAATTCCAAAAGCTGCAGATCCCCCCACGTCCAATATAGGTCAACCAAAGTCGAAGTCAGGAAGATATTTTAAATCCAAATGGTTAACTACTTTCAAATGGCTTTCCTTTGACAAAAATTCACAGAAAATGTTTTGTCTAGTAAGTTATTAATTATTAGCCTTTTTTTAAATTCCTGTAACCGATCTCGTATATTATTATATTATGTTAACGTAAAGTAAATTTGGTAATAACATACTGGCTCGTATCTTATTAAATTCATGTCAAGTAATAGCCTATTATTTTCACGTATATTATTTTACTAATTTGGGAGAGACAATGACAAAGACGCATAAAGACGCTACGCTTTTAGACAGGGTACGAAAGACAGTGACTAGGGTGGTGGACAATATAACTGCTCAGTTCCCCGACAATAAAATTCTCTCCGCGTTCGGTATTTTCAACCCAAAGAATGTTACTAGTGACCCTAATTACGGCATCAAACAATTAGTTATTTTAAATGAACATTTTTCAAAAGTTGAAAACTGCCCATACGACACCGACGCGGTGTTATCAGAATGGCCCATTATGCGCCAGATGATCATTTTTAATTATAAGGGGCTAAATTATTCTGAATTACTGGTGAGCTGTCATAACAATTCCATGAAAGAACAATTTCCAAATGTAATAAAACTGATGAAAATAGGGAGGAAGCTACCAGTTAGTAGTGTCGAGTGTGAGAGGGGTTTTTCTAAGCAGAACGTTATCAAAACTAAGCTTAATTAGGTGCCGTTTAAACGTAGAAACTTTAGATAACTTGATGCGGATAAGTTTAGAAGGCCCCCCTCTATCTTCCTTCGATCCACATAATTGTTTACTAAAGTGGAAAGGCATTAGATCCCGGCGACTGTATGCAGGTGACACTAAAAATAATCTGAATCGAGACAATTGGTCACGTGATCGGCATCTTTCCGACTATACACGGAAATAAATTTGTGCTACGTTGTTAACTTGTTATACTATTGATATGTGCTTATATATTTTGTTGTTTTTATATATTTACCAGTGATTAAGAATAAAAATAGTTTTAAAAAACATATTTGTATTTACTCGTATTTTTTTTTTATTATTAAATTATAACTTCCGTTTGGTTGGACGAAACAATGAAAGCAAAAGTAGGACTAGGAATATGCATTTTGCAAAGTACTGAAATTTGACTGTAAAAGTGTGAATATATCGACTTATGAATACAAGTATGCTATTAAAACAAAGGTTTTGTTTATTAAGGGTTTATATTCAGGGTTTAAGGTAATATTATTCTTAATACGATATGCAATTATGGTCGTGAAAAGAATATGCATAAAGACGACTATCTGTTAGGGCGACCCGTGGCCGGTTCATTTCAAAATGAAGTAAGAACCTTAGGGGTGGTGTAAACTGTAATCCTACTACGTACTACTCTCGGGGGTTTCATTGGATAAAAAAAACTGTCAATAAAATTACAATGCACTTGAAATACCTGCATCTCTGCCATCAACTAAACCTGGTACAACATCTTTAGAACCAACAACAACATTTTCAGGTAATAAATGCATGACTTTCATCAATACTAGATGTGTACATAGAGTATAGTTAATCTCACATCCTTCTATTTGATTTAATAAATCTTCATCTGCAAAAATAATATACAAATTATCACACATCTATAATTATCACACATCAATATCATAATTATCACACATCGATGTCATAATTATCCCACATTAATGTTATAATTATCACACATCATCATCATAATTATCACACATCAATGTTATAATTATCACACATTAATGTTTAAATTATCACACATCTATATTATAATCATTACACATCTATATTATACTTATCACAAATCTATATTATAATTATTACACATCCATATTATACTTATCACAAATCTATATTATAATTATTACACATCTATATTATACTTATCTGTGTTCACAGATCTACAGTACATTATAATTCACAAGAAAGAATAACATTCAAATGATTCCACCTCACGGTACCAGTAACTCTCACAAATGGTAATAATGTTGTCAACTTATATGTGTTCGACCATGAAATTGATTACAACATGACTTACTCTTTCAGTTATCAGTAAGAAAAAAACAAATAACCATATAAATATAATATTGCTTACCCTCGATGGGTTCTGAGAGTAAAAATAACGCTCTAGGTGAACCGTGATATAATTTTGACCTGAAAATAAAATATACATTTCAGATCATCAATTACAAGTCTATTACAATTGTTGATAATATCAAGAGTCATTCCAATAGGTATTGAATAATTAAATTCCCCACTTATAGATTCTATTAGATCCTATAAAAACAATGTGTTTAACCAGTTCTTTCTTTCATTCCTCACTTATAGATCCCACAAAGAGAATGTGTTTAACCAGTTCTATAACATATGTGATAATGACTGACACCATTATTGTCCTTTAATTATGTAATGGAGAGAGAACATCTACTTGAGATCAGGTCTGTGTTTAAAGCTAGTAAAACAACTTACGTTTGTAAATTAAGAGGTATATCTCTGTTTGAGTCAGGTAACTCTTCATTATATTTAAATAATCTAATAATACCCCAACCACAAGATGATTTCTTTATTCTACCCGTCAGTTCATCAGTAGTATTGACTATAACTTCAATAACAGCCACTATATTAGAATTCTTTAATGATGTGTGAAAATAAACATTCTACAAAAAAGGAAAATACAATTTCTGAACAAACGGCAGCCATTTTGTCCGTCTATTTTCACAAAATTCAAACTCAACCTTCATTACCATGTAACGGTGATATAATCAAATGGTTTTTTAATTCGGATAATAATTTTGACCTCCAGAGGGACCACAAGCTAAAAAGGGCGATTTTTCGGACAATCAGGGGCCATAATTCAGGAAGTTATGATCCGATGTCCGCAAATATTGAAAGGAACCAAGATCTTTGGGTTATAAACATACATGTGAAGTTTCATCAAAATCGATTCTATAGGGTCCACAAGCTAAAAACATGATTTTTTGTACAATCAGGGGCCATAATCCATGAAGTTTCGATCCGATACATGCCAATATCAAAAGCAGTCAAGATCTTATGGGGATAAACCTATATTTCAAGTTTCGTCAAAATCAGATTAGAATTGTGACCTGTAGAGAGTCCACAAACAAATTGTGGACGGACGGACGTCCGCATAGACAGGGGCGATGGCATAATACGTCAACATGAAAATGTGGGCGTATAAAAATGGGAATAAAATAGATTTCATTCCATTGAGTTCTATATTTTCTCCGACCCATTAGATATTTATGATACATTGCCAATTATGACATGAGATCGTCAGGGAGAAGAAGTAGTTTCAAGATATTGTCTCACATTTAATACGCAAACTGCTATGATTATGATAATTAATAGTAGGGCCGAAAGGATTCACCGGTGAACCGGTGTACCGCGATTTTTTCCATGAAAACGATGAACGATATTTTTTTTGAGAATATCGATAATCGAGATTTTATTTTCAATTTAAGGTTCACGATTAATTTCATACTATATCGCGATATTTGTTCAATAAATGAGACATGTAGGACCCTTAGAAATTACCTATCAGTTCAGTACGTACGTACACAAGGCCTAAATGTAAAGAAACCCTCGGTAGCTATAAATAGACTAGGAACAGCACGCCTCTTCTATAATAGGCCCGGGCATCCAGACTTCACAATCATTTCAAAACTGACGTGCAAAATACGACTCGGAAACTGGATAAGACAATTTTTTCCATTGGACAAAATACCGGAAGCCATGCATTTTACACCAATGAAATCGCATTTTATTTAAGTCATTTCTTCCTCGCGATGCCGGTGGCTCTTATTCGAATGAATGAAAAGCGTGTTGAAATTTTGGTTAACAGTCTCTCTTAGTCTTTCGACTATTATGTTCACGCCCAGTACTGGTGGTAGCAGTGTTACACTTGGTGAAGTTGAAATAGAAAAGCCACCCGCCTGTTCGATCGAAGCAAACTGATCCCGCAGTTCTACAATCACTGATAAGCATGACATCGACGAGGCTTAATGAGTTCGGCATATCATGGACCTTATAATGTGTTATAAGGTCCATGGGCATATTAACTTTTTTACTCCGACAAATTAAATTCTCAAACATTTTTTTGAGGTAAAAGAAAAATAAATAAAGACGTTTGAAGTATTTGTAGTTAAAATGTGCCAAAAATATTGGTTAAAAGTTAAATATAAATTTTAATTTATCTAATAATAAACAATATAAATTTAAAACATTGTGTATTTTTTCTTTATTTCAAGATTCAAGAAAACTTTAGTCAATTTCACATTAATGTCGTGTGTATCATGATGCACCCGTATCGTTGGGCTACGACATCATGCTGTATCATATTGTGGCACAGCGTATCGTTTCGGCCCTAATTAATAGAGCACAAATTACTTTAAACATACATTATGTCATACGACACACCTGTGCTTGCCTACTCCATGATCAAACACGATAGCAGATGGCTTCCATCTTGTTTACTGACGGTACTACTTATTTTAAGACAGACTCGGCTTTCCAATTTATAATATCTACGTCATTGGGGATTTCCAATTTATACTCACTGGTTGCTATGACCCGCTATGGCGTTGTCTAGAAACGCGCGTGCTCGCGTTAGTTTAAAATTTTTGCTATACGTTTAACATGGACTATTTGATGTAATTTGCCTGATTTGATTTGGCCCCATTTCCATAAATTTAGGTTGTTTTTTAGAAATTTTTAGCAAATGTTAATCTTAGGTGTTTTTTAATTCTAGCCGAAGTAAATTTTTTTACAATTTATAGCGAGTTAAGTTATCGTCTCTAAGAGGCGGGCGTAGTATTTTAAATGGCGGCCATTTGCCATCATGTGTATTCTTGAAGTAGGTACACATGATGTAATCGTATGACATTATGTAAGAGGTAAATCTGCCTATTGTAGGTCTTTCTTTAAGTCTGTAATGCTATCTGAATTATTGATTAGACATTAATTAACTTATCCAGACCATAATCAACTCTCGATGTCATCGCTAGCCTGCAATATTTACTGGACTAAAACCAGGTCTGCTGCTGCTGATTAAATCAAAAAATGGATAATCGAGAAGTGAGAAGTGCCAATTCCTTATGTAATGTTCCATAAATGTATCTTAAATGAAACTGCATGATAAGGCCCTATATGTCATATTTTGTATTATAATTTGTATTAAAATAAAGATTAGATTCCATTGTAACAATTTAAATCATATGTACCTGTTTGTATTTGATTTTTTTGCTTTCACCACATGGTACTGCTGGTCCAATCCACTGTCTTCCAAAAAAACATTTAAACTTGAGATCAAACAATGAAACTGATACTTGGTACAATGCTGATGTTCCTGCTGCCTGTAAAATAAAATATACATTGGGCTTTAGATATATATTTGGGGGGTTGGATGGCTGAATGGTTAGCACGTGCGCGTTATATCATAAGGTCTGTCATTGAGTCAACTAGCATGGTTTTGATTCCCCAGTTGTACATGACAAGGTTTAGGGTAGCCTGTCCAACCTCATGGGTTTTCTTCACTTCCTCCGGTATCCTCATACAGCTTAAGACTCCTACGCGCAAGCAAATTATTGAAAACAATTGAACCATGTGTTAGTCGCGAAATGACCTGGTTTGTGTCGAGTGGACGTCAAACCTAATTTTTCTCTCTCTTAGATATATATTTACATTTAAAACCTATTTCAGTTGAACAGTAAACTATAACCAAACCATATAAAAAATTTCTCTCATACTGCATGGCACATGGCCCCATTCCTCTGCAGGTACATGATTGTAAGTAATTAAACTCAATAACCGATTAGCCACAGCAGGGTACTAGCTGGTCCTAGTGCACGACTCAATCCCCCCCTCACCTACCAACGGATTTCAAATTAATTAACAGCTACACAGGCTAGTCTATAGTGCATATTAGTCCAGTAATGCTACACCCATTTCTTTAATTAGTGTTATAGTTTTTAGTTTCATCACTAAAACTAATGCTAGCTAGACATAGACTTTTCCTTACTCATAGAAGGCTTTCAGTTTGATCTTAATGTAGAATTAACACATAAGTAATCAATAAAAAGCTTATTTATCAGGTTTTCAGAATAAAACTTGCTGCTAGGAACGATAATGTATTTATCGATAAATCTGATGGCAATTTAATTAAGAAAATTGTCCCTTGGAGAATATATTGACAGAGTTAGACTGTTCTTTACTGTTAGTGGTTAGTAATCTATTATCAGCAGTGATTGATTACCAGCTGCTGAGATCAAAAATAAAAGCGATATCAGAAACATGTATGTATACGCATATATACAATACATGATGGACTTTCAGGAACTACCACACAGAAAATCCAAATAATATTAACAATTGAAGTCTATAATATCAACAGATTGATAGCAGGAGACCATCAGACCATTCGTTAAAACTTTATTATGGAAACAGAATTTTCCTTGGCTAAAATTGCAAAAATTCCAGTAAAAGTAAAAGCACTAAATAGCCCCAATGGTTTTGCTACATTCATAAAATATTTTAAATTAAGTTTTCATGGATAAGGTCCTAATGCAATAAATCCCCCCTCCCTTCTCAACTAAATTGCAAATTAAAATATTCAAATGATCCAACTTTTTGGGGTAAAATGCAAGTATATACATGTAGATTAGTATTTTGCATGTCATTTTGTAGTACTTGTAGGTCTACATGTAGGTACAGTAAAAGCTATGCTTAAGGTAAGAAATTTAACTCACCAAATTGAGATACGCAGCTATTCCTTCGATAGATCTCAAGTTTAAACAAAAACCTGGAAACTGTTGATTCTTATCCTTACTAGAACCAGTTATATTAAGAATGCGTTCGTGTCCAACATGGGGCAAAATGTGGTATTTATTACGAAGCATTTCAAAGTGATTTTTATCAAATACATATTGACTGGATATTATTTTGGGAATAAAATCAGGAACTGGATCACTTGTATTATTTCCATTAACATTTTCAGCATTATTTTCCGCTAACTTATTTTCCTTTTCATTTGTCGATGATGAATCAACATTCTCAAAATGCACAGAGGTCATTTTGAATATATAACATCAAATTGATGACAAGAAAATTACTTTCTATTTTTCCATTCTAGGTAAATGACACTATAAAACAAGAAAACTGATTAAATGTCCAATCCATCATCATAATTATTTGTACAAATATCAATTAACTCCAAACTTTTAAGGTCATTAATAAAGTTTCACAACTCTTCTCCATCAAAACTGAACTTCTGTTTGATAATTTCTATACATTTACATAGTAGTACCGATAGGTGCCATACACAAGAAAACGTATGCTTACACCTGATACTACTTTGCTATAATATTACATGATTGTGTATCAGCTTGACACATGCCAGCTGTAGAGACCTGCAAGTCTGAACTTATGATCCATGGTCCCATACCGATATTGTGTTTTACTCAATAGCTCAGTCAGAAAACTGTAACAAAAGTCTGTAACTATTTATTATTCAAGACCATTTATGTTCATACAAGTGTGACATCATATTTTAAATAAGCAACCGAAAGCAACAATTGAAAAAAATGAATATGAATTAAACGTCAATATTCATATATGTCAATTGTCAACACCAGGCAAGAAATTAAGAGAAACCATGTTAACAAGACAACAAGCTACTCATTAAGTAAATATTTACATTTTAGCTCAAGTATACCATAAAGAACTTTCTATAGATTTATATATTATTCATTTCTACCGGAAGAAATATGGATTCAGTCGTCACTATAGCAACCAGAAACATATACATGTATCCTGTTCTTATTCCTTGAATAGGTTCCATCCATGAAGTAATCAAATTTGGAGTTAAATCTTATCATTAACCAACAAAAAATACAATTTCAATTTTAGTCAGCCGTAACTAAATATGTACCGGGTAATGTCAAGCCACAAAAAGCTGTACAAATCATAGTCTAAGCATATACCATATCCTTTATACATATCTCACACATACTCAACAAGCACATGGTGTCACAAATAAAATCATCATATGCTTACCGGTACTATTTTCGAAGACCTAATTGCACTTATTAATAGAGGAATTTACATAGCTAGGTAGTACACTGTTAGTTCACTATAACCAAATGGTTGGATTAATTTCTTAAGCAGAGTTGTCAAGTCGGGTAACCAATCTATAGATATGTATATATAAGGCTATCGTAGACATATTATTAAGAAATTACTGGCTGACACTTTCATTGATTGAATACTATTTATGGAATCAAATTTCAAATAATTACTTATAAAATATTCATGAAGCAATTACAGAAATTGCATGTAAATGTACCATCTAATTCCAGAAAGAACAGAAAAACATCATAGAGACAGTAAAGACAAAGTTATTAAGCCAATGAATACATGTTAAACCCTAAACTCTTGCTCTGAATATAACTGGTGGGTGTCATTTACAAGGTAGACCATGCTTACTCTTTCTAGTACATATATTGGACGAGTTCACATAACTAACAATATCTGTAAACAAAATTAAATTCCAATTACAGAATCCAAAACACACTGAGATTGAACCAAAATTCGCAAAATACATCAACAAAATTCTTTGCAATCTTATAATCCAGCACCATTATTGATTATATATAATTCATATCAATAGTAACAGTATAATGTGAATAGATCATACGATATCATAGCATAAACACATTGCTTAACAACAGTCACAATATTCACTTCAATTATACCACAGAATCGATTCTCAAAAAACAACAACTGAAAGTTCTCAACAGGAGACTACCATATTGATCGGACCATCAGAAGGTGTGGTTGAGCACACACAGGATGATAGGAACACCTAGAGCACATTAATCCTTGTAATCAAGATTCTATGGGCGAAGTCAAAACACTTGAATTCGTTATTATATGGCTCATTCAGTAATGGGATTAAAGTAAATAGATATGATTGATTTATTGCATGCTTAAGAGACCATGTATAAAAATTGTGAATCACAAAGTAAGGACTATTAATGATGAATTATAAATAGAAACGTTTGAAAAGGTTACCAGTCAGTACTAAAAAGGGTTACCAAAATAAAAGAACAACAACTTCGTATTTGTTGTGATCATGAATAACTTGATTCTACCAACAAGAATAGAGTAACACTTTGAATTACATATTATTTCATCTTACATAAATGTTTAGTATAGGCCTTTGTTTATTATAGGCCTAGCTGACAATGATTATAAGAAATAGGAGTGGGATAAATTATTACTAGCGACTATAAAAGGTAAGCTTTGATTAAAATCAGATTTGTTGGAAGTCGGTGTTTAGACCATGTGACGACTCAGATTAATTTATGGTGCTTTCTATTGTGGGGAATTATGGGAATGCATATATTGAAATATATTCTGAGAGGTTTCTGACTGGGTTATAACCATTTTTAAGATGATTGAAAAAAAGGACTCTTCCTAGCAGAATATCAAACTGATAGAATGTTGGTCAGATTGCAATGTAGCGTAGAAACAAAATTATAACAAAATTTAATCAGAATGGCTGTAACTTTAGGTAGGTACATGTAAATTTACCATATTAGGTTTTAGTTAATCAAAACATAGAATATTCTGTATTTTCTTTTATAATTATATACCTGGAACCTCGTAAGAATGTGTTAAGTATACATGTACCGGCAGGTTCAATTAAGCTCATTCAGTAGTGTTATGGTATATATATGTACATAAGTCTTACACTTACATGTGCTTTGTACCTGGGCCCAATCTACTACAAATATCAGTATCGTCAAGTTTTACTATAGTTAATTTTCAAAACATAAAAATATCCCAAAGAGTTAGAATTTTGGAATTATCATAAAGATATTCAAGCTAAAATTGGTCAGGATTCTTTTACTATTGAAATATGGTGTTTATAATTTTGAACACAGGGATGTCACAATATTTCAAGTAATGAGGTGGGTTTCTGGTGCTTTGAAGGTAAAACTGGGCTCAACATTGCTCTGAACAGTATTATACTAAGGCCGTTGTATTCTTGCTGGTAAATGAATCGATTCAAACAACATGTTAACAGTATTGACATTATAGGCAAGTCCTTCTGTGTACAGATATATATCTATTCTAATTCTTCAACATCAGTTTCATCAGCTCATTGTATAGAAAGGAAACAGGCTAATGCAAAGACAGGTATGGCTTCTTGAAGGCATTGAACAAAGCAGTAGTCAAACAAAAACTAGTTCGGGACAGACATTGTAAAAGCTACTATTTAAACAAGGAGAGTGAATTCGATAAAATCAGTAAAAAAATTAATTTTGTTATAGTTTGACTGAATCAAATCAAGACCCATTTTTTCAAGTAGGACCAATTTGTAGACTGTATTGTCTAGTGAAAATTAATGAGTATTGCGACATTCTTAAGGAATGAAGGGTCAATGTCCAGGTTCTGGACTAATTATTCTAAAATCTTACATATATAAAATAATATCTACTAGTACTGATCGATAGAGAATCAGTTACAGACAAGTTATTTGCTCCTAAATTTGATAATCTCAAGAGCTTAAGAACATGAACATATTAACAGACATTAAAAAACATAATACCTAGTCTAAGCTTGATGTTATTTTTTTGAGAGAGATTCAGCATCTTTCAACAGTCAGGCTCCTTTGTGACAGTATGACTTACATTTAAACAAATAATTCTATCAAATTATATTAAAACACAGCAAACACGCCCCTTGATCTATCACCAAACGGCAACCTCCAAGTGGAATTTTAGATGCATAGATGGATAGAGTTTGCAGCGTCAGTTAATCCCTTGACATATTCTATGATACGTAGGTCGACAATGTAAAGTGCATAATGCAATGTGTAAAATGTAAAGTAGTTAATTCAAAGTTGTTTCATTCTTCGTATTTTAAAAAGTATACTTTGCATTTTTACACCATGCCATTAGTACTTTGATAAATGTATTTTGAAACGTTGTCTATATTCAGAATTTTGGCAACGTTATACTTCCATAAATGACAGGCTTTATGATACAGCACGCACATGTTAGCCTGGCCATTCAGCCATCCACCCCCCCCCCCCATAATAAATTACATAATATGTGGAAACTAAAATATTTCACCTCTCCCGGATACTGTTTACAGATCTGTTATTGTTAAACAGATGCTGAATACAGAAAACCTAAAATTTTCTGTCTTTTTTCTTTTAGGTCAATTAACGTGTATAAGCCACAAATTTACATTTTTCATACAGTAAGTATATTGTTTACGCACAATTCTTTTCTTTTAACTCTTTAGATGTACCACACTTTTACGGGCATGGTCTGCTCGATCTTACAAACCTGTGTCAACAATGTGTGTCACCTGATTGTAATCTTTTGTAGCTCTAGTCTTAGTTTTTGCAACTACAGAATAGTCCTTCTATTTCATTCTTGCCAGTCATGTTTATTCTAATTTTTTCAAAATGTACGTTACCGGGGAGGTTAAGTAGAATTAAGTTAACTGGCATGATTTCGTTACAAGGAATAGGTTTGCTTACCTCAACTGCCTGCAACCTCTTGGGCTTTTTCCATTTTTTTTTTATTCGAAACTCAATATGTACATTTATAGTCATTTGCAAGTATTTAATTAATACATGTAACATGTATCTAATTATGTATAATTTTCCGTAAATTTGAAATTCAGAGAACACAAGGTGCAAAAATATAGCGGCTCCTCACATTATTGTTTTTGGACATCCATTTCGAATTGTTAGCTATATTCTTTTGTGTATTTTTTAAATGAAATGATCACAATGCCAATGGAATAATTAAAGGTTTGTTTTGATCATTTAGACATACACCTTTTATTTGTATTTCGCAGAGAATCCTTGATTTAGACTCATAACATTCCACTTTGTTCACCATAACAATGATCTTCAGCAAATGTTTGTCTTTATATATATATGTCCTCTCAATTTGACTTTCTTGAATCATAAAGAGACCCTTGTGGATGGAGGGGGGGGGGACTGATTCATAGGAAGAAATGGGGAGCTTTAAGATGGCATCAAAGATAGCCATCATTACATATCACTGACCACAGCCTTTGCTATTCAAATTAAGTGGGAATTTTTGTTGTCTATATACACCTTTCAAGCAATACACAGTGAACTCCCAAGATGACCACCAAAAGTCACCATACTCTAAAACTGCAGAGGAATTAGTCAGTTTTATGGAATGATGATCACCCTAGTTTTTATAAGTAGTTAAAAAGAATCAATGGAGGGAAAATATTTATGCACATAGACCTCCATCAGTTGATAGATTACTTATTCATCAGATTACTTTTTGCTTTTTAGGTTGCACTCTGTTTAAACTTTTCTTGAAACATGAAGTTTTGATGCCTTCTGCCTTTGGGAAATTTCATAGAAAATGACATGGGAGCAGGTCAGTTCGCCCCACGACCGTTTCACCTTGGGCTGTTTCATTTGGGCTGTTTCATCCCGGGTTTACTTGGGTCGTTTTATCCCACTTATATAGGGTTGTTTCATCCAATGAAGGTAACATCAGTAAAATTCACTAATAAATTACTCTCTATGGATAATTATTACTTCTTTCATCTCTTCTTGTAGTTATGGTTTCATATAGTTATTTAGCATCTTGTAGTTATGGTTTTATATAGTTAATTATCTTCTAATCTCTTTCTATTACATTTGTTAGTGTTATTCTTTCATCATGTTAATTCGGTGTAAGTGTTATATATATATAACTTCTTTGATCTTGTTAACGCCTTGTTGAGTAATGATTATTCTGTTTAAAGAGCACATCAAATGACCTCAAATTCTTTTCTATATGTATAGTCCACGGTTATTTTATCCACTTTACAGCAAATTCACATCAATCCGACTAAAATTAATTTAGCTATCTTCACTCAAAGTTGTATCCCGTTAAAACGACTTTGCCAGTTATCGAAAACACCCTTAATCCCCTCAGACACCAGTGACGTCACAGTGACCGAATCCATATTCGGAATGTTTATTCCTTAATTACCTATATACACAAAGTAAAGTAAAGGTATTTTACAATTAAATTGACAGTTTAATCACTCACAAAACGGCACCAGGAACTCCACATTTGATCAAGTGTATTTGATATTCATTATTACAAAAACATCGGTGAGCATAGCTAATTGATCTGGCCGGCGTAAAAAAAAAATGATAACTACCCTTCTAGATTAGAACCACAATACTCTTCTGACGAAAATGTATCTCGACTCGTTTTGACTGCACACGATAGTAGAGTGTATTAAAGTTGCTGCCGTTAGAAAACAGAACGACCGTATATAATGAAACAAATTCTAAATTAGAACCACAATACTCTTCTGACGAAAATGTATCTCGAATCGTTTGGACTGCACACGATGGTAGAGTGTATTTAAATCGCTACCGTGAGAAAACAGAACGACCGTACATTATGAAACAAATTCTAAATTGGATCTTGAATTAAAATGAATTATAAAACAAATTATTCCATAGTCAATTGTTTTATTTAATTAGGGGGATTAAGAAATCAGTCAGGCGTTAATGAATACACACGCCGGTTGTATATAGGTAATTAAGGAATAAACATTCCGAATATACATTCGGTCACTGTGACGTCACTGGCGTCTGAGGGGATTAAGAGTGTTTTCGATAATTGGCAAAGTCGTTTTTACGGGAGGTCTATTTTTACGACTTTGAGTGAAGATAGCTGAATTAATTTTAGTCGGATTGATGTGAATTTGCCATAAAGTGGATAAAATAATCATGGGCTGCTCACATAGAAAAATTTTCAGGACCATTTTATGTGCACTTTAATGGTTTCCAATTGTTATCTATATATTGCACCACATTTGTATTAATTATCATTATTTGCTTGATAACGATATCTGTATATATGTGTATCGAAACGTAGCATGTTAATAAATTCAGAAGTAGTATATCCATATAATTGTGTTTATTTTTAATTAATTTTGTGTTTATATAACAATAAGTAAGTGTTAAACTGTTTATTTAACAATAAGTACAACTCATTTAATGAACTGCTATTCTAATAACAAGGGAGATGAAACAGCCCAATAAAAAAACAAGTTAGGATGAAACAGCCGTCAGATGAATTGATCTGCACCCATTGGGGTTACATGTACACTTACATTAACTTGTATTACACTTCAAAAGCTTCAGGACAAACAAATAATATCTTAGAATAGAAGAAATCAAGAGTTTTCAAAAATTTATTTTGCACCTACATGTAGGAGGGAGTATATAAAAGATTGGATGAACAACGTAGATTGGTCAGTGTGACTGCGATTCTTCATTTTTCGCCAAAAGGAACTGACAATTCATAAGAATTTTACACATATTTCCTAGTAGAATTTTTTGATTAAAAATAACATGGGGTCTGTGCATGTTTGATTCTCATAAATAGTGGAGCAGTTTAAACCTATTTTGGTTATCGTTTTCGCCGTGGCTATTCTTACGAAGGGATGTGAGAATTAATGATGGACTATTCTTTGGACATGGTCTGGTGGAATGTAGTAAGAATGGACAATGCTGTATTTTTATCATGTGATCACTGTTAAGTATATGAGACAGGCTATTGATCTCGTTGTAAAAACAAAACATTGCCTATTCTTACGACATCCCCTCTGCAAAATAGTACATTAAGTCCAACATTGTGTAATTTGTGCATGCCCTGCTGGAACTTACATCATGTCGTAAGAATAGTACATGAATAATTCTTACACCTCGTCGTAAGAATAGCAACGGCATATTGTTTTTTTGTTCACAACATTATACTTGGAAAAAAAAAAGTTGATTTAGATCGACTATAGATAGTGTCTATACTATACTATAGTCTATAATAATATAGAAAAAAAAGGGTTCCAAAATACTAAATAGCCATAGTACAGAGGTGGGGATAAAATGTTTTTTTCATATTGCAGTTGAATTGGCTCAAAAGGGAACGAATAGGAAAGTCAGATGACTGCGTCCCATCAAAGACCATTCCTAAATAAATGGTCTTAGAAATGCATGGGCTGCTGAACGACAAGCTTGAACATGTGAATTACTGAATTTGCAACACTTTGCGTGGGTTAAAAAAGACTCTTACTATATTATCTACTCCATCAATAGTTTTTAAATTAATACAAAGGGGTACGCTTGTTTGTTGAGCTTCATGTTCTCTGTCAAATGCTGCTGGCAGCTGTGTATATCGTGTTTGAAAATCTCTCCAAGAATTTCCTGTCAGAACACCCGCCATTGTTGACAGCTTTGTTTACTTCCGTTATTCGGCTGCAGCGTAAGTTTAGTGTCAGATATTTTTTTTTTTAAAAAAAACCCAAATTATTTGAAAATTTAAGTTTGAACAAAAAAATTCGAACTATTTAATTTTAGATATGGTGAAAAGCGATTAAGGCATTCTAGGATTGTTCTTATTTAGGTCGTTTAAAATATTTTGCCATGGCCAAATAAATACGTCAGCTTTACAAGGGAGGAAACTCCAATCAGAGAGCGAAAAAAGAAAATCACAGCAAACCAGAAAACACATGATAAACCAAGTTCCAGTTTTATATTTATAATCTGATAACTACAACATGCCAGAATAAAGGTTAAATATCAAGTTTAAGACCACAGCAACTATCTGAAATTTTGATTCTGTTGAGTAACTTCATGCCACCTTTTTTTTTATAATATATTAGGATTATTATTATCTTTTTCTCACAAACACAAACCAGCTCATCCAGACATTCTTCATGATTCATATGATTGTTTTTATACTTGGATGTATGTCATTTGTATCTTTTAAAACAATAAATCTTTCTAGGGATTAGGCCTAATTCATGGTTGCTAAAGTAAAGGACAGTAACTACTCAAGTCAAAATTGATTATTAAATGTATTAATTCTAATGTAATGTAACTTTTAACTATGGAAACAAA
Organism: Patella ulyssiponensis; assembly: GCA_963678685.1. Lineage (NCBI taxonomy): Eukaryota > Metazoa > Mollusca > Gastropoda > Patellidae > Patella > Patella ulyssiponensis. The sequence goes on from OY783232.1 coordinate 22,616,847, forward strand.
ATAAGGATAGACCTATCAGTATCAATGATAGATACTCTCCCGACTTGGATTCAATTGTATTATATTAATAAGAAATTCATCAAAGAATTCAGGTAGCGCTGACTTTTGACTACATCAGGTTTACATCGTCTGAGAGGATGCCAAATGTTGCCAAATTTTGGATTCATTGTATCTTGCTAAATACTGTCACTGAATGGAATTGAACAAATTTTGAATTAGTATTAGTTATGGGCTTTCAAAATATTGTAATCCCTTAAATAAAGTTAATTAGGACTTGTAGCACTACCTGTCCGTCAATACAGAAAGCGTAGTCGAAAGCATACTAAATCCAGCGTGTGACATTCCCAGTCACACATCTTCATTTTGGACTTATGATAATCTAGGGTTGTCAAGCGTAGATACTATTGTAACTCTCTACTCTTGGACGTCAAGTTATTTGTTTGATTATGGCTACCCAAATCAGATATATGTATATTTTGCCAGAGTGATTGATCTAACTAAAGTTCTTTGAAAATAGGAGCTTATATTACACAGCATACGATTTTATATCGAAGCAGATTACACAGTTTTAAGCAACAGTCTAAATAATACTTAAGATAGCATGTCTTTCATTCTCTCAATGCACTCAGATACAAAGTCTAATTTGCTTAGTCAAAGTTTGGCCTTTATATTCCCTGATTTCTCGTATTCATGATTGGATTGGTCACGACCAACAACAATATATAATGTCAAGAGTTACCCAAATATGGACATTGTCAACAAGATTGGCTGATAGGTAATATAGTTTATGATTCTAATGCAGCCTTCACTCTAGATGAGTCACAGATCTTGCGTCCTGTTATTCTCAAAATATTGAAAACTAATTAATTGAATTTTAAATAAACATTTATACAAAAGAGAACTTATGGGTCAGACAGTCAGACTGTTCTCATCTTCACCTGACGTTATTATTCAAATAGCATAAATCATCAATTATATTTCAAACTTGCATGTGATCAAACCTTTACATCACAATAGAACACCGCTTTTATTTATGCGATACTGTGGATGATAATTGATATGGCTTCTTGTGTCTTTAAGGTAATGATCTATTTTTTGTTTTTATTGATAGAATGACGTTAGTTTGAAATCAAAAAGATGGCAGAGCACTCACCGTCACCATCACCCCAAAGAGCTTTTTATGGCTTTGTTTTGTATTTAGTGGCACATCTATCGTTTGGTAAGTCTGTGTCTATTGTTCTTGTTGCCTTGTAGTTTTATTATACTGATTAATTTATGACTTTTTATACGCCCACATTTTCATGTGGGCGTATATTGTCGTCGCCCCTGTCCGTCCGTCCGTCCGTCCGTCCATCCACAATTGTTTGTGAACAGTCTACAGGTCACAATTCTTATCCGATTTCAATGAAACTTAAAATATAGGTTTATCACCCTAAGATCTCGGTTCCTTTCGATATTGGCATGTATCGGACTGTAACTTCATGGGTTATGGCCCCTGATTGTACGTTTTTTAGCTTGTGAACAGTGTAGAGGTCACAATTTTGAACCGATTTGGATGAAACTTGAAATGCATGTTTATAACCCATAGATCTTGGTTCCTTTCGATATTTGCGCCAATCGGATCGTAACTTCCTGAATTATGGCCCCTGATTGTCCGAAAAATCGCCCTTTTTAGCTTGTGGTCACTCTGGAGGTCAAAATTGTTATCCGATTTAAAAAACCGTTTGATTATATCACCGTTCCATGGTTATGAAGGTTGACTTTGAATTTCGTGAAAATCGGACCAAAATTGACTGACAAAATGGCCGCCGTTTGTACGCGAATAGTGTGAAAATATGTTATATCAAGGTTGTGGACCTTATAGAGGTCACAATTTTGAACGGATTTTGATGAAACTTGACATGCATGTTTATAACCCATAGATCTTGGTTCCTTTCGATATTTGCGCCAATCGGATCGTAACTTCCTGAATTATGGCCCCTGATTGTCCGAAAAATCACCCTTTTTAGATTGTGGTCCCTCTGGAGGTCAAAATTGTTATCCAATTTAAAAAAACGTTTGATCATATCACCGTTCCATGGTTATGAAGGCTGAGTTCGAATTTCGTGAAAATCGGACCAAAATTGACGGGCAAAATGGCCGCCGTTTGTACGCGAATAGTGTGAAAATAAATATGTTATATCAAGGTTGTGGACCTTATAGTGGTCTCAATTTTGAACCGATTTTGATGAAACTTGACATGTATGTTTATAACCCACAGATCTTGGTTCCTTTCGATATTTGCTCCCATCGGATCGTAACTTCCTGAATTATGGCCCCTGATTGTCCGAAAAATCGCCCTTTTTAGTTGTAGTCCCTCTGGAGGTCAAAATTGTTATCCGATTTAAAAAAACGTTTCATTATATCACCGTTCCATAGTTATGAAGGTTGAATTCGAATTTCGTGAAAATCGGACCAAAATTGACGGACAAAATGGCCGCCGTTTGTACGCGAATAGTGTGAAAATAAATATGTTATATCAAGGTTGTGGACCTTATAGTGGTCACAATTTTGAACCGATTTTGATGAAACTTGACATGTATGTTTATAACCCAAAGATCTTGGTTCCTTTCGATATTTGTTCCCATCGGATCGTAACTTCCTGAATTATGGCCCCTGATTGTCCGAAAAATCGCCCTTTTTAGTTGTGGTCCCTCTGGGGGTCAAAATTGTTATCCGATTTAAAAAAACGTTTGATTATATCACCGTTCCATAGTTATGAAGGTTGAATTCGAATTTCGTGAAAATCGGACCAAAATTGACGGACAAAATGGCCGCCGTTTGTACGCGAATAGTGTGAAAATATGTTATATTAAGGTTGTGGACCTTATAGAGGTCACAATTTTGAACCGATTTTGATGAAACTTGACATGTATGTTTATAACCCAAAGATCTTGGTTCCTTTCGATATTTGCGCACATCGGATCATAACTTCCTGAATTATGTCCCCTGATTGTCCGAAAAATGGCTTTTGTTAGCTTTTGGTCCCTCTGGAGGTCAAAATTGTTATCCGATTTAAAAAAACGTTTGATTATATCACTTTCATGGTTATGAAGGTTGAGTTCGAATTTCGTGAAAATCGGACCAAAATTGACGGACAAAATGGCCTCCGTTTGTACGCGAATAGTGTGAAAATATGTTATATCAAAGTTGTGGACCTTATAGAGGTCACAATTTTGAACCGATTTTGATGAAACTTGACATGTATGTTTATAACCCAAAGATCTTAGTTCCTGTCGATATTTGCGCCCATCGGATCATAACTTCCTGAATTATGTCCCCTGATTGTCCGAAAAATGGCTTTTGTTAGCTTTTGGTCCCTCTGGAGGTCAAAATTATTATACGATTTAAAAAAAACATTTGATTATATCACCGTTCCATGGTTATGAAGATTGAGTTCGAATTTTGTGAAAATCGGACCAAAATTGACGGACAAAATGGCCGCCGTTTGTACACGAATAGTGTGAAAATATGTTATATCAAGGATGTGGACCCTATAGAGGTCACAATTTTGAACCGATTTTGATGAAACTTGATATGTATGTTTATAACCCAAAGATCTTGGTTCCTTTCGATATTTGCGCCCATCGGATCATAACTTCCTGAATTATGTCCCCTGATTGTCCGAAAAATCGCTTTTGTTAGCTTGTGGTCCCTCTGGAGGTCAAAATTATTATCCGATTTAAAAAACCGTTTGATTATATCACGGTAATGAAGAGAGAATTTGAATTTCGTGAAAATCGGACCAAAGTTGACGGATAAAATGGCCGCTGTCTGTACGCAAATTGTGTGAAAATATGTTATATCAAGGTTGTGGACCCTATAGAGGTCAAAATTTTGAACTGATTTTGATGAAACTTGAAAAACATGTTTATAACCTAATGATCTTGGTTCCATTGCATATTTGCCCATATCGGATCGTAACTTCTGAATTATGGCCCCTGATTGTATGAAAAATCACCCTTTTTAGCTTGTGGTCCTTCTGGAGCTCACAATTATTATCTGATTTAAAAAAACGTTTGATTATATCACAGTTACACCGTAGTTATGGGTGAGTTTGAATTATGATTTTCTGATGATTACTTAAAATGCAACAACTCTTGTTGACTGCCCGGACGATTTGGCTGCTGTGTGGGCGTATGTTTCGTTGCCTGGCAACCTATTTTATATAAAAAATTATAGTTTTATTGAGTATAAAACTGAGTAAATAGTTTTTAAAATTACAGATGGCTTTTATTGAATTTGTTTTAAAAAATACATAACATTGGAATAATTAGATCAGATGCTTTTAGAACATCTGATATTATTTCCATCTGTAGCTAATGATTATTGTAAATTGGGTAGTACTGTATTATCCAGTCCACATACTTGTAAATCATGAATCTTGCTTGGGATACCCCATTGTACTGGTATGCAATTAGTGGTTAGACCTTTTAGCAATGTATCCCGCATTGGATGCTGTTTTGCCCATTTATGCCGGACATGTCCTAGAGGATTTGGCAAATGTGCAACCGGGTCATTCCAGGTCAGATCAACACAGAAATCTGAAATTTTTAACCCGACCCCCTTCGATTTTGATGAAATTTTGTACACATGATGTCTATGACGAGAAAAGCCCAAATCTGAAATTTTGACCTTTTTGACATTTTTCGCGTTCCCCTGAAATTTCAAATCCTCATATCTCAGCAACCAGTATGCCTATCAGGGTGTAATTGTTGTCGTTGGAAAGCTAGAAAGACAAGCAAGTTTAGTGGTTTTGATTTTTTCACCCAAGTTTTGACCTTGACCTTTACCCAAAGGCCCTGGTGACCTTGACCTGAACTTTTGTCCCAATGAAAGCTAAGACGGTCTACTATCATATGTTAAAAGATCACAATGGTAAAATTGTTCTTTTCCGAGATACCATGTCTTTAATTTCACCATGGTTACATCAATAACACAGTATTTCACTGGGTGGGAGCTATATCTGGACTATGTGGTACATAAAAAATTCAAAATAAAAAAATCTTCAGTTCAAACTCAATTCAGCTTTATTGAGAGCCATTTTCATTTAAAACTGATCATCAGATTTTATCGATTTCATTTATGGTACACAAGCAGCACTACGATTGCAGCATAAGTATTTCAGTCAACATAAACTAAGTAAGATATGAACAGCGATTAGGAGGTCCGAACCAGAAGCAGTTAGTGATCAATATCGACAGCAAGTAACATCCAAGTTACAAACATCCTGACCATTTCCTGCACACTCGTGCTATCTTCGCATGGTCGCCTTGGCTAAGTTTGTATTGAATACGACCTGAATGGGAAAGTGAAATAGTGATGACACTGATCCAATGAAGGAAAGCTACAATCCTCTAACTCCATGTTTGCATTGAAAAACAATATCCGCAAAATGAAGAAACTAACTATTGATTGAAACGAATATCAAATGAATATTTGTCTATGTACAGAAGACGCTCTAGACACTGACCAACCATTGAAATTGGCTGTGACTTGTGAGGAGTTATCTTGTGAATCTGCTCGATGTTCAAGTTCCTTATCAGAGTAACATAAACAAACGCCAAAATGCAGCTAAATAAATGGGGTTCACAATAATCACTACCAGAGAACTTTACCAAGTTAATTACAGTAATCTGATCTGCTGCCATGCTGAATTTATGGAAGCATGGTACAATTGAATTGATGATATCTTGGGAAAGAACAATTTTACCATTGGGATCTTTTGATATATGATGGTAGACTGTCTTAGCTTTCATTGGGACAAAAGTTCAGGTCAAGGTCACCTGGGCCTTTGGGTCAAGGTCAAGGTCAAAACGTGGGTAAAAATATTGAAACCCCCAAAAGTGTTCCTGATGAGTTCTGATGCCAGAAATGGATTCCTTGTCTTTCTAGCTTTCCAACGACACCAATTACACCATGATAGGCCTACTGGTTGCTGAGATATGAGGATTTGAAATATGCCCAATCAGACATCAAGGTATGGTTAATCATATTCAAAATTCTCCAAATAGTCCCACCCACATACAAAATGATGCTGTCCTGGTAGAGTTTAATCCGATCTTATCTACCCTGTGATTGTGGGACATTCGCATTTTGTAAGGGCTGTAATGTATATTAAATATTGAATATTTCTTTTATTTTAGTTATTTATGTAATATGGGCGTTTCTACCTGAGGAATGGCTTCATACAATTGGGTTTACTTATTATCCAAGCAGGTTAGTAACTAAACAAATATATCTGGAATCTTGGTCAAAGCTTTTATTATTTAAGTGACACCAATTGTAATTTTAGAAACTTTATTAGAATGTTAAGAACAAGGTTCTTAGTTGCAGGCCTTAAAATGTAAAAAAAACAAAGCATCACTCATGTATGGTAAAGTTATTGATCAAGATAATAAAATTTAAATTGATTTGACCTTATTATTATGTACAAAAGGGAATCGAATAACGGTACTTGTGTGAAAAAAACCTTTGGAACTGAATTTCTTGCTTGTTTTTATATTGAAGTTAACATTATTTGGAGATGTCATAATATTAATTATACAATTGACTTGCATAACCATAATGGTTAAAGGAATTTTTGTATTATCATTATGTAAATAGTTTGTAAGATATACAATCTAATCCTTTCATTCCAAGTCGAACATGTGGCCTTCTAAGTATAATTTCATTGATTATGGTGGAAAGCTAGTTTCTTTGTGTCTCCCCATCAAATACCAATTCAGAGTCCAGATTTCAACGGATGTCGTCAGTTTAGCTTGCCTTGTGCATTCAACACCAGTGTCTGTTGTGTATTGCTCAAATGCAATGCATGTTTAATCTATCAACACTTGTAATCATTGCATCCTTTGATAGATTGTTCTTTCCACGTTTCCTGGTTGAGATGGCTCATGTAATGTAGCATTCACGTACAGGATCTAGGGTTTTTGTATTGTTTATCTTCAATCTGCTTAAAATACAGATCGATAATTTGTTTTTTTATAATTTCTGTTAATTGCCTCTACTACATGAAGCTTTTTATCCTCTGACGTCTGAATTTGATTAAGCAATCAGCATTGATGTTCTAATGGGATACCTACAGTTCTGTGCACCCCACGCCAAGAACTCACTGTAACAGACTATTTCATTGACTAACCCCACACATCCCCAAGGACATAAGTTGTATATAAACTTTTCCAGCTCCTAGCGTAATAAAGACTAAGTAAAACAAACTTTTGAATTATAAAAAAAATAAACAAAATAGGATTTGTGCTTTAATCAAATCTGTTTATCTTTAGAATTGTGGTCTTTGCAGCATCTTTCAGATTCTTCTGTGACGTACACTTACCGACACTCAATGAAGTAGTCTTAACTTTTGCTTTATTCTCTCATGATGAAGTAATCTTAACTTTTGCTTTATTTTCTCCCGATGAAGTAATCTAAACTTTTGCATTATTTAGTCATATATTCAGACAGTAAAGAATCTATTTTAGAATTAAAGTTGGTTTCCCGGGTACAAACTGGGTGATTTCATGATATATTAGGACTAAAAACATATTCAAACTAATCAATTTATCATAATTTTGCTTCAAATCCTTCTCAAAAAACTGTAATTGCCAAGTATATCCCGCTATGAAAATCGATCAAAAGAGGCCATGTTTGCGTCAGGGGATTACCCTTCTCCGTCCCTATGGCAACCGCGGGCGGAAACGGGTGAGAATTCATTGCATACACAAGACGTTGTTGTCTGTAATCACTGACTGTTTATTACAAATATCGAATCCTAATTAAATTCTCGGATTATCCACTGCCTGCGTCTTTTTCCGTGATTGTTATCTCAGAAAGTGTTGTAGGTCTAACTCTTTATAGAGTTTATCAACATGTACACAAAGCGCCTAATGTGCTCTTGGAGCGTTTGAAGTCACGCGTGGGTATAGCCCTAATCGTCGGGCTGTCGATTAGGGGAACCCTTACATTTTTGTCCTGTATACGCTCAATGAGTGTTTTTTAGGGAATCCAGTATTTTTCTAGTAAGATTGGATATCTCTACTTTCCATACATACCAAAATTGCCATACTTTTATTGGCAATAACCACCCGATAAATACTTTGCTGGGAACCCATCTTTAATATAAAAGAATAATGATATTGTTTATATTATATTTGCAGACACTGGGCAGTGACAGTACCTCTTGGCTTACTAGTGATAGTTATTTTAGCTTATCCTGTTTACATGGGACTATCATTATATAAAACAGCCCCTTTAACATCACTAGATACAATAACAGGTAATACATCCTTTTGATCTGACTTTACAAATATTTACAAAGTTAATGCCTATGAGAACATGTGTTCAAACATAATTTATGAGTTCATCATATAAAAACAGCAATATAAATGTACCATTTCCATTCTTCCTGATAATTATTTTACAGTTATGGTCCCATGTTTTAAGTTCTTTTTTCACCATGAATTAATGATGAACCAATATAGATTATGTGAAGAACAATTGTTCGTACTTGAATAACATTATTTATCCCAGATAAACCATATTGAATAAAGATGCATGTAAGAGCTAACCTAATGCAGATCTTTCCTTTGGCCTCAAATGTTATACAAATAGTTAATTAGACACGATAATCAAGACTACACTTTTATCAAACAGCCATAACTCTGCTTAGAATGAAGTAATGTGACTGAAAACTTTCCAACATTTCATTTTTATTATCTGTTTTTTGTAACCCTTAGAACATGAAATGCCGCAAAACCGGCTTGACATTGTATCGCATATACCCGAAATGTCGGTTTTGCGGCTTGGGGCGTTTCAAGCTCCAATTACGTTGACGTCATAATTAATATGACGTCCTGTAAATCCAGGAAGGGACGTGCAACACCCCATGTATAGTCAGTGTTCAAAGGGTTAACTATTATCGTAAGAACTTCAGCTCTTTATCAAACTCTTACATAATGCATATTTAATGGGATTTTTGGTAGTGGGCACTGTTCCATTTATAGATGTTTTTAATTGTTTGGAGTATCAGTGTGTAATTTGCATTTTCCAGAAAATATCAAATTTCTCACGGCTTAATGACATGCTAATATATACTCATACTGAATATTTTACATTTAATTACGAACACAAAATCAAAATACCAAAGTTAAATAGTCTCATTATAAACAGGCCCATCAATTAGATGGCGGTGGATTTGTTTACATAGGAGACAGTGTAGATCGATGGAATTTCAATTGATCATATTCTGTTATACTGACTGGAATGAAACCTTTCGGACTGAGGGAGGTTGGGATGGCTTAGTGGTCTAGAGTGCCGCGCTACGACCTCTAGCTGGACGGTCACCTCTGGCTTTCGGCTGTGGTTTCGAACCCTGGTGTGAGCGTATGTGGCATGGAGATGGGGGCGCCTTCGCAACCTCGTGGGTTTCCTCCTACACTCCGGTTTCCTCCCACTGCTAAAGACCCCTACGCGCAAGCGAATTATTGAAATAAAATTGAAACCTAACGTTAGTCCCAAAATGACCTAGTTTGTGTCGAGTGGACGTTAAACCCCATTTCTCTCTCTCTCTCTCTTTCGGACTGATATTCCTATTACAGATTTAATATTGTAGTATTAAGTAGTAGTATTGTAGAGTATTCATATATCGCTCAGATCCTGCTCAAAGTTTGCATAGAGAGAGAGATAGAAATGGAGTTTAACATCCACTCGACAGATACTATGTCATTTCGGGATTAACATATAGTTTAATTTCATTTCAATAATTCGCTTGCACGTAGGGGTCCTTAGCAGTGGGAAGAAACAGGGAGACCCAGAGAAAACCCATGAGGTTGGACAGGCGACCCGAATTCTTGCCACGTGCAACCAAGGAATCAAAACCACTCAATTGACTCAATGACAGACCTTATGAGACAGCACCCATGTTATAACCATTCACATCCCCTCCACCCCCACCCCCATCCCCACCCGCAAAGTTTGCATGGAATTAGCTGTCTATTTGGAGTAATGTAAGCCAAAATTCAGAGTATTCCTGAGATATGATTTTATATTATGTACAATTTTGACGACTCCGTAGAACTTGTCTAAATGTGAATCTTCGATTAGATGTCTAGACAAACAGACAACTATAATGTCTTATCTAATAATTTTAACCATTTAATGTGCAGCTTGCTTGTCAACATTAATTCTTAAATGTCAACATAATTTCAATGAAGAGGTCATAATTTATTTCACTATTAGATAATGCATGAAGTAAAGGATTATGTAATTGTCCTTAATGTTTAAAGTGGTCAGTGAGTGTGTTATATGAGGGCTTAAGTTAAATAATTAATGTCAAACAAGTGTTCCTGTATATTTATCTCTTTTTAACTTAACTGACCACTTCAAGTATAAACTGAAATATTTCAACACATAGTTTATCCACAACATTGTCAGGTCAAATAACAAATCTTCAATATTGTTAGCAGTCCACCTAACTCCTGTCCATTGTTTGTAGAGTGTGAAATCATAATATATTATGACCATTTACAGTTTACTGTATTGGAAAACAGCCCACATTTTGCATATTACTTATGTTTACGTTTGATATATTTGTGAACCATCTAATCTTTTCACCTTACAATTTATATTGCATTTAATAATTCTAAAGGGAGAGAGAGAGAGAGAAATGGGGTTTAACGTCCACTCGACACAAACTGAGTCATTTCGGGACTAACATGGTTTTTCAATTTTATTTCAATAATTCGCTTGCGCATAGGGGTCTTTAGCAGTGGGACGAAACTGGAGTGTCCGGAGGAAACCCACGAGGTTGAGAAGGCGCCCCTATATCCATGCCACATGCGCTCACACCAGGGATCGAAACCACAGCCGCAAGCCAGAGGTGACCGGCCAGCTAGAGGTCGAAGCGTGGCACTCTAGACCACTAGGCCATCCCAATTCCCAACCCCCCAAAAATAATTCTAAAAAGACATCACTTTCTAATATATGACATCAAATCTGATTTAACTATAGGCTTTTTTTATCAACTTGAATTTAGTGGAGATATCAGATGACCGTTTAGCCGATTTCAAAGTACTTTGGCAAGTTCGTTAAATGCTCCGATTAGCTGTAAATAATTTGAATAAGATGGGCATTGAAGATGAAAATTGATTGAATGCAAATCATTTTGGCTAATCAGTGGTCGATAAAAACGCCTTATATCACATCAAATCTGATTTAACTGTATCACATCAAGTCTGATTAAAGTATCCCCAATGCTGTATCACAATCACATCAAATGTTAATTAAACATTCCTGATCAACAATATTAAATCAAATGTGATTTATATATCTTCCTGATCAACTGTATTATGTCATCAAATCACGATCAACTGTACCCCATCAAATCTGATTTAAATATCCATAATCTACTGTACCATAACTTATTAACAAAGGTCTGTCATCAAGTCAATTACGTGGTTGCGATTCCCTGGTTGCCTATGACAAGAATTAGGCTCACCTGTCCCACCTCATGGGTTTTTTCTTGGTGTCCCAGTTTCTTCCCAAGGACCCCTACGTGCAAGCGAATTATTAAAATACCATTGAACTATATTATGTTAACCCTGAATTGACCTTGTAAGTATGAGTGAAGATTAAATCCCATTTCTATCTCTCTCTCCATGCAAACTTTAAACAGGATCTGAGCGATATAGGAATACCCTACAAACTACAGTCAAACATTTTCATCCGAGGTATCTCTTTTAATCTATGAATTAATTTGTTGCTGTTACATAATTTGATCTTGTTTTCAGACAATTATGCTATAAATAAAGATGTGAAGAAAAAGAAGGTTGAAGGTCAGATAACTCCTATAGCTGATTTATGTATAAGTGATGTAAATAGACGTTTATATCTAAACCGGGAAACTCAACATTCTTGACATAATCGTCACCAATCATCATTATCAAATTAATCATCATCATCTAGCTTGTATATCACTCTTGAACAGATTGAATGAAGTTAGGGAGGATATATTGAAATGGGCTTTGCCCGTTGGTCCAGTTTTCATTTTAGGAGCATATCTCGTAACAGGTTAAAGGTATATTTTTGAAACTTTGAAACACACCTCAACCTATTATAGTAGTTGTGCATTTTACTATTTATACTTTCAAGAACTCTTTTTGAAACTTTGTACAAACATCATCCTATTATATAGTATTTTATATTCTGGTGTTTAAGCTTATTGTTTAACATATAGCCGCTGATTGACGTAGGCAGAGATTGTTGTACAAACCTTACAGGGTGTAGCAACCCTGCCTTGCAGAGCTGATCAGAGTATGAAACTTCTGACTAGTACCATTGATATTCCAAGAACTTGTCATTGGCCCTGGTGAGCGCTCTAGAGGCTAAAGTTAATATACCATTGACTTTAATTGTTATCCATAGAACTGTTGTGTTGATTTTAGTCATCTTGTTACAATTTTTTATTATAGGTGTTCATAATGGCACTGTAATAAGACTTTGTTAACATATATTGTTTTTATTTATTTATTAGATCCAGTACACTATGTATGACATTCTGGTTGATTTAATAAAATTACTTTACATATGAAGGAGTAATAAAAATATGGGTAAAAATACATACTTTTGTTGGGTTTTTTTTGTGTTGGTAGATGAAAGAGTACTATGTGGGTTAACACATCATTATCACGCCCATGGTTTGATATAAAATGTACTTATCTTTTATTTATGCCACACATGACAAAAATCAAATACCTTAAGACGGATATAATGACTTAATGAGAGGGTTTTAAACCACAATGTTAAACGTGGAAGTAAATTGTCATGTTCCCAGTATGACTATCCATCAACAGTTACATAAGAAGAGTTCAAATTTAAAGGCAATTTGTCAATTATAACTGTATTATATCCTTGAGATCTCAGACGTGATTTGCTAATTTATTGTCCTTGATTTAGTAGTTTGTGAACACACTGCTCGGAGAAATTATGAGATCTTGCGGATTGGAACTTGAAAGAAATTTGTCAATTATTTACAATATCTTGGCAAAGTTCAGATTTGAATTCAATTTGTTCATTACTCTCCCTTGACACATGTGATAACATGGTGTTCGTATCTAGCAGAGGCGGATTCAATGGGGGTAGCAAGGACCCCCCCCCCCCCCAATTGAATCCGCCTCTGCTAGATACGAACACCATGTTATCACATGTCCGTTCCGAACGTTTACTTAGACAAAAATATCAGTCAAATAGCTCTTTGAATGGCTACAGATGCAAGGAAGTGACAGATAATTTTCTTTAGGGCCCCCCCCCCCCCCTCAGCAGCGTGCCCCATCTCTGCGGTCAGTGCCCTTTTTTTGCGGCACACGCACCCCCTTTCAAAATTCCTAGATCCACCCCTGTCTAGCTTAATGCAAATATACAATTAACACCTCAAACTTTACAATGGTTATCTTCCACCATTTCCGTAACTCTATGATTTTTTTAGTAGTTTGTATTCTATGACATGTGTTCATATCAATGTATGTATATGCCATATCATTTCTTTTTATCTGTATAAGTGACATTAGTTCGGACCAGAGCAGTAGGACGTTAAACCCCATTTCATTTTCTATCTATTAGTGATAATGAAGGAAATAATAAGTTCAATATATTAAAAAACACAATAATAAGTAAAATAGTAAAAATTAAATCAAAGGTATAAGAATTAATTTTAATTAGTATATATTTATTCTATTTCGAAAACAATACAAACAACATCCAGTTATATTCCATTTTAATAAATTTTATAGAATTTTTGAGTCAACTGGCTTGGTTTTGATTCCCCGGTTGTACGTGACAAGGAGTAGGATCACATGTCCAACCTCGTGGGTTTTCTCCAGGCCCTCCGGTTTCCTCCCACTGCTAAAGACCCCTAAGCGCGCAAGCGAATTAAAATATTAAAATTGAACCATGTATTAGTCCTGAATGACCTAGTTTGTGTCCTGATAGAATTTATTTCTTGTTTAAAAACCTTGCAAGTAAATTATTTTGGTGTTAAAAGTCAGTTTGATTTATCTGTGTTCCGTTTGTGTTGTATATGATATTAATGTTGAAAATATGACCATGTTATTTACATAGCTTCATGAACTATTGTTAGCATATACTATAATAAAAAAACAAACAAGGGTAATTTGTTTACATGACAAGTTAATACAATAATGTATTTTTTTAAAAATATTTTTTAACCTTTTTCTGGTGGATGATACATCATCTAACCATCTTCTGATACTTCATATATCATCTGTCATATTATATTTTCGGCTATATAATACACCATCTATAGTCATCATCTGATACACTAATAACCATGCTACTTCATATACCAGCTTCTGCTCCTCCTTGCATACCATACACCAAACCATCTAATTAACCATCTTCTTATACTTCTAGTGAAAGATATACCATCTGCTATACTATTCAAAAAAAGTAGGGGATATTTGATTTTGGGGGCATAATACTAAAATATGCAAATGCCTACGAAAAAAGTCACTATAGAACCTAACAGAAGAAACATTTCCAGTTACATGTGACGCCCAAACGCACCAATAGCTACCACATGGAATGCAGGTGATGCTTGGGATCATCATGGGGGTCCAACCCAAGATTTGCACGACTCTGACTTTGAATGTTACAGTCATTGTGGCATTGAATTCCAGGGTGGAAACATCAGTTTAATTGTTTTAGTGACCAGAAAACAAGTTTTGATATGCGTCGGCTTACCCAAAATGAAAGGTTACGTGCCCTTGGCATGCTACAGATCGGCACAACACAGGCGGCTGTGGCGCGGACGATGAATGTTTCTCAGTCTGTCATAAGCAGGCTATGGTCCAGATACCGTGATACACAATCTGTACAGGACAGACCACGCTCAGGTCGACAACTCAAGCCCAGGATCGATTTATCCGTACCTTGGCCTTGAGAAATCGTGTCATCACAGCAAATCAGATCAGCGCTCGTCTTCAAACAGACACTGGTGTGAGAGTGAGTGGTCAGACGATTCGGAATCGACTGCATAGGGGTCACCTTCGCGCCCGACGTCCTCGCGTGATCCCTTGTTTGAGAGATCATCACATTCAGGCAAGACGTCGTTGGTGTAGGGATCGTCAACACTGGGATAATCGACGCTGGAGCAATGTGATGTTTTCAGATGAGTCAAGGATCACTGTTGATTTTTTGGACAGACGTAGGAAGGTGTGGCGTCGTCGAAACGAGCGCTTCCAAGACGTTAACGTCATCAGACATGATCGATTTGGGGGTGGTTCTGTTATGGTGTGGGGAGGCATCACTGTTGCTGGAAGAACGGCTTTACATGTTGTTGCAGTGCGTGTTACAGGCCAGTACTACCGGGACAACATCTTGGCAGTCCATGTTGTGCCGTTCGCACGACGTCATGGCCGCCGTTTCATCTTCCAGGATGACAACGCAAGATGTCACAGGGCCAGGATCGTTACAGGTTACCTCCAACAACAGAACATCACCACATTACCTTGGCCAGCACTGAGTCCCGACCTCTCCCCCATCGAGCATGTCTGGGACATGCTTGGACAGAGGTTACGTCAACGTCAACAACGTCCTGCCAATGTCCAAGAACTTGCTGCTGCGTTGCAACAGGAATGGGACAATCTGGACCAAAATGACCTTAGACGTCTCATTAGGAGTATGCCACGTCGGATCAATGCTTGTTTGGCAAACAGAGGAGGATTTACCCGTTACTGACTTTGTTGTGGTGCTGTGGTAACTTTGCTGTTTGACCCCGGGTATTATTTTACCCTTATAATGGTCAGTCTGTGCCTTACTTAGTCTAACGATCATTTGGAATAAATCGATGAATGTGAACTTCATTTCATTTTGTCATTTGTTTCTTCGTCAGTTTCATTAGGTGACTTTAATAACACTTAAAAATCAAATATCCCCTACTTTTTTTGAATAGTATACTTTATATACCATCTTCATATAGCAGTCTGCTACTTTATATACCATCTTCTTGTGGATGAGACTTGTAACACAATTATAGTGATAACAGAGATCAGTGTCTTAAATACAGAATTTATTTGCACCAGGAACATAAACTATAAATATAAAACAGAAACATAAATGATAACAGGAACATAAACTAGAACTAAACTACGCCAGGAAACAATAACATTATCACGGTACATTTAAAGACAACCGAGCCGCGCCTCTGCCACGGCGGCGGCTGAATTCGGGTGAGTCCATATGCCGATATCCGCTCGTCTCTCCCACTCTGTGCGTCTCTTCTGCGTCCCCCTAACTGTCAGCAAATTGATGGTTATATACCTACCAACACTAGATCAATATTAATATGTATTTTACACGTTATCTTAATTTTGCTGATTGGAACTGATGTTTACGGGTTATATCTACACTGTTCATACCAAAGCCCAGCTTAACCGGATCGGGGCCCTGGGCCGGGCTAGTATTGCGGGTACCTAACGCGACGAAAAGATTATTTCATATCCTTGTGAATGCATGGCACGCATGCATAACACCCAATTAAACGGTCCGGGAAAATAATTAAACGAATAAGTACATAATATCTGATCACATACGAAATCAATTCACTTCCGAATCAAGTCTAGAAGCCTAGATCCTAGATCGATCACCGAGTGGAACTTCACAGAGAAGATTGAGGGGTTGCTCGGTCTCCGCTCTCGCGCCGCTAAATCGATTACCGCGAAACTTTCATCTGGAATTTGATGATTTTTTTTCTCTTTTTGCCTTGAACCGCGAGTAATTATTTAATTACGTGTGCTTATAGGTGAATAACAATATTTTATAGTTTAATAGTTATAGTTTCAAAACCAGCTGGGCTCAATAAGTTCTATACACCCAAATAATCACCATGTAACCGTTTTCCGCTAATTGGTGGCTGGGGCGAAGACTCCTCGTGAGCACCGAAGAGGGTGAGGGCGCTCCCCAGAAAGATTTTGAAAAAAGACTGCCTATCGGGCTTTTGAAGGTGCTTCTCCTCGTCAGCATCGAAGTTCCACGATGGGTCTAGGGAGCATTCCCCGAAAAGTTTGTAAAATAGACCGCCGGAAATATTTCAAGCACGGATCGTGGAGATAAACAGAGCTCACCATATACCGCCTGTCCCAAATCACAGGCTTATCCGACCAGAGAGGAAAGTGTCAAAGTGAATAAGTATTCTCCCCACGTCGATTCCTATACACCATAACTTCGAGAATCCCGATACCGTACAACGCAAGTGGGAATGTGGGATTTAATCATCGTAGAAGCTAGGATTTTAAGGGAACGATCACCCTCAGTATCCACAGTGGTCTCATTGCGTTCTACTTCACTAATCCCTGCATTAATCCATAAGGTTTCCCCAATTTTAAATTATCTTCCTTGGCCTTGATTGTAGCTAAAGTCTACGAACCAATAACAAAACAGTTTACAAACCAGTCTTACTTATGAAATGGCCTAAAATGTCGATTTAAAAAGAGGGGATTTGTACCCGTGCCTTATAGGATTTTCTGCTTAATTGTAATTGCATGTGAATAAATAAAATAAAAATAATCAATCGTTGTTTTGAAGACAAACTTGTCAATTTTGCTTTTGCTTATTTGAATCCCGATGTGATTAGGGTTGAGTGTTTGCAACGTGAAACTATGTAGCACCATCTCTTATCTCGAAACACGGTGGTTTGAGAGATGGGGTTTCTTATCTAACGCTGGACGTGGTTCCACCGTGGTGTCGCAGGTGAAAAACCCAGGGCATGGCAAGGAATCATGTATAGACGTTCGGACGGTACAAAAAACTGATGTCCCGTGTACACATTGGCGTGTAAAAGACCCCTGGGCAAATCGATATAAGAGTAGGCCATAGCACCGTCTTCTCATATGCCACCCTCTGCTGCACGATGCATTGTCTTCATATTTTGCCTTAATATTGCGTAGATGTCTGTGTATATAGAAGATATTCATAGCCCATTCGATCAGTTAAAAATAGGCTACATTATGCGAGTTATCTAAATTATTAATTAGACATTATTTAACTTATCCGTACCATAATCAACTCTCGATGGCATCGCTAGTCTGTGATCTTTTGTGGATTATGAACCGATTTACTGCATAACTTCCCTTGATGATTTAATCAGTCAGTTGATAATTGAGACTATGCTTTTTATCGTACTGACTTCAGTAATGATGATCGAGGCTAGGCGGAAATTTCACTCACTTAATTCTCTCTTAATCGTGGATCAATTTGACTGAAATTTTCAGCAAATTGCCTTTACATTATCTAGTTTTTAACTATTATAGTGAGAACTGCCATCTCGTTATCTAATCACCCATAATATATCTTTAATGGATATTACAAGTGTTGTTATACAGTATATCATTTTGGTTTTTGCAGATACCAAGTGACAACACCACTGGATGACCTAGGCCTATAGATCAGACGCCAATTACAACGAATCTAAATCCGCGACAACCACTAGGTCAAGTCTGTAATGTGACTGGTGAAATATCTTGCATACTTACTAACAAATTGGACATGTCGAAAGGTTACAAAATAAGGTTAAGCAATGGCCACGATATGTTAATTACTGTCACAATATATAGGACGATAGATTTATTTAGATTTAGAAGTGTTAAAGATAAATTAGGCCAGAAATTAGACCACAGTTTGTTGCATTCGTTTTTAATGAAAAATAAGGATACTATAATTATATCTGGTTTGAATGAAATAAGAATAGTATAATTACGCCTGATTTTAATGAAATAAGAAAATTATAATTATACCCGGTTTTAATGAAATAGGGATAATATGTTTATACCCGATTTTAATAAAATAAGGATATTATTATTTCATTAAACACCATTTTATCAAAGTAGGGAATCACCACTTCATTCATGTTTTGAGTCACCAATGCACCCTCATCAATCGAAATGTTTTATTCGTAACTTAGTTGTGTTTCTTTAATTAATAAATTATTTACTTGATGAAAGTAACTCTTATTGTACAAGATGGAATAAAGCTGGTGTATCTTTATCTCTGCCGTTACGATGTTTATCTTCTCAGTTTGTAAGAAGTTTGTGTTACCAAGAATAACAATGCAACAGTTCTACATTTTATGTAAAACACCGAGTTACGTAGATTGCATGCCTATTATACTTAAAATTAACATCTTTCTCTCAACCCCAACTCTTGTAAAAGTCTAACCAGCATGGCTATACTCGGGAAACCGCTACACCACATTGTCTAGGAACTCAGATAGCAATCTCTCCGGAACAGTACCGGATCTAGGGGAGGCAAAGTGGGACAAATGTCCCGCCCCCACCCCCCACAATTCTTGGTCATAGTAATATTTCATCCCGGACGGTCTGCGAGGGGACGAGGATTGGGGCCCTGGGCAGTAAGGGATATTGGGGGCCCCGGGACTGGTAGGTCAACTTAATCTAAACGTCAATGAAATCGCTGCTTAAATTGTCTCAGATGCACTGAAATTAATCCTAATTTTAACAAAAAATTCCTGGGGAAAACACCTCAGGCACTCAATGGGGCGGAGTACATACTAGTACGACCCGCGGTCAGTACGAACAATTTGAACAAACAACAATGGGGCCCCCGCACAGTTGGTATGTCCCGGGCCCACCACAAGGTTAGTCCGGCACTGCTCCGGAAGCCAATGGTATCGAATCTTAAAGGCCTTGCAGGGTCTCTTTTATATAACTGGTATGGACATCACGCACAGACCAGACTATTCATGATTCTTAATCTGTGCAATTGCTGATATGGTTGAATACATGTATATGGTAAGCCAAATGATGCAATAGTAATTTTCAACCACGAGTGATCTGGTGACATTTTGTTTTTTCACACAGATCCAGCTATTGTTTTTGTTTTATAAATCTTTTTATGTGTCAATCCATCACTCATTCATTTTGGTGCATTAGATATGACTTCTTTACAATGTGTGTATGTGAACCAAATAATTAAAGATGCATAGGCCATAGTACTACAAGGTTCGGGGGAGCGAGACATCGAAATGACCATGGTTTTAAACAAATACAACATTCAGGTTGGGCAAGAAACACGGAATCAAAACTGGAAATGAGGTGAACCCTGTAGTTTCTATTGGCACACTGTGTGACTGTAGCCCATAATTGTAATGTTGCCACATATATGCATTAGGAGACTATTCTAGAAATTCCCATATTCATTTGTTGTTAGTTGGTTCCCAGTAACATAATAAATAGGACTTTTATGCTAATTTTAGAGCTCTATAAATCGTTTAGATAATGCCCCAATGGAATATCATTGCGGGGAACACCTATTAAAACATTTTGGAGTTTCAATGTCATTTGTGGCCACCTCGGTTGCATTGGCGAGATTGGTAATGGCATTCCACTATAAGATCAACCTCACGTTTACTGTCATCATGTTAACTATCAATCATGTTCGTGTGGATTTTACGATCGACCGTCGCAATAAACTGATCATTGTCGACGGATATAGAATTACCGGCAAATAAAAATGTATACGCAATGTTGTAGCCAGTAATTTGCTACGGTGGCTGGCTGGGGGTTGAATGAATGAAGGCAGTGGCAGATCCTTGTAGCACCCCCGCCAACAAATAATTGTATAAAAAAGATTCAGTTGCAACGAACCATTTGTCCTCCTCTAATCGAAGATTGGGACATGCTTTGTGTATTCCATGCTACTTCGAGAAAAGTATGAATCAAGGCAGTATGTAGAGCACTTTAGATAATCTTTAATTCATTAAATTCCAGAAAGGGAACAGGTATATGCTATGAAATTTCTCTTCAAAGAGTGCATGGTGCTGTTATAATCAAAAACAAGACTTTGAGGCGTCATCCTTCTTTGAAAGGTTATTATAGCTAAAGATGTTGACAGCTACACTGAAAAGATAAAGACGTAGTGACTTTTGTTTTATGCCAGCATATGATTACGCGTCAGTTATACCTTCTTATTTTTGAAAAACTATGAGAGGATTTTGATAATGTATTAAAGCGAATAGCTGTCATAGCCGGAGATTGATAGTCAGACATATGATGAGTTTATGCTTGACTCTGATATATTTGTCACTTTTGTCAGCCCTCAAAAATAGCTTTTTTGGTCCACACCCACACAAATTATTTAATTTGTTTTTTCATCGGGAATGTAAAATTGAATTTTCAAGCCGATGATCGTCATTTTATCGGATCAATGTCAATATTGTGGACAAAGTCCAACAATAGTTCAGCTCAGTTCTATATTTCACAGATCTGATGAATTACAACATTCAGCAACCATTCCGGACGATAAAAGCATGTCAGCCACATGTGTAAGTGTTTGGTAAAATCTTAAGAATGTTGTCTGTTTAACCCGGACGAAGGTTCTTGCTCATTAAACTTGAGAAACCGGGATAAACCAGCATGGTTACTTCAATTGTCGATGTTGCAGAACGCCGGACTGTCAGCTCCATCTTCACAGTGCGCACTGTACGTTGCCCATGCCTCCTCCACCCTTATTTCTGGTCTGCCCCCCACACTAATTTAAAAGAATGAATAGAATGTTTGTAATATGCTTCGGTAATCAATGCCGGTGACTAAATACGACATTCAGTCATAGGCATGCATATTTTAGAGCCTTAGTGATTTCTTATCAAACCCATCCTCTTGTAGACCCACTTTAAAGAATAACACGATCCACATAGATATGGGGTATAGGTTCAATGCGTCAAGAATCCACATTCACTTTGATTCAGTCACTCCATTCGTTCTTTTGACACATTCCTCTATTTATCTCGACGACCAGCGCCTGAAAAACTGCCATCAGACTGCATTTCCGGTGGTCTATTTTTGAAACTTTTTTCAGCGAGGTCCCCCATACGCCCACCCCCTCCCCCATAGAGGCTTATGCCTTCGGCTCTCCCGAGGGAACCTCTGCCCAGCGCGCCCCTGTCTTCTTTGTACAAGTTGGTGAAGAAAAATCGAAGGTTACGATAATAGATCACTATTTTCGGATTGGCTCTTATTCTCCCCGAGGTGGTGTACACTGTCAAAATCATTTTACGTCGCAGTTATATACTTTATGGTATTTTAAGAGCAGGCCATTACCTACAATTAAAACATGTTTGTTGAACAAACTTCCTGTAATACATATCGTAAGCACTAAGTCATCCATGTCAGTATAGTGAACAAAATATATTTCTCATTTTGCATGATCGTGACTATAACATTGACTACAATAGTGTTAGCGAAACGATAAATGACAAGTAAATAAGTACATAAGTAATTAGCTTCTTCTCCGTGCACTTTTGAGAGATTTATTACGATGGCATAAAGTCAAAAGCATTTGTGTAAAATTATAACCGTATTGTTTTGAGTTTTTTGAAAAATAATCCTTTCGGAATCGAGTCGTTAAGAACTACGCACATGCAGTGCCGGATCGAACCTAGGATATTCCATCCCCAATCTTCCACCAACGTGACTAGAACAAGTATGACGTGTGTGCAAAGACGAAGAAGATAAGGATATTTAAGAAAACGGTGCGTATAAGAATGGCCAATATAATAGTGTTAAAATATTATACACCTGGACTTGAGGCCCCCTTGGTAAATGGGGCAACTACAAAAAGCGAAAGTTTATTATTTAAAAACTTTATTCATCTAGCAGCCGTGCATTTTCGGAAAATCTTTCACGGTTTTATCCAGACTAAAATATATTCAAATTCGTTATTTGACATTTGATTAAGAAAATAAACCAACTTATCAACGGCCTATATAATCTCCCAACTGGATTCAATCGTGTTGGAAAGTGACCAACCAATAGATGCCGAATGCTGGGAAATTATAAGTACTGGACGGAACTGAACCATTCTAATTGCCTGATATCCCCTCACAGATTCAATATTTTAGTTTGCAAGCGATTCAAAATACTATAAATGTCGATTATTTAGAAAAAATAATTGGTCGTTAAAAACTCAGTGCTACTGTAACACTATTGTAAGTGATAACAGAATCAGTTTATAAATGTATGGTTTTATTTACAACGGGAACAGAATATCAAATACATACACAGGTAGGCCTACATCAACACAACAGAAACTATAAGACTATACTGGAACTATTTCTTTGACAGGAACACATCTAACCATATCGAGTTCATGCGCCGGGCTGTGCGTCTCTCTCAACAGAGAGACCCTTCTCCGGTGAGCTTCCAAGCTCCTCTCATTTGTCTAAACAACCACAGCTAATTTATACTAAACTTAGATGTCGTGTAAAGTTAATTAAAGCATGCATATACATATATTATTGATATTAAATATATCATATAAAAAACTACACAATGAATCAGCTGTCATTGATAGATTTTATATTATAAGCATGGTCAGTGGAAGGTCAGCGTATTGACTAACTTGAACTCACTCACTCCGTTACACTACATTATCTATTTCCAAGGAATTTATTTTTATTTGATTGCCCTTGTCAAATCCACGATTTGTTTCAACAGCAATTATACAATTAACGCTGTCAAAGTGAAGTAGTATCTGTCCGATACATTTAAAGATTCATGTTTCTATGATTGATAGATGGTTAAACTTTTTGTATTTTGAAATATCCATTATGTATATGTGACATATTGTCATTATACATTGAAACGAAGATTGACATTCACAAATTATCATATGTGATATACTGAGACTCACTGGAGATTTTAATTCAGGAATCTGCTTGTGCGTATGGGCCTTTAGAGGTGGGGGTGGGGTGATGAATAACATGAGATTATGTACATGTACAAGTATAGGTTCGACACAAAGCTACTTTTAAAGCAATAATTTCATATTTTCAAAGAAAGTCAAAACATGTCTTTTGCTCAATAGGCTGTCAACTCACTATTATACGATCATAGGCATTATTCCCCACACTAATAAATCATTGACACAGAAATTAATAACACAATTGCCTCCCTTGTTTTTCCATCCCCCCATGATATAGCTATCTTCAAACGTTTGAATTTGAAGTTGAAAATGACATATTTGCTAATTTCTCAACTGGTTTTGGTGAATTATTGGATTTATAGGATTTTTGTTTAACAAGGTAGGACTGTTTATAGATACCATCTATTTTAAGGCTTTATTTTAATACATTTTAAAAATATAACTTAAAAATATGAAATTGCAGCTTTAAATCAGTTACAGACTAAAAATGTACTAGTTAGACCATTAAAAGCCCATTCACTCTTATCTCATAGAGAAGGAATAAAATTAAGACCTTTTTTTTTCTTATCCATGTAAAGCAGTTCCCAAATAGATGTATACATGTAGATGATTTATTAATATGCTAATAGAATAACAGAGGGCGAAGAATCAGGCTTGGGCTGTATTACATCCCTAAAAACTATGTCAATTACTTCTTGAGGTCATGACCTACTACAAGGCTGTAAAATACCACAGCTTTAACTAGTAGATTAATCTTTCACCTAAGTAAATCCATTTATGAATTGGGAAGTCAATGAAATTACATCGATCAGAACGGTGATTACAATGTCAATGGTGTACTAGTATACACATATGTAATGCCGGGGGGGGGGGCACCATCTCAGTGTTTCGTGTGATTAGACCTAATCCCACTCAATCACTTCGGTACTCGCCACAAATTTCTGTCCCAAATTATTATTGGTTCAACAGTCCGACCAACAAACAATACACTACTACGTAATAAAATCAATTGGGATTAACCAGCTCTAAATATGTTACCGTAAAGTGTCTTGTGACAATCGCAGCAACATTACGTCATAACGCGCGAAATGTATTACGCTCAAGTTTTTACCTTTCTATCAGACACAGTAATAAATGACAGTTTTTTTTAAAAGAAGTTTACAAATTGATAATCACATTTATACACATCCATATCCGTTCACACATTTACAACACAAAGGCGAAATTATGGGACATTTGGGGTGGGGAGGGGGGAGAAATGAATTTGGTGGCCAAATGGCGTACCGCGAATGCAACGCCTGTCATTCAGTCAAGCGTGGTATAAATAACAACGAGTAGGGCCACCGGAATAATTTCGTAGATTTTCTTCGGACCCTCGAATACCTCCACCCACATGTTAAACATCATTCTCACATATCATCAATATACTTTGAACGGGTGAGGGCAAGTTCCATAGCTATTATACCAAACACGAGATCTAACAGAACATTGGAATAGAGTAGCCTATTGTCGTACAAACGGATATTCGGAATAGAGGATTGACAGATTTCCAGGTATACATAAAAGTTTAATTATCAGACTGGCATATACCAAAGAACTATCAGATGAAAGGACAGGACAAGAGCAGATGGAAAATCGGCTAATAAAACATTTTAAGAGCAAATAAGGGCAATACTTCCTGGTGCATCTTGTGTTTAGCACACTTTGGATATATGGGTGTTCTGGGGTTCAATATTGAGATAGCTACCAAATATAACTCCAAGATGTCTGATGCTGCTTGAAATTGGAAAAGAGGGGTAGCCGACATACACATGGGTTATACCGCAAAGATCACGTCTGGATTCGGGGCCAAGAAGTAATGCTTCAGTTTTCTGATCATTAAATTTATTTTGTTTTCATAACAACTTAAAAGCTAGATTGGTGTTGAAGCAGTCGACATTGGTTTATGCTTAAATATGCATAATTTGAAAGTCGTCAGAATAAAAATGTATAAGAAAGCAATGTCCAGTTTTTTAGTTTATAAAATGAACAGTAGCGGCCCCAATACAGATCCCTGGGTAACTCCGCGGTTTAAATCAGCAGGAGCACAGACATAGTATTATGTTATAATGAATATACGTTTTAAACCCTTCGTTAAATAAGCTAATATAAATACATTGGATCAAAAACAATAGATTAAATAAGCCTTCGATTAAATAGAATGTTAGGTTGTGGATAACTGTTTATTACATGAGAAATAGAATATGTTAAATATTTGAAATTATCCTTTTAGGCTGCTAAATTATAGCCCCCCGGAAGTTGTTGTCGGTAAAGTCTACATAAAACGTTTGAACTGGTGAAAATAAGATTCCGTTAGTGAGTATTTAACATCAGGGACTCATTGGCACCGATTGGAAAAAAAATTGTATAGTTTTTTCAAAAACTCCGCATCCACTAAAAAATATAATGGTCTAAATCCGAGGAGAAAAAAATGAACTATGAGTTGGCCGATACGGTCATCTGTTACTGATTAATTACAGATGAAGTCACATAGTCTTCCATCACAACTAACACAACAAATTAACAACGTACCTAATGGTAACTAACAGGTGTGAAATCCTAGAAAAGGTCAATGGCAGACAAAGTTAAAAGTAGCTGAACTTTCGGTCATGACTTCACCACGATCCCAATCTAGACAAAGAAATAGCTGCCTTGTCTGTCGATTTGGACGAAAATAAAGGATGTCAAATCATGGTGGACGCCTGAGTGCTGCAAACACACACCGATTCAATCAGTTATTGTTATGTCACGGAATCTTCAGTTCTGGCGCAAATGTTTTTTGATTATCATATACCTAATTGCTCGTTGTAATACATTTACTCCCCCCCCACCCGCCCTTACCCACTTTAAGGCGGGCTGAAAGTATCCGACATATACCTGGGTCTAAACATGATTCGGGTCAATCAGATTTAAAAATCAGATTTAAAGGAAATGGAATGAGATGGGTATTAACGTCCTAAGGTTCTGCTCTCACTGGGCTAATGATAACGGGCATACTTCATATGAGGTCAATTTATGCATCGTTTTTATATTACATGAATATCAGGCGCGGATCCAGAGGGGGGTCCAGGGGGTCCTGACCCCCCCGCCCCCCCCCCCCCCCCCCCCGCTGAGGCTTGAAAAAATTTTATGCGATCTTATTGGCGATTTTTAGACCTGTAATTTTGGAATTTACCTTCCGGAAATACGTCACAATGCACCAAATTGAATCTAATTTACCAAATTTTTTTTTTTGGGGGGGGGGCCCAAAACCCCCGTTAATTGGTTGAGCGCCTTCGGCGCTGACGCCCACCGCAATTATCAAACCTAGACCCCAACCTGCAAAAAATCCTGGATCCGCGCCTGAAAATGCAACAGCTACTATTAAAATACCGTGTGCTGCTGGCTTGTTTACCTATAATCATTAGCGATATACAAAATGATTGCATCTATCGTCTTGATTTGTTAACTCAAAACAAAATGAAGTGCATTTACCGAGGGAGCGAACCCCAAAACTAGTCAGTCTGTCAATGTTGGGCTCAATGAGCCACTGTAGTCCACTCTAGATAATGAACAAATGATTAAAAAAATCTGCAGTGACTGTATAAAGTTCTCCCTAAAGACAAGGCTGTAGTATTTAAAAAGTCTCTTTACTGCCATTACTTTCAGATTTTAGCCATCAAAATTCTGGCTGTAGCGGTTTCCTTTGTATCTGACATCGTCAACATTATTTGTCTATTAAGAAATGCGATCCAGCGAAACATAATGGAAAGTGTACGCATACATCACATAAGAAAAATAAATTCAAACACTCTTAAAAATTTGTGTCTCCGACGGTGTTGTCCGATTAATTCAAACACTCTATATTTCATTCCCGTAGCTCGGTGCATTGATCGTCTAGACTATTATTATCCATTACCTTCATTCTGCCTAATTAATCCATTCTTATCCGTGTAAATGCCTTGAAATCCTATTAATAAATGTTATATCAACATCCAAGCAAGTTTTAAAACATCGTAAATTCTTACTGTAGGTCATTTGTTTAACATCTCAGAATTACCGAAACAATGAATCATGACCCGTAGACAAGTCACGTGTCAACAAAGGGGTTTAAATAAATCTAGACGTCAACATCGTCAGTGCTAGTTTTGCGGCTGGCAGAGACACAGTTAGCACTATGGAGCGACTTCACAAAGAAATGGTGTTGGTAGTGTTCGCACTTATCGTTATTCTTGAGATTCAATGTCAGTTTCCTGGACAGGCATCTTTCGGTGGACAAGCTTCTTTCGGCCCCAACATTGGGGGTAGGGGGGTAGCTATGGGTCAAGGCCCAGGAGCGACTCCGAATATTAATCAGCTTTTAGGTGGACAGCAGAAATTAGCAGATGCGTGTCAATACCTTAGATCTCGAACAAGTATTTGGGGCAGCAACAACGCTGCATTTAAACTTAGTACAGA
The DNA here is from genome assembly GCA_963678685.1 of Patella ulyssiponensis. Taxonomy (NCBI): domain Eukaryota; kingdom Metazoa; phylum Mollusca; class Gastropoda; family Patellidae; genus Patella; species Patella ulyssiponensis. Next base: position 22,645,083 of record OY783232.1, read on the forward strand.
AGGCTTTTATAATGAAGTCCGAAGAGGATATCCAATTGAAGGTAGATATTAATTTCACTTTTAAAAATAGTGTATCAGCAAAAATCAATCTACAACCCGTTCTCTCTTTATAAAGCTTATTTTGGGTACCAGAAAAGAGTTCGGTTACATTGCCTACTATATGTCTGGAAAGGAGCTAGAGGCATTTAAGCAATTTGCACCTCATTAAACCCCATTTCATTTCATAAATACACGTAGTGATAACATTTCTATGCTTTCAACGGAATTACTTTAAGGTAAAATAAATGGAAGTGAGTCAAGAACAGAACCCTGTTGGCTATGTAAACACACTATGATCTTCTTTCACCGGGCGTACAAAAACTCTAAATCAACTAGACAGGCCCTCACCATCGTTATTTCCATAGAAGTTGCGTCAATATTAATTGCAAAATTGTTGACCACTGCAATATTCCAATAATTGTTTTTTTTTCAGTTGCCATAAAACCATGGACAAAATACCAACCAGATAATTTTACAGATTTTATCATTTATGCTACAGAGTTTTCTGGAGCAGTAAACTTATTTCCCAATTCTAGAATGAGTCCGCAATTGTTAGGTGTGTTTAAGGTTATGCCTCGGTATTCTGCTGGTGGACAGGGATTTATGTGTGACCCCCACGCTATGGGCCCAGATGCTGTAGGAAGCGGAGAAGAAAGGAGAATTTTAATTAGCCGAGCTTTAAAACCCAACAACAACTTCTGGAAAACGCGTCAATCACCCATTAGACAATATGCAGGTTTCTTGTGGTATCCAACTGAAATGACTATGGGAGCAACTATGGTCCAGTTCACGTAAGTAGACGTTTTCTACTTTGTTTAATTTAATTTAGCAAATAACCTAGGCGGGGTGATGGTCTAGCGCTAGTGCTTTGGCCCCACGACGAAACTCGGTTCTCACAATTACCGAAATGTTGTGTTAAATCCCACCCCAGCCCATTTCTATATCACTACTTACCGGAAAGTACTTTAAGGTTCTTTTATCTAAGTAATGATCTTTAATTCTAAAAGTATGTTTCTGTATCTCTTCTTTCGGATTGGTCATCTTTATTTGTTTTTTGTATCACTATTAACAAGACGTGCTAAAGAGATAACCTATATCTCAGTTTTTAAAATACGTTTTGCTATAATGGCATGTGTATTTAAATACATACTCCGCGCAGCGTTTCGTTTGATTATAGGTAATCTCACTACACACTGCTATTATGAGTGGATATTGTTGTGTTAAATTTTGATTGGTCAGTAGTCCGACTACCAACCAATCACTACCTACCATACAAACGCTTTACATTTAAAACGAGTGCCAGTATTGGACCAAATATGTTTACATAACGTTACGTCATGGCTCACGCTTTTATTATGCCTAATTAACCCGTGCATAGGAGAATACTGCAGTAAACCTAATTGTGTGACAAACGAGGCTATCAAGTCGAATGAAATGTAAACAATACTGTTTGGAAACGAACATACTTTTCACCGTTTTTAATACCTTAAATCACTGTCCAAAGTTTTAGGGAAGACTCAGATTAAACGAAGGACTGTCATGTTGCTGCACTTAAGTGATAGCTTTCATTGAACGGGGAGAATAGACACACTCCCGCAAAAGTTCAAGAATCAGAAGACAATCCAGCAATGGCCAGAGAGAGATTTCTCGGGCCATTGCTTCAGGAATATGATTTAAATAGTGCTTTTTGAATAGTCATTGAATTATTTCAGTAAAATAAAGTTTAGATGAATTGATACTGATAGAGACAGAAGTACACACACCCACAGCCATACACACCATCCCCTTTTAATTTAAAAGCCATATTTATTTTTTGTAGAGCAAAATTAAAATCTGACGGACATTGGTATGAAATTAAGTCCCGAAAATGGCCTATTTACAACCCACCGGATCCATTTCTGAGTAAGTAGTTTTATGTCAGCCTTTTAATGCAAACGCTTATATTCCGTAATTTGTCAGGTATGTCATCCCATAAGAGAATGTGAAAACTAAAATGAATGATAAAAGCAAGTCTGTTTGACAATGACAAAACTTTATAGTTCGTAATATAATGTATGGAGATACCACCACGTAACATAGGATTTGATGTTTTAAAGATACAATTCTGTTAGTGGCAAACTCTGCTCACTCCTAAATTTTGGATTGAGTACAATATCATAAGTCCCATTGGATGACCGAAAGATTCTACATTAGATTTGAAAATATTAAGGACAACTCCAAAAGCTTCTGAATTTATACGATTGACTGTGGTTTGTAACTGGATCGACTTGTGACTAAAGGTTTCACATATAGCCTTATATTAGTGACTTTAAAAAGGATTTGCCCAAGAATATACCTTAGATGCATCAAATTCAATCTATTTTCAAAAGATTCAGGATCCTAAGGTTTTTTCTTATTTCACACCACCCCCTTCCCCCCTCCCACCGTGATCCACCCACAAGGTTAATCCAGTTCTGTATAAGTTTGTGCTGTGATTATTTTAGGAATTTGTTATTCCTCTGTATTTCATAAGAGGTGAGTCTGTGATTGTTTACGACTTGTGTTCAAACCCACTGCTCGATATCTGAAAACCAGATAAGCAAGGCTTAGGTCCACCTATGCCTTAACCTGGTTGTGTGGCACTTTAAGAGCTCGCAGTAGAACGAATCAGTCAACGTCGTCTCCTTGTTAATGGTTGGATATAACTGTCATTGCCATATAAGAAAAATACATATTACATATTACATAGGTTTCAACAACCTAAACATGGAGCAAATGCAACAACTTCAAAGAATGTTTTAATTTAGGTGGTATGTATGCCAACGTTGCCGCAGTATAAACAATAGCCATAATTATATTCAACGCTTTTCGATGCAATTTGCATATTATGGTAATATCTCTGCTATTGCTATTATAAATTATGAATTATTATTATCATATATTTACCGCCATATATCTTGCCAAAGTGGTTAAACTTAAACACTTGTACAATGAAAACCCATGATCTCTTGAAACTTCTGTCAACCCAGTATTAGTAAGTCCATTCTAAAAATTCATATATACTCTGACATTCGGTTATTTATGCTGTTATTTATCAGACATTTTTTGGATGAGATATGTTATTATTAATTTGAAAAAAAATATTTGAAAACATTTACATACGTGCTGTTAATACGTCGTCGTGGTTCTTCCACGTCAGTAATTTGTGAATGTCATAAGATTGGATGAGCGACAAGTTTGGATTCAGACTACTTATTATATCTGTAAATCCTGTAAAGTCTGCCACGTTTAATAACTGTACAAGCGAATACATAGGCTTATGCTGCTCGTCATTGTAAAATTATATATAATTATATGCTAGCTTTAAGCTAAAATAATATATAATATATCAGTTAGAGATTTAGACGATCTATATGCAAGTGGTAGATCGTCACGTTGTTCTAAAAGGAAATATTCAAAGAAGTTGTTTTCAAGCGAATGTGTGAAGATTGTCATCATTTAGAAATACCAAACAAGGGTGGATATTTACAATTAATCTAGGTATAAGTAATATGAAAATATATATAATAAACACTGTAAGACAATAATTTACACATGATGAAACATGGTCGTCGACGTCTGTAGGGTCAGTTTTGTGAGTTATGCCATGCATATCGAGAATTTTTCTTTTTGCCAATTTTTTTTTTTTGAAATGCAATCTGTGGAGATATTTCAGCGAGATCCGAAGTAAATAAAGCCCTAAGCACGATCCGGGATTTACTTTGCTGATCTACACAATATGTAAATTTCAGAAACATAAATACTTTTTAAAAAAACTAAGCAAGTTCATCACGCCAAATGAAAGTACCGTCTAATCCAATTAGAGTCGATATGAAGGAGCTATATATCTGAATATATTTACTAAACAGACATTACGTCAGGTTAGATAAATAGCTGACAGTTTCCGGTATATAAAACTTAAAAACAAATAGATAATAAAAACAGAATATGCTGAAAATTTCAGTCAAATATTAGTTATTCAATTTTAGGTTAGCCTCGAACATCATTACTAAATTGGTGAGATAATAAACTGAGCCTTGATTGTCCAGTTTTATGTTAAATGATCCATCACAAAATGTATTCAAATCCTTTAAATGTCGCAGGCTAACAATGGCATCGAGAGTTTATTATTTGGTCAGAATAAGTTAGTTAATGTCTAATTAATAATTTATAATTTAGATAACTTTTCAGACCCAAAGAAAGACACACAATAGGCAGATTTAGCTCTTGCATAGTCTATTTTTAAAGTAGATAAATTACAAGAACTTCTATACTTGTGGTAAATAAATACAGAAATAGATAAAAAAAATACGCCCAGTTAAAAAAATCAGCTACTTTCCTTCATTCTGTTATACATCAAATCATAAGCTAGCTGTCTTCTTATATAGACATATTGTTATTTAATATGATTTAAACATTTAGTATCTTTAGGGAAGTTATTGTATAATTTATACAATTAGCAAACAAATGTCAAATCATCAAAAGAGGAACGAGCCATTAACGTTATGTTTTATACGGAAACAATGATGGGGATTTACTGCCCCGACGTAATTGCTGTAAATAAACGACACGATCTGTCATTCCTTCATTAGCCTTTTCTGAGCCTGTCAAATTACCTGGGCAGCGGTAAACTTTACATTTAGGTCATCGCGTATCTTATATATCATTGTGTCTGACCCTCCCTGCTTTATTAACATCAACGTGTACAGCTTTTGGCCACGTCTGTTCAGAAATTAAATTAATTTTTCACGACCTTTATGTCATGTATATAACTGACCAAATCATTATCGGTGTTAATGGTCACATTCATCTGGCTTTTATTTTTATATTTTTTTAATTTTTTCGCAACCATTTGACGGATAGATGTCTTTTTCTTGGCAGATGTAGCCACAACTCGGATGTGCTTATCGACTCTGTCATCCAGAAGAGTCGTGTAATTGGGTGACTGCAATCATTATGGGTAGCTCAATGCAGAACTTCATTTCTGCTGTCCAACTCAAGTCTGTCGGAAAAATCGATCGAATAATATACTAATTAGTTTACATTACGGCGAAATAATTAAAGATGCATTCTGTTGAAGCAAAACCTACCTATTGTATTTCTTCTTCAAGCTTCAGATGTTATAAAATTTTTTTAGACATTTATTCACATTACAAGCTATTAATCAAGTCTCGTAAGACCATTGGATGGCTGGTTAGAAAATGTCTACCATATCTTTGTTAAAAGTTTAAATGGAAAATAGAGACTATGTCGAGAATATTTACGCGATTTCTTGTCAAAACTTCAGACGGTCATAACTTCGCTCAGAATAATTTTTTTTAAAACTATTATAGCAAGAACGGTTAGCTCGTTATCTAAATCTTACGTAATGTATATTTAACAGTATTTGTCGACCGAAGCCAAAGCTGTAATATGGATGTTGTTGTTTTTTCAGCTCTGTCCAATTCCATCAACCAGTACCAGATGATGACAAGTAATATAGCACAGATGCAAAGACAAATGGCAGGTGCAAACGCTGGCGCTGCGGCATAAATTAGCGCATAGATTGGGTTTTTTGTTTGTTTTAAATTTTTGCTTTATTAAGCTATGAATTTGTAACAGACGCTTGTACACAAATAATCTTATATTTTTATAATGAAATTCAAGTAGTTGATAGCCGGTTTTAAGGTTACAATAACAAAATTTCTATTTATTTTTGTCCGACTTTTCGTTAATTTAATAATTGGAAATTAAAACCAATTGATACAATATGGAACCGGGTAGGTTATAATAATATATTGTACAAATTTTAAGAGAATAATGTTGTTAAGGACAGCTATTGGTTAATAGTAAGTGCGGGCAGGGAGACTGCACCACAGACAAGTTAAGTACAAGACACAATATTCAGAGATCACAGATCACAAAGAACCAAACGCAGAACGAGTGAATTGATCTAAAGGGCCGGGGACAATGACGCGCAAAATGGCGGAGTAAAATCATCACGTATCCTATAACTTTTAATTTATTGTTAATTCATGACATATTTTGAAGAATACGTGTTACAAAACGAATTTTAAACCAAACATTGAGACATTTTGTAAGGAAATAAGAGATGGTTGGCTATCATAAAGTGTCACAATAGTTGGCCAGTTGTAATTTCGAACAGATCAGGCATTTAGGGCAAGTCATTACCAAAATGTGTATGCGTCCGCCAGTGCTGATGGTCGTTTAATTATTGTCAATAAACTATAAATATTTGTAAATATTATTCACTTATAAATAATGGTACATGAATATCTATTTATAGATTAATATAAAAAAAGAAGGAAAATAACTGTTGTGTTTTATTGCTTGCTCTTCGTCTTAAATGAAATGAAATGCAATGGAGTTTAACGTCCTACTGTTCAACCCCGAACTGGGCCTATGAAGATAGGCATACGCCATACAGTGTGCTAAGAGGGAAATTTTGCCGGGGCAGCGGCACCACGGCCTACTCTTACATCGGATTCCAACTGCCCAGGGTTGTTTACTCGCACGTTAGCATGTACACGGAGATCTCATATCCACACGACTAGACACTGTTCCGCGTTAGACCCCCCGCCCCGGAAACCACTCTAGATAATCCCTTGAACTTTCTCGGCCAACACCGGGGTTTGTCCACGGACACCTTGAAGAAATCTAGTTGATTTAGTGTGACCTGGTTTAAATGTGGGGTACCAAATCGTCGTCTTAATTATACGTAAAAGGGGCGGAGCATATCATTAGTTTTCACGAAATGGGGTTAAACGACCTTCTGTCGGGCCCGTAGCCACGATGTCCCCCCCCCCCCCAATCGAATGAGCCCCTCCCCCTTCCAATATTTTGTCAACAATAATGATTTCTTAGGAGTGTTCTTAGCCGGCCACATCCAAAGCCCCTCCCAAAAATTCCGTAACCCCACCAAACTTTATGAGCTGGCTACGGGCCTGCCTACTGCTCTGCCACCGTTGGGCTAATGAAGACTGGTGTTCGCCATACAGTGTGCTATGAGGGACATTTTGTTGATACAGCGGCGCTACGGCCTACTCTTATTTCGAATTCCCAATTCCAACTGCCAAGGGTTCTTTTACGTATATATATGACCTCGTGTTTTCGCCCCATCCAAACGATTATACGTTGTCGCTGTCAGGCCCGCCGCCCTACACCACTGACAGTCTGGCTAACAAAGGGATCGAACACGGGACCTCCAGGTTAGAGAGCCAATATCTTACTCACTGAGCCACCGTGACTCCCCTCCTCATGATATGACTATAATAGTAGGTGGAAACCCTACATCTAGCAGTGGTATACATGTAGCTATCAATCAATCAATCTGTAATAATGAATACGTAAACCGACTGTGATTGGCAATCCCCTGGTATGGGATTGTTTTACCTTTAAAACCTAGGTATAGACACCATACTTGTTGCCCTGAGTATAGGCATTTAAGTAAGCGTTCTGGGATGCTCATTGTGACAGTTTATAGCTCAGTGACGACCATTTTGGATTTCACAATGATGTCATGCGTTTTTCATCTAGCTGATGGTTCCAAAGGATTGCTTTACCCTTCAAACCCAGGTATAGACACCAAACTTGTTCCCCTAACATGACTAGTAAGGGCGTTATGGTCAGTTATATGGAATGGCGGCCATCTTGGACGCCATTTTGAATTTCACTTCATACATGTAGTGACGTCTTAGCGTAAAATTGATGGGATTTTTGAAATTTTTGGTATCGATTTCCTATGGGTAAACACCATACTTGTTTGGTTTAGAGATCAATATCAACATGTTATTTAGGAATTAATGCTCTCGAACTTGATTGCGCGAGGCAAAAATTGAAAATGGCACCAAAAAGTTCCCCAGGGGGGTAAAGATGGGTAACTCCATAGAGGGTTAGCACTGGACCAATAGATCATAAAAAAAACTAAAATCCATCTTCCCCACCCTTAATTTCCGCTAACATGCACTATTACAGTTTTCCGACCACGCTATTCCTATAGCATCTGCGTTATTTAAAGTGGTAATACGATCTTCCCGATTATCAAGCAACCTTTGGCGCGGAAACTCGATCGTCGATCATTTTTTTTTCACACTCCTGAAGAATTAATACTAAATCCCAAAATTTACTTCAAATTACCACAATGCTTCCACATGCACGGCACTATAGACGGTAGTGTTCATAATCTTCAAAGGACTGCGCTATTAATCCATGAACTCGAGGGGCAGCAAAGTTACTGGGGTGTCAAACAGTATAAAAGAATGGACGACGGCCAGAAAAAACGAGGGATTGAAACAGGATATCCAATTTTATCGCCTCTGCCATTCTTACCCCAATTCCCAAGTCCAACTATTAAATGTAACATATATTTTATTATAATTTAATAATTTATTCTAGTACTATAATATGGCAAGTTGTTATACAATACATGTGAAGCTGCTATGATTTTGGTACATGTTTATTTATTGAACGTTCTATATGATATTTACGATTCATTAAAGAACTAATACTCCTATGGCGGACACCTGTACATGTTTTCGGTCTTTCTGGCTTTTCCTGAAAAATATAAAATCCGAATATTGAAGAGGCATTAACTCTATAAAAATATACGTTCCAATGCAGTTTGGTTCAATGATATGTCAGAAAATTGGTGTAATTCGTCCATGGCATGATTCAATCCCGCGGTCTCATGGATTTTCGGGAAGCGATATCTTGTAATTGGTGTGTTTTAGAGGTGGGGGTGGATAAATCATTTCTTTTTAAATTCCTCAAACACAGCGGGGTTATGAGAGCGAAATGTACCGCAAAATTTTAATGAATCTGACAAACATCAATTAAAAAAATGTATTTTTCATATGGTGCCGGGCATTGCTTTCAAAATGGCTTCCAAATTTGGTAATATAAAGCCATTTTAAAAAATCCCATAAATTTGGTAATGACAGGGCAGCGATAATCTCCTAAAATATGACATTTGCTATGTCTTTTATTTGCTTTTCGATGTCTCTGAATTTTAATATAAATTTGGAAATCCAAAACGGCAGCAACATAAATCGGCGGATGTTAAATTAATTGTCATTTTTACTGTTAGATTTGACTTGTAACATTTACTTGGTTTTCGATGCCAACGGGTTCTAGGCTGATCTCAAAAATGATTCTATGATGGCAGAAATTCAAAATGGCCGGCAAAATTTAATCCAAATTGCGGACTTTTGTAATATACCTAATATAATATGTGTTTTAGGGGTTGTTGATTTCAAAAATAAATTTTGAGAATTCTTGATGGTAGAAATTCAAAATGGCCAGCATTATAAAATCCAAAATGATGGAATTTTAATTAATCTTAATTTATTTTCCGTTGGATATGACTTGAAATTTATAGATGGGTTTGGTGGTTGCCGGGTTCAATTTCTATCTAAAAAACGAATTATGAATGGTCCAGATAGTGTAAATTTAAAACGACAATTACAATAGAAACCATGTAATCACAAAAGCCTGTCGTGAAGTGAATAACAGGCAGAAATTAACCCGTGGTAATTATCGGTCTTGATGCTACCAGGGACGGACAGGGGATCGAGGGTCTCTAAACCATGAGGTACCATGTAAACTTCGGATAGAGTCTCTAAACAATGATGTACCCTGTAGTTCAGATTGAGTCTCTAAACCATGATGTATCGTGTGGTAGAGTCTCTCTAAACAATCATGTATTCTATAGTTCAGATAGAGTCTCCCAACCATGATGTACCCGGTTGTTTGATGTACCCAGTTAGAGATGGCATAGTCAAAGTTTCTCTTAAATGAATATATTGTTAACACGCTTTACATATCTGGATATAGACTTGGTGTCGAAAATTCTAGGTGCATTAAAATGTTGGCAATAAGCTACGGAGGATGTAATAAAAGAATAGAGACTTTTGGCAAGTGGCATTTTCCCTATCCGTATCACGTGTCCGTATGTATACGTGACGCGTTGCGTCAGAGTAGTTTTAGAGTTTTGGCAGATTCTTGTGTCGCGTACGTATGCGTCACTGAACTGAGCTTAGTTCTGCACAGCATGATGGCAGTATCTACCAAGATGGCCATCAGTACTAGTCAAGTGACTTGCCTACAATTTCTCGGAGTGCATGAAGTCATTCGAGACAGTCGCTGAGCTTTTAAACAAATTAATGTCACATCTTATTAAAAGAAATCTTTGACTTTGACTCGACAGTAATTTTTGGTTTCACTCATTTATCATTGACACCCCTTTACATTAGAATCAAATCATTTACAGATTTGCAAGGTCCCATATTTACCTAAAGCTAGCGCGTAGATCAACCAGCGTGCAGACAGACAGGAAAAGTATGAACATTCCAAGGAAAAAATATCATAAATAATAATTAAATTCCAGTCTTTATTATGATTAAATTCACATCAAATATATACCTTCGTGTTTTAAGATACACATAGATTAAAAAAACGCTATGATACAACATTTCAGCTTCTAAAAAGATGAAAATGTTATACGGATCATCTACCGTATGAAAGCTGTTTGATACGGGATGTCGTATCCGTGTGCAGTATCACGTATGAGAAATACACACACATTGATGACGTCACACACAAAATTCATACGGATACGCGCTACGCACTAGCAATTTACGCTTGCCAAAAGTCTCTAATGTAATGATAGCTTAGTTTATATTATGTCTTTGAATGTCACTTTAAATAAATTAATATGATTATTTCTATAAATATCCAATAATAATTTTTAGCTACACACTGTTAACCAAACATATATGTTTAGATGACAATAAATCGTATAGTTTATTCAGCTCGGTGTAAGACGTAAAATAAATAGATTCAGTTGCTTAAACTTGAATGTAGATATTAATCATGTTGCATGTATGTCACCTTTCTGTTGAATAATATAATATATCTTAGTTGTTGATGTCCATGTCGTCTTACGTATTTGCCAACATCAAAGTGAACCTGCTCTATTGTTCCATTAGCCTATTCAGAATTGTTCAGATGAATTTATTCACTTCGATCCCCGCTTGTTATGGGTTTTCTTGTTTCACTTGACTAAAGAAACATTTTGTAGGAATGTAAGTAAGATTTTATAGATTGAAAAATTGTTTGCGATATTATTGTCGGTGGAAACGGACACTAAATCTAAAAATGAGAGAGAGAGAGGAGAGAGGAGAGAGGGAGAGAGTCGGGGTTTAACGTCCACTCGACACAACCTAGGTCATTTCGGGACTAACATATGGTTCATTTTTACTTCATAAATTCAATTGCGCGTAGGGGTCTTTAGCAGTGGGGGGAAACCTGGGGACCCGGATAAATAACACGAAGTTGTTGTACAGGCGACTATACTCCTTGTCACGTACAAGCCTGGACTCGAAACTACGCCATTTGACTCAATGACAGACATTATGATGCAATGCACACACGTTAACCATTCGGTCACTCAACCCCCAATAAACAAAAGAGTCGAAACCAACTGCGCCCCCTTCACTTGAATAGCATGTATTTGTAGTTGTTAAATTTGTGTGGTTTTAGATAACGTCTTACCCCAAACAAATTGCAAAAGAAACCAGGAAGTTTCGGGGGCGATATTTCGCAATCAGTGTGTTTTAGTAGTGGGGGAATAAATAATTTCTATTAAATTCTTCGAACACAAACTGGTTACAAAGGCGAAATGGGGCGAAAAAGGGATTTGACAAAAATCAAAAAATGTACATTACACATGGAGGCTGGCATTTCTTTCAAAATGGCTGTCAAAGTTTGCCCTAAAATGGCATTTGTACGATAATACCAGCGATAATTTCGTAAGATATGACTTTAACTGGCTTTCGAGGTGCACTTTATTTAGCCGGTTATCTTTTACCACAAAAACGTAATTGAAATTTTGTTATTTCACTGCACAACAAATCTGATTTTTAAAAGCAAGTTAAATATCTTGAATTCTTACAGAATTGGGATAATATATAACAATTATGCGCGGTTTTTGTTGTAGCCTAGGCTAATCATAATAACAATAATAGGCTATTTATGTTCAGCTTTTATCTCTTACAGACTCTTCTTCGAGGAAATCTATGGAATATCTAACAACATCCTTCTCAGGTCAGCCATCTGCGACACAGCAATATAATAGGACATATAGATAGTGAACTTACAGTTGGGCCTACTTAAGACTCAAAATGGCGTCTTTGTACAACATATTTCCATGACGTCATATAGAATTTTTGACACCACAGTTGTCATAAATATACACTTTGGGTAAATCCTATTAATTTATGGTAAATCCACATAATTATAAGAAACCGTTAGTCTTCCTTGGTTGCAGCCATCCAAGGCATTTCAGAGTTCGAAGCACCGGACCTGCATGGAAAATAATCTCGGGGCAACCAACAGAGTTACGTCCCTTAAAAAGTGCACCTGTTGGAAACAATCCGTTTTGTAATTGCGGGAGTTTAAATCTTGCACAGAGAGAACAGCTGATGTCGTCAGGAAGTCCGACGTAATATCGTAGGCACGATCACGCCACGGGTTAAAATATACATATAGTTTCAACCATTAAACATTGGAGAAGTGTTTAGGCAATATAATTGAACAATGCAAAACCGATGTCTGTCATATCAATTGGTATCTGACTTTCCACGCCGTTCAAAGGTCGGAGTTCACGGACACAAGGTAAATCGGTATGCTAGTATCATAATAAAAAAAAGGTATAATAAAGGTACGGAGAACAACAGTTAATATTTCGACTTGAACATACCTGTGTTAGAGATGAAGAACATGAATGATGTTGTCGTCTATAAACAGTAGAACTAATGGAGGAAGATGTCAGATCATCTTTGTTTATTTCTATCCTTACAGAAGGCATTTCCTGTAATACCAAAAATCATTGAAGTTAGTTATTTTGCCAAGCTTCAGGGTACGTGGATTTCATTTGGAAATAAACAAGAAAAATTTTATTGTGTAAATTTGTGAAAATAAAAACTCCATATCTATAATATAGAATGAGCCTGTGACAGACGCATTCCACTACTCTTTCCCTGTTACAAGAATCTCCACCTTTCCTGGACTACAACGTATTGCATTGATCTGAAGCTGAAATTGTGTTAAGTTCTAACATAAGGTCACCTTTTTCGAAATTTGAAAGATTTGCCATGATTTTCAAATATTTGCATACGCAATCTGGTCCGCCCCTTTAAAGTTTTGGTATAGTTTACTTTGTAATTATTTTTCTCAAATCTACCTGAGGATTCTTATTTTTCTCGCCAGTTGTATTCATTCTACTGCAAGGAATTCTTCTAAAATTTTCATGAACGGAGCCACAACCTGGTGAAGGCGGCCCCTTCTTTATATCATAATCAAAAGATACTCGTCGATGTCGTTTTGTTTCATAGCCGGAAGTCGTTGGTCTAGAATTAAAGACACTCGGTTCTTTTATTGAACTTAGTCTTTCACCGGTCTTATTTTCGTATGTATTTGTTATGTTTGGCATTTCATTGCGCCGTAATGAACTCTCGGCCATTTGGTTCTTTTCTTCGGAGCTCGGTTGAGTTCTTGTTAATGTCAACTGTATGAGAGGCGATTCTTTTGAAAGTTCCTGTGGTGTTTTACTATTAGGCGTGATGTTGGCCGAAGATTCTTTTTGCTTTCGCCGAGCTAAAGTGTTCATTTTTCTCTTCAATACAGCTACACGATATTTATTTGCAGCGATATGTATCTTAGCATTTCTATTCTCCTCATGAAGTACTGTGTTCCATCTGCAAGAATGAAAAAGATTCAGTGATTCTTTGAAAAAGGTTGCCAGGCAATGACCACACCCACAGGCTCTGTGGGATAGCTCCAGAAATTCAGTTATCGGGGTAATATCTCTGGAACTGTTGTTGAGGTAATCGATAGGGATCCCTTGATTGAGGACTGTACTCCCTGCAGTGCACAATACTCAGTTAGCCAAAGGCGATAACTCGGGAACTAAATTTGCAAAAATCTTTATTTCAATGATAAATATTCTCGAAAAGTTTAAGTAAATCGGTTAAGAACTTACTTCTTTAGAGTGCATACGGGGCGGTGCTGAGGTACCGACAAACCAAAGGACAAGCACACTAACAATCTTTAAGAAGAGCGAAAGCTAACACTTTTTTTATAAATTCAAATAAAATTAAACACGTTTATGAAGTATGGCTTACTTATTTATACACCTACTTGAGTCCTGTCGAAGAAAGGCGTTTGATTTAAATCATTTTAAAGGAGAAACAAGAAAAGATATCTTATAACCTTATATATCATAAACTAGCAGTAAAAAATACCTAAATATTTACACTGTAAAATTTGTGTAAAAGCCAGAACACTCGAGTCAACATAAGTGAGATAAAATATTTGGCTCCATAATGTCAATAGGTCTAAATGTGTTATGAATTTGTAATGGCGCTCTATCATGGTTAAAGATCGCCGCGCTATACACCAACGCATAAGTTATGTCTCAAACAAAAGACAATTTTTGCTATAGACAGCAAGGAAAATGTGGATGTTGACCAAATTCTATTAGGAACCTTTCTTTCTTCAAGAATTCTAATTTATTTCGCGTTCACAAGTATTTTCGGACATATAGTATATCTCTGGAACAGAAAGTCCAAGAAGGTACATCCCAATATTATACATCAAATATGAAAATCAACAGGGTTCATCCAACAATTCAAGGCTTCAGACCAAATTAGAAAACAAAACCCCGTTAAAAACTGTAGCGTCCATCGCGTTCACATGCTTTTCGGAAAAGAGGTCACGGAATTTGAAATATCAATAGAGTTCGTCTTCTCACGACCCCCAATTTTGAAACAAAAAAATGTAAATGTGGCGAGATACAATTTTAGAGTGTATACTATGTTTGTATATTGTATTATTATATCACGATTTGTTTATAGGAGACAGTCAATATTTACATTACTTATTATCTATTTTTACTTATCTATGGTATTTACATCTTACTTGTCAAACTGTAAATCATTTTTACAGGTTTTATTTAATCTAGTTAAACTGAAGAGCCGAAATATTAAAATCATGTTTTTAAATATTACAATTGAAGAACCGAGCATTTATAACATTTATAATATTATTAGAATATATTAAGGGGGGGGGGGATAAAAGCCCAACGCTTTGTTATTTCCCGACTTTGGTCGTGCTAACATTTGTTCTTAAGTACAACTTTACAAGTGCTAAGCATTCTCACTATTTCTTTGTCTTCGATTGTTTGTTTGATACTGTCGCGGTGGCTCTAAAGATCTTTAACGCCGTAAAGTTCGGTACCGACTGGACTAATGAAGACAGACTTACACGATACAGTGTGCTACGAGGGAAATTTTGCTCGGAGAGCGACACTACGACCTACTTTTATTTCGAATTCCAACTGTCAAGGGATTTTTTACGTACACACCAATGTGTACAAGGGACCTCATTTTTTTCCACCCAGAATACTATATATTTTGGCTTACCAGGCACTCAGTCCTTCACCTCTGACAAGGTGGAACCACGCCGGAAAATACCGATGAACAGGTTAGCGAACCAGCGTCTTT
The DNA here is from genome assembly GCA_963678685.1 of Patella ulyssiponensis. Taxonomy (NCBI): domain Eukaryota; kingdom Metazoa; phylum Mollusca; class Gastropoda; family Patellidae; genus Patella; species Patella ulyssiponensis. The sequence continues at coordinate 22,660,700 of OY783232.1, forward strand.
CTCACTGAGCCAACACGGCCCCGCATTGGCATGAAAAGCCAGTCAAAAGGAGGATTAAGAAATCAACGTCCCTTTTAATTTACTTTGTCCAATAAAATCATTACCCGAATTCTTCCAAAGGCGTATTTGCTGGGTTACCAATAGAGTGGGGATGGCGCCTCTGTTTTATAGACCCCCCCCCACCAATAAAAGAATAGTAGTCTCACCTATCATCGTCATCATCACTGGCTTCGTTACTGTGGATATTTGTCGACTGTTTCTCAGCTAATGCCTTAGCTTTACGTACAATATCTTCTGTTGTCATGGTAGCTAATACGCCTGTCTTCTACAAAAAATAGACACAAGCAAATATAAATGATCATGCCAAAAATGATTAAAGAAAACACAAATAATTTTAATATCGGTTGATCAAATATGAATGTTTGTTTCTATTTTGACTTGAAATATGTTATAGTAACCACCTAAACCAACCACAGAAAGGAGCCATGAGAGAAAAAGACGCGGCCATTGGTCAGGAATGTATTCTGAACATTAAGTAGTGGAATATATCGAAGATATCCGACTCAGTGGAGAGTAACCAAATAAAAACAAATACCTACTGTAAATCCAGTATTTTCCTTCTCGTGATCTTCCCACGCCATCTTTAATTGTCGACCCAAATCCACATTTTCAGATAGAAGTTTTACTAACTCCTTACTATCAGGTTCCTGTTGACATACAAATTGTTGTAAAAGAATCATGATTTGACGATTCGTGGTTGTACACGCATTGCTCCTGTTTTGGCTGCACATAGATTTTGAATTGGGATTTTGGTTTTAGTATTCCACAATAGAACAACTAGTTAAATGGATAAAATTGTTTTCGTGCATTACTATGGTAGGGAATAGGCCTACATTTTTCGATTCTTTTCAGATCACCTTATTCCACTAACAAAAATCGAAATTTGGAAGATATTCAATTAGTAAAGAACAACCAGCTAATCATGGTTCTTTAAAAAGGACATATTTGATCTTACCGTATTTCCCTTTTTAATGATTTTCCTTAATCGTTCTTTTGGAACCTAAAACAGATTAACCATTGACGCATAAACTTTTATCTTTCTTGATAATTATTAAACGTCTTGTTATTGTCGTTTTACATCAGGCGTGATTTTTACATCAGGCGTCAGGAATAGCGCCAGCGGAGCAGAAACGCAACATTTGTGTAGTTGTTCCGATGATATGAAAACCCCAGCTGTCATTGATAATTGACCTAAAAAGTCCCTTGGTATTTGGAATTTCAGGACTGTCATTAAGGTTCTAGACGTTTATAGTGTTTTCTTAAAACTTAACCGTAAGCTCATCAAGTACCATGTACATAAACTTTGTAAAAATAAATTATTACAACTCTCTTATGGGTGAACATGATGCAATATACTATACTTGACCACTTGTGTAGTTCGCGGGTTCCGGTCCTTCCGGACCACAGAATGAAACTATAGGAACTACATTATAACACAACAGGAACTGCATTACACATCAGGATAGAACTAAATCATTGGTCTTTTAGTAACTGACTCAAATTCCCAATCAATAACGGCATCGAAACATAACGCCTGGGATAAATATCTACTTATTTGTTTTGAAAATTATTTATTTGACAGTTTGCATGATCGTCAGAAGTATTATATAAACGAAGAATGTCTCTTACAATTACACCATAAACAACGTACCTGTCTTTCTAATAAAGTGGAAACTTCCGTTGGAAACTTCACAGTTAACGTTTCATCTCTTTTCTCGACAGATCCTTTCACATCTGAACATAAAAATACAGTTTGGACTGGAAATTACAGATTAAAAGCTTTTAAGTTTCACCAAATAAAATGATCATATTTGTTTTTAATTTCTTCAAATAGTTTATTAAACTGGTACTCACATTTCGCAGCTCATTTAACAGAAATGTGTAAATAAAGTTTGACGGTAGTTGGGGTTCTATCTTTAGCACAGAACTTCCGGTATTGGATGATGACCCCGATGGAGGGCGAGCATACCATACCATTAGTTGTGTTTCATAAATGATGTTTCGTAGAAAAAATGAATAAATGAATTAAATAACAAAAGCGGTGGTCAGAAGAGTGTATTGCATTATAATTTACACCAACCAACCTGTTGTTAATTCATATAGGCATACAAACCATCATTTTCGTCGTCAAGGAAGCTGTTTTCACCGACGTCTGACGTCACTGTGCCCAGAACTGTTGTGGCACGTGGTGGTAGCTCCTGTTGTTTCGACGTGTTTACTGTAACAGCAGACTGAGCTCTTCTATAGATTGGCTTATATCTGCCGCCATTTTCCATAAAGCGATACATATTTTCTCTGTATAAATTACTATGTAATATGCAAAATAAACGAAACAGGAAGTTAAAGATTTTCCCTTAGAAAATAAATGTAATTAGAAAAACAAAATAGGACAACCTAATAAATTATCAAGAGTCGGTACCCGGACAAAATTTCCCCTATAGCACATTGCAGGCCATTAGGACATTTCTTGAATATTGGGTTTTTAAGTTACCTGTATATTTTGCTGACAATTTTCTTCCACCCCTATGAAGTCTAAGTATACTTACTCGGATGATAATGATTTATATCTCACACGTTTAGAGTTGGAAACAAAAAGATATTGCAGCTTTCCCTGTTCTTCTAATGATGTTTTTATCTGACGATGTTTGTAAGAATTCCATACACAAGAATTGTGACCTTTCTCAAAGAGTTCACCATCATCTGGGTACTCGTTTCTGGACTGACTGATGAGATTCCTGAGACATTCTCTCTGAACAATTTCTAGTGCAGATCTAAGATGATAAAATAGGGCGTTTGCATTTCGTGTTAAGATTGTCATTTCATCACGACAGTATACAAATTTGTTGAACCGGAAAGGTAAAGAGTCGGTAGCTAAAGCCCTATACAGCAGTACTTTCCATATTGTAATGTTTCGCTTAGGTTTCAAAATATGAAAGATGCATTATCTAAAATTTAGACAAAGGGCTGGTCGTTCTCGCTGTCATAGGTCAAAGGTAGAATATATTGAAAATTTCATACAAATTACTTTGTTAACAATGGTGGAAGTTGTATCGAAGATTGTTAATTGTCGTAGTATGGTACTGGACAAACAAGACTGGGTCTCGATTATCCATTTTATCATTAAAGATCTCCTGCCATATCTGATATCAAAGAAATTTAAACGGTCAGTAATGCAATTCCTTTGTTTCTTAACTAGTTTCTAAACTTTAACTAAAATATCGACTTGAAGTAATTCCATTCTTAGGTAGAGATGTGCTTCCAATGGAGAAGTGTTATAATTGTCCGTACGACAGTTTCGTGTCGCGTAATACGAAACAGCTTTTACATGTATTTAAAAAAAACAAATCCAAGGGAGTTATCAAGGAAAGCTGTTCTCACCTATGTAATTTATAGCAAATGGTAGGAGTTGTTGTAACAGCCTGGCAGTAACTAACATTTCTATCAAGTATACACTCTTCTCCAAAAAAATCGCCTACAAGAAAAATAAAATCGCACTGCTGTTTTATTGATAGAGAAGCAGAAAAGGGTTTGTTTACAGTCGGGGAGAGCAATGTACGGTTAGTGATGAGGTAAGCTACATTCGTGCACGCCAATGTATTCAAGAGACCTTGGTTTTTCGTACAATCCGAACGACTAGACATTGGACAATCCCGATGGACTGTCACGGCCAATGCAGGGATCTTATCCACATAGCCACCGTGGTTCCCCTGAAAATTAAGCCTCGGACTCCTTATGTTCAGGTCTACTCTATTCGTGGAACGTTACTGCTCAGAATACTAGAATTAATGTATGAATAGCTACAGTACTGTTGCTGAGTGTCTTGGTTCTATCCCGGCTAGAAATCCGACGTATTGAATTGGACGAGTTTTTAATTAACATTTCTTCTTAAATTAAACAAAGCCACCGACGAAAAACACACAGATCTCAAGCTTCAGGGCCCTTAAATATGTAGGACTGCCTCAAACTGACACATCAAATCATCCAAAACACAACCTACCCGAATCAAGAATTCCAACAACAAATTTCACTGACTTCTGTGTATCTGGTAGAGTTATTTCTCTTGATACTCTACATCTCCCTAAAATAATATTATAATGATACATAATGATACATAGATTAACAAATAACAACTTCTTAGACACAACATTGAGAATCTAAATATCAATCAATGGCGACGTCCAACCTATCGTTCCATTCTAAACATGACAGTTCTTCTTCACAATTTGTCCATCAAAAGGACTCTATAATCTTAGTCTCTATGGTATTTACCGTATTTTATTTTTTAAAACCACATTTAAGTGCCTTGCTAACCAGTACGAATCAACAAAAGATTTATACCAGTAACAGATGTATACTTACCAGAAGCAATCAGGAACATCTCGTCCGACATTTCACTTTGGTGTATAAGGACTTTGTTAGAAGGATATTCCTAGAAAAAAATTCCGGCTCATATACTGTGTCAAACGTGCTTTGGAAATCACACATGGTATTTTAAAAAAGTATCACATTGATATAATAGCTGCATATGACAGAAGATAGGCAGATGGCATAGTATTTTCCAATATTTTGAAATCTTTATAATTTTTGACGTAATAATGAAACTTTGAAATAGACAAAAATTCTACCTGTTTTGTCAATTTATCAATTATCTTTTCGATAATTTCACTGGGAATTGACAATTTACATTGATTACTGGACAGAAATCGTCGTTTTTCCTGTGATAAGACCTCGACAATATGTTCTACAACTTCATGAAATTTGTTGCGATTGATGCGGATAAACTGACTGTCTTCTCGAGTATAGATTGTGGCGGGTGGTGAGAGATCGTCTTCTGCACCTTCTGGAGAAACCAGACCAATATACTCCCCAGTACCATGATTATACAAAATGTTGGGCTGATAAACACTACGACTCTTTCCACAATTCATATCGTACGTAACCTCCACGGCCCCGTTTAAAACGTAATAACAAGACGATTCAGATTCGTCGGCTGATTTGGTAACGTATTCGTGTTGGTTGAACGTTTCATAAGTAACGACCAAACTAAGAGCATCTTTGACATGATCTTGTCCCTTGTGGATCAGTTTGAGTCCTTCCACGACACTTTTCATGGCTCTGAGCTCCGTTCTGGATAATGTTCTTGGAACACCTTCATTCCTATCTGCGGCGTTCCGCGTCATTATTTTTCGAGCCTCATTTGTAATAACTACGGCACTAGTATGTGAAGTAAAAAGTCTCTTGTTGAAAACCAGCAATGGTTCTGAGTCCGATTCTTTCTCTTTTTCACGATGGCGAGTAAAACTCTGGTAAAAATTGTGAGATTCTTTGGCGGCTTTCACAATTTTGTCCATTTTCCTAAAATAAATAAAACGCATAAAAAGTATGAAATCCGGCTACGACTCCTATACAAATCTTAATGTCGTTATAATCTATGTTATAAAAAATTCATTTGTTGAAAATTGGGTATCAATATGGTCGAAGAATTAAAATGTGTACTTTATTCACATGACAAATTTCAATCAACGAGTAATAACAGAACGATATAGACAAATGGTTGGTCAATTTAGAATTTAATTTTAAATTCGATGATACATCCATTCAAGCCGAGGAAAATATATCCAGAAAAAAATGGAATGAAAAACCTTCCACCCAAACTCAGCTAAAATCCATGATATTCAAACAAAATTAATGTCGAGCAGTCCTTTCATGTTTACCAAAATCCTCTATTGCCATTAACAAAATATAGAATGTTTAACTCGTTTTTCATGAGTTGGATTCATACACAAATCGATGTTCAATTGTTGGTTGCCAATATCACGTTGTGGACTAAACAAATAAAGGTAATCATTCTACTTTTAACGGCACTAGAGAAACCAGGAATGGAAATAACATGTTTTATTGTCTGAGTAGAGATCAATGTATAATTTTAATAAGATTTGTCTACAGATAACCTATAAATGCTACCACAGAAAATGTCAATCCTGATTAATCAATCGTTGTACTCAGGTTATTGTATTCCATGTCACGGCTTGATGTAACATGTTTACTTAATAGCTGCAAAATAAAACTAATTTGATATAATTTACAGATTTCACTATAAAACAAAATAAACTAATTTCAATTTATGTCGATTTAAATCATTACAGATTCCACTATAAAATATGAGACATTATAACTTCACTAAAAATCAAAGGCATACACAATTTCAAAACAATTTGATAGCATTTTCAACACAAAACAAATGTAATATATAAGTAGCTTCGTCCTGCACCTTGTGTGATAATTTGTGAAGCAGGAGTAAGCAATCTGTCAGTAATTATTTCAAGTCTGATAAGTCAGGACTGATAAGAATACAATCCCGCAACTCTTAACACAGTCCATTAAATTCCTTAATTCCAAAGTATCCACAACAGAAAAGAATAAAATGGAATTATTATAGAAATCGCGATATAACGTCATTCTTATCCTATCTGAAACCATTTGATCATAAACAATCCAGTTTTCATACAGAACAACAAAAGAATTTTTATTTCATTTATGATATCTTTTGTAGGAAAAATTATTAATTATTATGTTATATACCGTAGAAAGATAAGATAACCGGGAAATAAGTTGTGGTTTAATACTAATGTAATGTTTTGTTTTAATTCTAGAAGGGTAATAATTTATTGTTTTGGTTTAATACTACGATAATATTTTAATTTATTGATACTGCTGTAATATTTTTAATGCTTTGGTTTAATAATAGGGTAATATTTTAATGTTTTGGTTTAATACAAGGGTAATATTTCTATGTTTTCGTTTAATACTACAGTAATATTCAATGTTGTGGTTTAATTCTACGGCAATATTTTTATGGTTAGGTTTAATACTACAGTAATATTTAACGTTGTGGTTTAAAACTATGGTAATATTTTAATGTTGTGGGTAATACTAAGGTAATATTTTAATGTTTTGATGTAATACGTAATACGGTAATATTGTCGAACTCCATCAAGGCATTGACCTAATAAGCATATACACCAAGTTTGAACATTTTAACTCAATAAAATTGTAATGTTTTGGTTTAATATTACGATAATATTGTAATGTGTGGATATTTAGACTACCTCAACTATTGTTCTTGTTCTACCTTTCCAGGGATAAGTACATTCTGATAAAAACGCAGATCCTATTTTGATTTTAGTTGGGTGGGTGGGGGCATCGAAAGTAAAAAATAAATGAAACGAAATATAGATTTGTTTTTCAATCAGAATTATTTAATCAAAATATGTAATCATCAGACATGCCTGTAATGTATAGATCCAACTTTTTACTACTATAAACAGCACATATTGAAAATCGGATTGAAGAACTTTCACATAGGACGAATAAGGAGTCGACAGGGAAAGCCTTAAATACCACAAAACAAACATGTCCAGTTTAGATCTTATTATTGGGACAGAATAATAACCGCTTAGAACCTGTGCTTTATTTGATAAGGTAGATAATGACTGTTAAGATGTAATTAGTATAGAAGGTAAGCAAGTTTTATACTGAACCTGGAGAAACACTCCTTTCTACAACTTGAGGGTCAATCATACATTTATTATATGGTTTATATTGATAATGAAAAGGTCTGCACTAAAGTCGGATGTTAAACAAACTGATAGTGTTATTGGTATAACGATAAAGCCCCCAAAATACACACGACAAAGAGACGGTAAAAGAATCACTTTTAATAAATATCAGCTGGGGTTGTAGCTGATTAATATTTAAGATATATTTTTTTAAAACATCAAAGAATCAAACAAGTGGAACATTTAATCAGTAACACTGCTGTCCAGAATTGATCCATCAATTTTCTCGAAATCGTTATCCCTATTCTATGTGACGGACATATTTTGATATCTATCCATTAGGGTTATATATTAAAGCTGAAAATTATCACTTGAAGTTCGAGTGGTCTATTCAAAGGAATCTCATTGTAAATAAATAAAAAAGACAATTATTTAGTCAAATAAGGCCAAACAATGAAAGAAGAAAAAAAGTATTGTGCTCTGATATCATACAGATAATTAAAAACACGAGCGTCAGTCAAATTGTTCATGTGAAAATCTGACGTATATTCGCCTATATGTTTGTTAAAGCATATATTTGATTTGATTTGTGAAAGGGACCGAAGGGGATCAATGGTTTGTATATATTTAATTCCTAGCAAACACAAAGGGGAGACAATAAAGTGACACGATAGAGGAAATTGAACAATAGAATTGCTGTTTGTGGTAACCCCAGTCAATTTAACCAAATCACTAATGAAATTTGTCTGTTCAATCATACACGACAAATATCTCGAAACTCATGCATACTTCAATAAAATAATTCCTGGTTTAATTATTTCACCCAATATTTTACAAATGATTTATTGCCCTGAAAATAATAATTTTTTCAAGTAGAACTCAGATGATAGCATCATGTATGTTCAGTTCACCTTATAGGTGGTCATGGTACTTTGGCAGAGAGAGAGAGAGAGAGAGAGAGAGAGAGAGAGGTGAGAAAGAGTGGGGGGGCGGGTGTGTGTGTGTGTGTGTGTGCGTGTGCTTGTGTGTGTGGTGGTGGTGGTGGGGGGGGGTAATGTCTGCTCGGAACAATCTATGTCACTTTGGGACAAATAATTCGATGTATGTTATTTTAGTAACTATGTATGTTAATTTTAGTAATTTGGTTGCGCGTATGGGGTCTTGTCATGCACAAGCGGGCAATGGAAACTACGCCACTTGACTCAATGACAGATCTTATGATCTAACGCGCACACACCTTCTGGAAAGAAATAAGTACAGTATAGAAATCTCAGTTTTATGTTTCAAGCAGTAAAGAAGGGCCCCCCTTTAATGTGTTTCGATGGGACACCCAGATTGTCACTATCTTAACACATCCTATTCATAAATTATCTGTCATAGGCAACTGTACACAGTACAGTACACGTAAACAGTACACGTAAAGCCAATGAGATATTTTTTGATAAACAAGCCGAAGCCATGGTATCTTAAAGATGCATTATGTAAGATTTAGAGAAGGGTTAACAGTTCTTCCCATAATAGTTCAAAATAGATAAAAAATAAAAGGGAGGATATTTTGATATTTTAGTCAAATTCAAAAACAGTGTAAACCCGATTATTATCGGAACCGTTGTAACGATAATAAACAAAGTCTCGATTAATCACTTTTAAATCATATTATTTAATGGCGATCGTGTTTGAATCCGTTGAAAATCACAACCAACCAATGGTTTAGAGAGTTGATTATGGGTTTGTCGTGTGAATAAATGTCTCGTAACGTATAATAAGTTGGGGCCAAAAGAAACAAAAAACCTGCATTCGGTGGATTTTACTTTTACATAATGCACCTTTAAATCAAAATGTATATAAATATTTAGTATAAAGGTCAGCTATGAAAGTTTTGAATATTAATACGGCTGTAGTCTGATGTATTACGACAGTAACATGTATGTATTATAGTTATGTTTACATATTGTAATAGTATTACATGTTAGTCAATATTTATATTAGACCTACAATACATGTGAGATTAACTTATAGAAAAATGAAAATCATTAAAGAAAGTTATAATCAACATAACTATACACACCTTAAACGGAAAACGAGCCAAATTTGATTATTATTATTTCCATTCTTTATATACTTTAATGTACGCATGTGTGTTTAATTAGAATAAAATTAGTCTTAACAATAAAATATCGCTCGATGCTGTTACTTTTGTTGTGAAATTATATCGTATCTGTTGCCACCTTAAATTTGTTTATGCGGCATTTAGTAACTGAATAACACATGAGATAATTTAATGGAATATAAATTATTTAAAAGTTTGTTTGATAGATAAAGACGAGAGAACTCTAGCCGAAACGTCGCCAGAAATAGACTTTGAAGTAAACAGTAATTCCTTATAAAGCGTGTCATGTCTTTTACTTTAAGACATCAACCGCTGTCATTGATGCGATGTAAAAATAAAAATAATTGAAGACTTACCAATTTCAGAAATAATCCTTTTATCTGACAGTCTAGAATACTGAGTTTTATTGAACGTTAAATGTTAAAACCTTATATATTTACATGACACCTATATTCCTACATATAAATTATCAATAAATTATTATCGTATGTCTTCTTCATATACACCTTATCTATAGGCGGGAGTAAATTAGACAGGACTGTCTATATGATAACAAGATCCCACACCAAATACCAACTCACCCAGTCGTATTGTCTTGTGGACGGCTAATAAATAAAATTGTAAGGGGATTACTGTACCATAAGGGTTAAGGGTCAATTACTTTATATTGTACTTAGAGAATGAAGAAATGAATTTACATGAAAACATGCTAATATTAGTGACACGGTGATAATACTGCTGGATATTAACGGTACATTAACACTCATTTCCTAAAATATATTATCTAAAGCAAAGCGCATGTGTAAATGCAATAATTATATTATACCTTTTATTAACTTGGACCCAACTGCAAATAAAATGAAATGAGCTTTAACGTCCTATTGTTCTGCTCCCACTAGAAACGAGGTGAAATGTGGGGTTTAACATCCTACTGTTCTGCTCCTAACTTGGGCTAATGAAGACGGTCATACGCCATACAGTGTTCTATGTGGAAAAATTTGCCCGGGCAGTGGCGCTACGGCCTACTCTAATATCGAATTCCAACTGCCAAGGAATCTTTTACGTGTACGCCAATATGTACACGGGACCTCGGTTTTTCGTCCCACCCGAACGACTAGACAGCTGTCCTTGTCAGACCATCCGTCTTGCATCACTGACAAGAGGAAACCACGCCGGAAAATCTGGATGAACTTTCTCGGCCAATGCTGGAAGCGAGCCACAATCTTACCCACTTAGCCACCGTCATCCTCTGCACCAATGAAGACGGGCATACGCGGTGCAGTGTGCTATGAGTGAATTTTTTTGCTCGGACAGCTGCGCTATGGGCTGCTCTTTTTTCGAATTCCAACTATCAAGGGTTCTTCCACATACACGTCAATGTGTATACGAGTCGGTCTTTCATCCTATCCGAACGACTATACGTTGTCCCTCCATCCTACACCATTGACAAGGGGGAACCACACCCGGTGAACTTTCTTGGCCAACGCTGAAATCGAACACGAGACTTCCAGACTAGCGAGTCAACGACCTACTCACTAAGACACCCTGGCTCCCAACAAAAACCTTAACAATTTCTTCGATTTCATGGGTTATCATTATCAATATATATGTAATTGGTCATTCATTCTTGTTAAGGGCACGCCAACTTGATTTTTTGTTGCCTGGGGTCATAATAAATAATTATACACAGGTGACTTGAATCACATGACAGGGATGTTTTGTTTAAAACTTAAAAATTTGGATCTAAAAATAGTGTTTTGTGGGGAGAATATCAGTTTAAGAATAAGCAATATCAATGTTGTAAAGATAATATGGAGGTCGATTCTGGTTGTAGAATTTAACATAGTGAGTGTATGATTTATGATGTATGAAATAGTCATATTTATGCACGTCGTTTAACATAAAATATTATTTATAATACGATCGATCTAAATATATATATATATTTATTATTACAGATACCATAGCCTCCGGATTACTTATCGCTTACTATGTAAAATATACTGATACGCAAAATGCAACTTGATAAAAAAAAATATGCATGATCACGATATTATGTGAGGTTTGAAATCTGCACGAGACAGCATCTGATTATTTCTAATGTATAATATTACAAGTAACAAATATACACCGATCACCAGGCCTTTTAAAAACTCAGATTTTTAGCGTTAACCAGGTTTGCGTAACAAGGGCAATAACACAATGTGTAAAACTGGCGCGGGACTCTACAATTCCTACGGGGGAGTATAAAGTAGTTTAGAAGTTTCAATCAACCCTTTATAACTTGGACCAAATGAAGATATTCAAACATAAGTCAGTGCTAGTGTCTAAATTAACAAAACATCAGACTCTCCAGAACAATATTGGGATTATCTGAAGCCCAGATTTTTCGTGGTAAGGGGGGTCCATTTCTACGCTTTATATTTTCTTAGAATTGTCCGATATGCTAGCGCTTTTGCATTTTACGTGAACAGCCTAGCAAAGAATTGTAATGTAATAATGAAATTATAGTGTCAGAACTGCAAAACGTTACGTTGGTTACTGGTGCCCCAAATAACTATGCAGTTGTCTTCGTGATGTTCCTTGTTTTTAGACACCAGGTTATGATACCCCCATGACCTGTAGTTTCTTTAGCATAGCAATACCGTACGATTTAGAAACGTTACTGATGAACAGCAACATTTTGACTGAAACTTAAAGTGGCGAGACTGGGATGAGATCAATAGAACTGGATGCACCATTAAACTGTAATTTAACAGATTCTTATATCTTACCTTTCCTCGATCCACTTTAACCAGAAATATTCCCACTTCCTTTGATCACCAACCCTAATCTGACGTGGTGATTGTGAAACGTTGTTTCTATTAGTAGTACGTTGATGTTTATAATCCCGAGTAATTGTAGGAAAACAAACCCCATGTTGTTCCATTGTGACAATTTACAGAGTCTATGTTATAATTTGAATTTTTAATATTGCGGTCAACTAAAATTTCGAAGAACTTTACCGTTTTTTAATATTATTTCATTGTATGAACCTCAATCATTGTAAATAAATACAGCGAAAAATAAAACTTCAACGGAAACCGACATTTTGGTATACATTCAATATTTTATCCGGAAAATCATACACCTAAAAGAAACACCGATCCGGTAGTTCCAGTAGCCTTTCTATAACCAAAACTAACTCGTGAACTATTTCTCTAAAGTAGTCAAAATGAAATAGTGGACTATGTGTATTTGATTTTTATAAAGAAATACCCCACTACAGCTCATTAACCGAATATAAGAAATTATTCTAATATTTAATTATTTACTTAATGTAGATGTATAAAACACACCAGATCAGTAACTATTCGATTAACGATATATTTCAATTAATCAAACTGAAAATAAGTTCGTGTTTACAAAAGCCGCCTTCCTTCAGAATCGATATTGGAAACGACTCCACTTTCTATTTATACGATGAAACAGTATCCTACTTGGCTTTGGAATAAAAGTTTTGTAGATCAAAGAAACATTTTACCATATCAAAGTCTTTACTTCCAATTAAACATTTCAACAGCTATTAATTAATTAACACTAATTACGTGACTTTTGGTTCCAATTTACATTAGACATATTGATCTCCAGCCCTCATTTGGATTTTTCGTTACAAGTTTCATTCAATTTGTTAATTTTACGATATGCAATCCTGGTGGTATGTGAAATGAGAAAGAAAACAAATTAATAAAAGACAAATCGTTCCATCTTATTTTAAACAAAACCCTACGACATCTGAATAACTGATTAAATAGTATACTTTAGTGCAGGATGATTGCGTCTATAATCAATATTATTACTTGAATAACTAACTATGCAATTTAGGGCTGCTGGTGGTCGAATAACAAAGAAAGTGGTGCGTTCATAGCAGAACGTTCTGAATCAAAGACTTTAATTTCTTCGAAATACTTCAAAGGCGGGGAAATTACGCTTTATCACATCAATAATTTCAGAATCATACGAGTCGAGCTACAGTCCTGCAACTGACCCTGATTCTTTTTTTTTATAATAGGCCTACCAAGTGTAGTCTATGGTTAAATGCATATATCATATTGCTGAATTCTATTGTGACATCAATTCGAAGTTCAGTTGAATATGCTTCATGGCACAACACTACTGAACTTTAAATTCCAGCCCCCACAATTGAAAGATTAATAATGACAATTACCTAATATAAATACATTGTACGTTTAAATGGTCCAATATATCGACAGTACGATTATTTATCAGAATCGGACAAAATTTGTAGCCGTTGGAGGGTATACAAACTTTGTACATATTTATGGTTTGTGTAAAGAGAGGGGGCTATACGCCTGATGCGTACCAAAATTGATCCATAGCGCATATTATAAGTTTAATCTGAATCGGACAAAAATTGTGACCTCTAGAGGGTCCACAACCTTGGTAGCCTATCACATGATTTTACACTATTTGCATAAAAGGGGGCGGTCACGTTGATTGGTATTTTCGGTCCCTTTTACTTGAATTCGAACTCAACCGTAATTGTAGTGGAATGGTGAAATATGAACGGCTTATACAATCAAATAAAATTATGACCTCTAGTTGGTCCACCAGCTAAAAACTAGAATTTTCGTACATGGACCATAATCGCCAGGAAGCCTAGATTTGTCAACACGTCCGTATGAAATTGTGGACGTATAAAAAGAGAAATGTGCAAAAATAGATACAACAGGAATCGAAGAATTTATATTAATAAACAGTGTCGGGAAAACTTTCAATCAGGAAAAAATGAGAATAAAGGTCACGTAACATGGTCATAAACAAATTCGAGGTTGATATGAAAACAAGAAACCATAAACAGATACGTAACAGAAATAAATCAGACTGCAACGCCAGTTCCAACTTGTCAGTGCTGGCGCTCGCGAAGCTCACAAACGAGTTCCAGAACAAAACTAAAAAATATCCCCCAAACTCAAAACTACCAATATACTACATTATATAGTGTACAGTGATGATCTTTATACATAACACCCATCACCAAAAGCCCCTTCACAAACGAACCCATTGTCAATTGCTCCAATATAAAAGCCAATTTCGACCCGAAAACCTCGAAACTTACCTCTTCTGTTCTTCAGACAGCTCAGTCATGTCCTTATAACTGATGTTATGAAACTTCATTGAGGACAGTTTCCATGGTTTAATGTATTTCTCCATTATTTCTGTATTATCTGTTCGGATCCTATAGATACGATATGCTTATATAGAACAGTTTCACGACCAAACAAACGATGTCGTGAACTGCAATGTTATAAAGAAATAGATAACAAGTCGGTTATCTTTTTATCACACACGGTTCATCTTTTAAAACAATATATATTTAACAGATAATATGTAATATGAGGTTTAGATAACAGAGACGCGAGCTGTCTGTCTCTCTGTCCTAATCCGTAATCCTAGAATTATAACTTTTACCATAACCTTCTTGATACAGATTGAGAAAACAAACACGCGCGTTTTTCTCCCATGACCCGAAATCTCAAAACTTGAGTTTGTGGAACGTGTTTATTCCAAGTTTGATGATTTGTCTATTTGAGCATGATATCAAACATCAAAATCATGAGATCTACTGAATATAATATGTGTGGTCTTCTACAACGGTTTAGCCGTCAGTTATAATAATAATATTGCCAATATCTCCAAAAATTCAGAAACTCATCCGAGCATATTTCCAATAATTACAACCGATCAATAACCATGAACAATCAACGATCAATAAGTATATCTATTTGTTAATATCGACACGTGTTTTATAACACTACCAGATCTATTGAAGTTAATTCACTTCTCTGCCCCTCTCTCCATTAATCCTCGCAGGTGATAGTTTTAGTTGCTTGCCAGGAATTAAAAATAATTGTATAGATCACCAACACTCAAACATCAAAATAAAGACATCTATTTGATAGCAACAGCTTTTAAATTATTTAGATAAGTATTCAGTGCACTCTTCTTGTTTAATGTAAAAACAGTATATAGATAGAGACTGTAATTAAAACACGATACACCAAGCTCAATGAGGAATCATTATCACAAATTAAATATTGATATTATCTCAGACACCAGGTGCTAATGACGTTAACGGTTAATACACGAACAATAACAATAGTAAGCACCTACGGCTATCACCTGCAAGGTACGTGATTACCGTATTTATTAATTATATTAAGTTCGTTATCCCACCCTGAACGTGGTGAAGCTGCTGGGTGGTTGAAACGCGGGTCCTTTCGTCCAGCTTTCTCATTTTAAAGATATCGTGATAAAACTGTACAGTGTACATACGTCAACAAACAATTTGCCGAACTTTGGCTTTCCGTATATCACCTAAAAGATCCCGGTTAATGTGGATTAGGCAAACATGGTGCAAGGTGAAATTGAAGAATTTCGAAAGGTAGTCTAGTTATAAAATGTGGATAAAAGAAAAAGAAGACATCTTCCTAGGAGACAGCATTGCCTGTATATTTCTGTCTTCGTCATTAATATCATTATTACATAATACTACATCATCTATGTTTACCAATAGACTATAATTATTACATAATACCTAAAACCCATCTAACAATAAATGAAATGCGATAATGTAAATAAAACATACCTATATATAATGTGTTGAATAATATTTGATAACTTAGTCAGGACCAGAAGATGTGGTGAGAAAAATGTTTGATCAGCATGTTTTATGGGTTTAGCGGCAAGAGCGAGGGCGTTTTTGTATACATCGGAAAATAATAATAGGGACAAAGTAGTACTTTAATGGCCAAGATTGTTAAGCGGTTATCGTGTGGAACCCTTGCAGATTCTTTATTTTTTATTCATCATTTACAATTAATATAGTTGTTATCCCAACTTCAATTCCTATTCACTTTTTATTAAAAATAATACTACAGGTGTGACTGATGACACTAAGAAAGTCATTTAGACGAATGCTAATAAGGCTTTACAACAGTTGTGTTATCATGAACATTATGTTCATCAGTTGTGGTATGTATTTTTAGCAGGGGGGGGGGGCCGAATGGTTGAACGTGGCAAGGAGTAGGGTCGCGTGTCCAACCTCATGGGTTTACTCCAGGTACTTCGGTTTCCTCCCACTGCTTAGCGAATTATTGAAATAGAATTAAACCATTTTAGTCCCAAAATGACCTAGTTTGTGTCGAGTGGACATAAAACCCCATTTCTCTCTCTATCTTTAGCAGTTGTTCATATACATGTACGACTTTAATCAAAACGTTGAAATAGCAATGAAGTGCAATAACTTTTGAAGAGGTTATCACTCGTCCAGGGAGCAAAAAGATCAAAGCGTGTGCCAATCTTACGCATACATAAATTACGTTTAATGCAACAAGTTGCAAAGAAAATCGATGGGACCCATGCTTTACATCGAAAATTTAAAACTCTAGCCTCTACCGAGTTCCGAAGGTTTACTATGAAGGGTGGGGAGGGGGATATCGGTACGCGAGGTTGCGTAATGATTCACACCAATTTGGAGATGATCACATCCACATGGACGGTTTTTCTTAGGAAATGGTCCAATGGCAGGGGCAAATTCCAATTAGCATTTTGCAGTTGTATTTACAAATAGTAATTGATGCCCAACGCAAAAAGCAGTGCTTTAATCAAAATCAGTAAAGTTTGATGCATTCAAATAAACGAAAAGTAAAATTAATTAGTGTTTTATTAAATTCCGGACACTTTCCATAACTTTTTCTTCACTTTACCCGTCTGTACGAAAATTATGTTGAGACTACTGTGGTTTATAGGCTTGTATTCCAGATGTATTTTGCACTATATTCCCGTAATTAGAACACGTTTTTGGGAGTTTCAATATTAAAAGACCACAACATGAAGTCATATTGAAGTTCGTAGTTAAGTACAATTATTGCTTGAAATATGGGATAGTTCTACACCTCATATTCTTCACTATGAACTGCAGTGACCTCCACAATTTTCAGTAAATATGCTAAGAATTATTTGTTGATGTAATAGTTTATTTACTGTTAATAATCTAATATAGATATTGTGAAAGAATTTTGAATAAATGATAGTTGATAAAACTATGATATATAAATATATACATATAGTATACTATATAGACAATTCCCTCCCAGTATAGATCAATTTACATATAATAAAAAACAAATTTACATTACAGAAAGAAGCGAAATAACTATACAGATAGTACAAATTTTAACCTTTAATCGTATCTCATCAACAATTTAAGACCTTTGCTGAACAGCTTTGATACTTGGTTGCAGAGATGTAGCATTGGTATTTGAAATTAGAAGATTCAATAGGAAAAGAAAAACATTTGATGACTTGGGTATATAAAATATAATTAAATGCAATTAATGTATACAAAATCATGATACAGATGGACGTTGGCTTTAGTTCAAATAAAATCTTATCACTACCAACAGTTTACTATAAATACATTAAGACAAGTCTATATAATTTGATGTTTCTGATTGATCACATTCATTCTGCACAAGTTTAGATTATTTTTACTGGTGTAAATATATTCTAAAACTACATCAATGTTTCAGCTCTACTCCTCAACTCCAGAAGTACCTCGATCAAATTGATTAGTTAACTTGTATCAGATAGTAATTCCTGCTTTAATTAGAAATGCTAGACATGTGTGATACAGAGTCTTTCAGTAATAATAACCAACTAACTTTTAAAGAACGCCTGTGAAATAAAACAAGGTTTGGCCTACTTTTTTGCACCATTTGGGCTAATGAAGACAGGAATACACATTATGAGATATGGGGGAAATTTTACCCACACAGAAGCTGAATTCTGTCAGGGGTTCTTTTACATGGACAACAATGCGTAAACAGAACCTCAGTTTTTTTTATCCTATCAGTCTGATGTACAGAGTTAATAACAAATGGCAGATTTCCTGGCAATACATATCCCTAACGAACTAAGGGTATTAATAACACTGATATATTCTATAATCATATGGTATATCAGTAAATAATATTTAATCGTTTACAGTTATCATGAATTAAACCAATCAATATATTTACATTTATATACAATTACAAAACAAAATAATAATTGGTGCTGTGGTGGTGGTCAAGTTATACAACAATGAAACATATTTACAAAATATATACAAATTAAAATACAATTGAATGAAAAGATGCAATATATACAAAATGCAATTCAAATATTAACTATTCCTAATTTTTGGTCAAATATGTACAGAGCTGTACTTTGGATTGTAAAGGTACACAGCCGTATATTACCCATAGTACAGCTCTATTCATTTAGACTTATGGTATTCAATGTGGCACTAACATAGAGCTTTTTGGGGCAAGATTATCTTTGAATTAAGATATCTTACTTTATGCACTGTTGTAGAGTGGCACTGTCAACGAGCTTATGGGGAAATGAATATATCTAATCATTAATTTCCTATGCACTATTATTGAGCTGCACTGTAATCGAGCCAATGGGGAAGTGGACATCTAGTACGAGTAGATATCCAGCTTCACAGCACTATAACTAGGAGCTCCGAGGAACTATATGCACTATTATAGAGTCGCACTGTTGATGAGCTAATGGGGAAGAATTATCTAAATGGAAAGAATTAAATGAGGTCTAACTGTTATAAAATAATTAAAAGTATGTTCTTAGTTCTGTCATTCAGAACATTTCCAATAGGCTTAATTTATTTTAATATAAGAGTTATTATCCCATAATTTTTCCATGAAAAAGATATATCCCATTCTACAAACTACACTATAATATATTAATCTTTGTTTTATGCACTATCGTTGAGCTGCACTTTTACAGAGCCAATGGAGAGAAAAATTCCTAGAAATTTTTTCCTTACTTTTTTTTAAAATATGAAATATTTAAAACTTTTATTTATCCTAATGCAAACATTTATGCAAAAGATTTTTAAAATATATTTTTTTGTATTTTTAATTTTAAATTGCAAATGTGGTGATGAGATGGTGATGTGGGTGTATGATACAAGACAATTGGAAAATATATCGAAGATATGGGGTAATGTTTCTCGAAATCTTAACTAAAGATAAAATCCAAATTATAGTAAATACCGGTATTTAAGTTTTGATTGGCTAAACACTAATATCAATCTAATATTATCCAATCAAGTTACTGAATTCAGATTTTATTTAGTTAAAATATTTCACAAAAAATGCCCAATTGATCGATACTGTGTGCATATTTACAAATGATTATAATTACATATTTACAAATTCAATTTTTTTGTATAGATTTACCATTTTAAATGAAATATGATGAATACTCTGCAGATGTTTAGAATGATTGAATAATGATTTTTTTCTTGGTATCATGTGAAAAATGGTTGGAACGGAAGACATCACTGTCATAGAAGGACGTTAAGTTATGGATGTTGATTTGTCGTGCCTGAAAGTATAATATATAACAGTATAATAATAATGATTTTTCACCTCAGTAATTTTCTATCTAATTGCTCAATATGCTACAATCAAGATTTTCAACTTATTTAGAAATTATCCATGGTTCAATAAAAGGGGAATAACTCCATATCAATTCTGTAATAATAACCCTACCTTATCAGCTAAATCTTTCTCAGAGATTTCTATGGTGTCTTGTTCTAAACCAAATCGATTCTTCTGGAACGTCATTTGATCTTGTGCCAACTGTTTTAATATAAACAGTAACAGTTCGTTGTTGTCTTTTCGGAAGGACAGATAGCGACCAAATGTCTGAAATCAAAAAGAAATGTATTAGCAAATGTCAGCAACAACCAAAGGAAAGATATTAATGACAATTAACCAGAACCATATTTACTTACCAAAATTTAGTTAAAGACAAACAACAGTTATAGTGAATAATCACCAAGTTATCTTTAATTTTCTAATAATTTAATTTTTGTTTTGGAGATAATATTGTGTGCATTATGAAATGAAATTGGGTTTAGCATCCTACTGTTTTCCTCTGACTGGACTGGGCTAATGAAGACATTTAGGGGATGCTCGATTCACAGTCCAGAACGTCCCGAATTGACAGAATTCCAATCGAGTGACACGGAATTGAGTCCTGTCACAGTTCTGCCAGTCCTGACAGCTGAGGTGGTGTGAGTGGAATTGTGACATATTTTAAGTAACAAATATGTTTCAGCTGCCATGATTGGCTGAGATATTTTTTTATGCACATGCCTTGTACTCCGAAATTCTCCTTTTCACTCGATTGACACTATTTTTGGAACTGAGAGAATTTAATTCCGGAACGTTCAATCGAGTACGCCCATAGTGAGCTATGCAAATTTTTTTATTCAGACAGCAGCCCAACTCCTATATGTTGTTCCTGTGTGCATTATGACTGTGTATTGAATAAATCAGATGACAGTAATGAAACTTACAGTAATCATAACATGTGTAAAAATAAACCTACCTTTCTCATACTTCTCATTACACTAAACTTCTGTGTACTGATAAAACTCTCTAACATAATTCTAATAGCCATATTAACATCATCATCATTAACATAATCTCGTAGATGCATTCTAGCATGACCTTCAGCCATACGTATCATTGATTCTATATGACGTACTGTAATAGGTATACTACCTGTAGCCTACAAATACACAACAATCTATTAACACATTTGATAGTACAAATTTACTGTCTCTCCACAATACTGACTACAGATTTACTAGTTTATGGGTAAACAATCTGTCTCTCAACTCTTCAACCCATACAATAGACAAGACACTTTTTTCCTTGCAGCCCTGGCCAGGCTGGCCTGGTTAGTGAGACAGCACTCGACTGAGTGGGGGCATACTCACTGAGCCCCCTGTGGCTAACAATATACAGTAACAATACATTACTAATGTTATTCTATATTAATTTTACCATGGATTCTCGTCTCAGATCGGCATACATCTTAGCGATTTTGTCTTGATCCATCTGATGTAATTTAGGATGAACTTTCTCTTTAGCATAAATAACATATTTTTTTAACAGATCTTGTGGAATGGGTTCAGCTCCAGTAGTATTTACAGTAGTCTGAAATAGTAATCAAATTATTGAGAATTTATAAAATAGAAACAAATGCTATAATAGACATTTTTAGAGATAAAATGCATCAAATACTCCACAAATATATAAGTGTTATAGATTTGTTTAAAACAGAAGAATTAAACTTGCAGCTAATTATTCTATATATTTTGTTAGTCTATCAACATATTTATATTAACATTAGTCTAAGGTGAACAGATTTATTCTTTTTAGTTTCAGACTAGTCTTGGCATACTCCTGACAACCCAGCATTAAACTTCTTTTGAATCTTGAAAACTATGGTTGATTTAAAGAGCAGATGAGCTCCTTTTAAACTAGATCTAATCTTGGAAACTATAATTAAATAGTGAAGGTATAATAAATTAAAAACATAAGTATACTTACAAATTCTTCATCAGGTAAATCTGATGCATTAGGATGATGTTTCATATGACTAGTTACAACAAATTCAGCTAACCTCTCATCCTGATCAAACATAAATATATTATAAATCAATATACATGTATACTCACTTTATAGAGAGTGACAGAAACAGAGAGAATTGATTTAAGGTTTGTTCACAAACTAAGTCAACCATGGTTCAATTTTATTTCAACAACTCACTTGCTTGTTGGGTCTTTAGCTTTTGGAAAACTCAAAACGTTGGATAGTGACCCTACTTACAGGAAATCGAAGCCAAGTCTCTTGACTCAATCGCAGACCTCACTATCTGACATGCAGGCTTTAAACCATCCACCCACCCTATCCCAAAAGTTTCACTTATTACTGACAAAATCTTATCTCATTTACTGGGTAATGTTATTTTCTTTTAAAAACTACATAATTATTTAGTAATATAATCAAGGCTAAGTTTATAACATACCTGAACAGGATCAACAGTATCTCGTACAACACATAATATGTCAAACCTAGATAATATAGGTTCAGTTAAATCAACCTGTAATAATCAAATAACATATATAAGTATCTGCTCATGTAAAACTTTTATTCATGAATAAAATGAAAAGTTACAGGGTAAACTTTTCATATCAGTTTTACTTGCTATTGTTCACAGAATCTTACCCACTCAGTCGAAATCCAGAACTCTAGTTATCCAAAAATAAGCAGAAAGGTCATTAAAAAAAAAAACTTAATAAAATTAAGACCCTGTAATGCCACATTTCCCATCAACATTATTGCCCTCTGTTCAGAAGCTGTGATAGTAAAACTTACATTTTCTGAGAAAGTAAGAGAAGGATCGTATCTGCCACCAATAGGATTAGCAGCAGCTATAATGGTACATCGAGCTTGAAGGGAGGTAACTATACCAGCTTTTGATATTGATATGCTCTGTTGTTCCATAGCTTCATGTATACTGGTACGATCAGCATCATTCATCTACAAAACAAACCCACTACATTATTACATGTATAAATTTAAATCTTT
The DNA here is from genome assembly GCA_963678685.1 of Patella ulyssiponensis. Lineage (NCBI taxonomy): Eukaryota > Metazoa > Mollusca > Gastropoda > Patellidae > Patella > Patella ulyssiponensis. Next base: position 22,683,949 of record OY783232.1, read on the forward strand.
TTTTCTTGTTCAGTCAAATGAATTTAGCATAGATGCTGTTTTTCTTTATCATACAAAATAATTTGATGTGACAGTTTTCTTTCTAGTTACTAGATATTTGTAGCCCAGGATATAATTTAAGTAAATATTTTGTTTTTTAATATTCTATTATAGTATCATTTGAATTTTAAAGCCCTTAAATGCACTATTAAAAGTGTCAAAAGTAATGGCTTAGTTACAAAATGGAAATTATTATTACTATATTATTATACGAGATAAAGATGGCAGCGTAAAATCAATAGAAACCGCTGTAAACTTAAAATGACTTAAGTTAGAATTGACAATTTGGAAACATATTTGGACTGATACGTCTTTTACAAAAATACTTTTGATTGTGTATGGTTTTAAATTCTATATTTAATCTTTATTTTGGCTTGTTGGGACTTTATAACTGAAACAAATATACTACCTTATCAAACTCATCAATTAGACATATTCCTTTATCAGCTAAAACCAAGGCACCTGCTTCTAAAGTCCATTCTTTTGATACAGGATTCCGTTGAACGTAAGCTGTTAAACCCACAGCTGAAGCACCTTGACCTGTAGCATATACAACACGAGATGCTGTCTTCTCTACATACTTTAAGAACTGAGATTTAGCTGTACCTGGATCACCACAACATAGTATATTAATGTCTCCTCTCACTTTATGTTTTCCACCAGGATTTTTAGGTTCCCCACCAAACATGGCAAGAGCTATAGATTTCTTAATATCTTCATGTCCATATATGGAAGGAGCAATACTAGCAAAAATCTGAAAATCATAAATTGACATAATTCAGTTTAAAAGAAGGTTTTTTCTTCTTCAGACTCTTGCCCTTTTATTCTACCATGCCTAACTAGTAAAAATAACTGCATAAAATATCACATCTTACAAATACTGGAAGAAAATACAATCAATATGATTTCAAGCACTGTTCTAATTACCATAATGATGAAAGCTGATTTAATTTCATCTCTTAAGTCACTGGACTTTTGAGGTTTTAAGTATGATTGACAAAATCCGATATAGAGCAAATACAACTCAAGAACTTTACAAAACTAACCATGGCTCCCATGTTATTTATCCATTTCAACAACAAATATAGTCGCAACTTATTTTACTCACCCTTTCACCAATTCTTTCATCTTTAGATAATTGGACAATAGCTTTAATATCTTCATCTGTTAAACTAGCAGCTGCTAACTTGTCATCTTTTTTAGTTATATAATTAGCTTGTATAACTGTAGCAAATACAGGAAAACCATTGGCCATATTTAACGACCCATCATAATTATTGTGATATACACCTGTCAATTCCTATAAGTACACAAATTACAATATCAACATAAATACGACAATACATCAATCTTTTATATGTAGATCTAGGTCTATAAAGCACACACATTTGTTGAGAGAGAGAAAAGAGAAATTGGGTTTAACATCCAATCAAACTAGGTCATTTTGGGACTAACACACTTTCCAATTTAATTTCAATAATCGTTTGCGCGTAGGGGTCTTTAGCAGTGGGAGTAAACCGCAGTAGGCGGAGAAAACCCACGAGGTTGGATAGGCGACCCTACTCCTTGTCACGTACAACCAGGGATTCGAAACCACGACAGTTGACTCAATGACAGGCTGTATGGTACAGCACGCGCACGCTAACCATTCGACCATCCAACCCCCCCCACATTTGTTGAGGTTTCGAGCAAGTTTTGAAAACCTGTGAGAAAAGAAAGTGTCAACACAGTGTTGTTAAATTTGCAACATATGGTAGGCACATACATGTATAGTATGTAAAACAGCTATTAATAACCCAAATTATACCTAACAATAAGCAAAAAATTAAAAAGAAATACCACATCACACACGCCAATCAATAAAGAACTGAAAAGCTCGCAATCTTAACTTCAAACCAAGAAGCGTGAAGAGCCATAACCCTGGCAGTAATTATTAAAATAAGACCACATTTCAATGTGGGCATATAAAAATCAATCCCTGATATCAAATTCATCTTTGAGTTGTCTCATCTGCATGAATGAAATAGCTACTGACTGAATCTTGTTGTCTAACTTAAGCCAGTTTTATAAATATAATTTTATTAACTTACTATTTCATCTCCTGGTTTACACATATCAACCAGATCATCCAACACTATAGCATCTTTAGATCTTGGTAGTCGACCAGCAGGAACTTTACCAGGACTTTCTTGCATTGTTATTCTTTGATAGTTTTTGTATATGGTCTAAAATACAGAATTTTCTATTTAAATTCTTACTGCACAACATTAACTCTAAAATGATGGATAAAATTTCTTTATGGCACCCCAGAAACATTTCAAACAAGGTAAGCTTACATCAGGTATTGTACTCATGAATTTCATATCATGTACTTTGTATAAAGTTGCTTTTCAACCATTGTGTGAAAGACCAAAATTTAAAAATCTGAAGGCACTTGAAGGAGAAATATGAACATGCACCATGAATAACAAGAGTGATCTCCCCTTTTGGATGTAGATCTTTGGCTGCAGTTCAACAAAATGGTATGATTCTTGACAAATGTTTACAGAAATTTCAGACTGCACTTATTATTCTAAATGGTTACATACCTTCAATAAATACATTAAATGGGGATAAAACATTTGGAAAATTCATCTAATGGCGTGTTTCTTTCTATGAAACAGTCCTCATGTTCAAGGCCTGATACCGTAAAATCTTACATGTATATAGTTGTAATATTTACCTGTTCCATGTTTATTTCAAACGGTCCAGTCGACTGACATTCTGGACAGCTACCTGGTTTAACTTCTTGGTTCTGATTTTGATAAAATGGTCCGAGTATAAAACCACATTTATTACAATCATATTTAATTATACTAAGTTGTGGTAATACACCAGTACAACTAGTTACTACACCACTTGTTCTTATTAACTGATTTAAATGTAACTGTCTGAAATACAAAAACAATTTATTTAAAGAGATCATTCTGCAGAGAAACACAATGAAAAAATGATTCATAATGGTGATGTCACAAGAAAAGTTGATAAAGTATATAAACAAGCTTTAACACACTTGGTGAAATTTATACTTCAACATAGCAAAAATAAACATCAACAAAGCAAAAATAAACTTTATAACATGGTAAATTATAGATTTTTATGTCAATGCTGCTTTTGTGGAAAGAGGTCAATATATTCTAGTTATATTACCACCATTACTACACTCGCATTGTTGAAAATAGTATTAACCTTTGTTGAACCACATATTGCGTACATTAAGAATACTTAATCCCCTACCTTAGAGAACGCAGATCTTCAATTAGAGGAAGTTCAGCTATTCTTACATGAATCTCCTTGGCTATTCTCTCATAGTTAGGATACATACTTAATACTACTTCTTTACCAGCCTAAAAATGGCAAGATGATTAATATATCAATTTGGCATTCTGTAGAATCTATGCAAATCAAGTGATCATACTTATTTGTATACAAGGAAAACAAAATAGTAAATTCTAAATCCATCCGGAGAGGGAAATGTGAATTCTGTCCACTTGACACAAACTAGGTTATTTCAGGACTATCATATGATTCAATTTTATTTCAATAATTTGCTTGCTCATGGGGATGTTTAGTATTGCAACAAAATCGCAGGACCTAGAGAAAAAACATGAGTTTGGACATACAACCCTACTCCTTGTTAAGTACAAGCTGGGAATTGTAACTATGCCAATTGAACCATCCATGATTTTCAAGGATGGGGATTAGAGCGTCCACAAGCTCAAAAAACATGATTTTTCATACAATCAGGGGCCATAATCCATGAAGTTAAGGTCTGATACATTCAAATATCAATACGAACCATGATCTTTAACCGGTTCTTTTAAGGGAAGCCATTTACATGTAAAACTTAAGATAAAATACCAATGGGTCATTCCATGTCAAGTGGGTCAATTTTCAGAAATTTGGGAAATTGACCCCCTTGAAAAAATCTGGAAAAAATATATGTTATTGTACATCTAAAATCTAGAAACTGTCCAAAATATGTGGTCTGTAGCATAAAAATTGACTGAGATACGGACATTTAAGTTTCATGAGTTACCAATAAGTTTTCGAAACAAAATATATATCACTAATTTACTTGAGTTTCAGATATCTTGATTTTACCTTTATAGTAAAGATATACCGCTCAAATTTGGCAGTCTTGAAGAACTTTGAGAGTAGATTATGAATCTGCAATCAGATTACCGGTGAGTTGTAGGGTTCGCATGCTACTTGGCCACGAAAATGACAAAAAATTGGTGCAGTTGTATATTGTCTGGGTTTTGAAGTGCTGCAGGTGCTACAAAGTAATAGATATAGACCCAAATATTGGTATATCCAGAGATTGCCAGTAGTACTACATACGAAACGAATGAAAACGCACCAGTCTTGAATAGATTCCCAGAAAATTGACCGCGAAAATGGTTTCAGACACAAATTTTCAAAAATTGTCTCATATTTTCGAGCCGATATAACCCGGTAGATGAGAACCTAAAAATCTGATTATAGTTTGTAAATATAGTTTGTGCTTATGTTTTCAACATATGTAAAAGCCATTCTTGTCCCGGCCCATTTTGATATTTTTTCAATTTTATGAAAATCCGTGATTTGGGTCATTCCATGTCAATTATCACCCAACGAGGTAAACAGAACCCGATTCGATTTTGCCGAATTTTATTTTATATGTCTTTTAGGGCTGAAAAAGCTTATATTCCTAATTTTAACTTTGTCCGACTAACAGTTCCTTAGATACTGTCCACCAAATTTTGGAGATTTTCAGCTAAAATGGGTTTCATCGACATTATTCAAATGACCATAACCCAGTAACCAATAGGTTAAAATTGCTGGAATAAGTGTTTGTGGAATGGGAAAGATAATGACGTGCTGTTTGAATCATAGATATCCTTCTTTAGGAAAGTATGCTGAAGGTTACTATGTATCCTCAGAGCTTATCCATGAAGACAATCCTGCTTTAAGTGTAAAGACACTGATTTTTCAGTCTCGCGTGTGAATATTTAACTTGATTTTACATGCTTATAAAAGATATTACACCTCCAGTTGTTTAACAGTGTGTAGAAAACATGTTGAGCTAAACTTTTCAAGCAAGTTCATCCCAAGGTCACATGGTCTATAAGGTCAAATTCAAATTCAAAAGGTCTTCACTCTTTTAAAACACACCCGGATGTCAAAAATAAGTGTAGATTTAGAATTCTTGTGGAATTCCCATCCCTGGAAGACATATTCCAGCAATTTTGACCAATCAGTTACTGGGTACGGTCATTTGAATAATGGCAGCCACGCCCACTTTTGCCGAAATCCCCCAAATTTAGTGGACCATATCTCAGGAACTGTTGTTCGGATCAAGCTAAAATTTGGAATATTAGCTTTTTCAGCCCAAATAAATGTCTAAACCAAATTTCAGCAAAATCGAAGGTGATTCGGTTTAAGTCATTGGGTGATAATTGTCAAGGAATGGCCCATAACAAAGATTTTGAAAAAATCTGAAAAATATTGAGATGACATGGGACAAGAATGGTTTTAACATATGTTAGAGACATTAGTACAAACTATAATTCCACCAAGTTTCAGATTTTTAGGTGCCCATCAAACAGGGTTCAATCGGCTCCAAAATACGATTGTTGACATAGATTAACACAAAACACAGATTTTCAAAAAATTGAAAAAATATCAAAATGGCCCGGGACAAGAATGGCTTTTACATATGTTGAAAACATAAGCACAAACTATATTTACAAACTATATTCAGATTTTTAGGTGCTCATCTACCGGGTTATATCGGCTCGAAAATATGAGACAATTTTCGAAAATTTGTGTCTGAAACCATATTCGCTATCAATTTTTGGGGAATCAATTCAAGACTGATGCGTTTCAATGCGTTTCTTATGTAGTACTACTGGCAATCTCTGGATATACCAATATTTGGGTCTATATCTATTACTTTGTAGCACTTGGAGGTCTACAAAATCCAGACAATATACAATTGCACCAAATTTTTGTCAGTTTTCATGGCTAAGTAGCATGCGAACCCTACAACTCACCGGTAATCTGATTGCAGATTCATAATCTACACACAAAGTTCTCCAAGACTACCAAATTTGAGCGGTATATCTTCACTGTAAAGGAAAAATCAAGATATCTGAAACTCGAGTAAATTAGTGATACATATTTTGTTTCGAAAACTTATTCGTCACTCATGAAACTTAAATGCCTGTATCTCAGTCAATTTTCATGCTACACACCACATATTTTGCACAGTTTCTAGAGTTTAAATGTACAATAACATATATTTTTTCCAGATTTTTTCGAGGGGGTCAATTTCCCACCACTGGCCCACTTGACATGGAATGACCCCAATACTTACTTCATCAAAATTTAACAACATTTCTGTAGGTGCTTCAGGTAAGAAATAAGCCAGTACTTGCTCCACAGATGCTAACATATTATAATCTATAACTAAACTCTCTTTATTAGCTGTAAAATAAATAAGAATATATCAATAACTAAACTATCTTTATTAACTATAAAATAAATATTAACATACTAATAACCAAACTCTGTTCATTAGTTGTAAACAATATTTATGTATTGTTTAAGGGTCGAGAGCGAGACATTTACGGTAGTAATATATTGTAACAAGAGGACCAAGTGTTTTTACAATATATTACGCAATGTCTTCAACTCGAGACCATTTAACAACTTAAAATTCAGACACTCTGCACTTGCTTTTACAGTGAAATACGTCACACAAGCCCAATATTTCACTTGTATAAATAATCTACGATTGGCAAGTTGCCAGTACGATTATTTGAAATAATGGTATGCCAACATAAAAGGGTTACGTCACATCTGTATTTTAAATATATGCATCAATAAATTAACATTCTAACAATTGGAGAAAATAAGGAGCATTACTATCTACATGAAGCTTGTAGATGTTGGTGAAATAAGAGTTTTGCGGATATTTTTCTTTATCCATTGGTCTGCCATCAGAAAAACACATCGATAGGATGTTGACACCATCAATTGATTTACGGGGGGGGGGGGATGGCCTAGTGGTCTAGAGTGCCAGGCTTCGACCTCTAGCTGGCCGGTCACCTCTTGCTAGTGGCTGTGGTTTCGATCCCTGGTGTGAGCGTATGTGGCATGGAGATAGGGGCGCCTTCTCAACCTCGTGGGTTTCCTCCCACTGCTAAAGACCCCTACACGCAAGCGAATTATTGAAATAAAATTGAAACCATATGTTAGTCACAAAATGACCTGGTTTGTGTCGAGTGGACGTTAAACCCCATTTCTCTCTCATTCTCTTTACATTTTACTAATGAAGGCTTATACAACTAAAACATCAAGCCTACCTTCAACCATCTGTCGAATCTTCTCTCTGTATACATTATGTCCCTTTTGATCTACGAAGGTTCTCAAGAAATTTTTAAAACGATTTTTAATCTCAGTCTTAGGTCCCAACATGGAGACCCATTCTCGAACAGAATGACCTTTCATATCTTCTAAATTCTCAATACTTTCAATCATCTGAAATAAAGTATTCACAGATTTCAGTTCCATATGACAACAGAAAACATGGAGGAAGTGTTAGGAGCAGGGATGTAGGCCAAATGGACATAGGAGGAAGATGGACATAAATGAGAAGGGAAAAAGATCAAGATCTCTGCCCATTTGACATTTTTCAAATATTACTTGTATCCATGAAAGACAGTTTTCTAAAATCATAAATATAACTTACATCTTCATCGTCAATATCCCCTTCTGCTGCTCGTTCAGCTATTCTACGTTTTCTAGCAGGTCGGTCTTCATCATCATCTGAATCTTCTGTAATAGAAAACAAAATTGTTTTAAATTATATCCCAAATTTAAAGACTGAAATCAGAAAACAAAACCATTACTGGCATTAGTACCAGTAAGCATTTTTTTTTATTGTGTTTTTTAAGTGACATACTCACGAATTCCTAACCCAACTGGTTTACAAAATATAGAACCATTTACAAAGCTACAAATCAGTGAATTTTTAAAAATCATGTAAAGAATACAGTTTTATTTGCCATGGTGTTTAATAGAAACAAACAATTTCTTTAAATATACTGGGTGAACATGTATAATAGAAACAAGGAAGGGTAAATCTTACCATACATCAATCCTCTTCTCATTCGACCAGACACAATGCCTTCCTCCTTTTCTCTCACTCTTATATCCCGTTCAGCTGCTTGTCTTTGACTTTCAGAGATATCAGAATAATCCTCCTCATCCAAATCACGTTCATCAAATCTGTCCAGAGCTGGAATAGCTCGATAATCCCTGTAATTAAGTAATAACGTGATTAATTTAAGAAACAGTGCAGGGCAATTTTATTTATTTTATAAGAGCCAGCCGATTTACAGCGATCTGTGATTGCATGTAGGCTACACATGGACAGTTAAATTTCATGTCAATATTTCACTAGGAGTAAACTGGAGGACCCTGAGAAAACCCACGAAGTCTGACAGGCGACCATACTCCTTGTGACGCACATGTACGTCCAGGGAATCAAAACACGCCAGTTGACTCAATGAAAGACATTATGATATAATTATTATAATGCGCAAGCGCTAACCATCCAGCCCCAAGTTTAACTGGAGTCAGTTTTCGGTGTCATTAGTTGGCACCATATTGTATTAATGAAATCCAAGGATAATCAATGAACATAAAATCCTACTAACTGTTCAAGATTATCTCCAAATAATTCTTCTCCATCTTCCTCTTCTTCAACAGGACCTCCACCATTTAATTCTGATTCATCTTCAAACGGAGGTAAATCACGCCCAGGACTGGATGTGGGATCACCTCGACTGCTTCTTCGACTTCTAGCAGGTCTAGGTGGACTTGTGGCTGTTGAAAAGGGGTCAGAACTTGTGTCCTGTAGAAAACAATGTTAATGTTAAAATATTTGAAACATAGCGCGCATTTAATAGATATCAAGACAAATCAACCAACAAGTTGCACCAAATCATGGCAGAAGTAAACCAGTCATGGCTTAGATTTTTCGGCATTCATGTTTAATGTGACTCCCATTTTTGTGTCTCAATATTATTTTCTTTGTTGTGGCACCAGAGAAAGTAAATAACAAGAAGGTAAGTAAAAAGAAATCAATTCTTCCATTTATGAGTGGTTTGTTGAATTTCAATGTTTTATTGACAAATACATGTTTTTGGCACTAGGTGACTATGGTTGTTGCGACTCCTTTTTCTTGTAATGTATAGGAAACAAGCCAACAGTGAGGCTGATGTCCCCCGCCGAAATCCCAAAATAAATAGATGACACATATTAATTAATCGCACATTTATTTTTTTCAAACGTATCGAGCAATCAAACTGTACACGAAGTGTCATCCAAAAGTGTTTTATAAAGAAAAATGCTAAAACCCATGAGAAAAATGAAAATGTACCCTAGTTAGGGGGACCCTGAAGGCAGACAAAAGGGCCCCTCTGGCCAAGGGAAAGGGCCCTTGTGTCCGAGTCAATCGTTTCTGTACACTGTTACTGTCGAATCCAATACTGAATGAGAATGCAGTCATTGTATTGGCATAAAAATCATCAATCAAGATGAACCTAAGTTATCTTGCCCCAAAGTATCAACCAATCAAACTGCTTATCTCTGCCTACCCTAATAAAGAGGAAAATGCTCATCTTCGAACTCCATCAAGGCATTGACCTAATAAGCATACACACCAATTTTGAACATTTTAACTCAATTCGAAGGAGAGTTATTGTGTTCCCAAGGACTTGGCAAATCAAATTGCTTATTGTTCTGCATACCCTGAACAGAAAATGCTCATTATCGATCTTAGTCAAGGTATTACTGTAATGAAACTATACACCAAGTTTCATCAATCTCACTTAATTAGAACAAAAGTTATCGTGTCCCAAAGCATCAACCAATCAAATTGCTTATCACTGCTTATCCTAAGCGGAAAATGCTCATCTTCGAACTCCATCAAGGCATTGACCTAATAAGCATATACACCAAGTTTGAACATTTTAACTCAATTAGAAGGAGAGTTATTGTGTTCCAAAGTCTCGACCAATCAAATTGCGTATCGCTCTGCTTACCCTGAGCAGAAAATGCTCATTATCGAACTTAGTCAAGGTATTACTGTAATGAAACTATACACCAAGTTTCATCAATCTCACTTAATTAGAACTAAAGTTATCGTGTCCCAAAGCATCAACCAATCAAATTGCTTATCTCTGCTTACCCTAAGCGGAAAATGCTCATCTTCGAACTCCATCAAGGCATTGACCTAATAAACACATACACCAAGTTTGAACATTCTAGCTCAATTAGGAAGAGAGTTATTGTGTCCCAAAAAGTGTGACGGACAGACCGACAGACAGACAGGCGGACGGACGAACCCATTTTAATAGTCCCCCAACTTTCTTCGAAAGGCGGGGGACAATAAAATGACTAAGGGTTTAAACTTTAAAGTTCTACTCTTCTGCACCTAACCTGGGCTAATGGAAGACGGGCATATGCCATACAGTGTGCTATGAGGGAAACTTTTCACTGCTAAACGACGGGGTGTCAATCCGGGTGAAAGCCTGTACAATGTAAAGCCTGTACATTTCGTTTCTTCTTGTATGACCGACATTCCTGAATGTGGACGTTGACCTACAGTGAGGGTGTCATGGCTGCGAAATTGTAATTTGATAGGAGGGGACGTATTTTTAACAGCGTGTTGTGTGGCTCATACTGACTCTAGCGAAGTAAGCAAGGTCTTATTTTCTCACTAACATGTTCGCTTACTTTGTACATGCGTCCACACGGATTGACACCCATCGTTTAGCAGTGAAAAGTTGCCCAGTAAAATTGACTGGGGCTCCAATTTTCTTTCGACATTGATTGAATGGAACAGTTTCTGAACGCTCAGGGTGAGTGTAATGAGACCGACGTTCAGAGCTGAACTAGCGTCTAACCTAACCCACTTAGCCACGTGATCCCCATAATGTATAGGGCAAATGGGAAACTGTGATAGAAATTGTCACAGAATTAATGGCAGATAATTATATTGCTGTTTTTACCACCCTACTAACCCTGAATTTATAGGTTCTAATCTTACATACCTGACCCTAACCCTCCCCACGTACCAGCAGTAAATGTGATGGAACGTAAAAGGAAGTCGGATCTAACATTACATTGTAACAACATGATTGCCTATTTTAATCTTTATTTGATGAAGGATAAATAGACTACCAATAGATCTACATACCACAGAGGCGGATCCAGTGGGGGGCGCCCCCCCCCCCCAATTTTCGACAGTGCTGAAAGTGCCTCTTTTCAGACCCAAATATGTCCTCTTCGAACGTTTACTTAGACGAAAATATCCGCCAAATAGCTCTTGGAATGTCTACAGATGCAAGGAAATGATGGATAATTGTCTTCGCGGACCCCCCCCCCTAACCCCCCCTCGCAGCGGCGTGACCCGTCTCCGCCTTAAGTGCCCTCACTTTGCGGCGCCCCCCTTTTCAAAATTCCTAGATCTGCCCCTGTACCACGTTTTATATCAAAAGAATTGAAGTCTTGCCAACAGGTTTATTTTTAAAAAAAAAGGGCGCTAGTACATGTACTCGGTAAAGCCAATATAACGTTATTGGGAAAGAAGCTATGAAATCGAACCACCCATTCATATTTCATTCCCCTCCTGGCTTAAAAATAGGTCCATAGAATTGGCATTGCCATCTCAACGCTGAACAAGTGCACCAATTTTTAGTTCCACATCATTTTATTACCGATCGAATCACTAACCATGCGATCTACTAATTTCAAAAGGAAAACAAAATGATATCACCGATATTATACTTACAGCCATCGTAATTTCACTTTCTCCTCAACTTAATGTACTTCAACAATGGCAATGTGCTCGAATACCGCGGGAAATAATGGGTCAAAGGTTAAGTCATTATAGTACACGAAAAATAGTTCTGATTAATTTGCCTTATATAGGCACAATTACCATCTAACTACAAAGATTATATATTCTGCCTATATTTACATCGATGTCATACCATATTTTATATACAAATTCTCTATTTGGATATTAATTAATGTTTTCTTTCTAATATCACTACACATATTTCCCGCGATTCTGGTCACGTGGTATACTTATTATTGTTTATAATTTTTATTTAGACTAGTCTCGCTTTTCCGGTTTCAATCGGAAGATTTTATACTAGATTGTCATGGCGAAAACATGTTTGCTAAAAACGCGCATAGTAACTCAATATATTTAATATGAAGTTAAAAGGGTTGGATTTATAAGGGGACACAGCAAGTAATTGTGGGATATGGAAATACACCAAAACGGACAAACATTTTGGCCATAAATTAAATATCAATTCAATGATATTTAAATTTATTCACATAAATTTATTGCGATGTCTCAAAATTATAGCTTGGGTCAAATGAAAAAGGCAACCTTTGACTTAATTGATGTTTATAATTTAAATCTTCTAACCTTACCAGATGATCGAGTTTTCATATAATATAGTACTTTCATTCGTACTTTACTAAATTAAGACATGTGGTCAGGGGCGGATTGGACCATCGGGCGCTCGCGCGAAAGGCCGGTCGGACAAAAAATGAAAAAAATAATTTTGTCCAATTCGTCTAAAAACCTTTTTCTGCTGAACATTATATGGGGGAGGGGGTGCAATTTGGATGCAAACATGCATGCATAATGCACTGTATACTCTGCGTTTATACAAGGGTCAAATATTTTTTTCTGTTTCCGCATGTGGACGGGATCGAATTATTCAACTTTTATAGGCCTACTGAATTATAATTTAAAGATCGTTAATTTGTATTTCTCCTTTTTACTGAAATAAACAAACAATAGAAACTCAACATCCACTACTACTAGTCAGTAGTAATACTATAAATATTGATAGATAATAGTAGAAACCGATTTGAGCGTAAGAAAATCTAAGGGGAAATCCTATCACGGGGAGTCAACACACACTGTGTCTATAACGTTGTGAGATGACTCCTAGAACTGCGCATGCGCTAAACGGTAAACACACACCAGGGACCAACTGAAACTGTGACACCGGGCCGGTTCCCGGCCCCACTCCGCCCCTGCATGTGGTATCCGAAATAGTTTTTTATTGGACTAAAATATAGAGACTAAGAGATGTTTTCAAAGTAATTTAAACGTTTAAATGATTATAATTTTGTAACTATATATTTGGGGTTAGGACAACTGCCGGTGGGACCACTGCCGGTGGACAACTGCCCGTAGGAGAATTGCCGGCGAGGACTACTGTCGACGATTTTAGTATTTTTCTATTGTATTTATTTGTTCTTTTTAGTATAGTTTATTAAATAATAATGGGGACAAGTTATGAACTATACTTTTAAAAATGTATTTATGTAATTTGTATAGTTATGTAATCATTTTAAAAACATAACTATTAATCTTATTGCCAATGATTTTATTGGTATTTGATAAAGCAAACACCGGATCGAACCCCGGGATCTATTGATGCGTAACTGATAACTGTTGACGCAAGTTGCGTGCAAAATGAAATGAAATGAGGTAAACGCTCCACTGTTTCAAATAACTGTTCCTTGCGTGCAGCCCGCCCCCCCCCCCCCACGCCCATGCCCATGCCCACCGACAATTGAAAACCAACCTGTTTGAAAATTAATTGCGTGTCTGTAGGGAAAACTAAGCAATGCTTGAAACTCATCTGGTACCTGGCACGCGGAATTGGCTTCGGTCCACTTCACATGAAACAGTCTTAAGTCTTTCCAATTTTTTAATCATTCAAATGAATTGATTGAACACATAAAATCACAATGTCAAAAACAAAACAAGTGTCTGGAGACAAGAACACGTCTCATTGGCAACTCGATGAAATCTGACATCTCCCAAGATTCGAGATATTACAAGCTTCATTTATCATATAGTTATATAATTTTACCCGATACACCCCAGCTCATTATCAACAATATATACATATAATTACATCTACATACTTAATGAATATATTTAAATCATAACGTTATCACATGTATCTTTATCTCGACTACAATAAAATAATGATTTTGGTCATAATTACATATATAAAGGAACAGGGCCTTTTAGGTTAGGATTGAAAAATTGTCTTGAGGTGTACTGATGAGCTCTTCCGGTTAGCGATGGGACGATTTCTATCAGAATCGGTTATATATTGTGAATCCACCCAAAAGAACTGATTAACGCAGATTTCCTTCCGACAGAAGAGAATCAATGTAGAAAAATTTCCATCCGATACAATAAATCAATATAAAAAGACTTTCGTCTGACAAAAAAAAAACTAATTAATGTACGAAGATCTTCACCCGGTTATACAAATTATGTATCACTTTAACACGAATTTAAAGAGCATCTCCATTGTTCACTCCAATGAAAAGGGCTGTGTACTTTTAGATGAGGGAGATCGATCATTAAGAATAATACAGGATCAATGTTTAGAAACTGGTAAAACAGAACAACAGATCCATTTAGCTGGCATCGGCATATCTCGAACAGAATTATCCCAAGTTTCCGTGGTAGTATCAAAACATTCTACCGATTTAAGGGTTTTAAAGTTCGTTGTTGACATTCCACCAACTAAAAATATCTTTGTTCCTGGAAGTAAAAAAGTTCAAAATGAAGAGGAAACTTTTTAAAAAGTTTAAAATAAAACCCTCCAACAGACGATCAAAGGTAAAGTCTTTTATAAGTATTCTTGATCTTTGAAGTAGGGGTTGTTGGTATTTTGTTTATAAGGGTCTATTTATGAACTTTTTGTCGGGCTAGGAATTAAGTTCCGAACCCTACTTCCTGACCACACTCCATGTTATTCAAAATTCTAAATCTAAAATTTCTCCCAAAACGTATCCACTCTCTCCAAATTCGTTTAATATCATATGTGTTAATTTACCCACGAGTCCGATTGCAATTGAGTTTTAAATAAGTTGTGAATGTTGAATACGCACACAAGGCTATATTGTCTCATGCTACGGGAACAAAAATGATATCTGACCATTCCAGCGCATTTAGCAATATCGTCTGCAAGATTTCATATACCGTGTCGGACAATAAACGCGATGTTCAAATTTCTATAACCTATCCTCTTGAGTAGTCACCCGTTGTCCGTGTGGGCGTAATGCAATCACAGCAACACGAAAAGGCTCTTAGTAACTAAATGTTTAATAATAAATTGATTCTTGTTGTAGCGGTTGACTTGTAAAATCCTAAACTTTGTCATACGTGAATTAAACTAATACATTCCAGATATACGATGATATATCACTATGAAATATATTAATGAGACGCGACAATATATTCTGAATGATACATTAATTTATAGTGGTCACTGGATTTTGATTATGTGGATCATCATTAATGTTATACTTAGACAAATAAAAACGGTCTGGATTTGTCATCGTGACTTACCACAAGACACAAGACACCCTTACAAATCATCTTGTCAAAAAAAAACCCGGATAAACATTTAAATACCGGTAATGTTGCAAACATTAATTATTCTTAAACATTAAATATTTACATATACGGGGCCACATGGTCTACAGTTAGGGTATAGTTTTATTGAGAATAAAGAAAAACTAAATTTAACACAACTTAGCAACTTAGCAAGACAAGAACGACAAGGGTGTTTGGTGCAAAATCGGACATTTTGTCTTTAACGTTTACATAACAAACAATTTTTATTTCTGTTATTTACCTATAACAGCGATTCCATGGTGATGTCTAGGTAAGCTCATCTCTGCTTTAAACTCCCATTTATTTTTGGCCGGATCGAACATTTCTATCAAACCAACACTAGAAAAGGTCCCGTCTTTTGCTACAGGATAAGAACTGCTGGCACCACCACAAAGGTATAAGCAGGAACCAATAGATACCAGGCAACAGTAACATCTTGGAATTCGCAGATCAGTCATCGTTACCCACCTGAAAAAATATATGTGCATTGATAAAATATACAGCTGACGATTCAAAGCCCCAAAAATAACTTCGCATCGAAATATATATATATATATATATATATATATATCGATACAAGAATTGTAATGGGTAGCTTTTTATAAGTTAGCTCTACTCGCAAAATAATTTTCCTTTGTTTCATATTAAATGGCTTAAGAACTTACTGGTTTGTCCTGGGATCAAACGCTTCTACGGACTGAAGAATTGGTAGCTCCGTTTTTTTGTCAAGGTGTTCACCATGGCCTCCAGCTACATAAATCTTTCCATCATTAACAGCAGCTCCAAAACCCATTCTAGCTGAATTCATTGGACGTGCATATATCCAGCTGTTGGTTTTATTATTGTAGCATTCCACACTGGCTATAACACTGGAAATACAATTTTAGGTGTACTTATAATTAACCTTGCACAATATATATTAAGGATACAAATCTAAAGTTTCAGCTTGCCCCTTTTGAGCCTATGAAATAATAATCCGACTGTTATGGAGTGCTGCTAATGGTAGCTTGTGTTTCATTAAGAGAACAACTAATTTTTATGGTAGAGCATGCTCATTTTATGACACCTCTCAATTAGTTCAGTTCTATCTTTAATGAACATAACCTTGCCGAATATAACATCATCCGTGGGACACCTATGTGGGATTTCACCAGCTTTTGATACTTTTATATTACTGGGGAAAAATATTTGTTTCGTACCGACTTTTATTTCACTGAATTAGGTACACCGAATTATTCTTTGCTAAAAACTTATTACACGTTTTTTTTTTAGAAGTGCCTACCGTGATTTTTCATCTTGGCCGCCAATCGCGTATAGCATTCCATATAAAGCACACATTTTATGATACATCCTCGAACTGTTCATCAGACCACATTCTCTCCACACCTTTTGGCCAGGGTCAAACTGGAACACTTTGTTTAAAGGTAGAGGATGCCTTTTTGTGAAGGTCTTTTTTGTGTCTGTACCTCCTATTTCAACAATAAAAAGGTCAGTATAAATCTAAAAGTTAGTATGAAAAAGAAAACGTTGGAAGTAAAGGTAGTTTGTGGATACTTACCACTTAAATATAATTTTCCACCTAAAAAGGCAACCGCGTGATGGTGACGTGGTTCCGGTAATTCAGCGTAGTACTTCCATTGGTTATCGTTACTATAATATCTCTCGACGTGCTTCTCAGCTAAAATTTCAAAGAAAAGGTTTCATTCACTAAGTGATAGCGAAAAGTCTTCCCACATTCTACAGACAGAGAACTATCTACAATACTTTAAGCATGGATCTCTTTCCTGAATGGCCGCCATATTCAAAAATTGGTATAATGCGGTTCTAATCCGCTTTACATTGTTCATACACACAAAGAGTAAATAAACATTTTCAATTTTATTAAATGGAATTAGAATTAAAATGTCGGCGAATCAGCTTCTTTCTGTTTGGAAAGGAGTTGGGAGTTAATAATAGTGGTTGATGTACTCACTATGATTTTCCTTGGTGTCCTGTTGAAAACCACCTATAACAAGAATATCACCAGAAATAAAAGAAGGAGAGATAGACCGGGGAGCTGGAGTTGGTGCAAGGGATGCAACAGGTTGCGATTTTTGTACACCGACTTTGATTGCTGGTTCATGAGTCACTACTTCACATGAAAAGGCGTTACGGAGATCTTTAAACGATGGCGTGTTGTCATCTGGGATTGTCTGAAATATAGAAATCCCATTGAAATGTAAAATAGTGTAACTGACATCCCTCTCATATGACCACTGAGAATAACTGGGTTTATTATTTCCCTCGAGAGCGGGTTTGGATATACAGCTATACAGGGGAATTTGGGGTTATTTTTCTGAAAGTTTTTCTTTAAACTTGGAATGGTTTATTCTTCCAGAGTAGAGTTTTTTGCATAAGAAAACATGATAATTGATATTATAACGTTTTTCTTACTGACGTTCTGGGATATTCTCATTTTCCGATAGACGGTTTATGAGCAAGATAAAGTCCTCGACTTTGGTTATGCCTGGGAAGAAACCCCGACAGAAGAACACCAGCCTCTTTTCCTCGGGTTATTTTCACCAGTTTTTCTTTCCCCGGCATAATCTCAGTCTCATGCTTTATCCTAGATAAAATATCGAAAAACGTACCCTGCATTACGGTTTAGTAGTTTGGATTACAGTCCGAATTTCTGAAAACTATTTGAATGAGATACACTTGCCAACATTTGTTAAAAATAGCAGTTATAGGCTAGGAAACAGTTGGAAGATTCGAACTAACACAAATGTAATATTCACCGGTAGATCCGACATCCATACAAATTGTGCATAGGGTACACAATCGAGACATGGAGAGAGAAATGGAATTTGACGTCCATTCGACACAAACTAGGTCATTTCGCGACTAACAATGACAGGCCTTAGGATGCAGCGCGCACGCTAACACTCGCCCTCCTCCCCCTTTAGGATGAAAGATATAATAACTAAATTCTACTTACCATAAACGTGTCAGTAGATCCAGTGACGGGGCGGTTCATCACAACATCTTTCCTGAAACATATTCTTGGTAGTGGTTTAGGTAAATCCAGCAAATCAGATTTTTTGTTATTTTCTATCGACACAATCCTTTAAAAAGAAAATCATACCTCAACGAAAAATAGACACGAAAATCGTGGAAATACGCAAGACAGCAGTAATGTCTCAACAGCAGCTTATTGGAAAAGAAAACTTTGATCTTGACCAGAATCCGTTAAAAACTTTACTACCTCCTGCGCTCACAGGTGAGATGGGGTTGTGGTGGGCCGTGGCTGGGTGGGTGGAAGCGGGGTGTGGGGGGGGGGGACTCCGGAAGGGAATATCGGATATAGTTAGAAGTTAGATATGCTCTCATGACCGCAATGCTCTCCAACCGAAATTAAAAGCAGTCAGTTGTAAAATATAGTCTTTATTGCCTTCACAAGGTTTTTCGACAAAGGGGGATAACTCCAAAGGGTAAGCCACGTGACGATGAATATCGTTAACGTTCACCATCCCAAGACCACAATACTTCACACCAACTATTAAAAGAAAGCACTAAAATCTATAGCCTCTATTTCGACAAAGGGTGTAGCTTTGGGTTGGGATATCAAATTGAAATAGAATTTATTAAAAGGTTCACAAGGTGTTGGTCAAATAATATATATTTACCAGTTGGCTTGGATCAACATTTCACGACATTTGTCAGAATTCTTCAATAAATCATTTGATTCTATACATTTAAAAAGTTCTGGATGAGATAGATATGGAAACCGTACACATTCCATAACTCGGTTTAGATACTCTTCTCTATCCTTCATATTGTAAGCAATCCATTTTAAACCGGCCCAAAATACATCCATTTCAGAAGAGACCAATAGCCGATCATCACGTAGAAGTGCACATAGGTTGTCTAGGCTTAACTGATTGAAAGGAACTGTATCATAGCAATCCGTGAAGTTTTCAATAATGCACTGACGTGACATTCGATAAGCTTCACTAGTCACAGGAAGTTTTCCGGTCTGCACAGCAATCAAAGCTTGGTCAGCTGTAATAGCATCCATATACTTCACACATTTTTCTTTTATTACAGGAATGCTTAAAAAGTCGGCAGCCATGATCAAATCGCCTATGTACTCTGGTGTTATTTCAATTGTAGCCAGGTAAACATATTCTAAGAATATGCGGAAAGCATCTGGTGATATACCGTGCAGCTTGATTTCTAAAGGCAGCTTCACCTTCTCAGATGTGCGCTCGAATGAATCTGCAAAGTATTTGCTGAAACATGATAAAGCCACTCTGTGAGCTTTGAAAACTTGGTTTCCCACGTAGACGATGACATCAAGAAGTTGATTCTGTTGGTGTAAGTTGCTTAGATGTTCCCCAATTATTGAAAAATGATGAATTTTGTCTATTGGAATTGTAGTGAGCTGCTTCAAGATTTCATTGAAAGTATTGTCTGACGGATGGGTTTTGAGTTTATCATCTACCTTATTTAATTCGTCAATCTGTTGCTCACTGTCTATTGTATGGAATAGGTTACTTTCATCAAGGAACATAACTCGACCAGGTGCTACTGGAACTGATGTTAAACGTGTTACCTTATGTTTTTCTCCAGATTCATTCCCACCTTCAACATAAAAACAAAATACGTGATAATTGCGTCATCCGAAAAGGCGAAACATTATATCTATAATATTATTATGATAAAACAGACTTTCCTTTGAACACCAATGAAAACCAGAGTCGGATTTATTGGGAGGCCTTGTAGTTATCGGATATGCTTCACCCCATCCACATAAATTATAAATACTAGATTTTAACGTGCAGGCATGGACGTGTCTTTTGATAAATAGTCCGTGCTTTTGTTTCAAAAGTTTTGTATTGTTGACGTATTCCCACCATCACTTAAAGCACGAAAATTACATAGCAGAACATGTCAGGTGCGGTGATATTGGAGGGTTCGATTGCCTTTGGATCGATTTTGGATGCTTCTTTGGACTGTTAATGATACTGACACGCGGTTATTATATTTTGGTTGCTGAAGTGTAAGCTTGATATCGTGTTGTCGGATGTCAAATTCTGGAACGTTTCACGGAATCCCGGAAACCGTTTTTCGCCAATTAAACCTTAAAGTATACCCTGATGTAAAGTTAGTCCAGGGGGACACCATACACTCAAACAAAACCGAAATATTATGGTTTGCTGGTTGATTAGTTACTAACTTACCTTGGGCTAGTTTAGAAAATAAATCTTTTGCAACAACCTCTTCGACTCCCCCACTTTGAACAGAAAATTTTCCGCTATCCTGTCCATTAACCTTGGGCTTTACGGGCGTCGTCTCCCTGGATGTATTATCATATCGAAGCGATGTGTTACCTGACGTGTATCCGCTATCTTTCACCACAGATCGACGACCTTCAGACCCACTAGAGTCATCTTTGTATGTTCTCTGGGGTTTTGGTGTTGAAGTCAGTGGACCAGGTTGTGAACGTAGAGTTGGTGTAGGAGATTGCCTCGAACTACCTGCATCAAATGTGTGATTATAGGTTTCCTGAGAAAAACTGCCCAGGGTATCGATATCTGCTAACAGTGATTCCTCAAGCTGGCTCGAGGACATAACCACCTCTGGTGAAACTGTCCCTCCAGCCTTTGATGCAAGGGCGCCGTATCTGGCCTGCCATTCCGCCTGTGGATCTATGTCCGATAACGGATTATATGAATCTTTAGAATGGTCCAATTCTCCCTTGTACATCTCTAGTCACCCTAAACACAATCCGTGCCCCAGCGTTTAACCATAATGACAGACGTTATGGAAAAATTGCTTTGACGTCATACAATATAATAACGTCATAAAGCGTTTGGCTTGATTTTATTTTTAAGACCACACCATGGCGCTTATTTGTTTTTACACAGTACTTGCACTGTGACATCATGCAGAACTATTTTCTTTATTTCAAGTGGCGTTTTCCTGCCCAGTTTTATCAGACGAATGAATAGGCAGTGACAGTGTTTTATTGGTTCTATTTTGGCATATTAATTACTTTATATATCATGTAGCGAAATCAAAACTATCAATTCAAGTTGCACAGAACTTTAAATAATTTATTCGTGTGATCTTTCAATTCAATATAGCCTTTATCGACAAGCAAAATGGTTGAGTAACTAAATGAAGCAACGCCCAAGTAATCGATATTTTAAAGTAAAAATTTACAAAATTTATTATTGATTTTAAAGTAAGAAGACTTTTCTGTTAATTGATGATTGCTTAACGCCACTGGTCAATTATCCCTTATGGGCAATGCATGGGGTAGGATGGCCGAATGGTTAGCGTGTGTGCGCTGTATCATAAGGTATGTCATTGAGTCAACTGGTATGGTTTTGATTCCCCGGTTGAACGTGACAAGGAGAAGGGTCGTCTGTACAACTAGGGTTTCCTCGCGATCCTCTGGTTTCCTGCCAATGCTAAAGACCCTACGTTCAAGCGAATTATTGAAATAAAACGCATTCTTTGTTAAAGCGGGAATTTCATATTTTCTAAGAAAGTGAAAACATAATTATTTCTATGTCTTTTGCTCAAAAGGTTGTCAACTCACTATTACATGATCATGGGCAATATTTCATAGGCATTAATATCGCTGACACAGAAAATAACACAATTACCTCCCTTGTTTTCCCATTCCCCTCCATGCAATGGCGATCTTCAAACGTTTGAATTTGAAGTTGAAAATGATATTTTTGCCAATTTCTCAACTGGCAACAGTGAAATATAGGATTAATAGGATTATTCTTTAACAAGGTAGGCATGTTTATAGATACCATCTATTTTAAGGCTTTATTTTAATATATTTTAAAAATATAACTAAAAAATATGAAATTGCCTTTTTAACAGAAGGAAATACAGACTCTTCAATGACATGACATATACCATTGTGATGTTTGTATATAGCGCAGTATATTTCCAGGCCAATGATTTTATTTCAAATTATGAATGATTGATCTTAATGACTGTATTCTCGTGTGCCTTTTGGTAATACTACTTTTTTTTGCGCATGGTCTGCATTTTGTCTAGATTGTTGGGGCTTTAATGAATTTCCCTTCGGGGATTATTTTGTAATTTATGGTGGCGTTTTCCAAACGATGTGAGGTGGCGCACAATTTCTTTTGAAGAATATTAGACAGAAATAAACATAGGGTGTGTCGTTCTGCATTTGCTTAAATGTTTTGATTGCGTGCCCTTATTCTACTAACAGTATTGTGTATAATATTACATTGAATGTGTACCTGATTCAGTATTATGGAAACGTAATAATGTGTTGTCAAGCATTCAACGATCTAACAAAAAACATAACAAATACATGAATGTAAAACAGTTTAAATTTACACAATCAAATAACATTTAACATTAATAAAACTATACATATTGTTTAATATTCAACTTGACACTATATAATCATATTGCTCTACATACACTCCAAGTTGGAGACTCCATATTGATTTAACGCCCGGTATCCAAGGACAACAAATCACCAAACTTTGTCTGTAGTGGCATTCACTCTCAAACCAAAAACATTAAGAGATTGATTGAAGCGTTATTATACTCCAGTTAATTTTAACCTGTATGCGACACAAAACGATATTAAGTACATTATAGACACAACTGTCTCTTAATACGAGATTAATATAATAAACCTAGATTAATGCCTTAATGGATTAGTATCGCCGAACATATGAATGTCAGTCATAATAAGCGAGGATTAATATAGATTTACATTATTGCGACCATGTGTGCGATTAAAGCAAATGACTATAATTATTTATAAGCTCATCGGAACCACCACCTAGATTTTAGGGAATTTTGGATTTGCACATGGACGTGGTCACGTCCAATGGACAGTGTTAGATGTATTGGAATACGTACAATTGTTTTAAAGGGTAAGTAAATAAAAAATTTATCTGTTGTATCAACACATTATTTTGTCAAAATTAATAATATTATAATGTTTTTAAAGTACCATTGTGTATCTATATAGTTATATATAAACAATAGACGATCTCCATTAAATACCCGATAAATTCTAACAATAGTATATTAAAAATTGAATTGCACCATTATAATTGTAAAGAGACTGGTGTTTTATATCTCGGTAATACTTAATTTGAATCATTTTGAGACACACGTATGATACATATATAAGTACAAAAGAGTAAAAGCCTCACTTTATCTACACGTAGAACACGTGGAATTTAACACATACATTGTAATATGTAAAACGAGATTTAAGCAATCAAATATAAATTGTTCAACATTTTAAAAAAGGGAATAAGTTTTAATACAACGCTGTCTCAATTACTTACATTAGGTAAGGAATTTTTACTAATGATTTCAGTTTATCGTCAAATATAACAAGTCAGTTCGATTTTTAAAGTTTGACTCATTAATCCATTATTTTTAAAGTTTGACTAATGAAACCATTATTTAGAACTGTCAGGAATGCGTATATTATACTACGATAGTCTCAACATGGATTTCCGTTTATCGTCCAATAGAACAAGTCAGTTCAATTTTTAAAGTTTGACCAATGAATCCATTATTTGGAACTGCCAGGAATGCGTATAACATTGTACTAGAATAGTCTCAACATGGTTATAATCAATATAAATGTCTAAGGATATGCAAATGTAGAGAGGCTGCTTGACATTTAATGAAGCGAACGCTTTGTGACTTATGCTGGAGTGGGTAAATGTGTAACATTTACAATTCTTATTCTATAACAAAACACAACACAAGGTTTACATGGATATAACTTCTTCTCTATTATAACGACGTTTCGTAACTCATACAGGTCACGTTTTCAACTTAATGGTAAATATCTATCTAGTCAGCCTATTTTTTATACATAATAGAACAGTTCTTATTCTGTATTTTACACTTAAACCAAGCCGACTCTTCATCTTTTGAGACAAAGAAAATCGGACATACCCCATGCAGGTGCCATGGGGGAAATTTTGTCCAGGCATCGGTGCTACGGTCTACTTTTATTTCGATATTCAACTTCCGATTCTGTTCAGTAAAAAATTCCATTTGGCCAAAGTGTGCTATAGCGGGTCGTATCAGAGAGACCATGTTTTGTCTGATCGGAACAATTGTAATTATCTTAATATTATTGAGGCAAGTCACTGCAGCTGACTGCAGTTGTATATATCTTCTTCCCAGTCTGGTTCAAAGACACCTTTTCTGTCCTTGTAAACGGACATTCTTATATTTTCTGGACATCATGCCATTTTATAACGTGTGCTTTTCGTTGTATGTCTTGTTTTGCATCTAAAATTTCAGATGTTCACATTGTTCACAAATAAGCATTATCAATATTAATTATAGGAGGGGTTTGGTAAACCCACGACCTTCGCTATATTGGTATTATTATGAAATCGTCTTTTCTAAATGGTTTCAATCAATTCAGTTTATTAACAATGATGTGTTAAATTAAGTTAATTATATAAAATCAATATACACGTAAAAGCGTGTTGATATTAATCAGAAACAGTCTTTTGTATAATTGATAAATCTGATAAAATAAGTATAGTGTTAAGTGTATGTAGTACACAACGGGCAATTTGTCTGCTGAACCAAACAATTAGTGGGGCGGATATGTTACATTTTTTGGCTGAGTTGTGCACTTCCGGAAAGAAGCATGCCAATTTGGCTTTAGGGGGTTTTGGGTATGCTGATTTCAAAAATGGCGGGAGCCACAACGTCACTCCAGCCGTTCCCGCTAAAATTGAGAAATTCAAAATGGCCACCATAAATCACGTTCTCGTCCATAAAATCTCTGTAAGTGCCCCGATTTGAATGATCTTGCTGATTTCAAAAATGGCGAGAACCACGACGTCACTCCAGGCGTTCCCCTCCAAAAATTTAGAAATTCAAAATGGCCACCATAAAACACGTTCTCGTGTCTGAAAAATTGAACGATACTGATGCCTTATTAAATGTATTTTCACCGAATATATTGGATTTATGAAGAAATTAGAAAGCTTAGACGTTTATTGAATATTTTTTATAACACTAACGTGTGCATATATAACATGGTGATTGAAATCAAATGTGGACTGTTTGTGTTTGATGAGTAATAGCTAGTTTCCACTGAAATGGAACATAATGCATTCTAGATATCCGTTTAGCAAAGGAGAAGATGTAAATAATTCACCCGTTTTATTAGAATTATGACCATGTTTAGAAAACACTATGAAGGAGAACACTATGAGTCTTCGTGTGTGTTTTACTGGATTCCTTGACCTTAAAAACGTAGGTATATAGACATCAAGATCATTGAAATCGGGGCACTTGCAGAAATTTTATTTGTTCTCAACAAATTACGACCCCTTATTTAAAAGTAAAGAATGGGGAGTAAATCAAGGTATCAGTTAAAAATGACAGGTTTATATGCAATAGGTAAATTATAGGTTAAAACAATACCATAAGATATGCAATAAAATGAAACAGATAAAAATTAATGTTAGTTTATGCTGCGATCGAAGTCGGACAGAGGTAGATGTATTGGTTATTGTCCAGCACAATTGACTAAACAAAATATGCAATTTGGGAATAATCACACACCGATAATACTTTACTAACACTTCAGCATAAACTGTAAATAAACTATTCAAATTTATATAAAAAAAACTCATCTCAATGTAAATAACAAAAGCCTGGTTCAGATGCAGATCTATCATATACGCACTGAAGTCACATGTTTGTATAATACAATGTACCAAACTGACCCCGCAGTGAATATTCGCTTGGACGCTACAATCACTGATAAGCATGACATCGACGAGGCTTAAAGAGTTCGGCATATTAACTTTTTTACTCCGACAAATTAAATTCTCAAACATTTTTTTGAGGTAAAAGAAAAATAAATAAAGACGTTTGAAGTATTTGTAGTTAAAAAATATTTCCTATATAGTGTAAATGGGTATTAAAATGAGTAAAATGCATCATTTTGCCCGAAGCAGTTAGGTGTTAAGTAAACATTGCACGAGCCGTTGAGCCAATGACTGACACCGCGTGCAGTCAACGCACGTGTTGTGGACAGTCATCTGTTACAGAGATAATTCGTAAGTAATTCTCTGTGAAACAGATTGACAATGTACGTGCAAAGCATACGTTCTCTGTAGCTACTCTCGGCGCTCCACACAGCCAAATTTGTCTCTACTATTTAAAAGTTGTACATCACTCCAAACAGTTGCCTCGAATATGCGTACACATGGATCGCTTGTCATGTAGTGTTTTGTTGTCTGTCTATATATGACAGTATAGATAATATGGGCATGAGGGTAATATGGGTCATGGCTCTGACCAGCTTGTCATGTGACATTTCTATAAAATGTTATTTACCAAGACTCTAAACTCCCTCTAAATATGTGCCACACAACATGAAATGTCCAGAGATACATTCCACATAATAGTTCAGTATTTTGAAAAATTTCTGCGTTAAGGGTTGAGTATTATCAGTACATTTCATGAAACACTTACCCAATCTGTTTCACAGAGAATTACTTACGAATTAACTCTGTAACAGATAGGTGTCCACAACACGTGCGTTGAATGCAGACGCCGCCAGTCATTGGCTCAACGGCTCGTGCAATGTTTACTTAACACCTAACTGCTTCGGGCAAAATGATGCATTTTACTCATTTTAATACCCATTTACACTAAATAGGAAATATTTTTTAACTTCAAATACTTCAAACGTCTTTATTTATTTTTCTTTTACCTCAAAAAAATGTTTGAGAATTTAATTTGTCGGAGTAAAAAAGTTAACATGCCGTACTTATTAAGCCTCGTCGATGTCATGCTTATCAGTGATTGTAGCGGCCAAGCGAATATTCACTGCCGGACAGGCCCGTATCTAGACACCATTAAGCAGGGGGGCATTACCCTTCGGTAGGGGGGCGAACATTTTGAGGAAATTTTCGGAAAGGTCATTCTAACGGACTGTTGTAATCATCATGCTATGCAGTTACCTAGGCGTCTAATAAGCATTTTAAAATAAGTATTCAAACAAAAAAAAAATAGCTTTTTTAGGTTAATATAAGGTACTGTGTATACTTTAATGATTGTTAGCAATTTCTGAGCGGGGGGGGGGGGGGCGAGCATTTCACCTTGTAAATAAAATCTCTTAATGGAATGTCGACGCCTATTAAGCCCCCACCACACACACACACACCACCACACACACACACACATCATTCAATATAAATGAAATTCAGGACCATGTGTTTGAGCTATCACTTGTAATAAGCAAGCTCCATCTTAGGCCTTCGCCTAAAATCTTCACCTTGTACCATTAGTAGTGTATAACCGATTTTAAACGAAAGAAAATTAAAATCTTTACATTTTAAAGGGACTATCACGATTTGAACAGAATCTCGAAAATAAAAGTCAGAGTTTGTAAGAAATTTAAACGCCAAAATATAGAGGATGGGTGCATTCACCTTGTATCAAAATTACAACTCAAAATATAGAGTCGTTTGGACGTAAAGGTGAAAACTGCTCATCCGGACACGTAACACTTTTAAAGTTACAATTTCATATTTTCTAAGAAAGTCAAAACATAATTATTTCTATGTCTTTTGCTCAAAAGGTTGTCAACTCACTATTATACGATCATGGGCAAAATTTTTGGGGCATTAAAATGGGTGACACAGGTTGATTGAGGAAATAGTTACTCAATTACCTCCCTTGTTTTCCCATTCCTCTCCATGGACGGCCATCTTCAAACGTTTGAATTTGAAGTTGAAAATGATATTTTTGCCAATTTCTCAACTGGCAATAGTGAATTATAGGATTAATAGGATTATTCTTAAACAAGGTAGGACTGTTTATAGGTTCAATCTATTTTAGGGCTTTATTTTAATACATTTTAAAAATATAACTTAAAAAAATGCTATTGCAACTTTAAGATCCCGGGTCAATGTTTTCGTTGGGTGACCTGAAAATCAATTCCCGATTCTTGAGAGGTCTATACAATGAATGACCCATGTGCTGTACTTGATAACGAAAGGTAAATTTCACCTACACATTATTTTTATGTAAAAAAAAATACTTGGTTTTGTCCAGACACCGGATAATACAGACAGGTCTCTAATTCCAGATGAAGACTGACAGGTGTAAGTTGTTTGAAAACGTATCACCTATATTGAATTAGTTGCTTGGCCCTTGGGTGGGGAATTTTAAGGGATTTTATCACAAAATTAAGCAGTTTTCTACTCAAAACAATTATCGGGATTAGCCCTTAATGTAATTAAGTTTTTGGTAAAATTCGAGAAATATAAAAGTAATAAAGTAACGTTATTTATTAATAATATCCGTGTCGCCATCATTTTGTTCTATAACAATAGTGACAAGTCTATTCATAATTAACCAACGCATTAGGCCATTCCGAGTTTCATTCTTCAAAGTCTGTATTACAAAAGGCTCTAGTATGCTAAATATTACAATATAATTGAGAAACCCTTGCCTGTTGCCTCCTGTCTTGTTATTGTCTTGTATGCCTTCATCAAAACTATTCACGTGTTACTCAAATAAAACAAATGGAAACGCCCCGGAAAGAGGACTATAATCATTCAATATTAATTGAATACCTCATGTGCAATGGCGCAGCTGAGTTAATGAAGAAGATCTAAAATCTGGAACGTATTTCTTAGTCCGCTGTTGGTAGCAACCAATAAACAATTTATCATACCGACAAAGACTTATAGATGGGAATGTAAGGATTGATATTATATATCAATTTTTAAATAAACAATGCCTTGCTGTAAAAGATAATTATCAGAAGGAAAATAAAATATAAACACGATTTTAAGGAATTCGCTTGAGTGTAATTACTAAGAACTGTATGCCCCAGAGACTCATGTACATGTATCCTAGTACTGAGTAATGTCAGAAAAGAAAACATTGTGAATATATGTAAAAATATTTTTATTCAAATTAAGTAGGACGACTTGTGAACCAAAGGTAATCAACTTAATTTGAATTTCATTCTACCAGTGGACGCCTCCCTAAAAATGGATTCCCGGAGCATTTGGAAACAATTTTAACAGCGTGAGCATTATTTTCAATATACATCATGAGAATACATAATAAAAATATTTTTTTGATTTAAAAAAACACAAATTCGTAAGCTTATATAAAACAAACAAACAAACAAAATAAATTTGAATTGGAAATTAAAACAAAAACAAAACTTAACAAAATATACTATGAAAACTCAAAAAGTAAATAGTTATGGAACAATAACGTTGCCAATATTATGTCAATGTTAACGGTGCAAAATGCGTATATGTGAGCTGTTCAAAATACGTTTGGAGGCCTACCTGCCTTCATCGACGTCAGTAGGTTGATATCTTACATTTGGTTATAATTTCTATAAATAATATCGATTAACGATTATTTGTGAAATATATAAGTAATTATTCGCTAATTGGCCTTTCTTATCGTTGCTAGCTGTTTTTAAATACAATTTAAATATAAATTATAGCCTATATTAAATTCATTCTATAAAATTTGTTTGCATATAAAGCCTTCGCCTATTACGCAGCTACTTTTTTATAAGCAAAGACCCGAAGTTTATAAATTGAAAAAAATAAAAAGTGAAATAAGGGTACAACAATTAACCCTATAAGAAAAACTATACCCGTTGCCGGACCTGGTTTATTCCAGTCAAGAATATCATAGATCACCCTGCTGTGCGGGTCACCAGCCCAATAAATCGCACTGAATATAGTATATAGCAGCAAATACGCAAACGGATAAATAAAATGAAGGATTCTAAATGGCACTGCAGTGACAAAATGTTCTATAAATATTATTAGAGAATTAAGGACATGAAGTTGTATATTATAATTCCCAATAGGACCACCTGAAGATATGGATGGATAAATACTTGTCCAGAATATAATGGTGACCACTAGAGCTCCTGTTGAAACGACATTAAACATTATCCATACAATAATTCGGGCAATATATAAGTGTACCTTAGGCGATTCTTCCATACTCATATCGGTGTCGTCTCTGAAGTAATCATTATGGACATCTTCCTCGGTTCTTCTAACAATCGAGCCTGATCCCTGTCGCCATTTGTAAATATGGTACACCACTGCCGCTACTAAATGTGTGATCAGATAGATAGTGAGAAAGGTGTAAGTCCAGTTAGTTAAAAAGACGCCCCAACCTAATTTCCCTCCATCAATACTACCATTTCTGGTGACAATTAGCCATGACATAGTATATAGTGCAAGAAATAAACGATATAATATGTAGACAATCGGTGGTAACCGGAACTGTAAAATAAAACGAAAAGAATCTGTTTGGGAGTCGATATCCAAAAACATAAAGAGACAGAGAGAGAGACAGAGAGAGAACGAGAGGAGGTGGACTAACATATGGTTCGATTTTATTTCAATAAATCGCTTGCACGTAGGGGTCCCTGGCAGTGGGAGGACCCGGAGAAAACCCACGAGGTTTGACCGGCGACCCTACTGCTTGTCACATACAACTGGGGAGTCGAAACTATGTCAGATGACTCAATACGCGCACGTGTCAACCATTCGGCCACCCACCCACTCGATTGCTAAATGTATTCAGTATGAAAAATAAACATTATTGCCAAGAACAAGCTGAACAATACAACTTACTAGATACGAACTCATTCTAAAAATTTAACGGTATGCGATGATGGATATTCGGCGATCCATATATAAGTGCGCGCGCTCCCCGGACCGCACAAACGCAGAGGCGGGCGGGTAACGGGACGGGCGCTCTACTAGATTTTTTTTTTAAAAAAAAACGAATTGACTGTCGGAAACGCGTTTTTCAAACATTTCTGAAGAAAGTGCAGAAATGCAATTACCTATAACGGCTCGATCTATATGTTAAGGTCAACTTAATTTCCGTCAAGGTCGCTGAGGGGTAAATAAGATTAGGCCACATGATTGTTAATTGGCGAGATGGTAGGTTAGGCTAAGCGTTAGGTTTAGGGTTAGGGTTAGGGTTGGGATTAGTGCTAACCCACCCAACCCTAACCCATCCAACCCTAACCCTAATTGGACTCATATAGATCTAACTCACTAACTTCAAAACATCTTTTAACTCCACGGAACCGCCCCCTTTGTGTCAAGCCGGCACGTTTAGTAACATTTTTAACTCACCTGAAATGTATAAAATCTACCATCATCTACATTACCGAATCCAAATTTCCTTAACCTGAACTCCTCGCTTAAAGCACGTAATACCGTCTCGCAATCCATGTTTATTTTGTCAATGAAATGTGAAATGGAAAACTAACTATATATATAGCATACTAACTATATATAGCATAGAGTCGCGCTGGCGTATTAATGTAGGTTAAGATAAAAGGTACGTCATAATCTATTATCATCGGATATGTTGATATTCATTGACATTATATGAGTGCAGTTTGATAACATTTCCTTTTATTATAGCTTTATATCACTATCTTTCTTGCGAAACGTTTCAGGGAGTGATTGGATAACATTGATTTATTAAAAGTAAACTCTTATCACTGTCTTTTGTACTACTTGCGAAACATTATAGAAGGTGGGGTGGGATTATAGTAGGACTGTTTAAATTGGTGTGATATGTTACTATCGATACATTTAAAGTGTTGTTTGTTTGTTGAAGAACATTCCCAGATTTATTGGTATCTAGTGGGGTGAGGACTGAGGGTGTGAGGATAAGAATGACCGTTACAACATACTTATAACAAACATTCACTGTTACAAGACTCCTCCAAGCTATAACACACTATTGACTTTGCAAACATGGATATACTGTAAAATCCAGGCAGTGCTCCTTGAAATACTCCTTTATCAACGTCCATAACGGATATTCAGTGGGAGGTATGTACGACAAGCCCCATAAAGGGACACAACACTACATTTTTCACAGTTGTAGGTATACCACTATTAATTAATGTCACATATTGTTTTTATACGCCCACATTTTCATGTG
Source organism: Patella ulyssiponensis (assembly GCA_963678685.1). Lineage (NCBI taxonomy): Eukaryota > Metazoa > Mollusca > Gastropoda > Patellidae > Patella > Patella ulyssiponensis. The sequence continues at coordinate 22,716,572 of OY783232.1, forward strand.
GACGTATATTGTCGTCGCCCCTGTCCGTCCGTCCGTCTACAATTTGTTTGTGGACTCTCTACAGGTCACAATTCTTATCTGATTTTGACGAAACTTGAAATATTGGTTTATCCCCAAAAGAAATACGCTTCCTTTGATATTGGCAATAATAAACAATAAACCTATATTTCAAGTTTCGTCAAAATCGGATAAGAATTGTGACCTGTAGAGAGTCCACAAATTGTGGACGGACGCACAGACTTTCAACTGGAGATGTACGAAATGTCCAACTAATTTTAAGTCTTTGGTTGTGGATGGTGTTGAGCTCTTTGAGATAGGACTCGCAGATCGACCAATGATCGAATTAATTATTGCTCGATATAATCGAAGCAAGACCACGTGGTCTGCTCCTTAGGCTTGAAATATTGGAGATAAATGAAAATTTTTTATCAAATATCAACCCCAGAAATTTGGTTTCACCATCTGGGCGTAAACTTTGTTTTTGACAGAAATACATGCAGCCAGTCATGGATTTCGAAAATTGAATCCATTTTCGAAGGCCGATTTTCGAAGTTAATTCAAACAGAGCAGTAATTTAGGTTTGATTATCTGTATGTTTGTAGAATAGCATATCTGAAAGTTATCAAGGCAAAGATCGCCACTTGTGCTTAGTTTAAGGCACACTGAGGTATACTATTCAAAAAAAGTAGGGGATATTTGATTTTGGGGGCATAATACTAAAATATGCAAATGACTACGAAAAAAGTCACTATAGAACCTAACAGAAGAAACATTTCCAGTTATACGTGACGCCCAAACGCACCAATAGCTACCGCATGAAATGCAGGTGATGGTTGGGGTCATCATGGGGGTCCAACCCAAGATTTGCACGACTCTGACTTTGAATGTTACAGTCATTGTGGCATTGAATTCCAGGGTGGAAACATCAGTTTAATTGTTTTAGTGACCAGAAAACAAATTTTGATATGCGTCGGCTTACCCAAAATGAAAGGTTACGTGCCCTTGGCATGCTACAGATCGGCACAACACAGGCGGTTGTGGCGCGGACGATAAATGTTTCTCAGTCTGTCATAAGCAGGCTATGGTCCAGATACCGTGATACACAATCTGTACAGGACAGACCACGCTCAGGTCGACCAAGGGCGACAACTCAAGCCCAGGATCGATTTATCCGTACCTTGGCCTCGAGAAATCGTGTCATCACAGCAAATCAGATCAGCGCTCGTCTTCAAACAGACACTGGTGTGAGAGTGAGTGGCCAGACGATTCGGAATCGACTGCATAGGGGTCACCTTCGCGCCCGACGTCCTCGCGTGATCCCTTGTTTGAGAGATCATCACATTCAGGCAAGACGTCGTTGGTGTAGGGATCGTCAACACTGGGATAATCGACGCTGGAGCTATGTGATGTTTTCAGATGAGTCAAGGTTCACTGTTGATTTTTTGGACAGACGTAGGAGGATGTGGCGTCGTCGAAACGAGCGCTTCCAAGACGTTAACGTCATCAGACATGATCGATTTTGGGGTGGTTCTGTTATGGTGTGGGGAGGCATCACTGTTGCTGGAAGAACGGCTTTACATGTTGTTACAGGCCAGTACTACCGGGACAACATCTTGGCAGTCCATGTTGTGCCGTTCGCACGACGTCATGGCCGCCGTTTCATCTTCCAAAATGACAACGCAAGATGTCACAGGGCCAGGATCGTTACAGGTTACCTCCAACAATAGAACATCACCACATTACCTTGGCCAGCACTGAGTCCCGACCTCTCCCCCATCGAGCATGTCTGGGACATGCTTGGACAGAGGTTACGTCAACGTCAACAACGTCCTGCCAATGTCCAAGAACTTGCTGCTGCGTTGCAACAGGAATGGGACAATCTGGACCAAAATGACCTTAGACGTCTCATTAGGAGTATGCCACGTCGGATCAATGCTTGTTTGGCAAACAGAGGAGGATTTACCCGTTACTGACTTTGTTGTGATGCTGTGGTAACTTTGCTGTTTGACCCCGGGTATCATTTTACCCTTATAATGGTCAGTCTGTGCCTTACTTAGTCTAACGATCATTTGGAATAAATCGATGAATGTGAACTTCATTTCATTTTGTCATTTGTTTCTTCGTCAGTTTCATTAGGTGACTTGAATAACACTTAAAAATCAAATATCCCCTACTTTTTTTGAATAGTATAGTATCCATTTTAATAGGAAAAAGAGAGGGCTGGGTGATAAAAAAAAAACTTTTCTGCTACAACGACCTTTCGAGCAAAGGGTCTCTAAATTTTGATTCCAGGAAATGTTTAATGAAGACGGGTAAGCTACCTCATTGGTCGGGGTTGTGGACGATAATTAGTTGGATTCGTAGGATCTTTTAGCTGAGTCGGAGTAGAATAGTAGCAAATCATGGCTAGGCTTGAAATTAAATCAGATTTTCTCCTGTTGTTGAATGCCATGAAAGGCATCAGAGAAATTGGATGATGAATTGAATGAAAAAGTACTGGCCAGAGAATTAGCAATATCAGGAAATGTTGTTAAGGTGGTATTATCAACATTTAGATGGTTAACTGATAATTACTATACTTTTACCTTTAATCTGAGAACCATGTTCCATGCCGATTTCGATGTGGTACGGGAACTGATCTTTGAGACGGATTATTTTAAATTTAGTGTTAAGCATTAGGGTCATAACACACCGAACCTTTAGGGTTACGGGGTTACGACAACTTGTATATGCCATAGCGGCTATACGTTTTAACAGATTTTTTGTCTTCAAAATTGGTTTAAAGCATTATTAGGTTCATGAAAGGACGAATCCTCTCGATAATCAACGTTCCAAATCTCCAGTTGCAGAATTACCTATCTTTGTTGAAAACCTTAATAAGATAGAAGCTACAGTTTTTGTAGTATTTTTTTCAAATTTGGTGTTGCTTATTGGGTTCAGGAGAGAACGAACCATATCGATATTCGCCTTTCAATAATTTTCTGTTCCATATTTTATTAATCCCAACCACCCCCTTTCCGCCTGCTTCCCCTTCATGTCTTACAAAATGTAGGTATACATGTACCTTGCATGGTAACCTCTTGTTATTCCGTTGTAGACGTGTCACTTTACAAGACGCCACAGAACTATTCAGGGGCAATAATCCATGAAGTTTAATAGGCATCTTCCTATTAGTGCTGAAATATTAAACAAAGCATGCAGCGGAAATTAGATAACTTTAGCTGTTTAAGTAACTGGAAGAGTAGAAAATCAAATTCAGATGGAAGAAGTCAAAATAAAAATGTTCAAATCTGAACAAGTTTAAATCAAGGGGTAACTATGAGGTTATTCTAAAAAAGGCAATAAAAATTGGGATCTTTGAAGCAAGCTTGATAAAATATTTAGTAATCAAGTGCAAATTATTCTCAAAAATCATGGAAATCAACAAACCGAATGATCCAATAGTAATTGGTGGCACGGGGTGATTTTACATTTGAATAAAATATTAAAATCTTATAAATATCGAATTTGAGTATTGATTCAATAGTTATAAAGAAGCGGCATAAACTCCTGTCATGGTAAATTGTTGACAATCATCATGGACCTTTCAGGAAGCTGAGTAATAATATATTATAATATCAATAATTGAAACTTCTAAACAGTTAAAACGGTTTACTTATCAAGATAATTCATCAGAAATTCTTTACTGAGCTGAAGCTTTATCTAAATTTCGTAATCAAGGGACATAACTTTAGGAATTATCTACAAAAATGGTTGAATATCAGTTGAGTGCATACTTTTGGCTCATAGTCTCAGTACTGATATAGCAGCACTGTACGTCATTGTACCACATTAAAATTTGGAAGAAATATACATAAAAATTTATGAGAATTTTGTACATGTTTTATTACAAAAACATTGGTAGAAAATTTTCCAAGACAACAATGAAACATATGCCCACAGCAACTAAGGCATCTATGAAGTTTACAAGTCACATCATTAGGTAAATAAATGTGAATCATAAGGCAAATAAATTTTATTCTGCATAACACCATAAGACACATTGACAAGATTCTATATCACATTCATAAGTTTCAACATGGTGAGTTAATGCATCAGTAGTTGGCAACTAGAGAGTTCATGGTATTCTAAAACATTGTAAGAATTCAACATTGTTCTGTATCTGACTAATCTGAATAATGCATAACACCTGTCATTAGAGTGTTCACAAGATTCTACAAATTGATCAAGGGCAATAACTCTGGAATTTATTACCAGAAATTATGGAATTTTAATAGAATTCTGTAACTGACTTCTGTAAACAACATAAAAGATAAATGTAGTCTGTAGAGTGTTCACACAAAATTGTGGATGACTGACCAACAGGGGCAATGCGAATATATATAAGCACATTTTAAGTGTATATAAATAGCAAAAAAATTACAAAATATGTATACAACAATTTTAACACAAACTGCACCACACTACGACTGTTCAGGAATAAAAGACAACTAAATATTTTTGATGACATATTTTTTATGTGGCAATCAAACCATGACATGGAAAGTATGGGGCAATTAAACCATGACATGGACATGGAAAGTAATTCATAACAAATTGATCAATATTACAATATTGGACGCACATCTAACCCATTATCATAATTTAATTATTTTTAAATAAATTAGTATAACAGAATATACAATAGACTAAAGTTAAGTGATGCTTGAATGTGAAAATCATCTTAATAAAGCTGTGGATATTTAATCTTTTAATAACATAAAATTCATATTTAATTTCTGATTACCCATGTGTACAATAAGTTCTGCCTATTTGGGTTATAGTGATTCAGGACTTTTCTTATCTGATAAATTAACACCTATATATATAACTATTTAATGAACTGATCACTCTAATAATATATTATTGAACTGGTCACACATATAATGTAACTTATTAAACATACATTATGGGAGAGCAAAAACTGACTTTTGTCGGTCTTCCTTTGAGCCTCAGATGTCATAGAAATTATAAATTAGATCTTTATTTAAACAACAAGCCCAAAATGAACACTGTAGACCCACGGATGGCTTGGATTGGGCTCGGATTAAAACAGGATTTCATCGACTGATTTAATCACTATGGCGTCGTGGGTGGGGTTTCTCCGTGACGTTGACGTCATCATACTTCCGGAAATTATTCATAAAAGACAGTGATGACCGAGGCTATACACAAGCTTCATTAGATACCGTTTAAACATTACTTGATGATCGAGACTATGTAGGCGGAGTTAACGCCTGTCAATCAACAATCGGCCATAGTGGGAAAAGGGTGTCGATGATTTTAACTACTATTTCTTGTAAAAAATTATAGTGGTAACAACTTTGTTCAGGATAAAGTTATTTGACTGAAATTTTCAATATATTCTTGTTTCAACATTTATTTTTGAACTTTTATAGCAAGAATGGCTAACTCCTTGTCAAAATCTCCCATAATGTATCTTTAATGAACTGGCCACTGTAAATCCTTTATTATTAAAGAGACTGTATGTAAGATTTAGAAAATGAAAAGAGCTGTCTGTGTAATACTATGGTCATTGCCACCATATTGTATCTTTAACTAATTATTTCATTCACAAAATCATTTACTAATGTTGGAATGTTTTCTTGAGTGGGCCAAGCTTAAGATAATCAAGATCCTCAAAGCAATATATGTCTAATAGTAATACATGTATATAAGCCTCTAAGTAACAAGACTACAGCAGCATATGAGACACATTGACTTTTCATAAACTCTTAACCTGCACGAAAATAGGTCAAAAAGTTCAAGAAAACAATAAGGGTTGGACCTTGACTGATTAGTCACATACTGATAAAGTAATACTATCTAAATGCAGTAAATTATTTAATATAATAAACTCCATATGACTAGACAAAAACAAACAAAATATATTAGTGCAAACAATTAGATCTTTTGCTCTGGATTCTGATTTCTTCTCAAATGAATACAAAGTGGTATTAAGTGTTTTCGAACAAGCAAACAAATTAGGCCATAAATAATTGTGGCCTTGCATATATTAAATTATTGATCGGGGATATGTATAAATTATCAAATTGTAGTATAGAAAATCTACAATATACAAGCCTTCATTTCTATTCTTTGGAATGAGATTAAGTTTTACAAAGCTATAATAAAGAATTGTAACATGCTTAAGGGTAATGATATCTCAGGACATATCTTTTGGACAATAACACCCCTCTAGATGGGATACAGGAAGTGTTTATCCCCTAAATAACATGTTAATCATTAAAAAACTATAAAAGGGGTAAATAACTTTTGGAATGTACAAATGAGATCATTTTTTTTTATATTAACGTTTTATAGAAAAATGTCCAAAATTCTACACGTAAATGTAACACAGTCAAATAAAGTGTATTTCAAAAATTCCAACAAAATGGAAATTTGGAATGGTAATTCCGTAAAGTATAATGCTATAACTCACTGATTAAGCCTGTGTATATTCACATGGCTCGATATATTAGTGTTTTTCTTCCATTGAAGAACAGCAAATCTGGGGTAATATAAATTATTTACATATATTGTGGGTGTTTTTAACTTTGGTTGGTTGTTTTTTGCTTTTGTTTATTTTTATGTTTTTTGCTTTTGGTTATTTTTCTGTTTTTTACTTTTGGTAACTATTTAAAATTTTAATTATGTTCATAAGCTATGTCATCACATTATGAGATGTCAAAAAATATTTAAAATTTTTAAGCATTTTGTAGGACTGACTTGTATTAATATAAAAAATAAATAAAATGTTTCGTTAGAATATTCATTTCGGCTATGTTTATATAGGTTATGGAATCATATTTTAAAATTTTATAAACTATTTTTAATTTTTAAGCTTTTGTAGGACTATTTTGTAACAAAAATAAATACATTTCAAATTGAGAAATCTCAATTCTGTTTCGTGACAAAAATAAATACCTTTTGGAAATGAGCAATTTCTGTTTTGTGACAAAAATAAATAACTTTTGACATAGGCCATCTTAATTCTGCTTTGTAACAAAAGATAGAGAGACCACCATCTTGTTTGTGTCCATATTGACTAACTGCTTATTGTATCTATATACATCAACTGCTGAACAATATATAGCTAAATGTGATCCTAACTCTGAGAAGAAATTTTACGATATATACAAAGTTTTAGTCGATGAATGAGAAAAAATGTCGAGCACAGTATAGGTATAACTACAAAACCTATTAACAGAACAAAACCAACAGTCATACCTGGTTTACTCCAGTCTAATATATTATAGATAACTCTTTTGTGGTTACCAGACCAAAAGATGGCGCTAAATATAATATAAATGAGGCCATAAATGGTTGGATATATAAAATGAAGTAAACGAAAAGGCACTGCTGTTACCGCATGTTCTAAAAGTATTATCACAGAATTAAGAACATGAAGTTGAATATTATCGGTACCTATTGGGTTTGCGTGATTTAAAGATGGATAAATGGCTGACCAAAACATTATAGTGACAGTCAGAGCTGCTGGGGATATAACAGCGAACAGCAGCCACACTATTTTTACATAGAAAGGTAGTTTTGGTACTACAACCTGGATTTCACCATCAGGAGAATTTTCTGTTATGTTTTCTGAAGATGCAGATCGTTGGAGGACGTTATCTTCTCTGAAATATTTCTGGTGTAGTTCGGAATCAATCTTACGAAAGAGTGTGACACCACGGCGCCAACTAAGGCAATAGTGTACAATTGTTATAATTAGATGTAAAAATAAATAAACCGTGAGGACAGTATATGACCAATTAGTTAAATAAACAGCCCATCCATAATGAGGATTACTGGAGATCTGTGCTGTGTAAATCAACCATGAGAATGTGTAACCTGCTACGATGAAGCGATATATCAAATAAACAATGGGGGGTACTCTCCACTGAAAAATATAAAGAACAAACCCATATTGCATAAATATCTGATAAAAAAATTACATTAAAAACAGCCGAGACAGTAAAGATACAAAAGACGAAAGACTGATTCCATAATCAACGTAAGAATTGGCTGGCAAAATGATAACAATAACTAAGGGACCCGAGTCAACTTTAGGACAACAAAAACATTTTTATATTACAAAAATCTGTGAAATTACAAATTGCTATCTAATCTACCCAGAAAATCAAATCAAAATGGAAATGAAATCTTCAGCTTCCCCAAGAATTTGAACTGCACAACAATTTGAACTTGTACCACAGTTCAAACTGCACCACATGTACAGCGACTGATGCAACTTACTTATAAAGTAATACACCTGACTAAAATACGAATATTGCATGTTTTGCCAGGTATGGTTATCCATAAAACTAAAGCTAAAACAGACAATTTCATTTGATCTTTAAGTTAGGATAATGTCTTCAATAACATTGACATTAATAACAGAAATATTCAATAAGATAATTAATTTTTTTTTGTGCGTAATGTTTCATACATTTTGATTTTAGAGATTAAGAAACAATTAAAGTTATATAATAAGGAAGACTTTTAAACTTTAACCCCAACATGCAGGAAGGAAATAAAATCTAGGACTACCTGAAATGTATAAAACCTTTCTTCATCCACACCATTCAAATCAAATTTCTTCAATCTAAATTCTTCTCGCAGAACATGTAATGCTGCAGAACAGCCCATTTCTGTAAATTATATGAATACATGTAATTAACAAGCGGTTGCCATGCAAGATATGCCTACAGTTTGAAAGATGGACAGAGAACGAACAAAGAAAAACATATATTAATCAGTTTCATCAAAATCGGTTTAAAATTGTAACTTCTAGAGGATCCACAACCGTTTTGTCGTGCAGTTTCAGTTTCTGTCTGATTTTCACTAATTAGGGTTTAACAATGTGTTCTTGGAGTGGCCATTTTTTTCCAAAAGTTTCAACAGATTTTCACAAAATTCTAAATTAACCATCATTATGATGTAACAGTGATACATTCAAACGTTTTATTTGTGACGTCCACAGAGATAAGAAGCTAAAAACGCAATTTTTTGTACAATCAGGGCCAGGGACCCTAATCCAGGAGTAGATTGAAAGGAACCAAGATCTTTGGGTTATAAACATGCATTTCAAGTTTCATCAAAACCGGATCAAAAACTTAGTTTGAACAAAGAAAGTCAAAGGTTAAGGTCACATCACTATCTGAAAAATGTACTGGAAATTGCACTATTAACTAAGGTCACAAAAGGCAATGGTCATGTCACTATCTCTAAATGTAATATACACGTACTGAACATTGTACTTTTAACAAAGGTCAAAAAACTAGAAAGACTATTCAATGTATCTAATTAACTTTTGAGTGTCTTACTATAATAAATCAGCGTTGCCAGGCAAGATACATCCACATTTTGCAAGATATGGATTTTTGGTACAATTAGGAGGGGCAATAATCTAGGAAGATACTTTAGGATATGCATGTATATCGATACGAACCAAGATCTTTGGAATATAAAAAGTTTCATCAAAATCAAATCAAAATTGTGACCTGACTAGAAGGTTCACAACCTATGATTGGTATTACATACTTTTACACTATCTTGGAGTCTTATTTAGATATTAACAACAGCATGTCAACCATCTTACTAAAAAAAAAATCTTCTATTAGTGTTTTTTGATATCAAAAAATATCAACACAAGTTGATAAAGTGAAAAAAACGAGGCTCTTAAGGAGATATCGCAGTAGATTATGTAATTTATCTTACAAGCAATATCTACTGTCAAATGTGTTATTGGGTGATAAAACATGTTACTATCATGTTAAGAACATTAGTAGTATTGAAACATCTTCTCACAACTGAGGCAACAGTTACACTGACGGCAAATTTTGTCCTGATTAGACTATTGTAACAGTCTCCTCCTCTGCATTTCAAAATATTTCCTGTTAAAGCTAAGCAAATTTTGCTAATGGTAACTTTGATTCTAAAATATAACTGAAGGAGAGCGATGAAGCTTGGATTTAATGTATAGTTTCACTCTGAGGTACTTTAAAAACCTGACTGAGTTTGTTGATGAAAATTTTATGCTCAAACTAAGCATAGACAATCAATTGGATTGCTTGTTTAATGTTGACATGCTTTAACAAGGAAATGAATTGGGCCAATGGGGCTATATTTTATGTCAAAAGTTATGGTTGATATCTCAGAAAATTAAAAAATATCAAGTTCTTTAAGTCTATCATTATGTAATCATTTTCACTGCGTTACCGGTAGATGTACGTGTAAAATATTCAATTGATTTAATCAATATGTATTCAAATAAGTTTCATGTTAAATACACACACTGTCAAAATGTAAGGATTCAAAAACAAGGCACATTGCTACCAGGGCAGATTTATATTAATTGGTCTCCTTATTAACAAATATAACCTTACTTCAAAATACAATTATAATATGTACACTTCATTTTGAAAATACATACATTTAGCAGTACGATATATTTGTTATTGATAGTATTAATAATAGTGCATTCATGTACATGTAAGTTTAATGAATTTAATAGTTTGTCTCACTTTTAATTCATTACCATTTCATAATATACAGTAGGCCTATATAATGAAATGGTGTATTATACTTTCTTTCTACCTATGATTTTGATGACCTCAGATGCATAGGAACCAGAGAGAGTAATTGATTCAACTATAGTATTTTACAATGGTAATGGTGTCATCCGATTTGATCCATCCAGTAAACTTGATCAGCTGTTCATCAATTTTGACATTTTTCCAATATAATCTAATGATTATGTTAATACTTTTTTTAAAAAAAAATAATATAGATCGAATCTGAATGAAGTTAAGTTTCTGTCGTTATTTATTTAAAATAAGTAACCTGGAATCGCATTAAATGTGAAGACCTCAAAAACTGGTCTGTTGTCTTATTATACTCTATCACTGATCCATGCTATGTCAAACTGTGGTGATTGATTATTCAAAATCTTACACTTATTGAGTGAACAAAGTGAAAATAACACTTTTACAATATCCATTTAATATTAGTTTGATCAAATGACACCATATACTTACTTAATTGTACCAGAGACAGATCCTATATATAAAGTTTAGACGAATCTGTAATATTTATTACGTCAATAACAATACGACAAACCCAAGGAACGTCGGAACCTTAGTATTTGTCACATGACACTTCCATAGTGGTCAGCTGACCCACTTTTTACACCTGTCACGTGACCATCTGACCCTTTGACAAGATCGGCCTTTTCTCTATCGTATCATCTTATTGAAACTCATATCTTCGTTAAATATCCATCATAGATAACTTATAATCATTAATCACGCATTGTATAATGAATTCGAAAGATAAGATAAATAATAAATATTAAATTAACTTGGAAACGTTTTGGATTAGAGACTACATGGGAAACTATGCCAAACAATATGGCGCCCTTCCATGGCGACAAGAAAATATCTGACATTGAATACTGGATTTATTAGTTTATAAATGCATGAAACAAAATTAATGTCATGATGAAGTAAAAGTTAATGGGTATTGCAAAAATGAAATGGGGAGAAGAAGCCAATACATGGACGCTGATTTAACATTTGTTCCAAAAATCAGTGCAACAAGTCAACGGATTGCACTTGAAAAGCGCCATATTTTGGAAAATAGTTATGGGATCCCTCATTTCATGTTGGAAACAAAGAGCAGGTTAAATACTCGTGAACCGCTAGGACCCATTGTTGCTATCACAGATCACCAGTCAAAACCTAGATTTATAGAATCAATGTCAGATGAAAAATGTTCAAACAAGAAAGTATTTCAAAAGCTTTCTTCGGAATTTGAAGACTGTTCAGAAAAATCAAGCATATTGGCGAACGCAACATCAAAGAGTCTTAATCAAATGTTGATCAAAAGGAACCAAGAGTTTGATTGCGAAGCTACTGATAAAAATGTCTCCCTGACTACACGAAATGCTGATCTTGATACTTCAGTATTTACATTCAAACCAAGTTTAAACACAGCAAGCATTAAAATAGCGGAAACCTTAAATAGTGATTTCATGTCCCGACAACAGCAACATATAGAAAACCAAAGAAAACATGTGAGTGAAATAGTAAAAATAAGAATAAATTTAAATTCTACATCGAAATCTTATCCTGTTTATTGATAAAAAAATGATTACAGTTACACCTCATTTATTTACCGTACCGGTACCATTGTATCAAAAATAAACTTTGCGATGTCATTGAATTTTATTGATTGACATTGACAGTCTGTTATCATTGATTATACTGCCTTGGTCGAGATATAACTGATTTCGTTCTATCTCCTGTCAAACAATTTTAATTTTAATCAGTTTTTATAGATGAAACATATTCTCTTGTGAAACTAAACAATGACTTACGATAAGTGTATTAAGCTTATTTCTATTAAGACTTGAACAATGTTTTGAATAATGTTCCCCTCTCCCCCGGTGTGAATAAGTGTAATAGGCCTACTTCTTACCTCTAAGGACTGGAACAATGTCTTGAAATATATTTCTATTAAGCTTATTTCTATTAAGACTGAACAATGTTTTGAATAATGTACCCCCCGGTGTGAATAAGTGTAATAGGCCTACTTCTTACCTCTAAGGACTTGAACAATGTCTTGAAATATATTTTCCCCCCCCCCCCCCGGCAATGAATTGAGAAATATGCCATAATTTATTAAACTTTTTATTGTCTGTTCATATTCTTGATGGCCAAGTACACACTTGCATTCACTGAATATGTAAGTTATTTGATGATTTAAGAGTTCTAATGTGCTTCTCATGTGAATAATATTTGAGACTAGAAGAAAAAAGACCTGCATCTTTAATTATAAGTTGTATAATTTCTTTATTATTACCGTATTGTTCCTTTTTCAGATAGAGAAAGCTGGGCATCTATATAAGAAAAACCACAACTTGTCTCCACATTCAAAACGTTATTCGAGTAGAATTTGTAAAGATAATGATATCGTTAGTGAAACAGAGAGTGGGAAAGAGGTACTGACTACTGTGTTAACTTCAAATATTTTAAATATAGATTGTTATTGTTCATCTCAAAACTACTTCACCTTATGAGAAAGTATTTCAATAAATTCATATCATACTTTTTTTTAAAAAAAAAATAACAAGCAAGAGGAAAACATTTGCTGGTTCTTTGTTAATCAAACAAAGTTGCAAGTTTTTTGCTTGTATGGAGATTTAAAGCCCCATTTTGATAGTATCAGTATGTGCTTGATTTTAGGCACCATTTAGATTATCAAAATCAATCCAAGAAAAGCCTGTTGCACTGGTTTTTACCATTTCTCAGCTTTGTGTGAATATCGAATAAAAAATTAAAAAAAAAAATCCAACAAATGCAGAGCTACACTCTAGGTCACTCAAGGTGCAAAAGCTCATATTATTCTGCATAATATGATGTGAGTGCTTAAAATCATTGGGATTTTTTTAACCAGGAAAGTGGTTCAGGCAATGTAGCTACAAATAACTGACAGTACACAGATATTGATACTGGTATATTTTGATGATAAATAATCAGAAAATGGTACAATTGATCCGTGTGACTGTCGTCATGAAGGCCCTTATTGCTCTGTGAAAAGGGGCAAATTAAAAACATCAAATTAAGCAGTTCTCTGTACATGTATTTAATTGCAAATATTTTGATTTATGTTTTGATTTGTTTTTCTTGATTAATAGAAAGGAGACAAGATCTCCTCTCCCACTGATCAATTTGACAGTAAAGTAACGTCTGATGATAATTTAGAGGAAGCATTAAGTGAATTGGAAGACATGCCAGCTGTAAGCCCACTATCCATTAACAGAATGAAGACAACAACGTCACCCAATCTTCAACGTTTGTTGGAAGGTACCCAATTTGTTATTTTTTTTTTTGTTTTCTGAGATTTTATTTGCACTTGAATTTATGCTAAAGAAACATACCACTTACATTAAATAGCACACATAGTTTAATATTAAATTGCATGTATATAAAAATGCACATATAGGACAAACCAATTTAACTTTTAGTCTTAATAAATAATTAGATGTTGAGTGTCACAGATAATATTTTGATTCAAATGCAAAAACTTGGAATTAAAACCTAAAGAGAAGAGCGACCCAATACCTTTTGGTTTTGAATTAGTTTTCGTTTTCACAAAAGAAAAAGAAAAGAAGATTTTAATACATATTCCCGAAGAATAAAAATTGAAATTGGTGTGACCTAGATTTCACTTTCTTGACTTAACAAAGCAATTTTTGTGTTTTGTGGATTTCAGTCTGTATGTTTAAGTTAGATAAAAATGTTAAAAATATATTGATGATTTAGTCATAAAGTGTTATTAGCTAAATGAGACCCTCTTTCAGGGCCTTATGCTAACCATGATGTGTTGAAATCTCAGAAGGCTCGTTTTAATAATCCTGGGGTTTTGCCTCGTCCTCGTCCAAATGGAGACAGCACTGATGGTGATAAAGGTAAAATATAAAAGAATATAATCAACTAGAACACTATATATTCAAATACTGTTTGCAACCACGTACAATACAATGTACATGTATTCTTAGCTACCTCAATATATTATAGACCAGTGTATAAAATACTGATAAAATCATTGCAGTATCCTATTATAAAAATATACCAGGTAGCATTTTATAAGACCAATTATGACTTATTATTTACTAATTATTAATGTATGTATCGGCTCGAATAATATTGTAATGATATTTAATCACTGTGACTATTGGACATACATTCCAAGTTAATTTCTTGCACTTGCACTTGTTTATTGCATTTGAGTTCATTTTGTAAAGCACCATGAAAAGACAATATTTTTTTATTTTTATGTTTACTGTAAATCTGCACTTAAGTAAGTAATGAGTTTTAATTGATTTTATAAAATAGAAAGAAAAGATAGTTTTCTTTTATTACATTGACGGAAGACTTAATGAAAACACACCACTGATTTGACTGAAAATGCTAACAAGACACGACGCATCGTCCAATACTGTCTTAAGATGCTCGAATGATGGCAGGCCATTCAAGCATCACCATACTGTTCTGATTCAGAACTTCCATGGAGGCAATTTGTGCTGTAAGTCCTTGAGCATTATCATTCTGAAATGTAAGCGGATCTTCATTATGCCTGAAGTGTGGCACGATGTTTTCAACATACGGCTATGTGGCAGGTAGTACAGCCTGCATATTCAAAGACGAACAGTGCCAGCCCTATGAGCCCTTGTTGACCCCTCACAGTAGCAGTCGTAAGGATTCAAAATTTTATGGTTTCGATTCCCAATCCTGCACTATATCATAAAGTGCAGAAAGAACCTAGTCTCTTTTAGATATGTGCTAATAAGTCTTTGTTCTGCTTTTTAGAAAATGATGCTCCTAGTAATTTCACCCAATCTCGAAGTAAAACTATGCCAACATTAAATCGGCCTAAAGCAGGTCGTAAATTGTCATTGGTAGCTGATGGAGAACGTCTTCGTAATGCTAAGGAAGTTGTGGAAAAAGCAATCAAGGTAAATTTGGGACATTTTATCAGCACTAAATTTTGCTTCATGTTGTCCATTTTCTGTTGCTTGAGTTCATGAATAATAGTTGTAGTAAGCTAGCAACCAAATGGAATCCTTGATATACATCTTATATGTTTTTGTCCCTTTTGTGTATTTCAATTTTAAAGCTAATTAAAGGCTCAGCTGTTTTCAACATGTCTATAGTTTTAATATCTTCATTCATTTCTTTTTCAGTTTCGTAAAATCTTTACTATTCAAGGCGGTTATGCTAGTATACGACAGAGTTTACGTAAGAGAGGCTGGGTAGAAAAGTTTTATAAAACAACAGGTCCTGTCAAACGTGCATCTCGTCCTAAAAGAAGAAAGCAGAACTCTGAGAGTGATGATAGTGATGGAGATAATGATGATGATGATGACGATGATGATGATGATGGAACAGATGATGATAGTAAATACAGCACTTCATAAATGTTCTCATGATTTTGATAATTCAACTGTTATTTATTTTTATTTGTTGGCAGTATGAATTTTCAGTATAATTAAAAGAATTTTGAATTTTCATTAGAAATATTTCACTGTTGATTTTACTCTTTCAGCTGATGCACCTAAAATTCCACCATGGGAAGAGGATGATGGTGTTTATGGTATTATGGTAAATATACTGAGCGCCATAGAAAACACATCACTTAGTTTTTCGTATAACAAAATGATCCTGTAAACATATCTTATTTATGTTGCTTCTTATTGTGAACAACAAGGGGTCAAAACCAAAAGTCTGCCAAAGATGGTTAATTGTCAGTAGCGCGTGTCATCCACTGGCTCTTAAGCACGCTGTGCAGCACAATTAACCATCTTTGGCGGACTTTTGGTTTTGACCCCTCTGACTTTGTACCGTTGATTACAGATCAAACATCCATAAGTGTACAAATGTGTTGTTATTGATGTGTTCCCATTTGAATATTGTTCACAATAAGAAGAAAAATTAATAAGATATGTTGACAGGATCATTTTGTAATAGAAAAACTAAGTGACGCGTTTTCAATGGCGCTCTGTATATGAGCAATTTTTACTTAGAAAATCCATGAAAACTTATGTGTCTAAGACACATGTGAGTCCTATACACAAGTGTGTCTTTTACACCAGGGCTTTGTACAAGATGTATGAAAGTATAGACATGTGATTTGTCTTCTATCCATTCTGATGCTTAAATTTAATAATTATTTTGTATACCTTAGTATAGTGCCGTTATTTGTTTCGATTACAGTCAAGAATGGTGAGAAATGTTAATCCAGTGTTTTTCTGGGTGTTAAAGAGAGATGTAATAGATTATCGTTTTTTACTGCGTGAGCAGATGGTTAACCATTATTGTAAAGCTGGTTCATTTACAACTAAGGTAAGGTCAAGGTTACTCTTATGAAATAATCCCAGCAGTAAAATGTTATAAAAATGTATGTATGCTCCAAATCCAAAATGGATTTGTACGCTTAGATTTGAAGCCAGGTAATACTTACTTTAGGGTTTTGAGAAACAAGACCTTTATTTTTCAAATCTTCCTTTATTATAGAGAGAGAGAAGTTCGGCTAAACATCCATTTTGACACAAACCAGGTCATTTCGAGAATAATGTTTCAAATTAATTTCAATAATTCCTTTGCGCATAGGGGTCTTTAGCAGTGGGATGAAACCGGACTGGAGGACCTACTGGAGGACCTACAGAAAATACATGGGGTCGGACAACCTGGGAATCAAAACCACGCTAGTTGATGCAATGACAGACTTTTTTGTATTTCTTATAAATGTTTTTAATGTTGCAGGTTGGTTTGTGTGTTAATTTAAGAAATGTGAGATTATTTGATAATGCTGATCCAGACTCATTTTGTCCTCGTTGCTATCGATTAAGCCATGAAGAAGACAAAGAAGCTTTTATAGGTATAGTTGTTTTCTCCTTTTTATACGCCAAGGAAACTTGAAATATAGGTTCCTTAGATATTGGCATGTATCGGACCATAACTTCATGGATCATAGCCCCTGCTTGTTTGAAAAATAACATTTTTAGTTTGTGGACACTCAAGATGTCACCATTTTTATCTGATTTTGATGAAAAATTAAACGCGTAGTTAGCGCATGCACGCAGCATCATACGGTCTGTCATTGAATCAACTGGCATGGTTTTGATTCCCCAGTTGTATGTGGAAAGGGGTAGGATCGCCTGTCCATTTTCTCTGGGTCCTCCAGTTTCCTCCCCTTACGCCAAGGGAATTATTGAAATAAAACAGAACCATACGTTAGTCCTGAAATGACCTAGTTTGTGTTGAGTGGACTTTAAACCCCATTTCTCTGACTTTATCCGATCTGTTGGTACAATTTTATAATATCTATCCGAATAGAACTTATTGAAATAGGGAGTTAATTCTAATGGCTATCTGTTTTAAGTTTACAAATGACCCTTTTTGACAAAATAACACCAATAATGATTATATATAACACACATTTGTAATTGGTTGTTTTTCAGAGGATTACAGATTATCAGCGTGTATGAATATAGTTAAGATTATTCACAGTGTGTGTGTAAATAGTAGCATACAAAACATAGACCCTAAACCGAGTGCCGATAAATGTGTCACCATTAACATCAATTCTGTAAATAATACTACTGAAACGGTTCTTACATCTAAGTCGTCTGCTAAAACCGGTGATAAACAAAATGTAACTAAGGAAACAGTTGTTAATGAAATAGTGCCAAATACGGAAAATATAACAGAATCGAGAGAGAAACCGTCACAAGATTCTGAAAAGAAGGAGATTGTTAAGCCCAGTTGTAAAGATCCTAAATGTGCAGAAATTACGAAAGATGGTACCAAATGTGTTCATTTGGAAGAAGATGAGATTAAAATTAAAGAGGAAAAAAGAAAAGAAGAAGAAAAATTAGATGAAAGCAAGAAATTAAATTTGTCTCGCAGAGGAAGTGATAATCCAACTCGTAAGTTTTATTAACATTGGATTTTATTTTAGAGACTATATTTCATCAGATCTTTCTATAAAATAAGTTTACTTGTGTAGGTGCACCTAATTTTCTGATCTTTCATTTCAAACTTTTATGCTTCTCTGGTGCCTATTCGTCTCAAAGTCTAGATTCTAGTTTAGCCTCTTCTTGAATATAGTGTGTGTATTTTATTGCAGAATCAAAACTGTCTCCACGTGGTGCTAAGAAAAAGAAGAAAAAGATAGTTGTACCAGTTCAAGCTTTAGAGCTGGCTGTAAAACAATGTGAAAAGTTTTTACGATTTAATTTACATGAAGATATTGATCAGACAGATGAGGTGGGTTTTATATTTAGTTTTCATGAACATAAGATTCCAGGCTATCTACGAAGAATGTGCTTAAAGTTGAGGCATGATGTCTTGACTTTTAAGCAACATGCTTACGTGGTGTTTCTGCCTAATAAAATGGCCACCAATACAAGACATGTTAGGCTAATAATAATAATAACATTCATGATGAAATAAATTATAGCTTTGGTAAGTAAAACTAAATCTATTAGCCTGAACTATATATATAAGTGTTATTTTTTAAAGCGTGATTTGATTTTTATTTTCTAGCCTGCTTGCTTGAGCGAGGAAAAATGGGATCAATTATTACAATGGTATTATAATCTCGCACAGTAAGTTTTAATGTTTGTTTTTAGTACCAAATGTATTAATTGGATAATATTCTATATCTTAGTGAAATTGTTCTATACTTCAGTCAGTGGTGATGATGTTATATTGTCATTGATTACCACAAACACTGCTAGAAAAGGATTCTATGCCTCAGAGGCATCAATGTTATTTTGTCAGTACCAAAAGTACTGTTAGAAAATTGTTCTATGCCGCAGAGATGTTTATGTTATATTTTCAGTACCAAGAGTACTGTTTGGAAATTGTTCTATACCTCGGTGGAGACAATGCTATATTGTCTGCTAGAAAATTCTTCTATGCTTCAGTGGCGATGATGTAATTTCAATGATTAAGGTGTTATATTGTGGAAGTACCACAGGTATTAATAAAATAGTGATCTGTGTTTCAGGGATGATGATATTATATTCCCTTTTGTTTTATATTTTCAGTGATGATGGTGTTATATTGTCAGTACCCCAAGTATTAATAGAGAAATGTGATAGTTTAATGAATAGATTAAAGGCTAGGTGTCCACAGTTTGAATTAGATGGTGTTAAGAATGTGTGGATTGTTAAACCTGGTGCCAAGTCCAGAGGCAGGGGTGAGGATAAATTAATAGTAAAGTCATTTTTGAATAGATGTGATCTGTTCAAGGTTGATGTAGTGATTTGGAAAAGACTATTTACAGTATTACTTTTTAAAGAGTACACAGAATGCTGTTCACATTTTTGAATGAAAACAGTGATTTCAAACATTGTATTTATATCTTTTTTCAGGTATTGTGTGTTATGATAAATTAGAAGATATGTTAAAACTAGTCAGTTCTCAAGTTGTTAGAAAAGATAGTAAATATGTAGTGCAGAAATACATAGGTAAGCAATCTTCGTTAATATATTTTAGATTTCATTATTCTTTTTGCAAGCTTAGACTGAAGAATGTATTTGAAATATTAATGTCTTCAGTATTTAATTTGGGGAGGGAGGAGGTCTTAGATGCTGTATATGACATGGTCTGTTTATCTATGCAAGCTATGGTCTGATCCCATGCATGGACATGGATAGGAGTAGGATCACCTGCTGTATTTAATATAGACTTTTCTTCCAGAATGATCTAGATAGTGTTGCATGTGTTGTTAAACCCCATTTTTTTTCATAAAAGTGTGGAAATTGTCATTGACTATAAAAAAAAAACTTGAAAAAGCTATGAATAAATATAGTTTTCATGTGTCTTAATGTTTATTTTTTTTCTTTTCAGAACGGCCATTATTAATCTATAATACTAAGTTTGATATAAGACAGTGGTTTTTGGTAACAGATTGGAATCCTCTAACGATATATTTTTATCAGGATAGTTATCTTAGATTCTGTTCTCAACAATATACTCTAGATGATTTTGATGAATCAATCCATTTATCAAACAATGCCATACAGAAACATTATAAAAATGGCCCTCGTTCTACATCTCTACCATCTGATAATATGTGGACACATGAACAGTTTAAAGATTATCTTAAGTAAGCTAAAGTAGATGAAATCAATTAATGTGATAAATAATGATTAATTAAAACAAGTTGACATCAATGATGGACCGGTCAATATTTGTCTCAGATTGGCAAAATTTTTCTTAAAAAATATGAAATGAAATGTGGTTTAACGTCATACTTTTCTGCTCTGAGCTGGGGTAATGAAGATGGGCATACGCCATACAATGTGCTATGAGGGAGATTTTGCCCGGACAGCGGCACTAGACCTATTCTTATATTGAATTCCAACTGTTGTCAAGGGATCTTTTACATGCAAGCCAATGTGTACAAGGGGCCTGATTTTTTCGTTACATCTGAATGACTAGACTACTGTCTTTGTCAGGTCCTCCGTCCTGCATCACTGACAAGGGGGAACCACCCAGGAAAATCATGATGAACTTTCTCAGACCTTGCAGGGACCACCAGACTAGCGAGTGAGCATCTTACATATTTAGCCACCGTGACTGCTTTAAAAAGATATGACCATTTTTAACTTTATCTCAACTTTTAAATATATATATATATAGACTTATGTTACACATAAAGCTATAATTTCTTGACATGTAAATTGACTGATGTGCAAGTTCTCCAGCCAGTTATTTAAGCTGTCAAGTCAGTAAAAACTGACAAATGTGACTGAAACAAGAGACCTGAATTAAGAATTGGTTATATTTGGTAAGCTATATCATAGCATAATCTTGACTAACTTGAGCAACAAATTGATCTTCCAGATCGAAGAAGCAAGATAATTTATGGGAAGAACTAATTTATCCTGGTATGAAAAAAGCTATTCAGTGTGCTTTATTAACAGCTCAAGATCTGATAGAATATAGAAAGGTATTTTTATCTCAAATTGTTTCTCTCAGAAAAAACGTAGATTGCCAGGCAACGAAACATACACCACTAGTAGCTTAGTGATGCCCCTGTATATAAAATTAAGGCAAAGATGAGACCACTATTGCTTAGAAATTCCTTGAAAGCCAACACACTATCTTCTTTTATTCATAATGTAGTCTAAGTAACTTGACTAGACAACAATAGGAGTCTTTCTTTTTATTAAAAATTTCTATCATTATCAATCAAATGTTAAATCTGAGCTTTAGTTTTAACAAGATTGTTTGTTTGAGCAATTCTGCTTTACGATCATTGGTACTGTAATTTATTTCGGGTGCATAGATATTAGGAACATCTAACATCTATTTTTCTAATAATTTTTCAAAAGGATCAGATGAAATTTGAATGTTATAACAAAAGTTCATAAAGTTGGATATTATCAAAGAAAACAAATAGACATCTTTCTTTGAAGTTTATAAAATTTTAAGGATAATTGTAGCTGCTAAAATGCCAACTAGACCTGACATTTTAACAAAGGAATGTGTTGGCATGTAAAAACATCTGATAATATATGGTCAAGTATTGAGAAATTAAGTAATAAATTACTATGAATTGTAGCAAGCAAAGGATTAGGATATGTTTGAATTTTGTTTTTGGCGTGAGGCAATAATACTCTTAGTCCTCCAGTCGTTTAACAGAGCAAACGTCTCCAAAAAAAAGAGCCCTTATTTTTCTAACTAACTTGCGAATAGCTGTCAAGTATAACTATTGGATGCAAGAAAACAGTTAACAGATTCATATATATATAGTGGCTCATAAATACCACTCAAACAAGTTATCGAACAGTAGACTGATTGGCTTGAAGTTGTTCTATTATTTCAGTTACTGATTTCATTTGTTGGGTTATTTCAGTCATCATTTGAATTGTATGGAGCCGATTTTATGCTAACAGAAAATTATCATCCATGGTTAATTGAGATCAATTCCTCACCAAGTATGGAGGCCAGTACTGCTGTTACAGCTAGGATGTGTAATAGTGTTTTAGATGATACAATCAAAGGTAAAACTTTACCACTTTTCTGAGTTATAAGTGAGTACCAGTAATTGTGCTCAACTGAAGTTTTACTCAAAGTCCAGTCCTTTGTAGCCCTTAACGGAAAGATGGTTCTTTTTAGGCATACTGCGATACAAATCTTAGCATTCTTAAATGGAGCAAACAAGTTAAGCTCAAATTCCAGTCCCTGGTTTGTAGCCCTCAAGATAAAAATATAGTCAGTGCAATTTTAGGGCCTGGACCAGATGCAAATTCTGAGCAATTCTTACATTGAGCAGATGAAAATATGTGAATGAAGTACACTTGTCTAAAGGATTATCAGATTGTGTACTATCTAGTGCTGGGTATTGCCACTGTAGTCATGATACAGCAATCTGATTCTTATCATCATTCATAACCAGGTCAATATTAACAAAGATAACATCGGCATAAATGAATAATTCACATTCAATATTATTTTGCGCCTTTGTGGCAAGCAATAAAAGAAGGGTTTGTGTAAAATAATAAACAAAAATTTATAGAACACAACCAACATTAATTTTGAGAATTTACTGACTTTGTACATTGTATCAAGTTTATATCATCTTGACTTCTTTAATCTTGCTCTTCCTTTCAGTTGTAATAGATAGAAAGCATGATAGAAACTGTGATATTGGCCGTTTTGAATTAGCTTTTAAACAACCAGTTGTGTCTGTACCTCCTTATATAGGCATTAACTTACAAGTTGATGGACAAGCAATCAAAAAACCAATAGGCTATAAGAAACCAGAAGTAGTTCAATCAACAGACTTCTTCTCACCTAAACAAAGTTTGACTGCAAAATCACCAGATTTGAAAAGTGTTACTACGAATAGCAACATTCAAGCTAATAGTGATTCTAAAAAAAAGGAAACAGTATTGACCCTCACTGACGTTGGTCAGAAAAAAGACAATGTGGCCAAAAAATCTCCAGTACAAGGTGCTCCATCAAAATCAAATATTAGTACAATGTTGAAACAGCTGCCAAAAGCAGGGTCCTCATCTGTTGAAGCCAGTGGCTGTGATTATAAATTACAGTCTTCGGTAAGCGACACTGGTATCAGTAGATCACAGTATTATCATAACCAACCACAAGTTCCACCACCAAAGGTTATCAAATCGGGAGGAGGCAATCGTGTACCAGAGCCTCCTCCTCATCCCAAAGTTTGTTTGCAGACACCTTACATGGCTATAGGGAATAGACGTATTGTTTCCAAAACGTCTGTCTCTGTGAATTACAATATTCCTGGAATTCCATCTGAAAAACCATCAAAAGCTGCTGCAGTTACAGTTAAAAACGTGGAAACAACTGACCTTCGAAATGTCAAAGGTCAAAAAGGTAAAATTATTGATCCTAGAATTCCTGCTTGTTTGTTTCCTTTGAGTAAAGTGAAACGGAAACCTAAGAAAATAAAAAATAAGACTTTAGTTAAAGTGACACGACCCCATGTCACTGTTAAGTTTCCAAAAGTAACATATGCTGGCGTTGATGTCAGTTTTGATGAAACTCATACTAGTAGAACCTTACCAAGGTTGAAAATGTTTAATCTTTCTAAATCCAAAGAAGACATATTTCGACCTAATAGAGCATTTGGTACAGTTGAGGGTACTTAGAGATGTCCTGTTTGGGTCAATCCATTTTAGTCGATTCTGAGGTTGAATTATATTTAAGCTGTTTCAGACATTAAAAATGATTTTTGGGGGTATTGTTTTTGTTGACAGGGAAATGTAAATCATGTTAGTATATATAAACTATTTCTTGTTGCTATATATGTTAACATTCTGAAACAGCTCAAATGTACATCATCATATATAGTTTTATTGTTAAGATTAGTCATTGTTAGTGTTAGCTATTTATTAGTAAGCTATTTATAATATCTTAATGCTATACAATTATTATACAATAATGCAGTGGTTCTCAAGCTTTTTTTGCCAACAGCACACCTTGGAACATCGAAAGATTGTGAGACACCTGGCTAAATATATAGAAAAAATATTTGAATTTTGCAAAATAAAATCATGGCAATACAACTGTAGACACAGACTCATAGACACATAGAATGAATCAAACTAAATAAAGAAAAACACAGCTTTTAACTTACCAGTAGACACCAGTGAACACTCAATTATGATCACATGTTTTTTTTGCATTTACTTAGTGTGCCGTTCAAAATTTTGCGGCACACTTAGAAAGATTATGTGGCACAGTAGTTGAGAACCACTGCAATAATACAATAGACAAATCATATAGTCTTTGTTTCCTTGCTTATTGTTTATTATTGTTGGGGATGGGGTGGGGGAACTATTTTTATTTTCGTTTTAGAAGTTACTTATTTATTATATGGTCCATACTCTCAAGTGTTTTTGTTATTTTAGATTTATTTTATTGATAAAATTACTGAATGTCTATTCAGTTGATGGACTTGCTTAGACTGAACGTAGCATTCTGTTACACAGCAGAAGTAAATTTTGACAATTCTATGCTGTAATTAAGAACTTGCTCCAATGAAACTTTACTGTGATGTTTATTATCCTGATCATTCATGAAATGATTTTATAGAAACAGTTTGAGAAAATCATGGACGATAAAATAACTACAGTAATTTTGACATTTTATTTCATATGTAAATTTATAAACAAAATGTTTGATGAGTAACATGCAGAAAGTTATTTTTTTTATTAATAGGGGTAGATTTATTTATTTTTTAGTTCCTAGAAGCAATGCCTTATTATTAAGACTAGCAGTATTATTCACACCTATATCTAGTATTTAATAGGTTTATTAAATATAAAATAATACAGGTGTATAATTTACAATTATATTTAGTATTATATAATTATTTATAATAGCTTGTATTTTTTTTCTCCTCTGTAGCTGAAGTTTTATTGTTATAGTATAGTTTAGATAATAATATCTCTTATGTTGCACTTTTCATCTTGAACAAACACACATATAATTTGATCATTAGTTTAGAATTGAAATTGGTCCAAGACTTAAATTATGTTCAGAAATATTTCAACAGAGACATAATGCCTACTGAGACATAATAAAAATGCAGGCTATTTATAGAGTGATGATTATAAATTTTGTTTTAATAATAATTCTGAATGTGGCAACATCCCGACGATGACACATGAGAATGGATGTTTTCATGATTGCATAAACACACTAATTCTCCCAAACACATAAAAACTGAATTCAACTGAATGGAAATCTTGAAAATGAAAATATTATTGTGAAGACAATAGGAAGAAAAATTGGCTTTAAAGTAGCTTGGCTAAGAGTCGGCTCAACGCCTACAGTTCTGTGGATTTTTATTAGTGAATTCAGTTTTCAAACTACAACTCCAGATAGTTAGAATTAGTGACACATGTTGGATATGATGCAGGGTATGCAGACTATTTCAAGAACACTTAATATATCTTCTCGTTTAAAGCATTTTATATCAGTTTTTTGTAAGCTTACTGTTGCATTTCTAATAATGCCAAATATTTCATTTCTTGGAGTGTTTAAAATGTATCATGTATATATAATGGCCAATAATGCATGAAAAAACTTCTAATGGAGACAGGGAAATTAAATGGTAATCAGAGATTCTACGTCATATATACTCTCAGCAGACATCATATATACTCTCAGCAGGTGTGAAGTGGACATTTAAACAGACAAAGATGATTTACTGTCTTGACTAAATAATTCATGGTGTTAATCATTAGGTTTTAGATTTCTGTAACACAGTATAAATATTTTTGATGACTTAGATTTTAAAAAAATATTATCTGTAAATTACCATAAAAAAATATTTTTAGTGAAATTGATTTTAGATAAATTTTACACCTTTATTAATTTTAGTAAAATAGATTTTAGATAAATTTTTGTTTTCTGTTCTAGTTAAACATCAATAGATATCTAGCTGTCACAATTGGTATTCTGCCATAGATACATATTAAACAATAATTCTATTTATATACTAACTTAAACTGTAAACATCAAACTATTGCACACAAATAAGACAAGAAAACATCGGGAAATTGCATAAATTATATGATGCATTGATATGTTTGTGGATTTAAACTAGGTGTATGTCCTGCAATAATTTCTTGTTTTCTTAACTCCAATGCTTTTATTTACAATTCATTTCAAAATAAGCTGAAATGTTTAGATTATGAACAGCATATTTCCAAATTCCTCACCTTCTTACTATAATGCTGTAAGCGGTTGAAATTTTAATTCTTTTAAATACTTTGGGCATTTAGGAATATTAAACCTCGTCCTACAAATGTTGAATGTAATGGCAGGCAGATAGTAAAATTTTTTGTATTTTCCTTTCAGATATTTTATTCTGATAATTATTCATTGCACATTCATACTGTTGTGAGTCTGTTGTACCGTGTTTTTGGCACTAAACAAAGATGCACATTAATCACCCCTAATCATTACATTGTGTTTATATTCAGTATTTATTGTTCATATATGACAGGGAAATTTTCAAATGGTTTATTATACAAATATTTGACTGTTGGTTTCAGAACACATGCTACCAGTTATCCCTTAGATGGTGTCCAATTATGAAATTTCATTTATTAGTCTCAGAGGAATACTTTATACTTCTTTCAAAGTTTTTGATAAAATATCGTATATTTTTTGAATATTGATTATTGTCAAATACTCTACCATTTGAAAGTTTCGTTTTGTGTTTTTGTCTTTATTAATATAAATCTAATGGTGTTATTGTGTGAGTATATTTAATATTTTAATATGATAGTAATAATTAACTTTGTAATTTATTTCCTTAAAAGGTAAAAGAAGAATTAAGGTCAAATCAAAAGTTTTATCCCCTTATCTGAATCGACATACTCCTCTTAAGTTAGCCTTGTCTAGTAGATCAAGATCACAACCGCATCTGGTGCTACATAAACTGCCTGTCATAAAGGTGCATATTTTTAATCGTCATGGTTAAATCTCTTCACCTCACAGCAAGCAATCTGCTCACTGCTTAAGGTACATCATGCACCTTTCGAAAATTTCTGATTAGCTTAGTTAGACTATCAATATTATCTATGTATTTCCTAAATCTAACCCAACTAAATAAATAAATTCACTTGCAACAAAATCACTTCTAATTAGATGAACTAGATTATTGAATTGTTTTATTTCAAAGGTTCTTTTATTTATTTCAATAATTTCACTATCTATAATTATTATGTAGTGAGAAAAAGGTGCTTTCTCAATATGGAAAGTCAACAAATTATGCTTTACTTTCAGTTCTATACCTTTTTACTTTATGTAGGATATATTTTATTTCTTTTTTATTTGGATTCTGAATTTATGAATTGTTTCTTTTGTTTTAGCTAAATACATCACTTAACTATATCAGCCTTTCTTTTAAGAACCCAGTTTGATGTTATGTGGCTTGTAACCTTATTTTAAATTAAATATTTTTCTTATTAAAGATTAGGTGTGCAAAAATTTCAGTTAACCACCACTTGTTGCATAAATTGTTTTCTTATTTACAATTATAACAGTGTCCCCAAAAAATAGAGAAGAATCCTAAAAATTGTCAAGAAATCATCAAATGTGGCTATTGAAAGTATATTGAAATGTTTTTTAGAAAATAACTGACAGATGTTTCTGGCTGATTTTGTATATGGTTTCTAATTTAACCTTTTGTTTTTTCTTTTCCTGTATAGTTTCATATTTCCTTTTGCTTTTTCTGGCTTTTCTATTTCTGCTATCTTTATTATAATTGATTTTCTTTTATATCTTTGGAACATTATGACAGATTCTTTATCAAGGGTTAAAATTTCAGCAAAATAAATATTCAAAAAAATCAATTCAGTAAAATTCTTTCAAAATATGATGGGCACAGTTTACACTATAAATTGTTCCTGAAGGCTAGTATATTTTTATTGTTGGAACACTCTGTATGTAATATCTTGCATGCTTTAGCTATATAACTGTATATTATTGCTTCTTTCTGCACTTTAATATAATACTGTTGTTTTATCACAGGTCTAACACAACTAACACCAACAATGTGGTGTCGGATGTGCAGTGAATGTGGTTATGGAACCAATCTACACTTTCACGCAGTCAATCCAAACTGTAAATGTCGAAGAGAAAGATTGCTTGAGTATCTAATTAATTTACGACCTCAGAGTGCTCACCCTAAACCTTCTAGTTCAAAAGATACTGTAGGGAACTCACGACCACCGAGTGCTGCAAGCAACATTAGAAAAATTAAAGAAAAGTATTCCAGTAGTATTTGTAAAATGGTAAACACGGATAAAATTTTATTAAAATATACTGATGCTGGTTCTAAAGGACATCATCCTAAGACACCTGGCAATATTAAAGATACATTACCTCACGTTGTGGGATATTACATTAAAAACTCAATACCTAGAAGATCACTGGATAATTCCCCTGTTTATCTTGATACCTCAAAATACACTAACCCTTTCTATATAACAACTCATAAATCTAATTTTCAGTAGATATCTGGATGTTTGAGTTATATATTGAATATCTGATAAATACCAGTGTCAAAAAAAGTACAAAATTTGAAACATGTATGAACTTTGCACTTAAAATGTCATTGGTAATGTATTTACATACACATGGACATTGTAATATGTTCTTATTGACTCAGTTTTAGCCACCTCACCCCTTAAATTATTATGGATGTTTATTGTTTGTTAGATCACATGTTAAATGGGTGTATCCATTATTGTAATTATTGCATGCAGTTCTGAATCACATTGCAGACTTTGAGACTTCTCTCACCTGTCACTGTTTTCTCAACCTTTCTAACTAAGCCCCATTCCTGCTCCCAATCAGACTGATTAACACCTTAGCGAAACTTAAATTATATCAATAGATTTACATTTTTCTTGTATGTTTGAAACAGAATTATAAAATCTGTAATATAAGTCTGTATTAATATTATCGAGCAATAAATTATGATTAATTACAGTCCTGGACATTTTGCTCAATGTAATTACTAAAATATTTATTCATATTAATCATTTGTGTGAATTGGGTGGTTTGATATGGGTTTTTTTTTTAATATTTGTATATTTCTGGGGTAGCCAATCTGTTCAACAGAATTTAATATTGATAAATAATGGTTTATGAATTTTTAGAAGTAACCTCAAAGATAGAATAACTCACATCATTGTCATATTTTAATTTGAATTAACAAATTGTCTTTTTTTCCATTGATATGATTTGTTGAATTACAAAAAAAAAATAAGTATAATATGCAACTTTTTTTAAATATAACATGTATGATTGAATTTTCCCCCCCATAAAAAATCAAAAGAAAGACAACATTATTTGTATTCCTGTGGAGAGGTTCGAAAATAGTAGTAGTAAGTACTATTTGGTATTTATTTTATAATAAAAAAACCCCACCTTTTGTCCAGATTATTATTCCATACATTATTTCATAAACATTCTTACCACTTATGCATATGTATGCTTTCTGACAATTTAAATATTTATTAATTATAGACACTTTACTCATTTTTGTATGAAATTTAAACAGATTTATTTTTGTATGCCATATAAGATTTTGTTCTGTTATTTATAATTTTGTTTTTTGTTTATCATATACATGTATGCAGTTTGTTTATATACACAAATTATAAATATTTACATTATCATATCTTAATGTTTCATAATGACCATTAAAATATATTTGTTGAATTATATCTGTGATATAAGTAATAAATAGGATGGTTGTATTTTATTATAAGTATTATGAACTGCTGTGATTAAGGTTTTAAATGTATGTAATTGAATCATATAAGGAAATTATATGAACAGTGATTTTGATTGATCTTTTGCAAAGGATGTTATAGTATTTATATAATATATATGTTTCTGTTGATTTGATAAGAAGAGGATATAGATTTAAATAAAGGTTTAAAATATATATGTTGGGTGTGTTTTCAAGAAATTTACTTGTTGGTCACTTTACTTATTATTCATTTGGGAAAGAGAACCTTTTTAGTTAACTAATCTGGAAGCCAGTCTTTGATACTGCTGTTGACTTTTTGGGCATTTTCCAACCTAGTTTCACTCTTCTAAGGTGTGGGACAGGCAAGGAAAGGCATCTGGTCATTAGGATGGGACAAAAGCACAAGGTTCTATGTAGATCATTGACAGAATGTTAAAGATCCCTTGACTTAGTTTAAGAGTTCAGACAACTGACCACAATTCATCTTAATCAGTGGGCCAAATGAAGCCATGCAGTTCTCATCTTAGGGGTTCACATAGCACACTGTATTCCTAACTTCATTATACCAGTTGGTGAAGAAAAATAGTACTTAAAACCCTATTTTATTTCATTTCACGTACATTTTACGTAACATTGTCGTCATGGTGTTGTACTGCCACCCGGTAGCACAGGGAATATTTTTTTCTCCAACCTTTTCTCAAAACGCGGTTTTCGCCTCACTTCACAATTATTCTAAACATGTATGGTATGCACTTAAGAGAGCAGAAATATTTCGCAGAGTTTCTGATTTTTTTTTCAAATTCTAAATCCCCAGACCTCAACTAAATACCCTGTATTCCCTCAGGAGTACAGCCGCCTTAATCGGCTCATTCCGAAGGGCTCTAGGTTCGGCGTGGATTTCCTTTGTCAATAGTCACGAGATCTTGGAGAGAGGAACAGCATCGAATCATTTTCATGAGCCCAGTACAGTAGCAGATCTAGAAGCTCTAGTGAATCGCGGTGTGGGGAACAAATCCAGTGCGCCATCGGCCACAATCCTATCCCACAATGGCAATCTGTTTCACATAGAATTACTTACGAATTAACTCTGTAACAGATGACTGTCCACAACACGTGCGTTGACTGCAGGCGGGGTCAGTCATTGGCTCAACGGCTCGTGCAATGTTTACTTAACACCTAACTGCTTCGGGCAAAATGATGCATATTACTCATTTTAATACCCATTTACACTAAATAGGAAATATTTTTTAACTACAAATACTTCAAACGACTTTATTTAGTTTTCTTTTACCTAAAAAAATTTTTTTAGAATTTAATTTGTCGGAGTAAAAAAGTTAATATGCCGTACTCATTAAGCCTCGTCGATGTCATGCTTATCAGTGATTGTAGCGGCCAAGCGAATATTCACTGCGGGATCAGTTTGCCACAATGGATGTCAACCACAGAGTAAAAATAACTCTGTGTGTCAACGGAATGCGTAAAGATAGGTTGCCAGGCAACGAAACATACGCCCACAGCAGCTAAATCATCCGGGCAGTCAACAAGGGTTGTCGCATATTTTTACTTTTTTTGGTAATGAAACATTTGTAATACACTAAAATCTGATTAAGAGTAACAACTCATTATGTAATTATCAGAAAATCATTAGAATTTGTTTGCTTTTTATAAATGCTAACAATTAGTATAGGAAACATTTAATATGGGGGATTTAGCTGTTCAGTTATCAAAATTCATTGAAAATCAAAATACTTCGTTTCAACACCTTAAACTCTGTGTATCAATCTGAAGTCAATCGCATATTAAGTTTGGCCTCTAGAGCATCGACAAGATTTTTTGAAGTGATCAAGGACTACAACTCTGGCGCTAATTATCAGAAATCGCTGAAAATCAATAGGATTCTTCGTCTCGTGACCTTAAAAACTGTGTATAAATTTGAAGTCAATCGGATATTAACTTTGGCCTCTTGAGCATCCACAAGATTTTTTGAAGTGATCAAGGGCCAAAACTCTGGCACTAATTATCAGAAATCGCTGAAAATCAATAGGATTCTTCGTCTCATGACCTAAAAAACTGTGTATAAATTTGAAGTCAATCGGATATTAACTTTGGCCTCTTGAGCATCCACAAGATTTTTTGAAATGATCAAGGGCCATAACTCTGGCACTAATTATCGGAAATCGCTGAAAATCAAAAGGCTTCTTCGTCTTAGGTGTATGAATTTAAAGTCAATCGGATATTAACTTTGGCCTCTAGAACGTCCACAAGATTTTTTGAAGTCATCAAAGGCCAAACCTCTGGTAGTTATTATCGGAAATCGCTGAAAAACAATAGGATTCTTCGTCTCATGACCTTAAACACTGTGTATAAATTTAAAGTCAATCGGATATTAAAGGAGCTAAATCGCCAACAACTGGGACCTAGAAATTGATACAAGTGGGTCGCAACGCATATAATACTGTAATATAAATGTATATAAACTGATTTACATTCGCTGGTTTCCGTTTTTACTCTAATTTCAAATCTGTTATGTTCGGCGAAATAAGCCAGCAGTCTAAATCGAGGGCATTTTTCTAGCGTCTGGTTATTCCAGTCTACATACGCCGTTTGATTTGGTGCAATGTGTTTAGCCTCGTCCCTCGAGTCTCTTATTAAAACTAGGGCTGAAACGCATTATATGGTACACGATTCGTGTACCAATAGTAAAATGTTTATTTCGTCTTAAATATTGGATATCAGAAGCCCATCTTTTCCCAGTAA
Source organism: Patella ulyssiponensis (assembly GCA_963678685.1). NCBI lineage: Eukaryota > Metazoa > Mollusca > Gastropoda > Patellidae > Patella > Patella ulyssiponensis. The sequence continues at coordinate 22,749,710 of OY783232.1, forward strand.
GATCACAGCATCAATGTTGATTTAAATTGACAAATAATTTGTGTTTTCATTGTCGAAGATTTTGGATGACATTTAGTTAGAGACTTAGCTACTTTAACTTTATCGTCTAGAGCGTCCACAAGCAATTGTGGACGACAGACGGACAGACGGACAGACGGGGGCGACGACAATATACGACCACATTTCAATGTGGGCGTATACAAATTGCATAAAATAGCACTGTTCTGAGTGCGTCCGGTAGACCTTGATCGTATTGACTAATATACAGTATTTGTGAGGAAAATGCCCGTCTGCGTTATTCGGGTTGATGAGAGAGTATGTCCAGTCCTGTTTCAGTCTTTCGCTGCGGCGAAATACAGGGTCCTTGTCAAGTTTTCCTTCCCGGACGGCATTACATTTCAGTTTTCATTTTGGAGATCTTTCAAGAACAAAAAAAATTGTTTTGGACTCCTTCTCTATAATCCGCTTCTGCCTTGTGGGTTTTTTTTTATACATGTTTTATGGCTTTTGCCAGGGTTTTTTTTAATTCTTTTTTATGCATATAAATATATTGTCCCAAAGTGCAGAAAATAGTATTTGCTGAGTCTAACTTTCAAAATGTTTCAGCCTAATTCTGTGGTAAGTTCATGTTCAAACTAGAACTGTCCATAATTGTGTGTTTATGAAATAATTTTACTATGACCAGGGTTTTACATTTATTGTCTATGCGCGCCTCCCCCCCCCCCGCCCTTTTTAAAAGCATGATGTCGCAAAGCTGCTTATTGGGTTTGTCACAGAATACGGTCGCTGGTTGTTGAACATAATATCGAAAAAGAAGTAGGTTGGGGTGGTGCACACGGGTTTGTCACGGAGCGAAGCGAGGCAAAAATATTTGGTCCTTTTTTTTCTTTCCATTTTTCCCAGAATAATTCCACGGCAAGTGAACTAAACTGTAATTTGTCACACTTTTCCCGACATCACCGACAAAGAATTGCAAGAAAAGAAAGAACCCCGAGCGTTATCACCCAAATAAATTTACTTTTTACGTTTATAATATGTTGTTTGCGTGTCTTTTAAGATTTTATAACATTTTATGTAATATAATGCTAAATAGTAAGTTACATGTAATTGACAAAATCTTTGGGGCTTTTTCTTGCGATTTTGTCAGAGAAAAACCCCGTGGCAAAGTCGACAAAAAATGCAATTCATTGCATGTTATCTATAGATATAAACAGTTTGTGAAATTTTTATTTCCACTTCACAATGTTCGCACATTGCCTGTATAGCACTCTTACCGATATGCTATAGAAACATCTATATCATTCCCGGCAAAGAAATGTAAGAAAAGAAAGAACCTCGAGCGGACCCAACCAAATGAATTTTTTCTAGCACTTTGAATTCTTCTAGGTTTGTATATCACAAAGGGCATGTAGATTGTGCTTTTTGAGATTTTATAAAAAAAATTTAATATATACTGTAATATAATGTATTGACAAATCGGTATTAGTTTATAATTACATGTATTTCTGTGTTCCAACGGCAACAGGTCATGCAAAGTTATTATTTATGAGCACAGCCGAACTTTGGGAAACAATTTTCTTAAAACGGTAGTTAAATTTTAATTTTCCAAATGATCGATCCACGCCCCGGGCCGTTTTGAAGCGTACTTGAAATCCATCAAACCCGAAAAGAAAAAAAAAACTGTTCCGACAGTCCAGATTAGTCTGATTAGCGTAGTTTTACGAGAACCCTAAAGATTATAAGGATAGGTAAGAATATGCCATTGTAAGTTTATGGTCAAGAATTGACAAACAAATTGATTACGATATCGTGTACAGTGTCATTCCCGAGAAAAAATTATATTGTAGGCCTACAGACGGTAGGCTATATTTAAAATAAAAATGCGAATCCCCGCACCCCCTCTGTATTATAGTCCTATCCGCCGCGGGAGTAGGGCCTCAAATGTTCAATAAACAATTAATGTCCTGCGTAGTTTCTCATTAAATATTACAGAAATATATTCATTTTGAAATTGCAGGAGTCTTCACGAAGAGCTGAGGGTCTAGCCGGGACTATTCCAATGTTGTTGGGTCTATTGGGTTTTTTTTTAAAAAAATGGGATGTAATGGGATGTAATGGGATGTAATTTGATTATTTATGTTGTCTCAATTCTCCGCTCCTCGTTTAAACATAAATGAGGCATAAATTTTCCTTTCTGTGATATAAAACTGCTTCGCGGAATCCATCTTTATATTCTAACAACTTGTTTGAGCTTGAAACATTTAATGATTAATCGCAAAATTGAACAATACGTTTAAATTGCATAAGTTTTGTGGTTTATTTCGAAAAAATCCTCAATCCTGGTCATTAGTTCTTTACGTCGAACCTTTGGCGGACCAATGAATAATATCACTGGTTGAACAAGACTATAAAGTACGTTCCTATTTTTAGTCCTTAGAAATCTTATTTAACGGAAAATGCTAAATCTTATAAAGCGAGTAAGATATAGAGCGAGGAACATGTCAGTCAATTTGATTGACAGTTCGATGTACGGCCTTGACATTATGTTTAGTAGAAACTAAAATCAGATGTTGGATCTACGGTCTTGTAAATATTTGTTCGGCCTCGCTGTAATTGCGTCTGTATACATTAAAAGTTTTTGGAATATTTTTTCAAGTAATTTCCATAAATAAAATCACGGAATTTGAGTGATTTTTTAAATTAAGAATATTATCGTATATGTCCTAGAAATAGAGAAAATCATCGCATTATACGACACATAGAATTAGAACCCATCGGTTTGGCTTTATATATTGAGTCTTTTTCTTATATTTGAAAGAAATTTGGAGTATTTCTTTCTATTAATTTCCATAAAATAAAGATATTATAGTGATTATATAGCCATAGATTAAGAATATTATCCTGTATAGGCTATCCTATGACCACATATACAACCCAAACGGTCTCTCTTTATAGTGAGGATTTTTATTATGTTAAAAGATTTTGATATGTCTTTCAATTAATCTACATAAAATAATTATATTAGAGTAATTATTTTTATTATAAATTAAGAATATTATCCTAGAAATAGAGAGAAAGAGAGAGAGAGAGAGAGAGAGAGAGGGGAATGGGGTTTAACGTCCACTCAACACAAACTAGGTCATTTCGGGAATACCATGCATATGGTTCAATTTTATTTCAATAATTCGCTTGCTCGTAGTGCCCGGAGGAAACCCACGAGGTTGAGAAGGCGCCCCTATCTCCATGCCACATACGCTCACACTTGGACTCGAAACCACAGCCGCAAGCCAGAGGTGACCGGCCAGCTAGAGGTCGAAGCGCGGCACTTTAGACCACTAGGCACCCCCCCCCCTTTAGAAATAGAGAAAATCACCACACTATTACATCGGATCCAATCGAACTCGATTCTTACTGATATTTGAAAGATTTGGGGTATTTTTTTTCAATTAACTTCCATAACATAATGGCATTAGCGTGATTTTATTATATGAATTAAAAATATTATCCTGCATATCTTAGAAACAGAGAAAATCATTGATTAACAGTTCATTAGAGGCTAAATCAGATATTGCATCCTCCTGTAAATTTCTTCGGCCCCGCTGTATAGTGTGTCTGTTTTTGGGATTTTGGAGTAATTTCCATAAAAAAAACGATGTTACTCTGATTTTATAACATAAATTAAGAATATCAACCTATATATTCTAGATATACAGAAAATCATTGCCTTATACCACACATTGAAACCAATCGTGCTCGCTTTATAGTGAGTCTTTTTCTGGTGTTTAAAAGGTGTTGGAGCATTTTTTTTTTCAATTAATTTCCATTTAAAAAACGATGTTATGGTGATTTGATTATATAAATTAAGAATATTATCCTATATATCCTAGATATAGACAAAATGGTTGCCTTTTACCATATAGAACCCAATCGTCCTCGCTTTATAGTGAGTCTTTTCTTGATGTTAAAAAGATGTTGGAGCATTTTTTTTCAATTAATTTCCATTCAAAAAACGATATTACGGTGATTTGAATATATAAATTAAGAATATTATCCTTTATATCCTAGATATAGAGAAAATGGTTGTCTTTTACCACATATAGAACCCAATCGTCCTCGCTTTATAGTGAGTCTTTTTCTGATATTCAAAAGATGTTGGAGTATTTTTTTCAATTAATTTCCATTAAAAAAAAACGATATTACGGTAATGGTATAACATATATTAAGAATATCATAATATATATCCGAGATATAGAGAAAATCGTTGCCTTACCACTCATTGATCCCAATCGTCCTAGCTTTATAGTGAGTCTTTCTCTGATGTTTAAATAATGTTGGAGCATTTGTGTTTTCAATTAATTTCCATAAAAAAACGATATTAGGGTGATTTTATTATATAAATGAGGAATATTACCCTATAAATTCTCGATATAGAGCAAATGGTTGCCTTTTACCACATACAGAACCCAATCGTCCTCGCTTTATAGTGAGACCTTTTCTGATGTTTAAAAGATGTTGGAGCATAGATTTTTTCAATTAACTTCCATCAAAACAAACCAAACGATATTAGGGTGATATGATTATATAAATCAAGAATATTATCCTATATATCCTAGATATAGAGAAAAAAGGGTTGCCTTTTACCACATATAGAACCCAACCGGTCTGGCTTTATAGTGAGTCTTTTTCTTATGGTTTTTTTTGACCAAATTTCCATAAAAAATATATTTGAATGATTTCATTATATAAACTAAGAATATTATGCTAGAAATATGGGAATTATCATCCTATACCACATATCTAACCGGGGTTGTATGGAATGTTGCTAGTCTTTTTAAAAGAGACACATTTTTATTATGAATTTTAATTGTATACAATGTAACTTGTATTTTTCATTTTAACTATTTATATAGATAGAGTAGTTATTCATTTTTATATTTTACTATCTGTGATTTTTGTTTTTATTAATGAATATTAAATATAAAAAAAACAGCCTTTGTACATTTTTTTCATAGATTTTACCAAACCATTTGATACTCTCTGGAGAAGGGGAGTGATTTTCAAACTACTAAAACATAATTTTAATGGAATTATTCTTAATTTAATTTTTATATAAGACAGCAACCTATAAATTTAAAACAAATTCCGGTGTAAGTGATACCATAAGGTCCATGGTGATACTAGCATACAACCATAACCTTCAAAAATGTGGGAAGGGCCTAAACAACAAAAGGGCGGGGCTTAAACTATACTCGCTTTATAGAATTTAGCAAAATCGTCCCGGCTTCCACCTGCATGTTGCTATGACGTCACACAGCGTCCAAAATGGCGACGTTCTTAGCTGGAGGAACTGACAATCTACTGTTTGTTACCGATTCTTATAAAGTAAGTAACACCAAGACATTGTCAACTCTCACAATTGTCACACTGCGAAACTGTTATAACCATGTAAAGTTATTGTACAATTGTGCCCATGATTTCGATGATCATTTCGAAGAAAACCCAACCCTAGGGTAGGACCGTTATCTCTTATGGTTCAGCAATATCACTATCAGCATCACATCAGCGATCGCAATGTATTTATATTATCCGTCATAGAATCATTATAGCATGTATTGATTTATTTGCATGACTGACTTTAGTTTGTTTTTTTTTTGATGTTTTTTTTTTTTGGATCAAGTGAATTTACAGAAAGCGAGAAATTTTTTTTTAAAATGGTTCTTTTGATTTCCTGAAATGATGTCAAATTGAAACCGAAAGTAGGTAGCCAAATAAAAGGGAAGAATTGAAAAAAAATATAGGGCCAGTTTAAATAAAGTTATGTGATAGGTCTAATTTATCAAATACCTATAGGTATAAAAAAATCTTTCATATCTTGTAAAAATATTTATTTGAATTTTTTTTAATATTTATTAGGAAGTGGCTAAACGACCGGATACGGTTACTTACGAAAATTTACTACGAAACCAGATCTCAACATTTCTCAACTACAAAACCGGATATTTGACCAATCCTAACCCTAACCCTAACCCTACTAACCCGCATATCTCTTTGCCAATATGTCACTTTACTCTTAAATTCGAATTGTTTCATCACCTCTAAAAGTGAATTAAGGGACATAAATTCCGCACCAACAAGGATGCCTGTGTAGAGGCCGCCATATTGGAAAAGACTGTTAATAACCACGTGATAAAATTGGCCAATCAGAGATGATAAACGTTTTCATAGTAAATTTTCGCCGGTAACCGTATCCGGTTGTTTAGACACTTTCTATTTATTAAGCCTACAGTTATATTATTATATTATTAATTCTCAAAAAAATGTTGATGTAAAACATACCATGATATACTTTCAAATGGATTTGAATAAGAAGAATTAAAAACTTCCTTGTTATTTTGTGTACCTACCTGTTACTCCGGTTGACAGAGAAATGGTTTGCTATTGAATTCCATTGAAAACTGGTCATAATATAAGCTACCGTAACCCCATAAGGAGTAAAAAAATAAGAAGCTGATTTTAGTTTGCTTCATCGAAAGAATTTTATTTTTTTGAAAACTTTTGGTCTTTAAAGGACTTTAATTTTGGGATAAAAGTTTAGGATAGAAATATTTTAATTTTGCCATTTATGAATATTAATAAAATTAAACCAAGTATGAATAATCCAAACCATTAGTCAAAATTCGAAGATCTAAAAAACCGGTTGAGGCAAAATAGTGTAATCAGCAAATGGACTGTTCACCGTGTACAAAATACATGACAAACAGTGGTAACAGCTGTCTGGAAGAGTAAGCTTACGCTCCCTGGTGCCACATCGCAATTCCTGCTTCCAAACTATAAGACGAATCTATAGTGAAACACATTTATTTTTAGACCATATTATTAAATGTGAGAAGAAATTGACCGATTCCTTGAACTCCCAGTGATACTGATAAAACAAATGTTTGAAAAGTATAATTTTTATGTCTGAATAGAAAGTATTATGTTCGAATTCCAACATTTCTCTAAACAGAATATTTTTAGTCCATACCCAACAATTATTTATCCTTTTATAATAAAAAATAAAGATAACTTTTAAAACAATTGGGGGGTTGGGATGGCCTAGTGGTCTAGAGTGCCGTGCTTCGACCTCTAGCTGGCCGGTCACCTCTGGCTTGCGGCTGTGGTTTCGAGCCCTGGTGTGAGTGTATGTGGCATGGAGATAGGGGCGCCTTCTCAACCTCGTTGGTTTCCTCCGGGCACTCCGGTTTCCTCCCGTTGCTAAAGACCCCTACGCGCAAGCGAATTATTGAAATAAAATTAAAAACCATATGTTAGTCCCGAAATGACCTAGTTGTGTCGAGTGGACGTTAAACCTCTCTCTCTCTCTCTCTTAAAACAATTGTTTCAAAACTAATATTGGAACAAGAATAGAATAGATAAGAATAAGATATTGTAATGCATAAAAGACACAGTCTGGCACAGAGGTTGCCTATAGGATATAAGTTAATATAACAGAGAAAATATGTATGCATTACTATCTTTGATCCATCATTGTTCCAAATCATGAACCATGTCGAGTGGGTCGAATGTTAGTTTCTGTGTCCATTTTGTGGCTTTTGTCTTTGAAGTGTATGAACAGAATAATTATTGACTATAAACATGAACACGTAGAGACTTGAATACTCATGAATTATTAATTCCACATCTTATATATTGGGTCCTACATAAAATATAATTGCTAATGTTTCTGTATGGTTCCATTTATTTCCCAACATGACCGTGTCTAACAAAGTGATAGGGCACATAAAGACAATGCGAACATTTTAAAGTACACATTAAAACTATATGTGTATCTTAAATTAGGTTATGAATTTAACAATCTCTCCAACCACAGAGCAAAGATGGCCATTCTGGAATAGTCACACCAAAAAGGTTTTTTTCTTTTTTTTTCATTGGCTGGAATAATAGTAGCTACAACTGTTTATTTATAATAAATATTTGAAATGTATCAACGTTGGAAAAATGCCCAGAATGCAACCGATCCATTGGATCTAAACAATATCATACTTTCAACTGATTCTTACAAGGTAAAACAATTAATTAAAGATAAAAACCTAACAAAGCCTATAGAGTTAAGTTTTTATAGATTTAACGTTAAAGAGGCATTATCACTCTCACCAAGAAAATAAATGTAATAATTTTGAATATCATTTTCAAAATAGAGTCGATTTAAACGTTTAAAAACCACTTAGCAATTTGTAGTGTTGTACAGCCTGAAAATTGACTGTTAAAATGCTTACCGGTATATATATCTCAGCTATTGTTCATTGTTCAGTAGATTACACATATTGCATATTCTAATTTGAACATGCATGATGTAACTCACGTGGTCAAATCATGCCAAATCGGATATTAATTTTTTCAAGTAACCGAGACCTCCAAATCTTTTTAATGCCTCTTTAAGTCCATTTGCTATCACATGAATGGTACCGGTACACTTGACCTGTTTGTTACAATTTAAGTACTAATCCATTAATCCCATTATTTAGTGATTTGACCACAGGTCAGTGCATCAGCAATGATGAAATATTTTTTCAAAAGTTCATTGATTTAGCAGAAGCAATTAGTAACTGTTTGTAAACAGTCATCAGCAATGATGAAATATTTTTTCAAAAGTTCATTGATTTAGCAGAAGCAATTAGTAACTGTTTGTAAAGATGTATAGAAAAAAGTTTTAAAGAATAATTTTGCCTGTTAAACAATTATCAGTTACATAATTTACTTTATTTAAAACACTTTATTATATTACATACTATAAATAGACTATTTCTTGAATAAATTTGCATGATGATTAAAATGACTGAGTCTTGTATTGTACACCTCGTAGTAAGCATATTGTAGGTTTTAGACCTTGGTGTAGAAGGAGAAAAGTTACTGACTCTCGCCTATTTTGGCCCACAGGAAAAAGTTGTGTTTAACCATTAAATGTCCACCTGTCACAAACTAGTTCATTTTCATGAAAAATTGTGTGACTTTCATCCATCGATTTTTTCATACCTGCACTTACATGGATTTTATACTGACAATAGTATTTAGATAACTTTCTGCACTGGTAATAGTATTGACATAGAATTATTTTTTTTTAATCTCAAACAAAGGCTTATTCCTTTAGTTCACTTCTATAAAGCAACATAACAGAAAACTAAAATAAAACTTTTCCTTCTTTTAATTCAACACAGATGGAAACAGATTTTTAAAAAATATTTACAAAGTAATTGAACAGATTAAAACAAAAGATGTAAATTCGATAAATTGACTTTGATGTTGGCAAATACAACTTGAATGCTCTCAGGTAGTCATAGAGTCAGAGACATATAGATGCCTTTATGAAATCTATGCAATGCTGTAAACGTCCGGTGGATAGAGAATAGGTTGAATTGAACCTAAATATTTGTTGACAATACAAGGGTTGTTATCTTTTGTAGGTTACACATCACTTTCAGTATCCACCAAATACAACTAAAGTCTATTCATATTTTGAAAGTAGAGGTGGTAAATTCCCTAAAGTCTGTTTCTTTGGTCTTCAATATATTTTAAAAAGATGGCTGGCTGGTCCAGTTGTAACAAAAGAGAAGATACAAGAAGCGAAAGAATTGTATAAACTGCACTTTGGTAATGATTATTTTAACGAAAAAGGATGGACATACATTGCAGAGGTAAACATTAAAAATATTTTAGATATACCGGTAAATGATTTTGTTTTATCAAAATAAAGAATAAATGTACATGTTTCTTTAGTAAGAGAATCTTTACCAAGAAGATAATTAATGAAGTTTTAGGTTATTAATGTTCGATATCACATTACATTCTTTTGTTTAAATTTATGTTAATTATACTGTATTGGTAGAACCAGTGTTGAGATTTATTTATTTTAACATTGGACGGCAGTTCTACATAAATCACATTTTAGTCATGTTCTTTCAATATTTTACCATTATTTTTCAGCATCACAATGGCTATTTGCCTATAAGAATAAAGGCTGTACCTGAAGGTAGCGTTGTTCCATTTAAAAACGTCCTATTTACAGTAGAAAATACTGACCCAGAATGTTACTGGTTGACAAATTATTTAGAGGTGAGCTTATGTTACATTAATACACAAAACGGATGGATTCTGTGAACATCTATTATTCCAGGCAATATTCTCTCTGGTTTTGTGGCATCACGGTGGCTAAGTGGATTAGATGCTGGTTCGCTAGCCTGGAAGTCAGGCGTTCGATCTCTGCGCTGGCTGAGAAAGTTCATCCAGATTTTCAGTGATACAGGGTGGAGGGCCTGACAAGGACAGCTGTCTAGTTGTTCAGATGGGATGAGAAAGCGAGGTTCCATGTACACATTGACATGCACGTAAAAGATCCCTTGGCAGTTGGAATTTGATATAAGAGTTGACAGTAGCGCTGCTGCCGGGCAAAATATCCCTCATAGTACACTGTATGGTGTATGTCAGTCTTCATTAGCCTAGTTTAGGAGCAGAATATTGTAGCTTGCAACATCATGTAAATGATCTTATTCTTAAATTTATATTTATTGGATTCTTAATGTTTTTTTAAAGACGCTGTTGGTACAAGCATGGTATCCGATGACTGTTGCTACCAATTCTCGGTACCAGAAAGAAATAATAGCCAAATACTTAGATGAAACAGCAGATAATCTGGATGGACTGCCATTTAAATTACACGATTTTGGTTTTAGAGGAACATCATCAATGGAAGTGAGTAAAATAACTTTTTAAAAGAAAAATAAAACTTTGATACTCCAACGCAAAGCATTTGTAAAAATTTGCATTTTTAGAGAAAAGCATGTGCATTTTCAGAGAAAACTATTTGCATTTTCAGAGAAAAACATTTGCATTTTCAGAGAAAAACTTTTGCATTTTCAGAGAAAAACATTTGTATTTTCAGAGAAAAACATTTGTATTTTCAGAGAAAATCATTTACATTCAGAAAAAAAAAGGCTTTTTCAGAGAAAAAAATCAGAGAAACTTTGCGCAATTCGAAGAAAAAATTGTATTTCATCTGGTCATTTAAAAATGTACCTAACCTTATTATTTGAATTGTGTTCCAGTCATTAAATTAGATTCTACTGTTGTTACCAAAGGTCAGCAATCATGTGACTTTGCTGCATCTGTACAAAAAGGTCAGCAATTACGTGACTTTGCTGCATCTGTAAATTTCACCTGTACGAAAAGGTCAGCAATCTTGTGACTTTGCTGCATCTGTAAATTTCACCCGTACAAAAAGGTCAGCAATCTTGTGACTTTGCTGCATCTGTAAATTTCACCTGTTTAATTTAAAAGGCCAGCAATCACGTGACTTTGCTGCATCTGTCAAATTCCATCTGTACAAAAACGTCAGCAATCTTGTGACTTTGCTGCATCTGTAAATTTCTTTGTTACAAAAAGTCAGCAAATTTGTGGCTTTGTTGCATCTGTAAATTCAGCAAAAGGTCATAGATCATCAATTCCACCTCTACAACAGGTAAGTCAAGGTGTGAATTTAGTGCATCTGTAAATTGTACCTTTACAAAAGGTCAGAAATTGTGTATGGCATCTGTAATTGATTAAGTGTGTTCGCAATAACTTTTGTACTTGTACTGTTGGTAGAAAAGAACTATTCTGTTCTTATTAAATGTGTGTTTCTGTATCACCTAAGATCTGCAATTCTAAGTAGTACAGTCACTGCAGCCATTTCATACTTCATTCTCTTCATTTTAAAAACTACCATTTCAATCAAAGCATTGCTCTTGTTCAGATTGTTGACTTTTTTTTTATTAAAAGAGCAATTGTGTTTGATTAGTCTGCAGGTATTGGTGGTATGTCACATCTGGTGAATTTTATGGGCACAGATACAATAGCTGGCATATTAACAGCTAAACATTATTATGGCTGCCCTATTGCTGGATTTTCTATTCCAGCTGCTGAACATAGGTAATTATGTCATATTCATGCTAATACACCCCAAGTTCTTTTATTGAATTAGAAACAGATTTAAATAAGAAAATTGTACATACCTAATACCTATCATCTCCTATATAAAATATTGTTCAAATCATTCAATAGGAAGTGAATAATCCAGCTTTCTGATCTTATTCAGCATATTACCCTAGACCAGTGATTCTCAACAGGTGTGGCGCGAAATTTCGAATGGGCACAATAAGAAAATATCTAACTAAAGAAGTCAGCTAAGTTCATAGCTGTGTTTTTCTTTATTTAGTTGGAATTGTTCTGTAGATATATTCTGTGTCTACGGTCATATGCTGTCTATGACTTGTCATGTTTTTATTTCGCAAAATTCAAATTTTTTTCATGTATATTTGACCAGGTGCGCGCCTATTTTTGTATGTGTTCCAAGGTGTGCCGCTGGTATAAAAAGGTTGAGAGCAACTGCCTTAGACTGAATGACAAAACTGTAATTCTTAATACTTTTCTTTTAAAGTGTTACTATTATTGAGTTATATTTATTTATGATTATGTGATACTGACGCAAAGTTATAAGATTAAAATGTATGGTGTATAGCATGTTCCTTAAGCAATGTTCACGAGTTATACAACATCTCTCAGTTGCTTGAATACTCAGCAATTCCCCGAACTTTGCACTAGTTGTTTTTACAAGTGACTAATAAGCATTGTCCAATCAGAGTTCGTGGCACCAAACACACTATAAACAAACAGGGTTTTTTAAATTGAGAAACTCGTGGGAAAACAGCAACCGTGACATTGATCGATCTTTGAACTTTGCAACTCGATTGTCACATGTAGGCATTTTAGCTATAAAGCACGAGACTTGGTATTCACGATGACCGATGAATCTGATAGGTTCCCAAGCTGGGCTTGTGACAATCGAACTTAGTGGCGAAATATACAGGGTATTACGTGAAGGGCTTGATAAGATGTATGTAGTTAAGGCGAGATCAAGCCTTCTATTGAAGATGGGTGTATAGAATCTTTGAGTCATACATGTGTACAAGATTTTTGGTTAGCAAATTATTATATGAATGATATTTAAAATTAGGTTTTAGAATTCACATGTATTTAAGTATAAGTTTTCTTTTCTTTCAACAGTACCATAACAACATGGGGTAAAGATGGGGAATTAGAAGCATTCCGTAATATGTTAACCCAGTTTCCTACAGGACTAGTTGCTGTTGTTAGTGATAGTTATGATATATGGAACGCCTGTGATAAAGTCTGGGGGGAACAGTTAAAAGATTTAGTTGTTAGTCGTGGAGATAATGGAACACTTGTTATAAGACCAGATTCTGGTGACCCTCCAGAGGTCGTCGTCAAGGTAAGAGGCCATTTTGGTTATTTTTTTTTTTAAGATTGTCGTGGTTTATGTTATGTTGATTTTGCCTTTTCAAGTTGGGCATTATAAGTAATCTTGAAAGCTATTGTTTAAAGAAATATTCAATTGAAAAAAATCAGTTTGTGTTTTACGGACGTTTCTAAGTTTATGTCAAATGTTGCACGCAAATTCATATGTTTCTCACCATTAGTTTAGTCTATGGAACTCAAATTGTAAATGTGAACAGATACCCATTTAGAATGTAGGTCTAGTCAAATACAAGAGCATGTGTTGTTTCAATAGACTCATTGGTTGGTTTATGTTTGTGTGTGTGTGTGTGTGTATGTGGGGTGTGGGTGGGAAACCGTCACACGCTGAACTATTACGGAACCAAATTTGTTTATATAATTTTTTTTTAGATTCCTTACTAATTATAGAGAGATAATATGAACCAAGCTCAATTACATATATATCCCTCCAAAATAAAATATTTTACATTTTCAGACATTAGATATACTAGGCAGTAAATTTGGTACAACTACTAATACTAAAGGGTATAAAGTATTACCACCATATGTGAGAATAATACAGGGGGATGGTATTAGCTATGAAACATTATCTACTATATTAGATAATATGAAACGAAATAAATGGAGTGCTGATAATGTAGCTTTTGGAAGTGGCGGTGCTTTATTACAGAGATTAGACAGAGATACACAAAAATGTGCCTATAAGTGTAGTTTTGCTGAAGTTGATGGCAAAGAGGTTAGTGCTTTAATATTAAAGAGGCATCAGTGTCTTAGTATTTTGCTGATTAACAAAAATTGAGACAAGACTGCCATACTAATATAACAGTTTTGTCTATAGTTGTGATATGGCTCCTTTAATAAGTTTAAAATACATTATTAAATTATTGAAGTGCAGACTTAACTAAAAGTCTTTAAGGAATGAAATAGGTATCTGGTTTGTTATATCTTCTGAGGGGGGATGGAATGAGAATTAGTAGATACCTGTCACACAAGGCATTAATGATCTCAAATGTGTTCATACAACTTAGCATCAGCATTTTTGGAATTACCATTATCACCATTTACTGTCCATTTTATTATTACACAACATTTTTATAGCACTGTGTAGCAAAAATGTCAGAATGATCAAGTGTCTTAGATAAAATAAATAATTTGAAAAAATCATTTATAAACACAAAACAAAATATGATGCACAAAAATGTTCCTGTTGTTAAAAAACATGTTTTTGTAGTTAACTATGATAAACAAACAGGTTTTTGTAGTTAGCAATGATAATAACATGTTCTTGTAACAATGATATACAAACATATGCTTGTAGATAACAATGATACACAAAAATATGCTTATAGTTTGTTTTTTTTTTCTAAACCATATTTATTCACAGAAACTGGATTGGAGAACAGGCAGAAGCCTATAGACCCCCTCTCCATAGTTAACAATGTTTATGTTCTACATCTACTATATGATATTTGTTTATTATTTAAACAGGTTAATGTTTTTAAACAACCAATCACAGATTTAGGTAAAAAGAGTAAAAAAGGACGATTGACTTTAGAATTACATGGTAATGATTATGTTACAGTTGTAGAAGGCAAAGGAGATCCAAGCAAGGTACATTTTTTACTATTTAATGGTCAAAATTTCCCACACAGCAGACTATGTCTTTCATCAGTCTTCATTATCCTAGTTAGTGCAAAAAAGTAGGAAGTTAAACCCCCATTTCATTTTTGTGTACATATATTGTGGACCATATAGGTTTAAGCCGGTCGTCCACAAGCAAATTTTCTTTAACAAATTTCTTTGACGATCTCTTCAAATTTTCTTTGACCGTGTACGAAGCTCACATGGCTGGTCGGAACTGGAGATTCTTCGCCTGAAGGAACCAAATTCATTGAACAAAAAGAAAGCCAGCTTGTGTACAAAAAATCCAGAATAGTGATTTTCCAGCGTGATTACGATGTATTTGACGCGTAGAAAAGCGACCATGGGTTGTGGAATAGGTGTCCTGTTTGTTGATGAAGGATTTCTACCGTTCGATCAGTCCAATTAATAGGCATATTTGCATTTTCATCAACGAGACGATAATCGAGAGTTCAACTTCTTTTTCTTTGCACTTATCCGCCCCTGCTTCGAAAAATTAAAATGAAATCATTAGATGCGTGCACTGATTTGTGACAAATTTTAATTGACGTACTATCGTACACGAGCATAAGTTCCAATCTTTGACACATTTATTTGACGAAAAGCTATGCATGCCAGCTTTTGTCAAATCTCATATGTCAAAGGAAAATGTGGCAAATTTCCTTTCGTACACAAGCACATTTCTTTGACAAATCTCCATTTGTCAAAGAAAATTTGCTCGTGGACGACCGGCTTAAGTTTAAAGTTTTAACACATGATTTTCTCAATTCAGATTCATAACATTTACAAATCATTCAAATTATTTTGTTTTTTCTAGGATCAGCTTTGCATTGTGTTTGAAAATGGAAAGCTTGTCAAAGAATTTACATTCGATGAAGTTAGGAAAAATGCAGAAATTGATTTATTGAAAAATAAACAATAGGCAGCTATTTGAAAACTCCTGACCTCAGCTGTAAGGACCAGTCATGGTTGAATGGAGCAAGAATGATACATCTTTCTGTGTCTTAATTTCTCTCTCTTTTTTTAACACTTTCAAGGTTTAGCTTTGACAGACTGGCTTATGTTTCCAGTTGGCTATTTAGGCAAATACATAAGATTTGATAATGTTTTTTATTTTGTATTTTTTTTACCCAATCTGATTAAAACACAGATCCAATTCGTTTCGTTTTTTATAGTTCAAAATTTCATTTTTACTTGTCTTTACTACTCTTGGATCTGGAGGACTTGTTATTTAATCCGTGTTCTGACTGAAATGAGGGGTCAGCCAATCAAATGGTCTGTCGAATCGACCGTTTGACCTTTTCATGCGTGGAACTGTGGGTAGATATTACCAGCCAACGACGTCTATACTATAAACACCAGCGGATAGAAATCATGCGATAAATATTGGTTTATAGTGAGATTAAAACAGACCCAAAGATTTCCATGGTTAGCCACATAGACATAAATACTCTGGTCTTTGAATATAGCTGTGAAATTAAAAAGTGCTCCTTTTGATCTATAGTTAAAGACACATTAAGAACTATTCGGATATTGTTAATGATAGTAAATCATCAAAGATTATTATGAAAAATAAAAAAACGCAGGTTTATTCAGTAATTCTCACTGTCATTGGCCTTGAGTAGGACACTGATACACGGTGATATAGATGCAGGAACGACCTGGACACAGAGATATCACAGTGTGTTTACAGCATAGGTTGTGATTCCATGCATAATAATAAGAATTTTAAACAGGCAATTTCTTGTAAGGATAAATCTCAAAATTTTTATAACATTTATTTTATTCTACTAATGCTTTAGATGTAGTTGGATCTGCAAACTACTGTAATATCCATGTAACTTCACATCTAACATGTAATTATATTTACAATAATTATACAAATTTACAGATTTATTAACACTTGTAATGACAAAATAAATTGTTTTAGGATGATATTGGAATGTTACAAACCTGATTTTAGCAAAAGGAATAAGGTTGATAATTTAAATTCTTTTATTCCCTCCATTTTGAAAATGTATTCTTGCTCTGAACATGTAAAACAAATTTTGAATGTTTTTTATTATTCTTGTTCATATTTATATTATATATAACTTTATCCCAATAGTATTATTATTAATTTTTAAAAAATTTTGTGTATTTAATAGATTCATTCCAAAATTGTTCTATATTTTTCAAATACTTAATATGTTTTTACCCTATTAATTATTTCCAAAAATTGAAAAGATCTAAATCTTTTTCTTGTAACATCGAGATTTCTTGAAAACATAGCTAATCATCACTTACACCAGAAAAAATACAATGTTTGGGAATAGCCCTGTTAGAAATGTGTTGCCTCCCTTTGTTTTTCATATTGTGGTGGGCACCTTGATTATAGTAATTTTATTATCTATTCCTTCCTTGTATTAATGTCTGTGATGTGTCTTGTCCACACAATTTTCTTCAATGTTTCTGCACTTAATGTTATATTCAATGTGTATGTATATTCGGATTAGTCAGATTTGTCTTTTAATTTTAAAATAAAATGCTCAAAACCACAATAATCTAGAAACTATAATTGCATGTACTGTAGAATATTGCTTTTATACAACATTTATGGGAATTAGGATTGGTCAAGCATTCAACTTGAACTACTAGTATAGACTAACAGAGTATACTCCAAGGGGAATGTGTCAATATTATCATGAAACTATAATTTATTTTTGACACAATAATTTGATCCTTTAATTACTTCCTTATTGATTTGTAGTTGTAAATATTGTTTTGTATATCTTTTTTAAAACCACAAGCTAGTTTAAGTTTATGCTCAAGGTTCTTTAATAAGTATTTATATACTGAGTAATCAAATGGACTGAATCTTTTTATTAGTGTATAGTTTATAGCAGTTTTTGTCAGTTAATTTTATATAGCTATACCTGATAGCTTTTGTTTATTTTGTTATCGAATGTAAAACTTAGAGATTATAAATTGCATATGAATGAAAAGCATACAGGAATAATGCTTGAAAATATAAGTAATTAGTACTACATTTTATTAACTGTTGTATATTATGTGATAACCATTTGAAACTTAATACATGATAAATAATTATAATTAACTATTTCTTTAATGTATATTGCCTGATAATAATCTGAGATATAATGGATGAAACTATTAGTATTTACACTATTTTAGTATAACTATTATCTTGAAACTGTGTTTTGCATATCTGGAAGGTGTATTGTAAACATGGTAGTAAATAGTAATTGTTATAGATCTTGTGCAACACAACCTAATACGGAAATGTAAGAGACCCATAATATTCCAAAATAAAAGGCAATAATGTATGACTTTCAGTATACAAAATACAAATTAGTTTAAGCATATTGGTTTAAAAATTATTCATATGGATCAATCATACCAGAAGCTAACTGAAGCTGTTGATTTATTGCTGTCATTATCTCTCTCTTAGATTAAAGAGGCAAATGGGAGATTAGATAAAGAGTTGATAGCTTTCGCTATAATAGTAAAGAAATAGTTAACATAAAGAGAATATGCTGAACATTTTAGTCAGATTGTTCTACTCTGAACCAAGAGCTTAGCAATCGAATTTTAGGCCTAGCCTGGATCATCTTTAGTAAAGTTAGTATGATAAAAAGCAAAGTCTTGGTAATCCATTTTGACAATAAATCATCAATCACAAAATGTATTCAGATCCAGTAAACCTCGCAGACTAGCGATGGCATTGAGAGTTGATTATGATCTGTATAAGTTGATTAATGTGTAAATGATAATTTAGATAACATTTCAGATCTAAAGAAAGAAACTGAAATAGGCAGATTTAAGCTCTTGCATAATGTATGTTTAATAACCTACTGCCAATTTTTTTTGCTTAAATAAATAAATTCATTATTATATACAAACATCGAGATCACAATAACATCTAACATACGTTTTTGACCTTAAATGGTCTAAATTACTGTCTTAAGTACTATTTTAAGTTAAATCAGAAAATTATTTTTTGCTTTGTAGGGCATAGATGCTTTATTAATTATTAAAATATTTGTATGTTAATTGTGATACACAATATACAAAAAATAATATCGAAAATTATAGAATTGTACATTTTTAATTGACAGCCATCTGAGAAATAAAGTATGACAGTGATTATAATTAGTACTAAAATTAATGAATTGTATAGACAATATTAAAATTTTATAGTTATTAAATTGAAATAGAACTGTGTAATGACTCTGTTGTTTCTTTTGTGATTTATAACCTTATTAATTTCTAATGAAACATTACAATGGTAAGAAATTTATCTACATTCTGTAGAAATACATATAGGGGGATGGAGAGAGAGAGAAATTAGTTTAACGTCCAATCAACATAAACTAGGTCATTTCAGGTTCAATTTATCTAAAAAATGATGCACTTAATTGCATTCGCAGTGGGTTGAAATCATGAGCTCCAGGAGGAAAACTGGCGTGGATCCAGAGGGGGCGCACCCGGCGCACGCCCCCTCTATTTTTCAGCGGTGGCGAACAATGTTTAGCTCCATGTATTCTCGCGGGATTAACGGAGAATAAAAATAGTTTAGGTTGGAAATCGTAATTGACAGTACTAGTATGAAATTAGTCCTTGTCATTTTTGTCCACTCAAAAATCACGGGCCAGGCTTCACACTCCCAAGTAGGTGCAGCACGCCCCCCCTTTCTGAAAATCCTGGATCCGCCCCTGAAAAATCATGCCACTTGTCTCAATGACAGACCTTAAAATCCAAATGGCACGCATTACACCATTTGCCCATCCAAACAACCTATCCAAATATTATTATCAAATGAAAATTTAGAAACATCTGAACGAAATTGCAATCTGATTAAAACACAGATCCAATTTCGTTTCGTTTTTTATAGTTCAAAATTTCGTTTTTACTTGTCTTCACTACTCTTGGATCTGGAGGACTTGTTATTTAACTGGCGTTCTGCCTGAAATGAGGGGTCATCCAATCAAATGGTCTGTCGAATCGACCGTTTGACCTTTTCATGCGTGGAACTGTGGGTAGATATTACCAGCCAACGACGTCTATACTAACACCAGCGGATAGAAATCATAACAAAACACAAGTGGATTTTGAAAAGCATGGCGATCGCTAATTGGTTAATCGAATGACTGACGTTATCG
Organism: Patella ulyssiponensis; assembly: GCA_963678685.1. NCBI lineage: Eukaryota > Metazoa > Mollusca > Gastropoda > Patellidae > Patella > Patella ulyssiponensis. Next base: position 22,769,860 of record OY783232.1, read on the forward strand.
GGTCAAATGTCCCGTGCTTGATACCTGACGTCATAGAACGTGAGCGTCCACTATAACTAGTTAGATCTACATGAGTGTAGGCCATCGAAAGTATAAAAAACGAAACGAAATATAGATCTATATTTTAATTAGATTGACGAAATTGCGTCGGCGTACTAAATAACAGTAAAATAAAGTGGTCTGATCCCATAATATTTAGAACTCAGACTGTACTACTCTCCCTTTCAACATTAGCCGTTAATAATCTTAGCGCATGCGCCAATCGCCAATGACGTTTACAGGTAATCGAAAGAAGTAGGTTGCATTGAGAGTCAAGGTGTGGCGGTCAGATTCAACAATATCCGGTTAAAAAGATATCATGAAAATTACGTAGCAACAAAACAGATTTATGTAAGAGATATACAGGTGAGTAAACCACTTAGATTACAGTATACGGTAATTGATCAATTTATCATGGGCGTATACGTGAATCGAGTGACACAATTCTCCTGTTTGTATATGTACCGTGACTAAATAACGGTTGTGTTGTCCCGTGTGCTTTAACAGTAAAATGTCAATATGCATTGTGTTATTAAACAAAGTCACTTGCACATGTTTAGTGAAAAAGTGGAACTTTTACATTAGTGAAGGTTTAAACAATAGAGTAAATAATATTCTATATGTGCAGGACAGCTGTGGAATTTTTTATCTGAAATAATTCAAACCACGGTCGTGTGTTCGATCCCTGCATTCGTCGAGAAGTTCACCGGAATTATCTGACGTGTTTTCCACTTGTCAGTGGTGCAGGATGGAGTCTAACGAGAACAGCTGCATTGACGTTCGGATAAGACCAAAAATCGAAGTCCCGTGTATGTATTGGCGTGCACGTAAAAGATGTGTTATCAGTTTGAATTCGATTTAAGAGTAGGCCATAGTACCGCCGCCCGGGCAGAATTTCCCTCATAGGAAACTATATGGCACATGCCCATATTCATTAGCCCAGTCGATGCAGAACAGTGGACGTTAAACTTAATTTCAATTCAAACACACAAGGAAATGCATGTATATTCATTACTATGTTAGAAAAAAAGATATACGAGGTTTTTGCCCCCTTTGGCATTTTACAGATCAATTGTATTGTGATCTATTTAACACAATAACGAAAATAAGTTGACATCCCGCCAAGAGCAAAACACCACCCAACTAATGAATCAATTGTTTCCCTCTAATCCATGGCTTTTATGATCCACTTGTCTTAAATAGAACAAAACAATATTTTCTGTTAAATCATTCTAATTTAACACCAGAATTCTCTAATCAGACTCGGTAAACAATGAAGAGAAAACGAATGGGACGTACATTCCCTTGGTATGAATACAGTCATAATGTTTATTACACTCACATAACGTTTTAACAAGATTTCACAAGTGTTTTATAGCAAAAACGTAATGTACAAATGAGACATATCGACTATCGTGAGTGAAATATGCATGTATATAATTAATAATGTACATGTAGTTAGTTAATAAGTTGTATAGACAACTGACAAAAGATTAATATATTATTATATATAGTTGTTATAACAATAATAGTAAGTATAGTAAACCAACCTGCTTATGCATATTAAGGATTAGATAAGTAGGGCCTACCAGGGCCGTATGTAGGATTTTAAAAGTAGGGCCTACGAGGGCCGTATGTAGGATTTTGAAAGTGGGGTTGCGGCAGCAGATTGGTGGGGCGCCATAGCCTCCACGTAAGGGATATAAGAAAGTTTAGATCAGGGCAAACGAACACATTGGCGTGTGGGAGCCCTTAAAACCTACCAACTGGTCAGTGCCGTAAGAGCCATCACTGTGTGATCATAATAAGTGTATTATTCTATAAATTGATCAAATTAATTTTTTTCTATGGTGGGGGGGGGGGGCATTTCTCGGGGCGCCTTATTTTTCTGGGACATGCAGTATTCCCCCTGTACCCCTCCCCCAAGATACGGCCCTGGGGCCTACGAGACCGAGATACTCAAAATTTACATTGTTGTAATGCGTGAATAGTTTCGTTAATGTACTATGAAAGAATTAATTGATTTGAACACGTATTTTCTTATCAAAAAATATAAAATATTTAAATCAAGGAAACAATAATATGCAGGAAACCGAGACTTTATAATCAGTGTTATTAACACGTTATATCATTTCCAATTTCCTTTATTTCAGATTGAAAATGTCAGGAATGGAGAACGACACAGTAGCAACAATCGAACATCAAGAGATCCATGTGGATTGTGTGAATTCCGGCTTCGAACTCGACGAAGGAGATGAAGGAGAGAAACCCCAGCATTCCCCAGATGCTGTGAAGTATAATCCGGCGTCTCCAACGGTAGCAATTTCTCAGCCAGGGGTTCCAGTTATAGCTCAGAAACCAGACCCAAATCGTAAACCTAAAGATTTTGTGATATTCTCCTGTTTCATTATTATGGGATGTAATTTTATTTTCGGGTTAATAGCGTATAATTACGGAGGTAAGTTAACCATTTAATGTGAATGTCAGAAATTAACCAGATCGATATTCTGGTTCTTTTTGTCTAATGGTAGGCTACTTGGTAGAGCGCTGTGGTGGCGTTAGTACACTTTAGATCAAAAAATTTGTCTTTGAATCATGGGTCGTGGTTTAGATCCCAGGATCGTACGTGACAAGGCGCAAGACCGTCTCGTAGGTTGTTACTGGCGGGCAAAATTCCCCATATCGCACACTGCATGGTGTATGTCTGTTTTCATTAGCCCAGTTTAGGAGCAGAGCAGTAGGACGTTAAACTCAATTTCCGTAACTTAGTCAAGTACAGTGTCAAGAATACCACTAGATAATGATTAATTTATTTTTTATTTCAGTCAAATCCAGTTATGCATGGCAATTAGGAGAGGAAAATCAAGCTAGAAAGAGGTCCAAATGGGCTTTACTATTTTGTATTATTGGACTAATCGTCGGTATTTTGACCTGGGTATTAGTGTTCACCTTATATTTTACTATTGGTGATAAAACGCATAGTGTTGTGCCCTAGATACAGTTGTGAGTTTTGATATCAAGGACCTAATTTAAATGCACTTCATTGGAGACATTGTATGATCAAGCTAAAAACGTTTTCCAAGTGTATTGTTTCATATTCCAAGTGTATTGTTTCACTACGCTTGTCATGGATCAATTTACCACTGTATCATATCCATCCAAATACTTTATCTTCAAATAATAATGTAAATATATATATAGTATTTTCATACTTCCGTAAGACAGAAACTTTAATTACTTAATAAGTTTTCGTAACATGACAACGAAAAATACTTGGAATCTTATGCATTATTTGTTAAGTATAAAGAGATCGTCGTCCATTGGCGAAAGTGTAAATATTTTGTCTGAATGTTTTAGTGTGTTGTGTTCAGATTAGTCTGTGACAAATAAGTCGGTCGATTGCGAGTTACATGCGTTTATTAACCTTGAATCTGACGGTTTCGTAGTTTTGTTTGAGAACACCCCGAAAACACGTTGCTTTTCGGTTTAGAGTTACAATTGTGTAACATTCCAAATTTACTGATGTTGTCGTGACAAAGTAATGTCAAATATTTCGAATAGATTAAGCATACTTCGTGCAGTTATGGTGCATGTTCAAATTGCAAATAACATGACAAAACACAATAATTGTTATGATTTGTTATGATGTAAACCTATGGTCATATTTTGTATGCTATCCAGTTCCAGAACAGGTCATGTATTTAGGATTTTAAATGACGTGTACATAACGTTATTGATACGGTTCGGACAATATATAGTCGAGTAGGAAATATTATTGGTAATTTCGCCTGTGTTAAAGTATCCGACTGTTATTTACGAGAATTATGATCTTTTGTAAACTTAAATATCCTAAAAGTTGAATCTCTGTTAAAGGAATGAATTATGCCAGTCAAACATTTGTCCTCATCCGCAAAAAATTGTAAGCAATTTAATGTTCATGTTTTCTGAAAACCAGGGACTCTTGACTGATTACGTTTATTTCTTTACCATGTAGTACTCCTGTGTCTGCCACAAGGGACATTCTGTGAAAACACTCAATTAGGAACACAGTTTTTCTGTGGAGAATTCTCATTTTATGAGTTCATATAACTTACATTCCTGGTTGTATTTAATACATGTATTAGAAATTATCTTAATAAAAGGGGGGAGAACATCTGGGCCCTGTGTCTCGAAATCTTAACTAAAGATAAAATCCAAATTTTAATAGATACTTTAATTTTGACTGGCTAATATTATATAATATTATCCAATGAAATTACTTAAATTTGGATTTTATCTTTCGTAAAACAGGCCCCAGATTATTATCACCCTATGTGATTTGGATTAATTAATTAACATTCATGGATTTAAATTAAAACATTTATATGTATTTCCCAGATCTTTATTGAATTCCAGTTCCTTTGTCTTCAGCATTCCAGACCGTAATTAACGGTTTTTATACTTTACAGATGATTTATTGAGATTATGTAAATATTACATATAGATATAGACATATTATGTAGGTTTGGGTTGTTAATATATTATTGCTCGGCATTTTATATTTATTTTTATATAAGTTTACATATAATCCTTGTTTTTTAAATATATATTATATAACAATAAAGTAAATATACATTGTGCGTTGTTTAAATATAGCAGATAACAAAACCAACACACAAATTAATAAGTGTGTGTAGTCGCGATTATACCATTCCTTTAATTCAGATGCAGATTTAGAAGGGCGTTGTAGTTTATCTGCTCCCCACCCACCCACATTTTCAAATTATTTACTCCTAGAAGGTAGCATATCCAGCAGATGGCTACATCTCGCTTTAACTTCGAACATCTTATCAGGCCCTTTACGCAATACCCCGCATATTTCGGCACTAATTGCGATAGGCCTTAGCCTATCAGATGTATCATCATCGCGAATACCAAGCCTCGCGCTTTCTGTCTAACATGTCTAGTTGTGACAATCGAGCTGCAAAGTTCAAGGTTGGTTCAATGTCAAGGTTTCCGTTCATACTGTATTTAATTTGGTTGTGTTTGTGTCACAACTTCTTATTGGGCGCGACTGTTAACGTGTCTGCTGTAAAGACAGATCACGAATTACAAAGCAATGTAGCAACGTCTAGATGTTTGTACAACTCGCAGTCGTTGCTTCAGGACCATGTAAAGGTAGTAACTGAGCTTTAGTTGAAATGAATGTATAATGAATTAAACTAAAATACATCTTCATAACGGGGTCCAGTCTGAATTCAAACATCAATGTCATATGTCCATTTTGGTTATCAATGAAAATACAACAGCATTACCGATTTGTCAGATATCGACCAAACCTCCGCATATTTATTTAGCCTACCACAGAGGGATTAGCTTATCCTTTGAAATGCAATACATGCATCACACGTGGTTGTAAACCAAACGACATGAAATGATGTTTAACGTCTTACCTTTCTGCGCCATAGGTAAAAGCAGAGGGCAATGTAATCTCTCTTTGAAACAGTATCTAAAAACGAGGAAACAAAATACATATTCATCTCAAGATGTCACAATAAAAAAGAAATGGGACGCTACCTACACTCGACACAAACTATGTCATTTCGGGACTATAGCTATTATCGATTTTCGGTACGGTCTCTGTATAAGAATTTGTTCTTATTATTAATAATAACATTTCTATTTTACAATTAACTATAGTGGTTTCGAATCCCCGTGGTAAGGAGTAGGGTCGCCTGTCAAGCCTCGTGGGTTTTCTCCGGGTACTCCGGTTTCCTCCTACTGCCAAAGACCCTACGCGCAAGCGAGTTAGTGAAATAAAATTAAACCATATGTTAGTCGCGAAATGACCTAGTTTGTGCCGAGTGGACGTTAAACTCTAATTCTCTCTCTATCAACTATAGTATGTTCTACCCTGGGAAATTAAACCATGTCAATATATTCGGTAACCTAATTCACATTATAAATAATTCAATAATTAATTAAAACATTGAGGTATTTTATTACAATTATTACAAATTAACATTTATTGGAACACAGACATCCAGTCTACGTATAGTATATTTGTAGGTCATTCCATCTGGTTTGAGAACATTTCTTTTCCCGGATTTCTTTTCTGAAGTTCATAATGACTCTGGAAGCGCAGAGAGTGTAAACCAACATTTAATATTTCGCTGCACATATTTCCTCTTTGCCCTTTTCATTTTCCATGACTAATGTTTTATGATGTTTGCACAATTCTATTAACAAATAAGTTGAACAGTGATGAGAACAAGGTGGAACCCTTGGTAAATCATGCGTATATCAAGGCTCCATTTTACAACTGGATTAAAATTAAAAAGATTTATATGATTAAATTTGATGAATTAATCTATTTCTTCTTTTTCAGCCATCACAATATTAAGTTAATATCAAGGAAAACCGCTAATAATTCAACCATCGATGAATAATTTTTAAAAAGTATGAACTATGCTTTGTCAATATTTTTTACAATGGTTTAAACATTTTACACTGTTCGAAAGCTGAATTATCCATTTATTTCGATTCAGAGTCGGTTATTACTTTTTTCCATGCACAAAATTGTCTCTTCTGTTAAATTAACTAGAACGAAACAATAAAATGGCAAGTTGTCCCAGATAGAAATAGATGAAGTGCGATGCTTGGTGGGATACGTACGAGCTGAAATTACGACCAACGACACAATGCCACGTCGGATTATATTTTTGGTTGAATTCCTTTCTGATGAACCCAGCTATATCTTTTTCAAAGGTGAACTTCTCTATGGCCTGTGTTGTCACTGCTATGGCGTCCTGCTGCATATCTTGTGACATATCAACATGTTTAATTATCGCTATAGGTTTTTTCTCTGTCATTCTGCAAATAAATGGCGTAGTATATGAAATCTGATTCGGTGACAGTGGCACTGGTCCACTAACCAGGGAATCTCGGCATTGGCCGCGGATGCATGGCCCATGCTCATCTTCATTAGAACATTTCATTTTAAAACTTGCATTACTGTAAATCTTAACTAAACCTAAACGTATTGGGGTTTCATGCGATAAACTGACGTTTTAGACTCCCCCGTTCCCTCCCCACCCAAGGAAAAAAAGAAATAAACACTACAAAGTTATCCCTTTATACCACGAACCGTTGGTTTCTGTAGTGTGTAATACAGATAATGATGCTGTTGGACAGATTCTCGTATCTTCTATTCTTAAAATAATCATATCAAATCTTTGAAAAATATATAAAAATATGTACTTACTTAATGCTTGCACTGCCCTCAATGAAATGTTGCCTTAACACCCGCTGTCTTATTATTAACTAATTAAACAAAGTTTCTCATCTTTTTATACGTTTAATTTGTTGCTTTTTTTTATCAAGCCATAATCTAGGAATAATATATTAGTGTATTTTTCCCAGTCACAGTATAACCAAACAGGATTGTCACGACATTCAAATTTTATTAAGCCCTTTCTTAATATCGCTTAAGTTCATCTGGAACCAGTACATTTTTTAAATAATTAATGAGTGTCCTAAATCTATAAATAATAAAAAAGAGATCATTACATTTTCTGGGTTTTATGTTGGCTAGTCAATCTGATTTGAGATCTTCAATTAATATTCTTTGACATTAATTTTAAATGAATTAATTGCCACAGAGAAGACAGAATCTCTTTCGTGATATATATACCCCGGTCTAATTACGTGTATATTTTATCTGTGAACATATTGTCTTACGGTAATTTTGCACTAAATATACACGACGCTATTATCTTTGTGGAAGCCACGGTGGTTAAGTGGGTAGGATGATGGTTCGCTAGCCTAGAGGTCGTGGGTTCCTTCCCTGTGTCTGCCGAGAAAGTTCATCGGGATTTTCAGGCGTGGTTTTGCCTTTGTCAGTAGTGCAAGACGGGGAGTCCGAAAAGCATAGTTGTGTATTCGTTCGGGTGTAGTATACGTTAAAGATCCCATGGTAGTTGGGATTCAATATAAATGTGGGTCTAATTAGCACACTGTATGACGTATTCCCGTCTTCAATGGGCCAGTCGGAGCAGAACAGTAGGACGTTAAATTTCAATCCATGTATTATCTTTGCACTTCAAGCGTTTGTTTATATTTTTAGCCATATCAATAATACCAATTGAAAAATTTATTTGGTGATATACAGGGAAATAACATAATGTTCTGGGATACTATAGTCCTTCGACCAACGAATCGTTGATATTGCAAATACTAATCGTCACAACAGAGAACCCTTGATAAACGCCCGGCCCTTTCCAAAAACACCCCCTTCATTAGCCTAGTTCGGAGTATAATAGTAGGACGTTAAACCCCATTTCATTTCCCCCAAAAAACCTTCAGCATCCCAATAAACTTATCGTTAAAGATGTAATAGTTGTAAAAAAGGGAACCCCAGAAAATCCCTAACAAATCTCTAACAAATAATATATTCAAAAAATTTATTATATAACAATTTATTTTCATATTTTGACATCACAGTACACATGTGTATATATAACATTTATATTAATAAATAGGTTTTTTTACAAACTTAACAAGTCTTTTAGGGTTGTTAAAAAATGTGCAGTTGTTGTACAGATGGTAACGTTCGTCTTAAACCGGTTCCTTCAATAGATTTCACAATTTGTTGCTAAATGTTTTATTTCACGTGCTATAGATTATATCACAACTGTGTTTTTTTTTTCACATATTATTCTTAACCAGAACGGAATAACAAAATTGCAACTTGTCCCAAGTAAAAATAGATGAAGTGCTTTGTTTCGTGGGTAACATAGGATCCAAAGTTACGACCAACGATACAGTGCCATGTAGGGTTGTATTTTTTGTCGAATTCTTTCTTGATGAAGGCAGCGATATCTTTTTCTACGTTAAATTTCTCCAAAGCTTGTGACGAGGCATCTATGGCATCTTGTTGCATTTCTTCAGACATATCTGCATTTTTGATGACGGCTTTTTTCTCGGACATTCTGAAGCATAAGAAATAAAGTTTTATTAGTTTTGCAGGCAGATCGTACTACGAAAGCCCATTAGTGCCAAACACAAAAAAAAATATTAATCCGTTTGAACGAATTAATATCTCGTTTGAACGAATTAGTATCTCGTTTGAACGAATTAGTATCTCGTTTGAACGAATTAATTATCTCGTTTGAACGAATCAGTATATCGTTTGAACGAATTAATATCTCGTTTGAACGAATTAATATCTCGTTTAAACGAATTAATTATCTCGTTTAAACGAATTAATTATCGCGTTTGAACGAATTAGTATCTCGTTTGAACGAATTAATTATCTCGTTTGAACGAATTAGTATCTCGTTTGAACGGATTAGTATCTCGTTTGAACGAATTAATTATCTCGTTTGAACGAATTAATATCTCGTTTGAACGAATTAATTATTTCGTTTGAACGAGTTAGCATCTCGTTTGAACGAATTAGTATCTCGTTTGAACGAATTAGTATCTCGTTTGAACGACTTAATTATCTCGTTTAAACGCATTAGTATCTCGTTTGAACGAATTAATTATCTCGTTTGAACGAATTAATATTTCGATTGTACAGAAGCATGGAAGGGACATGCAGAAATTGTGCTTCAAGTAAAGATAATATGATTTAGTAAGCGTAGGTTCTTTAGTCCTTCTAGCGTTACCGTCAGTAGATGGAACTACACTTTAGTCCTTCTAGCGTTACATTGTAGTGAAGACATTGTTTTGTGACATGTATCTAAAACAGGCATAATGCAAGAGCCAAATCTGCCTATTGCAGGTCTTTCTTTATGCCTTAAATGTTATATAAACTGTTCATTAGAACTTATTAACATATTTAAGTAGATTATATCGGTTAGGCCATTTAATGATTTACCGGGAAAACGGTAAAGGGAGACTAAGCTTGGAACAACCAGTACGGTGGTTACATTCCGTGCACAAATCTTGTCGAACATTCAAAGGCTAATATCGTCGCTTAGAATAAAGTAATTAATGAAAATTTCAATACATTTAGTTTGCATTATCTTTTTTTTGAACTAGAAAAGCAAGAACGACAGGCTCGTTATCTAAATCTTACATAATATATCTTTAATATTGTAAATACGTAGATTTGAAACGCACCCAGTTAAGAAATAATTATGCCTTAGCTGAATTTTAGCTAACTTAGGGAACAGAACTACAGATATACGATTGATTGTGAACGAAGTTTACATATTAATTGAACTTTGCAGTAAAGGATTATCCAAGAGTAAATTTATTCCCAGTGTTGATTGTGTTGCAATACAACGGATCGAAGAGGATTTGTGTGAGTTTCTAAGATAGAGAGGGGTAGAAGAAACAACTAATTTGAGACGTCTGCTTTAAGATAAAGAGGGGTAGAAAAAACAAAAACATACGCCCACCAGCAGCTAAATCGTCCGGGCAGTCAACAAGAGTTGTCGCATATTAAGTAATCATCAAAAATCATTAGAATTTGTTTGTTTTTTTTTTATTAAGTTCTGCCCCATGCTAACGTTTAGTATACGAAAATTCAATATTATGGATTTAGCTGTACAATTATCAAAATTCATTGAAAATCAATATACTTGTTTGTCTCAAGACCTTAATCTCTGTTTCAAGTTTCATCAAAATCAAATTAAAAGTGTGACCTCTACAGGTCCACAACCTTGGTATACACTATTGTTACACTATTCGCGTACAAGTACGGCAATTTTGGTACGATTTTCACGAAATTCGAACTCAACCTTCATTACGGTGTAACGATGATATAATCAAATGTTGTTTTTTGAATAGGATAATAATTGCGACCTCCAGGGGGACCACAAGCCATAAAAGGCGATTTTTTGGACAATAAGGGGCCATAATTCAGGAAGTTACAATCCGATATGCGCAAATATGGCAAGGAACCAAGATCTTTAGGTTCTAAACATGTATTCTAAGTCGAATTAAAATTGTGACCTCTATAACATATAACATATTTTTAAGCTATTTGCGTACAAACGACGGCCATTTTGTCCGTCAATTTTGGTCCGATTTTCACGAAATTCGAACTCAACCTTCATTACCAAGCAACCGTGATATAATCAAACGGTTTTTTACATCGGATAATAACTTTGACCTTCAGAAGGACCACAATCTAAAAAGGGTGATTTTTCCGACAAACAGGGGCCTTAATTCAGGAAGTTGCGATCCGATGGGCGCAAATATCGAAAGGAACTAAGATCTTTGGGTTATAAACATACATGTCAAATTTCATCAAAATCTGTTCAAAATTGTGACCTCTATAGGGTCCACAAGCTAAAAGCGTGATTTTTCGTACAATCGGGGGCCATAATTCAGGATGTTACCATCCGATATGCGCACATATCGAAAGGAACCAAGATCTTAGAGTTATAGACATGCATTTCAAGTTTCATCAAATTCGGTTCAAAATTGTGACCTCTACAGTGTTCACAACCTTGACATACCACATTTTTACACTTTTCGCATAAATGCGGCGGCCACTTTGTCTGTCAATTTTGGTCCAATTTTCACGAAATTCGATCATAACCTTCTTTATGGTGTAACGGTGATATAATCAGACAGTTTTTTTGAAATAGGATAATCATTTTGGCCTCAAGAGGGACCACAAGCTAAAAAGGGCGATTTTTCGTAGAGTCAGGGGCCATAATTCAGGACGTTACGATCCAATATGCGCAAATATCGAAAAGAATCAAGATCTTTGAGTTATAAACATGCATTTCAAGTTTCATCAAAATCGGTTTAAAATTGTGACCTCTATAGTGTTCACAAGCTAATGTCGAAAGGAACCAAGATCTTAGGGTGATAAATCTATAATTCAAATTGCATTGAAATCGGATAAAAATTGCGCGAGTGTCCCGTGTTGCAATGCGACGCTGCTGTTGGTCGACTTGCTCGAGAGAACAGGGGACGTGAAACAGAGAGCCGCAGAGGGGAACGATGGCTCATGGTGAACCAAGGGGAAAGACCTCCGTGTCGGCTTTCGCCGGTAATCATGCGTAGGGCGGCCAGAACAGCTGTTCCTCGCTTGAGCTAACTCCCCCCTCCCTGCACGACCCTCGGCTTCAAGTCCTCTGTCCTATCGAGGAAGTTGGCCAACGACAGCGTCGCACGGGACCCCAATCTGAACATCTGAGCCACACTACCTGCGGAGCTAGCCTCCATTTAATTTTCGTACGTTAGTTACGTACGACGGGACCCTAATATGTAAACATTGCTGACAAGCAATCTATACATGTAGCTTTGTTCACTGCGGTAGCGAAAATTCAGCTAAGGCACAATCTATACCATTTTATTTAATTTGGTGTATTTAAAATCCGCGTCCTTACAATATCATACATATGTATACCTGTTGTAATGCCTGTTGCAATGCCTGTTTAAGATACATGTCATAAAACAATGTTTTCACTACAATGATGTGGCTAACCCAGGTAAATATTAAATAAATTGGATAATTTCCAAGGTATTCTATATCAGTTCCCCTTTCCACAAGTGTAGTTCCATCTGCTGACGGTAACGCTAGAAGGAGTAAAGAAAGTACGCGTACTAAATCATATTATCTTTACTTGAAACCCAATTTCTACATGTCCCTTCCATGCTTCTGTACAATCGAAAAATATTAATTCGTTCAAACGAGATAATTAATTCGTTCAAACGAGATACTAATGCGTTCAAACGAGATAATTAATTCGTTAAAACGAGATACTAATTCGTTCAAACGAGATACTAATTCGTTCAAACGAGATACTAACTTGTTCAAACGAAATAATTATTTGGTTCAAACGAGATATTAATCCGTTCAAACGAGATACTAATTCGTTCAAACGAGATAATCAATTCGTTCAATCGAGATACTAATCCGTTTAAACGAGATACTAATTCGTTCAAACGAGATAATTAATTCGTTCAAACGAGATACTAATTCGTTTAAACGCAATACATAATTCGTTCAAACGAGATACTAATGCGTTCAAACGAGATATTAATGCGTTCAAACGAGATAATAATTCGTTCAAACGATATACTAATTCGTTCAAACGAGATACTGATTCGTTCAAACGAGATATTAATTCGTTCAAACGAGATACTAATTCGTTCAAACGAGATACTAATTCGTTCAAACGGATTAAAAAAAAAATTGTTTGGCACTATTGGGCCTTCGTATAGAACTGATATATTTATATTATTTCAATTCCTGGTACAAGCTGATTATGTTATTACAAATACACGATCAAGGATAGAGACTTATCAACAGATTTAAAAAAAAAATGGTTTGGGTTTGAGAGACGTTAAACTGTTGGATATATTCCAAGATTGAATACGGCCTGATCTAACGAGAACTTAACAGCTTCAGATAGAAAAATGAGCTTATCTGCAACAAATAAACAACCAGAGGTACATAGTTATCACTGTGCAGTATGCAGACGCGTTTTAAAAATAAATCTTGGTTTAAAGGTAGGCCGATTTGTATTCCAAGATCGAATACGATCTTTGATTCAACAAGGCACATTAAATATTGCCAATAGAGAAAGTAGAGTTTGAACCGTTTTTAAACACTTCATAATAAACAATATTGCTACTTACTTGATTTTTAACAGGAGTAGTTGTTTGTTAAACTGTAAATCAGAAGACAATGATCACAATGATAACTAAAATGGAAAAGATTTCTATCTATATAGTCCTACCTGTGTCGTCACGGGTTACCTGAAAGTTTACCTTGGTGGTTTCTATCGACCCACAATGCCCCGAAAACATGGTTACGACATTAACTCTTGTTGTTTGGGTGAGTGAGTGATTATTGTTTTGTTTTTATGACGTAACGTGCCTCCTGTCCAGCAATAAGACTATTATAAATGATTAAAGTGTTCGCTAATCAACCAATCGATTGCAAATCACCGAGAAGATTTCAGTAAGCCCTGTACATGATATCTTTTCAAATATTCTACCCTTACAAACCACACCCTTCAGACAATCTGAACAAAAAAAATTCAATTCCATTTCCTTGCCAGGTTTTCTCACCATCGTCCCTATTTGCCTTGATGTGATACTTTCTAGAAATGATATTATAATTGATATAAAAACGGATTTCTAATTAATTATTGTGAATCATTAAAGATTCTTTTTACGTGATATTTAATGGATGATGGCATAATTACACTTTAGGGTAGGCTGATGGAAATACATTGTAAGTTTAATTTTCATCTGATTTGTTATTGCATATGGTCTGAATGTAAACTATTTCATCTGTCGGTGTTTTTGTTTTCAAGATTTATCGATTTGCTTTATACTTTCAGTCGTTTTATGAGGTGTTCCTCACCCGTGGGATATTTATTTTTGTTACAGCATGAATGGGATACTCGGTTCATCACAGCATAATTGACAGAGCCGGATCCAGGAATTATTGCAGGAGGGACTTTGCCAGCCTCCTCTTAAGGAAATTTGACAGCTGGCAGCTGACAATGCATGATGTCATTGTCATCTCTAAATTATGTAGGCACACATACACATTGAGCTTTGTGCAGGGAGAAATCAAACACCCCAGTTGATGTCAATTTTTATAATGAATTAATAAGATTCAATTTCATTGGTGCAAAGCATTAATTGCGGTATCACACATTTCTATATGATTATTTCGCGCTTTGAATGCTTATCCTATCACACCATCAGATGATAATGGATAAAGGACACGACCTTTACACGTTTCTCATAAAGTGTTGTTTAACCCAAAAACACTTTCGACACTTTCTATGGCAACCTTAACAGAAGGAACCCGATTCCTGTGTTGGTGAAGGGAGGCAACCATTGCATTACTGGTGGAGTAAGACTAGTAATTCTCGCCCCACATGGCATTTTTTAACATTCCGATGATCTTTATCTTTATATAGTCACATGCCACACTGATTTGAACAAATATTGATCCTTCCACAGGGGAAAGAATAGCTGTAAATATACGAACTAGATTCAGAACGCTTTACAGAATCTTTTATGCTGCGTTTTCTCTATGCATCCAAACTAAGTTAAATTTGATAACAAGTCCAGGATGAATAAATATTGTTTTTTCTTTTCTACAATGTCTTTCATACTAATTTATATCATATTATTATATATCTATGTTCATATCATTTTACCATTTTTAATGCCTCCCCGCCCGCTGATCTGCCACTGGAAATAATCCAGTGTGCATCGTGTAATTTTTGCTGGTTTTCATGAGTGATTATGAAGAAGCCGATTGTTCAGGACATATCATAATTCAGTCATTTTGTACTTATACCAGTATTTTATATACATGTACACCATCTATTTTAAGGCTTTATTTGGATTTTTTTTTAAATGTATTAAAATAAAGCCTTAAAATAGATGGTATCTATAAACAGTCATACGTTAAAGAATAATCCTATCAATCCAATAATTCCCTATTGCTAGTTCACAAATTCGCAAATATATAATTTCAACTTCAAATTCAAACGTTTGAAGATAGGTATTCGGGTGGGGATGGGGGGTAGAAAAACAAGGGAGGTAATTATGTTATTATTTCCGGTGTCTATGATTTTTAAGTGTTGTGAATAATGCCTAAGATCATATAATAGTGAGTTGACAACGTATTGAGCAAAAGACATAGAAATAATTATGTTTTGAATTTGAAAATATGAAATTCTCGCTTTAAGGTATAGGATTTTTCACATAAAAGCTGATATTTCAACCCCCTATATATTGAATAAATAGGGTCAATTCCTTCGATTTGAAAATCAGTTCACCTTTGTTTTCGTTAATTTTAGAATTATGTTGGCTACATGAAACCGAGTACAACCGCAAAGGCTGGTCAATTACACGTACATTTTTCTATTTTCGCCCGTGTGAAACGAACTTAATTTGGAACACACATATTATTATGGAACTTGTTTGACAGTTGGATATTGCCTATCCAAACCCATCTAATTTTGCGTCAAACCGCAGATTTTATGTGCCATACAATGGGTTGTGCAATTTCCGATTCTAGTTTTAAACAACAAAAAGGTGTTAACAAACCGAGGATGGCAGAATTCAGATTGTTTAAATTACGTTTTGAAGGCGAGTCTTTCGCCTAAAATAGGGAAACCAAGTAGCTAGAATCGAAACTACGCCAGTTGACCCAGTGACAGACCCTTTGATGCAACACGTACGCGCTAACCATTCGACCCCCCACCCCTAACCCCTCATTAAAGACAAATCCAGAGACCGTGGATGGCGGGGTTGTGGGAAGGCGCGAAGCGCACAACGGGCGGCCCAGATAGAGATAGTCTCCCTCAGAAAAATTCGAAAGCTAGAAGCTCGGAAATGCTATTTCCATCGATGTGAGACAAGAATCCCGTTCTAAAAAGGGCGCCCCTGGATCCAGATAGGAGAGATGTGCGCCGGGTTGGCCCCCACTGGATCCGTTCTTGCTTAGACATGTGAAACTATCCCAATCATTGTATATCGACCATTCGTCCATTATACCGAACCCCTCAATAAAGACAAATCCAGAGACCATGGGTGATAGTCTCCCTCAGACGCTTTCGAAAGCTTGAAGCTCGGAAATGCCATTTTCAGTGCTGTGAGACAAGAACCCGGTTCTAAAAAAGTGAGCCCCTGGATCCAGATAGGTGGAGCGAGCGCCTGGTTGGCCCCCACTAGATCCGCTCTTGCTTAAACATGTAAAAGTATCCCAAACATTGTATATCAACCTAGACAGAACCCCTCCCTCTCAATGTCAAAATATAGATATATCATATGTTATTCCCCAAATGAGCTACTCTGAAATGACAAGGAATAGTATCTTGACAACTGAATATCACTAAAACCAGAAGCATTGTCTAGACTACTCCGGCAAAATCATCCCCCTTATTCACCTAACTTGCTAAACTTGCATCTTGCATGCTTCTATCAAATTTCGGCATCACGGACAACTAATGGAATGAAATGGGGTTTAACGTCTTACTGTTTTGCTCTGACTGGGCTGAAGAAGATGGGCATACACCATATAGTGTGCTATGGGGGACATTTTGACCGGACACCGGCCGATTATTGTATCGAATACCAACAATCAAGGGGACTATTACGTGCACGCAAACCCCTGTACACTTCTAACAAATAATATATTCAAACACTTTATCATAATATAACAATTTAATTTCATATTTGGACATGACAGTAGACATATGTAACATAACCGTTGGTTAATAAATAGTTTATATTACAATTTGGATAATCTGAGTAGTGTCTTAACGTGTAGCATTTGAACAAGTGGACACGTTAATCTTAATCTCGATCTTGAATAGATTATTTCACTACTTTCTGTTATTTTCCTTTCTTCACATGTTTTCTTAACCAGAACGGAATAACAAAATTGCAACTTGTCCCAGGTAAAAATAGATGAAGTGCTTTGTTTCGTGAGTAACATAGGATCCAAAGTTACGACCAACGATGCAGTGCCATGTAGGGTTGTATTTTTTGTCGAATTCTTTCTTGATGAAGGCAGCGATATCTTTTTCTACGTTAAATTTCTCCAAAGCTTGTGACGAGGCATCTATGGCATCTTGTTGCATTTCTTCAGACATGTCTGCATTTTTGATGATGGCTTTCTTTTCGGACATTCTGGAAAAGAGGCGGAAAGGCCGATGTATTATAGTTACAGGTAAACAACCGGTAAAAAATACCCCGAATACCCCACAATAATAAAGCCCAACACAAATGGGCCTATATTCGAAGATCGAACCCGGTCCTAAGTTAACAAGGCACATAACCAAATAGGAAGTGGTGTTTGAACATTTTTAAAACACTTCATAATAAACAATATTTCTACTTACTTGATGTTTTAACAGGACTAGTTGTTTGTTATCGGAAGGTAATGATCACGATGATAACTAAAATGGAAAAGATTTCTATCTATATAGTCCTACCTGTGTCGTCACGGGTTACCTGAAAGTTTACCTTGGTGGTTTCTATCGACCCACAATGCACTGAAAACATGGTAACACAACGTCTGTCCAACAATAAGATTATAATAATTGATAGATAATCAGATCTACAAGCTTAATTAACTAATCTGTTAGCGGATTTCCGCAGATGTTCCACGCTTACATCATGAATATTAGAAAATTATTTAATGACCTGACGCTTACGATCTGAGCTGAATGTAAACTACTGTTCAGCTGTCAAAATATTTTTACACTCATGATTTTGAAATTCAAATTAATTTTGCGACGAATAGTAATACAGAGCACGGGATAATGTACGTTGCTAGACCGATTTGCTCTCTGTTATTGGCGTTTTGTGGGTTAACGGAGTGTTTGCGTGGGACTGGGGTTGCTCTAGGATCAAGTTTGCCATATTTCCTTGTATGAATGTGATATTGTATGAAAATCCAGAGGTGTATTCATTGTTGTCTTTGAAAGTTTCAATCGGAACCACTAGAGAATATGTCTGGCCAACTGGCGTCGTGGGCGCCATTTTGCTACCCATTCTTACGTTGTAGATAGAGCCACAGCACAGTGTGTGATCGCTTTATATGTTTTAGATCTGGAAAAATAAATCAGTTAATCTCAATATACATGTGTATGTAACTTTTATTGACAATATTTTGTTTTGTTTTTTTTTAAAAAAATTGAACATTTAAAATACCGCAATAAACCAATATATCGTTTGACTACAGGTTAAATCGAATGATGATTACCCTTAAAATTAGAAACTTATTTTTTTTTAATTGAATTTTTATCACATGTTAATGTCCCGCACCCAATGAGGTTAAGGAAAGATATTGAAACGGGCTGTGTCCATCCCAATTTCATTTCTGGAGCACATCGCAAGATATTGTTATGAAACTTTGTTGTTTGTTAACACATCAGCCTATTATAGCAGTTGCTCCTTTTGTAAATTAAAAATCTTTCGGAATGAGCCATTTTTGTGTTTCCTGGGAAACAGAGAGTAGGGCGGTCGAGTGAACCAACACGTGCGCTTTGGATCATAAGGTCTGTCATTGATTCAAGTGGCGACCAAGGCTAAAGAACCCTATGGAAGGCGAATTATGGAAGGCATATCATACGTTAGCTCTAAAGCATACATGAACTAGTGGTCTAGAGTGTCGCGCTTCGACCTCTAGTTATAAGGTCACCTCTGGCTTTTAGTTGTGGTTTCAATCCCTGGTACATGTGGTTTAGAGATAGGGGCGTCTTCTCAACCTGGTGGGTTTGCTCCAGGTAACCCGATTTCCTTCCGCAGGAAAGAACTTTGCACGTGCGCTAAGTTAATAAAAATACAACTTGTCTGCGATATCACCCTCGATGGAAGCGGAGATAAACACTTATAGAAGAAGAAAAAAAACTAGGTAGACGTGTTTGTGATGATGTTTAAAAGGAGACGACTATTGAATATATATGAGAGTTACGAAATACTTTCGTTTTGAATGCCGACGTTCACTATATTATGTTTGTTTTATTAGCCAAGCACTATTTTACCTAAAAATGCGAATTGGTCCGAAACATTGTATATCGACACTGACCGCAACTCAGAGCGTAAACAATAATCAGAATACAAACTCGTGCTACCCCAGGCTGTACACGGCAAGAACCAGTCGGGTTCACAGAGGTATGGTAATCGCAATACCTCTGTATAAGATGACTGCCCTTTAAAAGTTCAATGGCCTTCTACATGTGACGTCACATCACACAGCGTCGAATATTAGCTCAATGGCGCGTGTATTCTTTACATAGCGTGAACTGGTTCGGGCAGAATGATGCCTTTTACTCATTTTATATACTCATTTACACTAAATAGGAAATATCTGTTATCCACATATACTTCAAACACCTTGGTTTATTTTTTTTCTCATACTTCAAATATTTTTTTAGTATTTAATTTGCCGAGGGAAAAGGTTAATACTGCGAGATTATTAACCCGTACCGATGTCATCCCTCTCAGTTATTGTTGCGGCCTAGCGAATATTATTTAGTGGGCAAGGATAAAGTCTGCAAAGATTAGGTTTCCTCCCTGTTCTCCCGCTTCACCCTATGTCAATGATAACAGCAAACAAGCCATTTATTAAAATAAAGTTATACAATATGATCATCCGTTCTCCGATATTTACAATTTTGTTGCTTGAGGTAAACATTTTACAAGTTCTACACATAATCCCCCTAAAACACCCTTTGCAGCTAGCTATAAATAACACGTAAAACAGACTGCAACATAAACTCTGTATGTAAAATGTTTTTATGTTATTTCTTGAATGGTTGATCTAATTTTAGCTATACTGCGTGTATAATTAAGGTGTTCAAAAGATATTGAAAAGTTCGTTCTAATAGAATAAAGCAGGACGTTCCGGGGGGTATTAAATTCCAGTTCAACGTACACACTGCCAATGAAATTTTAATAAGATGAGTTTCTTTACGTGACATGGGCTGGGACGTTTCCGTATATTCTGATATTCTTTTTTTACATTTCCTAATGGCATTGTTACACTAATAGTTAATGTTATCAATTCATATTGTGAACAGTAATCATTACAATAGAGAACCCTTAATAAACCCCTCACCCTTTCAAACAAATAATACATTCAAAACCTTTACTATAAAACAATTTTAATATTTTTCATATTTTTACATCAAATTACAACAATACAAATAACATTTATTAACGTTTGTTAATAAATAGTTTATGTTACAAATTTGAAAAATTCAAGTAGACTTGCTGTTAAAAATGACTCAACTTGCAGGTTGAACAAATTGGCACATTCATCTTGAACTGGTTGCAATATTTTTCACAATCCGTTGTTTATGTATCTGCATTTTTTTCACCACATAATACCCTTAACCAGAACGGAATAACAAAATTGCAACTTGTCCCAGGTAAAAATAGATGAAGTGCTTTGTTTCGTGGGTAACATAGGATCCAAAATTACGACCAACGATACAGTGCCATGTAGGGTTGTATTTTTTGTCGAATTCTTTCTTGATGAAGGCAGCGATATCTTTTTCTACGTTAAATTTCTCCAAGGCTTGTGACGAGGCATCTATGGCATCTTGTTGCATTTCTTCAGACATATCTGCATTTTTGATGATGGCTTTCTTCTCGGACATTCTGGAAAAAAGGAAGAAAGGATAATGTATTATTGTTACAGGTGATAAAGCTGTAATAAAAAACCCTACAAATATCCCCCAAAATACAGCGAGATAATAATGAAGCTTGTTTTTTTTTTCTTTTTTCATAAAAATAACTGCTAGAAACCGCTAACTTGTATATATTATACTTATAATTTAGCATATCTCTGCTATTGACATCTTTACTTTGCTGAGGTCAGACCCTGACAAATGATACCTTTAATAAAACATGCGGGTTTCATTTCTAA
This sequence comes from Patella ulyssiponensis, assembly GCA_963678685.1. Taxonomy (NCBI): domain Eukaryota; kingdom Metazoa; phylum Mollusca; class Gastropoda; family Patellidae; genus Patella; species Patella ulyssiponensis. The sequence continues at coordinate 22,791,266 of OY783232.1, forward strand.
CTGTGGTGAGATTAGCGCAGGTTAATGTCTTTAAAAAATACTTGGATTCGTTAATAAGCGCCCAACTACCTATGGCGAGGGAAGAGATAACTCTGACAGAAGATAAGATAGGGTTTATTTATTAAATGATAATATAGAACCTTTCTTTCATCTGTTATACAACAAAGTTAATGACGAGATGTTTTTTTAAAACATAATTTTACACTTCAATGATTGTAGGAAATAAGCCCAACTATCGATTAAAGTCGTGCTGCTTTAATACAATTTTAAATGTCTTAATGGCTAAACACTCAATATTTAGTCTTTGAGGTTGAAGCAGGTTCAAGAAATACGCTGTGGGACTTTTCAAACATATCGGTTACATTTATATTATATCATATTATATAAATTCCTGACTCTAAAACATATGCTTATTATGTTATAACCAATGGAAGATCAGAGCAAATGACTTACACAAATTATGGGTTTAAAGTTCACTTAACTGTTGAGTATAGTCCAAGATTGAATACGGTCTTTGATTCAACGAGGCACATTAAATATTCCAGATAGAAAGTAGAGTTTGAACAGTTTTAAAACACTTCATAATAAACAATATTTCTACTTACTTGATTTTTTTAACAGGAGTAGTTGTTTGTTAAACTGTAAATCAGAAGACAATGATCACGATGATAACTAAAATGGGAAAGATTTCTATCTATATAGTCCTACCTGTGTCGTCACGGGTTACCTGAAAGTTTACCTTGGTGGTTTCTATCGACCCACAATGCACGGAAAACATGGTAACACAACGTCTGCCCAACAATTAGATTAGAGTAATTGATAGATAATCAGATATTCAAGCTTAATAAACTAATCTGTTAGCGGATTAGTAAGTTACAGTCACAGATAGTCCAGGTTTACATTTGAAACTTACTGAATGAACAGACCACCCAATTCTTACGATCTGAGCTGAATGTAAACCATTTTGTAATTGTCAATGTTTTTGCACTCGTGATTTTTAAATTTGCGGGGATTAGACTAATAATTCGGAGCACGGGATAAATCATGTGCGTTTCTACACCAATTTGCTTGTCATTTCTTCGCTCACGGAATATTTTCTTGCGTGAAGATAGTATTGTATGAAAATCCAGATGTATCGTGTGCATTATTGTCTAAGGAAACTTCAATCGGAACCACCAGATTGGTGTTGGTGACAATGTCTTCAAGGGAGACAACTACTGAATTACTATATCAGGGCTCAGACTAGTAATTATTTGCCCATTGACTTCAATGTTAAATGGCTGTAACATCACAGGCTGTAGCTTTTTGCTCAACATTCGGTTGGTTCCAATCTTTATAGGCACAATGGGGACCACATCGGACAATCTCATCATCATAAATTTGTAGGGAGTTGACCGTTTAGATTTTTTGCTACAGGGATTTGAATTTGACTGGGGTCCATTTACTTGAGCTACGAAATATTTGTGTTTTGAAAACAGACATTCGCTATATTTTGCTTTATTTTAGGCAAGCACTATTTTACCTAAGGATGTGAATTTGTCCGAAACATTGTATATTGACACTGGTCGCAATCCTAGATCTTCAGTAACTATAATGAAATTTCATGCGATCCCAGACTGTATGTATACATGCCAAGTATAAAGTATGAAGTTTTCACGCTGTTCCATCGCTTTAAACCCACTGTCAAAGATAACATCACATAAGCCTTTTATTAAAACAAGGGTGTTTAATATGTTAGTCCCTTGTTAGCTTCTTTGGCTGTGGTGAAGGACGAAGGACTTGGGACAACGAATAGTCTTTCGGATGGGGCGACAAACCGACATTTCGGTAGGCCTACGGGTAATATATCCCTGGAAAGTTGGAATACAATATAATGGTAGGCCGTCGCTACCCGGGTACCCCCACCCCATAGCACATTGTATGGCATATGTCTGTCGCCATTAGCCCAGTGGAAGCATTTCATTTTATGTCGGATCATCCATTCTTAGATATTTGGGGGGTTGGATGGTCGAATGGTTAGCGTGCGCGCGCTGTATCATACGGCCTGCTATTGAATCAACTGGCGTGGTTTCGAATCTCCGGTTGTACGTGGCCAGGAGTAAGGTCGCCTGTCTAACCTCGTGTGTTTCCTCTGGGTACTCCGGTTTCCTCCCACTGTTAAAGAACCCTACGCGCAAGCGAATTATTGAAATAAAATTATACCAGATGTTAGTCCCGAAATGACCTGGTTTGTGTCGAGTGGACGTTAAACCCTATTCCTCTCTCTCTCTCTTAGATATTTAAAACTTTTAATTCTCGAGGTTTGTATACATGTTATTTCTTTTTTCAACACGCACATTAATCCTTGTAAACAAAATCTGTATAGTTATAAATAACACGTAAAACAGACTGCGACATAAACTCTGTTTGTAAAATGTTATTCCTTGAGTAGTTGACCCAATTTCAGTCCATACTGCGTATATATATAACATTAAAAGAAAGATATTGAAAGTTCGGTCTAGTCGAGTAAAAGAGACCGTCATTTATTAAAAATTAGTTCAAGCGTGCACATTGAAGTTTATATGATGTGTTTCTTTAGATGTAGATGAAACTGGTAACATCTGTTGAAACGTTTCCAATTAATATTCTGATATTCTTTTCTTTACATTTATGCTTACGTTGGGTGTTAGATCATATCTATAGATGCAGTGTTCCATATTTTGATTTTTTCAAACCAATTAAATAAGTTGTAGTAGATCCCAAAGCCTATCCGTCGATAAAATTGTGTTTAAAGTAGCTAAGTCTCAAACTTGTTATCATTCAAAATCTTCGGCATTGAAAACACGAATTATTTGTCAATTTAAATCAACATTGATGTTGTGATCTTTCCGGGAAGCGATCGGCGTCTGATATCCAATATTTAAGACAAAATAAACATTTTAGCAATGGTACACGAATCGTGTACTATAATGCGTTTCTGACTCATTTGTAACAAGGAACTCGAAGAACTATATTTTAGACATATTCCACAAGTCATATTCATATCTGGAGACCATGCGCAATAAACACTATCGATGTAGACTAGAATAACCATTCTACCAGGGTGACACCGCAGGTTATTTTGTCTCAGAGTTTCCATACTGACCAGCAGTGAATATTCGCTAATATCACTGAGAGGGATAACATCGGTGCAGGTAAATGAGCTCACAATATTAACTAGTTTTCCTTCTGCAAATTAGATTCTAGAACATGATTTTGAAGTGATACATTAATATTTAAAATTAGTAAAAGGCGCCATTCTACCGGACTAGTTGACGTTATGTAACACTGCGCGGAATATTGAGCCAATGATCGACGCCATGTGAATTTACATGAACTTTATAAAAGGTCAGTCATCTGATACAGATGTATAACAAGAAAGCTTTCGCAATACCTCTGTGAAGAAGAGGGCCTTCACGATATCTCTATGAAACAGATTGCAGAGTTTCATGTCTGAATATTGAGCCGATCAATAAATTTATTTAAAGGAGTTAAGACATTGATTTGATAAAAATATAAATTGAATTGGGTGGAATTGATTAAATGTGCAATGTATCTAAATTGAAGGCGACTGTTTTGCCGAATTACATAAAATAAACAAAAAATGTCTTTTAATCAATCGGTGAATAACCCCAAAGACCTAATTTCCCTTTAATGTAAGCATTATTACAGTAGCCTGCTGCATTTGAACAATCAACAACACGCTGATAAAACAACCACATAAAGTGAGCATTATCTTTTATGCACTTGACTTTTCGCCTTATCGGATTAACACAACAATGAACTATTATTGAGATTCATAGAAAAAAAAATGTAAGGTATAAAGTTATAACAGCCTGGATTTATCTAGATGCTTCCTCTTTTCTCGAGTCAGTTGTATATAAATGTAGAGCACGATTCTCGTCAAGTCGACTAGACTAATAATAATCGTAACATAATGGTAAACTCTGTCTAAAGAGTGAACACAGCAGAGAGTGTGAAAAGATTGGAGGTTTAATACGAGCTCTACATAATAAATAAACCAGTCGATATCGTGTACGCTGTGTAACAACACGCTTCGAGGGAATATAACAAAAACGGCAATATGGCTACCAGTGAGCTGCCTGTAACTTTAAGAAAAGTTGTTGTAGCAATCGATGGGAGTAAGCATGCTCAAAATGCACTAGATTGTAAGTATATGTAAAATTATATATTAAACATATGCACAGATAATTCATTCTGCGTTTGGGAAATAGGGCATTGATTAGTTTCGCCCATATCCGTCACTTTTTTTTAATAGTATTTAGTAAATGCATCATTATATTATTTGGTCCTGAACACAAAACGCCCAACAGAACACATGGAGCTGAAGGAGGATTTCGGACATAGACATCAGAGAATGACACCATGTTCAATTATAAAAAAAGATCCTGGCAAATACTTCCCCCCCCCCCTCACGCTTATGCATGATTCATTTTCGCTTAAAAGACTAATTGACATGGAAAAAAAAAATAATAGGAATGAATAATACTTGAAATCTTCACATCTGGGTACCTATTGACAGAGTTACGACAAATATAATTAGCTAAGCTTTGAATTTGTATTTAGCTTCTCCACTCATGCTTATTGTATTATGTAACATACTGGCTCAGTTGATGCAGAAAAAGTGCGAGGTTTAAAAAAAAACTCGTTTCATTTCATGTAATTTATTTTGTGTGTAAATAGGTCGTTATAACACGATTAATATTCACCCTGTACACTTGTCTCCTGGTGGTTGTATAATATACAATAACGCATAGTTTAAATTTTTTAAATGAAATTATCTGGATGTGTCCTATATGAAGCAAGTTCTTCGTGACATAATAGAGCTGAGATACTATGAGTTGATAAGAGATATTTCATTTTCTGTGGATAATAACGGTGCATCACTCTATATTATTTAAAAGAGCTAATCCTCTATTCTTTGGCATCTAGAAATTGACACAAGTGGGTCGCAACACATATAATAATGTAATATGGATGTATCTAAACTGATTTACATTCATTCGTTTCTGTTTTACTGTAATTTCTCATCAGTTGTGTTCGGCGAAATACGTGAAGATTCCAAATTGAACGGTAGTCTTTGGCGACTGATTATTCCGGTCTACACCGGTAGTATTCTGTTAGACCCTCGTTCATCGGATCGTTTCATTACAAAAGGCACTCGAAGGTATACTGGTACGCGATTCGTGTACCAATATTAAAATTTTCATCTTGTTTTAAATTTTGGATACCAGAAGTCCATTATTTTCACGGTAAGATAACAACATCAATGTTGATTTAAAGCAGCGTGTTTTTTTCTGGAAATTTGTTTTGGGAATCCAGAAATGCAGTACCAACACTAATTTCACAACGGGGCTACGTTCTGTCCAATCTGAAACTGTAGAGACACTTAACAGGCTCACGTGTGCTAACCGTTACAGATGCTACACATTAAATTATGATGTATTAATGGACAAGTGTTACATCGTACATAATTAATGTTCCAAAAATAAATGCGTGTCTTTGATGTGCAGAATGGTGGGAATTTGCAATTCAGTAAAACAAATTAAAGCCTAGCTCACAACCCACCCTGTGGACTACTGCGGAAAGTCTACGAGGGGTGTGTGTAGTAAACCCGTGCGTGAGACTTACGCGCGTCACTTGCGTGTGGTTGGCATTGTAGACGATCGCAGACTGCTCGTAGAAACATTTTGTTCTGCACATATTAAATTTTCACCCAGTTTCTGCTGCTGATCTGCACCAAACCCCACGTCCCATGCGTGTCACAACGTCTCGTAACTGCCCGTGTTTTTTTTTTTTGGGGGGGGGGGGCGCTGTCACTTAGTGAGTAAGACGTTGCCTCGCTAACCTGAAGGTCCCGCGTTCGACAAGAAAGTTCATCGGGGGTTTTCTGGAGTAGTTCAACCTTACCAAGGGAGGGCTTGACAAGGCAAAACGTTTATTATTCGTTGGGATGGGATGGAAAATCGTGGGCCTTTAAAGTGACAATAACACTCTTGCTGGCTTGGCAGCTCTAGAAAATAAATAATAGTCCTATTCTAAATACTAGATGTTTATTTGTCCTACCTGTTGTGTAAATTATCCATTACTCATATTTTACTTGTTCAGAGGGTTCGAAAATATTTTAAAATCCAAGTCACATTTGAAAAGGTTTACGTTAACCTTTTCAAATCATGTAGTTGAATTTTTCCAATTCTTTAAATTAGGTGTGTTAAGATGAAATTTGTATCATCAATTAATTTGAATATTGTAAAATAACACAATTTGTTGACCAGAATAAAGATTGGGACATATTATTCAATTACAACAAGAGTGTTATTGGGGCTTTAAAAGAACACAATCGTGACAGCTGTACTTCGAAATACGCCGTAGTGCCACTGTCACGGCAAAATGCAATTCTTAGCACACTGTATAAACAATGCCCGCCTTCATTAGCCCAGCTGGAGCAGAAAAGTTGAACTCAATTTTATTTCATTTTGATAATGCAGTTTCTTGCCTTTAAAGTAACATGAAACTAGATCGGGTTATAATATGTTAACTATGGTATCACTATCAGCGAAATAATTTGACTATTTAAAAGTCGGCGTGTTCACTGATAACGAGTTTACCCTTTCCATGTCATATCTATGAGTTATTACAACATGGCCGTGCATATTAATGTCAATTACCTTATGGTATGATGTTCTGCTTCAGTCACAGTCACTACATTGGCCGTTCTTTTGGCCAATGTTGAGAAAAAAAGAATCGACAAGTTGTGTACTTCTTAAGTTTGGTCCCTCTTGTATATTCGAATGAACACTCATGTAGAAAAAAATATAATTAAATCTAACTAAAATTGATCAAACTTGAACTATGGCCCATTATGCTCACTTTGTAGAGACTTTTATTCTTTAATTAAATATTCTAATATGCATTCGGTCACTGTGACGTCACTGACGTTTATGGGGAAGGGGGGTGTTCTCGGTATTAGCAAAATCGTTTTTAGTGGAGGCGTATATTAGCGATTTTGAATGGAGATGTCTCAGTTAATTATGAATAGGGATATGAGTTAAATTAATGCAAGCGTATATAATAACTTTTATATTTTCAGTATTGCGCTCTTTAAGTTTTCATGAATATGCCCCATGGTTAGTTTTCATGAATATTCACCCATGTTTTATTCTAGACATCTTACTGTGTATTACGAAGGAAAGTCACCAATTTACGATAAGGGGTTGCGAGAAATATTCATGCATTTCCTCGTTGTCGTAATCTACAATATTAATATAAATATTTCAAGTGATAACTCCATCTGACCTTCTCTATTCACACATGTATCGTGTTGTTGTCATAGAGTTCAAGGTTATACGCTCTATTCATATGGTGTTAGAATCAAGGGGTTGCAATTGTCATTATTGTGATTCAAATTTGGTCATTAAGAAAATAAATAAAAGATACTGACAAAATATCGCCAACGTGTTCACACCCGTGCTGGAAATTCTTTACGATAAAGGTAGTTAGGGGTCAATCCCCATTAATTAATTAGCGAATAACATTAATGTTTTTAACAGGACGATTGGTTCTTTAAATTGGGAAATTTATTTTACATGTTTTGTTATGGCCGTGATTAATATATAGTCTAGACAATATCTGTGTACATTCTAGCCTATGTCTGTTTACACATTTTCCGAATAAGGTATATATATGTACGTGTATTTAGCACACACCATATGTTAGACTGTAGATATTAACATCTTATGGAAATTGAGAACTAATATCGATATGGAGAAGTCTTCGATAAATAATTAATGCATTCTTTTGTAGTGTTGGTGGTCCTTTAAGAATTCTTGCTTGATAACAGTGAGAATGTCCTCATTGAAACGTTTCAGTTAATAAACCTGGTGAATGTTGTCCATAAAACTGTCTGTTATTTATTCTAACCGTTTTAACAAGATACTCCATAGCGCGTCCAGTGTTCTAATAATTGAAACAAGATATCCTGATTACGTTTCAAAGTATTTTAATGCTTTTATCATGAACAATTTTATTTAAACCATATTCAAACACATGGTGAACCAGTGATACATGCCGACTTGCCCCTTCCCCCAATCAAGTTTAAACTGCCACGTGAGAAAAAAAATGTCTGTTTATCAGAAATGATCTATAAACGAGTATGTTTTATCATAACTCAGCAACTCAACAAATGTTTGATTAAAAAAATAGGCCACTCGATATAACTGATAAATATTATTAGAGTATATAGTGTGTAAACCATTAGTGAAGCATGAATAAATCATAATACACGTCTATACAACATGTGCACTGTCAACCCTATTAATATCGGATTTCAATTTCGTTTCGTTTTAATTACGATCTTGTACTACATTAAAAAATCTAAACAAACAAAATAGCACACGGAAACGAAATTGTCATATATTTTTAATTAACTAAGCTTACTTATAACTTATAAAGTGTGTGTTAACTTTTTTTTATCAGGAAGTTATTCTGATTCTTTTATTTCTTTTTTGGGGGGTTTACAATATATCGAGTTATTGATCTCACGTGTATAAATCAGAAATAACGGATCATGGTGGCTCAGTAAATAAAACGCTACAGCTCGTTAAACTGAAGGTCCCGTGTTCGATCCCGGTGTTGACCGAGAAAATTCATTAGATTTTCTGACGACGTTACCCAGTTACCCCTTGTCAGTGGTGGCAGGATGGAGGGCATGACAGTCGTTTGGATGGGATAAAAAAAAACTCTTGACAGTTGAGATTCGCTTTAAATGTAGGCTGTAGTACTACTGTCCGGGCACAATTTCCCTCATAGCACATTGTTTGGCGTATGCCCGTTAGATTCACCCCACCAGAGCAGAACAGAAAGACGTTAAGTCCCATTTCATTTCATTAATTTATGTAAATAGCAGTGTTATTGATTAGGAGGCATACAACAAGGCCATATATTGTAATAATTGTCAATAAAACATGAGGAACAACAGGGCGATTTTACTTTATTGTCGATTTCTGACGATATTGATGTGGGTTGTCTATCATAGTCTCTAAACATAAAATTTATTTGATACGTTCTCATCAATCCTCTTGTCTTAGATTAAATATAATACATTACACTAAATGATATCGACGACAATCTCGATCTGATTCGTTCGTCCCGTATTTGTCACCTCCCTTGGTGCCCGTCTTTACCGCCCACTCTTCCAACTTCTTGTCATCGTTGCACTAGTTTACTTTTTAAAGACAGAATTACTGGGAATTCTAGGCCAGCCAGATTGGCGACGATGAGATTAGTAGAAAATTACAGCGATGTTTAGTTACTTATCCGTCTGAACTCGATCATTGTCAGAGTTATCATTCTTCTGTGATCGCTGTACAGGTCAGAGATTTGGAGATTTTTCCAGATTTGAAGGAATTCTATGAGTACTTTAATAAAGATATAATAATCTGTATCGAAATTCATAGTTCCCTGTCAGTTATTAGCCGAGTTGTTATCCCTGTCACCGAAACCATGTAATCGCTCCACACTGTTTTCGCCCTCTTCAATAAGGGTGAACCCTTTTAAAATTCAGATTCGCGCAGTTATTTGCACCGTTATGATTCTTGAGATGAGTCATCGTTAAATTCTCATTTGACATTCGCAGATTTGCCAACTCTGTTTTCTTAACCTGTAGTATGCAATGATTGGGTGTTAAATTGTTCGATTAATGGAAACCTTATCAGAATGTAGAGTTTTATATCAATTATTTCCAGTGTTTTACCTCTGTGTTGGCCAACTACCTTTTTACAGGTTTTAGCATTATATGAGATTGTTCATGAATCAAAATCGTATAGAACCAGAATCATATAGAATTTCTGTACCGGCAGATCGTAAAATCCTGATAATGGCATCCTATGTTTAACAACCTAAACGGCATAAAATCTGTGTTTGAATCGTATTGCAAAATGTTGGACAAAATGGAATTTAGCTACAAAGTTGTAATTATTATACTGCGGTGTGGTCCTATCGTTTCTAGAGCTCCAAAATATTTGTAGCACATTCGTGTATAGCGTATGTCGATCAAGGGTGATAACGATGCCAATAGATATCCCCCGGCCGTCGTATCATCAAATGGTCACACCTGAGAGCCATAAAAGTACTTCAGGGACTTTATCTTTACTTTATATAATAGATATCGAACTCCATCATATATTATGTTTGGTAATTTACTTATTACGATTATACAATAAGCACTTTAATGTATATAGAATTGTTGGCTGATATCCACCACAGTTCACATGGAACCGATCCAAGAAACCTTGTACGATTACTGTACTGCCTATCTCTTCATCAATCAACGCTGATATCATTCACAAACGCCCTTATCCTTTATACAGTAACACATTTAAAGCATCTACATGTATGTCAAATAGATTTAGCATTCGTTGTTCGGATGAATATATTATAATTCGGTGCAGGTATTAAGATAAATGTTTACACGATTCGAAATTGTTTTTTTTCCACTTTTCATTTCGACACAACTTTATAACTTTCTTAACACCATTATTATAAATGTAAAGGTATTTTTATCCATTTCAAAAAGCGTTAAGTTCGGCAATATTCTGTTAATAGAGAAGTTTTCAGTAAAATTGGTTAGTTACGCGGTTCTAGTTAGTCAATACGTCGTGATACCAGGTAGTCTAGAAAGACATATAATGCCAATTGTAGCTGGATAGGAATTATACGTAGGACTTAATGACAAACAGAACCACCTGGCCGCGGTTTCACAAAGCATTGTAAGACTTAAAGGAGCTCAATCACTAATCTTTGGGACCTAGAAATTGGACTGAGTTGTAGAATATGTATAACCTCGTTCTTTCTGGTCACTTGTTACAAATGACACTGAAACGCACTATGGTACAATTGAATTGACAAATAATTCGTGTTTTCAACGTGTACGATTTTGGATGATATTGAGTTAAAGACTTGGCTCCTTTAAGTTAAGAATTTACTCAACTTTCAATCACTGTTGATGAGAAATATCTTTGACCCAGGAACACAAAACTTTGCACATAGTTTCTTTTTGATGTATTTGATACATTAAAACAGCAAATGTTTTAAAATAAGGCGTACTACTTTCAGTAGCTTAAAATAAGGCGAACAATTTTGTGTATATCATTCTTAACTCAAGTCTGAGAATGTGAAACTGGGGCTTGGACTAGGAAATGATGTTTAAATGTTCAAGTTATTTTGAGAGACGCGAGTAAAGTATGACATAAGTTAAAACTGTTAACCACATTATTTATTAGTTCTGGTAAATACTCCATTAATTCTGGGACATTCTGGTACATATATTCACTTCGAAGTAATGAACAACTATTTTGTAAACCATCCAAGAAAACGTTTAAAAATACGGCGTATGTTAGGAATCGTGACCCATTTATTATAAAAAGGTGTTACAGTTACAAAAAAGGAAGTAACATGAAATGGGGTTAAACATCTTACTCCCCCCTCCCCTAGCAATGAAGACGGTCATTTATAAAACGGCTTATTGTCGGACATGGGTTACCATCAAAATGATACCAATTGTAGCTGGATACTTATGATATCAGTGTGTATAAACTAGCATTTAGAGTGGGTCATAATCTTATTATATCGGTGTATTAAGTAGCATTTAGAGTGGGAGATCTCATTATATCGGTGTATAAAATAGTTTTAAGTGTGGGTTATCTTATCATGTCAGAGTGTACATTAAGTAACATTTAGAGTGGGTGATCTTATCATATCAGAGTGTATAGACTGGCACGTAGAGTGGGTGATCTTATTATATCGGTGTATAAACTAGCGTGGGTTATCTTATCATGTCAGAGTGTACGAACTAGCATTTAGAGTAGGTGATCTTATTACATCAGTGTATAAACGAGCATTTTGAGTTGGCGATCTTTATGACATCAGACTTGAGGTGTATAACCTAACATTTAGGGTGGGCAATCTTTATGAGTGCATCTGAAGTGGGTTTTATTATTTAAATCAGGTAGTATAAATCTAGATATTGTTTATTTAGATTGTAGACAGTTATCTGTTATATACGGGTATAAAACAACAAGTATTTTAATATTCCAGGGTATATAAAACAAGTACACAGACCCACAGATGAAGTTATTTTAGTTTATATACCAGAATTAAGTGATCTACTACAAGCTTCCAGGTGGGAAAACAGTAAGTATATGGAAACAGTTTATTAGCGCGAGAGACCAATATATGGTTCAGTTTTTATTTCAATAATTCGCTTCCACGGGAGAAACCTGGGGACCAGGAGAAAACCCACCAGGTCGGACAAACGACCCTACTCTTTGTTACGTACAAGCCGAACCACACCACCTGACTCAATGACAGTCCATGTGAACCAACATGCGCGCGTTAACCATTCGCGTACCCCTTCTGTTCATTAGTACTTTCAACTGGTATGTAAAAACCCAAGTTTAAAGGGCGAGAAAATCCGATTGTTTTGGCTTATACTGTAAATTTTGATTTATACCACTTCAAGGTCAGTTTTGTAGTATAAATATGAAGAGAATTTGATATGTATCTGAAGGATAAACACATACTACAGCTGAAGTACACACGTACACGGTTGATTACAGAACTGATTAAAACTAAACAGTGAAATGGTTTAAAATACTGATAGAAACTAAACAGCTGCAACCTCAACGTATTAGTTATGTATTTATAGAAATAGTTGTTTTAGATAAACTCTATCTTTTAAGTCTTTGCTCCCCTTCTTGATGTGGATGTAAGGAAATCCAAAATCTAGTCATAATCCCATTAGGATAACTTGAAATCAGTGATGCAGAGATAGCTCTTCGAGAATAGAAGGACCGTGGCGTATCGAAGGGACTAAACACCGAGGTCCCATATGTACACATTAGCAGGCATGCAAACGAATCCTTGACAGCCGGAATTCGTTATAAGAGTAGGCCATAGCGTTGCTGTTCGAGTAAAATTTCCCTGTATAGCGAATGACCGCCTTCGTTACGCTGAGTCGGCGCAGAAAGGTAGGGTGCTACTTCATTTCATCTACCACAAAAAGATACACACCTCGCCACACCTACATTGATGTTCATTCTAACTTAAAATAGCATTATGCAAGAGTAAAATCTGCTTATTACATGTCTTTTTTTAGGCCTGAAATGTTATCTAAATAATCAATTAGACATTAATTAACTTATCCAGACCATAATAAACTCCGATGTTGGCGGATTAAATTCCTATATGCCGCCATGGACCTTATAATTGTATTATAAGGTCCATGATGCCGCTTAACGGCCATTGATAATTAAATCAATCAAGTGGATAATCGAGACTATGCTGTTTATATTAATGATTTTAGTAATGATGACCGAGTCTATGTGAATATTTCACTCGCTTCGTTCTCGGCTAATAGTGGATCAATTTGACTAAAATTTTCAGCAAATTACCTTTACACTATCTAGTTTTTAACTATTATAGTGAGAACTGCCATCTCTTTAGTTTAAGAGAACAATGATGCCGCTTAACGTCCATTGATAATTAAATCAATCAAGTGGATAATCGAGACTATGCTGTTTATATTAATGATTTTAGTAATGTTGACCGAGTCTATGTGAATATTTCACTCGCTTCGTTCTCGGCTAATAGTGGATCAGTTTGACTGAAATTTTCAGCAAATTACCTTTACACTATCTAGTTTTTAACTATTATAGTGATAACTGCCATCTCTTTAGTTTAAGAGAACAATTGACTAGAATAGTTAGATGTTCAATATCTTAAGAGAACAATTGACTAGAATAGTTAGATGTTCAATATCTTATAATTTGATAGATCAATGGTGAATAGTCTAGTATAGTAAGATGCTATCTATCTGAGTCTGGTGCATATCTAGTATGTATTAAAGAAAGATATAATGGTTTAGTATTGTAAGTTGTTATCTATCAAAAAAAAAAAAAAACCAAGTACGAACAATCCAAATCATTAGAAAAAATTCGAAGTCCTCAAAACTGTATTTATAGGCGAAATAGTGTAATGTTATAGTTTATTAGAACAGTGGATGTTTTACTATTTTTCTATTTTACAGCTGTGTATATGTTTGATAGAACAGTTGTACAATCACTATTAGATTCAGAACAAGCTAGAATACAGAAAGAATTAACAGGTTTCGCTGAATTGCTTCAATCATATAAGGTATGTAATATGATTGTAATCTTTAAGCTATCGTGCCATATGGCTGACTACCGTTTTCTCCGACCACAAGTGAGAATAAGTCCAACTTTCTACACTAATCAGGATAATGTTAACGAATTTACACACCCGACATTTTGCTATGAGGTAAATTTTGCCCAGACAGCTGCGCTACGGCCAACTCTTGTCCCTAATTCCAAAATGTCATTATGGATTCCTTTACCCTTGGGGTGAGGGTGGAATGGATGGCCGAATTGTTAGCACCTGCGCGCTATATCATAAGGTTTGCCATTGAGTCAACTGCCGTGTTTTCGATTCCCCGGTTGTACGTGACAAGGAGTAGTGTCGCCTGTCCAACATCATGGATTTACTTCGGGTCTTTCGGTTTCTCCCCACTGCTAAAGACCTGTACGCGAAAGCGAATTATTTAAGTAAAATTGAACCATGTGTTAGTCCGAAAATGGCATTGTTTGTGTCGAGTGGAAGTTAACCCCTCTCTCTCGTCTCTCTCTCTCTCTCTCTCTCTCTCTCTCTCTCTCACACACACACACACACCCACCCACACACGCAGACCTATCGTTTATATCAGTTTCTGAACAAGGTTTGTGTTCTCATGTTTCTGAAACATAAATCTGACTGGTGAATAACATGATGAATATTCATGTACTGTATTACTGCTGACCAAAACCAATGATTTAAATTACTAACATTTATTTTCTCGCTAATCTCTAAATATTAACGATGTTAACTCTTTTAAGTCGTATTTTAAATGTATACTACCTCATTTATACTCTTATATTATTTCGGCGCGGCTTTCCTTTGTCAGTTGTGCAGCAAACAGTGCCTACAGTTGTTCCAATGGCAAAAAATCGAGGTCCCCTGTATGCGTTGTTGTGTATGTTGAATAACCATTAACACTTGAAATTGGAGATAAGAGCAGGTCGAGGCGCCTTTGTTTTGCAAATCCCCCCTCCCCTCGACCAAGCAAATCACCGTATAGCCGGTGCAGAAAAGTATTTCACCCCATTTCGTTAAAATAATATCTTCCTGCGATGCATGTAATACGTGTAGGGAATATCCTTCGTTGAAATGTTATATAACACATAAACGTTTTATCAAGCCGAAGCTCCAATACATATTGTGGATTTGCAATTGCACACTATCAAGACGCTAATCGGAACTCTAAACCCGAAGCCGAAACTTTTAAGTGGAGAGCGGGGAATAACTCTTGTTAATATTCATTACTCTTCGTTCCACGCGCCCCAATGATGGCTTAAATTTCGAGGTGGTTTTGTGCCGCAGACCCCATGTTCAAAATAATGCTGTAGTCAAATTATCAACTATGTTTTAACTTATTCAATTCATATCCCATGCTTTATTCAACAGGTTACTGGTAGAGTAAGGAGTATTGTTGCGTCTAAAGCTGGCGAAGGTATTTTACAAGGAGTTGAAGAAGAAAAAGCTGAATTTGTGGTGGTCGGTTGCCGAGGGCTGGGGAAAATCAGACGCACTTTCATGGGCAGTGTTAGCGATTTCGTAGTCCATCATTCACCGGTACCTGTTTTTGTTGTACGATCAGCTGATGATAAAGCACCAGAAAAGGAAAAGGAAAAAGAAAAAGGAAAGGACAAATAATAAGAAATCTTAATAAACAGTTATTTAGATATTATATCCCAATCAAAACGTTCAGTTAATTAATTCATTGTTTTAACATAAAATGTGAGTAATATTCAATGAGGTGAAGTCATATGCATTAATCTTTGATTTGGTTTGTGTTAGCCCTATGGTCGCTGATGAATTCTGTTCTTGTGGATTACCGTATCAGTGTACTACGTCATAGACCGTAATGGTCATTCGGATACATGTTTATCAATAGGTAGATAATGCTTTGTGTTGGTTTTGTTTACTTGCATCATGTCTGTTTTGGGGTGATCTAGAGGAAATAATTAGAGGTGTAGCTTCTTTTATTGAATATGTTAGTTTGAATGTAATATCCCGTTCACTGACCAGAGCAAGTTCCGTGGGTGTTAACCGAACATGCGGTGCGGCATGTACATTGACATCACTGGGCTCGGCATTGAACTGGATTCCGTCAGGTGGTGAATATAACTCATAGTATTGTCTTGTACCATTTACCAACCTAGTTTTTTTCGTAATCTGTCAGTTCACGATCTACTCAATCTAATTAAAATACAAATCTGTATTTCGTTTCGTTTTTTGTACTTTCGATGGCCTACACCTAATGTAGTAAAGACAAGTAAAATGAAATTTTGAACTATAAAAACTAAACGAAATAGGGTCTGTGTTTTAATCAGATTGCGATCTACTGTTTCCAGAACGCACGTGGTAGTTTATTGTATTCAATAAGCCATAATATGGTAACTGTAAGTATTGTTAAAATTGTATAGGCTTGACTTCGGTGAACTAGTCAGTTGCTGTGATTCGCCGGGTGGGGGCCGACCGCACGACCTTATCCCGTAGTTGTAGCCTACTCATTCATCGTGAAGATTTAAATATTAAAGATTACTGATTAACTATCCGATAATAGACGTGTACGTGGTTGATGAGTCTAGTGAATAGGAGATATATATTCCAAAGTTACTCTTACAATCTTCGATCCCAATCCAGATCACTCTAAAACCACCACCAGTCGTGCTGTTAACTGATTAATGACCCAATAGTAAGCCTGATTATATCATTATGAATATGTGCTAATAATAATGCTACTGAATAAAAGTTGATATTATACTATCCCTTATTTATTTATAGTTCTTTGGTTTCACGAAGCATATTAAAATTACGGTGTGGAGTAAAATGTTACATAAACGTGTACATGGTTGACTTTTGAGCGGGAAAAATGTTTTTATCCAAGTGAAATGAAATAAATCGAAATGGAGTTTAAACGTCCTACTTTTGGACTCCACCCGGGCTAATAAAGAAAGGCATACTCTTATTTCGAATTCCTGTAACTGTTGTGACTATGTATACCGTTTTAAAGCAGCACGGCTTTAGACATATAGCCCTTTGTGACGACTGATGAGTTCATCCGCCATCGGCCATCCCACTGTGAAATAAAAATGCCAAGGTGCGTACAAAACATGCAAGGAAGACATCACTAACTAAGATACTATTTGAATACAGTTTTAAAGTATAGCCTGTTCATGGTAATAGTTCTCGTAAAGTTGTGTCAAAAGTCCCATTTTGATGATGACAGATAACCGTTTGATAAATTGTTCAACTTTTCTCAAGAGTACTACCGACATGAAATAATACGAGTAGTTTGAAACCCAATATAATTTATATGTAAATGGTAGCGTGACAATGGTAATGATTCGGTCGACCATGCTAGTATAATTCTAGTATCAATCATTTAAAGGCTAGAGAATTAGATTTTGGAACTAACTTATGGTTCAATGTTACATGTATTTCAATAATTCTCTTGCGCGTAGAGGTCTTTAGCTTGGGGGGGGGGGGGAACTGGTGGATCCGGATAAATCCGAAAAAGGTTGGTCAGGCGACTTACTCCTTGTCTCGTTCAAGCGGGGAATCGAAACCACGCCACTTGACTCAATGACAGAAATATGAACTAATTGAGCAAGCCAGATGAGTTCAATCTACGACAGCCGTGTATTAAATCTGTTAATACCTCCAGGCTGTATAATTTCAAAAGATTCCACCATTACAATACTTCGTAAGCGAGCAGCGTAAGACCAAAGGGAGTAATTACCAGAATTCATTCAAATTATGAACAACAAAGTTCAAGGATTCTTAAATCCACTGGGAGTGATCTAACGCCGGGAGTAATTATCAGACTTCGTTCAAAATCAACATATTAAATATTAAAATGATTAGATGGTTATTGTGATTTCTTTTATATCAAACATATTGTAATATTTTCAGATAAAAATGACATTAAATATGAAGACATGACAGAATAATGAGCTGTATTCAATTTATTGCCCCCATTCATTCAAATAAAGATGAAGGAATGGCAAAAAAATAAGCTGTATCAAATTTATTGTATTATCTCTTTCTCTATCTTCCATACATTAAATTGACAGAGATATAGTTCTCTAGTAAAATTGACAATGAATATGGTTTCCTTCGTCTTGTGCCCACCCTCCCATAGCCACACATTTAGACATGTACTCGCTAGATCGTCCATCATTATGTAAATCTACAGCCAGACCTCGGTAGTGACGAGAAGTACAACTATGACAGGCACCGGAAATTTCATTCACCTAAAACAAAATGGCGAACGGTTTATTTCTTTAACAATATTATTGGGATTATCTGGCCACAATCTAAGTTTAAAATAAAATATACACATGCTTGCAGAGTTATTGTCTTTGGTTACTGGATAGCGTCTCGCAAGCCCTATTAAAGCGAGTAAGATATCAACAACTATTTGTAATTTAAGTGCCTTGTTACCTTAATTGCGACAAAGAATCACGCCATATGAGTTACTGTCCATGATCTCTTTAGATGATCTTATGTACACACTGATTCAAAGTCTGTTGTCTGTCTTTTAGTTCCTCATACATAGAAATACTTACATGAATATAACCACCGTCACCCAATGTTCGAATGTACTTCAACAGATTAGCGTTTAAACATACATGGCCGCCAGGTGCTGCGCATCCATTACATGAATAGCTGGAACAAAATATAATACTTAGCAAAGTTTTGTATTTCTAAAGTCAGTTTTATCCTATATTTAGGCTATTTACCCATCTATATCACAAACATATAATAAACGTATTAAGAGAATTAAAAGGTCTGAATAGTTACGGAACCTTGATCTGCTAGCAGCGTTTCCATTGCATGCGTCTTTGATGTTCTGCAAAGCGAAGGCCTGGTCATGAACACCAGAAGGATGAACATTCCACAGTTCTATTTTCTTGGAATTATGTAAGGAAAGAATATGGCAAGCATCTGCCTTGGCAGCTGCGCTACCACATGCTCCACCTCCAGATGATGCTGTAAAATTGGATGATTGATAAAAATGTAGGTGGCAACAGTCGTAAAAAAATAACAATTTAAAATCAATTAAAAGGTAGTGAAACCAGGTCCCCATATTCCTGAAGCAATGGCCCGAGAAATCCCTCTCTGACCATTGCTGGAATAGCCTCTGTTTCTTGTATTTATGCGGGAGTGTGTCTATTCTTTCCGTTCAATGAAAGCTATCACTTAAGTACAGCAACATGACAGTCCTTCGTTTAATCTGGGTCTTCCCTAAAACTTTGGACAGTAATTTAAGGTATTAAAAACGGTGAAAGTATGTTTGTTTCCAAACAGTATTGTTTACATTTCATTCGACTTAATAGTCTCGTTTGTCACGCAATTAGTTTTACTGCAGTATTCTGCTATGCACGGGTTAATTAGGCATAACAAAATCGTGAGCCATGACGTAACGTTATGTAAACATTATTTGGTCCAATATTGGCACTTGTTTTAAATGTAAAGCTTTTGTAGGGCAGCTAGTGATTGATTGGTTGGTAGACGGACTACTGACCAATCAAAATTTAAAACAACAATATCCACTCATAATAGCAGTGTGTAGTGGGATTACCTCTAATCAAACGAAACGCTGCGCGGAGTATGCCAGGTCCCGTGCTTGTTAATAGTTTCACATTCAAATTAGATACTATCTCAACAATCTGGTTGAAATATAGATCTATATTTCGTTTCGTATTTTTTTTTATACTTTCGATGGCCTGCCTACACTATATGATGATCTGACAAGTTACAGTGGGGGTTCACTAAAGATGTCAAAAGAGGGGCTTTTAACCCTATGACATCAGCGTTGACGTTTCTAGTGGTTTACTCACAGTTCTGGGCATCAAAAGGCCAAGAACTCGCCGTAACAACTCTATCCGATCCTACTGTAGTAAAGAACTATAAAAACGAAACGAAGCAGGATCTGTGTTTTAATCAGATTTACTATCTGAATATCACTATGCCATGTAAATATCAACTTACAGCACTGTGAAGATGTTCCAGCGGTGAGATAGTTACCAGCTACCCACAATCTCTAATACAAAAATAAATGAAAAAAGAGACGTATATTAAAACATTCTTTAAAGTAGATGTAATTGTCTCCAAAATTATCAAGGATTTGTGAGAAATCTCTAATGGAATTGAACCATCACTTTTTATACCATTACTGTCCCTTTATTTTCAAATTGCTGGGAATTGGGATTGTTCATTTGGTCATTATTATTTTAAATTTCGGACGTGTTTTACAAATGTGTCTCACCAGCCATATCTTGACTTTTTACGTTGTTACCGATGTTTGATTATAATTCATAACAGTAAAGGAATCCATTACGTTCGTGCGCGTGTCAAGAGGGGATGTTTGAGGGGTCCGGTCGGACATGACCCCTCCCGTGCTGACCATAATTTTGGCTCCAACATTCATCCGTATATTGTCGAACAAACAAATTTTTGTCTCCTTCAAGTTTCAAGAAGCTAAATCGCTATTCTTTGACACCTAAAAATGGTACAAATGGGTCTCATCGTATTCATTAATGTATGTATATAAACTGATTAAAATTCAATCGTTTCTGTTTTTACTGTAATTTTTAGTCAGTAATTTCTAATAAATTGAACGACAGCCTTTGGCGTCAGGTTGTTCCAGACAAATTCCTAAACACGCCCCTGGTGTTTGATAGTAAACATAGTATAATATAATTTTGTAATTTTTTAAAAAATTTTCTGGATTTTTGAAAGCAATGTGAGCAGGATTTGATGGGATTGATTTTTTGGGTAGCAAGGATGACAATTATGCCAAGGATTTAAAGACAAACTTACTTTACCGCCGACATCAACCTCGAACCATTTGTAGTTATCTTTAGTTAGAATACCACCATGTAATTTATAACATTCGCCCTTGTTCAAAACAGCTGTTACATGGGTACCCGAAGTTCCAGCTAAAATATTATAATATATTGTTTCAATTACATGCAGTATATAGACATTGAAAACAAAGTTCTTCAATTGATTTCACTCTAATAGTTGTCCTTAGCATTTTGTCTCAAAACATAAGAAGCTGTGAAAAATTTAATTTTAAATAAATCAAAATCTACGAATTTTTGCGGTAATCATAAAAGTGAATTTTGATAAGGACGGGGTCTTCCTTGGTAGCCCAATTTAAAAATAGAAGAATTTTGGCAGGAACAGCGTCTTCCGTGTCCATTAAAGCGAGAATTTCATATTTTCTAAGAAAGTCAAAAGATGCTTATTTCTATGTCGTATGCTCAATAGGTTGTCAACTCACTTTTATACGATCACAGGCATTATTTCCCACACTTATAAATCATTCACACGGGAATAATAACAAAATTACCTCCCTTGTTTTTATATTCCCCCATGTTATAGCTGTCTTCAAAAGTTGAAAATGACATTTTTGCCAATTTCTCAACTAGCAATAGTGAATTATAGGATGAATTGGATTATTTTTTAACAAGGTAGTACTGTTTATAGATACCATTAATTTTAAGGCTTTATTTTAAAAATATAACTTAAAAAAATGAAATTCTCGATTTAAATGATTTGTTGCAGGAGCAGCGTCTTCCTCTGCAGTCAAATCACATATATTATACTATAACATAGCGGATGTGGATGCGGCTTATTTCAATAAAAAAAAATAACAATCGACAATTAAGATATTTTGCATCCGTTATACATATTATAAGGGGTTTGTCCAACGGTAGACAAAGAATCGGGATTTTGAATCGTGAATTTAATATGTTATATTAATCAATCTTACGTGCGTTTCTAGCATTAACTCCTGCACCACTAACACATACACATTCTCCTGATTTTACTGTACTGTGAGTTATATCAGCATGTACATTGACCACCACAAGCACCACCAGTGACACAACAACAGCAAACATTTTACACTTTGTTTAAATCTCGTCAGATTGAACCGAGAATAGGTGATTCGGATGTTTTAAGTGAACTGCGTGGGAAAACAACAGTTTTGGGTATAAAAGATAAGGGAAACGTGATAGATACTATGGCGATTTCAGTTGGATTCAATTCAAAGCCGACTGCTCAATAACAAGATAAAACAGACCAAACTGTGAATTTTGATTCAAAATCTTGTCGATATTGGAACAAGAATTGGATCATAAATATTCCAGATAAATTCGTGTTCGATGTTTTGCTCTGGTTTTGGCAAATTGCTCCCATAAACCATCTTCATACTAATATAAAGCAGTAGTGTCAACATAACAGGGTAGTATATTGCGATCGCCCTGGTTACGGATCTCCAGAAAACGGACCAGGACACAATGATGACACTTATCCAGCCAGAACTTCCACGTTGTGTACTTTTTTTACTCAATGATAAATTAACTCTGGAACACGTTGTTGGTATAACTATGTTCATAACATCCATAATACAACATCCATTACATACATGGAGCAACAATAGTCGCTAAGTAGTTCCAGAGTAGTTGTCCCAAATTATTCATAAACAGACATTACACACTCTTCAGACATAGCTAGTGATGTATAATTGAGTTAGAGATGACCCTTCTCGATTTTCGGAGTTTCATCAGAGTATTTCACGTGTGATTGTTGATTAAAAGCACATTGCCCTGTTCATTTTAACAACTAGGCCAATAATGAAGACAATATTTTACACATAATTCGAATCCTTTCATAGTGTACTCTTATCTGTAACTTTATTGACGTTATCTGATAAAAGTAGAGTCACCCAACCTTGATTTCTATATGAGGAAAGGTTGGCACTCTTATATCAGCAATTGGATGATCAATAAATTAAATGAATTCTCAAAAGGTGTCAGTTTCATTGATTATGTTTTCCCGCTCTTTACATGTACTTACTTTCCAATACTGAATCGACGCGCCTTCCTAATAGCGAAATAGTCTCTGATCAGGTGTACGTTACAGAAGGAATAGGCATACTCTGCCCCAAACACATCACTCACGTTTTAATATGCTTATATTAAAGGAACGTAAACTTGATTGAACTGTATTGCAATGAAGATTTCAGTCTATTACATAAATTTTAAAAAAGAGGAGAGGGTGGGTCGCACTTTGTAAATCCAAATGTTAGTTTCCCACCAGAAAGGGTGAACAAAAATAGCGCCATTTTTCTGGTACACGCTAAAATCATTTAGTAAAATATATTTTATATATGTTTATTAACATAACTAAAGCAAAAGTCCAAGTAGGAAATTTATTTATTATCTGAACACAGACTAGAACACTCATTAAACACTGTGACGTTATTACAAACTAAGATATTTAACATAAACATATACTTTGCTAATCGTAATTGGGAGAAAAAAACAATCATGGCATATTTGAATATTTTGATTTAAAGTCCTGGTGCTATTATGCATGAGTAGCATAAATATCTCAGATAATTCAGATATCGACGACAGAAAAAACAATATGCTTGTCAAATACTTAGTACATTTATTTTAATTCATTAGTTACGAGATATACTTTGGGCCTACATTATATATTTAGAAAATGTGCATGGTTGGTTAAATATTCAATTTCGCCATTTTGTGAAAGACGTAAGGGGAGATTATTCATATAAACGTCATGGTTATAATGAAAGTATTTGTTCTTTTTTTTATAAAATAAATACAAAAATCCAATTATATCTAAATTGGACTGTTAAAGAGTTACCCAAGGAATTATATCTATTTCGATTTTATTGTTTCTTTTTATTCAATTGACGTAATGAAATGTTTTACTGGCCTTCTGAATGCTGCTCGTTCTTTTTGGAACTATAGTAGAATGATTTGAATAACAGATACCATTTAACTAATCTACATGTATGTACAGCGGTTAGAAACCGAAAAACACCTCAATTTGCTATTATACTAATAAATACTTACAGATAATAATAATTATATTTAAAGGTCTAGATATATGACAACAGTTATTTACAATATAAAAATAAGGGTCGAATTTCTAGGACTAGTTTTATTTCATCGAAATTAGAATAAAATTATATGACCAAAGATTCAAACCTGACTGTTTATTATCAGTATAACCATGGCTGAACTTTGTTGAATCTATGTGAAATTTTAATAAAATCTAGCCAAACCTAAATAAGACAGTGTATAAGCCAGGTTTATACTGTGCTTGAATCTAATTAAAAGCACGAGATGCTTGTCTGAAATATTGTTTTACTAGAAATTAGACCCTTAAGTTTTATTTTTATTATATATGAAATGTATAACATTTCTACAATAGTATTATTATTTAGCACTTCTTTATGTTGTTCTAGAACATTAACATGGACTATTTTTTGTGGAAGACTTTTTGTATTTGAGTATTTACAAATACGACATATAATTACGTAGTATGGACAAAATACATAATTTGTGATAATACTTGTTTATATATCTACATTTATCAAATAATAAATTTGTTTGTCATTAATAAACAAAAAAAATAAATAAGCCATTTTTTCATTATTAGAAAATATTTTAGAATTTCTTTTCAAATTAAAACAGGACAGTTCCTTAAAATTGATAAATATAAAAGTACTTTGTATAAGCATTAATAAACTCGTGCATTTCCTCATCACAAACACTTCCTTGACATTGAAATATTAAATTTCACGAAAAATAAATTAATAAAAAAAAAACAATTTAAAAAAAATATCAGCTACGTGTACTTCGATGTTTATTCGTTCCTTGTTTATACTCAGTCATCGGAGACATTTTTGGTTGGTATGGAAGACGTTGGGATAAAATACAGGGAATCAAAGCTTTGATTATTAACCATAGTGTCAATAGTTCGAGTACTGGCGTTATGTAGTTTGCGACGCGATGCTCCAGAACCGCTGCTGCTGTTCGACGACATCGAATTAGAATTGGAGTTGGACACAGAAAGCGACTTCCGTAACCGCATGGCTGTACCTTCTTTACAACAAATAACCATCCACTGGTCTCTGATTTGTTTTCTTCTCGCCACTAATAGTATAAATATAAAGAAACCTTGTAATGAACTGAGAAAGGTGAATATATACTGGAAGACTAAACGAGCATCTGCTATCGCCATGTAACCAAATGACCATGTTAGACCTGAAATATAGTATGAATTTAATTAACATAAATTAAAGACACAACAAGCAGCTGGTCAATAAATATTGTGAAATAAATTAGTGTGTAAATAACACATAATTACACCATATTACGTGACCCAGTTAACATCATATATAAGCAGACATAATAATAATGTTGTGACAGTAGGTAAACATTATATGTTACGCGTCGCTCCAATAAGGAAAATCCTAGCCCTGGATTTTGTATCTACTAGCCTAATTCAGCCTATGAAAACCGACAAATATGGACGAAGGAAGACTAAACCAATCAAGTAATATTATCCATATACTGGAAGCCATTCTTGTACTAACCTAACAAAACAAAAATAGTCATGGCGGCCTTCAGATTTGTTTTAGCAGCACTGTTCTTAGAGGAGGAATGATGAGCTCTCAAACCTCGTGGTCGTCTAGCCAGACTGATTATAATTATTATAAACATAATAATATTAAACAGTATTATGACACCGATTGGTAGAGCGAAGGCCCAATAGAAAGCGTCTAAATCCATCCAACAACTGAAAAAATAAATTCAGATTATTAATTGATCGATTTAATTGATATTTCTAAAGATTTGTTTTATTTTTAGATTGGGACATAATTAATTATTAATTCATTAATAAATTAACATAGATATGAAACATATCAGGTAGTGTATGTTTATATGGCTTTTCGTTCCCGTTAATACTTACTAAGTGTCCCTGCCTTTATACAGTGTGTAATCTATGTTTAGAACTGTTATTACTGGTATCAATGGTACACCTAAAAATAAAAAGATAACTCAAACGTAGAACCTAGAATCAAAGATAAAGTGCCACCTACCACTTCTACAAATTCGTTTGTACAATGATTAAACATATTTGGTCCTAAACACGGTCCTTGTGGAACACCCTGATTCTCGAGGCACATTGCAAAAGGTCAAATTTGAAATGAAATGGTTGAAAATGGGGTTCAATTGTCCGGTATGTCTACTCAAATGCTACTAAGAAACTGCAACCATGTATAGTTACCAGGCCACTCTCAAAATAAAACTGAACCCTATATCGATAGATTAGGATTCTCTAATAACATTATTTAAAAAATATGACGTATTACTCAGATAAAATACAATAAATACTCACCCCATGCTGGGATAGCGGTTTTTAGTGTATATCTAGAGATATAAGTTCCCAGAACTTTAACAAAAGTCAGGTATTGAAGAATCGCCTCCACCAACATCCACATAAAGGAGACAAGGATGAAATAATGAAGACACGCGGCGACCGTTAAACAAACGTAATAATTATCTGTTTGTTTGATTCCAACCAAAAACAAAACTTCAGATCCCAAAAGTGATAATGCCATGTGGAATAAAGTTTGCTGAGCACGACCTTGTCGCAATTTCCTATAAAATATATAAAGGTAAATCTATTAAAGCGCAAATAATCATCTTCGTTAAGTTAATATAAGAAAGTAATCTAGATGGTTTAAACTAAACAAAGAAATTTTCTGACATTTTAGCCCTGATGTTTGTTTATTTAAACGAACTATGTTTCAGGTATTGGCTATTGATCTAAAAGAAAATGCGATGGCGGAACTAAAGCAATAATAAGTAACTGAAACTTTAGATGATGATAACAACCGTTAGGAATGATTGATTTGCATAAAGTTTGTACCGATGTGCTTTTTTATAACACTACTTTATAGTGTGGGTGGTCAGACAAGTTTATTTTTCTATCGTAGTCTACGATTTAGAAACATGTCCTCGTAAACATTTTTACAGATAATGATTTTATGTTGCTTGGATAGAATACAGAATATAATGATTATATAAATACTTACGAAAAGAATATAAAGGTAACAATGGTCATACCCAAACCAAATATAGAGAGACTTAGTCCTATTAAAGTTATTATAGACAGGGAGAAATCATGTATAGGATCAATAGGTTCACTGTTGCCATAGAAATCCTACAAAAAATAAAAATCACAATTATCAACACCACTTTAAATTTGAAATAAGCGAGGGGATGTTGGTGTTTTACGGTAGCCGTTGTGTGAAAATCGGCATAGAAAGCCAATAAACCATATTTAAAGAGGTCACCCCCACAATAACCTTATTTTCACACCTTAATTTTACAGAAAAATTATGCAATGTCCAACTTGTATCAATGTAAGTTGCAATAAGGTAAAGGATTTATTTGAATGACACTGGAGAAATGGAAAGAGGGTTTAACGTCTTATTTTTCTGCATCGAATGGGCTAATGGAGACGAAGACTAGTGTCAATAACGAGTCTCTATATCTTTTTAGTCTCTGGTCGTCATTTAAGAGATTTTTACCCTTTACAAAAGTACATTACCGTACCAGCTGAATCTCCACAGAATTGTCCCATTTCGTTCAGTATTTATAATGATATAATGGATTGGAAATTTGTCAATATTCGGTATCCTCTACAGAAGATATGAACGGGATATTGTCAAAAGAAGCCAGTATCACATAATATCTTCCTTAAAATCCTTCGATGGACCTCTTTTTAAACTGATTGAATAAAAGTTGGGATAGACCGTGGCTCGCGTGATAT
The DNA here is from genome assembly GCA_963678685.1 of Patella ulyssiponensis. NCBI lineage: Eukaryota > Metazoa > Mollusca > Gastropoda > Patellidae > Patella > Patella ulyssiponensis. The sequence goes on from OY783232.1 coordinate 22,819,154, forward strand.
CAATTTGAATTCATTTAAGGCCGGATTAAGTCGTGAAAACTTATATATTGTGAGAAGAATGCAGATGACGACCCGCGGCTTTAAAGGAAACAGGCCCTCAGAAATAAAAGTCCTTGAAATTTAAGCACTATAGAGCAACGATGAATTTATCTAGTCTCGAAATTCCAGCTCAAAATACAGTCATTTAGACGTGAACGTTAAACCGCTTATCCGGATACGCAACTCGTGGGTGACCTGATAATCTGTTACCGGTCCTAGGGAGGTCTATACAGTGTATGATCAACGAAAGATATGTTTCAACAACACGTTATTTTTTATGATACAGTTTGAACACCTGTCTGCATTTCCAAATGAATAGTGAAGGGTTTAAGTTGTTTGAAAACGTATGACGTATATTGAGCTAGTTGCTCGGCCCTGAATTAGACGATTTTAAGAGCTTTAACACAGAATTATGCAGTATTCTCCTAGACATAATCGAGATTGGCCCTTTAAGTGTCGGTGAAAAATATTTGTTTACTGTTTCTTTTACTTACCAGTAGAACCGCAAAGTTTGTAAGATGGTCACACATACAACAATCTTTATCATATAAAATACCATCATAGACACAACCTTCTGTAGACCAACCACCTTGATAATTGTCCAACGTAAAATCCCAGAATACACATTTAGTCTTATCAGCACGATCAGCAGTTTTCTGAAATTTGATTGAAATACGCATTTAAAAATCAAGAAACTAGAGTGATTATTTTAGTCCTTAAGTAATTAATTGATTAATACAGGTAAACCAGTTCCGAACAAGGCCATGTTAAATGTGCCATTCTTAACCTAAAAATCCTTCAATAAACAACTATATTCTCCAGTAAGTCGGCGTAAGACAATCGTTTCAAAATCGTATTTGTATAAATTACCTTAAAAGGTCTGAACACCATTCTGACTTTTTCTTCTAAGTTTTCAACTTTCTGTCCAGCAACACTAGCCGATATAATAGGACTGTTAACCATCAATGACGATGAATTACTTTTAAATAGACCAACTTTTCTGTAGATAAACATTGACAATCGAGTAGATTGTCCAGCTGGAATAAAGAAAATCATAAGTCTTAATCCTTACATAATATACTTTTTTTTACAAGAAGGTATCTATACTCTACCTACGTTCCGTTGAAGAATATCTCGATCTCATTTACAATTTTGTTCAAAACAATACGAGACATCAGCTATCCTTGTGGTGTGCCACCGTCGGAAGAGACTAATCAAGCAAATAGTCCATTCGCAAAATGAATCTCACGTCAGATTAAATATATCAATTTATATGAGGATATTATTGCCAGAAAAAGAAAAACTTGTAATTGGGTTGATTTTAGAGAGACATTCTTCTTATGATTTTTAAGGTTCTATGGTCCCGACACCATACATAACTCTCACCTTTCATTCTGTCTTTAACTAGAGTTTCTGGCAGTTCAATAGCCACATCAAAATCTTCTAATTGTTCATCAAAACGATTCTTGATAGTCGTAATCCTTGGTTCTGTCAGAGGGTTTGACCAACTTTGAGCCACCTTGGCACCAAGACCTATAACAGGTGTATCGGTTTCATTTAATTCCCAGATTTCCATAGCAATATTCGGGGTCACAAGACGAATGCTCTTCTCTTTTCCGAGCTGTGCTTTGTTAGCAATTTCTTCCATGTTGGATAAAATCCTAAAAGATAATTGCAAATATGTTAATGAATTTCATAGATTTTAACCCTGTTGAATGAACAAATTGTGTGAACTCAATCGCATTTGGAATTATAATTGTATACCTTTGTCCATATCTATAGAACCATGGGACGTTAAGTGTTTATGTCCAATTTTGCGTCAGTATCATCCGGTAATAGAAATAGTATGTCGGTTATATAGCTGTAGAAAATCATAAATTGAAAGAAAAATCGTATATTAGTGCACCACTGTTTCAAAGGGCCAATAACCATTTTCCTAATTTCAATTTTACAAAAAAAAAGGACTTGACGCGTACTCAATATATAATTCTGGGACTCAATAGAAATGGATTACCGTTCAGGCACCGGCTAACAAAACCAATCTAAGAGGAAAAGACAATAGTGCCATGAAATCTATAGAGTGTGAATTGTAGATGGGCATAACTGATGTTAGTAATTGTCAATTTGACTAATGTTTGGACGGGTATACTTTTCGGTAAGGCTTAAATGTTTATTTCCCTTTTGATTGAAATGCTGAGCCTTTAAATAAGGCTAGGCAGATTATCTGATACTTTAAAGGTATACCTGGGGATCACGTGTCTAAGTGGGTAGGACGCCGGATCGCTAGCCTGGAGGTCGGGTGTTCGATTCCTGCATTGGCCGAGAAAGTTCATCCAGATTTTCCGGCGTGGTTCCAACTTGTCAGAATGGCAGGGCGTAGGGCCTGACAAGAACAACTATCTGGGACGAAAAACCGAGGTCCTGTGTACACATTGGTATGCACGTAAAAGATCCCTTGACAGTTGGAATTCGATATAAGAGTAGGCCGTAGTGCCCCTGTCCGGGGAAAATTTCCCTCATAGCCCACTGTATGGTGTATGCCCGTATTTATTAGCCCAGTTCGGAGCAGAACAGTAGGACGTTAAACCCCCATTTCATTTCATTTAAAGGTATACCATAAACAGATACCATACCTTGAAGCTGCTTTATTATGTGTTTCAGCATTATCTATATCACTGCGACTTGAATCTAACACTTTATCTACAGTCCGTACTAGATTCTCTGAAACCTGAAAGTTACAACAAATACTTGTGTTAATTAACCCCGCCAGTTACTAATATTATAAAACATATAGTTTTCTCAGTCCGCAGAATCTTGATTAAACTACATACATATCCGTTAACCTTTTTCATATAAACCAATTTAATAAGATGCAAATATACAGGAAAAGATCAACGATTTCCCTTCTTATGATCTACAAAAGCCCACCATCAGTCCAAAATGAAGTAGAGGCAAATGTACTTTTCATGTCAGAAAATTGTTCTTATAAACAATACACATAAGTTGTATTCATTTTCTGCAAAGTTAACCAAATGGTTGATTTATAACTGATTAATGTTTTATTCAATATTTACCTTCATGCCTGGTTTGGACACGGTGTTAATTTTATCCATAACTATAGCTATCCGATTAATATCATCTTCTGTAAGACTTTCAGGTTGGGACATGAGCTCGACCATTTTATCTGATATATCTTCAACATTATCGTCTTCAACTTCGACCTGTAATATTAAAAACGGGATTTCTTATAATGGCACTAGTTTATGTAGTGTACACTTCTTAAAAGATATGTATGACGAAACTGGTCATGGACTAAGTGTGAATCAACTTATGGAATGAAATGTGATTTAACGTCTTCCTTTTACGCGCCAACTTTGATCAACTTGATTCAATGTAGACAGGCTAACTCCATGACGTGTGATATGGGGTAAATTTGCCCCGATTGACACGGGTTCTTTTGCTTGCACATTTACCAGTACCTTCGGTGTTGACAAGAGTACACCAGATTCGAACTTTCTCAGTAAACACAAGGGTCGAACCCGCGACCTCTGGTTATTGAACCAACGTCTTATCCACTAAGCCACCACGTGACTCCCGAGTAAACCAATAAAATAAAATACAAATCAAGCCAACTAACCTTCTCCAACTCTACCAGACCAGGGTTAGATGTTGGGGTGGGCATAAACAAAGATGGCTTAGCTATAAGTTCTATTTCATCACCATTTGTTTCCACAAATTCTTCAGATGACATATCAGGGAATGTACCACATTCGTTATCAACCACCCAATCATGCCAATATGCCCGTTCTTCTAAATCACCGATACATCTAGCAGTTCCAGCAGGTTTATCATCTAAAATGAATTAAAATATAAATAATCGAGAGCTGTTCTTTGGCAGAAGCGACACATCTTTTCCCTATTTGTTTTGATGGCACCAAATCTCTCCCAGTTTGCATACGACTGATGCGAAAGGCAAAAATAGTTTTAAAATAGAAGATATCTTACCACACACTTCAGCACTCGTCGATGAAGAATTAACATACGTAGTTGGAAAATGTGCACCCAAACCTGTTACTTCATCCTTTAAAAATTGTTCCGTACAAACATCTTAAAAATAAAATTTGGGTTAAATTCATTGTGTTTATGTAGGTGATAGTTTCTTGAATAATAATTTTCCTGATATGAATAGCATATGAATAGCACTGATTGATAGGAATATGTGAATTTGTTCTATTTAAGAATTACATTTATATTTTCTTAAACAAATCTACCTAAGGTAGAGGGTGGGGTACAGGTGCCGTATTTCCCCAACCCATCCCTTACTGTACAGTTGGTCTTAAAATGAACTGTATATAAATAAACGCTTTGGACGAAAATAATGTACGTAATAAGTCCTGTAGAGCAATCAAAGGTATGAAAGGAAAGTCGAAATGGAGTTAATATTAACCTATAAAAGGAAGTTATATTAAGTCTTAATACCTACCAGTTCTACCAATGAATATATACTTGCTGACGTCATGTGCAACATTCCAATGTTGGCTGAGTAAAGCAGAGTTGTCTTCAATCATGGCGTTCAGGTTGTTCAAGTAATCTTGCACAATTTGAGACTTCAACTGCTCGGGAACGATCTCTCGTGACAAACCGAGGTACGTCATAAATTTTATACGTCCTGTTTCATTGCTGCAAGAAAATACTAAATTAAAGGATTTGCCTTATTATTCAACTTGTTTAGTATGAACTGGTGTTCATTTAAAAGACCACAGTGCTACATCTCAATTTGAATAGCGCACTAAGCTAACAATGTTTTTGGTTTCTCTTACTCTTTGTATTGCAGGGCAACTCATTGGTGGCTTTATATTTTAATATTGAACGAATGGATTTGTAAATGTGAACAAATGGATTTGTAAATGTGAACAAATGGATCTGTAAATGTGATCAAATGGATTTGTAAATGTGAACAAATGGATTTGTAAATGTGAACAAATGAGTGAAATTGGGTTTAATGGGGCTGTCACATCAGCGTATGCCAACGTATGAGAAATTTAGCAAACACGCTGGTGTACGTTGAATACGTTATGGGTACGTTTTTAACAAGCTTTTAGAGACTTTTGGCAAGCGTAAATTCTTAGTACGTATCGCGTATCCGTAAGGATTTTGTGTATGACGTCATCAACGTGTGTGTATTTCTAATACGTGAAATGGCACGCGGATACGGCAGCCCGTATCGAACAACTTTCATACGGAGAAGGTCCATATAGCACTGTCGTCTTTTTATACGCTGAAATGTTGTTTCATAGCGTTTTTATAAATCTATGTGTATCTTAGAATACGGAAGTGTATATTTGATAAGAATTTAACCATAATAAAGACTGGAATTTAATCATTTTTTTGATGGTTTTTTTTCGGAATTTTCATACTTTTCCCGCCTGTCTGTCTGCACGCTGGTTTATCTACGTGTTAAATTTAGGTAGATATGGGAACTTGCAAATCTGTAAATGATGTGATTCTGGGGTATAAATGATAAATTAGTGAAACCGAAAATTGCTATCGAGTCGAAGTCAAAGATTTTTTTTTAATAAGATGCGACATTAATTTTTTATAATAGCTCATGGTGGTGGTGATCTTGGTATATAACTGCCATCATGCTGTACAGAACCAAGCTCAGCTCAGTGACGCATACGTACGCGACGCAAGAATCTGCCAAAACTCTAAAACTACTCTGACGCAACGTGTCACGTATACAATACGGATACGTGATACGGATAGGGAAAATGCCACTTGCCAAAAGTCTCTATTATTTCACACGTCGGAATAAGTTGTCTAAAACGTTATAGTGTGACAGGCCCATAACCTCCTACTCTTGTATTCGAATACACAAAGTGTTTCTTTGTACTTACTCTGCTTTGACTACCTTTGTAACAATGTTATTTAATAATGGTTTTGACGATCTTATTGTAGATGTTATATTCTTGTTAAAATATAACATATCTTCAGATACAGATCGTGTTAACCCCACCGCGGTATCCATTAAATTAAACAGTGCTGCATCTTCAGCCGAAATGCCTTTAGTTTGAATCGTCCCAGAAAGTGTTACCACATCTGAAAAGAAGAATCGTAATATTTTGTTTGTCTTTCAATGCTGCTGTGATATATTGGACATATTTAAATTAGAATTGAAAAAAAAATCACCCATTCCATTTACACGGATTTATAAAACGATAGGGAAAAATGAATCACCCTGAATCATACCAACGTCGTTGATTAAAATAAAAAACATCGAAAATGACCTTATAATTTAATTTTCTACTCGATGTTAATGAGTTTTGCAAATGTTTAAATAGAGGGAGGGGACATTTACTTAGAGTGGTTCTATATTATGCCATACAATGTTAGCTTTATCTAAACCATTAGCCGCAGTATTAATGTATTAATTTACCTGTATATCTTATCATATATTTAACAGATTTAATTCGTTTAAAAGGTCTTCTTCTCCAAACTTCACACCAATATTTTCCTTGCAGCAAAGACGGGAATGTAAGCCCTGCCTGCTGAGATTTTAGTCTTCTGAACAAGGATAGGTCAAGCACCAAAGTACCAGAAAATCCTGTAGAAAAGAATATCAATATTTTGTTTAAATATGTTGAGAAACCTTAGTCGACGAAATATCATTTCTAAAATGTCCTTTATCTTTAATTAAAATGCCAATGTAAGTAAACTGAAATGGACGGTCTGGTGCTAATAGACTGTTATAACATTTTAGTACTTACGATTTTGATTGTTGATCTTAAATTCCTTGTTATTCTGTCCCAAGTAAACGGAGCCGAGATCTTTTATGAGCACGCCATCTTTATACCAGAGAACTAATTCGTCTGGTGAAGAAGATTGAAGTGGACACAGCAAGGTACCTGGGCGCATTGATGTCATATGTACAAGTTGAACTTTGCCTGGTGTATCCAAAAAGTCGTCAAAGCTTTCAGTTTCTGCGACTTCTGTAAAAGAGCGAAAGAAAGTCATTTCAAGCCAAAATGGGTCATTTCAGGACTAACATAATTCTATTTCGATAATTTGCTATCGAAGGTTGTTTGGTCAAGTAATGGAAGGAACCAGAGTTCCCGGAGAAAACATACGAGGTTAAGTGTGGGATCAAAATCACGCCACTTGATTCAATGACGGACCTTATGAATGATCAAATGTGTATGCGCTAGGCCATTCAGCCACCCAATCCCATTGTAAAAGAGATCTTGTTTATTAATCTTTATTACAATTTGGATGAATAATAACACCAAGAAATTGAACAAAATGAATGGTTTCTTACTGATATTTTTCACATTACTATAATTGAGTTATGGCTATACTGGACTCATTTAGAATTTATTATACAACGATTGCGGATTTACTGAGGTATGATTACATTGCAGTGACTGATGATTACAAAGTAATCACACAGTCAGGATCTCACAGTAGTCACTGGGGTGTGATTTATGAGTTGTGAATGTCCTGTATTTGAAATTTGAGAGAAATGTTGCTCTTTGTACATGGTCTATTGTTATCCAATAATATTTCAAATTTCCAATGAGTCCTATTATATTTTGCTGGTTGAAGCAACGGTCAATATTTCTATGGTCAACCAACGAAACATATAGAAATCACCACTTCGTTTGTGCGACGTTCAGTGATTGTCACATCCGGTCTTCTGACAGGTCATGAGGCGTTGCTCATGGCTGAAAACCGATTTAAGACGGGACAAAAGTTTATAAAATCACATCATATCTTTAGATTGCGCTGATTCGCTGCACCGGTTAAACAAACAAATTGCCCCCGAATTATACACAGCGCTCGAAGTTCGGTGTTTAGCAAATCGTCACCTGTGACAACACGTTTTACCCCTTGCCGTCGTTGTAATGTGTTACATGGTGAATTTCTAAGAATTAATGGGAAATTTAAAAAGCATGGGTTTTAAAATCCACTCGTCACAACGAGGACATTTCGAGACTATCACAATTATGGCAACAAATCGCTTGCGCGTAGCGGTCTTTAATAGTAAGAGGGAGCCGGTTGACCAGGAAAAAACCAACGCAGTTCGACAGGCGACCCAATCCTTGTCAAGTACAAGCGTGAAATCGAAACCACGCCACTTAACCCATTGACAGACCTTATGACATGAACCAAAGTTCACTTGTTTACCCTCATCCCCGTTAATTAATAGCCATTGTAAAGGAAATAAATTGGATTCTCAGGTAGAAGCAGGGATTAACTCGTGCAAAGGATAATCAAAAAAATGAAAATGGTAGGTTGAAAATTGAATGTTTGGGGGATAAATTGTAAAAAAATATGGAGAAATATTAAGGGAGATTTTAAAAGTCAGTGTTATTGCAGAAATAATGAACATAACTGTGTAAGAAGCGAATATTAACTTAATAATATATCTTTGCATTTATTAATTGGGGATATTGATATATTAACCCTTTCTTTTGACATATAGAGCGTAATTGGAACCATAGATAATATGGTGGAAATATTCAAGGGCTTAGTAGATAACAAAAAGTTAAATAATGCTATTACCATACATAATATAGCTTGAATAAAGATAGGGATGTAGGGTTTTAATTATAACGGTACATTACCTTTATATAAGAATGCTTTAACATCTAAAATTAACATAGTCACATGAATAAGCTCAATTGTGCTTTATTAATATACTGATCGTTTATCTTATAAAATAACATAATCACCCAACTTCTTTCACCGAACTTGTGAATAATTCTTACCGTTTAAAGAAAGGCTGTGGTACGCATGGGGGTAACAGGCTTAAGCGTGAAACCATCTTCTGGGATTAGGCCTATTTTATTGAATATTCACAGCACATAATATGTATCAGAATACCTTTAATAGACTATCGCAAATGACAAGGCTTTAAACAAACATTTGACATAAGTACATAAAAGGTTTAAAACCGGTTTCTTACCTGTTAACGGAACTTGCTTTTCACAGACACTTGGTAATCGAGTTTCACAATTAATTTTAGCGACGTCATATCCAGATAAAGCATCGCATTTAGGATTTGATGCCTCGCCTCGAGATTCGGCCAAATCTACCCAAGCATGTGTACCTAGAACAATAAAAAAAAAATTACATACTGTAATAATGAACGATAGCGCTGAAGGAAGTGAGAGAGACACTGACTTGCCTCCCTAAATGTCCCTGGATCAAGTCCCTCCATACAATCAGTTGTAGTTTCCCCTCCATAGCAAAGAACGTCAGGCCTGGTAAGGAACACCATCTAATTTATACTTTGGTGTGCACATTAAAAAAACGTTCCCAAGTGGAATTCGAAATAAGAGTACAATTTGATACACCTTTGCATTGCCTTATTCTATACGTACCCAAAGATGAACGGCGTGGATGTGAAGCAAATGCCACGGCGGAAATGTTACCATAAAAGGTATGATTTATGTCTGCCAACCTTCCACCGCGACTAACGCAATTTTTAGCTGCATCGTCTTGGCTGTGTGGTGTTTCTATGACCCTATAACACTTGTCCAAATGGTGATGACTAACCCAGTGAACTCCACAGTGAGGATCTGAAATAGAAAATACATAATAACAAAAACTTGATTTCAGAACAGAATTTATTTTCATAAGAATTCCAATGAGTACTATGCCGGCAAATATCATTTATTTAACCTACAAATTCCATCATTCGAAATATATTTGTACTTTTCCTCGGCGCCGGACTGGGCCCAACTGTCAACCTGTCCGTGACAGGTGGGCCTAAGCTCATTACAAAAAAAAAATGGGCCGAAGCCTATAAAGAAAAAAGAAAAAAGAAAAAGAAAAGAGAAAGAAAGGAGAGGGGGAGGAAAAAGAAGGAAGGACAGGACAGGACACAGGTCAGGAGAAAGAAAAGATAGCAAGCTTTGGTCTGAAATGCTTGGAAAATGGGTTTGCGGTTGTCAATTTTCAAAATTTTCGGGGGGGGGGGGAACCCCACACACCCCTCGGGCGCTCGCACGCCTTCCTTAACTCTCACTCGGCCCATCGACGGCTTCGTGAAGGGAAAACATCGTGTGTTCTTGTCTAATCCAGATAAGCAGGGACCTAATTTCATAAAGTGGGCCAAATATTCTGCCAAAACAATCCTTGTGGTCAGCAAAACAATCCCTTCGAGTTTTAAAAACTCTTAAAGACTACGACCAGTAGAAGGGCGATAACTCCCTGCAAGTTTTACCCTCCCCCCTCCACCGGTGACAGGGACCCTACCGAATGCCTGATTAGTTATTCCTAACCAATCTCAGAGTATTTACAGGAATAGTGAAAGAACAAACAGATGGGCGGAACCAAAGATAGGGATAATGTCAATAAACATCCACCGAAGTACGGGTTTAAAACATCGTATAGTTTATATAAATATATTCATGGGGAACCATACGTGTAGATTAATAATGTAATCAGCTTACCAGGACTAAGACTGTGTATGGGTTCACTGTAACATATAAAGGGGAATGGCTTTTCACAGTCTTCCATTTCCATTCGAGGACGCATATTTTGAATTTGTGAATTATGATCATCTAATGCGTCAGAGAGGGAGGGCAACAAGTCAGCATGCGGAGCCACATTAATAGGAGGAGCTACCCGACTCGCTGCTGACCGTGATTGTGACTCTTCTGTTGCAGCTGATGTGATATAATCCAATACCTCCGAAGATTTGTCGTTTGTGTTGGATTCTTTAGAATCTGGAACTAAATCTTCTTCATCTATATTTAATACAGTTGCTATTGTCGTTGCCGAAGTTCCTTTCACTGGTGCACTTGCTGTAGGTACAGGTACAGGAGTAACAGTATTCGTTACGTTGTCTTCAACTTCTTTTGAATCATCTATGTATGCCTCGTGTGTTTGCTGGTTGTTTTGTGTTGAATTTGCAAGAACCTCTTGCGAGTCCGTCGTTTCTTGAGTGCTGTTCACGGGATCTGCTTCTAAAACATTACGTGCGGGGTTCGGGGTTTTGGGGGTAGTGAACTGCTGCTGCTTCAAGGTACTGCGTTTGTGTATGTCCAGTATGGTGGGTGCTTGCGTTGTGGTTTGAAACGTGACATTTTTCAATGTGGTTTCGTCAACATCGGCACTGTCAGGTTCGTCTGTCACTTCGATACTGTCGAACTCTGTGGTTATTTCTACACTCGATGCTTCTGTCGTGTTGTCATTTGGAGAACGTGTAACAGCTTCACTGTCTTTTGAGTTACCTGAGTTGTAATCAACAAACTGATCATCATTACTGTCATCATCTTGGTTTTGATCTGTTGTGGAGTTTTGGGTATCATTGGTATTTTGTGTAGTTGTATTATTAAATGTGGTCTGATTAGTGGTGACTGTAGATTTGTCATCGGAATCAGTGTTTGCGGATCTAACAGAACGTTTAAGAGGAGTTGCTCCAGCTGAAAAAGCCCCACATGTATTGGATGAATCTTGAAACGTCCCCTGTTGCCATTTCCATCCTCTTGTTGCGTCACCAAATGGCTGATTTTGGCTGAAAATGATAGTGATATGATTCATTCAATAACGTGTTTTCGATTCGTTTTAGCAAAAATTAAAATGAACTATGTATGAATATTTGGATATTACTACATAGTGTCAAGACTGACGAGGTATTATGTAGACATTACTAATACTCATGATTCGAACTTCACCTTTCCAAATGACAAACCAATAAAAATATGGCGTGTACGTCAGTGTTCATATTATTAGGAAGATTTAGTACCATATAAATACTCACCCAACATAAGATTGTACAATATGTGATTTCTTCTCATCCCAAATCAGTTTAGATTCTTCAACATGTAAACCAGACCATATATGATTTATCCCTGCCATAACAATAGTAATAAATCTTTAAAGAGATCGACCAAAGTCATTCGATGAAACTAACGTATGTGGATGACCGTTAAACGGAAGGGGTTTCAGTGCTACACTAGAAATGAGAAGGTGTCCGAATGCGACGAAACAATACTTTTTATGAGGAAGATGTTTGCTATAACAGCCCTTGGTTAAAAGACGCGTTTTTGGTAGGTCAAGATAACGTGCTCATGAACTTCATGGCATAAATTGACTATGGTGTTTTTAAGTTTTCAAGCAAACAACTTCAGATTGCCCTATTAAAACTTCCTTATTGTTTATCTACAACGGGTACCTAGAACAATAGTAGAGGAACACACTTTTTAAAAAACTTAATGTCCGTGCACTAACCTAGTCGACATTCAGTCAAAGAATTAGTTTGATTTTACATTGAACAGCTCTATTAATATGTCGTTATACTTATCTTTAATATATCCAAAAGGATATCGACGTATATAATATCATTTCCATTGTTGAGCTTACCTTCATTTATTAACACCTGATCCAAAGAATTACTTCCCAATCCAAGTCTAGATTCTAGTTTAATCAGAAATGAATGGTCGGCTCTACAAACATTCTGGGCATCTAACCAGGTATGAGGTCTTCTATAAAGTTTGACACAGACAAACGCAGCGGAAGGACCAAGTTGTTTTGTTCTAGCTGGTATCCATCCATCTTTGCATATTATTCTTTTCCCGCCATATGTTGTTATACTTGGTATAGTATGATGATCATTTGTTCCATCCTGGTCTGAACGGGATTCTATGCCCGCTAGACTCACAATACAGATTGCTAAACCTGAAATGGTACAATAAATATTCTTATTCACATGTATCTTTGAAATATCCATTCTGTTTGTATGGAATTGATTGTGTATGGTGTATCGATGCTGGTTACTGAAGACAACAATATTTCAAGGGTCCTGTATCGAATTGGGCAAAATTTAATATTTGAAGTACAATTGTATCGTTATTTTCTATGCTGATTTAGGAAGACTTATGTTTTAAGTATCTGACGAGTAGAGTTTACTACGTATGCTCATATGGATATACTGTAATATTTTTACTACAAGTACTCATTTATTGTATCATTTATGTTAAATTGGTTAAACTTGTATTTTTAGTACATATACTAAATCTTTTAACCATTGATGGGAAATAATCTTGGTTAACATATTAAGACTATTAAAAAATTCTCGAGAGCCTATAAACCCCACACCCTATTTAATCCAAATTTGATTTACTTTCCAATTTCCAGTTTACGATCAAACATTTTAAAGCATTCCTTGAAAAAATGATCTCAATTTTTTTTTGTATCGTCTGTGCGACGCTAGATGGATATGCTGACATAATTAAAGGAAATTATCATTAATAATTGGTGTTATCGTTGACCAATGAAGCGTAGTTTTCCCTGATGTTTGATTGATAGCCTTCATCTATATTATATCTTATGACCTACAAGTAAATTAATTTACCTATATATATCGTATAACATAATTTGACGTAATATACATTATGTATGTCCTAATTTTAATGTTACATACAATTATGATATACATACGAATATATTCTAATATGCAAAATAATTAAAATCTGGATATAAGCTCATATTATCGTTAATGAGCGTATAGGAAACCAGCAAAATTATTTCTGGGGCAGTGATCTCAGTATGTATTTGCCATCCATTAATTACCCTAATTATAGAATGGTTTGGGTTTTTTTTTTCAAATTCTTTTCTATAGTTTATAGAATTATAAACTTTTGTTTTAGAATTTAAATTTTAATTCTGTGTTGCCAGTCCGCAAGTCTGTAGTTTTTTAAATTATAATCTCAAGTTTGTAAAATTAAAATCTAAAATTAAAATCTCAAGCTGTAAAATTTTATGCCATTATTTTAAAAAATTCTATTTCTAGTTTTTAATATTTAAACCCTGTTTGCCCACTTCTAATTTTCAGTTTTTCCTATTCTAGCCATTAGGTTTTCATATTCCAGCTACCAGGTTTGCTTACTCTAGCTACCAGATTTCCTTATTCTAGGCGCTAGGTTTTCCTATTTAGTATTTCATATTCTAGCTGATACGTTTTCCTATTCTGGCGACAAGGTTTTTTTTATATTCCAGTCTCGGAGTATTCTGATTCTAGTGGCCTGACTTTTATATTGATGTTTTCTACGTCATAGAATTTTAGTGTCTGGTTTTTCAATTTTGTTCCATTTAATTTCTAGTTTTTCTAATTTTAGTAACTAGATCTTTTGGAAATTGTCGTCGCTAGTTATCTCTTTTTAATTTTTAAATCATTGTTTCTAGTTTATTTTATGATGTAACTATTTTACACGAACAAATGACTGTACATGTATCCATGTGTTGGATTTAAGAGTGTCAGTAATTTGCACACCAGCAAGTTTCAAGGTGTTTATACGTGACAGGTTGACATGTTTTGGTTAAGATGTGGTGAAATATTGACATATAACTATAAACCTCATCCACCTCACCTATATCGCCATATTGGAAATTTAAGGCCTTTTTCCAAAGTTTTGTAACCAGCATCATGCATTTGTCTTTTCAACCATTTTTTTCATCACGAACAATAGGACATAATATTTAATTACATTCATGCAATTACAATATCGAACCTTTGAACAATATTTGCTGACACTTATAAATGAAATAAAAGTAAATGGGGTTTAACGTCCTACTGTTTCGTCGAACTTGGCTAATGAAGACGGACGTAACCTTCGTATGACAGGATTTACCATGTCGGTGTATTTATATCAGTAATGTATGAACTTAACCATGTCGCTATAGTTTTTATATCAGTGGTGTATATCGAATTCCAACAGCCAAAGGATATTTTACGTGCACGCTAACGTACACACTGATGTGTAAACGGGGTCGCAGTTATTGTTCCATCCGAACTACTAGATAATATCCTTGTCGGATCCTACATTCTGCACCAACGACAAGGGAAACCCGCTCCTGAAAATCCTGAGGATCTCTCTCATTCGAAATCGGAAGGGAATCGCGGTGGCTAAGTGGGCAAGGCGCTGGCTCGCTAGCCTGGAGGTCGGGTGTTCGATCCCTGCATTGGCAAAGAAAGCTCATCTCGATTTTCCGGCGTGGTTTCCCCTTGTCAGTGATGCAGAAGGAGGGCCTGACAAGAAAAGCTGCCTAGTCGTTCGGATGGGACGAAAAACCGAAGTCCCGTGTACACATTGGCGTGCACGTAAAAGATCCCTTGACAGTTGGAATTCGATATAAGAGTAGGCCGTATCGCCGCCGCCCGGGCAAAATTTCCCTCATAGTACACTGTATGGCGTATGCCCGTCTTCCATTAGCCCAGGTCAGGTGAAGAAGAGTAGGACGTTAAACCCCATTTCATTTTATTTCGAAATCGGAAGCAAGGAATGGATAACCGCGGCTCCAGGGAATCTTTATATATTTTATCCATGTTGCAACATTCATGTTGAACTAATCGTCCGTGTTACCAAACAACACAGATACTGATGTTAGTTTCAACCGTCAAATAAATGAAAAACTAATGCTAATATTTTATCCCTAAAAGTATGTACACAGATCTATTATATGTTTTTTCATACATTTTCTTATGCTTTTTCTCATTAATTGTAAGGTTATAAAAAACAAACTATTTTGTTTGACCTTCTTAAAAAATATACGTGACCTATCTACATATATTATACAGATAGATATGCGATGTATATGTGTTTTATTGACCAATCAATCTTCATTATTATGAATCGTCACATTTCTTATATTTAGTATATTTAGTATACAACACGTGATATCTGTTTTAAAACACAGAATAAGGTAACTATTTAAAGCAAATAATCAATAAGAAAAAAAATCACATATTTTTAAGAAAACAAAACACAAGATTACATCTTGTTCCGTTTTATTCTATACTCCAATTTCTTTATTTTCCATTCCATATTTAAATTTGCAATTTTACAGAGATGTTCGAAGGCATCGATTTGGCACACACTATTTATATGTATCGGATAACAGGAAAATGTTTCGCTATTCTATTTTTTATCGACTGTGAATATGACTACCATTTTGAATCGATGATACTACATTTGATTAAATTTGACTTTCTGCGCTTTGCTATCGACAGATTCAAGCAGTTAGCAACACATGAAGTTAATCGCTAAATTATGTGATAATTTCCGAATATTGCTGATTCCTGACAAAATTCGTATATTCATTTGGACTCAGTGTTCAGGATTTTCAGGCACATCGTCCCATTGTGTTTTGAATTTCAAGGATGAATCCAGATGTGAAAATCCGTAAATCCGTTTGTGGTGTTGATTCTATGGAAATGAAGTAAATCAAATTTGTTTCCAAACGGGTTGTTTCTACCTTGATCTGGAAATGAAGTCCAGATTTTTTTTAGCAAATATACCCTCTCTTTTGTATGTTGGAGATAATTTTATGACACAGTCGTGTGAACAGTTGGAAACTCAAGGTGGCATTCTCCCCTCCCCCTGACCAGTCCCACCCAGACCATCAAACTATCACGGAAAATGGATGTTCGTCCTGATTGATTTTAAGTAAATATTAAGTTATTTTTATATTTGGTCTCTGTTACTTTTTAATTGTTTTATGGTCTTCCCATACCAGCGGATCCGCCCTGACGACAGTGGCTCATATGTAGGTAAGTTATAAATATGTATGACATAACAACACCAAACCCGGCATGGTACATACAAATACCATCAGTCATTCTTACAGGATATTATAACTCTGGGATACTATTTCTATAGATATTGAACAGGTGTCCCGTGTTTGAGATTTATATTTACATATAAGTAAGATACTACATGTGTCGTTTGACAGGGATGTCATGCATATATCCCAGTTCGACAGATTCTGTACATAGTATCGTACCTTCTTAAGATGTGTGGGCTACACAAGGCATCAATGTTTTTAAAAACGTATAGCTCAAAGAAAGCCCCAAATGTAAACGTGTATAACATCCTCTTATATTGGCCACAGTTCGTTTATGTGTGCCCACAATCATTGAATGTTTTTACACAAAATTGATTGGAAGCTTTATTGCATGCAATTAACTGTGGCCCGTCGACAATCTGATAACCACGTGGAGACAATATATCTCGGTTTTCGTCACATCCAAACATTTTCTTGTAAGGACCACTCCTGACAGATGTGAAGGCAGAGGCTTCAAAACTTCATAACAATCGTTGAAAGTGTTTACTAATCGACTAAAACTTTGATGTCATAAAAAAGGATCATAACGGGCTTTAGTGCTTATTAAAAAGTCACCAGCGCCTCTGATCATGTTTGTTTACAAGACCATGCTGTTGTTATTGCCTATTTTATACTTACTGTCACACTCATCAGAATTTATTTGAATTTTAAAATTATACACCCATTGTTGATATTCTTTTTCTTGTATAATTGTAATCCCATAAAGTTGATAAAGATATTTGATTTACGAATCTATGTCGTCGCCGGACGAATCTAGAATGACTGGTAGGTTAGATCTATTTCTTACGGCCACCTCAAGATTTGGTAAAGAGTCATAAACTGTCAGGGGACTTTAAACCCCATTTCATTTCAATTCATTTATAAACTGGCGCCAATACAATCCTGAACCGACGAAATTGTGTCAGTGTATGGACTTTAAAATTTATTGATTGTTGAATATATGGAACTCTAGTTAATGCTTCGTCTTTATTTGGTTTACCCATAAATAAACTTTGAATTCATAGTATAGCCTACAATCTTCTGTTGTGCCCGACATTTATAGTTTTCACCTCAATTTATAATATGACGGGAAATAGTTATCTTTAACAGGTTTTCATGGCAATGCTAAAAATAAAACAAACTAGAAATACATGTACTGATAAATCAATAATTAATAAGCAGGGTGTGCTCTACCTAAATGGTTTTGACAAGTATATTTGTTAGCTACATTGTACAATGAAGGATTATTAACGAGTTGAATGTCCCCAGAAGTGGCATCAGTGGTTCAAGATGGAAAAAATGAAATGGAGTTTAACGTCCTATGTTGTGCCCCGAACTGGGCTAATGAAGACTGGCATACGCCCTTAAATACCAATGGATCTTTTACGTGCACGCCAGAGGCTTAGCAAGACAGGGGTTCATGGGTTCCGATCTGGACGAAGTGTAGGCGGAAAAGCCCTTGCCGACCCTATCCCAACCCACCTACTTCGTTTCACCCGCCCCATTGTGCCGAAAAGTAAAATATTTTGTCATCATATCATTAACAGACTAAGTTGAAATTTTTTGGAACAAAATAAAGAAACGAAATGTTTTAAACAGTTCCAGATTAAATGGCAGAACCAAGTAGATGAGAAAACAGTTAGTCGAGAGTCATACGCCAAGAACCGCGCTGAAACGGGAATCGAGTCAATCCGTGCAATCAAAACATTCTTGTCGGTATGTATCACCTTTTATGGATTAGTGAGAATTATTTTCATTTTATTTCAACAATAATTTCATTGTTATTCTGACTACATGTACATGGCATGGCAATTAATATGTCCGATTTATATGTCTGTGGATTCAGTGGTGTGTGTTTTTTACTGCCCATAATGTAACATTGCTTGTCATGGTGTGATTCATTACTGATGTATATCACGAATAGTCCACAGGATCGTGGTTATATTTTTGAATATTTAAAACAACCACA
This sequence comes from Patella ulyssiponensis, assembly GCA_963678685.1. Lineage (NCBI taxonomy): Eukaryota > Metazoa > Mollusca > Gastropoda > Patellidae > Patella > Patella ulyssiponensis. Next base: position 22,837,773 of record OY783232.1, read on the forward strand.
GAACAATTTCGGCGTTTATGTGATTAAGACCATATTTTTTCATTATACAAAATTAAAGCCTAAACCACGCTGGAATGGCCGAATGGTTACCACGTCATTGAGTCATCTGGCGTTGTACGTGACAAGGAATAGGGTCACCTGTCGAGCCTTGTGGGTTTTCTCCGGGTCCTCGGATTTCCTCCCACTGCTAAAGACACGCTTGAGAATTATTGAAATAAAATTAAACCATATGTTAGTCCCGAAATGACCTAGTTTGTGTCGAGTGGACGTTACCCCCCCCCCCCCATCTCTCTCTCTCTCTCTCTCTCTCTCTCTCTCTCTCTCTCTCTGGAGCTTTCGGTCAAGTTGTGTATTTTTGACACTGCCATAAGCCTTTCTTACATGCGCTGTCGTATTTAACAAGTATTATCATCCCCGGCTTTGCCCAATTGTGTTTTTAGTCGTCAGGGAGGGGCCCAAAATGTGGAATAGCCGGAATTGCCTGAAGCCTCGTTTGATCAAAATGTGACACTGGAGTTGGTGGTTTACGCACTATAGTATTACAATTATTAATCATATTTATCTAAATAAGGCAAATGAATTGAGTATATAAAAAGTGTAAAATATACACAATAATATATACAAACTAAGTGAAGGTATTGAGAATCTCTTGGATTGTAATAAACACAAACTATCACATTATCAATATTCACCAACTATATTTGTGACTATATCAAATTATATTTTAGGTCAGCAATTAATTTTTTATCGTTAAACTGAGCACATAAAGGGGCTGAAATTTGTTGTTAAGATAGTAATCTAGACGAATGAATGCACGGAAAAAAAAGCAGTGATGATGTGCCACCTTGGCCTCGATGTTCCTGGATAGAAACCAATCTGTATGCAATAGATGATTGACGTTTAAAAAAAGGAACGGATGAAATCAGTAGAATGTAATGAAAACAATAGATGACCATGAATTCCGACCTTTTTACGTTAAGATTGGTCGATATTAACATTTTAATGGACAAGTATATTTTTGTTAAAGGTTCGCGTTCAAAACGGTGCGATATTATATATCAGTTTTTAAGTCTGGAATATTGTGACAAAAACAAATCGTGCCGGGTTACAAGATCTAGGATATGTCAATTAAGAGTACAATAAAATTTGGCTGACACTTTAAGGGCATAAAAATGAAAGATGGCTATGTTATAAATCAAATTACTTACCCAAGAAATATACTTTCTTTATAAACTGTAAAATGTTAAAAAGACGTTTCATTTCAATAAGTTCTTTACGTTATATTGTCCCATAAATTAAACCTGAAATGAAATATAAAATATGCAAATGAAATGAAATGAACAAAAGTTTGTATTCCACTTTTGAGCAACATTAAAATGAATTGGGGTTTAACGTCCTACTGTTCTTCTCCGAACTGGCCTAATGAAGACGGGCATAGGCCATATAGTATGCTATGGTGGACATTTTGCCCGGACAGTGGCACAACGGCTTAATCTTATATATATCGAATTCCAACTGTCAAAGGATCTTTTACGTGCAGGCTCTATGTTCTGCATCACTGACAAAGGGGGCGGGAGCAGGGATTGAACATCCGACCTCCAGACTAGCGAGCCAGCGTCTTATCCACTTAGCCACCGTGATTCCCTATAAAATATGTCAGCGTACATATAAATACCTGGAAATTCAAACATTATAGATTGATGTGTTCAAATTGTGGGTACACGAGTCGGTGGAGGGTTGTGGGGAGTGGGGTGTTTTCGGGACAACTTTACCACCCATTGTTATCATCAAATTGTATGTATGTATGTATGTATGTATGTATGTATGCATTGCATTGCATTGCATTGCATTGCATTGTATGTATGTATGTATGTATATGTATGTATGTATGTATGTATGGATGGGTAGATGGGTAGCCTAGATGGATGGATGGATGGATGGATGGATGGATGGATGCTGATTTATTTTAGTATATTACACAGTTACATGTTACATGCCCTGATATAATACGAAGTGTTTGCCTCTTTCCTAGTTATCATACAGTTGAAAAGATTTTAAAAAATCATTCTCAGAACATAACGGGTAAACGGCGACATGGTAAAGTTTATATACCACTGACATAAAAATCGTATATATACCACTGAAAATAGCGACATGGTAAATTTTATACATCACTGATATAAGAAATATGGCGACAAGGTAAAGTTTATACACCACTGATATAAAAACAATAGCGACATGGTAAAGTTTATACACCCCTGATATAAAATGCACCGACATGGTAAATGCTTGAGAACAGACACAAAATAATTGACCGGCATTTTAATTCTTAAATCGAAGACTCGAAAGTATTTATTCTTCTGCTATTAAACAAATATTGGAAATGTATATTTAATCTTTGCGTATATGAAAAGTGTAAAACTGATTAGAAACAAATTTCAAAAAACAAAACAAAACAGTCTATTAATTTTCTAATATGGCGACCATTCAGCGCAGAGTGGGGATCACATGGCTAAGTGGGTAAGACGCTGGCTCGCTATCCTGGAGGTCGGGTGTTCGATCCCTGCATTGACCAAGAACGTCCATCCAGATTTTCCTGTCGCGGTTTCCCTTGTCATTGACGTAGAACGAAGGGCCTGACAAGGACAGCTGTCTAGTCGTTCGGATGAGACGAAAACCCGAATGCACATAAAAGATCACATGGCAGTTGGAATTCGGTATAAGAGAAGGCCGTAGTGCCGCTGTCCGGGCAAAATTTTCCTCATAGCACACTGTCCGTCTTCATTAGTCCAGTTTAGGAGCAGAACAATAGGACGTTAAACCCCATTTCATTCCTCAGCGCTAAGTTCTAAAGTTCCCTGTATGAAAATGAGGCTATGCACCACTGACATAAAATGTAACGACATGGTAATACCACGAACATAAAATAATATAGCTACATGGTTAGTTGAGATAGAGAGATTCGGGGATCAGCGAAGTGTCCAATATAACACCTTCACCTGTCTTGAACCAGGCTAGTTAACACTTTAAAGTCATTCCGACTTCTGATTATTGTGTAAGAGCATAGTTTAAAGCAAAGGAAACAATTCGTCTTAATACAGATTTGTTTTTCATGAAAAGTTTAATCCGTATTGTATTTAACCTGGCTAGAATAAATGTATTTGATAGATTGGACTAGGTCAGGTCAACCACTGGACATTGACAGATGACCAACTGCATGGTGTTTTCCTAGGTTAATACCTTAAAACGTAAATGATATATAACGTACCATGACATGCTTCCAGATTTTTTAGAGGTAGAATTCAAAGCCAAACAAATATTTGCAATTATTGAAAACAAAATTTCTAAATAAAATAAAAGTGACTTACTTTGCAAAGTGGAAAATGAGTGCGTTTTTTTTAAAAATTTTCTGTCGAATTTTTAAAACAAATTAAACTTCTTTTTCCCGTTAAAAAAAACAACCCTGCACCAAATAGAGATATAAATCATTTGTATAGAAAGGTTTGTCTTTTTTATTTATGTCACCTATCAGACCTACCTATGAGGAAATACACCGAATATGAACTCAACTTTATGAACTTTATATTTACACCGATTTACATTTTATTAACCAGAACAAGCTAACAATTTTTACTTAGAACCAGACCCCCCCCCCCCCAAAAAAAAAGAAAGATCAATTCGTTTCTTGAATAAAGGCCAATTACAATACATGTAATGAACTGAAATCCACATCTTAGAATGTTTCAAGAAATTAGGAATACTTCTACACACTTTAAATTTGACAAAATTTCACATCTAAAATTTGTGTCCATGTACTCAAAGGAACATCATTGAAACGTTCCGATTTGGTTTCATGAAAATTATATGTCGAAGGTGTTGGAATGTTGAAATATACAGTCATACAAGAAATATTTCTTAATCAATATACTCATGATTTAAAAATGCCATCATGACTTTTAACTCTTTTTTTATAATTAAAAAGCAAACTGATTCGACTAAAATACGATGACATGTGCACATCAAACTGATGTAATGAAAAACGCTATTAATCAGTGTCAATGTCGTGGATTCTGATATAAACTCTGTAGCACTTGATCAGAATAGTTTTCTTATTAAAATCATATTGTGAATAATATACCACATTTGTTTTACTTTTAATTATATCAGGTCCTTTGCTTGGTGTCTGTTAGGATATGTTAATATTCTCCTTCTTTGAGAAATTCGATTTCAAGTGTAATATACATATAGAGAGAAATGGAGTTTAACGTCCACTCTCAAGTGTGATATTATTATAACAGTATAGATATTATGTATAAAATGACAGACTATAATTGTGTTTGTTCATACTTTATCTAAATTTTTCTTTTTGAGTAAAAATATCGAAATGAAACTCCATATATTACAGGTATAATAAAAGCTTAAAATAGAATGGGCTTCTTGATTAATTAGTTTTAAAATAGATTAAGGTTTATCCGTATATGAATATGTTAAAAGATCGCGGGTCTTTATTTCCATCCGTGAAGAGATCAACAGGAACAACTTTTTCGGAATAAAACGAAATTACTCACCTCATGGTGCGAAAAAATAAATCCAAAATTATGGCATATAATGAAACATATCTGCTTGAAAGAAAGTAAACCTGTATATTCAATGTGGTAAGTGACAGTGTATGTACTGGTATTTCATCTCTCGTTCCACATCAGTGGTTTCTGGTACAAATTTGACAAGGGATGAAGGATGACTTGTACACCCTGTAAGATGACTGGATCAGCCAATCAACTTATGACATTTTAGATGTTTATTACCGCTATACATCTTCTCGGTTCTGTCGTATTTAATATGAAATAATACCATACAGTATGCAATGTTAATTTAATGCTCAGGTGTGATGTCATTAAAGTTTTTAAGAGGGAGTAGCACATCTATATATAGGATATTTGTATTCATTATTGTAAGAAAATCTGTTATGACACAAAAATAAATTCTCCACTTATTGAAAGAGAACGTTACCTTGTTTATAAACACACATAACAATTCAGATTTGAAAAAGAAAGTTACCTTGTTTATAAACACACATAACAATTCAGATTTGATATTGGGAGCATCCTGTACTTCAACAGAAATGGGGATAGAGTGGAAAAAAAACCCCACGACATTCCACGTGCCACTGCCTTGGAAAATCCCCGTGAGGTGGTACAAATACTAAATTAATATTTGACACTGTAGACCGGTACCCCATCCATATGTCAGTATATTTTGTTCAGTCAATTAATATTAAAAGAGCATAACACAAGGCTATGCATTGGGCCCTTTTGCATTACGTGGAATAGTTAATGAACACATAAATTGTTAGCTAAAGGTGGTTTTAAGTGTTCTAGCAAAAGAAGGCAATGTAAAAACCACTCTGACTTATTTGCAAAGTTTATTTCTCGAATAAAACTGAATGACGTCTGATCTTGATATAGTGATTCCCGTAATAGGAAACATGGAATAAATATACGTATACAATGTTAAGAATGTTATTAAAGATTCTATAAACAATTTGTTAGTTATATCTTTCAGAAGTAAAAATTCTATCAAGTGCAAAGTTTATTTCTCGAATAAAACTGAATGACGTCTGATCTTGATATAGTGATTCCCGTGATAGGAAACATGGAATAAATATACGTATACAATGTTAAGAATGTTATTAAAGATTCTATAAACAATTTGTTAGTTATATCTTTCAGAAGTAAAAATTCTATCAAGTGGATTAAAGGAGTGACACTTGATTAATTAGGTGCTATTATAGGTCATAGTTAATTATTAGGCGCCTTGATGGGTTAGTAAGTAATTAGGCTAACATGGACATCTTTCAAATTATGCATACATGATCGGTATATTTCTGACCCCTTTCCTCGTTTGTTAAGACAGTCAGTGACTTATTATTCGTCGTGGAGATAGGTAGTTTGTAAATTAAGATATCTTATCAATATATAGTACCTTATAATTAAATTTACCATTTGAAATTGTTTCTCCGGGTATAGATCATCATGAATCTTTATGCCTTCTTTATATAGTAAGAATTTGCCATTTAAGCTCTCTATGTATCATAGTAATACACTTTGTTTTCACATAAACACGTTCATATTCCAATAGGTTTTGTATTTTGATTTCTCAAACATCATTGCCCATCAACACTAGTATCGAATATGAGATCGAGAAATGGGATTTTACTCGGCTCAAATTAGGTCATTTTGGAACTAATATTTCAACTCTATTTCAAATAGTTAGCTATGCGTAGGGGTCTTTAGCAGTGAGAAAATCCACGAGTTTGGGCAGGCGACGTGGAATCGACAGGACGCCAATTAATTGACTCATTGACCGAAAGCACGCGCCTCTGACCACTCGGTCACCCAGTGCTCCTGTATCAGATGTATACTTAAAAATTCAGTTATGATTTTGTAAAAAGTCGGCATATATGCATGATCATGACATAAATTTTGGACCCAAGATAATATTCTGGGCTATTTCGTCGGGTTTGTTCACAGTACTGAAACATGGTAATGATATCTAGTCTTGGAGAAGACGGAGAGGTGAAATGCGAAATTTCTGGTCGGACATAATGATCATGGCATATCTGTGGCTCTGTTTATACGCTTTGTTTTCCTTTGCTTAGATTGGGAGAAGAGCGGGTGGGGGGGGGGATAAAAAATCGGTTTACGCACAAGTCGTGTAGTGATTATTCAAATCTCTCAACCTGGGTAATGGGCACCCAACAAAAACAAAACAACAAAAGCTTTTTCACTTCAAATTAACAAGTATTTGCAGATGCTTACTGAAAAATATTGGAATTTCTAGACAATATTTGGAAACAGACCAAACCACTTGAAAGGCGAAAATAGTTATGACGCGCTTATTTCTCGCTTACTTGCACAGTTACGCCTCTGGTGTCGTTTCGTGCTTCTAATAATTTTGTTGTTTTTTTTTTGTTGTTTTTTATTTTTAAAAAAGAATATATGTGGGTAAATAGTTGCGTGCTCCCACCAAAAACAGCACTGTTCACCGAAACAGACTACAATCTATATTCCGGTATTAGCTTGCTAACTTTAAGAGAATACTCTTCGAAACGTCGCCCAAATAAAAATCAGTTCTTGTTTTTCACAAGACGTGTGTGTTATAGTTTATCCTGTAACTAAATGCCTCTAAAAGATTATTATATTCTCTTTCGGGCCAAAATTATTTCTAAGCTTTCTTCCCCCCCCTCCCCCGCATGGCGATCTTTGTTCAATTCAGGCGCGGTTCCAGCATTTTCGTTTGCTTTGTTATGTTGTAGTTCACATATTGCAGGCGCGGATCCAGGATTTTTTGCAGGGGGGGGGGGTCTAGGTTTGATAACGCCCAGCGCCGAAGGCGCTCAACCAACTAAGGGGGGGGGCCTCCCCCAGAAAAATTTGGTAAATTATATTCAATTTGGTGCATTCTGACGTATTTCCGGAAGGTAAATACCAAAATTACAGGTCTAAAAATCGCCAATAAAGTCGCATAAAATTTTTCAAGTCTGAGCAGGGGGGGTGGGGGTCTGTCCGGACCCCCTGGACCCCCCTCTGGATCCGCGCCTGTATTGCCCTCTAATAGATGATATAAACGTGATTTTTGAATTGTCTCCGCCCAAGCAATTCCTAAGGTTGCAACGTATACAATTGCTTTCGGAATGAGGCCGCGACGAAGACTCTGGGGACTACACCAAACCACTAATGTAATGCATTGTCTCCGCCCAAGCAATTCCTAAGGTTGCAACGTATATTGCTTTCGGAATGAGGCCGCAACGACGATTCTGGGGACTACACCAAACCACTAATGTAATGCATGCTACAAAACCCTGCACTTTCTGTGTGGAATCGACGAAAAAGGCTTGAATATACATTTTCTGCCAGGTAAGGTTTGGGCGACTACTCATTATTTTGAGTTAAGACGTTTGTTAGGTTGAAATGTAGGGCGGGATGTTGCATGTTTTATGTTATGCTACTTCCAGTTTGTACACGTCATGTTTTCCATTATTAACCTCATACTTACTTTTGAGAAAGAGGATGTCACATATTGCTTCATCTGTGGCAGAAAGTATTCTACCCAACGAAAATTTGGAAAAGGGAGAGACTATCTCAGAGACGACAGGGGAATAATTGGTGATCTGGTATCTCTACCAACTTACAATTTATCCAATCAAAAGCTCCCCTTATATTTAACTCGCCTCTCATCCACTAAACCGGAAACGATAGATTCTTGTGTTTATTTTTATATTTCGTCTGCTGTCATACTCAACTATTTCTTCAAATTAAATACTTATATGTCTCTGTATTGTATTTATTTATGATTATGAGGCCATGAGTCGTAAAGTAACATTTTATCACCTTTTCGTATTTATTTTAACCTTTCTAAGGTAAGTGTAATATATCTAGGGAAGTGCAGGGGGACCGCACTTCACACAAATCAATCACAGTTATTCACAGTCTAACACAGGACGAAGACAGGAAACAGATCGACAGTACAAATATTACTAACAAATGCACATATCAAAACGAATGAATGGATCTAGAGTGTGGCCCTAAGCGTCCAATGTGCTGTACAATCTCGAACCTGAAATTGAAATGAAAAACATTAAACATGGATCGGATAAGGCTGTGGGCCCTACTTGTATGACACTACTCTCTAATGTGCATGTGACTGAAAAAGTAATAATGTATTAAATTCGTAAGATACAGTACAGGGGATGGACAACTAAACCTTCAAATTGAAAGAAGTCATAATTTACCAAATACCAATCCAATGTGAATGGTAATGGTATACGTGGGTCATTCCATAAATGAGGGGTCCAATTGAAAATTCAAACATATCATTGCTCAAAGCAGCAAAAATACCTATTTTCTGATCACCAATTATTTAAAAAAGTAATTCATCATGTGATATGTTTATTATTTTATACTTATGTTCTATAAAAACATAGAAAATCGGTTTGTGGTTAAAAAAATTTATGTTGCAATTCATGGTGTCCCTGAAATTTTGTGTTACGTTTTGGGGACATTTTTTACTTAACATTTTAACAACTAGACCATGTTGAGCAAAATACTAATATTTCCAAATATTTTCATAAGACATGCAGCAGAAGATGTAAAATTTCGTTCGGTAATTTTTCATTTCTAAACAAATGTTAAATAATCTCAGTCGGAGGATTTTTATTCACGCCTCACAACGTAAATTTTTGTGTCCCCCATATTTACGTTGTATTTTTGTCAGTTTAGCCACGATATTAACTTGAAAAATAAAACCGAAATGTTTCATCTCTATTCCATCTCGTTGGCGTTGTAATAAATAACAAATTCCGAATACGTAATCAGAAGTATAGTGTAAAATTGTCCGTAAAAATTTTATTAGCTTTATCGATATTCAAAATTGCGTCCCTCGTTCAATTTACGAAGTGCTTGTTTATGCCACCGGTAACGCCGTCTATTACCTGTGAATTACGTCAGAGAGAGATGTTTAGTTTACGGTCACATGATACACATATCCAAAGCAGTCGATGGCCCGGCGAATGGATATTTTCTGAATAAGTTCGAATCAAAGTTTAGTGTCCCAGTATTTACGTTGTGATCGAAATTACGTTGTGACGCGAATTTTCCTCTTGCATACGGTGCATAAATGCTGAACGTTAGAATTGCCGAGTCTAAAATAATAGTATTCTTCGATACCTGAAAATTATCGCTTCCTTGGTATTCGAGAATCACGTGACAGAATGGTTGCGGTGTCGGAATATTATTATAAAAATGGGAAACCAAAAATGTCGTGTCCCTATCATTAACGAGATATTGTATTAGTATACACGTATATGTAACTAATGCTCCATTATTTTCTTTGCTTCCCTGTGACAAGCTGACAATTTTGAAATGTTACCTTGCTCTTTCAAGTCTTTTTTAATTAATTTTTTGGCTAAACGGGTTCACAACGTAAGCTATTGAAAGGGACACAAGCAATTCTCAAAGACTGCTACTCATTTTGATTGTTGAAAGTTTTATTTTTTTTTAATATTTGAAAGTTCATTCATTGTTCAAGTTTTAAAGTTGAAATACTACTTAATATAGCTCGATTAAATTATTAGTAGGCAAGTCGTCAACATTTGGTGTCCCTTTACACGTGAAACTGCAATACTCCGGATCACATTAAACCTTTCCTTGGTGATTTTTCATGATACAATACTGATTTTCAAGTACAGTAGTTCATGTCGAGGGTTAGGGTCATACAAACTTCAACAATTTTGTAAAATCTTTTTTTTTTAAACATCTAAAGACACTTTTAAGTTTGTATCGAGAAGTTGGGAATATCCATGTAATCGACATTGGCTGACAAGAGGTGTTGTCACAAATATTCACTATTTCTGCTTAGATTTCTTATGAAGGTGCCTCATTTGAATAATAATACATCATAAACACATTAATATATCTTATACATCCACAGAAATTTAGCATTAAAAGTCTAATTTGGTGTCCCTTTACACGAGAAATCTGTACGTAACCTGTCATGTAAAATCGTTCATTACTTTTTTTTCGAACTCAACAATGAGAAATCATTAACTGTCCCTCAAATGGCATACATTACTCCTATCATTGGTATAAGTTTATCAGTGATTGAGATTACTTAAAATTTTAGTACCCATGTCCCACTTTGGATCCCTCATTTGTGGAATGACCCACATACTAAACTATATTACAACAAAACACAATTGACCAATCTTTACCCATGTAATCACAAGCTTTGATACTTCCAGGAACTATACTCTCATCAGGAAAATATATGTACATGTAAATGTGATTGTTGAAACTTTCTAGATCTATTTATGTTTGGTTCACATTTAAAATTTGGATCAATGTCTTATTAGTCTCAGTTACACAATTACACTGCATCAAATCTTTAGGTGTTCCATGTAAATTGTAATACATGTACTTGACACCCCTAAGGTAAATTTCCAAGGTGAAACGACTTGACTTAAACTGAATTTAAAGCAGAATATTATTAGTTCAGTTTGTATTAAAATATGTACTTGCTGATTTTGAAACCTGAATATTTATTGCAATTTAAATCCTAATGTGGCAGTATATTAAATGTGATGCATATTGTATCATGACTATGTTCTCAATACCCGGCAGCATTAATCTGACAGAGTTGAAAAAGTTATTCCAACCACAGAAAAAGTGCACACTTCAGTAGTTATGTTTGATCCCCAAGAAGGTGGTTTCTCATATATAAGACATATATTTGTTATAATTTCAGCTATTCATTCTTCCATGCTGCAAGGAAAACTTTTAGCAATGTCAAGTCCACTATCTCTGAGGAATGGACACCGACTTTTAATAATGAAACAGTTAATATAACTAAACCATATGCTGTAAGATTTTTTTTTGATATTGAAATATGAAATTAGCTGTGATTTTTATCTACTTGGAATTGAGTGCTGTCATTATTATTTGTGTGCTATCATATTTTAGAACAACTACATATTGACATTTTTGTAGTGGGAAGCTACGATTTTTATATTTTAGGGGGTTGAATGGCAGAATGGTTACCATGTGCACACTGTATCATAAAGCCTGTCATTGAGTCAACTGGTGTGGTTTTGAATGGGGTCGTCTGTCTTACCTGTGGGAGTCGGGATGGGCTAGTCTTCTAGAGTGCCGCGCTTCGACCTCTAGCTGGCCGGTCACCTCTGGCTTGCGGCTGTGGTTTCGATCCCTGGTGTGAGCGTATGTAGCATTGAGATAGGGGCGCCTTCTCAACCTCGTGAGTTTCCTCCGGGCACTCCGGTTTCCTCCCACTGCTAAAGACCCCTACGCGCAATCGATTTATTGAAATAAAATTGAAACCATATGTTAGTCCCTAAATGACCTAGTTTGTGTCGAGTGGACGTTAAACCTCATTTCTCTCTCTGTCTTACCTTGTGGGTTTTCTCTGGCTCCTCCGGTTTCCTACCACTGCTAAAGACCCCAACACGCAAGCTAATTATTGAAATAAAATTAAACCATTATGTTAGTCCTGAAATGACCTAGTTTGAGTCGAGTGGAGGTTAAACCCCATTTCTCTCTCTCTCTCTCTTTTTATATTTTCTTTATAAAAGATTAACTAATCAAGGCCATATGACTTATTTATGTCATACTGAATCACAAATCTACATAAACTTAAAGAAATTGCTAAAAAAGAAAGACTTTTGATAAAACATTTTAATTACATTGTTTTTAAAAATATTACCTATTTTTCAAGACAGAGTATAGCTCAAGGCCAATACTTAGTTTTCTATTTACATTATAAAAAGTTATTTAGGTGATTAAACAAAACGGTAGATCACATATTGTCTTGAAATAAAATCAATGTTGCGAAATAGGGTTGAACGTCCTACTGTTCTGCTCTGACAGGGTGAATGAAGATGAACATACACCATATAGTGTACTATGACACATGAGGTAAATTTTGCATGAACATAGATACTCAGGCCTACTCTCATATCAAATTCCAACTGCCAAGGGATCTTTTACCTGCTCGCCAATGTGTACACTGAACCCCTGTTTTTGTCCCATCCAAACAACAAAACAGCTGCCATTGTTAGGCCCTCCATCCTGTACTTCTGACAGAGGAAACAGCAGTTTCTTGACCAACACCAGAATCAAATCCGTTACCTCCAGGCTAGTGAGCCAGCATCTTACCCACTCCACTCAGCCACTGTGACTCCCAAAATAGAATCTGCAGAAGTTAATGATAACTGTGACACTTAGATTGCCAAAGAAATACAGTTTATGTTAGGTAGGACTGATCAATTTAATGATACGTGTAGTTGAACCTGTATGCTTTAAACTGATATTGTGTATATTTTTAATTATAGCTATGGAATAAAAGACATTTGTTTGAAAATGATAAAGATGCCGAAATATTTTTGGGGGTTTTAGATGCTACTTTCCTTATATCATATGCAGTGGTAAGTTTATTGTATTGAATACTGAAATAACGGTCTTAAGAAAATCAGCTTGTACCAAGAGTTTTCTAGTTTAACAATACAGTCCATGGTTTTACAAAGCTAGAATTTTTTTTTTTTTATTTTGGGTTGTGACTAGCTGATTTATTTATCTGTAACACATATGTCACTACATGTACCTACTAAAAATTCGAAAATGCAACATTTTGTATCTTTTGTTTCTATAAATGCTGATCACCAATATCCAAAATTGGAAAAGAGCAAAAATTGATGGAGAATACCTGCCATGGCATAATATTTTTGCACTGTAATAATGTTCGATGGTTTTCATTATGTAGTAACATATTATTTACTACCCTTGAGTTAACATGATGCAGAAGTATTGTGAGGTATGTCTACTCTATAGATCTGTTTCTTCCATGTCAAAAAATATATATGACTTTATGGGAGTCATGATCTCACTGGCTCCCTAACTAAGAATCCCATCCCAGCTTTTGGTTTTGGTCAAGAAGGTTCCTTAGGATTGTCTGTCATTGTTTGTATTTTATTTCAGGGGTTATATATCAGTGGAATGGTGGGAGACAGGTAAATCACTTTTTTTATGTGGACAAATGAAATGAAATGAAATGGGGTTTAACGTCCCACTCTTCTGCACCTGACCTGGACTAATGGAAGACGGGCATACGCCATACAGTGTGCTATGAGGGAAATTTTTCCTGGGCAGCGGCACTACGGCCTACTCTTATATCGAATTCCAACTGCCAAGGGATGTTTCACGTGCACGCCAATGTGTACACGGGACTTCGTTTTTCCGTCCCATCCGAACGACTAGACAGCTGTCCTTGTCAGGCCCTCCTGCATCACTGACAAGGGAGAAACAACGCCGGAAAATCGAGATGAACTTTCTCGGCCAATGCAGGGACCGAACACCCGACCTCCAGGCTAGCGAGCCACCGCCTGGAGGTCGGGTGTTCGGTGGACAAAGTAAATACAAATGACAACAAACTTTTTGAAACTAAAAGAGAAACTGTCGTAATGATAGGATTTTGATAACCAGTAACTGGCATGGTTAGTGGTTAAATTGAGTGGCATCAAACGTCATGAGTTGAATGAATAAGTTTGCATTTGAGAGGTTATGCCATAAAAAAATATACCATAATATCAGTCCCGACATGACGAAGTTCATGTTAAGTACATGTTAAATCCCTTCTCTCGCCACCCACCCATTGTATTTTTTTTAAATTGAACTTTCCCCCAAAATTGGTTCATCAGCTTAGATATAATAAAATGATTTCTTATTTATTTTTCTAGGTTGGACATGAGGAAAGTTTTAGCATTTGGAATGTGCTCATCTGCTTTATCGGTAAGTTACTTACTGATAATGGAAACTCTTATGTGTAAATACTTGTCCTTCCTGCTACTGTTTGCTACTCTTCCTAATAGCAAGACTAATTTGTTATATTGGAGATGCGGCCAAATCCAACATTTGGTTGGCTTCAGACTGGAAGTAGGATACTATAGGAGTTAGTTTAAAAACTGAGGTAATGGTCATATGGTGATTGGTGCTAAGTCTCGATTATACAATGATACTATACCTTGAATATTACTAAGGGTAGCTAATTTCAGTGGACCAAGGGGAAGGACAGGATAGGACATTGTCTAGACCTATCTAGAAGGATATATATACTCCTAGCAAACCATACTTCTCAGCCATCTAGCTGTTTCTTGTCCATTTGGCATAGAAATCATTTTGCCAAATTGTTAACTGTACTTAACTTGAATTGTAATTCAATTTAGTTGTTTTTTTTGACTGTCCAAAACAACCTATAACAACCATAAATAGATGAAAGAAATAGTCCTTGACTCCTTGTATAAGGGTTCGAACTATTGTTGGGAAATTCTCCTGGACCAGAGTTTGGTTTTTAAAGCATATTCAAGCTGAGTTTTACTCCAGTTAATATAGCTTGATGACTTGTATATTACAGATATTTATATTTGGTTGCGTTTTAGAATGGGTACATTTTTATAATAAGTATGTCTATGTTATTGTCTGGGTGTGCAATGGGTTATTGCAATCTACTGGTTGGCCAACTGTGGTAGCTGTTATGGGCAATTGGTTTGGACATACAAGGTAATTGTCAACTTTATTCCTTTAAATAATGAACAGATTAGGGCTCGAGAACAAAAAATAGGCAGGGTGGTCCGTCTTTTCAAATAATTTGAAATAGCTTTTTATCTTATGGAAAGTATAAGATTTAGTAGGTATGTTTCTTTGGGGGATCTAACTTGGATCTGTTGAAATGAAGTTCATCAACCCAATAGAGATGGAGTGAAATAACCTTAGGCACTTTCATATTATCACATTTTATAGAAATCGATAACATGAGCGATTTTTTTTTATTATGAAAATTTATTTTTTAATCTTCTCAAAAGCCGAGGTCTTGTACTGGGATTGTGGAGTGCCTGTGCATCTGTTGGTAATATAATAGGAGCTTTCATGGTATCTGCAGTTTTAGATTATGGTTATGATGTAAGTTCAAAGATTATCTTTATGTTAGAACTTGTTTTAATTATAAATGCAGAATGTTTGTTGGTGTCCCCCATTAAGCACAGTTGGAGCAATACAGCAGGACGTTAACCCCATTTCAGTTGTTGGGATACATATTTTCATGTAGATGTCTTTATGGGTTCATTCCATTACCGTACTTGTAGATGTTCTGAAAAGTGCTCTGGAATAATTGAGATCAGTGCTGGCACAATATATCATTGAATTGATGTATCACGATTCACCTTCTCATGATTTGCGTATTGAATTGCAAGATGCTAAATAAATGTATCATGATTCTTTTTTCTATGTTTTTTTGTCGCTTCTGTGAGTAACGTGTCACTTTTAATTATCCATATCACATATTATCCATAGGTACACAAACACTTGTAAATTGTTTTGGTCCATATCTTGATCCACATCAATATCGTGATATAAAACAGTTTATTTCTTAGACTCTGGTAGGACTAAAAATATTAATTATTCATTTATCTTGTTATTTTCTCGGTACATATTGACCAAGATATGAATCATGATACAAATTGTATCGTAGTATGAACCACATATCTATGTTTCTATTAAGATAGATCTAGAACTGTTCCAATTTCCATCAGTATATTTTGAATGATATTTCTGAAAATGTACTATTATTTTATTTTAGTATGCCTTTCTGTTTACATCAAGTGTATTATTTGGAGGTGGTTTTATAATATTATTTGGTTTAGTTAGTACACCAGCAGAAGTCGGTAAGTTTATTAAAAATTTGCAATGTTTTTGTTACGTGGTGTATCACAGAGAACTTTAAGGTAGTTTAAATGTTTAGAATTCATGAGTACTGGAATGATTTAAGGATTCTTTGTGTTTATTAGCATAGAGATTCATCGTTTACAGTTGTTAAATTCTACTTTTGATAACATAGAAAGCTGATATTGTGGCACCCATGTCTCTATCGTATTTGGTAATTTATTGCAGGTTTAAGAGAAAGTAGTGATGGGGAATTTATAAAAAGTTATACTAGTAATGATACAAGTAGAACTAGATTTATACAAGATAATGCTGATGTAGATTTAACAGATCAAGCTGATGGTAAAACTCCTCGAACTATAGATTATTAATATTACCGGTAGTATTAAGATACCGTATATCAGATATAAACACCATGTCAAAATTTTTGTAATAAGCAGACATTCTTCTAGGAGAATAAGCACGGCAAATAGTTATCATATTTTGATCTTAAAAACGTATTTTATTTGTGCTTTTACCATGTATCTATCATTGAAATAGTATTTAAATTACATGACAACGTACATTATGGGGTTTATGACTTTTGGGGTTATAATTCTTTACATGATCTTACTGTGAACGGATTATGAGACCCTTGAGAAGATAAATCATATTATATTTTGTTAGTTTCAATCTATTTTGTCAATGTATATCTATTTCGATTTTTTCACTTTTTTGTGTAATTTTTTTTTTTTTATTAAATTTAGGGTGTCCATGTGTTGTTGTTTTGCTTGATCTTTTTATGGTGGATTAACGTTTCTATGTTATATTTCAGCACCATTGATAGAAGATAGCGATATAGATATTAGTGAAGTGATAGTAGAAGTTAAAGCCATTAGTTTTTGTCAAGCTTTGTTATTACCAGGAGTTATACTGGTTTGTATTTTATATATAAAGCCTTAATATCTAACGTTGCTAGAATATTGTATGAATGGTGTGTGAGTTGGTGATTGTTTTCCATATAAATTGTGTTTTTGGAGCAGGAACTGGTCTCTAACCACTACTTATCTTGTTGTTCGTCTTCTTGGGGTGACACTCTTCGAAAAAGCCTCAAGCTCCGTCAGTTCAAGTCCAATTGACATGAAAATTGGGATGCTAGTTCTTTGAACAATTCTGCATTGATTTGGTGAATTTGATTTTCAAATTTCATTCAACAATATGGTCAGTTCCTGTCCCATAGTACGATCGTAATTGTTTTAAGATGTGTCGATTTGAGCAAAATGTATCTCAATTAAACTTGACACATGCCTCCATTTCATCTTGGTTTCTTCCTACAAGTGACTTATTGAGATGAAAATATGCCATGTTTATTCGCAAACCCAATTTTCTATTTCTCCCTTCGTGCATGGTCAATTTTTGCAAGATTTATTTTACTTTTTTGATAAATCTAGTCCAATTAATAAAACACCATATTTTATTAACAACAAAAATTTAATATATTTTCAGTACTCACTATCGTATGCTTTCCTGAAACTTGTCAATTACTCTTTTTTCTTCTGGCTACCATTTTACCTTGTTGCATCATTTAATTGGAAGGCAACCGTAGCAGATAAGATATCAATATGGTATGATGTAGGTGGTATAATTGGTAAGACTTGATAGCTTTTAGATTTATACTCTCCTTAGATTTACGGTATACTTTGACATTGTTTATGACATTGTTAAACCTTGTTAATGTGATTTAGTGTATGTATGTAACCAGAACAACCCTTGCTTTACTTTCTGAACTTGAAACAATTTATAAATTTGTCTCTTTAAAATTTTTTTATTTGACTGTTTTAGAGATTATTTTTTATAACTAATGAATGATTATATTAATATCTATGAGTAAGATGTTGGCTTTTAAACTTGAAGGTCTTGGGTTCGCTCCCCATGTGACCTAGAAAGTTCCTCAAGATTTTGGTAAGTGGTGCAGGACAGAGGGCCTGACATTGATAGCTTATAATCCATCGGATGGTACAAAAAACCAAGGTCCTGATACATATTTGTGTGCTCGTAAAAGAACCTTTGAAAGTTGGAATTCGATATAAGTGCATAGCACCGCTGTCTGTGCAAAATTTCCCTCATAGCATACTGCATGATGAATGCCCATCTTCATTAGCTTGGTGCACTGACAAACTTTTAACTTTAAATTAAGTCTCTGGAATATATTTTCAAAAGCAAAAAATAGGACCTGACATCAGTTGTATTTTGAAAAACATAAATATATTAAGGATAGTTTAATTTACTGAATCTATAATCTATATTAAACATTTATTTGTGTATTCCCCTTTGTCAATAATGTGGGAGGGAGGGCCTTGCGATGGACAACGTATACTCATTTGGATAGGATGAAAAAGCAAGGTCCTATTTACACATAAATTGTAAGAGAATCCTTGACGGTTGGAATTCATAACACAATTATTCATATGCAGATGGTATTGAGTAGCATCCGAAAATATAATTTAGTCTGATTTTTTATTTACAGGTGGAACAATAGCTGGAGTAATATCCGTAAGTATACATTTTATATAGTTTATTATATCAAGTTATTATTATAATATGTAACACATACATGTACTTTTAGTTATTTTAAGCAGAGATTATCTCTTACAATTGAATTACGAGATTGAAGCATTTTCATTAATGGTCTACAGTTTTCATTAGCCCAGTTCATGTTCTATAAGACTTTTTCTTTGATTTCCTGGGTGTTTTCAAAGAAGCATTTAGAACTGACATGATAACCATTTTTCAAATTTCCGAGGAGGCTGTTGTTTTGTTTTCTTTTTGGTTTGCATTTACTAAGTAGTTGGTGACGGTGTGATTATTATTTATTAGCTTATATATAAATATATGTGTTTCAGGATCTATGTAAACATAGGGCTGTAGTTGTTGTACCAATGTTAATACTTTCTATACCAGCATTATTTATTTATGGCAGTAAGTTCTTTCTTTTTCTTTTCTTCTATCTAGATTAAGCAATTTTTGCTTTGGTCGCTCATGACAATTTTTTTTTCTGAGTAAAATAATCACTTCATTTTATGAATGGCCTAGTTCAGGGCCCTAGTTTAAATCTTTCTTGAAAATATGTGAAAAATTGTCTGTCAGTATTTTATAGTTAAGGCCCATTTCAATTCCTAGTATAAAGAGTAAACGAAATACATGTAAATGGGTATTATTCTACTCAATATTTTATATTTCTGTGATGATATGTATTATTGTTTGTATGTATAATTCAATGATTGTTATTTTTCTAGATTCGTCAGGTGTTTATAGTATGAATGCATTTTTAATGGGTGTAACTGGGTTTTTTATCGGGGGTGTAGCTAATTTAATCAGTGCAGCTATATCAGCTGATTTAGGTGGGTCATAATTGTTTATTTTCTGATAATGCCTCTCTTTTATATGACTGTGTGCCATCCTTCCATCATCCACAAATGCTAGTATATTCTAGAGGATAAAGTTATCATCTGATTCAGAGGCGGATCAAGGCTCTGATGGGCCCTTGGCAGCTCGACCAACTGGGCCCTTTGAGGGACTGGTTTGACGTAGTAAAACTAAGACCGTTGTAAGAGAAACGAAATTTCCGAGGATATACGTCCATACTTTTCTTTTCCTACTACATGTATCTTCTTAGAAGTGGCAAGGGCACTTGTTATATTCTGGCAAGCTGTAATTTTTGTCAGTTGTAGTCAAGTACTTTTTCCTTCATAATGAACAGCTGATACAACCAAGCGAGGTTTGACGTAAGCGTAGTCCAGTGAATTAAATAATGTAAAAAAATGGGCCCTAGGCAGCTGCCCACACTGCCTATAGGGTAATCTGCCCCTGATCTGATTGACTTGAAATTTATACACACTGTTTATGTTCATGATTATTGTTGTTGGGAGTTATCCTCTTTATAAATTTATCATCTGATTGATGAGTAATTGATACACAGTGTTTCTATTCATAAAACGACGAGCACAATGAAGAATAAATATGTCGCTACCTTTGTGGACTGCTTGGGTGATTTAGAGTGTATTTTTGTTTCCTGGCAACCTATCTTTAATATATTATTAAGAACACAAAAATAAAGAAATATCCTTATCTTTTTTAACAAATATGACATACATAGTATAACCCATTTATTAATGGCTATGCATGTTACATTTGCAGCAGTATTGGAAAAGAATATTTACATTGTAAATTCTCAAGCTGAGCCCACTCAATTATATTTATTTATTTGTATATTACATTAGGTCAACAAGGTCCTATAAAAGGTAATAATAAAGCTTTAGCTACAGTAACTGGTATAGTAGATGGTACTGGTAGTGTTGGTGCTGCTATAGGACAGGTGCGTTATTTTATCATTAATATACCAGTAAACCTTTAAATATATATGTTTTACAAATTAACACGGTTGATGAGAATCTGTTGCATAAATCTCGAATAAAAACAAGTGGCTATCAAAAAAAAAACCAGATGTCTTTGCTAAATCTAAAATCATTGTTAACAAATCAAATGAAATTTTTATCTCTAGAATGTTCTCTAGAAATTGTGTATGGAGGCTGGTGAAGTCAATATATATCTTGTATGTCTACATTGAAAGCATATACAGGAAAATAATATTGATGATCAGCATGACAGATTTTGAACATAACCACCGTAGAATTCTCCAGTGTTCAGCCATGGGCAAATTTAAAAGTGTAGAAGTCTACAGTTAAAAGCAATTAATCTCATATTATTCAATGTTTGCAGATATTGGTACCTGTAATTCAAACTAAACTAGGATGGAAATCAGTATTTATTTTCTTTATGATCACAGTAAGTGTCTATTTAATAAAATTCACTAATCACATCAATGTTTGTAAGATGTTATCTGGTAAATGGTCATTGTTTTCAATGATAGTTATTTGTGGTATCAAGTGTTTAGTTGGATTTTATTATCTCTGTTTTGAGTAAAGATTACTGCCATTATCATTGGTTTTTAAGATAATGGTTTTTCGAGGAATATACCAGATAAGATTTTTAAACCGTTCAATACTAAAGCAGAATCTTTTTTAATATTGGCTGACTTATTGAAGAATTTGAATAAAAGTAATTCAATTTATATGCATTACACATGTATCAAACTACAACATTGCTCAATTTATATTACCGGTAGTTATACTTGTATCAAACTGCACCATTCCTCAATGCATATTTTCAGTAATGTCTTCAATCTGCCTGTTATATAAACTATATACCAGTATATAATTAGACATTTATTCCCATGACAAGCCCATAATCAACTCTCCAGAATGTCAATGGCAGAGAATTAAACAGATTGAAACATTATTGTCATTTAATGATTAATTTAAAAATCGTGGATTGTGGCTAAGTCTTATATAACAAGTATGATAATAAACAATTCAGGCCACATCTTATCAAAACTTTAAACAGTGATAAAATTATTCGGAATAAAGCAATTTGAATGAAATTTTCAATATATTCATTTTGCATTATATATTTTTGAACTATTAGAACGAGAATGGCCAACTCTTTACCTAAATCTTACGTTATGCATCTTTAAGTTACGCATCTGTAAGTTACCGGTATATGAGTTAGGGCTAACCCTAGTCCTTTCTTGGTGTGTTTTCTTACTCTTAGACATTAAGAATTTATTTTTTTATTTTTTACAGATGTTTTTAACTGCAGTTTGTGTATTTCCAATATTTATTCGAGAGATCCGCACAATATGTTCACAATATACATACAGATGGAATATTGGTTTACAGAGAAAATCTGTATTAGAGGACAATAACATTGAACAAACTTCTGATCAAATAGAATCAGACGATATACAATGACAATCAACAAACTTTTAATTAAACTTTCAAGGCTATGCAATGTTTATAAAATGCCATATCAATAGATCTCAAAAGCCAAAATTCTCATAAAGTATTTTCCTTGATAAATATTTCCATCTATATATTTTAAACTTAACCTTGTTTGTACTGATGGTGACATGTACTGTGTTTCTTGAATGTAAAGAAAACACAGATTGATGTTCAATGATGAAATATATTATTTATGAAATATCTATCCTATTTCAATTTTATTACTATTATAAAATTTAATTAGTCATATCTATAGTTCGTGTTAAATTACTTTTCTTGAAATACCAAACATCATTATTCATTATGTGATGTAAATATTGAATATAACCTTTAAATATTCCTATTTACACTTTATGTTATACTGTTCTTCAGCAACATATTATTTGGTGAAAAACAGTTTCTGAAAGTGTTTAAAGGTTAAAAAAATAATCATTTGAAAATGAAAATATGTGGTACTGGTATCCACTCTCTCCTTCTATAGTTTGTTTTTTTATCATCTCAAATGTAATTGACTTAAATTATGTTATTTTATTAGTTTATTAATAATACAAAAGCATGATAATCACTGTCTTTCAATACATTCCATATATATACAGTACATGTAGTACCATTTCTAGACCCTCTCTTTGGTTCTTGGGAACCACGGTGGCTAAGTGGGTAAGGCGCTGGCTTGCTAGCCTGGAGGTCGAGTGTTCAATTCCTGCATTGGCCGAGAAAGTTCATCTCGATTTCCCGGCGTGGTTTCTCCTTGTCAGTGGTGTAGAACGGAGGGCCTGACGAGAAACCGAGGTCCCGTGTACACATTGGCGTGCACATTGGCAGTTCAAATTCAATGTAAGAGTAGGCCGTAGCACTGCTGTCCGGGCAAAATTTCCCTCATAGCACACTGTGTGGCGTATGCCCGTCTTCCATTAGCCAAGGTTAGGTGCAGAAGAGTAGGACGTTAAACCCCATTTCATTTCATTTCATTTTTCTTTGGTTCTTGGCATGGCTGATCCTTTCCCTAGGATCCCCCTTTTTTCTCTAGATTAGATATTGTCGTAATTAAGGGCTGCCAAGAAAATGTTATACCTCCACCAATGACACCTAATTTTTTAATTGAAACTGCCTTAGGCATACTTGGCATAAATTGAATTGAAAACATAATCGTATGGGCAAGATCAATCACAACATGTTTCTGTGATTTTATTTTTATAGCCCTAGAAAACCTTTTTTGGATTCAATCCTCTGTCATTGTTAGACCAATGATCATCCAAGCATGCTCAAATCAAGAGGCATATATATAGTAGTAGTGGTATTTTTAATGCTCATGAGTAACATTATTTTATAATGCTATTATTATTTTAGTTAATATATTTTGATACGTATTTTATAAGATTATTATCTACTTATATCTTGTGTGTATTTTCAATGTGAATAATTATTTTTATATAAACTTCATTATTATTTTTAAACATTTAAATTAACACATGCCAATATTCGTGGATTTGAATAAATCTGGTTCTTTCGAAAATATTACACAATATTAATTATTGATGCTTAAAAATATAGAGGAAAGATATGGAGTTCAACCTCTAATCAAAATAATACTTCTAGCATTTGGAGACTGGGACCACAGGCCCACACACCGCTAGATGTATTCATTATTAGGTTCCGGTTTTCTGTTAAAATTGGGAATATATGTCTAAAAATGGACTTTGCTTATGTACTGCTGTGCAATTCTCCTGTGGTTCTCCTACTCAAATCTATTGTACTACAATATCATCTCTTAAAGTAATATGTTCAAGTATCTCATTTTATTGACTGAATATTACTGTGATATTTCTTATATAAATGCTACAAATGGAAACAGAATAAAAAGAAATCAAATGTTTGGTTGTTTTGTAATTTTTTATACTCTCACATTAAAAGAGCTCCAGAGGCTAAAGTCATCTTGTTGACTCAGAATGTATACACATGGTTTACCGGTAGAATAGATAAATAGTAACATGGTACAAGAGCTAGAAGCTAATCAAAATTTAATTGTTTCTGAGGCGCCTGGTTGTTATAGACCTACTCTTGGTTAGTCTTTGGTGTCTTGTAAATCCTAAAAGTTTCCTCAAAAGAATCAATATGCGACAGCCTTTGTGGACTGCTCAGATGACTTAGCTGATGCATATTGGCATATATGTTGCCTTGAAAATATCTTTATTTCTGTGATAACGCTTGAAGAAAACCAGTATCGATATCTATCGGTGTGTATTTATTGGTTTACTAAGTATGTTGCTAATACAGGCTTTGGACGAAAACAGTTCCACCCGGTAGTTTGCGTTCAGTCCTGTTAAAAGTGGGGTAATAGAGGATAATAAATAACTGACTTAAACTGCCAGTATAAATTCTTGAGGTTATTGACTCCAAAATATGTGGTCTGAAACAGACAAAATATATGGTCTGAAACAGAGTTGTCGCCCCCTGCGAGACAAGCAAATATGGCGGATGTTTCAAAACATTCCAAGAAAAATGAGAAACTGTCATACTCTTTTAAAGACAGACTTGATGTAATAACCAGATTTTTTTATATATTTTTTAAAAGACATTTCTCAATGTCAGATATATGGTCGTAAAACATACACAGAGATTGAGGTCGTAAATATAACTTCCGTAGCACAAAATTAAATTAACATCATGAAATAAACTAAGAAGAAATGCAAACAAATAAAATAACAAAATCAAAATGATTTCATTTGGATTTGATTTTGGCCTCTTACGATCAGATGTAAACAGGGCTAGGACAGGTAATTTTTGCCGAGGATTTTGGGTAACGAAATCTGCAGGTGGTGTGAATATAATTTAGATCTGACCCCCCCCCCCCCCCACACACACACACAAGTGGTCGCAAATCAGAGTTAGAACATGCATGTGATTTCATGTCGCCTCAAAAATATAGAAACAATGTTCAGTAAGGTTTAAGATTTCAGTATTCCAATGCTCACTATACGAATACTTAATATTTCCATGCAAACTGTGATGATATGAGCTGAAAATATTGGCAGCGGCTAAATACCACTGAAAATATTGCAGCTACTGTCTAGTACTGAGCTAGGGCTTAAGATGGCCTTGAGCCGTAGAGAGGTCTAGATTTAACCGTAAAAATTGTAATTTGGAAGGGATTGGGCCTTTTAAAGTAGTTAAGTCTCTAACTCAATCTCACCCAAAACCTTCAACTTTGAAAACACGTTTTATTTGTCAATTTAAATCAACTTTGATGCTGTGATCTTACTGGGAAGAATGGGCTTCTGATATCCAATATTTAAGACAAAATAAACATTTTTTACTAAATTAAACGGTGCATGTAGACGCTAGAAATTTGCATTGGATTGAGACTGCTGGCTTATTTCGCGGAACATAATTGATTTGAAAAATTATAGTAAAAACGGAAACCATTGAATGTAAATCAGTTTATATACATACATTCATATTATAGTATTATATGCGTTGCGACCCACTTTCACAAATTCTAGGTTAGCGATTCAGCTCCTTTAACATCTAGGATATCATTACAAAGTAATTGTATTAAAAGAAACATAATTCTAGAGGGGAAACAATGCATTTGAAATTTAATTCTGTTTAAATCTTAATTACATGTATTGGAAGAACTTTGTTTGATGACCCTCTCATTCAGGCCTATTTTATTTTCTTTCACCAGAAACTAGGATGCCCATATACTGAAGGTGTGGATGAAAGCTGGGTCTTGGAACTTATCTTTAAACCAGGTGAACCCAGGATCCGTCTTCTGCAATGGCTTTTTGCCAAGTAAGTTCATGTATTATTTATTCCGGTAGGGGATCACAGTGGCTAAGTGGGTAAGACGATGGCTCGCTAGCCTGGAGGTCAGATTTTCTGGCGTGGTTCCCCCTTGACATGTGATACAGGACAGAAGGCCTGTCAAGGACAGCTGTCTAGTCATTTGGATGGGATGAAAAAATGAGGTCCTGTGTACTGTACACATCAGTGTGCATGTAAAAGATCCCGATATAGGAGTAGGCCATAGTGCCACTGTCCATTCAAAATTTCCCTCATAGCACAATGTATGGCATATGCCCCTCCTTATTATCCTAGTTTGGAGCAGAAAAGTAGGACGTTAAGCCCCTTTAATTTCATTTATCCTGCAATTTCGAGAATTACATTGGTATGCAAATCATAGTCTTCCAATGTTGGGGACCACTCACTGTCATCTTGAGAGATCAAGTCTTGCTACATGATTACATCATTTAGTTAGTCTGCCCATGGGCAGGGATACGGTCCATGATCTACTAACTGTTATAATCCAATACCCAATCTGTAATTACTTGCAACAAACAATGAAATTAAATGGGGTTTAATGTCCTACTCTTCTGCACCTGACCTGGTCTAATGGAGGACGGGCGTACGCATACAGTGTGCCATGAGGGAAATTTTGCCCGGGCAGCAGCGCTACGGCCTACTCTTATATCGAATTCCAACTTCCAGGGGATCTTTTACGTGCACCCAATGTGTGCACAGGACTTCGTTTTTTCTGTACCATCCGAACTATCCTTGTCAGGCCCTCCGTTTTGCATCACTGGCAAGGGGAAACCAAGCCGGAACAACAAACAATGAGTGAACCACACCCATAATTTTACATCCTTGAATCTAAAAGAATAAACTATCTGAGAGCATTAAGAAAACCTTGAAACGTTGCTTATTTTAAATACCGGTAGTAATTGTTTTCCATATTATGTTTTTGTGTTTATTGCGTGTTTCAAATACTAAATTCAACTCAAAGAAGACAAGATATTCGTTGTTATTTTACAATGATAACAAAATTTTAATGTGCTTAGCTAAATTGATGTGTCAACTGGTGATTAATTTAGTTTCATTATTAACTTCTTTTATGATCCTGAAATTTTCAAAGAATGGATGTAAATGAGGATTTAGCTGTTACTATTAGATCAGTCCGGTAACAAGGGCTATATTTATAGTAGTCTCAGTTATCACTTAATCCCCAGTCTTTTGTAACAGAAAAATTTAAAACATTATTAATTTTCAATTTCTGTCTATAAGTAGACGAATGAAAACTGATCTTTTCTTTCAGATTTGATTCCAAATTAAATGAACTTCTTGATCCAGAACATGCACCAATAGAATCAAAAATGGATTCTAGAATTCAAAGTAAGCTATTTTCTTTATTATGAACCTTTCAAGTATTACCAGTGACCAAATTTTAAATTACTATTATTTTTGTAGATAAGGTATTCCTGAGCGGTCTAGACCTGAAATACATCACATTTTTTATCTTCTGTTTTCTTTGTCATATTTTCAGATAAAAATAAGATTAACGTAACAAAAAGACAACCTCATACATAGGAACATATTTTAATTGTTGATATTGTTTTTTTTTTTTGCTAGGATTACTGTATGTATCAAGTACTCTTGGATTATGTAGAAATGATGATGTGGATCTTATAAGGGTAATAATTGATACACAGATTTTGTGCCATTACTATATAAAATATGAAATTCTAGAGTTAACTTCAAGAATATTAGTTACCGTGTTATTAGTAGTTGGTAGATAAGTACCCACAATAAAAACATATAATTCAAACCTGTCCTAACTTTTATTTACTAAGACTTAGCTCTTACAACAGGGGTTGCATATATATTGTTTTATAATATGAACTGTCAGTACGATTTTATTTTATAGGGTGTTTCAACAGGTTCTAAGCAAACAGCTTTCATGGATCAATTGTTGGACTTGGTCTGTATAACAGACATTTCTGAAGATCCTAGAGAAAAAATATTTCAAAGTCCTGGCTTAGTTTGGTAGGTACAGATCGATGTATTATATTGATAATGTCACATGGTGAGCCTATACAACTTAGCATGTTGACCAAATTATTATACCGGAAGGCCTATACCATACATGTATACGTGTACTAATTACTATTCTTCTATTTTGATCCCCAGCCATAGATTTTTGAAGACAGGGACTTATTATAGTCTCATTTTTATTTGGGCATGAAAAGTTTGACAAAAGGTGTATTTAATTGGTATGTCATAACACCATGAATGTTACCTTAGAGCATCATATATAAATAACAACTTATCCATAGACTGATTCACACAATTTGCAGGATCTAGCCCAAGTCTATTTAATCTTAAACATGCAAATGAACTTTATTTTATTTCGTGTGATGTCCTTGCATCATTCTATATCACATTATTTCTTAGTACCATGAATCATGGTACCCAGAGTTTTATCTATGCAATCAATTTGTTTAATTTATTTATGCATTTTGTTTCAGTGAATCTTCAGGTCTTCAAGATCAATTTACATCAGATTGCAATTATATAGATCAGTTAGTTTTAGAAGAAAAAATGTCAACATTATTTAAATCATCAGTTAATCTTCTGCCGCCAGATATTAATAAAAATATCGAAGCTAAAATGTTTGAGAAAGGTTTGAGTAAAGAAAAGTAAGTTACATTTGATTTGTTTTTCGTTACGAATCTCAAAGAATGTTTTTACATACATCAGATGCGCATGATTATCTTGCTGTTAAGATATTTTATTTATGTGAAACACCTGCCATAAAGTGGGAAACTGTATAAACTTTTGTGTGTGTTTTTTTTTAAATATAAAATTTCGAAGACTTGATCTGCTCTAAATTGATTATTTAACATTTGATTAAAACAAAACCAAACCAAAATGTCAGCTTTGTATATACAACCAACTTGGGGTTAATTACATTGAAATAAAAAGGAGCCCATCAAATTATTTTACCAAACAAGGTTGTAGTCCTGCGAAATAGGTACCGTATCTTAAACAATACCGAGGATAGTTTTCACCATGAAATTGTTTGGTTAAATTTGTAGGCCACCACCACCTGATATCCAGAAACTAATTGAACAAGCTAATATTGTATCTAATACTCTAGACAGACAAACCCTAACCTTACAGGAATTGTCTGAAAAGGTAAGAACGTTAGCTTCAGCAAAGCATATTCAGGTGGGACTATAATTCAGTGCCTGTTAAATTCTAAAATAACTTTCTTTTAGTGTTTTTCTGGATAGTTATATTTATTATGATGGATTAAAGTCATCATTTGAGGTATTGGGGAATCCCCTTTACAAACTTCAACATTGTGAAAGTTTAATCCATAGAAGTCCAAAAATGGTTCAGTTCGTAGTTTAAAATTTTGCAACATTCTAGACTGCTTTAGATGATAAAACTGGATATGGTCAAAACAGACTAATTCTGATACAAACCTAATACTTTCTTAATGTGAGTTTACCTAAAAGTGTATCATATTGTCTTTATGCATTATTTATTATAACGGTGTGGACAGCGGTATAAATTAAGTGTTCTCTTATTTGTTTCAGTTCACATATTCTGAATGTGATCCCAGCTTTGTATCTACTACTAGTCGAACCATGCAGGTTGTTTTATCTGAATTATCTCAATTAGTTGTTAGCTTTAGTTATTGTTATGAGAATGAGATGAGAATATGGTGTAATAAAACTCCACCAGTTTTAACAGATCTAGGAATAGCTTTTAAAAGAGTTTACAATGTCTTGAAGATATTTGTTGAGGTGAGAGTTTAATAAGAATCTGAACACTTTGTGCAAATCAATTTAGGATTATGTCCTTTTGCGTAGTTTTTATACGCCCTCATTGAAATTTACTCGTATATTGTCGTCGCCCTGTCTGTCCGTCATGGGTGTTTATAAGGTCATGAGACAAAAAAAGCCTATTAATTTTCAGCAATTTCCGATAATTACTGCCAGAGTTATGGCCCTTGATCACTTCAGAAAATCATGTGGACACTCTAGAGCAATCTGTTTCACAGAGAATTACTTATGAATTATCTCTGTCACAGATGACTGTCTTGAACACGTGCATTGACTTCACGTGGCGTCAGTCATTGGCTCAAAGGCTCGTGCATTGTTTACATAACACGTAACTGCTTCGGGCAAAATGATGCCTTTTACTCATTTTAATATATATCCATTTACACTAAATAGGAAATATTTTTTAACTACAGATGCTTCAAACGTCTTTATTTTTCTTCAAAAAAATGTTTGAGAATTTATTTTGTCGGAGGAAAAAAGTTTATTCCGGGGACTCATTAAGTCGCGTCGATGTCATCCTTATCAGTGATTGTAGCGGCCTAACAAATATTCACTGCTGATCAGTGTGGCTCTTGAGGCAAAAGTTTATATCCAATTTATACAAAGTGTTTAAGGTCATGAGACAAAAAAGTCTATTGATTTTTCAGCAATTTCTGCCAGAGTTATGGCCCTTGATCACTTCTAAAATCTTGTGGACACTCTAGAGACCAAATTTAATATCCAAATGTTTTTAAATTGATACAGAGTGTAAGGTCATGAGACAAAGAAACCCATTGATTTTCGATTATTACTGCCAAAGTTATCACCCTTGATCCCTTTTGAAAAAATCTTGTGACTTAAGAGGCCAACCTTATCATCCAATTGACTTCAGATTGGTACACAGAGTTTAAGGTCTTGAGACGAACAAGGATATTGATTTTGAATGAATTTTTATAACTGAACAGCTAAATCCATATCAAATTGAGAGGAACCAAAGCAAAGAATGACACATCTGGGCCATTATTTACATCATTAAAAATTTATTCTTGATGATTTTGTCGGGGGGGGGGGGGGGAGATGACCTAGTGGTCTAGAGTGCCGCACTTCGACCTGTGGTTTCCATCCCCA
Source organism: Patella ulyssiponensis (assembly GCA_963678685.1). NCBI lineage: Eukaryota > Metazoa > Mollusca > Gastropoda > Patellidae > Patella > Patella ulyssiponensis. Next base: position 22,868,667 of record OY783232.1, read on the forward strand.
GTGTGAGCGTATGTGGCATGGAGATAGGGGCGCCTCCTAAACCCTCGTGGGTTTCCTCCCAATGCTAATGACCCCTACGCGAAAGCGAATTATTGAAATAAAATTAAAACGTTTGTCCCGAAATGACCTAGTTTGTGTCGAGTGGACGTTAAACCCCATTTCTCTCTTTTTCTGCATTGTCCAATTACAAGGTGAAGGTCATAAGATTCTCAGCACAACATTCGACAATGATTGCACTTTAGAGGCCATTGAAGTCCCACAAAACGTATATTAATTATGGAAGAAGAAAGTGAGAAACAGGGTTAACATCCACTAACACAAACTAGGTCATTTTGGGACTAACATGCTTTAATTTTATTTCAATAATTCGCTTACGCGAAGGCTGGACAGGGGAGCCTACTTTTTGTCACGTACAACCGGGTATTCAAAACCACACCAGTTGACTCGATGACAGGCGTTCTTTATGATACAGTGCGCACATGCTAACCATTCAGCCATCCAACACCCCCAATTATGAAAGTAGAGACGATTGCAACAATGAATTCCATTGGGTTGAAGACTATATAGCAGGTGTAGGTAGTTACAATAGACTTGCTCAGTTTACCAATTAATTTCTTTCAGTATTTAACAAGTTTAGAGGGCATCAGACAGTCTTATTCTAATCTTGGTCAGAATGTAACCAATAAAGCAACAACAAAAACAAACTTTGGTAATTATATTTCTATATTTTAATCAGTTATAAATTACATTTGTATATGTCCATCTATGTCAATACTTGACATTACCACATGTATAACTTGGTACTCATTAAACTTACCTTGGTCATCTCTTCTGGCTGTGGGGTTTGGGAGTATTTTTTTTTTAATGGGAAACAGAATATACTGAGTGTCATAGAAAACGCATCACTTAGTTTTTCGTATAACAAAATGATCCTGTAAACATCCTTTTTATTTTGCTTCTTATTGTGAACAATATTCAAATAACACATTTGTACACTTATGGATGTTTAATCTTTAATCAACGGTACAAAGTCAGAGGGGGTCAAAACCAAAAGTATGACAAAGATGGTTAATTGTCAGTTGCCCGTGTCCTCCACTGGCTCTTACGCACGCTGTGCAGCACAATTACCAATCTTTGTCGTACTTTTGGTTTTGACCACCTCTGACTTTGTACCGTTGATTACAGATTAAACATCGATAAGTGTACAAATGTGTTGTTATTGATGTGTTGCCATTTGAATATTGTTCACAATAAGAAGCAAAATAAATAAGATATGTTTACAGGATCATTTTGTTATACGAAAAACTAAGTGATTCATTTCCTTATGGCGCTCAGTATATTTATGCCAATGATTATACATTCATTATTACTTTTCATTGCAGTACATACAAGCCAGCTAGCACTAGAAAATTTTCATGAATGTGTAAATATACTAGATGAATCTATACAGCGACAAGATATAGCCTCAACATCTATGGCATCATATTTATCAACGTAGCAACATGTATTTGATTATCTTTTGATTTAAAACGTTTAAAAAAGTTACTTGCTACCACAATTCATTTGAAAGTGCCAACAGAAAATGAGGTTAATCAGTTGTATGAGCAGTTTCATGAAAGGACTTTATTATTTCATTGATTATAATCATAAACACATACGTAGATTGTGGGAGTAATTACTTGTAGATTGTAACAAAACAAATTTTGCACCTACTCATCAAGGCGATGTATATTACTGGAGACAGCAAATCAATATATTGGGATTTGTTTTGTTGGAAATTGGCTGACACAAGCTGTTTCTCCCACTCCTCAACACAACAGCTGTAAATTATTGACCTCAAAATGTCAATAAATGGCTATTAAGAGTAAGATAGTAACATAAATGTAAATGGCACTGTGATAAATAAAATAATTTAATATGTAATGTTTTCTCTAGTTTTTTTTTTCTGTGAAATTTCTGTCCAAGCACGACAGGTGATGTTTGTTGTAAGCACCCCATTAATTTAACCAGTACAGTGTAATATGTATCCTGACATTTTCATTCTGGTAAACCTGCTGACTTAATGATATAAGCTTTCGCCCTATATGGTAAATTTACATTAGAAATGCCAGAAATTTGTACAGTGTAGGCAATCAATTATTGTTCTAATGTCGACAAACAAATTTTCCAGTATGTCTGTCAGACAACATAAATCAACTATTGGTTAGCATAAAACCAGGTTTACAGGTACCTAGATACCAAAAGGTCTATTATTCTGAGTACTAAAATCATCATACTACAAATACTAGCTCTAGGCCAATGAAAAGGCTGCATTGTAACAGTTTTCTTTAATGAGCCCCCCCCCCCCCCAAGTAACTCCCAACTATGTAACTCACTGATCAGTTTCTATAATAAACTGTTAATATTTCAATATTCATACACATTTCAATTATATGTGACTCTCCATTAAAAGAATTAAAATTACAAGTCTTTGATTATGCCTCCTAATATTCATAAGCCATGTACGTATATTTTCAAATCTGAAAAAAACAATTCTCCCCCTTTATATATTGATCAATTTTTAATTCTTTCAATGAATGAGTCATACTTATTTAAACAGACATGTACTACCATTTCCCCAGCTTTGCGGTACCCTTGGCTTTTGCTAGCTTTCATCATCTCTCCCAGCTGAATGAATTTCTGCTCTGTTGGATTTCCATCTAAAAAGGGAAAAACTAATCATCTAATTTGGGGAATAATAAATACAAACTGGCATAAACTTAGTCACATTTAAAATCAGACTAAGAGACAATTGTACATAAGACATCTGCTTGAATCTCCAGTCTAAGTGATCCAGAACTTCAACTCAACTAATGTAAATCTTAAAAAGATTTATTAGTGTAGTCGGTTTACCGAGTGTTCATGACAGCATTGTACAGCCACGTAGTTGTAAAAATGGGGTTTCCTTTTTCTCATGAAATGAAAGATTGGACAATCACTAAGAGATTAGTTGATTAACATAATACAGAGCAGATCAGATAATTGGAGTGTTATATAATTACCAAGTATAAAACCACCTGTTATTACCTTTTATTTAAGTCCAGATTATCAAGACTTGCCCTTAGTTGTGATCAACCAGAAGAACAGTTGAAACTGAAAAAATAAATCTGATAGTATTAACTCGAACAAAATAAATATTGTTACATGAAATTATTTGATTAATCATAAATTATTTTAGATTATTTTTCTTAAAATTGTAACAAATAGAATATGAATAATAAAATAATTTCATCATAACAATTATTCTGAATAAAAAGCTGATATTTTAATTTTTTATAAAATAATTTAATATTAATGAAGTTTACATATGATTCATTGTAATCTTATTAGACTACATGAAGTGTATAATTTATGGAACATAAAACTATGATAAATTATGAAAACAAATGTTATCCAGTGCCATCTTTGACTGTTGCCATTCTAGAGCTGCTCTGCCGACCATTTCCTTCTCTGGAAGTGTCATTGATACACTGGCACTGTAATACTGGGCGGTATTGGTCACATTATTTATCTTCTTCAGTTCCTATTAGTATTATTTATATTTCCATTTTCTGCAGGTCTTCTATTTCCTTTTTCATACTCAAATTTTCGGATTTTAACTGATCTAATTCATTTAATAAATCTTTTAAATTAGAATGCAATTTTCTATTGCTTAATTTTTTGGGTGTTAGTCCTAATGATTTGGATGGTGTACGAATAAGTTTATTTTCTCTTATATTAACTTCATTTTCAAGTTTTTTGACAGCATCAATAAGTTCACATTTAGATAAGTTTGATAATTGTTCAACGCGAACTGAATCGTACATTTGATTGAAGTCATTCATCATAAACATAATAGAATCTGCCTCATCAAAATTACGTGTTTCAAAATTGTCTGATAAATCTAAATCTTCAATTCCGTTAGAGTTAAGACTAGAACATTCCTTTGCGTAATTCGATAAATCTAAATCATTATTTTCTATTTGATTATTTATAAAATTGTCTTTTTCTGGAAACGATGTTTCATAAAATTCAACATCATCGTCACTTCTGCACATCAAGCTTTCGTGGTCTCCCATTAAAAACTGAGTTGAATTGTGTGGTGCTTTAGGACTGTATCGTGGTCTGATAAATGAACGTTTTTTAGAGCTGAAATGAACAACTGGTTTATGAACTACAGTTGAAACGAGATCACTCTCAACGAATCCTAGCCTGCCCAACTGTTTCTCTACACCATTGCTTGGTGCGCCGCCATTATCACAGTTTACAGTTACACAGCAATTTCCAAGGGAATCAAAATATTTACCATTGTTGTTTGCCCCATTTTCATTGTTGCTCTGGTTTTCTTTCTGATTCTGAAACAATGCAATTCTCGTCTTCCGACCACTTCGCTTTCCTCTCCGTGTTTTCTTTTTAATTGTTGATTCCGTTTCCATTATGCTGCGATTACAAATAATATTTAACATACTTTATAGAACTTCAACCACCGTGTCTCCCACTGCGATGTTTTCTGAGTAATGAAAGCGCGTGGCTTGCCAACACCTTTTATAACATCAAACATCGTTGTCAATACGTTTATGTCGTCAACAATACGAAATTCCCTTCATCGACCAATCATATTGCAGTAAATTCCACGTCTATATCGTCATGCACTATTTATGGTAACAAGTTAAAACAGGTTCGTATTTTTTAATTTACTCCTGGTTTATTTAATTTTAGTTTAATATTAAAAATATTTATTAACTTTATCTATAAATAAAAAAAATTGCACAATGATATTATTTATTTTCCCGTTTTTTTTAATTGCGAAGTTATTCGAGTCCGTACCTTTCGATTTGCGGGTAAATCTATTTTTAGAAACAAGTGAGAGAAATCTCATTGACTTAGCCATATCAGTCTTGACGATGTCTATGTCGATAAGTTATAATTATTTAGATTGCGCCATATGTTTTCATTCATATTTTCATATACGAGGGCTGAAAAGTAAAGGATCATTTTTGAATAATTGGAAATTGTTCAGAACAAACAGATAATGCCGAAAAGCAAGAAAAGAGGTGAGCCATATTTCTGCTTTTTCACTCGTGACTCAGAATGTTCTGGTCCCATTCATTCATAGCAAGCCAACATTAGAAAACGCGGGCCACTCGTGTCTAACTGATTTTCCAGTCAATGACCGGACCTGTCCTAAATGTTTTCAGTTATGTTGGAAACAAATTTTGTAATACAGTTTATATATATAATGCAAAGTCCGAGTCATGTTTATATTTTATTATTATTATTATGTCGACAAAATGCCTAATACATGTACTAATACTATAAAAATTTACTAATATCACTAATCAGAGAACATGCCCTTGACTAGTTTAATCCAGTCAGCCGAATTGTTCATGGTCTATCTAATCAAGTGACACTGATTCAGTGATTGGTGTTTATCTGAATGTTGATAGAAAGTAAAGTATGATTAGGTTAATAAACCATGTATGGGTAATTATCTCATGGGTATGCAAAGTTGAATGTTTTTGTGTCACTCAAGTTTTTTTCTGCTATTTTTCGTTAATCTTAAAATTTAAACATATTGTATTCAACTCATCTTTATTTTTACACTAAATTCAACAAAGAAATTAGGATTTATTTAATATTAACACATTTTATAAGTATCAGACATAAGAGAATGAGTGCCTATAGGTATAATTTTCAATGTCACTAACACTACATGTAATTTTAAGATTGGTCTGTCCTATACTGATTAAAAAGATAATCAATCCAATCAGGGCGAATAATCACCTACCAGGACTATTGTTAGCTATGATATAAAACAGAGTCATTGGGTGTGGTTGTAGAATCCTTAAAATTCAAATTTTAATTTGTCACTCTCAAAATGCTCAACACCGTAACACTGACAGTTTTCCCGCGGTAAAAATTAACTATAGAGGCGTGGGTGACTTCACCACGTGTCATCGACCATCTTTGTCAGTCTGGTCTGGGCCTGCTAGAAAAAAAGTTCTCTCAAGATCATAGATTTACTGGTAAATCCAATCAAAGTTCTAAATTTGCTTGCGTGTATTAATTCATAATCAACACCGTAACGCAGTTTTCTTTCATTTATACCCGATTTGATCAGAAACAATGTATATATTTGAATTTAGAATGGTGTACAGATACCTGACGTACACTAACGGCGTTTCTCACACATGCGCTCTTGGTTCAAAACATCATAAACCACGTCGTTCTCAACACCGTAACGCTCAACTCCGTAACGTTAACTTTTGTTACGGTGTTGAGAAACCGCTACGGTATTGAGGTTTGGTTCACCAATGCTTAAATTAAATCTTATATTATTATCAACATAATTATGTAGAACAAGATGGAGTTCCTTTAACATAACGCTATATGTTAAACAACCAATAAGCGATGATACAATCAATAAATAATAATAACAGGGAGTCTTGTAATGGACTAAAATCCACATCACAATGGCGAAAGGCTTATAGCGCAATATCCGTAAATAAAACAACATATCCATATCTACAACAATTACATATAATTAACACTTTCATTTTAGAATGACCCTGAGTGCTAAAGAACGGGCACAAAGATACAAAGATAAGAAAAAGGCCGAATTTCTGCCCACTAATAATTCCTTCGAAGATCAAAAGTTGTATGAGACTGTGAGAAGATATCTGACAAATAATAAAAAAAATTGATTGCCACAAGATAAGAGAACGCGAAAGAAAAACAGAAAAAGTCTGTATATTACCATGTTTTTATAAGGTATAGAAGGAATAAAAACATGGGAATGTACGAACTATTTCTATTTTCCTCGTGTTCTCTCATCGAATGACACTCAATTACTTTATTAAATTGTCAGATATACTCTTGCAGTCCCATATAACAACTTTTGGTCTTCGAAGGAGTTATTAGTGAGCAGAAATTCGGCTGTGTATCTGTAATCACTCTTCACTTCTGTCAGTTATATAGAGGGATAACTCGTGTTTCCTTTTGCGTTCGTCACTTCCCATTCATCAAACATCCATTGCTCATCTATCGTAGTAATGATCTCCATGTTAAAATTATACTTGAAATGTGTTTAACCAGTTCTATCATTGACTGACACCAATATCATCCATTATCTATGATAACCTTACTTGGGCATAATTAAACAGGCAGACGAAGACAGGGTTGAAGTGTCTACCATGCAACCCATTGGCATAAATATATTTATCTGGCCATCTCAACTTGATATCACATGGTATGAATATACCTAAGTAATAAGTCTCGTTCGTGAACCAAAGCAAATCAGCACCAGGCGTAAGATTTTTATTAAATAGATAGAGAGGTTTGGGCTGAAGTTGCAAAACTATATTAAAAACAACTCAATTGATTGGTACGTTCATATCCAACAGTACATGTGTTAGGAATAAAATGTTCAATAAATTACTTGTTAATATATCAAAATGGCTATCGCAAATATGTTTGAGTTAAGAAGAAAACTGCTCTGTAAACATTTGTTTTACAGTGTTTAGCGTTACTGTTTGTTATAAAATGAAATCATTAAGTTAAACGCCCTAATGGGCTAATAAAGATGGGCATGCACCTATTCTTATTTGATACCAACTGACATGGGTTCTTTTGGTGTGCAAGCCAATAAATACACGAGAACTCGGATTTTCATCCCATCCGAATGACTTGCAAGTCACCGCGGCTCTCCTGTATGTTATATAAAGCTACCAATTTAAAAATACACCCTCTGGGCATTATTATTTTTAAAAAAAAATTGATATAAGGGCATATGTTATCTCAACACCGTCACGAAAGTCAACACCGTCACGGCAATTCAACACCGTCACAGCGGAAAAAAATCACTCATTGCTACTGTTTTTAAGTTAAGTAACCATTTTATGGGCGGGAAAAAATATTAGTTGACCAATTTGTACTACTTAAATCAAGAAATCAAATGCAAAATCATTTCTTTTACTGAGATAAACTAAAATACAATTACCAAAAATGGTGTGAATTGAGGCCAGTGGTACAAACTACAAATTACAACAAAGAAATTATACTGGTACAAAATGAAATATTATTTTTGAACTGTAATCCAGGTTATCTTTTCAGAAAGGTAAATGTTTTCGCGTTTTCTAGTTGATTTAACACATTTTTTTGCCTAAACAATATCGTTACGGTGTTGAGATTTTGTAACGCATGGTCCACTAAAAGCTAAAATTTTTGTGTTAAAATTCTAAAGACTGCATGGCAATTCATAACGTACGACGTAGAAGATACAAGTTGTTGAAATGATGTCAAAAATATATTGGTTCGAGATGGTTCAAGAATCCGAAACATAAATTCCATGATTGCACACTCATGAGATAATTACCCGTAAAGGTCATTGATTAGGTTTAGAAACTAATCTAGGAATGGTCAAATCCAACAACCTTCTAAATAAATGCTCACATATGAATATTTATTATTAATGCCGGTCAGTACACACACAAAAAAAAAGATAATTAATATTAATAAAAAAAAAGTTTATGGTTACAATGTTATGTAAATCACTGAAAGATTGAACCTGTAATTATTTGTCCTGTCTGTAGGCATAACACATTTCCTTTTTAGACTTTTTTTCTGTGGTGTCTTAATGGACTTACCATGCTACATAACGTTCCAGACATTGTCACCATATTAATAATAATTGAGTTTATTAGGTACTTTAGAAGGACAATCTCATAATGACACTAATTAATAAAAGACAGATTATATTTCAAAGCACTAAGACACCAAACTCTAAACGGGACAATTCATACATGTACAGGTACAGTGTATTCTACATTTCACAGAGATCAATAATAACATTTCATTGAATCAAATTGTTTAAAATATAGATTACTTATTTTAAGTACCAACTTATTGCTTAGTTAGTACCCTGCAATAGAAAGTATGTCATATAAGTACCAACTTATTGCTTAGTACGGTGCAATAGAAAGTATGTCAGTAGTCAGTACTACCCATAATTCTATTTATAGCATACAGGTCTACAATGTACAATGTAAACATCTGTTAATAGTCACATATAAGCATACATGTATGACAGTTTTATTCAGTACACAATTACTAGTAGGAAGAGCTAACATATGTTTTATTAAATATGGCATATTTAGGACCAGGAGGTAATTATTGACATCATGATAATATACGAGAGTATGACAAATTGTGCAGATACTGTATAGATTGCCGGTGAAAATTCTGACAACAAGCTTTTTTTTAAAAATTAACTATTGATGACATAATGTAACATAATTCTATAAATAGTTATTTATATACTTTCTTGAAAACCTACATGCACATGACATGTAGTTGTTAAAGGTAATAATATGTACCTTTACTTTGTGAATAGATACAGTAGTTAAATTAATGAGTACGGTAGTTGTGAATTGGAAATACATACGATTACATGTACATCATGTGTACCTACTTCAAGAATACACATGATGGCAAATGGCCGCCATTTAAAATACTACGCCCGCCTCTTAGAGACGATAACTTAACTCGCTATAAATTGTAAAAAAATTTACTTCGGCTAGAATTAAAAAACACCTAAGATTAACATTTGCTAAAAATTTCTAAAAAACAACCTAAATTTATGGAAATGGGGCCAAATCAAATCAGGCAAATTACATCAAATAGTCCATGTTAAACGTATAGCAAAAATTTTAAACTAACACGAGCACGCGCGTTTCTAGACAACGCCATAGCGGGTCATAGCAACCAGTGAGTATAAATTGGAAATCCCCAATGACGTAGATATTATAAATTGGAAAGCCGAGTCTGTCTTAAAATAAGTAGTACCGTCAGTAAACAAGATGGAAGCCATCTGCTATCGTGTTTGATCATGGAGTAGGCAAGCACAGGTGTGTCGTATGTTGGAAATATTGTGTTCTAGTTCTAGTAATTAATGTTTTGAGTTCTATGACTTTCACTATCCATTGTAATTTCTGTTTTCTCTTCATCCACCATTAAAATCTTTTAGCTTTCTCAAATTGCTGTACGGTATATATGAATTATGATATACGCTTATAGCTTGCCGGGGGTGGGGGGATGATAGCCGAATGGTTACCATAAGGTCTGTGATTGAGTCAACTAGCATGGTTTTGATTCCCCAGTTGCAGTGACAAGGAGTAGGGTTGTCTCTCCTAGCTCGTGGGTTTTTTTTCGAATTTCCTTCCGACCCACTGCTAATTAGGCCTACCACTATGCGCAAGCGAAATATTGAAATAAAAATGAACTATATTTAAGTTCCCAAATAACCTAATTTGCATCAAGTTTCAAGTGGAGTTAAAACCAACTCTCTCTATCTCAAGTTTCCTTACTCTGGGTACAGAAAGAAATTTTAAACATGTATATTTTCATTATCTCATCATTTATCAAAGCTCTTTGATAGAATGTTGTAGAATAAATTTAGTCATCACATTTCTTCATGTTCTGACAAATTTTTAATTTGTTTTCAGCGAAGGTCCAGAAGTCTGGTGCCGGATTGGTTGCATCACGACCTCCTACTGATGATGAGTATGATACCGCAGATAATATAAGTACAGTTAGTGCCCTGTCTGATGATACAGGAAGTACTCCAGATTCAGGTAATAACCTCTCACATTCTACATATTTATCTTTCATTTTATGAAAAATTACATAACAATTCAAGAACAAACCAGAGAAATCAACAAATTTCAAGCTGCAAATTTCTATTTCATCAAAACAGCCCTAAATAGCTTATTTGATTAAATAAAATTCTTATATTAGCATTTTCCCTGAACTCATCTAAAGAAATGGAAGGATTGGTCATTTAATTTTAAATAAATGCATACAGAGGTATACTTTTATGACCTTTTTTTTTTTAATTCAGTTGGAGATGAAGTAGATGAAACCAGTACACAAGAATTATTTGAAGATAAGTTAAAAGAATATATAGAAGGCACAACACAAAAAAGGTAAGATCATTATTTATTATGTCACTTAACATAAGTATTGTACTAAAATTAATCACTAGTAATATCTAGCTCAGTTTTCAATTCCATTGACTTGTGATGTTTTAATTTCATACTTTTCAGTGCTCAAGGAAGAAAGAATTGTTTAGATGAAATAAAGAAAGCTTTAAGTAAATGTTATTTATATGATTTTTTGATGGACAGGTAAGTCAAATGTAATAATTATATTTTCTAATTTAGTATTTGCTATAAGATTATAAAAGAAATACAATTATCTGATAAAGAGTTGCCAAACACAAGTTGAAAACGGGCCTCAGGACTGCATACATACATGTATATCATCACTAAAAGAAAAATAAGGGACTAATTTGGGGCAGTGTTGCTGCTGTACACACTACTATATCAGACTTCATGGAAGCAAGTCAGGTTAGCTGTCATGAGCTACGATATATTGACTTTCTGGAACACTGGATACCATTTACATGCAATGGAGAAGTTCTGTGGTTGGTTCATCTTTATAATAAGTATCTTGTGGTACTTCATCGGTTCATCTTGATAATTTGTTTCTTGTAGGTGTTTGTGGTACTTCATCACCTCATTTTATACACATACATTTCAATATTGTTATCACCCCCACTGTCTATTTTTCACAATTAAGTGCATGATACGAAAAAGCCTATTAATTTTAAACAATTTCCAATGCCTTTCAGAATTATGGCCCTTCATCAAAATGAAAAATTTGGCAGGATAATTCATTTTCATCAAACTGCCAATCCTGTTTATTTTTAACAATTTTGGATTATTACCAGAGTTATTACCCTTGAAATTTCTTTTTCAGGAAAGTAACATTAAGCGATTCTTTAACAAGATGTTTACGAAAAGGTAAAGGTGATGAACAAGCATTAGCTGCAACATGTTTCTGTTTATTATTCACACAACTAGGAACGGATGTAGAAGATATATTTAATGAAATTAGACCTTTGATGTTGGCTTTAATGGCCGACAATTCTGTAAATCTTAAAGCTCGCTCAAAGGTATGTAATATTCTTTATCTGTTGGAAAAGTTGTATTAACACTGTAATTCCTAGACTAAGACAGTTTGTAAATTTCTCTATACATTAAAATGCAAAAATTTCAGACCAAAATCATTTTGTTCAGAGAAATTTCTCCCACAATATTTTAAGAAATAAATGACCTGAAACTTTACAAATTGTATTAATTAGTACAGTGAGTATTCAATCTTTGTGGTTCTATTATTGTTTATAATTTATATCAGAACAATGTATTATAAATTAAACCATATTCGCATGAAAACTAGAAGTTCATTGGGTAAATTGAAAACTGAAAATTAGATTACTTATACTAATAAGTCATTCTTTTCATTTTCAGTGTGCATTGGCACTTGCTATTAGTAGTTTTCTTGCTTGTGATGAAATTGAGGTATGTACTATTGGAAGAATACCACCTTTCTGATTAAGGTCAAAAGTAAAGAACCATGACAATTAATTTTATGACATTTATGTTTTTATGGTGGAACTCTGACATTGTTAAAATTTTGAAGCTGTACATAAAGCAGATAACTGAGTTTATGTCACTGAAACTGTAGGCCATAACAGAATGCCATTTATAATTGACCTAAGGTTGCAACGATATCAAATTCTGATATCGCCATTAATCATGATAACTGCTTTTGGAATTATCGCGATAAATAAAAGTCTACGATTATCAATTTTATCACGATAATTCTCTTTATCATGATATTTCTCTTTATCACGATAGTTATTTATAATCGTGATAATTGTAATTATCATGCACCATAATAAAGGATTGGTTAGAGGATAGGATTTCTAGTGAAAAATAGGGGGTAATAGCCATCTGTAATTTCTCCTCAGTTTGCAGGTGGGTTCTGTTGTCAATTAATAAGACACTATTTATGTTAATCAATCAGTCCACTACCCACCCATCTAAAGCCATCCGATAAAAAACAAAAGTCGATTCACTTTTCAATTTATAGTCGAGTTACTTGGTTGCTTTGTTTTGGCGGGTTAAACAACCAGACGTACAGTACTAACTTAACATTGAAATAAACATAATATTTTCAGTCTTGTTAACCGGGGATTCGCCGCACCGTTGCTACGGTACACCGATGTCGCGTGCGGCTTTGTTTACAAAATGTGTTTCGGGAACTTTCTCTCACCGATTTTTATTGTATAATTTTACAAGTAGTAATTAAACTATTATTTCGAATTCGATCCGGCCCCCGCACCGGTGAAAATGAACTTTGGATTTATTGCACCGACCTCCGCCCAAAAAAATCCTAAAATACCGGGGATTGCGATTATTCAACTTTGGCCGATACGATATCACTTGAAAAAAAATAATCGCGATAATGCGGCATCCCCGGGGTATCGCTGCAACCTTAAATTGACCATTATTCTGTTCAATCCTTGTCAATATACCTATCCATATTCATGCCTTTCATGGTATGGCGATGATAAAAGTGTTCTGATTAGGCTAAGTAGAGATAAGCAATTTGATTTCTTAAGACTTTGGAACATAACTACTCTGCTTTTAATTGGGGTAGAATGTTTAACAATTTCCACTAAAGCTAAGTAGAGCTGAGCAATTTCATTGGTGGTTGCTTTGAGACATAATAACTTTGGTTCTAAATGATAGAGATTATTGAAACTTAGTATATAGTTCACTACCAGGTACATCTTAAACCTTGACTGAATAGATCGTGGACATTTTCTGCTTAGAGTAAGATTAGATAATCAGTTTAATTGCTTGATACTCTTTAATAGGATAAATAAAAGTGATGGAAGTTATATGAACAATTCCTTGGATGTTGTCTCTCAGAATCCAATTTTGAAACATTTTCAATTTTTTGACTTCCTAAACCATATCACCAATATTCTAACACAATAGTAATTTCAGTATATGTGTGTGTTATATTATTCAAACTTTGCAGCAAGTGAAAAGTGTAATGAAGGCATTAGAAGATGTATTCAGGAACTCCTACAAAAAGGGAGATAAGTCTGTTCCTACACACAACCCAGAAACCTGTCATTTTCATTCACAGGCATTACAAGCATGGTGTTTATTATTATCTATAGCACCTACTTTTATAGTAAATGATATAGTATCTAGGTAAGTCATTAACACTAAATAAAATACAAAATTTTAGGGTTTAGTTACATTGTAAGAATGTATGATAATAAAATGAAATGGGGTTTAATGTCCTACTGTTCTGCTCTAAACTGGGGTAATGAAGACGGATATACAGTGTGCTATGGCTACTATGAGGTAAATTTGGCCCAGACAGTGGCATTACGGCCTACTCCTATATCAAATTCCAACTGTCAAGGGATCTTTACGTACACTGGACCTCGGTTCTTCATCCCATCCAAACGACCACACAGCTGTCCCTGTCATGTCCTGCATCACTGACAAATGGGAACCATACCGGAAAATCTGGATGAACTTTCTTGGCCAATGCAGGAATCAAATACCCAAACTCAAGGCTAGTGAGCCAGCATTTTAGCCACTGTGACCCCCATGAGCAACATTAATGTAACAGCGGTAATAAAGACAAAAAACATAATATGGCTCACAATTACTACTTTTAATTAAAGCAATGTTTTGTTGAGGGTTTTCTATGTTTGATTATTTTTGAAGATAAAAAGTTTAGATTTTTTTGATTGGTTTAAATGTAATTGTATCTGTTTTTGGTTTCAGTCATTTAGTAAAACTACCTGATCTGTTATATAGTAAAGATTTAGACGTTAAGATTAGTGCTGGAGAAACTATAGCTATGATGTATGAATTAGCTAGAGAGACTAATGAGGTATGTCTTGTTTATATTTATTATAGGCTACAAGCTAGAGAAGTTTGTTCTTGCCCAAACACCACTTGATGAACGAGATTGTGCAGATGTTAAGTAAAAGAATCATCACATGTACTCTAGTGACACATATCAAGTATTATATTCACTAAGACATATGTAATTCCATAGTTTTGTATTAAGTTTAAGTGAGAATTTCTTCTCCCAGGCCTTAAAACCAAATAAACTGCATCCAGTTCAGGATATGTGATCTCAAACCGGTAGAGAAACAATTCCTTCATGAACAAAAGTGTGTCTCCCATAATATCACTGTTAATTTAGTGTATTATGAAAGAAAGTCGTCTTTTGGTTTTACCACTTGTAACATATTCATTTATTTATACAGGATTTTGAAGGTGATGATATTGATAATTTATGCGAGTTATTAAAGAATCTTGCCACAGATTGTCAGAAATCTCAAGCCAGAAAAGAAAGAAAGCAACAACGATCAAGTTTCCGAGATATTCTAAGAACCATAGAGGTAAGTTCTTAGATTAATTTCAACTTATGTCTGTAAGGTTTATCAGAAAAAGAAATTTCTTTCCAAATTGTGTTTTATTTCTTGATTAGGATTGGTGTCATGGCAACTTTGGATGTTTCCTTAATTTCTGTTATGTTTTTACTTAAAGTAACAAAGCTGTAATGTTTTTAGAACATCTATAATCCGAACTTTGAAACTTATGTATTGTTAATTACATATTTTAGGAAGCTGATGTTCCTGAAACCTGTGTTAAATTTGGTAGCGAACATTTAATATTAAATAGTTGGGTTAGAAAGAAACAATATGATACATTTTGTCAAGTTATGGGTCCTAGTATTAATCAACAGTTACAGGTAAAATTATTCTTAAACATTTTTAACAGAACTATTTTATTTTCTAAATATCAAGTCAGAAAGACTTGCAAAATTTATGTTTATGTAGCCTAGCCCTTTTAATTTCTTGTTGCATGAAAAATCAGACATTTTAACGACATAACATTTTGAAATTGGAAATAAAAAATGGTTAATTATAATTTTATGGTTTCTTTCAGTTTAATGAATTATTACGAGAAATATTTGATCTTGGACCTGTTATACCAGTAGGAACTGTAAAAACCAAATTATCTAAACATGAAAGAGTGAGTAGAGATATAATTTAATTAAAAAAATATAATTTAATCTAATGAATATCATGACGGCCAGATGGAGAACTGGGTCAATTAAATTGAACCTAACAATGTACAATTTAGTAATCAGTAAGATTGATTTATTGATTGATATGAATAATTGTGGAACAAATAAATTTTTCTGGATCAATTATGTTAAACCAAATAATATACAATTGATAGATCTGAATTATTTTGAACCAATGTATATTTTTGAAAAGGTAGTTTTTCCTGAATATGGTCTTAAACTCCTTGTTGTTTTGTTCCTATACAGGGTAAAATCTTATTTTCATAATTTTTATCTGTTTCTATTATTGTGTTAGTACATTGTAATCTATATTAAGTTAGTAAATATAATATTCATCATTTCAGAATATGTATAAAGCTGCCGCTTTTAAAGCAAGGACCAAGGCCAGGTCAAAACATCGAGATAAACGATCAGTTACTTTAAATGGATTTTGATGACAGCTTTTTACTAGTATTTATTTGTGTAATCAAATAATTTTTATTTCAAAATAGACTTATGTTTCATTGCCAACTAGAAAATTGTTTTAAATTAAATTTACAAAAAACTATTGAGTTCTATATGTCTGACTCATGAGTCTTTGAGAAACTGTGATATGAAATTTTTTTAATTCACATTCTCTGAAGATTTTGCTTCTGTGAATGTGTTTTGACTGTGTTTTTTTGTACATTATTTTAGTGAAATAAGTTACCGGGTTATGTATGAAATTATTGTATATTCACCAGAAATAATGTAAAATAGATTTTTCTTTGTTGAATAATGTTGTTTTATGCAAACTGTGCATATTAATGATTAATGAAAACTTGATGTTCTCAAAAAGATTCTTTCTAGTTAGTTACTTACATAATAAAAGTAATTGGTAAAACTACTTTCTTTGATCTATGTATCTAATTCAAAAAAAGCTGAGTGTGAAAAAAATTCTTTATTTTACTTCTTGAATTTAATTGTACAGAATTATTTGAGATGTATTTTTTCCATATGTGGCTTATTTCAGTATACATTGTAGATTGAAGTGGGTGTGCTATTTAGCTATATTATATACATTTCAATGTGTTCATTGTTATTATATCACACAACCTCAAATAAAGTTAAATTTTTACCCTTCATTATAAAAAACTGTATATATTAAATACATCTTGGAAGTGTTTATTGAATAGTTATATTTGTCAAGAGAGAAAAATGATCTCCTGAATGTATATTTTGTAAAGCTTACAGTTGAATTAGTTCATCTATAGTGCTATGAATTCATTATGTTTTCATGTTGTATATGAGGACATTACCTTTTCCACGATACATGTAAATCTTTGAGAAAATTCACTTTGAGTGATACCTATTTTGTTGATACATATAACTTTAAAAGTTTGGTTTTTAAAAAAAAAGAAGAAAAAGAGAAAATGTTTTTATTGGAGATAAAATATCAAAAAGCAGACTTTTTTGAATTGTTAAAATGAATGAATTTGTTACTATTATTATATGTGGCATAATGTTGACTTGTATAAATATAAATGTAATATCAATATATTTAGGGGTTGTGGATGTAATGATATTGTTACAAAAAATATAAAGCTTTCTTTTCTTCATCGCAAATTTGTTTATTTTTGCTTGAGGTGGGAATGTTATTTATATTCTAGAGCATAAACAAGATCAAATGTAACACTACTAACAATACAAGTTTTAAGATATAATTTCAAACATGTTTAAATGGAGATGTTCATCTACAAAGACTGTCCTACTCTATTTATAGTTATTCATGGTCAGAATGTAGTATGATTTGGGTCGGTTTTGCTCAACCACACTTGATGGATGCTCGAAGACGAAGGGCAATTATTAACTTGAAATTTATACAATGCATATCTTCATGAGGCTAGAGGTCTCCCCTAATTGACTTGATGCATACTGGTCTGTAATATCTATTGTGTGTGGACAGGAGAGGAAGATGTCTAATGATGGCATCCTCGGTTACCCAGTGTACTCATTCCGTTCTACTCCACTATACCATGGGTTAATCCATAGGGTTTCCACAATTTCAAACTATCTGATTGTAGTTTGAGTGTACGAACCAATCAAAAAACAGTTTACAAACCAGTTCTACGTAGACTCTTTAGCGTCATTTTTTACGTCATAGAATTACATTGTTTGCAAACAATATGGCGGCTTGTTTGATCGATTATGAGAAAGTTTGTAAAAGATTTAATGTAAAAGAATTGACATGCACACAAAAAGATGACAGGGAAAGTTCTGTCATGAAATTCTTAAATGACACTGATTTTACCTTTCCAAGTAATGCTTTATGGGATTGGATGATAAAAATATCACAATCCGCCAGGGCAGATAATTTGAAATCGTGGAAACCCTATGGATTAACCCAGGGTATAGTGGAGTAGAACGGAAAGAGTACACTTGGTACCAGAGGATGAATGATGGAGGCAGACCACTATTAAATTTCACCATCTTGGGAGCCCGTAAATTGTAGTTTGTTTAATTATAGCATTTCTGTCTCTTTTCTACCGTTGTGCACGCCCATTTTTGTTGAATGGACTAAGAGCGTTTGAAGTAAACATTTTCTGCCAGGTTTTGGTAAATATTCATGATTTTGTGTCAGTGATATATATGGCAACTTGTAACATGGTTTTAGTATGCTTCGTCAAGTTTTAGTATCTTCAAATTTCGGTTGGCAACCTCATACAAATTTAGTGCAAAGACATGACCATAAGTTTCTTCCCGTGCCTAGTAAAAAGCATTCAGTCCAACGAAAATTTCAGGAAAAGTTGGAGGTGAATAAGGAGGCCAGAATTAACATTGAAGTAAATGGGGAAATTACTGGTGGTCTGCCTCCTGTCCATTATAGTTATTTCCCCTCATCACTTGGATAAATAATCCAATTGACTTAAATTTTTTACCAGCGTTTGTTTCACAAAATAAATGTAATGGGGTTTAACACTCCACAGTTAGGCATCGGCTGGCTGTTCTGCACCACTGACACGGGGAAACAAAACAATCAAGAGATCTTTCTAGCCCAACACCGAGATTTATTGCCCTGGATCCCCAGATACAGAGCCATACTCACTCACTGAGCCACCCACCTGATAAATGCAATGACTAAAATTAACACATCTTTACATATATTGTTAGTGTCAGGGATAGGTTTATAAATATTTCATGGGTTATTGCCTTTGGTAATTTTTATACAGCAATTATCATTTGATCAACTCGTGTGAACCTCAAGAAGTCTAAATAGGCCTACTGTACCGGTAGCTTAAAGAATTTGAACAATTCCTTCTACGCCTAGAGTTATGACCCTTGTTCATGTAAAATCTTGTGATCGCTGTACATACCGGCGAAAATTATGGTCCAGTCTGCTTGAAATTTATAACATGTATTGTTTGAATAAGTGAAATGTGGACGAAATACCCATGTCCGGTAAACTAGATTTAGTCTCTTGTAGTTGTTCCAGTTGCCAATAAAGAGTAACAAATGCAACAACCGAAGTAGACTTTTTGGATGTCCGGTTTCTTCCCACTGCTAAAGACCCCTACGCGCCAGCAAATTATTGAAATAAGATTAAAAACCATATGTTAGTTCCGAAATGACCTAATTTGTGTCGAGTGGACGTTAAACCCCATTTCTCTTTCTCTCTTATTGGATGAGTTATTTGCCCTGGCCGTGTATTTTGTTACCCGGCGGCCTTAATGTTCTCTTTGAAACTTCTCTTAGGACACCTGCTTTGAAATATCAGACGAAACCATCGCACGGGATTATATACCGGTTTAAAATAAAATGCATCCAAAAAAAGTTCACATTTTGCCCAATGGCAATGAGAGTGATTAGAAAATGTAGAAGTAACAAAAAATAGGTTATCAAATGTACAATATTGTAAACTGTTGCCTTGACCAAGAATTTGCGTTGACATGGACTACCACACAGCGTTCGACATTCAGAAATAACACATTTACGTTTCATGGATTAGCAGTTTCAAACAATGTCAAGTTTTGCATGAGCTCTAGGGGATTACCCTACATTTTATAAAGTCAGATGCTCCTAGACAATCTGTTTCACAGAGAATTACTTACGAATTAACTCTGTAACAGACGACTGTCCACAACACGTGTGTTGACTGCACCCGGCGTCAGTCATTGGCTCAACGGCTCGTGCAATGTTTACTTAACACCTAACTGCTTCGGGCAAAATGATGCATTTTACTCATTTTAATACCCATTTACACTAAATAGGAAATATTTTTTAACTACAAATACTTCAAACGTCTTTATTTATTTTTCTTTTACCTCAAAAAAATGTTTGAGAATTTAATTTGTCGGAGTAAAAAAGTTAATATGCCGTACTCATTAAGCCTCGTCGATGTCATGCTTATCAGTGATTGTAGCGGCCAAGCGAATATTCACTGCGGGATCAGTTTGGCTCTTAGACAATATTTATGTTCATTTAATATTTATAGGATAAGTGTGGAGTGAGACCAAAACTGCGACAATGGTTCGTAAGTTTTTGGGGGGGTTTTTGTGTGTGGGGGGGGGGGGGAGTGTAGTCACTAAAAATTATGATGAGAGGGCGAGGATGTCACTGCAGTCCGAACGCCGCTAGGGGTGAGGGGTGGGAGAGGTATATTTCAAAATGCATTCATTAGAAATAAAAGTTAACGTGTTTCAAAGAGTGTAACAGACCCCACTTTTTGCTCACTCAATCCCAACATGATCTTGCGTTCCACTGGGAGAAAAAATACACACGATTAAAACTTTATTAATTACAATAATATTACATATTTTGATATACAAGCATAAGATACTTTGAAAATTCATACAATGTGAATGAAATGACCTTTGTATTACAACTGTGCAAAATTTTTCAATTCTTATAAAAGCCCTTTTTATACAGTGGTAAATACTATACATACAATGGTTTTATGTACATTCTTACAAACACACAAAATTTCACCAATTCTTTCATAATGTGAGGTAAACAATAAACAAGGTTTCAAAGTAGGATAGGAAAACACTCAACTTGAAGGTTAACTAAATCTTATTATATTCAATAGAGATACATGTATATGCTTTGGAAATAGAGCCTTAAAAAACAAATAGATTTCCCCACCCCCTCCCCTTATCTTAAACTCGCCAGTAGCATCACAGAGAGATCGAATGTAAATTAGGAATGTTTTTACTGCGACTAACACAATTTTAACATATTATATTTATTGATGCTGATGTTATAGTACCCGCACCACCAGGGAAAATTATATAATTGAATTTACGAAAATATCTCATTTACCACCCCACCCCACCCCATCCCCACATAACTCAATAAAAATATAAACGATAAACTATTTTGATTCAAACGTTCACATGACCTCGTCTGATTTTAGTAAGGTAATGATAGACCATGCCATGGGGTAGTTTATTAGAATTAGAACAAGACTGCAGCACCGCCACTTTAAACTTTGTCATAAACGGTAAGTTCAAAAGATCTTAAAGTTTTGTCGAACTTTCTACTGGTGTACTGTAATAATTCGTCGATGTTGGATCGCCATTGTTGTAAGGTGAAGCCGGTGATATTATATTAATGTCGGAATTTTCAACTTCTGGTTTGGGAACATTTATTTCCATTACGAATCCATTAGCGGATTTTTCCTTAAAGTCTTTAGACGCCCTTTCTTTCTTCGTCATAAACATGAGTTCAACTTCCTCAAGTGATAAATTTTTAGTTTCTGGTACAAAAATAAAGACGAATATTATTCCTAACACACAGAAACTACCATACAACCAAAATGTCCCTGAAATAAAAAAGGAAATTAAAACAGAATGCTTAAAAATAACATGAATGACAGATTGCAAAACGTGAAATACAAAAATATTTGCCTATGGCCGTTGATCAAATCGTATATTATATTGTTAATACGTTATTTCGTTTTAATTTATCATTTTATTCATTTGAACATCAAATATCTGGGCTCTATCGTCAAAATTCACGTACTCTTTAATTGGTTGATTTTACAGAACCGTGGTTGCTGAACACATGTGGTTGCTAACGTAAACAATGTTTTTTTCAGATTCTTCCTGGTCGACCACATACGATAGCATTATGTGCTTTCAATCACCTCGAATGTTCCGGTTTGATTTTGTTGGTTTGGTTGCTGCTACAGTCGTCTAGTCGATGATAATCATTTTTAATTTGAACCATGATCAATCAACTTGATGCCAAGGTAGATTAAATCGAGAGATACGTATTTGAAATACGAAAATTATTTTGTACCTCTTCCTTAAGCCGATAGAACGAATAAATGAAATGGGGTTTATCGTCCTACTTTTCTGCATCAACAGGGATAATGAAGACGGTCATATGTGAGGAATTTTGCCCGGACAAATTGAATTATTCCAACTGTCATGGGTTCTTCTCCACCCCAAAACAGCCTACATCCGAACGACTGGACAATGTTCCCTACCAGAGCCCGTATTTTAGTACTGGAAAACCAAGTTCTCGGTCAACACTGGGATCAAGTCCCCTAACTCTGTGAGCTATCGTAGCTCCCTGCTTGAGGTGGCATGATTGTATTGTTCTATCATAAGCTTACCGTGTTTTGTTATAGTTTCTGTCAATGTAAGAAATGTAAATGATATAATAAGATTTAAAATCCAGTTGACGGCTGTAGCTATTGATGTCCCCGTACTCCTGGCCCACAGTGGATATATCTCTGAATTAATAGTCCATGGCATGGGTCCAAGACCTGAAATAAGAAAATAATGATCATCGAATGTTCTATATTTTCTTTCATCTTTGTAAATTATCACGCCCGAAACAACGATGTGGGTTTATATATATCGCAGAGAGAGAGAGGGAGGGAGAGAGAGAGAGAGAGAGAGAGAGAGAGAGAGAGAGAGAGAGAGCGAGCTGGGGTTTAACGTTTACTGGACACAAACTAGGTCATTTCGGGTGTAAAATATGGTTTAATTTTTTGTCAATAATTGCGCGTAGGGGTCTTTAGCAGTGGGAGGAAACCGGGGGACTTGGAGAAAAGCGACCCTACTCCTTGTCAAGTACAACCGAGGATTCGAAACCACGCTAGTTGACTCAATGACAAGCTTTATAATACAGCGCGCACGTGCTAACCATTCGGCCATCCATACCACTCCCTTAATTATTGCAATATGCACATTAGAATTAAACTAAATAAACTAAACTATTCACCTGGAGCAAAGGCAAAGACAAATAGCCCCAGGCCAAGAACGGCCATCCATGTGTAATCTGTAGGACAATAACCCTGAGACCAATGGAATCCCGAAGCTACCTCTGTACTGTTTCCAACGGCACCACATCGTCCATCTTTAGCTAATACATCATCTTTAGCTGGTAAACACGTAGCTCGAGATAAATCATCATAGCAAAAACCACAATCTTTATGTTCTATACATTGTTCACAAGTCCTAGAAGAAGCAATACATTCGGGGAGAATATATCTTTTGGTAACCATTACAAGGTTTCACATTTTTGTCCAATGAAAAGCATTTTGTCACGACACACATATTTTCAAGGACGTGCTTTTGACATAATGTATATCTATATTTTGTTTTTCTTTATTTATTACTTGTTGAAAGGAGTGTGTCCAAGAAAATAGTTTAAAATAATATTCTGTTCCGATATTAAATATCTTAATAAACCTGTTGATTTGAACATTAAGTTAAGAATTTGTCTATTAGCCTACATTCTCAAGGACTGCTTCATTTATCAAAGAATTAAGTAACGAACGCCAATATCCTCAATACGCCTTGTCTTTCAGAAAGACACAAAGACGAATATTGCAGTATAATAATTACTCTATTACTAATCCCAGTAACATAGACAGATGAGTAATGAAAATAATTGTCAATGGGGATCAATTTGTTTTTTTTAGTTACATGTTACTTACGTGTATGAGTGTGAGTTACAGTCCATAATAGTTGAACCATTGCCATAAAATTCTACAAATGTGGTGTTGAGTTCCGGTGAATAAACGTATGATAACTGAAACCCGATAGCTAATACTGCTAGAGATATTGCCACTCCTGTAATTTAGATGCATTGTATAATTGTTTTTAATAAATCAAAATGTGTTCTAAAAAAGTTTAAAACTTTTCAGACAATTATTGGAGTAAAAGTGAAATGTTTCGACATTTAACTTACCAGCTAAGCTAATTATGGTGAGAAGTTTTCTTCCCAGTCTTTCTACTAAATATAAACCTATAAACGTTGCTAGAAAGTTTATCGTATTTGGTACCATAACCAACCATATAGCAAACTTGACAGGAAACCCAGCAAGTTTTAAAATTGAGGCACTGTAATAACTGAAATAAAGAAATATGCGAATAAAAATTTAATCACATTGATTATTTAATTAAAGGGACTATCCCAATTCGAACAAAGTCTCAAAAAGTCCGAGTATGTATGAAATTTAAGCGCCAAAATATAGAGGAATGGGGTATTTACCCTGCCTCAAAATTTCAGCTAAAAATATTGAGTCGCTTATCCGGACACGCAACCCTTTTAAGATTTCGGGTCATCTTTTAAGTTGGGCGACCCGATTATCGATTCCCGTTTATTTAGAGGTCTTTGCAGTGAATGACCCATGTGATGTACTTGATAACAAAAAGTAAATTTCACCTACACATAAATTTTATAAAATACAAAGTCTGGTTTTTTTCCAGACACCGCATAATACAACTTTGGAAAGCAGTCCCCATTTCCAGGTAAGGACTGGTGGGTTTAAATTGTTTGAAAACGTATCACATATATTGAGTTAGTTGCTCAACCCTAAGGTAGGGGATTTTAAAACAAAATTAAGCAGTTTTATTCTCCAGAATATTATCGGGATTCGCCCTTTAAGTTAACAAAACCAAAATAACAATATTAAAAAGACTGATTGATTGACTGGTTAGTAGTTAAAAGAGGCCCATGAAGAATTGTAGAGAAGACTTACATGGTGCTGGCTTGTGCGTCTGCACGACAGAGGATGTCGAATTTTGCGAAATTTTAAATGCGTCATTTGAAATACTGTACAAACTATACCATTTCTTTTTGAAATAAAAATTGTTAGTCATGTGAAGCAAACAATTTGAAATCAGATATTTTACATTGTCTCTCACTTTCATTTCGATGTAATGATACAAACTGTATCAAGTGCTAAGTTGTTTAAATGGGAAACATGGACCAAAATACATTATAACCATTTGAACTTCTCAAATTAATGTGGTATCGGGTGTTCCAAAATTATGTTCAGCGTGCTGTTTTATAACTTAATCAATGGGTTAACACGTTGGCATTAGCTAACATAATCTTATGGGGTTTGGTAGGGGCGTTTGTCTAATGCGTTAACTGACCAAGTTTGGATTCCCAGCTTGTACGGGACAAGGCCGGAGTAGGGTTGCCACGTGGGTTTGCTCCGAGTGCTCGGGTGTCCCACCCAATTCTCCCTTCCCCTCTCTTTAGCCATTGTTCATACAAAAATTACCCCCTGTTCCAAAAGTTGAAAATAAATTATCTTTAAAACACTTTAATTAATCACTGGAACATAATCACTAATCAACTTACCAATTATCTGATTAAAACACAGATCCTATTTCGTTTCGTTTTTATAGTTCATAATTTTGTTTAACTTGCCTTTACTTCACTTCCACTCGGCAAATCTCGGCAGATTCCGTAAACTACATCTAGCCTCGGCTGTATGACAGTAAGTGATATGTACCTACGCCCATACATTTGCGATGCGGCTACCGGTTTACTTTAACAGGAAAACTTGACGCTATTACACAAATTGGAAACCTATTCGGCTAGCGACCTATTCGACCGATCGAGCTGCAACCTGTTCGTTGGAAACCTATTTAGAATAAAGACAACAGTCGCCTTAACTCATCTTTTTATCAACCAATAAAATCCAACGTTATGTCTATCAAATGGAAGTCGAATATATTATTTTTTATCCGTTTATCAAATGGAAGTCGAATATATTATTTTTTATCCGTTCCTTTAGCTCAGAATATAAGTGTAATTCCGTCATTATCTTACAGCTGGATCGGTCGAATAGGTCGCTAGCCAAATAGGTCGCCAACTTGTGTTCGGTATGGGCGCAGCCATGTTTCATCCGGGACCTTTAAAGTAGTTCCAATATGGCGGAATTCATCATACAGCCGCACTCGGCTAATCTCGACAGATTCCGTAAACTACATCTACTCTCGGATGTATGACAGTAAGTGATATGTACCTACGCCCATACATTTGAGATGCGGCTACCGGTTTACTTTAACAGGAAAACTTGACGCTATTACACAAATTGTGAACCTATTCGGCTAGCGACCTATTCGACCGATCGAGCTGCAACCTGTTCGTTGGAAACCTATCTAGAGTAAAGACAACAGTCTCTATTTATCAACCAATAAAATCCAACGTTATGTCTATCAAATGAAAGTAGAATATATTATTTTTTATCCATTCCTTCAGCTCAGAATAGAAGTGTAATTTCGTCATTATCTTACAGCTGGATCGGTCGAATAGGTCGATAGCCAAATAGGTCGCCAACCTGTGTTTGGAATGGGCGCAGCCATGTTTCATCCGGGACCTTTAAAGTAGTTCCAATGTGGCGGAATTCATCATACAGCCGAGTTTAGATTGTCCGAAATCTTCCGAGGTTTGCCGAGTGATACAGCCGAGGTTAGATTGTCCGAAATCTTCCGAGGTTTGCCGAGTGCTTCACTTCATGTAGTGTAGGCCATTGGCAGTATAAAAAACGGAACGAAATATAGATCTGTATTTTAATCAGATTGTCAACTTACATAACTGTATTGATGCCACATAACTGTTGAAAGAATTGTAAACCGGCGCCAGCAAATAAAGCCCTTCTAACGTGAGGCGTGGTTAACATTTTACCTAAAACTGATCCACCACCTGAAATAGATTACACAAAATATACAAATCTAATCTAAGACTGATATCACATTACCTCAAATATACCAATCTTATCTGAAACTTACCCCCCCCCCCCCAATTAAATATACTACACCAGGACGCAGGATGGGGGCCTGACAAAGGATAACGTATAGACGTCGGCGTCCACGTAAAATATCGCTTTACAGTTGTTGGAAGTCGAAATAAGAGTAGGCCATATTGCAACTGTCAGGACAATATTTCTCTCATAGCACAGTGCAGGGCCTATATACCCGTCTTCATTAGCCCAGTCGGAGCAGAGCCGTATGGCGTCAAAAGTAGCCAAGTCCTCAACTCAATATCATCTACAGTCGTCGACATTGCAAACACGACATATTGGTCAATTTAAACATAGATTTAAATCAACATTGATGTTGTTGTCTTACCGCGAAAAGATAGGCTTCTGATATCCAATATTTAAGACAAAATAAAAATTTTAAAAATTGGCACACGAATCGCGTACCAGAATGCTTTCGAGTGCCATTTCTAATGAATGGACTCGGTGAACGAGGGTAACCCTATCTAACAGAATACTACCTGTGTAGACTTGAATAATCAGACGCAACAAACTGACTGCCATTCCGTTTTGAATATAAGCGTATATGGCCGAACAGAACTGCTGAGAAATTACAGAAAAACAGAAATCGTGGAATGTAAATCAGTTTTTAAACTACATCCATATTACATTATTAGGGCTATACTATATCCGGGAAAACAGCGGAAAAGTACCGGAAAACACCATGTTATACTGAATACCGGAAATCACCAGAAAAACACTAATTAACGGAAAACATCCTAAATACATGTACCAGAAAACACCCTAAATAGGCAACCCGGAGCCTGGTCCCCCGGAAAACACACAAATTATAACCCAAACCCATACCCCCCCCCCCACACACACACACACACGCACACACGCACGCAGAGGACCGGGTCCTCTAGAAAACAACGGAAAAACCTAACCCCTAACCCTAATCCTACCCTACACCCCCCCTCCCGCGCACACAGAGGACCAGAGTGTTTCCGATGTTTTTCGGTATTCAGTATTATAACATGGTGTTCGGTAGTTTTCGTGTGTTTTTCAATGTTTTCCGGTATATAGTATTGCCGCATTATTATATGCGTTTCGCCCATTTGTGGCTATTTCTAGGTGCAAAAGAATGGAGAATTGGCTCCTCTAAGCTCCATTTTATTTCATTTCATGTCGTTTTCTTCAGATACAGTGATAGCAAACTCTTCACAATACTTCACAAAGAAACAAGCTGGGAATATAACATTGGTTATTAGCGATTTATTTTAGCACAATACATGTCAGCGTTTAATTCATAATTTCCTTGCCATTTTAGACACTTAACAAAGCTGAAAATTGTTAATCATTTATCTAGTGTCAACATAGATAAAAAGCGTCATTAATCTGCTAAACAAAATATCGGTAAAAAGGATGGTAAAAATCCCACACCGCCCTAAATCAAGTTACGCCCCCGCGATGCAAGTTAATTGGATTTTCGATAAAAGTGGCAACCGAACATGAAATATTGTTATATCCGGTATTAAGATGTAGAGATCAAGACTGCCATAATATAACCTATTATCGAATTTTTGATTCAGTATAAATGAAAACTATACGGCTTTAAGAAATCTGTCTAGGGTACTGAATTAAAATATACACAGTCATAGTAGTAAATCACCCTGTGTTATTACAAGCTAATCGGATCGTTCACGTAATTTACAAATCAAATCGTATTAGCTCTGACATTTTTTCATATCTGACGAAAATGGAAAGTTTATCTTCATAGCAACCGCTTACTAAGACCAGAGATTTATTGCGAATGTTTTTGTAGAAATATCGTCTGGGTTATTCTTGCTTTATCTGATATACCACCGCGTTGCTGTATTTATCACTTTGTTAACGGAGCTTATAAAGGCACACTGAAAAAAAACTTGTGTTGGGTATCAACACAAGTACTTGTGTTAAAACTAACCTACACAAGTTTGTGTTGTTTTGCATTGCATTAACACAAACTTGTGTAGATTTATAAAATCTTGTGTGTTTTCATATAATTAACACAAGTAATGTGTTGTTTTAATCTATTATTAATTACAGGTATGTCGTGAAATATAAAATTGCATAATAACCACTAGGTATTGGTTATATTCAGAGCAAACTTTTGTGAAGTTTTGTTAATGAAAATTCTAAAGTATCATTATATTTTCGACTGAAAAGGTACTGTTTTTTGAAAGAAAACTAAAATAAGAGGACGAATTATGTCAACTTATATTATTTCTTTGTTTCTGTTTTTTTAAATGTTTTAGTTTCTTAACAAAACATTATTAAGACAATATCCACTATTTAGTTCGACATTTGCACAGACAATGGCTTGACAGAAATTAATTGGATGTTAATTGGTGTTAAGATGTCTGTAGTTAAAATGTCTGCAAGTTGCGGATTTTTATTGGCCCTATAAACTGGTAGATCAAAAGAATATATAATCTAAATGTGATTTTAGTACATTGTTGTTTTTACAGTTGATTCAACCTGCGTGGGAAAAATTAGTTAAAGTCTCATTTAATTTAATTGGTTGTTAAAATCGAAATTAAATATTATTGGTTAACTAAAAAATAACCAATGAAATTTATTCTTTCATGCGTCAATTACCAAATGTATCTTCTCTAAGTTTAATTTACCTCTTGTGGCAAATTCTTTTTGTGGAAGCAGACGTTAAACAGCCCGACGGCTGCTACTATTGAATTATAATATAATACCGACGATCAGTTTAGCTACACTGAATCCAATCGGCCATTTTCTACACCGATGTTTGCCGATTTCTACAGCCATGGGACACCGGAAATAACTCATGTATTTCTAAAATGGCGGACAAAGCAAGGGGAAGAAAAGGTAGGTTAATTCTGTAATCATAATAATGTACTTTATCCATCTACTTTTTCTGAAATTTTACACGATTATCACTAAAATTCCAAATATTCAAAATTACATCGTTCGACTAGGGTTAGTAGGTAAGAATTTGTACGTTCCAGGAGAGTCAATTCATTTATTTTTCTGGTTCTTTGATTGAAATGAAATCTACATTATGTGAAAAATTTCAGCCACAGTCAATATGATTAGATTTTTTTTTCAGACAATGATGTAGTACATGTATATATATATGGCCCTCAAGTTTTAAGCAGATCGTTTAGAATTTGCAAAGAAGGACCGGTAACATTTTTATATTATTATTATTTTTAACAATAATGCCCTTTGCCTATAATTATCATTTTATATAAAGATATAGGAAAATGAATTTATGTAAGCCCATGCTTGTTTCCGATCAGACAACTAAATACTGTATCTTTTAACCAGGCGCGGATCCCCCCCCCCACCCGTCAGGCCCCCAGCCCTGTCAGCCCCAGTGTGACATAGTTGATATTCGTTTGCTTTGTTACTGTTGTAGTTCACATATCTGCTCTTTAATAGATGATTTAAACATGATTTTGGCATTCTCTCCGTACAGAACAAAAATGTGAGGGTATCAGCATATGGTTATAGCATATGATTATGGTTTTGGGCTTTATATTTTACACGTTTTAACTGATTATGGGTTATTGTGAATATAATCAAATCAAAACTGTCAACTTAATTCAAGTCAACTACTATCTGGCATATTTATTTCAGTAACCAACCGCCAAAGGGACAGTTGAAAATGGCTGTGGAAATTTTGTTCTCAGAGATTGCCAATCAGTTAAAGGCTATGTAAGTACCATACATATTTGTTTTTGAATGAAGAACCGGGTCCATACTCTCCACAATCTAGTTGTTCTTCGGCATGCAATGTCTTGGGCTTTGTCATTTCAAGTACGAACACCAAGAAACTTTTGACAATTGAATTTCTTTGACTTTTGTTAAGTGAGTTTAATGAAATTTCCTGGCTCATGTAGTACGCTATTACTTGTTCATATACACGTATTAAGCTTTTACTTGTTCATTACACCCTTTCATAAAAAAAACAATAGTCCCTAAAAGCGTTAAAATGCATCAAAATTTGTTAGAGCCAAAAGCGCTAAAATGTAAATAATATACTAAAATACTGTTTGCAAATATTGTATTTCCAACTGCCATGGTGGAACTAATTGATGAAACATGTCTATTTGTGAAGGGGCTTGCAGGGGCGGATCTAGGAATTTTGAAAAGGGGGGCCGCCGAAAAATGAGGGCACTGATCGCGGAGACGAGGCACGCCACTGAGGGAGGGGGCCCCAAGAAAATTATCCGTCATTTTCTTGCATCTGTTGCCATTCCAAGAGCTATTTGGCTGACATTTTCGTCTAAGTAAACGTTCGGAACGGACATATTTAGGTCTGAGAAAAAGCACTTTCAGCAGTAAAAAAGGGCACTGTCGTAAATTAGAGGGGGTGCGCGCCCCTTGCGCCCCCACTGGATCCGCCTCTGGCTTGTGATTACAACAAATGACTTGATCCTCAGTTGTTATTATCCATTTTTGAGCAATTGTATATTTTTATCCAGGAGCCGAGAACAGTTTCATTACAAACCAAACAAGGGAAATATAAAGAAGATATGACAAAAGTCAAGAAATAATGCTTGGTATGTTAATTTTACCTAAATGCACATTAACTAAAATATACCTACTTGCTTGATTAAGTAATGACCATAACAACTTTATTCTACAGTTGGTTGATAAAATGTTACTTTAAATGTGTCTACTATAATTGTAGTTTACATAAATTAGCAGTGCTTGAAGCAAAAAGCTTAAAATAAATAATCACATTTGATCACTTTCATGCACCGAGAACAAGTGTTGTAGAAAAGTTCCCTTCTGCTTATTTCAGATGATAAAGAATAATATGACATTATTGTACAGAAAGAAATTTCAAAGACGTTTGTGGTGCCATGGTACTAGCATGTACATATACATTTAGAAACAGTCATATATGAATAAACAAGGTTCTCCATCTCTGAGAGAAATTCAACATATCATCAGATTTGGTAAGTCGCTAATGCATTAGAAATTAAGAAGCAAGGATGCATTTATAGGAGAAGAAAGATTAAGACAGATGGAAATAGCTACTTATATTGTGGAAACTTTTCTCACACAGCTTGATAAACAGGAAAATGTAACTAACATTTGATATAAGAGTAGACCTTACACTCGCGGTACCTGGAAAAATTGCTCTCATAGCACACTGTATGGCATATGCCAAGTGGGAGCTGAACAGCAGGACGCTAAACTCCATTTCATTTCATTTTTTCATCTCGTGACAAAGCTAACTAAAACATTTAACATACAATGTAATTAAAGCTTTCATCTTATAACTGTTGAGTCTATTTAAGTCGACTAATATAGTATATTTTTTTTCTCAGTTAACTACATCAGAAAGATCAAGACAGTTTGAAATGGCTATTCATATTGTGGAAATTTTTTCTCACAAAGTTTGATAATCAGGCAAAATGTAAGTAACATACATATTTGTATTTTTAATCAAGGAACTAGTTCTATACACTTGCTTGGTAATCTAGTTTTTCTAATCGGGGCAATGCCTAGGACTCTGCTATTTCAAGTACTTGGCATGCTTGATTTTTAACAATCACATCCATACATTTTCTTCAAGTTGTGATAAGTGTATTTGTACTGTAAATAGCAGTATAATTTTGTTGGACAATATTTAACTTTTCAAATAGAATAAAAGGTACTATCTAATTTGTTGCCAATGGGAAAAAATATGAGTGGGCCAAAATAATTAGACATTGCAAAGTAAATAGGCGCTGTCCTGATGTAGTAGAGAATTTGGATTTGGAAACTCAATACATGTTGAAACCGGGCGAATAGTTGATCTATTATGAAGTTTCAGTCACAAATCTCCCGATTTTTTTCTGACTTCTAAGTTCTAACCCATTTGATTTGAACATAATAATCTGCCCGGGTCTGTAACTGGACAAGACATACAATGTACTAAGTGTTACGCAAAGTTAAAACAAAATAGAGACTCACTCTCGATGTGGCAAAATAAATTGTTTATTTAAACATTGTGAACCATAAAAAAGTATTCTTATTGCCTATTTTTTTATTTTTTAGGCTGGAACACCATTGAAAGAGATTTTGATGTATGCTAACAACGACAGAACCCAGGCATGCATCAATTTATTTTATAATTCTGGAAAAGAATGCATCAGGCGCGGATCCAGAGGGGGGTGGGGGGGTCCAGGGGGTCCGCCCCCCCCCCCCTCAGGCTTGAAAATTTGAAACTTAAATCTATGCGATTTTATTGGCGATTTTTAGACCTGCAATTGTGGAATTTACCTTCCAGAAATACGTCAGAATGCACCAAATTGAGTCTAATTTACCAATTTTTTCTAGGGGAGGACCCCCACAACCCTCATTAATTGGTTGAGCGCAATTAGTTAAGAAATTATCAAACCTAGACCCCCCCCCCCCCCCTTGCAAAAAATCCTGGATCCGCGCCTGTGCATTTGACCTAATTTTTAAATATTTATTTTTGTTTTTAATGTTAAATATTCTCCCAAACACAATCAGATTTTAATTCTCTTTACAAATTTATGTATCATATAGACAGTAAAGTGACATATAGCTCACTTAAAAATATGGTCGTATTTAATAGGCATTATCAAGAAACCAAATGTAGATCAAAATTACCCAGAATTACAAAAAGCCTTGACCTGCATTAAGGTGACTTTCCCTTTCTACTTTTCTGTGTTAATAGGGTGATCCTGTCCTACAACTAACCTACTCTTATATCAAATATTTCAACTGTCAAGGGAACCTGGGAGGGGGCGCAAATGGTTAACACACCCACATTGGATCAGAAGGTCTTGTCATTGAGTCAAATAATTCAATTGTCTAGGGTCCTTAAATTGAACGCAATGGGGGGGGGGGTCGATTCCGGGCTTGTGCCCAATTATACCTTGCCATGTCCTACACTACTGACATGATGGACCTTTGACCTAAAATCTAGCTGAAAATTCTCGGCCAACGTCTTATACTCATTGAACCATTATGCCTCCCCTCCCTTGCTTATGTACATATTATTTAATACATGTACTTGCAACTTTCTTTTAAATTATGTAATCTTGATGCTTTGCTCCATTTATGTAAAAATGTCATAAAATATTAGTGCATAATTAATCTTATTAGTGCTTGGTTTGGATGTTATTAAATTTAGACATTTTTGAATTATATATTTTGGGGTATGGGGTAGAAATACTGTGTATATATCTTTATATTTTCTCAGTTCTTGTTTTAGTGTAAAAAAAAAATTTACTTTTTTATATTTTGGCATGGGGAAAGGGGGGGTGGTCATTATATAACACAATTTTGTTAGTATAATAATTATTTTTCTGTTTTTCTGTTAACATTCAAATGTATATTTACTTTTTAAATTATGTAATCTTGATGCTTTGCTCCATTTATGTAAAAATGTCATAAAATATTAGTGAATAATTAATCTTATTAGTGCTTGGTTTGGATGTTATTAAATTTAGACATTTTTGAATTATATATTTTGGGGTATACTGTGTATATATCTTTATATCTTCTCAGTTCTTGTTTTAGTGTCAAAAAAAAATTAACTTTTTTATATTTTGGCATGGGGAAAGGGGGTGGGGGTCATTATATAACACAATTTTGTTAGTATAATAATTATTTTTCTGTTTTTCTGTTAACATTCAAATGTATATTTACTTTTTTCCCATCATGTTTGAATAAATAATAATTTAACAAAAAAAATATTATTGTTACCTCATTATTCAAACATTACAGGTTAAACAGAGTAAAGGGGTGGGGGGTACAGCAAAGGAAAGGTTGCTATGATACAAATTGGGTAAAAATACAACACAAGTTTTTGTTGGTGGTTATACACAAGTTTGTATTGAACCACACAAGTTTCAAAAATTTCAACACAAGTTTCAGAAATTTCAACACAAGTTTCAGAAATTTCAACACAAGTTTCAGAAATTTCAACACGAGTTTCAAAAATTTCAACACAAGTTTCGAAAATTTCAACACAAGTATTGTGTAGCTTTTCACACAAGTTTCAACACAAGTTTGTGTTGTTTGATAAATTTTAACACAAGTCTTGTGTTGTTTGATACATTTTAACACAAGTCTTGTGTTGTTTCAACATTTAACACAAGTTTGTGTTGTTTCAACACAAGTTTGTGTTGTTAAATAGTAACACCCAACTTGTGTTGAAAACAACACAAGTTTGTGTTGTTTCAACACAAGTTTTTTTTCAGTGCACTATATTTCGAAGTTAAAGCCCCAATAACACTCTTGTTGTAATTAATCTTTATTCTGGTCAACAAATTGTATTATTTTACACTATTCCAATAAATTGATGATACAAATTTCATCGTAACATGGAAAAATTCAACTACATGATTTGAAAAGGTTAACGTAAACCTTTTCAAATGTGACTTCGATTTTAAAATATTTTCGAACCCTCTGGACAAGTAAAATATGATGTAATGGATAATTTACACAACAGGTAGGACACATAAACATCTGGTACTTAGAATAAGACTATTATTTATTTTCTAGAGCTGCCAAGCCAGCAAGAGTGTTATTGTCCCTTTAAATGTCGTCTTTGATTTAAGTAAAAATAAAGTGTTAAATTGGACTTATTTCAGAATCTGTCCATCCAGCCATAACAAAACGTAACTCGGACCCTTGTGTAATGTGAGGGGTGGAATGATTCTGGTTAGCTAACCAAAAAATGATTTCAATATGGAACAGCAGAAATGGGTATCTTTATTAATTTTGGTTTTGGGTAGGCTTTTACAAAATAAGTTAGTTATATCAGGACTGGCTTAATCTAAGTACATACATTTTCATACTAAACCATATTTCTTTTTTTGTAAAATTGATCTTTTCTTGTATCAAAAACGAACGTTCATTGTACTCATTTCCTAATCATGAATCTAAACTCATATGCAGTACGCATAAAATTCATGGCTTCTTGGGGCAAATGGTCGGCATTTGACTCCTGGGGACAAAGGTTGCCATACGTATATTTATTATTCTACAGCCATGATGTTAATTATTGTTAGCCTGGCACAACACATATCAACAAACATAAACTAACCATCTCCCCTTGCAGCGGTTGATTCTGCTACAGCTCTCTTCATTTCTTCTAATGCGTCTTCGACATCTTCTTGACCAGTTATCTGCTTCAACACATCTCTAGCTTGATCAAATCGCCCTCGTAAAACCAACCAGCGAGGACTCTCTGGCATGAATATAAATCCTATAAACTGAACTACACCAGGTATACCAGCAAGACCCAACATGTACCTAGAAAAAATGTATACCGTTTTCACAAAGAATCCCTCCCGGATGAGGCCACATATTTGTAATGCATGTTTGTTGTTTAAGGGTTGCTGCATAAACCCGACAGTCAAATAACATGCTATTATTCTTTAGTTTATAATTCCTTAAGTCCTTACATTATGGTCATAAAAGTTATATTGATATTTATACTATCAATTTCAAATCACCATCTTAATGTGTATTATAAATAATGTGTGCTGTCGTTTGTCTTCACGTTAGATATACGGCATGATGGTTTGATGTTTTAAATATCAAGTCTTTACACTGTTTGAGTTTTGAGAAATATGTGAAGCAAAATTATGTGCTGTTTTAATATTTTGTTCGTCCAGTGTAAATTTGTTGTGTTTCGCGACGTGCGTTTAGTGCTCCAAGATGATCAATATTGTTGAAATGGTTATATGTTCCTAGACTAGAACAATTTTCTGGAAACAGAACTTTAGTCTTGGCACATATTCACTTTATTAATACATTATCACTATGGCCAATACTCGAGACTGGACCTCATATGCCAAAACCAAATCCACAATTTGCTTCCGACCTTTGGTAAGGAATACGTATCTCAACTGTTCAGAAAGTAATGCCCAAATAATTATCTTGAGGCAGTCATAAATTAACGACAAATTGCATTGATGTTTTCTATCAACAATCATTGTCGCCAGTGGCCATATAGCAACCCAGCATCTCTCAAGAACACATGAGCGATAAGTAGATGGCGCGGTTCAAAAAATGGCTGACCTGATTTTCGACTGATCTGATTTTCGACTGTACTTACCTCCAACCGGTTGTCTTCATCTCACTGAAAGCACCAGCTATGAGACTGGATATAACAATACCAATGGTTATAAATAATTGATTCAATGTTACCAGGCGACCTCGAATATCTGCTGGGGCTGCTTCAGCAACGTAAACAGGCACAGTCATAGATGCAAAACCTGAAAATATACCAATATGTAAAATGTAATTAAATTAAAGAGAGCTGTATATGGCATTTTTTTTTGTTAGCTTTTCTGCTTACAATAAACGCCTCTTTAAACACATGTATTCGGACATTTCGGATAGCAATCTCGGTAAACAGTAATCAAGAGCACTCTACACACACATTTAAGGAACCTACAACGAAAAATCTGGCAGACTGCGTTAAGGGACAAAAAGATATAATCTGTCGAAATGATTTAAAAAGACAAATGTCTAGTGTCGATATTTTCATTGGTCGTATATGTGTATATCAGTGCATGGTGTCTTATTTTCTGGAAAATGTCCGCGAAGATAATATTGATAATACGGTTTTGTCAAATTAGCTGGCCATTTCTATATATCAAAGATCAATTTCATTGTTTAACACAGTAACAGTATTGTCTCCCTAGAGATGAAAAGAATTTTGTTTTTCTGAGAAACTCAACATTGCTATCAGGGTGGCCTTGATATTATTCCACAGAATGATTATATTCTGTCCGCAATTAGATTCATTTTGTCATATTTCGAGGGGCAGGTGTATCTGCTCGAGAATTCACAGCAGGCAAAGACAGTCTTTATTGACGAAGGATTAATATTATTTCTCAATAAAAGAGAACATCTAGATCAGAAAGGATTCGATTTTTATAGATTACTTCAGATACAAACTTCAAGCGATGACGCATAGAAATAGGTCTGTAAATCAGCAACTACTGGACGCCTACGTTCGTACAATATTGAATAACAAACCAAGTTGTAACCATTCATGATGTCGTATCAATTTGAAAAAAAGTCGACTGCCTTTTCTGTACTTGATCAATAATTGTGTTAATATTGTTTACTTGAAAAGTAGTTGCTTTATATTTGAAAAGTAATTAATTTGCTTGTAATTGTATAATAGTTGGATTTTTTACTTGAAAAATGGTTGCCTTATTATTCTTTACCCGAGCAATAATCGCCTTATTCTTATAAAACTTACATCTGAACAATCTTAAAGGCACAGCAAGTTAGCTTGAACATTATGTAATATTTATTTCGACATACTGGGGCTTTGATATATCACAGCAAAAGAAACATTCTTTTTAATCTAAAATTTAGACGAAGCTGTTTGTATAATTAGAACATTCTATCCAAAAACACATTACTGTTTGAGGAAAATGAGAGATTCATTGGGTGGCGGACATATTGACATATTTAAAGAGACATTACCACTATCACCAAGAAAATAAATGTAATTAAATTTGAATAATATCATATACATAATAATATCTGCAACACATAAATTGACAGTTTAAACATTTATATATCTTTTGTGACCCAACATACTGATTGTAACATACACGGCGAAACTATAAGTCAATCTCGTCAAATGATATTTTTTTATTCTTCAAGACCCCAAAGCACCTTGATGCGTTTTAACGTCACGATCTTTTTTCATAATTTGGGTATAAAATAGACTCTTCATTACTGGTAGTTTAAGTAACGATGCGTCATTTTCATTTTTCATTAAAATATTAAATCTTCGCTAATATTCTCAGATTGATTATTTAACATCTTTGTAAGAAGAGGAAATCAAAATACCAACGTCAGTTAACGTCCCGGCTTGGAATGAATCGGATTAAAAATGCAAGATATTTTTATAGCGCTAAAACGAAGCATCAGACTTTAAGATTAATGTTTTATTCTAATGGAAAGTCTACAATAATAAAAGTGGTAGTTCAAGTAAGTGGTAGTTTGTTTCTGAAGTTTACTTTATGCTATCAATGGTGCGTTATTATATTACACCGTCTGATCGTGGCGTGATTTTACAACACTTGCTCATGGCGTTCTTTTAATCCATCTGATCTTGGCGTTATTTTACACCACTCTGTTTAACATCATTTGATTGAGAGGCCATTAAAGACCACTTGTTGGTGGTGCTATTTTACACCATCTCATCGTGATACCATTTTACACAACTTGTTCGTGGCGTTGTTTTACTCAACATGACTGTAAGTTTATTTACGCTTTCTGTGCACTTGGCTGTCTTAAAACAGGGACCGTGACGCTGTTTTACAACACCACATGGTCACTACCAAAGGCGAAGCTGTAAAAAACGGAACACCTATCGGCAGTGGATAGTTATGAATAATTTACGATTCCTTCCAATGGTCTTAATTAATTTATGCCGAGTCTTTTAGTGTTTTCTGTTTATTTCAAAGTTATGTCTGAAATTGCGGTGAGTGACATTTGTGAAGAATTTCTGTTCCATTTCTGTCAATAAAGATCTTAGATTCAGCCGAGTTGTAAGAAGAAAAATGTTAAAAAAGAAATACTATAATGCACAGTGGTAGTTTATTCTCATTCGATCAGTCAGAATTGAGGAAATCTCAGACTTTCTCGGTTTCTCTTGTATATATCTGCAATGGGCAAACGAATTGTACTTTCAGAGTGATTCTATGGCACTTTAATTTGAGAGGTGATCTTGAAGCTAGTCCTGTTCGTATCATTAATAGAACACAATTTTTATGGGAAACAATCACTGGTTTATTCTAAAAGCATGACGTTTCGACAAGATAACGATAAGAGGATACTTGTCGAAACGTCATGCTTTTAGAATAAACCAGTGATTGTTTCCCATAAAAATTGTGTTCTATTAATGTGTTTCCCAATCGCTAAATGCCACTTAAAGATTCTGTTCGTATCAGTTCAATTTCAGCAATTTTAGTGGCAATCATTGTCTCCCTGCTAGATTGAGTTTGTATTCTTTTCACATAAACAGTGCAAGTTTATCAGACGTAAAGTAACGGAAGTGTGGGTTAATCACACACCTCTTATTAGCTCAAAACCCGGGTCAAGTCGAAGAATTAGATTGACATTGATTTAAAAACCAAACTAACTTATATGGATTGAATCAAAGTAAATATGCTCGTTTTAACCATGAACTATGTAAAGGAATCAAGATGACTAAACAAATATTATACAGTTCAAGGATGGAAAATTGTATTTCTCGGACCTTTTCGGTTAATAAGAGAACTTGTAGATTGTAGATTCTTATGGTTATGTACGGGGTGGGAGACGGCTGCATCTGGGTGATTCTCTGTGGCAGTTGGTTACCCATACAGGCTTAATCTTCTAATCATCTTTCAATCATATGGACTGATTTGCGTATTTTAAAATGACTATCGATTTAAGTGTTTGTCTTTCCCATACCCGATCACAGACAAAACTATTTTCTGTTGGTGATGAATTCGTCCACGACAGCTTCTCCTTAACGTAAATAAGTAAAATCTACGATCAGTTTTAGTCTGAGAGCGATAAAAAAGCCAACGAAGTATTCATTTTTAGAAGTTATTTGGCTATGTGATAACACCTTCTTTCAGTTGGATTGACATCTATATAATAAATGTATTATTTAAATTGAATAAACTGTGCCTCGTTTATCTCTTTATGACATATTGTATAATCGTTTCACTGGGTAATCTAGTTACGTAGGTATTAAATCCTGGTAACTTTTATGTGTTGTGGGTTGTATCTAAAAGCTCGTAAAATAAGTATATCTCAAGAATAGATGAATATTGTGTTCAACAATTCGACTGTCGTATCGTGGTTCAGAGAGAGAAATGCCACCACTCCTCTCCTCCACCCCCACACACTCACTATACGCCAGTTGTTTGGTTGGGTTTGTTGCAACTCACAGCAATCAATGATGAAGCAAAGATTCAAAACCATTGCATACAATGGTGCTTATAAGTAATGTGTTTGTATCGAGAAATATATTGGGAGGTTTTTCGTGCCAAGGCACTGTTTCTTGAGAAATTGGACCTTAAGGGGAGTTCGGTTACATAGGTTTCGACTTTGATGTGTCTGATATTGATCTGTATTTGACGCTTTTGGGGATGAGGGCGGACCTAAACATATAATTAGACTAAACATGATAGTCTTCGTAGGTGTAAATCTAATGAAACACCTACCCATACAGGTATATATAGTGTCAAGACACTTATCTTGTAGGTTTTCTTGAACGGTATTCCCTTCTTGCAGCTACAAAGCAGAGCTATTTAATTTAATAATAGTCTCCAAATTGTTTGGAGGAAGGGTGGGGACACTGTCTTTCATTTCATATATACAAATCAGTCATTTCTATATCCCCACACATGTACTAATAGACGGACGTTTATCATGAAACATGAGTGAACAATATGAGGTTTGTTTAGGAAGAGATTATCTTATTTTTTTCTTACCGATATCACTATGATGAAATAATACAACTTTATATGTAAATATAGTATACATGGAAGAAATTCTGAAGACTAATAAATGGAATTCGAATGCTTCTTTCTTTCTTACTATACGGTTCACAAGTAAGATTTTGGAATCAATTAGGTGCCCTAGAAATAAGCTGGATCACTGACGTCAAATGAATCGTAATCCTAATCCCCTAGTTTTGTGTATCCATCACTGGCCAAGAAAGAATTCTACTCACAAAAATGAGGACGCGTTTCCATATTATATTAGTACATTGTGTTTGAATCAAGGGTAAAGTGATTGCGGACGGCCAATCCAGTAAATGGTTCTTTTTGGTTCCGGTGGTCACACTCTAACGCAACTTTCTTTAAGTCTTGAATAGAGCTCTGAGTTTGAGGCCAAGACAAATATCATCCGGTTTCTAAGGTACATCATACAATAGACACCATGTAGCGTTTCAAAAGTTAGGTCAGAGACTAAGCATACATGTTATGGTAATTATAGCTATTGAGGTTTCCTCTATTATTGTTATATCGGCAAGGATTCGAACAATACGAGATTTCAGAGTAAAATTAAAAGTACACTACGTGAAGTACTGGATGAAATCAAAAGATGGGAATCAATATTGAAACTCAAGAAATAAGATCGCATCGCTGGATTGCCTCACGCGTGTATATCTTATAAGCGGTTGACGTAGGATAGAGCTACATTTAAATCAAATAATAAATCTGTTTGTTGTCATATCATAGCATAATCAATAGTTGTAGAAATACAATGTAAGCCATTGAATGGCGTTTGGTCACACTAGTGCACAATCTGTATGCAGATAATAACTTTATCAACTTACTCTATATTTTCCCAGTTTTAGAATTATCAATTAGGATCATAGACATTTTTCTGGCCTATATTTTATCTCAATATCGAAAATATCACATATGATCTTAGACATATTTTTTAAACTGTATTTTATGTTAATTTTAAAAATATCAAATTTGATGATAACATGTTTGGTTTTGTTTTTTTCGGAGACTTCATTTAAGTGGTTTCAAGGTTTGAACAGAATATTTGTTGAAACGTTGCATGATCACAGTTAGTTGCAAAAAAATCTTATGTTAATTCATTGTGGTCCTTTCACCAAATGCCTTAGGTAAATATCACCTGGATGTAGTCACATCAAGCAATCTGTGGACCTGTGGGCACTGTTTCACGAAATTTTAACTACGATAATTTCCAAATTTTAATTATTTGATTGGATAACAATAGATTGATTTTAGTGCTCAACCAATCACATTTGAAGTATCTACTAAAATTTGGATTTTATCTTCGGCTAAGATTTCCAGAAACATGTTCCTGCTCTGATTTTAATTAATATGTCAATCATAAAAGAGTTAATCAATAAAATTGAAAAAAAAATGATGGTAAAATCATATGATCCAAACGATCCCCACGGGTTTTGTTGCTTTGTTGTCCGATAATATTAGCATTTAGCAGTAACGTCATGTTTCTTGCTCGCTAAACTGCAATACTCGTTCTATTAGAGTGTATTATGAATAATCACTGGTCGTGAGTTATATTAAAAGACATATGACGTTTAATTTTCACCATTCCTTAACACGCTGAAATCTTGTTTGATAATCACTGCCAGTTATTGATGTCATTTTCTTCGATCTCCCTTTCAGCATACGAGTACATTAATGTAATGGTTTTCATAATAAGACTGCCATAATAGTATTCAGCTTGCCAATAACGAAGTCTTTTATTTGCTCATAATAAGAAAACGTTCCACGTACTAAATCTTAAATAGCGATCACAGATATTTCCTCCATAATCTCAGGTCTACGCGGAACAACCATTTGCAAGTCCAATTGCGGACATTCTACGCTGAAAGACAGGAATTTAGATGTTAACCGTGAATACAAAATTCATTAACATCGGAATGGAGTGCTCTAAGGTTTCCGAAATCCATTAATTTCCGCTATTATTGGATAAGATGGCATCAGACATAATCAGTAACCAAATTGGGTATTGGCCCAATTATTTTGTTTGAACATGGCCTAATTATGTTATAAAATATGAACACAGTTGTTTGCCTGAGACTTCGTTCATTTTGAGACTAGCGGTATGCCGCTTTTCACTGTTGATACAAGGAGCACAGTGACATTTTCAGAGAGGGGCCCCATGCAAGTTTATTCCGACCCAACGAACGATTGAGCACCACTTTCAAGAGTCGCAAGCGCTACCCCGAACAAGGGGAATCGGGTTTTCCACTCCCGGATTCGAACTAAGGACATGCTAGTCGAACACAAAATTTCTTGACTCTTCGACATCTTAATAACAAATAAAAGAACAATGTCAAGTATAGTACTGTTTTTGGCAAAAGAAATTTATCCCCATATGTTGATGAAATGACCAGTTTAAACCTGTTTAAATAAAAGATTAGATTATCAGATAGTCATTTTAATCATTAAGAACACCCGGGAAGATTTATCTAAGAAATCTATTTTAATCTTTAACCGACATATACACAATAATGCAATATTATAGAAGGGGGTGGGGCTGTTTATCAGTATCAATACAACCAGTTGTAATGATTAAAAAAAAACAATTTCATACTTGCCATATTTATATATCTCAATGTTGCTAAGTTAAAATTATCTACTTGTCATATCTATATAAGTTAATTTGATATGCTTATCAGAAAGTGTATCCTTATGCCACTTTATTTAAATAAATCTCTTTACAACGTGAATTATTTCATATGAAAAAGAATTGTGTCAGGCGAAGGTGAAATATATACATGATCATTATATACAAACTGGGGCCGACGTTTATATACATGTATATCATAGGCGATGGAATGTAAACTAGATTCGTAACCTACTTTGTTTACCGTGTGTTTCCAAGGATTGAAAAAAGATAAATATATTTACGGAGCTAACAGAAGTCAACCACAAGATAGTCTATGATGTTGTACCATCTGACATTAGTATAGTATACTATTCAAAAAAGTAGGGGATATTTGATTTTTAAGTGTTATTAAAGTCACCTAATGAAACTGACGAAGAAACAAATGACAAAATGAATTGAAGTTCACATTCATCGATTTATTCCAAATGATCGTTAGACTAAGTAAGGCACAGACTGACCATTATAAGGGTAAAATGATACCCGGGGTCAAACAGCAAAGTTACCACAGCATCACAACAAAGTCAGTAACGGGTAAATCCTCCTCTGTTTGCCAAACAGGCATTGATCCGACGTGGCATACTCCTAATGAGACGTCTAAGGTCATTTTGG
This sequence comes from Patella ulyssiponensis, assembly GCA_963678685.1. Classification (NCBI taxonomy): domain Eukaryota; kingdom Metazoa; phylum Mollusca; class Gastropoda; family Patellidae; genus Patella; species Patella ulyssiponensis. The sequence goes on from OY783232.1 coordinate 22,913,506, forward strand.
TCCAGATTGTCCCATTCCCGTTGCGACGCAGCAGCAAATTCTTGGACATTCGCAGGACGTTGTTGACGTTGACGTAACCTCTGTCCAAGCATGTCCCAGACATGCTCGATGGGGGAGAGGTCGGGACTCAGTGCTGGCCAAGGTAATGTGGTGATGTTCTGTTGTTGGAGGTAACCTGTAACGATCCTGGCCCTGTGACATCTTGCGTTGTCATCCTGGAAGATGAAACGGCGGCCATGACGTCGTGCGAACGGCACAACATGGACTGCCAAGATGTTGTCCCGGTAGTACTGGCCTGTAACACGCCCTGCAACAACATGTAAAGCCGTTCTTCCAGCAACAGTGATGCCTTCCCACACCATAACAGAACCACCCCAAATCGATCATGTCTGATGACGTTAACGTCGTGGAAGCGCTCGTTTCGACGACGCCACACCCTCCTACGTCTGTCCAAAAAATCAACAGTGAACCTTGACTCATCTGAAAACATCACATTGCTCCAGCGTCGATTATCCCAGTGTTGACGATCCCTACACCAACGACGTCTTGCCTGAATGTGATGATCACTCAAACAAGGGATCACGCGAGGACGTCGGGCGCGAAGGTGACCCCTATGCAGTCCATTTCGAATCGTCTGGCCACTCACTCTCACACCAGTGTCTGTTTGAAGACGAGCGCTGATCTGATTTGCTGTGATGACACGATTTCTCAAGGCCAAGGTACGGATAAATCGATCCTGGGCTTGAGTTGTCGCCCTTGGTCGACCTGAGCGTGGTCTGTCCTGCACAGATTGTGTATCACGGTATCTGGACCATAGCCTGCTTATGACAGACCGAGAAACATTCATCGTCCGCGCCACAACCGCCTGTGTTGTGCCGATCTGTAGCATGCCAAGGGCACGTAACCTTTCATTTTGGGTAAGCCGACGCATATCAAAATTTGTTTTCTGGTCACTAAAACAATTAAACTGATGTTTCCACCCTGGAATTCAATGCCACAATGACTGTAACATTCAAAGTCAGAGACGTGCAAATCTTGGGTTGGACCCCCATGGTGATCCCAAGCATCACCTGCATTCCATGCGGTAGCTATTGGTGCGTTTGGGCGTCACATGTAACTGGAAATGTTTCTTCTGTTAGGTTCTATAGTGACTTTTTCGTAGTCATTTGCATATTTTAGTATTATGCCCCCAAAATCAAATATCCCCTACTTTTTTTGAATAGTATATATGGTCAGAGGCTACTACTCCTGGGTATGATATGCAACAATATGGCGGTAGTCTATAACATGGTTTTCTGATAGTCTATTAGTATGAGCAGCATGGAACACTACGATGACAAACTATTATATGGTTTGATGATAGTCTATGATACGGAAACACCGGTATCATGTAGTCCATGGGCTAGGAGGGGTAACTATGTACCCCCCCCATGAATAAACATTTTTGGTATTTTCACATTGCCTATGATCTGGCCTTTCAGAAAAATAATGTTAACAGCAAAAATACTGGGACTCAAGTTGCCATGGCAACTGTTTTCCGACCACACCCACTTTTTTCAACTGTTCCCAAATCTACTGGTAATGAAATTAAAAAACCCTATAACTCATCTTACAATGGACCAAATTCCATATATTTTATATCAGCATATTTGTTTTTCTTCCTATTTTAAAATGTGTGTATTTCGTTATTTGACCTTGTCGTATATGACCTTGACAGAGGTCAAAGTTCAACTTTTCTGAAAAATACCCTAAAAAATACAATTTGTGCCGGTAACAATGCACCTAATAAAAAAACATCCTTTTTATGTTGGTTATTTCTGTTATTTTAGTATTCATTGATGTATGCCCTCTCCAGAAAATCAAGTTAACTGTAAAAAAATAGCTTTGGTAAGCAATGTCAGCCTTCTGTTGACCACGCCCATTTTAGGAGTTTTGCCCAAATCGCACCAATAGATGGAAGTTAAATGCACATAACTTCTGTCATAATGAAACAATCTTTATATATTTGGTATCAATATGTTGCTTTTAAGTAACTCTTTAACACTGAAATTATTTTGTAATTTTATATTTTTTTATGTTTGACCTCTAGAAAGGTCAAATTCTATTTTTGGGTGAAAATTTCCTTTAAAATTCATTTTTGTTTGACCCAAAAATGCAAAATAGGAAAATCAACTTGTTACAGTTTTTAGAATCTCTTGAGCGTAGTATTCAATCATATTTTTCACTATAAGTAGATCCTCTGCTGTACTTTCCCAAGAATAATTAACCAAGTAAAAAAAAAGGTTTAATGTGAGGACATCACATGAAGTTTTTCATAAAATCAACATGGAATTGATACTATTAGCCTGTTAATTAAAGTCAACAGTTTTCTATAGCTTTTACAATAAGTACTCAATTCTGTAGAACACTTATTTCTGACTAATTTAACATTCATTAACATATCATTTAAAGATTTAAATAAGAGGATGGAATGTTTTCCTATGTATTTATATAGCCATTCCACCAACATCTTTTATGGTCCATAACTCAGCAAAGTAATTACATTGTCCTTATTAAGATAAAGTAAGAGAAAATGTTCTGGTGAATAAGCATTATGCTGTGGCATATATTCTCAATTGAAATGTTCAGTATTTTCAATTACTCTGGTCACTGTCAGAGTCATCATCGCTGCTTGACCAGTTCACAAAGGTATCACACTCATTTGAATCAGATTCACTGTCACTTTCATAGTTGGTTTCTTCTAGAATGTCCACCATTTCCCTTGGCATTACAGATTTGTCCATCCATTTTGGTCGCATTTCTCCATTCTCTATATGTTGATTCAGCCTCCTCCTTTTAATGTCTTTGATATAATTAAATCGCTCATCCGGATCTTTGGTGTTTTTGATATTGATGAAATCATCATAGTTGATTGCTGTATCTTTTGCATGAATAATACAAATTTGATGGTCATGTCTTCTTTTTCTTTCTTGATCCATTGAATAAGAATAACAACAGTACCTGAAACAAAAATAGAAAATGGAATTACTTACTCATTCATTACATTATTTGCTTTTAAATGTTAAAACTTGGCGCAATATGCCATTAAACAACATTTTATTCATTCGTTCAAACTTTGTAATGTAAAAATACAATTTTGTTGAAATGAGTACATATCATCTTTAAACTATTTTACAATTTTACAGATCTAGCTTGCCTTTATTCATTCGTTCAAACTTTGTTATGTAAAAATACAATTTTGTTGAAATGAGTACATATCATCTTTAAACTATTTTACAATTTTAAAGATCTAGCTTGCCTTTATACTTATAAAAAATACAAACCTCAACAATGCACATCTGCTGAATCTATTGTCAGTTGACCATTATGAAGAGAGAGCCCATAAAGAATAGAAGATGAACCTGAAACATGAGTTGTAAAATTAAATGCTGCTTTCAACTTATTTTCACTATGGAAAAAATTCATTACATTATTGCGTTTAAATATTAAAACTTTGTAATGTAAAAATACAATTTTATTGAAATGAGTACATATCATCTTTAAACTATTTTACAATTTTAAAGATCTACCTTGCCTTTATACTTAAAAAAAAATACAAACCTTAACAATGCTGAATCTATTGTCAGTTGACCATGAGAGAGACCATGAAGAATAAAAGATGTACCTGAAACATGAGTTGTAAAATTAAATGCTACTTTTAACTTATTTCACTGTGGAAAAAATTCAAATTCATCAAAATATATAAAAAGGTCTATTTTCCATGTTATCATTATAGTGAGAAACAATGACTGGTCCCTTACAAATTACGAGATAAAATAATAATTTTATTCAACTATGCTTTATCACTTTCATTTGGTTTTTTTTTCAAATAAATTTTATCAAAAAAATTTTTAAAATTTTTTTTTCTATAATATAATATAAACAATGACTGGTCCCTTGTTTGTTGGAGTAGTCTCCCTTGAAATGAAGAAAAATTGGGCCTGAATTTCCTTTAATTTTAGTATTTTTCCGAATTCAACATACAAATTATTGTTAATATTGGACTCTAGGGGTGTTATAAATTACATATATCAACAATGAATAAGAGATACATACCTTAATGTCGATACAAGACCTGTTTTGTCATCTGTTGAAAAAGCTGTCTGCTATTCAGAAAGGCGGCCATTTTGATAGAAGGGGAGCATAAATTTTTTTTTTCAAATTTAATTTTTTTTTTTTTTTTTTTTAAATTTGATTTTTTTTTTTTAATTATTTTTATTCATAAATCCATAGAAAACTGTTGACTTTAATTAACAGGCTAATAGTATCAAGTCCATGTTGATTTTATGAAAAACTTCATGTGATGTCCTCACATTAAACCTTTTTTTTTACTTGGTTAATTATTCTTGGGAAAGTACAGCAGAGGATCTACTTATAGTGAAAAATATGATTGAATACTACGCTCAAGAGATTCTAAAAACTGTAACAAGTTGATTTTCCTATTTTGCATTTTTGGGTCAAACAAAAATGAATTTAAAGGAAATTTTCACCCAAAAATAGAATTTGACCTTTCTAGAGGTCAAACATAAAAAAATATAAAATTACAAAATAATTTCAGTGTTAAAGAGTTACTTAAAAGCAACATATTGATACCAAATATATAAAGATTGTTTCATTATGACAGAAGTTATGTGCATTTAACTTCCATCTATTGGTGCGATTTGGGCAAAACTCCTAAAATGGGCGTGGTCAACAGAAGGCTGACATTGCTTACCAAAGCTATTTTTTTACAGTTAACTTGATTTTCTGGAGAGGGCATACATCAATGAATACTAAAATAACAGAAATAACTAACATAAAAAGGATGTTTTTTTATTAGGTGCATTGTTACCAGCACAAATTGTATTTTTTAGGGTATTTTTCAGAAAAGTTGAACTTTGACCTCTGTCAAGGTCATATACGACAAGGTCAAATAACGAAATACACACATTTTAAAATAGGAAGAAAAACAAATATGCTGATATAAAATATATGGAATTTGGTCCATTGTAAGATGAGTTATAGGGTTTTTTAATTTCATTACCAGTAGATTTGGGAACAGTTGAAAAAAGTGGGTGTGGTCGGAAAACAGTTGCCATGGCAACTTGAGTCCCAGTATTTTTGCTGTTAACATTATTTTTCTGAAAGGCCAGATCATAGGCAATGTGAAAATACCAAAAATGTTTATTCATGGGGGGGGTACATAGTTACCCCTCCTAGCCCATGGACTAATGTGCTATATCATGTGTTACAACATGAAACAATAAATGAACATGGCACCATCTGGTAGTAGTGGATTATATTGTCTGACGATCGTCCATAGTATGGCGTGGTTCAATTTTTTGCGACAATCTATCAGTGAGTTCAGCAGACTCGGATCACAAATGAACATGGGAGAAGTCTATTTATGATTTGATGGATAGACTTTGGTGTAGCAATATGATATGATATATTACACCATGGTACAACAGATGGAGATCTATGGTATAGGACCAGCTGGTGATAGTATGGTCTGGCGATAGGCCACGGAACGTTAAAGTCTGGTTATAATCTATGATATTATCTGGTGATAATATGGTCTGGATAAGCTACCAAACGTTACAGTCTAGTTATAGTCTATGTTGATAGTATGATCAGGCGATAAGCTACCAACAAACGTTACTGTCTGGTTATAGTCTATGGTATTATCTGGTGATAGTATGGACTGGATAAGCTACCAAACGTTACAGTCGAGTTATAGTCTACGTTGATAGTATGATCTGACAATAAGCTACTCAGTGCTACAATCTTGTATAGTCTATGATGCGAGGGAGATTGAAAAAAAAAGTTTTAAGTCGGATAAGGATGGATCAATTGGGTTGAAATAAACTTCTGACTCCAACAAATTCACCCTTCGAATGAATATTAGACATAAGAACTGTAACACTGTAGTGTTATTGATGTCTCCGTACCAATCCACCTTGTGTACCCAGACATTGAAATCACCAGAAATGGACAAAACTGAATATAAGTACCTACAACTGAGAGGACTAACCCCACCACAGATACATGCTGTCATGGTCTCAACTTTAGCTGATAGTGTCCCTTTCTTTTCCAGGCTAAGGAAGAGGGCTTTTTAAGCGTGACAGAGCCATGACGATGACCCGCGTCTTTTTATGCCATCAACCATAATCATTCACGAAACCATCACCCGGGTGCATGGCATGGTTATGGCTGATTGTCAATTGACCACTCGACATATTGCCAGTGTTGTGTGCATCTCTCACGAAAGTGCAGAGCACATTATCGCCAACGAGTTAGGAATGACAAAAGTTTCTGCAAGATGGGTGCCAAAGCTCTTAGCATGTCAGATTCTTGGCGTCCAGTGTAATCTCAGCCGAACTGATAATGTTTAAGCTAGATTCGTAACCATGGCTTAGACCTGAATTCATCACTTTCAACCAATCTCCAAAATTCAGTCTAAACTAGTTGATCGTCATTTGCCTAGTAATGATGACGTTATGGTGACTGATGAAAACTTCTTCCTGACCGGCACCCAGGCTTTGCATCATCGTTGACACAAGTGTGTGCACTTCGAAGGTGGCTATGTAGAAAAATAAATGGAAACCATCAACTTTGTTCAGCAAAGCTTAGAGCTTTTTAGCCAGCTCTGGTATTATCTGGTGATGGTATGATCTGGCGATAATCTACCAAACACTACAGTCTAGATATGATAGTCTATAATATTATCTGGTGAAACAATGTAGTCTAGTCTGTCGGGTTGTTAGCCATCTTTATCAATTTCGTGCGTGATAACCGCAATAATCGTGACATATTTTAATCATCTAATTCGATTATCATTAAGTCATGTCACTTTGATTTTTCACCGCCGTCGACCTGATTTGCTTCTAGTTATATTACTATCGTTTCCGAGAGATGTTGGATCATTGAGTCAAGCGGCGTGGTTTCGATTCCCCGTTTGTACGTAGCAAGGAGTGGGGTCGTACGACAACCTCTTGTGTTTTCTCGGTGTCCTCCGGTCTCCTCTCACTGCTAAAGACCCCTGCTCACAAGCGAATTATATAAATAAAATTAAACCATGTTAGTCACACAATGACCTAGTTTGTTACTCCCTAAAGTTGTTTCGTTGACGAAGGCTGCAGTCATGTACTGTATTCAGTTAGATTAAATATGGCAATTTCCTTACTTGAGCAGATTCATTCATCATCAGTCAAGTAGCCCAATTTGTGTTACAATCGGTTCTCTAACATTTTATATGCCTTCCCTGCTTTTATTAGTTCGTTTGGTTCAGAAAAGTAGGACGTTAAAGCCTATTTCATTTATATAAGGATTCGTGCATTTTCATCATCAATTGTCGACACACTTCCTATGATTTTGGACTCAACAATATAAAATCACTCCTCGCTACTGTAAGTGCGTGAAAGTCGCGCGATATAATATTGTTCTGGGATGTTATTTTGTACGCATGTGATTTATGTAATTGTTTACTGCTTGCCGTGGGCTTTTTATGTAATAAAATATATCTTATCTTCTTGTAGTCATAGTGCAATTGGAAATACATTTAGCAACCTAGATGGTTTGCCGGTAAAAGATTGAATTCCTGTAGTGCGCTAGACTGGTGGCCAGTCTTCTCCACACACCAAAAATGGGCCAGTCCTCTCAAAAAAAAAAACCGAAAAAAAAACGTAATCTCTAGAGACTGGGCAAATAGAGCTTCATTCTCATCTAGTAGGTCAATCTGCATTATGTAGGTCGTGTGACGTCGTGCACGTGATCACGACATATCTAACATCACGTGATAATAAACATGGCTGTCGACTAACTGGCTGTCGACTTTCCCGAACCACACGGCGCGCACAAAAAAACGTCTTTCTTTTGTAAATAAGAAGTCATTATTGACCTCTGATACTCCTTTGGATCGTTATAACCAAGAGCCGGTAAAACATTTGCAATCGCCTCGTCAATATCCGCTAATTCGGACATGATTCCACAATTACAACGGCGTGTGTGTGAAGCCGCGATAATCGAGACTTTATTTACAAATTCGTGTCACGTGACTCGGGGCTTGCTTGACAACTGTCAATCATTCCAAATAAGGAACAACGTAAAACAGGACAGGAACGCCCATTTTATTGTGAAGCTCGCAAATTGTCCAGTCTCTGGTGCTGGTTACAGGTTTACTCAATTTTTTTTTTTTATACAAATGGAAACGAAAGTGTTGGTTTACTAAAAATTAATACTTTTATATAAATCGAAATGTAAAATAAATAGAAGAGACTGGGCCAGTCTAGTAGTGCGCATCTTGCAGACGAAACGCCGGGGACAATTTGATTTTTATTCAATAATTTACCCTAGGCCAATAATTATTCGTCAGTGGTGGAAATTGCCAACACAATTAATATCCTTCGTGTGTGCAGATTTTTTAACTTCGATTTGATATGTAAAATATCCTTCCTCAAAGAATATTACAGAAAAATATTATAAGGTGTAAATTTACAAACACCTCGAATGTTAAAATTATAAATCCCTAACGATGATTAACTTCTTGAAAAGATATGAGGTATATCACCAAGTTGCTACTCTACAAGAAATATAATACAACATAAAAACCAATGGTTTAAGCATACGAAACTGCAAAAATGAAGGAACATTTGCGTTAAAACGAATAATATATTTGAGTAATTGCCGGAAGCTTCTTGACAGTAATTATGGTCGTGTGATGTTTACTATATTAAACGACTCATTTTTTGGTAATGGTTTTATAGAAAATTCCCGAGTTTTAAGCTCCAATGTTCACTGTTTGCCATTAGCGATTGGACTGAACAGAACAGATTATTGACAAAATAAAAGAATGTTCGTGACCCTTTAAGTGAAACCTAATCAGACATTTCTCCTATGGCTCATAATGTCGGTATTTTTTCTGTCATATGTTGTTTTTTTTGTAATGTCTATTCATTATTGTGTGTGGTACAGCCCCCCCATCCCTCTCTATTATTGTTAAAATATACACTTACCTATACCAATACCCACAACTATTCTACCAACTAATAAAACATTTTTATCTGGAGCAGCTCCCATAACTATGGCACCAATAACAAACACCACACTCGCTATCATTATGGTCTTTTTTCGTCCAAGAAAATCTGTAAGGAAGCCTGCCAACAAGGCCGAAAGGGCCGCTGCTCCTATTGTGGCACTAACAATTGCTTCTTTCCAAACAGTAGATAAATCAAAGTTTTCTTTTGTTTCGATAAGTAACATGGAACCAGACACTATTCCTGTATCATATCCGAATAATAAACCTCCTGTAGTTGCAAAACATGCTAAAACATACACAAATACAGGATGTCCCTTTTGGGGTTCTGCTTCTTTTTTGTCCATGCTGATGATCTGTAAACGGCACCGTTGGTATCGTTAGCGTCAGTTTAAGACGACTGAAGGTCGATAAAGATTGCCACTACAGACTGTTTTTACCTTAAATACACGGTATACTTGGTTACAATCTTGTCTTAAAACACGCCAAGATATCTCAATATTTATAATAATATTCCTATCGATATCACTCTGTATAGATATCCATTTATAATAACTTGTAAATTTTCTACTTTTATATAATATCCTTAAACCAGAAAGACACTAATAATTGGGATGTGCACGTTTCTACAAGTTTATGTATGTTATCAAATAGATTAGATATCTTTTTCTTTATCTATGATTTATGTTATATTATATACACTGTATACTATTCTTGTTCTAAGACTGCAAAGTATTCATTCATTATTAAAGATTTCCCCTCGAGCATAATTAAGCGATGTTTTCCGAACACAATGCTTATTTTCGTCTGACGTTTTTAATGGTCATAGTAAATAAAATTATGGACCTCGCTTCCATTATAAACCAAATCGTTGGCTTACCTTTAGAGCGACATTATGGGCATAAAATGCCCAACCATGGTGGACTTATCTTGAAAGGAAATCAGTGAAGTGCAATGTCTCGTCAAATTAAGACGTGTGTCACGCTAAGAGGGAGGGAGGGGGCTATTCAACGGTCTTTCCACGTAGCCTATCCGTCAACAACAATTTCCTACGTTAACGTGCACACGGATGGGACTCGGGTTTTCGTGACATCCAAACAACCTGGAAATACTTTACTTTTCAGTTCAACATGCGCTACGGCTCACTAGTTTGAACCCACCTTGGTAAATTTCAGGGATTCGGACCCTGGATATTCTATTCGAGTCCAGTTCCCTTACCGCCATCGATCCTATCTTAAAGTATATTTTGAGATGTACGATGTATTGTAATTTGCACTAAATGTATTTCCCAATCAGTGATTATACTCTTGTTACTGGAAAATATGCCGTTTACTAACATGTTTGTTGTATCATAATCAATCAAAGAAATCATACTGTGCCCTTCCATAGGCGGAAATTCACTGATTTGAAAATATTAGCAATGCCTTACTAAAATTTTATGTCATGCAAAATGTATTGTTTTACTTTCTTTTATGGAACTTTCGAAACTTTTTCTCTTTCAAATTTAGAAAAACAATGAAAACTTTCTTTCAGATACGAGTATGTCATATCTGATGAAACCAAAGTCGGTTTTGTGCTAATATTATACAATTACGTATAATCAGTACAGAACTGGTACATGAGGAGGTGTTTCTGAAAAGGCTTCCAATGGTGATTCTTGTAAGACACCAAGTCGCAAACTGGCCAGACTAAATTTGTTGTTTTTGACAACTGCTCAAATTCTATTATCTTGATAAGATATTAACCATTCTAATGTACTTTCATCTGTTCCAAATTAAGGGCGAAAAATACGCTGAATCATTTTAACAAACTAAAGGTAGATTTCCAATCAGTATTTAAAAATCCGAAATTACTCATAAGATCATACTCTCGGCTCAAGTAAAGTCAAGTTTAACACGCATTGGAAGGACATGTGGACTGTGTTGCCTTCACACTGCAAAGATTTTGTACCAAATGTTGGTTTAGCTCTGGTGCATTTATAAATGCGTTTATAACGATCTTGGACGGTCCGTATAAGTTCTATAACGAAATATTGTTTTTTGTTCAGTTTATAACGTGGTTGTCGAAATGAATCTGGATAAAATTTAAGAGCGCTCATTTCAAACATAGTTAATTTCTGGAATAATTGATATATTATATATGGATAGTATTAAGATTATGAACTTTTACCGCATACATGTATTTAAAGATACATTATGGGAGATTAGATAGCGAGTTGGCAGTTCTCGCTACAATAGTTAAAAACTAGCTAATGTAAAGGCAATTTGCTGAAAATTTCAGTCAAATTGATTCACTATTAACTTAGAACTAAGCGAATGAAATTTCCGCTTAGCCTCGGTCATCATTACTAAAGTTGGTAAGACAAAACCAGTAGTCTCGCTTGTTCATTTTTATTGGTAAAGTATATCACGAAGGAAAATATTTCAGCGAATCGAACAACAATCCAACAAAAATCCCATGCTAGCCTCGACATCGAGAGTTGATTATGGTCTGAATAGGTTAATTAATGTCTAATTAATAGTTTTTATAACATTTCAAGCCTAAAGAAAAATCTACAATAGGCTGATTTTGCTCTTACATAATGCATGATTAAAGGCAAATGAAAATGAAATGAAATGTTGTTTAATGTCTCACTGTTCTATACCGACTGGGCTAATGAAGACGGGCATATGCCATAAAGTGTACTACGAGAGGAATTTTTGCTTGGGCAGCGTCACTATGGCCTACTCTTATGTTCGAATTCCAACTACCAAGGGTTCTTTGGTAGTTGCCTATTTAGATAGAGTTTGCAGGAGTCTTCCAGCCTAATTAACAAGTATTATTCCTTAAAATATAGCCGGGGTTCCCCATGTAAAGCGACTACTCTGTAATGTCAACATAATTATGTTCGTAATATATTTATTATGTACAGTACTTAAGCATAACAATAATCAGCAATAAATAAATCTAATCATGTGTGAAAATATACCTTATCATATAAAATGGAAAAGATAAAACGACGGTGCATTCTAGAACTAGTGAACTATCTTAAAGTGACAGTCAATGGTTGAATAACAATAACATCAAAATTATCAAGTCCTTGCCATTAAACATACATTATGCAAGAGCTAAATCTGCCTATTACAGGTCTTTCTTTAGGCACGAAATGTAAATCAGATCATATTCAACTCTCGATGACATCGTAACCTGTGATCGTTAGTGGATTATGGTCCGATTTGCTGCACAACTTTCCTTCACGAGTTAATCATAAAATGGATATTCGAGACTATGCTTTTTATTGTACCGACTTTAGTAATACAGGAATTTCAATCGCTTAATTCCCGGTTCATATTGGATCAATTTGACTGAAATTTTCAGCAAATTACCTTTACATTATCCCAGTTTTTGACTATTATAGTGAGAACTGCCAACTCTTTACCTAATCTACCATAATATATGTTTAAACCAATAACAAATCACAAACTAAATGTTAGTTTGCCAACAAGAAAAAAATGGGTGTGGTGCGAAATGTAGGAGTTACTGAAAAAAATTTGCTAAAATTAATGAGACGGTGAAATGGACAGATTATATATTTCAAGAAAAAAGAGCCACCTGAATGTAATAACAGTTTGATCTGGATTTGTTTTGAGGGATGACAATCTGATCTCTTGATGCCAAATATTATAACCGGCCGTCTTTGCGCCCAAACAGTTCAACAGCAACAATTGCTGGGTGTCGTCTTCGGCATTCGTATGTTCAGTTTTAGATCACCTTAGAAGTGTTCTTTTTATATATTTCAAATGGGTCCAGTTTGCTCTCTATTCTGACATTTTTGGATAATTGAAATTTCGTGAACAATTTGCATGTATAAAAATACACATAACAACCACACTGAAAGCCAGAAATCAAATCCGCTGATAAAGTACAAAACCGTTTTCGGCTTCATTTTGTAGATCTACTAATGAATTATGCAAATAAAGATTTAGCAAAACAAACAGCTCCTAGTGATTAAGCAATTTGGTCTATATTATAAATGACAAGCTTGGAGATTAAAAGAACACTCGGTGCGACGAGATAACTATGTCGCTATGAATAAATGAATTCAACCTCCTTACCTATTGATTTTTTAACCTCCCTTGGAACAGTCGGACCCCAGTCGAAGCGAGAAATGTCAACCTTTGGACGTGGGGTTATCCGAATTAAATCTAGCGTAAAGTACATCTGTTAATACTTTTTGGGTCATGGTGGCCAAGTAGGTAAGATGCGGACTCGCTAGCCTGGAGATCAGGTGTGGGTTGGATGCCTGCATTGGCCGAGAAAATTCATCCACATTTTTCCGGGTGGGACGAAAAATCGAGGTCACGTGTACGTAAAAGATATCTTGACAGTTGGAATTTGATATAAGAGTAGGCTGTAGTGCCGCAGTCCGGGCAAAATTTCCGTCGCAGCAGGCTTATGCCCGTCTTCACAGGCCAGTTCGGGGCAGAACAGTAGGAGGTTAAACTCCATTTCAATTCATTTCATTTTCGTTATACTTTTAAAAAAAAACGATATATTTTTATGCCCTGCCACATAATGGCACGGGCAATGGTGTTATCTTTGTTTTCCGGCATTCCCTTCAGTGCTTTGATCTATTGAACTGCAATTTGGACCAATGTCAAAATACATGAAAAATAAAAGTGAAAAGGTGAACTACACTAAAATTTGTTCAAAAAAGGATAGGGTTCATTTTTCTCAATTTTATTGACTGTGGTAAGAATAACTTTCTAGAAAATATATCTAAAACGTCTAATGAGAATTTCTTTCTCGGAGGTTTGAAACTATCAGCAAGGAACGTATCATAAAGATTACAAATCAATGTGGGCAATTAGTTATATACTATTCAAAAAAAGTAGGGGATATTTGATTTTGGGGGCATAATACTAAAATTAAATATGCAAATGACTACGAAAAAAGTCACTATAGAACCTAACAGAAGAAACATTTCCAGTTACATGTGACGTCCAAAAGCACCAATAGCTACCGCATGGAATGCAGGTGATGCTTGGGATCACCATGGGGGTCCAACTCTGACTTTGAATGTTACAGTCATTGTGGCATTGAATTCCAGGGTGGAAACATCAGTTTAATTGTTTTAGTGACCAGAAAACAAATTTTGATATGCGTCGGCTTACCCAAAATGAAAGGTTACGTGCCCTTGGCATGCTACAGATCGGCACAACACAGGCGGTTGTGGCGCGGACGATGAATGTTTCTCAGTCTGTCATAAGCAGGCTATGGTCCAGATACCGTGATACACAATCTGTACAGGACAGACCACGCTCAGGTCGACCAAGGGCGACAACTCAAGCCCAGGATCGATTTATCCGTACCTTGGCCTTGAGAAATCGTGTCATCACAGCAAATCAGACCAGCGCTCGTCTTCAAACAGACTCTGGTGTGAGAGTGAGTGGCCAGACGATTCAGAATCGACTGCATAGGGGTCACCTTCGCGCCCGACGTCCTCGCGTGATCCCTTGTTTGAGAGATCATCACATTCAGGCAAGACGTCGTTGGTGTAGGGATCGTCAACACTGGGATAATCGACGCTGGAGCAATGTGATGTTTTCAGATGAGTCAAGGTTCACTGTTGATTTTTTGGACAGACGTTGGAGGGTGTGGCGTGGTCGAAACGAGCGCTTCCAAGACGTTAACGTCATCAGACATGATCGATTTGGGGGTGGTTCTGTTATGGTGTGGGGAGGCATCACTGTTGCTGGAAGAACGGCTTTACATGTTGTTGCAGGGCGTGTTACAGGCCAGTACTACCGGGACAACATCTTGGCAGTCCATGTTGTGCCGTTCGCACGACGTCATGGCCGCCGTTTCATCTTCCAGGATGACAACGCAAGATGTCACAGGGCCAGGATCGTTACAGGTTACCTCCAACAACAGAACATCACCACATTACCTTGGCCAGCACTGAGTCCCGACCTCTCCCCCATCGAGCATGTCTGGGACATGCTTGGACAGAGGTTACGTCAACGTCAACAACGTCCTGCCAATGTCCAAGAACTTGCTGCTGCGTTGCAACAGGAATGGGACAATCTGGACCAAAATGACCTTAGACGTCTCATTAGGAGTATGCCACGTCGGATCAATGCTTGTTTGGCAAACAGAGGAGGATTTACCCGTTACTGACATTGTTGTGATGCTGTGGTAACTTTGCTGTCTGACCCCGGGTATCATTTTACCCTTATAATGGTCAGTCTGTGCCTTACTTAGTCTAACGATCATTTGGAATAAATCGATGAATGTGAACTTCATTTCATTTTGTCATTTGTTTCTTCGTCAGTTTCATTAGGTGACTTTAATAACACTTAAAAATCAAATATCCCCTACATTTTTTTTAATAGAATATACATCGGGCGCAAGTAACAATAAACTAATTTAAAAAATGATTTAATTTTTTCTATAATGAATATTCAGATACTTTATTCTAAATAATAGCAAATTGGTATTTGGTCCAAATACTTAAAGCAGGCTTTAAATAGGCTTGCGAAATATCTTAAATTTAGTCAAGCCATTTTTTAAAGAAGAAATCAGTAGCGGCTCTGTTATAATTAATTTGTTCACCTTATTTTGACCTTTGTAATATGGGTCTATAATATGATGCTGTTTCCTGATCACTGAAAATAAGTTAGGAGGATCGAATAGATGACCCAATTATGCTTGAAGGAACATATGTTAAAGTTAGCAAATTGTCTCTTTAAACAAGGTATCAAAAGGTGATTATAATCCTCGTCTAACCAAGAAAATAAAAATATAATTAATTCTTGATGATACCATAAACATCGCAAACCGAAGCTGTTAGTTCGAGAGGTAGGTGGGTGGGTGGGTGGTGGCTTTGTACTCAAAATTCGCTTTTAAAAACTTCTATAAGACGATGACTTGGCAGGAAGTTCACTTTGAACAACTTAGATAAGACTCGTGTGTAAACAACAGTGATGACTTGGCATATTTGTATCAGATTCTGTCTGCTTACAATTTAATTCTAATCTGAACATGCCTGGTCAATGTAACTAAATAATCAAATCGGGTCAAATCGAAGATTGTGTTTGTAATAACCGGCGATGACCCCCAAATGCTCTTTTTCAGATTTAAAAAATCAAAGACATGTGCTCTGGTCATTTACAGTCATTAAACTAAGATGTAAATGTAGGCTACTGTGTGTTTTTCTGTCAACAATCAAGACCATTTTGTAAGGTTTCTATGGCAGCTGTAACCGTGCACAAGAAGTATGGCGTGATTTTGTATGTCATGATGTTTGGAATGTGAAATCATGAAAAGGGTCTGACATGTTCTCCTATATTGATTTGTGTTTTTAAATGTGTTGCCAAGAATATCTAAGCGGACATGCCAATGATCTCGAACATCTGCCATTTTTTCAGAGCTGGTTGGTCTACCAATTTTGAACAATCTCACCAAAATAATTTCAGATTTATTATACTGACATTTGCAGTATTTTTGGTCCTTAAGACCATATTGTATCTTTGACTAGTTGTTGGTTAACACTTTATATAGAATCAAATCCCAATAAAGGTAAATGGAATGTGTATAAAAACAGTCAAGTGGTATTTTGGTAAAATCCTTACCATTGTCAAAATATCCACCAAATTCTATCTGTTTATGGCATGTGGTTGATAGACCAAATAAGGTAATGTTCTTCCCTGGTTTGGGGAGAATCGGGGTACTTATTCCATATTTGGGACTGAAATTAACGCCAACTAGGTCACAGAAATAAAGGGGATTATAAATGCGGGTGTTGAGCGAAATTCATTAGAGCTCACCCAGATATTCCGAGCAGCTATCATCTATGCTTTATTGAGAACGAGGGACCTTCGAAGCCAACCAGTTTTACAGCAAAGTTGTAAGAACAATGAACCTGCACACGTTGTTGTATTTACGATTACAAGGAACGTAATAAGGAAATCCGATATTGTTACACATAAGTCAAAACCGTACTTGTACTAACTTTACAGACATTTCAGACATATTTTAGAGAACAAGACTGCTAAAAAGTGAAAGAAACCCTTAACTCCATCCTGTATAAACATTTGAAGCTCTAGAAATTCTTCATATTCCAAGCTATATAAGTATCTTGATAACACTGACTACCGTCCACAGGTTAGCAGATGTCATAGGGTACAAAAATGTAATTCCTTAGAAGAGCAACGTCATACCGAGGACGGGGTTACTGTGTATTGCCAGGGCCGTGCGCAGGGGCAACTAATGTGATTCTAACCCATGGACGTTAGCACCCCTCCCCACCACCCCAAGCTTAATATGTGTTATATATTACAGGTTCGACTTTAGGCGAGGGTCCAGGGGGCGTCAAGGCCCCGGAAGTTCCCGGTGATGTAGATCGCCAGGGACGCTTTCTAGCTATTGCAATTACTCAGCAATGAAGTGAAATTGCATTTCTTTTGAAAACTCTTATCACGCAATGCTGATGTAATTAAAGTACATAAGTATGTGTTCTAGTTTAATGTAATTAAAGTAATTCACATTTCTGCATTGATCAAGCTTACTGTTAACCATTTCTACAGCAAAAAATTGGGGGGCGATGAAAACACACCACTGATTTGACTGGAAACGCTGACGTGACATTAGTCCCAAAATGACCTAGTTTGTGTCGTGTGGACGTTAAACCCCATTTCTCTCTCTCTCTCTCTCTCTCTCTCTCTCTCTCTCTCTCTGTCTCTCTGGCGTGACATACTACAACTGCAATGAGATTTGCAGCATGATTAATGGCGTAAAAGTCAGTAACGGCATCGAGTTAGAATGGGTCCAACGGAAGGCCACCTGTGGTACCTAAAGCCGGTGGTTTGCCAAATAATGAATCGGTCTTGTCAAGGCGTTCTCAACATTCATATTCCATAATCCTTTGAATTGCTGTCTGTAACCTTTTCCACTTTTGTCGCAATGCTGCTTTCAGTGTAGCTTGTATCCATACCCTGATTAATTAACGCAATGAAGCGCTTTCAGTGTTCAGATGTCAAAATTGACAGAATGTTGTTGTATCTTCCACAGAACCTCATTCTCAGAGATCTGCTACAATTGATCTGTAATGCGTTTACGCGATCTTGGTGTCGATCTCATGTTACATTTAGAATTGCATGATTAAAGCGAATCTTTCAGACGAGATATTTCACTTTCATTGCATCTCAGTATATTACAGAAACACGAAGAATAAGAATAACTGACGCGTCAGCAAAAAATCTTAAGGTTTATATGTGTTACGTAATGTTGAAAACCTTTGTAGAATGTTCGAACATAAAGATATTTTCTTGTTATTCAGTGTAATAATAAGCTCTTTTTGTCACTTTTTGTATACCACATTTACTGAAATTTTACTGCTTGTCACTGTAATTAATAGTAAATAATAGTTTGGTCCATGTTGTCCACCACGTCTTATTGACAGACATTCCAGTTTCTGTACCAATCTGATAAAAACACGGATCATATTTCGATTCCTTTTTATAGTTCAAAATTTGGTCTTACTTGTCTTTAATGAACTATGATCTGGGAGTGTTTTTATCATTGACGTGTCCTGAATGATGTGAGGCTTTAACCAATGAAACGGTCTGGTACGGCGAGATTTAGTAACATCAATGCTGATTGGTTAATCAAATGTCTGACATCATAGGGTTAAAAGGCGCTTGTATGACCTCTGACGTGATTCCCACTATAATTTGTCAGATCTTCACGTAGTGTAGGTCATAGAAAGTATAAAAAACGAAACGAAATATAGATTTGTATTTCAATCAGATTGGTTTCTGTAGCGAAATACTTTGGTTGTAATAGGGGGTTGGATGGGAGAATGGTTAGCGTGCGCGCGCTGTATCATACTGTCTACCATTGAGTCAACTGGCGTGGTTTCAAATCCCCGGTTGTATCCTACGTGGCAAGGAGTAGGGTCGCCTGTTCAACTTCGTGGGTTTTCTCAGGGTACTCCGGTTTCCTCCCACTGCTAAAGACACCTCCGCGAAGCAAATTATTGAAATGAAATTGAACCATGCGTTAGTCCCGAAATGGCCTAGTTTGTGTCGAGTGGACGTTAAACCCCATTTCTCTCTCGCTCTCTCTTTTGGTTGTAAGAAATTAAGTAGATGTCTTTTAGGCAGATAAAACTTGTACAGATTATCATCTATAACCGTAATCGAATAAAATGGATAACAATTATTACTCTCGTGATTTCTGTCAATATAGAGTGTTTTCTTCTACGTGGTGGAAACGTTTATTTGGTCCCGTACACATGTCTGAAGCTCTGGTAATTTTTCAAAGAAATACAAACTTTCATTGTCTTTGACCGATATGCGGTAAGTTTCCACGTTTTATTGAGAACGGTATAAGCGTTGGTTTGATGGTAATACAGTTTACAATAAACCATGGATTGTAAACATGCTATTATCCGATGCCATATTTTATAGACTCGACTGAGCCCCCATCTGTTTTATGAACTAAATTAACTGTGTTAATCTTAACGATTAAAGATATCCGTCGAAAATATCGATAACACTCATAACAACTGATTAAAGCACATTAGCAATTGTCCCATTTTCGGTCGGTATTGATTTTATGTTTTATGAAGAAACGATACCATAATATTACTCGAATATAATTTTAACAATTCCAATAAAGCTATCTTTTGGCAGCGACATATTTATTAGGAGTTGTTTATCAAACAATGGTGAGTCTACTGCATTTGTCGGTCTTTGTAACATTTTCAACGAAATGTGGATAGGTGACACAGATTTCGACGTAAATATTCGGGTTCGTGATTGGGAAAGTGTTTTATTGTGCTTTTGATCATAATGCAGGTGAGTTGTGCCAGGGCCAGAATTCCTCATTTCACACAAAACTGTACGGAAAGACATACTGACTGATGCATCAAAATGTTTACAAATAAAAGCCAGGAAAGGGATCATTTCGGACTACATAGTAATTGCGTATATTTGAAGGGGTGGTTGTAATAACAGACCTTCGGTCGAAATTTAGACAGTAGAAATTAATTCTTCATGACGGAATATTCGTAACAAATATGGGAACGCTTTCAACAATCGCTTCAATAAAGATCTGTATCGTAATGACGGTTCCACTTGACGCCCAATGGTATTTGACTATCTATTTACGGGCATCTGGAACCAGGGTAATTTATAGAGATTGTTTCTGTCACCAACACCTGCAAATGTTCACAATAATGTTATGGGCTCAATTGATTAATGTGTGGCCACGGTCACACATAATCCATTTTTTTTTTTGATACACGATTGCCCAGGGAGATAATTGCTCACTAATCCGGAGGTCCATTGATGGGTGGAAACATCTTATATTTCCGATAATAAGATCTTAGAAAGGAAAGAACTGAGCCAAATAAATTTATTTTAGCGCTTTTTATAATTTATAGTGTTTTTATAAAAAAAGGATATTATGCTGACTGTATCTACCGATGTTTTATTATATTGACAGTACGAAAAATGCAGGTTTCTTTTGTCGATCACAGAGCTAGTATATAAAGCACAATTAAAGTTGGTTTCCCGGGTACAAACTGGGTGATTTGATGATATATTAGAATTAAAAACATATTCAAACTAATTATTTTATCATAATTTTGCTTCAAATTGTTCTCAAAACATTGTAATTGTCAAGTATAGCCTGCTATAAAAATCTATCAAAAGAGGCCTTGTTTGCGTCAGGCGATTACCCTCTCCGTAACCAATGGCAACGGGTCCGGAGGACAGGGGAGAATGCATTGCATACACAAGACGATGTTGTCTGTAAGCGCTGACTATTTACTACAAATATCGAATCCTAATTAAATTCTCGGATTATCCACTGCCCGCGTCTTTTTCCGTGATTTTTATCCCAGAAATTGTTGTATGTCTAACTCTTCATAAAGTTTTTCAACATGGAGCCTACACAAATCGCTCAAGTTCGCGTGCAGCCTTCAACGCCAAGCGTGCAGGTACCCTTATTCGTCGGGTTGACTATTAAGGGAACCCCTTACATTTTTGTCCTGTTTACGCTCCATGAGTGTTTTTCAGGGAATCCAGTATTTTTCTAGTAAGATTGGATATCTCTTCTTTCCATATATACCAAAATTGTCATACTTTTATAGGCAATAACCACCCGATAAATACTTATCTGGGAACCCAACTTTAAGGTTCACTTAATGCATGTTAAGGTCACACAAAATCTGTGTCGGTCTATTGATTAAAATCTACCTGTTTTCGGTGATGACGTTAGGCGTTTGTAAATCATACTATGGTCAGGTAAATGTAGTGCTCTCAATCCAAAACGTTTTCGTTTTAAAGGTATTTACCTCCCTTTAACAGTTTCTGAGACGAAAATATTCATTGTGCAAAGATATAATGTGATGATCAAGACTACAGTAGTGGAAAATATAAGGGGGATAATTCACGATTTATTATTTTTCGAAATGATTTTCTCTTGAAGGACATTCGAAGAAACCTGTTTTAAGCATGAGTATTTTAAGAAATATATCCCAAACATTGCTGAAAAATGTTCGGCCACATATACGGTATGTATATTTTTTAAAATTTTATTGGAGAAAATAAAACTGGTAAATGTTATCATGTAATAATAATTGTTAAAAAAATGCCATGGGACCATTTTATCACCGACTCGGAGTCGGACCTTTCTTGTTTCCTTATAATTTAAAGAATCGAAGTGATGCCACTAAGTCTATACATGCATGTACAGGTAGTTAGTCCACTGAACTATTTTATAGTTTTTGACATGGTGGTGCTCTTAATAATCCTAAGAACCAAGATACAATAGTAGGACTAGGAGTACCGATGTGGACACCACTGATAATGACATGTTTATAATTTATTATTTAGTAAATTGCCATTCACAAATCACATTGTTATTGTATATTATAAGCTGAAGAAGCCTTCCACTCACAATGTACAGGTACTGGTAGGAATGTCGTCTTATTCTTAACCTTTTTTGGCAGAATAAAAGGATATTTAAGGCATTAGCCAGACATGGTCACAGACTGACATGTATTGTGTATCTTTTTATTATTCCACTTCCAGAGTTAGTGTCCGTAATCATAATTTTGATGGAGATGTCTTTCAGCGATCAGAAGTAAATATGTTAAGTAAAGAAGATTCTGATGTTATATACATAGAGACAATCAGTTCTCGTGGCTTCAAACTTAATAGCGGTTTTAGAATTATTGGTCCTTGCATCATATTTCCTCGAACTGTTTTACACTGGAATGTAAGATATTTATTTTGTCAATATATTCAAAATGAGTATGGTAACAATATCAAATAACGACACACAAAAATAAAGACACATCAGTTTATTGATTGATTGTCTCAGTAGTTAAAAAAAACAGCACCAGGCATTGTTACTGTCGTGAAGGTGAATAAAGTAACCAATTTTACGGCCCCCCCACCCTTCCCAACATTTTATGATATGCAAAGTTTGAATCAATCAAGAAAGAATAGATGTAATAAAAGATATTTTTCCTTCTTGATATGGCATATACTTAAATGTTTATCTTACATATGTCCATTGAAGTATGAATGATCTAACAGTATATATGGATTTTTATTTTTCCAGATCAACACTGCTCAGGAAATCAATGAAAACTCTTTATCTCTTTTTCCACTTTTAGAACCCAAATTAGGTAAGTACAAATACCAAGTACTTTTTTTTATCTTGGGTTTATTTTCACTTCAATCATCTTAAAGTTCAACTCTAATAGTAGCCTATTTACTGAATCTATAAAAAGAAAGTTTGTTGGAATATACAATTCAGATGCTAAATTGTGAAAATTGGAATATTTATCATTTTGAAATGTAATACCAAAGATTTTAAATGGATTAGGCATTGAGCGACCCGATAAACTGGACTATTCTATACCATTTAGTAACCCTTGCCAAGAAATAGCTAAAAAGCAGCAGACCTGAAAATTCTGTTACCATATTATATCTTCAATCACAAATCACATTTAATTTGATTCGATATACATTTTGTTTTTTAACAGATATATTACTACTAGGTATTGGAGATCGTGGAGAGCAATATGACCCAAATATAATACGATTTTTAAGAAGTAAAAAAATAAATGTAGAAATCTTACCAACGGTAAGTTTACCATTTATGCACATAGATCTCACAATTTTGAGAATATTCAGTATGCTTGAAATGACTTAACAATTATTTTTGTATTCTGTTGAAACAACAGAGTATTTGATTCAGTCTGGGTACTAAAATGACTCAGACTGGATAGATCTTAAAACAAAAGTTTTTAGTTGTTTCTTTCCTTTGTGATTATGAATATATTATATTATAGAAATGACTATCAAAATAGGCTGCTGCAAAATAAAACAATTTGTAACATTTTATATCAAGATCATCTGTATACTAATTAATGCCACTATTATGAATCTCAGCATCTGCTTTATACTAGTTAAGCCCAAATGTGGTATTAACTGGGATATGATATTCTTCTTAATTTAATGATCCAATTTGCCATAGAGACATGGTGAGCTTGCAGTGTCTCAATAATATAGTAGGTTGTACTTAAATCTGATTAAAACACAGATCCTATTTTGTCAGATATTCATGTAGTAGAGACCATCGAAAGTATAAAAAAACGAAAGGAAATATAGATCTATAATTTAATGAGATTGGTGGTATTTTTCTCATCCTATCAAAGTTCTTTCTACCGAGTGTTTTGTCAATGTAAGGTCTTGTGTCTTGATAATCAAGGACTTTATCAACTCTTTAATTGGTTATATTTAAGGTTAGTCTTTATGGCGTGTTTAAAGTACAATCCTCTTAATCCTAGCAATATTTACTTTCATACATGGTTGGCGTTAAGTTGACATTAATTTATTCTTTTGTCGATAGCTTTTGAAAGGTAGAATCTCAAAACCAAATTTACAAGTTAAGAAGATATACATATCATCATTTTTATCCTGTGATCAGGATCCTTTTCGCCAATGCTCCTTAAGATTGTTTCTAATTGTCTCTGTATCATTTTGCGTATTTCAGGAACAAGCTTGTGCAACGTTTAATTTTATCAACTCGGAAAGACGATATGTTGCAGCAGCTCTTTTACCTCCTAGATATGATAAAGGAGAAGACCCTTTTTTCACTAATCAAGTGAAAGATGAACTTGACAAACTACATTTATATGATAGAGATAGTGAAGGACACAGAATAGCTGAGGACACAGATCATGAATCTACAAGTGAACCATCCCTTATGCAGAGGAAAGGAACATTTCTACCTATAGACAAAACCCAAGATAAAAATAAAAAATGAAAATCAGTATACTGAATAGATTTTACTTTTAGAAGCAAAATATGTGGAAAGATCAAGACTTTTTGGGACTTAAAAGTCATGTTAAATGGAGAAAACCCAATCTTCTCCATTCCGGCAAAGTTTATCATGAAACTTTATCATTGGGGTGTTTGTAATCTTTCATTTTTCTGCCGTGTTTAATCTAATTTAATTATATAAATAAAGTATCATAGTCTCCAGCTAGTGTAAAAATTGACAGTTGAAGTCAATCACTTGTGATATCTCTATATGAATATCAGTTTTTAAGACGTAATGTCTGTGTTGATTAACAGTGAAACACATGTAATACTGACTTTTAAGTTTATATAGATGTGGCAGTGATATTAAGTTATTCTATTTGAATGTTGTAACTTATTCACCAGTTGTCAGAGTAAAAATGTGAAAGTATGTTAGCAGATCATTAACTGGGCTGCATCAGATCAAATTATGGACAATTATTTCATAGGTCTTCAAGTTCAGTCACAGGCAGCGATTAAGCTCATTGGAAAATGTATATAGTGTGCATTTAAGTCTGTAGGGGACAACAAAGATCCTCTTCTTTGCTCCTCTTCATTAATATATCAGCGAATAAATGAAAATTATCCCCTTGAATTTATATGTTCAAATTAGGGAAGTTTCTCCTTGTCAGTGGTGCAGGACCGAGGGCCTGACAAGGACAGCTGTCAAGTCGACTGGATGTAATAAGATTAAGAACCAGAAGTTCCATGTATTCATTTGCGTGTATGTAAAATAATACCTAGCAGTTGGAATTTTATATAAATGTAGGCCGTAATGCCACTGCCCAGGCAAAATTTCCCTCCTAACACACTGCTAGATATTTGTATAGATTATTCAGATCATGGAACCAAAATCTTCTCTAGTATATTATTGCGATAAACAAGTCTATCAAAATATATCATTAATTCTAGAGTTGTTATCTATGTTGTAGAATCTTGTCAATCTCTCTGATATTTTATAGATAAAGTTTTTGTTGTTTATTTACTTAAAACCGACAATTTAAATACATGTTCTTTTATTGATTGCTCAGACGAATTAGCTGCTGTGAGCATATTCCATTCCCTGGCAACCTATCTTTGTTTAAAAGGGAAGCATCAGTACTTGACAGTAGTGGGAAAGCCTGCAGGATGACTGATCTTTAAGTTCATGTGCAGTATAGGACTGTGTGTGATGCCACATCATGGTAGTTGCAGTGTAGTGAACCCTTTCAGGGTTATTGACTTAACTGCATTTGTGTAGTATACACAAATTGATGGCATCTCTTTACTGAAGCAAAATCTAAAGATAGACTAGAGTGTGCTGCAGCACTGTTCTATCTTGCAAACTTGTGTATTACAGAACTCTGGGTTGCCCCCAGAGCCACTTATATTTTTTCTTAGAAAATTTAGGCAGGTAGTTGTATCATTTTTATCTTCATGTCTTTGAAGAATTGAATGATTATATGCTCAGACAAGATTACAAACCACATCACAAAATGAAAATCATTAAACTAGTATTAATTCACAAATATGATATTTATTGCCTCACATGTTCTATGTGTATAAACATGAAACAAAAACAAGCCTAAATTATATATTTATTTATATATATTCATATATATATAATATATATATACTACCTTTGTACACGATATATTATCTTATTATACTACACACATGTACATATCACTACACAGAATAATATATTATTTTTTCTTCACAAAATGAACACATCTCAAAATGAAGGTTTCTTACAAATTTGTTCATGTAAAACTACCTCTAAGGTTATAACACCTACACTGTTTTTTTCTAAGTAAAATCATCAGTTAATTAAAATACAAAAACTGAACACATATTGATTTATAAATATTGTGTTCCTTGATTAAAGAAATTGAACTATGAATTATATTACATGATGGGAGGATAAGGATAAAATATAAATTTTATATAAAACTTGATAGGATATTACATATAGTGCTTTATGTCGCTAAAACAAAGCACTGTAAAAGAGTAAATGTTATATTAAGTACAACGTGTATGTATATATTTATATTTTTTAAACTTAAAATAGTTCTGGTAAAATATGACAATTATGAACACTGGATAACAGAGATATAACATTCACAGGACAACATAGTATAGTATACATATATATGTATATATATCTGATGATAATAATTAGCATGTCTAATTAAATAGAATAAAATATGACATTAAGAAACTTTGTAAAACTAGCTACGATTTCAATTCAATTGTGCTTTTATTTAACAGTGAGCTCTTCTCTGGCAGTGACCATGAAAAAGATTTAATATCATTAAAATTATAGAAGGATTTTAAAAATATTTACACATATTTGTCTAACCAACGATTTCTAAACCTTTTGTTTTGGTCAATTGATATTAGTAGATAGTATGAACTATCAAAACAGAAGCTGTTGGACTAAAGTGCAAAAACAATCAACGAATTGATTGAAACAAGAGAAAGTTATCTAAAATTATGTCAATCATTATTTACTTCCTTTGGCTAAGATGTTTTTGAGGTGGTTAATGGTCAGTCAGCACATGCTGAGCAATACTGACTTTTCACTGCATTATACTTCTACATGTATTTGCAATCATTAAATGAGTCTCTACATTATTTTTAAATAATATTATTCACTATGTAATTTAACAAGATAAGGTGTCATTTGTGCTTTAGCTTTTAATTTGAACTATATGACTCTTTGAAAATAATTCGAACTATATGTATATTACCCTTGGTTAAGATTAAAACTATGTTTTTCAGAGTTTAAAATTGGAAAGATATGAACTCAATACAATTAGAACTATCATCATAATGCAGCACAATGTAATTAGAACCTTACCATTCTCAGTATAATGCACTAAGAACTATTTACTCTCAGCAGAACTAAATTGTACTCCCAGAGTACGGTAACAAAATTAGTACCATATTACTCTCTGTGTACCAGATATACAATCAGAACTATAGTACCATATTACTCTGTGAGTACCAGATATAAAATTAAAACCATATTACTCTCTGAGTACCAGATATAAAATTGTTGACACTGTTGTATCATATTACTCTCTGAGTAGCAGATATAAAATTAAAACCATATTACTCTCTGAGTACCAGATATAAAAATTAGAACTATAATACCATATTACTCTGTGAGTACCAGATGTAAGATTAGAACTATATTATTGTGTACCAGATATAAAATTGGATTATATACCACTCACACAGTAATATAACTGAAACTATATTATCTATTCTTAGCATAATATATTATCCCTAATATAAAGATTGCTTTAATTTATACAATTTATTTTCTATCAAATAAATTAATAAACAACATTAACTTCAGACAAAACATTTACATAACACATATCATACACATTGACATATAACATATACTACTTATTACAGAGGCACTCAAAAAAAAGATAATAATAAAAAGTCTAGGATTCCTTCATAACAAAAAAAGAGAGAAAAATATATACTTGAATACTGAAGAAAAAAATATTATGCTTGAGATTGAACAACTTGGTGCTTGATTGATGCACATGACTGAATGAATGGTTTTCAAATGAAACAAAGGGTAAAAAGAATGGAGATATGAAATATTGGAATTCAGCAGTTAACATTAACTATGCCAGAGAATACATTACTGTTTGTTTTGTTTCTATTTTGTCCTTCATTGCCTATCAGATTTTTAGTCCGCAAAACATTTTGCTGGATTATTCAACACCAATCATCTTTGAATATGTGATAAATTTGTTTTGAATTTCAACAGTATATCCAACAATATTTCAACAATGTAAATTTGAGTAAAGATTGCATTTGGTATCCAAATAAGTTCAATGGCACTAAACTGGATTCTAGGTAGGTTGTTTGTCTGTTGTGAAATAAACTCAACCATGGTTTGGATTTTTCTTATCGATGCCATATTTATTCCTTATTATCGCATAGCTCTAACAATTGAGTGTAGTTTAATGGTCGAGTGCGAGACATTAAGTAATATATTGGTATTGTACGAGTGCGATAGCACGAGGGCAATATCTATATATTACGCAATATCTTGCACGAGACCATTAAACAACTTAAAATACAGACAGTATCCAGCACGTGCATTCAATAAAATACGTCACTCAGGTACAATATTTCAACAAGTATAAATAATATAGGCTTGGCACATTGCCTGTAAGATTATTTGAAATAATGGAGAACGGCAACATCAAAGGATGACGTCACATCTGTCTTTTAATTGAAAATAAGGGCAACTTTTGTATAGTATTGCATTACATGTGACAAGCAAGTAAGTCATAGTTACCTCCCTTACAGCCCATATGCAATAACAAATGATTTCTTGACAATGGATCTTGATAGCAGTCATATTATTAATAACTTTTGGTCCAGTAAAGAACACAAATTAACTTGTACAGATCAGGTGGTTGGTTAAACAAAATCACTCCTTAGTTGAACAAAATGAGATGAATTGATAAAACAACAATTGTTACCCTGTGTTCTTCCACCGATACTTTGAATATCATTATAAATATAAATAAATGCTCTGATCAATAATTTTATGTCCTACTCATAATATTGATTAATTCATACAAGTTACAACCTTTATTCTAGTACTCATCCTGTTCTTATATTGACATTATGTATAAATTAGAAACGTGCACATCGATTGGGATTTTATCAGACAGGATCTGATATAAATGACTGACTGAAACAGTTAAAACTCTTATCAGATCCACAAACACAGGTCACAGTCCGATGGAAAACAGTTACTGCCTATTACTGAGCATTAGTCTTTATCAAGCAATGGTAAAGACTAGATAAAGACTACAGAAACGTTGCTCAGTAATCACTGCTTGATAAATACTAAGTTAGACATTTAGTTGGAAATCACTCAGTAATGGGCATTAATTATATGCCATAGAATTGCAACCTGTATATTTCAAGTCCCAATTGAAGAGTACAGGGGAAAAACGATCACATTTTTATCTTTTCGCATAAAAGGCAAAACAAACTTTTGGGCGAGAATGCTCGACTCGAACAGAACAACGAGTGGGTTTAATTAGAAATTCAAAATGATGTTTAATACGAATCATAATACCAGTACAACAACTGACTTCAACTTTTCAGCAAAATTAAGGTCAAATAAAGGTACAATGGACGTATTTGTCTGGGGGGGTCATTTCAGAAGGGGCTTGATTCTATGTGACCATGATCGTTTTTACCTGAAATTGATTGTTCCACCGAAAGATTAAACAATTTGCTACCAGATGGCGCAATTAACTGGGATGACTTGAATCGTTTTTCCCCTGTACTCTTTAATTATAAAAGCTATTGTAACAACAGATTGACTAAGTTAATACAGTTTACGGGTAGCAAATAGAGAATTTCAGGTATTTTAATGAAAACTACAAATTTCTTCAGAATTCTTTGCATAGATGTCCCATCTGCCAAAATATTTAGTATTGTTAGCAGTACAAACTTTTTCCAAATATTTTATATACCTTACAAATACAACAAAAGTTTAAACCAGTTTGTTGTGTTCAGAAAATATCTAATACCACTATTTACCAATAACTGCATCATCATAACACAACGTACAATTTTATGGATACACAATTACTGAGTTTAATACTAAGCGACGTTTCGACGAGGATGCTCTCGTCTTTATCAAGCAATGATACTTTTTGGTAGCCACATCTCCATACAGATGACGTATATCTTCTTTGATTGGCATTTAGTAATTGAACATATTAACACAAGGTACAATTTTATGGATACACAATTACTGAGTTTGATACTAAGCGACATTTCGACGAGGACGCTCTCGTCTTTATCAAGCGTTAATATGTTCAATTACTAAATGCCAATCAAAGAAGATGCATCATCATATCTTCCCTTTTTTTGCACCAGACTTAAAATGGACCAACTACAGATATGTATTCCATGGATGACCAAAAAACCTTCAAGACCATTAAGCTTTCAAAACATTATAACTGTAATTCAATGGAAAGTTACGAATTGTCATTATATGATTTTCAAATTATATAAAAATAAATTTGAAAACAATATAGTGAGAATGCATAACATTTCATTGTATTGCAGTTACTATTTTGTTTCCACACATGGGCAAGAACTATTTGACTGCTTATGATTTAATAACTCATACTAATTAGGAACAATACAATGAATTTTGAGACTTTGTAATTGTTTTGCTTTTCATAAAAAACGGTTAGTGTAAAATTTGTTCTTATACAGATATACACAGGCTTATTTTGTGAATCTGTCTTGCAATTCAAATCAACATTTCCATTTTCCAAATGTATCTCTGAGGTTAGTATCTTGTTTCCAAATAAACTGGTTTTTCAAGCCACCTTTAAAGCAGATTTCATATATTTAATCGAAACAGGAGAGGTAGCTCTGCAATTGGCCATTAAGAAATTTGTAATTTTGATAGGGTACATAAATACCAACATCTTTTAAAAACAAAAAATCAAGAACTTTGTTTTGTATTGCGTCAAAATATCTGCAAAATATGTCTGAAATTTATGATTGAAAGTTTGAAATTTCATACCGTTCTTCATAACACTTACAATGTACAAAATGAACATTCCAATTAAGTTTTTAAAAATTCAGTCAAGAAACTTAATCAAGCTTTCACAAATAGAAGACAAAATTGAATTTGGATACAGTTCTTCCTTATTACCAATGAACAATTTCTGCAATCTACTTGGGGTCAGACCTACAGAAAGATCTACAAGAACCACGGAAGGAGGTGATGACAATATGCCAGCACATTAAATGTTGGCATGTAAAGAATTAAATTTAAATGTAACAAGCATAGAATACATTCAAAAGAGCTAATAAAAGGTAGTACAGGAAAGACAGAGAAGATTAAAAAGAAGAAATGCATCAGTCAGTTAAGTACCTTAAAATGACTGAAGATGTATGAAAATCACGAAAATATAGAAAGGACTTAAAACAATATTTACAATATTAAATTAATATATATATAATGTGTATATTCATTCCCATTTTCAAAAATCACACGAATAACATAACAAATTGTACAAAAAAAGAAATTGTAATGAATTAACTACCTGAATTAACAATGACTATTGAATATTGTAATGATTAGTGATTTTTGTATTACCCTACACAACATTTAACTAAGGAGGATATAATCTACTTGCCCTTGAAAAAATAGGTATTTTGTTCCAAAAGCTAAAGATATATTAAATATACTTTGAAAAAAACAATTACTTAAGAAAGTAATTTTTTTTATGTTTCCCATTTTTTAAAAAAAAGATTTCATTCTAAAAAAATGATTAAGATGATCTGATTAAGTAATGAACAATCTTATCTACATGTACATAGACATATATATATAAACAATATGTACTTGTAGTTAAAACATTGCGTAATGAATTATTTGAAAACTTAAAAAGACGGATAATATATATATACATAAATTAACTTAATATCGATTCATAACATTATACAGAACTCCACATCTATAAGGATCTTGAACTTGATTATCTGTTGGTGCTGAACGACTCATGATATCTTGTGACATAGATGGTGCTGTAGAATGAGACAATTTGGCTGCCGAGGGATACTGACGTTCATCAATAAAAGGGTAGGGGCTATTTTGAGGAGTATATAACGGTCTATGAGTGTAGTCCCGTTCGAACACAGAATGTTGTGTAGGGGTCGGGTGAGAGAGAAAAGCACTATTTGTATTTTCTGTCATGTGTTGTGGATGATACATTGCATCCCTAGGATAAAATTTGTCTAAATTGAACCCACTAACACTGTTCACACCAATACCACTAAACATATCTGAAGATGAGGTGGGAGGCAAGGTCCTGAATTCACTCATCCCAGCTGCTGCTGTTTGTCTATATCGTTCGTCAAATGCTTTCTGAGCAGTTCCACAAGCCGTGCGACTATAGTCTAACGAAGTTGTTCCTGAGTATGGATGGCTGCTGAAATAGTTACTCAATTCAAATCTATCTAGCGTTGGGAAAGTTTCACTAGTTATTTCACGTTGTGGTTGTGGAGAGGATAAACTTGCGAACATATTTCTTTCACTCATGGTCCTAGAAGGATCAAACATAAAGTCACGGCTTGAGAGGTAGTTATCTTTCGCGAAAAAAGGAGCAGGAGTTGCATTACTTTGCCTATCTAACGGACGCTGCAAGTAGGGTGTTTGTGGCCAATGAGGTGGTCGTACATCTTGACTTGACCAAGTATTATACAGAGAATTCCTTGGCATAGTTCCTGGAACAGTGGGAGCCATAAACATGTCTTCTCTACCCATTGGCGCTTGCCGTAATAAAGATGGGTTAGGAGGTCTTAATGTTGGGTCTGGGATTCTACCTAAAGTTCTATCCGATTGAGGAACTCCTGGGGGCGGTAGGAATGGAGTAGACATCCGTTGTCTCTGTAAAATTGCATCAGTTTCACTAAGTCTCATAAAACTAGGCGCTGCACTAGGTGTACCAAAAGATAGTGGAGTCTCGGTAGGACGCAATAAATTGTTTTCTCTTGAAGCACTATGTAAAGAATTTATAGCAGAGAAACTATCAAATGATGTATCTGGCAATCTAGGCAAAGCAGAAGCAGTATCTCTAACAAAATGTCCTTCATGTTGACGATCCGTGGCTAATATTTCCATCCTTCTGTGAGACATGTCCACAACACCAGGTTGTAAACCTGAAGGTAAAATCAAAGATGCAGAGGGTGGTTTAGGTGGGTAGCGACTAAAATCGTGTGGTTTTTCAGCTAATTCCTCTAACCTTTGTAATCTGTTAGTTTCCTCTGGTACCGGTGATCTACTATTTGGATTATGGACATTGAGATCTTGCAAATATTGACCAATAAGATCTTTCTCTGATTCAGATTCTCCTGGCATAAACTGTGGTGGTTGTGCAGATTCGGGACTGAGCATGGATCCTTGAACAGAGTTAGGCCCATGAACAGATCCGGGTGGTTGTACTGAGCCTGGTTGTTGAACAGAACCTGGTGGCTGAACTGATCCAGGTCCTTGAACAGACCCTGGACCCTGAACTGAACCCGGTCCAGCAACAGAACCAGGTGCCTGAACAGAACCTGGTGCTGACATCGCTGGAGATGTTTCAATGTTGCCTGGAGGATTTTCAATACTGTCTCTAGCCATTGCTTCTGGCATTTGTGGTGTTCTTGGAAGGGTGTGTGTTAAATTTGAATCTCCAACAGAACCATGATCCTGTATTTCTTGGTTCAAGTGTTCCATTATCTCAGGTGGTGAACCCAATTCCTCATCATCTTCTTCTGGGGGAGGTGGTGGTGCTGGTGCTCTGGGAGGAGACAATGATGCTGACAAGTCATCACTCATACCGCCATATGGAGATGGTGACCTTACACTATGATGATCTTCTTTATCTTCTGGCATACCCGTCATAGCATTATCATTCTCAGCTTCAGCTGGGATACAGGTACTTCCAGAATTAAAGGGAGAAAAGTCTGTCCTAGATGTTTCAGCAGGATTATCATCATTTAAATTTGCTGGTTGGTCGTAAGATTCAGCCTGACTATTGGCATCACTGTAATTTATAGTAGGACTTTCTGGTGATAAATCATCATCCTTACTTTTATTTGCATTGACGACATCTCCATTTAGTTGTTGTCTGTCATCTTCTTCTATCTCTTCTGTATTGTCTTCATGCTCTGTCTCTGAATCTGACTTTGGAACAGGTTTCTTTTTGCCTTTTTTGGTCTTGGTGGCTGTTTTCTTCTTCAGAGCTTTCTGTTTTGGGGATACTTTTTTCTTAGTTTTTGCGATGGGAGACGGTTTCCTATTACGAAGATTTCTGGTAGAAGATGGTGATTTTTTACCTTTGGCTGAAGATTTCTTACCAACACCCTTTTTAGGAGACACAGTCCTTTTCTTTGATGTTGTTGGTTTTGCTTCTGCAACTTCTGTTTCTGTTTCACTTTCAGACTTATCTACTACAGCAGCTTTCTTCAGAACCTTTTTAGATTTCTTGTTCTTAGTAGACTTTTTACTCTTCTTTTCAGGTGTTGATTTTTCTGAGTCTTTACCTGATTTTAACACCTTCTCAACTTTTGGCTCACCCTCTTCTATTTGCTCTTTTTCTACTTTGGGTTCTTTTTTCTTTTTAGGTGATTTTGATCTTTTCTTTGGTGCTTTAGGTTCTTTCTTAAGGGTTGACTTTTTTGCTTTTGATTTTTCGATAATAGGTGGAAGATCTTGAGTAACCTTTGGAAGAGGTAGGCTGCTGATTAAGTCTTTATCTTTGAAATTTTCCCTCCTAAAGACAACTGGCTTGTCATCAGCAGACTCACCATCAGATTTGAATTCATATAAATCTTCAACTGGATTTTTATTTATGTATTCCATAAGTAGATTTGTGTCTTTTTCCGTCTTACATTCTGATTGATGATTTCCGATATTCTCCTCATTCTCCTCTTTATTTTGATTAGTATTGTCATTAGTTTTTGAAACTGAATCTGAGGATTTAATTGGTTTTTTATTGGTACCGCTACCTATTATATTGTGATGACGTTTATTATGGTAGTATAATGAGCTTTTTTGACGACACGCAAAGTCACACTGATCACATTGCACAGGTTTTTCATTTGTATGCTGCCTTTTATGTACCCTTAAATTGTCAGCATGACGAAAAGATTTTCCACAGCCTTCAAATTTACAATGATAGTTCCTCTCACCTAAAAAACACAAATTGAAAAATCATTAATATTGTACTTGTATAAAATAACTAAATAATTGGCACATTTTAATATTTCTGTCCACGTTTAAACCACTGAGAAAAAATAAATCTATGCAACTTATCCATTTGGGACTTTACTTTTGTAATCCGCTACTGTGGACTCATTCAAATAAATGTACTGGTGAAATCACGACAGTTCAAAAATGCTTCTACTGTTTTTACTAGCAGAATACTCTGTTGATGGTTCAAATTGAAGAAGTCAATGACCAGGAGAATTCATAATCTGTGATTTAAAACCTGCCATACTCATGATGACCTGGTGGTTACTGATTATACAGTCCAGTACAGTACTTAGTTGTTTGTTTTTGAGAATAAACCATATGGATTATCTAAATGAAATATCGTACATGTACACTGATTGAAAACTGAATTATTTACTTTTCCAAACATTCACATGCAAGCTTTCCTCTCCAGTTGCTACATGTAGTTGTATGCGAGCCCAAAGCATGGCCTATCACTCAGCTTTGACAAGTGATGGCGACAGTCAAGTTTTGGTCATAACTTCCCATAGCTCAAATTTGTTATAATTCAAAAAGTTTCTTCAATACACTAAATTATATATTGCATATTCCACCGATCAGAGAATATTTAATGTTAGCGCATTCACAATTCTCAACAGAGTAAACTAGGGCCATATATGTAACTCCAGAGCTAGAGGTAATCAACAGGAAATGTTTCAATTTGAGTAGGCTTACATGGAGTTTAAAGACATCTGATCATACATGTACATGGAGAAATATTAAGTGTGGCTGCTTACCACTTAGGTGAAAAGAAAAAATATTTTACCTGTATGAGTTATAAAATGACGCTTAAAATGACAAAGTTTGAAGAATGAAAAACTGCATCCCTCCACAGAACAGTGAAATTTCTTCTCACCGAGGCGATGTGCCTCTTTCTTGTGAATGCGTAACAATCGAGCAACTCGAAATACTTTTTGGCAATCTTCAATGTCACATTTATGCACTTTTTGTTTTTCGTGTGTGGCTTGATGTCCTCGTAAACTTGATTTGGATTTAAAGACTTTTTCACATTTAGTGCATTTATGAGGTCTCTCATCTGTGTGACGATTAATGTGTATTCGTAGTTTTTCATCAGTATAAAACATTTTTTCACATAAAGTACACTTTTTATTTCTTTCCTTTTCTGAATGTTTATTGAATTCATGTTTAACAAGATTAGCGCGATAGTTTGTGGTGTAACTACATTTGTCACAGCCATGTCTTTTGGGCTGATCGGGAAAGTGAGTTGTTAAATGCACTTTTAATGCTGATTCATACGTAAATTCTTTAGCACACTCTTGGCATTTAAATGGCACCTTACCCTGACAGTCTTCAAAATGTTTTTCTATAGAGATGTCTTCACATTTAATATATCTATAGCACTTCTTACACAACCTCATATCACTTTTTTCTTTCAGATTGTGCACTTCACGAAGATGTTCATTTAACACTTCTTTATTGTCTGCCTCAAAATTACACTTGATGCACATATAGATGCCATGTGTGATCGCGTGTTTGCCTAAAAGAGCGTGTTTACTTGTCGCATAGTCACATTTTTCACATTTATAAATATTATCTGGCAATGTCTCCTGATGAACGTTACGCAAATGTCGACTTAATGATGACTTTCCTTTTAGTTTAACTTCACACCGAGGACAGTCTAACACGGGATGTGGTTTTCGGTTTTTATTTTTCCCATTTTCGACAGCTATTTCTGTCTCTGATCCATTCATGTTTGGTGAATCTGAAGCTGATTTTGTAACTTGTGCAGCAGTGTCCATGTCAGCAGTACTTTTGTCAACTTCAGCAACCGACCCAGATGTCCCCTCTTTCACATCCTCATCACTATGAGAGTCTGATACACCATTTTCTATCACTAAGTGATTTATAACAAAGTCAAATGTCTCTTCCATTTGTTTTTCTAGCGCATCACCTGAAACAATGTTTAGTTTACATTTTTTAGGCTTAATCCTTTTTTCTTCACCTTTCTCTTCTTTAAGTTCTTCAATCTCTTTACTTGGTGAAGTTCCCTCTTCACAATTATCTTTACCTGGAGATTTCTCTTTACCATGTGGTTTCTCTTTAACAGGTGACTTTTCTTTAACAGGAGACTTTTCTTTACCGGGCACCTTTTCTTTACCAGGCGACTTTTCTTCATTTTGCTTCTTAGGTTTCTTTTTCTTTTTAGGTTTTGGTTCCCCCTCAATTTGTGATTCTTTGAGTTCTGGTGTTTCATTTGTTTCTTTACTACCACTAGCATCTTCAGTGGCAATGGAAGGTTCAAGTGGAAGTTCATTATTTAAATGTTCATTGCTTTTCCTTTTCTTGGTTTTTGTGGCTTTTGGTTGTTTAGGTGGTTTGGGTGGTTTGGGTGGTTTAGGATTAGGTTCAACTTGAGCTTCTTCAGTAATTGGGTCATTTACTTCAGCGGAAGCAACTACAGGTTCTACTTTTTTCTTAGACTTTTTTGCTTTCATTGGCTTTTCCTTCTTAGTTTTTTCCAGACTTTCTTCTTTGCCAATGTCACCATTAGCATCCACACTTTCTTGACTTGCTTTGTCTTCCAAAACTGTTTCTTTCTTTTTTCGTACTCTTTTCTTTTTCTTTCCACTCAAAACTTTACTTACAGGCGGCACTTCAGAATTGTCTTCCATGTTTTTATCATTGTCCGTATGGTTTTCTAATTTATTATTTTCAATACTGTCATTCACAATACCTTCCAAGACCGCCATTTCCTCTGCAACCTTGGCTAAAGTTTCTAAAGGGGTTGGAACAGGATCCGAAGAGGTTTTCATTTCTGATTTGTTAATTCCATCAGTAAGGCTTTTTCTTCCAGGGGCTTTCTTACGAGGTTTTGGTTTTGGCAACGGTTTTAATGGGACATCATCATCATGGAACTTTCTTTTCTTTGGTGTACGCTTTGACTTAATTAACTCAGGAAAATTTGTAGGGGTAGGGTGTGGAGGTTCTACATTTTCCACTGAAGATGTTTCTGCTGCAGAATTTTCAATAGGTATTACTTCAACATTAAGCTCTGATGAACTAATATCATCGTTTATCCTTTTCTTTGGAGGTTTTTGGATAACATGTACATCTTCAGATTTTGCGTCAGAGCTACTTTTCTCCTCTAAATCTCCATCTTGAACGTCAACTTGATGATTAGTGACTGAACCATCCACAGCATCATCTGCATTCTTAACCTCACTTTCAATCACAAAATTTTCATCAGTTTTCATATTGACGTCATCTATATCTTGCACATCCACAGTCTTCTTACACTTTTTATTTTGTTTTTTAGTTCTTGAAAACTTTTCATCACTTGTTGTTTCTTCCGTTTCTTTCGGCTCTCCATCCTCGACCTTAACTTCTTTTGTTTTCATATTTGTATCAAGCTGAACATCACCTCAGCCATTGGGTTTGATATGTAGTAAAAATATCATTTTCTTGCATCTGAAAAACACAAGATATCAAAGGTTATTCATATTAAGGCTACATGCAAGGAATATGAAATACAGTTCATCCAAATAAGAATATTGATAACACTCCATAAAGTTTAAAATTTTGAAAGCTCCTTTCTTTATTGCACATATATAGGGGATGCTCGATTCACAGTCCAGAATGTCCCGAATTGACGGAATTGCAATCGAATGACGCGAAATTCAGTCCTGTCACAGTTATTTTTTAAATCATTTATCATATTGCAATATAATAGATGAAATTTCAGTTCTGATATTATTAAATGTTATCAAACTCTGTAATTAATGGTCACATTGATATGTGCTGCTCTAGTGCTCTATCAGTTACTTTTGTCTTCATCAACCTGACAACCAAGTTACATGCGCTTTAGCATTCTGCTTTGTCGATCACAATTGGTGCAAATTTTGAAGAGAAAAATATCCATTTGAAACAAAATGAAGGACAATTATTAATGATTCACAATATTTACCCTTTTAAAAAAATTTTATTGACAAACGTATGAGAAAATGATTGTTGAGTTCCTATTTATTGTGTTTTAATAGATATTTGTACAGAAGCAGAAAATAAATTTATGCAAATATTTTATTCTGATTTAGTGCATGTTATGGACAGTCACACAAGGCATATAAGGTTCTAAAGTGTGAACTGCCCTGGCAAAATTTGAGACAGTACACTGAATTATTTGTTCAGTCTAACTTGTATAGCAAAAAGACTATTTGAATCCTTATACAGCACATGCTGACCAGACAATGTATTGCTTTCTTTGATAATATGCAACAATATCATTTTGATCATTAAAGTATTGATCAGATCTCTGTTAACGTAAAATTCAAGCGATTTTTAGATCCACAGTTGGAAATGAAATGAATGGTGTTTAACGTCCAACTGTTCTGCTCAGTCAATGGGCAAATGAAGATGGGCAAATTACAATACAATGTTCTATGAGTGGAAATTTTGCCCAGACATTGGTGCTATGGCCTACTCTTATATAGAATTCCTAAAGCCAGGGGATCGGTGTGCACAATACTTTGGTTATTCATCCTATCTGATCGACTATAAATTGTCTCTAACCAGGGTCTTAACGCATATTGGTCAAAAAGTTTCAGATAATTGTGTATTTTTCAAGAACAGTTAGCCTATATCTTAAATCATTTATATTCTAAGTTTTACACAGAATCTTTGTAATCTACTATTATGTAACATATCAAATTTATTATTCATTGAGAAATTTATTGATTTTCAAGCATAGTTGAAGAGGACTAGATTTCTATTTATCAATGCAAACAATATATAACTTTGTGACAAACTTGTAACAGCTGAGACATGGTATTATTATTTTAACATAAATATGTTATGGTTTAAATTAAAGGTCCTTAATATAAAAGTTTATTATATTAGAACTATACAATATTTTACAGATTTTTTTCTAATTGTATAAAGTTTATACATGTATTCAAAGAAACAATATGGAAATACATAAACCATATGAGGTATTTCCAATATCCTATATTTCAGTAATGGCACATGAATAAATATTTCAATATTTACATGAAATATAGGTAAAGAGATATAAAAAATCCTGAATTGTTCTTTTTAATTTTGCACAAATTTAGCATGTCCTGCAGTTCTGAAATTTTTGAAATTTTTTTGTTACAGACTTTAGTATCAGTGTTCCAAAATATGCATATGTAATGTAGATCCATAAAAAAATAATAATAATAAACTGTATATGGCCTAGACATTTAATACAAAATTTATCTAAATATATTCATATTACACAGTACCGGTATATAATTGTTAAATATTTTCCCTCAGGCTCATATATGACCAAATCTGATCTGACTTAACCTTCTAACCTATTGACTTTTACTTACAAAAGGATGAATTGAACAGTTAATGACTCATCTCATGTCATGTATTATCATTTCAATATCCAATTGCATCAGTTAGTTTTGCATAAAACAAAGCTGTACAATGTACATATTTGTGTGAGAGAGAGAGAAATGGGGTTTAACGTCCACTCAACACAAACTACGTCATTTCAGGACCAACATATGGTTTAATTTTTATTTCAATAATTCGCTTGCAAGTAGGGGTCTTTAGCAGTGGGAGGAAACTGGAGTGCCCAGAGGAAACCCACGACATTGTGAAGGCACCCCTATCTCCATGCCACATACACACACACTAGGGATCGAAACCACAGCTGCAAGTCAGAGGTGACCGGCCAGCTAGAGGTCGAGGCGCTGCACTCTAGACCGCTAGGCCATCCCAACCCCTGTACATGTTTGTAACCATTCTTTATGCAAAATGCATCATATTACAAACAATCCTAATTAGCTCCAATACTAAATGAATGAAAAGGTATACAAAAACAACCCAATGATTAAAGAAAAATCTATACACACCTCTAAATAATTTCAATGGATTTCTGTTTTTAATTCTTCACATTTTCGCTAAGAGGTATACCTTTGGAATACTGAAAAGAAAATTGTAGATAATGCTTATGGTAATTTTAAATCATAAAAATAATTCATAACATATAATAAAAGTGGAAAATGGCTATCAGTATATTATACATAAGAAATAAATCATAATCTAGTCATGGTACAACCAGCATTCAAATCTCTATTCCTTTATCTGAAAATTTACATGAAAATCTATTAGAACAAAAGTATGGTACTTGGCAATAGTGTGTAATATTTCCCATAATAAACACAATATCATCAGTCAATATTTGTGTAGTATTATCTTTTAAAGTAATTGATAAAATTCTTATTAACTGTGGGATATTATCACTATGAATGATTTCAATTACGTAATGATCGTTTTCTTCACCATTTGGCTTTATAATTCACACTAATTTATACAACACTCGTGTTATGTCTAATACACGTTGCCATAAGTCAAATTCAACAATAGGGAAGGATAGTTATTGTTTTAAAATGCACAGTTAAAACACTCCTGGAGACAATGTATTCATTAATAAAAGGGTTATTTTACCCAGAAGAATGTAGCAAGTGTGAGCAGCCGTCTAATCAACCCGTTATCAATGGCCGAACAATTCAACCGGATAATTCCAATACAGTCGCTTTATAGTGGTATTTTATAATATTTTTAACACGAAAATTTATTGATAGAACATATAAATGTCTGAAATTTAATTTTCAAGATACTTGACAGTTACCGTATCGAAGTTATATCAACAAAACGGCTGACCCAGATTAGCCGTACTCACATTCTGCACGTGCTGTCTGTCTGCCAATCATTCGAGTAGCTGTCAAAACCACTCAAGCAGTAAAACTAATTCAATCGGCCAGAAGATACAGTTATCCTTCTATTCGAGTTAAAATCAAACAACTCTCTCATTTAGGACCGTATTTTATATTTTGCTATATATTGATTATTTATTTAGCGATCGATTGAAAAGCCAGAGAAATTACTGATGTCGATTTTCATACACTCCACTCTGGCTAATATCAGGTCCATACAAAATTACAAACCGTTATTGTCTAGTGACCGAGATATACTTTCGAAACAAGCAAAACTAACATAGATATTCTTTTGGGTCTAAAATGCGTATTGAGCGCCAGAAAACGGATTACACTCGACAGCCATGATCATAGCGTGGTATCAAATTTGCTAGGCCTGGCTTCGACCATGACGGCTACAGAAGGTTTTACAATCTCGGATATAGTTCAGGCATTTGCAGATGCCTATGCATCGCACTGCAACGCCATTTGAGGCGAAAAACACCCAAAATAGAAACTTAAAGGGTAACTAAAGTGTATGCAAGATTCATTTGTATCCAAATGAAAACAATTGAGTCGTGATTGTCAATAAATAAATACACAAATAGAACACATACCTTCTTGCTGAATCTAAATATAGACGACATAGAGTTCGGAGCAGAATGTTTTTGTTGTGTTTGATTGGTTCAACATTTGCAACCACAAACCAATGAAAACGGGGCTTCCGGTCATAATTATGGCGCCAACATGTAAATGGTTCCGCTGACAAACCGCTCGATAGTAAATGGACTGAATTTTGCTACCACAATAATACAAACAAAGTTTATATTGCGTGCAGTCGTCAGATGTGGGTAAGATATAGATGGGTAAATAAAACATCTTATATCATGCAATAGATGCTCTTAAAAAAACACCCGAGTGAAGGACAAGGACCCGATCAATGACAATGTACCCTGATGTGAAAGGGTGTAGACGATTATATTGTTCTATCAACAATGAAATAGTGTCAAAAACAATTATGGTTAAGATTGCTTTTAATCAGGTATTCTGAGCAGCTGAAGTCAGTATAATACTTTGGGTGATAGATAAAATTAACAACTGTCCTGTAATATACAGTACATGTGTATTATAGGATAATGGAATATAGATTTGAACACACGCATATGTCATGTCATCGTATGCACAGTAGTATTCCATAGGATTACATGTCATTTCGGTCCCGCGTCATTTCGGACTTACGACATTTCGGACTCCAAAAAATATGGCCTCGACGTTTCGGACTCGGACACATGACATTTCGGACTCGGGTATATGACATTTCGGACTCGGGAATAAGTTGGAAGGAAAGGTTGAACACAACTGTCAAATCAATATAAAATACGCCGTGGCTATTCTTAATAGCCCAACAAAAAATAACTTAACGGTTAAATTATATAATTTACCGCTCGCCATCAAGTAGGCCTTCGGCGTGGAGTCGTGCATCACGAACCTACACGACAAAATTTCCAATGTTGAGTGTTTACGAAAAGAACGTTTTACTTCTTTATACATGTATTGCTGTACTGATGAATTTATTAGGACTAGACCAATTTAAAACACGAAAGAAAATAGTTATTAACATGAAACACGTGGTTAGTAAAAGGCTCCACCAAACGATAAAACATTAGTTGCACTTACGGTTCTTTGATAATCATCGTTTCCCGTAAAAGTAATGTATTTGTTTAAATCCAATAATATGCTGATCAATTTATTTGAAAATGACCTACACAAAAACAAAAATTTTTACAAGTCCCTAGAAATTGTTAACGATAACCCGGTGAGCTGCACGTTGACATGCATTCCTCCCGCTTGGCAATACCAATCGATAAATTAGTGCGTACCTGAAAAGCAAAGTGTTTCTGAGGAAAATATTAGAAATAGCAACGATCAAAGAGGGATAATTAAAGCTGATTAACCGATAATCCCGATGTTATTGTAGTATGTGCAAAGAAATCTTGCGGTTCTTTGGTAGATGATAAAAA
This sequence comes from Patella ulyssiponensis, assembly GCA_963678685.1. Classification (NCBI taxonomy): domain Eukaryota; kingdom Metazoa; phylum Mollusca; class Gastropoda; family Patellidae; genus Patella; species Patella ulyssiponensis. The sequence continues at coordinate 22,957,470 of OY783232.1, forward strand.
CGTGAGTTGTCAATCATCGATAATGGCGGCCGTATGTTGATTGCAATTATTCCGTTTCACAAAAAAAAACCCCATTGGCAGTGATCGATCAATCAAGCTCGTTTAATTTTTGACAAAAGAAAAACAATGAAGTATTACTAAATATACACAAATTTTCAACAATATTTTATTGCCAAGTTCAATACTCGCCGATGAAACAAAAGAGAACTAGCAGTGTTAAACGCGACATCAACAATCGCTGATCAATTGAATAAACTATCAGTCTCACATAAAACGAAAAAACAAACAGCTGTACTATTAGTATTACACAAATTTCCTACAGTATTTTAATTATTAATCAGAGTCCGAAAAGACGCTTGACTGAGTCCGAAACGTCGCCAAGTAAGTCCGAAAAGTCGCCAAACTGAGTCCGAAATGACGTTTGTGTTGAGTCCGAAATGACGCGGGACCGAAATGACGTGCTACCTTCCATAGTAGGCTATACTGTATATCATAATTGGCCCGTTGACAGTGAAGAAAATATGCCACAGCCACAGGAGATAAATAGTAAAATATTGTTATTGCAGTTTCTATAAAAATTATATCGTATATTGCATAGTTGTTTTTCACAAAGTTCGGTAATAGTAATACACATAAACATAAAAGAATAGCTTTTGAAACTCAACTTGGTAATATTTTATGTACAACTGTAACATGGGGGTGGGGGGACAGGGCATGGCCACAAACAGTTTAACATGTCATGTTTCAGATCTTGAGGTCTGACCTTGAGTTAAGTTGCATGGTTTCAAATCCAAATTTGTATGTGACAGGGGTAGGGTAGCTTGTCCAACCTCATGATGAGTTTCCTCCCGCTACTATTTAGACTTCCATGCGCAAGCCATTTATTGAAATAGTATTGAACCACCCCATAATAACCCAATTTGTCTGGAGTCAGGGCTTGCCACGAGACGCGAGCAGTTGCTTGCGCTCACGCTGTGCTCGCGTAAATGTAGATTTACGCGAGCTGTTCGTTGCTCGCGCAAAATTTTAAGAAAAACCTGTAAAAAACAATCAAAATATTGACAAGTTTATTGCCGAAACTAATCCAACAATATCAATAACGTCATAAATTCGTCTGTCAAACTGAGATTCTTCAAGCTGCACGCGGCATTTCGTCCATAAATTTGATTGGCTAATGAAGTTAGAAGCCACAAGTCGTGTTACTAAAAATACACTTTATACCCGAACGTCATGTCTGGTTCTCCTACGAACACCAGTAACAAATACGTGAAAATCGAGTCTAAAGTAAAGAATGTTTACATCCGGATGATTTGGCATTTCACGCAAAATGAACACACGTTTCAAACTTACATTTAATGATTTATCGGTATTTCTTATTTTATCAGAACTTCGGTTTTTATTCCATTGTGCAGTCGTATAATTTTTAATCTAAGCGGAATAATGGCCAAGGAAAACCCGATTGCCCTACCTATCCACATTTACTTATTTATTAGTTATACAAAAGACTAAAGAGTATGACTGTCAAAAACAGAAAAGCGATGGTCACACATGTTTACTGCAAACTCTGTGCCAGGAATAGCAATTTTGTTGCTCAATCGTTATTTTGTTGTTTTGTTATACTAGTGCCAAATTTTGTTGTTTTGTTATACAACTGCCAACTCATAGTACTATTACTAATACTATGTAGATAAAGAATTGAAAAAAAAAATATATTACAAACTTTAAACAGCTTTGTCATTATTTATTTAAACAAAAGTATCCAGGCAACAAAATGAAACAATCTTAGAAAATGTTTGCTCACGCAAGCAACATTTTAGGTGAGCAATTTTTATTGCTCGCCCTGCTCGCCCAAACCTAAATTTGCGAGAGCAGTCATCTGCTCGCCATCAATTTATTCGTGGCCAGCCCTGGGAGTGGATGTTAAAATCCATTTTTCTTGTTTCAAACTCTGTTCCAATATTTAAATGTTTTAAGTCGATGCATAGTCTAAGCTACACACTACCTTTTCAGCACCAATCTTATTAAGACTTTGCATACTCGTTCCATGTTTAAAATAACTCTGAGTACACATAACAGTCTGACTGTTGTTTGTGTAATAATGGAGATTTCAAGCATAAAGAAAACAACCATGATCGTCTCCAGCAACAGTTTGTCTATCTCCGTATTCGATGTCAGAAGGATTTTCACCATAAGACACAATTAACCAGGTCTACCATCTATCAAAACTGGAACATTGCTGAATTTATATTTTTGATAGTCGAAGACTACCATTTTTAAATGTATAAAATAATTTTGGGAGCAGCAGAGTAGTGCGCTGAAAATATTTACTATTACATCCAAAATGTTGTATTTTTATACACCCACATTGAAATGTGGTCGTAGATTGTCTTCGCCCCGGTCGGTCTGGCGTCCACAATTGCCCTTTTCAATGGCCCTTATTCACTTCAAAAAAATCTTGTGAACGCTCTAGAGGCCACAGTTAATATCCGATTGACTTTAAATTCATACACAGTGTTTAAGGTCATAAGGCGAAGAAGCCTATTGAGTTTCAGCGATTTCCGATAATTAGTGCCAGAGTTATGGCCCTTGATCACTTCAAAAAATCTTGTGGATGCTCTAGAGGCCAAAGTTGATATCCGATTGACTTCAATTCAAATTTATACACCGTGTTTAAGGTCATGAGATGAAGAAGCCTATTGATTTTCAGCAATTTCTGATAATTAGTGCCAGAGTTATGGCCCTTGATCACATAAAAAAATTCTGTGTAGGCTCTAGATGCCAAAGTTAATATCCGATTGACTTTAAATTTACACACACTGTTTAAGGTCATGAGACGAAGAAGCCAACTGATTTTCAGCAATTTCAGATAATTAGTGCCAGAGTTATGGCCCTTGATCACTTCAAAAAATCTTGTGGATGCTCTAGAGGCCAAAGTTGATATCCGATTGACTTTAAATTTATACACAGTGTTTAAGGTCATGAGACTAAGAAGCCTATTGATTTTCAGCAATTTCTGATAATTAGTGCCAGAGTTATGGCTCTTGATCACATCAAAAAATCCTGTGGAGGCTCTAGATGCCAAAGTTAATATCCGATTGACTTTAAATTTACACACACTGTTTAAGGTCATGAGACGAAGAAGCCAACTGATTTTCAGCGATTTCAAATAATTACTCCCAGAGTTATCTCCCTTGATCACCTCAAAAAAACCTTGTGACGCTATAGATGCCAAACTTATCGCTGATTGACTTCAGATTGATACACAGAGTTTAAGGTGTTGAAACAAACAAGTATTTTGATTTTCAATGAATTTTGATAACTGAACATGTTTCCTATACTAATTGTTAGCGTGGGGCAAAACTTTATAAAAAGCAAACAAATTCTAATGATTTTCAGATAATTACATAATGAGTTGTTACTCTTAATCAGATTTAAGTGTATTACAAATGTTTCATTACCAAAAAAAGTAAAAACATGCTACAACCCTTGTTGACTGCCTGGATGATTTAGCTGCTGTGGGTGTATGTTTCGTTGCCTGGCAACCTATCTTAAAACTTGTGGAGGTATTCGAAAAATTTACCGAAAAATACAAAATCTTATTTGAAGGCAATAAATCAACAAAGATTTTAAAATATATTTGTGTTAATATTTTATAACATTTTTGTTGTGACTGTCAAAATGTTAATTATATGCGCTGCTTTTGGTTTAAGGGAGGGATTATCAATATTAGCATGTACTAATAGAATTTCCACAAAAAAAAAAGTTTTTTTTTACCCTTTCCATAGATACCTACGGAAGCGTAATAGGGCCACATATTTTTTTTTATTCTATTTTCAATTTTTCAAGTTAGTAACTTGAATTTTCAAGTTAGTAACTTGAATTTTCAAGATACTAACTTGAATTTTCAAGTTACTAACATTTTATAACATTTTTGTTGTGACTGTCAAAATGTTAATTATATGCGCTGCTTTTGGTTTAAGGGAGGGATTATCAATATTAGCATGTACTAATAGAATTTCTACGGAAGCGTAATAGGGCCACATATGATTTTTTTTTATTATATTTTCAATTTTTCAAGTTAGTAACTTGAATTTTCAAGATATTAACTTGAATTTTCAAGTTACTAACTTGAATTTTCAAGTTAGTAACTTGAATTTTCAAGATACTAACTTGAATTTTCAAGTTACTAACTTGAATTTTCAAGATACTAACTTGAATTTTCAAGTTACTAACTTGAATTTTCAAGTTACTAACTTGAATTTTCAAGTTACTAACTTGAATTTTCAAGATACTAACTTGAATTTTCAAGTTACTAACTTGAATTTTCAAGTTACTAACTTTTACTAACTTGAATTTTCAAGTTACTAACTTGAATTTTCAAGTTACTAACTTGAATTTTCAAGATACTAACTTGAATTTTCAAGTTACTAACTTGAATTTTCAAGTTACTAACTTGAATTTTCAAGATACTAACTTGAATTTTCAAGTTACTAACTTGAATTTTCAAGTTACTAACTTGAATTTTCAAGTTACTAACTTGAATTTTCAAGTTACTAACTTGAATTTTCAAGATACTAACTTGAATTTTCAAGTTAGTAACTTGAATTTTCAAGTTAACTAACTTGAATTTTCAAGTTACTGTTATATTATTTAAAAGGCGTTTTGATCTAATGATATAGTATGTCATGCAATCCTTTAGTCAATGGACGGCACGGTTATAGACCTCAATGACAAGGTCCGGGAGTAGCCTATTCGATCACGCAGGTTTCCCCCCTGCAGCGAAATTACTCCCCGCGAATTATGGTGTTGACGTACCATAAATCACCATTCATTCATTCATTCATTCATTTTAACAGTATTGAGCCCTATAGAAAACCTTTTTGAAGTACAAAAAAAAAATAAATGACAAATCAAACGTCCCAGTTCCCAGTTCTAAAAATAGTCTTTAGTGACATAATACACGACATTCTCCCCCCCCACCCCCGCCACATAGATATCTGCCCCCGGATAACCCCCTTCTTTTTAGGACTTTTACTCCCAGGACATTTCCTGCTGAAGACATCTTAACTCCTATGACATCTCCCCCCGGACTTTTACTCACCAGACATCTGCCCCTGGGACATGTACCCCCACCCCCTAGGACATCTACCCCCAGAATTTTACCCCCTCCCCCCGACATTTTTCCTCTGGAACATCTGCGCCCTAGGGCATGTCTGATGAAGACATCTTAAGTCCTAGGACATCTCCCCCCGGACTTTTACTCACCAGACATCTGCCCCTGGGACATTTACCCCCACCCCTTAGGACATCTACCCCCAGAGTTTTACCCCCTCCCTCCGACATTTTTCCTCTGGAACATCTGCGCCCTAGGACATGTCTGCCCCTTCCCCGCCACCCACCCTTTAGAGAGAGAGAGAGAAATGGGGTTTAACGTCCACTGGACACACATTAGGTCATTTCGGGACTAACATATGGTTTTAATTTTATTTCGATAATTCGCTTGCGCGTAGGGGTCTTTAGCAGTTGGAGGAAACCGGAGGTGACCGGAGGAAACCCACGAGGTTGAGAAGGCGCCCCTATCTCCCTCCATGCCACATACGCTCACACCAGGGATCGAAACCACAGCCGCAAGCCAGAGGTGACCGGCCAGCTAAAGGTCGAAGCGCGGCACTCTAGACCACTAGGCCATCCCAACCCCCATCCTTTAGAAGTCTGGACGTGTAAAATAATGCACTGTAAAATAATTATACTTATTTTACATTGTTTCTTTGAGTACCTAGTAACACCCTTTAGAACCCTGGACGTTACGAGGTACTCCAAGAAACAATGTAAAATAAATATAATTTTTTTACAGTGCATTATTTTACAGGTCAATAGTACAGAGTTAGATAGTAGAATGCGTCCATCGCCCTATTCCTAGCGTGTCGTAGTAGCCGACTCTTGGGGAGAGGTTCGGGTGGCCGATAAGCTACGCCTTGGTCTGCCATCAATAATGTCGAGGGTTCGAGTCCCAATCTCTGCTGTCTTAGTGACAAGGTGCAGGAGCAGCCTATCCGATCACTTAGGGGTACTCCCAGAACATAAGCAGATTATCGGCGATAACACGTAGATTACAATTATTTAGGGATCGAAACCACAGCCGCAAGCCAGAGCTGACCGGCCATCTAAAGGTCGAAGCGCGGCACTCTAGACTACTAGGCCATCCCAACACCCACCTTTAGAACCCTGGACGTGTAAAATAATGCACTGTAAAAAAATTATACTTATTTTGCATTGTTTCTTTGAGTACCTCGTAACACCCTTTTGAACCCTGGACGTTACGAGGCACTCAAAGAAACAATGTAAAATAAATGTAAATATTTTACAGTGCATTATTTTACAGGTCAATAGTACAGAGTTAGAAAGTAGAACGCGTCCATCGCCCTATTCCTAGCGTGTCGTAGACGCCGACTCTTGCGGAGTGGGTCGGGTGGCCGACAAGCTACGCCTTGGTCTGCCATCAATGGTGCCGAGGGTTCGAGTCCCATTCTCTGCTATCTTAGTGACTGATTTTCACTTTAGGCAATGGACGGCACGGTTATAGACCGAGACACAACGACATCTACCCTGGGACTTTCACTCCCTGGACATTCCCCCTCCTTAGAACATCGTGTAACGTCCCCCCCCCCCCCGAAGTATTAATGAAGTTATAACCGACTGTGATGTATATTTGGTCCAGGCTTTTATCCGTTACATATCCGTTACATTTCTGGTAGCCTATATGTGTGTCAAGGTTGCTGTGTGGGCGTATTATCTTTCTTGTATGCCATTTTACTACCCGGAATTTTCAGGTTATTGACTTACAGGCTTTAAAATTTAGAAGATAATAAATTAATGACCCTATTACGCTTCCGTAGAATTAACTGAGGCGGAAAGCGCATTGCGTTTATACTCAGCTCTGATAAAAAAAAAAAATGTCTTCTCTTCATAAACTGGCAGTATTGACCTAAATAAATGAAAGTTGTTTATAGCACGTCGACACCGTAAATCATGTCAATCTACGTGTTATCGCCGATAATCTGCTTATGTTCTGGGAGTAACCCTAAGTGATCGGATAGACTGCTCCTGCACCTTGTCACTAAGATAGCAGAGAATGGGACTCGAACCCTCGACATCATTGATGGCAGACCAAGGCGTAGTTTATCGGCCACCCGACCTTCTCCCCAAGAGTCGGCTTCTACGACATGCTAGGAATAGGGCGATGGACGCATTTTACTTTCTAACACTGTACTACTGACCTGTAAAATAATGCACTGTTAAAAAATATATATTTATTTTACATTGTTTCTTGGAGTACCTCGTAACGTCCAGGATTTTAAAGGATGTTACGAGGTACTCCAAGAAACAATGTAAAATAAGTATCATTTTTTTACAGTGCATTATTTTACACGTGCTGGGTTCTAAAGGATGGGGTGGGGGTGGGATGTCCTAGTGGTCTAGAGTGCCGCGCTTCGACCTCTAGCTGGCCGGTCACCTCTGGCTTGCGGCTGTGGTTTCGATCCCTAAATCATGTCAATCTACGTGTTATCGCCGATAATCTGCTTATGTTCTGGGAGTACCCCTGAGTGATCGGATAGGCTGCTCTTGCACCTTGTCACTAAGATAGCAGAGAATGGGACTCGAACCCTCGACATCATTGATGGCAAACCAAGGCGTAGCTTATCGGCCACCCGAACCTCTCGCCAAGAGTCGGCTTCTATGGACGCATTCTACTATCTAACTCTGTACTATTGACCTGTAAAATAATGCACTGTAAAAAATTTATATTTATTTTACATTGTTTCATGGAGTACCTCGTAAGGTCCAGGATTCTAAAGGGTGTTACGAGGCAATCCCAGAAACAATGTAAAATAAGTATAATTTTTTACAGTGCATTATTTTACACGTCCTGGGTTCTAAAGGGTGGTCTAGAGTGCCGCGCTTCGACCTCTAGCTGGCCGGTCACCTCTGGCTTGCGGCTGTGGTTTTGATCCCTGGTGTGAGCGTATGTGGCATGGAGGGAGATAGGGGCGCTTTCTCAACCTCGTGGGTTTCCTCTGGGCACTCCGGTTTCCTCCCACTGCCAAAGACCCCTACGCGCAAGCGAATTATTGAAATAAAATTAAAACCATATGTTAGTCCCGAAATGACCTGGTGTGTGTCCAGTGGACGTTAAACCCCATTTCTCTCTCTCTCTCTAAAGGGTGGGTGGCGGGGAGGGGGCAGACTTGTCCTAGGGCGCAGATGTTCCAGAGGAAAATTGTCGGGGGGAGGGGGTAAAACTCTGGGGGTAGATGGCCTGGGGGGGGGGGAGTAAATGTCCCAGGGGCAGATGTCTGGTGAGTAAAAGTTCCGGGGGGGGGGGGGGGCGATGTCCTAGGAGTTAAGATGTCTTCAGCAGGAAATGTCCTGGGAGTAAAAGTCCTAAAAAGGAGGGGGGCAGATATCCATGTGGCGGGGGTGGGGGGGGATGTCGTGTATTATGTCACTAAAGACTATTTTTAGAACTGGGACGTTTGATTTGTCATTTAGTTATTTTTTTTGTACTTCAAAAAGGTTTTCTATAGGGCTCAATACTGTTAAAATGAATGAATGAATGAATAAATGGTGTTTTATGGTACGTCGACACCATAATGCGCGGGGAGTAATTTCGCTGCAGGGGGGAAACCTGCGTGATCGAATAGGCTACTCCCGGACCTTGTCATTGAGGTCTATAACCGTGCCGTCCATTGACTAAAGCATTTCATGACATACTATATCATTAGATCAAAACGCCTTTTTATAATATAACAGCAACTTGAAAATTCAAGTTAGTTAACTTGAAAATTCAAGTTAGTTAACTTGAAAATTCAAGTTAGTTAACTTGAAAATTCAAGTTAGTAACTTGAAAATTCAAGTTAGTAACTTGAAAATTCAAGTTAGTAACTTGAAAATTCAAGTTAGTATCTTGAAAATTCAAGTTACTAACTTGAAAATTCAAGTTAGTAACTTGAAAATTCAAGTTAGTAACTTGAAAATTCAAGTTAGTAACTTGAAAATTCAAGTTAGTATCTTGAAAATTCAAGTTAGTAACTTGAAAATTCAAGTTAGTAACTTGAAAATTCAAGTTAGTATCTTGAAAATTCAAGTTACTAACTTGAATTTTCAAGATACTAACTTGAATTTTCAAGTTAGTAACTTGAATTTTCAAGTTAACTAACTTGAATTTTCAAGTTACTGTTATATTATTTAAAAGGCGTTTTGATCTAATGATATAGTATGTCATGCAATGCTTTAGTCAATGGACGGCACGGTTATAGACCTCAATGACAAGGTCCGGGAGTAGCCTATTCGATCACGCAGGTTTCCCCCCTGCAGCGAAATTACTCCCCGCGAATTATGGTGTTGACGTACCATAAATCACCATTTATTCATTCATTCATTCATTTTAACAGTATTGAGCCCTATAGAAAACCTTTTTGAAGTACAAAAAAAAAATAAATGACAAATCAAACGTCCCAGTTCCCAGTTCTAAAAATAGTCTTTAGTGACATAATACACGACATTCTCCCCCCCCCCACCCCCGCCACATAGATATCTGCCCCCGGATAACCCCCTTCTTTTTAGGACTTTTACTCCCAGGACATTTCCTGCTGAAGACATCTTAACTCCTATGACATCTCCCCCCGGACTTTTACTCACCAGACATCTGCCCCTGGGACATTTACCCCCACCCCCTAGGACATCTACCCCCAGAATTTTACCCCCTCCCCCCGAAATTTTTCCTCTGGAACATCTGCGCCCTAGGGCATGTCTGATGAAGACATCTTAAGTCCTAGGACATCTCCCCCCGAACTTTTACTCACCAGACATCTGCCCCTGGGACATTTACCCCCCCCCCCTTAGGACATCTACCCCCAGAGTTTTACCCCCTCCCTCCGACATTTTTCCTCTGGAACATCTGCGCCCTAGGACAAGTCTGCCCCCTCCCCGCCACCCACCCTTTAGAGAGAGAGAGAGAAATGGGGTTTAACGTCCACTGGAAACACACTAGGTCATTTCGGGACTAACATATGGTTTTAATTTTATTTCGATAATTCGCTTGCGCGTAGGGGTTTTTAGCAGTGGGAGGAAATCGGAGTGCCCAGAGGAAACCCACGAGGTTGAGAAAGCGCCCCTATCTCCCTCCATGCCACATACGCTCACACCAGGGATCAAAACCACAGCCGCAAGCCAGAGGTGACCGGCCAGCTAGAGGTCGAAGCGCGGCACTCTAGACCACCCTTTAGAACCCAGGACGTGTAAAATAATGCACTGTAAAAAATTATACTTATTTTACATTGTTTCTGGGATTGCCTCGTAACACCCTTTAGAATCCTGGACCTTACGAGGTACTCCATGAAACAATGTAAAATAAATATAAATTTTTTACAGTGCATTATTTTACAGGTCAATAGTACAGAGTTAGATAGTAGAATGCGTCCATAGAAGCCGACTCTTGGGGAGAGGTTCGGGTGGCCGATAAGCTACGCCTTGGTTTGCCATCAATGATGTCGAGGGTTCGAGTCCCATTCTCTGCTATCTTAGTGACAAGGTGCAAGAGCAGCCTATCCGATCACTCAGGGGTACTCCCAGAACATAAGCAGATTATCGGCGATAACACGTAGATTGACATGATTTAGGCATCGAAACCACAGCCGCAAGCCAGAGGTGACCGGCCAGCTAGAGGTCGAAGCGCGGCACTCTAGACCACTAGGACATCCCACCCCCACCCCACCCTTTAGAACCCAGCACGTGTAAAATAATGCACTGTAAAAAAATGATACTTATTTTACATTGTTTCTTGGAGTACCTCGTAACATCCTTTAAAATCCTGGACGTTACGAGGTACTCCAAGAAACAATGTAAAATAAATATAAATTTTTTAACAGTGCATTATTTTACAGGTCAGTAGTACAGAGTTAGAAAGTAGAATGCGTCCATCGCCCTATTCCTAGCATGTCGTAGAAGCCGACTCTTGGGGAGAAGGTCGGGTGGCCGATAAGCTACGCCTTGGTCTGCCATCAATGATGTCGAGGGTTCGAGTCCCATTCTCTACTATCTTAGTGACAAGGTGCAGGAGCAGTCTATCCGATCACTTAGGGTTACTCCCAGAACATAAGCAGATTATCGGCGATAACACGTAGATTGACAAGATTTACGGTGTCGACGTGCTATAAACAACTTTCATTTATTTAGGTCAATACTGCCAGTTTATGAAGAGAAGACTTTTTTTTTTTTTATCAGAGCTGAGTATAAACGCAATGCGCTTTCCGCCTCAGTTAATTCTACGGAAGCGTAATAGGGTCATTAATTAATTATCTTCTAAATTTTAAAGCCTGTAAGTCAATAACCTGAAAATTCCGGGTAGTAAAATGGCATACAAGAAAGATAATACGCCCACACAGCAACCTTGACACACATATAGGCTACCAGAAATGTAACGGATATGTAACGGATAAAAGCCTGGACCAAATATACATCACAGTCGGTTATAACTTCATTAATACTTCGGGGGGGGGGACGTTACACGATGCTCTAAGGAGGGGGGAATGTCCAGGGGGTGAAAGTCCCAGGGTAGATGTCGTTGTGTCTCGGTCTATAACCGTGCCGTCCATTGCCTAAAGCAAAACCCTTATTTTATAATATAACAGTAACTTGAAAATCAGTCACTAAGATAGCAGAGAATGGGACTCGAACCCTCGACACCATTGATGGCAGACCAAGGCGTAGCTTGTCGGCCACCCGACCCACTCCGCAAGAGTCGGCGTCTACGACACGCTAGGAATGGGGCGATGGACGCGTTCTACTTTCTAACTCTGTACTATTGACCTGTAAAATAATGCACTGTAAAATATTTACATTTATTTTACATTGTTTCTTGGAGTACCTCGGGTTCTAAAGGGTGTTACGAGGTACTCCAAGAAACAATGCAAAATAAGTATATCTTTTTTACAGTGCATTATTTTACACGTCCAGGGTTCTAAATGTGGGGGTTGGGATGGCCTAGTAGTCTAGAGTGCCGCGCTTCGACCTCTAGATGGCCGGTCAGCTCTGGCTCGCGGCTGTGGTTTCGATCCCTAAATAATTGTAATCTACGTGTTATCGCCGATAATCTGCTTATGTTCTGGGAGTACCCCTAAGTGATCGGATAGGCTGCTCCTGCACCTTGTCACTAAGACAGCAGAGAATGGGACTCGAACCCTCGACATTATTGATGGCAGATCAAGGCGTAGCCACCCGAACCTCTCCCCAAGAGTCGGCTACTACGACACGCTAGGAATAGGGCGATGGACGCATTCTACTATCTAACTCTGTACTATTGACCTGTAAAATAACGCACTGTAAAAAAATTATATTTATTTTACATTGTTTCTTGGAGTACCTCGTAACGTCCAGGGTTCTAAAGGGTGTTGCGAGGTACTCAAAGAAACAATGTAAAATAAGTATAATTATTTTACAGTGCATTATTTTACACGTCCAGAGTTCTAAAGGATGGGGGTTGGGGTGGTCTAGAGTGCCGCGCTTCGACCTCTAGCTGGCCGGTCACCTCTGGCTTGCGGCTGTGGTTTCGATCCCTGGTGTGAGCGTATGTGGCATGGAGGGAGATAGGGGCGCCTTCTCAACCTCGTGGGTTTCCTCCGGGCACCTCCGGTTTCCTCCCACTGCTAAAGACCCCTACGCGCAAGCGAATTATCGAAATAAAATTAAAACCATATGTTAGTCCCGAAATGACTTAATGTGTGTCCAGTGGACGTTAAACCCCATTTCTCTCTCTCTCTCTAAAGGGTGGGTGGCGGGGAGGGGGCAGACATGTCCTAGGGCGCAGACGTTCCAGAGGAAAAATGTCGGGGGGGGGGGAAACTCTGGGGGTAGATGTCCTAGGGGTGGGGGTAAATGTCCCAGGGGCATATGTCTGGTGAGTAAAAGTCCGGGGGGAGATGTCCTAGGAGTTAAGATGTCTTCAGCAGACATGTCCTAGGGCGCAGATGTTCCAGAGGAAAAATGTCGGGGGAGGGGGTAAAACTCTGGGGGTAGATGTCCTAGGGGGTGGGGGTAAATGTCCCAGGGGCAGATGTCTGGTGAGTAAAAGTCCGGGGGGAGATGTCCTAGGAGTTAAGATGTCTTCAGCAGGAAATGTCCTGGGAGTAAAAGTCCTAAAAAGGAGGGGGGTTATCCGGGGGCAGATATCCATGTGGCGGGGTGGGGGGGAGAATGTCGTGTATTATGTCACTAAAGACTATTTTTAGAACTGGGAAATGGGACGTTTGATTTGTCATTTAATTTTTTTTTTGTACTTCAAAAATGTTTTCTATAGGGCTCAATACTGTTAAAATGAATGAATGAATAAATGGTGTTTTATGGTACGTCGACACCATAATTCGCGGGGAGTAATTTCGCTGCAGGGGGGAAACCTGCGTGATCGAATAGGCTACTCCCGGACCTTGTCATTGAGGTCTATAACCGTGCCGTCCATTGACTAAAGCATTGCATGACATACTATATCATTCGATCAAAACGCCCTTTTAATAACATAACAGTAACTTGAAAATTCAAGTTAGTTAACTTGAAAATTCAAGTTAGTTAACTTGAAAATTCAAGTTACTAACTTGAAAATTCAAGTTAGTATCTTGAAAATTCAAGTTAGTAACTTGAAAATTCAAGTTAGTAACTTGAAAATTCAAGTTAGTAACTTGAAAATTCAAGTTAGTATCTTGAAAATTCAAGTTAGTAACTTGAAAATTCAAGTTACTATCTTGAAAATTCAAGTTAGTAACTTGAAAATTCAAGTTAGTAACTTGAAAATTCAAGTTAGTAACTTGAAAATTCAAGTTAGTAACTTGAAAATTCAAGTTAGTAACTTGAAAATTCAAGTTAGTAACTTGAAAATTCAAGTTAGTAACTTGAAAATTCAAGTTAGTAACTTGAAAATTCAAGTTAGTATCTTGAAAATTCAAGTTAGTATCTTGAAAATTCAAGTTAGTAACTTGAAAATTCAAGTTAGTAACTTGAAAATTCAAGTTAGTAACTTGAAAATTCAAGTTAATAACTTGAAAATTCAAGTTAATAACTTGAAAAATTGAAAATATAATAAAAAAAAATAATATGTGGCCCTATTACGCTTCCGTAGATACCAGACAAACCACAGCCTATAGTCAAAAAGTGTCCTTTGGGTTTTTTGAACATTCAATTAGCATTGTTTATGACAAATGTGATGGAAATCCATGAAAGCATATCTGAGAAATTTAGCGTAATTATCTTATCTCTGCTTAGCCTAAGCAAAAAAATTCTTATCATCGGACTTAGTCATGGTAAAGATGTAATGAATCTATACTCATATTTCAATAGTCACACTTAATAACCATAGTTATAATAATTTAAATAATGCTACAAAGAATCAACCAATGAGATTGCTTATCTCTGCTTACACTAAGCAGAAAATGTTCATCTTTATCTTCAAACCTCATCAAGGCACTGACCTAATGAACGCCTACACCAAGTTTGAACATTCTACCTCAATTATTCTGTTCCAAAGTCTTGGCCAATCAAATTGCTTTATCGCTCTGCTTACCCTGAGCAGAAAATGCTGATTATCAAAACTTAGTGAAGGTATTGATGTAATGAAACTATACACCAAGTTTCATCACTCTCACTTAGCTAGAACTAAAATCTCGTGTCCCAAAGCATCAACCAATCGAATTGCTTATCTCTGCTTTCCCTAAGGCATCAACCAAATCAACACCGACCCCAAGTTTGATCATTCTAGCTCAATTAGAGAGTTATTGTGTCCCAAAAAATGTGAAGGACAGACAGACGGACGGACAGACAGACCAGACAAACCCATTTTAATCTTTGAAAGGCGGAAGACAAGAAATGTGCCTTTACCAGAAATGTACAGTACTTTCTGATTTAAGGGTGTTGAACAGCCTAAAATGCACATTTTAAAGCTAACAGATTCAGTCTTTGCTACACTGGGATCTGGAAGAGTTGTTGTGTTATATAACCTACGTTCTAGTTGATATGAGGGATTAGCCAATGAAACGATCTGTTGCAGCAAGTACTTGGCAGGGGATACACGGAACTGTGGGTATACTACTAGAAACATCAACGCTGATCAGTTAATCAAGTGTCAGATGATGTCATAGCGTCAAAAGTCGTTTGTATGACTTTCTGTAACAAGTTATGTTTCTTCTATCCCTCTTCTCAAAAAGGAAACCTTTATTCCAGACGTTAAAATTGAATGTAAATAAATTTCCATATTTATCTTTTGTAGTAGATGATCGTGGCCAAACAAGATGTTTCAAGAATCATCTGAATATATCTATCTTCAGAATGATACCACGTCGACCGGGATGATTGCACATGGTGGAATACATTCTACGCCTAATTCACAGACTACCGAAAGTGAGGCTTCGTTTGACAGCGGATACCTTTCTCCAGCCACCTCTTCGCAGAAAGCACCAGGTGGATTTATTCCACTGACAAATGAACATGTTTTTAATGGTACTGGTTCCTTCACATATCAACCCACTCCACCCAGTCAAAAGGTGGCTTTTGATGATGAATGGGATAAAAAATTCATTGAGAATTTTGAAGCTAATTTATTTGGAATTGATCCAATGGAAGATTTTTCAAGTGAAGATATTAATCTTTTTAGTGAGTTGTTATCAAGTCCATTAAAGGGTGGTGTGAGCCCGGCAGGTTTGTTTCATGGCCACAGTCCTGCCAAGTACTCGAGGAGTCCCTTAAGGAATTTGTTCAGTCCACCCAGATCATTGCATTCTAAAGTGAGTTTATTTACAGGCTCAAACTGGAATACGAATAATGATGCAGTGACATTTTCCAGACCAGCAGATCCAGCGCCATTGACGGTCACACATAATGCTGTCTACGATGGCCTTGATCAACACCGTTCTGTGGATCAACGATTATCCACACATGATTATGCTAAGCCACATACCATATCTTATTCCGGTCAAAGTATCCAACAAAATGCTAACTACACACAATCCATGAATCAGTTCTCAGAATCAGTGATGGTACCAAATTCTTCAGAGGTGATTCCAACTGTTGCAGGAAACTTGGTGCCAGAGCTCTTACCCCCAAAACAAAAGTTACAATATGTGCGTGCTAAATTTAAACAGACTCTACAAAAAGCTGTTGAAAATGCTGACAATGCTGCCTTGAATGAGGAAAAATATCCTCAGTTGACCAAAAGACTGTCCAAATTATCCTCTGCTGGACAAGTGTCGGGCAGAAAGGAAAATATTTCCAGTAGTATGGAAAGTTCACCTGATGAAGAAAAAAGTTCTAGTCTATCTGCCTTAGATATTGCTGAGACCCAGTTTAATTCTGCCCCCAAACGCTTTAGAGAGCTTGCCCCTGCCCCATCTGGTAAAAGAACATTTGCTTGCATAGTAAATAACCAATATGAGGTGAAACAAAAGTCAGATTGTAGAGTTGTGATAAAGAAACGAAGAACATATTAAAGAAAACAATTTGCAACATGTATATGTGCTTACCCTTTGAAAATTCTTCGATTTGCAATCTGCGTAGAAAAAACATGTTTTTTTGTTCTCTTTACTTAAATTACATCGAATAAAGTTATATGCATGCTACAAACTTAAATTGTATAAATTAATAACAGTGAAACATGATCCACTGGCATATAAAACTATTTAATTCAAATGATATCAAACTGATGGATGAAGCCAATGCACGGAAGTCTGTTACAAACAAAAAACTTGTGTTTCTATGTATTGTGAATCAGGTTATGATAGACTACTGACATGACATCTTTTGGTGAGGGTTAACGAAGATGAAAGAGCAGAAGAGACGACAAAAAACAATATTTTGATGTTGTGCTTTAATTACTGGTATAATGAATGTGATCTTAAAATGTCTGTGATTTGAATACGATTCAAACAACTGGGTTGTATATTTGAAGTTAAATGTGACTACAACAATGTACATTTATACTGGGGGTAGAAATGGAAGCAGTGGAAGCTTGAATTAACATTTGAATTTCTTAAAGTCTTTTTTATCCCCTTTCTTGGTCTCTAATGGATTTGAACCACAGAAAGGAAATCTTATTTAAGAAATAACACATTAGGCTGAACTTTAGCATGTACATGTATAATTAGTGTGTATTCAAATTGGTTTTCAAAATTTCTGCCAAAGATTATCGCTAAAGCACAAATGAATACTAACTTACTTTTCAATAATTTCAGCAATGTCTAAAAGTATCAAATATGATGTTTTACAATGTTAAAAATTATTTGAAATTACAAGTCAAACCAATTAGAATCCAAGAAAGGGGGATGTAAAGACAGACCTTTGAGGGGGACAAGATATTCAGATGGATTTTAAATTGCTGCTCCCTTTATTTATATCTCCTATCTACATGTATGTAATAATACATGTGTACGTTACTTTTGGACAAACAGGGCAAAATTTGCTTTCCTGGAAAGATTGTTTAGTGTTTGTGATAAAATGATTCCGAGATAAATTAGAAGAAACATTAAGATGTTAATTCATTCGATAAAGAGTTTGATTCCAAAATATATCCATATTTATCTGTCAGGTCTTCTTGTCCAAATATAGTTTCATGGAACAGGTTATTTGTGGCTTTTTTAATAGAGAATTTGTGAGATCAAACAGTTAGGTGTCAATTCGTTTGATTCTAAATTATAACATTATTATTAACCCATAGAACCCGAAATGCTGCAAAACCGGCTTGACGTTGTATCGCATATACCCGAAATGTCGGTTTTGCGGCTTGGGGCGTGTCAAGCTCCAATTGCGTTGATGTCATAATTAATATGACGTCCTGTAAATCCAGGGAGGGACTTGCAACACCCCATGTATAGTCAGTGTTCAAAGGGTTAATCTGGCTTTTTTACTACAAAAGTGCACTTTCATGGAATATAATAGGTATGGTTTACTGTATAGTGAATTTGTTTTATGAAATTATAAGTTTTAAAAAAAAGGGTTTTAGTTACCCTCCTTTAAAATCATGTATTATCCAATTTCAACCAGGTTCCGTATAACTGTGTTAGCACTTCCATGGTATGGCACCAGTTATAAAGTCATCTGAATTAACATAGCAATAGAAATAAATTCTTCATATTTTGGAATGAAACTCTTAGGTTTTAAAGGAAAGTAATTTATTATTATTTATAGATATAGTGCTTCTTGTAATTTTTTGTCTCCAATTTCCATAGAATTTTAAGTAAAGACTTTCATGTGGAAAATTTAGAAAGACTACAGTATAATGATGTAAAGTGTAAAAGTGCTAGTTTAGGGTTTTTGATGTCTAGAAGGGTTAAATTAAAATAACAGAATTTGACTACATGTAGATGCAAAATGTTATAAAACTGATTTTGTGATTGTTTTGTTTAATACCTGTTATCTAGCTGCAGCTCTCTTGATTCATATGAAAAAAAAACCAATATCCCTTTAGATACCATCCTCGGTATTCCCATTGGTATCGTTCTGTTCTACTCCACTAACCCATGGGTCCATTCACAAATTCAGATTATCTGCCCTTTTCATGATTTCAGGGGTAAGTGGTGTAGAACAATACCGCTGGGGATGCCGAGGATGTTTAACTACTAGTTTGATTGATATCCACAAAGTAATTAAATCTTAGTATGCTGGCTATTAAATCAATTGTATTATACATTAGAACCGTTAATCGTTCATGTATAACATGACTCCAGTTAATTATTGTATGCGAACACCAAAAATAACAAAGTATTTATATGTATTATTAAAATGCATGATTACCCGGTATACTGGACCAATAATTATTTATACCTAAACATCTATTTTATGTGTTATTGACTATTTTGTAGGCTATTTATCCAATTAAATTTTTGAATAACCCTTTATAAATTTTAATTTATACATGCATGATGAATCTAAAGATGGATGTATACCAACTTATTTTTTTTTTTGAAATCTTTTTATCAAGGATGTCTGAATGTGATTGGGGAACAGGCTGAGCCTATGTAAAACCCCTCTCACATAAAAATCAATGCTATTCGTACAATATTATGTTGAAACAAATCAACTGGATGACATGGTGATGAAATCAAAATGGTAATATCATCCAACGTTATTTGTTATTATTAAATGTTGAGCTTGAGTAAAAAGTATTTTGGGGAACTGGATAAATTCACAATTGCTTTCCATCTGTCTGTGGTAAATAGATGCTTGCCAAAAAAACATTCCACCAGATGTACCGAACCAGCCACTTGTATTTTAAGTTTGTCATATGCCCATCTTTAGAATTCAGTAATTGTATTTTATATATATTTATATAAATAATGTATCAAATGAATATATAATACTATTTAGTATTTTGAAGTTTTCTAGATTACACTAAGAATATAGTCTTTCTCAAAAAATTCTGTTTTATAATTTTGTCTACTCCTGTTTAATAGGTTGGTATAACAAATACCCTGGTGAAAGGCAACTTGTCATGTTTATTTGCCTTTGGTTATTGGAATTTGAAATATCTTTTTAAATTTGAGATTATTTTTCATTTTATATTTGATTACTATGTATAGGGATTTCAAAAACTACAAAGTGTATTTGGTTGAACTGAAAAATTATATTCTAAAGCGCGTCAGAGCTGTGATTGGCAATTGGTATCGTTAGATCATGCCTATAAATATAGTTAAAAACTTCAAAAGTTCAATTTATTGCCCCGTTAATACATTCAAAATACCTACTTGACATCTGTATACATGTACCTATTAAAATATGCAGTTTATCATACTTATCGAAAGTTTTTGTCTTGAAGGTTGGACTTTATGATCTTTTTGTATAATTTTGACTGAGGCATAAAGATATATTCCCTTGACAGTCAACCTACTTTCTGAACCATCATTAGAGACTATAGAGAAAACTATATTTGTTGCTGAAAACTAGATTCATTTAGGTTTTATGAATGGGATATCCCACTTTGTACCTTTTCAAATCTAAAAATCCACTTTTAGGAATTTTGCTGTCACAAAGCAGTAGGTAAAGTGTGTGTTGTGGCTTAGGTGACCAAGCTCCATTGACATGAATATCCCTCTTTCAAACAAGGGTTAGGATTTACTTTATTTATTGTGTTATTTATTGTGAGCTTACTTGTCACTTTCAGTCTACAACTTTGTCTTGTTCATAAGCAATATCATTGAATAAGGTAAAAGGTTTTTGGGTTGCACAACCTTGAGGAACACATCTTTAAGTAATGAGGGTCCTGTCTATAGACTGTATAATATTTATGACAGTAAAATGATTCCATAATAAATGGCAAATTCATCTTCTTTGTTGATTTCCATATTCTACTTTTGTTATATTAATGATTTAAAGATTATGTTACTATTTATATTGAATCACTGAAGTCAGTGTCACATATTTTTGAATTATTTATTTTATTTGTGTTAGGAACTTAATTCATTTGCAGTGGAAGCTTTTTTTTGGTTGGTAAAACTTAAGTTTAGTTAATGATAGAAACTTTAATATTAAGTGACCCCTATAGTTTTCAGGGAATTTTCTTTTTGGTACGGTTTTCTTAGAACTTAGCATGTTCAAAAAAAAAATGTCCTAGCTTTTAAACAATGTGCTAATCTAAAATCCTTACTGTTACTGTGCTGTAGAAATACCATGTTAAGTGTTTGTCTATATTGTTTATGTGTTATAAATATTAATGATGTGTAATTATTTGGTGATCAGATGTTTTTATTTTTTAGAATTGTAAATTATTTTACTTCGCTTGAAATGAATTTGATGGCTACTTCGTGATCTTTATTGCTGTAATCTATTCTCTTGACCTTTCCCGTGTGTGAACATACAGCCAATTGTATGCAATAAAATAGTACCCCTGCTAAAAACTTTATGTCATCTGTTGTTATGCTGTGTTCCTGCTATAAGATATATTGACAGTAGTTCATTGTGATGTTACTCAGAACTCGTCTTCAAACTGTTTCAAAGATGGGGCAATAACACAATTACTGAGCATTTTCCTACCATATTTACAGACACCATTTCAGGATTTTCTTTTATTATATATCTGGGATGGGGAAAGGTGATATCCGAGAAATCAAAATTGTGGAAGAAGAAAAAGAACCATATAAAGTGGTCAGAAAGTACAACTATAATCATGAATATTGGGGTGGTGGGGGGGTTGAACCATCAGCCCAGCCTTCATTTTTCAGGGTCGGGATTGACAAACACCAAGTGAAATATGTCTAGCCATTTGGATAGTACTAATAGCAATGTACACATTGACATCCACGTAAAAGAAATCTCGACAGTTGTCAGTAAGGCAAATATTCTTTATAAAGAGATTTTTATAACCTCTATTTTGACTACCAGTAAATATCTACTTCATATTAAATATTTCAATACCTTCCTTGAATTGTGTCATTGAAAACAAACTATGTATCAAAGATAGTTTAATGTAAAATGTCCTAGTAAATTAACATACAATAGTTAAAGATCCACTCACACATCATAACGTAATACCTTATCACAACAAAACATTTAAAATTATATATTACAATGGTCCCTGTCATTACTTTATACTATCAAGATGCTGCCTTTTCATGTAATTCTTCGGCTTGAAGTCTTAATTTAAAAAATTCCTCTTGTATCTTATCTGTGATATATTTTCTTTTTTCTTTCTGAAAATAAAAAAAAAACAACCCAACAAATAAAAGTAGATACAGTTCCAAGATTCCTAGAGATAATCACATGACCAAAAAGTACAAGCCTTTACTTGATAATGTAATTTTGTGAATGCTCTACATCGACCTACAATTCTGTAGATCTGTACATAAACTTGCTTACCCACATCATGGCCAAAAAACCCAATAGCTATCTTACATGAATTTTTCATTCAATCACATAGGTTTCTTGGCAACATACGAAATGTATGCCCTTGGCAGGTAAGTCGTTCTTGCATGCAGTCTACAAATGTTGCTGCATATTTTTTAGTAGGTAATGACCACATTCACAAGACACTCAAAACTGTTCAAGAGTAACAACTCATTAAGTAATGATGAGAAATATCTAAAATTAAACATTTAATATATATAATATGAAGTTCAACACTAGGTATAAAGGAAATATTCATTTGCAGTGATCAATAGCCCTGACTTGGTACATTGTGATTTTTCCCTTCCTGTTTAGTGAGAGAGAAATGGGGTTTCTCATCCACTCAACACAAATAGGTCATTTGGGGACAAACATGGTTCAATTTTATTTCATTAATTCTCATGTACGTAGGGGTCTTTAGCAGTCGGAGGACCCAGAGAAAACCTGTAAGGTTGGACAGAGTCCAATCCAAACAGGGAATCAGAACAACACCATTTGACTCAATGACAGACCTAATGATGCAATGTGCACACTTTATACCATTCGGCCCCCCCCCCCCTCTTCCTGTTACGTGCAAATAGTCAATGAAATGGATCACAATGATAATCACATGCATTATTCAATGTTTCTAAACAATAAAAACAATATAACCAAATGAAAATCTACAAGTTATAAATACATATCATTAAGTTTTACTCACAGGAGACTTTTTTAAAGCTGATAATGTTTTAATATCAGAAGTAAAGTCCATCGGACTTCCAACCAGATAGGTCACCTTCTGAAATAACAAAAAAATAGGTTGCCAGACAACGAAACATACGCCCACACAGCAGCTAAATCGTCCGGGCAGTCAACAAGAGTTGTCGCATATTAAGTAATTATCAGAAAATCATTAGAATTTGTTTGGTTTTTATAAAATTCTGCCCCATGCTAACGTTTAGTATACGAAACATTTAATATTATTTCTAAAATTGGATAATAATTGAGACCTCTAGAGGGACCACAAGCTAAAAGATAGGCTGGCACTGCCAGGCAGGATACGCCCACATTTTCGAGAGATGGATAGAGAACAAGCAATACCGAAAGTGATTTTTCCTACATCATTAAGTCCTGTATTTAATACTGTATTGGGAGCAGCTGTTTTGTTGGTCAGTTCCAGTCTGATATTCATGAAATTCGAAGCTGACAATGATTATGGTGTGACGGTACACAACCTAGAAATGTGTACAAACGGCGGCCATTTTGTATGGCAATTATGGTCCGATTTTCTCGAAATTTGAACTCAACCTTCCAGAGGGTGTAACGGTGATAGAGTCAAACGTTTTTTTAAATCGGATAATAACTGTGACCTCCAGAGGGACCATAGGCGATTTTTCGGACAAACAGGGCCATAATTCAGGAAGTTACAATTTGATATGCGCAAATAACGAAAGGAACCAAGATCTTAGGGTTATAACCATGCATTTCAAGTTTCATCAAAATCGAATTAAAATTGTGACCTATACAGGGTCCACAACCATGATATACCATTTTTTAACAGTATTCGTGTACAAACGGCGGCCATTTTGTATGGCAATTTTGGTCCGATTTTCCTGAAATTCAAACTCAACCTTCCTTACAGTGTAATGGTAATATAATCAAACGTTTTTTTAAATCGAATAATAATTGTGACCTCCAGAGGGATCACAAGCTAAAAAAAAGGCGATTTTGCGTATAATCAGGGGCCATAATTCAAGAAGTTACAATCCGATATGCGCAAATATCGAAAGGAACCAAGATCTTTGGGTTATAACCATGAATTTCATCAAAATCGAATTAAAATTGTGACCTCTACAGGTTCCACAACACTGATATACCATTTTTTAACGGCGGCCATTTTGTATGGCAATTTTGGTCCGATTTTCACGAAATTCGAACTCAACCTTCCTTAGGGTGTAACGGTGATATAATCGAACGTTTTTTTAAATCGGATAATAATTGTGACCTCCAGAGGTACCACAAGCTAAAAAAGGTGATTTTCGGACAATCAGGGGCCATAATTCAGGAAATTACTTTCCGATAGGCGCAAATATCGAAAGGAACCAAGATCTTTGGGTTATAAACATGCATGTCAAGTTTCATCAAAATCGGTTCAAAATTGTGACTTCTATAGGGTCCACAAGCTAGAAACGTGATTTTTCGTACAATCAGGGGCCATAATCCATGAAGTTTTGATCCGATACATGCCAATATCGAAAGCAGCCGAGATCTTTTGGGGATAAACATATATTTCAAGTTTCGTCAAAATCGGGTAAGAATTGTGACCTGTAGAGAGTCCACAAACAATTGTGGACGGACGGACAGGGGGGACGACAATATAGGTTCACATGAAAATGTGGGCGTATAAAAATGGCTATGGTCATGGAGAAGTATCATCATATTTTTTACAAACTTGTCCCAACAGGGATATTAATTATGTAACAATGTTATTGATTCACATATAGTTGGCAGAATAATACTAATTACATATAATTTAACTTACTTTTCTAATTTGAGGTATATATGGGGTTTTGTTAGGTAATATTGAGTCCATACCTATTAAAACAAAACATGTACTAAAATATACTACATGTAAGTGCAAGAAATAAACTAGATATGGATATTTTCATGAATAATATTATGTATGACAAAATGAAAATAACTTGTATTATTAGGCCATACAAAACATATAACGTGGTTCTCGGACAATCCTTCCAAACAATCTGATACGGGAGGAGGTTTTAATTTTTTCAAGCTGTTGCTTATGTAATTGTGGGAAAATATTTGTGGTAAATAATGAGATTCTTTTTAATTTTTAAAAAAAAAAACATGTCACAGAACCAGAATATTTTTCTTTTATGGCCTAATCGTTCAGCACTGTTTCTGTGCATGTCTTTGTATTATGATACTTGCTGATTTTCCAGGAACCAGTTATCATCTAATCGTTTGAAAAATCGATTCTATTTAGTTCATTAATGCGAAGGGTAAGTGTATCAAAATTAAATTACTCGGTATTTATGATTCTGTACTTCATGAAAACATGAAATTTCTCACAAATTTTTTACAACAAGGGCAACAAAATTAATGGCGTACATTTCTTACCCTGGCAACCTATGTTTGTATATCAAGTTGGCAAAGTGGCTGTGGGTTTATTTCATATTTCGTTTCATAATTCGACCAAGATAATGTATGATAATTATCAGTCTTGGAAAAATACTGTCAAGGAAAGTGGAAAGTTCTTTACCTATATTATTCATTTATTTGATAACAAGATTAAATTACCTATATGATATATGGGTAAGACAATAGGGGTCACTGAACTTTCACTAATTAATCGACCAATACCTGTAATGTAAAGATTCAAAATAATAAACACAAAAAAATGGTAAAAGAATGATTATAACGGTCACATCTGTAGGTCTGTTTCAATTCGTTTCCTTCAGATTTATAGTCAGTTCTTCTTTTACATAGCATAAACAAGGGTCTTAATTTTCTGTTTCAAAAAAGTGTTAATTTGGGCACTTTCATTTTAGAATTTAATATATAAATTTTTTGCTTCAAATCAGATTCTTTGACTAGCTCAGATTCTTTGACTGCATGTATTTGTTTACTAGCTATCTTTGTTTTTTCTTAATCTGAGTGATTCCAAAGAAATTTCAAAGAATGAAAATCAGATAAAAACAGTGCATGGTATCACATTTTTCCATCTTAATATCCAAATACACCTTTACTGGACATTTGCAAAGAGTGCATCTTGAGTTATGCAGGTCTCACAGCTTGCATAGAACAGGGTTAAGATGGAATCTAAACTAACCCTGAACCAACGTCTTATTCACTGAGCCATTGTGGCTCCCAAAAACAATAGTGAAGTAATAAAATATTAAAGTCAGAGTCAATGCTGATCAATCTTACCCCATTTTAATCGTAGCTTTTCTTTTTCTAAATTCACTTTCCCTAAAAAAAAGAAAGAAAATATAAAAATAAACCAGAAATAATGGCATTTTATACAGCTTTGTCTTATTTAAAATGCAATGTGACGGGTAATATTGAAAGAACTTTATTTTTCACTTCAATTTTCTAATCTCTACAAATTGTAGGTAAAATGCTTTAGAGGCACAAACCAATGCATGGTCATGCTTAAGAATATTAATAAATAAAACAAGCGGCATATGGACAATTAATTTACCTTCTGGAAACAGATGCACCCAATTACCATTATTCAGTTTTGAAATGACAAAATCCATACTTTTTTGGTAAACGCCATTTCCACGTACTACTGGTATTGTTTTACCAAGGCTAAAAAACAAGGCATGCCAATAGTTTGTAAAACAAACATCATGGCTTCCTAACGACCAACGAATCCTATCTGGATGTATCAAATATTTGAGCTGTAAAACACCTGTAATATATAAAATGGATATAAGTGATATTTTCATAAATTTACCACAATAAAACTGTTAAATGTAACAAAAACATCAATCTGATTAAAACAAAGATCCTATTTCGTTTTGTTTTATATAGTTAGGATCTGTAAGGGTTGTTATATAACTGGCATTCTGGTTGATGTGATGAATTAGCCAATCAAATGGTCCGCTACAGCTAGTTTTTTGTGCGCTCTGCACGGAACTGTGGGTAAATCCCTTGAAACGCCAAAGCTGATTGATTAATCAATGTCTGACATTATAGGGTCAAAAGTCGCTCCACTCGTATGACCTCTGATGCGACCTCCCTGACAACTGGTCAATTATTCATGTAGTGTAGACCATCGAAGGAATAAACAGATAGGTTGCCAGGCAACGAAACATACGCCCACAGCAGCTAAATCGTCCGGGCAGTCAACAAGGGTTGTCGCATATTTTTACTTTTTTTGGTAATGAAACATTTGTAATACACTCAAATCTGATTAAGAGTAACAACTCATTATATTATAATTATCTGAAAATCATTAGAATTTGTTTGCTTTTTATAAAGGTTTGCCCCACGCTAACAATTGGTATAGGAAATATTTAACATCATGGATTTAGCTGTTCAGTTATCAAAATTCATTGAAAATCAAAATACTTGTTCGTTTCAACACCTTGAACTCTGTGTATCAATCTGAAGTCAATCGGATGACAAGTTTGGCATCTATAGCGTCACAAGGTTTTTTGAAATGATCATTTACGAAGTAATTATTTGAAATCGCTGAAAATCAGTAGGATTCTTCGTCTCATGACCTTAAACAGTGTGTGTAAATTTAAAGTCAATCGGATATTAACTTTGGCCTCTAGAGCGTCCACAGGATTTTTTGATGTGATCAAGGGCCATAACTCCGGCAATAATTATCAGAGATCACTGAAAATCAATAGGCTTCTTCGTCTCATGACCTTAAACACTGTGTATAAATTTAAAGTCAATCGGATATTAACTTTGGCTTTTAGAGCGTCCACAAGATTTTTTTAAGTGATCAAGGGCCATAACTCTGGCACTAATTATCGGAAATCGCTGAAAATCCATAGGCTTCCTCGTCTTATGACCTTAATCCCTGTGTATAAATTTAAAGCCAATCGGTTATTAACTTTGACCTCTAGAGCGTCCACAGGATTTTTTGATGTGATCAAGGGCCATAACTCCGGCAATAATTATCAGAGATCACTGAAAATCAATAGGCTTCTTCGTCTCATGACCTTAAACACTGTGTATAAATTTAAAGTCAATCGGATATTAACTTTGGCTTTTAGAGCGTCCACAAGATTTTTTTAAGTGATCAAGGGCCATAACTCTGGCACTAATTATCGGAAATCGCTGAAAATCCATAGGCTTCCTCGTCTTATGACCTTAATCCCTGTGTATAAATTTAAAGCCAATCGGTTATTAACTTTGACCTCTAGAGCGTCCACAAAATTTTTTGAAGTGATCAAGGGCCATAACTCTGGCACTAATTATTGGAAATCACTGAAAATCAATAGGCTTCTTCGTCTTATAACCTTAAACACTGTGTATAAATTTAAAGTCAATCGGATATTAACTTTGGCTTTTAGAGCGTCCACAAGATTTTTTGAAATGATCAAGGGCCATAACTCTGGCACTAATTATCGGAAATCGCTGAAAATCAATAGGCTTTTTCGTCTTATGACCTTAAACACTGTGTATAAATTTAAAGCCAATCGGATATTAACTTTGGCCCCTAGAGCGTCCACAAGATTTTTTGAAGTGATCAAGGGCCATAACTCTGGTAGTTATTATCGGAAATCGCTGAAAAACAATAGGCTTCTTCGTCTCATGACCTTAAACAGTGTGTATAAATTTAAAGTCATTCGGATATTAACTTTAGCCTCTAGAGCGTCCACAAGCAATTGTGGACGCCGGACCGACGGACGGACAGACAGACGGACGGACGGACAGGGGCGACGACAATATACGACCACATTTCAATGTGGGCGTATAAAAATGAAACAAAATATAGATCCGTATTTTAATCAGATTGCAATAAGATAAGACCAACGTTTATTTTACTTACCCCATAACAATGGTTCATCTAAACAACTATAATGGTTGGCTAGTGTAATGAGTCCAGTATTTTTATCTCTATTTGCGACAGCATTATGAAGTGCTTCTCGATTATACACAGTAACTTTATTTACCCATTCTGAAAATAGAAAAGCACAATCGTCAGTAGTGATTTTTATCAAAACGATAAGTCTAAAACAATACCATTGCTACATAATATACATGTAATTGTAATGTTAATAGTCGATGTGCAACAAGTACTTAAACATGAAACAGTGGGGAATGGGGGGAGGGGGTTGGTGTACAAAAAAAGTGATTAGAGTAGAACAACAATAAACCCCCTAGTAAAATACAATCTTACAATACTTTATGCGCATTATCACACTTTCTGAAATAATATTTGTCAATTAAAACCTCTGAGACCCCAAAACTATTTCTGACTTTTTTTCTGTGATATAAACTTCTTTTATGAAGAATATATGACCAAAACTTCACAATCAAGAAATATTAGCTAATCATTTGT
Organism: Patella ulyssiponensis; assembly: GCA_963678685.1. NCBI lineage: Eukaryota > Metazoa > Mollusca > Gastropoda > Patellidae > Patella > Patella ulyssiponensis. The sequence continues at coordinate 22,986,409 of OY783232.1, forward strand.
AAATTTTACATTTTGGTGTAGAAAATAATTAATAAGCTTATCTGTTACATAATATTCCGACTATCTTTGATTGTATTTGTATCAGATATACCCTGATCTCAAGGCATCAGTATAATATCCAGAATCTGTGGACTTTAGAACGATCAGGAACACTTCAGTCTTGTTTAGAAATATCTATGTGAATTCAATATGCAATAATTTCCAAAGAAGAATTGAAACATTTTTCAAACACTATAGTTATGTCTATGAAATAAGTATGACTAGAATATATAAACGTCAGACAAACAATCATATTTCACTACACATCAAAACATAACTAAAACAAACTATGCTATTCAAAAAAAGTAGGGGATATTTGATTTTTAAGTGTTATTAAAGTCACCTAATGAAACTGACGAAGAAACAAATGACAAAATGAAATGAAGTTCACATTCATCGATTTATTCCAAATGATCGTTAGACTAAGTAAGGCACAGACTGACCATTATAAGGGTAAAATGATACCCGGGGTCAAACAGCAAAGTTACCACAGCATCACAACAAAGTCAGTAACAGGTAAATCCTCCTCTGTTTGCCAAACAAGCATTGATCCGACGAGGCATACTCCTAATGAGACGTCTAAGGTCATTTTGGTCCAGATTGTCCCATTCCTGTTGCAACGCAGCAGCAAGTTCTTGGACATTGGCAGGACCTTGTTGACGTTGACGTAACCTCTGTCCAAGCATGTCCCAGACATGCTCGATGGGGGAGAGGTCGGGACTCAGTGCTGGCCAAGGTAATGTGGTGATGTTCTGTTGTTGGAGGTAACCTGTAACGATCCTGGCCCTGTGACATCTTGCGTTGTCATCCTGGAAGATGAAACGGCGGCCATGACGTTGTGCGAACGGCACAACATGGACTGCCAAGATGTTGTCCCGGTAGTACTGGCCTGTAACACGCCCTGCAACAACATGTAAAGCCGTTCTTCCAGCAACAGTGATGCCTCCCCACACCATAACAGAACCACCCCCAAATCGATCATGTCTGATGGCGTTAACGTCTTGGAAGCGCTCGTTTCGACGACGCCACACCCTCCTACGTCTGTCCAAAAAATCAACAGTGAACCTTGACTCATCTGAAAACATCACATTGCTCCAGCGTCGATTATCCCAGTGTTGACGATCCCTACACCAACAACGTCTTGTCTGAATGTAATGATCTCTCAAACAAGGGATCACGCGAGGACGTCGGGCGCGAAGGTGACCCCTATGCAGTCGATTCCGAATCGTCTGGCCACTCACTCTCACACCAGTGTCTGTTTGAAGATGAGTGCTGATCTGATTTGCTGTGATGACACGATTTCTCAAGGCCAAGGTACGGATAAATCGATCCTGGGCTTGAGTTGTCGCCCTTGGTCGACCTGAGCATGGTCTGTCCTGTACAGATTGTGTATCACGGTATCTGGACCATAGCCTGCTTATGACAGACTGAGAAACATTCATCGTCCGCGCCACAACCGCCTGTGTTGTGCCGATCTGTAGCATGCCAAGGGCACGTAACCTTTCATTTTGGGTAAGCCGCCGCATATCAAAATTTGTTTTCTGGTCACTAAAACAATTAAACTGATGTTTCCACCCTGGAATTCAATGACACAATGACTGTAACATTCAAAGTCAGAGTCGTGCAAATCTTGGGTTGGACCCCCATGATGATCCCAAGCATCACCTGCATTCCATGCGGTAGCGATTGGTGCGTTTGGGCGTCACATGTAACTGGAAATGTTTCTTCTGTTAGGTTCTATAGTGACTTTTTTCGTAGTCATTTGCATATTTTAGTATTATGCCCCCAAAATCAAATATCCCCTACTTTTTTTGAATAGTATATATATCAGCAGAGACAGCACAATAACTGGTAGATACACTATTGAAGATATAAATATTGAACAAAGACAAAATAAAAACATTGACAATATTGAGAGGAATGGGATAAAGGATTTGATTGGTGATGTGATTGTGACTGTGTACAAATTGTTAAAATGAAATTTTTTTCAGAATAATAAATAGAAATATATGATATGTGAATTTGAAGAAAATAAGAAGTTCAACAACAACTGTCTGATCTTTAAGGAATTAAACCTCTTTGAATTGGGACAAAATAAAATATTAAATTGGGTTGATCTGGGATTCAAATATTTTTACGAAAGTTTTAAGCCTCTGATCATTACAAACTACAAGGACTTTTTTTTTTAACAAAGAAACATTCTTATTGCGTCCACAAAACTAATCAACGAAATCCAATGAAACTAACAATTTTATTTTCTAACCAAATCAAAGAGGTTTAGATATTTTAAATAAGATAGGTTTCTAAACGCAAATTAAGTTTAAATATATATTCATAATATCCTTCTAGAGCTACTAAATGTACCAATTTTAAATTAAAAACAAATTATTATTGCTACAATTTATGAATAAATAACTTAATTTTATCTCCTTTTCATCTGTGCAGAAAATACAATTATATTAAAATGTGAATAATAGTGCATATTAAAGAAACTAAAATATTATACTAATAGGCCTACCCAAAAAAAACTTAGTAGACATGGCAACAGCAAAACCAGCAATTTTAAAGGATAACTTCCACCATAATGGAAATTTTTTCTTGTCAAGATAATGCCATGCTTTATTCTGTGGCATTTTTTAAAGTTGTTTAAATACAAAGCAATGATCTTCTGATTCAATTTATAACATTATCTTACAATTTATACATCCATAATCAGACCTATATATTATATAAGCAAACAGTTTAAGCTTATATAATGATTACCGGTACCCTACCCTACCATAAAGAAGACAACAATATAACCCTAATCATGATCAGTAATTGCAAGAGTAAGACAATTAAATTTAAAAAATTCACTGTGTTAGGTGTATTCCTTTCCTGGACCACTAATATAAGCCAAGAAATAAAGAAGAATGAAATAAAAAAAAAAAATCTAGCTATGGGAAAATTGAGTAATAATGAAAAAATGGTTCACACGGGTTGGTAGTTAGTGGTTTAGGCTTAAAGTTTGGCTCTTCCACAGATGATGGTGGGACTTTCAATCGTTTATTTAGTCAAATATGACCTAAGATCATTTTACGGGCTGGAATAGCAGTAAAACACGTTTGCAGCAGTCAAATATTCCAAAATTTTCTTAGGGGGGCAATACAAGGTCAGCTCCGCTCCTTCACCTCTCGAAGAAAACCTGAAATTTTTTCGAGCATTTCTAGTTTTGCTTCCCTAACTGTCGTCGAGCCCTAATAAAACACTAATTTTACTTTTCTTTTAATTCAATACCACGAATTTGTACTGAGTTGACTATGGATTGAAACATTTTGCCTGTAGCCACTTTACTTAGTGCGACATTTTTTGGGCATCGATTAGTATTTGTGAATGCAGCTGCAACAGTCCGATTGGATGCTTGGAATTTGGAGTGGGATTTTGGTTACAAAAGGACACTTTTGGAGTTACTTACACGGGCGAGAATAGCAGAAAACGCATTTGCGGTGGTTAAATTTTCTAAATTTTCTACGGAAAGAATTCGGGTCAGCAGGTAGGCTGTATTGGACAAAATTGAAGATGCTGTATTCATAGGCTGGAATAGCAATAAGACTCGTTTGCGGCCGTTAAATTTTCAAAGTTTTCCCCGTGGACTGTAAACGATTGATTGAAATTCGAGTCAGCCACCTCAATTAAGCTATATTAGATCACTTTGAAGTTGCTTTGTACACGGGCTGAAATAGCAAGAAAAAATTTTCTTCACGGGGTGGGGTGGGGCTTTGTCTGTCAACCCGAAAAATTTTCGGGCAATTCGGGTTTTGCCCCCCTAACTGTCATCGAGCCCGTACGCCTATGCTTGAATGATAAGAGTCTCACTCTCTCACCTATCCAAAATTTCCCTAGTATACCCACAACACCTATCGCTAATTGACTGCCAATTCTCCAAGAACGTGGAACCCTGGTTTGCTTTGGAAACAACCAAATGAGTTCAATGGGCATAGCTTTTAACTAGAACTACTAGAAGACTAAGTTCGAATCATGGCTGGGTAGCTAGTACAAAGTTCTTCAAACGACCGCATCTGGACGACCGCGACTGCAACTCGCGTGAAATTGTGGTATAAGGGAGGGAACTCCAATAAGTAATATCATAGAAACGCCAAATTATGAATACGACCAGTGACGTCTTCGAATAATTTAACAAAATAAATATAGTTATTGCTTGTAGTTTAATTTGGCTTTTGGGAAATTATTTTTTCCAAGTTGCATTTTACTGGAAGACAGAATCTTTTGCCAAACAACGAATGGTAGGTCTGCATCCAAATGTAACCTTTAACTGGAGTAGTCCCCCTTCCATCGCTAAACTAAAAATTATTTTGGTAAAATTCGGGCGCTTTCTTTTTTTTACGTTGTATCTACTATTGTGAGAATTGTGAAATGAAATGAAATGGGTTCAACGTCCTACTCTTCTGCACCTAACCTGGGCTAATGAAAGGCGGGCATACGCCATACAGTGCGGAGTGCGCTATGAGAGAAACGTAGCGTGCACGCCAATGTGTGCACGGGACACCTCGGTTTTTCGTCCCATCCGAACGACTAGACAGCTGTCCTTGTCAGGCCCTCCGTTCTGCATCACTGACAAGGAGAAATCATGCCGGAAGATCGAGATGAACTTTCACAGCCAATGCAGGGATCGTAAGCCCGACCTCCAGGCTAGCGAGCCAGTGCCTTACCCACTTAGCCATGTGATCCCCCAGTGAGAATCGGGCCCGTATCTACAGGGGGGCGCGGGGGGGCATGGCCCCCCCGCGTGAAATGCTCGCCCCCCCGCTCAGAATTTGCTAACAATCATTAAAGTATACAGTTCCTTATATTAACCTAAAAAGACTAATTTTTTTTCGGTTGAATACTTATTTTAAAATGCTTATTAGACGCCTAGGTAACTACATAGCATGATGATTACAACAGTCTGTTAGAATGACCTTTCCGAAAATTTCCTCAAAATGTTCGCCCCCCTACCAAAAGGTAATGCCCCCCTGCTTAATGGTGTCTAGATACGGGCCCGGTGAGAATTGTGAGCGTTAAAGTTTTAAATGAAATGAAATTGAACGTCCCTTCTGCTCCTGACCGGGGTAATGAAGACGGGCCTATGTCATACAGTGTGCTATGAGGGGAATTTTGCCCGGATAGTCGCACTACGGTCTACTCTTATATCTAATTCCAACTGTCAAGGACCTTTTACGTGCACGCCAATGTGTCCACGAGACCCCGGGTTTTCGTCCCATTCGAACGACTATACCATGTTCCTTGTCAGTCCCTCTGTTCTGTACCACTGACAAGGGGGAACCACGCCGGAAAATCTGGATGAACTTTCTCGGTCCAATGCAAGATCTAACACCCTACCTCCAGGCCACCGTGGCTCCCCAAATAATGTTTAAGCATATCAAATATACAATACGTAATCATAACAACCAAAATATATTCCTGTATTCGCCGGCTGGGATAGTAGGAAAATTTTCACCCGACGATCGATCCAGTCTCTGTAGACTGTGAACGGTTCGTTGATATTCGAGCCATCCATTTAAGTCAGGGTATATTAAATCCCTTCGAAGTTTCTATATTCATGGGCTGGAATAGAAAACACATTTGATGCCGTCAAATTTTCGAAATTGTCTAGGGGGAAGGCGGGTGGGGTGGGGTCCTTCGCCTCTTACAGACGACCCGAGATACCGTCTGTAACTCGAATGTTTTCGGGCATTTTGGGTTCTTCCCCCTTAACACTCATCGCGCCCGTTTGGCAATGTCCATCTGTCTGACCGCGTGCCGGACAACCCTATTAATACATTAGACCTACAAGAAATCTGAATTTTGAGTAAAAAGATGTTATTTTCTTGTGCCGGTGAAATTCCAGTCTACAATCATGTCAAAATTACATTTCACTTATATCATGTCTCGCCATCATATTGCAGTCCAATCAGTGATCCGTGTTCTTTGTGTCTTAATAAATTTTAATTATAAAACAGTCAAATCCAGATCTTGTAACAAATCAAATGAATTATTGTGTAATAAGTCTCTCCCCTGAATTTGACGGAATAAAACCAAGGGTTGAGAATTAAATTATTTTTAATTCTACGGGCCTTATAATATCTACTTCAAATTGGTATAATGGCACACGGGAACTATTATTGCCCAAGAACTTTCAACTGAACATGCAGCAGGAAATTAGACTCAAGATATACACCTTTCCTTAAAGCATGCCAATGCGACAGGAGTCTTTTATAGCGGCCAAGCGAATATTCACTGCGGATCAGTGTGGGCAAGTAAGTAGGACTAATTAAGTAAATTTTTTGCATAAAAACGTCCACGATGAGCAGCATACAAATACATTAATACAATACAACAAATATACCAAACTGATCCCGCAGTGAATATTCGCTTGGCCGCTACAATCACTGATAAGCATGACATCGACGAGGCTTAATAAGTACGGCATATTAACTTTTTTACTCCGACAAATTAAATTCTCAAACATTTTTTCGAGGTAAAAGAAAAATAAGTAAAGACGTTTGAAGTATTTGAAGTTAAAAAATATTTCCTATTTAGTGTAAATGGGTATTAAAATGAGTAAAATGCATCGTTTTGCCCGAAGCAGTTAGGTGTTAAGTAAACATTGCACGAGCCGTTGAGCCAATGACTGGCGCCGTGTGCAGTCAACGCACATGTTGTGGACACTCATCTGTTACAGAGTTAATTCGTAAGTAATTCTCTATGAAACAGATTGCAAATATACATGTAACAAATAAACGACCGTATAATATATAAAGCGAGATAGTAGATAATGTAGGCGATGGTTTTCGTATCTGAAACACTGGAATTTAGTGGAATAGACAATAAAATTCATCTTCTACAGTTGAAATGGAATCTGGTCCACAACCTCTGGTCAAGTGGAATATTCTTGTAGCGTCCTCTCTCTATTTCTAGCGTAAAATCTTTTATTTCTGGAATAATCGATCCACTCAAGAACTGATAAAAAAATCTATGACACATACTAATCGCCCGATATTACCCTATTTTACCGGAAATGACGTCAAACAGAAGTTGACTAAACAAAATAAAAATTTTGTCAGATAATTATTATTAAACGTAAAAATAAAAGGTAATAATATATAGGTTTAATGGGTTACAATTTACAGGAGACTACCACCCTGTTCTGTGGTGGGTCGATTCCGATAGAATAGCTTTACCTGATAATAATATGACAGTCAATTAAACCACTGTTCTGACTAACTAAACGTCACATGATGAAATTGACATGTTCTGTTGTTTTTGACACTGAGTCGGAGTTGAGTAGGCTAATGAGTTAGTGCAGTATTCTGCTGATCTAGTAATTGGCATAACTAAAGACCTGATAAACTGGTAGGTCTCATTAGTTAGGCCTACACTCGCCCTGTACGTTCAGGGACCGTGCAATTGTAATTTGTATGTATCCTTGTCGAAAAAGTTTGGCTTCCCAGTCAATTGTACTGGGCAACTTTTCACTGCTAAAAATGGTTGCATGTTAGTCCCTGTGATTGTGAATGCCTGACCAATGTAATTGAACACCGTGTTTAGAAAATAAGACCTTGTAGGCCAAGGATCAACACAACACGCTGTTAAGAAATATGTCACCGGCTTGACCAACATCATTGAAAGGGTAACGCACCAATTTACAAACTCGACCTACTCTTATATCGAATTCCAACTGCCAGGGATCTTTTATGTGCACACAAATTTGTACATGGTATCTTGGTTTTTTGTCCCATCACTGACAACGGGAAACCACGCCGGAAAATCTGGATGAACTTTCTCAGCAAAGGCAGGGATCGAACACCCAACCTCCAGTCTAGCGAGCCAGCGCCTTACCCACTTAGCCACATGTTCCCCAGGAATGGCCCAAGTGGGTCGCAATGCATATAGTAATGTACCGGTACATGTATATGAACTGACTTACATTCAAAATTGTTTCTGTTTTTACTCTAATTTCTAGTCAGTTATGTTCGGCAAAATACACGAAGAATCCAAATTGAATGACAGCCTTTGGTAGTCTACTGAGGGACCCATCTGGCACATGATTTGTGTGCTTATTTTAAAATTTTAATTTTTTTCTTAAATATTGGATATCAGTACAACTTTTCACAGTTTCAATAATTCTATGTCTGAAATAAAGACTAAATTTTTGACATTAAGAATTAGAAATATAAAAAAAATTTGAAAAGTTTGTGTGCTTAAATTTATTCAATGAATTCTATTTTTCTTTCCATAGATTCAAAAGAAACCAAATGGATGAATACAAGTAACAAGAGCTTTACATGAAATCCATTCATCAGTTTACACAGAAAAATATGACGGCTGGTAATATCAGTTCTGATGTGTTAAGATTAGCAGGAAATAAAACTGGAGACACAAGTAGTCTGACTCCAATAGTTACAACTACAGTAGATCCTAATAGTACCTTCCCTTCCTTTGTTGTTGAACAACCATTTTGTCAATGGATATTATACGATGATATTGCAAATTCCAGGTAGGTATCATTAAATATTAAATTTATTAAGGTATTTGTATGAATTATCATGCATGTTTCAAATACAGCACAAGTTTCTATGTTCAAATTACCACAAAATACAATGTGTTGTAAAATTCTACAGAATATATTATTATACATTTACATCTAGAATACCGTTAGCATAAGCTTACAATTCAGGAACTCTGGTACTAAGAAAATTTAGAGCTTTTCTTTCTCTTCCGAAATAAAAACTAAAGAGAATAATTCAGTTAATATCTATTTATGGTATTTTTTCCCCTTTGCAGAGTACGTGTGTGGGATCTGATTATTCTAGTACCAAATGCAGTTTTTGCCATTTTTCTCCTCTACCGATTACGATCTGCTGCTACCAAACTACAAAATTCAAACAGTCCTATATTTAAAGCATTTTATGGACTGGTAAGTAACCAATTGGGTTCTTTTGATATTTTTGGTGCAGTGATAGAAATGGCTTCAGGAAGTGTAGTTTATCTGTTACTTGTATTTATATTCAACAGATGATATTGAATTAAAAGTAGGCCTTTATTTGATATTACATATTTACCTCTCTTTATAAAGATTAATATATTAAGGCCACAATTTATATTATGAGATGAATCTGAAATCTTTTTTTCTACTCCAAATATACTTACAATTTTGTTTTGCAGGTATTTGTAGTTGCAGGAATCAGTATATTAAGATGTGTTGTTGCTATGACAGTTAATGCTTCAGTTTTAGCAGGGGATGTAGCAGATAAGGTAATTAAATTAATTCATTGAACAGTTTCATGTACATAAAAAATTAAATACCTGATTACTTACATGTAATGCACGAATTTAATTTTTTGTGCGATTGTAGCAATTTGTAATCCTGTTGACGTGTACGTGGGTCAAAATACTTATGGTGTACCATAGTTTTTTCTTGGTTTTAATCAAATTTACACTTATTCTGAATAGCAGTGTTACATCGTTTAAATAGCATTATATTACTATTTATAGGTAATATGGTTAGTGTTACGATTTTTTCTTCTGGCTACAGAATTATCAGTTGTAACATTTGGACTCCTGTTTGGTAAGTACTTTGGTCTACTGGAAATAATATTAGATTCTTTCATTTTTCACAGGAATTATGTAAACCAAAAATACTTCAAAAATAACACAAGGAAGTTCCTGGTATCATCAAGGCTATCTATCAATTATTTTTCATTAAACAGTTCAGTTAGATTCATGATATGATTATGATGATTTTAAACATGCATTATGCAAGAGCTAAATCAACATATTGAAAGTCTTTATTAAGGCTTGAGATGTTATAGAAATGATTAATTACGCCTTCATTTAGACAACAAGCACAAATTTAACTCTGTACACCCACGGATGGCTTGGATACAGCTCGGATTTAAACAGTCGTCCTTCTATATAATTAAATCAGAAATGGCTGAACAAGATAACGTTTACTGTTATTCGGTGACGTGCGCTACCGGAAACTGACAATGAAAGGCCTGTCAAGCGAGAGTACTGTTACTATTGAGCACGTTACTGGATAATCAAGAATATGTGGGTGGAGTTATCGTCTGTCAATCAAATGATCGACAATTGTCGTTAAGGTGTCGCAGCAATTTGTACCCATTTCTTGTCCAAACTTCCAACACTGATAACTCCGTTCAGAATAAAATAATTTGACTGAAATTTTCAATATTTTCTTTTTTTATCATCTGTTTTTGAATTATTATAGCAAGAATGGCCAACTCTTTATTAAACTCTTAACTAATGTATCTTTAATTGTTGTGGAGAAGAATATACATAATATTAAATACTGTGCTTCGTTTCAAATGTATATTAAAATAGCTTTAATTATTGTATATTGTAGGCCATCTAGAAAGTCATGCAAGTATCCGCAGAGTTCTAATAGTAACATCATTGATAGCCCTGGCTTATTCTTGTACACAGGTTAGTTTTGCTGTATGACATTAACATTTATGTTGCTACCTAATTGAATGATATATATATTAAAAGTAAAAGCTGACATACAGGAAAATCTAAACAATTTAAACAAGCATTCTCATGTTTATATGCCTACATGTTTAGTTAATTTTGTTGGATTATTTATTTTATTATTATTGCTTATTTAAAGTTTTAAGGAAATTCTTTTCAAATTTAGTGACAAACTTGATTATTCAAGATAATGAATTGATTTATTCGTGGCATATTTTTGTTTTATTGACGTCTGTTTTAATTTGTTTTAGGGATCACTAGAGTTTATCCACCCAGACCCTAAGTTCCGTGTTAAAATACAAGCAAATGGAACAGATAATTATGATATTTTTGCCCATGGTGGAATGATCTTTTGGTTTTCAAGTTCTTTTTTCTTTTTTGTTGTAAGTAAATCATATTTATGTCTCATTCTGTCATGTGAGTGCAATATGGATCTCTTGCAATTATTGTGAAGATGAATCTGTAATAGCAATAGTGGATCCAAATATGGTTTAATTCTGTTCAGAATGTTCAATTTAAATTTCATTGATCTAGCTATGCTGCTGGCTATATAATAAGCCGGCCGCCATTTTGTTTGGGGGGCGAACAGAATTGATAGGCCTATTTGAAATCTGATTGAATATAAGCCAGGAGATTATCTTGACTTGGTTTTTGTTTTCTTAATTAAATGTGTAAAAATAATCTTTGCACGGATTAAGCTGTGAGAAATTTGATATTTTAGTGAAAAATGCAAATGACACATCATTGTTTAAATTGACAAAGTGTTTGGACAAGTATTTAAACAATGTTTGAACAAATATGATTGTATATTTCAGGTATATTCTGTCATATTTATTTTACCATGGACGGGTATTAAAAAGCGACTTGCTTTACCTTGTAAGTATTTAATTTAGCATTCTTTGGTTCTTTTATTGAAGACACAGATTTAGAATAGCTGACTCCTTACTTTAGGAGTTTTGATCAATTTCATTAACCAGTGTAAACAATTGAGATCCTGTATTTATTTAAAATCCCGGTCAGTTTCTTTCCAATGAATTTATCTTAAGATAAGATCCTATGTAACTGTGTGAATATTTGTTTCAGCCAAGACATCCTTCTATTACTATTGTTTAGCTCTGGCTATATTGAATTTAACCCAAGCAATTGGCAGTGCACTTATCTACTACAGTGTGGACAATGGACGATGGTAACTATAGAACAGTTTTTATTAAACAATCATTTATCAACTTTTTCAGTATGCATAGTCCCAGCCAATAAAATCTAAATTTCTTTTTTAAATTTGACTAATGTATGTATGGATTTCTATTGTGCTTGTCCCAGTATGATATCTCATCTAAACGAGCTCAGCATAGCAAATAATTGATCAGAATATATTTTTTCATTATTATGTAGTGTCAGCAAACAAAGATATAAAACCAAATAAGATATAATATCAATTGATTGTTACATGTTCAATTATGTTTTTTACTTCTTTTTTATACGCCCACATTGAAATGTGGTCGTATATTGTCGTTGCCCCCGTCCGTCTGTCCGTCCGTCCGGCGTCCACAATTGCTTGTGGACGCTCTAGAGGCTAAAGTTAATGTCCGATTGGCTTTAAATTTATACACAGTGTTTAAGGTCATAAGACAAAGAAGCCTATTGTTTTTCAGCGATTTCTGATGATAACTACCAGAGTTATGGCCCTTGATCACTTCAAAAAATCTTGTGGACGCTCTAGAGGCCAAAGTTAATATCCGATTGGCTTTAAATTTATACACAGTGTTTAAGGTCATGAGACGAAGAAGCCTATTGTTTTTCAGCGATTTTCGATAATAACTACCAGAGTTATGGCCCTTAATCACTTCAAAAAATCTTGTGGACGCTCTAGAGGCCAAAGTTAATATCCGATTGACTTTAAATTTATACACAGTGTTTAAGGTCATAAGAAGAAGAAATCAATTGATTTTCAGCGATTTCCGATAATTAGTGCCAGAGTTATGGCCCTTGATCACTTAAAAAAAATCTTATGGATGCTCTAGAGGTCAAAGTTAATATCAGATTTACTTTAGTTTTATACACAGTGTTTAAGGACATGAGACGAAGAATCCTTTTGATTTTCACCGATTTCCGATTATTAGTGCCAGAGTTATGGCCCTGGATCACTTCAAAAAATCCTGTGGACGCTCCGATTGACTTCAGATTGATACACAGAGTTTAAAGTGTTGAAACGAACAAGTTTTTTGATTTTCAATGAATTTTGATAACTGAACAGCTAAATCCATGATATTAAATGTTTCATGTATATACTAATTGTTAGCATGGGGTAAAACTTTATAAAAAGCAATCAAATTCTTATGATTTTCTGATAATTACATAATGAGTTGTTACTCTTAATCAGTTTTTAGTGCATTACAAATGTTTCATTACTGAAAAAAGTAAAAATATGCGACAACCCTTGTTGACTGCCCGGACGATTTAGCTGCTGTGGGCGTATGTTTCGTTGCCTGGCAACCTATCTTTTTGTATGTATTGTGTGATGTAAATCATTGGTTCCTCTGTTTTAAAGCCAGATGTTGTGCTTGGATGTTGTTACTCTTAGTGAACTGTGATGCATAGACCATTGTGGTTGCAGTAGTTATTGTTGCATCTGATGGACTGGTGGACATTACATAAAAGGAACTTCATTAGATCTGGAGCATTCTTTTAAAGATCGCCAACTTTAACAGGGATTTATTCCAAAATTTGTTCTAGTTTTCAAGGCTTAATGAGTTGTTTTAATATTTTTTCAGTGTAGTGGATATAACAACATATTTATATTTTACTATCTATGATCCCATGGTGTATGTTACATTCTTGAGAGAATTCTTCAGGTAATATAATTAACACCAGTTGTGTGATTGAATTATTGCTTAGATTTCTTCTGTAGGCCTACTCCTCAAAGAAGAAAGTAGTTCTATTATTTTTTTTATATAAATGTATAGTATCTAGAACATTTTGTGCTATATGTGGGCAAATAGCCAATGAAATATTCTGTTTAGTTGAGCTATAGCTATACACAAAGTGTAGAGAACAAACTGACTCTAACTTGACAACCCATTTAAACTTGTCAGAACTGTATGTATAATGGAACATCAAATGCATTTTAAAAAAATGGCATTTAAATCTGTATATTATATTATATATTTCTTTAATTTATTTATATACAAATTTGTCTTTATAGTGTTACACAACCAAGTATATTATTTTCTTACAAACATCAAGTAGATGAATTAAATGAAGAAGATACTGTCAGTATGCCGTGTCATACAGGTTACGACAAAGATGATCACTATTCCACGAGTTACGACAGCACACATTTTGATCGGCAGAACAGTTTAGCCGGCTCCGTCAATCATCCTGGTGTCATGTCCGTTAATTCGGACTTCTATCAAATATCAACATAGAAAGAAAACTTGTAGAGTTTCTGCAATTATTTATAGTGCAATGTTTGACAGTCTTTGTGATAAAATAAACATTAATCTCCTAGTTCTATTCTTCAGCTGCCAAATTACATTATATATACTGTATCAGAATAGTGGATATTTAACCTAAAGCCTATAAAATAGAATTTAAGCTTGTCCCAGTGTAATATTTTATTAATATTATTATTATATATATATGTTTTAAAATTTAGAATAACATTTAGAAATTTTTTCAAAAAATTGTCGTTCTTAAAATTTTGAAATTATATATAAATACCTAGTATTTTTGAAATACATTCGGTTTATTTGGATAAATTCTAGTTTATTTACATACTATTTTCTACACTTGTATACAGTTATATGTATGTGATTTGAAATAATATGCAAATAAACCAATCCTAAATGTATATAAACTGTGTAAACTCTACTTCTAAATAGAGATAATTATCAAAATAAGCATGCAAATTATGAATGCAAATCAAAACAATTGAAAGTCTAGTGTTTAATTATTTAACATAGAATCAGACATATCAAATTCTTATGATCTAGAATTTATACCTAATTTCGATGATTGTCATTTACATATTTCGGACAATATTAAATTTTTCATGATTTAACCTACTTTGATTAAATTGATTATTTAACATTTAATTAAGATGACAAAATCAAAGTATTCGAGGAAAACCAACAAAAGATTTTAGCGAAAATCACAGTTGGTGCTGAATTGTGTTCACTATATATTTTCTGCAGTGAATGTGGAATGTTGACAAGTTTTAAATCATTTTTCAAATGATATTCCTTTTACAAGATTCAGCTTTGTAGTTTGCAATGCATTAACAATCCCTCAAATGGTGATCAGAGACTTTAAGATAAAAGTTGAAATTCAATAAGTTTGGAGGTTTACTGAAATCCTAATAAAGGATTAAATTCTATAAAGAATGGTTTCTGAAATGTAAGAAAAATGGTTGAAGATTCTTTAAGGATACTAAAAAGTTTTATGAGACTGTGTACAGCAGTATGCGTAATAATAAAAATGTACATTTTGAGGAATCCCTAAATTATAAGATCCTAAAATATTTAAACAAGGAACATTTTGTTTTTACTGATATATTTAAATTTAAAAGGTGATCAATAAAATTAAATACTGTTAATATTATTGTCTATACTGTGAAGCTGAATATATGTTGTCATTAGCCTTTGTGTTGATTCATATTAATGTGGTTATTTCAATCCTTCAATATTTTTCATATTTGTATGTATATATCTGTGCATAATATCATTTGTTATTATGTAATTCAAGTCAAAATGTATTTTTAAGAGAGTGATCTGGGTTACTTGATGAATACATACCCACCCAGATAATGAGATATGGGCGAACTAGAACAAAGGTGTTTTTTTTAGATGACAGTGAAAAATTTTCCCATTTTTTGTAGCTAGCTTGTAATATTTATTAATAAGTCACAATGCAGCATATGTCTTTTTTGTAAATGAACTAAATTGTTTTTTCAGTATTTTTTTTATTTTTTAAAGAAAGCAAACCTGGATAATTTATTTTTTTTAATTTAGATTATTTTCCATTCACTTTCCTTGGAAATTTGTCTCCTGTAAAGTAGATTTTCAAAAGTTAATCATTTGGACTGGACACTATGATTTTATAATAGTTTCTATTGTACTTATATAAAACGGTTTCTGTTGTGCTAATATAGAACAGAATGAGCTTAAACCTGGTTGATGTGTTAAGACAAGGATACAGTTATGTTTCTACCGGTCTTGGATATGTCACTAAAATAAATTGTATAATAAGATATAAATTATTTATAATTTCCTATATTAGATGTATATAGTATGTACCATAATGTTAATATTTACCCTGAGATCCACCATTGTATTGTACAATGAATGTATAATAAATTGTCTCGACCTATCATTATATCAATTCTTCTTTATCTATCCCGTATATTAGAGGTAGGTGGTGGTAACCATTCTTTTTATCAAGAGAACTGATTGATGAGACAAAAGAAAGAATTATAATGGGTTAACCCCCACCCTTCTGCATGGATGTAGTCTAATGAAGATGGTAATACAAGGTGTGATGACGAATAATACACTATCAGATCAGTCAATATAAATATTTTAGTTCTAAGCGTCACTGATTGTTGATCTGACATTACCTAGGTTCATTTTCCGGGGACTGACGCCATACGATTCGGACAAATATTATCGAGCCCTTCCTTCCCCAACTCCAAAGAAAATCGGCCCTTACGCCTATGGTTAGGGGTTCCTCACTTATTTGTTCAAGAGTACTGACTGATCCGCCAAGCATTTTTATAGCCTATATTTTAAGGTGTATATTATTGTCGTCGCCCCTGTCCGTCCGCCCACTCTTCAGGTCACAACTCTTTTTTGACGAAACTTGAAATGTAGGTTAATCTACAAAATATCTAAGTTTCTTTCGATATTGGCATGTATGTATCGGATCGAGACGTCATGGATTATAGCCCTTGATTGTACGAAAAATCGATCTCGTTTTTAGCTTGTGGACACTCTTTAGGTCACATTTTTCATCTGATTTTGACGAATCTTGAAATACATCTTTATAACCCAAAGATCTTGGTTCCTTTCGATATTTGGGCATATCGGACCCTAACTTCCT
The DNA here is from genome assembly GCA_963678685.1 of Patella ulyssiponensis. Lineage (NCBI taxonomy): Eukaryota > Metazoa > Mollusca > Gastropoda > Patellidae > Patella > Patella ulyssiponensis. The sequence goes on from OY783232.1 coordinate 23,003,074, forward strand.
GAATTATGGCCCTAGATTGTACGAAAAATCGCATGTGCAGCTTGTGGTCTTCCGAGAGCTAATTTTTTTTATCAGATTTAAAAAACCGATAAACTGTAATGATTGCTAAGTTTGAATTTCGTAAAAATCGGACCAAAACTGCCAGACAAAATGACCTCCATTCATACGCAAATTGTGTAAATATATGGTATATCCGATTCTGATGCAATTTGAAATAGATGAACATGTTTATAACACCAAGATCTTGGTCCCTTTCAATACTCGTTCATATCGGATCGTAACTTCCTGAATTGTGGTCCATGATTGTACGAAAAATCAACTTCTATTATGAACTTGTTCTCCTTCCATCTCTTGCAAACTTTGGGCGTATCCTGCCTGGCAGTCGCTGGTTAGATACCCAAGAAGACAGATTTGACACATATTACTTCCACCTACCCCACTGTTTAGTTTTTATACGCCCACATTGAAATGTGGTCGTATATTGTCGCCACCTCATCCGTCCGTCCGTCCGTCCGTCCGTCGGTCCGTCCGGCGTCCACAATTGCTTGTGGACGCTCTAGAAGCTAAAGTTAATATCCGATTGACTTTAAGTTTATACACAGTGTTTAAGGTCATGAGACGAACAAGCCTATTGTTTTTCAGCGATTTCCGATAATAATTACCAGAGTTATGGCCCTTGATCACTTCAAAAAATCTTGTGGACGCTCTAGAGGCCAAAGTTAATATCCGATTGACTTTAAATTTATACACAGTGTTTAAGGTCATAAGATGAAGAAGCCTATTGATTTTCAGCGATTTCCGATAATAATTACCAGAGTTATGGCCCTTGATCACTTCAAAAAATCTTGTGGACGCTCTAGAGGTCAAAGTTAATATCCGATTGACTTTAAATTTAAACACAGTGTTTAAGGTCATGAAACAAAGAAGCCTCTTGATTTTCAGCGATTTCTGATAATTAGTGCCAGAGTTGTGGCCCTTGATCACTTCAAAAAATCTTGTGGACGCTCTAGAGGCCAAAGTTAATATCCAAATGACTTTAAATTGATATACAGTGTTTAAGGTCATGAGACAAAGAAGCCTATTGATTTTCAGCGATTTCTGATAATTCGTGCCAGAGTTGTGGCCCTTATTCACTTCAAAATATCTTGTGGACGCTCTAGAGGCCAAAGTTAATATCCGATTGACTTTAGATTTATACACAGTGTTTAAGGTCCAGGGACGAATAAGCCTCTTGATTTTCAGCGATTTCTGATAATAAGTGCCAGAATTGTGGCCCTTGATCACTTCAAAAAATCTCGTGGACGCTCTGAGAGGCCAAAGTTAATATCTGATTGACTTTAAATTTATACACAGTGTTTACAGTCATGAGACGAAGAGGTATATTCATTTTCAGCGATTTCCAATAATTACTGCCAGAGTTATGGTCCTTGACCACGTCAAAAAATCCTGTGGACGCCCTAGAGGCCAAAGTTAATGTCCGATTGACTTTAAATTTACACACAATGTTTAAGGTCCTGAGACGAAGAAGCCTATTAATTTTCAGCGATTTCCGATAATAATTACCAGAGTTATCTCCCTTGATCACTTCAAAAAACCTTGTGACACTATAGAGGCCAAACTTATCATCCGATTGACTTCAGATTGATACACAGAGTTTAAGGTGTTGAAACGAATAAGTATTTTGATTTTCAATGAATTTTGATAACTAAACAGCTAAATCCATGATATTAAATGTTTCGTATACTAATTGTTAGCGTGGGGCAAAACTTTATAAAAAGCAAACAAATTCTAATGATTTTCTGATAATTACATAATTAATGAGTTGTTACTCTTTATCAGATTTTAGTGTATTACAAATGTTTCATTACCGAAAAAAGTAAAAATATGCGACAACCCTTGTTGACTGTGGGCGTATGTTTCGTTGCCTGGCAACCTATCTTTTTAGTTCTTAAATACATCATCTTAAAGTTGAGTTTCCCTTCAGCTGTTTCGGGCTAACTGGAGGGCAAGAGGAAAGCAATACGAGCCACCTTGAGACTGAAATGAGTGAAGATATTGTTTGGAAGAGCCCAGGTTTACTCTTGTCAACCTAACAATGTAGCTTGCTCAAAACGTTTAAAAACATGTATGTATCATCTAACTTGAATAGTTTAACAATTTATATTAGGTGCGTAAGTTTCCTGTATATAAACACGGATTTAGAACAATACAGTTTTCCTCCCGAATTGTATTTTTTTAAAAGGCATTAAAAAAAACAAAACAATGTGAAATCAAGTTAAGTCGAAACATCGGTAAGTATAGTGACATATTGATGTCCAAAGAAAATCAGAATATAGACGTCACAGAATTTAATATGACCGTCGTAGATGGCTTAATTTGTGGACCGACAAAAGTTATGTCGCCGTTGCTGCGGTTTACATCAAAATATTTGGTATGGGCAGATTACATGTGATATATTATACATGTGATATATTATTGAACAAGGATATCATGCCGATTTATAGCTTTAGTAAACAAATAAACGATTATGTCGTCTTTATGTATGATTTATACGATACAAGAGTCATAAAAGTAATATCCACATCAAATAGAGTCGCCCACTCTTGTGCATTAAATGTTTGCTAGCTATTTTAATACAGTTTAAATCGTTTTATAAAAGTTAATGTACTGTAAATCTTATAGGACATATTACATCCAAAAGACTTAATAGATTGCTTGATGTAAACACTTCGATACTTGGCGCTTAACGATGTTGTGTTCAACCATAATTGCTTCCCACATTACGTAATCGAATGTCCAAATGGCTACAGTTTCCAAATTGGTAGAAATATTTATATAAAAAAAAATTTGGTATTGGTTTTTGGAAACCACCGGATAAAAGATCTCGATTAAAGATTCACCTACTGTATACAAGAACAGAAGGCACTGTATACAAGAATTACAGAAGGCACAATGAGCCAACAAGGAAAGACTTAAAATTGAAAAATTAAGAACACTTCCCGATTCAAATACTTTGCAAAGGGTATCTATAAAATAAAAGAAGTCACGAAGTTGAACCAAATAACGAACTGGGAAGGGCGATGACAACAAACGACTATTTAGTTTAGTTTGGCAACACGATAAACAAAAAATAACAATAACACAACCGATGCAGGCCCGGATCCAGGATTTTGTCGAGGGGGGGGGGGCATACATTGGAGCAAATGGTAATCACCAGAGTGGTTTGGTGTAGTCCCCAGAGTCGTCGTCGCGGCCTCATTCCGAAATCTGGGAATCCCATTGCTGGCTGCAGGTGCTGGTCTGAACAGTGATGACCAGTTTCAATCGGGCTAAGGGGGGACGGCCCCCTGCCCCCTCCCCCGCTGGATCCGCGCCTGCGATGAGTACCAGATCTTTGTTAATGCCACAAAAAAGTCCCTGAATGTCGTTGCGTTAACTGTTGACGTGTCAAGTTACCCATGTTTTCTCGGAGGCAAGTTTGTGAACTCAAGAATATGTCTTTTGTGAATTGGTGAAATTAATCCAGTAAAAAACTACAGGAAACAATGTTACTGATTCTCTCGATGTAATAAATATTTACATGTATATAAAGTAACTTGTACGTAACTATTCACTCCCTCTCTGTACAAAGAATTTGTTGGGATTAAATCTACAGTAATCTTCAATATTGTACAATAGAAAAACTTTCAATGACGCGCATTATCAATACACTTTATACTCGGAAAAAGTTTGAGATTATGCATAGCCGTGTATCTGCTACATGTGCCCGTACGTGAAACATTTTCTGCCTATTAATTTCAACTTAATATAATTGAGTGTTTCCCATGATGAGTCTTCGTTTTAGTTCATAACCTATACCGACAGTGCTTAATCTTTATGGATAATAACTCTATCAAGGTATAGAGTAGTACACTAATGTGTTTTTGGTATCCTATAATCATAATGTTTTATTTAGTCTTTAACTTCGCAAAAAAGAACATTATTTATTTAATATCACTATAGAATTTATATTCCCCTCTAGAACCAGCAATGTCCCTATGTATATATACTGTAAGATTGTTTATCTATGATAAGAGCTGATGTCAATATCGCGAAAGTGATGTTGTAAAAGAAAGGGTAAAATACAATCCCACAAGGTCAAGGGGTACTATTCGAAGGGAATAGGTTGGATAATGAGAATATAACTTCGCAGATACCCAATACACAACAGTTTCTGTTGGGAATTAATTACTTTTCTCTTTTATGGTGATATCAATAACGAGGAATATTAATAATCTGACTTTAATAAACTGTCTTTGTAAGGTGACTGTATTCAATGGAGAACTAAACGCGTGTCCTATTATCTTAAAGATTGTAAAGACTGCTTCTAAGGTATCTTATTATAGGCTGTATGTTGAAAGGGTTTATAGAATAGACATTAAGATTACAAGCGGTGTATAAAACAGTTCGTCATATATCAAAGTAAAAGGTCTTCACCTGTCAACATAAATTATTGACGTAAAGCAGGTTCTATAATTCTAATATAATATAAGAGAATATAAAAAAAAGAAAATAACATTGGCTTTAGTGAAAGAGTTATTAACGTTTAACTTAATCATTTTAATCCGACAAGTTTTACAGTATAGGTGCGTATACGGACATATTTCAAGTATATCGGTAATTTCAAAGGTAAGTGTACATTATGAACATAGAGGTTAAACCAGAAGATGAATGTTTAGTTTCAAATATACATGTATCTTATTTATTTTTTAATTTGAGGCGCTTTAACATCAAACTCTGATTCACTTGATTGCAATCCAGTTAAATTATGGTCTGTTTCAACCAAATGCTTATGCTTTCAATAGTACTTTCTCATATTCGCCCTTTCCCCCCCTTTTTTTAAATGTAAGGTTTGGTTGATGAACATACCCTTTTTCGTGTTTAATTATCGGCCATGGTTATTATTGTCTATTGAATTACATTTATTGTCTATTTAATGCCATTTATTTTTCAATTCAAATTGATAACAATGTCATTTCCATGCGAATATACCCACTAGCGAAATGTATGACATTATTTATAAAATCAAATGTAGAAAATTAGAAAGATAAAAATAAAAAGAAGTGAATTGGTAACCTAGAGAAAGCTAATTTTATTGGCTTAGTGTAAATCATAATATATCATTATGTAAATAAAGTATCCTATAGATGTATTCTTATATTAATATACTAGCGTTAACTGTTTTGATATGAACTATCCTCGTTAGTCTTCTGGATTTATTTTGTGTCAAAATATCCACCATCAAGCAACTTAAAATGTATCAACCGAACGAATTTTTCTTTTAATGAAATGTAATTTAATCCACCAATGTGCATTTCACAGATAATATTGGCCAAAGAAACGACCCTCGGTTAATACCACGCTGGAAAATGACTAATTTTGTTGTCAGTAAAATATTAAATAGAATTGAATAACTGTACGTGATTTTATAGCTTATACGACATTTAACTGTTAGCTGTATAGAATTTGATTCTATAATAGTCTTAGAAGGATCACAATTTCATAAAAAAAAAGTATTTCATAAGATCGATCGTACTAAGGAAAATACCAACCAAACGAATGGAGTTTTTGGCGATCTGTTTAATTTGTACTCTTACGTATTGAAGCCGAAAAATACACTTGCGTTTTAAACAGGAACCAAAAAGTATTTAATAGACACCTCTATAAAATCATTTGGAGAATACAAAGCTTGATCACCAATCTACAGATATTGAAAAAGCGAAATTTATATACATGTACACTACCGATTTATTATTTATACCAGAATTTGCTTTACAAAATGCATTGTATCGATACAGGTCCACTTAACGACTCTTAACGATAATATTTTAATCAGGGATTCAGGTTTTGTAAATGATTTGTAGAATATACGACCTAATGCTTTCGTTTAGAAATAAATAATGGCAGGGTGAAAGGGGCAGGGTATTTCTCTTAAGGAAACATTATTTTTATAGAGAATTTCGTTTTGGTAGTTTTGTTGTAAGAAGACCCAAAAGGGCCAAAAAGGGCAGTAATTCCTTTGATCACAGAAAGTGAAACTGGCAATGCATTCTCGTTTATTTAAAAGCAAGGACTGAGATTTATGACATGGTTACTACACTATGGTTACTAACATATTGACTAATGTTTATATCGGCGTTGAAAGTTAAACATGATATGGGTTTATGTTACAAAATGTTGACAGCTAATAGTTTGAACTTTATGTTCTATATGTGAATTAATAGCCTTATAGTCTAAATCAGTATCCAACCTGAACAATCTGAACAATCAACGTCTCGGAGTACGGCTTGTCTATAATAAATATACTAAAGAAGGGTGATTTAAAAATAGCTGAAAAAATGTCATGACTATTCAATCCACGAAGAGGAATATTTTCATCGGACAAGTTTGTATGACTGACAAGGAAAAGAAACGAATTTCCATCGATCGGAATATCCGCAATAACACTCGGCACACAGCCCCAAAGACGAATAGCTCGAGGGACCATTGGTATAGTCTTTATGGTCAAGAGGTCTGGCATTCATAACATGGTGTAGTCTGTGACATTACATTGCACAAATGTAATTGATTACATTTCCATTTCTATTACTTTTTAAATCATTAAAATTACAATTTCATTTTAATAATGTTGATTTAACATTACCCATTACATCAAAAGTAGTTAATTACCATTACCCATGACATTGAAAATGATTAATTACTCCGCAGAAATATATTATTATTAATACGAAATTTAAAGAGTCAAAAAATTATGATACACCAGTACAACGTTAACAATGTGAATTGAAATTGTCTAAAGTTGCGCTGGACTCGAAATATTAAGCATGCCCTGGCTTATGGACAACCCCAAGAATATTACCCGCTCCACCCCTCCCGGACCGGACTCCAATCAGTTCTAAAAGAAAACCTTTTGTACTATAAGTAAAGTTTGAGATGGGACGAAATTTGTTCATAACCGCGGAATGTGCTGGAATATGTACTGTTAATGAAAAGGGTTCCAATGAAGCCCAAGAGGATTTCTTTCTAATTTTTCCTTTTTAAATCATTTCAGAAAAACAACCCGTTTATGACAGATTCTTTCAATAATGATCCGATTTTTCTTGGTGTATATGGTCGTAGGTTTTATGACTGTAAACGTAGAAGGTAAATAGAAACGGTGATAACATATATATACAATATAAATCATAATGTTTTCGGTCTATGACATTTTAATCCAACTCATCTCCATACATTAGGTTACAATGACTAAGCGAGTAAGACGCTGGCTCGCTATCCTGGAGGTCGCGGTTTCGCCCCTGTGTTAGCCGAGATTTTCGCGACGTGGTTTCACCTTGTCAGTGGTGCAGGACGGACGGCTTGACAAGGACAGCTGTCTAGTCGTTCGGACGGTACGAACAACAGAGGTCCAATGTACACATTGGCGTGCACGTAAAAGACTCACAAGCAGTTGAAATTCGATGTAAGAACAGACAGTAGAGTACTAGCGTCGCTGTCCGGGCAAAATTTCCTCATGACACACCGTATAAGTCAGTCGGAGCAGAACACTAGGACGTTAAACCCCATTTCATTTCCATCTCTATGTAAGTAAAATAAATTGATTATGGGTGTGTGTATTATATAATTGTGAAAATCCATCAGTTTGTGATTTCAAGGCAACGGTTCAATATTGTGTATTAAACCATAAAATATGTTCTATGTTCAATGGCTTAAGAATAATTCTTTAAATGTGTTGTGTACCTTTGCTGGGTATTTAAATATGTCATCACGGGAATTTTTAAAATTTAACAGCATACTGCCTAAAATGTACAAGAAAAATGTTTCACTGCGATGATCCTCTTATATATTCCCTGTTAAACACAACCAATTTATTGTCGTTTTCATTTATAATGTTTTTCATATTTCACAGAAGCTGCACCAACATTTCATAACGTAGCCGCCGATGGATCAACCCGTGTACCATTAGATGAAAACAAGCCACTTAACACTGCCGTATATACGCTCAAGGCAACAGATCCAGGTGGCAATGCCTTAACCTATGACATTAATCCAGCAAATCCAGCGTTTATAATACATCCTGGTACCCGGGAAATTAGAGTAGATGCTGCTATAGATTATGAAACGCAACAATCCTATACTCTTGATGTCCGGTAGGTAATTAATGTAGGTCAATCATTTGAATAACGGGAGCTTCAATAGTTCGGTCAGTACGACGCTAGCTCCTCAAACAGAATATCAGGGACCGAGAAAGTTTACAGGAGTTCGGCTTGGTTTTCCCTCACTAAATGTGCAGTAAGGGGTTGTTATGAGGCGAAAAACAGAGGTCCCATGTAGACATTAACGTATACAATGAACCCATGAGAGTGGACCGTAGCGTCACTGTCCGGACAAACTGTCCTGCCTAGCATATACTGCATGGTGTACATCCCGCTTCACTGTCCTTGTTGGTGCAGCAAAATAGAACATTAAATGCCTTTTCATTTCTATTGAATAACTTAAAATCCTGGTTCTTCCGTGCCTTGAAAGCGTAACCAAAATAATAAGTATACCTCCTATTGGTAGAATAAAACATGATTTACGTCAAAATGTCCGTGTTACAAATGAAATCAACAGACCCAATTTTGGATCGGCCCAGGGCCCTTGATAGGACAAAAATGTGCTGGGTCGAGATCTTTTTACACCCCCTCTCCTTTCCAATACTAGTCATATCTAGACGATTCAATTGCTCTATAATATAATGTTCTGAGGAATCTAAAATCTTTTAAAAGGTCTTTGGACCATTTTGTCATACTGCCACCGGCTGCACACTCTCTTGCTTGTGAGGCCAGGATCGGCCACTACAGGAAGGGTTTCGCATCATCAGTATGGACCAATTTACGATTAATCTTAGTCTCATCCATTAACCTTTTGCAAAGACACGTTAGTTTAATACACAGTTTGAACAAAGTTTTTTTCTTGCTGTGGGTTTGTTTCGATATTTTGTGAATCCTGTGTCACTGTGGATCCGAGACAGAACTGTGTAGTGGAAGCTTACGCCACTCACTTGTTTTATTACTTATGATGTTCGTGTTTTATCTATTGGATGGTCATCTGGGTTTCTGTTTCTTTGCTTGCGTGATGCGGTTCTCCCACACTTGCATCGTCAAATCGCATTTGCTTCATCGTTCTAGCGAATCGTTTAACTAAGGCGATTGGCATATTGGTAGACCATGACTGACCACTGATTTTACTAACTAGACTGGAATACACGTAGGATGATCGAGAACGTGATTTATGTTTACAGCGTATCAAATGGCACTGCTGAAGCATTTGGTGTTGTGACTATTGATATAATAGATGTTAATGACAACAACCCTGTTATTTCTGGTACTCTGGATATAACAATAGACGAAGAACAAGCTGTAGGAACAACAGTACCGTTTGCTTTAACAGTTACCGATGGGGATGCCTCAGATACAACTGCATACTCTTTATCAGGTGATATATTATGGATGTCTAAAGTTATTCTCCGTAGACGTAGCTTGTAATATTCACCCGGAATTTTCTTAGTAATAATAACTTAACCACTATTGTTGAATGCAGCGAGAATGTAGTCTTATTTACAATCTAGGACTTAGAATTTCGCAAATATGGACACTAAAGTAACAAGTGTTAGTAATCATTATCGTAAAACTAGTAGCTAGGCAAAATCAAATAGATAAACCAAAGACAATGTTACCTACTGTTTCAGCTGAAAGTAGTAGAGATGAATAAAATGAACTCTTTAAATAGAAATTGTTCAAAATTTATATTGTAGGTCTGCACAGCAATTACTTTCTGATACAAAGCACAAGTGGAGAAATAACTGTTGGAAAGCGGTTAGATCGTGATGCAGCATCAGCTATTACAGTTTTTGACCAACTGGTACTGACTGTAACAGATGGCGGTGGTAATACAGGAACAGCTACATTAACTGTCACACTTAATGATATTAACGATAATACTCCCATATGTAACCCGTCATCTTATTTTAAGACAATAACTGAAAATTCTGGTGTCAGTAAGTAATTATGTTTCCTAGTATTCAAATTGATTGATGATATGTGATAAAATTTCAATGAACACCGCATGAAGGACAATGGGAAAATCCAACTGAGAAATTAATTGTTATCGACTTATTTAGAAAGGGGAAGTTATCGGGTTTCCCAACAGTGACCTCTTTAAAAGTCAAAGGGAAAAGAACATAGGATCGAACACAAAGTATACACCAATCGCCCATGTTGAGCAAGATGGATCGTTGTTCGACCCCGTTGTGAAATGATGAGGTCCTTGGGATTTTCCAGCCTGGTTTTCCCCATGTTCAGGGCGGTATCCTTGGTACGGAAAATGTGTCAAATCGTTCGGGTGAAACAAAACACGGAGGTCCACCGTATAATCGTTGGCGTACACGTACAAGAGCAATAATAAATTATGTCACGATTTTTTTTTTATTTTTCATACGATAGTTGATAAAAAAATCATTTATAACCGACCCAATTCATTTTGTTTTACTTCCTGAATTAATATTCATTTATTCAGATACACCAGTCGTAATAATAACTTGTACGGATGCTGATGCTGGAAATAATGGTGCAATAACATTATCGATATTTAGTGGAGACGATGCAGCAGCTAAATTCAGTATCACTGGTGGAGCAATAGAAACAACAGCAACACCTATAGACTATGAAAGTTTAAGTGCCGAGTCGTATCAATATAATTTGGTAATACATGCAGTAGACGACGGTGCCAGTGCGAAAACGGGAACTGCAACGGTTGTTGTTTCGGTAGGCGTACTTTCCATTAAATTAGGCTGAAATGATTTCGCACCAAGTGGGTACACACATCTAATAGATTCACACCTACCCCAATGGTTATATAATTTTCGATTACCTTCCTAAAAGGATGTTTTGACCAGAAAGTCCATTTTTACGCCATGAATATACAACAAATATTTGACCCTATTGAAAACATTATAGTAAAACTTACTAACGAATGACTTCGATGTCTGGCAACACATTGGAATGTTAATTAATTTTCGATTTCTATGTTTCAGATTTCACCACAAAATGAGCACAGTCCCACATGGGCAGCCTTTACACCTGCATATGCTGTTGGTGTTAATTACAATATATTAGAAAGTATTCCTGTTGGAACCAATGTCGTGACAATTGCAGCCACGGATGAAGATGATGGCGTTGATGGAACCGTAACCTTTGACCTTATATCCGTAGCTGATGGTATTTACTTTTAGCATCAACAGGCATATTTGTTTAGTGTCCTGAACACACGATTCAATCGTACTGTGTGTATTTCTTAGTTGATTCTTAGTTGATAATAATCATCCTAATCAGAATAAATCGATATTAAACAACACAGTACGAGCGTTCAAAAGAAGCATAGGAATTGAAATGAAAGGGGGTTTGACTTCTTATTTTTCAACAAACTGGTTAATGCAGACATAATATACAGTGCGCTTTGACGGAAATTTTGTCCTGACAGCGGCGTTACGACATACTCGTGTTTCGGGAGACCTTTAACTTGTTGCCGGTAATATACAAAATAAATTGAAATTGAGTTTAACGTCCTACTGTTCTGCTCCTAAACTTGGCTAATGAAGACGGGCATACGTCGTACAGTGTGCTATCAGGGATATTTTGCCCGGGCAGCGGCGCTATACTCTTATATCAAATTCCAACTGACAAGGGATCTTTTACGTGTACGCCAATGTGTAAACGGGGCCATCCGTCCTGCATCACTGACAAAGAGAAACCACGCCGGAAAATCTGGATGAATCTTTGGCCAATGCAGGGATGAACACCCGACCCCGACCTCCAGGCTGGCGAGCCTGAATAGTATACAGGGTACCTCCTGGTTAGTGAGCAGACAAAAGAAACAACGGGGATAATCTTATTCCGTAGTCTTATTTCAATTTCAGACACAGGAACCACTCAAAATGGCGTTTTTAATCTTGATACTACAACAGGAGTTCTCTCCACATTAAAACTACTTGATGCTGACACAGCGACAGGTGGTGTTGTATTTTATAACGTCAGTGTGGGAGCTAAAGATGGGGGCAGCCCTCCCAAATCAATCGACAGAATTATAACTTTTGATCTAACAGATGTCAACGATATAGCACCTGTTTTTGGCTCCAATAGTTATTCTGTGACCATTCCAGAAACGCTGGCTACTGGTGAAAGTGTTGTCCAGACTTCTGCCACAGATAAGGACGCAACACTAACAAATTTAACCTATGCAATATTGGCCGGTGACGGCTTAAATTTGTTCACATTTAGTACGACCACTGCGGGATTAATAGAATTGCAGAAAGAGATAGATTTAGATCCACCAAGCAGTTTAGCCAATATTTATACGCTGCGCATCGGGGCTTCTGATGGAACGTTATCTGGAACGGCTTCTGTCACTGTAATAGTAACACCAGTTAACGAGTTTCCTCCAGTATTTGGTACTACTGATCCGTCCAATACTGTACAAGTAAGACATCATTTAATCTTAAATATTATAAAGATTAAAGCATAATTTGAATAGTCGGCACATGCGAACTCTCCAAAATAAGTAAATTGGTGTAAAAGGTTAACCCTAATTTAAATTTGAATAAATATGTCGGGTAAAATAATTCCGAATTTTGTTTTCTGAGACATTATAGCCCTGTTTGAGAGCAACGTGCATTATTTACCTTTATGGAACACTTATAGGGGTTAAAATTTAGCTGCAAGACTGCAGGCTGAAACATAACTATTTTCGAAGGCATACATAACAGCAAACGAAAATCCATTGTTCACTTAATCCAATTTAAATTAGAGCTAACCTTTTACACCAATTTACTTATTTCGGAGAGTTCGCATGGTTCTGACATGTGACGACTTTTCAAAATATGCTTTAATCTTTAAGTCACTCCATATTATTCAGTGAGAATTTTGGAGCGAAAAAAGCAAGGTGGAAACAGAAAAAAAACATATCAATATTGTTTCACACAAGCTTCAAAGTGTGAAGCCCTAATAGTAATAAATATTATTGTCGCGAAACAACCGGACGAATTCTCCCTCACTGGACATTTCTAATCGAATGCACCAAATTTATAAACTACCTGTCCTCCCTAATACGATATGCAAGTGTCCCATTTAACGCACGCACAGTCGTAATGTTTATGTTTTGAGAAAGTGACAATGTCGAAATATATGAAATTTACAAGAGAATGCTGGATTTTATCGGACATCTAGTCATTTATTCTAAGGGGAGAAATCAAAGGGATGACAATTCCAGGTATGTCACAAAGTTTTAGCCATTTTTATTTTAAAAATTGAAGGCATGGCAAGCATTTTTCGAGTTGGAGTATCACCTGGAACAGACAGTAGGTCATTTCGGGTCTAACATAATGGGGTTGGACAGGCGACCCAACTGCTTGTCACGTTCATCCTATCGAAACCACGCCAGTTGACAAACCTAATGACACAACGCGCACGCGCTAACCATTCGGCCATCCAACCCCCTCTTTCTTTGCAACAAGGCTATTCTTTCCAATATTAATTTTAGAATAGATTATGGGTGTTTCTTATCAATTATGCTCTGTAAAATAAGCGAACAGTCCCAATTAAATGACTGTCGTTTATTATTATTTTCTCAAGTGGCGTTGTTTATTGTTACTTCCGCATTGTATTGTAGGATATATTTTTCTTTGTTCATTACAAATTGTGCCCGCAACCATAGAATACACGACTCGTGTACTGATTATAAATTGTACATCGTCTTAAAGATAGGATATTAGAATCACATATTGTCACAACATAATCAAGTTTAATTAAAGTGAACCAATTTTAAAGTATAATTCGTGCTTCTATTTTCGAATATCATAGAAAATAATAAACTATATGTCTCAGATTTGAACACGTTCACATTCATTGGGGACCATACGTCTATGTCGGGAACGTTATGAAGTTATGAATTATGAATTTGCATATTTCAATCTTCCAGATAACCGAAGATGCTAATGTAGGAACGTCAGTTGCAAAAGTTGTAGCTACGGATTCGGATTATGGTGATCATGGTAAAATCACATTTTCGATAACAGGTAAATATTATTATACTTAGGATTGTTTGGTTTGTACATTAAAAGTTTTGGGATTACCTTCTACAATTACAATTTAACCTCAATCGATTAACCGAAATTGAATCGGTCAGATAATTTACGTTAAAGTTACTGTCGGTTGTTTTAAATGTATATCAATTTCACCGAATGTCAAAATACCCAATTTAATGTTTTCTTCAAATCAAAGAAATATTTTCAATAATTTCATAGTCGTGTCAGATTTCTGAAAAATTTCCGGTATCTGAAGTTCACTTTTTTATTTTATCAAATTTGTGTTTTTATTTTATTTCAAATCGGTTTTTTTGTTGTTTTTTTTTATCTCAAATTACTTATTTTGTTATTTTTTCTCGAATTAGTTATTTTATCTTGTTTATTTAATGATATTTTTTGTAATTTTCATAGTATTTCTTTTTATTTAGCTGGTAACACAAACACAGCTTTTACTGTAGATAGTACATTAGGAGTGATAAAAACTATGACTAGTTTAGATTTTGAGACAACTACTGTGTATCTTCTGGAAGTAACAGCAACGGATGGTGGAATTCCAGCAAACTTTGCTACTACCACAGTCACGGTTTCAATAACCAATGTCAATGAGAACGCACCTACATGTACCTCTTATGATGTGGTGGCTACTATCGCTGAAAATGCTGCAGTTAATGACCCTGTAAGTTAACGCTATTCATCAGAAACCTGTTATCCAAGTTTTATTTTTGAACATGATTTAATGGAACACTATAATTAATTCTCATACGAGAACATTTTTGCAAAAGCAGTGGTAACGAGTATATTCAGTGGTAATGAGCAAATAACGCCTTCACCACTTCGTGGATATGGACAGGAAATGCCGTACAGCTATCAATTTCGCGGGGTTATCAAATGCACATCACATCACAGGCACGTGACCTACAGCAATGATCAAATTAAGATCTGATGATGGAATTTTCAGGTAACTTCTTTGACATGTACTGATGCTGACACTGGTGATGTATTAGCTTATTCTATAACAAATGGTAATGTTGGTAATGCATTTGCATTGGATGCTGCTACTGGATCCCTTAGTCTTGCTAATGGTAAGGAATTATGATATATATTACTGTGGGGGGGGGGGGATCAAATTAAACTAATGGACTGGTCGTACGCATTACCTTAAATACACCGATAACATAAAGAACTATATCGAGGCAGTTGTCGTACTCGAATCAGAAAGGAGCAAAAATGGAAACCGAAAACTTAGCTGTAAGTGCAGCGTCTTTCTGCAACGTATTCTGCACAGATATATATTTACTTCATACTTCGTTAATAGATCTCTGCTCTAAATGACCACCATATCCAAACATTAGAGATACTGTTTTCTAATGCGATCTTACTCCGTTTCACATCTGTCATACACAAAAAGACTAAAAATAACCTTTTTCAATTTTATTAAATGGAAGCAGAATAAATATACTGAGCGCCGTAGAAAACGCACCACTTAGTTTTTCGTATAACAAAATGATCCTGTAAACCTATCTTATTTATTTTGCTTCTTATTGTGAACAATATTCGAATGGGAACACATCAATAACAACACATTTGTACACTTATGGACGTTTTATCTGTAAATCAACGGTACAAAGTCAGAGGGGTCAAAATCAAAAGTACGACAACGATGGTTAATAGTTAGTAGCGTGTGTGTCCTCCACTGGCTCTTACGCACACTGTGCAGCACAATTAACCACCTTTGTCGTACTTTTGGTTTTGACCCCTCTGACTTTGTACTCTATGGCGCTCAGTATACATAACAAAATTCTCGAAGTATACTCAGTCAATGACTTAAAATTTCGGCAAACTAACTTAGTGTCTGCCCTTAAGGGGAACTAACTATAGACAGATAGCATACGTTTAGTATATCTGCAACGCCATTATCTACCCTCTAATCCACCAACCAGTACTTGTCAGCTGGTCACTTTGATTATTGTTCATTTATATATTTACAGTTATTGATTATGAAACTCTGACATCCTATACTCTTTTAATTGATGTTATCGATCAGGCAAAGCCAGTCAAAACAACGTCGGCTACGATTAGGGTACTGATCAGTCCTGTAAACGAACACAATCCAGTTTTCCCAGCAGGCGGCTATACGACGACAGTACCTGAAAATATAGTGATTGGTAGTACCGTAGTAACTGTAACAGCAACGGATGCTGATAAAGGCAACTCGCATGGTACACCAAGATATTCTATTATTGGCGGAGACTCACTTGGTCAGTTCTTAATAGGCGCCACATCGGGGCAGATAACCATTGCTAATATCTTGGACAGGGAAGCAATATCATCCTATACATTGACTGTCCGTGCTACGGATAGTATACCAGGAGCTACAGACCAGAGATCAGCTGATACACAGGTCATCATAACAGTTACTGATATCAATGATAATCCACCAGTTTTTACACCTACAACCTATATAAGATATGTTCTAGAAAGTGCAACAACAGGTTCAACAGTTGCTACATTAACGTCTACCGACGATGATACTGGTACCAATGCAGTACCAACCTATTCCATACAATCGGACCCGTCTTCCTTTTTTCAAATTTCAGGTAAAAATTTGGTGTTAAATGGCGCTTTGGATTACGAAACGGTGACGTCTCACACTGTTGTGGTACACGCCACAGACGGTGGTACGTCACAGTTAACTGGCACAGCCACAGTCGTGATTAATGTTTTACCCGCCAATGATAACGCACCTGTATTTACAGATCCCAACGGTAGTGCTGTCATAAGTGAAACTACACCGGTGGGAACAAATATTTATAACGCTACGGCTACTGACAGCGATGTTGGAACTGGAGGAAAAGTAAGTTATTACATCATCAGTGGTAATGGACCGAGTAACACAACTTTCTACATAAACCCCACACAAGGTGTTACGTATGTATGGTCAATTTTGGACTATGATAAACCCCCACAATTTTACAATCTCACTCTAAAGGCAGAAGACTCTGGTGGATTGTTTGATACTATGTGGCTTTATATTACCCTTATTGACGAGAACGACGAATATCCAGTGTTCACTCAAAATACGTATAACGCAGCTATCAATGAAGACGTAACTATAGGAACATCTGCAACCCAGATTGTAGCTAATGATGCTGATTCTGGTGTGAATGGACAAGTTACATATTCAATAGTATCAGGAGATGGACAGACAAGTTTTACCATTGTGCCATCAACTGGCGTTATCAATACTCAAGTAATATTAGATCATGAAGTTAAAACTTTATATTACCTGGTTGTACAAGCGGTAGATGGTGGAAATCCGGCATTAACATCTTCCTCATTAGTTAAAGTATCTATCAACGATATCAATGATAATCCACCCATCTTTTCGCCAGCGGATTTTACTGTTAATATAACTGAAGATGTCCCCGTTGGAACATCTGTCACAACAGTTAATGCTAAAGATGCGGATTCGGCTGCTAACAGTAACAATATGTTTACTTATTCACTTACGGATAATTTCTTTGGAGTTAATGGTGCTAATGGTGTCATCAGTACCAAAGCTCCGATAGACAGAGAAACACAAGCAAGGTAAGAGATTTTACCACAATCCGCATTAATTGAAACTCATTCAATTCATCGGACAAGATCGCATATTGAAGGCAGTAATAATT
This sequence comes from Patella ulyssiponensis, assembly GCA_963678685.1. Taxonomy (NCBI): domain Eukaryota; kingdom Metazoa; phylum Mollusca; class Gastropoda; family Patellidae; genus Patella; species Patella ulyssiponensis. Next base: position 23,020,900 of record OY783232.1, read on the forward strand.
TGGAGAGAAAAAACACAAACAAAAGAGAATGTTGTGTTTCTTATTGGATTCGCATTATGACAAGTGACACATATAGTTTACAATTTGATTAGGATTTCGGGTTGGGTCATAATAAAGAATGGTCAATATTTGTTCATGTCACTGTGTTCTAGGAATCAAACAGTATAGTAATCAGTCGGTAAGAGATGTCTGATTTAAGTTGTTAAAATAACTTACTTTTGTTTTTTTTTTCAATTCCAGTCACATATTATTTGTGAAGGCTGTTGATCAAGGTGCTCCATCTTTAACTGGTACAGCAACGGTTACAGTAGAACTAATTGATGTAAATGATAATGCACCTGTTATAACTGGTAACTATGATACAACGGTACCTGAAGATACCAGTGTAGGTACCATCTTATTTACTATAGCAGCAACAGATGCTGATGATCAAGAAAACGGAAGAATAACGTTTTCATTAGTCGGTGGTAACATTGGTGGTGACTTCAAAATAGATGATGACGCTGGTTTTGTCCAGGTAAAAAAATCTTAAATTCTGTATCCAATCTAAATCTTGTATTTTAAAAGAAAGAGAAACTTTATGCTTATATAGTATATTATTATTAAGTCGATGATGATCAGTACTTTTTCTGTCTTTTATAATAACGATGGGTGGTTATTTTATACGATTCCTTTTAAAATAGATATGCATTTTCGTCTAATCTGCCAAGCGAATTCACTGTCAGCAGTTTTTGTAATTTTTTTCAATTCAGATAAATAATGCCCTGGACAGGGAAAGAACATCCAGTTATGCACTTCAGATTAGAGCAGCAGATAATGGTAACCCTCCAAAATTCACAGACATAACTGTTACAATAACAATTGGTGACATCAACGACAACGACCCTATCTTCACAGGAACACCATACATGTTTAATATAGCAGAGAATAAGGCTGCTGGGACCGTAGCTGGAACTTTAGCAGCCATTGATGCTGACGAAGGGGTTAATGCGCAGCTAATGTATTATCTGTCTAACTTCTGGACTGGTGATTCGACTCATTTTACTGTAGACGGAAAAACAGGAGAAGTAAAATCTACTGTGATGCTTGACAGAGAATTGATAGCTGAATATTTTGTTCGCTGCAAAGTTCAAGATGGCGGAAATCCACCCCGTTCTACATTCACCAACGCCACCATAACAATTACAGACGTGAACGATAACTTTCCTACATTTGATTCGTTTACCTACAGCGCAACAACCCCCGAGAATTCCGCAGTTGGTACCAATGTTCTTACTGTAACCGTAACGGATAACGATATTGGCATCAATAAAGACTTCACATTAAGCATAGATACCTCAACGGCAGCTGGTGTTCTCGCTGATAACTACTTGAGTATAGACACGCCAACTCAGATCCTCTCAGTCAAAACTGTCATCGATCGTGAAACGGTACCAAATTTTAGTTTCTTCCTGAAAGCCATAGACAAAGGAAAGCCAGCATTAACGTCGAGTGCGTCAGTGTCCATAACAGTTTTGGACCTAAATGATAACGCACCTATCTTCAATCCAATTTTTTATAACTCTGAAGTCGCTTACGCTGGACAGTGTACCAATAATATATTGACCGTTTCAGCTACAGACCTCGACGTAGGAGCTAATGGAGAAGTGACCTATTATTTGGTCCAAAGTACTTATGATCATCTTTTTAATATGGATGCCACGTCAGGTAAATAAAATAACATTTTGAGTAATAGCCTTATCAACATTTGTTTCAGTATTTCCCTTTCAAAGTTTATGTACTTTCATGTTGATTTTTATTTTATTCTTTCATCACCTCGTAATGATTTTGAAAATAATTTCTTGCAGGTCTATTAACTTTAAAGTCAACAGCATCAACCAATTTTAACTATTTACTAACAAGCAATGCCAGAGATAATGGCATACCTTCACAAATTTCTGCCACAGCAGCTACTCTACGTATCGACACCTTTACGCCCAATGAAATCATAATAACCTTCAATTTAAAAATCAGTCGCGCAGACTTTTTGGCTAAACAGACGGAGTTTTTGGTTGAGGTAGCAAACCTTATAAGAGTAAAGTATCCGAATGCTCAGAGTAGAATATGGTGTATAGAAGAAAGATCTGGTACCGCCACAACACCTCCTGCTAGACGACGGCTACTTGCCATCAAGTAATGTAACATTCTTTTTTAATATCAAGTACTGTAACATTCTTTTTCAATATTTTTTCGCCCCGAGAGAAGTTTATGCATTTTCCAAACTCGACATTATGAAATCAGTATCATGTATGAACTAATGCAGTAGCGCCATGTTGCTTTTTCGCGGAGGATAATAGGCCAACAACCAGTGACGTTCGTGCATTCTGTGAAAATTATAATACTGTCGTATCGAAAAATGGCGAGCACACCAGAGTTATCGCCACTGTAACGTCATATCATCGCAAACATTGTCATTGTCTGCTGTACTATGTCATTGGCAATGGTCGCTCGCGGGATTTTTGAGTTCATAAGCTGTCGTAATCCTATTGCTTGAGTTCCGTTTTTGATAAAATAAAAGACACAATTGTTAGCCATCCTTAGTATCGCACTCAATGTAAATAAACAATGAGACCAATTATAAGACCTGTCAAAGGGAGATAATAACACTGAAATGTTCTCTGGTGTTATGTTATAATTTTGCATATTTGAAAAGTATTTCATCCATATGCTTTCCCCATGTATGATATAGAGTTAAGTGTGAACTTACCGAGCACGTAACCACTAAGCACTTAAAACATAGGACGGGAGTGGCATATTTCAAAGAATGCAGTATAGACTAATGTGTGAAGTATAGTATTACTTTTCCATTAATGCCTGGGCTTAGAGTGTTTCACTCGAAATGAAATTCACAAAGATTCACTAAAGAACAAGTACGTTCAATAATACACCATTTAGAAAATAAAATGATTTCTCCATTTCAGTCCTGTCAGTGTTCATGTTTATGCCCTAACTGATAATAGTACAGATTCCATAACCAATAGGAACCGAGGGAAAACGTTCCTAACCTATGACCAAGCTCTCTCCTTCTTTACAACTGATCCAAACGGCTCACCATCTTCAGCAGTCAAAGGTAATGTGTGATTAATGCCTCATGCATACTTTGTCTTTTAAGAATAATTGTGTCCTGTTTCGCAACAATGAACAACCACTAAATTCCCAATATGAAGCGATTAAAGCACATCGCTTCTGCTTTGGTTACTGGGCTTTTTATTTGTGAAACAGAACTGTAATAAATTGCCTCGAACTCCGCATCTGAAGTTAAGCCAACTTAAAATATCATACATGATGAACGCAACACTCTTTAGACTCTAACTTCATGACTTGAATTAAAAGACATAACGATTTAAGAATCTAAATATAGGACTGACAGTGAAATCATGAAAACAGCTCTGGAAAATTATTTCTTACAGGTCCTAACTGGAATTACTACTCTGTGGAAACAGTTACCCCCTACCAAGAACAAACAACTGCATGGCACGAAACATCTACTGGAATAGCTGTTATCACTATTATCTGTTTAGTGCTTGCTTTTTTGTTAGCATTATGTATATATTTATGTATAAGACGTTATAGGCAGAGACAAAGGTAATATGATCAACTTTAAGAAACCCGACAATTCAATTTAATTAAGACAAATAGTAATAAAGCATATCATGTCTAATACATAAAGGCAACACGCACGAATTGTAATCACCGTTTAAAGTTCGTTCGAATAACATTTCCCCCTCTGTTCGATTAGTTTGTTTAACCCTCCATTCAAGTCCTTGATAACGTGTGACTGTCAGTGGAATTACTTCTTTAATCAGGGATGGATTCCACATTGGGGCATACAGAAAACCCCCTAACAAAGTTCATCTTTTGGGATCGTAAATATTTTAAAGTGAACTTAAAGCGACACACGAAAAGTTTTACACGTGGTGAAATTGTTCATTTGGGCATATTCGTTGGAATATCGAAATATCGCCCCGTCTAAAAGAATAGTACGAGCTCGATACGAATACTGGTAGAGCTCTGGCGATATCACTTCATGTATACTTCACAGATTTCATAATCTTATTCTGGTTTATAAAGCGTCTTTATTATCCCAGTCGAAGCAGTACAGTACAACGTTAAACCACATTTCATTTCATTTCTGATCAATTAAATGCCCGTTTTATGTTTTCCTGTTTTTCTTTACAGGCCAATTAAACCAACCCGTGCCCAGCTTGTTGATAAGAAATCTAAAATGAAAAATGGTAACGTATTAATTATTTACCATGATTTAGATATAATATTGTCTTTTAGAAATATTTCCTTTTTGATATAAATCTTACATAGTGTGAACGTGTAACTGAAACCTTGTAGTCAGTCTGGACACCATTTTGTTTAGATGAACTTAGTCTTTCATCACATTAAACTCTGATCTCTGTCACAAGTCATATGTTCGTTATTCTTATTCAGGTGAAATTCCTGATTTAGATCAAGATGTGAAGAAACATCCCCCTCCTGCCATCCTGTCTCTACCGATGGCTACTAAATCTAAGGTAAGATAATTATATATTGTCCGTGGATCACAACAACTTTCATTGGAAAACGGAATGAGTTACTACCGGAAAACCTGATCGGAGTGTCGCGTATTCCCCCAGGAAAACTCTGAAAGATATAATAGACTTTGAAGAATAACGTAAGACTTCGAATAGCTTCAGGTTGAATGGAATTGCTGCTTTGTATCCTCCCCATGAAAACATTTCTTTGGTAATCGTCACTATATTGACACAGCTAAAGATTCTAAGACATTGATCGTTTTACCATTTTATAAATTGTAGACCGTGCCAGTCAAGCCATATGACGAAGACTTTTTCTGGGGTGGGCAGATCGCTCCATTAAGTACTGCTGGTACCCGCCTTCAAACAATGTCACCCTTGCCTCTTGTAGATGACGCCCCATCGTACCGGATATCAAACCGCAACTTTGACGGAATGGCCGTAGATCCAGGTAAAATGATTATTTCCTTCTTTGTTACTATGGTAAAAAAATGTAACTGAGCCCATATTAAAGGTGAAAGAAAGATATCCTTTGAATACTTTACGTTTGTTGATATGTATTTACACGTGCGTTTTAAATACCAACTAGTGAATGTAACATGATGGAAATGAATACACGCGAAAGACGTCATTTAAACTATAGTAGTTTTACTTCTTAAGATTTTAGAAATGAAAAATGAAGGGGGAGTGTTATATGGCGGGTCGAATTTGCATTTTCAGCTAACTTTTATTAATTATTATAATACTGACTTATGTTAACCTCTTCAGCAATAATGAATTCCGGACATTTATCCACATTGAATTAGTTCATGTTTATTGGAGACTTGATGATTGAATCAATTAACATTGAAATAATTTTAGTTTCAGGTAATTTGTACGAGTACAACACAAAAACAAATGTAACCAGATGGATTAATACGCCTGATGGCAAAACAGCACGTGTCAGTAATCTACTGGCTTAAAGACACAGCACAGGCGATAAATGAGCTGTTGACATGTATTCGTTTTGACTAAGAAAATATTTCATACAAACTGATCTGTTCATCATCAATCTGATTAAAGCATAGATCTACTAGTATATTTCGTTTCGCTTTTTTATACTGCGTGACGACCTCCACTGCATGAAGATCTGGCCGGTTGTAGTGGAAGGTCGCGTCAGGAGTCCTATGAGCAGATTTTGACCCTATGACGGTCAAACATGATTAATAAATAATCACTGACGGTTCTAGCAGTTTATACACCGTTCCGTACATCGCACACAAAGAACCCAACGTAACAGACTGTTTCATTATCTAATCCCTCACTTCAACCAGAACGCAGGTTAGATTCTAGTATTGTAAAGACAAGTAAAACGAACTTTTGAACTATAAAAAAAACGAAACGAAATAGGATCTGTGTTTTTTAATCAGATTGGTTAATCCTTATACTGCTAGTGATTCCAGCCCCCGAAAACTTACCCAAATATGCCTTCTTTTCCCAAATTAATACACATTTCTATGCATGATAAATAGTTTGATATTTTATTGCAATATTTCAACGGTACTTCTGTCTACGTTATCAAGCAATGGAAATAATTGAATGAATGAATGAAGGTACACTGCTGTTCTTTGTTCTTTTATTATTTAGTCCCTACATGTTACTTTTTGTACAAATACTAGTTACACTCAGCAGCCATATTGTCTTTGAATATTATTGTATACCAGTGTAATTGTTAACATTCAAAAAATATTCCAAAATAATTCACCAAACTGCTGGACATTGGGCTCACTCAGACACGAGAAAATAACCAGACATTCAAATTTAACTTTGCAGTAGGTAGAAATAAGCGTTACAAATCATTGAAATAATTTAATATGTTCATTATTAACAATATCAGTGCCACATTAGAATTTAATGATCATTAATACTGTGATAATCCCACTTAAGTGACACATTTATGCTCACTGTGATTACATGCTGTGATAAACGTATTCTTGATGAGATACACCCATTATATTTTTAACACAGTTTTTAAGCTGGCCTGTCTGTGTTGGCTCTGGAATAAGGTAATTGTGACACGGTGGTCTAGTTAGGAATACATGATTTTCCACATCACACGTTTGATTGACTTACAAATATGTTATATTATTTTATAATATTTTCTAACTGTGATACTACATGTATAGCATGTGATAATAAAATTGTGAGATTAACGTGAATATGTGGCCTAAGTTATATTAAAGGGCCAATCTCGATTATATTATTGAGAATAAAACTGCTTAATTCATACGTTTTCAAATCCGCCTGTATTCATCTGGAAATGGAGACCGGTGTTCTAAGTTGTATTATGCGGTGTCTGGATAAACCAAGACTTTTATTTTATAGGGTGGTTGGGATTGCCTAGTGGTCTAGAGTGCCGCGCTTCGACCTCTAGCTGGCCGGTCACCTCTGGCTTGCGGCTATGGTTTCGATCCCTGGTGTGAGCGTATGTGGCATGGAGATAGGGACGCCTTCTCAACCTCGTGGGTTTCCTCCGGGCACTCCGGTTTCCTCTCACTGCTAAAGGCCCTTACGCGCAAGCGAATTAATGAAATAAAATTGAAACCATAATTAGTCCCAAAATAACCTAGTTTGTGTCGAGTGGACGTTAAACCCCATCTCTCTCTCTCTCTCTCTCTCTCTCTCTCTCTCTCTCTCTCTCTTTATTTTATAAAAAAAATAACGTGTTATGTGTTCGGATATATTTTTAAAATGTATTAAAACAAAGCCCTAAAATAGATTGAAACTATAAACAGTCCTACCTTGTTAAAGAATAATCCTATTAATCCTATAATTCACTATTGCCAGTTGAGAAATTGGCAAAAATATCATTTTCAACTTTAAATTCAAACGTTTGAAGATGGCCGTCCATGGAGAGGAATTGGAAAACAAGGGAGGTAATTGAGTAACTATTTCCTCAATCAGCCTGTGTCACCCTTTCTAATGCCCCAAAAATTTTGCCCATGATCGTATAATAGTGAGTTGACAACCTTTTGAGCAAAATACATAGAAATAATTATGCTTTGACTTTCTTAGAAAATATGAAATTGGAACTTTAATGTCATAGCTGTGTGTAGCTTCCTCTATCATGGATGTTATAAAGATGTATATGATACAGTTAACGAAATAAGTCAAGAGAGTCCTAGACGATAAGTGACCAGGATAGTCACAATCCATCCCAATAGTGTCACAAATCTCCAAGGAGAGGCTTGATGTGATCAAGTTTATTTGTGTCTGCAAGATTTCAAGACCGTTGCCAGCAGTCATATGGTTGATACAAGCTTGAAATTCTGTGACGGGTAAAAGAAGTTGTGATATGGGAAATTATAAAGCAGACTTTGCATGACTCTGGAGCCAGCAAAGCCTAAAGATATCAACATGATCTGCATGAACATAGCTGCAATCAACAGGGACTGGCATTCCTTACAAAGGGTAGGGGTTCAGAATTGAAAGTAGACTGACAACCCCAAGAACGAGAAGACGATCAAGTTACTGGTTACAGATTAGAGTTCATGGTGACAGTTAGCGTATTAGTCTTGAATTAATTCTGGCACCTCAGACCGTCTAGACCGTGATACAGACTCCTCGACTCCAGAAGTGTTACAACATTGTGCAGTAGTGAAAGTTGTGACATTCCACATAGCATTTTTCACCGAAATAATGTTGGGTAGATCATTATCAAATTAGTTTGTGAGTTAAATCAGCAACGTGCTTCAATAGGCATGATCAGTTTCGGCAATGACCTGGAAGTGTTCCCAGTCGACATGCCCATGCCCATACGCCGCTACTGCAGTGAGCTGGGCGACACTCCAAATAAAACTTAGTTGATACTCGATGAATGTCATTGTATAAGCTTTAAGGTAAGAGTATCATTAACTTCCTAATCTGTAATCTAAATCCCTAATTAGAATTTCTTCTACATTGAAATAGGTAATCACTTAATCACTAAAATATGTGCTAAAATGGATTCAGCTACCTCTAAAACGTATATTTTGACACCAAACTTCATCCTTATGTAAAGTACGAACTTTCCCGCCAAAAATGTCCGCCATTTTGTATAACCCCCAATATTGATTCAGCGTTAACAGTTATCACAATAGTATTTATGGAAATGGATTCATTTACCCCGAAAATGTATAGGTTGATACCAAACTCGATCATATTATGATAATTGGGTGGAAAATGGAATTTAGCGGCCAAAACAGGCGGCCATTTTGAATTTCGGCCATGTTGACCCATTTTGACACGGATTTCGAACTGGGACTATTTTTAGGTGAAAATATAGGTCTAGACCGATGATAAATCGTCATCGGCATTTCTATTGCAGCAATCGCCCGCATTTATCCAATCCATCCATTTATAACTTCAAATGAAATGGCTAAGAAACCACCAGAAAGGAACAATTTTTGTCGTGACGTCATAACGACCCCTTATAACACCATGACGTCACTTGGAAACACTGTACAACACTCACAAAGTGATGAATTACTAAGATATTGCTTTTATAATAGCATTGTCTTACACCTGAGCCTTCTCAAACAACGGCTTTGATAGAATATGAGCAGAAAAAAAGGGATTTTGGTCCAATGGCGGCCATTTTGTTTGACGTCATATTTAGACCCTTTGCGGTAGCTCAATTTCAGAAAACTTTTGATATGTTGTTCTCTGGACCAAATACTATAAGAAAATGCAATAAAACGTTTTCTTGCAATTTTTTTAGGGTTATTCTACAATTTGACTCTACTAATAAGCGGTTTTGACGTTCACGTCCAAACGAATCAATACTTTGAGTTGAAATTTACAGACAAGGTAAATACACCATTCCTCTGCATTTGGACGCTTACATTTCATATGTAGAAATAGTTTATTTCTGAGAGTCTGTTAAAATCAGGATGGTCCCTTCAAAGGTACGGCGAGATTGATTCATATTGGCTTCTCGCGAACGTCAAGAGAGTCAACGAGACCTTTCTTTGGCTTGATAACCCCCGTCGTTGCAGAACAGTAGGACGTTAACCCCCATTTCATTTCATAAAACACTATATTTAGCTACAGCAGTGACGGTGAATTGTAGACCTTGAGAATGCTATTAAAGTCCTCTTCTCGGTGTAATTGAATGTCACTAGATGGGGGCTGTGCTGCTTTTGGGCCAACGAATGCTTTGAGACATATAAAAACCATAGTCCGGTGACTTTCTAATTTTGATCTCAGGGCTTGTGTCAGGCGTGATGTTGAATATAATAATAATACGGTCGCCGTGGGTGGTTTCTTGTAAAGATTGAACTTTGTTGGTTTTTTTTTACTATTGAAACATTTTTCTTGTTGATAACTATGCATAAAAAGCAGCAACAAAAATGATATAAAAACAATCATAAAGAAGATTTGAATTGCCGAACGTTTTTGTTTCTAATGATGCATGTTATAATTTATTTGTTTGGTTTGACCGTTTAAGTTTTATGAAGGGAAACAAATTAAATGTTACAGCAAAACCATTTTAATGATTAACGTAATTATTGCCCATTGACGTTATCAATAATAAAATAGTTAATTCAATTCTGTGATATTTCAGCTGATCAATGCGAAGTCATCTATAATAAATTGTTAATAATTTGTATGCTTATGGTTAGTTCGATAGTTATATATTGGCACGTCTAACGCCTTTGTTATCAGTCGTGAAATATCGGCACAGATAAAGTTCCCAGTTTGGCTACCATACCCCATACCTTATACAATGCTTATAATTCCAATGATGATTATTACTAAAAGCTGGGAAATTATTATTTGATATAATGAAAGAATTGGTAGATTCTATGTTAAAATTATCAGAGTCACCGTCAGAATGACGTAGTAAATAATATTACATATCATACGTACAATTGGTTAATTTAAAATCATACAACGTACCTACACGTATAACATACCACATAGTATTAATCCATCCTTTATATTCTATATAAGTCAAGGCAGAATAGAAAATAAGGTAATGAATAACACCTGTTTACTTCATGTCGCATACTCTTTATAGTCGTCTCTAGTATAATACCCTAATAATGTAGTATATATATTATGTATATTAACTCCCTTGCTTGATATATTAACCTATTGGCTCTATTATATCTGAACAAAAACTCATTGAATTTAAATACAGTAGTATTAACCTACATTACTTTCAATATACGTTCCTTAATCATATAAATGTTCGAATTGTTCATTAATAACGACGTTTTCGGTTTTTAATGAACTGTCGGCAGACTTTTGATCATTTGTTGATTAGTCTCCATGACGTTTCTCAATTGAAATGAAATCATTGCAAAAATCATATATAGATACTTAGTCATAAATAATACATTTCTTTAAAGAGCGATTAAGTTGACTGATAGATAGTTACTGGATAACCAATGAACTGGCGACGATTTTTAAAGAACTTTGTGTCGTATAATAAGATATTTTAACGTATTTATTATATTTCGAGAAACTTTCGTGGGAAAAGTAATTAAAAGTGAACAGTCGGAAACATGTGAAAACTTTATCCCGGAGTGGTATATGATTTATACGTTGTGAAATAAAAAATATTATTATGTAAGTAAATTCACTTTATTTCGTGTGTCCATTTGTCAAATTTTATATATTTCGTTTCGGATTTAACAACTTATGCATATATTTGATATTCAACAGATATGTAAATCAAATACATGTAGAGCGTTTTTTTTTTCTTTCACCAGTGAATGAAAAAAGTGAAAAAATGAAATAAATATTTGGCATTTAGTTTAAACTTATAATAGAATTAATTTAGCATAAAGGAGGATATACAAGAAATAGAGTCGCCTTTTTCTCCAAGGAATGAAAATAGTGAATAATAAAAATGTGTGACTTTTAATTTGAACTTAATAGAAAGCGTTTAGTTTCTTATACATAAGAGAATATTTTATTATTTTTAAACTTCTATGTAGCGATTTCTACTTCGGTATAAAGTATCTTTTATAGAGACTTAAATGGTAGGGGGTGGATCGAACATTTGTCTTCTTTCGATTAAAAGCATGTGTCGCTGAAGATACAGAGAAATTTGTGCCAACTAAGTTTTTGTAATTGCTGGTAGGTGTAGTCAAGGGCGGTTGTATAATCCAGGGCCCAATTTGGGAGGCCCGAAGTTACAGGATATGAAGACATTGCAGCAGGAAGATGTGAAAATTTTTCAGTTGGTGAGCTGCGAGGCCATTTCTAGTACAGGACTCAATTTAGGGAAATTGCCAAAAACTGACTCTGTGTACAGTCTCAAGTGGTAATGGGCGTAGACTTTATATAATGTGGCAATTGTAAAATTTCGTCTGCTGTATATTTCATTTAAATACATGATATTCAGCAGATATGTAAATGGGTACTATATGGGACATTCTGCCCTGGCAGCGGCAGTACGACCTACTCTCATATCGAATTAAAACAAAATTACGGAAACATAAAGTGGTTGTAATAATGAAATATTTTGAAAGAGAGCAAATCAGCCCCACCCCATCTGATGGAATGAACCACGTTTCTTAAAAAGGGCTAGAACTGATTTTAATTTGAAAACACGAATACAATGTATATCCATTGAATGATGAAGAAATATCCACCAATTCATACCCATTTAATAGGACTTTGTTTGTAATTATTGCATTATGCCAATTGTAATTGAATATTGAACTGCAGAACCAGATTAGGACCTATATATAAGCCATAATAAACCACAGACAAATTTGCATTTGTAAAAAGTGGGTTTATACGCGTCATTAATAATTGCGGAAAGGCAGGTAACAGTAAGAAAACACAAAAATAATGAAAACTAATTAAAAGTTCCTAATTAAGTTTTAAATTTGTCACCTAACAAAGCAGAAATTCCGTGGTACCCCCATTAACTTAATGCCATGGGCAGGTGCTTCGTTTGTTTAACGGTTAATCGAGCACTGTTCAACCGCATTAAAAATATCCAACAAGTTAAAATAGCATTACTTGTATAGAGGTACCAGGAATTCTCATTAAGAACTTTACAAATCGTTTAGGACAACATTGATCGCGGGTTTCAGTGAATAACTAATCTAAACATCATTCTTTTCAATATCAATTTCTACACTTATACCCATTATATTTTCACTAACAAAATATCTGTCGTTTTTTAAGTTACTCTCAATGATTGAATAGGACGAAACAGATAACGATTTTCGATTAATACCAATGTTTTTTGCAAGTTTTGCTTGGTCGTTTCGGTTGCTATCCTATATATGGCGATACTCTATAGAATTTGGACAGTTTATTTGTTGACAAAAATAAACATTTCGCCATTCCATTATAGGAACCCTGCAGTTACTTTAATGTTGTTTTAATCGTATTAATATCGATTATCGATTCATAGACTACAATTGGTTAATTATGATGACAAACACGGGTCATCGATAACTGTTTATCCATGTCAGTATGTCAGTATGGCTAAATTGAAAAGTTTAAGGAATTCTGGTATTTCAACGAATAACTTGTGATTAAAAATTGGATTATAGTGAAGAAGACATTATTTTCAAAGAATCAACCAATTAAACAGTGAATATATTTATAATTCTTAAGTTTAATCGAGCAATTATTATAATATCATTTTGAAACGAAAGGCAGGCTATAGTTCAACATGTACCAGTATATTTATCTCTGATTAAGGTAAGGCATAAATACGCCTTTTAATATGTGATATAGTTTCTAATTATAATACTATCGGCCTCTTCTTGCAAACTGCAATCCCCATTCCTGTTGATCCAAAATAAACACTAAAATGTACAGAAATTGTTTATTTAGAAGATGAAAGTTGCAGTATCATTCCCTAGCCTAATAACTGGAATTTAATTAATTACATTTGACACTGTTAGACACATATTGCAATTCTTTAAATGACATATTGCAATATTTGGTTTAGTTTTAAGATGATGATGATTTTAAGATGCCAATAGATATTTTAATTCTAATTATGTGATTCTTCAGATTAAAGTTTATTAAATGTAACGAATATTCACCATATTATTAACGTCTACTACCACGTGCACGACACTAGTGTAACTGCAACCCATGGTGTTCTCAGTTTTACAGCCAGCAAATGTATTATACTCGAGGTTATCAGCGACTAGAAACTATTAATAAGAGGTCGGAATGCTTCTGCCTGAAACAAAAATTCTCTAAAATTACATACTGGGCCAATCAGAGCTGACAATCTTCGCTTTAATAGTTTAAGAAAAGATAACGAAAAGGAAATATATCGAAGATTTCAGTCAAATTACTTTATTTTGAGCGGATCTATAATATGAATGTTGGAAGTTTTCATTTTTATTATTACCTCTATTATGTAAATAAACATATAAGCTTATAGTCTCGATTTTCCATTTTCAAATTAAATTATAATGTCGATCGTGTGCTCCCCCATTTCGAGTTATGAATGCCATTATGTTCGGGGAATGCCATTCTGTTTAATGAAAAATGAGGAGGTATAAAATGAGGAGCTATAAAATGCACATTGAATCATCTGAAATAAGGATGGACATGCCTTTGAACATCCATTGCTTAATGACAGTTTGTGTCTTATAACAGCCTCCACATAAGTAGCTTCAAATGTGCTGAGAATGTCTGTTTCTGTTTAAATTCGTGTACGCTTGTATGCCAACGGCAATATAAAGATTACATCTTAAATTTAAACACTGGGCTTGACACTACAGTTCGCCTAAACCATTATACTAACTTATCCTGCATTCACAAACACCCGTGACTGTTGCAGATACGACTGTAAATTAGGATACTTACAAGCCTCAGAGAACGTCATGTTTATGACAGATAGGCAACACATATTCAAATAAGCTGTGATTATTATACTAAGAAGAATTGTGTGTGACGATTTTGTCATACCCAGAGCACAGAATTTATGTAAACACGCCATTATTACGGTGACGTCACATATAATGTGACGTAAACAAGAACAAAATGGCGGTGCATTGACGTCCAGTTTTGTGGTCTCAATCTAAAACATAGAAATATATAATTTAAAGCGAGGGAATAAAGAAATGACCACTATCGAGTACAAATACCAGCAATTACTATACACGGGCAGTCAATGAGGGTTTAATCATGGGAGGGAAATGGTACATTTCTGCAACATGACAGGATGACACTGGTAATGACGGTGATGTTTCAGACATTCGTCATGGATGCCAGGGTCTAAACTTTGTAGGCCTACTCTAAAAACTTTAAACAAGTCTATGAGGTAAAGTTTGTTAATTTAAACACATTTCTTTTCGTGAAAATACAACTAATTAATTATTCCTAATTTTTTAGGAAATTACTGCAACATGACACTGGTGACGTCACATACATGGTCATGTGACGTATTCTACAATAGATTGGCCTAAGCTTGGTAATCTCGTTTAGCCTAAACACGTCCATTAGAAAAAACTATTTTTTCAAAAAAAAACAACCCAAAAGTATATTTCTGTTTTTAAAAATGAAACTGATTATTCATTACCTAACGGTCCTCATACAAAATACTGCTAGATATAATGGGGGATCACGTGGCTAAGTGGGTAAGACGCTGGCTCGCTATCCTGGAGGTCGGGTGTTCGATCCCTGCATTGGCCGAGAAAGTTCATCTCGATTTGGTTCCCCTTGTCAGTGATGCAGGATGGAGTGACTGAATAGGACAGTGTTATCTAGTCGTTCGAATGGGACGCAAAACCGAGGTCCCGTGTGCCTACACTTTGGCGTGCACGTGAAAGATCCCTTGACAGTTGGAATTCGATATAAAAGGAGTCCGTAGCCCTGCTGCCCGGGCAAAATTGCCCTCATAGCACACTGTATGGCGTATGCCCGTCTTCATTAGCCCAGTTGAGGAGCAGAGGAATAGGACGTTAAACCCCATTTCATTCATCAATTCAGTGCCCCAGATGGCATCAAGGGCGTTTCAATTACTTGCACCACACGTAAGGGCTCACGTAAAATGAATTTATTATATACTAAGGTGTAGAATAAGTTATAACAGAGTACAATTCATTATAAATATTCGTAGAAATATGATACTCTGATACATGTTTTATATATTCAAGAGGGCTCACCAAGCTGGTAATCGATGAACTCGAACGTTTATTAGGTGTGGTATTTCAGTATCACACACACAGGGCCTAATACAAGGATTATTTAGATTTCTTTATATAAAGGATTATAAATTATCATATGATTTGGAAGACAAAGTTATGGAGATAGACAACGAGTTATTATGGTGTCTCTGTAGATGAAATTTCACAGTGTGTGTAGAGGTACTAGTCGTATCAATAATGGATTCTCTTTTCGTTTTTGGGATCACAATATTTTGGAATTTCGTAATTTCTGTATTTTGTGGAAATGTGTTATAAATGATTTAATAAATACATTTTTCCAGTGGGATGACACATCTAGTACGGTAATAAATACCTTTTCATCATTCTGATGTGTGGTAGCCTATATTAAAATTATGTCGCCTTTATAAGGATATACATGTTAATTCTGGAAGACATTTATAATAATATTAAAAACAGATAATGCTTTTGATTCTAATCCGTTCATTTTGAATGTCAACACCCATCGTTTCTAACAATCCAGATAAATAATATTTCGACGATTGCATTATTATTTTGTTTATTTCTCGGGACGAAACCCGTTGGTGTGCACATGGCAGTGGAATGGCCGATGCTTCCACTAGAGGTTATTATCCGAAATTAGCACTTTCCATGTTACGTTTTGTATTTCCGGTGCTTTGCTGATTTTCATTTCAGGATAATATCTCACTTTTAGATGCGATGGAAATTCAGCTATATTATTCCTATTAGTTTAAACAATTTTATTGATGTATTGTGCGTGGTGTTTTTTCAGTTGATTGTTTTATGCACATTCAAAATACGTCTGGATGAGGTTTCTATACTTGACTGGCATTTGTATCAAAACAATGAGCAATCAGTCGTCTACCCTCCCCACCACGGGCCCGTTAATATCATAATTTTAACAAATTATTTAGTCTGAAACGTATACACATATTTGTTCATACAAATCCACGTACAAAAAATGCAGTCAAAATGCATAAAACCATTACATTTGTAATTCTCGGCGTAACCAAAAATGTCTAGATATCAAAGAATCAAAGAAAAAAATGTGGATGTGTAAAAGCGTCTGAAATGTACAATATAATATTTCTAATTAAAAGATAAATGTAGAATGTAAATGCCTTCATTTTAAACCCTGTTTCTCGAGTTAAAATGACAAGGTGTTAATAGAGAATCTCCTACGAGGTTTTTTTTGATACCAAAAAAGACGAGTTGAAGATTTTATTTATCAACCAATCCTTTCTTACATGCAAAAATAAATAAATATAAATCTTTGGTATAAGTTTCACTTTTACTGAATCTAATTACATTACTGCGTAGTGATACATCAATTTTTGACAGCAGTTTAGCTATTGCCAAGTTCTATATATTGGCCCAGTATTTCCTTCAAGGTCAATTAAATAAAAAAAAATTCTTTTTAACAAAAAAAAAAAGAAGTTACTTTTTATTTAAAATAAGTGGTTTCTTTAAAATAAAAGAAAGTAGTTCCTTTTAGTTTGACCAATCAAATTCATGTAAAGGGATATCTCCTCCTAAGGAGTTATCGCAGTAGATTATGTAATTAATTTATCATACAAGCGATATCTACTGTCAAATGGGTTATTGGGTGATAATTGTGTAACGTTATCGTCCGTGACAATTTTTGTTAACTAAGTTTTGATATTGTATATCAATTGTATTGTATCATACTGTATCCTTTGTATTGGTATTCAGTATAAAATATTTGACAATTCACACGTATGACAGTTATTTAAAACAGTCAGATGTTTAACTACACTGAAGAGTTTATTTATTTTACTAAATCTATATCTAATATTTACATTCAAACACGTAAATATTTATATCATTATAACCAGTTATGGCTGTTTAATATTAGAAACAAGACATGGTCGTAAATATATATCAAAAGGAAATCTTTGTTACTGTTTTTAATTAATTTGCTACATAGGGCACAAGGTTTTAATTTGATTAAAGTTACAATTTCTTATTTTTAAGTTATATTTTTAAAATGTATTAAAATAAAGCCCTGCAATAGATTGTATCTATAAACAGTCCTACCTTGTTAAAGAATAATCCTATTAATCCTATTGTCAGTTGAGACATTGGCAAAAATATCATTTTCAACTTCAAATTCAAACGTTTGAAGATAACCATTCCATGGGGGTGAATGGAAAAATTAGGGAGGTAATTGCGTTATTATTTCCTGTGTCACTGATTTTTATGTCTGTGAAATAAAGCCCATGATCGTATAATTGTGAGTTGCCAACCTTTTGAGCAAAAGACAGAAATAATTATGTTTTGACTTCCTTAGAAAAAAAATGAAATTCCCGCTTTAAAACACCAATTTTACCCCAAATAACTTTTATCACAGTAATCAAAAGATTTAGAATAATTATAAAGCAAAAGGTTTGTAAATGAATTAGACATACAGCACCAACCCAAATATTAATACTAATGATAAACTATTGTAATTCTTAATATCTTTTACAAATATATCATAATTTATTTAACAAGGTCATTTCTATGTTTCAGATATTGTGATATATCGCCAATAACGAACCCGTGATATGGAAGGAAATTTCCAACTCCTTCCAGTACTGCTGTTGACATTCATAATCCATTATGGTATTGTATTTTATGTCTGTATACTCCAAGTTGATGAACTTTGTTTTCCTACCACTAATGTAATTTTGATCCAGTATAAACTGTTAAAGTGCATGATAGGGGCTACGTTAATAGATGTGTGGTATTCAGTTTAGCAATATTAATATAAGAAGTTATTTTCTAAAGTTTACTATTTCTCATTTAGCTAGAATTACTTATACCTTGAGGACTTCGTTTAGCTAATAAATTGTGCTCGTACGTTAGCATTTGGACTTAAAACCCTAGTGAAACTAGTAGAACAGTAGATTTTCAAATCTAATTGGTTCATCACAGTGGTGTTCATCCAAGGCGAGGTATAAGGGTTCATAGGAATCATTGACATTAAACATCTCGTAAGATTGTCCGTTAGAACCATGATTTCTTGACAGGGTAAATAACTTCTTCCTTTCGTTTATTCGTCCGTTTATTCGTTCGTTGGTTTTAATGTCTGCTTGCACCGATGGCGATATCACCGACAAGTGTTTGCTAAAAATAACTTCCAAGAAGAACCAGTCGTGACAAAATAAAACCATGTACGAACAATCCAAAACATTAGACAAATTTCGAAGTCTTCCAAAAACGGTATAGGCAACCTAGCATAGGCTAGAGATAAAGGAGATAAAGCGAGTTTAACTTTCTCTATTCTCTTAGTCAAAGGCACAATCGCGCTTTTGAGATTCGTTGTCCAATGTTGCTATAGAATCACCACAAAGGCGTTGCTCCTGATGACTTGTTCCTATAACTAATTGTTTATCTTTCAGCTTCCACCGTGCCTATGTTCACTAACTTGGCTGCAACCGCAGCAATTAGTGAAAACGACCCACCTAGTACGCCTGTGTTTACGGTACTGACCACTCCAGCGGGCAACACCTACGCTATCAACCCTCCCTCCACGGAATTCGCTATAGACGCTAATGGAGATGTTACAAATTTAGTTGTTTTAGATTATGAAGCTCAATCGTCATACACATTGACTATAGAGTAAGTGGTTGTAGAGGCAAATACAGCTTAAAAAGATAGGATTAGTGATGCATTATACATCTGCCTGTTGTGGGTCTCTTTTCTGATTTTAAATGTTGTATAAAGTATTTAGACGACGTATATTCACATGATAAGCACATGATAAACCTTTGGAGACATTGGGTGCCCGAGAAATTGAATGAATTATAAGACCTGTGCCATTTAACAACTTAACGTTAAAATGGATAATCGATACCTCGTAGAAATGGTACTTGACAATTGAGAATATCTTCACTATATCTTTTCAAAACTTCAAACACTCAAAATAAAGTAATTTGACTGAAATGTTTAATAATAATATGTTCATCATCTATTTTTGAACTTATAAAGCAAGGACAATCATCTCTATATCTAAATCTTACATATGGCATCTTTTCAAGGTGTTGATTTAATCAATTTTTGTGTGGTACTGGTTTGCTTTGCGAAGTGAGTATCTGTCTATATGTATCCGTAATATGGCCCATTGTTGACATAACAACAGCCGACAGTATATGTCCAAAGCTATATTAAACTTATGCTATATATTTACTTCCAAAACGAATGTGTCACAAATGATTTAAAGTTGATATTGTACATTCAGATTGTCTATTCCAAACATAATAAGGCTATTCCATATGTCTATTCCAAACACATGACTATTTGAAACTATTCCAAACATATGATTAGTATTTATTTATTTTATTTCATACACAGGGCTGATGACGGTACTGCGGCAACAGAAACACTAACAGTAAATATATTGGATTTAAACGATAACCCACCAACAGTGACGGGCAATGCTCCCATAAGTTTAGATGAAAACGTTGCTGTTGGTACAGTTTTAACCCTTCCATATACAGTGGATGATGTAGATACCATGGATACACCAGCTTCGCTCACATATACTATCACGGGTAAATACCCCCCCCCCCAAAAAAAAACCCATAAAATAAAAAATACTGGATTATAAATTCACTTATATACACAAAGAAAGGGTTTAAGCACCAACCTGTAATTCTTACAATAACTTGTTTTACGAGGTTTGGCGTTTTGAGATTTTAATCATGATTCATAAAAGAATTCCAAAATTACGAGGAGCCAAATAAAGGAGTCACCATAGCTATAAGTTTTAGTGTCAGAAACACAATGTGATTGATGATAAAAAATGCCAACGTAATGAAACCAATAACAAACCAACAAACATTACTCGATTATTCCTTCAATTATATCTGCCATCACATGGTATAACAGACAAAACAACTATATATCCGGGAATGTCTAGTCAAGATTATCAAAGCCAGCGAGAAAAAGAAGAATAAAGCCCGCCGCCATTTTGAAGTGGGCGAATAGATTTAATACTCCTGTTTTAAATTCGGCTTCATCCAAGTCGGAATATTATCATGTGTTGATACTCAAATTTTGTTTTCTTAATTAAATACTCAATCTTGGTACACATTAGCATGGATTAAGCCGATATTTAACCACACATGCAAATAGTGCATTGCAACTTTAATCTCCTAACCAAAACATATAGATTAAGTATAAAGTTTGGGCTGAGAATTGTATTCCTTCTGGTAATTTTGTAACTTTACTTTCAGGAGCCGATTCGTCATATTTCCAAATAGACACGGGAGCATCTGGGCAGATAACGGTTGCTAAAGGTTTAGATTATGAAAACCAAATTAGTTATTCATTTGATTTAGTTGTTACTGATGCGGCATCAGCTTCAGTTACTGAAACATTAACCGTGAACTTAAATGACATTAATGACAACTCCCCTGTCTGTTCTCCAGCTGTATATTATACTAGTGTTGATGAAGCAGCATCCACAGGTAAATTCATTATTGGACATTCATATTTAAAGCCGCCACCAGTGGGTGTATGTATTAAAATAAATTTTGCACCAGTTAACGTTTTTGTTAAAAAAAACAACCATTAGTAAGCATACTGATTTAAATAAACTTATTGATTGAAATGAAATGGTGTTTAAGGTCCTACTGTTTGCTCCTAAACTGTGCCAATGAAGACGGGCATACGCCATACAGTGTCCTATTGGGAAAATTTTGCCTGGGCAGCGGTGCTACGGCCTACTGAATTCCAACTACCAAGGGATCTTTATGTATACGCCAATTTGTACACGGGATCTCGGTTTTTCGTCCCATCCTGACGACTAGACAGCTGTCGTTACAGGCCCTCCGTTCTACTTCACTGACAAGAGGAAACCAAGCTGGAAAATCCGGATGAACTTTCGCGGCCAATTCATACACTCGACCTTTAGACTAGCGAGCCAGCGCCTTACCCACTCGACCATCGTAATTCCCCTGATTTACATAAACTTATTGATTAAAGAAATCACAAACCAATAAAATTATTGATTAAAACGGCATCCATCAGTAAACGTAGTGGTAGGTGGGCATTTTCTACGATTTAGGTGTATGAAAATCATCTGAATCATTTTCAGTCCTGTTATTTCCGAATTGTGTTCCTGATAGTCGGTTGTTAAAATTTCCAATGCTTTGGTTATAGGCATGAATATACTGCAAACATTATTTTCAGTAATGTACAGCTTGATCCTTCACTCAACCTTTATTCGTTTTCACATTGCTGTTTTTATACTCGTGACCTGTTCTTATCTAAGTATATATTAAACATTTTGTTACAGGTGTTAATGTACAGGTTCTCGCCTGCTCAGATGCTGATATAACTGCAGCAAACAACGTGCTTACCTATACAATAACTAGCGGTGATGACACAGCCAATAAGTTTCAAATAACAGGTTCAACAATACAAACCAGTGCTAATGCTATTGATTATGAAAGTCTTGGTGGACAGTCTTATCAGTATACTCTACTAGTTGATATAGTAGATTCAGGAGCACCAGCTCTAACAAGTACAGCAACAGTAATTGTACAAGTTCAACCTGTAAATGAAAATCCCCCAGTATTTGCAGCAACTACTACATCTTACGCTCTTAGAGAAGATGTTTCTATTGGAACAGTGGTGGATACTATAGTAGCTACTGATGGCGATAGTGGTACTGATGGGACTATATCATATCAGATAATATCTACTGTTGACAGTAAGTATTTTATCTATTGTTAATAGCCAGGATATAAATGTGTTAGCTATGTGAAGTGGTACCTAACTTAGTCTAAGTGTATTATAAACAATAATCGTGCCTGCGCCATGGACGTCAGTATAGCTAACTCAATCAATGGTTTAAATATGAGATAACATATTATGTGGCCGTCCAAAGCATGTTCACTTTGTATTATTGTAGACATTCACAGATCAGGTGATTTATTGCAGCACTTTGGTTTATTTTCTTTTATTCTTTAAAGGTTCAACAAACACTGTAAACAACATTTTTCGAATAGATTCCGGTACCGGGGTTTTATCTACCGTGACAACGTTAGATCGTGATGGTGGAATATCCTCTTATACCGTAACCGTCAGAGCAAGCGATGGTAATATCACCCCATTATTTGCCGATACAATAATCATAATAAACATTAACGATTATAACGACAATGCTCCTAAGTTTACCCTTGCAAGCTATCCGATCATCACAGTGTTAGAATCTAGTGTTGTCTCGACCAGTGTTATTTTGTTAACTGCTACGGACGCCGACTCATCAGCAACCTTGTCTTATGCTGTTGAAGCCGGGGATACTGCTAAATTTGAATTTAGCACAACAACCATTGGTCAACTACAGCTTAAGTCAGTAATTGATTTAGACAACCCAACAAATGATGCCAACTATTACCCTTTAAGAGTCATTGTTAAAGATGGCGGAATTCCTGAACTAACAGGAACAGTTTCGGTCACTGTTAGTATTACTGCTGTTAATCAACATGATCCAGTGTTTGGTGCTACAGTTCCGTCTGCTACAGCCAGCGTAAGTTATTCGTTTTTGTTTCAAAATCAAGTGTTCTTTAAATCCTTTGTTTGGTGTCGCTGTGGCTCATGATGCGATGGCAGAAATGTACTTTGGTGTGGATCGTCTCGATTGTCATTTTTGTGAGTTCTAATTATAATTTACACACCTTTTATGTATTAATAAGCCAAGATCCGTCATTAACAAACGTTTTTCGGTCCGAGTTCAAATAATAAAATTGTTATTTATTTCAGCTTTCAGAAAATGCTGCAGTAGGAACACTGATAGCAACAGTTGTAGCCACAGACAATGATTATGGAGTAGAGGGTGTTGTCAGGTATTCTATAACAGGTAATTGGCGCACCAGTCTTCTGCATCACTAATTACCAGCGTTTGGCACAAAATAAACAATCACTTGATTAATTTGTTACGCCTGATTTATAATTATTCCTAAACACCACTTCAGTGATCTGAGTTGAAAATAACTGGCATTACCCATAGATTATTCAACCAGAAGTGTCCCCAGAAGACTAATCTTCTGTTTTGCTTATCTTTATGGTCTGAGATATATAAAATACTTTTTGTATTTATCTTAAGGTGGCGATGCTGGAGGATTTTTCACCATAGACACAGTCCTGGGTAAAATAACTACAACTAAAAATCTGGATTTTGACACCCAACCGCTGACTAATCTGGAAGTAACAGCCACTGATGGAGGAACTACTCCAAGATCGATGATGTCAACAGTTACGGTGTCTGTTACAAATGTTAATGACAACACGCCGTCATGTACATCATATTCTATTCTTGTGAACCTTCTAGAAACTGCAGCTGTAAATGATCCAGTAGGTACTTATTGATATCTGATAGCTGTGGCAGAAAATTTGCAAGATGGAAATGTAGATCTATGTATCTTTTAATAAATTGGAATTAAACCATTTTTCTTTTCTTATCAGGTTACAACTTTGGCATGTACGGATAGTGATACAGCAGACACGTTAACATATTCAATTTCCAACGGCGATCCTTCAACAGACTTTGTTATATCCACAGCAGGCGCAATAACTCTGAATAAAGGTAACATCCTACAGAACCTTTGTTTTCGTTAAATGCTCGAAAAGGAACATTTTCCGAACTAACCACTAAAATTACATTTTTCTAATTTATTATAATTTATGTTACAGTTGTTGATTATGATTCAGCCGTCCAATCATATAATTTAGAAATAACTGTCACAGACGGTACAAATCCAGTCACAGTTTTTGTAATAGTTAATCTTGGATCAGTAAATGAAGCCACGCCTTCTTTCGTCAGTAATCCTACTATAACCAGAGCAGAGAATACCAGTCCTGGTGTTTTACTGACATATGCTGCTACAGATACTGACTTCAGCCCACATGATATTACACAATATAAAATAACTTCAGGTTAGTTTTAATATTTTAACACGGTATCGGATTTGTCAATTTGTAGCAACACATAATATTCAAAATGGCCCAGTATGAGATATCGGATTCTTCAAATACCTTCAGTTAAAACCTTTAGCTAAATTTTTTAGGTTAGATCAAATATTTTAACACAGTATCAAACACATCTCCAGATTAATCAACATATGCCCTGTTTTATACTTTTTATTCAATGTACCATTAAATGACATATCATATTGATAATGAATCTGTTTCATACTCCTATTTCTGTATTCAGTGACTCAATCTGGAACATCATTGTTTAGTATTGACTCATCGGATGGAAGATTGTTACTTGTTGGTAATCTTGACTACGATGTTCTGCCAACAGCAACCAAATTTTACTTGATTACAGTTGAAGCCATTGATGGGGGTGCTTTAACGGTAAGGGTTCTGTGTGAGGTAGTTTGACTGTAATTCATAAAAGTCGTTGAAATATCTTAATCTTGTTTTGGTCAACACGAACCAATGTTTTGTTTGTTTCAAAGATCTGGGATGGTATCTGTTGTGTTTTGGGTTGTTTTTTTCAGAAAATTGGAACTGTAAATGTTAGTGTAAATGTTTTATACCTTTTAGGGAATACAAACTGTTAGTAAATGTTTTGTTTGTTTCAGGGAATTGGAACTGTTGGTGTAACTGATGTAAATGTATTGTTTGTTTCAGGGAACTGGAACTGTAACTGTTAGTGTAACTGATGTAAATGATAATACACCAACATGTACTCAACCTACATATACAGTAGACTTCGATGAGAACCAAGGTACCGTACAATCAATTCTAAAGTGAAAAATTTTCATAAATGACAAATCGGGATAATAGTACGCCGGTGGATGTTCCACGATATCAAAGTTCATAGATACAAAATGATCAATGCAATGCTATAGTTTAAGACGTTTCTTTGTGTCACTAGCATTTGAAGGACAAAAACTCTGTCCGAAGTGATCAAATATATGTATTTATATAATGTCGTTCACATTGCAGGTGCTGGTATTAATGTTCAAACGCTTACTTGTACAGACCTGGATGGTCCCATTCCAACACTTGCTATTGTAAGTGGTGATGACGCAACAAATAAATTCCAGGTTAGCGCTTCGGCAATACAAACCAGTGCTAATCCCATTGATTATGAGAGTCTTGGTGGGCAATCTTATCAGTATACTCTATTAGTTGATGTCGTAGATTCAGGGGCACCACCAAGAACAGGCACAGCAACCGTAATCGTGCAAGTGCAATCTGTAAATGAAAATGCCCCAGTGTTTGCAGCAACTGCTACACCTTACACAATAAGAGAAGATGTTTCTATTGGAACAGTAGTTGATACTATAGCAGCTTCTGATGGCGATAGTGGTATTGATGGGACAATATCATATCAGATAACTTCTACTGTTGATAGTAAGTATGAAATATAGGATAACATGAGAAATATGACTACTGCCGTATTTACTCTCCGGTAAAATACTTGTAACAAATGGATCATATGTTTAATTAAGCTATGACTAAGAGTTTCGTCACAAAGTAGGGAAAATACCGTATCTTTTTTTTACAATAATGGGATTAAACCATTATATTTACTTGAATCATTTTCTTCCCACAAAAGGTTCATCAAACACCGTAAGCAACATTTTCCGGATAGATTCCAGTACTGGAGTTTTATCTACCATGGCAACTTTAGATCGTGATGGTGGTATATCATTTTATCACGTAACAGTTAGAGCAAGTGATAGGAATCCCACGCCTCTATTTGTTGATGAAACAATAAGAGTAAACATTGATGATGTCAATGACAATGCTCCAGCATTTACACAAGCAAGTTATCCAATCACCACAATACCAGAATCTAGTGGAATTGGAACCAGTCTCATTTTACTAGCTGCCACAGATGTTGACCAATCGTCAACCCTGTCTTATGAAATAGAAGTTGGGGATACTGCTAAATTTGAATTTAGCACAACTACCATTGGTCAACTACAGCTAAAGTCAGTAATTGATTTAGACAGCCCAACAAATGATGCCAACTATTATCAACTAGGAGTTATTGTTAAAGATGGTGGGGCGCCTGAACTAACGGGAACAGTTTCCGTCACTGTTAGTATTACGGCTGTTAATCAACACGATCCGGTATTTGGAACTACCCTTCCAGCGGCTACGGCAACGGTAAGCTATTTATTGACCCGTTTGATCCACACTATCTACACAAATGCGTTTTGAGGGATTTTTTTGGGTGGCCATGAAGCTCATTCGTCCAAAGTAAAAGATTAACAAACTTAAAGTGTATCGCAAGTAACAATGAAGAATTAATGTAGTGATCAAAGACCATGAACAAACTGTAGCGTTGAATGCATCCTCATCTGTCTTTTGTTTGGTTCATTTTATATATCACGGTACAATATATCGTTGCAGCGATGTAAAATGTACTAGCAGCTTTTTCATTGGCCAGAACTAGCATATTGGAGTGTATTTTTTTGTTTCAGTTTCCGGAAAATACAGCCGTCGGAACATTAGTGGCCACGGTTGTAGCCACCGACAATGATTTTGGCTCAGACGGTGTTGTAACGTATTCTTTAACAGGTAAATAATATTTAACGTAGCTTTACCCTTTATAATCAGTTGAAATAGGTTCAGGTTTATCAAGTCAACGGTTGAATGGGTGAAATAAATTCGTATGTTCACAAGATAGGGGTTATTCATGTTGTCCATTTGTCTGCAAAATGAATTATTTGACCAAAAATACCACACAATGCGTCTTGTTTTATTGGCACTATATGTTTGTACTTTTGTAGGTGGTGATGCTGGGGGATTTTTCACCATAGATACAGTTTTAGGTAGAATAACAACAAGTAAAAATCTTAATTTTGATACCCAACCTTTAACTAATCTGGAAGTTACGGCCACTGATAGTGGTGCCATACCAAGATCGATGACGTCAACAGTTACCGTGTCTGTTACAAATGTTAATGATAACACACCATCGTGTACATCATATTCTATTCTGGTGAATCTTCTGGAAACTGCAGCTGTAAATGATCCGGTGAGTTCATCATGAAATATATATGTTAGTACATAAGTTTTCACAAGTTCACCAAGCAAGCATACAATATGTAGTATCCCCCAGAGATTAATCTGAACATAGACACACGTTTCTGGCGCTAAATGTGTAACTTTTATAGACAGACACGACTTTTTCAGTACAACGGGAAATTCTTTGATATAGGCTTCCTATCATAAAGAACAAAATAAACACAGCAACGAATTTTTTTAGCCCGTTCTTGATATTTAGAATGAAAGTAAAACCATTTGCCATCTTCGGTTAGCGTCATTTAGTTTTTGTAAGTATGTCTTCTGGTGGCGAAAGGAACGTAGGATGCAACCGAGTGATTTTATTGTTTTTTAAAGTAACATGGCGACGTTCAATTTATTGACAAAATGAATGCTGAAGACACAGATATATTTTGTTAATTACGTGATGATATATACTGATAACAGAGATGCTTTATATTTATATATATATAAATAAATAACAAATTTAACATGTGTTATATTTATATTAATAGGTGACAGCTTTAACATGCACAGACAGTGACACAGGAGATGTTTTGGCTTATTCCATCTCAAA
The DNA here is from genome assembly GCA_963678685.1 of Patella ulyssiponensis. NCBI lineage: Eukaryota > Metazoa > Mollusca > Gastropoda > Patellidae > Patella > Patella ulyssiponensis. Next base: position 23,049,204 of record OY783232.1, read on the forward strand.
TGGAGACCCATCTAGCACCTTTGCCATTTCTGCAGCAGGGGCGATCTCAACAAGCAAAGGTAGGGTTAACATTAATTTTGTTTAAATGTTTCGATGTAGATTGATATGACAATTATAATGTTCTCTGTTTCTTTTACAGTTGTGAATTATGATTCAGCCGTCCAATCATATAATTTAGAAATAACTGTCACAGATGGTACAAATCCAGTCAAGGTCGCTGTTACAGTAATCATTAATCCAGTAAATGAAGTCACACCTTCTTTCGTCAGTAATCCTACTATAACCAGAGCAGAGAATACCAGTCCTGGAGTTTTACTGACATATGCTGCTACAGATACTGACTTTAGTCCACATGATATTACACAATATAAAATAACTTCAGGTTAGCTTTACTATTCTTTTAAAATGCGGTATCTAATATCAAAGGAGCTAAATCGCTAATATTTGAGACCAAGAAATTGACCGAAATGGGTCGCGACGCATATAATAATGTAATCCGAATGTATATAAACCGATTTACATTCAATCGTTTGGGATTTTATTCTAATTTCAAATCACTTCGTTTCCGCGCAATCTCCAGCGTCTGGTAATTCCATTCTATTGTGCATGATCTCCAGCAGCGAACACGCTGTCGATCGCCATTTCCGCCAATTGCGATAAAAATGTAATTTTGGCGACAAAATATTCACACTCGGCAACCCTCCATAGATTCCGGTTCCGGAACCTACATCTAATCTCGGCTGTATGACAGTAAGTGATATGTACCTACGCCCATACATATGCGATGCGGCTACCGGTTTTCTTAAACAGGAAAACTTGACACCGTGGGCGCAACCATACACAAATTGGCGACCTATTCGGCTAGCGACCTATTCGACCGATCCAGCTGGTAACCTGTTCGTTGAAAACCTATTCAGAATAAAGACAACAGTCGCCCAAAATTACTTTTCCGATTATATATAGCTGGATGCTCAGAATTCTGTACGATGGTCCGAATTTTGACTCGGAATATTACCGTTCTTTCACTTTAAAATATTGAAAAAATGGCGACGTTTAGGATGAGAGAGTGTCCCTTTGATATGATTGTGCCAAGTGTTACTAATAATATTTAGAAAACTTATTCAATTACCTTTCAGAATATATATATGGCGAAATTACACTTCTATTCTGAGCTACAGGAATGGATAAAAAATAATATATTCTACCTTCATTTGATAGACGTAACGTTGGATTTTATTTGTTGATAACAATAGATGAGTTTGGGCGACTGCTGTCTTTATTCTGAATAGGTTGCCAACGAACAAGTTGTCAGCTGGATCGGTCGAATAGGTCGCTGGCCGAATAGGTCGCTAATTTGTGTTTCTGTATGGGCGCAACCATGTTTCATCCGGGAACTTTAAAGTAGTTCCAATATGGCGGAATTCGTCATGCAGCCGAGTTTAGATTTCGAAATCTGTCCAGGCATGCCGAGTGAAAATATTCAATCTGGCGAAATTTTTGGCGATAACTTTTTCCCGTATTGCGAATCTTTTTTAACCGTGGCGATAAATTTTTCTTACCACAAAGCTTTTATTTCCACCAGGTGCATACTCGTTACGATTCGTGTACGAATGGTCAAATGCTTATTTTGTCTTAAATATTTGAATATCAGAAGTCCAACTTTTCACGGTAAGATCACAACATCAATGTTGATTCAAATTGACAAATAAATCGTGTATTCAATGTCAAATACTTTGGAAGATATTGAGTTTGAGACTTTAAACAACCTAATGTCCAATATCTAAACATTACATAACTTGTGATGTTATTTACTTTGATCTCCATAAATCTTATGAAACGTATCCACTCTGCAATGAAAAGGGGCAGGCTTTCTTTCTTTAAACATTTCATTCACTTTTTGTGCCATGTTATCCAACCTTTCGTACATCGAACTTTGCCAAGCCCATGTTACTTAGTTTCTTCATCTGGCCATCAAGAACTTGACTACTTTAAATTCTGGAATGTGCAGTATATCCACATCAGTTTATTCGCAATCGGCAAATGTGAAACTATTCCCATAACTAAATTAGGAACTATTCGGGTAATATTCATCATTTTATTTTGCTTATTTCCAAGACGAATCTAGACATCCAAAAAATAAGATCTTATATACTCGTAACTTCCAGCACACACGGAATCTTTCGCTTACTATCATTTTTATAATTCCGCCAAACTGACCAACAGTTTAACGAGTTCACAGCCCACTGATTTCTGCATAATGTATTTATAAGCATGGAATTCTGGGCACATTCACTGATGTCTTGTCACTCGAAATCGAAAAGCGTTCATGATTTTTATCTTCGTCACAACCCGGAATATCTGAGTCCATTAATCCTTGATGAATATTTTCTGCATAAATTATGCACGTTGAGTAGCTTTAAATTAATATTTCTTTGTCAGAATCTACGTTTCCTTTTTCAACCATATTTTCTCCAATCTGATTTGCCCGGATCAGTTCCTCGTCCGAATCGTTTAACAACAGTGTAATATTTATCTCCTACAATATAGACCCTCATTATTAAACTGTCATCATTATCATTTTCAGTGACTCAATCTGGGACATCATTGTTTAGTATTGATGCATCAGATGGAAGATTACTGCTTATTGGTAACCTTGACTACGACATTCTATCAACAGCAACCAAATTTTATTTGATAACAGTCGAAGCTATTGATGGCGGTGCTTCCACGGTAACTTTGTATAGATGCTAAATATCTAGAAGATTCTGCTAGACCTGATAGGATGTGAATCTAAAACTAATGATAGGGCTTTTACCATAATTGACTGTCTTTGGTCAAAAGTGGTTCGTAACTGATTTCAATGTAAATGTAATGTAAACCACAATATAGGATGTTTGGTTTCTGTTTGCACCGAACAGGAAAAGTAACTGTTAATGTAACTTACGTAAATGGTTTCAGGGAATAGTAACTGTTTGTGTAACTTATATAAATGTTTTGTTTGTTTCAGGGAACGGGAACAGTAACTGTTAGTGTAACTGATGTAAATGATAATGCACCAACATGTACCCCATCAAGCTACAGTATAAGCATCAACGAAAACCAGGGTAAGACACAATGAACAGACACAAACGTTTCAAAACTAATCTGAAGCTACGACACATAGACCAATAATATTATTGTGTTTTACTCTTTGCAAAATGATAATACAAAATAATTTACATGTGTTGCTGTTTTATTTTGCATTTCAGGTACAGGTGCGAATGTCCAAACCCTTGCATGTTCAGATTTGGATGGTTCGAGTGTCACCTACGCAGTAGTTGGTGGTGATGATCCATTAAATAAATTCCAGGTTTTGGGTACATCCATACAAACCAGTGCTAATGCTATTGATTATGAGAGTCTTGGTGGACAGTCTTATCAGTATACTCTACTAGTTGATGTAGTAGATTCAGGAGCACCAGCTCTAACTAGTACAGCAACAGTAATTGTACAAGTTCTACCTGTAAATGAAAATACTCCAGTATTTGCAGCAACTGCTACATCTTACACTATTAGAGAAGATGTTTCTATTGGAACAGTGGTGGGTACTTTCGGAGCTACTGATGGCGACAGTGGTTCTGATGGCACAATATCATATCAGATAACATCTACTGTGGACAGTAAGTATATTGTTAAAGACATCATAATAACATACTGTAAGATGAAAGTAAGTTTGAGCTGATGTACTAAATTCAGAAATCAGTCAATAGAGTTGCGTCATATAAATCAACGGTTGACATTGATAATTATGGGATTCTTGGTCGACATTGTAATGATTGTTCTGATTCAGCGTTAACATTCTATAGTGTTTATAAATACAGCATAACAGTTTTCGGGACTTGTTTGGATAAAAGAGTGATTAAATAAATGGGTAAAACGGAGAGTGGCAATTTCATAAACATTAATACCAAGTGTCATACATAGAAATATATTCATGTTCATTTTGTGTTTCATTAAAGGTTCATCAAATACCGTAAGCAACATTTTCCGGATAGATTCAAGTACCGGAGTGTTATCTACCATGACAACTTTAGATCGTGATGGTGGAATATCATTTTATGACATAACAGTTAGAGCAAGTGATGGGAATCCCACGCCTCTATTTGCTGATGTACCAATTAGAGTAAACATTGATGATGCCAATGACAATGCTCCAACATTTACGCAAGCAAGTTATCCAATCACCACAATATCAGAATCTAGTGGAATCGGGACCAGTCTCATTTTAGTAGCAGCCACAGATGTTGACCAATCGTCAACCTTGTCTTATGAAATAGATGTTGGGGATACTGCTAAATTTGAATTTAGCACAACTACCATTGGCCAACTACAGCTAAAGTCAGTAATTGATTTAGACAACCCAACGAACGATGCCAACTATTATCTTTTAAGAGTCATTGTTAAAGATGGCGGAAGTCCTGTACTCACAGGAACAGCGTCTGTCACTGTTAGTATTACCAATGTTAATCAACATGATCCAGTGTTTGGTACCACCACGCCATTTGCTACAGTAACGGTAAGATATCAGAATTTAATATATAGGTTTTCACAGGCAACAAATACACCCTAGTCTACGACTCAAGATCTTCTCTGTGAAATAGTGATTGTTGGGCATTAATTTATTAATAAGGACAATTGTTCCATGACGCAAAGTGTAAATATTCTATAGCTCTCCATGAAGCATAAAAAGTCGCAATATCTGTGTAACAAGGTCTTTGAATTTAATTCCAAAACTCGAGGCTAGTATGATTTTACTCAGATGTAAATAAAATGTATATATATTATAGACCTTTACAAGTTTGTTGTCTATCCCATTACATTAGGCGTTTTAAGATACCCAGTTTTTGAGCATCGTTTAATAATATGCTTTTCAGTATCCCGAAAATGCTGCAGTTGGTACATTAGTTGCAACAGTTGTAGCCACGGACAATGATTTTGGTGTAGATGGGGTTGTCAGGTATTCTATAACAGGTGGGTAAAATGATCATTATACAAAATATGTCCAGTGAATCGATTTATTGACTTGATGGCCGAATTCTCCTCTTTGCTTTTCTTCTGGTCAGAGTATTAAACAAATACATTAGACAAATTCTACCCATGTCCAAAAATTAATACGATCGACACCCCTCGTTTAACTATAAAGTTTAACAGCAAGTACAATATCGCTCAAGCAGGTGAATTTACCGATTAAATATGAGCATTTGAATAACATAAAGTCCCTGCCTGCCGTCTACAATATCACTTACTTGGTGAAATAATCTGAGTAAAACACAAATCCTACTTCGTTTCGTTTTTATAGTTCAAGGGTATAAAGAACCGAAACGAACTATAGATCTGTTTTTTAATTAGATTGTTGGTGAAGCGGACGTTATATAAATATATTGAACACAATACCAGAATATTCTTATTTCTTTCTAAAGGTGGTGATTCTGGAGGATTCTTCACCATAGATACAGTTTTAGGTAAAATAACAACAAATAAAAATCTGGATTTTGACACCCAACCTCTAACTAATCTGGAAGTAACAGCCACTGATAGTGGAGCGACACCAAGATCGATGACGTCAACAGTTACTGTGTCTGTTACAAATGTTAATGATAACACGCCATCGTGTACATCATATTCTATTCTGGTGAATGTTCTAGAAACTGCAGCTGTAAACGATCCGGTAAGTTTATTACATGCTGGAACACACGGGTTAGTTATAGTTTATATCAGTTTTGTATAATAAACTAATGCAAGCCATGGTTAACTTCTATGTTATAAGGAGAATTTTGCCCTAACAGCGGCGCTACAGCCTACTTTTATATCGAATTCCAACTGTCAATTGATCATTTACGTTCAAGTCAATGTGTACCCGAGACCGGGATTTCGGTTTTTCGTCCCATCCGAATGACAAGACAGCTGTCTTTGTCAGGCCCCCATCCGGCACCACTGATAAAGGGAAACCATGCCGGAAAATCTCGATGAACTTCCTCAGCCAACACCGTAAGCGAACCAGCGACCTCCAGGCTAGCGAGTGTCTTATCCAATTAGTCACCGTGGTTCTCTTACATAAAAGAGGTAACACACTCAACACTCTTGTCTGCAATATCGACCGTGGAGGAAGTGGACGAAAAATCCAGGAACGAATGAACGAAGTTCAACTCACTCAGTTACGATACTGATCATTAGTCTATTGGGAGATGTTATATATTTAACAAGTTTAACAAGTACTGACAGTCACACGAGATGTTTTGTTATATTTATATTAATAGGTAACAAGTTTGACGTGTGCGGACAGTGATACGGGTGATGTTTTGGTATATTCCATCACAAGTGGTGATCCAACTAGCACTTTTACCATTTCTGCCGCTGGAGCAATTACTCTAACGAAAGGTAATATAGACTATTTCGTTTTAATTTCAGTGAATTTGATCTATACCGTTAACATTCAACACTAAAATGTGTTTACAATGTGAACTCCTCGAGTGAAAATGTGTATCAAGTATCAGAAGTTTTTGGAAAAACATACACGACTTTAACCATTTTATTTCTGTAATTTACAAATCAAACCATAAATACAATTGTAGTGCACAGAATAATACGGGACCCACAATACCATTTAGAAACCTAGAACTTATACATTTATTTTCTCTTAAAAAAATTTTGTTTTCCCTTACAGCTGTGGATTATGATTCAGCCGTCCAATCATATAATTTAGAAATAACTGTCACAGATGGTACAAATCCAGTCAAAGTTTATGTTATAGTTAATATTGGACCAGTAAATGAAGTCACACCTTCGTTCGTCAGTAATCCTACTATAACCAGAGCAGAGAATACCATTCCTGGAGTTTTACTGACATATGCAGCTACGGATACTGACTTTAGCCCACACGATATTACACAATATAAAATAACTTCAGGTAAGTTTAAAGATACATTTGCACGAAAATATTCACCGGGTGGTTATTTCCAATAAAAGTATGGTACGTTTGGTATATTATATATGGAAAGTACAGACGCCCAATCTTACTAGAAAATACTGGATTATCCGAACAACACCGACGTGCAAAGCTGTCAGGGTATCTAACACTAACTGGCAACCCGACGGAATGTTGTATGCCAGCTTGATGTAGGGAGCGGTTGTTATCTTGTGATCGACTGGTAAACCGGTTTGGGGAACATTGCCGGGTGTAACAATATGACATTTATATGGCGGAAAAAGAAGTTGGCAGAAAATAATTGAATAGCTTACTTCAGTAATTGTTTATAGCGTGAGAAGTTGAGTGATTTGAAGCAAATTTTTGATAGATTAATTGGTTAGAATATGTTTTGTCCAAATATATCACCAGTTTTCTCAGTTTGTACTCGGGACAGGTATCTTTAAATGTCTTAACACGTTATCAAACATACTTTAGTACAATATCCGCTAAAACTTAAGGTTATTTCATATATCTAACACCGCATCAAATATTTAAAATATCTAAAACTGCATTAAATACGTTCGGCTGAAACTTCAGATTAGTTCAAATATCAAACACCGGGCCGATTACATTAAAAAAAAACTTCAGGTTGGTCCAAATATTTAACATCGTATCAAATACCTTCAGCTAAAACTTCACATATCAAATACCTTCTCGTTGGTCAACACTTCATTTAATATCCTAAGATAAGTCAAGATATCTTCTACTTTATAACTCTTATTAAACTGGTTAAATGTCTTTAAGGGCTCGTATTATTATATAATCAATTGCCTTTAATTTTTTTAAGTCAGTCAATCTGGAACATTACTGTTTAGTATTGATGCATCTGATGGACGAATACTACTTACTGGCAACCTTGACTACGATGCTCTACCAACAGCAACCAAATTTTACTTGGTTACAGTAGAAGCAATTGATGGCGGTGCTTTAACGGTAAGCATGATACAGAGTTTATATACGGTATAGAGTTTATATACCAACGATGCTTTCACTTATAATACACTATAATATGACTACGTATTTTCCAGGGAACGGGAACAGTCACTGTTAGTGTTACTGACATAAATGATAATTCGCCATCCTGTGCACAGTCTAGCTGGACTGTGAACATCAACGAAAATGAAGGTAGGTTCAAATTAGTTTTGACTTCCTCTTGCTGATATTTTACGTACTAAATGTATTTGACTGGATCAGATAAAGTGTACCAGTAGCTTTAAACAATGTATATATTGCATTCACAGTAACACCGTTTGCGGTTCTAAGCCTTGGCTGTACTGATGCAGAAGATGGAACAACATTAACATACAATTTGGTTCAAACTCCTGGAAGTCTCTTCGCTATTTCAACAACTGGAGACATTTCATTAACAAGTAAGATATTATATTTGACAATATATATTGTACAAGTAGATCCCTGAACCGAGAGTAATATAAATCCAAAACCATAAGTAGCATACATTGGAAGCCGGAAGTGGTAGTACAGCGTCACAAGAACTATGACATTCCTCTGCACATCTCAAATTTCAGCTTCGCTAACCCAAACCTAACCCTGAGCGAAAAGTAGTATTACTTCTAAACCAGAAGCGCAACGTCACCAAACTGCTTCACTTCTCCCCGATTCGAACTGCTCTTATACGGCCACAGATCACTAATGATTTCACCATTGACTTTAATGCTAATTCTCGTCTTTTAGACCGCTCTAACTTTTTACAATATTTTCGTTGAGTAGAACGCATTCTACCACAGAGGGGGCAACTTTCAGTAGGTCTGTTTGCTACTCATAACTGACATTTTTGTCCAATTGTTTCTTCTATTATAGGTGCATTAGACTACGAAACAGCCACGTCCCACACACTAACTGTAAGTGTTACTGACACAGGAAGCAATTCCATATCTGTAACAGTTAATGTCAACGTTGTCAATATAAATGAGGGAGGACCAGTGTTTACGGGACCGTTCGCATCAACAATATCAGAGGGAGCAGTAATCGGAACTTCCGTAGCAGATGTTGTCGCTAACGATCCTGACACAAATAGCGCTTTTGGAATTCTTGAATATTCAATTATCAATGGAGATCCTTCTAACCAATTCTTCATTGATTTGAGCACAGGCCGGGTTTTTACGAGAGCTGTTTTAGACAGGGAAACGACACCACTGTATAATATAGTTGTTCATGCAAAAGAGCGAAGTGGGGCTAACACGGCAACTGTCACGTTGGCTGTGACGGTGTCGGATGTTAATGACGTCGTTCCAGTGTGTGGCCAATCTAATTTTGCAATAACGGTAACGGAAGATAAGACCGTGGGTTTTGTTGTTTTGAGTATTGGTTGTACAGATACAGATACCACTGGTACTTTGACATATACTATTACTTCTGGTGATACGACAAAATTTGAAATGTCTGGTGCTGATCTTCGCTTGAAGCAAGTTTTAGATTTTGATGCTGGTACACGAAAATATGACCTGATAATAACAGTATCTGATGGCATCAATAATTTGGCTATTGAGGGAACAGTAAATGTTGGAGCTGTTAATGAAGCAGCCCCAGTTTTTGTTGGAGGTAGGTTATTCACTAACATTTTATAAACACCAGCCAAACGCAAGACAGGGTATGCTTCCATTAAATCACCACAGTTTACGATTTGAGGATTTTCTCATGTAGCGCATCCACGTCTTACTCGATTTTGCCGAATTTGATGGAATCGGTGTATATCCCGATAATACACAGAACATGTCCGTATTCACAAACAATTTTAATGGTTCAATTTATTTTTTGTTTTAAGCTCCTTATGTTGTGACTTTTACCGAAACTACAGCAATATCTACAGTAATGCAAACAGTTGTTGCGACAGACGCAGATTCAGCGGATACAAGTGACGGGAAAATTGTGTACTCATTTACAACACCCAACCCACAGTTTAACATCAATGCCAATACCGGTGATGTTATTTTGTTGACTAGCCTGGACTATGAAACTGCCCCTTCCCATGTACTGAACATACAAGCATCTGATGGTACAAATAACGTGGCAACTACATTGACGTTAACTGTGGGAGATGTAAATGATAACACACCGGTCTTCAGTCCCACGGTATACAGGTAAATCTTTTCATGTATTTCTTTATATTGCCGGGTATTTTGTCACTGTTTCATGGTTGTTTAGACGTCATTAGAACACTGAACATGAAAATTGCGCATCCTGCATGATTGGGTTTGCTTTTCGAGGTTGACCGAAAACGAAAAGTAATTATTGGATATGACAAGCATGCCGACTGTAGTTAATCCATAGTTAGTATTTCCTTGAGTTGCAGCAGCGACCAACTTTCCCCACCATATCCTCATCTTAAGGGTTGTTTTCAGTTTATGAAGAATGTCAGAAATTCCTCGAGATCCGTGACACGCTGTTAACACAGACTGTGCTTGAATTTTATATAGGTATTTACAAACAAGTGGAACAATCACTTAATTCACATTATCAGTAATTCCGGGACATAATAATTGAGATAGCTTGCTTTATTATAAACATCTATTTCTAGTGCCACTATATCAGAAGGCGATCCAGCCAATACCACTTAATTCACATTATCAGTAATTCCCGGACATAATAATTGAGATAGCTTGCTTTATTATAAACATCCATTTCTAGTGCCACTATATCAGAAGGCGACCCAGCCAATACCAATATTGCAACCGTAACAGCGACGGATGCCGACAATGGAGCTACGATTAATGGCCAGATACGATTTTCTATCATAGGTGGGTAGATGTGATACAAACGCAAAATAAATTCATTTTAATAAACAATGCACGAAACCTAACAAACACAGTCACAGTAAAGGGTACAATAATACACGATTTGGATGGAATTAATTTCAAATTATTCTAATTATCGAACCAATCAAAAGGTATATGTTCCCTTAAAATATATAGAGATTAAAACATTGGAATCCATCACCGAGACTACCTAAATATAATAAAACCGACACATTAAAAATATTGAATTACTAAATTTATGACTGTCAGTTCTTAATCCTTGACACAAAATATATATTTTCCCTTTCCTTTTAATAACAGGTGGAACCGGGGACTTCACAATAGATGCAACGACTGGTGCCATAACAAATACTAATACACTGGATTATGAAACGGCAACCTCCCATATCTTAAGCATTCAGGCGATCGACAGAAATGGGGATGCTTCTTCGAGATCTTCCACGGCCATTGTGACCGTTATAGTTACCAGTCTCAATGAACTGGATCCAGTATTTTCACAAACAACATATACCTTCAATACACCAGAAAATTCTGCTCTTGGAACATCTGTAGGACAAGTAATTGCCACTGATGCTGACGCAGGAGATGATGGTTCTGTTTACTACTCAATGTTAGCTAATACATTCTTTTTCCTTAATACTGCCTCTGGAGAAATAAATATAAAATCGGCTATGGACTTTGACACTTTACCAAATCATTCATTTGAAGTTGTTGCATATGATCGCGGCACCACACCTCAGCGCAGTGCAACAGCAGTAGTCAATGTCGTTTTAACAAACGTTAATGATGCGTCACCAATATGTTCACCGGCCTTGGATGTGGTTACACAGAGAGAGGATGCTAGTGGACCGATGACTACTCTCAATTGTAATGACGCCGACAGCCCAACCTTATCCTATGTAATAGAAAGCGTAGATAGTGTCCCGGGAAACGGTATATTTTCTGTTGGGGGCACAGGTATTGTAAGCCTTACGGGAACATTAAATTACGAAACTGCTACTTCACATAACATTGTTGTTGTCATATCGGATGGGGGAGCTCCTCTGTTGACAACTTCTGCTGCTGTAAGTATCACTGTAACTGATGTGAATGAGACCCCACCTATCTTTGCGGCAACGCCATTTACAGCTACCATAGCAGAAACAGATGTTGCGGGTAAATCTGTATTAACAGTTGCTGCAAGTGATACAGATTCTGGTGATAAGTTGACCTACACGCTATCGTCCACTACGTACTTTATTATAGACTCTAGTGCAGGATTGATAACTTTAAAAAGTGCCATGACATCTGCCATCAGTCCGTACACTGTCAATGTTTGTGCTACAGATTCCAATACCATTGATGCAGTAAAGCAAACGTGCGAAACCATGACAGTCACAATTACTGATTCCAATGACAATTCACCAGTATTCAACCCAGGGGCATATACGGCCACCGTCAATGAAAATGCTATAAACAGCTTCAATATTCTTACAGTAACAGCTACGGATGCAGACACTGGTGCATTTGGAACTATTGCTTTCACAATTACAGGTGGAAATACAAACAACGTATTTGCTATTAATGTCGGAGCTAACCCCACAGAAGCTGATATAACGATCAATGACCAAACCTTCTTGGACTACGAATCAATTACGTCATATTCGTTGACAATTACAGCCACAGACGGTGGCGGAAAGACCACTGATGTTGTGGTCATAATTTCCGTTACGCCAATCAATGAAGTAGCACCTGTATTTACGCCAGCAACTTCTACACAAAACATTCCCGAAAATTCTGCATTAGGTTCTGTGATACTAACTTTGGCAGCAACTGACGCTGACAATGGTGCAGATGGAACTATTGCATATTCGATAATATCAGGTGCATCGGGTAAATTTGGCATTAATTTAAATACCGGTGTTGTATCTGTGATCGGCAGTTTAGATAGAGAATTAATACAAACATACTCCATCGTGATACATGCGACTGATGGTGGTACTAACCCGGCCGCTATGACTGGGACTTATGCGCTAACAGTTAATATAGATGACGTGAACGACAACACACCATCTTGTACCCAGTCTCTTTATACTACAACTATTTCGGAAAACACAGCACCTGCTGCATCTATAGCACAGCTGGTCTGTTCAGATCTAGATCAAGATCCAGCTTCTTTGAATAATGCTTTAACGTATACTGAAAACGGGGCTAGTGACCCTGGTAATCTGTTCCAGGTTAGCACATCAGGATTAGTGACAGTTAGTGCTGGGGCGGTGTTTGATAGGGAGACTCTGGATAACTACCAATACAGCGTTACAGTTGCAGATCAAGGCACCACTCCTAACGCCATCACTGCTGATGTTTATATAGCCATAACGGGTGAGTACGTGTTCTCCCTTAATGCCGATTTGAAATAAAGTTTTGAAGTATTGTATGTAGTTTAAAGGTTAAAACTAATTCCTTTCAGATGTGAATGATAATTCTCCAGTATTTAGTCCAGCTTCCTATACCAACAGCCCACCGGAAAACCAAGCTATTGGCTCAACTATAGTTACCATTACGGCTTCGGACGCTGACATAGGAGCCTTTGGTAAGTTTGGTAATTTTCAAGTAGAATTGTCTCAATTTTCATAACAACTATATTCGCCTACATAATAATCTTTAAAAATAAGAACATATTGTCATTTGTTTTATATTGTCTGTACAACTTTTCTTATTCTAGGTGAAATCGAATATTCTATTATTAGTGGAAATGCAGATGGAAAATTTATATTGGACACTATAACTGGGGCGTTAATTCTTAAAAGTTCTTTGGACAGAGAAACAACTGATTCATACAATATTGGAGTGCAAGCAGCAGACAAAGGAACACCAGCATCGGTCGCTGCATCATCAATTACGATAGCCGTTGCGGACTTGAATGACGAACCCCCAGTCTGCAATCCACTGGCTTATAGCGGTTCAATTCAAGAAGATGTTACCACAGGAACACCAGTTTTAACGGTTAGCTGCCCAGACAGTAAAGATCTAGCACCGAACAACGTCGTACAGTACTCAATTACAGCCGGTGATCCAAGTGCCCATTTTAGCATTGATATTAATTCCGGGGAAATAAAAACTAATTCGGCTTTAAATGCTCAAGTTACTTCACTCTATTCAATAACAGTTACGGCCACAGATGGTGTGTTATCAACTTCAGCTTTTGCGCAAATAACAGTCACTGATGTTAACCAACAGGCTCCTCAATTTAACCCACCGGGGCCCTACACAGTGAACCTTCCGGAGGACACAGCTTTAGGATTCACAGTCATTGATCTAGATGCTACCGACGCCGACCCAACTGCTGGTCCGTTTATTTACTACATCACGGGTGGTAATGCAGACAATAAATTTAAAATCGACTCATCAACGGGTGTAATTATTTTACAAAATTCTGTTGACGCTGACACTACTCCTAGTTATTCTCTTTCTATTGAAGTGGCTGATGGTGTGGGCCCAGGAACTCTTACCTCAACATCTGCCATAACCGTTACGCTTACTGGTATCAATGACAACAAACCCGTTTGCAATCCAGCAACTGTTTTTCAGGCTACACCCGAAAACTCGATGTCTGGAACAGAAGTCACGACTTTAGCATGCACAGATGCCGACATACCAACACCTAGTCTTGTTTATTCAATATTAAATGGGAATGCTGGGGGCGAATTTGCTTTGGATTCTGCAACAGGTAAAATCTCCCTGACAACAGTTGCATTCGACTATGAAACAAAACAGGCGTTTACATTAGAAATATTGGTGTCGGATCAAGGTACGACACCTGGTTTATTCACTGCAACTGTCCAAGTAGCAGTAACGCCGATAAATGAGCACAACCCCGTGTTTACTGGAGCACCCTACTCTACTACTCAACCGGAAGATGTTGCACAGGGAACAACGATAGTAACAGTAGCTGCTACTGATAATGACCAAGGATTACAACATGGGATAGTTAGGTACAGCATAATAGGTGGCGACTCGGGTGGGTTGTTTACAATAGGTGTTACCTCTGGTGACATCCAGATTTCCAAACCCTTGGATTTTGAAACAACCCCTATACACACATTGACTATTAGAGCAACTGACGACTTTGCGGGCTCGGGCTCTGAAAGGTCAGTTGATACAACTTTAACAATAACTGTCACAGATAAAAACGACAACAGTCCTAAATTCAACCCAGACTCGTACTCAGCGAATGTTATTGAGTCAGCTACTATTGGTGCAAAGATACTTGCTGTAACGTCAACGGATGACGACAGTGGCGTTAACAAAAATGCCGTATATTCAATAACAAGTGGTAATGCTAACGGTGACTTTAATTTTGTAAATAATGAATTAGTTCTCGCAAAAACGCTGGATTTTGAGACGATAACAAGCTATAACCTAGTTATTCAGGTCGTTGATCAAGGGATTCCAGCTTTAACAGACACGGCAGTAATAAGCATAGCAGTACAACCAGTAAATGAAGATCCACCAGTCCTAACAGACACAACTCCAGCTGCAACTATATCAGAAGACACGTCAATAGGAACAACACTTTATAAAGCAACTGCTTCTGATAATGATGCTGGTACAGATGGCAAAATCACATATTTCATTGTCAGTGGAAATACAAATTCTGCTTTCCTTATTGATGATACTCTTGGTGATTTAATAGTTTGGTCTCGGTTAGATTTCGACATTCCACCACAGACTTACATGTTGGGGATAGAGGCTCGAGATGCCGGAGGGATGTCCGATTCTCTAACACTGACAATAACATTAACGGATGTGAATGATCACACTCCGTTATTTACCCAAAATACATATAGCGCAGCTATAAATGAAGGAGAAACTATAGGAACACCTGTAACCCAGACTGTAGCCAATGATGATGATTCTGGTGTAAATGGACAAGTCACATATTCAATAGTATCAGGAGATGGACAGGCAAGTTTTACCATTGTGCCATCAACTGGCGTTATCAATACTCAAGTAATATTAGATCATGAAGTTAAAACTTTATATTACCTAGTTGTACAAGCTGTAGATGGTGGAACTCCGGCATTAACATCTTCTTCATTAGTTAAGGTATCTATCAACGATATCAATGATAATCCACCCATATTTTCGCCAGTGGACTTTACAGTTAATATACTTGAAGATGCCTCCGTGGGAACATCTGTCACAACAGTTAATGCAAAAGATGTGGATTCGGCTGCTAACAGTAACAATATTTTCACCTATTCTCTTACGGATGCTTATTTCTCTGTGGATGCCAGTACTGGTGAAGTATTGGTTAAGGCAGCACTTGACAGAGAAACTACTGCAAGGTAAGGTCCAATTTATGACATGCTTATTACTGCATTAGGTTAAATTGAAGAATGTTCTTTTTATTAGTCAATGAGACGTGGTAGTCATATTGATTTCTATTGGTTTCTATTTTGTTAGCCACATACTAACTTTACAAGCAACTGACCAAGGAACCCCTGCGATGGTGGGAACAGCTACTGTCACCGTTGTCTTAGATGATATCAACGACAATGCCCCCATTATAACTGGTACTTATGATACAAATGTAGCTGAAGATAAAGCTATTGGCACACTTATGTTTACGATAGCAGCAACTGATATGGATTCTGGCGATAACGGTAGATTGACATACACCATCACTAATGGCAATACAAACACAGATTTCAAATTGGACGCCAGTGCTGGTGTTCTCCAGGTAACTACATGTATATATTTACAACTTTTGCATTAAATGTATACTTTACCATGCTTTCACCCATTTACGTAACCACGTGTTCTTCATTTCGCCAGGGCACTGTTGTTGTCACAGTTATCAAAAACGTATGATTACTCTTGCTAGAGAAGCTGATATCACTTACCACTGAACTGTTTTAACAACTATATCCCTGGTATTTGCAGATTGTCCACCACTGTCTGTATTTGCTGTTTTGATTAGGGGAGTCGGGAACTGTTTTAGTCGTCAGGCAGTATCCCTACTCTGTCTATTATACAATATAATTTCGCAGACTTCGATAATTGTGCCCTGTGCATATTTTGTATTTTAAGTTTAATCATAGTATCATGACTTGATCACTCTTTCCACTTCCAGATAAATAAACTGTTAGATAGAGAAACAACTCAAAGTTATACATTACAGATAACCGTTTCTGATAACGGAGCGGTTCCAAGGTCGGATATCATCAGTGCGGTCATTACAATTGACGATGTAAATGACAATGATCCAGTTTTCACTGGACCACCTTACACGTTCACCATAGCCGAGAATGTGCCTAACGCTTCACCCGTAAATACGGTAGCTGCTACGGACCAAGATGTGGGTTTAAATGCAGCACTGGTTTATGACTTCGTCAATTTCTGGCGGGGAAACCCCACTCATTTTCTTATTGATGCTTCAACGGGTGCTATAACGACATCCGGTGCATTGGATAGAGAAACTAGCGACACTTACGTCATTCGATGCCGAGTACAAGACAAGGGGACCCCAATACGATCTGCGGATGTAAACGTAACAATTACGATACAAGATCTTAATGATAATACTCCAGTTTTTGACTCAACTACTTATGCCTCTACGACCATCGAGAACTCGGCATTCGGAACAAGTATCCTCCAAGTAACTGTTACGGATGCCGACATCGGTATCAATAAAGCAGTAACGCTTTCAATAGACACATCGACGGCACAAGGAACAAATGCTGATACATTCCTGGCAATAGATTCAGCTAGTGGAATACTATCTGTTAAAACGAATATTGATAGGGAATCAAACAATAACTTTTCCTTCCAACTGTTAGCTGTTGATGGAGGGGCACCCAGCTTAACCTCCACAGCGACGGTAACATTATTAGTTAGTGATGTAAATGATAACAGTCCTATATTTAACCCGGTGTTTTACAACAGTGAGGTTTCTCATGCTGGGCAGTGTTCAAGAGTTATTACTACAGTAACAGCTACAGATGCAGATGAAGCTATTAACGCACAGTTGGGATTCTTCCTGGCACAACAAAGTAGTTTGTTCACAATTGATGGTACTTCAGGTGAGTGACTAGAACATTACATTTCTAATTGCTTTGTTGAAATAGACACTGTACACTATAAGTAATGTGTTAGGCATTACCTGTCCATTCTATATTTATTATCAATTAACACGATGGTTCTGTGGGGTTTGTTTTCGTCAAACTTCAATCTGCGGCATTATGTGGCAATGATTAAATGTTAGTAGTAGTTCAAAACCCCCAACTTGCCTAACTTTGCAATGATTATATTTGAATTAAATTTTAATAGGAACAGTCAGTCTTGTTTCATCACAGTCTGCAAATACTAACGCCAAATACACCCTGGATGTTGGTGTAAGCGATAACGGCTCTCCACCTTTGACTGCAGCAACAACAGCACAGATAAGAATCGACACATTTGTCCCAAACACGATAGCGGTTACATTCCAACTATCGATAAGTAAAGCTGACTTCGAGGCTCGCAGGGCCCAATTCATAATCGAGCTTAAAGCCTTGTTAGTGACGAAGTATCCTACCAGTCGTGTTGTTGTTTGGTGTGTAGAAGAACGTGAAGGGACATCTATATTACCACCGGCTAGAAGACGTTTGTTGGCTACAAGGTAAGTACGTGGAAAAAATAGTCAAGTTCAAAGCAGAGAGGTACGATATTGTACAGGGTTCTATTGACGCAACAGCTTATATCTTTGGAATAGGGTCAGACGTGTAAGCCTTGGTTACGTTGTAAAAGAGATCTGTATGAACACCGACCAGTGAGATTCTAGTTTGCTTTACCCCGCATCTTGATCTAGATTCGTTTCTATTTTATGTTTCAGCCCATTAAATGTTCATACCTACGTAGTTGCAGATGATATCACAGATAATCAAGCTAATTTAAACCAAGGGAAGACGTTTTTAACATATGATCAAATATTATCAGTGACAACGTCAGACGCTGCGACAGGAACTCCATCCAACTCTATCTCAGGTCAGAATTAAAATCACTTTGTTCCTCGACCACGTAGTCAATTGTAACTTCATTCAAGACATGCTGAATGGTAATAACCAAATGTATTGACAAAAATATTAACCGTTGATGGAATAACATATTATTTAATATCAATTCTTGACCAAGGTCAAATTGGAAGATATTGGTTTTCTGCCACATAATAAAATCTCTTTAAAGTTAAATTATGACATGAATAACAAACTCTTAAATTTGTAATT
This sequence comes from Patella ulyssiponensis, assembly GCA_963678685.1. Classification (NCBI taxonomy): domain Eukaryota; kingdom Metazoa; phylum Mollusca; class Gastropoda; family Patellidae; genus Patella; species Patella ulyssiponensis. Next base: position 23,068,232 of record OY783232.1, read on the forward strand.
AAAGGTTCGGCTGGATGGAACTATTACTCTGTTGAAAAGGTGACAGCTTACGTGGAAGACACAACGGCATGGGAACAGACACCTGTGGGAATAGCAATTATTGTTTTATGTTGTCTTCTGGCTATATTTTTGATTGGGCTTCTAATATTTCTATGTTGCAGAAGATACAGAAAGAAAAAACGGTAAGATCGATTTGGGGGCAAATGTCACCTCCTCGTTAGTTTTTAGGGTGAACTGACAACACGATGTCATTAATATCCCCGATTTTTTTCGCTATACTAATAATATGAACTATGATATTCAAGACTATGCAGCCAGTCATTTAGGGCTTCATCGTGACAACCGCCATGTTACTGACACCGGTGTAAGCTTTGCATTCCATATCTAACTGACACGAGTGTTAAGCTGCATAACAAATTGTAGTTTTACATTCCCTATTTTACTGACACACGTGTTAGTTACATTATTATTTTAGCTTTACATTCCCGATGTTACTGACACATGTGTTAGCCACATAATATTTTTCGCTTTACATTCCCTATATTACTGAACTGACACCGGTGTTTAGCTACGTAATAATTTTCGCTTTACGTTGTCTATTGTATTGACATCGGCATTTAGCTTCACAAATTGATCTACATTTCAGCTATTTCATACAAATTCCCGATATTGTAAAATTTAAATATGGACTACACTTTAGTGCGATCTCGTGACTTGTTAGACCACCGCTTTAAAAGATACATTTTATAATTTCAGTCCAATTACTCCTGTTAAACCACAGTCCGTGAAGAAGAATCAAGAAGTATTAGAAAAAGCTGCCCCTGTGTTTGTTTCAAAACGAAGTAAGAACATAATCCTTTCTAATCGGTATAATCAAACGATGTAATCCTGTTCGAAATGCCCTTACGTATACACCAGAATAAAACTGTATTAATAGTTATATTGTTTTAAAACATGAGAAATGGTAGATTTGTATGACCTGCTTACCCCCCTTTATCTTTTTATAATTCATATCTAAAATTTTCTGAATGCTGTACCCGCAATCCATAAAATGAGTTCATAAGCTAAGAATATTGGTGAAAATGCAACAGCAGCTCTGTTCTCTTTAAAACATAAATGCCAGAAACTAAAGCGCGGCGTATTAAGGACGTGGCACCATCTATATCTGCATACGTCTTAATGTTCTCCATTGACTGGGCTATTGAAGACGGGACACTACTCGAAATGGCTCGGTAAATGCCAACAACATTTGTGATGAACCTTTATCACACATCAGGCGCGGATCTAGGATTTTTTGCAGGGGGGGGGGGTCTAGTTTTGATAACTACGCCCACCGCCGCCAGCGCCGAAGGCGCTCAACCAATTAACGGGGGGATTGGTAAATTAGATTTAATTTGGTGCATTCTGACGTATTTCCGGAAGGTAAATTCCAAAATTACAGGTCTAAAAATCGCCAATAAAATCGCATAGATATAAGTTTCAAATTTTCAAGCCTGAGCAGGGGGGGGGGGTCCGGACCCCCTGGACCCCCCCCCCCCCCTGGATCCGCGCCTGCACATATCTGGTCGATCTTGTTCAATTTTCAAAAAAAATGTCAATATGATTGATCGTTTATATGAACGACTTTGGTCTTGTTGTCTCTGTAATATTGGCCATCAGAAAATTATTCTCTTTTTCGTTGTTCAACTAAAAATACAAAACAAAAAACAAATGAAAATTATAGTTAAGTCAATTTCTCTATTTGTTATTTTTTAATACAAATACTCTTTTTAATAGATAATATTCCTGATTTAAATTTAAATGAGAAGAAACATCCACTACCTGCAGTTTTGGCTTTACCAATGCCTACTGTAGTTGATGTAAGTTTTATAATTATTTTGCTATATTATTCTTTATTATTAGCTAATATCTGATCAGTAGTAAACTAAAATAATAGAGCAGCAATAATATGCATGTAACATAAAGACACGGTACTCAGTCAATCTTCGAATGATGAACAAAAAATAGAAAGAAAGAAATACAGCCGCAAATCAACAATCGATTGTGATTGTGGAAAAGGCAGTACGATAAATCAATTCTCGATAGTAAACGATTACGTAGTCTACCATATGAAAATGGCTAACCTAAAAGACACGTAACTGGTGCAGTTGTCTGAAGTCTCAAGCATAGTCGAAGGAATGAAACCAAACCGGGTAGGAATTTGAAATATTTTGGACAAAGGAATCTTAAAACTGTTATTCTTATGAATCAGTAGTATTAAATGTTCTACTCAAATATTTTATAGACATACGAAAAGAAGCCATTCAGGGAACCAGTGTGGGGAGCACCAGACGATACTAAAATACCCGTAAGAACTCCGCGAGTCAGCAGGTCACCTCGAACCTCCAATTCAGATCCCAGGACTCCAAAGAGCTCTTCTTCTGTGAGGCAACCTGCTAAACCACCCGGAAGTGGCGGGGGTAACTCTGAACGTACACCAAGAAATGTTATAATTGAACCAAAAGAACAAGTCGATAATAGCTTTCGTCCTATCAACCGGGAATTTGATGGCAGAGCTGTAGACCCAGGTATGTTACTACATCTTCAGTCGACATTTTTGAAAACGACTAAAATGGGAGTTGTTTCCCTTAAGTCGAATGGACTTATTCGGCTCAATTGGTATTCCTCGATATACATGACTGACCCAAACGAGTATAGCTGAAAGGTTATTAATAGTTTGCCTCTCCCGTTTCCATGTGTCGTAACATTCAACGCACATGTTAGACCACTCCTGCCCAATTACCCATTGCCCCTCCCCACGATTAATTCTGCTTTCCATGATCATAAACATAACCCTAATTTATAGTTAAACATAGCACACCAATTTAGAGTTAAACATAGCACACCAATTTAGAATTAATTTTGTAAATGTTAAATAAATAGAATATATTATATTTAATTCTATCTTTTAGCTACAGGAAATGTATATGAATATAATACAAAGACTAATGAGCGAAGGTGGATATCAACACCAGATGGACATGATATCAAAGTGGACATGGTTTAAAATTAAATGATTCTGAAGATTCATTACATAAAAACAGAACAATGTCAATGTAAAGTTACTGGTCCGAGATAGTCTTAAGACAAAGGCACGAAATCATAAATTAAAATATTTTAAGAATGCTAAAAGTTAAAATGCTGAATTCTTAAGATATTTTAGTCTCAGTATATGGCCCTTTCATTGACCTAGACCTAAAATATCTTTAAAAAGCAGCTCTTTGATTGGCTGGACCTATAATTTATATTAGAATTCTAACCATAAACCAATAAAAAGTCTGTACCATTAAAGGAGCTAAATCTTTGGGACCTAGAAATAGACACAAATGGTTCGCAGTGCATATAGGAATGCATATACAGTGTCTACACATAAATTCTAAAAACTCTTATCGGTCTTTTAATCCACAATATTTCAAGACGTCTAGTGGTTTTCTTTCCATTTACTTTAATTTAATGTCAAAGATATTTCAAACCCTACAGAAAGTTTCCCGTGGAAAGGGTGTTGTGTAGAATTTGTACTCGTCAGTTATAATGTATACCATACTTAATGTTCAATTTTACTTTAGCTAGATTTCAAATTCCTGGGATCCGATATAATGATCGTTTTTAAGATTTGGTATTTTAGAAATCTAATTATTTTAAAATCCTTCGTATAGATTTTTACCTTGATTCTACAACACAAAAGCACAACAAAATCTGTTGGTGCCTTTACTATCATAGACTTTATTTTTAATAATTTATATGACTTTAAGTAAACTATGAACATTAGACTATTATATACAAGACATGTCATTTTATTGAGTTTTATTTATCTTACTTTATTAAAGAATTTCTGTCTACATGTTGAAGATAATGGATTCAGTCTATAATATTATTATAGTTAAAGGTGCCAAATAATTTTGTGTCTGATTTACGTTGTTTCTGAAATACGTCCGTCCACATTTCAATATTCTGAATGCTTTACTGTTGTACATGACGTATCATATTTTGGTTATATTTTGCATTGTGTTATTTTTTTCGACGGTGGTTTCGGAGATAAGGGGAAATCATTAGTTAAGCGGCCCGTGCCCTTTCACTATCGAAACGTGTAGAGAAAAAAAATATTAGCTATAGAAAAATCCAATATTCAAAATTTCAGATGAGTTTCAGACGATTCTCGCCGAGTCAAAAATATTTTTACCAATCTTTGCTGAGACATATCATTCCCCTTCCCCTCCTGTACAATGTATTTATTCGTTGTTTTATACAATAATCAGGGTTTGAACTGTTGTTACTGTGATACACATTTTTTTTTTATTTATAGGCAGATTTGTTTTACAAAATAAACTTCTTTTTTAAAAGATGATACTATGTTGGGTTTTGTTGGGAATATATTGATTAAAAATACCTAGATGATTTTTAATTTACAAATGTTAAAGGCTGTTTAGAATACAAGTGTGTGACTGCGAATCAATAAATTCAACTCTCAATCAAATAAGCTGCAGCCAACCACTGGCTTGTTTAAACCAATTATAGCCTTAGTATGTTCTTCCTCCCTCATAAACAAATGGGCGTTGGATAAGTAGGTGGAGCCAAAAGTCAAATTCATATGATTCTCTTCGCTGTTCTATGACGCATTAAGTATACGTGCGTAGTAATAAATACTCTGAATGCACGCAGTGGATAAACTGGAATTATTCAAAATCTCACAGTATAAGTTTACTTTTCATCAGGGTTCAAAGGTAACGAGATACTGACATGAGATGATGTGTTAATTATGTAGCAAAATCTCTAATTATCCTCTAATTATCACCTTTCTCAACAGGTAATCAAACCTGTAAATAACTCTCTCATCTCTGGTTAACAAAGATTTTGTAGCGATTTTAATACTTGTCCAATTTCATTTTATAATCATACCCATGGCTTGTCATAACTCTCTGGTTTACTGCACGGGGTCGGGGTACATCTGTGCTATATTTCTTTCGTTATGAGTCCAATACAAATTATTTAATGCTTTATAGTCGTAGATTTCAGTATTGTTAATACTGTCGTATTTAAAGTGGTGGGGCAATCATAATTTACTAATATAAAATGAAATTGGATTTTACATTCTTCTGTTCTGCACCGATTGGGCTAATAAAAAATAGGAAAAAAATTGGACCCAGACAGCGATACTATAACCTACACTTATTTCAAATTCCAAATGTCAAGTTTTTTATGTACAAGGACATCGGTTTTTCAGTTTTTCGTCCTATTCGAACCACGATACTTTGTTCCTTGCCACATCCTCTTCCTGCACCACTGACAAGGGAGGACCACGTCGGAAAACCCCGATGAACTTTTTCGGCTAACACCGTAATTGAACACGGGACATCGAGATTTACGAGCCAACGTCTTACTCAGTGCGCCTTTATGGTTCCCGCGCTAAAATGAAAAATAGGTTGCCAGGCAACTAAACATACGCCCACCAGCAGCTAAATCGTTCGGGCAGTCAACAAGAGTTGTCGCATATTAAGTAATTATCAAAAATCATTAGAATTTGTTTGTTTGTATACAAAGTTCTGCCCCATGCTAACGTTTAGTATACGAAAATTTAATATTATGGATTTAGCTGTACAATTATCAAAATTCATTGAAAATCATTATGAAGGAACCAAGACCTTTAGGTTATAAACATGTATTTTAAGTTTTATCAAAATCGAATTAAAATTGTGACCTCTATAGGATAGGGTCCACAACTTTAATATAACATATTTTTTACACTATTCGCGTGCAAACAACGGCAATTTGGCCGTCAATTTTGGTCCGATTTTCACGAAATTCGAACTCAACCTCCATTACCAAGCAACTGTGATATAATCAAACGGTATTTTAAATCGGATAATAATTTTGACCTTCACAAGGACCAATATCTAAAAAGGGTGATTTTTCGGACAAACTGGGCCATAATTCAAGAAGTAACGATCCGATGGGCGCAAATATCGAAAGGAACTAAGATCTTGGGGTTAAAAACATGCATGTCGAGTTTTATCAAAATCGGTTCAAAATTGTGACCTCTATAGGGTCCAAAAGCTAAAAGCGTGATTTTTCGTACAATCAGGGGCCATAATTCAGGATGTTACGATCCGATATGCAAACGGTGCCAAATTGATTATTGTTTTTATCCTCAAAACGGGATTTAACATCCCATTATTCAGTTTCTACAGGGCTTCTTCAAATACGCACCAAGCCACCATTCGCATATTAAAATTTTTATACCCCCCCCCCCCAACACCCCTAGAAACAGTTCAAATTCTCAGTATAACTTGAATAATTGTGAATCGATGCTTCTACGCCGTATAAATTTGTATTCAATGTGATGTAATAATTGATGGCTGTTCACTTTGGCAGTGATTGTTCTCATTAAGAGAGATTGGCACGACTCCATTACTGGTTTGAGATACATACGTCACTCACACCTGCAAAATCATGACGCATGTAAACATGGCTAATGGCTTGACGATGAACTTTCCTGAAATGTCAATTGTACTTGGATCTATTGTTAAAAATATGGTCACTTCTTATTTTTATATACTGGACAACAAAAGGCCAACAGCCGTGGAAATAATGAATTATTTATCGAGGCTTTAGACAAACAAGAGATTTGGCAGACTATCAAAATGATTTGTAATAATATCGATTATTGTGCGATTAACATTTCTAACCTACAAAAGAAATCCCTATTGTTTCCTTTCAGCCACCCACAGTCTTGTTTAAGAAAACTTAACCCATCACAAAGTTTAGCTTAAAGTAATTGTGCGTGACATGTATTTTTCGAAAAATATCAAATTTCTTACGGCAGGATCAATGTTAATATGCATTCAGAGTTATTATTTAATCAAGAAAACACAATCAAAATACCAAGCTAGAGTCCACGTTGGACTGAAAACAGGTCCACCAATTACATTTCGCAAAACATAGAGGTGGAGGTAGGCTTATTAAAAATTTACATGAGTACAGCGTAGATCGATGAAATTTCAGTTCATCATATCTTTGTAAATACTGAACAGAACTGATCCATTTTTTAACAAATAGTCCCATTTAAGATTTAATTTTACAATATTGTATTTTGCAACGGATTCCTTAAATCACGTTCAGAAACTTTATAATAAATCAATATGACTGGGAAGTTAGCAAACTACTGAGCATTGAATTATTTGAATACAAATTTCCCAATATATTGTTTATTTTCACTACAGTATTAGAATTTAGAAAGAAAAGCGTAACGATGTGATAAGTAAATAATAGGTATTTTTGCAGACTGTAATTAATATCAAAAGAACCATGAGTAGTCAGATTTAAAAGAGTCAACAAAATCGATTATCGAAGCTAAACAGCAACGGTACATAAACACCTGAATAACCATTCAAACTCAACCATCATCAGGGTGCAACTATGATATATTTAAAGTATTTTTTTAAAATCGGGTGAAAATTGTGACATCAAGAGGGACCACAATTTCGTACAATCAGGGGCCATAATGCTAGAAGTTAAGGTTCGATATGCGCAAATATCGAATGGAATCAAGAACTTTTGGATTTGAACACGTGTTTTAAGTTTCATCAAAATCTGATCAAAATTGTCATCCCAAAATCGACTATCGAAGCTAAGCTAAACGGCTATGGCACATGAACGCCAGAATAACCATCAAAACTCAACCATCATCAGGGTGTAACTAGCGGGGCCACAACCATGATATTACAAACTTGAACACTATTTGTCATTTTGTCCAGGAGTTTCCGTATAATTTTCACGTAATTCGAGCTCAACTATCATTATGGTGCAACGGTGATATATCCGAACGATTTCTAAAATCGAATAAAAATTGTGATTCTATGAGACCAAAACCTAAAAACGTGATTTTTCGTACAATTAGGGGTAATAATTAATGCATGAAGTAATGGTCCGATATATGCCAATATCCTACGGAACCGAGATCTCTGGGAGACGATAATATGCGTCGACATGAAAATATAAGCGTATAAAATTAATAAATCTTGGCTTTGTGATGATTTACGAAATCCAAAATACTTTTTTTAAACAAAATTATTTTCCATTTTTTTTTAAAAAATCGATCAAATAATTATTGTAATAATATTTTTTTTTATATTTTCGTACACACCAGTCTTTTCGCCAGTGTGTGTGTGTGGGGGGGGGGGGGTGTCTTGTATAGCCAAATAAAGTGTTTCCATTGACACACAATGCATGGTTTTGACTTTTTGGATATGTGAACAACATGGCTTGGTGTGACTTCAACTGTGGCACCCCGAGTTTGACGACTCTGTCTCTTCTTAAAACAATTGATTTGAAAAAGTGTGCAATTAGTTTGGACACGTAGACAATAATAGCCTGTATTACTTCTTTCATAACGTAATGATAAATTAACGCTTCATGTATATGGTACTTGAATTCCATTATCCATGTTAGTATTTATTTATTTACAATATACAGATAGATTTGGTATAACATAATTTTAAAAAAAGGAAGAGTGATATGCCATGGTTGTTTTAATGACATTAAACAAATTTAATAAGAGAAAGAATATATATTGAAATGTAGAGAGAGAACATTTCTCTATTAAAACCAGAGAAAAATTAAATAACCATTTGCTATTAAGAGTAGAAAATGGACATTTCACTATTAGAATTAGAGAAATTGTGACCTCTTAAAATTAAAGAAAGGGCATTTCACTTTTAAAATTAATAAAGAACCTCTATCTATTAAACACACGGGGAGAACCTTCATATTTAAAATAAGAGAACAAACCTTTCACTGATAAAATTAAAGATTTACTGTTAAAATTTCAGAAAGAACATTTCATTGTTAAAATGACAGAAAAAAATCCGTTACTGTTCAAATTACAGAAAAAAACTTTCACTGCATATTAAAATTAAAGAAAGGAACTCTCTAGTAAAATTAGAGAAAAGAGCACTCTATTAAAAATTACAGAAATAAATTTTCACTCTCATAATTACAGAATAAAACCTTTCCCTATATTAAAAGTAAGGAAAGAACCTCTAATGAAAATTAGATATATGAACCTTCACTATTAAAATTACAGCAAGGACCGCTAATCCATCTATTAAAACTACAGAACGAACATTTAGCTATTAAAATAAAATAAAAGGTCGTTGACTATTAAATTTACAGAATGAGTGTATTGACTGTCGGATATGAAACCCTTTTAACGAGCTGCAAATTATTTGGCGTCACAATACGAGTAGGCAGATAATTTAATTTTAACACGAAACTTACTTATTGTTATGTTAAACATTAACTATACGTGTATACTATATACATATTAAGGTTCTTAATGCTAGTAAGTAATTAAGAAAAATAGTTTGGAGATCCGTCTAATATATCTTTATACCAGTTCCTAAAATGTTCTTAATTAACTAAATTTGCTAATCAACTATCTGAACCGCATGACGATTTTCTTTTTATTGTAAGTTTTTTTACAAATAAATCTGATCATGATTTCATTAAAGATTACATTATGTAAGATTTAGATAAAGAGCTAGCCATTCTTGCTGTGATAGCTCGAAAGTAGATAATATAAAATGAATAATTTCATTCAAATCACTCTATTGCGAGCGAAGATATTAGCATTTGAAGGTTTGACAAGACGTGTGCAATAATTTCAACCACCGTACTGGTTGTTCGAAGCTAAGTCTCGCTCCTCTATTTTTAGATTAAATCAAAATATGGCTGAAACCCGTTCTAATCTATTTAATATCGGAGAATTCCGATGCCATCGAGTGTTGATTATGGTCTAGATCAGTTAAGTAATGTCTAATTAATAATTAAGATAACATTGAAGGCTAAAGAAAGACCTGCAATAGGCAGACATTAGCTCTTGCATAATGTATGTTAAAGTATATTCTAATTTTGTTGAATTGTTTGAATCGTGTGCTTAAGAATGACTTAGAATTACTTAACTCAATTTTGCAATAAAATTTCCAGTAAACTGCACAATCAGTTTGTAAGCACCAAACACAATCTGTCACAGTGTTTAGGTTCTCGGGAAATTTCTTTACTTTTTAAATTACTTGTTTAATTTTTTCTTGAAAAGTATTACCTATTAATATATTTTAAAAAAAAATATTAGGTTATTACCCCTTTTCTGTTGATTATTTTACATGGTTACATGGTATTTACTTTATTCAAACACGAGAAATTTTGAAAAATTTCTCTTTGATCGACGTATGATAGTACTGTTATAGATTTTAAACTGAATTCAATAGAGTCACATGAAACGATAACGCCATTATAGAAGCGCGTGCCATTGTGCGGTGTATCTCTTTCGTTAATTGTAATAGTATTACTGGTCATTTGTACGTTTGTAGAAAATCTAATAAAGACGAACATAGAGTAATATGACGGCTAATTAACATTATATAATACGCATCTGTTTGGCATCACGATGACTCTTGTTTGACCCGTCAAACACTAGAAACAGACTTCATTAAGCGCTCTTACCGTGCCAATATAAATAGTTAGTTTTACTTACTAGAAAAGATTTACCTTGAACTCATATTCTGACGTAAGCACACACATATCTAAACGCTTTTTGATTGGGGGATTTTGACAATTTCTTCGTTTAATAGTATAATTCTGGGAACGTTTAAAGATGGCGTTTTGTGCCAGACTTAGAATGAAATTGTGTATTCATAAATCGGAAAATCAAAGGTAATGACAAGATTGATAATATGATTATACAATCATTCCTTGATCGCTAAGAACTATAGCCTCGATCGATATCACAAGTTTTCGGCAAGGGGGATAATAATTCCGGATTGCTGGATATCGATAAAGTTCTGCTGTCATAACCAGAAAACCTGTATATGTATGTCACAAAAGAAGATCGTGAAACACTGAATATCGATAGGGTTTTTTTCTCGTATGGCCACAATGACCCCCCCCCCCCCAAATTTAAAGATTCGTTAAAAACTATATATGGCCGCTTTCGCGTTCGTAAGGATTGTGGCAAAGAGGAAATATACCTTCAGACTAAATATGAAAGTTCACAGGTCAATTTTTGACCGACGGATCGAAGGACAGGGGTTGTGGGGTATAAATAATTTACGGAGCTCTGTCGATTGGAATTTCAGAATACTCCCCATCGTGATAATAGAAATTATTCAAGGAGTGATCACATACCCTTTCAAAATTTGAATTTATTTCCGTTTATAGTTAGCTTTAAAACGCATGTGAACACAATACATGAACAAGACCACTTTGAAATCTTTAAAAACTTAAAAGGGATGTTTATCAGGGGATAAGAAATGAAATGAAATGGGGTTTAACGTCCTACTGTTGTGCTCTGATTATGCTAAAGAGAGGGAAGGGGGTATAGACCATCCAGTGTGCTATTTTGCCCGAACAGCGTCGCTACGGCCTAGTTTTTGGATGGAATTCGAACCGACAAGGGGTCTCATACGTGTAGAGGAGCACTTGGGTTGTCGTTTCATTCAAACACCTATACGGTGTCCCTTGTCAGCCCCCTGTCCTGCACCACATTTGCGCATAAGAAAGAATCCCATCGAATGCACGTGGAAACAATAGATATTATATAACAGCGTTATCTCTGAATTTTAAGATAATTAGGAATTTTGTCAATCACCAATCATGGAGTTATCTCCCTCAGTTGATGTACTGGGGCGCAAAGAAGCCTATCCTCCATGTTCCTGAAGCAAAGTTCGCGAGTTATACAACCTCTCTCCGTTGCTTGAATACTCAGCAATTCCCCGAACTTTGCGCTAGTTGTTTTTACAAGTGACTAATTAGCATTGTCCAATCAGAGTTCGTGGCATCAAACACACTATAAACAAACAGGGTTTTTTAAATTGAGAAACTCGTGGGAAAACAGCAACCGTGACATTGATCGATCTTTGAACTTTGCAACTCGATTGTCACATGTAGGCGTTTTAGCTATAAAGCACGAGACTTGGTATTCACGACGACCGATGAATCTGATAGGTTCCCAAGCTGGGCTTGTGACAATCGAACTTAGTGGCGAAATATACAGGGTATTACGTGAAGGGCTTGGTAAGATGTATGTAGTTAAGGCGAGATCAAGCCTTCTATTGAAGATGCCTATCCTCATGCATTTTCAGATTGGAACTTAATTACACTGACGGACCAGCGCGTACTCAATCAAACAATAATTTGGTTTAATCCAATAAAATTTCAACAAATTAACTGTACGAATGAAATAGGGTTTAACTCCATATTTTTCTCCGCTAGTTCAAGACTATAACACCAATCACCAGTACAGTAGATACATTAAAAAAAACTTCGCAGGTTTTTGTTTGAAACAAAATGAAACATATTTACGTTTTATTTTATGGCCTAATCTTAATCCATCTGGCTTCTTGAGAGAAAGGGAAAGCTTTTGTTTCTAACGTTCCACGTTGAAGTTATGGTAACAATTGTTCAGTAACTAGCTGTCAAAGTTAATTATATAATACCTCATTAAGTCGTGTCCATTGAAGCGAGACAAATAAGGTGTGATAGACTGGTCGGCCATTGTTTACTTATTACCCCATTGGTTACGTAATCCTTAACTCCGATACGTGGGCATGTATTAACGCGAAACAATCGACGCACGCGCAGAATAATGTTGGCCAAAGTTGACCCGAACATGACTTGATCTCTCTAACTAATTGCAAAGATCAGAATAAAACCTGATTATAATATTCAACCTAAACGAAAACTCTTTCAATTCGTTATTAACTACAGCACACGAAAACCTACATGTGCCAGCCCCGTCTTTAAACCAATCTTCCAACTCCTATTTCTGAGATAGTTACAAGTGACCGGCTGCTGACCACAACTACGTATTAATCCTGAGACGGGGTTTAAAACGGCCGTGTGACCAATCACCTGTGGCTTTTTATAGTTTTGTTCAGCTTCAAGAAAAACTGACCAGTTACTCAACCACTCTGCTCCAGCACGGACTTCAAGTGTTCTGTACATCAGGTAGGTGATTCAATATCTATTATTTTGTAACATCCTAAAGTCTTATGCGCGGGCTTTACGTAATACCGTTTGTTTTGCTGAATTACACATTAACGTAACTGTTTCACACTATCTCAAAATTTCGCCTTTCCGTGTAGCGTTACGTGAATTATTACGTAATTCAGGTAGTCGTCTGATCTGCTCGTGCAATGAGCGAGCAAGTAATAAAATAAATAAACAATTGTTTACATCATATGGTTTATGGAATAGGTTCGGTAATCTATTAACGAGCTTATCTCCTCTGTTACGTTGCAGAATTTATATGATATAACTTTAATGGTGAAAATAACGGCCTCTATTTTTATTACATAGGTATGTTACATTGTCTAATGTTTATTATATAGAGATAATTTTATTACATATTGACATATATCTAACGCTATTATAAGTACTGGGGAAAAATATTTTTATAATTCACACTCAAACATTCATGTCATACGTTTCAAATCTTGAAGGATATTTCACTTCTAAAAGTTAACTGTGAAATTTGGACTATTAATTATGGCTACCATGGATTATGATGTGCAGGTTTCTAGTAATAGATTATTAGAAAATAACGTTTCAATCTTGACTTTTATTTATCTTCATTGTCATTACATTTGGACATTAGACTAATCTCAACACAACTTACCGAAAATATCGTTGGCTTCTTGTTGCTCTGAAATGGTTTCTCTTTCTAAACATTTTGACAAGATTTTGGATTATCAATAATGATAATCATTGACGTTTGTTTTATCAGCCCTTGATATGAATTTAGATAGTTGGTTGGATTATTGTTTCTTTGGATATACATTTTTTTCTTAATTCCAGTACTTGTACCTATTCATATTCGTTAGCCAGACAAATGTTTTGGGCGGTTTTTTTTTCGTGTATAATTATGAAACATACCTCCATGCTACTAGATATTTAATTCACGTTAAGCATCATTATTTTATTTAAGAAAATCAATGTTATATATATAAAAACGTTGAGAGAACACTCTTCGAAACGTCGCCTAAATAAATCAGTATTTGTTCTTCCATAAGTATGTGTTATAGTTATTGCTCTTTCCAGTTACCAAATGCCTCTTAAAGATTAATGCTCATAACTTTTGATAGTTTTGGGAAACATTGATATTCAAAACACTATTATTCAACATCAAATACATTTTTAGAAATATAAAATATTGATGAATATCTATAAAGTATCTTTTGAAATAATGGAGGCTAAATAAAGACGTTATTTATTCCATGAACATAACAGCGAAGATTCCGCTCTTGATATTCGAAGGATTGAAATTTCGTTTCGTACAGTATTTAAAGAACTTCATTTTCTTGTCAGTCGTTGTGAAATAAAGATAAAAGACCCGTGGGTAATTTTCAAGGTTGAATTGTTGTTTGCCCCCGGATCACACAAGCTTTTACATACATTATGTTGGCTTTTCTTTAAGTCTAAATATATATCTAAAACTTTTTCAAATAAGTTATTTAAATAAAATATATTTTAATGCTGATACCGAATGTCAATTTAATAAAATAATTTGAATAGAAAATGAGGCATAAACAATGAACAAAAAATAAATGAAGATAAAGATGAAGCTCAAATAATTTGAAAAAAGTTATCAAAATTTATATAAGTATGTATAACTCGACCTTTTTAAAGTACACACATATTTCTGAGATGAAACAGCAAGGAAATAATTTCAAATATGGATTTAAGTGCTAATTATCTTATTATTGTGAGAGTAGGGGGTTAAATTGTAGGATTGTCTAAAAGAATCTTGTAAAGAAACATCTGTATTAAATAAAGACATTTAAGCTGTCCTCAGGGTCCCAACAACTAAACCTTATTATAGTAAGGAGCGCCTCCCTAAGAATGTCTGTCCCCTTTCTGACCCGTCACTCGCTCCGTTCAAACTTGGGATTGTCGAGATCATCTTTATCAATATCTCTCTATCCTATATACATGTATTTGTCGTTAGAGGAGGATTTTTACTACAAGTGTTAAGGCTTCGTTTCGTCCGATATCAAAACTCCAGAAGGGAAATGTATTGTAAACGAATGATCTTGACAAAAAGCAAAATTATACAAGACTAGAAACTGACACAAAACACAGATCTTTTAAACCCGTAGTTATGAGGACATGAAGATTTCTAACATAACTGAGCATTGATAAACATGTTAAGGATTAAAGTCTATGAACGTTTTTTTTGAGGGATTATTAATCCCTACGGCAACATTGGGAAAGTTGAATGTCTAAAAGTAATAAACGTGCATTTAATGTGTATAACGATATGACGAATTGAAAATTTTGTCAACGTTCGACATCCACAGTAAACGATATAGGACATAGCCAACAAAAGTCAAACGTCAACCACGAGTTTCGCTAAGATCTTTTGATGAACCTCTTTTAATTGTGAATGAATCATAATAGGGAGAGTATGTACCGTTGATATTTTGTTTTCTTTATTAAGTGTCCAATATAAACTTTGAGAACATTTTAAAGTGAATAAAGTTGTGGCAAATTTTTCGAAAATGTAAATCACGAACAGATACATTAAGGCTTCGATTTGAACATTACAAAAAATTTATTATATTTCGAATATTAGTATAAACGACTTCAGCTACTTTAAAGTTTGTATAAAAGAGTAGTCCATCCACAAATACCAAAGATAGACGATAAAAATGGGTTTCATCAGGATATCGAGCAGAAAAATAGTTAATATTTTAAAATTCGTATTATAATTAAATATGAAATATTTTTTTTATCTCTTTTTACAATGAATTTCTTGTTTTATAAAAATACTCTGTTGAAACTAAATAACACATTTATTCAATAAATTAAAAATCTGAATCACGCAGTTCTTAACTGTTTGTGAATTAATTCCAGGGTTAGACTTTTAATTATTTGAAAATAAATATCAAATTTATAGATTAACAAACTGTATCTTAATCTTATTTGTGAAGGAAGTCGTGCTGAGATATATTATTTTAACAACTACCTGGAACCAATTACAATTTTCATTGCAGTTAACACTTGAGAGACCTTTCCAGTTGATAAAATTAACCCGTGTAGATTATTAACGGTCTAAACCCGAGACGCACCTATGACTTAACAAATTGAACGCAACTACATCCTTCTGAATTAAACATAATGGCTCAACATGAAGCTAATAAAACTTTTATTAAAACTTTTAACAAGGAGGTTTTAATTTCAAATTTATTTGCTCGTACATGAATGTGATTATATACAAAGACATGTACCCATTAGGCTTGTCTTTTATAGACATCATTAATCTGTGGTACTGGGGACCGATTCTTAATAAAATCTTTGTTTTACGCTCAAATGTTTTCATAGATTTCTAAACGTGAATGAATGGCATTCCTACATACAGATATAAACTGAGAAATTTTTAAAAATTAGTAATTGTCAATAAAGTTAAAACCAAAGATTATAACTAAAAGCAATCAACGCATTTTAAATCTAATAAACGGGTTATGAAATATGCTATGAAATCGGCAATCATTAGGGTTTTAGTGTTTTATGCACAATATTACGCTTTTAGCGAAATGTCCTGAGATGTTTTCTTGAACTGTGTAATATGCTAAAGATGTTTAATATATGTAATCCCCCACAGCCCTCAGTATTTATTTTCTGGCTAATGCGTTTATTGAAACAAAAATATGGACGTATCCACCTCTAGCAGGATAAAAAAAAACTAACCCGTCGAAGACAATAGGTTTGTTCTTTTAGATGTACGCATGGTTGGCGATTGAGTTTATTTTTCGGTGGCGATTTGTCTGAAGTTGTTTTGTGTTGTCCAGTTGTATAGATGTATAAGATACTTACTTATCGCTATTTACATTATGATTAAAGCATGGAGCGTGCGGGGGTCACCAAGATAAACTCTAATGTGTACAACTTCCTTCCGACATGTATCATGTTCTATCTATAGCTGGACAACCTTGAGATAATGGAATTGAATGGATTTAACACATGCTATTTTTTAAATTTTATTTTACCATAGTTTCGTTCGCAACGAATTACTAACCTTACTTCTTCTAGCTGCAAAGTTTGTTTTTTTAAATGCACTTAAAAAGCTCGAAAGTGTTCTCGACCCATGCCAAGGTTAGAATTTGAGACGTTTTAGTAAAGATTTCAGTGTCCTAACCACACGCCCATTTTAGCTCGTATGTTAATTGTACCCCGCCAAAATTAATTATGAAATTAATTCCAGAAAATTGAGGAGTTGATAATTCGTAAGATACCGGGGTGAAGCAGGGTGATGCACTAAGACCATTCCTTTCTTTAAGCGAACATAAGGTCCCTCATTTTATAAAGAATACCACTATTATTAGCATGAAGAAACAGGGGCAAGACAGGGAGATGTACTTAAACTGTTCATTTTTCTAAAGAGAATAAATGAACTTACACGAAGAGTATAGATAATTCATTTATAGCCACCAAAAGTATGAACAACATTTACTTTTATTCTGTTATATATGGACAATATCCCAGCTGAACATATAGACATAATACTAATTTGTTCAAATAAACTAAAATTACCCTTTATAAAGCTATGAATATTGTTGTTTGTCAGCAGTAATTGATCTATTTTCATATAAAACAAAATTATTTCGCAGAACATGATCTATTACGTTCAGCTAACGCGACAAATCATTAGTATTTGTTTGTGACAATCAAAAGAGATTTGTACAAGTTGTGTGAAAATGATTAACCTATGTCTTCGATTATTGTCTCTTAAATACCGATGTTTAAAGAACAGATCAAAACCTGGATAGAAAACATACAAAGAATGTTGACGATCGAGCAAAGCACGTGGCGAAAATCTTTAGAAAAGCTACGGATTTAAAATGGTAAATAAATATGACCCACCCGTAACCCCACCTCTAACACTGTTTCTGTTTCATTTCATTTATATTCCATGCTTAATTAGATCAACCCAAGACCTGCTCCAACACGTAAATCATAAACTAATTCGTGCCAAATGGCCTTAAGATGTTTGTAATTAAGATATAAGTATAAACGAAAACCACTGATACGAAACCAAAAGGAATTACTTTAATTCAATGAACGAAGCGTGTTCAAATTTTCACCCCATGCCATCTATACAACCTTTATATGAGTATACTCGCTAACTACATGATGGATAATTTGAAGTAATTTTTTTTTAACATGTAAATGTTTAGAAGTTGTCAAGACCTGTTAATATCTGATCTTATTAGACCTTGACACACCCATGACAAAATATAATAGACATTATCACTCATGTATCAAAGATGTTTCTTTTTAAAACAAAGCTTATACAAAAATCGGGAACAAATAATAGATAGCACCAACATGAGACCTGTTTGAACACCTAAGAAATAAAATGAAATAAAAACAAGAACAACTCAGACGACCTTTTATTAGAAAAAAAGCTCTTTCGCCAATGTCTTGTGGACTTATATAAATGCAAAAATCCTATTTAGTAAATTTAATATGCTCCGATTACTGAAGTAGAACACGATGGTATGTGTCACCCCAAACGACTTATAGTCCGTCATTCTTGTAACATTATTTGAGTAAACAAAAATAAAAACACTGATATCTACTCCTTACGTCCACACAAACTTTTTTTTATCAAAATATGAATAGGGTTGTAAATCAAACATTTCTGAATTTTGAGAACGTTCGTTCTAGATTCTGATAGATATGTAAACCAGTTAAAACACGGTCACCGACAGCTTTGTAGTCCAGAACGTCAATATACATGGAGGATATCTATAAATCATGTTCGCTAATTCCCGCGGCATTCAGACTTCTTCTTTTGTGTTTTTCAGAATGGAGCCCCAGATGTATGGCCACGACCAATCTTGGATGGGATCGTGCGATGGTCAATTTTTGCCCAAAATAGTTCAAAGACGAGCCAAGAGAAGCATACCTGATAACGACAAGGACGATAAATACTGGGAAAAGCGAAAACGAAACAACATGGCCGCTAAACGATCAAGAGAATGCAAACGTCAAGCAGAAACAGACATACGTAACAAAGTGTCATTTTTAGAAGAAGAAAACGCGTTATTGCGCAAAGAAATCAGCCTAATGAAAGCCAAGTTCGGTATTCCACCGGAACAAAGCATCTTATCCCAAGAGGACAGAACACAGTGCATGCATGATGTCCGAAGTAACCGACAGTTGACAGACAATGGCGCCAAATCTGAGAGTGAAGACGGTAGCGACAATAGTATGATGTCACCTACAGGTGCCAGATATTCTCTTGGTGGAATGTCTAAATCAGTCAGTCCTTATGGTGATAGAATGAACGGCGAAATAAGAAGACAACAAAGTGTTTCAAGGCATAAGGGTGCCGATATAAATGGTGGCAATGGGTACGAAGTATACGCCTCGTGGAGCCAACTACCAGCAGAAGCCTCCTACATTAATGCTCAAATGTACCAAAACGGCGAAGGAAAATATCCTCCTAGCACCCCTCAAGAATTCATGGACAAACACGCCATGTTTTCTAACTATGAAAGATACGTGACAGAAGATGGACAAACGAATCCTAGGGCGGGATACCAGTATTATGGCTACCAACATCAACTTATGTATCCAGGTGCAACTTCCGTTCATACTCCAGCAGATTTAACACTCAACAGAAAATCTGACGAAAGAACGAGAGACGAGTGTCCGGAATTTATGGACAAATCGGAATTAAACGGAAACATATCAGTTAATTCCAGCCCACTAAAGCTACCAATTAAACCTGAATATTACAGTGAAGAAAAGGCAATGCTTCTAAAACATTCGGCACAACTAGCTGACAGCACCACAAATAACACTTCACATCACGGTAACCAATCCAATTCACCTGATGGAGAATTTTACGGAAATGACGGAGTTAATCTAAAAGCCAAATTACAACACTTATCCTCACATTTTAACGAATTGAAGAAATGAATAAATATAATATAATTTCGAAGGCCATTCCCAAGAAATTATTGTTTACGGTACCCGTTAGAAGCCCGAGATAACATTTTGTGCTAGAACAATATTTAAGTATTTATATGATTCTCCTGTGGAAATTGTTTTTTGATGTTCGTCGTGAATATTAGTGATATAAAAGTGTCGCAGGGTAACAGACTTATGCTATATTGTGATGTTTTTGTTCAGTGTGATTATTATATAGCTAATTAGACTTATATACTTATCTTAGTTTACAAAATGTATGTATAATACCCATCGACTACATTTCAAAACCGTATTTAAGTCTATGTATATTTATAAAGTTTTTTTTATTTATTGTTACGACTTATTAACTTTATAAAAACTTAGTTCCGACTCGCAGATCAGAACCTTGCAGAAAGTTCAAATACAAAAATTTAGTGTTTGAGTCTATGTACATTTTAAAAAAAAATATGTTACGGTTTTTTCAAATTAAAAAAATTAGTTCTGACTCGGAAATCAGAAGCCTGCAAAAGTATTGGAGCATGCCTCTTTTATTGTTATGGTAAATGTTATTTCTCGAGGGATTGATTTGAATTCACGCAACTCACAGTCAATGCGTCTTCACTGTTAATTTATAAAATTATGCATGAGATTTGTACTGAAATTGGTTTCAAGCATCAATATTTTTAACCAAGTAATAATTCAATTTTAGTAGTTATAGTTTATGTTTTTATAGGTATTAACCAATGACTTTTAAAGATTATTTATTTTAGAATGTTATAAATGATAAACCTTTACATTTTTGTATAGAATATTATTTCAAAACTCATTTAGTCTACTTTCATTTTCATAAAAGACATCTTGTTGTTAGGTATATATGATTCCAGATTAAAAAGTTGTTTTCTGTAGTTTTTTCTTCTTTTAGCAAAAAAACTGAATTTAAATGCTGGTGTTCATGTGTACAATACGAATGCAGTGGTGGGTTTAACAGTGACGTTTATGTCTATACTCACCCCATCCGAAAGACTTATCTAATCAGCCTCCGAACCGGACTTGGAAAAATTCTAGAAATAGATTCTTTTACTCACACGCCCGGAATTGAACCCTGAACATCATTCTGGTTCATTGAATTGAAACGCCCAAAAAAATGGAGACGGGCGATTTGAACCCTTAAAAAAACTGTTTTGTAAACTGTGAATTATTTAATTATTTAATGATGACGCACGGAGGTCCAGTATTCCGATACGTGACAAAGCAATCGTTTTAGATCTATATTGTACGAATTACCAAAATGTGCAATGTAAGTCATGTGGGTAGAATATACCGACTTATTGGGGAGCCGAAATCAATTTTATATGCAGTGCCCTTCAACATGATCAAGTTAATAAGTTTTTTGAACATTTTAAGTGTTACACCAACACTTAAAATCAATGAAATTAATTGTGACACTGCTTGCGTTTAACTTAGATATTTTAAAAGGTAAAAGTTCTAAACTTTTGTATACTGAATTTGATCCTTTTGATAAAATATATAGACGTAAGATTAAAATTGTATATTAATTTACAAAATGTCCGCGGTATCGCCTTGTTTGTGGGTTTGTTTGCTGATCAGCTGTTCATCGGGCTTTCAATATGTAGCCTTTTTTGTAATCCCCACGTGATTGTACAACGGTATG
Source organism: Patella ulyssiponensis (assembly GCA_963678685.1). Taxonomy (NCBI): domain Eukaryota; kingdom Metazoa; phylum Mollusca; class Gastropoda; family Patellidae; genus Patella; species Patella ulyssiponensis. The sequence goes on from OY783232.1 coordinate 23,089,914, forward strand.
CCTATGGTATAATGATTTATTTAATGCAACGGTTAATTGGTGCTTCTACGTATAGATTAAATAGGAGGACTAAACTGAACACATGGTTAATAACTATTGTGATTACAAGTTATACTAATCAATAAAATTATATAATGGCCGCTAATGACGGGACTTGTTCTCTGCTTATTGTCTCCGATTCATTAATTGCGAACTGATTATCTTAACATAATACACACTGGTATACGATGATGTAATACCAAATATCGATCTTTCATATATTTATCAGATCAATAGCATGTATGTCTCAATTAGGAAATTTCATATGCATTAACCTTATATTTACACCCAGGGATTGAAGAGGAAGCTCCTATTGTCCAACTTCCCCTTTGGTCTGCTGCAGATTTCAGTATTGATATTCGACTCTTAGTATAATACAAACTATAAAACAAAATACACATCAACAATAACGAATGGGTTATAAGGGTATTCTAACAGAATTGTTTACCTTTAATAATCAAGAAATAGCAAAATTGATCAAATTAAGATGGAATTGATAACAGCCCGTGGAATTAAGTTGCTAAATTACTCAACCCGGTTATATGTATCAATCGCAGAAACAGTTGTTGATTACCCATAGCGCATCTGCGCCAGAGCCCCAAGAAAGTAAGAATACTAATTTTCCTTATATTCTATTTTCAAGTAGACTTCGAGTAAGTGTGCCCGGGCCCCCATGCGTCTCAACCGACTGTATTACTGGTTTCTGGACACAACAGCCACCAGTTAACGCAAGGTAGAACTTTGATGTTGATCTCGTTAACGTAAGGTAGTATTATAATGTTGATCTCGGAATTGATCTCAGACTTTCTGTGTTTAAGCAAAAGAGAAATTCTCATCATTTGGATAAAAACAATCGCCACTTAGTGATTTATTACAGTGATAGCTGTATAGTGGGAAATCTAGTTCCTCTACGCTCCACTTCTTTATATGCTTCGCCCATCCGATATGTTCTCGAATGGAGACACATATAATAAGATTATGATAAAGACGCTTAGCGGCTGTCGTCGTTTTACCACCAGGTTCCGGATTTAATCCGGGTGTTGAGGCGTGAGGAGTGGGGTGGGGCTGAAAAACGAGATCAACCGGCATGAAGGGCACAAATTACTGTCTACTATTGCATTTTGAAAACAATACATTGAGTGTACCGATATAACCACTTTCGGATGAGACGGAAATGCTGAGATACCGTGAACACGTTGGCGAGCACGAAAAGAATCCTTATTGAGTGTTTATAACACGAAGACACTGTCCGGGCAAATTGTCTTTCATAGTAGACTAACCTCGTTCGTTCGTTACTGGGAGTTTAACGTCCACTTCCACCAGAGGTGATATCGTAGACTAGGGAGTACATAGACTAACCTGTCCTGGAGTACATTTTATTAGCCCCGTTGGTAGTGGATTGTAAACACCATTGTCTTCTTATAGTTAAAATTCCAAGTCCTTTAAAACAGTTCACCACTTTAACGTTTAAAATCTGTTCTGTAGTTCATTAGAAGTGTTTCGTGTTGTGGATGAATCTCCTCTGATAAGAGTTGCCTGAAAAGGTAAAGTAGAGCCAGCAGCAACACGGAACAAAACGATTTAAACATTTATACGAATAAAACATGATATCAAGTTTTAAAACACAAATTATATAAATCTATATGCATCGTCAATTTTAATAAATTGTTGTGTAGGTCCCTGTTCCATTTATTTTTATTTTTTAACTAATGTTTATATTATTATATTAAATCAGGCAGAACCGCCATACTGTTTTACAACAATAGTTTCTTGTGTAACTAGATATTACGTAAATTTTAATTTATTCTGGGACCTGTTTCTCGATATCTTAACTAAAGATAAAATCCAAATTTTAGTACATACTTCAATTTTGATTGGCTAAGCACTAAAATCAATCTAATATCATCCAATCAAATTACTAAAATTAGGATTTTATTTTAGTTAAAATTTCGTGAAACCGACCCCTGATATTATTTCTTAAGGTGACTCTGATAATTCGTATATTAATGACCAGCTGCCCGAAAGGGGCGTTAAACCCCTGTCACTAATAACTTTATACACTTAGCCAATCGGCATTCCTCATGTAGGGCCTAAATTCAGGGGATTGGATGGTCGAATTGAGTTAACTGGCCCGGTTTCGACTTCCCATTGACATGGAGTAATGTCGCCTGTCCAACTTCTCGGGTTTTCACCGCCCCCACCCCACACTGCTAAAGACCCCATTATTGAAATAAAACTAAGGTGGTTGCTTACGGTCATGATACAGCACAGGCTATTGCAAGGGGGGCTACTCCATATAAGCAGTAATTCTACATGATTTGACCACAGACCACCATATCATTATAATATTATTTGTGGGGTCTAGGATCGAAGGAAATGTTTCGAATTTACATTTTGTGCCAGATTTTGGCGAATATTCGTGATCTCAAGACGATTGTAAAGAAAGATATGCAAAATATACACAAAAGTTTTAGGCTACTATATGAATACATGTACATAGTACTAGTAGGCCTACATGTCATCTAGGCTGGACCGTTTAATTTTTTGTTGTTATGTTTCGTAATGTAGAATGGGTGCCACAAAAAGCCCGCTGTATAATGTTGCACACCGTGTTTGCTGAATGAAATGGCAGCTTGAACATATTTTGGAAATAAAACGGTTAGTTGAAGTCTTGAAATGTTCAATAAATAAATAAGAGTCCTGCGAAGTTTTACACGTTGGCATTGTTTGCTAGCTTTAGCGTTATGATTTTTGGCAGCTTATAGATAGGTGCCGGCGAGTTGAATTAATCTCAACATATGATAGAAAGGGTCCAGTCCAATGAACATAATTGGGGAAAAGTTGACGTTGGTGGTCTGTATCCCAATCGCGACTGTAAGGGGAGATAATCCAATGTAATTAGCAAGATGGCTGCGCCCATGGTTGTAAACATACATGTGTGATATTTTGGAAGATAAAATAAAAAGATAAAATGTTGACTCCAGCGTTTGAAATACACCAAGACAACGAATTTTTGTTTTTCTACATTAAAGCACCATACACAAAGATTTCAGATACTGAAGTATTCATAGAAGACAATGAATTCAAGTTTTTTTCTAAACCCTATTTTTTACGACTGAATTTGCCTGGTCAATTGATTGAAGATGGGAGAGAAACGGCAATTTATGATTCAAATAAAGGTGGGACAGTAGACTATTTTAGCTAGTATGTTTATGGTCGGCACATGAGCAATAAGGATAAGTCTGTTAGTCTTATTGAGTCAACTGGCTTGGTTTCGATTCCCTGGTTGTATGTGACAAGGAGAAGGGTCACCTGTTCAACCTCCTGGGTTTTCTCCAGTTCCTCCGTAGCTAAAAACGTTGAGATATGCTGATGTGTTGAGAGATGAGGTTTGTTATCTAGGTCCTCCCGTTTCCTCCCCCAGAGCTAAAAGACCCCTACACGCAAGTGTCAAGTGGATGTTTTACTCAAAGTGTTTCTCGTATCTGCTAAATCTATTCTAGGGAGCCATGGTGGCTCAGTGAGTAAGACAATAGCTCTTTAATAATCTGCAAGTGTCGGTTTCACTCCTGGTGTTGGTTGGGAGCGTTGTCTACTGTTTGAGTTCTGGTAAATAATAAACGGATTTCTTCGATTATGAACAAACTAGTTAACTTTAGTTATTATAAACTTACCCGTGTGTTTGAAATGAACTCCCGTTAAATAAAATCCATTGCACCACTAAAAATCCCAACGAATAAAACCGGTTCTCTCTTGAAAAATTTGAATATTTACTTGTTATTTCGACAGAGTGGATAATAACATTGCTTTCGTCACATATTGGACGAATCCAACATACTGAAGCGAGGTTGTTTAAATTTGACGCATATTTTGGCAACCACATGCTATACTCAAAGCAAAGCGCCAACATTACGATCGTTTGAGTTTGGGCGACGAAAATATCAATTGAAGGCAATTACATAGGAGCTTTATATTGAAACCATTGATCGCCAGTCTATCAAATTTTATTCACAATGAAAGAATCACTGATTGCACGGATACTCGTTAAAATAAAGTCATATATAAAATATAAATTTTAATATCCTATCTTCTTTATGTTATAAATAGTTTTAACACGGATCACGAAGCACACCTCCGAAGTGTCTGAGGACTCTGAGTGTATTATTAATTTGATCTCATTCTTTCGATCAAATAATAACCGCTTCAGTGACATTTTTAAGCGTGTTGCGGCAGCGTTCAAAGTGCCTAATGACATTGGGTGGCGGATACAATGCCGATAAGTCCGTAACACCCTGTAGGAAGCGGAACATTAATTGTAAATGGCCTGCATATATGTTAAATAATAATATTATCATACCATATTATAAAGATGGGTAATATTTAAGGTCCGTGAAAAGAATGTAGTTATTTTTGTTCCTCATGCGTGTTAAAAAGAAAATTATCCCATCCGAGCCGCTATAATCAAATAATTAAGTCGGTAACAAATTTTAAATAATACAGGTTGTTATGTGTGCGAACGCTCAAACTCAATGCCGAGTCGAGACGTGCTTTTAAAGTTCCAATTTCACATTTTCTGAGAAAGTTAAAACATAATTATTTCTATGTCTTTTGCTCAAAAGGTTGCCAACTCACTATTATACGATCATGGGCAAAATTTTTTGGGCATGAAAAAGGCTGACACAGGCTGATTGAGGAAATAGTTACTCAATTACCTCCCTTGTTTTCCCATTCCTCTCCATGGACGGCCATCTTCAAACGTTTGAATTTGAAGATGAAAATGATATTTTTGCCAATTTCTCAACTGGCAATAGTGAATTATAGGATTAATAGGATTATTCTTTAACAAGGTAGGACTGTTTATAGGTTCAATCTATTTTAGGGCTTTATTTTAATACATTTTAAAAATATAACTTAAAAAAATGCTATTGGAACTTTAACTTAAACCAAAGAATTGACGTAAAAATGCCACATTTCCTATGCTGTCACCCCTGATACAAAGTGATATCTCCCGAGGTGTGACGTAACCAGCTGCCATATTGATATTTTTCTTAACCGAAAGTTTGTGGGATTTCAATTTTTCAAGAGAGAACTGTTTTTATACGTTGGGACATTTAGTGGTGCAATGGATTTTATTTAACGGGAGTTCATTTTAAACACGCAGGTAAGTTTATAATAACCAAAGTTAACTAGTTTGTTCATAATCGAAGAAATCCGTTTATTATTTACCAGAACTCAAACAGTAGTCTTTTGGATGTGACAAAAGAACCTAGGTCCCACGTACATGTACATATTGTCATGCACCTAAAAGAACCCTTGACAGTTGGAATTTAATGTCAACAAAGAGATGCCCTTGATTTCAAGTTAATTATAAACCATTTTCTTTACAATTCACAGGACATATCACCATCAAAGTACCTAAAAAGACACAGGGAGAAGTATTTGAAGGGCTGGACATGCTGACAAAATTGTTGGCCCCTAAAGGAGATAGAGCAGCAACGGAACCTTTAATAGAAGTATTAGGTATGTTGTAATAAAACTATATTGTTACATTGTAATAAAACTATATTGTAATATAAGTGCAGGGGGGGCACACCACAGACAAACAAATACACTAGACAAACCTATGGACAGTACCTAATATACAGACACTACAAACAACAAATGCACTTACACATACATGTATCAGATCATAAATATCGACCCAGGGTCTAGCTGTACCTGTAAGCGTCTTGGGCCTGTAATAATACACTCTTTACTTCAAATCAAAAAATACAGATATCGATTTACAAGAGGGGCGATAGTCTTCCAGTTGACATCATGAGCGAGAATGTCACAAAATTTAACAATAGTAAGAATAATAATTGAATTTTGGAAAACGCTAAAAATTAATTGGCACCAAAGTGGGAGTATGGTGCCGGCATCCTCTCTGATGTTTCTAATGCATTGGAAAAATAAAACCAGCAATTAGAATCTATACTTACAGTTTTGTCCAGTGTGTTTAGCAGTATACTGGTAACTTGTTTCATCAGGCCATGTGATGGGGTGTTTAATAAACTGTTTATATTATAGTAAATATAAATACAAACAAGTTAATGTTTGATAAGTCAAGCGATTAAACTACATTGAAATATAGAGTTGCAGATTATTAGTTTATGAGTGAAACGCTCTAAAGAAATTCATTTTCAAAACATTTTTGCTAGAAAACTTATTTATTAACAGGTAGTTTGGATGACTTTGCTTACAGGGGTATCTTTTATATCTTGGCATGGTAACCTACTTTTATAATGTATTTATCCTCTGATTATTTTTTATTGACAGGATCTGATGCTGACTGTCCACCAGGTTGTATTTTAGATGATAATGAGATTGATTGGTATATAGAACAAAAACCGTATGAAGAACCTAACATCATTAATACTTCATATAAATATGGCTTTGCTGGCCAGAAATCTGGTATTTTCAGTCGTCTTGCCAATGAACTTAAACATCTAGTAGATGTAAACGATCCTGATAACTTATCTCCAGCTGATCGTCTTAAACAAAGGCAGGATGTAGAAGATAATAAATTTGATGATGATCATTATTTAGCTGATTTATATCAAGATGATGTCATAAAAACTATATTGGCTTATCAACCTGATTGGAATAAGTCTGAATCCAGCAATGATAATGTGAAAGTAGATCATGATGACGTTATTTGTTTCAATGATGATCAAAAGGAGAGAATGAGAAATTTACCAAAAAAGGAATATGTTATTGATAAAGATGTTTTACCATCAGTATATCTTAGTCTTGTTGATCTCATTTATTCCTATTGTTATAATCATAGAATAACTGAAGGGGATGATAACATAGAATCAGGGTGGAATATCTGTAAATTGAGTTCAACTCTATCCTGGTTTATAGTGGACACAAATCCTAGAGATGTAATAATCACAAACATTCGACGAAGTTTGTGTTTTCCACTACACCGACACTGGCAACTGGCAATGAAAGTTTTGGAAGATACACAGAAACTATTTGAACTTGGCAAAAGACAGATATTAAAATGTTTATTAGAAATTCATCAATTGTTTCATGATTGCGATTCGAGATATATCTTGAATGATATTTATATTACTGACTATTGTGTCTGGCTTCAGTCAGCTAGTGATGAAAAATTAAAATCATTAGCGAAAGCTCTCAAAGACTTAAACATACAGAAAATAGATGTTAAATTGAACTTGAAGGAACTTGAGGCGGCGGCAAAGGTGGCCATGGAAGAAGATATTTCAAATCATTTAGAAAAATTAACTGTTGCTGATAGTGATGATGAGAGTACAGAAAGCAGTGATGAAGACACTACTGGTAGCAGCAACACAGATTCCAGTGAAGAAAGCACACAGACCGATGATGCAAGTGAAGGAGAAAATGAAAGTACTAAAGCTAAAACTATTTCTATATCTAGTAATGTTGTAAAAAAGGATTCATTTGAAAATAATGACAATGAAAAAGACATTAATGTTGAGGAGTCAAAATTTAATAATACAAAACAAATGATCAGTGTACTGTCGACGATCAAACAGTGACTGACAGATGAATAAGTTGGTAATATGAAATAAATACCTTAAAAATAAATACCTTAAAAATAAATACACAATCATCCATCACAATCATATTTATAATGACAAAGAAATCAAGCTTATCTTTTTAGAATTGTTTTAAAAATGAAGAAAAAACAATATACTATTCAGATGCAAACCGGTAGGATAGGAAACATTTATCTGAAACAAGGATTATGTCTCCTGATTGTACAAAAAATCTACTTATTTATCTTGCATGCCAACTGCTCTTTTGACTTAGAATCAAACACTGATTGTTAATATTTTGTTTTCATAAAATCACCATTAATTTATCTAGCTATGTAGATGCTAAGATTGTGAACTGTGAACCTTATAGAGGTCACAATTTTGATCTGATTTTGATGAAACATAAAATATATATGGTTATATCCCAAAGATCTTGGTTCCTTTCATTATTTTTGCATATCGGACCTTAACTTCATAGATTATGGGCCCCGTTCAAATATATTCAGTTTGAATTTTGTGAAAATCAGAAAGAAACAGTGCAACAAAATGGCAGCTTCTTTTAAACCAGTCGTGTAAAAGTTTGTAATATCAAGGTTGTGGACCCTCTAGAGGTCACAATTTTTATCCAAATTTGATGAAAATTCAAATAAACGTTTGTGCTGTTTAACGTTTCTTTTCGCGACCATACCGTGTTGCCATAGATTGTAGTCATCAAATAAGACACTTATTGCTATTTTTAGAACTAAGGCACCTAACGGTGACGAAGCATAAGCTATGATTGTGTTTTATTTATTTAATCCTACCATTATTTTGTGTACTTCGGTAATGAACATTTAGTAACTAATTATTTTATTCCATGTAATCTATTGACACTTGTTTCGCATTTGCATTTGGTTGAGCGTCACAGCGAGTGTCGGTGCTGTCGGATATTTGAGAGACTGGACAATGATATCTATGAACTGGTTGGAACCCGCCATTGTTTTAAACATGTGTTGATTTTGTCTTGTTTGCCATATTGTTTGTATGTGAAACTTCACAGTGTTTTTACCACTTTGCCCATTAAATAACCATCGTTCCAGGACATCATCGTTTTACGATTTATTTGTGGGAGTGCGTTAAGCTGATCTGACGCGTCCGGTTTGTTGACATCTTCGACTTTGCTGCGGGTAAGGCCTCAACGGTACTGTCAGGGTTAAAGAGTCTGCAAGCCGACAAAACAGTACAGTAAATTTAAAACACTAAAGTTGATCATAGTAATTGTTTTGAACACTTTATAACACGTGAATTAGTTGTTAGTCCTTTTTGTAGTAGAATTATTAGTTTCTCCAGAACTTTTCAACACGAATTTTAAAAAGTATGGAAACCCATCAAGACAACAATGAAACTCCAATTGCGGAAAATTCGTCAAGAAACCGAACGCCATCAGTGAAATTTATAGAAAATGCCATAATGGAGAAAACTAAAAAGTTTTGGAAGTCTCATAAAGATCTTAAACACCACGTCGACATGTTACTGCGAGCAAAAGCCGGGTCACCAGAAATTCCAGAATTGAAGAATAACGTTGTTGCCTCTCAACTTGCCTTCAAGAATGAAGCCACAGAGATTCAAGAGTTATTTACCCGTGATAAATCAGAATCTGGACAAGCTGAAGCTCTCGAAATTTCGTCTATATCAGTGGAATGGTTGGAGATATCAGATAGTGCACTGGCTAATAGCATATCACCACCTGCCCCTTGTAAGAAAGGCAACCAAGAACACCCTTGTGACGATAAGAAATCTGTTCATATGTCAAAAGCTTCAACTACATCAAGTTGTGCCAGGCGATTGGAAGCTAAGGTACGAGCTGCTGAGCAGAAAACAAAATTTGAATTTGATCAACAAATTCGCCAGTTTCAGCTAACACAAAAGCTGAGAGAAGCCGATCTTGAACGCCAGAAATTACTAGATGCTTCCAAATTAGATGAACTTAGAAGTAAACGAGACCTCGCAATGGCTGAAGCAGCAGTAAAGGCCTACAGTGGCGGATCAGACATTGGCTCTGTTGATGATTTGGCATCACAGCTTGATCGCTCTAAAGCAACCCAGGACTGGATAAACGACGTGAAACCAGTTTTTGATACTCAACCGAGCACTGAGGAGAAGGTCGATCAAGATAACCATCAAGCATCGGCTCCCTGTCACCCAGAACGATTTGCTGGTAACGATCCACTGTTTCGACCATTTGATCAAGCAACATCACATCAACATAACGCAACCTTTGCACTCAATGAAACCCTGTTTCGACACCTTGATATACAAAATGAAACAAGTACTAAACTTATGTCTTCATTGGCAAAACAGTCACTACCTAAGTGTGAACCTGACATTTTCGCTGGAGACCCTCCTATATTTTTGCCTTGGAAAATGGCCTTTAAAGCAATGATTGCTGATGTCAATGCTTCACCAGACCAGGAAATGACATACCTTCTTCGCTACACATCGGGAAAACCAAAGGAACTTGTCAACACCTTTCGTAGACGTGTACACCCTGACGCTCATGTGAAAGTCACAAACCTTTGGAAGGCTATGGAAGAACGGTTTGGTCACAGTGCAGAAATAACAAACGCCCTCCTGAACAACTTGCAAAGAGCTGCCAACTTCCGAAGTGACGACCGACAAGGGTACCAGAACTTCTGTGATGTTTGTGAAGATGTTGGCTCGCAAATTCCTTTTTTGAATGGTTTGTCCATTTTGAATTCATCCTACTACATGAAGTCATTGATTGAGAAAATCCCTAAATTGATACGTGACAAATGGGAAAACAGAGTTACCAAACACATGATGTCAAGACAATCCGATGATTATCCTCCATTTTCATCCTTTGTAGAACTCATGCATACCATCGCTTTGAAACAAAATCATCCAGCTATCGTCAAAATGCCTGGAGTTGACTACGAATCTACTTCGAAACTTCGAAACAACACGAACCCTCGTAATTTGAACTTCTATTCGAATAGAGCAGGACATGCCAAGTCATTGAAAACGGATATCAATACTTCTGAAGACATTGCTCCGGAAGAAGACGTATTATGCCCTATTCACCCAGAAAGTAAAGATCGCCACACTTTGCTTACTTGTCGTGTATTTGCAGACAAAGAACCAAGAGAGCGGGAACAGATTGTGAAAAATGCTAACATTTGTTTTCGATGCCTCACCAAGAAACATTTCTCTACAAGATGCAAATCAGATGTGAAGTGCGATAGCTGTGGACGTAGACATCCAACACTTTTGCATTACAGCGCAGCTACCCCTTCAAACAACCCCTCTCAGTCAACCGGAGAAAATGTTGGAACAGCCTGCATGAACATACGTGGATCACCAGGCATCAAAGGGAGGACCTGCGGAAAGTTCTCACTCGTTGATATTATTCGCGGAGATGACTTTAGCATTGTATTCCGAACGTACGCCACTCTCGACGACCAGTCAAGTCATAGTTTGGGTAGCGAAACTCTTTTCGATGACCTTAGCATCACAGGAGATAGACATCAGTACACACTTGAGACCTGTCATGGCAAAGAAACCTGTCTTGGACGACGAGGCACTAACTTGTATGCCCGTACCTTGGAGGGCAAAACATTCAAGCTTCCAACGATCATCGAATCCGATAACATACCGGAAGACAAATCTGAAATTCCTACGAAGGAAGCTATACAGCAAATTCCACATCTTCGGCATATAGCTAAATTTCTTCCACCCTATGAAGAAGCCACAGGAATAAATTTGATAATTGGAAGAGATGCCCCAGAGCTTCTTAAAGTTCGCGAATCCATCAACGGCCCCGTAGGAGCACCATGGGCTCAACGTCTGGACCTAGGTTGGACAGTGTCTGGAGATATTTGTTTGAATCGTCTTGGAGGTAGCGTGCATCTTTCATGTCGTAGAACCGTTGTTGGAACAGAATATAATCTAGAGCCTTGTAAATATGAGATTCGTTGTAAAGAACAGATAGCAAAACCACCTGAAGCCAAGACAGGGGATGAGCTGAACACATCTGTTATTTGTGGAAAGACATCAGTTGACCAGAAAGGTTTACTGAACAGTATTGCTAAAGATGAATTCTTTACTTCAGAACATGATTCGGACGTTGGAACATCTCCAGATGACCGTCACTTTTTGAAAATTATGGAGGAAGGATTCCACAAGAACTATTTAGGAAATTGGGAAGCACCCCTTCCATTTCGTGAGACTAAAACAAATTTGCCAAATAACCGAGCTCAAGCAGCGAAGCGGTTCGAAAGTCTTCTACGAAACTTTGCAAGAAATAATCAACTTAAAACTGACTATCTTGAATTCATGTCAAAGATTCTCGAAAGAGGCCACGCTTCACAAGTTGATCCGTCTCAAGGTGATACCAAGGAAGGACAGGAATGGTACCTTCCCCACTTTGCAGTGTATCATCCTAAAAAACCTACACAAGTTAGAGTTGTTTTTGATTCGTCAGCAGAATACCATGGCACATCCCTAAACAAAGAATTACTCCAAGGGCCTGACCTGATGAATGGACTTATCGGAAGACTGCTTCGTTTTCGTCAAGAAGAAGTTGCGATAATGTGTGACATTGAGCAAATGTTTCATAGCTTTTACGTCAATCCCGAACATCGATGTTTCTTACGCTTTCTTTGGTTTGAAGGTAACGATCCAAATGCCCCAGTTGTTGATTATCAGATGAATGTACATCTCTTTGGAAATGGACCAAGCCCTGCAGTGGCTACATTTGGACTTCGAAAATCAGCTGATGATGCTCGTCAAAAGTATGGAAATCCTGCTCATAAATTTATCCACGAAGACTTCTACGTTGATGATGGCGTATATTCTTGTTCAAGCTCCGAGGAAGCCATTGAACTACTTAAGTCAGCTCAGTCCATGTTGGCAGATTCAAACTTACGCCTCCATAAAGTCGTTTCTAATAAACCAGAAGTTATGAAAGCCTTTCCAAATCAAGATCTAGCTAAAGGGTTGACAGATCTCGATCTTGATCACGATAAGCTACCAAGTCAACGCACTCTAGGAGTACATTGGGATTTAGAAAAAGATGTCTTCACCTTCCGGGTTACAGACAAAGATAAACCTTATACAAGACGTGGAGTTCTGTCAGTAATTCATTCGCTGTACGATCCGTTAGGTTTCGCCGCGCCATTTATCATAATTGGGAAGAAGATCCTTCAAAATTTGATTCATTCTGGTACTACTGAAGGACAACACCTCGATTGGGATGACCCTTTACCGCCCAATTTATGGTCTGAATGGGAAACATGGCATACCAACCTCAAGTCTATTTGCGAGGTTGAAGTAAAACGTTGTTTTAAACCCGAAGACTTCGGTGTAGTCACTAATATTGAAATCCACGCCTTCTCTGATGCTAGCCAGGATGCTGTCAGCATTGTTATTTATTTGCGTCTCTTCAACGATAAAGGAGATACCCACATTGCCTTTGTGAGAGGTACATCTAAAGTTAAACCACAGAAACACCTCTCAATACCAAGACTGGAACTTTGTGCTGCAGTTTTGTTAGCAACTACTGTAAAGCAAACTCAGAGGGAGTTAGAGTACAACATTAACAATGTCTACTACTACACTGACTCAAAAATTGTTCTAGGCTATATAATGAATGAATCTCGGCGATTTTATGTCTATGTAGCCAACCGTGTTGAACTTATTCGAAGTCTTACATCACCAGAATCATGGAGATATGTGAGATCGGAAGACAACCCTGCTGACATAGGAACCCGTGGTTGTTCTGCATCAAAACTCATGCAAGAAAAGTGGTTCGTTGGTCCAGATTTCCTGTGGAACTGCAGTGACATTCCATTTGGTGCATACACGCTGAATGATGGTGACCAAGAGATTCGTCCAGAGGTTAAGTCGTGTGCAACCTCTACTGTTACAGACAACATATGTCTACTTTGTAGGTACTTCACTTACTTTAGTAATTGGCGCAAACTTTGTAAATCAATCGCCTACTTGAAGATTCTGCTTCGTCATAGGAAACATGGCTCATCGGAAGACCAAAGCATGGATCTTAATCCTGACATCCTACATGAAGCAGAACTTGTAATCCTAAAACATGTTCAACATGAAGCCTTCCCTAAAGAGGTTGAAAATCTCAAAGAACATCAGAATGAAAGTAAACGTACAAAACCGTCGCTTGGACAACGTCTTCGTCAGCTTGACCCTTTCATTCATCAAGATGGACTTATCCGGGTTGGTGGTCGACTCCGTCGTTCAAGTTTGTCCTTTCCGGAGAAGCATCCGATTGTATTGCCAAAGAAAAACCATGTTACACTCCTTGTCATGCGACATTACCATGAAACAGTGCATCACCAGGGTAGATCTATAACCCATGGAGCCATCAGACAAGCCGGATTCTGGGTCATAGGAGGTTCAAGTTTGGTAAACTCTTTGATTAGAAAATGTGTTCGATGCAATCTTCTACGCAGGCCTTCTGAAACACCTAAGATGGCAGATCTCCCAGAAGATCGTGTAGGTCAAACAGCACCTTTTACCAATGTTGGAATGGACGCCTTCAGTCCTTGGGACATAACGACAAAGAAGACACGAGGCGGATGCATCAATAGTAAAAGATGGGGCATCATCTTCACATGCCTAGCCAGTCGAGCGATTCATATAGAAGTTGTTGACTCGATGGACACTTCAGCCTTTATCAACGCATTACGACGTTTTATCGCTATAAGAGGCCCTGTTGTTTTACTTCGATCTGATCGTGGAACCAACTTCATTGGAGCACATAATGAACTCAATGCTGCTTTGAAAGATATCGATAACGATAAAGTGAAGAAATTTTTGTTAGACCACGACTGTGATTGGAAATGGAATCCTCCACACGCATCTCACTTTGGTGGCGTATGGGAACGTCAGATTGGTACCCTACGTCGTGTTTTGGATGGTATGCTTTTAGGACTTGGAAAGTTTCAGATCACCCACGATCTTCTTGTTACTCTCATGGCAGAAGCTACAGCCATTGTTAATTCCAGACCTATAACAGCTATACCTTCAGGTACAGATGATCCTCAGCCTCTGTCACCAGCTAGTATCCTTACCATGAAAACTAGACCTTATCTGCCTCCCCCTAGCAACTTCACTGAACCAGATTTGTATTGCCGCAGTCGTTGGCGAAGAATTCAGTATCTAGCGGATCAATTCTGGATTCGCTGGAGGAAGGAGTACCTCCAGAACCAACAACAGCGACGCAAATGGAATAAATCCATTCCAAATTTAGATGTTGGAGACTTGGTGTTAGTTATCGAAAAGGATCTCGTTCGTGGATCATGGCGTAAAGGACGTATATCGAGTGTAGAACCTAGTAAAGATGGAATCGTCCGCACAGCGGACGTTGTAGTTTTCGAGGACGATCAACCAGGGTCAACCAAGCACAGTGGAAAACTTAAGACATTTACGCGACCGGTGTCCCAACTTGTTTTTCTTTACAGACCAGTGATTTGTTAATAAGGACTAATTATTAAAGACGTATGCCTTTAAGGTGGGGAGTGTGCTGTTTAACGTTTCTTTTCGCGACCATACCGTGTTGCCATAGATTGTAGTCATCAAATAAGACACTTATTGCTATTTTTAGAACTAAGGCACCTAACGGTGACGAAGCATAAGCTATGATTGTGTTTTATTTATTTAATCCTACCATTATTTTGTGTACTTCGGTAATGAACATTTAGTAACTAATTATTTTATTCCATGTAATCTATTGACACTTGTTTCGCATTTGCATTTGGTTGAGCGTCACAGCGAGTGTCGGTGCTGTCGGATATTTGAGAGACTGGACAATGATATCTATGAACTGGTTGGAACCCGCCATTGTTTTAAACATGTGTTGATTTTGTCTTGTTTGCCATATTGTTTGTATGTGAAACTTCACAGTGTTTTTACCACTTTGCCCATTAAATAACCATCGTTCCAGGACATCATCGTTTTACGATTTATTTGTGGGAGTGCGTTAAGCTGATCTGACGCGTCCGGTTTGTTGACATCTTCGACTTTGCTGCGGGTAAGGCCTCAACGGTACTGTCAGGGTTAAAGAGTCTGCAAGCCGACAAAACAGTACAACGTTCATATCCCAAGGATGACGATTCCTTTTGATATTCCCAGGGCCATAACTTCATGGATTATGGCTCATGATTTTACATTTTTTTATCTGATGTTTAATTGTTTATATACCAAAGATCTCAGTTCCTGTTTGATATTGTCATATGTCAGACCATAACATCCTGGGTTATGACCCCTGATTATACGCAAATCAAAACTGCTTTTATAGTTTGTTTTCTGTCCATCTTCTTTTGACAAATGTGGGCATGACAATGGCTTTTACTGTGGTGCGGTATATTTTGCCAACCGACATTTTTCCAGCGATACTTTTGATTTATGCACTCACCTCATCCCCCAATAATTGCCAACCTGCTTCCTCACTATTGCAAGTATATTTCAGCATGAAGCACCTGTTACTCACTGTTAGTCTTATAATGTGTGGTAGTCCATTTATTATTTTATGTGAATAGAATACTTGCAATATTGGTAGTTTAGTGCATAAAAACTTGTTTTTATTCCATACACTAGAATTAAGTAGGGTGCAAATTTTAGATGTTCTATTACTATTGAATTAATTTCTTTCTTTTAAGAGAAAGTACACTCAGAGCACTAACATATGTAGAAAGTTTCAAAATAAATCAGTTGTTTTGCGATAATGGCTGAAGTGTTGACTGTAGTTGCAGGCTTCTCTATTTATCTATCTATACCTATTTTAATAGCCCATACTACAATTCATAAAATATGATGTAATGAAAGGATAAGGCTTTTCCTATGCTGAACTTTTTAAACTCAATGCATCAGTGAATATTACGACCAACAGCACTGTTCTTCAGTATAAACATGTGTTATAAATGACAATATTTTTATTATCATATTGTTTGAAGGGGTAAAATATACACAAGAATTAGACCTAGTATTCTGATTTTTTGGGGATTGTCTTTTTTAAATTGTTGGAAAACAAATATGGAAATGTGTATTGCAATAATTGCCTATGGATATAATGTTAAATTATCATTAATTATTTTGAAAGACATATTTATAGCAGATCTCAGTTTCGTTTGATCAAAGATTCTTGCATATAAAGAACCCAAAACTGTTTAGAACAGTAGATCTAAAGCCCATAATTAATCACCCACTTTTGGAGTTCTGATCCATTTTTATTTTACAAAATGACCATGTCAAAATAGGTCTTCGTCCTACTTTTTCTATCTCTCTTTTTTGTGGTTACCTCCCTTGTGTCAACCAGGTGTCTTGTGTGACAAACGGGACTAGCAAGAGTTTATTATGGTTACTGATCGGATTTTATATTCATTCGCGATGGTAAGTGACGTTTGTATGAATGTGATAATTTAGAACTGATATAATTTCTTTTTACCGAATAATAACAAATTTAAATCGACCGTTTTTAAAATACCAAATTCTAGCTAAAATTACGTTGAAAACAGAACTGCACTTTTCTCGGACTTATATTTGTCGCCATGGTAGTGATGAGTCAGTCGTTAAAAAAAAAGTTTTGTTGATCTTGGAAAATATGGAAATTGAAGTGGAATAATATAACAGGAGCGGGACATGCAGTTAATAACGATATTGCAATGTATTAATGTGCATGGGTACATTTTAAAACTGAAAATTGTGGTATAACAAATTTCTTAAAATAATATAATTATATAGATAAGATTGTGCCAGGCCAAGCTAAAAAAAATTGTCAGCATAGGCCTATATTATTAAATGGCATAAAAATCGAGGCTATGTATGTATATAATAATTAATAAATCACAAAATATAAACATTAGAATTATATTATTTCAATATTGATTTAACTGTACTATTATAGTTGACTATTATCTGCCTTGAAAATTACTAAAATTAAATAGAACCATCCCTGATAACATTCATTGGTGGGTACCATATGGGTACCATGTGTCATGTAATATGGGGCCATGATGGGGAGCCCATAACGGACCCCAACATTTTTGCACCCAACATCCATATGGGATCCATATGGGCTCAACCATATGGGTACTAAATGGGGTTTGTGTGGGGCCTATATGGGTAACTCATTTAAAATAATACTGGTGCTATATGGGGCCTGTGTGGGACCTATATGGCCATGTTAAGAAATATAATATGGGTACTATATGGGACTCATATGGGGTACAAATAAATGATATATGGGCATAATATGGGATCCACATGGGTACTAAATGGGGTTTGTGTGGGTTCTATATGGGTAAATCATCTAAAATAATGTGTGTAATATGGGACCTATATGGTCTTGATAAGACATGTAATGTGGGTACTATATGGGACTCATGTGGGAGTACAAATCAATGTAATATGGGCATCATATGGGATCTGTGTGGATATAACAGAATATTAATTTGGGCACTAAATGGATTTCCTGTGGGATCCTAAGAAATACTGTACTGAGCTTATTTGTGGTGACAACACATATATGGACAGTAAACTATTTATACCAGACATTATAGCCGAACTAAGACTAATTTAATACAAGTATGAAATTATCTTCTAATGTATGATCATTTGAATATTACACTATTTTAATGATAATATCAAGCGTGCTACACAGCTTCGTGTAACTTTGACGAATTCTCTAGTTCTAAGCATGGTAAACAACAAGTACCAAATCAGTCTAATAAAATAACAAAACTGTTTATTTGGTTTCATGTTTTATTATAATGCTTTTTCGGTAAGACAGTTGAAATTCGTTGGGATCTCCCACCATCCCTGCCCCTTGAATTAATCAGGAAGCAACTAACAGCTGTTTTGATTTCTTCGTTTGTAGTGTTCACAAACATTGGATTTCTTCTGACCGACTCTGCAATTCAAAAGAAAAGCACATTGATTAGGTCTGTTGATGTGCAGTCTGACAAAGTAAGACAACTCTACCCATATTTTGCGCCGATATCGAATTCAATCAACATCTTTGGGATACAAACACATATTTTAATTTTCATCAAAATCGGATATAAATTCTGACCTGTAGTCTCCACAAACAGTAATTAATACAAACAGAAACTCACCATTTTCTTTTGGTCAGGAACATGTGAAATAGTTGACCAGTGCTTATGTTGTCATTTTAATTCTTTAATCTGTTGTTCCAATTTGGAGAGTATTTGAATTACCCTCGTTTCAAATGGATTAAGCTGTAAAAAGACCAGATTTAGCATTTATTATATCTTTTGTTTTAAAGTGCGTTTATTTCATCTTTACCAAATTCAGTTATATAATGTCATTTGTATTTCGTTGTATAGCTGATAAAACTTTCAAACGTTTAGTCCAGCGAGAGCAAGAAACATATTTTGCCATGACACACAATAATACAACATATGTTATAAGATGAAAATGGAAATACATGTAGTCACCTTTCTGGAAATGACAGCTTTCTTGTTTTAGAGTTTACCAATATTCTGTCAAATCAAAATAACTAAGAAAAAAAGAAACATCTATTCAAATCCATTCTTATATTATTACAAAACTTTTGTATAAGTACTTTGATGCACTTGTATATTTCCACAGAAAATGATCAACTCATTTGTATCAGTTATTTTCCAAAAGACATTTTTTCGAAATATAGAAACTTTAAAACCTTTCATTTAATTTGTTTTACCCAAAAGCCGTAAAGCATATTATAGTAGGAAAGGACGGGAAAAATTTACCTTTGATTAAGTTTTGTGAACTGATTTCAGAGATGTGTACCACTTTCAGCAGTTTCTTCTTGTTAGTACTAATTATATACATACTTCTACATTGTAGAATCTAAATTTCAGCCAGTGACCAAACAGACTTCAAGAGACTAAATTGGTTGTTAATGATGACTCGCTGACAGGTTTTCATGGGTGACTTGGTGACCTCCACAGTAAAGTTAGATATTATATAATTTGTGTACAGAATCTGCTATAGTCATTAAAATTGTACTAGCAAGATGCTACCAGCCATGCTGTATTCATAATAAATTTGAGTAATAACGGGTCCTATTTGGCTTATTTTTAAAAGAATAAGTATTAGCGACTCTTTTTGCTTTTTAAAGCTCGACAAAGACGGGCATTTGATTCAAAAGGCGGGGTGGAGTATTTCCTAAAGTGAAAACATGTATCACAATTTCATTCATAAATAAACTCTATTTTTTTTATTCATGGTAAACATATTATTATAGTCTGTCATTTGGTATACCAGCCAGTTAGGAGAATTTTACTGTAATCTGTATAATCTCCGCAAAGTCCATATCAGTGCATCACTAAATTTTTAGTGTTTTGACTGTTATTCCATTTAAGATATAAAAACAATTTCTGTACGACAGTAGACTAAATCGTCTACCTATGGAGTAACTATTTATATTACACGTAAATCTTCAGGGCAATTCCACTGCAAAGTATACAATTAGGTGACAAATTTAATTAGTTGAAAAGTTGATCAATGTTTACATTCTTAATGTCGAATTTATAATTTTTTTGTATTTTCTTACTTTGTGTTTGTTTGATTATTCTGAATCACAATGAATGATTTGGCATTCAATATCTGACAATGTATATAAACATGATATTTATACATTAATATATAAAAATAATATAGTTTTGCTAAAGTAACTAACAATGAAAAATATTACTATGAGAACCTGCACCTGTTACCAAATATTTACATTTTTTCTCTCTCATTCATATGATCTATGTATGGAATTGTTTAAAAATTCATTATCTAAAGCAAGAATAACCCATTCTTATAATAATGTCCATAAAAAGAAAAGATTTGAAAAAATTCGCAGTAAAACTTTGGTTTTCATACATGCACGTCCAGTCCATTACTTTTCACAGTATTTCATGTAATCAAATATTTACTGTTTATCTCTCATTCATATTTATTTATGGAACTGTTCAAAAACTCATATTCAAAGCGAACATCACCCATTCTTGGTATTATGACCGTAAAAAGAAAACATTTGACAAAATTCTCTGATTCACTTACGGGATTTCAAAGATGTATGTTCGTCCGCTACCAAAATTTTAGGGTCACAATATTTTATTCAAGGAGTAATGTTTTTTGGAAAGTAACTGCTCCATTAATTCAAATGAGTTAATAATTATTATTATGTATCAGTCCGATTATTTGAAAGTTTACATATCTCATGGGGTTTGCAATTTGCACTCATACATCTGTTACAAGAAAATATGTACGTCGGTTACCACAATAATTTCTAATTTACTGGATTACAAGAATCCAAATGTGACCATTCAGTAGACATTTAGTATTAGTGTCCTTTTTTACAAGGAGAAAAACTTTTCAATTCCACCGGACAATTCAGAGTTTTGCAACTATATGTTCATGTAGGCAAATCATGGTGCTCATTTCTGTACGTTTATTACCTATACTTTGAGGAGCCAATATTTATTTCAGGTGTTCATGAACAAATAAAATCATATGACAATAGATATTTTAATCATACGTTTTTAATACTAAATAAAACCAAAACGGTTAATTATTTATGGGTAGATAATATTGGAAGTAATAAAAATATGACGAGTTCAAAATGTACATTTGTTACGGTGGAATTGCCCTTTAGCAGATTTAACTGTAGAAACTACATCAAAGAGAAATTTGAAAGATATTTAGACAACCTCTTTCTCATTTGGAAAACTACGTGTAATCTTGGCCATTTAGCAGATTTGCACAAAAGTTTAAATGATATTAAATTCATGTTGAAACAGATACAGGTGTGAGTAACCCCATATGGATACCATATTGGAATTAGATATATATTATATGTGGTAAATGCCATATAGATATATTGGCCCCCGATACACGCGTGGGTAATCCCATATGGATACCATATTGAACCCACATTCATAATACACATGAATGTGGTCATATCATGTACATACCACTCCAGGTGCACATGTTGGTAATCACATCGGCGAATATCGGTTCAAGGTACATACAACTAAAAGTGTGGGTTCAATAATGAGCTAACATATGCAAATAAGTAATCCCATATGGATACCATGTTGGCCCCAGATATACAAAATTTATTATGTAATCCCATACAGATACCATATTATCCCCAGATACACAAATGGGTAATCCCATATGGACACCATATTGGCCCCATGTTTACATAACAGAGTTTTAATGTGGGTAATACCATATAAATCCCATATTGGCCCTAGATATGATATGCACACTATAAGGTCAGATTATCAATGTAAGAAAGAAGTTCATGTAACCATTATATCATTTGGCGTATTTCTGTGATATTATTATATATGAAAATAAAGCGTATTTGCCTACATTTGTATGTGGGAAGATAATATGGGCTCAGTATGGGAACCATGTGGTATGATCTGGGCCCACAGCACATTTTCTCCTCGTAATGGTCCCCATATTGCAATGTTTATGGGGCCCATATGGATACCATATTGGACCCAGACCTATATAATTATTTTATATGTGGTAAATAAACCATATATATTATTTTGGACCCAGAAACACATGTAGGTAACTCCATATGGATACCATATTAGAATTAGATATATTATAATGTGAAATTCTACAAGATATATTGACCCCAGATACACATGTGGGTATTTCCATATGGATACCATATTGGGCCCATGTACATAATATACAGGAATGTGGTTATATCATATCCATACCACACAGACTCTGGGTGCACATTTTGGTTCGAGGTACAAACAAATAAAAGTGTGGGTTCAATAATGAGCTAACATAACAAATAAGTAATCCCATATGGATACCATGTTGGTCCCAGATATACAAAAGTTAATATGTAATCCCATACAGATACCATATTATCCCAGATACAAACATTGGTAATCCCATGTGGACACCATATTGGCCCCTTCTTTACAAAAACAGAGTTGTTAATGTGGGTACTCCCATATACATCCCATATTGGCCCCAGATACACAAATGGGTAATCCTATATGGACACCATATTGGCCCCATGTATACAAAAACAGAGTTGTTAATGCGGGAAAATCCCATATAGATCCCATATTGGCCCCAGATACACACACTATAAGCTCAGATTATCATTGTAAGAAAGAAGTAAACATTATATCATTTGGCTTGTCTCTGTGATATTAATATATATGAAAATAAAGTGTATTTGCCTACATTTGTATGTGGGAAGATAATATGGGTCCAGTATGGGAACCTTGTGGTATGGTCTGGGCCCACAGCCCCTTTTTCCCCCATATGGTCCCCATGTTGCAATGTTTATGGGGATCATCAATTTACTCATAGTCATAGTCATACTCATAGCCATAATCATTAATGAACCAAATCTGCCTAGTATTATTAATATTATTACTACTATTATATTGCTGTATGTATTGCAGATTTGTTTTGTCCCCAAATGATTAGATTTCTGACCTGGACATTTATTTACATGATTACCCCATAATCAACTCTAGAACATGGGATGGTTGTGATTTTGAATGGATTGAAACATGTGATCACCATTCATTCAATAATTTAATTTAAATTTAGAAGTGGATATAATTGAGACTTGACTGAAATTTTCGAAAAAAATAAAAGGTTCAGACTTACTCAGTTACTTTTATTATTTGTTGTTATCTGAGACTTTTTCCCCGCTCATAGTTGTTTTCCAAAATTAATAAGAATAAATACCAGCATTGGCGCGAGTGGATTAGACGCAGCTAAACGCAATCACACACAATCAGACTTATTCAGTTACTATATTTTCTGTTATGTGAAACTTTTTCATATCTGCTGCGCAATGGTTGTTTTCCTCTGTAAAATTAGTAAGATTTTAAGAAGGTAGGGGTCCTGCCCAATGAATAAATACGAGCGCATCAGACGCAAACTGTACTAGAATAGGTCACAGAGCTTCCCCCAGAAATTGTTTAAAAATCGATAAATTTTGGTGGATTCTGATGTATATCATAGGTAAAAAATCATGTTTGCTATCGAGAAGAATGTCTCTGTCTCCATTGGTAATGAATAATAGTACCGTTAGTCAACCTATTCTTTGTCATCACTTGATCGGTTACCAGTAGGAGTAAAAGCAGATAGTCCACTGACTTCACAAGGTCAATAAGTCCTTTTCTAGCCCTACTATGATCAAAAATGAAACTTAATGAAATTGGGTTTAACATCCAACTGTTCTACTCCTATACTGGGCTAATGAAGACGGGCATATGTCATACAGTGTGCTATGAGGGGAAATTTGCGCGAGCAGCATCACTAGACCTACTCTTCATCAAATTCCAACTGCAAAGGGATCTTTTACGTGCACCCCAATGTATACACGAGACCTTGATTTTTCATCCCATCCGAATGACTTGGTAGCTGTCCTTGTCAGGCATTTCATTCTACACCACTGACAAGTCACTGTGGCTCTCCTATGAAAAAAAAAGACCCGACCAAATGAGGAAGCATGGTGAAGCATTAATTACTATTACAAATTTTAGTAAAAATAAACATACTGAGCCTACCTGGGCCTACATAAAAATAACTACATAGGCCGGGCCTACCCTTCCAAATATCCCTGACTGTGCTCAATCATTTAGGAATCAAAAATACCATATTTGGGAATAATACTGTTTTGAAATTATTTAAGAGCTGGATGTGATCCATAAATAATACAGAAAGCTATGTGATTTATACATGTAGGCTGTATTGGAAAAAAATAGAGGGTCAATTGAAAAGGCTGATAGGTTTATTTATTTTCTTCATTTATTAGATTTACTAACTAGAGATTAATAATGGAGGATACTGTAGAGATGAACCAACCAGAATCTATCAGCAGCATGGAACATCCAGCTCCAAGCAGCAATCAAGATACAATAAACTCAGAATTCAAAATATCTAATGATTCAGAATCAAGTGAGAAAATAGAACAGGCGCAGACAACACCATCAGACTCGCAGAAAGCAGAAGATAAGCGACCTGAAAGTGTAAAAACACAGGAAAGTGGCATTAGTGGTCGACCAAAGTCTACAAGTAGTGGAGATCTCATGTTTGAAGCTAAACGAAAAAAGAAGAAAGCCCCAACTGACCCAGATGCTTATGATGTGACATTTGTAGTTACCATAGCAATGGCTATACCGTCAGGTGTGTATTGATATGTATGTCAAAACCCCCCAAAATATACAATCATAGATGCATTAGTTCTGAATTGTCATTCTTAGATTTGAAGTTAATGATTTAAATGTAGTTAATATTATCGTTCACTTACTGTATTCAAAATTATGCAGACAATATTTTCTTTTTAATTGATTTTAATAATTATTTTTAGCTGTTGTCAAAGATAATGATCTTGACAATCACTCAAGTCCAGGTAACCATAATCACTATTCAAATCATTTTTGTTATGTTGTTTTTTTAATGCACTTCTTTTTTATTCACCAGTTGACATTGTCTGATTGTTCAAAACTAGCGTTTAAAGTCACTGATATTCAGTTGAGGGAGTTCGACTCCCTTGCCAAGTCAACAGTTAAAAAGTGAAAATATGTTTCGATCCCATTCCTTATTTACAAGATATGGATTGAATTAATGTTTACATCTTGTAGGCAATAAAAACAAGCCTGTGCCACTAGATAAAATTTCTTTTAAAACATGACTAAATCATGACTTTTTACAGTAGACATTTTGAAGAGAAATTGAAATGAATGACACAATTTAATTAAATATCACTTGTTGAATTAATTTGCACGTTTTGTAATATTTATGCAATTGTTTGTTTCAAACCTATTTAAATTACCTTATACTTTACACAGTACAGTATTTCACTATTTGTATTGCATTCTCTGAAACCCAATGTTTTTAGGTTTAGGAGAAAACTTTTTTCAAATTATCAATGTTTTGAGACTGATTTTTTTTAAATAGCATTATTAAACTTTACTTGATCAAGCATGGATCAGTTGCAAGACACAAAATGTATTACTAAATCGTACATTCAAATGAAATAGTTTGTTATTAAGACAGAAGGACAATAAGGACAATGCTCTAGAGTAATGTCATAAACAGCATTGTTGGTACTGGGAAGTGACCTGTGTTTTCTTTATATTTTATTGAGTATAATTTACTCCAGCTTTATTTCATTCACTTAATTAATAGGCATGCAAGAGCTAATTCTGACTATTGCAGGTCTTTCTTTAGGCCTTTAGAGCCAGTCCACGAGAAAACCATGCTGAAGGTTCGAAGGTGGGGGTCGACCGATTGCCTTCATATTTACAGGGTTTGGTCGACCCTTCGAGCCTACTCCCCAGCCAAAATCACTGATTTCAGAAATCAACCGTTTTCGAGATAACAGGCCTTTTACGTTTTTCGGCTGTTTTTTGTCATTTTCAAGCTAAAATTTTAGGTATTTTCGTCGCACTACTACCGCTGTTACGTGACCCTGGAGAACTAGGTTTGGGTTGTTCGTGATAGTCGGGTCTTGCACTACCACATTATCATGTTCATCCGGTTCAAGTTCATTTTCAATAGGTAACAGGAGACTACACAAGATAGGTGTCTAGAGATATCTGAATTATACCCTTTTTTCAAATTGCGATAACTCCACTGGAGCAGGGCTTGCGATCAAAATGTAAATCGTTTTATTTGCAGCTTGACCTGTTCTAACGACGTAAAAAATAAAATCGTTGTCAGCTCACCTACAACAGTATGAAAATTTGTGTCGAAAGTTACGAAATTCGTCATTTTTCGCGTCATATTTCGGTTTCTTAAGTGTTTGGATTTCGCCCGTACTTTCCGGATATGTCCTAGGATATTTTTCAGATGTCAGGCCAGGAATATGACCAATTGAACATCAATATTCACCAATTGTACATCGATATAGTGAATAATATTCAGAATTTCAAAATTTATATGTGTATTGAGTGTATAACTACCACGCAACCTGATATTAGGCTGGATTTATTAGATAATTAGTTGATCAGCGTATTTATCGTGTTTTTCCCTTTATACACCTACCTTGTTTACCTGCTTAATCTACCTTACAAGTAATTTAACTATCAATGTAATTTTAAAATAACATTTTACGGAAATGATTTGACATAACCACAAGCAATTCTTATTTCAGAAGCTTTTTTTCATTTGCTACCGTATAAACGAATAAATTTTTGAGAAATTAATATTACTGGCCTGAATTTGATTGAAGCAGACACGGATCGACAAGCTTTCTTTCTATCGTATTATGAAAGCACGTAATTTTGTAGGAATGTTACTGAAAACCAAAATGAAATGAAATGGAATTAACGTCCTACTGTTCTGGGCTAATGAAGATGGGCATATACGCCATACAGTGTGCTATGAGGAAAATTTGCCCGGACAGCGACACTACGGCCTAATCTTATATCGAATTCCAACTGACAAGGGATCGCTACGTCCACGCCAATGTGTACACGGGACTCGGTTTACCGTCCCACCCGAACGACTAGACAGCTGTCCTTGTAGGAATATTACTGACATAAATTTGAATACCATACCGGAATTAAATATGAATAAGCGGTTGCCATACAAGATACGCCCACATTTTGCAAGAGATGGACAGAGAACAAGCTATACAAAAAGCGATTTTTTGTACCATCAGGGGCCATTATCCAGTTTGTTACAATCCGACATGCGACAAAATCAAAAGGAATCAACTTTGTGATATAAAAGAATATATAAAAGTTTCATCAAAGTCGAAAAGAAAGGAGCTACAAGCAAAAAACGTGATTTTGCGTACATTCAATGTCATAATCCAGGAAGTTACATTGTGATATACGCAAATATCGAAAGAATCCGAGATCTTTGTGTAACACTATCTTAGTGATTACAGAGACCAGTTTCATAAATATATGGTTTATTTACATCGGAACAGAATACAACACATCTACATAACTACAGCAGCAATACAGGTGATTAAACTATATACAGGAACGCATCAGAACGGTACATAATTATATTGAGTCTACCATTCCGCCTCTCTGCCAAGACAGCGATTAACTCGGGTGAGTCCATAAGCCTGTAAGTGCGTCTCTCTGCTATGTCCCTGTTCGTCTTTGCTCCCCGTCTTCTTGAGACAGAGAGACCCTTCTATGGTGTGCTTCCAAGCTCCACTCATTTGTCTCAACAACCACAGCTAATTTATACTAAACTTAGATGTCGTATAAAGTTAATCAAAGCATGCATATACATATTATTGATATTTAATATATCCTTTAAAGAACTACACAATGAATCAGCTGTCATTGATAGATTTTATACTATAAGCACGGTCAGTGATAGGTCAGCGTGAACTCTCTCATTCCGTAACATTTGGGATACAAACATACTTTTGAAGATTCATCAAAATCTGATAAAATCTTGGAATTACATACTTTTACACTATTTGCGTACGAGAAGCGGCCATTTTGTCTGGCAGTTTCAGTTCGATTTTTACGAAATTCGAACTCCGCAATCATTAGCGTGTAAGGGGATATATCAAAACATTTTTAAAAATCGAATGAAAATTGTGATCTCTAGGCGGGCTACAAGCTAAAAACACCATTTTTTGTACACTCATGGGCCATAATCCAGGAAGTTAATAATCCGGGAATATCGGATGGAGCCGAGCTCTTTGAGTTATAAACGCTCCTTTTAAGTTTCATCAAAAATTGTGAACTCTAATGTCCACTATCTAAAAACATGATTTTTCGTAAAATCAGGGGCCATAGTCCATGAAGTTACGATCCGATACATGCCAGTATTGAAAGGAACCGAGATATTTGGGAGATAAATCTATAATTATTTCAAATATTACAGAAAGTGGATAAAAATGTGACCCATAGAGTGTCCGTAAACAAAATGTGGACGGAAGGACGGGCAGGGGTGACGACAATACACGTCCACACGAAACTGTGGAAGGATAGGCGGACAGGGGCGTCCGCACGAGAATGTAGATGTACAAAAATAGCGAGGTACTCCTATTTTTATTACGGGCGGATTTTGAATATTTTTATACGCCCACATTTTCATGTGGACGTATATTGTTGTCGCCCCTGTTCGTCCGTCCGGACGTCCGTCCGTCCGTCCACAATTGTTTGTTAACAGTCTACAGGTCACAATTTTTATCCGATTTCAATGAAACTTAAAATATAGGTTTATCACCCTAAGATCTCGGTTCCTTTCGATATTGGCATGTATCGGACTGTAACTTCATGTATTAATGGGTTATGGCCCCTGATTGTACGAAAAATCACGTTTTTTAGCTTGTGAACAGTGTAGAGGTCACAATTTTGAACCGATTTGGATGAAACTTGAAATGCATGTTTATAACCCAAAGATCTTGGTTCCTTTCGATATTTGCGCCAATCGGATCGTAACTTCCTGAATTATGGCCCCTGATTGTCCGAAAAATCGCCCTTTTTTAGCTTGTGGTCCCTCTGGAGGTCAAAATTGTTATCCGATTTAGAAAAACGTTTGATTATATCACCGTTCCATGGTTATGAAGGTTGAGTTCGAATTTCATGAAAATCGGACCAGAATTGACGGACAAAATGGCCGCCGTTTGTACACGAATGGTGTGAAAATATGTTATATCAAGGTTGTGGACCTTATAGAGGTTACAATTTTGAACCGATATTGATGAAACGTGACATGCATGTTTAAAACCCAAAGATCTTGGTTCCTTTCGATATTTGCGCCCATCGAATCATAACTTCCTGAATTATGTTCCCTGATTGTTCGAAAAATCGCTTTTGTTAGCTTGTGGTCCCTCTGGAGGTCAAAATTATTATCCGATTTAAAAAAACGTTTGATTATATCACGGTTTCATGGTAATGAAGAGAGATTTTGAATTTTGTGAAAATCGGACCAGAGTTGACAGATAAAATGGCCGCCGTCTGTACGCGAATTGTGTAAAAATATGTTATATCAAGGTTGTGGACCCTATAGAGGTCACAATTTTGAACTGATTTTGATGAAACTTGAAATACATGTTTATGACCTAAGATCTTGGTTCCATTGCATATTTGCCAATATCGGATCGTAACTTCCTGAATCATGGCCCCTGATTGTACAAAAAATCACCCTTTTTAGCTTGTGGTCCCTCTGGAGGTCACAATTATTATCTGATTTAAAAAAACGTTTGATTATATCACAGTTACACCGTAGTTATGGGTGAGTTTGAATTATGATTTTCTGATGATTACTTAAAATGCAACAACTCTTGTTGACTGCCCGGACGATTTGGCTGCTGTGTGGGCGTATGTTTCGTTGCCTGGCAACCTATTTTTTAGACATTTTATAACGAAGAAAACGATGTTTTGACATCGCAAAACTATTCTTATTTGGAAAATTCTGCATTCATTTGCTGTCGAATAAACGAAGACACGTTATTTTGTACCATACGGGAATTAAATATGAAAAATATCGAGGTGCACCTATTTTTATCTGCTCGAATTCGACCGTTTTTCATAATTTTGACGCTTTAGATCGAAAATTTGCGAAAATCCATATTCTCGGGGAGACGCCATCTTGGATTTGCAGACTTAATACCAAAATCATACGGGGAGTGAATATTTTGGCAAAGCCGGTTGGAGGGGAGGCGGAGTTGATATATTGACCCTCTGAATAACAATATAGGCGATAGGGTACCTGAATAATCCGCCAATGTATCCCAATCAAAACTGAAGTTCTTGCTAACTTTAGACACAAATTTTCATACTGTTGCAAGTTAGCTGACAACGAATTTATTTCTTATGTTGTTAGAACTGGTCAAGCTGCAAATAAATTGATTTTAATTTTTATCGCAAACCCTGCTCCAGTGGAGTTATCACGATCTGAAGATGGGGTACATTTCAGGCATCTCTAGACACGTATCTTGTGAAGTATCCGGACACCTTTGGAAAATGAACTTTAACCGGATGACCATGATAATGTGGTAGCGCAAGACCCCGACTGTCCTGAACAACCTAAACCTAGTTCTCCAGGGTCATGTAACAGCGGTGTAGTTCGACGAAAATACCTAAAATTTGGCCTGAAAATGGCAAAAAACAGCCGAAAAACATAAAAGGCCTGTATCTCGAAAACGGTTGATTTCTGAAATCAGTGAATTTGGCTGGAGAGTAGGCTCAAGGGGTCGACCAAACCCTGTGAATATGAATTAAAACGGCCGACCCCCACCTTCGAACATCTGCATGATATTGCATGGTTTTCTCGTGGAATGACTCTTAAATGTTATATGAGTTAATAATTGGACATTTATTAATATGAAATGACCATAATCGATGTTAAGTACATTAGAAAAGTTTGTACAATCAGTACACTCTTTACAGTCAATGCACCCATCTTGTCAAATCTTCAAAGGATAACGGTAATATCTTTGCTCAGAATAAAGTAATTTGAATCAAATTTTCAATATTTTCATTTTGCAATGTCTATTTTTGCTAGCTCTTTGTCTAAATCTTACACAATGCTTCTTTAATAAAAATCTGTGTTAGGTTCAGACCTTTAATGTTTACATTATATTTGTAGCTGAAGAGGAATTGAGTCAAGAAGTTCGAGATTTGATGAAGAAAAGGAGACGGGTATTTGAAGCTCCCCGTGCTCAGAGTTATTACCATTTAGAGTATTATTTAGTTCCTGATGAAGAGGAGTTGATGAAGACAGATTGTGTCACCTATGGTGTGGCTGCTAAACTGTATATGGAGCGGCAAGATCCGAGAGTTATTAAAACATGGCAGGAAGGCATGATCACTTGGGTAGCATGGGCAAATAGGTACTGGTGTATTCTTGATATAAAATATACTGAAATGGCATATAAACGGGGGGGGATGGCCTAGTGGTCTAGAGTGCCGCGCTTCAACCTCTAGCTGGCCGCTCACTGGTGTGAGTGTATGTGGCATGGAGATAGGGGAGCCTTCTCAACCTCGTCGGTTTCCTCCGGGCACTCCGGTTTCCTCCCACTGCTAAAGACCCCTACACGCAAGCGAATTATTGAAATAAAATTGAACCATATGTTAGTCCCGAAATGACCTGGTTTGTGTCGAGTGGACATTAAACCCCATTTCTCTCTCTCTCATATAAACGGAATAATTGTTTTGTCTATGTATATATATGAAACTATCACATATTGATATCAGATAAGCTTCACATGTGTCTTGAAGATTTCTTTGATTGCTGAGAACATATTTATGGATGACTTCATTACACTCAAAGGAATACGAAAAAAACCCTGGAAAATGTATGTATTGCATACAAGTGTTAAAAATTTAAATTGAGTATTATTTCGATCAAATGATTTCTTTCATGTGAATTTTCTTTCAGTCACACTATCACAATGACAAAAGAATTATTGTTAAAGTTATTTACCCACACACTGGAGCTTCGTGTTTGGGACACAAAGGATAAAGTTTCACCTCGAGCTAGATTTGACCGACCTAAAGCTTTCCGTCTTCCTCAACCTAAACCAGGTAAATATGATTGACAATACCTCAACTTTGATTTTTTATTGTAACTTAATTTACTTATTCTAAAACTCAATGTCATTTGTGCGTGGTAGTGACAAGAGAC
Organism: Patella ulyssiponensis; assembly: GCA_963678685.1. Classification (NCBI taxonomy): domain Eukaryota; kingdom Metazoa; phylum Mollusca; class Gastropoda; family Patellidae; genus Patella; species Patella ulyssiponensis. The sequence continues at coordinate 23,122,157 of OY783232.1, forward strand.
TATTTATCAAATGAAAGTCAGTGTGCAAATAATTGCTCTCTTTGTCATTTTTAGGGGGGCCGTCTTGAAAGCTCTCTTCTAAATGTTACGGAGGATTGAAATATTTAACATTTCTATTTGAAAAAAAATTGTAAAATTAACAAACATATTAAACACATTGGTGTCATTGCCGTAAAATTTCCCAAGAACAAGTCTACAGTCTCATCATATCCGCAAATGTTGGTTACAGAAATCGCAATCGCGCACAGTCTCGCTTGAATCAACCGTACTATAAATATTTACATTGCCAACATTCAATTCCTGGTAGTTGATTTTCACACAATGAATAAATATTTTGGGGTAAATGAATTACAAATTTGTCAGGAAATATTTAAGGTGAAGATGTATATTTAAGGTGAAGATGCTGACGATGTAGGTGGTGTTAGACCAACTGTAATGAAACAATGTCGTAGTTATACTCGACTACAACCAAAGAAAGGTCCAGCCATCCGTCCACTACCAACAACAGTTACCTACGCAAAGTCAGAAACTAGTATCAGGCGTAGATATTTAAATGAAGGTATGTCAATAATTCTTAACATTTCATCATACATGGATATTCTTTTAAGCGTGTGACATGTAAATGGTCACTGATAGGATAATATCCATATATGGTGTATATAATCAAACTGGCTTTATTCGTATATAGAAACTAGTATCAGGCGTAGATATTTAAATGAAGGTATGTCAATAATTCTTAACATTTCATCATACATGGATATTCTTTTAAGCGTGTGACATGTAAATGGTCACTGATAGGATAATATTCATATATGGTGTATATAATCAAACTGGCTTCATTCGTATATAGGGGGATGGATGGCCGATTGGTTTTAAGCGTGTCCAACTTGTGAGTTTCCTCCATGCTCTCATGTTTCCGGGGGGGTTGGATGGCCGAATTGTTAGCCTGCACGCACTACGTATCATATGGCCTGCCATTGAGTCATCTGGCTTGGTTTTGAATGCCCGGTTGTACGTGGCAAGGAGTAGGGTCATCTGTCCAGCCTTGTGGGTTTTCTCCAGGTACTCAGGTTTCCTGCCACTGCTAAAGACCCCCACGCTCAAGCAAATTATTGAAATAAATTTAAAAACCATACGTTAGTCCCGAAATGACCTAGTTTGTGTCGAGTGGAGGTTAAACCCCATTTCTCTCTCTCTCTCTCATTTTTCCTGCCACAGCTAAAGACCATATGTTAGATATGTTAGCCCCCAAATTAACTACTTTCTTACTCTCATTCACATATACATGTACCACAGTCGTAGGTTCATTTTATTTGTGTTCTTTGAGAACCAAGTTTATAATATATCATTTTATGTACTCAGTTTTGTCAAATATTTTCCCTGGTTTTATTCAGGTGCTGTTTCAACTGTACCTGATGACGAAATGCAAGAAGATTTTGATCAAACTGATAGACCTTCTCCTGAAAATAGTATAGCTATGCAAAGTGACAAACTACCCAGCCCCCAAAGCCTAATCCCTACCCCACAAGACAGTGAAAGGGTTTCCCCAACTCCACATTGTCTTGTTGCTGTCCCTACAGACACACAGCCACAAGACGGGAGGTAATTTATGTTCTCTGTCTTTCAATTTCGTATTTTTAAATTTGTTGTCTTAAAAACAATTTCTTTTCATTGGTAGTTTGATTGTGAAGTAAAATTGTACCTGGTACTTGCAGTACAAACGATAAGTTAGTATGATTAAATTGCAAGTCAGTGGAAAACTGCCAGACTCGCTATATGGAATATCCCATGTTCAGCTAGTTGCTTGGATAAAACCCGTACGTATGTAATTTAGTCAACTGTCGTGGTTTTGATTCCCCAGTTGTATGTCGCCTGTCCAATGCCGTGGGGTTTCCCTGGTTCCCAGGTTTTCCCCCACTGCTAAAGACCCCTATACATAAGCAAATTATTTAAAAACATGGAGCCATATGTTAGTCATTAAAAAACGTAGGTGTCGAGTGGTGGTTAAACCCATCTCTCTAACTCTTTCTCTATCTCTCTCTGTGGATACTGGCTTGCGGCTGTGGTTTCGATCCCTGGTGTGAGCGTATGTGGCATGGACATAGGGGCGCCTTCTCAACCTTGTGGGTTTCCTCCGGGCACTCCGGTTTCCTCCCACTGCTGAAGACCCCGATGCGCAAGTGAATTATTGAAATAAAATTGAAACCATATGTTAGTCCCAAAATGACCTAGTTTGTGTCGAGTGGACGTTAAACCTCATTTCTCTCTCTCTCTCTCTCTCTGGATAAAACCCACATGAGAAGCAAAGAAAGTGCGTCTTATTATTCAGATTTTCTAGTTACAGACACGATCCAGTCGATAATAAGTTGCTACCGTGGTATCACAAGAACTAAATTACAGTTTCAACAAGATATATATGAGCTACATTTATTATTATTTTGACTTGATTATTATTATACTTTTACACAATGAGATCTGTTAAATATTTTAATGTTTGTGTATGATTTATTTCTTTAAAGTTTCAGACAATTACGTAAGAAAAAATGGTAGGCATACCATTGAATGAACATAGTTAAACATTACATGCATGATTTAAATTACAATAATTATTGATTTCAGTATATTAGTGATCTTGTCAGCTTTTGAAAGATATGTTTGTCTTGACCATATTTTAGATATTTGTTATTTAAGTTTGTTGATTTCAATTCTTGTTAATTTTGTTATTGTCTTAGTAAAAGTATTGAATAGTGATTAAGAAATATAGGTCATTTCACCAATTTAGCAGATATTTTCCAAAAGAAAATCAATTGATTCAGATATAATTAACAATATATTTTAAATTTTAATTTTACTTATACTTTACTAAAAAAATGACCACTGTGTTACAAAGTTTCTGAAATTCTTATTAGCAATATTAAGAATAGAAATTGTTTGTAGGTTTTAGTTTTGTTGATATTAAAACCCTGTTATTGGCTGATGTATAGAGGTAGCAATTAATTAAATATATGTTGTTGAAAATCTGATAAGGCTTCGTGAAAAAACAATATTCTAGTTGTCTGTAGATGTAATAGGCCTGAATACAACCAAAGATAGTCAGTGTTTTGTGTTTAATTTAATTGACTGATCTATGAACTCAATGAATAATATATTGATAGAAAGAATATAACATTTGTACAAAAAACAGTAGGTTTTTGTTGTGATTGAAAAAATTTATTTATGTTTTATTTATTGTTATATCTATCTCCTCAGGACATTCAGCCGCCTTGGTCACCTAGCTGGTGCTATGTCAAATATGTCCACTACTGGCAGAGAACAGAGATCACAGAAATCAAGTCAACATCAACTTTCAGTAAATGTGAAAGCTAGGACTGCATCTCAGACGTCTAATGTTAGTCGTGGTCGTGGTGAACGATCTTCTTCTAATGCTACAAGAAGAGCTGTACCGTCGAGGGCTTCCGATGGTGAGGTTTATGATAAATATAGTCAATATAACATTAGAAATGAAATGAAATGAACTGCCAGGGGTTTCTTTTACATACACGGCAATGCGTATGACGGAGGACTTTTGTTCCTGGACTCTCTTTCCTTGTAAAATATTCTGTCCAGCAACACTGACCAGGGAACCAAGGCTAGAAAATCCAAACGTTATCTGCTATTATTACCAGGATGTGACCTGGAACCTTTGTATGTAGATAAAGGATGAAAAATATTGATATAAGAAAATTAAAGATAAAAATGTGTAGGTTCAGTAATCTGTGGACATAGATGTTTGACAAAATGATTTAAACTAAGCCTTGAAGCATTGTATGGATTTTGAATAATGTTAAGACTATCTTCTGACTTATTTTGCCGGTATCAGTATTTTATATAGATATAGAATTCTAATCTCTTTTGGTGATAGCATAGTTCCTGAAATCAAACAATTTCCATCTATAGGTGGCATTAGTCTTGTGTAAATTATTCAGGATTTATTTCAGTTTGGGTGTATTATGTAGTCGCCCCTGTCCATCAATTTGTATGTAAACAATTGGCTTGTTTTGGATGAAGAATTGGGGTAATAAGAGGACTAACCATATACTTTTTCAGTGATCTGCAAACTTTCGTTCCTGGGTACACATGGTAGGAACATGATCAGACAACTTTCTACCGGTAGGCATATTAAGGTGCCTTAAAAAACACTGCAAGTAAAGGAGTATATCTTTGAATTAATTAATATTATTTGTATTTCAGGATCAGCACTACACCATGGACAACTAGATTCACCTTCCAAACATAAACGTAATAAGAAAGCTGAGGCGGCTGCACAAATGGCAGCTGAAGAAATTAAAAAAAGTGGTATCTGTAATGTTCCTATACAGATGTCTCTGTTATTTTCTGGTATGTTATTTTACTTTCTGGTATGTTATTTGAAACAATTACATTCTTGACATTTTTTTAAGATTAGAAAAAGAGCTGACAGTTCTCACAAAATAGACAATGAAAAGAGAATAGGCCTATGCCGAAAATTTCAATAAGATTGTTTCAATCTGAACTGAGATATTATTGATTCAATTTTAGGCTAGCCTTGATTGTCATTATGAACGTTGATATGATAATAAACAAAGTTTTGGATATATAATTTTATACATTAAACTATCCATCACAAAATATAGCATCAAGAGTTGATTATGGTCTGGATAAGTTAATTAATGTCGACTTAATAATTCAGATAGAATTTCAGGCCAATAGAAAAACCTGCTATATGCTGATTAAGCTCTTGTATGATGCATGTTTAATGTTTGATTTAATGGATTTTGTTTTATTAGACATGAAAAGTGTGACTGGTAGACTACAACATCCAGTAGCTGGTGTAGAAGACATGTTTATAACTGTGGCCTTAGACTGTCCACTGATGAGCGAGAAAATAAAACATGAATTAAATCCAATGATTATAAAAATACATTCAGCATCAGATATGCCATATACACCGATGTCATTTTCTGAGATGAGATCCAAGTAAGTATAGTCCTTAGTCCCATAATGATATGGATAACGTCGATTAGCAAGGAGTAAATAAATAACTAGTTGTTTAAAGACACTCAGTTCAACACTAATGCCAGGATCCCACTGTTGTGCAATGCGTTAGTGTAGGATTGTTCCTAATGAGTCCATGCTGTGCTACCTTCAGATATGTTTCAATACGATCAACAAATTGCTACAACTGACCTCAATATATGATATTAGAACCTGATCGGACCATCACGTTTACTCTACGATTAAAACCACGTTTTTAATCATAGCACGATTGGTTGATAGTGGGAACCTCGCGTAAAGATCGGACCATCACGTTTACTCTACGATTAAAACCACGTTTTTAATCATAGCACGATTGGTTGATAGTGGGAACCTAGCGTAAAGAAATACCTTGACTACAATATTTAGAAAGTTAATTCTTCAATAGGAGTATCAGTCCGTAAATACGTCAATTTCGTTTAATATTTACAAGGTATGACAAATTAAAGATAGCATTTCCCTGCTGCCATCTGTATTTGCCATGAACTGACTTGATCATAGTTGATAGGCCAGTTTTTAATCCATTTGAATCCAAGCCGGGAAATTATCTAGTGGTTATGTTCTGATTTAGTTTACTTAATTGTAAAATTCAAATCACATATCATTTCTGTAAGATCGATAATTTGATTTCATGTAATCACCATTAGTATTGTATTCTCGCTAAAATAAAAACATATTCTTTATTGTAGATGTCACCCAGTTTATTGTAAATATAAGTTTTATAAACAACCGGAACATAAAAGTGTTGGTAAAGAACATGGTGACAATATTTACTGGGATGATACAAATGTTGTTTTATTGGGTAAATATAAAATAGGCTTTTTCTAATATTCTTTTATCATTATCATTTACAAAATACAGGCGCAACTTTTAAATATCCCTCCTCACACCTTGTATGGCATATAAATTTATTCTGCGCCATTTTCAGAGAAAGCCATCTATAAATTATTTTGCAATTTTTAATTTTTATTAGGTCATATGGAGAAGTCTGAATTAAGAGAATATTTAAATGGTCCAGCATTAGAAATTGAGATTCATGATAGAGATAGAAAATGTGAAGAAGTTAAATTAAAACCAACTTTATTTGGAGATGATTTAGAAGATGAAAAGATTAGTAATGTTGGTACTGTTACAAGTAAGGAAAAGATTGATTGATTAACTTATATCGTCAGCAAAATAAGTTTCTAAAGACCAGTTTTTATGCTAATCACCGGTCCAACATTTCACAGGTGTTACATTCAATTTTGGGGGGTAGTTGTACAGTGGGGTCTCTTTAGTTGTGTGAAAAAATCAGTGTACTTGTCAGGCTCGGAAAGCAACATTGGTTGTTTTCACCATCACAAGATAGACTAAAACACACAGATCAGGCCCCAAGTTCAAAAAGCATTCTCAGACTGGAGTTAATAATTTACTCAACTTTTAATCACTCTTTATGAGAAATATCTGTGATCCAGAAACAAAAATCTTTGCACATAGTTTCTAATTAAGGTATTTGATACATTAAAAATTTTTTACAAAGGGCTATTTTTTAGTTAAAATAAGGCAAACAATTTTGAGTAAATTCTTAGTTGAAGTCGGAGAATGCTTTGTAAAGTAGGGGACTGAGGATATTTCTTTTTATGCTATAACATTAACATATATTTACTTCAGGTAGAAGAACCGTTCACAATCCATTTCATGGTAGAAACAAACCATGGGACCCTTATGGTGTATCTAAAATTAATCTCTCGGAATTATTACTGGGACATCGTTACCTTCATCTAAAGATACCCGTACACAACTGTCCTCTACCAGATGTATTAGGTTTAGAATCCAGTAAAAATGGTAGAATCATGGGAGTAGCAGGAGCTGTTGATGGACCTGGTGAGTTAGTCTAATTACATGAAATGAAATGGGGTTTAACGTCCTACTCTTATGCACCTAACCTGGGCTAATGGAAGACAGAGTCTAATTACATTAAAGATACGTTCTTATGAAATTAAATTTATTTCCGTAGGTCTCATTCATTGAAGTGAAATAAACTTTACTTTTTTTTGATTGTTTTAGTGGCATTTAGTAATTGAACTGGAATATATAGGTCACAACTCACAATTCTATGGAATACAATTGCTGCATATTATTGATAATAGTGATGATGAATAAAGAAGCCTAGTCAAAATATCACTCAGTAAAAAGCAGTAATTGTATTCCATAGAATAGTGATTTTTATACGCCCACATTGAAATGTGGTCGTATATTGTCGTCGGTCCGGCGGTCCGGCATCCACAATTGCTTGTGGACACTCTAGAGGCTAAAGTTAATATCCGATTGACTTTAAATTTATACACAGTGTTTAAGGTCATAAGACGAAGAAGCCTATTGATTTTCAGCGATTTCCGATAATTAGTGCCAGAGTTATGGCCCTTGATCATTTCAAAAAATCTTGTGGATGCTCTAGAGGCCAAAGTTAATATCCGATTGACTTTAAATTTATACACAGTGTTTAAGGTCATGAGACGAAGAAGCCTATTGATTTTCAGCGATTTCCGATAATTAGTGCCAGAGTTATGGCCCTTGATCACTTCAAAAAATCTTGTGGACGCTCTAGAGGCCAAAGTTAATATCCGATTGACTTTAAATTTATACACAACGTTTAAGGTCATGAGACGAAGAAGCCTATTGATTTTCAGCGATTTCTGATAATTGGTGCCAGAGTTATGGCCATTGATCACTTCAAAAAATCTTGTGGACGCTCTAGAGGCCAAAGTTATACCCAGTGTTTAAGGTCATGAGGTGAAGAAGCCTATGTTTTTTCAGCGATTTCCGATAATTACTGCCAGAGTTATGGCCCTTGATCACTTCAAAAAATCTTGTGGACGCTCTAGAGGCCAAAGTTAATATCCGATTGACTTTAAATTTATACACAACGTTTAAGGTCATGAGACGAAGAAGCCTATTGATTTTCAGCGATTTCTGATAATTGGTGCCAGAGTTATGGCCATTGATCACTTCAAAAAATCTTGTGGACGCTCTAGAGGCCAAAGTTATACCCAGTGTTTAAGGTCATGAGGTGAAGAAGCCTATGTTTTTTCAGCGATTTCCGATAATTAGTGCCAGAGTTATGGCCCTTGATCCCTTCAAAAAATCCTGTGGAAGCTCTAGAGGCCAAAGTTAATATCCGATTGACTTAAGATTTACACACACAGTGTTTAAGGTCATGAGACGAAGAAGCCTATTGATTTTCAGCGATTTCAAATAATTACTGCCAGAGTTATCTCCCTTGATAACTTCAAAAAATCTTGTGGATGCTCTAGAGGCCAAAGTAATATCCGATTGACTTCAAATTTATACATAGTGTTTACAGTCATGAGACGAAGACGTCTATTGATTTTCAGTGAATTTTGATAACTGAACTGCTAAATCCATGATATTAAATGTTTCATGTACATACTAATTGTTAGCATGGGGTAAAATTTTATAAAAAGCAATCAAATTCTAATGATTTTCTGATAATTACATAATGAGTTGTTACTCTTAATCAGTTTTTAGTGTATTACAAATGTTTCATTACCCAAAAAAGTAAAAATATGCGACAACCCTTGTTGACTGCCCGGACGATTTAGCTGCTGTAGGCGTATGTTTCGTTGCCTGGCAACCTATCTTTTGTCTTTACTGTTCTCTACTATAATGTCCAAGAGAAATAAGATAATTACAATAACCCATAGAATTATTCCAAATTTGCATTTGATTGTTTATTAATTGAAATTTTGGATGTGGATTTTATACATATTTTATTTTGTTATTGTCTATTTATAGTTGAGAAACCTCTACCTGCTGGGCATTATTTGAAACATAATACAATGTTAAAAGTTAAAATAGAACTAGCTGTACCTTTAGTTACACCAGATAAAATACAAGCAAAAGAAGATCTAGCGACAACATTTGAGGTAAAATTTGTGGTACAATTTATATCCGTGAAAGGTTCTAAAATAAGAAATTTTACGTTATACATAACCTCATAAAGATCACACTAAATGTTGTTGATATATAATGAAACGAAGGAAAATAACCCTTGAGTATTATTTCTACAGTGATATTCGATCTGATTTAAACAGATCCAATTTTGTTTCATTTTTTATAGTTAAAATTTTGTTTTACTTGTCTTCACTACACTAGGATCTGGAAGGGTGGTTGTATAACAGGCATTCTAGTTGATGTGAGGAATTAAGCAATGAAACGGTTTGTTAAGGAGAGTTCATAGTGTATTCTTTATGAAACTGTCGGTTAACCCCTCAAAACGTCAACAATGATTGACATCAGAGGGTCAGAAGCCGTGCGTAAGACCTCTGACACGACCTCCCAGTACAACTGTTCAGAGCTTCATGTAGGTGTAGGCCATCGAAAGAATAAAAAAACCGAAACGAAATATAGAACTGTATTTTAATCAGATTGCAGTGATATTATGTTAAGAAAAATATCAATTTAAAGTATTAAGATTATATCTGATTTAATATAAGGCCAATTTATTTGTTGACCTATAATCTGTAGTATTTTCATGGTAAAATCAGAATATTTATTAAAATTGTGTGTTTTTTTAAAATAATTTTCTTTTTTTAACAGTGTCCATTTGGTCGCCTAGTGTATGTTTTTAGTTATCATAATACAGTGTTGTTAAACAATTTACAAGAGATAATAACAGATCTAAATGCTGAAGCACTTGATCTTAAAGATATGCCTCAACATGTTATGAATGCTGCCTTATCAACTTATAAATTATCAATGTAAGTCAATATTTAATAAAACCATTATCTCTTCATGATACAGCATGCTCCAGATTCATGACCTGGAGCATGGTTGTTAAACAAATATTGTTTTACTGTGACACGACGAGAGACAATTAGGCCCTCATTGAGGTATGTGACAGAAGGCGATTTGAAATTAAAATGAAATTGGGATTAACGTCCCACTGTTCTCCTCCTATCCTGGGCTTAGGTAGACGGGCATACGCCATACAGTGTGCTATGAGGGGAATTTTGCCTGGGCAGCGGCGCTACAGCCTACTCTTATATCGAATTACCACTGCCAAGGGATCTTATACGTGCAGGCCAATGTGTACACAGGACCTTGGTTTACCATCCTATCCGAACGACTAGATAGCTGTCCTTGTCTGGCCCTTCATCTTGCATCACTGACAAGGGGAAACCACGCCAGAAAATCTGGATGAACTCCTCAACCAATGCAAGGATCCAACACCCGACCTCCAGGCTAGCGAACCATCGTCTTACCCACTTAGCCACGTGATCCCCATTTGAAATTGAATAGGCCATTTGTTATCAAAAATAAACTATAATATAACATAATAACAATTATGCAATAAAAATAGACTTAGAGCACAAAAATACCACCTTGGGAATGATTAGTATGAATTTAAATACATGAGTGAGTCCATGTCGGTATCTATTAAAAATCAGTATCAACTTTATAACTCATGAACTACATGTACCATTTAGAGCTTTGTTGACGTATAAATCATCATTACTTTTTTTATTTGGTAAATTTATTTACTTATAAATCAAAATAGATTAGTATTTATTGCCTCCATAGAAACCTAGTATTTGTTGACCAATTGCATCTTTGATAGTCAAAGTATTGAATGTTAGTATTATAAGCCTCCAATGTATTTGTTAATTTAAAATCCAACATTGAAAGTTAATTTATGTTGACATATAATCAACACTAATTTATCTAGCTATTTTGTGTATTTGTAGACAACAGCAAGAAAGTCGTAATTTAGATATAATAACAGGTTTTCAAGTGATGGATAGTAAACACCATATATTTGTACTAGAAGGGTTAAGAGATAAAGCATTGAAACTTCTATGGAACTCTCTACCAAAGGAAGAAAATTCTGGTAAGAGTTGATATTAAAAAAAGCAAATTAAGAAAAATATTGGGAAAAGGAATGTCATCTGTTATTACATTTTTGTTGTAAAATACTTTTAAGATTGGTGAAAGTTATCAATTGTTCTTTATAAAGGGGAGCTTATGTCGACCATAGGGCAACTGAGAGCAACTTAATTCGGAGCGCTCATGTCGACTCAGAACTGATAGCATGATGCAGAAAGTTAAAAATGTGCAACTGCAATTAGTCCTTTGAGTCATAAGAGCTCTTCAGGTCAATGATCAATCTTTTTCAGTTGCCGAAACGCCCGTCGCTTTGAATTGCATGGTTGGCCTAAGCACCCACCTCCTTGAATATTAAAATTACAGACCACATATCATCACGAATAATATTGATGTTTATGCTGTATTCATAGATACAAATATACAATATTTTATACGTTGTTCTTTAATGTTTATTTATTTTGAATTACAGATACTAAAGTATTATATAATTCTGATATGAGTTTTAGTCAGAGACTGTATAGGGCATTAGATGTGGATTTATGTCGTATTAAATTACATGAACCACTATCAGTGATAGTTCAGCAGTCATTATTATATGTTCGAGACATGGTGCCAAAACCTTGTTTTCAATCTCTAGTCAAATTACACCAGGTATATATATAGATATTATAATTTATGTAAGCTATTTGATATCATTTGGTACCTGATAAATATAATTACAGTTGATTTCCACAAATGAATTTGCTTGAAAGATGCTCAAGAGTATTAATCTTTAGTTCTATCAGTGTAGTATGCTTGTATTAAATCTCTAGTTAATTCAGGGTTGGGATGGCCTAGTGGTCTAGAGTGCCACGCTTCGACCTCTAGCTGGCCGGTCACCTCTGGCTTGCGGCTGTGGTTTCGATCCCTAGTGTGAGCGTATGTGGCACCTTCTCAACCTCGTGGGTTTCCTCTGGGCACTCTGGTTTCCTCCCACTGCTAAAGACCCCTCGCACATGCGAATTATTGATATAAAAATTGAAACTATGTGTTAGTCCCAAAATGACCTAGTTTGTGTCGAGTGGATGCTAAACCCCATTTTTCTCTCTCTCTCTCTCACTAGTTAATTCTAAATTGTATTTTGAAAAGTTTCCTTACTTAATGAAAAAAGTGCATTTTTACAAAAGAATACTGTGTAGCTATTTAAAGCTGTTTTTTGCACATGTAATTCACACCGGTCGGACACCTGTGCCCAGATCTGAAATTCATATGTTTGATGTTATTTTTTATAGCTATCTACTATTGATAAACTGAGAGATGCTGTTAGAAATGATTTGTTTCCATCATCTGAGATGGTTATATCTATGAGTAGAGAATTTGGTGTTCCATTTACAGCTGAAGATTTTGATGGTATGAATACATATATTGTGAATTAGCCTTATAAAATGAAGTGATATTACAAGATTTTAATTGTAGTAATCCCGTGAATTGCTGTGCTATGAATTTGTCAGATTTTCATCAATTTAAAATGTACCTAGCTCTTTCTGTTTTTGGATGAGATCGTCTGCAGTTAATACAGTTGATTAAAATTATCAGTGGTTCTGATTAAAATAATTTACAATATGGAGATTTGACATGTTTCATGAAATATAAAACCAAAAAAAACGAATTAAAATAAGAGATACCACAGCTAGTCAATTAAATAACTTCACACAACTTTCACAAGTAAATCAAATTTAATGATTAAGAAAGGAAGCGATCGAGAAATTGTGGCGTGACTTAGTCTTACCACTATAACTTACTGTACGGATATATGTATAGATAGATTACTTATCCAGGCACTTATGAATACCATTGAATTCAGAGATTTGTCAAAAGCATATGGAAACTGAAAGTTGGTATCTCTTGAAACAGTACCACAGCAGGGGCAGGATCAAGGAATTTTTGCAGGAGGGGGTTTTCCATAGCAGATTCCTGAGACAATGTATCTTTTAGGGTATGGGGCTGTCCGGAACATGTCGCTAAACCTACCAACTCCTCTCTCTCTCTCTGTCTGGATCCGCCCCTGCACAGCGCTTCCATGGTTTACGGGGCTAGCATATAGTCCTCAATGAATATTCCATGCAGATTCACAATTCTGGTATTGGATTTGAAGAACTTGTATGATTTGTATTTGTTTCAAATTTTCTACAGAACTTCGACCTGAATTTGAGTTAAAGAAGTCCCCACCACCAATGATTAAAGAACCATCAAGACTAGGAACAACTAGAAATTGGACACCTATTGATAATGTTAATAAAGAATATGTAGCCATGTTAGCTGAGAAAGAAGGTCGACAACAAACCGTAGATTTTATACAAGATAATAAGGTTTGTCAATTTTAGGAATATGTTCCTAGTTATATAGATTACACTATCCATTTACAGTGATGAATCTTGAACATCCCATGTTTTCTGTCGCAAAATCAAGCGGAAGTATTTTCTAAAAAAAAGTTGTGTATGTTTTATTAATTAGTCAGTGCTTTCTATTATTGTTTGTTCTTTTCTTGATTTATGTTTATTTAATAATAATTTTTTTTAATTTGTATAACGTCAACACCCAGCTTGTAAAGATGCTCAAGACAGTGCATTTTGGGAAAGAAATTCAGCCATTCCAAATTCTTTATATTTTAATCATTATCTGATGAAATGCTTTTAGCAATTTGGAGGGTTTGATGGCTGAACTGCTAGCACATGTGCGCTGTATCATAAAGGCTGTCATTGAGTCAACTGGCGTGGTTTTGAAACCTTGTGGGTTTTCTCTGGGTCTTGCGTTTTCCTCCCACTGCTAAAGACCCCTATGCGCAAGCGAATTATTGAAATAAAATTTTAAAAAAACATGTTAGTCCCGAAATGACCTAGTTTGTGTCGAGTGGACGTTAAACCCCATTTCTTCTTTTCTCTCTCTCTTTTAGCAATTTATTTCTATTGTTTGATCTTATAAACTTCTATTATCCAGGCTGCTGTAGAAAATCAAAGTTATTTAAATAGAAAATTAAGAGAGAGAACACAAGTATCAACTATGAGGGCTGATGTTCATACAGCACATAATTACAGTACACAAACTCTTAATTCTACAGATCTTGGTAAAGAAAAACTTAGGAAAGCGTTATCAGCGGTAATTACTTACGTTATTTTTTTTTCTATCATTGACCGTCTTCATTAATCAATGCAGGGAAGTAGGACGTTAAATCAGGGATGGGATTTCAAAATTTTCCGTGTCGGACATTTTACCGAAAATAAAGGGGCATAACTCTTATCGTTATTTAAGCAGACGAATTCATACCACAATTAAAAGTCACATGTCGTCAAAATATTCAAATCACGTACATAACAAAATTAGGTGAACCTCGCTATTTTTCATATTTAATTCCCGTACGGTATTCAATTCATACCACAATTAAAAATCACATGTCAACAAAATATTCAAATCCCGTACGTTATAAAAATTGGTGAACCTCGCTATTTTTCACACCTAATTCCCGTACGGCATTCAAATTTATGTCAGTAAATGTCGTACAAAATTAAGCATTTTCGTAATACATTGAATGAAAGCTTGCCGATCCTGCTTCGGCATAAAATTCACAACCGTAATATTCCTTTAGATTTACGTGACAGCAAATGAATGCCGAACTTCCGAAATAAAAATAGTTTGTGATGTCAGAACATCGTTTTTTCTTTATAAAATATTCAAATCCGTGCGTAATAGAAATAACAACACGGCAGTAAATGAAAGAAAAGCGTTCGAAATAATAATACTTGTGGTGATGACAAAAGGCATAGCTGACTTCAGCGTATTGCCGCTATGGCGTACGTGACTCAAGGCACACAGCTTCATACTTGTGGTGATGACTAAAAGCATAGCTGACTTCAGCGTATTGCCGCTATGGCGTACGTGACTCACAGCACACAGCTTCATAGTAAGCACTGCCTAACATATTAAGCAATATTCGTGCGGCGCTCGAGATCACGGGAAACTGCCACTGTGGATGAGAATTTATATATGGATTCTTAAAAGCCGTAAAGGATATCGTAGACAAAATGAATTACATGTAGAGTGTTATAAAATAATATACTCTTACGATATGTGACATCTATGATTAGTTTATAGATGCTGTCGGCTCACATCAATGCGATTAAAATGCCCGACAATTGAAGACCACGAGGTAAACAGGTGGATTAAAATTATAATCACTCTTATTGGATTGATGAATAGTCCGACAAATGGAAAGCAATGACTTCTGTTTAAGATTAGATTGATGAATTGTCCGACAAAGGATTAAGTCAATCAATCAAGACAGATTAAGTAGTTAATCAAGGTAGGTTTATTGACAGCATAACACGATAAATACGTTGATCACTTAATTACCTAATCAATCCTGCCTATTGACAACGATAATCGGGTTGAGTGGTCGTTATACTCTCAGTACACTATATTAATTTTGGAATTTTGAATATTATTCACTATGTCTTGATGTCCGATTGGGCATATTCCCGGTCGGACAATATTGTGCGTTTGGAAAAAATATTCGGACAAGTCCGGAATATACGGGCGAAATCCCAACTCTGCGTTAAATCCCATTTCATTTCTGGCATAAAAAATTTTCCAGCCTTTCAGAAAAAAGTTGTTCATTTCGATAGATTCATAAAACAGTAGGTATCATTGCAGCTATCCTGTCCACCAAATAAATGTGTTGCACAAATGACAATGTTATGAATTGAACTGTTATTCCTAATTATATTTGTACATTGAGTGAAGACTGCAAAGCGCCAATGTTACATCTGTATGGTAGTAGAATGGAGGTGTAACTTTTCAGACTATCAGTTTGATTTTCTATAACACTTGTCCTTTAAATTCTGACAATTAGCTATTGAGAAACTATTATAATTCTTGAGGGTTTTTTTCTATAGAATCCAGATAAAAGATATACATATTGCCAAGATTACCATCATTCTATGACTGTTGTTCCTGTTAATGTGGAGGAATTAAAGAAAGCTAGTGTAAAGGAATCTAAAGAAAGGTGGCTGACACACAGTGGATGGATACAACCTGGTATGAAGACCATGCTAGAAAGTAACGCTCATCCTAATGATATTGGTGAAGCACGTAAAGAATCATTATGTCAGGTAGGTTTATATGACAGATGTTTATATCATGTTTATATTATAGATATTTATATTTTTATATCACAGATTTTTATATCAGATGTTTATATCAAAGATATTAAAGATGTTTATATCACAGATATTTGTATCAAAGATACTTATATCAAAGATATTTATATCAAAGATATTTATATCAAAGATGTTAATATCACAGATGTTTATGTCAAAGATGTTTATGTCATAGATATTTATATAAATATCATTAAATATCATATAGGTATATCCATTCTGAAGATATTTATATCATTGAAATTTATATCACAGAATATGTCACGAATGATTATATTCTATGATGTAGACTGTGTCTTGCTCTTCAAAATTATGCATGATGTTGCCATGGTGATGGGCTTATGGATAAAGACCTTTATATTCTATTCATAAGAATTGGTTTTATCAGAATTGAAAATTATAAGTTATTGAAAACAAAACAGTTTTTAATCCTTTCTTATAATAATTAACTATTTCAGCCATGGAGAGAAAATATTCTTCATGTGAATCACCTTCAATCTACATTAGGTAGAGACAGATATCCGTGGGATTATAGACGTTATGATATAGATCTGTATCGACGTCCACAACCATATTTTAATCCTAATCAACCTACAACCATACATCTGGCAGGTGAAAAGTTGAGACAAGAAAAATTACAAGTTCAACAAAAAGAACAAGAAACATGGAAATCGAAAATTGTTGTTGCCGATACACGTTCATATTATCATCGCTGTTTGCCAGAAACCGAATTATGTAAATCTGGTTTCAAATCAAGTAATCAACTTGAACGTCTAACCGGTCTACTGAAAAATAAGCCTGAAAAATATGCTTTAAAACGGCCAGGATTTGCTGCTAAAATTATTCCACCTCTGAATGTGGTTTTAAATCCAAGAGTAGATACAGCAGCTAGATCGGAAGGACGACTGTTGGAATCGGCAAATCCTGATGAATATAAAGATTATAATAAGGGTTTTAAACCTGGTCCAATAGATGAACGGAGATTGATACTCGATAAAAATGTCATCCCTGCTAATGATTATAAACATTCTAAATTTATTCAGTTAAAAGGTCAAGATTTCAAGTAAGTTTATTCATTTTCTCTAATTAGACTTCCAAAATGGTTTATTTGTCTGATATTAAGTAAAAAGGAAACAACCAAAGTTAGTTTAGATAATCGACTCTCAACCAGTGTGCGGCAAGTGTGCCACACTAATAGAAATCATATGACCCTAATTGAATATTCACTATTTACCCAGGTGTGCCACTATTTTTACATTTGTTCCAAGGTGTGCCATTGGGAAAAAAAAGGTTGAGAACCACTGGTTGCAGCTATAATTACATGAATAGAAAATTTTACAGTATCTTATACTTGCCCTTTAATACGTAATATTATGTTGTCAGCATGCCAAGAATGTTATGCAACATAAAGGTTTTGCTTTTATTTACTTAATGATTCACAATGTGACAATGTAAATGCTGAAGACTGGTATTTTGCCTAAATGTTTTATTGTTCAAATTGTTATGACTCATCATTGTTAGCCTTAAACATGTTCCTTTATTTTTCAGTGTTTATCACACACAAAGGCAAATTTTGTGGCAGAGGCATATTCAAGCATTAAATGATCCAGAAAGAGACAACCATTTATTCAGGATCCCATATGATCCAGCCATCCATGGACCTTTAGATGTTCCTATTGAATTTCAACTAGGTCAAAGGTCACAAACTGAATCTGATGTTGTGAATAGATCAGGCATTTTGAAACCCATGACTTTAAATAGTGAACAGTTTTCAGTATCTCAAAAAACTATGGAGCCAGTCAGTTGATGATCATGTTGGAATATAATATATAGAATTTTTTGTCTCGATGACCTTTCAGAGTAAAAAAAGCTGCCAAAGCTTTGGTTTATATATTGTATATATGAAAATTTGTTAAACTAAGGATGCACTGTTTGCATGTTTAATTGGATGTAAAACAGGCCTACCAAAAAATGTCTGTGGACAACAAAATGGCTAGGGTTGATTAATAAATCAATGAAATTTAACCATTTTTGGACTGATATTCCATTAAGCGATTCCTATAGCACTAAAATGGTGCATCAGGACTTGGAAAATTCTAGAATAAGTTAAAATAATTATCTGGTGTTTTTTATTATCTGACCTTTAACTGTCAATCACAACTTTTACTTTCTTTTTACTTAAATAGATTGTGATGCCAAAATGGTTCCAATAAAATGTACATGTATTGCCATATTAAATACTTATAATCTGTTTGAATCCAGGTCAAATGTTATTCCTTTAAAGTCAGTAATATATTGCTGCTAAAATGTATATAAAGAATCCAAATACTTTAATAAATAGTGTTCATGTGTGTCAGGGGTCACAATTGAAGTTAAATCTTAATCTGGTACTCTTTGGGCCTCAACACTGTTAAACTGATGGGGTATCTGTGAATTGTATTTTGGCAGGTAAAGTTATGTGGTTAATTTTCATTGGTTCGTTTATTGACATGATTGTTTAATAATGTCAATATTTTGTTTTAAATTGTTTTCGTGGGTATGGGATATTAAGATAATTCAGCTGTGCTCTTGAACTTTTAAATCTGCTACTTTATCATTCTTTTGTAGCAATATATAGAATAGTGGTTATGAATGAATGCATGTCCCCTCTATTTTAGCTGTCTTTACCTTATACATATTATTTCATGTTACAGTGTATTGCAAGGTCTACCTTTTATATCACACTCTATGATTATGCACAGTGGGCTCTTTGTTATTATACAATGTATAAAATGGCACACTGACTTTACTGGGCGTTAACTATACAGTATTATTATACTTTATTTAATGTAAACATCTCTTAAAGGCACAACCAGCTCGATGTCCCACTTTAGTCAAACTTGTGGAATATTTACATAGCATTGTTATAATATTATAATGAAGTACTTCCCTGAAGAATGGGCTGGCTTGTCCTAGTAGAATTATTCACCTACCTTAGACACATGCATGGCTACAGTGTCTTTCTGGCATGTTATTCTGGGGCTTTAACAGTATAATATACATTCACTTAAATACAAATTTGTGTATCACTCTCTTTACATCGAAAGATTTCAATTGAATTGGTTGCCTTGGATAATAAGGCCAACTTAAAGAGGATTTTAACTTCTATTTATTTTTATATTAGAGTTGTAAATTATTAGTATTGTTACCAAATATAAAGAGCTCTGTGATATTGTGTTATCTCCAATGTTTTAAATATATATATTTATTATTTTTTGTGATTGATTTGGATGGAAAATCTATAATTTTTTCAGTATTATATGTTTACAATTTATTTAAACTAAATTTAAAATATAGTGTTTTAGTACAAAAAGTCATTCTAAATGTACTTGGGATGTACTGAACAATAAAAAAAGGATCAAAATCAAAAAGAATGACTTGAAATTTGTCACTTTGGAAAATATGGAGCAAATATACCATTCAGCATTAGTCAGCAACAGGGTAAACAACACAACATGAATAATCACAAAGTCTCACAGAGATGCCCGACTATATAATATATATACACTACAGGCAACAAGACTTCTATTTTTGAAAACTATTATTTGTATTATGATATGAATTTATCTTATTCTGTAGTTGTTTAAAAATTTGTATTTAAAATTAATTCTTTGCTCATATGGTCAAGGACATTTGAAATTCGAAGACAAAAGGTACATCATCCGACTATAATTGTGTGTTCGATGGTGTAAATGAAACCTTTACATAGGAATATAAACTTGTCAGTTTAATGATTATTCGCATAACTCGTCTAAATATTGAAAAACTGATTTTTTGTACGATCAGGGGCCATAATCCAGAAAGTAATGGTCTGAAATGAACAAATATCAAACGGGACTGAGATTTTTGGAATAAAAAGATGTTTTAAGTTTCATCAAAATTGGGCGAAAATTGTGTCTCTAGAGGGTCGATAACCTTTGTATTACAAATTTGGATACAAAGAGCAGGCAGTTTCATTTTGATTTTCCCCAAATTCTAATTCAACCTTCATTATGGTGGAATGGTGAAATATCCAAACGGTTTTTAAAATCGGAAAAAAAATTGTGAATCTAAAGAATCCACAAGCTGAAAGTGGGATTTTTCGACCAATCAGGGGCCATAATCCAGGAAGTTACGATCCAATATGCTCGAATATCGAAAGGAACCAAGATCTTTGGGTTATAAATATGCATTTTAAGTTTAATCAAAATCGGATCAAAATTGTGACCTCCCGAGTGTCAACAAGCTAAAAACGCGATTTTCGTTCAAGTTTTGATCCAATATGCGCGAATATCGAAAGCAACCAAGATCTTTGGGTTATAAACAAGCATTTGAAGTTAAAACAAAATCGGCAAAAATTGTGACCTCCAGAGACTCCACAACCTTGATATACCATATTTTTTACACAATTCGCGTACAAGCGGCGGCCATTTTGTCCGACATTTTGGGTCAGATTTTCACAAAATTCGAACTCAACCATCATTACGGCATAACGGTGTTATATAATCAAACGTTGTTTTTTTTTCAATCGGAAAATAATTGTGACTTCCAGAGGGACCACAAGCTAGAAAAGGCGATTTTTCATAAAAATCAAGGACCATAATTCAGGAAATTATGATTCGATACGTGCAAATATCGACAGGAACCAAGATCTTTGGGTTATAAATATGCAATTCATGTTACATGAAGATTGGGACCTCTATAATTTTAAATTTCATCAAAATGGATAAAAATTGTGACCTCTAGAGGGTCCACGTCCCTCGTATTGTATAGATTTTACGAAATTCAAAATCCACCGTCCTTGATGTGTAACGGTGATATATTTCAACATATTTAAAAATTGAATACAAATATCGAAAGGAACCAAAATCTTTGGATTATAAACATGCATTTCAATTTTCATCAAAATCGGTTCAAATTGTGACCTCTATAGGGTCGACAAGCTAAAAACGTGATTTTTCTAAAAACGTGACTTTTCGGACAATCAGAGGTCATAATCCATGAAGTTTCGATCCTATACGTGCCAATATTGAAAGCAGCCGAGATCTTTTGGGGATAAACCTATATTTCGTCAAAATCGGATAAGAATAGTGACAGTGTGGCTGTACGTGACAAGGAGTAGAATCGCCTGTTCAACACTGTGGGTTTTCTCCGGGTCTATAAGCCCCCCCCCCCCCACTGCTAAAGACCCCTACGCGCAAGCTAATTATCGAAACAAAATTAAACCATATGTTAGTTTCGTAATGACCTAGTTGTGTCGAGTGAACGTTAATAAGCCCTCTCTCTCTCTCTCTCGCGTGGGGTAATGATCCGGGCCAACGCACAAACCACTAGAAAACACTGAGAATCGACAGAGAACACAGACACTTGAAGGGATTAAAATAAAACTTCTTACTACTGCTTGACTATATAGTATATAAAAAATTAAAACGGTTTTGAATTACGGCATACCTTAGTGTGGTCGGGTTGTGCTCGCCTTGCACAATGTTTACCAGGGTGCATAGACATCCGGGTATTCCCTTACTTCTGTGTATAATGATCAAACCTGTTACTTCCCGATTGAAAATGAGGAACACGATAAATATATTTGGTTTATACATCTGTATATATATTATACAATGGGTTTTCGAGCAGTCATACATATATTGAGAGATGAATTTAAATTAAAGAACTTTGTATTTAATGATGTAAACGAACAACGCTTTTATATACCTCAGGTAACCAGTTTATTTCATTTTAATGTCGCTATAACCAAAGTTGATTGTAGTCACAAATTTAGTGCAGTGAGACAACTCCCATAAGTAAGTTCATGTTCTCAAGTAGTTTGGGGCCCTTTTTTTTTATCTAGAGGCTCTTTTAAGTCTTGAATATACGTTGCTCTTGTTAAAAGGGGTTGATGGCCGAATTGTTAGCACGTGCGCGCTGTGTCATAAAGACTGTCATTGAGTCAACTGGCGTGGTTTCGAATCCACGGTTGTACGTGACAAGGAGTAGGGTCGTCTGTCCAACCTCGAGGGTTTTCTCAGTGTCCCGCCACTGCTAACGAGTTATTAAAATAAAATAAACCATACGTTAGTCCCGAAATGCCATAGTTTGTGTCGAGTGGACGTTAAACCTCATTTTTCTCTCTCTCGCATTTGGCGAATTGATAAGATTGTCACATGTATAAGCTAGAAACATCAGGATTGGAAATGGTTCCAACTGAAGTCTTCCGCCTTACTCCAGTTTAACGGTACATAGGCCTAATTGTAGCTACATCAGGATTCTACAAAGCACTAGTTATTATATAGTCATTTTTAAAAAATGTTCTCGCACCCTGGGTGTAAACAACCCTAGCGAGTTCAATACAGTGAGGGTCCCTAACTGTGTCAGACTGAGAATCCTAAGAAAGCTAAGAGGCTCTTTCTGTTGTCAATTAAATGATATAATTCTTTTTGAATTTTCAGTGGAGAACTCGCCCCTTTCTGTATTTGGTATATCGTTGTATTGGTGCTGCTTACTCACTGTCCAGTCTGCTCTATGTATTTGCAACATCAGAAACATTGAAGTATAACTGGGGCGTATACTTCCCTAACTGGTCATATGTTCTTCTCTGTGTCTACTTTCTTGTGCACTACATCCTCTCATTACTGAATTACTTTCACAGTGTTGAATCAATATGTATTAAAGTTGCCTTTGAAAACCATATGAAAAATTTCAAGGATCCCAGAACATCTTTACGGGAGCAACAAAGCGAAGATGATGCTCCATCGGATTTACCACAGGATCCGAGTAAGATTGCACAGCTTCCATTCTTTATTAAAGCTTTATGGATGCTGTATGCAACAGTATCACCTGCGGCATTGACAGTAACTGTAATGTTTTGGTGGACGTTTGATTATGAGAGCCCTATCACGTTTAATATTATTGCATTCCACATTTTAAATTCCGTGATAATACTAATAGAACATACGATAACAGCTGTACCTTTTCGTCTACTTCATTTTATATATCCAACTATTTATGGCCTCATTTATTGTATATTTAGCGCCATATTCTGGTCAAGCGACAATACGAGAGTTATATATCCTATTTTAAACTGGAACAAACCAGGTGTTACGTGTGTTTATATTCTGTTGATCGGTCCCGTAGGGGTAGTAATCTTATGTTTTATACTTTTTTGTACTTATCGTCTAAAACGTTTCATTTTTGAAAAAACCACGGCCATTATTTCGGAAATTGAATTTGTCCCATTCTTGGATACAAGTTAAATTGGCACTATAGTGATGGTTTCTGTTTTAACCGCCAGTCACAGTAGTGGGTGGTTCTAATCCCGCCCTTTTTGCGGGTCTTGTAATCATTTAATTCTCGATGAATCTGACCCCAGACGGCAAATCAAGATTTTACATGGGTAACGTGACGTCAGTGCATTAATAAATTTAAAACGTATTACCACAAAGAGAGATGTTCTGTGACTATTCTAATGTTTCACACTTCTCTGTTTGTTATAAACATTAAAGACAATCTGTGTTGAAAACTATTACAACTTGTGACGATCACATACCCATATACCCATGTACTAAAGAATCACGAATATATGGTTTGTTTTGGTTTAAAGATACCTAATAGGTTCGGTCGGTAAATCTTTTTTTATTTTCTATGATTACTTTTGTGTGTTCTAGCTTCATTGCTTAGGGGGTCTGGGAAATTAGAGAAAAACTTTAGTATCGTCGATTTAGGCGAATAAAAAAAAGGATAACCGTAAACACAGATATTTTTGTCTCTTGGCTTAACGCGAGAATTTCATATTTTCTAAGAAAGTCAAAACATAATTATTTGTATGTCTTTTGCTCAATAGGTTGTCAACTCACTATTTTACGATCATAGGCATTATTTCCCACACTTTGAATCATTCACAGCGGAAATAATAACACTATTACCTCCCTTTTTTTTTCTATTCCTCCCGTGTAATAGCCATCTTCAAACGTTTGAATTTGAAGTTGAAAATGACATTTTTGTCCATTTCTCAACTGACAATAGTGAATTATAGGATTAATAGCATTATTTTTAACAAGGTAGGATTGTTTATAGATACCATCTATTTTAAGACTTTCTTTTAATACATTTTAAAAATATAACTTAAAAATATGAAATTCTCAGTTTTTATAAGGGTAGATAAGCATACTTCTGTGTATTTATGTAAATAATGTATATATTTCTAATTCATTTGTATTTAGCCTATTATCAAAATCTGTAAAATGTTTCGCAGATTTCAAATATAACATCTATATTTGACTTTTGTTATGTTTATCATTATTGAACTTATACTTGGCAATTTGATTCGCAAAACAACTCTCGCGCCTACACATATATAATATATTATATTATAATATTGTAATTTGTCGTTAATAAATACACATTTAGTATACTTTGAACTTCTCTCATTTAGGCTACCTTCTGGCTAATTCCATACATTATCCCTTGAAGAGCAGCCTTTGCATTTTGCTTACTTGACCCGATGAGAATTACTTCCCTTTGCCAACTTCTTTTGCAATTACATATTTATGGGATTGGGCGATAAATTTAGTACAATCGTCAATGACAGATAACTTGAAAACGTATTCTTCTCATAGATTTACCCAGAGGTTGGCGGAGTGGAACGGAATGAGACCGAGGATGACTGTCAAGTGACCCGGAGATCTCGGATTCGATCCCGGTGTTGACCGAGGAAGTTCATCAGGTTTTTTCGGCGTGTTTGCCCTTTGTCAGTGGTGAGGGACGGACGATCTGGAAAGGGACAGTGTGTAGTCGTTCGGATCGGACGAAACACTGCGGTCCCGTGTGCAAATTGTCGCGAAATAGGAGTAACCCACTGAGTAACCAGCGCCGCTGTCCGGGCACATTTCCATTATAGCAAACTGCATGGTGTATACCCGCCTTCATGGTGTATCCCCAGTCGGTGCAGAACAATAGCACATTAAACCCCACTTCATTTCTTTCGGATATCTAATTTTCAAAATATCCTGATTTTCAGGAGATTCCTCGATCCATAAAACGTTCTTAAAATACACTCCAGGTAATGTTATTCCAACTAAGCCATATTATTTACTATTTTATTCAACTATATTTTACAATAACATTTGTTTTCCGACTATTCAAATACAACAATTTTTTTACAGCAGCAGACTGTCCATTATATCAAACTATATAGTATATACAATATAACGATATTTACAGACTCTAAAGGGTTAATATTCTAACATTGGATTAACTACCAAATATGGGTTCTAACGATTACTATATTTTTAATCAATGTTAAAACTGTGTTGGGATGAAACTCATAAGCTGTCAATAATATAAGCAACATGGACTTTAAAAGGACAGTCCCGATTTGAACAGAGTCTCAAAAAAAAAGTTCGAGTAAGTATGAAATTTAAACGCCAAAATATAGGAGAATGGTGTATTGACCTTGCCACAAAATTTCAGCTCAAAATATTGAGTCGTGTTAACGTAACCCTTTTAAGATTCCGGGTCAATTTTTTCGTTGGTGACCTGATAATCGATTCCCGTTCCTTGAGAAGTCTATATAGTAAATGGCCCATGTGCTGCACTTGATAGCGAAAGGTAAATTTCAACTGCACATTATTTTTATTTTAAAGAAAGCCTGGATTTACGTAGACACCACATTATACAGTTTGGGACACCGGTCTTAATTTCCAGAAGAACACTGTTTAAGTTGTTTGAAAACGTATCACAAATACTGAGTTAGTTGCTCTGCCCTTTGGAAGGTGATTTTACGGGAAGCAGTTATATTCTTCAAAAAGTTATCGGGATTAGCCCTTTAATAAGGGTAATGCGACTTTGCAGAATCACAATGTCCAAAACAGGTGATGCTTAAACTCTCTGAAATTAATCTATTTAAACTTCCGGGGACCAGACGACTTTAAAAGTGGCAGACAAAATTGTGTTGATTTCACACCAGGTTCCACAGATGGCGCTATCACTGAAAATAGGTTATGTGCCCCACATTGCTTTATACCATTTCCCATGAGGCGATGTGCCCTTTGAAGTGATAATATATCAAACTCTAAATTTAGAATCTCAGTCCAGTGGATATCAATTACATTTATGTACATTCATCTCAATCCTTGAGTTATTTTTAGTAACAATAATTATTCTTTAATGTACAAATTGCAAATACTATACAATCTTTTCAATGTACAACACGAAGGTATAATTTACGTATTAAAGCAGTATTACTTATAATATACATCACAATTCCCTATATCTATCTGTGGCTATATACATCAAGAAGTCATGTGGAAATTCCGTAATGGCGGGACAGGGGGTAGCAATAATTCAAATTCTACTAGTTTATCAAGGCGCGTTGCTAATTTTATGGTTATATGGTCCAAATATATATCAATTACTAAATAGGTCACGTTATTAAAGCATTACTAAGGATCTTCTTACAGCTAAAAAAAATAATTGCGGCCCCAAAAGGGCATTGCAATTTGGGGTTCGAATCATCTGCAGATCATTTCCGTTTAGTAAACTTGACGACTTCCACTTTAACATTTTAAAAATCAGCAGTAGAGAATATTAAGAAAACACAATCTGCCTTTTCAGTCCGGTTGTTCTCTTTTGTTAAGAGTCTGATGTTTACGTACATTCGTTTTTTATCCTAACTATACAGATACACTCTCTGGCAGCTATACCACGTTCTTTAAATATCTTTTTGAAGTTATCCCAGCCACCCTAGCTATTAGTGATATCACGAAATACCATATGTTTCACTCGAGATCAGATCATCCAACGAAAACCTTTATATACTAATGTTCTCGAAATCCCATAACACCTTCCATCTCTCAAACATCCACAGCTCGATTTTAACCCAATTTACTCGAAATACCAGATAACAATGACCATCATGCACCATCCGAACGGTTTACATCATCCAAGGAAAACGTTTACAACTTAAAAGTTTGTTTGATCGCGAACATCCCAGACAAATATATATTTCAGACACCCGGTCTCTCGCTATGTCTTGAATCTTTTCCTGTGGTACCAGTGTTGGGTTCCAGCTAATGGATCTCCACCAAATAAAAGTTGCTGGTGTTGTTTTCTTTCAAACGAACGTCGGGGTTGTTATGCCATTTTCACTCCAAGGTACTTTAGATTTCTCACCCACAACTCGAATCACCAGCATCAACGATTCCATTAGACTGTCCCGAAATTGTTGACTCATGGTACAATACATGACGAAGTTGACGGCACTGTTAATCAAAGCCACGGCATCTATCAAGTCACTTAATGGAAGGTAAACATCCACAAAAAATCCATCAACGCAAGCGCACAGGACCACGAGAATACTTTGTGGTACTTCCGATATGATATACATTACAATTACTGCCAGCAACATCAGCGTGGTTCTTCGGTGCGAGTGACTCTTGTGGTTTTCTCCCTTTAAACGACTTCCACGTCTGTCACTTTCTCGGAGCGTGTGCAACAAGAAACCACCAAATATAGAGATCAGTACGCATGGAATAATTTTACCAAATACCGGATAGACCCAGAAATTTAATAGTGCCATCGTGTTGGTTTCGTTCTGAGATAAACTAAGGGAATCCAGTCGAAAGGTAGACGCATTATATTTATCTGAAAATGCTTCATGTATTCCTGTCACAAGGCAGTTGGGAATAATCAGGACTGCTGAGCCTATATATGCAAAAACAATAATTATAATGGTAGAACTATTTTCCATGTTTTTCTTGCTATTTGGAGTTGCTGCTCGAACGAACACATATCTCATTATTGCCATAATGACTCCAAGCCAAATGGACACAGTATGAGTTGTCAATGTCAAATTAACGTGAACTGCCATGAAAATGGTCCAACCATAAGAATATTTGGCTGGAGTTGCTTCTAGTCCGTGTACCAGATAAAAATGAATAGCAAATGGAATGTAGGACAGCATAGTAATTAGATCAGCAATAGCTATGCCAGTCAGAATGCAGTTAATTGGCGTCCTCATTGACTTTTTCGTCAGGACAGCTATGTTAATTAAGTTTGTGATGACACCAAACAAACACACGATGAGACTATAGTAGCCATGTATAGACCAATAGCATTCTCCAAAGCTTTGTAACGGCGTCGATGTGTTCCAATTGCACATTTTGACTGTTGTTCAGTAATTGAATTGGCGTCACAAATAAGGTTATTAGGAATTGTCTCTTAATCACATGATAACTTCGCCATGGCAACCAGTGTCAAGTCGGTATTCTAAACTAACATTTGACACCATATAAAGTTTGGTATCCAGTGGGTTGTAAAAAGAACAGTCCGTGCTCATAACCGTCTTCCGTGACAAGGAACTAATTATGAAGGCTTGCTAACAATTGCCTTCTATACAACTGAGAACTCCCCAAGGCTATCAGCTACTTGCGATGGTCACCGTTTTCAATACGCAACTAAAAGGATTCTAAATGTCATTGGGTAGACTGATATTCACGACTAACATGTCTAGAAAACGAGAATCTGTTCAATAGTAATAATCCTCTACTCTTCAGCCCATTAACTTGAAACACAACAGAGTTTACATCAACATCAGTTACTTGTTTCTCTTGTTATTTATTGGGTTTCGTCACGTGAGATTTATTGGTTGGATCTACCATTACACTTGATTCGAGTAAATCTAAAAAGAGAAAGCAAAATATGCATATTATTATAACAGACTTCAATTTAAAATTTGAGTACATTAAATAATCTAGACAAACACTCTTGAATTTAATAAATTGTGGCACGTACATGCAAATTTGTCCAAAAAGCTTCGAGTTGGTCTAGCCTTAATGTAAACGTGGAAAGTGTATACTTCTGCTGATTCGACTTTGATTTTTGTTTGCGTGTTACCCATGGTTAGAAATTTGCTGAGTAAAGTCATATTGGTAAGACAATAAATTTCAGTATGATCTCCTATGTTACCTTAATAGGACCACAAGACGACTTTCGTTTCAGTCTTGTCCTACGTATACGACAGACAGATGTATTAATATTGTAAATGTACATATTATATTTAATATACGCTCAAAGATAATTATGAAAGAGTCATATTATGCCAAAATAGACAGTCCATTGGGGGATATCACTTTCATTCTCTAGCGTAAATTGATAAATCATTGCACTTCATAATCGGTCCATAAATCAGAAAGTAATAAATATCTATTATCAGTAAACATTTTACTTAAATTTCACATTCAGTGTAAATAACAGATGAAAAAACGAAAACTTTGGATTTAATATCAGCATAGTAAATAATTCACGAATCTAGGTCAAATTCAAACATTTTCTAGATCTAGATGTAGGGTCACGGGTAAAAATGTTGTCGAACGCGGGATGACCAGATGAGGCAATATGCGTTCAATCTACCAAACTATGTCAAGTCAAACTAAATCTCGCGATTGTGAATAAAATTGGCATCTGATTTTATATTTCCACGAGGCCTTGGACTAATTCGAATTTAAACCAGATTCGTCAATTATTATCTTGAAGCAGTTAAAACTAGCTTTTGGACGTATTCGAACAAGATTTGTCAAATAATCGCTATGTTATCGTCCTCGTCATATGGGAAACACCACAAAAATAACTTGAAAACACATTGGCGCAAACTTGGTATAAATAAAAAGTTAAATACAATCGGTAAAATTTTCATTATTAGATGGCCAGTTTAAAGCCCCAATAACACTCTTGTTGTAATTGAATAATATGTCCCAATCTTTATTCTAGTCAACAAATTGTATTATTTTACAATATTCAAATAAATTGATGATACAAAATTCATCGTAACACACTTAATTTAAAAAATTGGAAAAATTCAACTACATGATTTGAAAAGGTTAACGTAAACCTTTTCAAACGTGACTTGGATTTTATAATATTTTCGAACCCTCTGGACAAGTAAAATATGATGTAATGTATAATTTACACAACAGGTAGGTCACATAAACATCTGGTACTTAAAATAAGACTATTATTTATTTTCTAGAGCTGCCAAGCCAGCAAGAGTGCTATTGTCCCTTTAACGTTACACGTCACACGTTTACGTTAATTAAGGTTAAAGCCTCAACATGATGTAATGACCTTATATATTGAAATTTACATATTATACATTTGACACTGTTGTCTATTTATGTGTCATAGATAAAGGAAGTAACAGTTATGATAACTGTGACTTAAGTAGCTCCTTCTACATCAAAGTTTTTTTTTTATTATTATTATACTTGGATGTGCTTCATTTACATAATAATAACAGACTTTACATTAATATTCTCGATTTATGAAAGATATTCACTGACAAGTTTGTATAGGCATTTAGGCCTTCTAGTAGCAACTTCCATGTTTACAAACTAACATTGGAATCTTGAGAAAGACATACGAACGGGTAAATAAAATTTTAGAATGGATAAATGAATTGTCTAAAGGCCAATGTGTATAACCAACGTTTATTATCCATATCATGTATCGCTCAATTTATGCCATTTGGTATTAGTAATCGTCTACCGCTTTTCAGACGTTAATGATGACGGTTATGTATATTTCCTGTATGAATATTCATGTATTTATGTATGTATGTGTCTGATTGATTTAGACCGAACTGATATATTGTAAGTAAAACCCTTACCCCACTGGGAAAGGTCCTTTTGATTAAAATGTATATCGAATGTATAACGTCCTACTGTACTGCTTTGACAAGATGAAGACGGGCATAAGCCATATAATGTGCTATGTGTACACAGATATACACTGTTCCATGCTATGCCCCCTTTCCTGCTTCAATGATGTGGGAGAACCATGCCGGGAAATTCCGATGAACTTTCTCGGCCAACACCGGGGTGAAACATGGGACCTCCAGGTAAGCGAGTCAACGTCTTACTCACTTTGCCAGTACGGCTGAGTATTTGATAATATGAGATATCAGATGAGGAAACAAATTAAACACAACATGCTAAGTATCATTAAACGACAGTAATTCTAGTCATCCAAGATCAGATTAAAACATGTTAGGTTTCATCTAACGATACATTTTATATTGCATTTTACGAGTTGAAATGATTCAGGGTTTTAATGTTTTTACCTACTCCACAGTCAGATGTATAACTGATCAAGTAACTGAATAAAACCATGTTCCATTTTGTGTAAATAGGTCCGGGTGAACAAGACGTTGGCTGGCTCACCTGGAGGTCCTGTGTTCGGTGTGTGGCGAGAAAGTTCATCGGATATTTCGAACATGTTTCAGGACGGAATTCGAAATAAGAGTTCCGCATCCGACATAATTCCCCCTACAGCACATCACATGGCTTTTGCTTGTCCTCATTAGCCCCTCAGAGCACAGCAGCGTTTAACCCCATCCCTTTTTTTGGGTTACAATTTTCGTTTTTATATTTCCCCCTACAGCACATCACATGGCTTTTGCTTGTCCTCATTAGCCCCTCGGAGCACATTCCTTTTTTGGGGTTACAATTTACGTTTTTTTTGGGGGGTAAAAGAATAAGTGTTGTTTTATTATTGCATTCACTTTCCAGTTCTCTGTAGTCTGCCATCATAATTTGTAAAACCGTTCTTGCCGAAACAATCTCTTGATTAGCTAGGCCAGG
Source organism: Patella ulyssiponensis (assembly GCA_963678685.1). Taxonomy (NCBI): domain Eukaryota; kingdom Metazoa; phylum Mollusca; class Gastropoda; family Patellidae; genus Patella; species Patella ulyssiponensis. The sequence goes on from OY783232.1 coordinate 23,153,934, forward strand.
TCTAGTCAATTATAGTTGAATACACCAAACGCAAAAAGAAGTGGAAATAATAAAGTCCCGCATTAATAAGATCGGTACCCGATTGTCTAGCATGTTTCTCGTGAAACATCTTGTATGGTTGTCTTCACGTTGTCAATTATACACATTTTGGCGGAAGGGACAGGAAACAGAATAGCGAGACATTGAAAGCTCAGTCAATTATCGGTCAGTGTCTCCCTAATTGGTTACGTCATCACAGAGTACTTGGTTAAAACGAAAATATCTTCAATGTTGGCAATGGTCTCTATCGTTCAAGAGGCATTAATTATGATCTTTCGTTAGACGCTACCATTAATTAGACAATTATTTACACGTCAGGCCCATAATCAACTCTCTAGAACTTCGAATGTTTTAGATTTTGAAAAGATTTAAATACGATTGACAGTTAATTATTTCATTTCAAAATGGATAATCGAGACCGTGTTTATTATCGTAACATAGCAGTAGCAATGACTATTATAGTGCCGTTCAAAACGTGATTTCCTCATGTTTAGTGGACAGTCGTTCGGACGGGTCGAAAAACAGAGGTCCCGTGTAGACATTGGCGTATTCGTAGATGTCAGTAAATATCCAAATAGATGTGTTTCGACTATTCAGTCATATTTTAGTAGACAAGAACACACGTCATAAACACTTTTTAAACAAAAAAGTGCGATAAGTAGATCCGTAAATATAGTTCAAGAAGTCATATAAGGATTTAAATCTAGCTGAATATTTCAATGAACCCTGTGGTAGTGGTATTGAGCAGTCCGCGCATCGGGCTTTCGAATAGAATGTGCTTGATTCGAATTCCGTCTTGTCGTGGATGGTCTGGAAAATCGTCATCGACAAGTACTCCCATTGGTGTGCATATAAAAGAGTCTTGACAGTTGGAGATCAAAACTTGACTCCTGGCAAACCCTCTTATCATACATAACACGTAACCATGGAAATAAAAATTACCCTATGTTCGTCTCAAAATGGCCGAATTATTGTTTTGATTAGATATTAAATTTCCATTTGTTTGTCTCGAAATAACCAAATTATTGTTTTCGCTAGATATTAAATCCCATTCCGTCCTGTAATGCCCCGGCACTTAATGAGGTGGCATTACATTGGCACGAAGGCCAAACCCTAAGTCAACTATTCCATGTTACTGGATTTAATATCGTCTATTAAATTCATTAAATAATATCAAATATCATATTATTGTAAATCCAGTTGAATTATACAACAAAGCAAGCGATGTCAGACACAATTAACCTATGATGCTTTGTGCGTGCCATGGTAGATTAGACTAATGAATAAATCGAAATATTATTTTGATAAAACAACAGAAAGTCGTGAAATTGTTCCAAAATCAAAGGGAGTCTGGATAATATATAGGTCGACCTCTAGAAGTTAGGGGTGTCAACGTGGACGACCTTCAAAGCCCCTCCATTGCTGATATTTTTACCGCTTGCAAAATAGTTAGTAAAGGCCCATTTAGCGATTAAAATCGTTTCCGATACGGTAAGTAAAGGTCAATTAATGAATCAGAATCCTTTTCAATACGGTTAGTGAAGGCTAATTATTAATGTTTACAATGGTTTAGGGCTAGTAAAGGCCAACTGTTTTACAATACAGTCAGAAAAGGCAAATGGATTAAAATAGTTTATAATAGTACGGTTAGTAAAGGCCAATTAAACATACAATTATGTAAGAGCTAAATCTGCCTATCGTAGGTCTTTCTTTGGGCCTGAAATTAATTAACTTATCCAGACCATAATCAACTCTCGATGTCAACGCTAGCCTGTGATATTTGTTGGATTATGATCCGATTTCCTGCATAACTTTCATTCACGATTTAATGATTAAATGGATAATCGACACTATTAATATTTGCAGTACCTACTTCAGTAATGATGATCGAGGCTAGGTTGAACCATTCGCTTAATCCTTGGTCCACAGTAGATAAATTTGAGTGAAATTTTCAGCAAATTTCCTTTACATTATCTAGTTTTTAACTATTGTAGTGGGAACTGCCAACTCGTTATCTAATCTCCAATAATGTATCTTTAAGGGATTAAAGTCGTTAACCTCTTATAACTATATATTTGATAGGGCTGGTGAATACTAGTTTAAGAAAAAGAATCGGACGATAAACGAAAATAAAGAGATAAGCAAATTTTGCGAGATTGCAGCAATTAAGCGATTACTGAAAGAACGCGTATTTGTAAATATATTCAAACTATTTTTATTCGTCTGTTTCAATGGCATTTAGTAATTGAACTAGAGTATACAGGTCACAATTCTATGGAATACAATTACTGCTTATTACTGAGCGACTAGAGAAGCCTAGTCGAAACGTCGCTCAGTAATAAGCAGTAATTGTATTCCATAAAATTGTGACCTGTATATTTTTATTCGTGGGTATTTTTTGCAATAAATAAGTACAAAATTGTCCTTTTATAATACTTGTCCAATATTTAATGACGACGTGGAAATAATTATGTTTATTCGCAGAAATTGCGTTCGTTTTATCTTTTCAGAAATAATACCCAAAGATGGAACTACGGCTGTGAAAGCCATTAATATCCTATTGCTAACAAAATGTATTTAAGCTGTAAATATTAGGTTTTGCATTAAACACGACTGCCTGATTATTTAATTGAAATAATTAGCCTATTACTGCAGTGGTGGAATATTTATAAATGGTTTATAAACATTAAGCCTATTAATCGTGAAAATCAACACCGTATCTGAGCGAAAAGAGCAATTATAGGTTATTATGCTTCTTATTCCATTTAATTTTAGTTTCTCTTGGCATGATTGACAAAATAATATTATACGTTATCAAGATGTAATGTTTCTAATCTGTCGTTACTTCACTCATCCTCGACAGTTTATCTTAATGGCAGACGTATTAATAATTAAAATAACGATATATATTTGACACTTGGTATTATTTTAACTGTGGATTTATCGAGGACTTGAAACAAATGCAACGCTTACCTTAAAAGGTGGTACTTGAACTTTAAGGCCCGTATTTTCGAACAGTGTTTAAAATAATCTGTGATTAGGTCTAATCTGTAACTAGCTAGTTAGAGATTAGTGGTTGACTAAGTTTGGTATTCTCAAAAGTCAGATTAGCTAATCTTTGACTATAAATTTTTCTAATCAACGATTAAAATTCAAGGTTTAAACTTTGATTATAATTAAACCTTTATTCAATGATTATATATAATCAGTGATTAAAAAGGCTTTTATCATTGATAAAGGGGCCCAATTACAGGAAGTAGATTAGAAAAGTACATGTTTTAGTACAGTTTTTCCCATCCCAGAGTCTGTGAAATTATTTTTAGGGTCCGAAAAGTCAAAATGGTTCATATGGGTGGGCAGGAAAGAAATAAAATGTGTGAAAAAGAAAGTCAAGTAAAATAGAGTTCACATATATTTAGTTTTTGAAATGTAATGAAATGAAAATTACTGTTGGGCTCCAGCTGAGCTAAAGGAGACAGACCTACGCCATACAGTGTGCTATGAGGGCAATTTTGCCTGGGGACCGGCACTACGGCTTACAGTACTTAGGTTTGTTATCCGATCTAAACGACTCCACCTTGTCCCTTGCAAGGCTCTTCATCTTGCACAACCGTGACGGTCTTTTAGTAATCGAAATATGAATTTCTGTTGCTAATATCAAAGTCACATTTGTTCTCCTGGTGCAACAGAAGCACGGGAACAGATTAATTTTATGCCCCCTCTTTTCTATTAAAATCCGAAATTATCACTATTTGTCTATTTATTTTGTATAAACCTGCTATATCTGTATTCTTTATTTATTTATTCATTTTTAATACCACACTTTCCCAAATTGTAGTGGGATTTTGATGGGGTTTTGTTTCGTATATGGGCCAATTTCGAACATTACAATGTAATTATTATTTATAACAAAGTTTTACGAGTTGTTTGACCTATTGAGACACAAGAAATCTGCAGTTTTTTTTAAATAAAACTGTTGAACTGAGTGCCAAACATATAAAATGTTATTTAGTAACATTAATTATCATATAAAAATGTGAAGTGTTGATTTACATTCTTCGAGTTTCAAAGAACACGGTTGTATTTTGCTTCTCTTACATCCGAAACATGAAATATTGCTTGAACAGCTAAAACTAAGAATGTAACAAATTATTTTTTATTGACAAAAAGAAAGCTTTTGTCGACACCCTGAAAAAAAAATTCTTCTAATTAAATCAAAAGAAATTTGTATACTATTACTATGCTTCAATATTTCCATTGATTCTTTCATGTATTCGGTAGTAGGCTTGAAATTCATACACATTTATAAGGCCATGAGACACAAAAGCTTATTGATTTTCAACAATTTCCGATAATTACCTCCCGAGTTATGGCCCTTGATCCCTTTGAAAAATCTTGTGGACGCTCTAGAGGCCAAAGTTAATATCCGATTGACTCTAAATTTATACAGTTTTTAAGGCCAGGAGACGGATGGATCTATTGATTGCTGATCGTTACTACTAGAGTTATTGCCCTTGATCACTTTGAAAAATCTTGTGGACAACCTGGATAATTTGGCATACTGTTGGGGAAAACTACAGCAATCAGTGAACCGTGCGAAGAGAATAAAGCCGGATGTGTATAGCTAGCTGACGAGAAACAAACTGGAAGTGAGATCGGCTAACCTTTCCAGGTCATAAGCCTCCATGTCCGCCATACTTATTTCACAAATTGGAAACAATTATCGCGGCTTGAGGGCGTTAACTTTCTTTTTATTACATTATTTCGGTATTTTTGTAACCGGAGTTCAGCTTTAACGTCCACTCGACACAAACTAGGTCATTTCGGGACATGATCACTTTGAGAGAGAGAGAGAAATGGGGTTTAACGTCCACTCGACACAAACTAACATATGGTTTAATTTTTCATTTCAATAATTCGCTTGCGCGTTGAGGTCTTTAGCTGTGGGAGGAAACCGGAGGTCCCGGAGAAAACCCACAAGGTTGGACAGGCTGATCACTTTGACAAACCTTGAAGATGTTCTAAAGTTAATATCCGATTGACTTGAAATTTATACACAGTGTTTAACTAACTGAGAGGAGGATGCCTATTACGTTTTGTATAGTAAATGTTCGCTGAGGGCAGAACTAGAAGCCAAACAAATTCTACTGATTTCTGATAATTAAATGTGACAACCCTTGTCGACTTCCCGGACGATTTAGCTGCTGTGGGTTCCCTTTTGTGCCAAGAGGTTGATTTGTTAGCTCTCTGCAATTCCTTAAAGGTTCTTTGACACTTCTAAAAATTATTTGTATTTTGTAGTTTATTCATTTTGACTAAAGTGCGCATAATTATATTTTATATTACAGAGAATGTTTAATATATATATATATAAAAAACCCTTTTCAACAGAATTTACGATGAATGTAAATTTGTTACTTTTGGGGCGAAATATAAGTGCAATGAGTCTGAATTCAATGAAAAATAATAATTTCTATAATATTCAATACATTGTAATTGCATATGCATGCACTTAATCTTTCCTTAAACTACCCCCCTGAGATGACTAAATATTGGGGTGATTTAGTCAATGATTAAGTACAAGTCAACGTTCGAGAATACCACATTTTATGGTATTCTCGAACAATGATTAACTCAATGATTAGGCTAATCAAAGTTTATAAAAATCTTAGCTTAAAATTTAATCAGCCTTTCAGAATATGGCTGGTCGAAAAGTCAGAGATTAAATCTATGATTAGCACTAATCCACTTTCGAGAATACGGGCCTTAGTATTTAATGTAATCCATCCCTTGCCGTAAAAGCTCAAATATTAAATCAATAATTTGTAATCTATACCACAACTACGACACCAGACATGACTTATCAACGAGATAACCTTCTAACTTTAGTTACTTATATCGGAACCACCAAATTAAATATGCAATATTGTTTACCGTTAACATTTTCAAATACAAAATTAAATACATCCACCGACACTATTTTGTTTCGTTTTTTATAGTTCAAAATTTCGTTTTACTTGTCTTTACTACACTAGGACGTGATCTGAATGAAGTCAGGGATTAGCCAATGAAACGGTCTGTTACAACAAATTTTTAGCCTTTAATGTACGGAACTGTGGGTAACCCACCAGAAACGTCAAAGCTGACTGGTTAATCAAATGTCTAACGTCATAGGGTCTACAGCCGCTCGTGTGACCTCTGAAGTGACCTATCGCAACAACCGGTCAGATCTCCATGTAGTGTAGACTATCGAAAGTATAAAAAAACGAAACGAAATATAGATCTGTATTTCAGGCAGGTTAAGCAATGAAATGTGTATCTGACAATAAGCAGTTGGGTTTGTTATAAAGCAGGGTGTTGTATAAAGAGAAATATAATAATAAAATGCCGGAAATGAAGACGCCCAAATAAACAGATATGTAAGTACTTTGGGCAAGAAAATTGCTGCTGTGAAACATGATAATCGAATCACACTTTTCAAAGTGGTTCCCATAAGCAACACACCAGATACATAAGGATTGTGACCTGCAGAGTGTCATCTAAAAAATGAGAGCGGACGCACAGATGTCCGGAACCTTGGACGGACAAGGCGACGGCTTAATACGTCCATATGAGAATATAGGCATATAAAAACTCACAATCGAGGTTAGCCAAAATAGCTACAAACATAAGCATGGGGTAATCGCCACAAAGAGAATCTTTTTATCATCTATTGGCCCAGATGTGCAGCAGACGAACATTATTTTCACCATTTTTTAGTACATCATGGAATATCCCAGATGAAAGAGATGGACTGTCATGTTACGTATTGTGTTTCAACAAACTGGATAGAATGTCTACTTCCAACAATGACGCAAGGAGAGATATAATATGGACGATGAAAATAGACACACTCCGTCACAATCTCAGCACAACAATGGCTAGAGAGGGATTTCTCGGGCCAATGCTTCGGGAATATGAGAAAGGATATGCTTATAAATGTGTCATTTAAGTTAGATATCCATTGTCGTATTTCTCGAATGCGACTCTCTTTACCTACTTATTCTACATCAACTAATCAAATCAATTTGTAGAAACGTGCGATCACCAGGGAGTTGTATATCTAGTTATGTAACCTATGTCTATGAAATTATCATCGTCTGATAGAACTTAAATACCACAAGAAGATATACCAACCCACGGACAATGACATTAATAAAGTCTCTTATCTATTGGCAAGTCTTGTCCACCATGACGTGCAAATTATCGCTGGGGAATATTTTGTTGTTCAACCGCTTTAGAAAAGAATATAATCCTGATTCAGAATGTTTTCGGACTAACATTTTAAACAGTACAGACAGTAATAAAAGGAAGGACACTATGAATATTTAGCTGTGTGAATTTTATTGGAGAAAAAAGTAAGCATGGCATCATTTTTACGAATCATCCAAAACGTGTAAGCTTTTTGATTCCAGAGATATGCCCCTTCACCTCCCCAACAAATCAACTTTTCAGTCACGGCTCACCACTTTAAATCTCTCGAAAATGATCTGTTTACTAGCTATTTAGTCTACAAAAAAATTAAAGCGCAAAGTTAAAAAATAATGTTAGAAGTGCGAACCTCTTGAGAATTATGTTCCGAAGTCAATAGTGGTAGGAAACATGCATATCGCGATTGTTCCGTATACATATTGATCAACGCTGTATAATTTACGGTAGTCACACGTGGGATTCTGTTGTCAACATTCTTGGAGTAGTCACCAAAGAACAACACATCATATTGTAAAATTTATCCACTTGCTATCACTGACTTTTATTAACCGTAGCGTAGATCAACAATGGCGTAGATCAGTATTGAAACTTACATTATCACATTTGGGGAATAATGAAGTTACAGTTATTGTAACCCATTGAAAAATATCAGGACTTTCAGTTGTTAACCTTAATATCCGAATCATGCGTCACAAAATGCCTATGGCCCGGTGTTTCAGAACAAAAAATGATATCAATAGGGTCATGCTGGTTGGGACCCAGGTTTTCACTCAACCAGCTAGCTTGACGAACCGGTATCATTGGAGCCGTTCTAGGCCATGTGTCAATGTTCCAATTCAAACTACTAATCTGATTAGATCTATTACCCTGTATATGACTTCCCGCCCGGGGCCCGTCACTGGTCGGTGCCTACGATTAATCTTACAGTACAGTGTTAATTATTTGCGACAAATTGTGTCTACATTTTGAACTAGAGTGAGCATTGTTTCCTATAACAGAAGCTGCATCTGCCATCTACTACAAATAGTCTCCAGCGTACCCATGCGTTATGACGCTCCTGCCTTTAACTACACATGTTTCGACGCTCCATGTTGTCATGTGAAAAGGCTGTGTTCTATCTGACACAATTAAAGATCAATAACAGAAATACTAGAGGAAAGCCTGACTTGCCTCCATATCCTTTAAATGTCGCACGGTAATTGAACATGCAAAAACAAAAGGTTGTTAACAAAACCGGAAATATATAAATCTATTTAAAGACTTATAATTTCTGATCATTGAGACACTAGTCTGGTTGCGCTTCATTGTGCATTGACATATTCACTACATGCATGCATTTTTTGCTTCCGATATTACATATAATTTTACTCGAGGAATCTTTCATCTACGTCTATTGACCGACTACTGGTATTATTGATGGTTAATGTCAGCCTTCTGTCTGATGAATAGCGCGGTTCCTTTTATTATATAGTTTGTGAACAAACCAGTCGTTACTTGAGATGACAGGTGACATTACCATTAAGAGGAAAAATTTAGATATAATTACAGATCATTGGATTGATACAAACAAAGAACCGCTTTGAATATAAACCAAGTGTGTCCTTGAGGCAATCTGACAAAGAGTACCTAATAATGCAATCGATGTTAGGGCGTTAGAAACATTAATTAAACGAAAGGAATTCTAGAATATTTAAAGTCCCAGCACATCAATGCAGAACCAATATCCGATATCAAAGCCCAAATTTAAATTTCGGGTAACCCTATTGGTGCTTGGGCCACTTTTGTATATCAGCTTCCTTATACTCGAGACCAATTCTCATTTGGGAAGTTACATAGCTCATAAATATTGCAGTACTGCTGTAGTACATGTTATGTAATTTTTAAGTGATTTTTTTTCTTTTATTGTAACTGAAAATAACAATTATATTGTTGGATCGACGGTGTGATGAAATCGGTTGTTAAAAATGAAGACGGGCATAGTCCATACAGTGTGCTATGGGAGAAATTTTGCCCGGAAAGCGGCGCTACGGCCTATTCTTATATCGAATTCCAACTGCCAGGGAATCTTTAACGTTCACGCCAATGTGTACACGGGACGTCGGTTTTTGTACCATCAGAACGACTAGACAGTTGTCCTTGTCAGAATCGGTATTAACTTCCTCGGCCAATGCAGAGATCGAACACCCGACCTGCAGGCCAGCGAGCCAGCATTCTACCTATTTAGCTACCGTGGCCCCACGCCCAATAACTGACATAATCTAAATAATAATATTTATGTCGGATAACGAACTCAAACAAGTGTGAGTTATTTAATTTTAAGTAATTCCAAAAAATTGTCCTAATCCCTTGGGTTTTGTCTTTAGGATTTGTTGTTCTATAAAGATTATCTTCAGAAAGTGTGTCTCTCTTACACATTCTGTCAACAATTATATCGGTTGTTTTTGTAAACATGTTAATCGCCTTTAAGGAACATAGTTGTTTTCATGGCAGCAGATTATTGGTATAAATGTTAATAGGTACGAAAGGTTAGGTGAAGGCTATAACTTATATTATCTTGCACTTTGCAATGATCCCATGAAATACAAAGCAGACTAAGACTTTTCCCCTCAAGACTTTCAAATTTATGGGTTTCCTGGCAAAGCGAGATTTTATCGAAAACTAAAGTAAGAAGACCATAAATCACACTGACTGGATAGATCCTGCTTTAGGCAGCCCTCTGTGCTTATTTTTCTAGTTTTATAATTCTGATACAAGCTAGACAGGAAATTGAAGTCGTGCCGAGTCATTACTTCTTATTGATGGCGGACAAATTACTTGTCAACAATAGACAAATGTTCTAATATAGACCATTAGTGTTTGGATTATGATCATAACCTTATCAAATCCATACTATGGTTTTCTGACGCTGCAATGAAATACATCAACACTAATTGAGTCATCCAAAGAAGATATCATGCACGATGATTTATTTTGTTTCAACTGTTTGTCTATGCTACATTTTATGTTCTTTATAGACATTAACAAAAAATCAGAAATTTATGTTTTCCACAACAGTCAAGCTATAAATGGATTTCAGCTACATTTTCCAATTATGACCGCCCACAAGAACACTAACTCTAATGACTGTCGATAGATGGCACTGTTTTTTACGTGGATATTTGAAGATTTTAATTGAAGGAGAAATATAAAAAAATTTCACGAGTAGTTGATCTGTGTAGGATATAAATAAATGAAATAGGTTTTAACGTCGTACTTGTTTGCACCAACTAAGGCAGAGAGGCATACACCGTAATAATATGGGGTTTTGCGTACACTTGACACGAACTAGGTTATCTCGAGACTAACAGTATTCACAAAGATATAACGAATTGAGATTTCATCATTATTTCAACATCCCCTGTAAAGACGATGTAATACAAAACCAACCAGCACCATATAATCATCGCTAATCCATGCAGATTATCTACCGCTGATATTTTGATTTTTTAGTTAAACAGGCATTAAGCAGGGGCTAATAAATCTACGTATTGTAGAGGGACTTTCTTTACATCTGAAATGTTATATAAATTATTAATTAGACAGTAATCAACCTTAAATACGCTTCGTGGTCGATGCGGTTACCGTAAACATAGATAATCGAGACATTTTTTTTATTATCGTAACAACGGTAGTAATGACAGTCGAGACAAGACTATATCTATAGTGCAATAATTTGACTGAAATTCTTCTTCCCATATTCTCTTTTCATTATCTATTTTTATTAAAACTTTTATAGCGAGAACTGCCAGCTCTTATCTAATCTTACATAATGTCCCTGTCAATGGTTATACAATACATTTGAGTAGATGTTAGTTTGAATTAAGACGTGAAAAGCGCGATATTGTTCTAAAAATTCAAAAGATACTAACGGCCTCATACTGATGAAAAGGTCCAGAATTACAATGCATGTTAACATCGTTGACAGAAATTGGCGGTCGATAAAGGTGTTTCATCTGACTCTAAATTCAGATTCATGATAGTGTAGGTCGTATTATGGCGTTTGACATTTAACGCTGTTCGGTGATCGACGCATTCTGATTCTATAATAAATGAGCCGAGACATCACGGTGTCAGTAGGGAGATAATATATATAATTTAGTATTGAAATATATTTTTCTAAAATCGTATTGATAAATGCAATAAATTGTTGCCAATGGGAACATTTGCACGACATATGGTGCGATTGCAGAAAGCTAACCTGCACCCTAAACCTTGTTGGATGTAGCGTGTAACACAGGAAATGAAGTGAGGGATCTAGCCCCCTCCTCCCCCCCCCCCCAAAAAAAAACATCTAATGATTTGCATGTATGATGAAGGTGTTTTAAAGTACCATTTTACCAGACATATGATTGTTAATTTAAATCACCATAACCACTATGTTTTCTAAGCTGCAAAAACATGATCAGATGGAACAAAATGTTCGGATTTCAATACACCCCTCTCACACACCAATACGAATCTTGGATCCGCGCTTGGATTCATTTTAAGCACTACAATAATCAAGAAGTCACCCCGGTGAAGGTCGCAGACACGATGTCTATTTCAGCCAATAAATATCTAATAAAGACCTTCTGATATAAATCATAACTAACTGCCTATACTTGAAAGAGAGATTACATTTAAAGAAGAGTGTTCTTCTACGTTTATGGCAAATATTTGAATCGATATAGTTTGATGGCTAATTCTAATTCATCATTCTGTGTACACAATGTTGTGTCATACAACAGATTCTGAAACGTGCGAAACCATTCAATTTTGTTTTCAAAAGCCGTCAAAATAAATATTCTCTAATCACGCAATTCTTGAAATTGGTTCAGGTTTTATACAGCGAAGAACGCTGTCCTGGTTCAACAATATATGACGACTTTGCAGGGGTTAAAATATAGAGGCAAGGCAGAATGATTATCTAGCTACATGAATACAGAAAAAGATAAAAAAAAATTTAGTCAACATTAATCACGCGAAATCTTCAGAAACGAAACAAATGATTTCGTTTCCACAAATGCGATTAAGTCTCAAAAGTCTTGATTGTATTGTTTAAAGTTCCAATTTCATATTTTCTAAGAAAGTCAAAACATAATTATTTCTATGTCCTTTGCTCAAAAGGTTGTCAACTCACTATTATACGATCATGGGCAAAATTTTTTGGGCATTAAAAAGGCTGACACAGGCTAATTGAGGAAATAGTTACTCAATTACCTCCCTTGTTTTCCCATGGACGGATGATATTTTTGCCAATTTCTCAACTGGCAATAGTGAATTATAGGATTAATAGGATTATTCTTTAACAAGGTAGGACTGTTTGTAGGTTCAATCTATTTTAGGGCTTTATTTTAATACATTTTAAAAATATAACTTAAAAAAATGCTATTGGAACTTTAAAGAGAGGCGACTAGGGTATAATTTGATATTTGTATCCTAGATATGTTACTATAGGCCTAATGCAGCAAGAATTGTGCATGTTCGAAACACACACTTCAATCCAATTGATTACATTCAGATCTATTGTTAGGTCTAAATATTAAGGTCACCTGCAGATTTCGTCTCGGTTACAGGATATAAACCTTTACCGTAGCCCTTGCCCACTATCTAGCCAACAATAACCGGCCCTAACCCTATTTACATCGCGCGACGTTGACGGAAAATACAGGTCACCTTAATATTTAGACCTGCCCAATGTATAAGTAGTACAAGGTCGTATGTCACCACGTCTTTTTGCTCGTGCAATAAACATCACCACTTTTCAATCACCAGACCTGTTTTATTATGGTATGATGCAGAGCTAAAACTCTAAAGCCTCACTTAATTTCAGAGATACACTTCAATCTTGCCATGTTGAAAATAGTGCTTACGCGAACCGCGTAAAAGAAACATAAATCAATTCTCTCAAACACATAAAAATGAATTAACAGAATGAGAATTTTGACACTTAATATTTTATGGTGAAGGCATGTGGTATACAGTGTGGCTTTTATTTAACAATTTATGGTCAGTATAACTCCTGCAGCTTTATTAAAGATGCGGCGATAAGACCACGCCATTGCGATAATTAATAAAGAAGGCATGCGTATTGGAGCCCGCCACGCTACACACATTTTTGAAAATCTTAATTGGTGCACCTTTGAGTAGTGCAAAACTGTAATAAAGGTTGAATAGAGTTTTGGCCCGGAGAAAGAAAACAACAGAATATACATGTAATATTGTTAACAAGTGGGACAACTGCTAATGAGTTGACATTGCCTTGGGGGATATGCCATAAGTGTCAAATATGTCAAACAAGAAAACACAAATAAATTATCATGCACCTTCTTATTTAAGAGGACAACAAAAAGTTGATAAAATCTTGAGTTTAAGTCCCTGGCCTATATACCTACACTTCGCAATATCGGAGACTTTTTCGTCCAACTGCCTACCGGGGACTTTCGTGCATTCGAGGTGATCGCCGTTAATGGACAATATTGGTGTTAGTCATGATCACATATTAGTGATCGAACTGGTAAAACACGTTACAAATATAATTTTAACGCAGAGGTTATTACGACGATAGATGCTTTATGGAGATTTAAAGAAAGGAAGCGACGAACGCAAATATAACTCTTATCTAGTGACTGTCAATTTGTTCATTTTTAATTATCGGATATCCTCCCACAGTCTCATAAAAAAAAAAATTTTAATCGTCGAAGGAATTTTTAGTGAGTTATATACAGAAGGATAATTCGTGTTTTCCGTTTGAATTTGTCACTTCCCTTTCTTGAATTCTTCATAACGCATTTATCGGAGCAATGATCTCTGTGTTACAATTATATTTGAATCGTGTTTCACCAGTTCTATCACATGTGATAAATACTGACACAAATTTAATCCAGTACGCCGAAAAACTTAAAGGGGAAGTTAACTGCTGTGTTGTGTTCACGCCGCATCCTTGGTCGAAAAAAACGTCTTTTAACGTTTAGTACACGACGCCGTCTGGTAAATTCATTCATACCGTGCCTCAATTACATAGGGGATTGTTTATAAATACATATTTAAGATTTACGGAAACCTTGTTGAAAAGGGGGGTTGGGATGGCCTAGTGGTCTAGTTTGCCGCGCTTCGACCTCTAGCTGGCCGGTCACCTCTGGCTTGCGGCTGTGGTTTCGATCCCTGGTGTGAGCGTATGTGGCTTGGAGATAGAGGCGCCTTCTCAACCTCGTGGGTGTCCCCCGGGCACTCCGGTTTCCGCCCACTGCTAAAGACCCCTACGCACAAGCGAATTATTGAAATAAAATTAAACCAAATGTTAGTCCGCCCACTGCTAAAGACCCCTACGCGCAATGACCTAGTTTGTGTCCTTGTTGAAAATCGTTGGTCCTCCCCTTTAACGTTTACTAATTATGTAAGCACAACAATCTTAATTGACGCTAATCACAGGTATTTTTGTCCTTGGCCTTATATCGATATACAGTAGAGTATTGTGTCTTAGAGCTGCAATGGAATAAACCACTGGCGTGCTTCAGGTCAGAGTCTGCTTCAGGTTATATACAAAACAAAGACTTTTTATAATGATATAGATCAATACGATTATAGACTGTCATCATGTTAATTTATATATTCACCAAGGGACCCACCTATATTCAAATGCATACATTTATGCATCCGAGTTTCTGAAAACATGTGGATAGAATTCACTCATTACTAATGCCTGGTATCGGACTATCTAATTACTGACTTGGCACAGCACAACAAATCAGATTTGCTCAATTAGTGATATCGGAACCGAGAGGAAACGTCAATAAATGTCAATAAAATACATGAGCTATATCCACCTACAAACATAATGGCCAGTTAAAGTCCAGCCATTCGTAAACTTGTCACGTACCAACCCAAAGCAATTTGCTATTTGAATTCCGGACCACAATGACCAAACACACATAACAGAGAAAGAAGATTAACAATGTCCATCTGTTATAAGGCCACAAACTCAAAAGGTCGCAATTATGGGTTTGCAATCATGCTATGAAGTTTTAATAACATTGCTACACGGCAAAATATTAAATTATAAATAAGATGCGGAATTCTCTCCCGATGATTGGATCACGATTTAATTAGTTTATAACATATGTTATATGAATAAAGAGAGAGGGGGCTCAATGTCCACTAGACACATACTAGTTCATTTCGTGACTAACATATGGTTCAATTTTGATTCAATAAATTCGCTTGCGCGTCGGCGTGGATAGCTGTAGGAGGAAACCAGGGGACCCGTAGACAACTCACAAAGTTGGACAGGCGATTTCTGCGCACGGATTAAACTACTACCCCCCTCCCCCGGTTATAGGAATGTACTTAAATATTATTTAAAGCGGAAATTTCATATTTTCTAAGAAAGTTAAAACATAATTATTTCTATGTCTTTTGCTCCAAAGGTTGTCAACTCACTATTATACGATCATGGGCAATATTGAACAGGCATAAACATCCCTGACACAGAAAATAATAACACAATTACTTGAATTACCTCCCTTGTTTTCCAATGATATTTTTGCCAATTTCTCAACTGGCAATGAATTGTAGGATTAATAGGATTATTCTTTAACAAGGTAGGACTGTTTATAGATACAATCTATTTTAGGGCTTTATTTTAATATATTGCTTATAGATACAATCTATTTTAGGGATCTATTTTAATATATTCTAAAAATATATGTAAAAAATATGAAATTACCGTTTGTAATATGATCAGTTATGGCTAAGAATTGCGAAATCAATTGTACGCGTAAATATATTGATATAAGTTAAATCGACAACGGGACAATCACTGTAGTATGACATATGTCACAAACTATGGGAAATCTCATATATTCATCACTTGGTCAATTCAGTCCACTCCAGAAACTACTCGTCAAATTTACATCTGTGTCCATACGTAGTTTCCATCTTTTGATGGAATGTGGAGGGTGAGAAAATATTAAATTCCAAAGTTATTGAATATTTCCACACTTGCTAACAACATTATTAATCTCATAATACATTTGTGAACTGTTTGTTGTATTATTGGATTTTACGCTTAAATCCCTCGTTACTCTTGACGAGAAATATGAATGGTTTATACTCCGTTTTGCTTCTACTAAAAAAAAACGGATAAAAAAATCAAGGTTCCCACAGCGCATTGCATTAGATTTACAAGCAATTAGGAAGTAGTTCCGCCTGAAATCATTTCATTCTATTTAATCTAGAAAATTAATCAAATGAGTTCAACAGCAAATGAAAGACAGAAACCATTACATCTTCTAAAGGTAATATTTGTCTCGTGGGGAATAGGCGTTCGGGGTTTTAAAAGATCTAACAACCAATACTAGGTCGACAAATTCAAAAGAAGCCACGATGTTTTACAAAGATGTATTCTGGGTTATACTTTAGATCTTTACATCCCAGTTATCAAAAATCAGTTGAAGGATGAAACTTATACGCTCTATGGCATTCTTTCTTTAATGCCTAAACCCCTATCTTCAAATAGTGAGATACCATACAATGCAAACATATCACCAGATAGTTGGATAATTCATCAGATAACTCGATCTCGAAAGTTTACCTTACGTGGCACGAACATGACAAATAGATCTCATTGGGTCCATTCCGTTCAAACAATGGATACTGTCCTTGTCTTAAGGGGACACACATGGAACACGTGCGGTGTATGGAATGTCCCACATGGACGAGACATTGACATATCTATGGAAGCTGTCGTCGAAATATTGGTTACTAGATTTCGTAACAAAGAGGATTAATTTGTATTTAATTACTTGGAAGTTACAGTCTCTGAAAATCGGCGATGTTTAAAGGAATAATCCCAGTTACATTTTGGGGCTTAAAATTGCTTAATTTTGTATGAAAGGCCTTTAATAACTTATAACTTATCCCTAGCAACTACCTCAAGCGTTGTGATACGTTTTCAAAAAATTTCCAATTGTCGGTATTGTTCTGTGTTTGAAGACCGGCGTCTTGGTTGCATCCTAAAAAGTGCCTGGATAATACGCGTCTACATGCTGAGTGTGCGCAGTGGCATTTCTAATGTTATCAGGCCACAGATCACTAATTATTTCCCCATTGACTTTAATGTTAATTCTCGTCTCTTAGACCGGCTGTAACTTTTTCCCAAATATTCGTTGGGTAGAACGCTTTCTGCCACAGATGGAGCAACATGTGGCAAACTCTGGCCCAAAAGCATGTATGAGGTTCACCATGAAAAACTTGAGATACACAGGCTGGAAGTCCAGACAACTAAACAAGCAATTTTCGGCCCTCCCTTTCAACGTAACCAACCTCACAACCCTTGTATCCTTCCGCCTCAAAATCATGAATATTCACCAAAACCTGGCAGAAAATGTATTTTTAAACCCTTTTCTTCAATTCTACACCAAAAAGTCAACAAAAATCGACATGCAAAAGGGGGAAAAAGGGAAAGGGAGAGAAGGACTAAAAATAACTTTCGCCCTACATTCGTAGGTGACGGCCCATGAATATTTAGTGATCTGTGTCCTATATAGGAGTGAAACTTTAGGTATCACCAAAAGGCCTCTTTTATATGCTTCCCATATGTTCTGGCAACACACCGGTGAAAGAAAATCAAAATCAAAGAATAACTCCAAAAATGATGGCCCTTTAAGTATACATGCTGCTTTATGTACAACGGTGCATCTCAGGTCCCTGGGCCTTTTGTGCTAAAATTTAAAAATCTTTCTTATTAATGGCAGTATTTGAGTTTTGTGAAAAAATAAGACAAGTTACAAACAAATTACACAGAAAACACTCATAATCTGGATTTTTTTTCAAAAATATATTTTTTACTGCCATGTCATGAAAAATGTACACAATTTACATGTAGCATCTTTCAAAAAACCAATAATTTTCCACTTTTTTAGATAGTCAGACTGGCAAGTAATATATTTTTGGAAACCCTGGGCAATATGCAAACAGAAAAATTACAAATCAGATGCATTGGTTGTAATTAGAGAGGTCTGTACTGAAACATGTAACCCCACCCCCTAAATATGTCAATGACTGAATCAATCCTATCTTTGGTTGCAGAGCTAACATTACCAAAGGAATCTGTCTAACAGCTATGTTTTACCATCCCTGGCTAATATGTGCACATAAAAACTAAAATAGGTGCAATAAATATGAATTATGGTTAAAAATAGGCCTCGATGAAAGAAGAAAATGCCATTTTTGGTCTATGACCACCCCTCTGTAACAAAAGGGTCACAGAATACACAATTTTCACGAATTTGAAAATAGTTCAATGTTTTCAACATCTCAAAACTCAGAGGCATCATACAAATCTTTATTGCAATTCTTGTGCTGAATCAAGATGTCTGGACCATTGCATCAATTGCCTGGAAAAATGAAGTCAAAAAGGCAGTTATGACAGAGTTGACAACATAAAAGAGGCCTGAAACGGGGCAAAATTAACATTTTACTGCTCTATAAGTAACATAAATGCAACAAACACCACCAATCCTAGATTTTGATAAGAAAATATTGACCATTAAGCTGACATTTACACATCTACACAAGTTTTGTACACAATATTCATCACTTGGTCAATTCAGTCCACTCCAGAAACTACTCGTCAAATTTACATCTGTGTCCATACGTAGTTTCCATCTTTTGATGGAATGTGGAGGGTGAGAAAATATTAAATTCCAAAGTTATTGAATATTTCCACACTTGCTAACAACATTATTAATCTCATAATACATTTGTGAACTGTTTGTTGTATTATTGGATTTTACGCTTAAATCCCTCGTTACTCTTGACGAGAAATATGAATGGTTTATACTCCGTTTTGCTTCTACTAAAAAAAAACGGATAAAAAAATCAAGGTTCCCACAGCGCATTGCATTAGATTTACAAGCAATTAGGAAGTAGTTCCGCCTGAAATCATTTCATTCTATTTAATCTAGAAAATTAATCAAATGAGTTCAACAGCAAATGAAAGACAGAAACCATTACATCTTCTAAAGGTAATATTTGTCTCGTGGGGAATAGGCGTTCGGGGTTTTAAAAGATCTAACAACCAATACTAGGTCGACAAATTCAAAAGAAGCCACGATGTTTTACAAAGATGTATTCTGGGTTATACTTTAGATCTTTACATCCCAGTTATCAAAAATCAGTTGAAGGATGAAACTTATACGCTCTATGGCATTCTTTCTTTAATGCCTAAACCCCTATCTTCAAATAGTGAGATACCATACAATGCAAACATATCACCAGATAGTTGGATAATTCATCAGATAACTCGATCTCGAAAGTTTACCTTACGTGGCACGAACATGACAAATAGATCTCATTGGGTCCATTCCGTTCAAACAATGGATACTGTCCTTGTCTTAAGGGGACACACATGGAACACGTGCGGTGTATGGAATGTCCCACATGGACGAGACATTGACATATCTATGGAAGCTGTCGTCGAAATATTGGTTACTAGATTTCGTAACAAAGAGGATTAATTTGTATTTAATTACTTGGAAGTTACAGTCTCTGAAAATCGGCGATGTTTAAAGGAATAATCCCAGTTACATTTTGGGGCTTAAAATTGCTTAATTTTGTATGAAAGGCCTTTAATAACTTATAACTTATCCCTAGCAACTACCTCAAGCGTTGTGATACGTTTTCAAAAAATTTCCAATTGTCGGTATTGTTCTGTGTTTGAAGACCGGCGTCTTGGTTGCATCCTAAAAAGTGCCTGGATAATACGCGTCTACATGCTGAGTGTGCGCAGTGGCATTTCTAATGTTATCAGGCCACAGATCACTAATTATTTCCCCATTGACTTTAATGTTAATTCTCGTCTCTTAGACCGGCTGTAACTTTTTCCCAAATATTCGTTGGGTAGAACGCTTTCTGCCACAGATGGAGCAACATGTGGCAAACTCTGGCCCAAAAGCATGTATGAGGTTCACCATGAAAAACTTGAGATACACAGGCTGGAAGTCCAGACAACTAAACAAGCAATTTTCGGCCCTCCCTTTCAACGTAACCAACCTCACAACCCTTGTATCCTTCCGCCTCAAAATCATGAATATTCACCAAAACCTGGCAGAAAATGTATTTTTAAACCCTTTTCTTCAATTCTACACCAAAAAGTCAACAAAAATCGACATGCAAAAGGGGGAAAAAGGGAAAGGGAGAGAAGGACTAAAAATAACTTTCGCCCTACATTCGTAGGTGACGGCCCATGAATATTTAGTGATCTGTGTCCTATATAGGAGTGAAACTTTAGGTATCACCAAAAGGCCTCTTTTATATGCTTCCCATATGTTCTGGCAACACACCGGTGAAAGAAAATCAAAATCAAAGAATAACTCCAAAAATGATGGCCCTTTAAGTATACATGCTGCTTTATGTACAACGGTGCATCTCAGGTCCCTGGGCCTTTTGTGCTAAAATTTAAAAATCTTTCTTATTAATGGCAGTATTTGAGTTTTGTGAAAAAATAAGACAAGTTACAAACAAATTACACAGAAAACACTCATAATCTGGATTTTTTTTCAAAAATATATTTTTTACTGCCATGTCATGAAAAATGTACACAATTTACATGTAGCATCTTTCAAAAAACCAATAATTTTCCACTTTTTTAGATAGTCAGACTGGCAAGTAATATATTTTTGGAAACCCTGGGCAATATGCAAACAGAAAAATTACAAATCAGATGCATTGGTTGTAATTAGAGAGGTCTGTACTGAAACATGTAACCCCACCCCCTAAATATGTCAATGACTGAATCAATCCTATCTTTGGTTGCAGAGCTAACATTACCAAAGGAATCTGTCTAACAGCTATGTTTTACCATCCCTGGCTAATATGTGCACATAAAAACTAAAATAGGTGCAATAAATATGAATTATGGTTAAAAATAGGCCTCGATGAAAGAAGAAAATGCCATTTTTGGTCTATGACCACCCCTCTGTAACAAAAGGGTCACAGAATACACAATTTTCACGAATTTGAAAATAGTTCAATGTTTTCAACATCTCAAAACTCAGAGGCATCATACAAATCTTTATTGCAATTCTTGTGCTGAATCAAGATGTCTGGACCATTGCATCAATTGCCTGGAAAAATGAAGTCAAAAAGGCAGTTATGACAGAGTTGACAACATAAAAGAGGCCTGAAACGGGGCAAAATTAACATTTTACTGCTCTATAAGTAACATAAATGCAACAAACACCACCAATCCTAGATTTTGATAAGAAAATATTGACCATTAAGCTGACATTTACACATCTACACAAGTTTTGTATCAGGGTGTGGTCTTATTGGCCTGACATGTCTTAGGGTTCTGAGTTTGACATTAACCAAAAAAGGTTAGAAATCCTGGAAATGTACAAAATAACCATTTATTGGTGAAAAATAACATTCCTATCTGTAATTCAACAACAAATTCCAATTACTATAATTTAATTGTCAACACAGGTGCAATTAAATCTCTCAAAACACATAAATAAAAAAGGGTGGGGTGGGGCATTTATAGCCTCTCTAAACAGAATGGTGGGATGAAAAATGTCTATAAAGTCTGGGATATTGCTTCCTTCATGAAGGAAATACAAGAATTTAACGTTTCGAAGGGGAAAAAATGCTTTTCCTGTCTAAATTGGTGGCAAAATTGAGCCAACCCCTGTTTTGAACATTTTGTACAAACCCATCTGCTGATTATTATTAACTCAGTGTTGCCAATTTTCAATTTTCTGTAGGAAAACTGGAGCTATTTCTCAACCTGACAAACTTATAGATTCCATCTAAGTTACATTAGCAATGGAAATAAGGGAAGTTTTAGAAATTTTGACTCTTTT
Organism: Patella ulyssiponensis; assembly: GCA_963678685.1. Taxonomy (NCBI): domain Eukaryota; kingdom Metazoa; phylum Mollusca; class Gastropoda; family Patellidae; genus Patella; species Patella ulyssiponensis. Next base: position 23,176,106 of record OY783232.1, read on the forward strand.
GAGTAGGCATGAAGGCATTAATTTCTACATCGAAATTGGGGAATCTGTAGATTTTTTTGTGAATATTCCTGATTTTTAGACAAAATTAGGTGAAATTACAATGTTGTTCACTTTGTCTGTGCTTTCTTAGGCTGAATACACTAAAATTGGACATTGAAGTATTTCTCTTACTGTTAGAAATTAAATAAAACCTGAAAATTGAGAAATTTGCAGTAAAATCACAATTTTTCTCCAAATTTTGATAATTTTTTTTTTAAATTTAACATTTTTTGAGTTTTTCTCTTCTCAAAATATTTTATACATATTTTCTGACAATTTAGTCATCATGTTTTCAAAACTAAGGCATATCAGTCACAGCCATGTCATACACAGACAGGCCACAGATCACTAATTATTTCCCCATTGACTTTAATGTTAATTCTCGTCTCTTAGACCGGCTGTAACTTTTTCCCAAATATTCGTTGGGTAGAACGCTTTCTGCCACAGATGGAGCAACATGTGGCAAACTCTGGCCCAAAAGCATGTATGAGGTTCACCATGAAAAACTTGAGATACACAGGCTGGAAGTCCAGACAACTAAACAAGCAATTTTCGGCCCTCCCTTTCAACGTAACCAACCTCACAACCCTTGTATCCTTCCGCCTCAAAATCATGAATATTCACCAAAACCTGGCAGAAAATGTATTTTTAAACCCTTTTCTTCAATTCTACACCAAAAAGTCAACAAAAATCGACATGCAAAAGGGGGAAAAAGGGAAAGGGAGAGAAGGACTAAAAATAACTTTCGCCCTACATTCGTAGGTGACGGCCCATGAATATTTAGTGATCTGTGTCCTATATCGCTTACCGCAAGCTCTCTATTTATGAAGTGTACAATAGGTATCGCATGTAGTCGCATTTATCAAGTGGTTGGCCCGAACTATTTAAAAAGTCTAGTGTCCGGATATTTGATTGTGGTGCGATTTTGACGTTCACGTCCAAACGACTGAATATTTTGAACTGAACTTTTCAGACAAGGTAAATACACAATTCCTCTGTATTTTGGCGTTAAAATTTCATACGTATACGAACTTGTAATTGTCAGATTCTATGAAATTCGGGATTCGCACTTTAAATTTCGAAACTCCAAAAAGGTGTCTCGTAACATAATATTAACACAATGTCGGGACAATAATATTCTTTCAATATTGTCTGCGGAGATGTAAGTCCCGAGTGGACGTTAAACTCTATCTCTCTCTTGGGGATGGTTGCCCAATGGCCTCCTGGTCCTTTTATTGAATACGGCGCTTTATACCACTTCTTCTTTATCTAGAAATTCTTCTCGGCAGAGGCGGATGTAGTATGACTTTATCCAGGAATGGTCCCATCTAGGTGTTCTTGTTAATAACCTTGACCCAATATACAGGGAATTAAGTTTCTATTGAATTGGAAGGGTGAAGATTTCGTATTGCTTCTTATGCCATGGAACAACTCCACATGAAGAAGAAAACAGTGCTCACTCTCCCCGTCCGCAAATAACCGCTCAAGCTTCAAAACCCCAAAACTGGATGTCCGCCATCAGTAGCATGATTAGTCTAAATAAACAAACATCCAGCAATATTTTGAATTTAATTCCATTGACTTTCATCCAATTTCTCTATTTTATAGATTAGTTCCTTGAAGGTCATTTTCGATTAAATTGGAACTAAAAACGGAACACTCATGAACGGGCGTATGCCGTGAGCAGATTTTAGTTTATTATTCAGACTACACTTATTTTCCAATAAAGTGAGAGTATTTTACCCATCCAAAATTCTCATTTAGAACCAGGAATATCCAAAAAAGATATTTAAGACATTTACTAATATTGTAAAATTGGCGGATTTGGTCAAACTGTGCTAATTCTTCTGAAATTTAACATTTTGGATGACCATCATCGAATTTGTAAAATTGGTGGATTTGGGCAAATTGTGCCAACCCGTCTGAAATTAACACTTTAGCTTTAAAATCTGTCAGGTTAGCGGTATTGTACAAGATATCCGTCTTCAGTAGCCCAATTATTGATGCTGAAAAATATGACGTTAAACCCAATTTCCATCATGGTATAGCACAAACACCGGTTACCTCATTTATCGCAAACTGTTATAACAAATAAGTGAACAGATCCTAATATCGCTCTTACTTTTATATTGTAAAACGGTGTTGAGTATTACAGCAACATCTAATCCAGACTTTAGATACACTCCCACCCCACTCATATCTTATCAGCGTCAGTTATTCATAAACTAACAAAATGGACGGAATTGACAAGTAGAAATGATGTAAGGTAAATTAAAACAAATAATGTATTAGCACATATCGCCAGAATCAATTCGTTTGTTATTAATACTCCGGACATAATGAGAATTATCTCCCAACCATAGTCAATAGATCAGACATCGTCTAATAACTCCACGTTCAATTCAATAAATCATCTCCGAACCTCTTACCGGCGTTAAGTCTGTCCTTACTTCCGTGAGATGATATTTTATGCTATCATTATTTCTTTTATGATACGGAAAAGCCCACGGATGATACTTGAACTTAGACCAGACTTAAAAACTTCCACAAGTTTATGTCTATCAAATAATGATAATAAAAAGCGTTAGGTTTGTTACAGGCTGCAAACATCAGCCATCAAAAGTATTTGATTTACAAGGATATCCGTACGCGGCATCGACTGTTTGGTTTTACCGGAAATGGAAACAGATTTTCAGCCACAAATGATGTGTGTTTCAAAGAGTAAATGATTTATGTCATGAATATCGCTGTAACTTAATTCATTGTCAGCCATCTTTTCTGCTAAAGATTATTAGTCCTGGAATAACCTAGTATATGTCTAGTGGACGTTAAACCCTTATTTTTCTATCGCTAAAAATGATATATCCAGTCATAGATTGGTATATGGTTGGTATTTGGTACCAATTTGCATCATGGATTTCCTTTTACCCGGCGTCCGTTGTTTGATATGGGATGGTATTAAGATCATGGTGTTGGCCCACATTTCCGGGATTTCCCAGCCTGGTTTCCTTTTTGATAGTGGATAGGACGGACATCCTGACAAGGCAAGACGTCTTGTCGTTCTAGTGGTACGAAAAACTAAAGTCCACCCATATACTCAATTACGTTCACCTAAAGCAATCCATAATATTAATTTCACTCACAGCACATTGTACGATGTGTGTCCATCGTCGTTAAACTAGTTAATGCAGGATTAAAGCAGCACGCCAAACACCACTTTAAATAAACACATATGTAGGTTTGTGACAGGGTTTATAACCTAGTTATTTTATTTGTATTATAACCTAGTTTTTTTATTTGTATTATAATCTAGTTATTTATATGTATTAAACTAAATTTCGCTCTTTATTTTCTTATAGATTAATTTTAACCAATGAAACAGACAACTGACGCACAACAATACTCACGAGGCATATTTTACTAAATGTCATGGTTTCAGAAGGCAGGAGAATGGGTTTTTTTCTTTTTATTATTTTGACTGTCTTAAGTTAAGTTGAAATGGGACAGTGGAAGACTATAACAAATTGATTTGTAGGATACTTTTATTTGTTGGGTTTTTTTTCCAGTTTAAATGGCATTGTTAGAATGTCAAATCATTAACCTTGTTAGAAGTTAAATCAGTAACATTGTTAGAAGTCACATCAGTAACATTGTTAGAAGTCACACTAGTAACATTGTTAGAAGTCACAACAGTAACATTGTTAGATGTGAAATCAGTAATATTAATTGCTTTCTAATCACTGCTTCGTTTTCAAACAAGTTTTCGTCTATTAGAGAATATTTTATAAATTAAAAATTGTCGACCCCTACCCGTTCATTGTCCTCGATTCGGATTCTGCATATATACAACTTAGCAGTTTTTTAAACCTAATGAAACTGTCCTTATAAATCATTCGTGAGAACAAATGAAATGTTGGTATTCCATTGTCTATAAAAAGTACTTCTGTATATAAATGAAGAGCTGATACTGGGGATTTTCTCGCCGCGAGGTTATGGCTCAGTGAATAACAATAACAATGAAGTGTTGGCTGAGGAAGTGCAGTGAGATTTTCCAGTGTGATCTTCCCTTATCAGTGGCGCAGATGGAGGCTCTTGACAAGAGGCAGCGTCTAGTGATGAAAATTAAGGGTCGGGCAAGGAGCAGCGTCTAGTAGTGCAAATGGGGATTTATAACCCATCCTCCACACACGCTAACGTGAATCCTATGGAATATCAATGTGACAGGACTAAGCTAAGATATCTCTTAAAACCTGTTTGTCACTGACTACGCCTCCCCTACACTAGAAATGGTTCCGATACTGATATCTTCCAGGCACAGTAGTGGCTTTTCCTACAGAGTTCCTTTGCGCAAGTTTTTTAGTCAATTGACTACAAAAAGTTTATTGGTCCATAGCTCCCTTACAAAAAGTTTATTGGTCCATAGCTCCCTTAATTTACACAGAAACTAACCCAAAATTCGCATTGAAATAAAGGTGAAGCCTTACCGCATGATTATGTGATTTGATGAAACCCAACTGCTGCGCGAAATTTCCACTGGCCGCATGGCGGCAAGTTGCGTAATACGTCATTAGGCCTACAACATAAACATCGCTATGCAACGAAAACTGTTCGCTAACTATTTTAATGCTCCAGTCTTCACTATTTGTGATAGAATTACTTATTCAAATACAAACTGTAATGATATGTGTTGACAATTGTGCGTTTGAACCTATTTGAACTTGCGTAAGGGTTCTTAGACTGTATCAATTGTAACCTTAAACTAAACACATAGTTTAAGGTTACAAGTATAGTAACTACCCCCACACAAGCTACCGTGATCCCTATGTAATTCCAATATGACATGACTACGTTAAAATGTCTCTAAGAACCTGTTCTGTCCCTGAAGACACCACTAATTTTAAACCTCCTGTCAAAAAGAAAAACAGTAATAAATAGGATATGACAGTACCATTTCCGCACCTGTGACATTTAAATTTGTTGGCCAATAGAAAAGAAACTACTGTTTGAGTTCTGGTAAATAATAAACGGATTTCTTCAATTATGAACAAACTAGTTAACTTTGGTTATTATAAACTTACCTGTGTGTTTAAAATGAACTCCCGTTAAATAAAATCCATTGCACCACTAAATGTCCCAACGTATAAAAACAGTTCTCTCTTGAAAAATTGAAATCCCACAAACTTTCGTTTAAGAAAAATATCAATATGGCAGCTGGTTACGTCACACCTCGGGAGATATCACTTTGTATTAGGGGTGACAGCATAGGAAATGTGGCATTTTTACGTCAATTCTTTGGTTTAAGTTAAGCACGTCCCGACTCGGCATTGAGTTTGAGCGTTCGCACACATAACAACCTGTATTTTTTAAAATTTGTTACCGACTTAATTATTTGATTAGCGGCTCGGATGGGATAATTTTCTTTTTAACACGCATGAGGAACAAAAATAACCACATTCTTTTCACAGGCCTTAAATATTACCCATCTTTATAATATGATATGATAATATTATTATTTAACATATATGCAGGCCATTTACAATTAATGTTCCGCTTCTTACAAGGTGTTACGGACCTATCGGCATTGTATACGCCACCCAATGCCATTAGGCACTTTGAACGCTGCCGCAACACGCTTAAAAATGTCACTGAAGCAGTTATTATTTGATCGAAAGAATGAGATCAAATTAATAATACACTCAGAGTCCTCAGACTCTTCGGAGGTGTGCTTCGTGATCTGTGTTAAACTATTTATAACATAAAAAAGATAAGATATTAAAATTTATATTTTATATGACTTTATTTTTACGAGTATCCGTGCAAACAGTGATTCGTTCATTGTGAATAAAATTTGATAGACTGGCGATCAATGGTTTCAATATAAAGCTCCTATGTAATTGCCTTCAATTGATATTTTCGTTGCCCAAACTCAAACGATCGTAATGTTGGCGCTTTGCTTTGAGTATAGCACGTGGTTGCCAAAATATGCGTCAAATTGAAACAACCTCGCTTCAGTGTGTTGGATTCGTCCAATATGTGACGAAAGCAATGTTATTATCCACTCTGTCGAAATAACAAGTAAATATTCAAATTTTTCAAGAGAGAACCGTTTTTATTCGTTGGGATTTTTAGTGGTGCAATGGATTTTATTTAACGGGAGCTCATTTCAAACACACGGGTAAGTTTATAATAACCAAAGTTAACTAGTTTGTTCATAATCGAAGAAATCCGTTTATTATTTACCAAAACTCAAACAGTAGGTAATAATAAATTCCCACTTTTAATCACCAATTTTCCTTGTCAGATCTTTTGGCACTACTTTTAACCATGGGTGCTATGTGTCGAAAATAAATTAAAGAAAATAAATTCGAGAAAAAGCAAAACAAAAGGTCGTCGATTTTCTCAGGCACCTCCGCAAATTCCAGAAAAAATTGTTTGGTTTTGTTTCCTCAGTACACGCGGCACAGTTTCTACATAACAAGTTTGACCTGTTGTGTTTGAATTTCTATTCTCAGTCACCAGGCAGACCTTCAAAGAGAAACTCCAAGATATTTAAATCGCTTTAAGGGTTCAACGAAGCTTCTAACGGTCTTCTTCATCCGCAAAATTAAATCTTTTAAATCGTCTTCTCAAATTCCATATTGGTTTCTTCTTTCTATCTGGGTGATTTTCACATCAATCGTGTACATAAAGCCGATTGAACCCCTACTTTGCCACGGAGGAAGATTGTGTTTACTTTGGAGTGGAAGGCCGTCTTAAACACTTTTATTTCATTTCTAAAATATTCTTTCTTTGCTTTTCTTTAATGTTCGTCTAAAAAATTTACCGATAAATGCTGAAAAAATATTTGTCGTTCGACATCTTCGACTAATGGACCCTTTCTCTCTACTGGGCCATCATACATTCTTAAAGAAGAAATCTACTTGAATATTACATGAAATTTACCATATGACCCGTTACTAATCCTGTTACGAAGATGTTAGAGAATGTTTTACATTAGATTAAACAACAGATAATATTAAATTTTTCTTTGATAAAACTTGCCTACTCTCTGAACAACAAGGTTTGGCAATCGGAAATCGATGTTTGCTTCTAAAAATAATCCCGAGGATTATATTTAAATATAATATGTGTTTTTGTCTTTTTTAAATGCCATGTTATTTCAAGTGGGTTGCCTATTGACGGAGTTAACTTTAGGGGCACATGTTCACGTAGAAACCGTACACAAATTTATCATGGCTACCACTGCAGTTCATGATGACAGAGTATCAAAAGATAAACAAGAACAGATGATAGAATTTCTCCCCGAATGGACGATGGTGCCACAATATTTCTTAAGGAGATACTTGGGATCAATAGCATATAGTGAAGGGACACGATTGACATTCGCACGGTCTGTTGATTTATTTCTTAAAACTCCCTTGATTCTGCCTTTAAAAGATTTTTGACGCCTTCAAGTCGTTTGTGAATAGGTGAAAATAGCTTCATATAGCCTTTACTTTATCAAACACACACCGTGCATGCCAAGCTATTCATAGTTTTTGTCCCCTGAGTCACTCTGGCAATTTTTATGATGCAGTTCCGTATTTTATTTGAATTAATTCTTTAACAAAAACACTAGGAAAATGAACTAATATTTTCATGTAAGTCTAGAAAAATACGGCCACATCTGCCTCTAAACGCCATACATTTGCTGGAAAGCAATTACCAAAGTCTCTGTGGTACCAATAACCTGTGCAATCCTCTTGGGTGGCGACATAGCCATTAACCTGTATCAAATGTAATTGTGAGCAGTAGCCATGGAATGGTTTTATCATAACTTTATACATATATTGACTAAACTGTACGCAGGAGATAAAAAAAATAACAAAACACAACATGTCTAATACAATAAACTAAAGCAATGAAATGAACATCCTACGTTTCTGTCCCATTCGCGCTATTGAAGACAAACACACACTAGTTGCTATCGGGAAAAATATGCTACGGTCTACTTTGTTCGAAATTTTAAAGCTCATTTTATGCGTACGCCATAATCCGTGCCCAGGCGTTGTTATTTGCCCGGTCACACGTCCTGAGAGATAAGGCTGAGCATATATAGATGTTTATAAACTTACTACAATTAACCAATCCTGTGGAAGAGTTGTGACGACCTGATCTATGCCATGTGGGGATGACTTTTACAGAATATATAGGGCATTGTTCCAGAAACCGAACAATTGGTATGACTTCAGCAATGCCACGGCGAAATTTCTGAAGATTAACACATACTCCAGTATATACTTAGCTACTATTGATTGTCAATACGTTGTTCATTCAATACATGAAAATCGTGTTTATATTTTTTAAATTTAAACGCTAGTATTAGGGGGGGGGGGTTATTTAACAAATATTCTGGAAGGCAAGCCGTACGGTGCTTAAAATATGTGGAGGAGTATCAAAATCCATGATACGGAAAAAAATTTGACCCCCGACCCCCCTGACCCCCATGTACATACCCCCTGAAAATGGGGTACCTCAAATTAGCCAAAATATCAGGTTTTCTGTCATTTCACCACTAAAAAGTATGTTTAGAATGCCTTTGACAGATTCATACGTAGGTTTCCATGGTCTGTGAGTCTCAATATGACATCGAAAATGACCCGCAGCAATCCAATATGGCGGCAATCCAATATGGCGACCAAAATGGCGCCGCAAATATGTATTTTGTGCTTTTCGACGAAACATAGTGTTGTAACATGTCGACTACTATGTTTTTGAGGTTGTAGAATCCGAATTTTTGGTTATTTCAAACACAGAAGGAACCCCTTACAACATATTTATCATGTGGTGAAATATTCATCAATTCGAATGCCGTGACATAGTATCACTATTTTGGCAAAGTGAAGCTATCTCGGACTGAATTCAAATCACTCACCATTACATCTGCTTTACAGCTAAGATTGCTTAGGTACACCTTCAAAGAGGCCCTATAAACAGATGCTGGCTACTTTTTATGGTCCTTTAATAAACAGAAAATGTCAGTTTGTTCAGGTACTGATAAGCATATAGGACATGCGTTTATGGAGTTCTTAATACAACCATGGCGCAGTGACTCAGCGATCATTGGCGACCATGGAGTCCACAGCACGATATCTGGCGTTTCCACAACGCTTTTGCCACACTTGGTGATCTGAACGGGCTCTGAGAGCTTTTTTCGTCGCCGTAGTAGCGTAGTAAGGACTTCACGACCCAACCACGTTTTTACAGCTTTTTATGGTCATATGGCTGAACCGTGCTCAAGACAAACGTCATGACTCGGTGACCATTTGCAACCATGGAGACCTCAGCGTGATATCTGGCGTTGCAACCATGCTTTCACTACGATTATGGCGATCTTGACGCGCCCGTAGACCATTTTCTGTCGTCGTAGCAGCGTATTAGGGGGGCCGCCCCGGTCTGATGGGGTATACAATATTGTTCTAGACATCGGTAAAGTGCAAGATGGATGTTTTAATGTAAATTCAGTGAATAATTAGAATCGTTCATACGGAATTTGCATATTGTTTTTATTTAGTTTATGTTTTCACGAATTGGGGGCTCATCCACAAAAGGGGTCTATAGAAAATTTTCATTCAATCGTTTTTTGGTGTATCCCCATGAGTAGTCTTGCCACATGTGATCATTAATTCTTGTTCTTTTTTTTGACCCTGCCGACATTTCAACATACCTGTGGACTTGATTGAATCACAATCTTCTGGTGCATTCTGAGGATATAGTATTATCGCTAAGTTTGAAATTCCTGCTGTAATGAAAGCCCACGACGAGAAACAGAAGCTTTTGTAGCAAGGAAATAGCAATCTTATTCCTTGATTATATCGAAGTAAGATAATGATCGAGGCGCAGCCTTGTTAGTACCTACACAAAGTGACATTTTCTGTTTATTAAAGGACCATAAAATATTGCCAGCATCAGTTTATGGGGCCAATTGGAAGGTTTACATGAGCAATCTCAGCTGTAAAGCAGATGTAATGATGAGAGATTTGAACTCAGTCCGAGATAGCTTCACTTTACCAAAATAATGATATTATGTACCGTATTCGAATTGATGAATATTTCACCACATGATAATTATGTTGTAAGGGGTTCCTTCTGTGTTTGAAATAACCAAAAATTCGGATTCTACAACCTCAAAAACAACCTCAAAAACATAGTAGTCGACATATTACAACACTATGTTTCGTCGAAAAGCACAAAATACATATTTGCGGCGCCATTTTGGTCGCCATATTGGATTGCCACCATATTGGATTGCTGCGGGTCATTTTCAATTTCATATTGAGACTCACAGACCATGAAAACCTTCATATGAATCTGTCAAAGGCATTCTAAACAAACTTTTTAGTGGTGAAATGACAGAAAAACTATAATTTGGTTCATTAAGGGGCACCCATATTCAGGGGGTATGTACATGGGGGTTAGGGTTGTGGAGGGTCCAAATTTTTTTTATATTAATAATTTTTATACCTCTCCACATGTTTTTAACACCGTACCAAAGGAATCGACTATTATCACACCCCCCTACTAGTATATTACTTTTTAAATTGTACCTGGAGATATTCTCTAACTACTACACGTATGCACTAATGAAATATCTATTCACATTATTATAATTCATCTCAGACATGACCATATATCGTTGATCGGTCACTTTTCACGTAAGTGCTAAAGATGCATCAGGTAAGATTTAGATATAGAGTTCCATGTTCTTGTCATAATAGTTTTAAAAAAAGACAATGCCATTTTCATTCAAATTTTTTTATTCTAAACGAAGTTATGAGTGTTCGAAGGTTTGGTCAAATCTAGGGCAGATTGTTCATTATCGTAGCAACGATACTTGGCAATCGAGTCTAATTATCGATTATCCAGTTAATCGTTAATTTTTATTTTCTCAATCCAACAGGTGTTCTAAACCATTTGACTCTCCAACATCCGATGGTTATAGACTTGATTATAGGATTTCCGTGTGAATAAATATCTAAATAATAGTCAATATAAAATTTTAAACCAACATCATCATCTGCAGTAGACAGATTTAACTCATACATGTTGCATCTTTAATTCAAACTCTCTGGTATTGTATCTTCACAAAACTTGACAACAGGCTTATATTCACAAGTATTTTCTTTCTCGGCCAGAACTCGCCACATTGAACTCACTAAGTGACTTGTCATTTTCTGTCACTGTGTTCCAGCTCAATCCCCCAATTAATGACATTGTTCGACGATATCGAGAACCAGAAACCCAGCAAAAATACTTCTTGAACATGACATCTTAAATTACGAGTCTCTTCAATAAAATGACATTTAATTTCACAAAACGCCTCCTCTACAAAAAATATCGGCTTTTTTTCTCTAGTAGTTCAATATGTTAAATGTTTTGTCACGAGATTCACGAATTCGTTGTTGTTCGGTTTTTAATATTTAGACCTAAAAGATTACTTTATACAGCAAAGGTCAATCTGTACCAATAAGTATTTCAATTACAAGTCTATATTTCGTTTCGTTTTTTTAATACTATTCATCACCGCCACCACGTGACAGATATGACGCGCGTTACCTAACTCTTCCAGATCCCGGTGTAGTGAAGACAAGTAAAACCATATTTTGAACTATAAAAAAACGAAACCGGAACAATCAGATTATTTGAGCACAAGACAATTTCCACACTGTTGGTGTTCGGATCAGGAAGATGGAAATTGGGTTTAATGTCCACTTGACAAAAACTAGGTCATTGTTGGGCTAACGTGTGGGATATATATCTCGATTTCAATAATTCCTTTCTTCACTTTATTATTTGGAAAAAAATAGAAACTTGAAAATACGTCAATATTGACCGTTCAAGCCGCCTTCTTGTCACATACAGGCATTCTATAGGAGCCACAGTATTTGACAGAGGTAATAAATTCAAAATCGGTTATTTTCGTTGAAATGGTGAATATACGTTAAAATCATGTTGCCTTTTATCGAATATATAATTAAAAAATAACTTTTTTAAAAGTGAGCCTACTTGACTCGCTAATTGTAAATTTATACATTCAAAATCAAGTAATTAGATTTGCAGCCTCAATAGATAATTTAGTACCGTCTTCAAAACGTGTGAGTGGCACTTCAATAGCTTCGAACTAGAAATAACAGTGGCTAGATGGTTCCAACCTCGTGGGTTCTATCCGGGTCCTCCAGTTTCTCTCACTGCTAAAGACCCCTACATGCATGCGAATTATTGAAATAAAATTGAACCATATGTTAGTCCCGAAATTACCTAGTTTGTGTCGTGTGGACGTTAAACCCCATCTCTCTCTCGCTCGCTCTCTCTCTCTTTCTCTCTCTAATCATCGTTTTGCAGTAATTTGTTATATTTTTCTCGATTAAAAAGTGTACGTGCCTCATCTTAAATATTGCAAAATACAACTACTGAAACAGATGCCTGTGTTATGCCTAGCAACGCATTCGAATTTATTTCAAAACAGCGATTGCAGTTATTGACCTACTTTTAAATTTTGAATGTATTCGAGGAAACTGAAGGCGAAGGTGCTTCATCGTTTTGTTCTCTCTCGTTGCTGAAAGGCCCAACATACGGTGCTTTATAAAAACATATACACACATCGCTTTGCCCCTTTATAGCTGAGTTTATCCGCAAAATAACCAATGCAAAATGTTTTCCCATCATTATTGACAGGACACTACAGCTTGAATCTTTCCACTGTGTCGTAATCTGGGAGTTATTCATCTTAATATTATCTCTCAGGTGGAGATAATAACGAAATTTATCTAAATAAAGTGTCACAAGGGATAATCACTCTGTGCATATTGGTCATCATTGCCCCATATATTAGCAGCACTTATTTCCAGATAAGCCGGAAGTTTGACGTGTGAAATTTCCGAGGGCGATTTATTCAAAATAAATTGAGCAAAAGATACACTTTTAATCTGAAATCTGTCCAGATCAGAGACTGTACTGGAATTGAACACGTATTTTTTCCGGATAACCGTAATATATATGTGACAGAACACATAATATATAGTTACTGCTACGATATACGTACAAATGAGCATCTTGAAAACGTAACAAAAATCAGCAACATATATAATAAAATAAATCTGCTCGTCTGTCCTTTGATCTAATGGCTTATTGTGTTCCTTTATACCGACTAATAACCCAATCCCATCGAGAATAGAGATTATCTTTTTATCAAACAGCGGAAAAAGAGGCTTTATTCCACAAATCTCCTCTGTCAATATCTGCATAGACTGATTAAACTAAGACATGCAGCAATTACAGGAATGGCCCCGGGAGAATGTCATATGAGAATGCAAGTATGCATGGATTCTGGTCGTCGTAATGGTTGGCGACATGAAAGAATCTAACTATAATGTGGCGCATAATACTCGTCCCGTGTCATCTCTGAGATGATTACAGAGGAAATTAAAATGGCCCCTTCTACGGACGACTTCACATGTTATACTGTGGCGCAACGCCTGGTGGGATTGTACGTCAGACAGTAGCAACCCCTCATTTCGTTTTTTTAGGCCTTCTTTCAATGATAAATGTGTTTACGAAGATTTCAAGTATTAGATAATTATGTCACTATGTAAAACGAACAGAAAAAAAGCGAGGCTTTAAAAACAAGGTACTACCAAGACAGAAATATATCTTAAAGCGGCATTGTGCAAGATTATGACAGTTCTCGGTATAATAGTTTTAAAAAATAGATAATGATAAGAATATATTATTAAATTTTCAGTCGAATTATTTATCTCTGAGCCAAGGTTGTGGGATTTAATTATAACGTAGCCTCGATAAATCATTAATAATGAACAATGTCTCGATGGTTCAATTTTTACGGTAACGGCATCCACCAGAAAACCTATTTTAATCCCCTAAATATTGCAGGTATCCAATGCCTAAGGAAAGACATGCAATAGGGGAACTAATTTAGCTCCGATTTGCATAATGCACGATTAAAATTGTTGGCGGCTAATGGTAGGAGATGAAAGAGTGAAAAGGTGAAAAAAATACCATATCTAATCTATCGTTCTAAATTCACCAAGACAAGAAGTTGATGCCATTGTATCGGCTGCTACTGAAATGTAATAACTAAATTGAATTGTATTTGCTGCATATGTGTCTATAGTTCATGTAATATAACTGTCATACTAAATGCTTATCTAGACAAACAATTGCTGAACATGTTGCAGTAAACTTTTAACACGTCATGAAATAATGAATCTCACGGTCTTGAACGCTTGGAAGTGCAGGTGGGTATTTAAACAAAAAGTTAAATGTAAATAGTCATTTAAAAAAGCAATGACAAAACACCGAGTATTCCCAAACAATAATAATATTTTATGGAAATAATTTTATAAAGGCAGTTTTACTTATTACTGCATCCTATTCACTTATATTCTCTTAAATGATAATTTGTAAATATACTAATCCCTAATCTTCTCCTGAATAAAATACTGTTTAAACCAATAATATTTTTAACAACACAAACCGCTTTACAAAATTACGCCTATAATATGCGTATCTTCTGTACTATTGGAATTAGGTCAACAAGACAGTGATTCAGGATCTACCGTTATGCTGGCAATTAAAGGCTCAATTTTTCAGAAGTGTTTCCTTATAATAAGTGAGTGTTATTTTATGAAAGTGTTTAAATTACGTCTGCCATGGGAACTCATGTGCATTGAAGATGAAGGAACGAGTAAAATTTCGATATGGCCGTCACCGGAAATCGCGCCCATATGGTGTTTCGGATTGTCGCGTTTTTGCAGCTGATCATAACTATCCCAAATCTTTGATTCGTAATCTAGATGTATTCCGAGAAAGGTATATATATATACCCCTTTGATAACTAGATCGGCCGGGACACCGGATTTTCAATACGAACCACAGCTCCGAACCTTAATACATGATTATAACTCTGCGTCTTCCACGGCAAATCAATAGAAACATTTATGTTAATTTTGAAGTCATTTTATACTCCCCAGGGGAGACTCTGTAACCAGTTATAAATTGTCTCCATTTGTTTATCATAAAATAAACGTCGACATTATTGGATTAGATTTCAAGTCCGTGGTAAACAGATTTTACAATGCATATTTTCAAGTTTAAATGTGAAGCTTTTTCTGATTTATTGAATTGTTTTTCTGTTTCCACTGTATTTAAATGTTAAATGCAATCTGCATACACAACACGAAAATAAATAATTACTGGAGCCTAAGAGAGACACGCATAAACATATGGTACAATTTCATCTCAATATAAGGCCTGCGTGTAGGGGTCTTTAACAGTTCTAGGGTAAACCAGAGGGCCAGGAGAACGCATACGCGGATGGGCAGTCGACATTCCCCTTGTCACGTACAACAAGCTTGGGTTCGCAACCACACCATCTGACTCAATGACACACCTTATGATTTAAAGGGCACGCTAGACACCCCGACCTTCAACGTTGATCAGCAAGAATTAAATAGATAATGCTCTAGTATAATTTATGTTATGTTATGCTAGGTTAAACAGTGGAATTCGTTAGGATTCTGACAGGTCTTATCCTCTCTCGAGGTCTGTCATAGCAGTCGTGTTGATCGTGGACAAGTTTTGGACAGTTCAAAAATTTCTATGATCTAGACGGTTAACTATCATAAGTGATCATCGCTTAAGATCGCACTGGATCGTAACGAATAGCAGCAAATCGCACCTAATCGTGCTTCCAAACAGTACTGATCTGGATCAGTCTTGGACAATACAAACTATTACGCTCTGTTACCATGCAGCCAACCTTGATCACTCTCGACCACAATCGTATTCTAACGCAAAAGAGCGAATCAGTTCCTGATGGTAGTACGGAAACGCAACCGAATGTATCTTTACTTACCAAATCGTAGACTTAATAGGATCAATCCTATCGGTACATATCTGATCGTATCTGAACGGAAGATCAGATAGTGACGGATCGTGTCACCGAAAATTGGCCGGTCGTGACCATATCACACAAAAGCACACAAAATGATACCAGCGCGTATCGACTCGTATCTAAACGTAATTTAAAATTTCACTGTCAGCTAAAAATGGCCAATCGTCAGATTCATAACATATCACACGACAGTGGGAAGGTATCATTAGTTCTATGAAGAAGGTATGGCGACCTCACTCCTGGTCACGGACAAGCCTGGAAACGAAACCCCACCATTTGACTCACTGACAGACTGTATGGCATAAAGCGCACGAGCTAGACCCCTAAACCAAAGCCGATCAGCAAGAAGGGAGTAAATAATGATCAAATATAATATTATATATATTAGTTTATAACATATGGATCAAATACAATTTCTGTCTACAGCTCATGACGGCCTTACCCCTTGTCAACATCAAGTCTGGCAAGGGACAAGGTATAGCCTTCGGTTGGGACGAAAAGCCGAGGTCCTGTGTACACATGGGGAATACATACTGCTCTAGTTTCTACGGTGTCAATTTCCCAACACATGACACAAATTCATATTAACTCAACACTATTTTCAAGCAGAATTTTGCGATAATACAAACATACACAAAATACGTTTGGACTGATCAGCAACTGCGATGTAGACCGCACATATTTTCAGTCGCAAATTTTACTTGAAAATGGTGTTGAATTATTATAAATATGTATCAGATGTGATTCCTTTTGGCCTGAAATAAAGAATCACGGTGAAAATAGAAGGTAAGGATTCCAAATAGCCATAGAACAGAGTTGGGAGGAGGGGTATTTTCATATCGCAACATAGGGACGGATAGGAAAGGTGCAGTGGACAGCGTCCGATTAGAGACCGATCCCAGAGGAAGAAGGTAAGCTGTTGCCATACATTGCCTCCTGATTAAGGATCTTTCCTCGTGGTTACCTTATATTACAACAATTAATCAATTTTGACCTTCTTTATCCTTGATAAAAAAAATGGTGGTTAGCATATGATTATATTTTTCAAATATATAATTACTAAATAAATCCAAATTACTAAGAAGAAATACAAAAAAAAAAAAGCCTCGCAGTTTTGAGTAGGAAATCCTTTATACATGTTGGTTTTCATTTTCTTCGGGGTAGGATGACTTTGGTTCTTGAACAAAAAGTAAATATGTCTTTATGTTCCTTGGACCAACTACCTAATGTCAATTGGGCGATTAGTCTGTCAAATGTGAAATACGTTAGCGTCTGGACAACGTCACAAACAGACAAGAACAACAGATATAAAAAAAAAACTCCTTTAAAATATACGTTAAGATACAAATATGAATTTTGATGGAGTTTTTTTTAACAGTAAAAAAACAGTGCGTTTCATCAGGTATTATATACTTTTTCAGAATGTAGAGCGAAATAATTGAGAATTAAAAAGAACTTTTCTTTTTCTTGAAAAAATCTCGAATTTAACAGCTTCTCTAAAAGCATTTTCTTTATTTCATTAATAGAATCAAAAAAGAAAATCACGAGTATAGGCTTTAAACACGGATTAGGACATAGTATTTAGAAAAAAACAGACCAATCTTACATGACTCAAACCAAGCAGTTAAAACACAGAATTCCCTTAAGGAAACACTCTCGTTTTCCTTTAGATTATATTTTGGTCTGTTGGGTATTCTTGTCAGTCTGTTTGAATCATTGTTAACTCCGGTCTTTTCCCTAAAACCGATCAACCAACGAATCCCTGAGTTTCCATATCTGACAGTTGAATTAAGGCATTGTTCAGTTCGCCAATCAACTCGCTACAGCAAAAAGTCCCTCGATTTGCCGAAGGACAATAAAAACCTCTGATGTTAAGCCAAATTACTTTGACATATTTCCAGTCTAAATGGGTTTCTTTATTATGTTTACGCCAACTAAACCAAAACGCTGTTGAAAAGAAAAGACATCGAGAAACACTTAAAGCGCGTACCGTATCGTTAATAACAAAACCAGCATTTTAATACAATAAACAAATTATTAGAATTCTTCGAATGTATAAAAAATGGTTTGCACGAAGGTGAATATATTCGTTGGAAACACAATCTCCCTTACCTTCGCGCCACCTCTTAATATGTATACGCCACCCCCGAATTTACGCCACACCACTCTATCTATACCATCCACGCCCCCCCCCCCTCTTCTCCAGTTTTTAAAATAGTTCATATTAATTCTTTGTTTCACAAAAACGAGTTTCATACTTTAAAAATGTTTAGAAGGATACAGAATATTTCTTTAAAATTGTATATTGTATGTTGTTTTATCTCCAAATGGCTAGTAAACTGGGAGAGGATTTAGTATTTTATCTCGATATTGCTTATATGAACAATTTTCAATTTATAGTAAGCAACACAGAACAAATATTCACAGAGAAAAAAATGGATGGCATTGTCGCCCCGAAGAGAAATTAATTCCATCATTCTTTCGGAAACAAATTAGACTTGAAAAGTTATCATTTAAGTGATTTTTTCGATTGGTAATTTGATGTCTGGCTTTTCCAGGTTCTTCTACATAAACTAGAATAATTAATCATTAAAAGACACTTGTCCACGAGACATTTATTCAAGTAAAAGTAATTGTATCTTGATAAGGAGCGATCCATGGCTTCCTTCCAGCATTGTCTGACGTCTCATAACACGTCGTTAAATGTAATCTTAATGTTTTCGGAGATTTAAATGTCGCATATGTAACTTGAAAAAAACAGCCAATTTAAATTTAAATTATGTATTATACTCGGAGCTTTATCGCTCGGAGGGCGTTTAATTTTAAGGAATTAATCTTATGCCATAGATATATATCACGGTTCCAGCTTGTGACATCTCAAAATATAAATCCCAGACCATTTCATTATTCGCTGAACAATCCATATCTTTAGATAAATTGAAAGTTATATATCAAAATTTACAATAAAAAAATACCAACCTTAAAATACGTCCCTTCAGAGCTGTTATTTCCAATCACCAATGAAGAACCCTTCTGGGAGTTGATGTTCTTGTAATTACTTTTTAAAGCACTAACAATGATTTTGAAGTATAAAATAAAGTTACGGAATCAGCAGCGGAGTCCTTTAAACGCTCTGAAAGTTATCTGTATCGTATGTAAAATTTAACAACAGTCAGATTTGTTTGTTGAGTGTTAAAGACATCAACAGTCAATCATAAACGTGGTGATGAAAACAACACTTAGTAGTTAATACAGAGATCGACAGAAAGTCATCGGCGTTACGAGGTTTAAATACCTCTTTCCACGCTTCTATAACAACGATCGAATGAAGCCCGAATCTTGTAGCGAATTCATGACAAAAGCCGAAACTGGAGGCTTGGAATCAACCAATCAATAGGAATATCAGTCCAAGACATTGACAAAATGGATGATACTGCTTTTGTTGAGAAACCACTGGAATTCTATCTCTAGTATATTAAATAAGTTTAACCGTGATCGGAATATCGCCTGAGATGATGTTATTTGCTTCAACATCAAGCATCAATGATTATTTTTCTTCGGGCGACCCGATGTCAATAAGGTTTAGTATGCATTAGATATCTGGGGGGAATTAAACATATTATTGTTCGCCCCACTATAACGCTAAGTTGGATAATGGCGTGTTAATGCCTTGTCTTCTACAAGACATTATCCAAGATTTCTAGTGTATTAGAAAGTTACATGTACCCCGGGATCACCATAAATATTACACATTTATTTGTCATGAGTCAAGAGAAGGTTCACTGCACAATGAACTTATTAATCGAGACTTACGATAAAAATCTTTTATTTCGTTTAATGTTTTTTATATTGTTTTATGACAAATTCCGTATCAAGTTACAAAAACAAGCTTTTTCCAAGTTTGATATTCTATTCGTATGGGTTATAAGCCATTTATGCTTTAATAGAATATGTTTGGTAGACAAAACTCGATTGATAATATATGAAACAGTGGACAAATCACCTAAAACTTGAAAAAATTAACGTTTGCACAACTGTTTGCACACAGGGATATGTGTTCCAGGTTATGTAACATACGGCAAGATCACATATCACAAACATCATTCTAGACTGATCTAGATATGCAAATAAACAGCAATGTAGTAAAATTGTTTTTGTCTCATTGTGCATGTTAATTTTCGTCGTTTTTTTTATTCTAGAATCGATGAAATGGGTTTGGATTTGCATATTCTGATAGATTTAGTGGCGAAAAACAACTGTGAATCAGTTAGTAGGACACTTATTTATTAATCATGAGTTCCTCGGGAGTTTCCAGTCTGAGTTTCACTTGTCGGTGATGTAGAAATTAGGAGAGTCTTACTAGAAGCAGCTGTCGATCACTTTAAACAACTCTTGGCAACTGAAATACGAAAAACGTTAAGCGAAACGCCACTGCCCGGCCAAAGTATTTCTCATAGAACACTGCATGACGTAATCCTTTTTCTATTATCCCGGTTAGTGCAGCAAAATATTACGATAACCCATGTTTCAATTCAAGAGCAGTAACACATTAAACATCATTTCATTTAATTTATTTCATTTCCAGATTACCTGGCTAGATTAGATTGACTTTAAGTCAGCAAATGTCATATGTAATTATCTACACAGCGAAGGTAAAAACTTCAAAATTGGGGAAATGTGGTTAAAACCAAATGCCAGCTACATTTAATTTCATTTTTGATGCTTTGCGCCATTGAAATCTGACAATGTTCAGGTCATGCGAATTGGCTCATCAACAGAATGGCAGTATTGGTAACCGGTTTGATTCGGTTCCCTGCGCATTAGACTTGGTTAACGGCATTCAACTTGTAGCTTTTACTGGTTTAATTCGGTTCCTTGAGCATTAGACTTAGTCACCGGCTTTCAACTGGTACCAGGTACTAAACTTAGTTTCTACCGTTTCTTCATTTGTTTTAAATTGTCTTGAAATAGTTTAATTGCACTTTTTATTATTTGTGTAAACCTTTGATTTTGTATAATAATTTTCTTTAATCTACACCATTTCCTATGGTTCTATTCTGTTGACTACTTTCAAAGACATCTTGGCAGCATTCGGCATTCTAAATATGTTTTCTCTGTGTGAAGACTGGTTTGCATTGTGTTCTACAAGAAAGAGTAACATTAAAAATAGTAGGCTATCACCAGTCCCAAAGAGCCATCAAATTCACTGTAAATGAATACATACCAGTGGTTGTAATCTTAAGCATTTGAAGCGTTGATATAAAAATGGCGTTCTTGCTCACCAGGGATGATACAAAAGAGTTCGATTAAAATGAAGCTAAAAAATCGTGAACGTCCGTTACGTGCATAATAACAGGAATCCTGTGTTGTGATCCAGGTTTTAAGTTATTTCCGTATTATGTTTTCTAGTTGCATTGTGGATACTCGCTGAGTACGAATATTTAAAGGCAATATGTGTTTCTAAATTACTACAAATATAACTTGGTAATTGAATCGATACTTTTACGTTTCTGGGGTGGGGTGGGTTAAACAGGGTTGTAATAAAAGTAAGGAACTGTGTAATTTTCATGTACATTGTAATGTGTGATGCTTGAGTCTGTAAATAGTTATTATACAAACTATGTAATTAACTTTATTTTCCTGTCAACACAATAAATGTCAATTCATATTTCAACAGTTGTCATGTTAGCAGAGTTGCCCCGGTTAATAAAAATCGTGTTCGATTTGCTGTCATTGGAATATACAGACACACCAGTAGTGTTTAAACTAAATTATATGTAAATTTTCCAATACATCAGGAAGATGTAGACAGTCTTAAAATAACATGCTATATAGAATATTGTATTGTAGTGTTATAGGTTATATTTATATTATCTCACATTTAAAGCAGATATGTTAAATCGAGTATTGTGAATCATCTAAATGCCTTTGTTTTTCCAACCGGGTGGGGTGGGGCGAGGTGTCAATGCAAATGCTTGAAGTCCAGGGGCCTGTTTCGTGATATTTTAACTTAAGATAAAATCCAAATTTTAGTAGATTCTTCAATTTTGATTGGGTAAGCAGTAAAATCAATCTTATATTATCTAATCAAATTACTAAAATTTGGATTTCATTTTAGCTACAACTTTTCGAAACAGGCCCCTGGATTGGAGAGCTACAATAGTATACACGGCAGTCAAAGCTAGATGGTCAGAACATCGTGGTAAATGAACCACCATGACTAAAATCTAAAAAAAAGAAGCATTTAGCAATCATTTAAAATTCCAGAACTGTTATAAGTTCTAAACCCCTTTTCATTTCCTGGCAATTCTCGTTTGTATATTTATTTGTAAAGATTAAACAGTAAAACATGTATCTAAGTAAATCAACCCCCGACATTATTTACCTTATCGAGACATGGTCATCTATTAACTATAACTACCATTATTTTATAATCTGTCATATTTCATCTAGCCACAAATGTCATAACTCCATAAATAATTATCAACTGCCCTTTACATTATATCGATTATTATAGAGAGATTTGTTTAGGGAAATATATGGTTAACGTTACAGATATATATAATATACATATATATTGTAGAGAAAAACTGAATTGGATATTCCCCCCAGACGACGTAAGTTAATAAGGAGTTCTGCTTTGTTAAATGTTATCATTGTAATGCTGCTGTATGCACTCGTATGAGTTGAGATTAAAATGGTTTCTGGATTTCCAAGTGTTTCCAACTTGTTCCACATCTAACATGAATGAAACACTTAAATTCAAGAAGAAGCGGGGGGAATGTATTTTTCTTAGAATGATTTCTGTGGACTCTCGTGCCATTGAAGAAATGACATAATGGTGTTCCCTTATACCCATCGGTAATACGGCAGCCATTTAAAACAGCTGCGAGATCAGAGACGGTCACGCCCACGCGCTTGTATTTCAAAACTGGCGAATATCTTGAAACAGTTTAATTCAAATTCTAAATCAAGGTGTTGAATTTATTACGATTAATTATTTTCTTGTTAATTTATATCTGTTACTTATTTGGCTGCATACTGGAGTAGCGTAATTAAGAGTCCACGTCTACAATGGAATATTTCTTCAAAGCCTGTCATTACATGTACTATCTCTGTTAACATAGCTTTCTGGAATCTGGTAACAGGGCGACGCAAAGTTGCACTTTGTTTCAAGGTTTTCGCGGTTTGCAACCCCTCTCAAATGGAAAACATATTGTGGTTTTAATATGGTATCATGTTTAGATTGTGATCTTAATCACCAACTCATTGTGATAATGCTCAACCAGAGTCCAACAAACACTGTTGCTCAGATAATATGCTCGAGATTGTTTCACACAGTCCCAATTTTCGGCGCCCCATAACGATATACATCATTTTAGAGCCTCGGCTCGCAGAACTTTACTTCAGAATTCAGATGGTGACAAATACAAAACAAATGTGTCAGATATAGTATAACACATTTCTGTCCCAGATGGAAAACAACTTTTATTTTTCAGTGCAACACCAGAAGTGGCGCCCTTTGACACCTCAACTTCCATCTTTAGGTACTACACTCGGGTGCTCTGGAATAGCAGAAAAGGGAGTTCGTTATTATGCAGAGAGAGAGAGAAAGAGAGAGAGAGAGAGAGAGAGAGAGAGATGGGGTTTAACGTCCACTCGACACAAACTAGGTCATTTCGGAACTCATATGGTTTGATTTTATTTCAATAATTCACCTGCGCTTAGGGGTCTTTAGCAGTGGGAGGAAACCGGAGGACCCGGAGATAACCCACGAAGTTGGACAGGCGACCCTACTCCTTGTCACGTAAAACCACGCCAATTGACTTAATGACAGGCCTTATGATACAGCAGGAACGTGGTAACCATTCGGCCATCCACCCAATTATGTATAGAAGCGTGTTCAGAATATATTCACAAACTACCTGAACTGAATTCTAACTACTTTGATTGCGCACAATATCATTGTTGGACAGTTTCTGGTATCTAGTTTTAGAAATTATTTTTAGCATTAGCTTTTGAGTTAAAGTCGCCCGTCGTAGTTTGAAGTGCGTTGAATCCCTTGCAAAGCACAAGATCATCAATATTGACGCTCTAAATCTAAAACTAATATCAGTCAGAAAATGGCGGCTGAAATCCGTTCAGAATTGGCAAAGATATGACGAATCGAAGAATGTGTCAACATCGGCATTAACATGCAGACAACATGGTCAAAACAGTCAGAGCCATTTCCATTTTTTTTCTCGGAAATCTTTAGATGGGAGTCTATTCAATACGATTAAACACGACCGGGAGCATATCTATCGTTGATATTTCGATTTTGTTTTCTAAATTAAATGTACAATAATCCATTTTGAGTAAATTTTAGCATGGATTAACAAGTGTAAAATACAGAATGATGATCAGCGACCTTTTTGGACAGTGCGAACAACTTGACTCTGTCGTGGTCATTGGTTTCTATTGTGTTAACGTAGACAAGACATCGTTACCATTGTAGAATATGTAAATATAATAATAAAAACGATTAAGTCAAGTCTAGTCCATTCTAACAAGAACAGAATTGAATTTCTTAGCATACCCCCTAAAGGCAAATCAGATAGAAAAAAAATCTTTTTTGATCTAGTTCGTAGTTTAAATTTGATTTTCGTATTTTATGTTCTGTTATCCGATGATTAACATCACTAAGTACCGCCATCACATAATTAAAAGTCAACACAACCGAAATAGACCACAATGTTCATAATTGTCTGAGTCCAAATACCACACAAGTCGTAGTATCAATATTTGTTTTTTAGATATTTTATTCTTTGAGTATACAGATATTGAAAGATTATAGATAAGCCATGATTTATATTGAACGACGCCTCCATTTAACTCAAGTAAAGTTAAAATGGATGTTATTGTGGTGCATGCGCATACAGTATATAGTTACCAGTTATACGTAATAACTAAAACGGAACCCGGTTCCTTCCTTACACCGTCTAAGAACTAGGGGCCTTGCTCAGGTCATATATTTTTCTTAAACTCATTTTGTTTCGAAATGTCAATTACATTGGTACTGCATGTAATGTGTTGTTCTAATAAAGTTTAAAAGTTTTGCATCCTTGGCGGGCATAAAGAGTGAAAGTCGACGTGTACCCTTTGAAGGATGAGACACGTACTTAACAACGCTTGCGCGCAACTATTCATAGCCATTGGAATTCAATTATTTCCAGAAGTATTACCATGGCCACCAAACCCTGTAAACACTAGATACCTCAAGATTTCCTTTTCAAACGTGTCGACATTGATAAACTAGTCATAGAGTTGAAACCAGGATATATTTTTTTTATTTTTAATATACTGAAAGGGTATCACGACAATTATTGACAGAGCTATTGCCATGGAAATCGAAAGCTTGTAATTGCTCTGTGGGTCGTAGTTTTCAACTTGCTGGAATGGTTTGATTAGTCATACTCGTACACCAAGTATAATATGCGCCTCAACAAGAGATAGCTGCTAATATCATTTATCAGCTGGTGACCGTATTTTATGTTGACTGGCAACCTATTTTGAAATTTATATTGTGAACATCTTGGGAATATTTGGTTATAGGGATGAGCTATTGTTCTCTAACTGAAACCTTTAATCAACTATATGAAAATTGCGGCGGGACCCCCATGTTACAATTAGCTGGAATCTTGGAAGACAAACGCGCGGAAACGACAAACAACACGGAAAACTATTGGCATTTCTCAAATTAAAGTGTTTTTGACATTTTCGACATTATGCAGAAATTATTTTCTAAACTTGGAAATATTGAAATAGCAACAACTTCGACAAACAACTCGCACTGCTATTGAGCTTATGTTTCGTTGCCTGGCTATCCTCCTAATATGCGTTTTTGCTTGTTTATGAATCGCACTGGTTGAACCGATCAAATGGCTTCTTTATTTACTGTTGGGTAAACAAAAATATTTACTCACCTACCAGTGTATTAATACATTCTACAAAGCGAATGTAAAGGCAAGTTCCACTTAACTTAATTACATGGCTGAACACATGTTCGCTCAAGGTTCCGAAAAAAACAAGGCAATCAACTTAAATCTACTAGAGTGCTGCTTGATACTAGTTCTATGGCAGTTGTATATAAATAACGTATCGGTAATTTGTTATAATGGGAGTTCGTTTAGCGGCTAATTCCTTAAGTTAAATAATGCTCAAGGGTTGGGATAGATTTGAATAATTCATGAGATGTATAATCTTCACATCGTGTTATTTGTGTCGGATTAATGTATAATGTTTAGTTATATAAGTATAATTTTATGTACGCTTCATAAATCGTGTTAATTTATGCATGTACATTATAGAATGTTTTGGAGATAAAATTTCCTAACTGAGAAATGTTTTGGAAAGATGTGGCCGTGTTACGGATGCGCATACGCTAGTTCTTGAAAGGACTTACCAATTGTTATCCGTAAAAATCTTTACTAATGTTCTGAGCTGAAAGTTTGAAATTATAAACGAAAATATAACATTAAAATTTTTTAGTATTAACTGCAATCTGGACATTCATGCTACATGCTTAAACATAATGCATGAATTAAAACTATCTTATCAAAGCTGTATCCTACTCCAATACTTTCTCAAGCATGCCTTTACTGAATGATATTGATTTGCGTTGATAACAAAAATGGTGACAACAAAGATGGCAAAAACGACCTAAGTTCATAATAAAAGTGACTTAACATCAAGTGGGAACTGGTAATTAAGGATTTTGTTTTATCTCTTTCTTCTGGCGTTCAATTACATTGTCATTATGTTTCAAATTGACTTGGACATTTGACCAGTCATCCATCTACTGTCTTCGTCACCTTATTGATCGCATTCTCATGTTAACAATATGGTCAATGTTGATAGCAGCTTTTGATAGAGACCAGCTCGACTTGCTTGAACTGGTAGTCAATCAAGGGATTATCTATATTCCTGAAACAACGGCAACTAGAATTATCAGCTCATTAGCCATTGCTATATCAGAGAAAAGTTGTTGGCGATTGTTTTCACATGTCTACTACATATCAGTTTATAAATGTATGTGGTTGGGGGGTCGATTGATCTAGCGCATGCACTTTAGATGATACGGTCTGTCACCGAGTCAAGTGGAGACGTGGTTTCGATCCTACACTTGTACCTGGCAAGGAGTAGGGTAGCATTCTTAACCTCGTGCGTTTTCCATGTCCTCATGTATCCTTCAGCTTCAGCTACTAAAGAACCATACGCCCAGTGTAATTGTGAAGATAAAATTGTCTCATATTTTAATCCTAAAATGACCCAGATTGCATCGAATGAACGTTAACTCTCTCTCGCACTCATCCAACGTAATTGCTCCCATGTTGCTAGAATAAGGATCACCCAAGCTATAAGGATTTAAATTGGTCAAAAAAATTGAAGTGGTTTGAAGGCTTCATTTTTGGTATCAGACTTGACTTATTGTGCATAAAAGGTTACATGTCTGCGGAAGACTCGGTCAGAGGTTACCAGCTTACATCGATGTCAGTAGATCACCTAAATTATTCTTGTCCCTCTCATTTCCGGATACAATTGTGACCGTTCACAGCCGGTTGAGATAATTCCCTTCGGACTATCTACACAGCACACAATTCTGGAATACAATTACACTATGTATTGGAGAGTGACGTTTCGACTAGGCCAACCAATGATAGATACAAAATAAAATATGACGCGTCGGGGGCATGGATTATCTGTTTTCAGCTTTTAAAAGGTTTTGTTTGCTTTATTTCCATGTTGTTTGTGTTGAATATGTACGCTAAATATGTACTCAAATTGATTTATATTTAACATTTTAATGAATTGAGAAAACAAATTCAAAAAAGCAACACTTGATAATCTCCCGGCTTAGATGCAATCGGATTTCAACCAGGACCATCTGGATTCTCCGTGACCGATAAAAGAGCGCAGCGTTTTGTTACGCTCGAGCAACGGAATTGAACCACTCTCGGATAGATATTCCTATTATAGATTCAGCATTCACAATAATGTAGTTAAATGACGCATAGGGCCTTTAAGTTTGAATACAATATGACCACCGATACAACAGTGTAATCTCCTAAGATTTAAAATGATTGAAGTAAATTGGCCAATGACTACAACTCGTTTAATGATTTCCAATAGTCGACTTTGTTTCATGGTTTTTCATTTACATTATTTTTGAATCGGGGTATCCGGTGAACTTCACTTGGGAATCTTTTTTGGGTCTGATAGTCGACTGCTAATAGAGCTAATATGATCCCGCCAATGTCACATTGCGCATTGTCCTTTATGGATTTAATCAGCGGAAATGGCGGATAACAGAAATTGAATTACTGGCGAATGCCTTTCGGATTGATTCTATATTCATTAAATTTTTCTTATGGTTTAAATGAATTTACACAGACATCAAAATATCGTGGATCTCAAAATCTACTTTATAACTGTCTATGTACATGATATTTTTCTGTCCACGGAGAACACCGACGATATCGTGTTACGGTTTCCATTATGTTTCAATAATTTACTGTCATTTTATCGTCTTGTCTTCATTACATTTTTCTCTGAAAATAACAGAAGAAATATCACTCGGTTATCGAATTATACACGAGTGTAGGATTTCATGGTTTTTTAGGTTTTATGTAGTGTCTTTCTTCCTTCTGTCATTTTCAATTTGCTCTAGCTACGTCATATTCGGTCTGTTTTACTTTAGTGGGTTGTCTTATGAAGCCTGTTTATGTGCTTGCTCTAAAAGTTATGTCAATAAATATTAATTAATATTTTCAGGGACGGATCCAGAATTTTCAGAAAGGGGGGGGGGGGGCGTGCTGCACCAAGTTGGGAGTGCGAAGCCCGACCCATGATTTTTGAGTGGACAAAAATGCCCACAAGGACTAATTTCATACTAGTACTGTAAATTACGATTTCCAACCTAAACTGTTTTTATTCTCCTTTCCCGTGAGAATATATGGAGCTAAAAATTGTTCGCCACTGCAAAAAAATAGAGGGGGCGTGCGCCGGGTGCGCTCCGCCTCTGTATCCGCGCCTGATTTTTGTCATTGATTGAAACAGTCCGTTAGTTAAAGATACATTATGTAAGATTTAGATAAAGAACTAGCCATTCTTGCTATAATGGTGCGAAAGTAGATAATGTAAAATGAATAATTTGAAAATTTCATTCAAATTACTCTACTGCAAGCGAAGATATTAATTAGCCTTTGAAGGTTTGACAGACGTGTGCATTAATTTCCACCACGGTACTGGTTGATCAAAGCTAAGTCTTGGTCCTCCATATTTGATTAAATCAAAGGATCGCTGAACCATTCTAATCTGTTTAATATCGGAGAAATCTGATGCCATCGAGAGATGATTAAGGCCTGGATCAGTTAATTAATGTCTAATGAAATGAAATGAAATGGGGTTTAACGTCCTACTCTTTTGCACCTAACCTGGGCTAATGGAAGACGGGCATACGCCATACAGTGTGCTATGAGGGAAATTTTGCCCGGGCAGCGGCGCTACGGCCTACTCTTATATCGAATTCCAACTGCCAAGGGATCTTTTACGTGCACTCCAATGTGTACACGGGACCTCGGTTTTTCGTCCCATCCGAACGACTAGGCAGCTGTCCTTGTCAGGCCCTCCTTCTGCATCACTGACAAGGGGAAATCACGCCGGAAAATCGAGATGAACTTTCTCGGCCAATGCAGGGATCGAACATAATGTCTAATTAATACTTTAGAAAACATTTCAGGCCTAAAGAAATACCTGCAATAGGCAGATTTGGCTCTTGCATAAGCTATGTTTAACAATTTCTGCGAACAAACAGACGTACGCTTTTTAACCGAATCGGATGAAACTTCAAGATGTGTTTTTACAGTACAACATGCGTGTCTTTCTTAATATATGTGAATTTCTATGATTGTCCAGTTGTTTTAAATGTTCATAATTACTGTAAACAACCAAACACATGTTAAATTCTTAGGGGGAAAAAACAGGGCGCGTACAGAAGAAGGATATTACCCACAACCAACATTAACCAAAGCATTGCAGAACTATTTCTAATAATCCGTTTGCACAGAGGTCTTTTAGAACTTGGAGGAGGAACCAGTAGCCAAAGCTTATGGGCAAATAAAATTACAAACCCTTGCTATGCATATAGATCACAGACGTGAATCTTATCGCCACCTAATCTCCCTGTGACCACGTGAACTATTACTAGTAGTCTACGTTGTGGGTGAGACACAGAGGATCAACCTCTACACGACAATGTTATGTGTTGTTACAACCCCTATTGTAATAAATGTAATAATTGTAATATAATTTCAATTGCGACGCCCTAACATATTAATAACGCGGGGGGGGGGGGGACAGTGTCTAAGCTTGCTAGTCTGTTGGCTTAGAAAGTTCATCAGGTTTTCCCAGCGTTGTTTTCTTTTATCAGTGGTGAAGAACGAAGTGTCTGGCAAGAGCAGCTGCCTAGTGGTTCGGGCGGGACGAAAAAAACGAGATGCCGCGTACATTTTGGTGTGCCCGTAAGGGATTCCTTGGCAGTATGGTGTATACCCGCCTTATTTAGCCCAGTCGTAGAACGTACCACCCCATTTCATTTCAAGCATATAAAAAGATTCGACAGAATTGCAAGGAAATATCTACTCAGTGGACTGTTGTGTGGTTTCTGTTTTTTGGGTAAGCTTACTCTTCTGGACACCTGTTACCACTGTCCATCACATATTTTGTACATGGTAAACAGTCGATTTGCTGATTACACCACTATTTTGCCGATATCGTTTTTTGGACTTTGAATTTTGTCTTATAGTTTGGATTGTTCGTACTTGGTTTCATTTTATTTGTTTTTTCCTCCTGCCACCAGTAGAGGAGTGTATGTAGTTATTTGGAGAAAATCCACGAGGTTGGACAGGCGACCCCTTTCTCTGTCACATCCAAGAGGGGAATCTCGATGACAGACATTGTGATGTCACGCGCATGCATTAAACCACTAACCCCTCCCACCACACACACATTAAAGTAACATCACAATGTCTATCAACCGTTGGCATGAACGTAAAGAAAAAGCCCCCCCCCCCCCCAGTCGCTAACCAGCAAGGATTTCTCCATAGCATAATGTATGACATTTTGTCCATCTTTATTACCCCGACTAATGCAGAAAAGTTGGATTTAAGAAGCGCACAATCATTATAATTCATCTCCTAAATCAAACAGGGTCTCTGATCTGAAAAAAAACCAGACACCAGCGCAACAATTCTGGAGTTTTGCGGGCTATTGTTTTATTATTATATTAGTTATTACAAACACACACATGCAAGCCCCCTCTTTATTCTATAATTCAATTCTATTTTAAGATTTTGTATGATTTCTGAAAGACACATTTACGCATTAACCCTCCTACATGTGACTCTAAAATAGGTATTCAATTATACGCAATATAAGAAGATGATATGGTTTCATTAGTGAAAAAGTACGTCTTCACAAGATATGAAAAGCACTCGAAAAATTTCAACTGAGAATGTATGTCTTCACAAGACGCAAAACACTCGAACAAGTTCAATCACTGTAGAATAATTAACATAGGATTATGTATATGCGACTTACATTGACTTAATCGGATTAAAACACAGATCCTATTTCGTTTCGTTTTTATAGTTCAAAATTTCGTTTTACTTGTCTTTAATGGCGAACGCTAGATCAGAGACGGTCCAGTGCATAGTATGACGTCATATGTGGGTTAGGGTTTGGGTAATTAGGACCTGCAGATTTCGTCAAAGTCTCGAGATGTATCAACTACTATAAGATAATTAATATAGAATTATTTATATGAAACTTATATCAACTACTATAAGATTTTTAATACAGAATTATTTGTATGAAACTTATATGAACTTAAAGAGCTGACAGTTCTCGCTATAATGGTTAAAATATAGATGATGAGAAGAGAAACTGCCGAAAAATTCAGTCCAATTACTTCACCCTGAGCCTAAATATTACCAATACAAGTTTAGGCCAGCCTCGATTGTCATTACTATCATTGTTACAATAGTAAACAACGTCTCGATTATACATTTTTACGGTAACAGCATCCACCACAAAACGTATTTGAATCTACTAAATATCGCAGGCATCCGATGGCATCGAGAGTTGATTTTGGTCTTGGTAAGGTCATCAACGTTTAATTAATAATCTCTTTAACATTTAAGGCCTAAAGAAAGACCTGCAATAGGCAGATTTAGCTTTAAGGAGAATTCTTGTAAACGAAACATGTGCGGCTCATGATTATTTTGTTTCAGTTTTATTTCAAGTGATGTTGTTAGAACACGCTCTTATCAAGACAAGCTGTCTCAAAACAAATGAAGACAGAAAAGAAACTTTTTAATGTATCGTTAATAATTGTGTTTTAACAACATGTTTATCGCAGGTTATTATTTAGCTTTGGTTTACAGATATACTTTTGTGTGGGAGTAGAGTAGTATTGATATCTAGTAGTTGTTTTTCAGAATGAAACAACTATTATCATTCATTGACAGGCTTTACTCAAATCTACAGCTGACGTTAACACCAAGATGGACTTAAATTTATTACAAGACCGGAAGAGTATTAAATGGCCATTATCTCTTCCTATTTGTCTGACTTTTTATTCATAGACAGTCGACAACGTGAGAGGAAATATTCAATTTCCAGGGATTGGTTCTTAATTGATCTTGTAATGGCTATTCGGGAAAAAGGGTCCGGCGTGTACACTAATTGAGGTTTATACTTGTGTTTTCTTGAAGCAAAATTTGGGTAGATTTACACCAATTTTCTCATCTAATATCATTAGATGTATACAACCTGCTGAACTGAAACACAGTGAGAACGCAGCATTTTGACACCTGTATGCACCATTGCGATAAATCAAGGGGGCGTGAGTACCACAGCCGTCGCTTGCGTGGTGGTTAGTATCATGGTATACCATATGGTATATCATCACACTGCCACACCGAGATTATCCGATCGTTTCCATCAAGCAGCTTCATCTACTGCTTCTGCTGTTTGGGATTTAGATAGGTTCATCAGTGATGACACTGTTGGTCGCTGACTGCGCTCTGTGTAACTGCCTGACGATGATTGGAGTTTTCTCTCCCATGGTCCCAAAGTTCATGCATTTATCATTTTACTAAACAATGATATATGCGTACGTTTAGATTTTCGTGTTTGCAGTGGTAACGTGAAAGTCGCCGTTAAGCCAGTACAACGAAATCAGACAACGATCCGCTACTTTAACATTGTATTTGCGACTTTCAAAACATGAATGTCGTCAGAAGGCCAGTACGACAAAAAGACTCGCATGTTACCACTTCACCCGGATTAAGTAATGGATGGCTTCACATGTTTAGATTTACAGTAATATATATATATAGAAAGAAACGAATTTCAAAGCAGAAAACATAAGTATCTCTAATTACTCGTAAATAAGAAATGAAGAAATTTTTAATTTTTATTTCCTCGGTCCATTATTACGTTCTTTAACAATTGGCTGGTGATGCTACAGATTTTACCCGAAGTTATGACACCGTTTCCGAAAACACTCTAAACATTATAACGATAGATTCTACAGTTTATACAAGCTTTTCGTTTTAAAATTTAGTTTGCGGCATTAGGATTAATCCTGTTTATTTTCCAATTTGGTTTTGACGCATTGGGATCGGAGATGATAAATCGTGTTGGTTTTCAGATTTATGCGACTTTCTGTTCCAAATATAATTATATTACGTGTACGGAAAAGCTTGTGAATACAATAAAGATCAAGTTTCTTCAAGGTTAAAAGGATCCTTATCAAGTTTGGTCAAAATCGATGTTTTCTTTTCGGATAAGCTGTTCAAAGGGAAGCTGTCGATAATATGGCGTAAAAGACGAAATGAAATGAAATGAAATGAAATGGGGTTTAACGTCCTTAACTATGGGCTAATAAAGACGGGCATACGCCATACAGTCTTTTATATCTGAGGGAAATTTTGCCCAGGCAAAGGCGCTCCGGCCCACTCTTATATCGAACTCCAACTACCAAGGGATCTTTTACGTGCACGCCAGTGTGTACTCGGGATTTTGGTTTTTCGTACCATCCGAACGACTAGACAACTGCCCATGTCAGGCCATCCGCCCTGCATCACTGAGTCAAAGGTTTAGAATTAAAATTTTCGACTCGTATTTCATGTAAGTCTAATTTAACTATCGAAGAACAGTTGACTCCTCGTTTTAGGTTACCATTTAAAATAAGATTGAAAATATGCAAATGTTTCTCAATTTATTGGAATTGGATCAAACATGTAAATTCAAACTATTTTATTTGCATGCGAAACTAGTAAACTACGTTAAATAAGTTTGAATTGTCTAATTATAAAAAGCTAATCCCGCCATAATCTGATTTACTAGATACGAGATTAGAATTTTAAAGATTCCATATTGACTGGTAAAAGAGGGACTTGATAAATTATAGCTTTATTTACTTTTTCAAACCTGAAATTCAATTAATTCTAACTTTATATCGATTTTTCCATTTCCATTTTTGTTTTTTAACAAACGTGTGAATGAGAAATAAACGGAGTGAATACATTTTTTAAAAATAATGCCGCTAAACCTATAAACAAAACCTATAAATAACATAGAAACGTTTTCTAACTGATGGCTAATGTTTTGCAGACTTCCAGCAAGTCGTGGCCATCTTGAAAATTGCAGCACTAGTTGGCTACTCAAGAAAGCTTGAAACAAATTTTGATATTCATCGTGTTTGTTGATAATTTTTATTAACTGCATCAAATTTGTGTTCTTTTTCTTTGGAGCATGACTGGACTGAGTCATCGGATAGACACACAAAATATTTCTGAAATGAAATAGGATTAACAACCTTGTGTTGTGCATCAACCCGTCTAATGAAGATGGGCATATATCATGTAGTGCGTCCACCTACCCTCCATCGAATTCCAACTGGCTAGGTTTCTTTTTAGGTGCACACCGGCGAGTACACGCCACTCCTCCTTGAAGAGCCTTACTCCCAGAATGGAAAATCTCGAGGAAATTGCTCGAACTCGGAACCTCGTAGCTGGAGAGCCAACCTATTACTAGCGACATATAACATAGGACAGGACATATGGTTAGAGTCATGTGCGCCTGTAACGTCTAAAATATTTCTAAAACATAATTAAGCAATGGCTAAACATATGTCTAAAGTCGGTTACTTCCATGTTCGTATTTGAGATTGTTAAATAACTTGTCTGATTCCAATTTCTAACCCAGGGGAAAATAACCCGCCGGAAACAGATTCTCTTTCGGTATATATAATAATAGCAAGGTGAGAAACGGATTGGAATTAAATAAATGGGATCAAAGTTCACAACTCTTGATTCCGTCAACCAGTGGCAATACTCACTAAATGTCGCAAGGTGGACTTTAGACATATACTTAGGTGTTATTTTTGAAATATTTTCCAAGTTGACCTTAAATGACGATTCATTAAGTGTTTGAATGAACGTGCTTTGTCATGCCATGCCATTGGAGTGGCATCTTATGATTTAGTAAAATATCAATCTTCAAATTTCGTAAATCCTTCTTGCAGCACTAACGATCTTCCGAAATTCAGTTTTTTCAAGCTGTCTGTAATTTTTCTATAATCCAAGGCTGATTAATGTGGTTTAATGCCAGCGATTATAAATCAAGTGGTTGTGTGTAGTGCTAGATTGCCAGGCACGTGATCATTGGGGGAACTACAGTAAGACATTAAAACCTATTTCATTTCATTTCAGGGGGAGGTGGGGGGCTAAGGTAAGTGCTTTACAAACAAGTAAGTGTATCTGAATGATAAAATTATTTAGAATAAAATAAATGACTTTAGAGGGGCTGATTCTCTAACTCAATATTTTAAAAATTTGAATTAAAATTCAATATTGGTCCATTTCTATCAGTATTGATGTTACGATCTTGCCGATACAATATGGAAACCTGATATCCCATATTTATAACACAGTGACCCGTGACCATTTCATAGTCCTGGTAGTCTGCACGAATCGTATATCGTATGGTTTCGTACGCCATTTGTAATAAACAATGAAAGCCATACCCAAAAAGATAATGCGGAAGTCATTTTAATGAATGACTCACAAACGACAAATTAATAACCAAAAAAACATGTGTAAGATGGACTGTTCACGTATTTCATTGACCATAATTGATTACAAATTACAATAAATTTGATAATAAAAAATTGAATAAAAACACTTTACATACATTCATAATACATTAATATGTCCTTTTAGACCAATTGTCGTCTATTTTATGGGTTGAAAGAATAGAGCCACGCGCCCTTTAAAAAGGTGAATTATAAACACAAAACTCATAAAATGCAGATTGCAGGATGGTTAGAAGTAAACGAATATCAATTTAAATAGATAGTTATAGACTGGCTATTCCTATAATTAAAATGAAGGCTATTTCGTCTTAATTTACGGGGGTTTGAAGGCGTTATATGTACAGTTACCATTATTATCACGTGATATTATCACATCTGCACGCAGATACAGTTTTCAATTCGGTACACTCCAATGGGTTATGCAAAAGCACACTCGATATTTTTGCAATCTTCGTCTTACACAGTCTCCTGATTATACAGATCGTTAGTGGTTGTGTTGTTCATTTTAGATTTAGATGGAAATTATAGTTTGAAAGTAAACCTGCTTGTCAATATGGATCAGAAATAGAGCACCTTCATTTAAACTAACAACTTTAATTGGTGTTTATTTCATTCGGGATAAATACCGTGTCTTAAATGATTTAGTAAATATGAGGAAAAAAACCCAGACCCATTAACGCTAATTACAACGTTCGTCTTTAATCGATTAACCATTTTTTAGGTGCCCATTTGCATTTAAATTTTCTTTTACGTGCTTTTAATGTAAAAATCAAGGGATATCTGATCTATAGTATAAATATTGAAACGGGGGA
This sequence comes from Patella ulyssiponensis, assembly GCA_963678685.1. NCBI lineage: Eukaryota > Metazoa > Mollusca > Gastropoda > Patellidae > Patella > Patella ulyssiponensis. The sequence goes on from OY783232.1 coordinate 23,213,112, forward strand.
AATAAGTGTTGTTTTTATCAGAATTAAAGACTCTCATATATGGGTACTTTATTTGTGCGCTATAAATGCTAGACTAAATTGTGATCTATGAATCTTTTTAAACATAGTTTATCTCGAATAATTTATTCTGACATATTGAGATTCGAGATAACGGAATTCAACTGTACATGTATTTGTTGTTCTGACCTTCTTTGTGTTTGGCCTTATTATTTTTATAAATTATATAGTAAAAATTCATAGTTTTCTTTTATAATTCAATTCAATATTTTTACGACCCAGATGGGAATATTTATTACGAAATAATTCAGTTTTACCGTTCGAGAAATTCATGACCTCTATCATATGGACATAAAGGCGAACTTTCAAGAATGTGCTGATCTAAATGAATGTTATTACGTCCTAGAAAGCCGTATTATGCATAGATAAGATGAACTGTATATAGTAAGCTCACATTAAACATATTTGTACCCCCCCCCCCCCCGATTGAATTTTAATACAGCCTGGGGGAGGGGCGGGGAGGCGTATGCTTTAGGTTCTGTCTATCCACAGTACATCGAAATTATTTTTTCTTATATTTGATAGGTTATCTCGACTGTCCTTAGATTTAAAGCTTCCGTGTGTTTGGTGACCCTAGGATTTGGGTTAGTGTCCTGTTGCCTTTATGTCCCTTGGATGGAAGTCATAAAGGTACCAAAATGGGTTGCCGTTTACCTCCTTAAAGACTGATTTATTTCGCAATAAATATACCCTTCTCGGCCGTAATAATATTCAATCGGGTGACCAACTCGTAAAGCATCTTAGAAAAGAGCATGAATTCCCACTTAAAAATATATAGATTATTATATTTATGTAAAGGGATCAATATTGGAACTTAGTGTTATGGTTTAATACTGCATTCTATATTTTTTTGTCATCATTCATTTAATTTTGTCGATAAATTATTTCTTCATTTCATTGTTCCAGTCACTTGAATCTACACATTTAATCGACTGCTTAAACATACATTATGCAAGAGCTAAATTTGCCTATTGCAAGCCTGTCTTTAGGCCTGAAATGCTGTCTAAATTATTAATTAGACATTAATTAACTTATCCAGGCCATAATCAACTCTCGATGACATCGGATTTTTCCGTTATTTAATATACTGGAACAGTTCAACCGTATTTTGATTTAAGCTAAAAATGGAAGGGCGAGACTTAGCTTCGAATAACCAGTACCATGGTTGAAATTATTGCACATGTTTTGTCAAACCCTCAAAGGCTAAAATCTTGGCTTGCAATAGAGTAATTTGAATGAAATATTTGAATTATTCATTTTACATTATCTTTTTTGAACTATTATATAATATTATAGCAAGAATGGCTAGCTCTTTATCGAAATCTTACATAATGTATCTTTAATGCACGAAAGATGATGGCAATCAATAATAACAAAGTTAATGAGTTTAACATCCTACTTTTCAGCAATAAAAGGATAATATTGATGTCAGTCATTATCACATATGTGATAAAACTGTTTTAGCACGATCCAAATATAATTTTAACACAGAGATCATTGCTACAACAGGTGTGTTATCAAGATTTCAACAAAAGGAAATGGTGAACGCCAAGGTGTACACGAGCCTAAGGTTTTCGTCCCATCTGAACGACTAGACACTGTCCTTGCCAGGCCCTTCGTCCTGCATCACTGACACTGGGGAATATCCTACGGAATTTTCTCGACCAACGAAACCCAAGACCTCATATTTAGCGAGCCAGCGTCTAGCTCACTGGATATATAATATCAATATACTCGATCCCAAATGTAGAACTTCTCATTAACAAATTTATATTTTTTCCTGACATGTGTTCATCGTGTCACTTGACTAGCACCAGGACAAAAATAAGTTCCTATCATTAGAAGAGCTCCTATCACTTGAAGGAGACCTGAACAAAATTCACCAAAATGGATCTTAATTATTAAATACATTTTGACAAACAACAACCTGTCCAAGCACCAATAACTATTTAGAAGATGGCATGGAAGACTTAAGAAAATGATCGGTAAAGTCCGTCCTAATATTTATGGATTGATAACCTTTTTAAAAAGACAGAAAATAGCTTGACTCACACCCCCCCCCCCCTCAACATCAATATGAAGGCGCCCACAAAAGAAGAAAACACCAGAATGTCAACAAAAGGTTGTCAAATATTAAGCATTGGCCATCTGCTGGTGTCATTAACACTTATATTGAAGATACTTTCTTGTTAATCATTGTATGATTTTATGTTTGCTATTTGAAACTGTGATAATGTAGAATATGAAGTTGAAATTAAAAACAAAAATGTCGACTTGTTAATTATCAAGTAATAATCAGTATACTAATCCTTTTATCCAGTTACCTCAACAATCTCTTAATCCGTGATGACCTATAAAACCAATGTCAGTGTCCTAAGCATAAATCAGCGATATGGCTTCTGTGGAAGCGGACATTAGCGATGATATGACCACCAAAAACAAGTAAATCAAAATTGAAACTAGGGAAATCAACACCTCATAAAATGTGTCAATTTTTAGTTAGTTCAAGATCGCAACCGATATTTTACTGAATCAAAGCATGGATTATTCTTTACTGTGCTTTCATGAATAACAAGTTAATTGACTTTCGAGCTTGGTCCAACATAACTTGTTTATAAACTAACCGAGTTATTGCTTTAATAAATGTAAAGGACTGCATCAAGGGTGAAAAGTTCATATTACTATTACATTTGTATTCATACACACAAGAACAAACCAATTAACTTGTGGTCACAACTTAATCCCAACTTTTATAATACAATTCATTTCTCAGTTGGTTGAGCCATGGTACCTAACATAGGGATATAGGGAGGAAAGTTTACTCCAAGTTTATTTGTATTCTCATCTTAGATTTATTTAGACAGTTGGGATTGACTCGTGCATCGTGACCAACTCGTTTCTGTCCGTGGTTCAGTATTCAGTGTTGTTTTCTTAAACTATGGTTGGAACCATAATCCAAATTATTCTACACATGAAAGATGCGTACATTATATTTGTTCAGATCATCCAATCGGCTTAGGAAATTAATTGGAAATTCCGTAGTTGACGGAAAACAGATTTAACCTTGATCTTTACATTTTTTAAATAAATAAATATTGTTTTAAAGACACAACATGTTTTATTTTCCATCAACGACGAACAATCCCTGATCTGCGGTAAATCCCAACCTGACTAATTGTCCAAGGAAAACTACTGGGCCTGGTAAAATTTACGGATGCCACTACAGATTTTTGTTGTGTCAAGGAATCATTATATGGGTGAACATTAACGAGCAGTATCGTGAAAGATGAATTACGGTCCAAAAATGGTTCGATTCCGTTCAGTATTCACAAAGATATGGTGAACTGAAAATTTCATAATTTTCGTCATTTTGTTCTGAATAACCCGGCATCACTTATAAGTATAAGTTCAAAAACCTTTGAATATGGGTGATTATCTACGCTTGATAGTTTTTGGTTTCTTAATGGAATGTTAAATAATCTTTTTTTTATTAGACATTGTCCGAGATATACCACGATATACCATCGAGGACAAAACGTCGTGAAATCTGTTTATATCGGCTGAATGTTATGGCAAATATACAAATGAAATGGAGATTTGATGCCCTACTGTCCTACTACGACTGGTCTAATGAGGACGGGTATATGCAATACAGTGTACCGGGCAGCGGTAAGATGGCCACCTCGAACATCGAATTACGACTGCCAAGCGTTCTTTGGCGGGTCCACCTGAACAACTACACGCTTTCTCTTGCCACACCCTCTTTTCTGCACCACTGATAAGGAGAAACCATGCCGGATAATCTAGATGAACTTTCTCTTTCAACCCCATGATCGAACACGGGACCCCGGGTTAGTGAGCTAACGTCTTACCCACTGACCAACCGCGACTACCGTGTGCAAACAAACATAGAAACTATCAGCCGAATTAATGGTGTGCGGTGCGCGTGCCTTAAACAGAGCTCTAATAAGCTCATATTGTGTCCCACGCATAACTATCTTTAGGCGCTCTGTTAGATGTATACGACTAAAGGAAAATATTTAAAGTAGCTAAGTCTCTAACTCAATATCATTCAAAATCTTCAACAATGAAAAAACGAAATATTTGTCAATCTAAATCAACATGATGTTGTGATCATACCGGAAAAAGATGGGCTTCTGATATCCAATATTTAAGACAAAATAAACATTTTACCATTGGTACACGAATCGTGTACCATAATGCGTTTCAGCCCAAGTTCTAGCTAGAGACTCGAGGGACGAGGCTAGAAGCATTGCACCAAATCAAACGGCGTATGTAGACTGGAATAACCAGACGCTAGAAATGTGCATTCGGGTGAGACTGCTGGCTTATTTCGCCGAACATAACTGATTTGAAATTAGAGTTAAAACGAAACCATTAAATGCAAATCATTTTATATGCATTCATATTACAGTATTATATGCGTTGCGAACCACTTGTCTAGGTCCCAAATGTTATATTAGCGATTTAGCTCCTTTAAACAACATATTTTTTCATCCAATTTGATATCATAAAAGGTTTTATCAATTGATAATTTAAATACGGAAGCATTTAGCAGGGTATAATGAAATTTAAAGCTCAAAGCGTAGAAGAAACATGGTCTACAATTAGATCGATCTTTCTTCCCGGTTTGAAATTACTTTCGTATAAAAATTTTTTGTTTTTTTTTTGTAAATATTATACGGGTTTGTCTGCAAAGAGAAAACAATTTCTTTTATATATTCATATTAAACCATCTTGACTACGTCACCATTTGCAACAAAATCCAAGTTCCAAACTCATAACTATACAGTCTGGAGGTTGGGTGTTCGATCCCTGCATTGGTCGAGAAAGTTTATCCAGATTTTCCGGCGTGTTTCCCCCTAGTTAGTGATGCAGGACAGCCCGAGTACACATTGGCGTTCACGTAAAAAGATCCATTGGCAGTTGAAATTCGATATAACAGTAGGCCACCTTCATTAGCCCAGTTCGGAGCTGAACAGTAGGACGTTAAACCCCATTTCATTTCATTTATATATATGATGTAGGGTATGATTACCCCGTGGCGAAAAACTGATATCAATCTCTTTGTACTTTTCTTTACGAAATGCTTCCTTGTTGATATACATATCAGTAATATAACTAGCTAAATGTATAATCAGACATTATTACCTACTAAGTTACTTTCCTTACATGACTATTTAACTATAATATTAGGGTTGGGTAAATAATAGCTTAATTGCAGTTATCCAATAATGACTTGTGGTTTCTATGGCCATTTTGGACACTGAACACGAATCCGTCGAAATTTTTGACCTAGGATGACCTTTGACCCTGGATAATTCAATTTTTTCAAAATGGCGGCCAAATTTCACGTTTTGGGTCAAATATATCATAAACATACCGTCAAACACCTCTATATATAGGTTTTAGAGGTAGGAAAGAATGAAAAACAACATTTCAAAACAGAATCCGTCGGAGTTTTTAACCTAGGATTACTTTTGACACTGGAAAATTCAATTTTATTCAAAATGGCGGCGAAATTTCATGTTTTCGCTCGAATGTACTGTCGAATACCTCCATATATAGGTTTAAGAGGCAGGGAATCATGAAGAACAACATTTCAGAACAGTTGAGAAGTATCTAAGCTTTCAAATTGTCAAAAGCTAGGAAAAATCATGAGAAGAGCGTCATTTTGTAGCAAAATTTGACAACTATTTTTAATTCAGTAGGCTACTTTCCAGATTGAAACGGTTGACATAGTAAACAAATTTTCACCCAACAGTTCAGTTTATATCACCAAATACTCCTCTAAGAAGTAAATAAATGTCAATAGCAACGTCACTTTCTGGCCATAAAGCGTTCTTTATAGAGTTACGTAATTCTACCAATTTGAGTTTCATCATTTTGAAAAGACATGTTTCGTGGTCTTTCAAACGTCGCTGTTGTCTAATATCAAATGAAGTTGTTAGCCCCGGGTAGTTGATTTCCTGAATTTATTCTTTTTCGCTAAGACTAACTTTTTAGACAATTTTAGAGTAGCCACAATGTCCTTTAGTTTTCTTGCTGCCCATGTAGCTTCCGGCTTACGGGTCAGGCCCATCGCCACCTCTCTTGCTTCTCCGCGAATGGTCTTTTAGTAGATTCGGCTTTCTAGTCCTTGAGTGAAGAGGAGCGACAAGAGAGGTGGAAGCGGGCCCATAATTATAAGTCGGATGCTCCAGTGGCAGCAGGAAAACTGGAGATATACATTAGGGCTACTCTGAAATTGATGTAGCAAAATAAAAAAAGACGCAATTCAAGACACGATTACTTCAAACGATCGATTAGTGCAAAGAGCATGGTGGACCACAAACAGCTGACAGTCTTTAACTTGTTGACAGGAATTTGACTACCAGAGGGATGAGGCTTTCAACTGTATCTGGTATTAGACAACAACCACGTGTGAAAGACCACGAAACACGTCTTTTCAAAATGAAGAAATTCAACTTGGTAGAATTACGGAACTCTATAAAGAATTTTTTTATGGCCAGAAAGTGACATTGCTATTTACAATGATTAACTTCTGAGAGGAGTATTTGGTGATGTAAACTGAACTATTGGGTGAAATTTTGTTTACTATGTCAAGCATATGAATCTGGAAAGTATTGTTTAAAAAAAATGTCAACTTTGCTGCAAAATGACATTTTTTCTCATGATTTTGCGTAGTTTTGATATAGTTTGAAAGATCAGAAGCTTCACAACTGTTCTGAAATGTTGTTTTTCGTGCTTTCCTACCTCTATAACCTACATGTAGAGTTAGTGAATCTGGAAAGTATTGATATTAAATATAACTGTCAAATTTTGCTACAAAATGACGCTCTTCTCATGATTTTTCGTAGCTTTTGACAATTTGAAAGCTTAGATACTTCTCAACTGTTCTGAAATGTTGTTTTTCATGATTTCCTGCCTCTTAAACCTATATATGGAGGTATTAGACAGTATATTCGACCAAAAACATGAAATCTGGCCGCCATTTTGAAAAAATTGAATTATCCAGGGTCAAAGGTCATCCTAGGTCAAAAATTCCGACGGATTCTGTTCTGAAATGTTGTCTTTCATTCTTTCCTACCTCTAAAACCTATATATAGAGGTGTTTGACGGTATGTTTATGATATATTTGACCCAAAACGTGATATTTGGCCGCCATTTTGAAAAAATTGAATTATCCAGGGTCAAAGGTCATCCTAGGTCAAAAATTTCGACGGATTCGTATTCAGTGGCCAAAATGGCCATAGAAACCACAAGTCATGGAAAAAAGTTCATATTTACCCAACCCTAATAATATACAGACTGGTGAGATAATCTGACAATTCTCTGTTATGTAAGGAACCATTCCTAGGCCCGATCAGTTTATAAATGAGACGACACCTTAACGATACATTATGTAACATTCAGATAAAGAACTGGCCATCTTTGCTATAATAGTTCGAAAATAGATAATATGAAATGAATAATTTGAAAATTTCATTCAAATTACTCTATTGCAAACGAAGATATTAGCATTTGAAGGTTCGACAGACGTGTGCAATAATTTCAACCACTGTACTGGTTGATCGAAGCTAAGTCTCGGTCCTCCATATTTGATTAAATCAAAATATCGCTGAACTGTTCCAATCTATTTAATATCGGAGAAATCTGATGCCATCGAGAGTTAATTAAGGCCTGGATCAGTTAATTAATGTCTAATTATACTTTAGAAAACATATTAGGCCTAAAGAAAGACCTGCAATAGGCAGATTAAGCTCTTGCATAATGCATGTTTAAGATATTAAACTACAATTTTTATCATTGCCCCTGTCTGTCCGTGCTTCCACCCATCTTCCCATCTAGAGACAAAAGTCACCTCCCGATTTACTTTATATATGTACACGGTGTTTAAGGTCAAGCGGTGAAGAAACTTATGGATTTTCACTTTGAATTGTTGTTGATGCTCTGACACAAACTTTATCATCCGATTAATTGATATACAGTGTTTACCGCCTTAAGACGAAGAATCCCACTGAGGAATGTCCGGACGACTGTGGGTATATGACAACCTATCTTAAAATATGACCAATTAAGGATACTATGGGTGCAATACCAACCAGTACAATGGTGCAATGTTTGGGAAAGGCTGAATGGAAGTCAATTACTGCAAGAAGACTGCTTACTCTCCGCTAACTTACGAATTACTTTTCGCTTTCTTTAATGTAAAAAACCAGGGGGACTTTTAGTTATCAAAAACTATCTTGTTACATTATCAAAAACTATCTTTTTACACTATCAAAAACTATATGTTTACTTCCAAACCACAACTAATATTCATGCCCGAAGCAATGGCAATAAGCAATAACTGCTCATTAACCATGCTACACTTGACTGCAATCATCGGCGATTATTACCATTGATCTACCCGGTTCGCTGACCGACTAATCAAAACAGTTGATATAATCTTAGGTGTTTTTACATTGTACATTAAAAATAATCCGGTCACCTTTGTACATTACTCTAAAGTGCATCGATTAATTCCCCCGGAAAGCTTCATATCACTCGGAGCGCCATTAGCAGAGTCGGAGCTATCGACTGTATCAATCTTATACAAGATACACCCTGTTTTTGTGATTATCCTACTGCTAAGATATGAACCGACACCATAGGTAGAACTGTGACTTGAATGCAAGGAACTACTAGCTGTATCAATCTTAAATAACTCTGGTTTTGTGACCAGTCTACTGCTAGGATACCCTCGTACGTATGGGAACCGGAACAGGGATGGATACATTGTATGAAATAACTACTCAAAAACACAATTTTATCGTAGCAAGCGACGTAGCAATTGTTAAGGGTCTGGAATAGCAGAAAAAGAAGTTCGTTATTATGTACAGAGCGAGAGTGAGAGAAATGGGGTTTAACATCCACTCGACACAGACTAGCTCATTTCGGGACTAACATATGGTTTAATTTTAGTAGGGGTCTTTAGCAGTGGTAGAAAACCGGAGTACCCGGAGAAAACCTACGGGGGCTGGACAGACGACCCTACTCAACCTGGGATTCAAGGGACGATAAAACTCACATTCAAAGCTTTAGGCATGTCTTCGGGGAAGGATCATAAGAGAATGTAATTTAGTTTTTTTATAAATATAGTTTTAACACATAAGCATTAATACGATGTGTACACAAGGTATTGACAAGGAAAACTCGAGATATTGCGATTGGATGTCCTGAATTTTATTATCTCTCGACTCAACCCACTTTATTTCAAGATTTTCATAAACAACAAAACAAACTAGAAAATACCCCGTAGTTATTTAAGAAATGTTAGTAAAAGTCTTCTTGAAATTAATAATAAGACGTTAAGCACTATAAAACTTGTTGTAATTAATAATTTCCCATTACGGCCTAAGGCTCCTTACGTGACTTAGAAAGATGGTCACTCATATTATTATATTTGTTTCACTTGTATCCTTGTATCTTCTGCCATTAGGACTAATATCAAACTTGTAGCTTTTTTTAGTATTGTGCCCGTGGCAAGACTTAATGACGAAGATCTTCTCGGTACAAAAACATAATCATAAAAAATACATACCCGTAGAACGAGTGCAATATGTTTGGCTTCTCAGGCAATTTTACTTGTATCGTTTTGCAGCTTGAAATATGTTCTCTTGCCTTGAGAATTCTAACGAATTCTGCGTGGACACAAATTCAATTTATTGACTGCTATGTACAGACTGAATTATAGGGTGAAAAATGAATCTAATAAGTATTTGAACTTTGATCTGGAGAAAGAAAGATATGTTTAAACTAAAGATATAATATTAGACTAATGTCTATGGATAGAATTCTTTCAGTTTGAACAGAAACAATGTAAAATATTAGTAAAACAATAAATTATGTTTACTGAACATTTAAACTATTCCCTGTCTTAATAGCCCGGTTGGTGCTTGGCAGTTGGACGTTAACCCCCATTTCATTTCATTTGATAAGATGTTTTAGCCCATTTAATTTCAATTACAGTAATTGCAACAGACGTGTTAGTTTATATGCAATAGGAGAATCAATATATGTTAAACGAAATGGCATAAAATGAAATGAGGTTTGAAGTCCTACTGTTCTGCATCGACTGGGCTAATAAAGCCAGATAATGTTACAAGGGTAAAATCTAAATTCGACTGATCTTTATTGCTGCCCTACACATTGCCGGTTCCATAATGATTCTAAGGCAACACAGAATGTCACATGACCCGCAATCTCGATATAAGAAAACTATACATTCGCGAAGGTACCTCAAAAATTTCTAGCCCCCTAAAGTAATATGCGATCTATATGAAAAGTAACATATACTTATTCAACTGTTTCTCATGCATACTTAACCCGTCTGATAACCACTGTTACTCATGTGACCCAAAATACAGCCCCACATCAGTGATGACCTCATCTTCCATCCCAAATCTGTAGCCCCTGAAGACAGATTTGAGTCTTAAGAAGAGGAATTAAGTCAGATGGGACTACATCTGGAAAATATATTTGGTGAGAGAGAGTCTAAAGCAACAATCCTGTACTACTTCGACGATTCGTTCTGGAGCTTTGTCCTGAACGTTTTGTGTGTTGTTGACGTCACCCACTGTAAACTTTGACTTTTTTGTCTCTGGGCTAAAGTAGTCAACACAGGTTTTATACGGAGTAATAATATGATACCAGAAAGTACGTTGATTTCTCAGATATTTCTCGAGAGGCTGTTGACTAACTATGACACTCTATGACGGTTTTGTTCTTGAGTCATCAATTTGACCAGACACCTTGATTTGCCAATGACATGTAAGCATTTCTCGGATTATTCGTTCCACTAATGTTTTGCTATTGGCATTTGAAACGTTTCTTGGATTATTTGTTCCACTAATGTTTTGCTCATGCCATTTGCAACAGCAACATACTGTCCAGCATTTACGTGTATATCCTGCATTATTACTAACTTTATCTTGTGTGATCAACTTACAAGGGCGACCAGACGGTGGTTCGTCTTCAGTGCTGAATCCAAACCTTGTGAATTCAGCATATCACTGTTTGCACTATTCGAAGGAGCATTGTCGCCTTATGTGTGTGTCACGTCATCATGAAGTTACTTAATTACGTACCTGCACCCGGTTTCCTCCATTTTGAGGGGTAAGTTAGGGGGGTTAAACAGTTTGACAGCTATATAAGAATTCTGTATAGTCGCTGACAAAATTAAACCCCTTTAATTGAACATTATAGATGGGACACAGCAGCAGAAACAAAGTTTGATATTAGTCCAAATGGCAGCAGAAACCTTAAAATGTCATTGAACCTGTACCTAATGTTTTATGAATGGTATTTGTCATGAATAATTCATGGCCAATATCATTCATAAAACATTAGTTAAAAGTGTTATGTTAAAAGCGTTTCATGCATTATAAAGATAACTTGACGAGATTCGACACGAGATATGTGTACTTTTAACTTCGAATTACTGTACTTTGTGCCCAAAACATGTTTGTCTTTAGCATATTTACGAGGTTTGACTGAGCAAATAAGTTCTTAGGATTTATTGCAAACACCTACACGTATAAAGATACCGGCGTGAAATGAGATTTAACGACCCACTGTTCTGCTCCGACTGGGCTAATGAAGACGGATATTTCATAGCCGTCATTATTCTCTTATTGCTGAACCCTGCATATTAATGCGGTTATTTTGTAGAAGTTCTTATGGCTATATCATAGAAACAAATCTTGTTTTAGTAACTGCAATTCCACTATTTTTAAATATTAATTTAGTATTTTTATTATAGCGACTTAATGGTCTAAAAAGGGGAGATTTGTTATTGTGGTTCCGAGACGAAATAGTCTTTTCTTTCATATACGAAAGCTCTGAAAACGACCATGAGGTTTTTACCGTGTCAGTTTGCGAGAAATTGAGCCCAAATATTTCAGCTTAGTAGGTCCTCTCCCCTATTTCATTGGAACGCTAAGGAAGATACAATTAAAAGCCATGGGGACCGGTGTCTCTATTTGTATCCATTTTTGTTATTTAGATACCCTGTTCTGAGAGTATACAGTGGTAATAACACAAATATTATAAGCTACGGGTAAAGCATAGACGATTCTGTTGAGTGGTAGGACTCGTTGATTCTTCATTTTACAATAAATTTTCCAGAAATCATTACAAATGTAGTACTTATTGACATTTGGCTTGGAAACTTAATGTACTAGAATTTTTTTCTAATTTCTATGGAGGGGTGTGTATTTTGATGAGCTCATCTATCGTCTATCTAGGAAAAAACCTATGTAGTTGTTCTTCAAATTAATTTGCTAGGTATCCACCTGAACCCACAGAATTTAAAAATGACAGTTTTTCAAACAATTATTAGTAACAAATAAATACTTTAATGTTGATTGGCATTATAAACGAAAATGTCTGATTCCTGTTTTCAATTCAATTTTTCATTGGCCTTAAGATCTAGGATTTATTTCCAAGAGAGAGAGAGAGAGAGAGAGAGAGAGGGAGAGAGAGAGGGAGAGATGGGGTTTAATGTCCACTCAACACAAACTGGTTCTTTCGGGACTAACATATGGTTTATTTTTATTTCAATAATTCGCTTGCGCGTAGGGGTCTTTAGCAGTGGGAGGAAACCAGTGGACCCGGGGAAAACCCACGAGGCTGGACAGGACACCCTACTCCTTGTCACGTACAACTGGAGATTCGAAACCCCGCCAGTTGACTCAATGACAGGCTTTATGATACAGCACGCACGCTCTAACCATTCGGTAAAAATGGTATAAGGTAATTATGCAATTAAGTGAGTTATAAACTATCGTTATTAAATTCTCATCAATCAGTTACCAAAGAATACTGGACACGTAGGAAACGGTTCATAGCCACGAGCCAGTGTAATGGTTCTTGTGTTTAATAAATCCAAACATCTTAATTAAAACCTGGACAGACAAATCTTTCAAGATAACTAATATAAATATGACGAATGGTTAGATTTCAATAAAGTCTGGGAAAGAAGAAATTAATTTGATTCAATATAACTAATATTACACCACAATTCACACAACATTAATCTGTGTATACCAATTATATACACAAGCCTATGCTAGTGTATATAATTACTTCATGCCGTTTTGTCTCCTTTTTTTAAACTCAAACCGAACCCATGCACCCATAACAGCAAGGCTAGACACACGGAGGTTTTAAGAAGGTGTATATTTATACGTTGGGGTTAAATGTACACCAAAGAGAAACGTTAAATTCGAGGCTAATGTGGTCAGTGAAGGTGACCAATGTTTTGCCAACATTTGAAAACGGATGTTTTGCACAAACCTACACCTAAAGTGTAAAAGTGTCACTTGGAAAACGAAATTCATCACCTAAAAATACATTAGTTAAGAGTTTAATAAAGAGTTGGTCATTCTTGTTATAATAATTCAAACACAGATGATAAAAAAAAAAGAAAATATTGAAAATTTCAGTCGAATTATTTTATTCTGAACGGAGTTATCAGTGTTGGAAGTTTGGACAAGAAATGGGTACAAACTGCGTCTACACTTTCTAGAATTGTCGACCGTTTGATTGACAAACGATAACTCCGCCCACATATTCTTGATTATCCAGTAACGTACTCAATAGCAATAGTACTCTCGCTTGACAGGCCTTTCATCACCAGTTAGCGGTAGCGACGTCACCGAGTAACAGTGAACGTTATCTTGGTCGGCCATTTGCTGATTTAATTTTAGAAGGACGACTTGAATTATTTGGGGACAGTTAACCTTGTGCCACCTGGTTGTCAAATCTTCAATGTGACACTGCCGTGTGTCTCGTTAGGACTTCACTTTGCGTCAAGTAAAAAATTTCAAACCCTTTTTTTTTCCAATTCAAAGTTTCTTTTTACGTTACACTGATATTTTCTACAAAAACAATACAACAACTTTCTATTCTATATTTAAACGTTTCACGCGATTGAAACCATGATGTCTACTGTGGCTATTTTGCCCACCCGTCTCTCTGAAACACTGCATGTTGTCTCTATCACGACGTCGAACCAGAGGCTGTTGGTACGTCCTTCTAAGAAACCTGCATAGTGTGTCTGTCCCGTTTCTCGAATGCTTTCTGAATATACCTTAACAGTTTTAAAGTTGGCAATAGTCACACGCTTCTTTTAAAAATCTACATGATGTCTTAACCCAGTCCCAAGTCAAAGGCTATTGGTATACCCTTCTAAGAATCCCGTAATATGTCTGAAGCAAATTTGTTTCGCGCTCATTAATTTATATTGGAGCTGGCCATTACCATATTTGGATTACATGGATGACGCCATTGACTGATTTTAATCTGCAAGGTACCTAATAAACCTTAATCTAGATGTCACCCATTTTTGGTAACGACTTCAATATTTTAAGAAGAATCCCATTCAGAGAACTAGAATAAACTCTGAAGGCATATCTTATTAAAATATTTCGCAGGAAATGAATATATTTTATCGTGAACTTAATTTACCATTGTCCGACTAAAAACAATCCGGACTCTGGTTAAATTACAGTTGTAAGTTTTATTTTCAGGCTGAAAAACATATCAATTAACGTTTCATTACACGGGCTAAAAAGTGCCATAAGATAAAGATTAAATCTGAATTTATAGCTAAAAGGTTTGAGTAAACATGGCGGTCTGTTGACGGTTTTTAGCCTTGAGTCAGCTAATTATCCCGTTCCTCTTTTCTCTTATTTAGAATAAGAGATTAAACGGAAATGAAGACCAAAGTACATATCAAAGTAAATATTTAAGACAACTCGAGCATAGTTCTTCTAAATCATCAATATTATCATGATTGCTTTTCTTTCGACCTGACTTGAAACGAACTTGATTTAAACTAGCTGTCGCCTGTTTTTCGATTTGAATTAAATGTGTGTTACTTTAAAACATCCTGTTTGTAATGAACCACAATTTAAATGTGCATCTTTAATTACTACTTTCCGACAAAATCCGTGATCAATAATAACGTAATACGTGACTATTCAAAGGGCACAGCTTAAATTTCATTCTTTCTAAGAAAGTCAAAACATAATTATTTATATGTCTTTTGTTCAAAAGGTTGTCAACTCAATATTATACGATCATGGGTATTATTCCCCACACTTAAAAATCATTGATACCGGAAATAATAACACAATTACCTCCCTTGTTTTTCAATTGCCCCATGGAATAGCTATCTTCAACCGTTTGAATTTAAAGTTGAAAATGATATATATCTCAACTGGCAATAGTGAATTATAGGATTACTACCACGATTCTTTAACTAGGTAGGACTGTTTATAGATACCATCTATTTTAAGGCTTTATTTTAATACATTTTTAAAATATAACTTAAAAATGTGAAATTGTAGCTTTAATGGAGCTTAATCGCTATTCTTTGGCACAAGACACAAATTGGTGCCAACGCATATAATAATGTAATATGAATGTATATAAACTGATTTACGTTCAATCGTTTCTGCTCTTACCGTAATTTCTAATGGTTACTCTCTGTTGTATTCTCCTAGATGGGATATGTTTAGCCGCGATTATATAAATGGCGCTCGAAAGCATTCTGGCATGTGATACATGTGCCAATTTTAAAAAAAATTGTTGCCTTAAATAATGGATTTCAAAAACCCAACTCGTTACGGTAAGATAACATTAATGTTGATTTAAATTGAACAATAAGTCGTATTTCCAATGTCGAAGACTGTGGGATTTATTGGGTTAAAGGCGTGGCTCTTTTAAGCAGGAGACGGCGTAAATTTATTTTCAGAAAATTAGGATATGGAATATAAATACTTCTTTTCTCTGTTTGCCCAATGCGTAAATCACTGGCTTTAATATAGCCCAATTACTATTCCAAATGGTGCATTCACTCACCATTCAAAGCAAATGTTTCCACGCAAATTGGTTTACCTGCATCGTAAAATACCTCTGACAATCTTTAAACAAGGAATTATATCACAGAATAAAACCAAAAACAAATAGTCGGTAATTGCCAACACCCCGAAAAATATCTATTCAGTGCTTTTAATCTTGACAGGGTTTTCTGAACAATTCTGGCATATTTTGTTTAAAAAGTGGACATAAAAATGACTACTGGTGTTTAAAACCAGCGTAAAGAAAAAAAATTAATTTACAAAAATTCAGAATGTGATTTGCCTTCTGGCAAATGAATCAAGATCTTTTTCTTGTCAACAATATATTGATATTGATGCAAAAAGTTAACAATATCACCAATAAGAAGGTGATTAAAGAATATATTAAACCCACTTGAAATATTCCACCTTTAGCATATTTGATGCAACACAACGGAACACAAGGTCTTGAAAAGATGCAATTATTATATGATTCGATGTAATCAGCGAAATTTACATTAATATTCCCATTCATTAATAGAAAATATGGTTCATGATAAATTGGGTTTCATTATGTAGCGTAAATTGGACATTACCGTAACACATTGTGGAGATTACTCTATTGTTGCTGAGCATCCAATATGTCTGCTGTATTGTATACATCCTGATGATGTGCCGATTTCATTATTCGGTTAATTTGGAGAGACACGAACGTCTAACAAAATCTATTAGCAATACCCTTTATTGTCGACTTTATAAGACATCACCTGCAACGATTACAGCATCAATTGAATTATCAGCATTTACATCCGGGACACGCATAACCGTCAATATGACGGACATTGGTTTTTGAACTTCTGTAATCTAATATATCAAGTATGTTAAAGCGACTAAACGGGAAATTTAAGTTTCCTTTTCACGTCAATAAAGCTATCTCTACAGAAATCGTTAGTTTGCATCCCCAACAGAACGTGTTTCCTAATCTTTGACCATACGATGACCCAATTTATTTACATCCGCTCCTTTCGAAAAAGAAATAGAAGGATTACGATTGCGTTCAATACAATTGGGTCATTGATTCCAATCGGAAGTTAATTTAGATTGCTTAGCAATGCCGCCAAAGAAAATTATACCAATGAAAGTGGCACGTTTTTTTTCTCTCTCACGAATTCTTTTCAATTGCGCTGCAAACATTTTTTGCGATAAGTATGAAACAATTATTGTTCATTTTGTGTGATTCTGCAACATGTTATTACAGCTATCAATTTTGGAAACATAAAATGCGGAAGCCATCTTATGTTCAGCTACGTATTCTAATAAGTTGATCTTGAGATCCTTATGCTTTATTAACAGGGGGTATTGAAAAACTTGTTTCAAAGATGATGTGTCAGAGATCGGCAACTATTGACTATAGCTGATCATCCAGGGCAATTTACAGCGGATTAACTGCGATGGTGGTGAAGGAGAATTTGATGAGCCAGCTCAGCATTGAACGAGGTACTTTATTCAAACCGTGAATGATTTCCCTTTAAATATTCTCCTTGTTGATCGCCCACTATCAACCAAGTTAAATTAACTTCTGTTGTCAGTTGCTTTATTGTGGGAAATAATGGAAGTCTTGATAATCGATTTGTACAATAATACATGACCGATAAGTTAGATAACCCATCTGCTTTCCTCGTTTACAATCTCAACTCCTACGGGGTTTATTACAGTGACAAATTTAATATCAATCTAGCTTAAAAAGTGGTAAACAATATAAATTGTTTGCGATCTTGCTGCATTTGTTTTATGGAACCCAACGTCTTATCATTTATTGTTTAATTTAGACATGTGGAGCACTATGTTTATATGGATGTTTACTGTGATCGTATAAGTTTTTAAAAGTAGCTGTTTGTGTCAATTTCGGAAAAAAAGTAATCCATATTTTGGTCACTATTGTCCATCAAGAATATTCTAAATTAGTCTTTGTCCTATACATCTGGATGAAGTAATTGTAAATAAGCATGCATCTATTTTTTTGACAAAAAAGTTAACTTATTAATCGATTTTCATCATATTTTCGGTGTATTCATATGGATTGGGGATGGTTCGTTTACGTAAAGATTAGCCATACTCCGCCCCAACCCCATCCACAGCTTTTTTTTTAATTTTTAAAACTGTTTTACGCTAATCTACATGAAAAAATTTCTGGTTGTAGGCACTCATGTGTTCAAGACAGAGTCTTATACGTATAACGGGTTTGTGTGTGTGTGGGGGGGGGGGGGGGTGGCTGAGTGCTTAGCACATGCGAGCTCTATCATAAAGTCTGTCATTGAGTCAACTGACCACAGAACACAGAGTTGTCGCCATCTTCGACGATATGCTCGCCGGCGTATTTCGTAGGTTGGTACCGTTAAAATTATTAACCCGACTTTATGTATGCTGCACTACATCCATAACCCCAGTATCGACATGATGCACAACGCGGTAACGAAGTTGTTTGCAGGTGTTATGCTACACTCTCTATTGCAGACTTATTGGACCAGTTACTAAATTTGCACTGATTGTTAGAAACTTGTATTCGTCTTATGACATTAGGGCATCGTTTCAGGTCCCTTGACTTTAATCCGACTTGTTTACAAACTTTCTAAGGCCTGCTGTACAAATATCGCGACTATTACTACACACTGTACTATAGCTTGGTATTCTGAAAATATCACAGGAATTAAGTTCTATGGAACATACACAATGAAGAAGATAACAACCAAAACCTTGTTACTTGTTGCGAAATTGGAGTAAAATATGTCCATTACTGGGACTACTTTCGTCAGGTCTGATAGAGAAAAAGGCGACACAATAGCGAAATATAAATCAAATGAAGACCATAATAAACATTGAACTGCAACAGCCTTGTTAACTACGGTGATCAAATTAATGTAGGTCCACGCCTGGTTTTCCGCGTTTGAAAGCTTTTAAATATTCAAGACTGCTACAATTTATTTTTTTCTTTCATTACAACCCGAAGTTCTAGGTATTAACTTGCACTTGAGCAACCAAATGTCGTTATTGAAATCACTTCAAATAACCCCAAGATTTAATAGAACTGAATAGCTCAGTTAAAAAAATACACAACATGGCGAGCGGATTTCTTTGCACTGGTGTGGCAATGATATTAAGTTAGTTTGAAAACTTTTATTCATTCAAATGGGATTTTTGTAATTCTGCTATTATTATTCAGTCCATGTGACAATTTACCAGTCTGCATTCATCGGATTTTACTCAACACAAATTTAGAATTATCTTTGCAGACGTGTCTCTATAAGAACGTTACGATCTAAAGATATTCCCTTCTTAAATCCGTCATTTTCTTTGACGTGTTCGATGCGCTCTATGAGCAAGCGGGTTATATTTAGAAAACCTTTTCATTAAATGAATAACTGTTTCCAAAATCGTCAACGATTTGACATATAGACGACAAATCAAAACCTGAAATTCGTGATTTTCATTCATAAATCATCAAAGCCATTATGGAATGCACTGAGGTGTTAATACAAAATAAAACTGTCACCAAAAAATCGTGACTTTCTTTTCATATTAGATTTATAAAAAAAAATCAAATTCCCGTCAATCTTCAGCAGCCCGAGAATAAAATGGCGGCGTGATAAAAATACAGTCGCCTTACTTTTCTTCGTGACCAAATTATTCTCCCCGCTGACTTAAAAGTTAAATCTATGACAGATAATGTGTTTTTTAGTATATTCTGATTATATTAATCTTTTAGATAGCCACTTGAGCTAATATGATATTAACATGGTTTTTGAAAAAGGGTGTAATTGTGAAACAGAAAGTCGTAGAAAGTTGAATATCGATAGTGTTCGTCCTCTCATCACCCTTGTGTTTAAAACTAATTTCTAAAAAAAATGTGTTAAACACAGAGTTTTCAGCAAAAGGGGAATAACGTCGGAATCGAAAGCTGACAACTGATATATGGTTTATTCTCTTATGACCCCACGCTTATGGCCAAATATACATAGATTTTGTAAAATATGTAGCATCTATCGCCACCACAAGGTTTTCGGCAATCGGGGATACAAAGGTTGTAGAACTAAAACATTGGTTATCGACAGAGTTCTTGATGAGAATCAGTTAAATATTTTAGCCCATGACGCGTGCCACGACGGGCAGGGTGACGACATAATACGCGCTCACTGAAATGTTGGCGTACAATTAGCACAAATATCCACAAATAGCCTGTATAGTTGAGAAGAGGTGGGCTGTGATCATTTTAATTCTTTTAGAGCTGATAATATAGACTTTGATGTAATTCTGGTAGATGATTTCCATATATTATCATGTCTGTTTTCCTCCTGATCTTTTTGTCTCAAGTACTTGAATATTCACCAAACATTGTCAGCAATTGTAAATTTGTCTATCTTGAAATCAGAAAAACAATTACTAGTCTTGGCTATTACCAATACCAGGTCACATTAGCTCCAAAGAATATTTCAGTAAAGTTGCATATTAATATTAAAGAAAAGACATATTTTCAACAATGGTGTCACTTAGTCATATTTACCGATGTATCATGTACCACCTTATAAATGGAATCTTTTTCAGCAAGATCACAAGAACCCAGTGTATATTGCATCTGGGAAGGTAATATCATCCGGTTTTCACTTGGACTTCATTTTTGCTACAGTCTGCGTCCAGACTACAAGAATCAAATTAAATAAATCAAAATTCGTGAGAATTGAAGTAGATATTCCTCAGATATTCTTAGACATATCCAATATATATTTCCTGAAGATAAAAGAAATGTTTTCATTTTACTTTTGGATAGTTTACTATAGACCAAATATATACTTAGTTTGGTAATAGTTAGTTTTACTACACATAGACCAAAAATATATCTGTTCGGATAAAGGTTAATTTTACTATATAGACCAAATATACACCTATTTTGGTAGAAATTAGTCTTACCAAAGATCAAAAATATATCGAATTCTATAATTCATGTTGTTTATGAGACATATGATATTCGTTAGAGAACAGTTTTAAGGCCCATATTTAATATGGACGTATATTGTCTTCACATGTGTACCTACCGTGCATTTAATTGCGCCTTAGGAGCGTTGGTCCTATATTTTATTCTGACTAATAGAAATTTTGTGGGCCGAACAGACAACCCAGTCCAGTCATGCTCCAGGGAACACATCTTTAATGGAGTTGATATCAGCAAAAACGGAGAATATTTTAACATTTGTATAAAGGCTATCTTGTAGTGCCAATCAGTGCTGCAATTTGTATTGCAAGATCTGGACACCTTTGAATTCATTAGAGGAGTCTACTAAAATTTAGCAATCAGTCTGTCTTAGTTGGAAAACAATGAAATTGTTCAGCGTATCAGTTTCATTTAGTGGTATTCAATCAGCGAAATTGTAACCACAGTAGACATTTTACGTTGCTTCATCTACTCTAGACGAACACAGACTTGAATTAATTGCCAATAGTTCATTCATGTTCAACAAATTGTTGTTACTCCTTGTCATTTAAAATTGCTGTATAAATACAAAGGTTTCGACGACAAATAAGGCTTTATTAAAACCTAACAAGTCTATATCAACAAGAATTGACAACTTGTATCAGAAAGAAGAAATCAGACGTCCTTTTACCGACAAATTTGTCTAGAACTGTGATGGATGAACACCGCTGATGTTGATCTATTGAAAACAAATTGCCTTGAAAAAACAATTTCTTTCATGAACGACTGTTATAAAGCCTTTGGTCGATTCTTTATTCTATTCATACAGATTCCAGACATTTGCCGCCATTTTCACCGGATATTAATGCTCAACTACACTACTTGGACAGTCGAAATTCATGAGGTTCAATATAACTTCTGATCATTTGTCTTGAAATAACTTTTCTTAACCCCTGTACATGACCAGGACTAATTCCTAACAAAGGGCATTCGGTTTACTGACGAATGCAGCTGTGTTCCTTGCCGAATGAGATAATTATGAAGATCTATACGTGTACATCGATGTCGACATTTGTGATTAAATTCTACATTTGTTAAAAGAGGCGTTATATAAAATTAGACCAAGGGTTGGAAGTTCTCGGTATTTAATAGTTTATGAATAAATAATGAAAAGGGGATATGTTGAAATTTTCAGTCAAATTGCTTAACTCTGGGCCGAGTTTTCGCCGTTAGAACATTGTAACCTCGATTATTGTTAAAGTGCACATAAAATGGCCCTAAAAATTTCTCTATGTGAGCAGTACATGGTTATTTTATCCACTTTACGGCAAATTCATATCAATCCGACTAAAATTAATTCAGCTATCTTCATTCAAAGTCGTAAAAATAGACCTCCCGTAAAAACGACTTTGCCAATTATTGAAAACACTCTTAATCCCCTCAGACGCCAGTGACGTCACAGTGACCGAATGCATATTCGGAATGTTTATTCCTTAATTACCTATATACAGCCGGCGTGTGTATTCATTAACGCCTAACTGATTCCTTAATCCCCCTAATTAAATAAAACAATTGACTACGGAATAATTTGTTTTATAATTCATTTTAATTCAAGATCCAATTTAGATTTTGTTTCATAATGTACGGTCGTTCTGTTTTCTCACGGCAGCGATTTTAATACACTCTACCATCGTGTACGGTCTAAACGATTCGAGATACATTTTCGTCAGAAGTTTATAGTTCGAATTTAGAATCTGTTTCATTATGTACGGTCGTTCTGTTTACTCACGGCAGCGATTGTAATACAATCTACCATCGTGTGCAGTCCAAACGATTCGAGATACATTTTCGTCAGAAGAGTATCGTCGTTCTAATTTAGAATTTGTTTCATAATGTACGGTCGTTCATTTTCTCACGGCAGCGATGTCATACACCCTCCTATGTGTGCAGTCCCAACTATTCGAGATGCATTTTCGTCAGAAGAGCATTGTGGTTCGAATTTCCCCGAGTAAAAGAGTATAGGAGTTAAAAGATGTGGTCACGCAAAATATATCATAAACGTCAAACATGATTGAAACGCGATTTTGTAAATGACGATCCGTTATCGACGTACGGCGCCTTTCTTTCGGCTTGCGAATTTGACTTTATTACTCTGAAATAGACCGTAAAAATAAAATACGAAAAAATATCTCAATATACGTTAGAATTAACAGATTGAGAAGGGTCACCTAACTATCTATGTGTATCGCAAGTGTAGTGTTGTTAATACCTGTCATTAATCAATCAGGCTAAATTTGAACAGTGATTGGGTCATAAGTAATTATCTTTTTCTTTGCTCACCGATGTTTTGTAATAAAGTAGCATCGTATTATGTTATAATGTCTAACATCATTTAACTTTTTTTAAAAAGAATACAAGTATTTTACAATTAAATTGACAGTTTAACCACTCACCAAACGGCACCAGGAACAAATTGATCTGGCCGGTGTAACAAAAAATGATAATTTAGAGGTGTAAATTCTCTCTTCGGATATAACAGACTTCGATTGTTTGTTGAATTCTTTAATATACCGGAACATAAATATACAGATATCGTCATACAGTACTGACAGGCCAGATACTGCACTTAGTAAGGGATCCTAACTAGTGACTGCCTTCAATGTACAATTTTTGTGATATTTAAGGCAAATCAGACAATAGGATAAAAGAAAAATTGATAAATGTTGTAATTAAAAGTGACATGTCGATATATGAACAATGCATAAAAGATTAAACAATAATATAAATCAACAAAAACAATAGATTGGATTAACGTCGTTACCAATGACGGCTTGACAAGTGATGACAGGTTAACGACTTACTAGCCAGTTGACTTTAAAGTGGTTAATTTAAGAAACATTAAATATATTAGCCATTGGCAGATTATCACACCATTATAATTTCCTCTGTTTTAGAAAAGACGCGTCCCTGCGTCTTAATCAACGATACGAAAGAAATGATAAATTATTTGTTGAATGATGAAAAACACAATAATATTAAATATTGAATTCGTAAAGTTAAATAATCGAGCAAGAGAGAAACAATTTGAGCTGAACACAAATACTGACTGTAGCTAAGATTATCACACTATTATAATTTCCTCTGTTTTAGAAAAGACATGTGCCTGCGTCTTAATAAATGATACGAACGAAATGATACTTTCCTTTGTTGAATCTTTGAATCATGTAAATAAAAAGATGACATTAAATATTGAGTTCGTTGCATTGGAAGTCCCATTCAAGGATAAAAAAAACAGACAAACGGGAAGGAACTGTAATGCGAAAAGCAAAAACTAATAGTACTGTCTACAGGCATTATGCTTAGATCTCCATTTCCAGGTAGATTCCCATTGATAAGTATTAGAGCTTTCGACGGGCACAGTTCTCAGATTAAAATCTCTACAGTGTTGTCTTACAATTTTTGCACATTCCCAGAATGTCCCTCGGTCGGTTTGTATTAGGTATTCATGTTCATCATTGCCCACATATCGCTGTCGTAGAATGTTTTCAATTCGAGCAAAGGGTGTAGGTTCCAACGGACAGTTACGGTTGGGTATAGTTCTCTTGTACTCCTCTATCACCGCAACGAAAGGGTTGTTGCGTTTCAACTGTGGCAACCCTAAAATGTCCATATCTTCGCAGTACCTGTCATCGTTCATTGAACCTTCTGTTTGAAAAATCGGTCCTTTGGTAACAGCTACTGTTTGGGCTGTCTTGCTAAAAACACGCACTGCTGTTGTCTGGCATAACTTTGACTTCGACGATTTCTTTGTGGGGATTTCAGGAAGAGGGTGCTCTTTAGGCAGTTTTTCCTCTGTAAGTGTCATGGTACTTACGTTTTGTTGTTGAGTCTGCTGTTTTTCTTTGTAACTCTGACTTCTGTACCAATCTCGCTTGAGTTTACTGGCTGATTTTCTCTTTTGTGGCACCGAAGAATAGAAGCCACTCCATGTTAGCACAACGCTAAAATTATTTCCTCTGCTTTCTATTCTCCATTGGTTGGCCTCTGTTTCAATGTCCATGATTTTAAAAATCTCAGCCAATTTTTCAGGGATTAAAACCTGTTCCATTGTGAAGTTGTCGTTTGGGGGTGGCGTGGTATACTCGCTATGACTTGTAGAGAGGTTGGGGTCTTGCCACACAAAACTTCTCCGCCAACTTTAGAGGTGTAAATTCTCTCTTCGGATATAACAGACTTCGATTGTTTGTTGAATTCTTTAATATACCGGAACATAAATATACAGATATCGTCATACAGTACTGACAGGCCAGATACTGCACTTAGTAAGGGATCCTAACTAGTGACTGCCTTCAATGTACAATTTTTGTGATATTTAAGGCAAATCAGACAATAGGATAAAAGAAAAATTGATAAATGTTGTAATTAAAACTGACATGTCGATATATGAACAATGCATAAAAGATTAAACAATAATATAAATCAACAAAAACAATAGATTGGATTAACGTCGTTACCAATGACGGCTTGACAAGTGATGACAGGTTAACGACTTACTAGCCAGTTGACTTTAAAGTGGTTAATTTAAGAAACATTAAATATATTAGCCATTGGCAGATTATCACACCATTATAATAATTACCCTTTTAAATTAGAACCACAATACTGACGAAAATGTATCTCGAATCGTTGGGACTGCACACGATGGTAGATTGTATTAAAACCGCTGCCGTGAGAAAACAGAACGGCCGTACATAATAAACAAATTTTAAAATGGATCTTGAATTAAAATGTATTACAAATGTTTTATTTAATTATGGGGGTTAAGGAATCAGTCAGGCGTTAATAAATACACACGCCGTGTGTGTATAGCATAGGTAATTAAGCAATCGTTCGTAAAATGTTCACTGCATATCACTGTTGTGACTGTAGGTTGTCAATCAGGATTTGAATTGTTTACAAACGCATTCCACTCTTTCCGTACGATTTCATCCTTGGGAAATTCATGAAACGCCGGTACATTATTCCCCTTGCTGGAATTTCCACAACTCTCAATACCACAACGGTAATTTGGCATCTTGAAATTACACTCGGTAATACTACTACTACCTGATGTTTTAACGTCCGCTTCCACAGAAGTGATATCGCAGACAAGACATAGGAGAGCCGAGGCTTCTTCCTGTTTTTAGAATATGATTTTGCAATCTTTCCATTTGCGGCCTCGAGCCATGGAGTAGGTTTAGTGAGAAGTTCTTCCCTTTATTTAATAAAACACATATTGTTTGGTAGTTGATCTGTAGAGACAGCATTTATGCAGACATATATGTGTCTCGTCTCTGGATTGGTAGAAGTCATCTTTTGGGGTATAGTGTTTAGGTGCCAGGCCCGTCTTATCGTGGCCTCCCCTTACTCCACTTATCCCACTTTGTAGGTTTGGTGTCTTTGTAGTGGATTAGTGTTTAGATGCCGAGCCCGTCTTACCGTGACCCTCCCTTACTCCACTAGCCCGCTACTTTGGTGTATATCCCCTATGTAGTTTAGTGTTTAGATGCTGAGCTCGTCTTATCGTAGCCCCCTCTTACTTCACTATTCTACTTAATCCAACGGTGTTCATTAAATCGTGGATTAGTTCGAAGATTTGCAGCTTCAGATCGGGTCTTGGAAAGAGTAGGTTCTTAGTGTTGAGCGGTAATATTCTTGTCACAAATATATAATCTATTGCAACTCAAGACGAGAAAGGTTGGCTTTTGAAAATGCTTTGACTGATATAGTGATATGTAGCTTACATGTAAATAATTACTCGTTAATGATTACGGCAGTCAAATGTTTATTGGACCGACAAATACACACGAGTCAACTGGCTGTGTGTATATACAGTGATATATTGTATAGATGATGTGTATACTATGTGTAGTGCCTGTGACGTCACCAGCCAATCAACCGGATTAAGGTTGTAATTGAAAATTTGAAAACCGTTTTTGGCAGTCGAATACTAAAACGTAAATATCTGAATTAATTTTAATCAGATTAGTTTGATCTTGCCGTAAAATGGATTTTGTAACTAATGAGTACCCGTACGTAAATATTTTTTGAATCATTTGATGTGGTCTTAATAAACAAATCCTTTATTAACCATTTTTAAATTAAATCATTAACTATCAATCGTATTTAAATCTGTTGAAAATCACTAGCATCCGATGGCATCGAGAGTCGATTATGGTCTTGTTAAGTTAATCAATGTATAATTAATAATTTATATCACATTTAAGACATAAAGAAAGAACTGCAATAGCCAGATGAGCTCTTGCATGATACATGTGTAAATGGTATTACTGAATTATATGTTTTTACTCCATTCCAATATTCTCCAAATGTTATTACGGGTTTTCATTCCGTGCCGAAATGCCCCTCTTTAAATTGTGGGATCGTTAATGACGATAACCTCTTGTAACATCGTGCTTTTGTTTCTAGACCAGGAAATGGTTCGAAAAATTAAACTGTAGTCTGAGCAGAAAATGTTCATTACATCAAATGTTTATTATCGAACGTAATCAAGGTGTTAATGTAATGCAACTGTAATTAAAATTAGAACCATGTTTACCTTATCCCCGAGAATCGACAAATCAAATCGCTTGTCTCTGATTCGTCAAAGCAGAAACAGATAAACATCGACACCATTGATGTTATTAACCTAAGGTTACTTGTGTACCAAGTTTACGACCGATCAACTTGCTTATCTCTGCTTAGCGAAGCAGGAATTGCGCAGTCAAGACATGCACACAATGAATTTTGAACATGGCATATCAATTAGTAAAAACAGTTATTAGGTCCCAAAACGTTTGACGTGCGGACGGACGGGCTAGACAGCCAGATGAGTCGATATTAACAGTGTCTGGAATTGAATTCTTTAAGTAAATGCCCTTGCGTGATAGTTACGTATGCAACGTTTGCGTGATAGTTACGTATGTGACGCGCTGTTACTGGCTACACACGAGAAGGTGTGAAACCAGACTGTGACAGAATAACAGATCCAATCGGAATATTCACACCACGAACAGTGTGTCACAATACCCGATTAGAAGTTAGAAAACGTAAGAAAAAATCTCTACTTTTGACAACTTTTATACATCCTATGAACTAGTCCTACTATTTTTTTTTCTTTAAAAAAACTTCATATTATGTAAATCGGATGGCATTGGTAATGAACTACTGCCTTTGCCACCGAAACATTTTTAAACAGAACAGATCATGGTTTCTTTTACAGAAGCTAAATCTGTAACTTAAAATTTTCCATTATATTTGAAATTAAGAACACAAATTAAAATTCAATATTGATATTGTTATCTGGGTCATGAAAATATATTGTTTTGGGCGTGATTTGTAATGAAAAACAGAAAATCATATAATACAATGCAATGCGTAGGAAATTAATAATAGCTAAATCACAAACAACAAAATAATAATCTAAAAACGCGTAGAGTGGATTAAACATGCGTACAATTTAGACTATTCAAGTATTTCACAGAACATAATTGATTAGAATACAATATTTTTTTAAGAAATCAAATATAAATCAGTTAATAAAAGCTAATTCACAAACAACAAAATAATATTTTAAAACCGCGTATAGTGTGGGTTAAGCGGTCATACACGATTGTAGTTCATTTAGGACTGTTCACATATTTCACAGAACATAACTGATTAGAAATTGAAAATCAATCAGTTAATAAACATTCAAATTACATTAATTTGCTTTTTATCCCATTTTGATATGTTTCAATATTTCAACAAAAAAAAATCCGAGCCATATGTTCTTTAAGACATGCAGGGATTGTTCGCCTAGTTTTAAGGATTCCACCCCCTCCCCATTGAAAAGTCCATTAATTCTATTCGTAGTTATTGCCCCGACCCAGAAAATCTGCAAACCGCATTTTAAAATGCTGATGTTGGCCGTATGTTTCGATGATTAGATGTGTCTAGGTTTACTACTGTAAATATATTAATATATTTAATACAAATTAATTACTGCTATTTAAAAAAACTGGTACAGCCCCCCTCAGATGAATATGAACCAAGTTGAAATAGATATATAATAATAATGGAATAACTATAATGTAAACTTTTATTTGTGACCTTTCTTGAAAGATTTCCATGATAAGAGTTGCTTTCTAAGGAATGTTTTAGTAGATAATCAGAAACTGATGATAGAATTAAACATGTTTTACTGGAGATACATATTGATCCCGAGTTAAAGATTATGTGACATCACATTTCAAGAAAAATGACATTATTGGCATCTGTTAAAAGAATATTCTCCTATCTTGTCGTATCGCTAGCATCGTTGACAAGAATTTTAATAGAAATCGGCTACTTTTTATGACTAGTTCTCTATAAATAGCATCAAATACCAAATTGAATTATGAAAAAAAGTTGGACGACAATCGACGACGAAAATGACATTATATAAAACAAGAATACGTCTTATTAATTTGACAATTCTCTGGGGCGTTTTTTTAAATGTTTGTGGTGTATGAAATGGGACCGATCCTATATAATATGATCAAAATCATTTAAATTGTCAGTATTATTTTACGGCTCGCTGACCAGGAGATCCCGGTTTACGGTGTGGTTATTCTGGTCAGTGGTGCAGGACGGGCGACCCAGTAACAAACAGCCTCTAGTCGTTGGGTTATGGTAAAAACCGGGATCTCGTGTACACTTTGGGGAACAGGTAAAGGAAACCAGTTTGGATTCAGTTGCTGTACGGAAAAAATTGATCACATGACTTATTCTTGTAGTAGGTCGTTAAAGCTCATTTCATTCATTTTTTGATTCCTTTATCAAACATGGGGGTTGTGATGGCCTAGCGGTCTAGAGTCTTCGACCTCTAGCTGGCCGGTCACCTCTGGCTTGCGGCTGTGGTTTCGATCCCTGGTGTGAGCGTATGTGGCATGGAGATAGGGGCGCCTTCTCAACCTCGTGGGTTTCCTCCGGGCACTCCGGTTTCCTCCCACTGCTAAAGACCCCTACGCGCAAGCTAATTATTGAAATAAAATTGAAACCATATGTTAGTCCCAAAATGACCTAGTTTGTGTCGAGTGGACGTTAAACCCCATTTCTCTCTCTCTCTTTTATCTCACATCATCTAAATTCAAGTAGTTTCTTTATGTTGATTGAATACATCTTACGTTTTATTGTCAATGGTGTGGACGTGATTTGTTATCCGGGCCAATAAGAAACTATGAGACAACCGTGTCTGTTCTTTTTAAATAGAACAATAGTTTTGTACACTCGAATATAGCCACTGCCCCTTGTGTCTCTATCCATTGGATGCCGCAATTACAATATGAATGTATATTTGAAAGAAGGAATCCTATTGATTACCAGCGCTTTTCACTGATTACTTCTTGATTTATGTTCCTTCTAAAAGAAATCTTGTTAGCATTCTAACAATTGAATTTTACCACATGCACGCTAATGCCCCAAAGGTTACGAAATCTTGTAAACACTTTAGTTGCCACATTTATCCAGAAATATGTTTTCTTAAATATACAAGTGTTGTTCATATCTTTTCCAAGATTCGCTTCAAGCATTCTTCAATGGTTAATACTGTGAGCGTATCAGTCCATCTTTGATTTTCAACCATTTCTATAACGTTTTTAAGAGTTATGTTCCGACGCCAGAAAACCTTATTAAGTGCAACACAGCAAACACGACAATTTTAAATTAATCTGAATTTTGTCTCCTACTGAAATCAAGTGAAATTGGCTGTCAGTGTTTTCCATAATGTTTTAGAATTTGGTTATTACTATATAGAGACTGCAATTATCAGGAGGTTTTTTTTAAAATTTGATTGAGGTGTCGAGCTCAATGAATGGTTTGTCTTGATTGCCTTTTCTGATTTTTGACAATCGCTATTCCCATTTCAAATCCTATATTGTGTTGAATATATTGTACATTATTAGTTGGGTACGAGACCTAAAATCCGTGACCAATTTGCGGGGAAGTTGTTTTGAAGGTGGTTTCAATATGAAAAAAACCTGCTGAAGCGATTATGCTTGGGTGCCTCTCTCTAAAATGCTGGCGGAAGCCGCTAGAGGGCCAAATTCAAAATGGTGGTCAGATGTGGCGGGAAAATATAAAATTATGTAATATAGGCTTCTGATGTGTCTATTCGTATGTTTTAAGGGTCTCTGAATCGAAATATTCCGGAGGTCACAATTATTATCCGATTTAAAAAAAAACGTTCGATTATATCACCGTTACACCCTTAGGAAGGTTGAGTTCGAATTTCGGGAAAATCGGACCAAAATTGCCATACAGTTTGTACGCGAATACTGTTAAAAAATGGTATATCAGTGTAGTGGACCCTGTTTAGGTCACAATTTTAATTCGATTTTGATGAAAATTGAAATTCATGGATATAACCCAAAGATCTTGGTTCCTTTCGATATTTGCGCATATCGGATCGTAACTTCCTGAATTATGGCCCCTGGTATCGTCGTTGAATAGTCGCCGATAAATGGTATCGTCGTTGAATAGTCGCCGATAAATGGTATCGTTTGTTCGCCTTTTTTTAGCTTGTGGTCCCTCTGGAGGTCACAATTATTATCCGATTTAAAAAAACGTTTGATTTTATTACCGTTACACCATAAGGAAGGTTGAGTTCGAATTTCGGGAAAATCAGACCAAAATTACCATACAAAATGGCCGCCGTTTGTACGCGAATACTGTTTAAAAATGGTATATCATGGTTGTGGACCCTGTATAGGTCACAATTTTAATTCGATTTTGATGAAACTTGAAATGCATGGTTATAACCCAAAGATCTTGGTTCCTTTCGTTATTTACGCATATCGGATCATAACTTCCTGAATTATGGCCCCTGATTGTCCAAAAAATCGCCTATGGTCCCTCTGGAGGTCACAGTTATTATCCAATTTAAAAAAAAACGTTTGACTCTATCACCGTTACACCCTACGGAAGGTTGAGTTCGAATTTCGAGAAAATCGGACCATAATTGTCAGACAAAATTGCCGCCGTTTGTACACATTTCTAGGTTGTGTACCGTCACACCATAATCATTGTCAGCTTCGAATTTCATGAATATCAGACTGGAACTGACCAACAAAATGGCTGCTCCCAATACAGTATGAAATACAGGACTTAATGATGTAGGAAAAATCACTTTCGGTATTGCTTGTTCTCTATCCATCTCTCGAAAATGTGGGCGTATCCTGCCTGGCAGTGCCAGCCTATCTTTTATCTTAGTTTTCTTTATTCCCCAAAACGGTCACGCCTCGCCCATCCTGTGACAAACATGTCTTCAGACAACGCCCACGGTGCTGGGTCCGGCCAATTTTAGAACTCGCAATGAACTGGGTGAATTTCACACAAGTTTCCAGGCCTTGAAACAGACCGGGAGATGCATCTCCATACAATATCGTACTGGTAATTGCGTGTTCCCTCTGGTGCAGCTGCAAAAGAATTGACATGTTCATTGTCTGTGTTCCTGGACACAAGACCACGTGTTCCGTGCGCGAGGCCACATGTTCCCTGGGTACAACCTATGGGAACAGGCACATTAAAAAACAAAGGTTCATTGTCCTTGTGGCGCGTCACAAGGTCACATGGAAACACGCCACAGGGGAACACACCACAAGTGAACAGCCTATGGATACAGGGCCTTACATGGGTCCATTATTAAGCGTTGATTAAATCAAAATCAAAATCAGTTGACTACAGAGTATATTAGATGATAAATATCGGTGAGTATTATTGCTGGTTGCCATCTATCGACACAAATTCATCAAAATTGAAGACATCGACCCCGAAACTATTTTCCAGGCCAAAAATGGTGGTCATCTTGGAATTTTCGGCCATATTGGCAAAACTAGTGGCTGGATTGATTTTTGATTACAATATTTCGATTCAGAGACCCTTAAAACATACGAATAGACACATCAGAAGCCTATATTACATAATTTTATATTTTCCCGCCACATCTGACCACCATTTTGAATTTGGCCCTCTAGCGGCTTCCGCCAGCATTTTAGAGAGAGGCACCCAAGCTTAATCGCTTCAGCAGGTTTTTTTCATGTAGAAACCACCTTCAAAACAACTTCCCCGCAAATTGGTCACGGATTTTAGGTCTCGTACCCAACTATACCCAATAAACAAATTCCACGAAGAACTTTTTCATGTATTGCTTTAACATCGATTCGGAATCGAAAAATTCTGAAATTCAATAGGGGTCTTCCTTTAGTGCCATGGACCAATTAATATATAGATTGTTACCACAATATATTACAAAATGTAGAAGAACCGACCAGGGTTGCTCTAACATACGAATACATTACAATGTAGTTTAGACTTTATTTAAATGATTGAGTTTTCGCGCCTCCAATCCACACCCGGTTTTAAATCTGAGTTGAACGACAGATTCAAGTGCCGAAAGACTCCTAGTTGAGGTTTGGTACCTTTAATATGTTTATGTCAAGTTAAATTAATTCGCAAGTTATTCAACCATAAAGAATATAAATAGTCAAATGGACTTGTTTCAAATCGGCATTTGAAAAATTTTATCAAAACTTTGAATCTTATAGTCCCTATCCACACCACGAGACAAAAATCATTACCAACGGATTAAAACGAGATCCTAAATAATAATTATGTGAATGCTGAGAAAAATAACTAGGCAATTAAATAAAAACTATTCGTCGAGGATACATTTTAATATTATATTATGATGGTTGACTGGAACCAATTGTATTGTGGTGTAACATTCAATGTTGTCAGCGTACATTGATAAGAACAGACATGCCAGAGTAGTCTCCCTCTAACACAAACCTGTATCACGAACTCAGATGTTTAGGTAATCAGCATGTTCTGTCTTCTTATTAGGGGCCATCAGTGCCGGATGAAGAGAGGCCCTAGGCTATTAATACTTATGAAACCCCTCCCAATCCCCCCACACGTCGTTCGCGTCTAAAGAAAGAAAACAATGTGTTTTAAACATCATTGAACAAATGACTGAAGTGTGTGTAAGAAGAAAGACTTGCGATAGTAGCAAAAACACAATGTACACCTTTGGTGAACCTTAGTTACTATATTATTGTAACCTTAAACTGTGTGTTTAAGGTTACAATTGATACAGTCTAAGAACCCTTACGCAAGTTCAAATAGGTTCAAACGCACAATTGTCAACACATATCATTACAGTTTGTATTGGAATAAGTAATTCTATCACAAATAGTGAAGACTGTACCACTAAAATAGTTACCGAACAGTTTCTCTTTAATGCGTTCTACATTTGCATAGCGATGTTTATGTTGTAATATGCAGTACAGTTTTGGATTAATTTATATGTAAATTAAGGGAGCTATATAGGCCAATAAACTTTTTGTAATCATTTGACTAAAAAAACTTGCGCAAAAGAACTTTGTAGGAAAAGCCACTACTGTGCCTGTAGTAAGACGGAAGACATCAGTAGTGGAACCATTTCTAGGGTGAACCTGTGAAGCCAATACGTTTCAAACATAGGTAAATATACCTTATATTGATTGGTCTAAAAAAGTGAAATAATTACTACTTGGAATTGCAGGACATTTTGGTTCTTTGATGCTTTATAAAAAGAGTACTATTTAACGAATGTCATCTATTTATTTTGGGATCAATGTAGTAGGCAATTATGTTCTTGGTGATACATTTAAACTGTTTGCATGGTGTAACATGACAAAGGTCATCTGTAGTACAAGTTTGCAACATTCAAGTTAAATGTCCCTTCAAAATCAACTCGGTTTTAACTTTGGCATTAAAATCCCACACACTAACAATAATTAATTTAATAATTTAATACAAACACAATAATAACAGTAACAATTCAAAGTGGCACAATTATTATTGCTATTATAAAGAAAAATCAATTAGTCCAACTTTGACCAAAGTGTTCAGTCGTGTTTTACAACAAAAAAAGGTTTAAACACTTGCCAATTAATAAAAAAGAGTTACATTTTAAAGGCTCAATACCACTCTTGTTGTAACTGAATAATATGTCCCAATCTTTGTTCTGGTTAACAAATTGTGTTATTTTACAATATTCCAATTAATTGATGATACAAATTTCATCTGAACACACCTATTTTAAAAAAAATGGAAAATTCAACTAAATGATTTGAAATGTGTAACGTAAACCTTTTCAAATGTGACTTGAATTTTAAAATATTTTCGAACCCTCTGGACAAGTAAAATAGGATGTAATGGAAAATTTACACAACAGGTAGGACATTTAAACATCTAGTACTTAGAATAAGGCTATTATTTTTTTTTCTGGATCTGCCAAGCCAGCAAGAGTGTTATTGTCCCTTTACGAAGGCTATTCCGTTAAAAGGAAATGGTCGCTAGAGGATCTAAGAGTTCTACCGGGAAAATATAACCAAATTAATCCCGATGACTCTAAAGGAGGAGGAGCATTGATGTATTTAAAAGTTAACAATGACATTTTAAACTGAATTCTAGATTCGAATAAAATAGAAAAAATATGATTAAAATATGGGGAACCGGAAAGGCAAAGGGTCGCTGTATTTTGCACTCTTTGAAGTTTGTTTGCAAGTTTATCAGGAATTTCGCCAAGAGGAGAGTTAAAGTTGTAAACACGAGAGGTTATAAGAGTCTCTAAACAAACTATGAAACTATTTTTGCAAACTTTACCAATGTTTCGAATATTAAAGTAACATTTGCGACAACACTGTTTATCTGTTGTATCATAGACATAATTATTGCTATCGAACACTGCACCAATATTTCTCGCACTACATGTGGGCTGCACATTAAAGTTGCAATTTTTATGTGTATCTCCGTGTAATAAGAATATAAATTTTGTTATCAATAAATCAATAAGTTTGAGAAAATTTGTTGCCATCCAAAGACGAATGTCATTGATACAATTTGCAAGATTAAGGTTGGATAGAGTAAAGTCAGACGGTTGTTTTGGATTAAAAGCCACGTACAGTTGCGTATTATCTATACAAATAGTACTCAGGGTTCTGTTTGTCAACAATGTCTTGAATAGGGAATGTATACAGGGTGAACAGTATAAGTCTCATTTATCACAACAGACTGCTAACTGTTATCCAGATAACTCTCTAGAGTGTTTTAAAGGTGCAGCACCTTGGATTCCAAATTTATCATGGAGACGTTTCAAGAGTTGTGGTGGAGCCAGCAAGATCAGACAAATATATCTCCGATTATTCAGTGAGAGGAGGATATTGTGGGTGACACGTACTAAAGCAGTTTCAGTGCTGTAGGCCCTTTTATATACCCTGGTCTATAGTTTCTTTCGTCACATTTGGGTCTAAATTATCTTTTCTTTATTAATAGTTTCATTTAGGCTAATTGATAATACCCGTTAAGATAGATAGGAGTGATGTCTGATAGACTTTATTTTGAATCTGGTTAAGAGAGCAAGATTTTGGAGCAGAAGCATTCACTATTTTATGAAGAGCTTCTTTGGTTTTTTCTTCAAAATTGCCCAGTGGGGCAGTGCTGTGTGTTGAGACAAGTCGATATGTTCATTGATGCTGAAACGACCTTTTTGGATCACTTGGATCTTTGTTACGCATAATTTGCAAAACATCTTAGTCAATGCCGCATCAGTTTCCCTTTCTGGTAGACCGTTTGTTGAAAATTGGAATCTAGAGGAGAGTTAACCACCTTAAGCAAATCTCTTTGCTTATTGTCATTT
This sequence comes from Patella ulyssiponensis, assembly GCA_963678685.1. NCBI lineage: Eukaryota > Metazoa > Mollusca > Gastropoda > Patellidae > Patella > Patella ulyssiponensis. Next base: position 23,249,782 of record OY783232.1, read on the forward strand.
TATTTGTCGTGGCCTTGTAGATTTCCTGGTATACTAGACCAGTTTCACGCCACATTATACACCCAGCTTTAGTTCTATCTCGTCTGGCACTAGGTATCCTGCCATTATACCGTACAGGTTGTTGACGATCTGTGAATGATTTGGTTTTGTTCGTCGCTTGACTGTCCAAGATTTTTGAGAGTTCAGAATTGTGTTTATTCACTTCTCGGTTTATATCTTTTTCAGTTGCTAACCTTGGTAGGCACGACGCGCTAACCATTGACTTTTAAGTTACTGGTACTGATGTTGGATAGCTTTCTGGAAGTTATTGTTCTATAAATTGATGCCGGCTTCATAATTCTGAGATCAAATTTGAAACAACTTATCTAACATGCTCAAATTTTTCACCGGAACATTTTGTAGCCTTCCCGAGATTACTAGGTCAAGCAGATCGCCTAGGTTATGTGTAGGACAGGAAACCGTTGCACAAGCGAAATGTTATCAAGAATATGATGCAAGTTGATTGTGAAGGGATCATTTCCATTCTCAAAATGAAAATTAAAACCGCCAACAATTATCAGATCTGATTTGGTTACGATCAGCTTATCTAACTGAATTGAAAATTCACCAAAAAACATAGAAAGATTGGAGTTACGTCGGTGGTTACATTTTTGTAATTTGATGCAACAGTCGAGGCATTCAAATGAGTTGCCGTTTTGGTAATAACGAATTATTGTTTGTTAAGTTATCTGACACCACCTTGACGAGAACCTCTAGAAATACCCAGGTGGTAGTAGAGCTGATACACTAGCCGAGTCCGAATTACCATCTCTAAGTCAAGTCTCTGTTATACCAAGTAGGTCAAAATCATTGTTGAGCTCGTCAGTGGTACAGGACGAAGGATATATGAAACCAAACACATGTCTAATCATTCGGATTGGTCAAAAAACCGAGCTCCCGTATTCACGTTGGAATTCGAGATAATAGTAGGACGTAGGGCCGCTGTCCGCGCAAAATTTAATCCTCGTACACTGCATGGAGTATGCCCGTCTTTGTTAGAAACGGTTGGTACTTTAAAGTGGAGGACGTTAAACACGGGCTATACTATATACCACCGGAAAACACCACGTTATAACCGGAAAAACACTAAATACGTGAAAACACACTAAATACCGTAAAACACTCTAAATAGGCAACTCGGAGCCTAGTCCTCCAGAAAACACATAAAAACACACCTAACCCTGACCCTAACCTACAATGGAAAACCCTAACCCAAACTCGCACACAGAGAGGATCAGACTCCGGGTTACCTATTTAGGGTGTTTCCGGTATTAAGTGCGTTTCCGGTATTTAGTGTTTTCCGATATTCAGTATAACATGCTGTTTTCCGGTATATAGTATTGCCGGTTTAACACCAGTTATTCAATCTATTTATAACATAGTTTACATGGATAATAAAAAGGTCCCATTCGTTTAAACAGAAACTATACCTTCCAGATGACCCTTCATTTGCCCAATCTACGAAAAGCAACACATAGAATCTGGCTGCGGTTGGACGGTAAAGTTTTAGTTTTCAGGGTGGGGAGACAGTCTACAGTTGGTATTTTTTTTTGGGGGGGGGGGGGGTGCAGACATTTTTTCAGGGGGAACTCCACGGGCAACGGGCCTGCACAAATATTTACTTCGCGACGAACAACGCAGATTTGGTGGGGAGCCCTTTTCATGCAAATTTAAAGTTTAACAAATTATTTGTTAGCGGGTGCAATAAAAGAACTTGTTTTATTGCATGTGGGTGAAAAAGGATTGGTATAGTGCACTATATTGGCATTTCACGCGCAGCATCAGCATGTGGAAATGATGATGACGAAACTAGCCATGATAAAAGTACCGATTTTCGGTCTTCCTCAGTCTTAAAGTGAATCCATTCCTCACTAACTATGTTCCGGGCGCTGATATTGCGAGTAGAAAATACTGTCTGGGAATTAGTGTGATTTCCCTCCTGTACAGTAAACCCCCACATGCCATGCTGCCTAAAAAATGTCAGACACTGTCTATATATCGACAACTTTCACAATCAGTGATTATCATCGCCATTAATACATCTAATTATTTTTGACAAAAACTCTATCTGTAACCTGTTTTTAAAACATTCTAAAAAATAAAAATAACACTAATGACTACTTACAACAAATAGAACATTACAACAGAGATCATTTTTTACAGACTAATGAACAAAAAATAACCGAATTTGAATAAAAAGTTAAGTTATTATTATATTTTCATGATGTTTATGTCTGGTACGTATTACTTTGATCTGGTCTTTTTAGAGAGGGGAGTCTCCTTCCTGTTATTATGGGATTATTGTCTCGTAGATATCACGTTTATCTGAGCTCTCTTTATATCTAGTGTTGAAAATGTTAAGCCCTGTTGTTATGTTACTGTATCGGTGATTGACTATAAATGATTATCGATTTGGCTGTATATTAAGGATGTTCAGCCATTCAAGTCGCCGGATTAAAGCTTCATCCGACTTATACCCACAAAAATAAACTGTTTGCATAATCCAGCGATGGCTCTGATTGCATAAATTAAAGAGAAAATCAACCAAAATGTCAGTGGGAGGGGGTGGGGGTATCATATGGTTAATATTTCTACCAAAAATCCGCATGGGCATAGCAAACGTAGACGGCCCTACCATCCGTCTACGCTTCATCGATATGAAATGAAATGAGTTTAATGTTCTTCATCTAATTCCAATAGTAGAGGGTTATGTTACGTGTACATAAGCGTGTACAGAGGTTTTTGTATCATCCTAACAATACGATGCCAGACCACCTTCTTACTTCATCGACAAGGGCAAAGCCAATCTGAACGACAGACTCACCCTAACTGAGAGAGAAGTGACTCTGACACAGTGAATAGCCATGATATCCATATGACGTTATCTAAACTTCACAGGTCATGAGGTGACATCAACAAACAATATGTCAACATTACAAGACACAATGTTACATTGTAAACAAGCCTTCCTGCAGCCTTTAGGACTGTATAATCCGTACAGCCATAACGTCTTATCGCTTCTTCCAATGATTTTACACAGAAATAACATGTACAACTCTAGATTTGACGTCGGCATATTGGCACTATTTTGTGCTTCGGTCGTGTCTATTTCAGATATACACAATCAATTCTGTTAATGTTAGCATGGGGGTTGACTAATAGTTAATTTATTTCAGTTCTAAACAAAAATTTAAAACTATAACGCAATTTTTAAAAAATAGCCAAATTCTGGCTGGGATTACTGAGCAAAATGGCCATTCATTGTATACGTGCGAGAAAAAAAAGCCGGCTACCATTTAATTTTCGTACGTTAGTTACGTACGGGGCAAAGCATGTTGGAAAATTGATAGAACCCTGGCTAGGCAGTGAGTTAACACCTTACACGCGAGCTACAAGGTTGTCTTTCCACTAAGATGGGCGAATCCCGTTACACGATAAAGAGCAGTAGGACGTTAAACTCTATTTCGTTTAATTTTCCTTCCTTTACGTGGTCGGTAATCACTGAAAAGAATCATAGCACGATTGGATAATCCCGTTTTATCTATATATTATATTGTTCTATAGAAATCACATTCTGGTATCTTGTAAATTGTCTTTGTCGTCATGGCAATTATTTATATAACAATAAAAACGCCATTTTAATGAATTGTTATTTAACGCACTAGTGTCAGCAAGTAAGTTTTTTTTATTTACAAAATTGATAACACAATCTAAGATCGGCTGAAAAAAACAGTTCTTGATATTTTTTTACTATCGATAATAATCTTGAAGAAAAGAAAACAAATTAATTGTAAGGCCAAAATGATTCATTTATGAACGCGTGAATCGGAAGGGAAACCACGGTGGGTCAGTTAGTAAGAATCTAGGCTTCACCAAATGTGAAAAAATGTCAGATTTAATGAAATGATTCAACTACATATGAAACGAAATAACATTAGGCTATTAGCATTACCTTTTTCATCATTCTCTTTTTGCCTGGCCATATATGGATATTTTATTAGTCGATGTGAGAGAATTTTGAATTAGTCTCAAGTACCGCTGCTTATGGTATGCTTTATGATCGTTTGTCTCCTGCTATCTATTGATTAGCCCAGTCGGTGAAGAACAGTAAAAAGATAAAACACGATTCGAATTCTATTGATGCAAGTTTCAATACGTAATTGATAAAGAAGTATTCAAATACTTGCCCTCGGTTGTGACAAAGTGATCTATACCTTCCATAAACTGAACAATCATTTAGGTTTAAAGAACTTTACGACCTCTGCCATTTTTGATAATATATATTGACGATTTTCAACTCTCTATAAACTCGTGTTAAGGCACGATCTTATTAAACATATAATTTATTTAATATCTTCTTTAGAAGCTACGCGCGATCTGTGTACAACACTCGACAGAACTTTAAAGAGAATGTAGTAGTGGCCAGCAACCTACAATTACCTGATAATGACCCCCAAGGAAATATGCAATGCAATTACAGATACTATAAACAATACCATATATGATGATGACTTCTGTCCATCTTCCCTAATTGTTGGAGGCTTTATAGGCAGGAGTTTACTCAAAGTTAGACAGATATTGGTAGCAGGGCGGAATGGTGGATTTGATATATTTAGATGTGTTCCCGATGTAGTCTAGTCCTTAATATTCTGTTCCCGTTGCAAATAAACCATATATTTACGAAACTGATTCTGTTATCACTTGTAATAGTGTTACACGGGTATGTTAATCTATAACACCTATTGCCAAGGGAATAATCTATTTTGTTCACTGAACTGATACTTCCCATATTGACAATTAACAAACACAACACGTGCTGCAATTGCCATCTTAGTGATAATTAATATAAAAAATGTGTTGGTAAATATTTAATTAAGTAGATGATGTTTATACAATAACCTTTTTTATAAATATATTACGTGCATAACGGGTAATGCACCCCAAGCCCAAAGAAATTAACCACTACAGTGTATAAACGTCAATAAACTCATTAGAAGAAGAATATTCTTTATTAATTACTATTGCGGGGCTTAACTTTTACAAGCTCATCGAAATCGACCACTACATTGTATGGACGCCAATAAACTAAAGAGAAGAAGAATATTCTTTTCTAATTAACATTGGGGGGGGGGGGGCTTTAATTTTTAAGCAACTTGCAAGTCGTGTCCCATTTCATACAAGAATTTGTCCAGAAGATACAGAGGCTGCCTGTCCCGCTTTCAGCATCGATCTGGACCAAGATCAAATTCAGTGTACTATACCTTGTGTACTTCTATGTAGATATTCACAATAGGTCTCTTTCTACAATATGATTAAAACGCAAATCTGGAAGAGTCATTATATAACCCGCGTTCTGGCTGATGTGAAGGATTAGCCAATGAATGGTCTGTTATGGCATGTTCTTGGTGTGCGGTGCACGGAGCTGTGGGTAACCCACTAGACACATAAACGCTGATTGGTTAATCAAACATCTGACGTCACATGTCAAAAGCTGCTCGTCTGACCCATAGAATGCCATCTAAAGTCTAAAAAACGAAACGATCATATATGTAACTGTATTTTAATCAGACAGTCATTTCTCTCACTGAAATTCTATGAGGGATTCTTAATCCCCTGCAAACTGCAGTAATGGAAGGCTTAATCAGGAACATAGGTCAGTATTTACAAAAATAGAGCGCCAGTTGGAATAGCTTTTGTTTAACTCAACTGAATACACGTCGATAAATTATCTACATTTTGATATTTGAAATTTGTTTTTAAGTCCAATGTTATATAATCAATTTGAGTACGTTTAAGTATGGATTAAGTCATGCAAAATTATATATTTACCATACACTTCTCCTTACTTCGATAACACATTAATGTTTGAGTTATTATATAACGGAATTTATAATAACTTTGGTGACAAAGTGATCTATACCTTTCATCAACTTGAACGATCATTTAGGTGCATAGAACTTTCTGACCTCTGTTGGTTTTGATAATATATGATATTGACGTTTCAACTCTGTATAAACTTCTTTTAAGGCACGATCTTATGTTCCTGTATATAGTTAGAATACCCGTATTGCTTTTGTAATTATGTAATGAAACTAATTATGTAAATGAAACTAATCACTGTTATCACCAAGAAAGTGTTACACTTTCCAATTTAAGACCACTTCTTTCGTCTAGAAATAGATTATGTAAGGTTTAGATAAAGAGCTGTTATGGTTCCAAAATAGATAATGCGCGCAATTGGGAGTTTGACAATATAGTCTCGATTTCAAGTATCATTGCTACGATAAGAAAAAAAATCTGGACTATCCAATAATAACCTGCTAATCAGTCAAAAATTCCTGCTATCCGATGGAGCTTGTCATGTGAATAAATTTCTTATTAATAATTTATATTCCATTTGACGCCGAAAGAAAACCCCGCGCAATAGCCAGATTTGGCGCTTGCATAATGCATCTTGAAACAGTTGAATTTTATATATCTGCTATATATAGCCACAAATTTTAATCTCCAATCCTAATGTCAATAAAAGGGCCCCTGTTGGATTCTAATATTGTTTTACAGTCGACATAAGAGAGGACTGTAAATTTAGAATCGTTAGATCAATGTTATGATTAGTAGTGTATCATTAACAGCGGAATATCGATAAATTTGCTTGCCCACGTATTTATATAACATGAACTTATAAAACATTAACACAATAGCAGAGACAAGTTACGGTTCTAACTTATACAAGAAGGTGTTAGATGTAACAGGGAAAAATGTTTAAAACTATTCCTGGGTTTATTTTGTGCATTTGGTCATTGCTATTGTGTGTTGACAGTCAATGCCATTCGAAATGGAAACTTCTTGGATTTCAAGATGTGCTCGTTTCAGGACATATCGCAAACTCGACTGTTTCTACATTCGAGGACTGCGTATCTTTATGTATGAATACAATTAATTGTAAATCTGTGGGAATAACTAGTATATATGTAAGTAATATGATGTGTTATCTATACGATGTTAAAGTGTATTCTGGGCAAAGATCTGAAAATAGAACTGGAATAGTATATTACTGGCCCTTAATAGGTAAGTATAAGATCTAAAATATATATCCCGAAGAGAAAAGGAAACTATATTTTAGAAAATAACCCAAGAAGATCAAAATGTATTATTTCTGAAAATCTAGATTACTAAAATGTTTTTTTTAAAGATTCAGTAGCATATGGTTGGCCAATTTTAAAAACTTATTGCAATGATTGAATGTTTGCCATGCTCGACCGACTTATCTGCCCGGTGCTTAAAATTAATTTAGGCGGGAGTTTCTCAGTATGCGATCTAAAACAATTGTCAACTATTTCAGAGCAAATGAAATGAAAAGAAATGGGTTTGAGCGTCCCACTGTTCTGCTCCGACTGGGCTAATGAGGATGGGTATACGCCATATAGTGTGCCATGAGGACAATTTTGCCTGGGCAGCGGCACTATGGCCTACTCTTATATCGAATTCCAACTGACAAAGGATCTTTTATGTGCACCTCAATGTGTACCTCGGCTGTTCGTCCCATCCGAACGACCATGCAGCTGTCCTTGTCGGGCCCTCCGTCCTGTAGCACTGACAAGGGGAACCCACGCCGAAAATTTCTCGACTAATGTAGGATTCGAACACACGACCCCCGGGATAGCGAGCCAGCGTCTTGCCAAAGTGTTAACAAATCCATTACGAACTATTGAAATGGGTGAATGAAACTGGGCTAATGAAAACGGACATACAGCACGCAGTGTGCTGTGAGGGAAATTGTACCGGAGAGCAATTGAATTCCAACTGTCAGTGGTTCTTTTATGGACATAAGAAAAAATCTGAGTGAAAAAAAAATAACTCCGCGAATGACGTTCGAAATTGAAATTAAAGGGGATTACTCTAAAATATACCACCGAACTATTCTAATCAAGTCTATAGAAGTTCATGGAGAACATGTTGTGTTATCACATTCAAAGGCTTTGAAACAGGAGGGGGTACGTAGCAAGAAGTAGGGTCGTCTGTCCAGCCTCGTGGGTTTTCTCCGGGTACTCCGGTTACCTCCCACTGCTAAAGACCCCTACGCGCAAGCGAAGTATTGAAATAAAATTAAACCATATGTTAGTCCCGAAATTACCTAGTTTTTGTCGATTGGACGTTAACACCCCTCTCGCCCTCTCTCTTCCCCTCTTTCTCTTTGAAAGAGGGAAGAGTCGCGAGGACTCGGTGAGTTAGGCGTTTACTCGCCAATCTGTTCGATCCCGGTGAAAGTTTTTCGGGATTGTCCGAATTGGTTCCACCTTGGCAATATTGCCAAAAGGAGTAGACCGTTATGCCGCTGTTCGCGTACAATGTCCGTCATGGCGAACACCCGTATTCATTAGCTAGCTTTACATGTAAATATGTGAACAATGAGATAGCTCCGCGAACCATTTTCAGTAAGTACAATCCGAAAATTTTGTACTTATATACGGGGTACCTCTTTATGTTGCCATTAGCAGTGTCACTGGGTTTCAAAGTATTCATTCGATAACTCTGTGATGTGTCCACCAATTTTTTATAAATTTGAACGTAACCGGGAGGAGAACTTCCCGATTTGTTATCCAAAAATTACAGATTCCCGAAAGATTATTATTTAGGTATGAATGAACAATGCCATCGAGAACATTGTCCCATATCAATATTTGAGCAGATATAATTATAAATTATCAAAAGGCGTTCTGAATGGGGAATCCGAAATGTTTTACACTCAAAACAATAACGAGAACGTCTTTTATTTTTATGAAATTACATGAATAACTTAAGCCCCTTAATCTGGCATATATGTGGAGATTACTATGAAATTAATCAATCGAAACATATGATTTGAATTTCGAAAGGGCTCATGGTAACAACTAAAAGAACAACCTACTGCAATGTACAGAAAGTTATCCTGGCACATACTGTGACGACAATTAAATGAAGAGTACAGGCGAAGAACGATCTCAGTCACATTTTTGTCTTTTCGTATAAAAGGCAAAACAAACTTTTGGACGAGAATGCTTGACGCGAACAGAACAACGAGTGGGTTTAATTACAACGTCAAAACTACGTATAAGACGAATCAATAGTACAACAACTGACCTCAACTTTTCAGCCAAATTAAGGTCAAATAAAGGGCACGATGGACGTATTTGTCCGGGGAGCGGGGGCATTTCAGAAGTGCCTTGATTCGATGTGACTCCGATCGTTTTTACCTGATATTGATTGTTCCACCGAAAGCTTATACAATTTGCTACCAGATGGCGCCATTAACTGGGATTCGTTGAAAAAGTGACTTAGATCGTTTTTCCCATGTACTAACTATTCAAATGTGAATAATTAAATGTGAGTAAATAAAACAAATGGTGTTCAGTTGCGTAGACAAAGTTGATATGGTAATGATGGGTGTGCGGGGCGGGACAGGTACGGACCTTTAAGGACAAATGAGCTTAAATTTGTCTATTGAAAAAAACATATTTTATACCTGTATACTGCTTGATAAAACAAATGTTTTCAATCCACATTTTGAATTAGTCAGGTAGCCACGATATAGGGTAGGAAAATTTAAATTGTTGACTACGATTTACGAAATTCAATTACATTTCCCTTTCTAAGTTAATGACAAAAGTGTAAGCATACCCCGCCCGATGAACAATGGAGCGATAGCTGCCATCTGGAATTTTGTTACTATGCCATCAGTTCAAAACTATTGAAAAATACGTTAGGAGGAGTGAATCATAACAACAATCTTTAGTTTCTGAACGACATAAACATTGATCATTGACAATAGGTTCATTGAAATATATCGAATATATTACAAGCGAAATATCTACTATCTATAATAGGAGATTGTAATAATTTCCGGTATGTCTGGAATAATTGTTTTGTATAACAATTATAGCCACAATACGAAATAAATTTGGTTGTTTGGTGATAAAGATTATGTAGCAATGTATAATGCATCAACTAACAATACAAAAGAACTAAATAAATTATACAAAAATAAATCATAATCAGGTACAACTGGGTCGAAAACATCGCTGCAGTTGGTGAAATGGAATGATGTTTAATGCTCTACTGATCTGCTCCTAACCTGGGCTAATGAAGACAGGAATACGCCATACAGTGTGCTATGAGGGCAATTTTGCCCGGGCAGCGGCGCTACGGGATATTCTTATATCGAATTCCAACTGCCAAGGGATCTTTTACGTGCACACCAATGTGTACACGGGATCTCGGTTTATCAAATCAAATAACTAAAATTTATTTCGTGATACAGGACCCCATGCAATGTTATTGTTCAAGTCTCTGGCTTACTTCTATCTGATTACCACTTACAGCACATTATATGTCGAGAGCCCGTCTTCATTGGCCGAGTCGGTGTAGAAAAAGTAGTATGTTGCGTCCTAGTGTGAACCACTGTGGTTCAGTGAGTAAGACCAGTAGGTCTCGGGTTCGCCCCACGTGTCGGTCGAGAAAGTTCCTAAGCAATTTCAGGTATTGAAGGACGTAGTTGTTTAGATGTCGCGGCAAACCAAGGTGACGTATACACTGGCCTGAACGTAAAAGAACCCATATGTCAGTGAATTTGAAATCAGAGTATGCAAAATTACTCGCCCTCATACGTTTGCCCGACTTCACTAGCCTAGTCGATGTACCAAAACGGGAAGGTAAACCCCGTTTCGTTTAATTTGCATTGACTGTAATCTATTCCCCCACTGCACCGAACATCATAGCCAGCTGGAAGTGATATTTTTAAGCATGAGTATTAATTATCAGACAGCGCAAAACATTATGGTTCCTTTGCTTCATTAGACTGATGGTAGTTAGAGTGTTAGACAAGTTTGAATTGTTTCTTAAAGTGTTTAATATGGATTGCTTTATTTACAGACCACATTGTTTAAATTCGTCCGCGAACAGAATAATCATTTATTCAAGCATCCCCATCGGTATTCCGTTCTACTCCACTATACGATGGATTAATCCATACGGTTTCCACGTTTTTAAATTATCTGCCCTGGCCTAGATTGTAGATAAAGTCTACAAACTAATCAAAAAACAATTTATAAAGCAGTCGATTCAACTTCCTTTTACAAAAGTAGATAATCATATTCATGTCTATTTACTGAATGATTTATGTAAATAATGTATATATTTCTAATTCATTTATTGTTAATTGTATTATCAAAATCTGTAGTATCTGTCATCTCAAAAAGGTTTAACACCTATATGTTTGACTTTTGGTATTAATATTACTATTCGTTCTTTGTCTGAAATGTGCCATTCGCTATGTTTATTATTATTATTGAAATTATTGAAATTGTTTATTATTATTATTGCAATTTGTTTCACAATAGTTTGTTAACGATATAACGTGGGTAAAACTATGGGAACGAACTACCGATTCTCAATAAAACTCTTGACCCTACATAGATAAAAACGATATAATATGATATAATTTGTTTCTAATAAATACGCATTTGGAATAATTTGGACTCTCTCCTACTGCCCTTTGCCAACTTCCTTTTCAATTAACGATGTATGGGATTGTTCGATATAAATAGCACACTCATCAAGGGCGGATAATTTGAAAATGTGTCTCCCCCATAGATCAACCCAAGGGTTAGTGGTGTAGAGCGGAATAAAACCACTGGGGATACCGAGTATGATATTGAAGACGCCGGACAGAAATTTGAGTTGCAAACTAATTCAAGTTCAGATTCCACATGATTCGTTTAACATATAATTAAGCTATTTACATGTCCGTGTGTACAAACATTTTATTCGAACAGGAAGCGCTACTCATCTTGTTGATCTACGTGGAGGTGAAGCTCATCGAAAAAAAGGAGCAACATGAAATATGACATGCTTGTTCCTTTGACAATTGTCCATGGTGTGAGGAACTTCAATTGTTGGCTTCACAATTCCAAAATTGCGGAAATGACATCCTGGTCCAAAGTACGATCGTATTTGTTGTTACGCCAATTTTAGAACGATCAAACTTGGCATGGCAGTTCCCTGGACAACTTTGATATGGCGTTAGAATTCCAAGATTGTGGTAATCACGTATTCTCGGTTCCTGGTAGATATTATCGCCACCTTCGTTTTACTGAATGCCTTTAGTTTAATCTAGAATCTACCATTGTTATAGCTCAGACAAGATCAGAAACTTTAGAATATAAAAATCACCTTGTTAATCTTATTTCATACTCCGGGTACTTGATATTGAAAGAAGTTGCAGAGGTTGTTTCAAAAAGCTTTGATATTGTTTACTTTGTATAAGCTGCTTTAGTTCTTAAACCCAATACAAGATACAGTGAACCGATCGATATGTTTATAAAAACGATTATAGTTTGCTTTAAACCACATATGAGAGATAGAACGAGAGGGAGAGCGGGGGGGGGGGCAGCATACCACCCCTCCTCTCCGAAAAGTAGCTTAGCTATTTTGATACAAATTATAATGAACGAATACAAATTGGGTATGAGTATTTTTGGTTCATTTATTATAATGATCTAAATTTATTATGCGCATTAGTATCTTCGCTCACTTTGTCTTTTTATATATGTTTTGTAAAAGATGAACATTATATTTTATAATTAAAGAATAAGAGTATGGCAAATATCATCTAATTGAGATCAAATACATGTAAAGTAATATTATTTAACAATGACGTTGATATAGACATCTTCAAAACACTGAATAGAAGAAATCGATATGGCCACAATTACCTTTTGTTAAGTCGACTTCGAGTAAAAAATATCTTGTGGGTATTTTAGTTATTTTCAGGATTTAGAATTAAAGCGTAAAGCAAACGCTTCTAATTTAGATGTCGTCCTATTTTATAGATGTTGCTCAAGTATCGTCGTCAGCATATACCTGTGTTGAAAAAGAGAAGTATTGTTATATACTTTACAGCATTCAAAAACCCTGGAAGGAAGCACAGGGGGTCTGCGAAGATGGTGGAGGTTATTTGTTCCTTGTCAATTCAGATAAAAAGTATGAAACTGTAAAAGAGAAAGTTCTAGCCGATGGAGGTAAATTGATATTCCAAACCATTTGTTTTAGGAAACTCGAAGAAAGAGGCATCTGGCAAGTGCTAAATCTTCCTATTGTATGTTCCAGCTACAGGTGTTATATATACATTATTTTGTTCACATGACAAGCCCATTATCCATTCTCTGGCGATCACGTAGCTAAGTGGATAAGGCACTGGCTCGCTAGCCCGGAGGTCGGGTGTTCGATCCCTGGATTGGCCGAGAAAGTTCATCTTGATTTTCTGGGGTGGTTTCCCAATGTCATTGATGCATGAGGGAGGGCCTGACAAGGACAGCTGTCTAGTCGTTCAGATGGGACAAAAAACAGAGGTCCCGTGTACACATTGGCGTGCACGTAAACGATCCCTTGGCAGTTGGGATTCGATATAAGAGAAGGCGCCGCTGCCGGGGCAAAATGCCCCTCATAGCAAACTGTATGGTGTATGCCCGTCTTTATTAGCCTAGGTTAGGAGCAGAACAGTATCCATTCTCTAGCACACCGGATATCTTACTGGAGACAGTCGATTGACGAACTGAAAATCGAGACGATTTAGACTATTACTTGTCAAAACATCAAACGTTCATAACTTCGACGTAAATAAAGTAATATTCATTTTTCGGTATCTATTTTTTGAATTATTACAGCAAGAAGGGTCAGCTCTGTATCTTAAATAATATATATTTATTTGAACGCAGGGACTTAAATTGGCTTATGTTTTATAGTAGACAGGGAATGGGAAACGCAAACACCATGGATGTTATTGTTTCAGGGTCTAAATGAAATCAAACAAAGGGCACATAAAAAATTGGATAGTGTTTCTTTAAAAAGTGAAACATGAACAATAAATGAGCCACACCCAGAAAAGCCATCTTTTTTCTACTACTCATGTGGACCCTGCTTCTAGAAATTTTAACTAAAGTTAAAAATCCAAATTAAGTAGATACTTTTTAGTCTTAGCACTAAAATCAATCTAGTATTATTCAATCAAATTACTAAAATTTGGATTTTATCTTAGTTAAAATATCGTGAAACTCGCGCCTGAACTCATTAATTCAGTTCTAATAAAACAATGGTATATGTGCGGGTTTTTTTTAAATTTCAAGGCTCTGCTACGTATTATCATGTGGGAGCTACAGATGAACAATTAGAAGATGTGTGGAACTGGTTAGATGGAGGTCCAGTTAATAGAAGCTATTTTATTCCTGATCGACCAGACAATCATCTCGATAATCAACATTGTTTGTCTTTCATCGCAGGCAATAATAACGTTGGTTTGGATGATCGTGAATGCTCAAGCTCAAGCAGCTTTTTCTGTGAAATATCTTTATCTTAGATACAAGGTTAAGCCTACAATTTAAAAAAAAGCCAGTTGTCCACTCCATAGACATAACCAACAATACATTTAAAATGCAAACATTAAAAAATAATGGTTGGGATAAAACTGAACATTATTAGCCATGTTGACTCCTGAGCTAGCGTTCAATATGAAGTTCAAACAGGGCATGTCTTTGATGTTATAATGAGAAACAATAGAGTGTGCTGTTTCAAGCGTGGGACTATTTGCCACTGTGGTAAGTGTACAAACCGTGGTTATAACTATATAACCAGTAAACGCTAACCGTAAGTGACCGATGTTTTCCTACTATAATATTCATGTTATCATATGCTGTACGTTTCATTGAAATCCGTTTCATCATCAAGGCCTATACAGGTCCCACATTTGATAAATTTTGTGGTTACTTGATATTCGTGAAAACGCTAAACGAAAGTGCTTGATAATTGCGGTCTGCAACCAAGCCACATGAACTGTGTGGTAACCACTCGGCAAACCTCGGAAGATTTCGGACAATCTAACCTCGGCTGTATGATGAATTCCGCCATATTGGAACTACTTTAAAGGTCCCGGATGAAACATTCCGAACACAAGTTGGCGACCTATTTGGCTAGCGACCTATTCGACCGATCCAGCTGTAAGAAATTACACTTCTATTCTGAGCTAAAGGAATGGATAAAAAATAATATATTCTACTTTCATTTGATAGACATAACGTTGGATTTTATTGGTTGATAAATAGATGAGTTAAGGAGACTGTTGTCTTTATTCTAAATAGGTTTCCAACGAACAGGTTGCAGCTCGATCGGTCGAATAGGTCGCTAGCCGAATAGGTTCCCAATTTGTGTAATAGCGTCAAGTTTTCCTGTTAAAGTAAACCGGTAGCCGCATCGCAAATGTATGGGCGTAGGTACATATCACTTACTGTCATACAGCCGAGGCTAGATGTAGTTTACGGAATCTGCCGAGATTTGCCGAGTGGTGTGGTAACGTGAAATCTTCGAAACCGCTGACCGGAAGTTGCCGAAATTTTGACTATTCGGAGACATAATGTATATTATTTCACTCTGTTAAATTCATTAAAGAAGCCAAATCGGTAATTAACAATGTATTATGAATGTATATAAACTGTTTTACCTTCAATGGTGTCTGGTTTTTACTGTTCAAAATTGTAAAAGAAGCCCTGGAATTCGACAAAGAGTAAGCGGGTACGCCGCTATCTGGCCGAGATTTGCCTCATCGTACACTTGTGCTAACAAGACTCTTTATCACCCAAAAATACATTTGACAGTATAAATTACATAATCTACTGTGATATCTCCTATGAGATATCGCTTTACACGAAATTGATTGGTCAATCAAAAAGGAACTACTTATTTTTTTATTTTAAAGAAACCACTTATTTTAAATTAAAAGTAACTACTTTTTTTGTTAAAAAGAACCTGTTTTTAATTAATTGACCTTGAAGGAAATACTGCGTCAATAGGTAAACTGCTGCCAAAAAATGATGTATCACTACGCAATAATGTAATCAGATTCATTAAAAGTGAAATCTATACAAAAGAATTATATATTTTTTTAGCTATACATGAAAGAAAGGATTGTGTGATAAATAAAATCTTCAACTCGTCTTTTTTTATATATCGTATATAACCCAAACAGAACACATCTGGACGCCTGGCCCCACCTGACGAGCAGCCATTGTCGCGTAGGGGCCCATTTCAAATTCCACGCACAACTTTTCAGCAACATCCCACAGGGTAGGGAATGACGATATTTTTCACACATCAAAAGGACTCCGTATGGCGGACAGTAAGTTACTGATTATGATAGAAGAGTCCAATCTTTGACTAGAAAGGTAGAATTGTTCGGATCAATCGGGTATGGCGTCATTTGACTTTTTCTTAAATTCAATAAAATATCGACACGAGTTCATACGTGTGAAAAACCTGCCAACCAGATATCCAAATTATTTTCTTAATTTAGGATTTTATTTTGCCGCGGATTCAGCGATGACAACTGACAAATAACTACTGCAAGTTGCTGAACTTTGAGGGTAAATAAAACGTCTCCTTTTGATCGTTGTACAAATTATAATGAACGAATACAAATTGGGTATGAGTATTTTTGGTTCATTTATTATAATGATCTAAATTTATTATGCGCATTAGTATCTTCGCTCACTTTGTCTTTTTATATATGTTTTGTAAAAGATGAACATTATATTTTATAATTAAAGAATAAGAGTATGGCAAATATCATCTAATTGAGATCAAATACATGTAAAGTAATATTATTTAACAATGACGTTGATATAGACATCTTCAAAACACTGAATAGAAGAAATCGATATGGCCACAATTACCTTTTGTTAAGTCGACTTCGAGTAAAAAATATCTTGTGGGTATTTTAGTTATTTTCAGGATTTAGAATTAAAGCGTAAAGCAAACGCTTCTAATTTCCATGTCGTCGTATTTTATAGATGTTGCTCAAGTATCGTCGTCAGCATATACCTGTGTTGAAAAAGAGAAGTATTGTTATATACTTCACAGCAGTCAAAAACCCTGGAAGGAAGCACAGGGGGGTTGCGAAGATGATGAAGGTTATTTGTTCCTTGTCAATTCAGATAAAAAGTATGAAACTGTAAAAGAGAAAGTCCGAGCCGATGGAGGTAAATTGATATTCCAAACCATTTGTTGTAGGAAACTCGAAGAAAGAGGCATCTGGCAAGTGCTAAATCTTCCTATTGCATGTTCCAGCGACAGGTGTTATATTGTTCACATGCCAAGCCCATTATCCATTCTCTGGCGATCACGTAGCTAAGTGGATAAGGCACTGGCTCGCTAGCCCGGAGGTCGGGTGTTCGATCCCTGCATTGGCCGAGAAAGTTCATCTTGATTTTCTGGGGTGGTTTCCCAATGTCATTGATGCATGAGGGAGGGTCTGACAAGGGCAGCTGTCTAGTCGTTCAGATGGGACGAAAACAGAGGTCCCGTGTACACATTGGCGTGCACGTAAACGATCCCTTGGCAGTTGGAATTCGATATAAGAGAAGGCGCCTCTGTACGGGCAAAATGTCCCTCATAGCACACTATGGTGTATGCCCGTCTTTATTTGCCTAGGTTAGGAGCAGAACAGTATCCATTCTCTAGCACACCGGATATCTTACCGGAGACAGCCGATTGACGAACTGAAAATCGAGACAATTTAGACTATTACTTGTCAAAACATCAAACGTTCATAACTTCGACGTAAATAAAGTAATAATCATTTTTCGGTATCTATTTTTTGAATTATTACAGCAAGAAGGGTCAGCTCTGTATCTTAAATAATATATATTTATTTGAACGCAGGGACTTAATTGGCTTATGTTTTATAGTAGACAAGGAATGGGAAACGCAAACACCATGAATGTTATTGTTTCAGGATCTAAATGAAATCAAACAAAGGGCACATAAAAAATTGGATAGTGTTTCTTTAAAAAAGTAAAACATGAACAATAAATGAGCCACACCCAGAAAAGCCATCTTTTTTCTACTACTCATGTGGACCGTGCTTCTAGAAATTTTAACTAAAGATAAAAATCCAAATTAAGTAGATACTTCAATTTTGATTGTCTTAGCACTAAAATCAATCTAATATTATTCAATCACATTACTAAAATTTGGATTTTATCTTAGTTAAAATATCGTGAAACTCGCCCTGGAACTCATTAATTCAGTTTTAATAAAACAATGGTATATGTGCGGGTTTTTTTTAAATTTCAAGGCTCTGCGTCTGCTACGTATTATCATGTGGGGGCTACAGATGAACAATTAGAAGGTGTGTGGAACTGGTTAGATGGAGGTCCAGTTAATAGAAGCTATTTTATTCCTGATCGACCAGACAATTTTCGCAATAATCAACATTGTTTGTCTTTCATCGCAAGCCCTAACGTTGGTCTGGATGATCGTGAATGCTCAAGCTCAATCCGCTTTTTCTGTGAAATATCTTTATCTTAGATACATGGTTAAGCCTACAATTTAAAAAAAAGCCAGTTGTCCACTCCATAGACATAACCAACAATACATTTAAAATGCAAACATTAAAAAATAATGGTTGGGATAAAACTGAACATTATTAGCCATGTTGACTCCTGAGCTAGCATTCAATATGAAGTTCAAGCAGGGCATGTCTTTGATGTTATAATGAGAAACAATAGAGTGTGCTGTTTCAAGCGTGGGACTATTTGCCACTGTGGTAAGTGTACAAACCGTGGTTATAACTATATAACCAGTAAACGCTAACCGTAAGTGACCGATGTTTTCCTACTATAATATTCATGTTATCATATGCTGTACATTTCATTGAAATCCGTTTCATCATCAAGGCCTATACAGGTCCCACATTTGATAAATTTTGTGGTAACCTGATATTCGTGAAAACGCTAAACGAAAGTGCTTGATAATTGCGGTCTGCAACCAAGACACATGAACTGTGTGGTAACCACTCGGCAAACCTCGGAAGATTTCGGACAATCTAACCTCGGCTGTATAATGAATTCCGCCATATTGGAACTACTTTAAAGGTCCCGGATGAAACATGGCTGCGCCCATTCCGAACACAAGTTGGCGACCTATTTGGCTAGCGACCTATTCGACCGATCCAGCTGTAAGATACTGACGAAATTACACTTCTATTCTGAGCTAAAGGAATGGATGAAAAATAATATATTCTACTTTCATTTGATAGACATAACGTTGGATTTTATTGGTTGATAAATAGATGAGTTAAGGCGACTGTTGTCTTTATTCTAAATAGGTTTCCAACGAACAGGTTGCAGCTCGATCGGTCGAATAGGTCGCTGGCCGAATAGGTTCCCAATTTGTGTAATAGCGTCAATTTTTCCTGTTAAAGTAAACCGGTAGCCGCATCGCAAATGTATGGGCGTAGGTACATATCACTTACTGTCATACAGCCGAGGCTAGATGTAGTTTACGGAATCTGCCGAGATTTGCCGAGTAGTGTGGTAACGTGAAATCTTCGAAACCGCTGACCGGAAGTTGCCGAAATTTTGACTATTCTGAGACATAATGTATATTATTTCACTCTGTTAAATTCATTAAAGAAGCCAAATCGGTAATTAACAATGTATTATGAATGTATATAAACTGTTTTACCTTCAATGGTGTCTGATTTTTACTGTTCAAAATTGTAAAAGAAGCCCTGGAATTCGACAAAGAGTAAGCGGGTACGCCGCTATCTGGCCGAGATTTGCCTCATCGTACACTTGTGCTAACAAGACTCTTTATCACCCAAAAATACATTTGACAGTATAAATTACATAATCTACTGTGATATCTCCTAGGAGATATCGCTTTACACGAAATTGATTGGTCAATCAAAAAGGAACTACTTATTTTTATTTTAAAGAAACCACTTATTTTAAATTAAAAGTAACTACTTTTTTTGTTAAAAAGAACCTGTTTTTAATTAATTGACCTTGAAGGAAATACTGCGTCAATAGGTAAACTGCTGCCAAAAAATGATGTATCACTACGCAGTATTGTAATCAGATTCATTAAAAGTGAAATCTATACAAAAGAATTATATATTTTTTTAGCTATACATGAAAGAAAGGATTGTGTGATAAATAAAATCTCCAACTCGTCTTTTTTTATATATCGTATATAACCCAAACAGAACACATCTGGACGCCTGGCCCCACCTGACGAGCAGCCATTGTCGCGTAGGGGCCCATTTCAAATTCCACGCACAACTTTTCAGCGACATCCCACAGGGTAGGGAATGACGATATTTTTCACACATCAAAAGGACTCCGTATGGCGGACAGTAAGTTACTGATTATGATAGAAGAGTCCAATCTTTGACTAGAAAGGTAGAATTTTTCGGATCAATCGGGTATGACGTCATTTGACTTTTTCTTAAATTCAATAAAGTATCGACACGAGTTCATACGTGTGAAAAACCTGCCAACCAGATATCCAAATTATTTTCTTAATTTAGGATTTTATTTTGCCGCGGATTCAGCGATGACAACTGACAAATAACTGCTGCAAGTTGCTGATCTTTGAGGGTAAATAAAACGTCTCCTTTTGATCGTTGTTCTTGGTTTAATTCGTCGTATAGATAGGCAATATATAGAAACTAGATTCGTCTATTTAATTGTGAGTACACGTCAGTCACAACGTTCTTCTTTGTAAAGTAGTAAGTTTTTGACAATATAAAATCATTAATGATTGTGAGAAAAAGTAATCATCATCGTTTATAAGAATAACGGCTGCATGCTTAGTTTGTCTGAAACCGAAAAGTCTTAAAGGTTTCTGTTCTTGTCTTTTGGGGTGTGGCTTACTATTTGGGAAATTGCCGGTAAAGGTAACGTTACACTAAACGATGTCATTGACTAGGAACTCCTGACTGTGCCATCGGCTTAATTCATACGCGGGTGTATTTCCGCATGGACCAATCTGGCGATAGCTTAATTCGCCGCCTCACTAAGAAGTAGTATTTTGACAATGCACAACTTACACTAGTAGTATGCTATTTTTTATGCTATGCAAGATAATTATAGGAAACCATCGCCCTGTTCGGCTATGAGCTAAATGCAAAATATAAATGGAAAAAGATTGAATGTGGAAATAAGACTTTCCAACAGCGGGATATAACTCGGAAAGATATCGAAAATTGTTCAAACAAAATCTATAGGCGTTTGCATTTGACTACACTAAGCTCCTTTTTTTTAGATTAGACGATAAATAAAACCACTGCAGTTTTAAATAAACTCTGCAAAAGGAAACAATTTATAATCGAAAATTTATAAAAATCGGTTTAGTCATTTGCATGAGCTAACTAACTCACTTTCAGTTCAAGCCTTTAAGATGCTAGCATGATTTTCTGAAAAGGGGGATTAGCGCTAGAAGATATTATCGACAATCGTTGCAACTCAATAGGATTCTTCAGGTCATTAGGATAGAGTAATCATGGCAGCCTATAAAGAGCTAGCAACATATCGTTACACGGGGGGTGATCATCAGAAAATATTAAAAATCAATAAGCCTCATCATTACATTGAAATACACTTGGTTAAACTTGTGATCGATAAACCGAAAGAAGGATTAAAATGTAGGGTTTTTTTATAAAAAGAAACAATGTAAATTGTAACATCTTCCTTGTTGTCATGTTGAGAAAAAAAATAATAAAAATAAAATTATATAATCAGTTAAAGGGGCTCTCCCGATTTGAACAGCATCTCATAAATATAAATCTGATTACGTATGAAATTTAAACGCCAAAATATAGGAGACTGGTGTATTTACCAGTCTCAAAATATCAGCTCAAAATATTGAGTCGTATGGGCGTGAAAGTCAAAACTGCTTATCCGGATACGTAACCCTTTTAAGATCTCGGGTCAATTCCTTCGTTGGGAGACCTGATAATCGAACCCCGTTCCTATGCAATCAACACTCGGCAATTCTCGACAGATTCCGGGAACCTACATCTAGTCTCGGCAGTATGGCAGTAAGAGAGAGAGAGAGAAATGGGGTTTAACGTCCACTCAACACAACCAGGGCATTTCGGGACTAACATACGGTTTCAATTTTATTTCAATAATTCGCTTGCGCGTAGGGGTCTTTAGCCGTGGGAGGAAACCGGAGTGCACGGAGGAAACCCACGAGGTTAAGAAGGCGCCCCTATCTACATGCCACATACGCTCACACCAGGGCTCGAAACCACAGCCGCAAGCCAGAGGTGACCGGCCAGCTAGAGGTCGAAGCGCGGCACTCTAGACCACTAGGCCATCCCAACCCCCTGTATGGCAGTAAGTGATATGTACCTACGCCCATACATTTGCGATGCGGCTACCGGTTTACTTTAACATGAAAACTTGACGCTATTGCAAGACACCCACTCGGCAAATCTCGGCAGATTTCGTAAACTACATCTAGCCTCGGCTGTATGACAGTAAGTGATATGTACCTACGCCCATACATTTGCGATGCGGCTACCGGTTTACTTTAACAGGAAAACTTGACGCTATTACACAAATTGGGAACCTATTCGGCCAGCGACCTATCCGACCGATCGAGCTGCAACCTGTTCGTTGGAAACCTATTTAGAACAAAGACAGCAGTCGCCTTAACTCATCTATTTATCAACCAATAAAATCCAACGTTATGTCTATCAAATGAAAGTAGAATATATTATTTTTTATCCATTCCTTTAGCTCAGAATAGAAGTGTAATTTCGTCATTATCTTTCAGCTGGATGGGTCGAATAGGTCGCTAGCCAAATAGGTCGCCAACTTGTGTTCGGTATGGGCGCAGCCATGTTTCATCCGGGACCTTTAAAGTAGTTCCTATATGGCGGAATTCATCATACAGCCGAGTTTAGATTGCCCGAAATCTTCCGAGGTTTGCCGAGTGGCAAGACACCATGGTCGCAGCCATGTTTCATCCGGGACCTTTAAAGTAGTTCCAATATGGCGGAATTCGTCATACAGCCGAGACTAGATGTAGGTCCCGGAATCTGTCGAGAGTTGCCGAGTGGTGCAATCAATGGCCCATGTGTTCTACTTGATAACGAAAGGTAAATTTCACCTACACATTTTTTTTTCACCTACACCGCATTATACAACTTGGGATACCTGTCTCCATTTCTAGATGAAGACTCGCGGGTCTAAAGTTGCTTGAAAACGTATCTCATATGCTGTGTTAGTTGCTTGACCCAAAATTAGAGGGTAATTATCACATAATTAAACAGTTTTATTCTCCAAAATAATATCGGGATTGACCCTTTAAATGTATTCCAGTCCAATTTTACAAATTGACAAACTAGTTTCCGGACGGTCTAATTAGATGGGATCAGCTTGTATGAATTGTGTCTTCTGTCTTTCTCAGGTGTAGACCATACGAGGTTTTGGCGGCCCTTTTGAGAAAGCGCCCTAGCGGAAAGAAAAAACACATAATTTCTACCTCTCCGATATCCGAAATAATAATATACATGGCATGTTTTTAAAACTAATTCTAGCCCATGTAAATTCCATATACCCCAGTATTGCCATAATGTGTTACATTGCCAAATTTCTGATTTCCGTGCAAAAATAGGTGCGAAAGCCACCTAATGGTGTATTGCTGGCAAGGAGGGGGTTGTGGGATTTCAATTTTATACATTCTATGTGGCTGTACCGTGTAAAGTGTTTGCAAATTATACCGAAATTTGTCTAGGGCCTGTGAACTGAGGGGGGAAAGTTCAAGGTAGGCAATTTTGGCTAAAAGTAAAATGTGTTCTATAGGGTAACACTAAACAAGAATTTAAATTCTTTTTTGGCCTTAATAAATCGCGATATAGAATGGGGTTTAACGTCCTAATGTTCTGCCCCTACTGCGCTAACGAAGACGGACATACGTCATGTAGCGGACATCGGCGCTACGGCCTTCTCTTATATCGAATAATTCCTACTGCCGAGGGTTCTTTTTAAATGCATGACAAATGTGTACACGGGACATCTGCTATTCGACCCTCCCGAACGACTATATGTTGTCCTCTGCTAGCAATTAGCATCACTGACAAGGGGGAACCACGCCGGAAAACCCCGATAAACTTTTTCGGCCAATGCTGGGATCGCACACGGGACTTCGAGGTTAGCGAGCTAACACCTTTGTGACTGAGCCACAGTGGCTCCCCAGAATTCTTAAAGATGAATAGAAGAGCTAAATCTGCCCAGGTTTTTCTTTTGACCTCAAAGCTTACATAAATCAATTACGTCATAATCAAGACTATTAAGGCCATTTCTTTTCAAAACATCAACCATCCATATCTTTGCGTGGAATAATAATTTTCTCATTAATTTTCCATTATCTATTTTTGAACCAGTATATGCATTTCGACCTGGTCTTGCATAATGTAGCTTTAAACAGATATAATAAAATCAACAATTCTATACGAGTTTTTATAGTATTTTATTATTATTTAACTTCTACGGCCATTAGTGGATTATGGCGAACCTTTAAAACCATATAAATACACACCATTGTTGACGTCATGAGCAATATACCAATTACTAGTAATAAAATAGTTATTAGTATGCGACCATTTACCAAGTACAATTCCCGTCTATAATCATGCAGCTGGTTCGTCGACTGTCCAATTAATTTCGTTGAATCTGCAAAATAAAAATAAAACAGTAGTTCCAAATTTCTGACGACACTTTCTGGATTATAAGATAACCACAATTTGAAATAAACTTAAGGTTTTCAGCTTATTTAACAGACGGATACGGCGAAAAAGCTGAATATCGTGTTAAAAAGCATGCTGATTGATGGACAGAACACAGAAGGCATGGCCTCGTTGCTTCAAACCAAATCTGAAAAAAAAAATCTCATAGAACTCTGGCCTGTCTGGATTAAAAGATGGCCCCAATTTGAAAGAAGCTTATGGATTTCGATTTATTTAACAGATGGATACTGTTATAAAGCTAAATATTGTTGGGAAGCAGGCTGATTGATGGACACAACACAGAAGGCATGATCTCGTTGCTTCAAACCAAATGCGAAAAAATCCCATATAGAACTCTAGCAATCTCAGCATTAACAAGAAATTGTTGTGAGACTTAGGCGAGCCATGATGATCGATCTGTAGGCCACACTCTCTTGGTACATATTCAATGTTCCACATACAAAATCAAAAGAATCCACAAATAAATCGCAGCCCGTACCCCGTAGAGTGAGCACGAGTTCGTAATATCAAGTCCGAGTCCATTTTCGAACAAATATATATTGGATCTTGCTCGAATTCCATAGGGATCATCTTCATAATGGTGGTAATGATAGTGTTCCCATAATAAATAAAAGAATCTGCAACTAGTTGTCGCCTATAGTCCGAGTACCAGCTGATAGTACTGCCAAGGGATTGGATTCGCCAAGTCGATGTATATTTCGGCCAAGTTACCAGATCTTCAAATCCAGGAGGAAGTGTCTTCAGGACATTGACACACAAGATATAAAAAGAATCCATAAATAACTGAGCGCAAGTTGGTAGATACTGCAATGGGAATGAAAATGCCTAGTCCATATTTTGGGCATTATTTATCGAGCTTTATTAAAAATTAATAGGGGTTATCTTTGGAATGATATCGACGAACAAAAATCAAACGAATCCATAAAGAATTGTAGCCTGTGATCACCAGCCAATAATAAACGGAAAGGGCAAGTCGATAGACATGTAATCGAACTGTCAGTGGTTCTTTTAGACGCCAACAAATGCAACCATCCTGAACAACTATTGAGACGGGGTGAGGGCAAGTTGGAAAATTTAGGCCCAATACTGCGGTCCAATTCGTGACCCATTAGTTAGAAAGACAGTACAACTCATTGGGCAACCGTGGGTCCACTAATTTATGTGAAAATAAAAATGGCGTACCTGAATCATGTATAGCTAAATACCCCACAACTCTTACTACACCCTTGCTCTCTGGAGTAACCAATCCAAATTTATCAAACTGTACACCATCCATACTCCGTCTAGATCTTAAAGCGCTGTTGGCTTTCCCACACGAGTTCTTAAAAATAATGTAATATAGAGACGAATAATATTTAACGTCTACCCAACAAACACCAGTTTAGTAAATGACGTACATTGTACATTTCAATAATAGAATTATGCAAAGGGGGTTCTTTACCAGTCGGGCTAACGAAGACCGGCATAGGCCATACAGTGTGCTAGGGGGTGAAATATTTACCGGAAAGCGGCGGTACGGCCTACACTTATCGAATTCCAACTGCTAAGGGATATTTTATGTGGATGGCAATTTGTACCCGGGGTGTCTGTTTTTAGTCCCATCCGAACGACTTTACAGACAGTCGTCCTTGTCGGGCCCTCCGTCCTGCCCCACTAACAAGTGGGAACCCACGCCAGAAAATCCAGATGAATTTTCTCGGCCAACACCGGGAGCGAACCCGCGACCTCTAGGCCCGCGAGTCGGCGTCTTACTCCTGTTATCAGTAATGTTATAATAATCTAGTAGTAAATAATGTCACTCCGGTTATTTTTAGAATCTTATAAATTATTTCAGATCACACAATTTGAACTGTTTTAGTGGACATACAAGATAGGCCAAACCCAACTGATATGAACGTATTCATTATGACATATTTAAGATTAAACATGCATTATGCAAGAGCAAAATCTGCCTATTGCGGGTCTTTCTTTAAGCCTGAAATGTTATAAAAACTATTAAATAGACATTAATTAACCTATTCAGACCATAATCAACTTTCGATGTTCAGGCTAGCATGAGATTTTTGTTGGATTGTAGTTCGATTCGCTGAAATATTTTCCTTCGTGATTTACCACTAAAAATTGAATAACCGAGACTGCTGGTTTTGTCTTACCGACTTTAGTAATGATGACCGAGGCTAAGCGGAAATTTCAATCGCTTAGTTGTAAGCTAATAGTGGATCAATTTGACTGAAATTTTTAGCAAATTGCCTTTACATTAGCTAGTTTTTAACTATTGTAGTGAGAACTACCAACTCGTTATCTAATCTCCCATAATGTATCTTTAACAGGAGAGCCCTTCTATTAGTCACAAAAAGGTGAAGTTTTAAAACAGAGCATCCGGTATTTGTATACAAGGCTGAAGAACGAAGTCTTAATGTAATGTCTGTGTAAAAGAAAAAAAAATCAGAAAATACATCATTTATAGGGTTTCCATGTGAGACATTGTTTTGTTGAACGACTGGGGGGAATAGTTTTTAAAAAAATGTTTAAAAAGCTAATTGAACGACTGGGGGGAATAGTTTTTAAAAAAATGTTTAAAAAGCTAATTTGCTATTGTTTGGCATTTTGAAATGATCAAAATTGGGTCGCAAAGTAATTTAATACGAAAACGTATAAACTTATTTGAATTCAAATCGTTAGTTTTTACTGTAATATCTAACCAGTTATGAGAGAGAGAGAGAGAGAGAGAAATGGGGTTTAACGTCCACTCGACGCAACTAGGTCATTTCGGGACTAACATATGGTTTTTAATTTTATTTCAATAATTCTCTTGCGCGTAGGGGTCTTTAGCAGTGGGAGGAAACCGGAGTGCCCGGAGGAAACCCACGAGGTTGAGAAGGCGCCCCTATATCCATGCCACATACGCTCACACCTGGGCTCGAAACCACAGCCGCAAGCCAGAGGTGACCGGCCAGCTAGAGGTCGAAGCGCGGCACTCTAGACCACTAGGCCATCCCAACCCCCCCTAACCAGTTATGTTCGGAGCAGAGTCTGAATTGAATGGCAGTCTTTGGCACCTGTTTATTCCAGTCTTTATCGGTAGTATTCTCCTAAATGTGATCTTTAGCGTCGTGCACCCAGTCGCTCCATACAAAAGCCCAACTTTCCACGGTAAAATAAGGTCAGTGTCGATTTAAATTGATCACCAAGTCGTGTTTACAATGTCGAACACGGGATATTATTGAGTTAAAGACTCAGCTCTTTTAAAGATGTTACCTGTATAGCTGTTCCAAGAATTTTTGACAGTACACTGTAACAAAAATATCCGTGAAAAAAACGGAAAAAATTCCGGAAACAAAAATTACCAGAAATATTTTCTCCGTATTTGTTTTTCCTGTAATTTACAGAAATTCCCTCAATTAACGTAAATTCCGTTTTCAAATCAATATTTCATAGAATGTGCGAAATAGCTTTATTTAACGTCCGTTTCCGCCGAAGTGCTAGCGATGTATTTACGTAACCTCTCTCTGCTAATATTTATTAGAATACCCTCATCGAGAAAAGGCCGTATCTATCAACTAATAATGGTCAGTGTTACGACCGGTTAGAGGCTTTCAGATGTAAGTTTGCGGTATTATCAATTTGCAGATATGTAAACTCTGCCATAGAGACAAGCCGGCTTACACTGGCCAATCGGTTAAATTATCCACATATAAGCGTGCTTGGTTACCAGACAATACAACCTATTCTCTCTGAGCGTTGAAAATTGTATTTACACATTTATGAAAATACTTACAATCTGATTACCGTATGGTGAATGAGAAAACACTTTATAGATCTTATAAATAATGAAAATTAGATATACATGACTATTAATATACCAAACTCTACACAATATGATCCTTCATATTTTGGTTAATAAATTGAAATGAATACTATAAAATGATACTTATTAGGAATTATTATATATGTATATGATTTCTTATCGTTGCATTTGAAAACAGAAATAGTCCGTTATATAATGGAATGAAACATTTTATTCCTGAATTTCACGTAACTTTCCTGTCATTCCACCGTTTATTCCGTAAAATAACATGATTAAGTCCGTTATAGAAGGGAATAAAATATTCTATCCCCAAATTTCACGGAAGTTTCCTGTTTAATACTGGATATTCCACAGAATTACATAAAACACGTAATTTGAAGAAATAATTCACTATTTTAACACAATTTCTCAAAATAATCCATCAATTAACAGAAAAAATGTGTTAAACTACGGAATTCGGCGACATAAAAAAACGGAAATTTTTTACAGTGTACACTCCCGCCGATATATATTTATAAAAAAGTTAATTATGGCGTTTTATCGACTGTTGCGCCGTCAACTCACCGTGTCACACTTTCCTACACAGGAAACAAAGGCACATCTGAATGTCATACCAGGACCACTGGCAAATTTAAAGGCCCGGAAAAATGGACTCTCACCATCAGTACCATTCAATACAAAACCCTCGTTGTTTTTCCAAGGAAATCCCGTGCCACACCTGACAAAGAAACAAGCGGAAAAATAAAATATTCAACGTTTTACTCTTTCTATACCCAACAAAGAAATGAGACTTAACATCCTTTTTTGTACAGACTGGAGTAATCAGACGGGCATACGACAATCGTTGGGTTATGAAGGGGCATTTGCCCGGACCCATTCTTACACGGAATTCCAACACTCAAGTTCTTTACGTGCAAGCCAATGTGTACATGGGACCTCAGATTTCTATCCTATCTGAACGACTAATCAGCCGTCACATCACCAACAAGAGAAAACTCAACTCAACTTTCTCGGCGAGAGAGAGAAATGGGGTTTAACGTCCACTCGACACAAACTAGGTCATTTTGGGACTAACATATGGTTTCAATTTTATTTCAATAATTCGCTTGCGCGTAGGGGTCTTTAGCAGTGGGAGGAAACCCACGAGGTTGAGAAGGCCCCCATCTCCATGCCACATACGCTCACACCAGGGATCGAAACCACAGCCGCAAGCCAGAGGTGACCAGCCAGATAGAGGTCGAAGCGCTGCACTCTAGACCACTAGGCCATCCCAACCCCCCTTTGTCGGCGAACACCGGGAGTTAACCCGACACCCTCGCTAGTGAGCAAGCGTCTAACAGATCCATCGCGGCTGCCAAGCAAATAAGGAAAGGTGCATAGTGTAGAAATCAGAACCCACGACACTGATCCACTACAAGGTACCCCACCCAACATCAAATAAACAGGATAGGAAATGTGTTCAACACAATACTTCCGCCATTTTAGACTAACATACGGTAGTCGCAAAATAGATAATTACCCATCGGCTAATATAGTCATTTTAACTTTACCATCTAGAGATTCAGCCAAACATTCTAATGGAACGAAACCGGTTTCCTGTTTTGCTTCTGTAAAACAAAAATAAACGTGGCCATCAATAACATATAAACAAAGTTTGCCAGGAAACGTAAAATCAAAATCCTTAAATTATTTGTGTAACATGCCTTTAAATTCAACTTTATAACAAAGAAATTTTTAAGAAATCTATCACTTCATGAACATGCATTGAAGTGGTCCGGTTTAATATTGTTATCTTATTAGGCAAGAGCTGAATCTGTCTGATGCATGCCTTTATTTATATAAATTATGTAATGTGACATTAAGACATTTTTCAACACAAGCCCGCAATCAACTTTTAGATCAACTTTTAATGGATTCAAATACGATCGGCATTTAATAATTCAATTCAGATGGATAATTTAGACTTTGTTTTATTATCGTAACAACGGTAGCAATGACAATTGAGAATAGGATATTCTCCATTTACACCTTATCTCGGAATATATTGAAAATTTCAGTCAAAATTATTTCATTCCATTTTCATTATAATATTATAAAACAATTATATCGATAACTGTCAGCTCTTTATCTAAATCTTACATAATGCAGCTTTAAGTTAATATTAAATCACGTGTCAAAAACCGCCACTGAATCATAACGATTGTGTTTGGTACAGTTTATAAATCGGTTAAACCTAGCCCTAACCCTTATAAAAAGATAATGGCGGAGCTCATCAGATGTTTAATGTCAGGCAAACAGAGCAAGGGAAAAGAGAGAGAAATGGGGTTTAACGTCCACTCGACACACACCAGGTCATTTCGGGACTAACATTTGGTTTTTAATTTTATTTCAATAATTCGCTTGCGCGAAGGGGTCTTTATCAGTGGGAGGAAACCGGAGTGCCTGGGGGAAACCCACGAGGTTGAGAAGGCGCCCCTACCTCCATGCCACATACGCTCACACCAGGAATCGAAACCACAGCCGCAAGCCAGACGTGACCGGCAAGCTAGAGGTCGAAGCGCGGCACTCGCGGCACTCTAGACCACCACCACCACCCACCCCCACCCCCCGAGCAAGCGGAAAAGACAGACTGCTATGCTGTTTACATAAATGATTTTCAATAATTCTCGGGTGTGGTCTGTTGAGAACAAACACTTTTCTTGAAGTGACGCTTATATCTCCGTTGAAAAAATTACCTACTGATAAAATTGTCAGAAAAATACTTACGTTCCATATGTGCCCAGATTTTAACAACATGATTTTCTGGTATAGAACCTTTAATAATTCTCGATCGAACATCTATCATTTTAACACTGAAGTTTGACGCCGACAGAATGCCCTTATTAAATAACATTGTATCCATAGACTTAAACCTGAAACCAAAAAAGCATTGATCATAATAATGGATCAATTGTCTTTAAAAGTCATATCTGTCCGAACCCAAATTTGTTAGATCAAAATTGACCGTGATACTTCGAAAGGGAACATTATTATTATTCGATGTACTTCTACGACAATTTGTGGATAAGATATCCAGTTAATGAGATGTGGCGAACAATAGATTAAAATCATCATTTCAATAATTGGAGAATAAGAATGTGACAGTACACTAGCTAGAAACCATAATATCATTGCTGAAGTAAAGGGCGATATCAGCTACACAGACCATTTTCAACGATAATCACTCGAAACGAATCCGCATATTCCACAAAAGAACTAATTGCGTTACGGTATAAGCAAAGGTGAAACAAATAGAACAGCCAGTGATAAATAACAATATTCTACTGCCGATTTCTGCATTACAAATCACAATAGCAAAATGCACCAGTGGCTACTGCTACTACAGTATTCATGGATCACACCTCGCAGTGAGGCTACACGACTGAGCAGTAATGCTTTGGCCTACTTTTTAAATGCATTTTATGCTACTATAAAGATAGGAAATGCTTAAGGATCTTTTACTTGCACGCCCATGTGAACACGGGAGCTATGTTTTCGTTCCATTTGCGTGCATGTAAAATATCCCTCTGCATTTGGAATTCGATGTAACAGTAAGCAATTGTGCCGCTGCCCGGGCAATATTTTCCTCATATACACTGTGTGCCCGTCATCATTAGCCCAGTCGGAGCAGAACACTAGGACGTTAAACCCCATTTCATTATATATCTGTCTAGAAGTACATAATTATACACCCTCTCTACGAATACACAATTTGTAAGAAACTTTTAACATGCCATATGAGAAATGAATTTAAACACGCCATTAATTAACAAATGAAGATCGCCTACTTGTAGATTTTAAGCTTAATTCGAACTGTGATTTGTAATCCGTTAGGCGTAGAAAACAGTACGAGATAAGTTAAATCCCCAAATAAACATTATACTTGGAATATCACATTAAAACCTGAGGACGTTGTTGATGCCCCTTGAGAGAATACTCACGGTTGTAGGAGTTCGAGATTAGTTTTAACGTTATCCTTATAGGCCATGTAGGCACACTCAACAAGAAAACTTTCATCTTGGTCACTTTCGAATAGTTCATGCAGTTTTCGTGTTTCAATGCGTATACAGAAGGCATCCCGCAATGGCGAGGTTCGCTGTAAAAAAAAAATCTAATATAAATGATTTAAGCTAAACAATAAACATACATCCTATGCAAGAGCTAAATCTGCCTATTGCGGGTATTTCTTTAGGCATGGGATGTTATCTCAATTATCAGTTAGACATTAATTAACTTATCCGTACCATAATCAACACTCGATGGCATCGTTAGTCTGCGATCTTGAGTGGATAATGACCCAGTTTACTGCATATCCCTTCACGATTAAATCAATAAATGGATAATCGAGACTAAGCATTTTATCTTACTAACTTTAGTAATGATGACCGAGGCTAGGCGGAAATTTCAATCGCTTAATTCTCGGTTTATATTGGATTAATTTGACTGAAA
Source organism: Patella ulyssiponensis (assembly GCA_963678685.1). Lineage (NCBI taxonomy): Eukaryota > Metazoa > Mollusca > Gastropoda > Patellidae > Patella > Patella ulyssiponensis. The sequence goes on from OY783232.1 coordinate 23,282,742, forward strand.
TTTTCAGCAAGTTGCCTTTTTACTATCTAGTTTTTAACTATTATACTGAGAACTACCAACTCGCTATCTTATCTCTTATAATGCACCTTTAAGAAATGAAATGAAATGGGGTTTAACGTCCTACTCTTATATGCACCTAACCTGGGCTAATGGAAGACGGGCATATGCCATACAGTGTGCGATGAGGGTAATTTTGCCCGGGCAGCGGCGCTACGGCCTACTCTTATATCGAATTCCAACTGCCAAGGGATATTTTACGTGCACTCCCATGTGTACACGGGACCTCGGTTTTTCGTAACATCCGAACGACTAGGCAGCTGTCCTTGTCAGGCCCTCCTTCTGTATCACTGACAAGGGGAAATCACGCCGGAAAGCACCTTTAAGAATAGTGAATGCTGTTTAGAACAAGGGTCTATACTTACTGAAAACGAGAAACACCAAGAGCGTATTTGTGGTTAATAACGTCCAAAGGAATGTAAAATGAATGAATGAATGAAATGGGGTTTAACGTCCTACTCTTTTGCACCTAACCTGGGCTAATGGAAGACGGGCATACGCCATACAGTGTGCTATGAGGGAAATTTTGCCCGGGCAGCAGCGCTACGGCCTACTCTTATATCGAATTCCAACTGCCAAGGGATCTTTTACGTGCACTCCAATTTGTACACGGGACCTCGGTTTTTCGTCCCATCCGAACGACTAGGCAGCTGTCCTTGTCAGGCCCTCCTCCTGCATCACTGACAAGAGGAAAGGTGACCGACAAGGACAAACATGACTATATTCAAAGTATATCTAATATTTAAATCATTTTAGATCAAAAAAAAATATTGAAAAAATTATAGATGACCGAAATTATATTAAACAACAATATCCCCCTTAACCCAGTGTTATCTATTTTTTCTAGCCTGGCGTAGGAAGGGGAAGGGGCGGGAGCATTGACATACGAAGTATTCATCTATCCGGAATTGTGTGTTACTGTTCGGGATACCTACACCTAATCCTAACCTGTGTCGAGTTTCACTCCATATGTGGGAATTTCCAGCCTCTCGACTATAATCTTACAAATTCATCAACAACGTGGTCCCAAATTATGTGAAAGCATTAACATCTTTGGGAGCCCAAGAGCTTACTTTACTCGCAGACTCCGTAGTCCATGCCTGGAGTTTAGAGCCACATTTTCAAGGGCTGCAAGGTGAATGTGTATACACGTATATACATTTATTTGAAATAGACTGATGCACTGGAAATGTGTGCATATGCATAATATAAATTAAGGCGATATATACCATATACTTACCACAAAATAACAGTGTTCTTTACTCGGCTTGTAGTAAACAGCCAGTGAAAAGGTTGCGGTGGAGACATCTTGTTTGAATGGCCAGATTCTGCTTGTAGGGTCATAGCTAAAGACAGCTTTAGCATCTCCAGTATAGGTGAGTGTCGCTGGTTTATTCGTCTTGTAATCCCCACATGTTACATTTACTACAACATTTTAAAAACATCCATTTAAACGACTTCTAAGACTGCTTTTAATACTAAACTATACTAAACCTTAAAACACTTATAGTCAATGGCCTTTTTCGCAGACAATATTATTATCAACGATAATCTTCCAACGTCGATTTAATTGGATTAAACAAAGATTATATGTGCCGCTGGCTTTTTTTTTGTTTTGTTTTTTTTTTTTACCAAATCCAGTTTATATCTAGTGAGATAAGTCGGCCTTTTTATCAATTATACTTTCATTTTGACTCTATTTTTGACTGTAAAGTCTGACTGTTTATGAACAGACAAAATCATCTACATGTATTAAATATAGAGAGAAAAATGGGGTTTAACGTCCACTCGGCACAAACTAAGTCACTTCGGGACTAACATGGTTCAATTTTATTTCAATAATTCGCTTGCCCGTAGGGTTCTTTAGCAGTTGGAGGAAACCAGAGGACCCGGAGAAAACCCAGGAGGTTGGACAGGCAACCCTAATCCTTGTCCCATACAACGGTGGATTTGAAATCACGCCAGTTGACTCAATGACAGGCTTTATGATACAGCACGCAAGTGCTCAACATAAGACCATCCACCCCACCCCCATCCCCTATTGAAGATAGAAATGCCAACACGTCACATGACAAACGTCAAAATATAAACGTTCCTATTTTTTTCACTGCAACAATTACATAAGATTACTTACCTTTGGATGTCGCCGCTTGGATGCCTGTAGTAGTTACCTGTAATAAATATATAGCATATTTAATTTCTATTTTACAGGCTTATCAGCATCTGAAGCAATGTTTTACAGAAACCTTTTCCTTTAAGGTAAAATCGTCATAATCAATGTAATTAAAATCTGTATGGACAGTGGTCCATATTTCGTGGGGTTGATGGCTTGAAAAAACTGTTGTTGGGCATGGTTGCTGAGAGAGAGAGAGAGAGAGAGATAGAGAGAGAGAGTGGTTTAACGTCCACTCGACAGAAACTAGGTCATTTCAGAACTAAAACACACGCGATTCAATCTATTTCAATAATTCGCTTCCGCGTAGGGGTCTTTAGCAGTTGGAGGAAACCGTTAGACCCGGAGGAAACCCACGGGGTTGGACAGGCGACCCTACTCCTTGTCACGCACAACCGGGAGAGAAATGACATGGGGTTTAACGTCCTACTCTTATGCACCTAACCTGGGCTAATGGAAGACGGGTATACGCCATACATTGTGCTGTGAGTGATCTTTTATGTGCATTTCAATGTATACTGTGACCTCGGTTTTTCGTCCCATCCGAAGGACTAGACAGCCAGGACCTCCGTCATGCATCATTGACAAGGGGGAAACTACGCCAATAAAAATCTCGATAAACTTTCACGGTTAGTGCAGGGATTGAACATGCGACCTCCAGGCTAGCGAGCCAGTGTCTTACCCACTTAACCATAAAAAGGGTTTTAAAGTTGTCTCTTGAAAATGGATATTAGATTTAAGATTTGTCGATTTAAATATTCTGACAAATGGTAAAGTTGTTTATACTTACAGACAGTATTACCAGGATAACTATTATCAAAGGCATTCTGAAAAATGAAATAACTCCATGTATTTACATGTATTCAAAGTTTCGGGGAAAGGTACAACGATACCGATTGCACAAGAGCCATTTGATGTAGGCATAATTTCTACTTTTGATATACAATGGTGAAATTCCAACTATCAATGGTTATTTAACATTGTTATTTCTCGATCAACACTGGAATTGAAAACGGGACCTCGTAATTAGCGAGCCAACGTCTTATTCAACTAGAACACTAATCGTTAAATATGTAATGGTTTTGTAATCCATGTACTTGTAGCAACGGGGTAAACATTCAGGTCAAGATTTCGAGTTGATGGCCAAATTATGTAATGGCTGGCTACCATAAATAAAATTCGTCATACACAAATAAAATAAAATTTACTCGTCTTAACGCCTTCTCCCCCTTCTTGTAAAATGAAGATTTCGTACACGTTTAGCACGTGCTTGAACGTGAGTTTGGGCAATACAAACGAGAGTCTTGGTTGTAGATTTAATAAAATTCAGCAAAAGCATTCATATCATATTAAAACAAAACTATCCAGATTACAAAAATATGATGAATTCTTCAACTTAATGGATTTACTTGTTCATCCGAAATAAAGAAAAAATAAATTTGCGATATTTCTATTCAAGACTTTTTCCTTCCCATTCGACCAAACGCTTATGACGTATGACGGAAAGCAAACCACGGCGTGTATTCACACGGCTTAGAAGAAGGCGTCAGTGCTTTGGACAACAAGTTCATCGAAGCAGGATGTCGAAAGGTTGTGGTACGTGTTTTGTTACTGGAACAATGTCTTATTAAATTTGTTTATTTTAGAGAAGGACATGGCGTGATGTGTATAATTTGCAACAAATTTGGCATGAAACTAGAGCATGTCACGTAGCCTTCTCAAAATAACTGTATTGCAAGTGTAGGAAAGATGGGTTATCAATCGGGATTAGATCGTGGTAAATGGACACCATCTTGTTACACGTCACCTACAACATTGAACATTTTCCAACCACAAATAGCGGTCCTTGATTACAAAAGTCCAAAATGAACATTACTCAAAATACTTAAATTTCTCGGAAATCGTACACACGCGTGTTTTCGTGTAAACAATTGTTTTTAATTTCATCACTTTATTACCCCATAGATATCTACAGATAAATACGCTAATTGGGATAGCTATTATCAATTGTTAATCTGATCTATGTAGTCTAGTACTGACAAGTCGAGTATTAGATTTTCAAATTTTCTTCTTGTCCTCGTGTGCTTCGGCTACGCCAGTTCGTCATGCTAAAAAAACTTCATCTACTAAACATTCATATCTTCAGACGAGTGATTCGAATTGAAAAGTTATGCAGATGTTAGAAGTGTCTTCCAATACAAATATGGCTGAACACTTCAGTTTCAAGGCAATTTCAATTCACAATTACTATCGTCCCAACAACCCTGAACATTTTAATTCCAATGTCGTTTCTGACGATACTCCTTACAATAAGTTCAATAAAAACGTGTAGTGCCTTGGGCAAATGACCGACATGACGTAATGTGCTGAAGTAAAAAGACCTGTTTATTCTAGTATATTAAATTACACAAGATTCTGAAATTGTTGATGTTGTTATTTTCTGATCACGGTTTACGCAAAACTATTTGTTTTTCTCCAGGTCTTCAGAAACAAGTAGCAGTTGTAATACTGATTACATTGGCAAGTATCGTCATTTTATTTTGTAAAATTACGATTGTTTGAACGCTTTGATAACTAATCCATTTCCGTAAAATGGGATGAAAGATATATTAAGAATTTAATAAAGAGTTGGCCATTCTTGATGTAACAGTTCGAAATTAGATGATAAAGAAAATATTGAAAATTTCAGTCAAATTATATCTTTATTCTGTTGAAAGTTTGGAATAGAAATAGGAATCCTCTGTCTCCCCACTGTTTCCGAGAATTGCCACTTGTTTAAGTGATAATGACTCCGCCCACAAATGTTATTGATATTAAACAAATATATTGATGTATCGGTGATTTATTTGGCCAGTAGTCGACACTAAACGCGTACGCGTTGAACACTCATGCATTGACATATCTGTGATTGGGTTTGGAAGGAAAGGCCTACACGTTGAACACGAATACATGGATATATCGGGGATGAGCTTAGATTTATTAAATAGAAAACTAGGAAGAGTATGATTAGTATGGTGCCAATATAATAAACTTGTTCATTATGACATACATACGATGTATGGAAATTTATTTTAGAAGTAATTACCTTTGTTTATTTCCCATATGAAGAATCAGAATTCATCGTTTTTCGTAATGTACTTTAATTTACAATAAATTTAAATTGTAGCTATGCTGTGGGACAGAAGCGCAATTAAAAGCATCGGATTTTATTATACAAGGTAAGGAAAGATATATATATATATATATACTATGGCATACCCTTGATGACATATGGAAACTTTATTTCAGCTAGTGTGAGCGTTTGTGGCATGGAGATAGGGGCGCCTTCTCAACCTCGTGGGTTTCCTCCGGGAACTCCGGTTTCCTCCCACGGCTAAAGACCCCTACGCGCAAGCGAACTATTGAAATAAAATTAAAACCGTATGTTAGTCCCGAAATGACCTGGTTGTGTTGAGTGGACGTTAAACCCCATTTCTCCCTCTCTTTATTTCAGCTAGTCACCAGATAAACTCCAATGGTATAAAACACCGGTTTACATTAACCGAGTGGGGAGATCCCAATTGTAGGGGAGGTTCGGGAATTTTCGGAGTCCACGATGGTCACTTTATATTTGGGGAACCCGTCTTCCATTAGCCCAGGTTCGGTGCAAAAGAGTAGGACGTTAAACCCCATTTCATTTCATATTTGGGGAATACTAACCCTAACACTTTTTAGAAGACTGAACTAGGATCCAATTTACCATTTATCCCTTTAAAAAGGGTTAGGGTTAGTATTCGAGTGGTTTTATGAGGCTCTGGCCGAACAACCCGGGGGTCCTTGGTTTTACCCAAGTGCTGATCGAGAAACTTTCTCGTTATATTCCGGCATAGTTTTCCCCTTGTGTAGGACGGTGGGTCTGGTATGGGACAACGTATTGTTCGGATGGGATGAAAACCCGAGGTCCAATTGGTGTGCACTCAAAAGAACCCTTGACAGTTTGAATTTGATCAGTTTCCCTCATAGCATGTTGTGTGACGCATGTCAGTCTTCATTATAGCCCATTCGGTATGGAAACGTAGTGGGGGGGGGGTGCGTAAACCCATTTCCGTTCACCTATCTATGTTCTTTCTAATTTTTTTTATAGTGGACTCAGCGTGCCCGAAAAAAGCAACAGGCACGGCTAGGATAAAGGTTCTAACCGATATACCCGACACTCTACCATTCGCTTATTGTCGCCATCCCTTTAAAGCTTATGACATCAAGTATGTTTCGACTGGGGAATTTGGAATGGATGTGTCCTTTACTGGTGATGATAAAGACTGTGTTTTTTCCGTGAGTTACCTTCTAATCAAGTTCAATAATGTTCATATTATTCAAGAAACTTAGCATTGTCAATAGGGAAACTTCGGTTTTAATCGTTTTCATGCATGCAAATTGGACTTATTTTTTGCTATATTTTGTTATTCTGATGCATAACTCATAAACCTGTGAAAATATTTGTATTAAACTATGTACACTCATATACTATTTCTAGTATTTCTACTTTTACTTTGTCGAAAATTCGCAGTTGAATAATATTTGGTCCATAGAAAACTAAGTTTTGATATGTTACTATTCCAGAGCACAAAGAGACCCGTTATGAAACTTTATATGGCATCATCAAACTATTCAATGAAACAAATGTGTGTTTTTTTCTATTAACTAACGTTAGGTATAAAATTGGTGTCGTTTGCTTATTAGATTTACGGATGAATGAATTCCGTTAATGTTTTGGCTCTCATCGCGTTTAGTATTCAATTACTTTACTGAATATTTCCGCAAACTTTCTAAAGACATCAGTAAAGTATTCTATACATACATCGACAGTTTCTTAGACATTTAACTGGGACGAAAGGTTTGCGTCAATTCAAGGATCTGCTGTCGTATACGGTAGGTCGTCTTGCCTAGATTTCCCTTATAACACTATTTTTTTCCATAGCTGCATTGGAAATTCCTATGTCCCCCCCCCCATATTTCGTATGTGATCCACGTTGTTTTCTTAACTTATCCTTGTATTCCAATGTTATTCACGTTGTCTTTCCTAAATTGATGTTCGATTCCTGCGTGATTCCCCTGGTCTACACATTGGCCTGCACGTAAAGGATCCCTTAACAGTTGAAATTCGATATGGGTATGCCGCTGTCCTGGTAAAATTTCCCCTCGTAGCCCAGTTTCTATAATTGACACATTACTATTATCCCTGTATTGTTGTTGAAGTTGTGCTTTTTATTACATTGTAGAAATCTGACAGTGGAGATATATATAGTATAGAAGTATATGTACCATTATCTGGCGGTGTATTTACATCTGAAGATAAACCACATCTAGTAACATGTTCCTACGAAGATACGGGTGTACAGGAATCGAGCCCTACCGAATTTTCAGATGCGTAAGTAAATACGGTCCACTATGAGTTAGTAAATGCGGCACATTGTTGGGTATGGAAATGGTAGGACGTTAAACCCCGTTTCATTTCGGGTAAATAAATGTTATCGAAGACAGTATTGGGTGCAAAATAGATAGGAGTCAATTTTATATGGTTTTGACTGTATTTGTAGAATTGATTTTCGGAACCGGAGCTTGACAAGCGCTACTCGTTTTGTTTTGCATCTTAGGGCGATTCTGTTCGAAGAAAATCGTTTTTGTTCTACTTGTGTTTAGCGTTTTATTTTTATTATCTTATCGCATGTGCCGAGGTCTTTCCTGGAATCGAGTGGACTTTAAACCCCATTTCTCTCTCTCTCTCTCTCTCTTTCCTGGAATAAACTGGATATACTCACGAGGTTGAGAAAGCGTCCATACCTCCAAGCTACGGGCGCTCACACCAAAGATCAAAACAACCGCAAGTCAGAGGTGATCGGCCATCTCTGGAGCTCGAAGCACGACATTCTAGATCACTACCCCAAGAAAAAATCTAATGCCCCATAAACTTATGTAGAGTGAAATAAAACTAGGTATGCTTGTTCACTTGTCAATAGTGCGATATTTGGCAATACTTTTATATGAATCTGCAATTTGTATTTGGTTTTATTTTAAGTGCGAAGCCAGTAGAAGAGTCTTTGTATAATATGGGTAAAATTAGTAAATCAGACGTGGACCTTTATCTTGAAGATCTGACAAGATCTAGGGTTAAATCTGGAGTACATCTTGGAAACACTGTTCGTTTGATCGCTATTTTAAAAGGTTAGTGACTTCGTCGATTGTAGTTCATGAAACAAATAAATTTGAGTTGAAATTCACTTTGTGTACGCCAACATAACTTGCGTTTTTTAATCTAATTTCAAATCAGTTATGCTCAGTGAGTTATATTCAGTTATAAAGGCAACAACTCGTCCACCATGGACATGGGTCACATTTTATATTATGTTATATGTATTGTAGGTAAATATTCTGATGAAGTCAGTTTTCAAGCCGTATCGTGTAGAGCTATTGGTAAAGGAAATGCCTACCCTATTTTGGTGGGTGGGTAAGTATCTCAACGCTTTGAATTATTTCTTTGTATGGAAACAGACTAGTGATTAATGTATTCTCCCCATTGCCCAAAAGGTAAAAGCATCTGATGTTTTAAAGAGGTTGACTATTGCTGGTTGAGTTTGATGCTTTGAAGGTGGATGACCATCTCTGGTTGGGGGTATCTCAGGTTGGAGTTGACTATTACTGGTTTGGGGTGGGGGAACTTTAAATGAACTATGTGATGATTGTTTTAGATGTATCAGGTTAGTTAGGTTATTGGAACACATTGAAGTTGCTGTATTCATAGGCTGGAATAGCGGGAAAACGCGTATACGTGCGTCTATAATTTTCAAAATTTTCTCCTAGATCCCACCCACCCACATACATACCGGCGTAGAAGACTTCATGGGCATTTTGTCGACATTTTCTTCGCCTCTCTTCTCCAAAGTAGGGTATTCGGTTACATGGCATCAATGAGAATATATTAGACCACTTCAAAGTTACTGTAACCAAGGCAGCGTGGAATAGCAGTAAATGGCGTTTGTGGCAGTAAGGAGAATCCCGTATTGACCTCATATGTAAGCGCTCGGTCTTCATCACCACCGTCTGTAAACGGAAGAATTCTTTCGGGCATTTAAGTACTGGAGCCCGCAGCCCTAAACATTTCCGAGCTCACACGCCTATGGCATTCCCAAAGGTCTGTAAACAAACCGTAGAACTAAGAAGTGTGTGTAACATTTTTTTATGGAAGGGCACGAGCCTTCTTGTCTTTTATAAATTTAGGACACGTATCAATGTTATTTGTAGATGTGGTGATGGTATAGTTATATCAAAATCTAAAGGGTTTTTAACAACTGGCAGGAGAACTGTAAGTCCTTACTTCCGGTCATTTCGGCTGCGTGGTTCTCGTTCACTGACGTTTGATTGTACATTTGCCATCTGTAAAAAAAAATGTGATGGGGTAAGATTTTCTTTTTTTAATGCAGATGTGCCAGCGGATTTTTTTATAGATTTCCAGTATACTTAAATTTACATTTCGTAGTCTATACCATTAAGGGAATTCTTTAATAGTTTCACAAAATACGCAGGAAATATTAGATTGGCTAGGTTTGATCATTGTCAGATGATTGATGTCTGTATAGAGGGCATCCTGTAATGTTTTCTTTTTTCGGTTTATCAATTCCTTTCAGTCGTCGGCAAAAAAAAATAGAATATTGCATGACTTAATACGATATGAAAATGTCTAGTTGCTAGGTCGTTATAGATATTGTGATACTTTTGACCTCCGTGCGCATGTCGGAACATGCGCCCCATTGTTAGCAAGTGCTTTCCTGTTTACATTTTAATTCTCTTTACGATATTTGTAGAGAAGTAGGCCTAGTTCGAGGATTCAGCTTCGTACACTTCAAAATTTTCTATTAATGACAGATTAATCCTAAATATATGCAAGGAATATTTTTATTTATTGTAATCCATATTTGTATTTAAGAATTCTTGTAGTAACCAGCTTCCAAGAGGTAAAAGATCAGTTCGTTATGTAAGAGTTTTAGCAGGTAAGCTGTGTATGATAATCCAAATAAAAGAATATTTACAATCTTCTTCGAGTCCGTTTTGATTTCGAAAAATAGCAACACAGTCGATAGTGTAAAAAAAACACCACGAAGCTCCTCCCTTTTGTTTGCTTTAAATATACACGGGTGTTGTTTTTGATATCAAAAAAGGCCAGTGCCAGTAGAAGATTTTATCACCCAACCCGTTGTACACGCTAAAATATAAAAACAATGTAAAACCTATTTCGCTCAGTAGAATATGAAGTTATGACACAAGCAGCATCTACTGTAGAATGTGTTATTGAGTGATAAACAGCTTCGTCTGGTAGACAATTTAATCTAAAAGAATGTCATTCACATATTGCTCTGTTGATCGAATCGCCTATCGCACAAACTAACACTATGGTTTGGCCCTTTTTAAATATCAATCTAAAGAGAGAAATGGGGTTTAACGACCACTCGACACAAACTAGGTCATTTCGGGACTAACATATGGTTCAATTTTATTTCAATAATTCGCTTGCGCGTAGGGGTCTTTAGCAGTGGGAGGAAACCGGAGTGCCCGGAGGAAACCCACGAGGTTGAGAAGGCGCCCCTATCTCCATGCCACATACGCTCACACCTGGGATCGAAACCACAGCCGCAAGCCAGAGGTGGCCGGCCAGCTACAGATCGAAGCGCGGCACTCTAGACCACTAGGCCAAAAAAAAGGCAAATGAAATATTGTTTAAATGTTTGAATATATGTGGGGGGTTGGGATGACCTAGTGGTCTAGAGTTCCGCGCTTCGACCTCTAGCTGACCTGTCACCTCTGGCTTGCGGCCGTGGTTTCGATCCCTCGTGTGAGCGTATGTGGCATGGAGATAGGGCGCCTTCTCAACCTCGTGGGTTTCCTCCGGGCACTCCGGTTTCCTCCCACTGCTAAAGACCTCTACGCGCAAGCGAATTATTGAAATAAAATTGAAACCATGTTAGTCCCAAAATGACCTAGTTTGTGTCGAGTGGAGGTTAAACCCCATTTCCCTCTCTTCGAATATATGTATGTGCTATTTATTTATTAGATGGTTCTATGAAGATAATATCCATCAAAAATGCTCTTATCTATGAAGAGGATGGGGATGATGATATCGAAGATGAGTCAAGCCCGTCTGTGCGGAATAAGTCTTCAAAGGTAGATACTCACAATAAACGTGTTCGTATATTGTCGTAATTACTCATACTAAACATGGACGTATGTAGTTTAGAGCGTTTAACATTTTATTTTCTTGTCTGGATTTTGAAATAACCATTTTTACTGATCTTATCGTAGCCATACCTGTTACAGTTTTGTCCATATATATACTATTCAAAAAAAGTAGGGGATATTTGATTTTTAAGTGTTATTAAAGTCACCTAATGAAACTGACGAAGAAACAAATGACAAAATGAAATGAAGTTCACATTCATCGATTTATTCCAAATGAGCGTTAGACTAAGTAAGGCACAGACTGACCATTGTAAGGGTAAAATGATACCCGGGGTCAAACAGCAAAGTTACCACAGCATCACAACAAAGTCAGTAACGGGTAAATCCTCCTCTGTTTGCCAAACAAGCATTGATCCGACGTGGCATACTCCTAATGAGACGTCTAAGGTCATTTTGGTCCAGATTGTCCAATTCCTGTTGCAACGCAGCAGCAAGTTCTTGGACATTGGCAGGACGTTGTTGACGTTGACGTAACCTCTGTCCAAGCATGTCCCAGACATGCTCGATGGGGGAGAGGTTGGGACTCAGTGCTGGCCAAGGTAATGTGGTGATGTTCTGTTGTTGGAGGTAACCTGTAACGATCCTGGCCCTGTGACATATTGCGTTGTCATCCTGGAAGATGAAATGGCGGCCATGACGTCGTGCGAACGGCACAACCTAGACTGCCAAGATGTTGTCCCGGTAGTACTGGCCTGTAACACGCCCTGCAACAACATGTAAAGCCGTTCTTCCAGCAACAGTGATGCCTCCCCACACCATAACAGAACCACCCCCAAATCGATCATGTCTGATGACGCTAACGTCTTGGAAGCGCTCGTTTCGACGACGCCACACCCTCCTACGTCTGTCCAAAAAATCAACAGTGAACCTTGACTCATCTGAAAACATCACATTGCTCCAGCGTCGATTATCCCAGTGTTGACGATCCCTACACCAACGACGTCTTGCCTGAATGTGATGATCTCTCAAACAAGGGATCACGCGAGGACGTCGGGCGCGAAGGTGACCCCTATGCAGTCGATTCCGAATCGTCTGGCCACTCACTCTCACACCAGTGTCTGTTTGAAGACGAGTGCTGATCTGATTTGCTGTGATGACACGATTTCTCAAGGCCAAGGTACGGATAAATCGATCCTGGGCTTGAGTTGTCGCCCTTGGCCGACCTGAGTGTGGTCTGTCCTGTACAGATTGTGTATCACGGTATCTGGACCATAGCCTGCTTATGACAGACTGAGAAACATTCATCGTCCGCGCCACAACCGCCTGTGTTGTGCCGATCTGTAGCATGCCAAGGGCACGTAATCTTTCATTTTGGGTAAGTCGACGCATATCAAAATTTGTTTTCTGGTCACTAAAACAATTAAACTGATGTTTCCACCCTGGAATTCAATGCCACAATGACTGTAACATTCAAAGTCAGAGTCGTGCAAATCTTGGGTTGGACCCCAATGATGATCCCAAGCATCACCTGCATTCCATGCGGTAGCTATTGGTGCGTTTGGGCGTCACATGTAACTGGAAATGTTTCTTCTGTTAAGTTCTATAGTGACTTTTTTCGTAGTCATTTGCATATTTTAGTATTATGCCCCCAAAATCAAATATCCCCTACTTTTTTTGAATAGTAGTTGTTTCACGTTCTGTAATGCTGTATAAGCTTCACAATGTTGATAGAATACTTTTCGAAACGTCGCGTAAATAAATTAGTAGTTTTGCATAAGTATGCCTTAGTTTATTATTTACCCACTAAATGCCACTAAAATGTAATTCCATTAAGACTATAACAAGATTTATTCTATGAACTGGGGAGAGCGTTGTAAAGGACTGGGGACGGTGGTGCGCTTAATGTATTAACACTTTATGCATTAAAGTGCTAAAGTTATATTGTTTTCAAAATTTGCATAACTTTATAGCATGTTATCCGATGTGCTTGTATTAATTATGTTCCATATTTATGTCTCTGTATAGGCAAGACCGAAGCCAGTGCCAGTTGAAAAGAAACTCTATGTTCCCATGAATTCAAGGGTCGGAGAAGCTGATACACACTTCATCGTTCGTGACGAGACAGATGAAAAACGTAAAATGGTTGAGACATCAGTTTGGTCTGGAATTGATCTTGGCATGTGGACACTATTGGTTATTACTATGGGTTTCTGTCTACTGACCATTCAAATAGTGGTGTTAATTACAAGAAGACTGTTGCTGTTATTCCAAGAGATTATAGCCATTTCAACACTGAAGCCATGCGACTTAAATAATAATTGTAAAACGAAAGTAGCTGTAATTGGATTCAGTAGCCAATAAAGAACTAACCACACCTTGATTGTTTTAAATATTGATGTATAGAGGGGTTGGGTGGTCGAGTGGTTTTATGCGTGCACTTTAGATCAAAGGGTCTTGTTGTAGTTTCGATCCCAAGCTTATATTGACAAGGAGTAAGGTCGCCTGTCCCACCTCGTTAGCTTTCTCGGGTTCGCGGTTTTCCTCCCACTGCTAAAGCCCCTAACGTGCAAACGAATTTTTGAAATACAATTGTACCTCGGTTGTGGCATTTAGAGCTTAATGCCCAGGGGCTGGTTGCTCAAAGCTCTGTTAACGTTTAACAATCCGTTAACATGGAGATAACCGATAGTTAACTTTAATGGAGAATGATTGTTGCTGAAAGCCCCTTTACCTTGCCGTTATATTTAATGGATGTGTTGGGCTGCGTTATCTGTTTAACGCAAGCATTAGTGGGCTCTTGCAAACTCATAGATTACCAGAGCAATTTTCAATAGAACATTCTAGAGTTTTGGGCGATTGGTGTCTATTCCATTTTCTATGGGATGAAATTCAATTCTACAGAATTGAAAGGGGGGGGGGGGCTTTTGGAAATAATGACCCCAAATATTCTGTAGTGCAAATCCCATAATTTTTCCCAAAATTTATGCTAAAATTTATAAAGGGGAAAATGAAGTATTCTATAGTGTTTTCTGTAGTAAATTCTACAGTTATCTATTTGTCTGAAGTCAAGTTTTGTGAACAGACTGCACGGTTGTCCCACTGTCTTCTTTTTCTTAATACTAACTTCTCTGAATTTGTTATGCATGTACATTAAATTTAAAATTCGGCCAATGAAGTTCTCTTGGATTAACTTTAATCAATCCGTTAGCTAACGGATACTAAAAATAACTTTCAATTTAACTGACCGTTAGCAAGATAACGATGCGTTAGTTTAACGGAAGGTTGAAATAACTAAGTTTTGAGCAAGTGGCCCAAGGTCGCTTTTAATAATGTATAATGGTTCGGTTAAAATAGCTGTTACTCCAATCATGAAACCTTGTCGATGAAATACCTCTAGCTGGCCGGTCACCTCTGGCTTGCGGCTGTGTTTTCGATCCCTAGTTGAGCGTATGTGGCATGGAGATGGGGTGCCTTCTCAACCACGTGGGTTTCCTCCGGGCACTCCGGTTCCCCCCCCCCCCCACTGCTAAAGACCCCAACGCGCAAGCGAATTAAACCATGTTAGTCCCGAAATGACCTAGTTTGTGTCGAGTGGACGTTAAGCCTAATTTATCTCTCTCCTCTATGAAATGGCCACCTCCCCTTGATCCAATGCGTTTTCGGCTGTTCATGTATTGGCTTTATTTTCTGATCTTATTCAACGCTAAGCCGTTGCCAGATAAGTTTGAAATTCCCAACTTTTAGTACGTTATCCCCTTAACCAGACAGGCGATACGAACATACGATGAAATAGGGGTTGAACAACCTACTGTTGTCTGTTTTGCTCCTAAACTGGTGGGCTAATGAAAACTGGGAAACACCAAGGAATAGATTATTACGGCCACCGAAAGCTTGTTTTTCGTTTAAATAATTGTCGGAAGACAAATACCAATCTTGCTAGCATAATGGCATCCTCGGTTACCGAGTGTACTCATTCCGTTCTACTCCACTATACCCTGGGTTAATCCATAGGGTTTGCATGATTTCAAACTATCTGAATGTAGCAAGAGTGTACGAACCAATCAAAAACAGTTTACTAACAGGTCCAACGTAGACTCTTTTAGCGTCATTTTTTTTTACGTCATAGAACTACATGTACATTGTTTACAAACAATGTGGCGTCTTGTTTGATCGATGAGAAAGTTTGTAAAAGATTTAATATAAAAGAATTGACATACACACAAAAATATGGCAGGGAAAGTTCTGTCATGAAATTCTTAAATGACACTTATTTTTCTACTACGCGGTATTTTTCCCCAATGACAATATTTGCAAAGTGTGCAAGAACGGACTGAGGTCACCATGTCTGGGGAATTCTTTGGAGAGTTTCACTTTATGGGATTGGACGATAAAAATATCACAATCCGTCATGGCAGATAATTTGAAATCGTGGAAACCCTATGGCTTGGGTATAGTGGAGTAGAACGGAATGAGTACATTGGGTAACCGAGGATGGCATAATGGAAGAACAAAGTAAATAAGGTTTGGAATAAGATGTGAAGTGGGCCATAATATAATCATTGCAGCCAAAAAGCGGAATATTAAAGCAACCCTGACATTTTGTATCAAGTGAACCATTGGGTCAGTGAACAATTTAAGTCATCGTAGACACCATTGTCTACCTAGCGAAGATTTGGTTGAGTATTGCCACTGGTTGACGGAATCAAAAGTAGTTAACTTTGATCCCAATTATTTTATCCCCACTCAGGCAACTGGTTTCTAACCTTGATAAATCTACTGGAAGCGAATAGGGACTCTGGCTAGTAGTTATTTCATGGACGAATGTTATGCGAGTCAATCTGATTAAAACACAGATCCAATTCGTTTCGTTTTTTATAGTTCAAAATTTCATTTTTACTTGTCTTTACTACTCTTGGATCTGGAGGACTTGTTATTTAATCCGCGTTCTGACTGAAATGAGGGGTCAGTCAATCAAATGGTATGTCGAATCGACCGTTTGACCTTTTCATGCGTGGAACTGTGGGTAGATATTACCAGCCAACGACGTCTATACTATAAACACCAGCGGATAGAAATCATAACAAAACAAACGTAGATTTTGAAAAACATGGCGGTCGCTGATTGGTTAATCGAATGACTGACGTTATCGGGTCAAATGTCCCGTGCTTGATAGGCCTACCTGACGTCATAGAACGTGAGCTTCCACTATAACTAGTTAGATCTACATGAGTGTAGGCCATCGAAAGTATAAAAAAACGAAACGAAATATAGATCTATATTTTAATTAGATTGTTATGCGAGTTAGACATTTTTCCCATAATTTTGCCCTTGATTTCGTTTAGGTTTCAAAAGGTTGGGATAAAACCATACATAACGGTTATAATGCCGAATTTGTCAACATTCAGTACTGAAACAGGAGGAAAACGTGTTTGTAACCGTCAAATTGTCTTTAGTGGGTGGGGTCCCCTTGATGTCTGTAACCCGAATTGTTCGGGCATTTTTGTTCTGTCTCCGTAACATTCATCGAGCCCGTACACCTATGCGAGGGTACGACTCAATTGTGCGCCAAAAAGACACTGGGGGAACTTGCAAAAGGTATATGCTTTAGACATGAGCCTTACCGACACAGCAGTCTGAAATATTACCATCATCGACTTCGTCTGGTGGTAAGAGGGTGGGGGAGGGTGGGCCTTTGAAGTGAAAAAGACTTCTTAAGACCCCTAATTAACTCGACACTGTCAGCCCTTTGTATTTGGGTACTCCGTTAATTTTGGTACTTTGTAAACCGACGTGTAGATGTAAAGTCGCATCATCCTTAAAAATATTTATTGAGTCGCCTACAAACTCCCATTTTGACAAATGTTACACCATTTTAGTTCCATATTGAAATATTTAATGACAAAAACAATAATCAGATCCAAAGCTAGTTTATTCTTTTGTAGTTATATTTATGGGAACGCCTTGTTTGCGGATTCGTGATAAAGCGTAAGCAGTTACTACTGCTGATGCTATGAGCACAATACCCGCAACAGCTAAAATGGCTGTATACATAGAGTTCTTGCTAAATTCAAAAGAGTTCGTCTCGGCTGAAAAACAAATTAAAACTGATAAATACTAATGTCATATGAAACCGGTTTAAGCCGATTTGTTAACTAAGCCATCTTTATACCGACATGGAATTTCAAACTGCAAAGAATGTTACGTTCACGCCAATGGGTGTAAC
This sequence comes from Patella ulyssiponensis, assembly GCA_963678685.1. Classification (NCBI taxonomy): domain Eukaryota; kingdom Metazoa; phylum Mollusca; class Gastropoda; family Patellidae; genus Patella; species Patella ulyssiponensis. The sequence continues at coordinate 23,300,402 of OY783232.1, forward strand.
GGACTAGACTGCTGTCCATTCCAACACATTTCAGTGCCCCACCCCCTTTCCATTATAGAAGAGTCAAATTACTGACAAGTGATTACGAGTTCTCGATCAGAGGTATCCATCTCGGGGCCTCTAATACAGACTGACAGTCGGAATTTTAATAGCTTAGCTGGTTGTCTCTGCGAGCAACTCGCATTTTAGATCATTGTTCAGAACTTTCTACGCAAACAAATTTATCTGGACAGTTTGTGGGCCAGTCCACTATAGCATTTTCTGGATCCTAAATGTATAGAAAGTTTAAAACTAATTGCACATAACCGGAAGACTGGTTTGCGATCATCGATAAGTTTCTCGTAAGTCGTCATGAAGGGGTTTAACAATTTTGGCAGTCAACTTACCATGTTGTGGTAAATGTACGTTAACAGCTGCTCGTTTAACATTGCTATTATCGGTCAGTAGTCCAAGAGAATTGTATTCTAAACCATCAACACTTCTGCGTTTCCTCTTGGTTACGACGCAAGAATTCTGAAACAATAAAAAGTCTGGGTGCTGACGTTCTAGACTATGCCACCCCACCCCCAAGCTTATACGACTCGGATGAAATTAGAATACAAATTAGATAAAAACCTCTGAAACGGGGAGACGTAATTCAAGAAATTTTGTACATAAGGTTTTGTAATCCCATAAATGGCAAAAATCGTGTCCCTTGATTAAAAGACGCCAATCAACGATAAAATACTAAATATGTCTTGTTTTAGAGGCATGTCAAACTATAGCCAAGATTATAGGCGACACTGGCTTGACATGCTTGTTTGCCGAAAATGACCTAGGTTGCTAAATTTTCTATTAGCATTTTTGGAAAAACTGATTACCGAGATTTCATGTTTTAGTTTTACATTCTAAACACAATAGCAATATCACGTATTGCCAGCCAATATTTACAACAAGTCAATTTCTTTTAATTGGAAATCCAATTGAGTTTCAGTAGAATACTGAAAGTACAATAATGTTGTCATTGGTCGAATATCGAATACAGGATAGAACCCACATGCGATACCCCACTTATCATTAAGTGCACAATATATACCTACCCCATTACAACTGCCTGTACAAACGACAAAGCTGCATGTGAAAACGATACCTTGATTCTTCGATATACGGAACATTCGAAATTTAGGACTATCGCCATTTGGTCCATTCATTGTGAATCCTTCGTTTTTCTTGAATGGAAATCCAGTACCACATCTGAAATATTCGGCAATATGAATTCAAATACTTCCAGAGATATTCTGCATGATTGGGGAGGTGGTGGACAGGTCGAGATAAACCTTCATTTTTATGGAGGCAACCTTCGTGCTTCTGCCGTGGTCTAATCATATGCATCTGAATGGCATTTAGTTGACTGTACGGACGTGACCCACCGTACTATGCATAGAGCTCAGTCTGGTTAGTTCAAAGATGGCGGATAAGATAGACGCGAAATACTCACCCACTAGCCAATATTAAAATCTTCACCTTTTTGTCTGAAGATTCAACTACACACTCTAATGGCAGATATCCAATTTCAGTTTTTCCTTTGCCTGAAATTTAATTCTATTAGTGTACGCATGAAATTTAAACGCCAAAATATAGAGTTATGTATTTACCTTGTCTCAAAATATTGTGTTTGGGCACGACCGTCAAAACCGCTTATCCCGACACGCGACCCTTTTAAGATTTCGGGTCAGTTTTCGTTGGGTTACTTGATAATCTATTGTCGTTCCTTTAGGTCTATGCGGTGCACGACCCATAAGCCGTACTTGTAAACGGAAGATATATTACACCTACATGTTATTTTCAAAAAAATAAAGTCCGTTTTATCGAGACCGCTTGGGACACCGGTCAAGATGTGTGAAAAGTTTTTCCTTACTTGTCATATGTGTATGTAATTTGACTAGACTGTTAACTAGAATCGCTCCTTTCAATCTCTTATCACCAACGGCACTCATCATATAAATTTCGAAAAAAGAACTGGCAACGGCTCCTTTGGGTATCACGACCATTTCAGCTGGTTTGTATCTGAAAGTTCCAAAGGAAAGAGTTATTAACAGTTATTTTAACATTATCTAGAGTCTGTTATAACAGCTAGTCGTTTCCATTTAAGAAATAAGTCACGGTCCGGCTATAAACTGCATTTTGAATATTAGTGGTTTTGAAATACTCGTTAGTGGCAAAGGACCATTTCGAAAAATATTAGTGCCGCCACAAAGGGGCTTTCCAATCCCGAAATGCTATCCTTTAAACTTCAACAATAAGGGGGTTTACTACAGGAATGATTTCCATGTCGCAATTCCTGAACCGAAACCAGGCGATAGCCGTCGTAAAGCTTATCAATCTGCACTAAATATTCTTTTGGCCTCGCCGATAGGGATAAATCTAGGATAATGAATAGGCCTTCTTAGAGCCAAACCACATAAAACACGATCTAAGGGGCATTTTCTTCCGGAAAATACCAATGGTGGTGGATAATGGGGTTTAATGTGCACTCGAAAACAAACTAGGTCATTTCGGGACTAACATGGTTTTAATTTTATTTCAATAATTCGCTTGCGCGTAGGAGTCTTTAGCAGTGAGAGGAAACCCGCGAGGCTAAGTCTAATAACAAGGACCGTTTGTTGCAATAAAACAGTCAATGCCGCATCGTCAAAACTAAACCGAATGAATAATTTGAATGAAATTTTCAATCTATTCATCTTGCATAATAACGACTTTATGCTATCATTTACCAGGTTTACCAACTGCAATGTTTAATGGGGTTTCTTTCACCGTTATCAAGCAATGCGCCACATTTTGCATTGCAATTATGACTATAAGAGTCCGCTATCTTATACGTGCACCTACAACAAAATAGGATGGGTCACGGTGGCTAAGTGGGCAACACTGGCTCGCGGTCCGGTGGTCGATCCTCGCATTGGAGAAAGTTTATCTAGATTTTTCGGCATGATTCCACCTTGTCAGTGATTCAGGACGGAGGGCCTGGCAAGGACAGCTGTATTCGTTCTGGATGAAAACCCGGAGGTCCCCTGTACAAATAGATGAGCAAGTAACGGATCAAGACAGGGTCGTGGCGCCGTTGTCCGGGGAAAAACTTTCCCCAGCACTGTTTGGCGTATGCACGTATTTAGAAGAGTTCGTAACAAAAACATGTACTTACTTTTCTTGTAGAGCAACATCAACGGATATGTTGGATTTGTATCTCATGAAGGAACATTCTATTAAAAATCGTTCATCATCAGCACTTTCAAACAGTTCATGTAATAATCTAGATTCCACTTTTAAACCAAATATAGCTCGAGTCGCCGAAGTTTGCTGCAATACAATTCAAATGCTTACAGTAAAAGTATAAAGTTCTCTTATCGGAACTTCAAATTCGACTAATCTACTTGCGACAGTTTGAGTTAAATGTAACGCACATAAAGATTCTATTTTATGTAACAAAATGGCAGTGGGATGAATACACTCGGCAAACCTCGGTCGATTCCGGGACCTACATCTAGCCTCGGCTGTATGACAGTAAGTGATATGTACCTACGCCTATACAATTGCGATGCGGCGCCGGTTTACTCATTAGGGAAACTTACCGCTTTAAGAAGTTCTCAAAATCGCTTTGTTCGAGGGGTGTGTAGAATTTTCATTGCAAACTTGTCCTCGTTTTAAAAAAATCGGATAAACTTGAAAGAAAAACCGCTTCAAACTTTGAAAACTTTGTAAGATAAAACATTCTTCAAAGGCGTCCTCATGGGCAACGCCGTTTGGTAATCCGGGAACTCAAAAGCAGCTATAATGGAGGACTTCGTCATACAACCGAGGCTAGATGTAGGGTAATATCGGGGTGAATATCGGACATTAAAAAGGTGTCCATGACCGACGATAGTCTACCATCAAGTAGTTTATGACCACCAAAATAGGGTAACCGCCGACACAGACGGTCACCAAATCTTTGGCCAACGATTGACGCATTCACGGTCACAAAAGTCTTAGTGAAAGACACGGGACATAAGCTTTTATGTATATTTAAAATTCAGATGTGACGTCATCTTTTGATGTTGCGCATCATTTCAAATATTGGTACGGGCCAAGTGCCAATTAATTTTGGATCCAGTGACGCATTTCATTGCAAAGCACGGGCGAGTGTGTATTTAAAGTTGTTAAAATGGTATTTAGCATCAAACATTAATATACTCTCACAAAAAAGAAACGCAAAGTTACATTTCGTCGTCGGTATATCCTCGCTCTACCATCGCCTGGTTGCAAAAAGAACCGCGACACGTCGCTGAACCAAACTGCTCTCCAGTGTTGCTGTGGTCATACCCTCAAGTGTCTGAACCCATTAAAGTTGGATTTCATGGTGTCTGCGTATTTCAAAACAGAAGCTCTAACGGGGACGTGTGCCCCGTTATTCGGTTTCACGTAGGCGTTTACGGACTGTCTGGTACGAGATTCTACGCCGTCCGGGAATTGCTGCTGCAGTAGAGGTCGCTGTTGAAAACCATTTACGCCAATGACGTAACCGGAAGTGACTATCCAGGACAGGTGGGATCACTCTTGACCTGAGCTTGGGCGGTCACGTGTTGAACTTCGCTGTCGGTACCTATCCCAAAGGCGAGAAATGGAATTAAGGGAAACATTCCGGAGCCTGGCTACATCTGTCTTGGATTTACCTGCTTGTAATCGACCAATAGCGCTGTTTGCGTTGGTCTTCGTTCAGATGTGGCATCACTTGCTTCGTTAAGTGTTTACATGTGCAACTGATTAGGAAACCGAGAACCCCGGGATTTTAAAGGCCTTAGATTTAGGTTCCAAGCGAAAAGCTCGCGAAGTTGTTAAATTCACGTTTCTTGGTGCAATCAAGCGATAACAAATTTCGACAAAAATGATAACCAGTCACCATTAGTGACACTACATTTAAAACCAATAATGAATTTCTTTTATCCTTACATAATGACATTAAAACAAGATTTATGGAAAGAACGACTTCGTTCAAATAAAAAAAAATGATGAAGAGGTTGTGCGTTTCTTTTTTTTAAGAGTATATATTGATAAAACTTGTGACAGGGTCACTCTTGTGCCGTTTCAATACATGTATATTACTTAATGTCTCGCTCAGGACCATTAAACTAACAATAAATATACTCAACGTACATGTATTATGCTGCAAGCCTCAAGCAATACCACTTAAAATTTCATAAGAAATTACCAGAAAATCGTTCTAACTATAGAACTTAACTCAGAGTAGACAAGGCTTTTAATAAACAATGTCTTTTCTTTATAGCAGTACGTTTATTCTTCGATTTGAATCGGCACAATGTACTTTGTTTAACTGGCGCCAATCAAAGGTGCTTTTAAATTTTCGGAGATGAACAGCAGAAAACCAGACTGGATAAAAGTATGATTTAAGAGGACTGTAAACAAGGGTGAACGTTTACTTTGATCTTTTTAGGCGCTTCTGAATTATGCCTTACCATAAAGGGCGGCTTTGTGGGTCGAGCCCAACTTAAAAACCCAGATACAAATTTATATCTTGCCTACTGTAAACATAAATTACTAAATTCGGATGTCAAGTGTCTCGACATCAGCGCATATCCAAAAAAATTAAAGCGGAAATGGGAGGACGGGCTTGTGGTGGAAACGCTCAAACCAGCCATCTTTTATTCCAAAATCAGAAGACTCAATCTTAAACGAAAATAGAAATGATACACATCTCCCTTTTTAAAGCGGAAATTTCATATTTTCTAAGAAAGTCAAAAAATAATTATTTCTATGTCATTTGCTAAAAAGGTTGTCAACTCACTATTATACGATCATGGGCTAAATTCCACAGACATAAATTATCCCCAACACCGAAAATAATACAATTACTTGAATTACCTCCCTTGTTTTCCCATTCCCCTCATGCAATGGCGATCTTCAAACGTTTGAATTTGAAGTTAAAAATGATATTTTTGCCAATTTCTCAACTGGCAATAGTGAATTATAGGATTAATAGGATTATTCTTTAACAAGGTAGGACTGTTTATAGATACAATCTATTTTAGGGCTTTAATATATTTTTAAAATATAACTAAAAAATATGAAATTGCAGTTTTAAGTGATGTCTTACCTCAAATTTGCATTTATTGGTGGTTCGGTAATAAACACTCAGTTTAAAACTAGCTGTAGAAATATCTTCTTTAAATACACAAGGAGAGGGCAAGGCACCATAGCCAATAACAGCCACGGCATCACCAACATAAGTTATTACAGCCGGTTTATTTTTGACGTGATCTCCACAGTCAACATTTACTGAAAAATAAAAGACATCAAGATTATTTCTATATGTATTTCGGAGTTCTCATTTAAAAATGAAGACATCACCATTAAATCCAATCGTCCATACACCTATATATGTGTTTTACCGGACAAGACATTCATAATTTCTTAATCCATACGTTATAACCTATCAATGGCCACACAAAGTTCCACTAGAAACTGTCTGAATGCAGTGTACAACGACTGGATGCTTCAGACCAGACCATTCCATGAGTTTGTGAAGGTTAAGTCTTAAATATCTATTTCATTTCGATCAGATATACCCAGCTTGCATTATGTCACCTGTAGAGCGGGCCATCCTTTTTCTATACTCAAAGTTGGTTAAGTGGCAATTTTAAAAGTTACCATTAACACGGTTACCCCAAGTAGCTTGATCCGCTTTCTAAAACGTAGATAATTAGAGCCTATGAATCATATTCTGAAATATATTTAACTCGAACAACCGTAACGTCTATCTGCCCAAACTCCGTGTGGTGAAAACTATCCCAGAAATTCCAGAATTAAAAACATACTCACAAGTGGTTGATGGCAGTTTACAGTAAACCGTGGAAACCTGGAAGAAAATTTGTCTTACATTTCAGAAGGGTGTATTATCATTTATTTTAAATTCCATCTCCCGATAGAGCTCCAAGTCCTCATGCAAAAAACGATTAAAAAGGTCCTTAACCGAGTATAATGGACGACCCATACTGCTCAACATAAAGCCAAGCTATTTACATTTTTAAACCTCATTGAAATAAGTCCATAATCAACTCTAGGTTAAGACATCGAATGGATTAACACCCTAAGAGTCATTTAACAATTGAATGATATAACTGTAATCAAAACTTTAACAAAAAGTTCAACATGTCACACTCAGGAGCTTCGTTCAAAATAAAGTGAATGGTCTGAAATGTGATATTTTATTTTTTCTCAGTGAGTGTGTACATCTTACATAGGCATCTTTAAACAATTTAGGTGAAAAATCTCTACGTTTTAGTATAATAGCCGATTCAAGTGTTCGAAAACATGTTTGTAATCTAAATTAATGAACCCAGACAGTAAATTGATTTTGTCCATATACAGCCTCCATTTTAAATTTTCATCATTTCAGTATACAATAGCCTGTTCAAATGTCTGAAGATGAAAACATTTTTCTAAGTCTTAATCCAGTATAATTACTTTACTTACCAGTAAACCAGCGAGAAGAGAAGCTAAAATATGAACCTGCATCTTTTAATCTCTGAAAAGATACGAATAGAAAATGAAACTTTCTGCATTGATTTATTGGCTAATCCTACATTTTTATTCATTCCCCTGTTCTATGAGGGAAGTGTAGACAGATGCCGACTGTATTGTTATCGTGTGTATGACAAACAAAACCTTTCCGAAACCCTAAAAATCGGGAGAGGGAGAGAGAGAGAGAGGGGGGGTTTAACGTCCACTAGACACAAACCAGGTCATTTTGGGACTAAGATATGGTTTCAACTTTATTTCAATAATTCGCTTGCGCGTAGGGGTCTTTGCAGTGGAAGAAACCGGAGTGTCCGGGGGAAACCCACGAGGTTGAGAAGGCGCCCCTATCTCCATGCCACATATGCTCACACCAGGGATGGAAACCACAGCCGCAAGCCAGAGGTTACCGGCCAGCTAGAGGTCGAAGCGCGGCACTCTAGACAATTAGAGCACCCCCCCTCCTAAAAATCTATATAGTAATATATCAGCTAAGATTCGGTCCATAATCTAAAGCCAGTTGGCTAACAGATACGACATAATTTTTAACATCCAAGTCCATTTATACGTGAAAATATTCACAACTTAACTTCGTTATTTACAAAGATATGAACCACATCAACACATAAACACGTTAAAACAATTCACTGCTACTACCTTCGCTATTCCCACCTCTTTGCACTAACTAAAACAACATTCGTCATTTTATACTCTAAATTTTGCACGTGCTGCATTTGAGCGAGTCATGTTTGCGTTTAAGCGACAGTGACACCGATGGCATAAAACCATACGAAACTTACGATGTCTGCCTACAATTGGCTCCTACTGATAACACACATGAAGCCGTTTGACAATCATTTGAATTCCTACATTGAAAATTTTAGTCGAAAACAATGCGTATGCTTCCAGAATTTTGAGAAATATTTATTCCAGTTGTATTATCATATTTAATGAAATCGATCATGTTTAGTTACATGTAGTCTCTCAATCTGCTTCACAGAAGATTACGTTAGCCCCCCTAGAAAATCGAAATAGCACCCCCCCCCCTCCAAATATTTCGCCAACAATAATGATTCTTAGGAGTATTCTTAGCCGGCCACATCCTCAGCCCCTCCAAAAAATTCCGTAGCCCCCCCCCCCCCCACAAAATTTTATGAGCTGGCTATACCCCGACGGTACTATAGAGAGATCTTGGAATGGTTGTAGTGTTCCACTTGACAATCATCGTCTTGTAGACAACGTTGCTATACTACCTTGGCCAGTCAGCGGGGGCATTCATTAGATAAAAAATATTCATCTGTCAACCCTCCGTGTTCAGTATATCTCAACGTTTTTAGCTACGTTCTCGTAGCTAGGACATTCGTGTGCGTAAAATTGACGGATAACAAACTACAGAAATGGAACAGGCTAACGCAGGCTCAGATGCAACGTCTTATTTTTGCTCTATTGGCAACTTGAAAGGGCAACGTGAAGCCAGCACGTTATTTGTGATTTGGGATACGGCACTGGAACAGACCGGCCTACCTTGCATCACACCATTTCCTCGCAACCCTCAACCATAGCAGTAAGTGGCCGTTGGATGGCCAAGTAGCACGGAGACGGTTGTTGGAGTGCACGGGGCATCCCTCTCCAGGAATCGACAAATGGTCGTTTAGTTGTTAGTCGGTCACCGAACTACGGTCGCGGGTAGCAAGGAAATGATCGGATGCCACGTAAGTCGGTCTGTTTTAGTGGCTTATACCGAATCCCGAATAACATGCTGGCTTGTTATTCGTTATTCGCGAATCCCGAGCCAGAACGTGAAATGAAATGGGGTTTAACGTCCTACTCTTTTGCACCTAACCTGGGCTAATGGAAGACGGGCATACGCCATACAGTGTGCTATGAGGGAAATTTTGCCCGGGCAGCGGCGCTACGGCCTACTCTTATATCGAATTCCAACTGCCAAGGGATTTTTTACGTGCACTCCAATGTGTACACGGGACCTCGGTTTTTCGTCCCATCCGAACGACGTGCACTCCAATGTGTAGACGGGACCTCGGTTTTTCGTCCCATCCGAACGACTAGGCAGCTGTCCTTGTCAGGCCATCCTTCTGCATCACTGACAAGGGGAAATCACGCCGGAAAATCGAGATGAACTTTCTCGGCCAATGCACCCGACCTCCAGGCTAGCGAACCAGCGCCTTATCCACTTAGCCACCGTGACCCCCAAGCCAGAACGTTATTCGGGATTCGGCAATAAAACAGGTGGTTGTGTGAGAGGACTGCCCAGTACCCTATTCGCGAAACAAACGGTCGTCTCCGTGCTAGTCAGCCACACAACCTTAACTTAACCCGACAGTCGGAGGCATAGGCGTACGGGGAAATTTTTGACGGGGGGGGGGGGCGGTGGTGGTTGGTGCACAAAAAATGTCGTTAGGTTCTTAGTATGTAACATAATAATAATGATATCTGAATTACGGGTAATGGAAACTATAATTTAATAATATTAATACAAAATATATAGGTTCATGTACAAGGCCTGTAGGATGGAAACGAAGTGTTCAGATTCTTTTACTCAACTAACGGACCTAGTACCGACTATATTTCCGATCCGAATGCTGCTAAGGGCGCCTGTGTTTTTTTTTTACAAAATCGCGTATGAATAAATATGCATTTTAAGAGGCTCCGAGGACTTTTTACCAAATAAAAACCAGCGGCTGCCAGGCAGGATACGCCCACATTTTCGAGAGATGGATAGAGATCAAGCTAAAAAATGAAGTGATTTTTTCCTACAATCAAGGGCCATAATTCATGAACTTACAATTCGATATGCGCAAATATAGAAAGGAACCAAGATCTTTGGGTTTCAAGTTTCATCAAAATCAGTTTAAAATTGTGACCTCTACTGGGGTCCACAACTTTGATATACCATATTTTTACACTATTAGCGTATAAGCGGCGACCATTTTGTTCGACAGTTATGGTTTAATTCTTAGGAAATTTTAATTCAACCTTCATTACGGTTGATATAATCAAACGTTTTTTTTTAAATCAGATAATAATTGTGACCTCCAGAGTATGGCGGTATATTAGTGTCAAAATTCTAACATGCTATCGTCTAATTTCTTATTTCTATTCATGTAATTTCTAACCTCCATTCATGTAACTTCTAACTTCCATTCATGTAATTTCTAAATTAAGACAATGTATAACCCAATTGGGTGATTGCGCACCTGATCGGGACAATTATTTGGTATAAACGACCCATTCTTCGTTTGGTTGAAGGTTGGAAGGAGAGAGAGCGAGAGAGAGAGAGAGAGAGAGAGAGAGAGAGAGAGAGCGAGAGGTCACTTAGTATTAAACTCAGTGTCTGTATAGGCCCATCCATAACATTTATACCTTGTGTTAATATAGACCAACTGCATATAAATATTAATTATTGGCTCAACCGTAAAAAAAAATCAAACAAAATTCTCCATATCCCGTTTAGATTATATTTGAAATAGAAAATCAAATGAAATGCAAGAGGGTTTAACGCCCTACTGTTCTGCTCCGAACCGGGCTAATGGAGACGGACATACGCCATGCAGTGTGCTTTAGGAAAACAGGAGAGCGGATCTACGACCTGGACTTATATCGAAGTCTAACGGTCACGGGATCTTCTACGTGCACGCCAACATGTACATGGAACCTCGGGTTTTCATCCCATCGGAACGACAAGACACTAATAAGGGGGAACCACGCCACAAAATCTGGATGAACTTTTTTCGACCAATGCAGGTATCGAACTCCCGACCCACAGGCTAGCGAGCCTGTGTCTTACCCACGGTATTCGAAATAGTATTTGCAAACCATACATTTATATCACGTTCAATGATGTTTAGAGGGTAGGATGGCCGAATGGTTAGCACGTGCACGCACATAAGGTCAGTCATTGAATAAACTGGCGTGGTTTCGATTTCCCGTTTATATGTGACATGGAGTAGGGCCGCCTTTCCAACCTCGTGGGTTTTCTCCGGGTCCTCCGGTTTCCTCCCACTGCTAAACACTCCTACGCGCAAGCGAATTATTGAAATACAATTGAACGGTGTTAATACCGAAATGACCTGGTTGGTGTCAAGTGGATGTTAAACCCCATGTCCCCATCTCTCTCTCTCGATGTTGTTTTCAATTTTAACACTCAGGCAAGCCACTCAATCCGACGAAGAGCGAGTCGTTTGTATCAATAGAATGGTCCCGATCAGATGCTCAATCGCCAAACTGAGCACATGAATGGAGGTTAGAAATTACATGAACAGAAGTAAGAAATTAGACGACAGCATGTTAGAATTTTGGCACTAATATACCGCCATACTATAGGAGCCAAAAGCTAAAAAGGCGATTTTCCGTGCAACCAAGAGCCACAAATCAGGAAGTTACGAATTGATATGTGCAAATATGGAAAGGAACCAAGATTTGGGTTTTTTAAACATGCATGTCAAGTTTCATCAAAATCGGATTAAAATTGTGACTTACATGTATACAGGGTCCACAACCTTGATATACCATATTTTTACACTATTCGCGTACAAGCGGCGGCCATTTTGTCCGACAGTTTTGGTCAGATTTTCACGAAATTCGAACTCAACCTTCATTATGGTGCAACGGTCATATACTCAGACGTTTTTTGTTAAAATCGGATAATAATTTTGACCTCCATAGGACCACAAGCTAAGATAGGTGATTTTTCGTACAATCAGGGACCATAATTCAGAAAGTTACGATCCGATATGCACAAATATTGACAGGAACCTAGATCTTTGGGTTATAAACATACATTTCAAGTTTCATCAAAATTGGTTCACAATTGTGACCTCTGCAGTGTTCACAAGCAAAAAACGTGATTTTTCGTACAATAAGGGGCCATAATCCGTGAAGTTACAGCCCGATATATCCCAATATCGAAAGGAACCGAGATCTTAGGGTGATAAACCTATATGTCAAGTTTCATTGAAATGGGATAAAAATTGTGCCCTGTACGCTGTTCGCAAACAATTGTGGACAGACAGACGTCCGGCCCATGACACGTTCTACAATATTTTTTTTTGTGATGAATAAGTTCTTAATTTCTAAATCATCAATAATAGAGAACTAAATAGTATAGCCTCCGCCATGATAAACCTTAAAACGCCCCTGATGGAATTGTGTGGATGGAAAGTAGGCCGGTCTTGTTTTACTTCGGGATTCGACAATCAAACAGGTGAGTGCAGGACTGCCCATTGCACGCCGACAAACCAGTCACCACGCCATTCGCTCGACAAATGGTCGTCTAGTTGTTAGTCCGTCACCCAACTACATTCGGGGGTAGCGAGGAAATGTTCAGATGCAACGTAAGTCGGTCTGTTTTAGTGGCTAATCCCGAAACCCGAATAACATGCTGGCTCGTTATTCGTTATTCGCGAGTCCCGAGCAACAAGCCAGCACGTTATTCGGGATTCGGCAATAAGACAGGTGGTTGGCGAATCCCGAATAACGAGTCAGCGCGGTATTGGGAATTCGCGCTATAACGAGCTGGCTCGTTATTCGTTATTTGAATCCCGCATCCCGAATAACGTACCAACTTCACGCTGCCGTCTCAGAAATACAAGTCTCTGTGCGTATGAACTTCATACGTAAAAATATAGATGAATGGTGTATTTTACCTTGTCCCAAAATTTCAGCTCAAAATCCGGGAACGTGAACCCTTTTAAGATTAATTTTGTTGTTGGGGGACCTGATAATTTATTGCCATCCCTTCAGAGGTCTATACAATGCCGGGCCCACGTGCTGTACTTGATAACGAAAGGTAAATTTCATCTACACGTAATTTTTTTTCTAAATAAAAATCTGGTTTTATCCAGACATCGTATAATACAGCTTAAGACACCGTCCCCATTTTCCACATGAAGACTGACAGGTTTAAGCTGTTTGAAAACGTACCACGTATATTGAGTTAGCACTAATATACCGCCATACTATAGGAGCCAAAAGCTAAAAAGGCGATTTTCCGTGCAACCAAGAGCCACAAATAAGGAAGTTACGAATTGATATGTGCAAATATGGAAAGGAACCAAGATTTGGGGCTTTTAAACATGCATGTCAAGTTTCATCAAAATCGGATTAAAATTGTGACTTACATGTAAACAGGGTCCACAACCTTGATATACCATATTTTTACACTATTCGCGTACAAGCGGCGGCCATTTTGTCCGACAGTTTTGGTCAGATTTTCACGAAATTCGAACTCAACCTTCATTATGGTGCAACGGTCATATACTCAAACGTTTTTTTTTTTAAATCGGATAATAATTTTGACCTCCATAGGACCACAAGCTAAAATAGGTGATTTTTCGTACAATCAGGGGCCATAATTCAGAAAGTTACGATCCGATATGCACAAATATTGACAGGAACCTAGATATTTGGGTTATAAACATACATTTCAAGTTTCATCAAAATCGGTTCACAATTGTGACCTCTGCAGTGTTCACAAGCTAAAAACGTGATTTTTCGTACAATAAGGGGCCATGATCCGTGAAGTTACAGCCCGATATATCCCAATATCGAAAGGAACCGAGATCTTAGGGTGATAAACCTATATGTCAAGTTTCATTGAAATGGGATAAAAATTGTGCCCTGTAGGCTGTTCGCAAACAATTGTGGACAGACAGACGTCCGGCCCATGACACGTTCTACAATATTTTTTTTTTTGTGATGAATTAGTTCTTAATTTCTAAATCATCAATAATAGAGAACTAAATAGTATAGCCTCCGCCATGATAAACCTTAAAACGCCCCTGATGGAATTGTGTGGATGGAAAGTAGGCCGGTCTTGTTTTACTTCGGGATTCGACAATCAAACAGGTGAGTGCAGGACTGCCCATTGCACGCCGACAAACCAGTCACCACGCTATTCGCTCGACAAATGGTCGTCTAGTTGTTAGTCCGTCACCCAACTGTATACGGTCGGGGGTAGCGAGGAAATGTTCAGATGCAACGTAAGTCGGTCTGTTTTAGTGGCTAATCCCGAAACCCGAATAACATGCTGGCTCGTTATTCGTTATTCGCGAGTCCCGAGCAACAAGCCAGCACGTTATTCGGGATTCGGCAATAAGACAGGTGGTTGGCGAATCCCGAATAACGAGTCAGCGCGGTATTGGGAATTCGCGCTATAACGAGCTGGCTCGTTATTCGTTATTTGAATCCCGCATCCCGAATAACGTACCAACTTCACGCTGCCGTCTCAGAAATACAAGACTCTGTGCGTATGAACTTCATACGTAAAAATATAGATGAATGGTGTATTTTACCTTGTCCAAAAATTTCAGCTCAAAATCCGGGAACGTGAACCCTTTTAAGATTAATTTTGTTGTTGGGGGACCTGATAATTTATTGCCATCCCTTCAGAGGTCTATACAATGCCGGACCCACGTGCTGTACTTGATAACGAAAGGTAAATTTCATCTACACGTATTTTTTTTTCTAAATAAAAATCTGGTTTTATCAAGATATCGTATAATACAGCTTAAGACACCGTCCCCATTTTCCACATGAAGACTGACAGGTTTAAGCTGTTTGAAAACGTACCACGTATATTGAGTTAGTTGCTCGGCCCTAAGGTACAGTATTTTAAGATATTTAACACAAAATTAAACAATGTTATTCATTTCATTTTTACATCCTCTATAATGTCCTAAGATGAAATACTGTCCACGAGTTGTATTCAGAATTCATATCCACCCAAATATCGCCATCTTCAAGAACTTAAATCTACAATTCCTTCATACAGTGCCGGACTGGTTGGCCGGAGGCCCACCTGTCAGGCCATTGACCAAGGCCCACACAAGTACGAGCCGAAGGCACGTCACAAGCGCGTTGAAGGCGCGCGACAAACTGATCCCGCAGTGAATATTCGCTTGGCCGCGACAATCACAGATAAGCATGACATCGACGAGGCTTAATGAGTACGGCATATTAACTTTTTTTACTCCGACACATTAAATTCTCAAACATTTTTTTGAGGTAAAAGAAAAATAAATAAAGATGCTTGAAGTATTTGTAGTTAAAAAATATTTCCTATTTAGTGTAAATGGGTATTGAAATGAGTAAAATGCATCATTTTGCCCGAAGCGAGAGAGAGAGAGAGAAATGGGGTTTAACGTCCACTCGACACAACTAGGTCATTTCGGGACTTGCGCGTAGGGGTCTTTAGCAGTGGGAGGAAACCGGAGTGCCCGGAGGAAACCCACGGGGTTGAGAAGGCGCCCCTATCTCCATGCCACATACGCTCACACCAGGGCTCGAAACCACACCCGCAAGCCAGAGGTGACCGGCCAGCTAGAGGTCGAAGCGCGTCACTCTAGACCACTAGGCCATCCCAACCCCCCTTGCCCGAAGCAGTTAGGTGTTAAGTAAACATTGCACGAGCCGTTGAGCCAATGACTGACGCCGGGTGCAGTCAACGCACGTGTTGTGGACAGTCATCCGTTACAGAGTTAATTCGTAAGTAATTCTCTGTGAAACAGATTGGGCGCGCGAGTGACCGAGTGGGAGGGAGGTCGGACAGAGGCGTAGCCGTGAAGTATATATTGGGGGGTCTGCAAATGAAATTATATAAAATGTTAACAATCTGTGAGGCCGGAGGCCAATGTAGCGTAATAGGGAGAGTGCGAGAGGCTCTTCTGCAAACACAGTTTTGGCATATTTTACGGGGTTAAACTAAAACATCACACCAATACAATGTTTATCATGTTTAAGTCAGAGGGTGCCGTATTCATATTTTTTCATGACTTTTACATGTACATATTGAATGTTACGCTTGAGTTATGAACAACACGACAGAGAGACTTTAGTAGGGGATTTTTTTATGAGGAGGATCCAAATGATACAAAACTTAATCACTTTACTTTAGTTTATGAGGATGCGCATAGCCGTACGCGCTCGATGACAGTTGGGGGGGGGGGCAGAATCCGAAATGCCCGAAAAAATGTCGGGTGTACAGACAGCGGCGCTGGTCTTCCTCGAGAGGCGAAGAAGCGTTGCTTACCTTGTATTGACCCCCCATCCCCGCCTAAGAAAATTTTGAAATATTTGACGGCTGCAAGCACCTTGTCCTGCTATTCTAGACCGAGAACAAAGCAACTTCAAAGTGGTCTAATAATAATATAGCCTAATTAAGGTGGCTGACTCGAATTCCAATCAATAGTTTACATCCACGAAGACGGGACCGTTGGGAGAAAATTCTCAAAATTTAACTGCCACAAACACGTTTTCATACTATTCCAGCCTGTGAATACAGCAATTTCAATTTGGTCCAATATTATAACCTACCTGGCTGACCAGAATTCCAAACACCCAATCAATCGTCGCGGGCTATGGGGGCCGCACCCTCCCGGGATAAATTTTGGAAATTTAACCACCGCAAATGCGTTTTCTGCTATTCTAGCCTGTGTAAGCAACTCCAAAAGTATCCAATGGTTTTGTAACCGAAATGTCGCACAAAGTAGAGTGGCACCAGACAAAATGTTCTAATCCATAGTCAACACAGTACAAATTCGTGGTATTCAATTAAAAGAAATGTGAAATTAGTGTTTTTTATTAGGGCTCGATGCCAGTTAGGGAAGCAAAACTAGAAATGCCCGAAGCAGGTTTACAGACGTTTTCTTCAAGAGGTGAAGAAGCGGCGCTGACCTTTTATGGACCCACCAAGAAAATTTTGGAATATTTGACGGCGCAAACGCGTTTTTCAGCTATTCCAGTCCTAAAGTTAGTGTTTTTTTTTAGATTTCGGGCACTATTTTTGGCCAAATTTTGGCAAATTCGTGAAAGAGTAAGTATGCTTTAGCAGGGGCGTTTTAAGGTTTATCACGACGGAGGCTATACTATTTTGAAGGCCCTCTTTCGCGGGAGTCGGGGGGGGGGGGTGTGTCTTGATTAATGATTTTCATACCAGTGCAATGACTGCATTCTCATTCAGTAGTTGATTCGACAGTAACAGTGTAAAGAAAACGGAAAACGATTGACTCGGACTCGGAGGCGCTTTCCCTTGGCCAGAGGGGCCATTTTTTGTCAGACAAGGGGCCCTTTTGTCTGACTTTAGGGCCCTCCCTAACTAGGGTACATTTCATTTTTCTCATCGGTTTTAGCATTTTTCTCCCGTTTTATTTTTTCAACTTTTTCGATTTTTTTTCGCGAGGAGGTTGGCGCCTCCAGCGCCTCAGCTATAAAACGCCTTTGGCTATAAGTTCAGAAAAATAGCCTCATATAAATTCCAAATTGTCATAAGTCCCGTTTAAAGGGACAATAACACTCTTGGTGGCTTGGTAGCTCGAGAAAATAAATAATAGCCTTATTCTAAGTACTAGATGTTTAAGCGTTCTACCTGTTGTGTAAATTATCTATTACAACCTATTTTACTTGTCCAGAAGGTTCGAAAATATTTTAAAATCCAAGTCACATTTGAAAAGGTTTACGTTAGACTTTTCAAATCAATTAGTTGAATTTTTCCAATTTTTTAAATTAGGTGTGCTAAGATGAAATTTATATCATCAATTAATTGGAATATTGTAAAATAATACAATTTGTTGACCAGAATGAAGATTGGGACATATTATTCAGTTTCAACAAGAGTGGTAGGCCTATTGGGGCTTTAAATTGAAATAGGCCTTATGACATTCATTAAAATCCATACTGCATAATAGAGTATCGTATTTATAGCGCACATGTCGAAGATATTTAAGTTATTATAATTGAGACAAGTTTTAAACAGTTTTTTGTTGCTCCTGAAAAATTGATTTTTCAGAGATACGACTTTTTAGAATCCCACCGACGTAAATTTACTCTGTGTTAACCATATTTCTATGGTGTTAGCGTTACGTCAATGGGGATCACGTGACCACAATACACTCTAGTCAATAATATATCATGCTCTTCTGCTCTATGCATAGAAATATATTTCTATGGGAGTGGATATTCGCCATAACCCAGACCCATAAGGATGGTTATTGATATTCGCCATTCGTTTTATATAATAAACTTAAAATCCTTGCAGATTGTTTGTGCTTTTATTCAAACTGCATGCCTAGAATCCATTTTTAATTGTTATTTGTTATTTGAAGCTTCGCCGTGTAAATGAAAGCCTTCGTTCACAGCGAAGCGAAGACAGAGAAACCGACATCGTGTGTACATGGAAGTAGAACACATGTGAAAAGTTCCGGACGCTGTAAAATTTTGTATCTTTACTAATCCAGAAACATTGAAAACGCATTTCTTTGTACTTTTGTTTATCACAAAGTATATAAAATACAAACTTAGTCTAATTCCATTCCTGTCGAGCGAAAGCAATAGAGGCTTATTGAAATTGTTCTATTTCATCTGCCCGCCCGCCTACCACACGGAGGAGTCTACCCATATATTTCGTTGCCAACCGCATGTTTTATCTGCGACCTGTAGTTTATATATTTTATTTTCCATTCCTATATTTCATTCCCTACCAATAGAGAGAGAGAGAGTTTAACGTCCACTTGACACAATGTAGGTCATTTTGGGATTAACACATGGTCCACTTTCAATTCAAAAATAGGCTTCCGCGTAGGGGGTCTAGATATCGGAGGACCCGGAGAAAACAGAAGAGGTTGGACAGGCACACTACCCTCTCTTTCCCTATCGTTTATGTTATTGTCAAACACATGATTCATTTACAACTACTCACATAGGCGTACCAGCCAGGGATTTCTTAAAATTGACTAACGGATTAAAATTCGGCATAAAATTTAGAACATTTAAAGTCAGTTTAATACACAGTGACATTGTTTCGGGCACCACGATTTTTTTTAAGCGATCGGCTTCGCATGTCGCGTCTCTGTGTACTCTAAACGAGATACTTTTTTTAGGCATTTTCGTAATTTGTATCGGCTAATTCCTCTTGTTAGTGGTGCTGGACGGAGGGCAGCTGTGTAGTTGAGAGTGGGGGTGGGGGAATTCGGGACTAACATATGGTTCAGGTTTTTTTTATTTGAATAATTCCCTTGCGCGTATGGGTCTTTAGGTAGTGGTAGGACCCAGAGAAAACCCACGTGGTTGGACAGGCGACCCTACTCCTGAACATGGCCCAACAAAAGGTATTTCCCAACGTAAAAATATAAATGGTGAACAAATTAAGTAATTTAGAGAGAGAGAGAGAGAGAGAGAGAGAGAGAGATGGGGTTTAACGCCCACTCGACACAAACTAGGTCATAGCGTAGACTAACATATGGTTTTAATTCTATTTCAATAATTCGCTTGCACGTAGAGGTTTCTAGCAGTGTGAGGAAACCGAAGTGCACGGAGGAAAGCCACGAGGTCGAGAAGGTGCACCTATCTCCATGCCACATACGCTCACACAGGGATCGAAACCACAGCCGCAAGCCAGAGGTGACCGGCCAGCTAGAGGTCAAAGAGCGACACTCTAGACCACTAGGCCATCCCCAGGTAGCAGGCCGACGTTGGGCCAACATTGGCCCACTGTATGCAGTTACGTTGGCCCAATGTAATTGTCCAACGTTGGTCCAATGTTTTTTTGTCCATCGGCCCAATGTTGGCCCATTGTTGGCCAAACTTACATTGGACCAACATTGGGCCAACATCGATCCAACATTGCATCAAGTATATTTACATTTGTTGGCCCAACATTGGGCCAATGTTGGCCTACTTACAGCCCCCCCCTCCCCTTTCAAAATAGCCTAGACCTCATTATGCATGTACGGCAGCACAATAAGGCCCCAAAGCCACCTAAATATATATCTACCATTCCTTCAACTGATGTACTTTTAAAAATGAAAAATAACAAATTGGCATAAAGAACAATATATCATCAAAAATCAATATGAATTATTTTGATATGAAATGAAATAATGGTAGATTAGGTATCCCCCCCCCCCCATCAACCTCCCCAAGGCACATTACTTGTTTTATTGTTCTTTTGGGTGGCCTCTTAAAAAAAGCGAACGCCTCAAACAGTTAAAGTACAATAACATGAAACTTGGCATGCTTCTTCAAGAATTGTGCATTCATACTTTACATGTGATTCTCAAAGACAAATTTTCACTCCTTGAATAAATAAGAAAACCGCCAAAGATTATTAATATATCTCTGTTTATTTTAAATGAAAAATGCATTATGCAAGAGCTATATCTGGCAATTTGCAGGTCTCTCATTACGTGAAATGTTACATAAATATTAATTAGATATTTAAATGTATTAACAATCAACCCTCGATGCCATCTTATGTGTCTGATTTTCAATCAATTTGAATCTTATCTGCTGTTCAACGCCCACTGATGATTATATGCAACTAGAGCATCGCTACTGCTGCAGCCTTTAAACGATACACAAATAGAAAAAAATGGACGTAGCTCTGCTCCTGGCTGCGGGTCAGGCACGCACCAAAAACAACAGGAGTGATCCTTAGGATATAACTGAGTAAATATGTAAACTTTCAGGAGGATCAGTTAATAATTGCAGTCTGTACTGTTGACGACACTCTTTACACTTTTTAACTATTATATTAAGTTCATTTTCTAATCTTCCATAATATAAATTTAATTTTCTTCAGAGAAAAGCAGATCTTCAAAATCAGTAGCTACAAATAGATAATGATTTAGATTAATATAATTACTACCACAAACTTATGTGTAATAATATCAACAATGATTTATTTTATCATTTTAATAATATATAAAATTAAGGCTCCTATACCATTTCATTAGACTCAAACTGGGTTAGTGAGTAAGACGCTGGGCTAGAGGTTTGATCACTGTTTGGAGTTTTGATAGATATGCTTATTATCTAAGCAATTTTTCTTGTTAATCAAGGGTCAGTCTTGCTTCTCCATTTTTAAATGAAATCTTTAAATGGCGATTGTATTTAATCCATTTACATCTTCGCAATTATAGGCTTTTCGTGTAAATAAATGTCTAATTAACAATCTATAAAACATTTGAAGCAAAATAAAAACCTGTAATTAGGCATATTTTGCTCTCACATAATGCATCCTACGGTCATCATATACTTTTATCATGTAAGGAATTAACGCCACTTTTACTTCATTTATGCAGTTCTGAAAAACACTGACACTTTGGTAAATGATAGTGATTCATGTTTCATTTGCCAGTAGTGTCAGTGTTTTTCATAACTGTATAAATGAAGTAAAAGTGAAGTTTATTCCTTAATTTACATTTAATTGGCCCCGTTTCATATTTAAAATCAGTCTGGACATATAATTTTAGTATGAAGTGTGATGATAACGGGAGACAGCACAGTTGTCCTGGAAGATTGCAATGCTTAGAAACAATACAATATTTTACAGTACTATACATGCAGTTCGTGATTGTTCATAAGTTTCAGGAATCATTTCCTTTAGTGCTACAGACATGAAAATTTATCAAATGCTAAAACTTTATTATGAGATAAGTGCATGATGTCAAACCAGGTCTGTCAGTGACGTAAAATGAAAATAACAATATTTTAGTCTCACTACAACCAATGTTTCTAATGTTGTTAGCTTATTTTTGCACAAAAACAAACATAACAATAGCTATTGCCATTGAAAACTCCATAGAAATGTAAAAACTTAGATATCTACTTACCAATTACAGCCTTTGACAAGATTAAGTCTGAGAAGGGAAATTTAGACCCCTTCCCTTCCAGTTATATTTTGTAGCCAGCGCATTGGAAAAAAACAGAGGACATGGATCTTTTGACCATGTCATCTACGCTGGAACCACCAATGCTTTTCAGATGGGTAACCTATAACAGGAAATAAATGAAAGACGTCTAGTATATTATTATCTTTCAATCACTGTAATATTTACAATCACGGTGTATGCTGATGAATATTGATGTTGTACATTTACTAAACAAATTACCCATGACTTGAATTAAATGTAAAGCCCACCAGTATCAAAAACAAAAATTTGAATCCACGAGCCCAGGGCTAGTAGTCTACTGTCGGGCACTAGCCTGGTATTAATATCCTCTTGTCCGACAAGGTACAAGATTTAATGTTCAATATGTAGGGGGGGGGGGGTCGCGGTGGCTAAGTGGATAAGGCGCTGGTTTGCTAGCCTGGAGGTCAGGTGTTCGATCCCTGCATTGGCCGAGAAAGTTCATCTCGATTTTCCGGCGTGATTTCCCCTTGTCAGTGATGCAGAAGGAGGGCCTGACCAGGACAGCTCTCTAGTCGTTCGGATGGGACGAAAAACTGAGGTCCCCTGTACACATTGGAGTGCACGTAAAAGATCCCTTGGCAGTTGGAATTCGATATAAGAATAGGCCGTAGCGCCGCTGCCCGGGCAAAATTTCCCTCATAGCACACTGTATGGCGTATGCCCGTCTTCCATTAGCCCAGGTTAAGTGCAAAAGAGTAGGACGTTTCATTTCATTTCAATATGTTTTTGTTGCCTGTCAACCGTTCTTTTTAATAAAGATCGTACACTTGATTTTCTATCGCGACTTGGTTACACTGGTGAAACGGTTAAAACAATTACAAACCGATATTCGACCTACAGAACCAAGAATGTCGCCAAAACAATGTTTTCATCATTCACTAATGACCACATAAATATAAATAGTTCATATAGCACTCGTCATTTGTAATATCTCACGGAAAAGTAAGGTCTTTTAATTCCAGCTGGAAGTTTTGTATACATTACATTATTATTAGCACCCACTACAGGGCAGGGGATATGAACTTATCTAAACAATAATGAAATTGGAAACTGTAGGAATTTAAAGATAATAGATAATGGAACAGTCCATTATACAATACTACAATTATTGAAATGGCCTCTACCAGTTTCAGACATTGAAATGGCTCGTAGCAATTAACCACAATCTAAATGATTAAAATGCAACTAAAATAAAACATATATACATGTAGATGCAAGACAAATGCATTTATTATATCATCCATTTAAGAGGTAATAAAACATACTTAAAATACTCAATTTACTTTGCGAGGACTAAGGAGGGTTCCATAATGAAATGACAATAGACTTTTGGCTACGTGGAAATGACACCAGTAGAAAATAATCTACAAACAATTAATTCTTTTATATAATTATTTCTAAATGGACACAAAATATTAATTAATCGTAACATACCTAAATTTTCAATTTTAGACCTTCTAGCATCCTATAAAACTCCATAGATGAACACAGCTCTAAAAAAGCAGCCATCAGGTTTGACTGTGATTCCTTTTTGGCGGAAAGATGTTTAAATTTGGTTGGGTCAACTGTCAACATATTGGGTGTGTTTTAAAATGAAATATGTGTAAGATAATTAATCTTGACCCTTATTAGTTTTTTTTATATGCATTAAATATAGATATTTTGCAATTAAGTTATAAAGCTGTATTAAACGTTTAACAAATATTTTTAAAATTTGTTTGTTTTTTTTTTCAAATGGCGTACTGTTGGGTAATTTTTACCTGTTTATTGCGTGTTCTTTATAAACGGTTCATAAACGTTCAAAAAAAAAATCATATTTACGGCATTACGTTTCATTGGAAACATTAAAAAAAAATGTACGAAAATATCAATTATGAACGTTATTTAAACATGTATATTAAACATTTTATCAATATCTATCGAAAACTTCTGAAAACCTTGCACTTAAAACATTTAAAAAACGTTTAATAATTTGTGCGTGTTTTACATACATGTAAAAATAGTTCAAATAGTTGGTCTTTTTGTTGTTTTATAGCCTTAGAAGATGCAATTGACGATTTTTATATCCTTTCCCATATACACGGTTGAGGGTTAAAATAATTGAACTTACCTTCGGCACGAACCCAAAAAACCAATTTGACGTCCCAGAAGCATCTTTCGCGGCAACGTGATCTTTTTCCGCGGCAAAATAAAACGCTAGTGTTACCAGAATACGTACTGAAGAATTAACCGGGATATTTGTCAGCTTCTAGTAGTTTTACAATAAGCCTTAATTAAAATGTATTACAGCTTGTATTGTGTTATTAAATCTCGATCTACGTCGTTAACCATTACAACTGTATCCGAGATCATACGTCGAATTCTATAGATAAGCGCATTGCAATTCCTTTTTTAGGCCCGTATTATGCACAGCAACGCAATATACATTAATCACCGTTTTCTGTGCTTTGTGTTATTATTTCAATTGAAAAACGCCAAATGTAAAAGCCGTGATATTTAGGTTCGGGAGAGGCATCTCGCTTACAGTTCATTACAAACTTTGTATAATACTTACGCCTTTTCTTGCTTGCCCAACCCGTGTCTACAGCAACATGAAAGTAGGCCGGTATCGCCTATTTATTACACCAATAACTTTAATGCATTAACCGAAATTATGATTCCCGAAAAAATTATAAAACAAATAAATGATCGATGTCACACACCGCCGAGTGGGACCCGACAAAGGGTTTCAACCGACAACCAATGCAGTACAAATTCACCGTGTTCAATGACAAGAAAGTGAAACTGTTTTATTATACTTAAAAGTCATCGAACTTCGGGTCCTTTATTTTACTGACAAGAAAGCAAATATTTTCTTCCAAATAATATTTTGAAAGTTCTGCTTTCACATGCTCTTGGGATTTAGAATGTGACTTTTTACCTAAATTCTTAATTGCCGCCGGGAGCAGGGAGTGTCAGGCAATTTCATGGCGAAAGTCTGGGTAGTACATGAAGTTTTGGGACTATTTTGATCCCAAGGTCAAGGGTCAGGTCAAAGATCCAGGTCCCATTCGAAAGGAAAGTGAAATGCCCATCCAAGGTCATGACCTTTGATTTGCCACGCAGACCAGGGGCCCCACCAAGACACCGGGGGCACTCGACTCAGTAGATATTTTGGTGACCTTGGCCCTTTCAGATGACCTTAACCTACAGGGGTCACGTGGGCCGAGAAGACATTTTGAATGGCCAAGGTTCCATGACACTGGCTTTATCTGTTTGGTCCCTAGGCGGCAAAAACCAAAATACTTCTTGGGGGCCTAGCAGGTCAAGGTCACGACTTTTGGTTGACGATTTTAAAAAATGAAGAACAAATGTGGGGTCAGGCTATCGTGTCACCAAATCCTGGCGCGATCGGAAGATATTTTTTGGGCAAATTTCCCTACAAAGTCAAACAGCTGAGCAGTGAAGCGATGTGGTCTAAGGGCAGATAACTCGCCCATCCCAAATAGGACACGACGGCCTTGAGGTCGCGGCCACTTAAACTAAATTGACCCCTGGGAGTCTCGTGGTGACCTTGGTTTGACAATCAGAGGTCAAGGTCAAGGTAAAATGACCACTATGCACCATTTTGACCCACTTTTAGTCCCCGCAGAAGGTTTCAAGTTACCACGTGACGCACAAGGGTCGATTTATTGACGATTGACACAAGAACTAGTTCCGGGGAAGATCGGAAAAAATTGAAAAAATAATGATTGAAATAGGACCAATGGGTGCACTGGAGCCACACTGGACCGAGGTTGGGGGCTATGAACTATGTGGCTCAGTTTGTGGTCCGTTCTAGACCACAGTCACAATTTTTTTCAGACCTACTGCACTTCTGGTTCCGTAATTCGGCCCCAAAAGACAGCAAACAAAGTCCCTGTAGTTGCTTTTTCCAATTCAAAGTTCAGGAAATGGAGCAACACGTTCTGCTTTTGATTATAATAGAAGCAGCAAGGACGAGTGTGATGTTTAGCCACTGCCGCATTAAAGTCAAGTGATAATTAACGTGAAAATTTACACGAAGTATGAACAATGTTGGCCCAATGTTGGTCCAATGTTGGCCAAATAATGAATGGGAATACGTTGGCCATATGACGTTGGCCCGACGTTGGCCGTGCGACACCATCGCTGGCCAACCACTGCCGACATTGGCCCAACGTAAGACTGCTACCTGGGATAGTAATTTAACCCTTTTATTCTACAACATAGCCGCATAGGCCCAGCATGAAATTCATATTGATGTATTCCGATCAGAATATTCTGATCTACTCGAACCTTTTATTTTCAAAAAATGTTTATTTCCAATTCATATACTTGAATAAAACTATTTTTGTCTTATTTAAACTTTTCAAAGACAGGTCATAAGGTATGGTACTCTTTCGGGTAGTCATCGCTAGGCTATAAATAGACCTCCAATGGCACTCTGCCAAACGACGTTTGTTGTAGTATTTATTTTCGCATTTTTACTGCAACGAAAATGATATATGTTCATTTTGTAGGATGAGGTTAAACTAGTTTAAGTGCTTTGTGGCATTACCACTCGACCAGACATCGTGATAGGCCAGAGAATATCGATTTAAAAAAAAGAATGGCGAATAACAAAAACGAATGGCAAATAACGTAAACGAATGGCGAATAACTCTTTGCCATTCGCATGGCGAATATCCTCTGCCTATTTCTATGCTCTGATTGTAACTTAAAATGCAATTTTATTACGCCCGCGCAGTTCACATTTCCGCTGCGGATATTAACTGAAAACACTCGGCAAATCTCGGCAGATTCCGTAAACTTAGAGTGTAACTGAAAACTGTTGACAGGTGACAGGTGACGGTAGCAAATTATCAATGGCCATGGGGAGAGTTTCGTATGTTGTAGCAATGTTTGCAATCTGTCAGACAGTCATAGAGAGGTGAAATAACTGAGTTTATTCCATAATATTTGATTCGAAAATTATCGGTGGGTTGGCCTTGAAGTTGAAGTGAATGTTAATAGTGATTTATTTGCTGATGATACTACTGTCTATTCCTCATCTTCTGATGTTTCTTCATTAATTACCACACTGCAAAATGAAACTTCTATTATTCAAAATTGGTGTTCCACAAATGACATGGTAATTAATGAAATCAAAACTAAAACAATGATTATTACACCTTCTTCAAGGCGTAAATTACTTTCAACAAAATTTCAAATTCACATAAATAATTCACCTTTAGAAAATGTCTCTACATTTAAACTTTTAGGCATCATTTTTGATGAAAATTTCACTTGGTCTCCTCATGTTGATCATTTATCTAAGCTTCTTCGACAGAAAAATGTTCAATTACGCAAATTAAAACAGTTGCTTCCTACCGAAGTACTTAAATTGTTCTATTTTGCTCATATTCAATCTCATATTAATTATTGCTCCACTATTTGGATTGTTCGATTACATCTATATCTAAACTTGAGAGAGTTCAAAAATTATCCTTTAAATTAATTTACAATAGACCTATCTCTGAGCATTCCTTCTCATCTAATTATCAATTTTTATCTTCATCTTTAAATGTTCAAACTATTTACCAAAGACTTTTAATTAACAAATATATTTTTGTTTATAAAATTATCCATAAACTCCTGTCCATCATATTTGCATAATATTTTTCATTATAACACCACTCCGTATTCATCTCTCAATAATAGACTTTGTATCTGTAGACCTAATAATGAAATATTTAAATGTAGTTTACAATATAGAGGCACAGTCCTTTGGAATTCTCTCCCATTTTCACTTAAAAATATTAAAAATCTTCATTTATTTAAGAAAAATATCACTAAGCATGTTATTTCTTCTTCTTAACCTGTAGTCTATATTTAATATATCAACTACTTACTAGTTACTACATATTATCCATCATATTACTTTTAGTTTTGAAGCTTATCATATTATCATACATATTAGACTGTTTTGTTTGTGAGTATTTGTTAAGTGTCTTGTTCTATTACTGTCTTTTTCATTTCTTTGTTATAAAGGGCAAAATTGTAAACAGGCTCTAAGCGTAATTTTTCACCTTTGAAAATAAAGATATTATTATTATTATTATTATATTATAACTTGGCATTTGATTCGTGATGTTGGCATTATGAATGATTATTATAAGCCTATACTATATCATATTTCTGACTCATCAAACGACTAATTTGGGATGTATTTTTTTTTTTTTTGTCGTAGTTTAAAGGTATCTATAGACTTAATACACCAAATAGCCAATATTACTACTACCTGGGGTTTTGAGTCATGTTTTTTATATGTATGGACTGGAGCGCCATCCAAAATGCATATTTTTTAGTTATAATTTTAATTTTAGAATATATTAAAATAAAGGCTTAAAATAGATGGTATCTATAAACAGTCCTACCTTGTTGAAGAATAATCCTATTACCTATTAATCCTATAATTCACTATTTCCAGTTGAGAAATTGGCAACAATATCATTTTCAACTTAAAATTCAAACGTTTGAATATAGCTATTGCATTGCATAATAGAAAAACAAGGGAGGTAATTGTGTTATTATTCACTGTGTGAAAGATGTTTAAGAGTGGGAAATAATGCCTATGATCGTATAATAGTGAGTTGACAACCTATATATTTAGCAGAAGACATAGAAATAATTAAGTTTTGACTTTCTTAGAAAATATGAAATTCTCGCTTTAAATTGCCTTACAATAAAATAAACGGGTGGACCGTAGCTTTATTTCTCATGCTGTGAAAAAAATTGAATGAGAATTGTTTTTGTAAATGATTGTATGTTAAAATTATCTTTATTCCAGTTATATGGGGGGGGGTGGCCTAGTGGTTTAGAGTGCCGTGCTTTGACCTCTAGCTGGCCGGTCACCTCTGTCTTGCGGCTGTGGTTTCGATCCCTGGTGTGAGCGTATGTGGCATGGAGATAGGGGCGCCTTCTCAACCTCATGGGTTTCCTCCGGGCACTCTGGTTTCCTCCCACTGGTAAAGACCCTTACGCACAAGCAAATTATTGAAATAAAATTAAAACCATATGTTAGTCCCAAATGACCTAGTTTGTGTCGAGTGGACGTTAAACCCCATTTCTCTCTCTGTCCAATTATATGTCGCAATAGATTTAACAATGGAGCTCTAATCAATGTTTGTTAATGTCGTGATTTTAACTTAGGAGAGGGTGACTGCTATCCTAAGTTAAAATTGATTTTAGTTAAAATTGTCCTTAAAATAGGTTTGTGAAACGCCACAATTTTAAGTTAAGATTAGATTTTAACATAAAATATTATTTTAGTGGATTTTAACTAAAATGCTTAAAATCGTTTTGTCAAACTCATCCATCTTAAGTTAGGATGAAATTTTAGTTTAAGACGATTTTAAGGAGATTTAAGTTTTTGTGAAACAGGGGCCCGCGTCTTACGGGCTTATTGTCATTGTATACCCATGAATATCCTATCTTCATTATGTTATACATAATTTATCAAGGATCATGATACATTTTTCTTTTATTTTCCTTGTATATTCTCTTGCAGCAGAGTCTGGCCGTAGTAAATAAATACAACGGCACATTAGTCTCAAAATGTTGTGGACAAGACTAACACGGCAACAAGTGATCTGTAAAACCAGAATAAATTGTCAGCAAATTTACCCCCCCCCCCCTCCCAACATTTATCAAAGACTTTTAATTAACAAATATATTTTTATACGCCCACATTTTCATGTGGACGTATTATGTCGTCGCCCCTGTCCGTCCGGACGTCCGTCCGTCCGTCCGTCCGTCCGTCTGGACGTCCGTCCGGACGTCCGTCCGGACGTCCGTCCGTCCACAATTGTTTGTGGACTCTCTACAGGTCACAATTCTTACCCGATTTTAACGAAACTTGAAATATATGTTTATCCCCAAAAGATCTCGGCTGCTTTCGATATTGGCATGTATCGGATCAAAACTTCATGGATTATGGCCCCTGATTGTACGAAAAATCACGTTTCTAGCTTGTGGACCCTATAGAGGTCACAATTTTGAACCGATTTTTATGAAACTTGACATGCATGTTTATAACCAAAAGATCTTGGTTCCTTTCGATATTTGCGCTTATCGGAACGTAATTTCCTGAATTATGGCCCCTGATTGTCCGAAAAATCACCTTTTTTAGCTTGTGGTACCTCTGGAGGTCACAATTATTATCCGATTTAAAAAACCGTTCGATTATATCACCGTTACACCCTAAGGAAGGTTGAGTTCGAATTTCAGGAAAATCGGACCAAAATTGTCATACAAAATGGCCGCCGTTTGTACGCGAATACTGTTAAAAAATGGTATATCAGTGTTGTGGACCCTGTAGAGGTCACAATTTTAATTCGATTTTGATGAAACTTGAAATTCATGGTTATAACCCAAAGATCTTGGTTCCTTTCGATATTTGCGCATATCGGATCGTAACTTCTTGAATTATGGCCCCTGATTATACGCAAAATCGCCTTTTTTTAGCTTGTGGTCCCTCTGGAGGTCACAATTATTATCCGATTTAAAAAAACGTTTGATTATGTTACCGTTACACCGTAAGGAAGGTTGAGTTCGAATTTCGGGAAAATCGGACCAAAATTGCCATACAAAATGGCCGCCGTTTGTACACGAATACTGTTAAAAAATGGTATATCATGGTTGTGGACCCTGTATAGGTCACAATTTTAATTCGATTTTGATGAAACTTGAAATGCATGGTTATAACCCAAAGATCTTGGTTCCTTTCGTTATTTGCGCACATCGGATCGTATCTTCCTGAATTATGGCCCCTGATTGTCCGAAAAATCGCCTATGGTCCCTCTGGAGGTCACAGTTATTATCCGATTTAAAAAAAACGTTTGACTCTATCAACGTTACACCCTACGGAAGGTTGAGTTCGAATTTCGAGAAAATCAGACCATAATTGCCAGACAAAATGGCCGCCGTTTGTACACATTTCTAGGTTTTGTACCGTCACACCATAATCATTGTCAGCTTCGAATTTCATGAATATCAGACTGGAACTGACCAACAAAGTGGCTGCTCCCAATACAGTATGAAATACAGGACTTAATGATGTAGGAAAAATCGCTTTCGGTATTGCTTGTTCTCTATCCATCTCTCGAAAATGTGGGCGTATCCTGCCTGGCAGTGCCAGCCTATCTTTGTTTATAAAATTATCCATAAACTCCTGTCCATCTTATTTACATAATATTTTTCATTATAACACCACTCCATATTCATCTCTCAGTAATAGACTTTGTATCTGTAGACCTAATAATGAAATATTTAAATGTAGTTTACAATATAGAGGCACACAGTCCTTTGGAATTCTCTCCCATTTTCACTTAAAAATATTAAAAATCTTCATTTATTTAAGAAAAATATCACTAAGCATGTTATTTCTTCTTCTTAACCTGTAGTCTATATTTAATATATCAACTACTTACTAGTTACTACATATTATCCATCATATTACTTTTTGTTTTGAAGCTTATCATATTATCATACATATTAGACTGCTTTGTTTGTGAGTATTTGTTAAGTGTCTTGTTCTATTACTGTCTTTTTCATTTCTTTGTTATAAAGGGCAAAATTGTAAACAGGCTCTAAGCGTAATTTTTCACCTTTGAAAATAAAGATATTATTATTATTATTATTATATTATAACTTGGCATTTGATTCGTGATGTTGGCATTATGAATGATTATTATAAGCCTATACTATATCATATTTCTGACTCATCAAACGACTAATTTGGGATGTATTTTTTTTTTTTTTGTCGTAGTTTAAAGGTATCTATAGACTTAATACACCAAATAGCCAATATTACTACTACCTGGGGTTTTGAGTCATGTTTTTTATATGTATGGACTGGAGCGCCATCCAAAATGCATATTTTTTAGTTATAATTTTAATTTTAGAATATATTAAAATAAAGGCTTAAAATAGATGGTATCTATAAACAGTCCTACCTTGTTGAAGAATAATCCTATTAATCCTATAATTCACTATTTCCAGTTGAGAAATTGGCAACAATATCATTTTCAACTTAAAATTCAAACGTTTGAATATAGCTATTGCATTGCATAATAGAAAAACAAGGGAGGTAATTGTGTTATTATTCACTGTGTGAAAGATGTTTAAGAGTGGGAAATAATGCCTATGATCGTATAATAGTGAGTTGACAACCTATATATTTAGCAGAAGACATAGAAATAATTAAGTTTTGACTTTCTTAGAAAATATGAAATTCTCGCTTTAAATTGCCTTACAATAAAATAAACGGGTGGACCGTAGCTTTATTTCTCATGCTGTGAAAAAAATTGAATGAGAATTGTTTTTGTAAATGATTGTATGTTAAAATTATCTTTATTCCAGTTATATGGGGGGGGGGGGCCTAGTGGTTTAGAGTGCCGTGCTTTGACCTCTAGCTGGCCGGTCACCTCTGTCTTGCGGCTGTGGTTTCGATCCCTGGTGTGAGCGTATGTGGCATGGAGATAGGGGCGCCTTCTCAACCTCATGGGTTTCCTCCGGGCACTCTGGTTTCCTCCCATTGGTAAAGACCCTTACGCACAAGCAAATTATTGAAATAAAATTAAAACCATATGTTAGTCCCAAATGACCTAGTTTGTGTCGAGTGGACGTTAAACCCCATTTCTCTCTCTGTCCAATTATATGTCGCAATAGATTTAACAATGGAGCTCTAATCAATGTTTGTTAATGTCGTGATTTTAACTTAGGAGAGGGTGACTGCTATCCTAAGTTAAAATTGATTTTAGTTAAAATTGTCCTTAAAATAGGTTTGTGAAACGCCACAATTTTAAGTTAAGATTAGATTTTAACATAAAATATTATTTTAGTGGATTTTAACTAAAATGCTTAAAATCGTTTTGTCAAACTCATCCATCTTAAGTTAGGATGAAATTTTAGTTTAAGACGATTTTAAGGAGATTTAAGTTTTTGTGAAACAGGGGCCCGCGTCTTACGGGCTTATTGTCATTGTATACCCATGAATATCCTATCTTCATTATGTTATACATAATTTATCAAGGATCATGAAGATCACCTCTGAAGTCTCTGAGTGTATTGTCAATTTGATCGCTTTCATGCGATAAAATAATAAATGCTTCAGCAACATTTTTAAGCGTGTTATTGAGCTCTCAAAGTGCCTATTCATGGGTATATAATGACAATAATCCTGTAAGAAGCGGAGCCCTGCTTCACAAAAACTTAAATCTCCCTAAAATTCTCTTAAACTAAGATTTCATCCTAACTTGTAGTTTATATATGACTTTATTTTTACGGGTATCCGTGCAATCAGTGATATTTTCATTGTGAATGAAATTTGATAGACTGGCGATCAATGGTTTCAATATAAAGCTCCTGTGTAATTGCCTTCAATTGCTATTTTTCATCGCCCAAAGTCATTACTCATTTGTTTTCATTACAACACATGGTTGCAAAACTATGTGTCAAATTTAAAGCACCCTCACAACAGCTGAGTTGGATTCGTCCATTACGTGACGAAAGCATTGTTCTCTTCCACTCTGTCGAAATTACAAGTAAATAGTCAAATTTTTCAAGAGAGAATTGTTTTTATTTGCTACGGCCTACTCCTATATTGAATTCCAACTGCCAGGGGATCTTTTATTGGTGTGCACGTAAAAGATCCCTTGGCAGTTGGAAATTCGATATAAGAGTAGGCCATAGGACCGCTGCCCGGGCAAAATTTCCCTCATAACACACTGTATGGCGTATGCCCGTCTTCCATTAGCCCAGATTAGGTGCAGAAGAGTACGATATTAAACCTCGTTTCATTTCATTTTTTTTTATTCGTTGGGATATTTGGTTGTGCAATAGATTTTATTTAACATAAGTTGATTTCAAACACACAGGTAAGTCTATAATAACCAAAGTTTACTAGTTTGTTCATAATGAAAGAAATCCGTTTAAAATTTACGATGGGTAACACAGTAGTCGTTACGATGGGACTAAAAACCAAGGTCTAGCTGCAGACCTAAAGAAACACTTGTAATAGGCAGATTTAGCTCTTGCATAATACATGTTTAAGTAATGATGATTGAGGCTAGACTCAAATTTTCAATCGCTAAAATCTCAGTTCAGAGTGAATCAATTCAATGGACTGAAATTTTCAGCAAATTTCTTTTACATTATCTAGTTTTTACTTATTACAGTGAGAACTGTCAGCTTTTTATCTAATTTCCCATAATGTATATTCAATATTAATTCGTCATCACGATTTATGTTAATTGTTTGTTTATATTACCGAAATGCAAGAATTATGGGATTTATGGCTGGAAGGGCGCAACTCTTACTTGACATGGCCAAAGATACTTGATAATCAACCATATTAAAAACCAAATTCACGGTTACGCATGGGCAATGGACTTTACGGCAAATATTGGCAACGTTCCCAGAACCTCCATACGTTATATTCTGGGTGACCGAGACTGTATATACATTAGTGCCTGGAATTGCTATTTCTAAGAATGAAGATGAATGGTTATTTTGCATACAAAAAATACTTATAATTGTATGGCATCAGAACATGACGTAAAAGTCGGAGAGTGATCACTTGCCCTCAGTTAAACTTGCCTGAAATTTAAAAGTAGGAGAGCTGCAACATTTGTAGGGTGTGATGCTTGCATTGACTCACATTCAAATTAACCCATGATACATTTTTCTTTTATTTTCCTTGTATATTCTCTTGCAGCAGAGTCTGGCCGTAGTAAATAAATACAACGGCACATTAGTCTCAAAATGTTGTGGACAAGACTAACACGGCAACAAGTGATCTGTAAAACCAGAATAAATTGTCAGCAAATTTACCCCCCCCCCCTCCCAACATTCTACATTGTTGAGGAGCAGTGGTGCAAGAATAACATGATTTCATTATGTGTTTGTTTGTGTGTGGAATAGTCTACCAAATGTTCATTTGGTTAATCCTATGGAGCATAAATAGGCTTGAATTTGTAAGCATTTCACAGAAACTCTCCGATGTTTCATTTGGCTAGTGGATGGATGCATAATATTGTTTTCTGCATTACAATGTATATTATACTTGTATTACAAAGAAAATCCTACAAACAATTAAACTCACCAGAACTGTAACTGTCTCTATGGTTGTGTAATTTTGTGTTTCTCTTTGTCAAGAGGGGAGTTTCCATTGATTCTCGATTTAAAATTGACTATTGTTAGAATGTGTGGATGCTATGAATTGTAAAATTAAATATATACAGGTCTATAAAGATTGTTTTAAATTGAATCCATTATTTATGAATTACAGTACTACTACTACTACTAATCTACCATTTCGGGTTGTCCATGTATCTGGACAGGATGATTATTTCAAGGCATCGGAACTTAATACTCATGGACCTCAAACCAAAGGATGGCATTCTTCAAAGTAAATATTTTTTTAGTAATAGTGTTGTATGATATGTAATATAAACATAAATGTTTAAGTTTAACCCTCTAACCACAAAGTCCTGAATGTTTTGCTGTCTATACTGGTATATTATACGTTTCCAGTGACAATTGTTCACGATGACGTTGTTTTCTGGGTTTATCTCCAATATTCCACTCTGTCATGGTATTCTTTGTTTATTTTACGGGATACAGATTATAGAATCAGAGAGTGAGAGAAATGGGGGTTTAGGGTCCAATCGACACTACAAACTAGGTCGTTGACTCAATTTTATTTCAATAAGTCGAGGAGGAAACCCACGAGGTTAGACAGATTATTGAATCATTCACTGCAGTCTTGTTTTTGCAACTGATCACTAGGTTGATGTTGACCATAGAAAATACAACCCATTATTACAAAATTATTTAATGATTTTACAGGTTTTGTTTATATCCCCAAGATATTGTTATTCAGTTCAACTTCAGATCACGGTTACGCAAAATACAGATTCTAGCTCATCAATTTCTTATATGTAAGTACAGATTAAACCTGAACCTTCAAAAACATACCACTATTGACCACCAGTTTAATTTTAAGACATGAAATGGGCGTTTAATGTCCTACTCGTAGTCGGGGGCCATGGTTGCTCGCTAGTCTGTAGGTCTCCTGTTCAATCCTGGCTTTGACTGAGAAAGGTCATTGGGCTTTTCCAGCGTGGTTTCCCCTTGTCAGTCGTGTAGAACAGAGATCCTGGTAAAGGACAACATGATTGTAGTTCTTCATATGGGAGGAAAAACTGAGGTCCTGTGTACACATTGGTATGCACATAAAAAATACCCTTGACAGTTGGAATTTGAAATAAAAGTAGTCCATAAATATAACGCTGCTGTCTTGGAAAAATTTCCCTTATTATAGCACACTGTGTGGCGTATATGCAAGATTTTCACTAGCCAAATAGGAACATTGGAATGTTAAAACCCCATTTCATTTCATTCATTCCACTAGTCCAAATTTTCTGCACAAGTCAGTTTATTGAGGGAAATTTTGACCATATATCAGTACTAGAATCTGCCCTTTCTTTGTCATCCAACTGTCAGGGGATGTTGAACGTGCTGCAAATGGTATACATCATACATGGTAACTCATCTTTTTGTCTTTTCCAAATGATAAGACTTTTTTATGTACTAAGCCCCCAGTCCTTTAATTTAAGCGACAGAAATATTATTATGTAATTGAGCAAATCGGAATATAAAAAAACAACTTTGTGACATATTGGCTGGCATGTGTGAATAAAATAGAATTATGATTACATTATTTGTCAAAGACACATAAAGACGACAGTGTGAAAATACTAAAATTGTTGACCATAGCATAATTTAGATTTGAATTGATCACTTTGAATAATATTTCGGTCAAAATGTTTAAAGTAGTTTTGGTTGTGTATGGTCTTAAATTATTTTGAAGTTTTATTCTGGCTTACTAGAGCTTTAAATACTTGATGCAGGTGAACCGTTTTGTGAAATTTAGACAATACATGTAAATGTTCTTGTTTGTTACAGCAACGAAAATAGAATTTTATGTGGGTGATGTAACCAATGGAACCAAGCTATCATTAGAGAAAGCCAGATACACAAGATTAGGGTTTGTATTTTAAAATTATTTTGATGTGTTAACGCAATCAAAATTTATAAATTTAAACATATTTTAAATTATTGATCATAAATCATCAAAGGGATGAGAGACAAGTGAATTCACTTATAAAGCTCTTCTCCCAAATTGCTGAACAGTTATCGGTTAAGCCTTTAATCGTTGCCTTGCAATATGTCATTTTGATTATGTTGCCTGTATTATTAGGCCTATTATCCCGTGGCAAATGAATATTGAAACGGTTTCATCCTTCTGACCAAGGTTTGTTTCCATATCCTATCAAGATGGGGGGTGGGGGTATTAAACTCTATACACACACTAACCTATCCATTTTGCTAATAGAACCTTTCTCTTTCAGAATCATTTGCCATCAGTTTGGTATACAAGGATCAGGATTTTGGTGACAAAATCATTTTTTTTTCTTTCAGGGAAATTGATTATAAGATTGATTTTAGAACGTGACATTAATTATAAAACATATTTTTATGTTTCTATGGAATGTTGATGGCTTATTAACAGGAATAGATTATGAATTAAATTTTAAACGTGAAATTTTTATTTCAGATATGTATCACTGTCAGATAATGAGAAAACTGGATATAAAGCAAGAGAGTTAAAATCTTTACATGTTGATGCTGATGGTGTTTTTTTGAAGTTAGTTATACATAAAAACCATATTAATAAATATAACTTCTATAATCAGGTATGTATAAACGACGTAATTGATAAAGCTATATTCAAATTACAACCACAGTGCATCTTATTCATGATTAAAATATAACAATCTTATCAAGGGGCCAAATTGTTCTCCGATGTTGAAAGTATATTTTATGTTAATATAAGATAAGAATAAAATTATAAGTGGAAATCCCATGTTTAGGTTTGTAAATTCACAATGAAAAATGTTGGGGGCTAGCTGTTCTTAAATCTGAATATAGAAGCTAACTTATTTGATTTGAAATAGAGATAGAAACGGAGTTTAACGTCCTCTCGACACAAAACCAGGTCATTTCGGGACTAACATATCGTTTCATTTTATTTCAATAATTCGCTTGTGCGTAGGGGTTTAGCAGTGGGAGGAAACCGGAGTGCCCGGAGGAAACCCACGAGGTTGAGAAGGGGCCCCTATCTCCATGCCACATACGCTCACAGCAGGGATCGAAACCGCAGAGGTGACCGGCCAGCTAGAGGTCGAAGCGCGGCACTCTAGACCACTAGACCATCCCAACCCCCCTTGATTTGAAATACTTATATTACCCGGTACTGTGTTTTGTTTAAGTGAAAGACTAATATTACTGTGTATTGTTTTAAGTGAAATAATGATATTACTGTGTATTGTTTATCTGTAGGTTGGGTTGATAGCTGTTAATGTTATTGGAGATAATATTGAACCAAAGAAACCAGATATTATGGATCCTGTAAGTTATCTTTGATTATGGTCACATATATCCCCACCCCATTCAAATGGATCTAGCTAATATCTGTAAATATTTTGATTATATCATTGATGACCCGATCACCGATTTCGTTATCCCTGTCAGATGTTGTTAACAAATTGCAATTATGAACATGTCACTGAAGCATCTGGATGTTACTTCCTAATTCCCGATCTGCAGACACATGAACAGTAGCATCCAATCAGATTGTGACATAGCGACCCCCACAGACACCTTGACATTGGACGAACTTTGAACTTTCCAACTCGATTATCACAGATATACATTTTGGCTTGAAAGCACGAGACTTGGTATTCGCGACTACCAAGAAATCTGATAAGCTCACAAGCTGGGCCTGTACCCAATCGAAATTAGTGAAAACCTTGATGAAATGTACGGTATGTAGTTAAAGCGAGAGCTATGAAATGCATGGAGTTGAATAAGTGATAGCTTTATGAATTTCTGTAGTGTTCTGATTGAAATAGTCTTTTATTGGATTTCAACTTGTATGACTTCTGTTACGTAATACTTGCCACATATACCAGTTTATTTTGATTTATATCAGTTTATTTTGATTTATATCAAATATGTGCTTTCTTGGGGTGATAATGTGGTGATTTTCAGAAAATCTGGCTATGACATGATTTTGTACCTTTTAGAAATGAAAATGAGATGAAATGGTGTTTAAGTGGTCAGCACATACATCGTGTTATGAGGGTCAACTTGAATCGAGGAAACTAATTAAAGCCTCTTTTTCTTTGGAAGATGACATGTCTTTTTATACTTTCGTTTTTACTAGATATGGTTTCCTAACATGTAATGTTACTTTGTTATTTTTTGTAGGATTTTCTTGATTTAAGTGACAAGAGAATGGATAAAATGAAAGATCCAATAGTAGATGGTTATATAAACAAGTAAGATAAGTTTTTAAACATATTTATTTATTATAAGACATGTAGTAGTCATGTCAGATGTTGATTATACTATTGGAATTGTTTATATGTCATTATTCAAATGTGATTGGATTATTAGGTTCATTTGCAATGATAAATCTTTCAAATCAATATATTTTCTGGTATTTGTTGTTTTAAATTGAATATTCATTATTTTAGTTGAATTAGATATTAATGAATATCTCATAGGAAACAGGTAGTAAAACACTGGATTGCTAGTCTGGAGGTCACTGGTTTATTCCTTGTGTTAGCTGAGAACAGTCAAATAACGAAAGAATCAGCTTGATTAACCTTGAAAAATTCTTCAAATTCAAACTATTGCATATTTATGAGGGCACTGAAGACCCTGAACTCCTGAACAGTAAACTTTTTTGTAACCTGCAAAAAAACCCAGTTCTGTTCAAGACGAGATTGAATAGAACTTCTATATAGATTATAATTGTTTGAATTGTGAAAAATATTTGAATATAAATACATATAGTATAGAATGTATCAATTTATTTAAGAATTATTCTAAAAATAATTTAATATTTTTGTGTATTTTTCTCCCCTTCCCACCAACTATAGTAGTAATAGTTATACTGATGGTAAACCCTTTAGACCCAATCGGACCCCTAACTTACAACTCACAGTAGGGATTTTGCTAATGTGTTTGCTGCCTGATACCATATTGCGTATACCAGAGTATTCTCTCTTTAAACATCTGCATGTTACAAATACCAAAAATTAAATGATGGATTCCAAATATTCAATGGTTTTTTGTATCAATCATGAATTGCCATTTAACCTCTTTATCACATAGTACACAAAGTAACAATTTTTTGAGAACTATTAAATCTTTTCTAAATGCTTTTGTATAATAATTTAGTTGTTTTTCAGTTGTCAAATATGAATGCAAATACAAACTAAACCATTGCCTTTTAATTCAAATATATCTGTACATAAAAACTTGGAATTATAACTGCGGTCCATATGGACCCCCTGATACCGGCTATGTGATTCTCACAACTTGAACCGACAAGTGTTAACATTATTTACTAGGCAGGTCATTGAAGGAAGACATTTAAGTTTTACTATGGATATTAACCATTTGGCGCCTGGACTGCCTGAAACTACTAACAGTCTAGTTTCAAGTGGTTTTGAAAATGATCTACAAAACTCAATGTAAAAAAGATCCTTTTTCTCTAATTTTTTTAATTATTGGGGTATGCAATATTTACATGTACTAAGTGCAAAAGGGTTACTGACTATACTGTATACAAAACTCTGTTTTTATTTAGTTTTTAGTCAGATGAAAACTATGACATATTTTCACCCAAGGAGAATACTTTCATTATGTTTAATATAAGTAGATAGCTAAATACATGTAACATTGTAGGCTAATATCTTATTTTCATACATAACATTAAATCTTGCCATAATAGACATTTTCTATAATATTGAAATTTATGTCTCTGTTATTTATCAGAGACAGTCACTTTGTTTCTTAGAGTACAGGGTGGTTCACCAACCAATAGGTCCCTGATTCACCATCTGGGGCCTTATGCCATATCTGATTTCATAAAACTAATTGAACATTTTTGTTATCATCGGAAGTATCGTAATTTTGTCAGGATCAATTACATGTTACACATGTATAAAATGAATTGATATTGCTGTGCCTGTATTTGGTTGATTCTGCTTCTATTTTATTTGATGTGTGCAATGTTTATCTGGAAATCTGTTTATTGGTTCCATTTGTACTGGAAGTGATATGAGTTTAAGGGAAACGTGGAACTGACAGTGACATAAGTTCAAAGGTAACGTGACAACAGTGAAACCCGTCATTCCTGCTAGGCAGGTCTAGTTTGATTTTGTTTTTCTTAATTAAATGTTAAATAATCCAATACTCCAGTTCACCCATAGGTACACATATGATAGTGCAAGGTAATTTATACATATTAATTGTTTATATTACAGACCTGATGATATTTCGCCATTGGATTCAGAAATAGCGCAGATTATCAGGAAGCTTGAACGTAAAATACAAGAAGCTGTATTACGTGAGTTATAAATAGTGTGAGACTCAATTAGATATTGATTCATAGCAAAGTCCACTTATTGATTGCATTAATAGCACAATGTGGCCTGTGGCCTGTTTGACAAAATTTTAACTAAAATAAAATCCAATATTTAGTAATTTGATTGGATAATATTAGATTGATTTTAGTGCTTAGCCAATCAAAATTGAAGTAGCTACTAAAATTTGGATTTTATCATAAGTTAAGAATTTGAGAAACAGGACCCTGACTAATTGTAGCAATTAAACCATTAGTGTTTTGGATCACTATTAATTAAAGCAGATATTTATTAAAGGGGCCACATTTTTTTAAATTAAGCTGTTAACTATCCAAAATAATTCTTTTTTCAGACAAAAATTCAAGATTTTTCAGACAATGATTTCAGACAGGGATTTAAGGTCCTTCCAATTCATACATCTACATATAAGCTACAATTTGACTCTTAATGCTGAAAACATGTTTTCGTCTTTTGTTTTATTCTCCAGAAGAACAATATGATTATGCCAAGATGTTAAAAGCAACTATTGATGAACTACAAGAAGTAAGTAACTATACTATATAAATTAAAATTATGATAAATCACACTTATACATGCTAACCTTATTCTTGTGTATAGAGCTCAGGAGTCTGGTGTTTAGTGCACATGAAGTCCGAGATGGAGTCAAATTGTGTGATTTCGATTCCCCTTTCCAACCCCATAGTTTTTTTCTGTGTCCTCCAGTTTCTTCCCTCTGTTAAAAACTCTTGCACTCAAGCAAATTATTGAAATAGAATTGCACCATGTGTTAGTCCCGAAATGACCTAGCTTGTGTTGAGCCAATGTCAAACCCCATTTCTCTCTCTTTTTGTTTATAGGCTGCAATGCATTCAGAAACTTTTAACATAGCATCTCATTCCCACAATATGAATGTCCACTTGCTTGTCCCAAAACTGGGGTTGTATGCATCAAGATGTCATCATACGTTTAGACAAAACTTCATTATATCTAATACCGCAAGGTAGAATATGGAGAAAAGGCAAGTAGGCAATCTCAGTCGTTGCTTTTTGTATTTCAGAGGAGAGCCAAAAAAAGCTCCACTCAATCAACAAATTGAAAAAAATGGC
Organism: Patella ulyssiponensis; assembly: GCA_963678685.1. Lineage (NCBI taxonomy): Eukaryota > Metazoa > Mollusca > Gastropoda > Patellidae > Patella > Patella ulyssiponensis. Next base: position 23,343,305 of record OY783232.1, read on the forward strand.
TCTCCTAAAAGGTTCTCCCAGTTTCGATTAGAGGAATGCTTCAGAAATTAAGGAGAGTGATTTAGAAATTAAGGAGAGTGATTGGTAGATAAATGTTAATAAACCCCCAATGACTTTGTAAGGGAGAGTGATTTTCAATTTTAAGGGGAGGGAAAATAAACTCCCCTCGGTCGACATTCAGGTGAGTTGTAGGCGCTCGAGAGCGATCACTCGCCTTAAAAAACAATGACTGCAATCTTGTAGTGTCTATGATATGAACAGTTGGCTCTCCAGAAAGCAGTCTCAATTGTTATTAGGCCTCTGAGGGGGAGGGTTGATGGCCGAATGGTTATAGCATGTGCGCTGTATCATACAGCCTGCCATTGAGTCTACTGCCTGGTTTCAAACCCCAGTTGTACGTGGCAAGGAGTAGGGTCGCCTGTCCAACCTCATGGGTTTTCTCTGGGTTCTCCGGTTTCCTCCCACTGCTAAAGACCCCTACGCGCAAGCGAATTATTGAAATGAAATTAAACCATATGTTAGTCCAGAAATGACCTAGTTTGTGTCGAGTGGACGTGAAACCCCATTTCTCTCTCTCTCTATTAGGCCTCTTCTTCTCAAAAACACAGTGTATACTTAAGAGTGAAATGTTTTTAATGACGATTAGAACCTGTAAAAGTTGAGTGTGATTGGTGTCTGTAATTTCTTTGACTGAAAGCAAAATGAAATGAAATGGGTTTTACCGTCCTGATGTTCTGCTTGATTGAGAAGATTATGACTATGATTAATATGAAAGGTATAAAATATGTTATTGTTGTTGTAGGTTGGTGAGAAGTTAGGTAAAATGGAAGTAGAGAAGAGACAAGCTGTAGAAAATGAAGATTATGATAAAGCCAAGATTAAAAAGATCCAGATGGATGAATTACGACGACAGAGTTACGAAGATTTAGATATCAATGATTTAGTAGAATTGAATGGGGTCAGTCTTCATCTTTTTTTTTTTCAGTTATTTTTTTTTTGCAAGAAACTTTTGTCCGTATTTACTAACACAATTTACATACATGTTTATTGGAAAATCGAAAGCCTGCATTTCGTTGTGAAGAGAATACTCATCATAGCTGCCAATTGTACTCAGATATACTTTTCTGCATATTTTTGAGTTCACGAAATCGAAGGAGCCATGGTTGCTAAGTGGCTCAGTAGCCGGGAGGTCAGGTGTTCAATCCCTGCATTGGCCGCGAAAATTCATCCAGATTTTGATTGTGGTTTCTCCTTGTCAGTGATGCAGGACAAGAGGGCCTGACAAGGACAGCTGTCTAGTCATTCAGATGGTTCCGTGTTTACATTGGCACGCACGTAAAAGATCCCTTGACAGTTGGCATTTGATATGAGAGTAGGCCGTAGTGTCGCTGAACTGACGATGTGAAACAGCCAATGAAAGAAGCACAGTCATTTCTCAATTGACAAGAATTGAGACTATGAATATATTTAAATGAAGAACGAGCTCTACTTGTTCACACATCTAATACTGATGGCGAACAGTCATAAGTTAGCACTGTTGTTGTTTATTGTTCTTTGGTGGGGAGTTGCACTTGTTTTTTGTTGTTGTTTTTATGCTAAAGATACACATTTTAAAGAGGCATTATGTAAAACTTAGATAAAGAACTGGTCGTTTTCGCTTTAATATTTCAAAAATAGATAATGCAAAATGACAATATTGCTAAAGACCCCTACGCGCAAGCGAATTATTGAATTAAAATTTTAAAACCATATGTTAGTCCCAAAATGACCTAGTTTGTGTCGAGTGGACTTTAAACCCCATTTTTATCTCTCTCTCTCTCATACATAATGCCTGTTTAATATCAGTTTGAATGCAACGACTCAAATTTCTTGGCCTAAAATATGAACATCAATTCATATCTAAAAGTTTTTATTTTGCTGAAAGTACATGAATATGATTTTACATGCTAAGTTTAAATTTGGCTGAAAATAAATCAACAGAATTTATAATAATTGATATTTATTTCAATATTTTGATAAATTTATGCAGATGCTAGCTTTCATATATATATATATTCAAGAGAATTATTATTATTATTTTATTTTTTTTGCAGGATTAAACATTCTTAGTCACTTTAAGTTACACACGTTTTCTATCAATATTAATTAATACTTTAATCATTGTAACATAGTTTGTAGTGATCTAATACTTACTAATTAAGAAAATGTTATGGTTTTATCATTGATTTTGCAGTGGCTATAGAAATTCATTAATTGAATTCTCTGTATTGCTTAATTTTTTCGGGATATATGAAAATTTCAGAGTGGACTTGTTCAATAAAAACTAATTGATGATATCCGCTAAGATTATATTGTATAATAATGTCAACTTTAATTATGTTAGGATTTTAATCACTGGATTACAATATTAGGTTTTCAATTTTCATTTGCATGACGCAGAACATTTAATTCTTAGGTTTTGATTTCCACAATTAGTATTTAACTAACTGCATTAACATTAAACAGTTATAAATAAAGTTGTAACATATGACAAATTGTTGGTTTTAGAATTAAAAAACAATCATGAATCTGGCTGATTAAATCAAGATATAAAAATGTGAATGAATACCATTCTTAAATAGGGGGTATTGGGTGGCTGAAGGGTCGAAGGGTATATTAAAGGACTGCGTTGTTTTAATGTCACATTTGTACATGACAAGGAGTAGGGTGACTAAGGTCACCTGCCTGACGTCATGGGTTTTCTTTCGCGTCCTGGGGTGTCGGATGGTCGAATGGTTAGCACTTGCGTGCTGTATCATAAAGCCTGTCATTGAGTCAGCTGGCGTGGTTTCGAATCCCTGGGTGTACGTAACAAGGAGTAAGGTTGCCTGTCCAACCTCGTGGGTTTTTTCCGGGTCCTTCGGTTTCCTCCCACTGCTAAAAGACCCCTACGCATAAGCGAATTATTGAAATAAAATTAAAACATATGTTAGACATGAAATGACCTAGTTTGTGTCAAGTGGACGTTAAACCCAATTTCTCTCTCTCTCTTTCCGGTCCTTTGGTTTTCTCCCACTGCTAAAGACCCCTCTGCACAAGCAAATTATTGAAATAAAAATGTACCATATATTAGTCCCAAAATGAACTAATTTGTGTTAGGTGGACTTTAATTCCTCCCTCTCTCTCTCTTAAAGGGCGTATGGCTCTATTCTTTATTTTCCACCAAAAGGAATCATTTCTCACTATATTTGACACAAATTTATAATAATTCAACTCAGTTTTCAAGTAGAATTTAGGGATGAAATAAACATGCGGTTTGCGTATGTCCGGATCTCGTAATGACTCTTCAGTGTAAACGTATTTGGTGTATGTTTTTAGTTGCAGAATTCTACTTGAAAATAGTGTTGAATCTTTACAAATGTGTGTCAGCTGTGGCAAGAAATGATTCCTTTGGCAAATAAAGTAGAATCAGGGTGAAAATAGTAAGGAAATGATTCCAAATTATTCTTAGTACAGAGGTGGGAAAGAACGGTATTTTCATACTGCAGCTATATAAGGCCGGATAGGAACTGTCAGTGGACATTGTCCGCTCAAAGACAGTTCCTATAGGAACTAATATGAACCAAGAATTAAATGAGTGAAAGTTCCGCATAGCCTCGATCATCATTACTAAAGTCGGTACGACAAAAATCATAGTCTCGGTTATCCATTTAAACATTAAATCATGAAGGAAAATTGTGCAGCAAATCGGATCATAATCCAACAAATATCACAGACTAGAGTTGACTTCGAGAGTTGATTATGGTCTGGATAAGTTAATTAGCTTTCATATAGTATTTCAGGCCAAAAGAAAGACCTACTATAGACAGATTTAGCTCTTGCATAATGTATGTTTATTATAAACTAGCTAGACATAGCAGTTAAAGAGATGAGTGGGTTAAATATAGACTGCACAGACCTTAAATATAATATAAGTATTTTGTTGACTTGTTTTTAAGTATACAAGGGAGCGAGATGTTGATGACTAAGTCTTGGTTTTTATTTCAGGAGAAGCTGAACCAATGACAGAACAAGATTTGCGAGATGCTTCACAACCTACATGTATAGAAGTGTTTGGCCAACCATTGGTATATACAGATACTTCTGATCCTGTTCAGTATTTCACATAAGTATTTTCCAAGGGGATTGTCTGAAGGCTTTATCCTAGGGGATTACCTATAACTTTCATTATAGGAGTTTGCCTGAAAGTTTTATCTGAGGGATTTGTCGAAGGTTTTATCCTAGGGGATTGCTGGAAACTTTAAATATGAGCGGATTGTATGATCAGGTAGTTTTTAATACAGACCTTCACCCAATATTAGAGATTAGACTTACACCACAACTTCGCTTCCAAGATGGATTATCTCGTCATTTCACAATGGTCAGCTATGATAGAGATTAGCAAATGGATGAATGGATGTCAATTAAATACTACACCTTAATTACTATAAAATATTATTACTGTCTGTTCCAGTTGATACTCCACCTCGAAAAATGCTTACCTGTGCCTTCAATTTTCAATAAAAATGACTAAAACTTTGGGACATACCTGGAATTGTCATCCCTTTGATTTTTCCCCTTAGAATAAATGACTAGAAGTCCCTTTCAAACATGATGTAGACAGCCTATTCCCAATGGAATTATGGAAATTCCCGAAATAACATAGTTTATTTTGAGTGGGCGTTAACCTGCGCTTTCTTTTCTAATCTGTCTCTCAATATATGGGGTTTTTTTTTAAGGGTTGGTTCCAAAATCGCAGGGCTTGATCACGTCGTGATCCTAAGAGGTCAATTCACCTCGTAAATTACCACAGCTCGATAGTGGTAAAAGTAACTCACCATGTTCATCACCTAAACCTAGATCCAGACCAGCTCCAAAATCAGAGTTGTAAGTTTAATTATCAAGAATCTTTCTATATAGAAATAAATTAAAATCCTTCGTTCTACACGTATCATTTTTAGGGGTATCGAACCATAGTGATGGAAGGGAGACAATATTGGTGAGATAAATGGCGTTTAACGTCCACTCGGCACATTTCGGGACGAACATATGGTTAAATTTTATTTATATAATAAGCTTGCGCATAGGACACTTAAGCAGTTTGAGGAAACCCCAGGAACCCGGAGAAAACCCACGATTTTGGACAAGTGACCTAATGACAGGTTCATTCAGTTAGATGGAATCATTCGAACAGGAAATGCTACTTTACCCTTCAAACATTTCATGAGAAAGGAGAGTAAATATTCTGAGATTTGAAGTAAAAGCTTTTCATTCCTTTATTGATTAATCACAATATACTATCCAGATATTCTTCAGTTTCTTACAATTTATTTGACAATCTATTTTGTTGTTTTTGCAGCATTCCAGAACAACTTGTTACCTTTGTAATTAAGAAACCAATTCCGAATTCAAAGTGGCACGAACCAATCAAAAGCAACGATACATCATACAAGCCATTCCACAGAATTATCAACCCAATTATCCACTACCCTACTTTCATCCATACGATTATCAACCAATTAATCAGGATGTGTGTGACTTCACAAGTTCGGGTTATAGCGGATGCGAAATTGACCCTAACAGTGCTCTAAAAAAAAGAGACAAATACACAGAATTTAAATATCTTTCATTGAATTCATATCATTATTTATTATAAACCAGCAATCTGCACAAAATCAATCAACTACCTACTGCATCAACAATACCGTCCAGTTAATCATACATAATAGAGAAGTTGCAATACAAATATGGACCAATTCGAAATATCAAATCTAAGAAAAAAATGTGGAAACGAGAAACAATTAACATAACATTATTCAATATGCTTATTATTTGAAGCTCCCGGAATTTACATCCCGATATAGCTAAATAATATCAGTATTATTCAGTGCTGAGTTATAAAGTATGGATTGTTTTTGAATCTCTTAGAATTTACATCCCGATATAGCTTAATAATATTGGCGTTGTTCCGTATTGAGTTTTAAAGTATGGATTGTTTTTGACTCTCTTAGAATTTACAGCAGAATATCCAGATACAAATGAGTAATGTAAGAATTATTTATAGCTGTAAATGAAGTATCAATTTGAACCTCCAGAACTTATAGCAGATTACCCCGACACAGCTAACATAGTTATACGGGTCGAATGTATATAGTTGTGTGGTAAATTCATTTATTTATATCATAAAAAAGACATGGACAAAAAGGATCTCCTTGCGTAACCTCATAATATATTTTATTTTTACAAGAAGACTCTAGTCATTTCAATGTTTATTTTATATAATTTATTCCAACAAATGTCGCCATACAACCGTGTGGGTAGAATGTGAATGTATATAAGTCTAGTACGTATGTAGAATGAAATCAAACTATATTTTTTCAATACCGGTAAATTTTTATGAGATATGAGGAAAATTTTACCCGGACAGCGGCACTATGGCCTACTCTTATATCGAATTCCCACTGCCAAGGGATCTTTTACGTGAACGCCAATCTATACACGGGGCCTCGGATTTTCGTCACATCTACCCGTCCTGCACTACTGACAAGGTGGCACCATGTCCGAATATCCAGATGAACTTTCTGGGCCAGGGAAGTGATAAAACACGCAACCTCTAGGTTAGCGACCCCATATCTTACATGTCTAGCCACCGTGGCTCCCTTTATATTTAGATGTCTGTGCGATGAAGGGAACGGGAATAGAATTTTAATGGGGAATACACAAGTCTTAACCAATTCAACTAGATGTACGTGTAAGCCAGGCCCTTTGTACTGCACCACTGGCAAGGAGAAACCACGCCGGAAAATTCCGATGAACTTTCTCGGCAAACGTAGGAGCCCCGATAAACATCGTCGGCCAACGTAGGGGTTGAACAAGGGATCTCCAGGTTAGCGAGCCAACATCTTACTCACTAAGTCATCGTGGCTCCCTATAATACATGCAATTATGCGATTCACTGGATGTAAAATATCAGCAATGAGTTTTTGGACGCTACCTTTGGCATAGTGTACCGTAATGCAATCAGGACTTGTGCAGGTGATGACAAGGATTTCGGTCGGTATATTGCGATTTCAATATCATCATAAATACAGTTAATAACATGTAATATTATACTGGACGGAACAAGAGAGATGTACCGTGGAACTAACTCCTCGTCTATGTGGGTGTCGAAAGGGTTTAGCTGTCCTTAAAGATACATTAGTTAACAGTTTAATAAAGAGTTGGCCATTCTTGCTATAATAATTCAAAAACAGATGATAAAAAAAGAAAGTGTTGATAATTTCAGTCAAATTATTTTATTCTGAACGGAGTTATCAGTGTTGGAAGTTTGGAAAGAAATGGGTACAAACTGCGTCTACACCTTTTACGACAATTGTCTACAGAGTTGATTTTGTGCTTGTTGTGTAAATAAAGGTCTACTTAATCATTTCTATAACATCTGAAACCTAAGTAAAGACTTTCAACAAGACTTTCAATATGTTGATGTAGCTCTTGCATAATGCATGTTTATATATTCTCTCTCGCCGAAATTGCCGATCCGCATAAAGTAACAAAGCGGCCATTTTGTCAAAGATACGTAAAAATTGCAACTTACGACAGGGTGAGAGTAGGGGCGTACCCCCCCCCCCCCTTGAAAGAAAATTGTCGGTCTCAAAATCAGTGCAGTCAGTCGGTATCAAAATAAATGCCTACTGCATACGTCACGCTACTGACACAACACATTAGTATAAAATGTGCGAAAAAATGTTGTGTTTCACTCTTATTCTGAGTATGTTGGTCTAAGAACAAAATTTCAACCAGGGAGAAAAATAGTCGGTCTCAAAATAAGTGCAGTCACTGTAGTCGGTTTCAAAATTATGCATCGGCGACCTAAAGAATTACTGAGGTAAACAAACAATGCCAGAATAAATCCTAATACTTAGTTCAGCTCTGAACTTCGGTCTCATTACACTGAACGTTCAGAGACTGTCCCATTCAATCAATGTCGAAAATAATTGGAGCCCCAATTCTAACATTTTCTGTGGACTAGTTAAGAAGCTTGGGACAAGCCCATTCCCTGTTGAGGAAATGCTACTTTACCCTTCAAACATTTCATGAGAAAGGAAAGTAAATATTCTGAGATTTGAAGTAAAAGCTTTTCATTCCTTTAAGATTAATCACAACACAACCAGATTTTCTTCATTAGCTGAAAGTTTCTTACAATTGAGTTGACAATCTATTTTGTTGTTTTTTCAGCATTCCAGAACAACTTGTTATCTTTGTAAAGAAACCAGTTCCGAATTCAAAGTGGCACGAACCAATCAAAAGCAACGTTACATCATACAATAATGGACCGTTTGGCCCACCGACAGCCATTCCACAGAATTATCAACCCAATTGTCCACAACCCTACTTCCATCGTTACGATTATCAACTAATTAATTAAATGTTCCCTTTTACTATCAGCCAATTAAAACACACGAATCATCCCAAGCAAATGGATTAGATTGTTCAATCTCGGCTTTTTTGAGCCAAACGAACAATGTTATGCAAGACGGTTACTATAGTGATTTCGCATATGGACGGTCTTATTACGGATCTCCTCCAGAAAATGGATATTATGGAAATTCAGGGTTATAGCGGGTTATAGCCGATTCGAACAAAACCCTAACAGTGCTCTAAAAAGACAAATACACAGAATTTAAATGTCTTTCATTGAATTCATATCATTATTTATTATAAACCAGCAATCTGCACGGAATCAATCAACTACCAACTGCATCAAAAAATTCGTCCAGTTAATCATACATAATTGAGAAGTTGCAATACAAACATGGACCAATTCGAAATATCAAATTTAAAAAAAAAAATGTGGAAACGAGAAACAATTAACATAACGTTATTCAATATGCTTATTATACTATTCAAAAAAAGTAGGGGATATCTGATTTTTAAGTGTTATTAAAGTCACCTAATGAAACTGACGAAGAAACAAATGACAAAATGAAATGAAGTTCACATTCATCGATTTATTCCAAATGATCGTTAGACTAAGTAAGGCACAGACTGACCATTATAAGGGTAAAATGATACCCCGGGTCAAACAGCAAAGTTACCACAGCATCACAACAAAGTCAGTAACGGGTAAATCCTCCTCTGTTTGCCAAACAAGCATCGATCCGACGTGGCATACTCCTAATGAGACGTCTAAGGTCATTTTGGTCCAGATTGTCCCATTCCTGTTGCAACGCAGCAGCAAGTTCTTGGACATTGGCAGGACGTTGTTGACGTTGACGTAGTACTGGCCTGTAACACGCCCTGCAACAACATGTAAAGCCGTTCTTCCAGCAACAGTGATGCCTCCCCACACCATAACAGAACCACCCCCAAATCGATCATGTCTGATGACTTTAACGTCTTGGAAACGCCCGTTTCGACGACGCCACACCCTCCTACGTCTGTCCAAAAAATCAACAGTGAACCTTGACTCATCTGAAAACATCACATTGCTCCAGCGTCGATTATCCCAGTGTTGACGATCCCTACACCAACGACGTCTTGCCTGAATGTGATGATCTCTCAAACAAGGGATCACGCGAGGATGTCGGGCGCGAAGGTGACCCCTATGCAGTCGATTCCGAATCGTCTGGCCACTCACTCTCACACCAGTGTCTGTTTGAAGACGAGCGCTGATCTGATTTGCTGTGATGACACGATTTCTCAAGGCCAAGGTACGGATAAATCGATCCTGGGCTTGAGTTGTCGCCCTTGGTCGACCTGAGCGTGGTCTGTCCTGTACAGATTGTGTATCACGGTATCTGGACCATAGCCTGCTTATGACAGATTGAGAAACATTCATCGTCCGCGCCACAACCGCCTGTGTTGTGCCGATCTGTAGCATGCCAAGGGCACGTAACCTTTCATTTTGGGTAAGCCGACGCATATCAAAATTTGTTTTCTGGTCACTAAAACAATTAAACTGATGTTTCCACCCTAGAATTCAATGTCACAATGACTGTAACATTCAAAGTCAGAGTCGTGCAAATCTTGGGTTGGGCCCCCATGATGATCCCAAGCATCACCTGCATTCCATGCGGTAGCTATTGGTGCGTTTGGGCGTCACATGTAACTGGAAATGTTTCTTCTGTTAGGTTCTATAGTGACTTTTTTCGTAGTCATTTGCATATTTTAGTATTATGCCCCCAAAATCAAATATCCCCTACTTTTTTTGAATAGTAGTATTATTCAGTGCTGAGTTATAAAGTATGGATTGTTTTTGAATCTCTTAGAATTTACATCCCGATATAGCTTAATAATATCGGCGTTGTTCCGTATTGAGTTTTAAAGTATGGGTTGTTTTTGACTCTCTTAGAATTTACAGCAGTATATCCCGATACAACTGAGTAATGTAAGAATTATTTATAGCTGTAAATAAAGTATCAATTCGACCCTCCAGAATTAATAGCAGATTACCTCGACACAGCTAACATAGTTATACGGGTCGACGAATGTATATAGTTGTGTGGTAAATTCATTTTGTCATATTAAAAGATATGGACACGAAGTTTACAAGAAGACTCTAGTCATTTCAATGTTTAATTTATATAATTTATTCCAACAAATGTCGTCATACAACCGTGTGGGTAGAATGTGAATGTATGTAAGTCTAGTACGTATGTAGAATGAAATTAATCTATATTTTTTCAATACCGGTAAATTTTTATGAGATATGAGGAAAATTTTACCCGGACAGCGGCACTATGGCCTACTCTTATATCGAATTCCAACTGCCAAGGGGTCTTTTACGTGAACGCCAATCTATACACGGGGCCTCAGATTTTCGTCACATCCACCCGTCCTGCACTACTGACAAGGTGGAACCATGGCCGAAAATTCCAATGAACTTTCTGGGCCAGGGAAGTGATAAAACACGCAACCTCTAGGTTAGCGACCCGATATCTTACCTGTCTAGCCACCGTGGCTTCCTTTACATTTAGATGTCTGTGCGATGAAGGGAACGGAAATAGAATTTTTATGAGGAATACACAAGTCTTAACCAATTCGACTGGATGCACGTGTAAGCCAATGTGTACACGTATTTTGTCTCGTCCGAACGACAATGCGATGTCTCTTGCCAGGCCCTTTGTACTGCACCACTGACAAGGTAAAACCACGCCGGAAAATTCCGATGAACTTTCTCGGCAAATGTAGAGTCCCGATAAACATCCTCAGCCAACGTAGAAGTTGAAAAAGGGATCTCCAGGTTAGCGAGCCAACGTCTTACTCACTGAGCCATCGTGGCTCCCAATAATACATGCGATTCGCTTGATGTAAAAAATCACCTTATGATTAGAATTATTCGCCCATGACACGATATAGGCGCGTTCGATTACAGCTCGGTTTAAATGATAACGATGGGCTGATGGTAACAATGGGATTTCGGTCGGTATTTTGCGATTTCGATATCATCGTTAATACATTGCAGTTAATAACATGTAATATTATACTGGACGGAAAAAGTCTGTACCGTGAAACTAACTCCTCGTCCATATGGGTGTCGAAAGGGTTTAATCTGTCCCTAAATATTCTCTCTCTCGCCGAAGTTGCCGATCCGCATAAAGTAACAAGGCGGGCATTTTGTCAAAGATACGCAAAAATTCCAACTTACGACAGGGTGAGAGTTACTCTTCAATTGGTAGGAGACAGTAGGACGTTAAACCCAATTTCATTTCGTTTCAATTGGTAGGTAGATGTGCGAAAGTGAAAGCAGTAATGAAAGGTTCCGGAACGCTAAATATCGTTAGTTCAGTAATAGTTTTGTAGAAGGATGTCGGTCAACACAATAGCGTATTTCTCTATATAAACAAGGTTTTAATGGTCCGAAAGGTCACGGCCACTACACCTTTTGCAGCGGGCCAATGCGCCAATTCGGTAATGCATACCAAAAAATAAATTGAAGTTGTAGAATCTGGGAATAGAAAGACTATTAATTGTATTTTCTGTTGAATAACAATTTTACATCGATATAATGTTTTAAAAATTAGCCTACATTATGCAAGGGCAGAATCTGCATATAGCGGGATTTTCTTTAGGCCACTGTTCTGCTCCGAACTAGGCTAATGACGACGGTCATACGCCTCCGCCATACAGTATGCTATGATGGAAATTTTGCCCAGACAGTTTCACTGCGGCCTATTATATCGAATTCCAACTGTGCACACCAATGTGTAGACGAGACCTGACTTTTTCATAACATCTGAACGACTAGACAGCTGTCCTTGTCAGGGCCTTCGTCCTGCATCACTGACAAGGGGGAACCATGCCGGAAAATCTGGATGAACTTTCTAGGCCATTGCAGGATAGAACACGCGACACAAAATAGTTTCGGGCTTATCACGTAGCGAGCAGCATAGATAGATGATACATGCATTTAAACATATCAGACTCGGACCATTTTGAACTGGTATTCCTATTCAAGATCCATCTTTCACGACAAGGTAGTTTGCAAGGGAGAGAGAAATGGGATTAAACATCCACGCGTCACAAACTTGGTCATATCGGGACTAACAACGTTCAATTTTATTTCAATAATTCGATTCCGCGTATGGGTGTTTAGCTGTGGAAGGAAATGGGAGGACCCGGCGAAAACCCACAAGGTAGAACTGGAGAATCGAATCCATGCCACTTGTCTCAATTGCAGCCTAGTATGTGGTGATATTGAGGTAGTACTGGGGTGGTATTGGGTAAATCGTCCCACCGTTCCCATTGTTTTAAGTGACACCTCGAGATTAATCTAGTGTTAATTAGTCGTGTTCGTTTTCGGATTTTGCAAACTAGGTTGGTAGAGCAAAATCTATAATACAAGTTTGGAAATTTGCTTTAAGAACCGATTTATAATTCTTGAATACCCCATTTAAAGGAGAATATTTGTGTCAGCCATTGTCACGTAATAGAACTGATTAAACACGTTCAAATAATATTATAAAGTTCGTGAGTTGCTACGTTTATTAAAGTAAAGAATGACCAAAAACAAAAGAATTACGCGGACCATTTCTATTTTTCTCGTTTCCCCTTATCTAGTGACATTCAATTATTATTTTGAATTATCAGATATCCTATCACAGCCTCAGAAAACTTGTGGTCTTATTGGTGAGCAGCATTTCGGTCGTGTATCTTATCACTCGTCACTTATATAGAAGGATAACTCGCGTTTTCCTTTTGGTACGTCACTTCCTTTTCTTGAAATGTTAGGCTTTTTTATCGACTTGCCAAATTGATTTGAATTTAGTAGAGATGTCATGTGACAATATAGTCGATTTCAAAGTACTTTGGCGAGTTAGTTAAATGCTCCGATTAGCTGTGAGCAATTTTTGTGGCTGGACACCGTTGAAAAAAACACGTGACCACCCAATCAAATCGTCAAATCGCACCCTGAAGTGATTTGACGATTTGATGTAATCGCTTCGGAAATCGGTGTCGATAAATTTGTTGATTAGGGTAACCAATTTGAATTAGACGGACGTTTAAGATGAAAATGTGATTGAATGCAAATCACTTTGGCTAATCAGTGGTCGATAAAAACGCCTGTTATCTGTATTAAAGTTTATTTGGGACGCATTTAACGAGTTCTATCTTATGAGACAACTATATATCGACACCAATATTGTCCTTTAAATCTGATGGCAAGTGATCAATCGGGCTTTTGCCAAAGATACGCCACGCCTCACGGGGTTTAATTTCCTTTCCGACTACACGGACCCCGTGTGGAAGATAGGATTGCCACCGTGGTACCGTATTTTTCGGTGTATAAGGCGCACTTTTTTGTGGTATATATAGAGAAATTAGACTTAACGTCCTCTCGACACAAGCCCTGTCATTTCGGGACAAAAATATGTTGATTTTGTTTCAATAATTTGCAATGTGAGGAAACCGGAAAACCTGGAGAAAATCCACATAGTTGGACAGGTGATTAACCCGTATCTCTAACAATATGGTAATCGAAACCACACGAAACTCGCTATAATCCTTATCCATTCTTAACACAGACATTAAGCTTGATGACCGACATTTTCAGTCTTTTGGAAAGCTTTTATTCGCCTTCCATTTAATTGAAATTAAGTCTGTATGCCTGATGTGAAAGGAATATATAGGGAAAGAGAAATGGGTTTAACGTCTATTCGACATAAACTAGGTCATTTCGTGACTAACCCATGGTCGAATTTTCTTATTGCAATTATTCTTTTGTGCAAGGAAACTGTCTTTAGCAGTGGGCATAGGCGTACGAGCCAGGGGAAGGGGGGGGGGGGGGGTCAAGCCGACTTTAAGGGCAGACAGGTAAAGTGAGAAAAAAAATTATTTCATCTACTTGGCAAAATTAAGTGCCCGAAAACTAATAAAACACTAATTTTACGGGCTGGAATAGCAGTAAAACGCGTTTGCGGCCGTCAAATATTCCAAAATTTTCTTGGGGTGGGGGGGGGGGGTCTATACAAGGTCAGCTCCGCTTCTTCGCCTCTGGAAGAAAACCGGCACCGCTGTCTGCCAACCTGAAATTTTTTCGGGCATTTCTAGTTTTGCTTCCCTAATAAAACACTAATATTACTCTTCTTTAATTGAATACCACGAATTTGTACTGAGTTGACTATGGATTAAAACATTTTGTCTGGAGTCACTCTACTTTGTGCGACATTTTTCGCGCATCGATTAGTATATGTGAATGCAGCTACAACAGTCTGGTTGGATGGTTGGAATTCGGAGTGGGATTTCGCTTACAAAATCATTGGATACTTTTGGAGTTACTTACACGGGCTAGAATAGCAGAAAACGCATTTGCGGTGGTTTAATTTTAAAAATTTTCTCCGGCAAGGCGAGGCCCCCATACCTCGCGACGATTGATTGTTTGTTTGGCATTCGGCTCAGCAGGTAGGCTGTATTGGACCAAATTGAAGCTGCTTTATCCACAGACTGGAATAGCAGGGAGGCGCGTTTGCGGCTTTTAAATTAAATTTTCTCGTCTTCGCGAACTGTAAACGATTCATTGAAATTCGAGTCAGTCACCTTAATTCAGCTTTAATAGACCACTTTGAAGTTGCTTTGTTCACGGGTTGAAATAGCAGGAAAGGGTGTTTGCATCCGTCAAATATTCCAAAATTTTCTTGAGGACGGGGGGAGGGGGTGTGTGTAAAGCCGAAAATTTTTCGGGCAATTCAGGTTCTGCCCCCTAACTGTCATCGAGCCCGTACGACTATGGCAGTGGGAGGAAACTGTTAGATACGACCCAGAAAATACACGAGACTCAATGACTGACCTTATCTTACAGCGCACACGTGGTAACCATTCAGCCGCATTACAAATTATACTAGTTTTTGTATATGGCGGCAATTCGGGACAGATTTTTTTTCTCGAAGTATGAAATATACGGATCTATGTGAAGAATGTGTTATATCGCATCAAAGCACCATATAGATGATATGAGCTATAAATTAAAAACAAAGACTCAACCCAAACTATTTTATTTCATTAATCAACTATCAACGGGGGTTCGCCCTTTATTTAGTCGTGACATAACAGAAACGGTCATAACTATGACAGCTAACAGCACAATCCCCGTTACAATAAAGATGGCGACATAGACTGGAATATTTTTCATTTCTAGGACATCAGTTTTCTCTGAAATAGAAAATTAAAATCGTTTTAGGTTAGCACTGAGAAACCCGGAAAATACAACATTGTGCAGGAAAATAAAAGCCTCGGTCGAAAAAGCTTGAATTGAGCTACCTCATAGAATAACTAGAAATATTAAATAGGGTTGTAATATATCAGATATAGACAAAATTACATAAACTAATACATGAAAATCCAGTTTTTATACAAGGATAATCTCTTTTGTAGAATCCACTTTAATCTTGCAATCCACGAACACAAATGACTTAACAATGAGAGGTGTTAAAAATCACCGTTTTATACTGAAGACATGGAGTAAAAGGGTGGCTTTGAAAAACTTTAGGCCAGTATGCAATTATGTGGACGTTCCTTATTAACATTAATTCAAGATGGCGTAAGCACTACAACCGTCGCCTGAAGGTTTGCTAACATCCGGAAACGGTTTCCAACATACAGCCTCCAGCTCGAGTACGGCATTTTATCTGATTTCGGTACTGCCTATGTTTCAGCGTAAAGTACAGATAAGTACGGTAGCGAAAACTAATACACGGACGAATTTCTGCTCACTTAAAATTCATTAAAGCGGTGAATAACACTAGCCGACAACTCACTATAAAATTTTTTTAGCCAATCTATATTCATATCAAGAAGTCACTTGATTGTTTGAAGACATAGACGCCGCCATATTTAATCATGTTACGTGAAAGATGATGCAATCAACTGGTGAATCGGGCGTAGCATTCGGTTATAAAGTGTGTCCACCTATTCGGCCGAACGATTCCGCCAATGTGTCAACTGCTTAAAATACCAAAAGTGTTATGAGGCTGAGCATCTGACAATTCAAAAAAAATTTTTGAATGTCACAAGGTAAGCGAAAACCAGAAACATATAAATAGGCCGCATATTCCCTTGTTTTTATTTTTCTATACATTTTAATGTACGGACTTTTCTGTTATTGTTTTTTGTTCTTTTATCTCTTAACATTTTTTTATAAATTGCCATATATCCCGACAAATTCTCATAAAAAATGTTGATCTCCGACGGAATCATCAGTGCGCATTGTATCTGTTATCGGTCGTTACTTAATACTTTCATAGAAGGATAATTCATATTTTCTATTTTCTTTCGTCACTCCCGATTCTTCAAATCTTAGTTACGCATCTATGGTAGCAATGATCTTTGTTAAAATTATATTTGGAATGTTTTTAATCAGTTCTATCACAATAATTATGTGATAATAACTGACGCCAATATTGTCCTTTAATTATAAATGCTCATATTTACTGCTTATTTATTATCTGAACTGTAGGTACTTACCCCCATCTGATAATTTGACAGCAACATCTGAACGTACAACTCCCCTGCTTCCATCAGTGAGTAGACCTAGAGAATTGTACTGTAAACCATCTACAGATCTTCGACGACGACGACGTCGTGTTTTGCTAGCCGCAGCACAAGAACTCTGAAAAGTATAATAAAACTCATTAGTGGTCTATCAAATATACTACAGTCAATAATACTTAATGCTACCAAAGAATTGTAAACAGAAATAAAAGTTAATTTGAATTATGAAACAAACTGATTTGCAACACATTAATGCCAAACAACATATTTACTCCCACATTTTCATGTCGACGTATATTGTCATCGAGCATCGAGCATTGCCCATAAACAATCCGTGGGACAGTCAATCTCCTACCATGGCCGTGGATCACGTTTTTTTATACCCCACATTTTCATGTAGACGATATAATATGTGAGTAACTTTTGGTTCGAGTTCTCCGATTCTCTTTGCCAGATTTTGTATGACTAGTATCAAAACAGAAATCGATAGGAAAATAAAGGCACAGAGATGGTGCCTAAATATGATGTCTGGCTTACTAATAAAGAGATCATGGTATTGCCGACAACATCTCTGTATTTCCCAGTCAGCTCCCATATGACAATGGTCCTACGTGGAGGAGATGGTAAGCCGTATCTTGTCATTGGGGTAGGAAGAAAAATAAGACCCATGTAAACGTTGGCAGAGTGACCTCGCACAAAGCATGAAATATGCCGGTCTTCTTTAGCTCGGATGGTATGTAAACGTAGGACGTTGAACATTTCATATCACTAAATATTTAAGCTATACTTACACCATTACATGAACCTTGACAAACTACAAAGCTACATCTGAATACGATGCCTTGCTGTTTGGATATACGGAACATTCGGAACTTTGGGCTATCACCATAAATTCCATTCATTTGGAAGCCTTGGTTTTTCTTCCATGGAAACCCTGTACCACATCTAAAATAAATGCCAATTACTAGAATAATCTTAAAATACATAAAATAAAATAATTTATATATGAGCCCCATACTAGCAATTTATGTGTTCCATACGGAACTTCGAGGAATACTCATGAGTAACTCTCGCGTCTTCGCCAAGTTACCAATTTCTATCATGAAAACGATTTTCAATTCGTATTTTGATATGACTTGGAAGGCCATTTTGTGCCTGAAATGTAATCTAAAACATTAATTGGACATTAACTTATACTGACCATAATCAACCCCCGATGCCATGTTATCCTTCGATATTTACTGGATATGAATACATTGTGTGATTGTTCCTTAACGGAAAAATAGATAATCGAGACTTTATCATACCAACTTTAATAATGAAGACCGCGACTCGCCTTAAACTAAAGCAAATTACTGCAATTCTTAGCATATTGTGTTTTTATTATCAAAAGTTTTAACTATTATAGTGAGAATTGTCAGCTCTTTATTTAATTTGTGTGGCCTATTTGTAGATTGTCGATTTGTGTTAAGTGCAAAGGAAAAAGCGTTTGGACTTATTGGCAAAGATCGTTGGTAAAATATTTAGGGAGATGGGATCAGAGCTCCATCCTCCAAGACGTTACATATGTCGATTAAACATAGCACTACATACATTTAAAAAATGTTACAGTGTGTTACTATAGGTTAAGATGCGTACCCACTAGCTAAAACCAAAATTTTGATTTTACCATCCGTCGATTCTACCAGACATTCTAGTGGCATATATCCAACTTCCTTATTTTTACCTACAAAATTTAAATAAACATTTCGGAAAACATGGCGACAATAAAATCCAGGTTTCACTCAGTTAATAAACCGAGTGAATGGTGTTCATAAAGCTCTCCTATCATATAAGATTAAATACACACTCATCGATAATCCCAATTGTTAACTCTGGCAAGACATTCGCGTAATGGACATCCACAGCAATGCCTCAATGGGTTTTTTTCCGGTCAGATTACTTAACCATTTTCTTAACCTGGTCAGAAAACAGTCACTGATCTCCTTCAAAATCATCAACCTAACATATTGCAAGTTTGAATAGTCGACCTCAATTGGGCATTAATTTCCCAAAAAGTATGATCAAGAGCAGTATGACCAGCAGCAAGCCCGATGTAATAGTTTTCTTTCTTCGAAATCGGGAATTGTCTGTATGCACGACCCATCTTCCTCATTTATAATAGGCCATCCAATAAATCAATCGGGGTGTTATTTTCTGTACGCATATCATGACGGCTACTTCATGTAGATAACTACAGATAAAACGGAACGAAATATTGATATATTCACTGCCAGCTTAAAAAAAATCAGTACTTACGAGTTATGCGAGTCTGTAATTTGACCAAACTATGAACCTGAATAGCATTTCGAAGTCTAAAACCACCAACAGCACTCATCATGTAGATTTCAAAATTAGATCTGGCTATAATTCCTCTCGGTACAACAATCATCTGTGCTGGTTTATATCTTGAATATAAAATATACCATGTTAATCAAGCCACGAAGTAGTAGTAATACATAATGAACAATAAATGGTACCAACTGGTATACACCGTGTTAACCAAGTCACGAATTTGTAATTTATGTAAATGAACAAATATTACCAACTAGTACACACCGGGTTAACCAAGCCACGAATTAGTAATATATGTTAATCAACAAATATTACCAACCGATACACACCATGTTAAACAAGGCACGGATAAGTAATTTATGTTAATGAACAAATATTACCAACCGATACACACTATGTTATCCAATTGAATGGAATAGTAATCTATGTTAATGAACAAATATTACCAACCGATACACGCTATGTTATCCAATTGAATGGAATAGTAATCTATGTTAATGAACAGATCACTAACCGGTATACACCATGTTAACCAAGACATGGAATAGTAATCCATGTTAACAAATGATACCAGTCGGTACAAGCCATGTTATCCAATGAATGGAATAGTAATCCATGGTAATTAACAAAAGTGAAATTATATTATACACCATCTTAATCAATGGGGAATATCTGTAAGGTTTGTCCACTTTTGTTAATGAAAACTAACTACAGATTGTAAATTGCTGGAAAATCGATTTGACTCACTTTTCGATTAGTGGAACATCAACTGATATATTCGATTTATATCTCATGAAGGAACATTCTATTAAGAACTTCTCGTCGTCTGCACCCTCAAACAATTCATGTAACAGTCGAGATTCCACTTTCAGGCCATATATTGCTCGGCTTACAGACGTTTGCTGGAAGAAACGAAATTCTATTACATAAAATACAACACATTTTACACGTTGTATATTTTACTTCCAAGAACTTGGCATTTTCAGGAGAAAGTTAATAGTCGACAGTATTGTTTGTTACGGCACTAATTGCAATATCTTCAACCAATATATATCATCTAGCAATGACCATAGGCGCCTGTAACTAAGTACAGTGACGGATGTCTGTACGAAATTACTAAATAACTGGTCTGAAACCACTTTTCTAATTATGGGAAAATAACTCGTCTGCTACCGATGCTTAAGGTGAAAAATGTGTGTACAATTCAATAATCACTAATTCTCGCACGTTAGACAATCAAGTCTACGATGGCGGTTAATGTCCACGTGAAGTTATCAATAAACAACATACTTGCGTCTATAAACATTACCTGAAATTTGCACTTATTGGTGGTTCGGTAATAAACGCTCAGCTTAAAACTAGCTGTAGAAATATCTTCTTTAAATCGACAAGGAGGGGGCAAGGCACCATAGCCAATAACAGCCACAGCATCACCAACATAAGTTATAACAGCCGGTTTATTCTTGGCAGGGTCTCCACAATCTACAGTTACTGTGAAATAAAAATAGCCATCAATAAGATAGTTTTTACAACTTTCTTTTTTTAACCGATGTCCACGGAACGCCTAATCATAAATCATAATTAATTAATAAGTTCATTACCAGAACGTTGCAGAACCTAAATAGGACCCTAAGAGACACCCAATTTCGTATATTGTGAACGTCATCAATATGGTCGTCATTCTAGGGCCGCGTTTCTCAACCTGGGGTGAATTCACCCCCAAGGGGGGAATGGCTCGCGTCCAGGGGGTGAATGACCACACTCACAGTAACTTCAAAAATGAACATATAAAGGTTGTGCAGTTGAGATTAGCACTCTCATACACTGTCCCGAGAATAAAAAAAAATCGTTTGTGACAATCACCAGGAGCAAATTTCGCACTAACTGGAAACAGCCTATTTTCATTAAAATATAAATTTGGTGATTATTTAATCTCACCTTCGATCCATATTCATTCTATATTCAATGTCAATGTGGTCATGGGGTGCAGGCCCGTGCAAGGATCCGCGGTTCATGTCGGATGGCTTCTATAGAAAAAGAAGGCCATTTTCAAGTTCCTATCCTGAAGAGTGCCTGAAATGGCTGGAAATCACATTTCCGGGCTCTAATTTCTAAAAATTTGCTAGGGGGGAGACCCTCCCCCCCCCCAGACCCTCCTCGACGGGCTTTGCGCCTACGGCGCACGCGGTGACAGTTTCGCCGGATACGGCTCCGCGATCAATAACCTCCTCAAAACTCTGGGGGTAAATGGGTTGGTTGAGAATTCATTTAGGGGTGAGCGGTGAGAAAAGGTTGAGAAACGTGGTTCTAGGGGTTTACATTTTTTGTGATCTTGGAAATATGTTGTGTGGAGGTATATACTTACAAGTTGTAGAAGGTCGTTTACTATTTGTAGAGGAAACCTTAAATAAAAAGAGACCATGTGGCATAAATCTGAGGGTTAAGGTCTTAGCTTCTGCTTTAATTCGTTATAAACGTATACTATAAGCAAGTTTTAATATTGATTTTATAACCTTCTGCATACGTTTAAAAACTTAGTAATAGAGACTTTTGGCAAGTGGAATTTTCCGCATCCGTATCACGTATCCGTATCGCCACGTGATACGTTGCGTCAAGGTAGTTTTAGAGTTTTGGCAGACTTTCGCGCCGTGTACATATGGGTAGCTGAGCTGAGCTTAGTTCTAATACAGCATGGTGGCAGTTATCTACCAAGACAAACACCAGTACTAGTCAAGTGCCTAGCCCACAAATTCCTGAGTGGAATAAAGTCGCTCGACAGTGGATGAGCTATTTAAAATTTAAAAAGAAATTTAGTGTCGAATCTTTTTTGGGTTTCACTAATGTATCATTTCAGAAAGTATAGTATACCGCTTTTAAATGCAGATTTGCAAGGCCCCACCTCCCTAAATTTAGCACGTAGATCAACCAGCATGCAGATTGACAGACAGTCAGACGGGAAAATATGAAAATTCTGTGAAAATCTCATAAAAAGTAATCATTAAATTGCTGTCTTTATCATGGTTTAAATGTGATCAAATATACACCTTCGCGTTCTAGGGTACACATAGATTCATAAAAACACTATGACACAACATTTCAACGTCTAAAAGTAGCGAAAGGTACGGTAAAAAGACGACGATGTTATACGGACCTTTTCCGTATGAAAGCTGTTCTACACGTGCTGCCGTATTCGTGTGCAGTATCACGTATGAGAAGTACACAAACATTGTTGACGTCACACACAAAATCGATACGGATACGCGATACGGACCAGAAATTTACGCTTGCCAAAAGTCTCTAATGTCAAAGTTTAATCAATTCTACCTTATAACAATACGTAGGCACATAAAAATTAAAACTTTAAGATTGCTTTCAAATAACAAGCGAAGCTACAATACGCAAAAATAGCCTTGAAATAAAATAAAGGACTCCCATTTCTAGAACAAATGGGCTTATTTTGCATTCTGTATCCAAATATAGTTTATTTACTGAAGTCAATGTTGCTCCTTTCGTTCCTACACATGTGATTAACTTGTGCAATTAAAGGCGCATTATTGCAGGATAAATAAAGAGCTGATGGCTCTACATATAATGGTTAAAACCTACTTATTGTAAAGGGAATATGCTGAAAAATTCAATCAAATTGGTCCAGTCAGAACAGCTAAATATTCATGACATAACAAACCTTTGAAAGTGCCATCCAATTCAGTAAAACTGGATCAAGGGCAACAACCCCACACAGCCATCTAAATTTAATATTCTAAGGGGCAAATGTCACATCTTTATGTCGTAACACTATACTTTCTAAAGCTGGTTCCAATTAAGTCAAAGAACTTATTGTTTGCTTGTGTATATATTTGGAATACACATTTGGAAGCAAGGGCAATAATATAAATTTTACAAGCCTGTGAAGGTTGCCATAAACGTCTAATTTGCATCTCTACACAAAATGTGAATGGTCAAGAGGGTTTATGAAAATATACATGGACGTTTAGAATTTGCGCAGATTAAATATCAATTTACATCAAAGTCTTTAATTACAAGCACTAGCACACCTGATAAATCATAAATAAAAAGAAATATCTTACCAGTAAACTGGATACAATAACAAATATTAACACGACCATTTCCTGAAAATAAATCCATTTAACCTGCAAAATTCGTTAACAATCTTTCTTTAATATTAATTTCTTCCAACTTAAAACTAAGCCTGACCTTTAACCCTTGTTCCTCAGAAAGTCCAATAGAATTAATGGAATTGGTGGCCAAAATCGTGTATGTTTCTCACATGTAATGTGAGTCTTCGTCTTTGGTCAGAAATGTCTGAATCTTTTCTCGTGCTCTAATTTCATGGCTATAACAAACATTGATCCGTGCAAAGTTACTGAACCATACGTTTGAAATCATAGCTGGTAAAATAAAATATATTTTAAAAATACTTCTGAAAAACGGGACAATTCACGATCCATCTAAATCATTGTATAAGAACAAGCGTCAGTTTCCATCTTGGCGCCCCTTGTTTAATGTTTCGCCAGGTTATTACTATTAGCCTTGTAAACCCAACCGAATAGGCTCTTTTCATTATTATAAAGATTAACAAAGCGAGAGATCAAAATCAAGTTTCATATTACACCCAATAATTTCTGACTTGCGTGTCATTTTGATCGTAATATTAGTTTTAAACATCAGAAAGTGATCATTTATTTATATATGATCCACTAAATCGATATATTCATGAAATGGGGTTTTACTGTGCTGCTGTTCCAATGGCCAAGGGATCTTTTACGTGCACGCCAATGTGAAAACGGGGCCTTGTAATTTTTCCCATCCGAACGCGTAGACCAGCTGTCCTCGTCAGACCCACCGTCCTGCATCACTGACAAGAGGAAACCACGCCGGAAAATCTGGATGAACTTTCTCGGCCAATGCAGGGATCGAACACCCGACCCCCAGCGTCAGCCCACTAAGCCACAGTGATCTCTTTTATAGTGGAAGTCAAAATTTCTATTCTGCTTAGGCGTTTGGCCTGGGTTAGATCTATTTGATAAGCCCAACTTCAAGTTTAAGCCTAGTCCAAAAGCTTACCCTAAGCCTAACCTACAATTTCGCCACAATCGGGTGCCCTAATCTTATTTACATCACAGCGACCTTGACTAAATTGAGCTGGCCTCAGCAAATAGATTTTGCCGTTTGGGCTGCCTTGTTGGTAACAAACAAAATGGCACCGCTTTACCATTTCTTTAAATGCTTTTCCCGCCTTGTCAAGTAAAGCTAAACATCGAAGATTCAGGGGGACTGAAATCCAACAAAATCATACCGTCGGAATGACGAAGGACAAGTAGGAGTGGGAGTAAAACGTACCAAAATAAAAAGGATAAAGGTTTTTTTTTTTAAAGAAAAAAAATATACTCAACTGCTCTAAAACTAACTGCGACAGCAATTCACTTGTCTAAACGCCTGCGTCTATTGACAATGACAGCCATGTGACCTTGCCAAGCGGCCCAAACTTGCGCGTACGACTGAGTTTGGGCGATACATGCAGCCTCTATTATTTTTTAGCTACAATTATAATTTCTCAACGTAATAAAACATCGTAAAATATATATTCTGGTCAGCAGCATTATTTAGTTTAAAAATTAAATTTTGAAGTTAATTTCGACAAATTGGAGACGGATGACTGTCAAATTCTTTAGGCTAGAGTAATGGTGATGTTTGGTTGACACCCCTAAACGCATCGCACGCGGCATCACGTGCGTTCAAAAAGAAGCGGATGAAATGCAAAAGCTTCACAATCAAGGTAACAGCCGATGTGTCAGAAGACTAATTTGTCTACAACGGTAAGAACGTATCAAATATTTTCAAATGCTGGGAGTAAATTGTTTATGATTAAATTATATTACATTGGGTGAAACGTGTTTGCGTGGTCGAAGTCTGGGGTATTTTGTTTACATCCCTGACATTATCGTGCAACACTGCTGACGTACAATCTCAATACTATGGAATAGTTTCTGCAGGAGTAAAGTACTTGTGTAGTCCCTTTAGGAACTATGAGAAAAGCCGCGCTAACACGTTCTACATAAATTGACATTGGCTACCCCGCTCTGCTATTTGGGGGCTTTATTTTTTTAATGTGTGTTGTGTCCATACCTAACCTTGTCGGCCATTTTGCCTCGGCAACATGGCATACTTGCGACAACATAATGGACAACCCTTTGGTTTGAAATGTTGATCAACCAGTTGATGGTGTTCAAGCTGCTTTAGGGTACCTTCAGGGAGGCTAGGGGGCCGTGCCCCCCTCAGCCCCGGTGACAGTTGATTTTAATTTTCAATTGCTTTGTTACTTTTGTTGTTCACACATCTGCTCTTTAATAGATGATATAAATATGATTTTCGCATTGTCTCCGCTCAAGCTATCAAAGGTTGCAACGTATTACCCTTTGCTCCAATGTATCCCTCCCCCCGTCGACAATTATCCTGGATCTGGGCCTGTCCATGTACTGTCCATGATAAAAAAAAAAGAATGCGACAAGGTTAGGTATTTGAAGCTTAATGGAAAGACATAATAAACTAAGTATATACTTATCCAGTCTGCGGCAATAGTATGCAAGTATTCGTTTATACAATGTGGATTAGGAGGACACAGTTGTGGTCTAAGACCGAAATTACAAACACATAATCTCGGACTTAAAAGTGCAACTAGCCCTCCTTATATCTATATTGCAATGCTTATGGGTTGGGGATCGGGTATATGCTCTTGGGTAAATTAGATATCAGTTTTATTTAACTTCATTTCTCTGTACAATAAAATTGCATCGCATGGTTTCCCATTGTATACAAAAATCGGAAAAATTATGGGTCTTAGTGTCGGGGGAAAAATTTGATATCCCAGATTAATTTCATTTCTCTATGCAATAAAAATTGAATTGTTTCCTTTATGCAAAATATGGCCAAGATGTTTCAAATGTTTGAATATTTCTCTATCACCAATATCAACCAAAACATTTTGTTGGTAGCCAGTTGTATTTTCTATTTCAAATGATATATAGATTAGAATAATTTGGTATACACCTCCCGTATTTTCAGTTTTTGAAATGGTTTCAGTTTACCAGTTCTCCGCGGTATTGGTAAGTATTTTTTAAATTGTTTATATCAAAATATTCAATCTACAATATGTATACTACAGTATGTACCTTGCCTAGATCTGTGATACCCTGGGTTCCATTTTATTCCCCCACCAGTGTTTCTGTCATTGTATACTATTTTTTCCTCCAAAGAAATCTTAATTTGTGACCCAGTATGATTTGCTAAGTTTAACGGATATCTTATATGACTCGCAACAATACGATCGGGTTCACAATATGGTGTATCCGTAATTCTTGACAATAAAGTATCGAAATTTTTATGAAACACGGTATCCGATGCTTCGAGTTATGACATTACACAAATGTTATGAATTGAAGTGCTTATAAATTAAATACACAGTACCGTGTAACATCTGGTGTGTTTGGAAAACGAATTCGTAGCAAATTCCGACATGATTCTGTTTATACCGGTTTTCAAGTGATCCTGGGTAGATTGTTTTGTGGTTGATCGGACTCATTTGTGAAATAGAAATATTTTATTTCATAAAGTTTTATTTATTTCAGTGGATTGTTTTAGTTGTCCATGCCCAATGTAAGTATTTTAACATGTTTATAATGACCACGGTGTGTAGGGAAGCTTACATGGCGGCGTATAGTTGAAAATGTCGCTTGAGCCCCTGCAATGGACTCTTGTCGCTCACAAAGTTGATTTTCAGGTCTAGATTTAGATTTTAGTTTTTGGTCGTAATGTAAAAGGCAATATTTAAGTTTTTCGGAATCCCGCGAAAACATCAAATATTACTAGATAACTGGTTCAAGACAGTTTATACCGCAAATGACTATCACACTGTTTGCTTGTGTTCTTGATTTTTAATTGATCGTGATAAAAGGTTTTCATTTTTATCTAAAGTGGATGTAAAATGTGGCAAACCAGTCGGTAATAAGATGGGCACTATAACATACACCGGTGACGCAGTAGCCGTTATAGCCTACAGTAAAGGCAACAAAGTGTGTCGTTTTAAAGAAGATACGTCTACAGCAACGTTTAAACTAACGGTAGGCTACAAAGCCGGTCCTGGCATAGACTGTCTATTTGAGGTAAGTCTTTATTTGTAGAACAGATGAATGATTAGAGGTTGATTTCATTTACATAAATGTGGGTACAAATCTACCAGAAAGCCTGCATGGGGTAGTACAACGTTAAACCTCATTTCATTCAGTCACTAATGTCTATCCGTGACCTAGTTGCAAAAAGTTCACCGTTCGTTCAATGTCAAGGGTTGCTGGTACTGTGTGTAGGTGGAGGGGAGGGGGGGGGTAATATCGATTGCATTAAATTATTGGAAGGTTTTGTTGAGCCGATTCTTGCTATTCCCACTGTCGCTGCTGTTGACCATATTTCTATAAGGCTACATTGTCAATTGGGAGTATATTGTTGCCCCATTCCAGTTACGATTACACTAACTATATGCCACAGGCAATACTATAAAGTTGTGCTGAATAACCAGAGATACTTTCTTGAAAGAATTAGGAAGCAATGTTGGATAAGTGGGTTAGACGCCGACTCGCTAGCCTGGGGGCCTGTTTGATTCGTGCATTGACCTGCATCACTGACAAGGACATCCTCTAGTCGTTCGGATGGGACGAAAAACGTAGTCCCGTGTACACATTGGCATGCACGTAAAAGATCCCTTCACAGTTGGAACTAGATATAAGACTAAGTCGTAGTGCCGCTGCCCGGGCAAAAATTTCCCTCATAACACATAACCCGTCTTAATTAGCCCCGTTCAGTAGCAAAACAGGACGTTAAACTCGATTTCATTTCCCTAGGCAGATGGAATTCGATACAAGACGAGGTCGTAGTGCCGCTACCCGGGTAAAATTCCCTTCGTTGCACACTGTCTGAAATGAGTATTCATAGCACAGTCGGCGCAGAACTGTATGACTTTCAACTCATTTCATTTAAAGAATAATTAAATTGAAGGCCCATCTTAATAGTTATTCGAATCGTTTTTATTTTCAGAAAACCGCAAGTAGCCTTCAGAATTACGGTCTACGAGTAGAAACCCGGAAACTTCACGAACTCTTGGAAGGTGGTGATGACGATAGATTTGTGGTAGAATGTGTCTTTACGCCTGTCAAACCGAACATAGCAGTCAAAGTTTTACTTCAGCAAAAGTGAGTCGAAAAAAATTAAAATTGGTCATTTTTTAAAGCTTAGTCGTACTCGGCTTTTGCATAGGCACACAATTTACAATGATTGAAATTCTTTCTGTGTATACGCGGCTTGTGATGAGGCAACGATACAATTATCTTGCTGAAAATCAGTGTGAAGACTTGCTAGTTTTTGACGATCTTGCAAGATGTTTCGGCTTTCAAAGTTAGGCAAATAGACCGGGTCACCCAACGACTTTAAGCAGTGGTTATAAAATTAATCGGAATATTTTACCTAGCCTAGCCCAATAAAATTCCAATTGATCATTCATTCTACCTGGTGGGGCTAGGGGTATTGTTAATTTCAAATGAAAATAATTACAAGTTGTCATCAGCGGATAAATGTGCTCATAACGCCCAATTGCGACAGATCTTAATAGATATAAATTTGTTTTAAACAAAGATTTATAGACTTCTGCCCTTCCTATAATGTAGTTTAAGAATAGCTACTGAAAATTGAATATAAGTTTCAGTCAAATTACTTTTAGCGTCGGGAATCACGGTGGCTAAGTGGAAAGGCGCTGTTTCGCTAGCCTGGAGGTCGGGTATTCGATCCCTGCATTGGCCGAGAAAGTTCATCTCGATTTTCCGGCGTGATTTCTCCTCGTCAGTGATACAGGAGGGCCTGACAAGGACAGCTGCCTAGTCGTTCGGATGGGACGAAAAACCGAGGTCCCGTGTAAACATTGGAGTGCACGTAAAAGATGCCTTGGCAGTTTGAATTCGATATAAGAGTAGGCCGTAGTGCCGCTGCCCGGGCAAAATTTCCCTCATAGCACACTGTATGACGTATGCCCGTCTTCCATTAGCCCAGGTTAGGTGCAGAAGAGTAGGACGTTAAACCCCATTTCATTTCACTTTTAGGGAAGTTGTTGGCGTTTGAAAGTTTTCAATAGAATATAACCGAGCGTCTCAATTTACAAATATCAGTGCTACGATATTAAGTCTAGATCGTCCATTTTTACGTTAAATTATTAGATGGCTGTCTCATGGGCTTATGTGAATAAATGTCAATTTGTAAAACATTTTGAAGCCAGATAAAGAATTTCAATAGCATTTGTATCTTTTAAAACGAATGCTACCAATTCTGTATCGATATAACTCGGCACTTTTTGTTCTGGAAATTTCTCTTACCCAAACGATTGTAGTTGAACAGGATTTTAATTTCAGGTATAATCCGCCGAAATTTGTAATGAAATCGTCCGGTATAGCCGCTGCTTCAACCATCTCCATCTTCCTAACAGATATTATCAATGGACGTTTAACTAAACCAGTTGCAGAATCTCAGATTATTAAGATCCGATCTCTTATGGTTTGTAAGTAATATTTTAATACAAGCAGACATCAAATCTTAAGTTTGACAATTCAGTCGCTAAATAGGGTTTGGGAGTCGTGGGCGGAGGGGGGGGGGTGAGTTGACTCACTGGCCTGTATGTACCGTAGTCGATCCCAAATTTTGGCGAGAAAGTTCATCAGAATTTTCCGACGTGATTCTCACTTGTCAGTGCAGCAAAGGACCTGGTTGGTTTCGGGTTCACATTGGCGTGCACGTAAAAGAACCAATAGTTGGAATTCGATATGAGTAAACTGTAACGCCGTTCTCCGAGCAAATTTACCCCATACCGCCGCTCCAGTCGATGGAGAAAATTACTGGGTTAATCCCTCATTTTAGAAAAAAAAAGGTGAAAAATAATAAGCCTTTTATTTCTATTGGAAATTTTAAATGTTTTAGAGTAAATTTACCGCATAGAGAATAGTTTCCTCAAACATTACATAACATAAGATTATTGTAATATTTTCAGCTAAAAAAAACGAAAAGGGTTACCAACCAATTGAATGCACAGCTGAATCTATAGACTCAACCGTTAAACTTCTGGTTCTTTCTGACGGGTAATTAAACACACTTCAATTAATAAATTTAAAGGAACTGTCCCAATTTGACAAGCTTCAAAATTGCCACTTGCAGAAAAAAAATTAGTCAGAGCTGCGGACAACGTAGTCAAAACCTGATGTCCCGTGTACAGATTGGTGTGCGCTTGAAATAACATTCAACAGTTGAAATTTGATATAAGGGTAGGCCAGTGCTACTGTACCAACATAATTTTCCACATATGATACTGTAAGTCTATGCTCGTCTTCTTTAATCAAGTCGGTGTAGAACAGTAGGACGTTTAAACCTATTTTTGGCAAAATTAAAGCTTGCAGTGCTACTTATCTCATCTATACAACTTCTATTTGGGTTTACCCTTAAAAACCAAATTGATCCAATATTTGGGTATCTTGAGCAGATGGATCATTACGAAACGGAATTTGTCGCCCAGGTATAAACCTTTTGAACACCGACAAGGCGATACCAAATTATCTTATAACATAAAATAGTTTGATTTAAGGATTTTGCATAAGTGGGCGTACAAATTTATATTAACATTCATTTTTTTTTTTGGAAAATTATTAAAGGTGTGGTACTGGGTTTCCTTGGAGATATGACCAAGGCTTCTCAATGAAAGGTGTACATGGTGACAGCCCTACTTTCCGCATGTTTCGTATCAAGAAAAATGAGGGTGTAGTTTTTAAGTGTACTTTTGTGATCTGTCCATCGGCGTGTAATGAGGTAGGTAGATTTTGCATGATTGACCTACGAGGTGATTGTTCCGCCACTTTTATTAGTGGCGATAGTTTACTGTATTAAATCACATTTTAAATAATACAGTGCTATGAACATGTGTGGATTGGAATAACTCAATAAATTTCGGGATGTCACAACTGGGTCAATGAACAGAACTTCCATTAAATATATATCAATCATTTGGCTCTGAATTTAAGATATCGGGCTGAATAGAATATATGTAAACATTCATTTGTTCTCAGAATGCTCCAGATGAAACTAGTTATTAAAACAAATATGGAGTATGGTTGTAAAGAGGTCAAACTTTAAACCATGTATTGCATTTATTTTGTATTGCACATCATTGCATTTACGTTTTGATTTGTAGAACTCCTGTTACCTCGCAAATGTACTCAAGAGACGTAGACGGTCGGCCGTTAAGAAATATACACGGAGAACCCGGGGAGTGAAGTATAATAGTTTGGGATTAGTGTCTCACGAAAAAAGTAAGAATGTTGTGGGTGCTGATGTTCTTGCTGCACATGAAGAAAATGAAGCTCCCAAAGATTTCACGGTTGCCGAAGACGCTGGAGATGTTGACGACTCGGTTGTTGACGAAGGTGTGGCTGTTCAGTATACGAATAATGGGAACAAAACTTACACAATGGATGATGTTCCTGCATATGGAAATGGGAAAATAGATAACGAAACAGAAAATACCAACATGTTCCAGGATAGTAATGGACATGTAGAGGGAACCAATGACAAAAGTATTTCTGGCGGAAATCCTGATGGGTCTGGATATGATAAAATGGATCAGCAAACAGATAACCTTCTCCAGGATACTAATGGGGGTGTGAAGGGAACAAACGGCAATTTTGTAGATATCAATGGGAAACCAACTACCAATAGTCCTGACGAAATTCTAGATGGACCTAAAGATGAAATGGATCAGCAAACGGAGAAACTGTTCGAAGATGCTACTGGAGATGTGAAGGGAAAAAACGGCAATTTTGTAGATATCAATGGGAAACCAACTATTAGTTCTGACGGAATTAGTTCTGATGAGCCTATAGATGTAGTGGGGGAGCAAACGGAACAGATATCCCAAGATAGTCCTTTAAATGTGGCGGGAACCAGTGAGCCCGGATATGATGAAATAGATGACCAAAAAGCAAACTTACCTCAGGATAATCCTGTAGATACGATGGGAACCAGTGAGCCTGGATATGATAAAATGGACCAAATAAATAACATACTACAGGATAAGCTTGGAGATGTGGAGATAACCGGTGACAATTTGCAAGATGAACGCACTAACAAGGATCGTGTAGGAAATAAGAAAGCCAGTGCAGAACCCAAGATCCATACGGTAGACCTGGTTGGCCAAGCCGTACACGTAAATAAAGGGAAGTCCAACGGAGAAAAGCCAACCCATACTCTGGAAATGGGAAATGGATATCTACTGGGCAATCTTTCCGCCAACGGAGATAAGAAAACTAAGATGATAAATGGTGGCAAGATTACGATTGTCACGAATGGGAAGGTCAAAGATATCAGTGTGGAAAAAGATAAAACGACTAATTAGGGTTGGTATATTTAGATCGCCTCTTTAATATTCACTTGTCGATCATAA
The DNA here is from genome assembly GCA_963678685.1 of Patella ulyssiponensis. Lineage (NCBI taxonomy): Eukaryota > Metazoa > Mollusca > Gastropoda > Patellidae > Patella > Patella ulyssiponensis. The sequence goes on from OY783232.1 coordinate 23,376,180, forward strand.
TTGAATAATTGTGACCCCGTGGACCATAAGCGCAATTGAATCCTTTTGAAGAGCTTGCGAGTCTGTAATCATTAGCTTAAAATGGATACCCCCCCCCCCCCGTGCATTTGAAGCCCTAGTCTATTTTGCAATTTTGTTTCAGTCTCGTATGTTCCTTCAGAGATCTTCCAAAACGGCTGTCAGAAACCTTGCAATTCATAATGTTAAAATTGATCCTTTTTTTCAGCTTGGTGATTGTCAAAACAGTCAAGATTTGTTCAGTTAGCACTATCAACTGATTCTAAACAGGTGACTTCTTGGTTGTGAATAAATCATTTGGGCTAATGTGTTTCTTTTATTTCTCTTTTATTTCAAAATATTTAGTCACCTGTATTTAATTACAATTTTGCTTTCCCTGAATATCGTAGAAGCCACCACGATTGTATGAAATGTCCCCCACTCCTTAATATACATACCTTGGAGTTAGGCGTTGGATACTTAACGAGCCCCAGATTTCGTTGACAGTTTTGTCAGAGGAGGTTGCGTGGGATATACGGGGCAGGGGCGAGGGTGAATGGCACAGAACGGCATCTTGCCGTTCAGTTCGGACGACAGTTTCCCGTCTGGCGTCAATGTAAAAGAATCCTTGGCCATTGGAATTCGAAATGAATACAGGCAAATTGTCCTTGGCTCACAGCATGCATATGCCGTTTTCAATAGCCAGCATGGAGTTAAAAAGTAGGACGTTAAATATGCATTATTTAAAATTTAGATAAAAGCTGGCCGCTCATAGCATAGTTCCAAGATATTGAAATATTATGAATCTACCTATTGTCTTTGTTTTAGCCTCCAATGTTGTATAAATCAATGAATATTTTATTCACTTGACCAGACCATAATCGAGTCTCTAGGTCATCGTATGATAGTGATTTTACAAGATTGAAAACAGATCGCCTTTTAAGTCCGATGTTAAATGGCTTATCGTAGCAGTACGAATGATACTACGCTATTACCAAATTTTGACAAATGTTCACTATATTAGTCAGAACTTTCGACTCTCAATTGTGATATTACATGTCTATATCAATATTTCTCATTTTGAATGCCAATCACAACCCACCACCCGAGAATAAAGCACACAGCCGTTACATTTTGCTCATGGGTCGTTCTACAAAATTGTTTCATGCAGGGTATGGTTCGGACCCTTTAACCCTCAAGCCCCCCCCTCTGGATTCGCCCATTTTTGTCACAACATGCCTAAATGTTCGGGAAATTCGGACTTATCTAGCAACGGCTAGATTGGCATTCATTGTTGCTGTGAAAAGAAATGGCTTAATATGAAATGAACAACCGAAAAGCACATAAAACGGGGGGTAATGTCAAAATTAAAGGGAACTCGTGCAGCGTGTGTCCACATGCGCTATCTGAGGCATGCTATGTGGGTAGGACGTCTGCCCTACCCTCGGTAATTCAGTAGCGCGTGTCCAAAGGGGGCCTTTTTGGAGGCTAGACTTCCCTCATCATTCCAAAAACGAAAGAACCCGGAAAGTTTGATAACGCTCCACTCTGCTGTCATTCCCTTGTTCCAAATAGATCCAGGCGATACAAATGAAAACCAATCGCGCCCATTCTACCTACATACACCATCGAACACAGCTCGCTGCTGTTGGTTTTCATAGACAGTGAGGCAGGAAACCAGTCAATGCTGCTGGTGACAGTCTGATTGTTGCTAGTATTTCTCTGATTTCGGCTTCGATTTGAAAAGTTCGAAGTTTGTAACCATTTTTTGGTCAGAATTTCGTGTTGGGCCCGCATTAGAACAGTCAGAAAGCGGACTGGATATCTCTCGGCTCTTGATCAAATGGTTTCATTAGTCCCCAATCGTGGTAAAGGATGTTTAAAATGGAAAAAAAAGAATTAGATTGATTTTGCTATTCCCGGGTGTATTTTTCAAAATCTTTGGGGCCCTTTCTGGAGTTGTCATGACAACAAAAACGTAGAGTTAAACCGTGCAATGTGTTCCATTTTACATGATAATATAAATAGTTTGTGACATTTTTATTTCCGTGTCATATGTTCGCTAATTATTGTACCTGCCAAATATTTTTTCGATCTCTTTGAATCTATACTTATAAGTTTTTATATAATAAATGACATGTTGATTGTGTCTTTTGAGGAGATAAGTAGTTAGTTAATTGCATATTTATGTTTATCAACAGATCAAAGTTAATTTTGAGGAAAACACGAACCGTATATATCCGCCCCTGGCAACCATATGTGTTTATCATTAGAACAACTAGCCCTAGACCAAAATGTGTTGGGAGTTTGGCACATATTTCTGGAGTAAACGCCGCAGTTGATATTTGGGAGATTTCTTGGCCATCTTTTCATTTGTGTTTCAGTTTATCGAACATAATCGAATGAATCTTGGTGGGTATCCTTTTAATAGGAATACCAGTCAGTTTTGGTGCTTCTTTAGCTCTACTCACAGGCCGGTTAGTTTAGATCTTCAGGACTTAATAATGATCCCTCAACCAAAAGTCAACGTATGGTATGCTACTCTCCATTCATCGTCGTCGACTGAAGGGGTAAAAAAGAGGACTTGGTTTTAACGTCCACTCGACACAAACCTGGTCATTTAGGGACTAACAAATCATTCCATTTTATTTCAATAATTCGCTTGCGCGTAGGGATCTATAGCAGTTGGATGAAACCGTAGGATCCGTTCGCCTGACCAACCTCGTGGGTTTTCTCCGGTTTCCTCCGACTGCTAAAGACTCCTACGCGCAAGCGAATTATTGAAATAAAATTAAACCATGTGTTAGTCCCTAAATGACCTAGTTCGTGTCAAGTGGATGTTAAACCCATGTCTAGCCTTGTAGGTCTTCTCCGGGTCCTTCGCATAACCACTGCTACAGACCCCTACGTGCATAGTTTGTGTTGAGTGGACGTTAAACATTTTTTTCTGGTGTTGGGAAGACTATTTACATAAAATAAGAAATCGTACATATTTACTTACGCAATAGATTTCTTTGGAGTGCATATATTGACAAAAAGTACTATATTGTCGGGCAGCACGTAATGCATAATGTCGAATAAGATTGATTGGGAGCCCACGGCGTGATCCATGGGGCGCCCAAAACGACATGATTGGTGGGGTGCCTCATCCCGGGGGAGGGCGCCCATATTGCCGAGGTTGGCGGGGCAGAGCGATATTGGATTGGCGCCAACGAATGAATGATAATCTTCAAAATTCGAACAAGTCGCACTCTAACCCGATTCCGGACTTTCATTTTTCTCAGAGATTATTATAGGTACGTAATAATTCCTTCCTTCGCGATTTCCATTATGTTCATGTCAAAATATTATAATAAGCCAATATCGCAAATTCAGCCTTGTAATTGAAATTTTCCGTCAGTTTTAGTGAGAGCACCCTAAACCTTTTTTCCGAAGGGGGCATATCCGCGGTACCGTACCGTCAAGTGTGGGTAAATCGACACACCCAGAAGCCTTTGAGCTAAGTTATTACTGGTTGTAGTTTTGACAAGATGTGTGCATTGAGGTAACCAGGGCTCTGGTATATATATTCGAGACTTAGCCTCGCTTTCCCACTTTTAAATTAAATTTTTAAATGGCGATCCGTTCTAATCTAGTTCAAATCTCGAGTTGATTATGGTCGTGCATAATGTATGTATATGCGCAATATGAAAATACCACTCTATACCCCTAACCTCTGTTTTATGACTATTTTGAAATCATTATACCTTCCATTTTTCAACGTGATTCTTTTTTGCGCCAAAGGGAATCCCTTCTCGTCGCATCTAACACAAATCTATATAATAATTCAACACTTTTTTCAAGTACAATTTTGAGATTAAGATACATAATCAATATGCGTTTGAACTGATCCGCCATTACGAGACTCGGGTCACAATTTTTTTTTATCAGATTGAAAATATCGTTACACTACGATTGAGTTCAAATTTCCTGAAAATCGGAACGAAACGGTGCAATCCGATTAAAACACAGATCCAATTTCGTTTCGTTTTTTATAGTTCAAAATTTCGTTTTTACTTGTCTTCACTACTCTTGGATCTGGAGGACTTGTTATTTAAGTCGTGTTCTGCCTGAAATGAGGGGTCAGCCAATCAAATGGTCTGTCGAATCGACCGTTTGACCTTTTCATGCTTGGAACTGTGGGTAGATATTACCAGCCAATGACGCCTATACTAACACCAGCGGATTGAAATCAAAACAAAACAAAAGTAGATTTCAAAAAGCATGGCGGTCGCTAATTGGTTAATCGAATGACTGACGTTATCGGGTCAAATGTCCCGTGCTTGACACCTGACGTCATAGAACGTGAGCTCCCACTATAACTTGTTAGATCTACATGAGTGTAGGCCATCGAAAGTATAAAAAACGAAACGAAATATAGATCTATATTTTAATTAGATTGGAAACGGTGCGACAAAACGTGCGCTCCCTGTACGAAAATAGTCTAAAAGTATGATATATTATCATGCTTGTAGACCTTTCGATAACTGAGGATAACGAAGCGTAACTACCCGGATTGTTCGAAATGTCGCGTTTTTAGTTTGTGGACACTCTAGATGTCATAACCTACATTCAGTTTTTAAAAACCGTTTGAATATATCACCGTTACACAATAATGATGGTTGCCTTCGAATTTCGTGAATATCGATCCGGAACTTACCGACAAAATGACCGCTCCTTGTACGAAATATGTGCAAATGTCAAAAGGAACCACAATCGTTTGATTTGAAACGGTATCTTAAAAATTGTGACTTCTAGGAATTGTTCACAGCCTTGGTATTAGGTCTACATACTTTTACACTATTTGCGTACAAGGAGCAGCCATTTTCTCCTGCAAATTCGAACTCAACCTTCATTGATGTGTAACGGTGATATACTTAAACGGTATTTAAAATTGAATACAAATTGTGACTTCTAGCAGGTCCACAAGGTAAAATGCTATATTTTTCGAATATAATCAGGGACCAGTTACGTTCGGATATGCGCGATTATCGAAATGAACCGAAATCTTGTGATACAAAAACATAAATTTAAAGTTACATCAAAATCTGATTAAAATTGTGGCCCTTAGAAGGTGGCTAAGTGGGTAAGACGCTGGCTCGCTAGCCTGGAGGTCGGGTTTTCGATCCCTGCATTAGCCGAGAAAGTTCATCTCGATTTTCCGGCGTGGTTTCCCCTTGTCAGTGATTCAGAACGGAGGGCCTGACAAGGACAGTTGTCTAGTCGTTCGGGGGGGGGGGGGGGCGAGGTCCCGTGTACACATTTGGGGTGCACGTAAGAGATCCCTTGGCAGTTGGAATTCGATATAAGAGTAGGCCGTAGCGCCGCTGCCCGGGCAAAATTTCCCTCATAGCACACTGTAAAGTGTATGCCTGTCTTCCATTAGCCCTGGTTAGGTGCATAAAAGTAGGACGTTAAACCCATTTCATTTCATTTGATTTCATTTGTTTACACTATTTTGTTCGGCAGTTTTGGTCCCATTTTCACGAAATTCGAACTATTCCACCATTAGTGTGTAACGGTGATATATTCACACGGGTTTTTTTTTTTACATCGGATAAAAATTGTGACCTCCAGAAGGACTACAAGCTAAAAATGCGATTTTTCGTAATACCAAAGATGTGAACCCTCTAGAATTCACAACTTTTATACGCTTTTGATGAAACTTAAAATATATATTTATTTCCAAGAGTTTTCGGTTCTTTACGATATTCGTGCATATCGGACTGTAAGGTCCTGGGTTACGACCCCTGATTGAACAAAAAATCACACATTTTTTTAGCTCGTTCTGTCTATCTCTTGCAAAATGTGGGCGTATTTTGCATGGCAACCGCTTGTTATAAATTTGTGTCAGAGGTGGGGGTTGAGTGGTATTTTCATATTGCAGCTTAATAGTGGCGCATCGGAACGGTTAGATGACATGTCCGATCAATTACCGCTCCCAAAGGAACTTCTGCGATCCCTGCATTGGCCGAGAAAGTTCATTGGATGTTCCGACGTGGTTCTCCCTTGCCAGTGGTTCAGGTCGGAAGCCTGACTAGGACAACTGTCTTGTCATTTGGATGGGACAAAAAAAACCCAAGCCCCCGTGTATAGATTGGCGTGTACATAAAAGAACCATTGACAGTTGGAAATAAATACAAGAGTCGACCCTAGAGTAGCTGTCCGGGCATAATTTCCCTCATAGCACATAGCATGGCGTATGCCTGTCTTCGTTAGCCTAGTCAGAGTAGGACGTTAATCCAGTTTCATTTCATTTTCATGTCTTGTCCCTTTAAATAGCGTCGCTCCATCAACTGTCACGTGATATAAGAACGTGCACGTGCGAGTGCTTGTGACTTTCGAATTGTCTGCCACGGAAGTCGGGTCAGATTTTCAAAAGCTTCTTGAGAAAGCTAATGGTGAGTAATGTTCATTGTTACAACCATGTCTTAGATTGTAAGGTAAGCACTAATTTCACCACTTACGTTAAATAATAACGATGGGTGCATAGTGGACGTTACATTACATTGCTCGAAATAATCAGTTTGTCGTAGCTGTGGTGAATAGACCAGTCTGAATAGTTTGTGAACAATGTTCTGTAAATATTAGAAAGTCTTTGTCGAGACAATTTTTGCTACCTTTCAGTACTCGGCCCTCCTTTCCCAGTCGGGAGAGTAGGGTCCAAAGCGTACGTTTTAGTTCATGAGGGGGGTTGGGATGGCCTAGTGGTCTAGAGCGCCGCGCTTCGACCTCTAGCTGGCCGGTCACCTCTGGATTGCGACTGTGGTTTCGAGCCCTGGTGTGAGCGTATGTGGCATGGAGATAGGGGCGCCTTCTCAACCTCGTGGGTTTCCTCCGGGCCCTCCGGTTTCCTCCCACGGCTAAAGACCCCTACGCGCAAGCGAATTATTGAAATAAAATTGAAACCGTATGTTAGTCCCGAAATGACCTGGTTGTGTTGAGTGGACTTTAAACCCCACCTCTCTCTCTCTCTCTTTAGTTCATGAATTCCGTTACCACATGGTCTCAATAATGTTCTGGATAATGTGTAGCTGTAGGGGGTCCCCTGTCTCACCTTATTGGTGTACTACTAAAGACACCAAGGAACACGTGAACATTAACGAAATTGAATTGTACCAATATCTTGTGGACCAGGTTTTTGTCGAGTTTACAGTACCCCCCCCCACACACACACACACACACACAAAGACAATCCTTTCAGCTAAATCTTGGCTCCCAACAGTGGTTATACGTGGTAGTGAGAAATTGGTTATCAGAGTGTGTATTTTTATAGTGGACGATTGTATCCCAGGCCGTTATTATATTGGAATATTTAGTATATGTTCAGCCGCATGTATATTGCGCGACTATTTTTACTGTTAAGATTCACATTTAAAAAAATGAAAAAATACATGTTTCTTTTTTAGTGAATAAAATAAATATGGAGTCTCTCTTGATAGTTTTAGCCGTTTTGGTAAGTTATGTAGTAAACTGGGTCGTCGCAAAAACTTTTCAGTTGGATCGACGATACTAATCTGTGTTTAATAGTTGAAGGACCAAACTTGACTGTAAGATAGTCAGGGTAGTTTAAACAAATATTTTGTAACGTAAATAAATGCCATCTGACAATTGTATGTTTATGCCAATTTAATCTACCACCTACTTGCAAATTGCAGTTTTGTGATTGTGACATACAATGCCCAGAATATACCCCGTAACCCCCCTTTTGCAATATTGTCATTTCCTGATTGTACTCTTATATACACGATTTTCAGGGTATGTTTCATGTGAATCAATACATCCCCTTCTTCGTCATAGTATAATATTTATGTTTTGTTTTTATGCTATTTTCAAACCATTGTAATGTCTTTTCGGATCTTTCAATTTGTTTTAAATTCCTATATTCATGAAGATTCTCAACTTAGTGAAGCGTATCCTGCAGGGCCCTTTGCCTTTATGTATTGTATATTTTTAATGTATTTTTTTCCATACCTTACAGGTTTCCTCGGTAGCTGCCTTTGTCCCAGGCAAATGTAAGTTCTATTTGTATTTATACTCCGTAACTACTGTAATTTTAGGTTAGAATCTGTGTATTGCTGGACGACTTGGTTAATGTCCCGCTGTTATTAGAAGGTATTTTAATATGCCTGTTCAAATCCTTAAAATGTCCTCTTCCCCATTTCGACAAGTTATTTCCCTTTTTATTCTAAACATTTAAAAATAAATCAATATACCGATATTGACATTTCGCATGTGGTGCAATATGGATGTTTGACATTGCAGGTCCACTCTCAGATAGTGTTAAAATGGTACACGCCCCACCGTTTACACAAATGGTCCTTTTCAATGACATTAACTATTTTTTACATACCACTTTAAAAGGTTCACTTGATTATTGTTTGCCACCCCGTTATATCTGATCTGATCATCTTCCTAATGGCGTATCTTAGCGGACTACTCCCACAACTGGTCTAAATTTGTGATTCTGATCGGTAATCATTTGTTGATCCACCTTCGAAAATTTGATATACTGAGCGCCATAGAAAACGCATCACTTAGTTTTTCGTATAAATAAGCAAAATTAATAAGATATGTTTACAGGATCATTTTGTTATACGAAAAACTAAGTGATGCGTTTTCTATGGCACTCAGTATATTTGATATAGTCTTTATAATTGTTTTCTGTTCTTTCCAGTAAAGGTCGACTGTGGCAGTTACCCGAATAAACCAGCCACAATGCGTTTCAGCGGGGATGCAAAAGCAGTATTTGCGTATGCGGATGTCCGTCAGATCTGTCGATTTAAAGAAACTGACATCATGGGAGAGTTTGCTTTAACAGTTGGCTACAAAAAAGGAGATTCTTGCAAATTTATTGTAAGTTTACAGTTAAATAGATTATATTGAACAGCGTATTAAAAGTATGATGGACTGTAATAGAAAATGTAGATTATTTATCAGTGTTGTGATTGTAAATTTGGAGACGTCTTTTTTAATGATCAACACGTAAATTTAATTAGATACCATCCTCCATATTTATGACTTTGAAAGCTGTTTATGCACTTTTTATAGATTTTAATTTGTTACAGTAAGAAAGGGGATAATTGACGATCGATTGTGGCATTCTTATTCAATACTTACTTGTATCTATTTAGAAGTACACATTACGAATTTACATTTTAAAATTCAAAACTTAGGTCCCGTGTACACATTGGCGTGCACGTAAAGCAGCCCTTGACTGTTCGAGCGGGGAAATATAGCACACTATAGCGTATGCCTACCTCCATTAGCCCAGTCGTAACAGAAAAAGTTATGACGTTAAAGTCTATTTCATTTCAATGGATAGCTTATCTCATTTGACTTTGGTTAATGGCAACGTCCACGGTGACAATGGAAAATTAGATGTTGATGAACATATTGTTAGTCACAAGTCCAACTTGCTGCTTTTAAGCCCGAAATGGAGCGGCCTGATACTACGCAATCGTCATGCATATGCACTTAACCCGACCCCTGTTGGTTACACTTTGTCGATTATTTAAAGAGACTATCCCGATTTGAACAGCCTCAAAAATAAAAGTATTGTGTTTGAATGAAATTTAAGCGCCAACATATAGAGGAATGTTTTATTTGCCTTGTCTGAAAATTTCAGCTCAAAATATCGAGTCGTTTGGGTGTGAACGTCTAAACTGCTTATCCGGGCAAGCAACCCATGAAATAAGTCTGTTTTTATCCAAACACCGCATAATACAGCTTGGGGCACCAGTTTCCATTCCCGATAAAGACTGGCGAGTTTAAGTTGCTTGAAAACGTATCACTTAAAGTAGAGGCTTTTAAGGAATTTTAACAAAATTAAGCAGATTTATGCTCCAAAATATTATCGGGATTGGCCCTTTAATGATTTATTTTTCACATTTAGCAATCAGCCCCTGATAGAGATAATTTTGTGGTAAATATTGAGACAAGAACTCTACATGAAAAGGTTGAAGGCGCAGATGATGAAAGGTTTATCGTGGCTTGTAACTATATGAGATATGCTGATGTTGTACTACAATACGATATCGTCAGTCAGTAAGTAGCTAACAGATATCTAATGTGGTATAGGATTGCCTCCCAAAAGTGGGGGATGCCCTGGCTCATTGAATAATTTTGTGAGGTTATTTTCAACCAAATGTATTTTAGTATGATTTTGATTTGTTTCCGTGGGAGATGAAATTTAAACCAAAGATGGCCTCAGTTATTCGACTTTCTCTTTCTCGACGCAGTGGCTTCAACCATTTTGCGTTCAGTGGTGTATTCACTGTGGTACAGGTGTTACTAATTTAAATAAGATTAGAACCGATTCACAAGGACTCTCTAGTTTTGTCTCGCACAACCGTTTTCAGTTCTCTTAAATGGGTAAATGCTCTAAGAACGATTTCTGTTGAGACGCAAAGACGAATATACACTACTGAAGTTAAGATTATATTGTTTTTATGCATCTCTTAATATTGTCTATTCTGTACAAATCTATTGACATACTTCAAAGCATCACAACATATTTACATCGCACTATTGCCCCTATGGTTAAACGCAGTTTTTGGCGGCTATGTTACCCTTATGACATTACGTGAAAAAAATAGATGTCCCTGCATCTCTTCCCACAGTTTTGACGGTATCATTGATTTCTGACAATGCCAATTGAACATTTTTTTTTAGATATAAACCACCATTAATGCAGCTGTACAACAAAGCGAAGAAAGCTAAATCTGTATTCACCGTTTATTTAACCAACATCAGAGGAAATGCTCTAAGAGGAGCCGTGGCAGAAAAGAGAATTGTCAAGATGAGAGCTAGAATGACCCGTAAGTAAAACTGGATCTTCCGTATTTCAATCTTCCGTTAACGATCTCCATACTCAACACGGTATATGTGTTTTTGTGTTTTGATCAAGTTTTACTCGACCAAACCCCATTTTACACGAATCGAATGTAATGGAGATGGGGTATGGTGGAGGCGGTGTGGGGCCATGTAATGGGGGGGGGGGGGGCGCCAGCAGCAACAATGCTAGTGAAGACCGGCATACGCCATATTATAGTGTGCTATAAAAAAATTGAGGTCGGACAGAGGCGCATACGCCAACTCTCCACGTATTCCACCATAATAAAGTTGGTTTTACGTTCATACTAATGTGAATACGGAGCCTTATTTTTTCATGCCAGCCGAACGTCTAGAAGCTGTTCCTGGAAGATAATATGGGTGTATTTTTATTGCAGCCGCCAGACCTGCTCGAGGTTCAACAACTAAAGAGGTTGGATTTCAGCCAGTACAATGTGTAGCCGAACCAGATAAAGGCGGTAGAAAATTAGTGATATTGTCTGATGGGTATTATGTTTAAATTTGATTTTTATTATTCCATATTGTACTCGGTCATTCGCACGGTCTTGTATGTTGTGCAGAGTTAACATCTTCGACTTCCAAGGCATGTCTTGGTTCACAAAGACTAATCCGGGAAAATTGTTTTAATTTGCAAACTTCAGTAGCCCTATTTACCATATGTATAGTTCCCATATTAAATTTGGGAGTTGGATGGCCGAATAGTTAGCGTGCGCGCGCTGTATCATACAGCCTGCCATTGAGTAAACTGGCGTGATTTCAAATCCTCGGTTGTAGTGGCAAGGAGTAGGGTCGCCTGTCTAACCTCGTGGGTTTTCTCCGGGTACTCCGGTTTCCTCCCACTGCTAAAGACCCCTACGCGCAAGCGAATTATTGAAATAAAATTAAACCATGTTAGTCCCGAAATGACCTAGTTTGTGTCGAGTAGACATTAAACCCCATTTCTCTCTCTATCATTCTGCAGATGACGCAAAAAAGTCAGTTGAATTTCTTTAAGAAAATACTTGGAGTAAGAACATCAACATGCAATGCACTAATTTATCACGAATCAGATCTTTTTCCATTTCAAATTTTTAGAAAAATGTACATGTATGATAAAATATTGTTAAAATGTTGCTCGATTCATGTTATAGCGAGATGACCATTAATGTTTAAAGATAATTGTTATTATCTTATATATTTGAGTTAAATACTATGTCTATCCTCCGTCACCTTATTGAATCAATGTCATATACATAATTGTGAATGGTTACGGCATTAAAACAATACAATACAGTATACAGATATCCGCTTTACGCTAAATCGGTATCCCGGTTTACACGGGGTTCGACATAATTTACCATCTGGTTCCATAGTTTACCATCCGGTTCCATAATTAATCCGTCATTAAACATGTTTATATTTTCAGGTGTGGGACAGGATTTCCTTGGAATCAAAAGCAGGGTTTTTCAATGAAGGGTCTTATTGGAGATAGTCCCAAGTTTCGACTTTTTAAACTGGACAAACGACAAGGAATTAAAATCAGTTGTGATTTTGTGGTTTGTACTGTACCCTGTAATCAGGTGAGACTAGTATTACGTATTTATATCAAAATATTGAAAAATATTTCGCAAATAATAATATAGTGATATTATGAATTAAAATTACAATTGCCCATGGGGGGGGGGGGGCTAGTGGTCTAGAGTGCCGCGCTTCGACCTCATCTGGCCGGTCACCACTGGTATGTGGCATGGAGATAGTCGCGCCTTCTCAACCTTGTGGGTTTCCTCCCACTGCTAAAGACACCTACCCGCAAGCAAATTATTGAAATAAAATTAAACCATGTTAGTCCCGAAATGACCTAGTTTGTGTCGAGTGGACGTTAAACCCCAGCTCTCTACAATTGCCCATATTCCTGGCATTGGATATGTTAGAAGCTGCAGGGGCGGATCCAGGATTTTCAGAAAGGGGAGGCGTGCTGCACCCGGCCCGTGATTTTTGAGTGGAAAAAATGCCCACAAGGACTAATTTCATACCAGTACTGTAAATTACGATTTCCAACCTTAACTATTTTGTTCTTCTTTGCTGCGAGAATATAATTATGGAGCTAAAAAATTGTTCGCCACCCCAAAAAATAGAGGGGGCGTGCGCCGGGTGCGCCCCCCTCTGGATCCGCGCCTGAGCTTATGTTGCATAGACAGTGCATGGTCAACGACTTTGGCATAGGCAGCGCATGGTCAAGCGGTCATTGAATGTAATAACAGTATATTATAAATTTCAGAATTCGTGTGCTGCTGCAAGGAAACTCGTTAAAAAGGGCAAAAGAAGCATTAGGAGCAATGAGGTGCCTTCATATCTCCGTGGAACTCTAGATTTACATATTTCTCCTGGTAAATATCTTTCTTAAACATACATTATGCAAGAGCAAAATCTGCCTATTGTAGGTCCCTGGAATGTTATAAAAACTTAATTAGACATTAATTAACTTATCCAGACCATAATCAACTCTCGATGTCTAGGCTAGCCTGCGATATTTGTTGGATTGTAGTTTGATTTCCTATAAAAAATTTCCATTGTGGTTAACGATTAAATGAGTAATCGAGACTACTAGTTTTGTCTTACCGACTTTAGTAATAATGTTCGAGGCTAAGCGGAACTTTCATTGGCTTAGTTTTCGGTTCATAGTGGATCAATTTGACTGAAGTTTTCGGCATATTGCGTTTACATTTGCTTGTTTTTAACTATTATAGCGAGAACTGCCCACTCGTTATCTAATCTCCCATAATGTATCTTTAATAGGGGTAACTGCGTTTATATATCTCAGTGACCGATGGACAACTCTTGCATACAATCTTATTGGATATTTCCTGTGTTACGGTACAATCCAACCAATCTAAGTTCAAATCTCTAAAGCACTAATGTTCCTTTAACTGTTAATATTGCGCTTTATTCGTGGGGGCCTGAAACAAAATTGTGACTGTTCTGAATACCCAACTGTTCGGTATATTAAGCTGCAACAGAAGTTATTGCTCAAATGGAATTCATGGTGGGGGTTGGATGGTTAGCACATGCGCGCTGTATTATAAAGCCTGTCATTAAGTTAACTAGCGTGGTTTCGAATCCCCGGTTGTACGTGACAAGGAGTGGGGCCTGAAACAAAATTGTGACTGTTCTGAATACCCGATTGATCGGTATATTAAGCTGCAACAGAAGTTATTGCCCAAATGGAATTCATGGGGGGAGGGGGATGGCCGAATGGTTAGCACATGCGCGCTGTATTATAAAGCCTGTCATTAAGTCAACTATCGTGGTTTCGAATCACCAGTTGTACGTGACATGGAGTATGGTCTCCTATCCATCCTTGTGGGTTTTCTCCGGGTCCCCTCACTGCTAAAGACCCCTACGCGCAAGCGAATTATTGAAATAAATTTAAACCATGTTAATCCCGAGTGGACATTAAACCCATTTCTCTCTGGAATTCATGGGGGTTATATTTATTCAGCGTTTGTGAAGACGCATTTCAAGTCAAGAAATGATTGCAATACAAAAATGTGACAGGTTCTCACAGATTTTAATCAGTTATTTTTTTCTTTTTGTAGGAAATAAGAGTTCATCTTCAGAAAAGATTCAATCCGATGAGACGATTGCTTCGAAAAAGTCGATTGTATTTGACGTAGATTCGCCCATTAAAGGAAAGTCAACGTTGTATTATGATTCCCATAAAGCAACATTTTTTTCCGCAATCTTTATTGCCTCAAGCATTGTTCTGGTGTCAACAATATTTCTGACGACATTTATTTTGTCTAAAATCCACCAGACTCATAACCTGATACTCAAATGTAAAATGGCGTCTTAATAAAATTGGAATTAAACCTAATCGTTTGTTTTTGTATGAAAACTACTTCATTCGCTGATATCATCGCATTATATCAATGTCGATTCCAAAGCTGGTCATTGAAGTCTGAATACCCACTGCCAAACTTTGTCCAAGGGAACATGACCAAAGATAGAAATAATAATGTTCGATCTAGATTAAATAAACATGTCATATCGAACTTATTTTGGGCAGCAGATTAGAGATATTTACCCGATATCTTCTATTGTGCAATTAGCAGAACTATAAGGACAAAGCAGGGGCGTGGTGAGAATGAGTTCATGAGTAGCCATACTCATGCGCCAAAAAGTTTTTGCGCCAAAATCACAATCAAATTACTCAAAAAATGAAAAACATTTGTAAGTGGAAAAATTGTTTCATCTGACCCAATTAAAAAAATTTTGAAAGAGTCAAGTTGGAAAATTTAATCATATTTTATTACCGTATTTCTTGTCTCGGATTGCTGGAGATTGCGTTTCTGGGCTTCTAATTGTAACATTCCGGCCAGTAAAATCAAATCTGCTGGCGAAAACAAAATCCCAGTTTAGTAAAGTGACATTACAGAACCCAATATTGCAAATTAATACCGAAGGATTTTGAGGATATTTTAAACCGTAGTTAGTCCGATATCCCTACTGTTGTATAGACCTCGTAGCATTGGCTACTGAAATCAAAGTTCAGATTATTGGCCCATTTAACTGTATGTGACGAGTGTCGCGCATGAAGTAGCGTACAATTTATTCAATACCACTCCTTACTTGCAAAGTTTACCTAAAGTGGGGGTGGGAGGTGTAAAGTCTTCCTGATGAACAAGCGGTTGCAAGGCAAGATACATTTTGCAAGGGATGGATAGAGAACATGCTAAAATCCAATTTGCGTACAGGGGCCATAATCCAGGAAGTTGTCTGAAATGCATGAAAGGAACAGATCTTTGGGACATATAGTTTAAGTTTCATAAAAAGATGACAATTGTGACATCTAGAGGGCCCACAACCTTAGTATGACATATTTTTACACTATTTGCGTACAAGGAGCGGCAACTTTGTCTAGCAGTTTCGGTCAGATTTTTACGAAATTCGACCTGAACCTTCATTGTGTAACGGTGATATACATGTAATTAATCGGCTTCTAAAATTGAATAAAAATAATGAGACTTCTAGCAGGTTAAGCAACCAAGATCTTTGTGATATAAACATAAATTTCAAGTTGCGTCACAATCGGAATATAAATTGTGGCCCACTCGGCATGCCTCGACAGATTCCGAAATCTACACTCGGCTGTATGACGAATTCCGCCATATTGGAACTACTTTAAAGGTCCCGGATGAAACATGGTTGCGCCCATACTGATCACAAATTAGCGACCTATTCGGCTAGCGACATATTCGACCGATCCAGCTGGCAACTTGTTCGTTGGCAACCTATTCAGAATAAAGACAGCAGTCGCCCAAACTCATCTATTTTTATCAACAAATAAAATCCAACGTTACGTCTATCAAATGAATGTTTAATATATTATTTTCTACCCATTCCTTTAGCTCAGAATAGAAGTGTAATTTCGCCATATATATTCTGAAAGGTAATTGAATAAGTTTTCTAAATATTATTAGTAACACTTGACACAATCATATCGAAGGTGCGCTCTCTCATCCTAAACGTCGCCATTTTTTCAACATTTTAAAGTGAAAGAACGGTAACATTCCGAGTCAAAATTCGGACCATCGTACAGAATTCTGAGCATTCAGCTATATATAATCGGAAAGGTAACTTTGGGCGACTGTTGTCTTTATTCTGAATAGGTTTCCAACGAACAGGTTACCAGCTGGATCGGTCGAATAGGTCGCTAGCCGAATAGGTCGCCAATTTGTGTTTGGTTGCGCCCACTGTGTCAAGTTTTCCTGTTAAAGTAAACCGGTAGCCGCATCGCAAATGTATGGGCGTAGGTACATATCACTTACTGTCATACAGCCGAGATTAGACGTAGGTTCCGGAACCGAAATCTGTTGAGGATTGCCGTGTAAATTGTGGCCATTTGCGTACGAATGGCGGCCATTTTGTCCGATTTTCACGAAATTCAAACCCAAGTATTATTAGGGTGTAACGGTGATATTTTTTAACGTTTTTTTTTTAAAGATATGACACTAGATGGACCACAAAAAAAGTGACGTTTCATACAATCAACAGCCATAACTCAGGAAGTAATGGTCCGAATATCGAATGGCACCGAGTTCTGCGGGTTATATACATGCTTTTTAAGTTTCATCAAAATCAGATGAAAATTGTGACCTGTACAGTGTCCACAA
This sequence comes from Patella ulyssiponensis, assembly GCA_963678685.1. Taxonomy (NCBI): domain Eukaryota; kingdom Metazoa; phylum Mollusca; class Gastropoda; family Patellidae; genus Patella; species Patella ulyssiponensis. The sequence goes on from OY783232.1 coordinate 23,393,222, forward strand.
GCACAAAACGTGATTTTTCGTACAACCATGGGTCATAATCCATCAAGTTATGGTCCGATACATGCCAATATCGAAAGGAATCCGGGTGTTTGGGAGATAGACCTATATTTCAAATTTCATCAAAATCGAATAAAATTAGGTTGCTAGACAACAAAACATACGCCAACAGCAGATAAATCCCACGGACAGCCAACAAGAGCTGTCGCATATTTTTTTTCTATTGTCGGTAATAAAATATTAAAAATAATCTTATCTGATTAACAGTAACAACTTTATTAAGTAATAATCAGAAAATCATTAGAATTTGTTCCACTCTCACTGAGCGCCATAGAAAACGCATCACTTAGTTTTTCGGATAACAAAATGATCCTGTAAACATATCTTATTTATTTTGCTTCTTATTGTGAACAATATTCAAATGGGAACACATCAATAACAACACATTTGTACACTTATGGATGTTTAATCTGTAATCAACGGTACAAAGTCAGAGGGGTGAAAACCAAAAGTACGACAGAGTCAGTAGCGGGTGTGTCCTCCACTGGCTATTACCCACGCTGTGCAGCGACGTAGCATGGATTTAACCATCTGTGCCGTTTCATCGCTCTCACTTCATTATAACCGAAGTTACCGTGCCCCAAAGCATCAACCAATCAGATTGCTTATATCTGTATCAAACTCCATCAAGGCATTCACCTAATGAACGCCTACACCAACTTTGAACACTGTACCTCAGTTAGACGGAGAGTTATTGTGTTCCAAAGTTTCGGCCAATCAAATTGCTTATCGCTCGCTTACCCTGAGCAGAAAATGTTCATTATCGAACTTAGTCAGGGTTTTGATGTAATGAAACTAAACACCAAGTTTCATTGCCCTCACTTAATTAGAACTAAAGTTATCGTGTCCCAGAGCATCAACTAATCAAAATGCTTATCTTTACTTACCCTGAGCAGAAAATGCTCATCTTCGAACTCCATCCAGGCATTGGCCTAATAAACGCATACACCAAGTTTGAACATATTAACTCAATTAGAAGGAGAGTAATTGTGTTCCAAAGTTTCGGCCAATCAAATTGCTTATCGCTCTACTTACCCTGAGCAGAAAATGTTCATTATCGAACTTAGTCAAGGTATTGATATAATGAAACTATACACCAAGTTTCATCAATCTCACTTAATGTGTTATAAGGTCCATGTTAGAGCTAAAGTTATCGTGTTCCAAAGCATCAACCAATCAAATTGCTTATCCAGAAAATGTTCATCTTCGAACTCCATCAAGGTATCGACCTAATTAACACCTACACCAAGTTTGAACATTCTAGTTCAATTAGGAGGAGAGTTATTGTGTCCCAAAGAGTGTGACGGACAGACAGACAGACAGACGGACGAACCCATTTTAATAATCCCCCAACTTTCTTCGAAAGGCGGGGGACAAAAATAAATAAAATATGTTTACAGGATCATTTTGTTATACGAAAAACTAAGTGATGCGTTTTCTATGGCTCTCAGTATATATAAAGTTCTGCCCCATGCTAACTCTTAGTATACGAAACATTAAATATAATAGTTTAGCTGTTCATCGAATTTCAATATACTTGTTTGTCTCAAGACCTTAAACTCTGTATCAAACTAAAGTCAATCGGATGATAAGGACAAACAGGAGCGACTTCATAGTACATAGAAAAAGAAACAATCTAAATTTGTTACCCTCTAAAGCGCCTACAAGATTTTTCAAGGTGATCAAGGGCCATAACTCCGGCAGTAATTATCGGATATCGTGAAAAATCAACATGATTCTTCGTCTCATTTCCTTAAACACTGTATAATTTTAAAGTCAATCGGATAATATTTTTAGCCCCTGGAGTGTTCACACGTAAGTGTGGACGCCGCTCGGGCAGACGGAGGTGACGACAATATATGATCACATTTCAATGTGGGCGTATATAAAGTTGTGGACAGACGGACAAGCAGGAGCGACTTCATAATACATAATAAAAACAACAATCTAAATTACAATTGTTAAACTAAAATATTTTTAAGTTCCATATTTATTTATTGTACAATAAATTCTAAAACTTCCTTATCATTACTTATGATTCATATATTCAAAAATAGATGAAATATTGATACATATCTAATAATTTATTTTTGAACTATGATGAGAAATAAAACATTTTAAAAAGAATTATTAGTTATTGTTTTACATAATTTAATCTTTGTACAATATTTTCATATAACTTTCATCATCCATTATTAAAAGTAAAGATTTCAGCTATACATAAAGATTAATCATGTCCTGATATCAGAGTCCCTTGTCCTTGCAAAAGGAAAACAAGGAAACTAAAATCAGTATTACACTACAATTTGGTACTTTTAAATATTGAAGTGGGAGTATTTCCATTCAAGTAAAATATAAGAATAAACACCTCCAAACATCATCAGTCTATAAAGAATGTTGCACTGTTAATCTTTCTCAGAAATAAAAAGCAAAATGTAATGACTTAATAAAGGGCAATAATTCTCAGTAATTATCAGAAATCATTAATTGGTATCCATTGTAACAATCGAAACAAAGAACATAAATTTAACTTCTATTTAAGGCAGATCATAAATCTTGTGCTAGAGTGTTCACAAGTTTCCACACAGTAAGGACAACAAATCAATGAATAGAAATGGTTGAAATGCAATAAGATTCTGCACTTCATTTATCTGAAAAATACATGAAAATTTCAACCAAATCAGATGAAATTAAGAAAGATATTTCTGCTCACTAATGTCAAAATTATCTATATTTTAAAAAGATTGGATGATAAATAATGTAGCCTGTAGTGTGAGCTACACAAAAAAAGTAATTCAATGCAGGCCTATAATAAATGAACATAATTTTCATCTAGATACCTTACTTTCATAACTGACAAATAGTTGATTAGATGAACTCAAGGGGCACTATTTATTTCTGATTTGGTGCAGTAATTTCTGATTAAATTAACAATGACTATTGCTTTTTTGTGAATGTGACAAAGATGGGATATAAACTCAACCTGTATAATGCCACAAAATACAGCCAGTTTAACTGATAAATGAAATAATATTCTGGCATACTCCCACTTCAAGATTACCAAGTTAACTGTCTTGTAGTTCAGTCAGACATTATTTACAAGCACATTAAAATTATCTACAGTAATCTAAATTATGAACAATTCAAAATGTCACCTTAAAAGAAATTCAAAATTCAATGTTTGTATATTAATTTTTTTATTTTTCACAATCAACAACATAGCACTACCAGTAACTTACAAAAGCAAATAATAAGATATTAAAACAAATTTATAAAATATATAGAATAGAAATGTTTGGGGCATTTTAGCACTTACAACACCAAATGGGTCATTTTGTGCCAAACATTTAGTATTGCATTCTTTAAATAACATAACAACAGTTTTAAATAAAGTAATCCCAAAATAAGACAGGAACAGGCCACTTCAACTGCAAAATACAGTAGGAAGTTTCTTTAGTGTTAGTATCAATAAAGCTATGTACATTTTTGACCGTATACAATTTTGTATGCCATTATTCCCACTGTAAAGAAACATGAAGAAACGTTCCACAACTATTATAACTAAATACACGACAAGAAATCAGACTTTAGTTAATTAAGCTAGGCTCACTTCAAGTACATAGATCTTTTCAAATATAAATGCAATCAATTCGTACACAAAATAATAATTTCTACAATTACAATTTACATGGTAATATACAATTTTACACAAATGTCTCAATGTTCAATTCGATACATTAATATAATTTATCCACAATATACCCTAATTTATATATTTTCTTAATAAATTATATCAATTTATTTTCTTACAAAGGATGGCAGTGCTAACAAGCCAGGCTTAGGTAAATTTGAAAGTAAACAGATGACTTTCACTGATTACATGCTTGTTTATTTCTTCTTAAAGCTTTGAGCAATCAAATCGCTTCTATTCGTCATTTAATGATGCAATGAAACTATACAACTTTTATCAATCTCACTCAATAAAAACCAAATTTATCCTCTCCCAATGCATCAAGAAATCAAATTGTATATCTCTTCTTAGAATAAGCAGGAAATTGCTTATCATCGATCATAGTCAAGACACCTAATGAGCATATCTACACAGTTTCAACATTCTACCTCAATTAAAAGCAGATATACTTGTCGTTGAAGTATAAAAACAAATACGGTTTTATCTTAACGGCGATTTCGTCGCCTTGAAGATGCTCTGGCAACAACCCGTGGTTTGGCAATTGAACTTGGAGTAAATGGATTATTACTTGGGGTACCCGGAGTGCCAAAAGAGCCTGAGGGTGCTGGTCCTTGAGAAGATGGACTACCTGAAACAAAAATTTTAAAAGTTTGTTGTTAATCCATCCTTAGGTATACTCTAACCATGACTTTCTTCAATTTTAATTGTGTTACCCAGGCATGACCTACAATTTGTAGGCTATATTCCATATTAATAAATAATATTTTCAATCTTGTCTTGCTAATGAGAAATATAGAAAATTTTGTGTCTAAAATTTCAAAATATCTTACCAAAGTTAAAAGATGGTGTACTTCCAGGAGCAGCAAAGTTAAAACCTGCATTTTGATTAGTTGAGGATTGACCAAAAGTTGGAGTTGGGTTGGAGGGTTTAGCTGGAGTTGTTTGAAACTGAAATGCACCTGTTGAAGGAGTGTTGGATGCCTGTCCAAATTGAAAGCCAGAGTTGGTAGAACTAGACTGTCCAAATGCAGGTGGATTTTGACCCTGTGTTCCAAATACTGAACCACTTTGACCAAAACCAGATCCAGATGGTGTAGCTGACTGTGTTTGGTTTCCAAAAGATGCTGTTCCAAAAACTGATGCTGTGCTATTAGATGCTTGGGTTCCAAATGGCGTAGCTGAAGGTGCTCCAGAGGAAGTACCAAATACATTTGACTGTGTCGTAGATTTACTTCCAAATGTTGACTGTCCAGAATTGGGCTGGGCACCACCAAAAGACGGTTGAGGTGTTGTTGTACTAAAACCACCAACAGGACCGGACTGTGAAGTACCAAAGGCAAAGGGTTTTCCTGGAGCAGTTGTTGATCCAAATGCTGCTGAACTAGGCCCTGAAGCCCCACTTGCAACTCCAAATGAAAAACTTGGTGCATTTTGCGCTGCACTAGTTGTCTTTGGATTACTCTGACCAAAATTTAAACTTGTTGCAGCTGATGTTTGTCCAAATGCTGTTGGTGCAGGATTTGATGCAGTTGCCATTCCAAACTGAAAACTATTTACAGCTGATCCCTGTACCCCTTGACTTGCACCAAATACGGTATTACTTGTTTCTTTTGTGCCTGATGAAGTTGATGCAGAAGTTCCAAATATGGATCCCCCTGTATTTGATGTAGTTGGAGCTGGAGCTGCACTAAAATTAAATGTTGGCTTAGGTAAACCGCCAGATGTGCTGGTAATTGTCTGATTCTGACTTAATGAATAGGCAGGTGGATCAGTTTTAGGGGGTTTTGTGGCTGAAATCCCTGCCAAAGATGATAGTGCTGATAAAGCTGTTGCCCCACCAAATCCAAATCCCCCTGCTGATGTACTTGGAGTTGCGCTAAAATTAAAAGTTGGTTTAGGTAAACCACCAGATGCGTTGCTAATTGTCAAATTCTGATGCTGTGAATACGCTGGTGGGTCAGCTTTAGGGGTTTCAGCTGCTGAAATCCCAGCCAGAGATGACAGTGCTGAAAAAGCTGTTGCTCCACCAAATCCAAATCCCCCTGCTGATGAAACAGTAGTACCTTGACCAAAACTAAAATCTTTTTGTTGCCCTGCAACAGGTTGAATAGGCTGTGTCACTCCAAGTTGAAAACTAGGCTGTGTTACTTGTGGCTGTATGGGTGGCGCCTTAACATTACTTCCATCAGTCAAACCAAATGTAAAACCGCTCTGAGTACTAGTGTTGTTGGAATTAGTAGCTGAATTTGGGTTCAAAGCTGCTTGCGGCGCAAGACCAAATCCTGATGACATTGCAGTAGGTTGAGTTGTTGCCATTTGCCCAAAAGTAAAACCACCTCTTGCTGGATTTGTATCTGCTGCAGGTTTAGTAGACAATAAAGAATTACTAGTGGTTGTAGCACCACCTAAATTGAAAGACAAATTTTGTGACACTGGTGCACAAACTGTTGAGGTATTCGATTTTGGGCCTGAGGCTAAAGATGCTCCAAACACGGTTGCAGTTGGAACGCTTCCAAGTGAAGGACCCGGTTTTGATATGCCTGTGCCACCAAGAGATGAACCTTGGGATAAAGTTGAAACTGAGTTATTGGTACTAACTGTTAATGGTACACTAAAGACTGGTTTGAAATTTGTCCTGAGACCTGAAGAAACAGTAGATGAATTAGAGGATGCGGTAGTTGCAGCTACAGATGAAGCTAATACACTGGATACTGCTGTTGTTGGGTTTGGTGCAGGTGTTGATGTTGGGGCTTTTATTTCTGTAGCTATGGATGTACCTAAATTAAAAGGCGTTGGCGTTGAGGTAGGCTTTGATGTTTGTATGGAAGTTTTGGGTTGCCCGGAAGATTGGAAAGATAATGCAGATGTTGTTGTAGTGACACCAGTTGATGATGGTATTGTTGTATTACTGGATGCCACTTTTGTTTCAGAAATAACCGGTTTCTCTTCTGGAAAATAAAAACAAAAGTTGCTCTGTGATTCCCTCATTATATAAAAGTAAAGCAGATCAGACCACCATTGCATAATTTGTGCAATAAATGTAGCCTACAACAGCAGAAGAAACTTTTAAGTAGAGAGAGAGAGAGAGAGAGAGAAATGGGGTTTAACGTCCACTCGACACAAACTAGGTCATTTTGGGACTAACATATGGTTTAATTTTATTTCAATAATTGACTTGCGCGTAGGGGTCTTTAGCAGTGGGGGGAAACCGGAGTGCCCGGAGGAAGCCCATGAGGTTGAGAAGGCGCCCTTATCTCCATGCCACATACGCTCACACCAGGTATATTCCACAGCCGCAAGCCAGAGGTGACCGGCAAGCTAGAGGTTGAAGCGCAGCACTCTAGACCACTAGGCCATCCTAACCCCACAACTTTTAAGTAACATCATATCTTTTTTGGATAATAATGTTGCTTTTCTTTAGTAAGCTATAAATTAACAAGAATTTTTATTAGAATGATTCCTAGAAAACCAATAGGATATTTTATTACTTTTATTAAGATTACAAAACATCCATTGTTAACTGTGACTTTTTTAACAGGTTCCAGTAATAGAAGTCCACATACTATTACATTGATTTCGATTCCCATTTAGGATTAATCTTTAATGGAACTTTAACTTAATCCTGGCTAAGGGAAAGTGCCATTCAATCATCATTTGAAATCAACAGGCTTCACTCTTTGAATAACCTAGATTCCTGGGGTTCCCTCAATTGCTCAAAAAGTGTCAATGGTGTAATAACAACACATCACATCTTCACATTACACAAGCAAGATTGGGGGAACTGTAATAGAAATCAATTCAATTTGACATGCTCTGGATTGACAATCGAGCAACGAATTCTAACTGGGGCCGCTAAAATACTAACAAGATTTCCATACAATCGAGCATAAATAGGACTATAAGAAAAGGATGCAAATGAGATTTTGTGTACTAAAGGTGAATAACTCTTGAAATGGAACGAAATGGGGTTCCATATCCTACTGTTCTGCTCCTATTGGACTAATGAAGACAGGAGAAGTTTTTACAGTTTTTCCTTTCAATAAGATAATTTCAGTCTATAACTTTTAACGGTTACAAGATTTCTTCCTAAACAGAAATGGACAGATCTGCATGTGATCATATAAAACTGATGAAAACTTGTGAGATATGTCGAGATATACGTTGCACAAAATGCAAAATTGATCAGAATAAGACATGACTTTTTTTTAGAAATAACTGTACCTTTTTTATCTTTATTTTCCTGTTCCTCAGTTATTTCTTTCAACATATCTGTTACACGTTTTTGTTCTTCCTCTCTGTCTTTTTCATAATCCTCAGCACTTGCTACAACATTAGCTAGGGGAACCTTTCATGTAAAAAAGAATAGACCAATTGGTACAGGAACTTATAATTCAGGAAAAACACTTCTACATCATAATAATTAAGATATAAAGCATGAGTTTTGTTACTATAAAAACAAGCCAACAGTGAGGCTGATGTCCCCCGCCGAAATCCCAAAATAAATAGATGACACATATTAATTAATCGCACATTTATTTTTTTCAAACGTATCGACCAATCAAACTGAACACGAAGTGTCATCCAAAAATTGCTTATCTCTGCCTACCGTAAGAAGAAAATGCTCATCTTCGAACTCCATCAAGGCATTGACCTAATAAGCATACACACCAATTTTGAACATTTTAACTCAATTCGAAGGAGAGTTATTGTGTTCCAAAGTCTTGGCAAATCAAATTGCTTATCGCTCTGCTTATTCTGGGCAGAAAATGCTCATTATCGATCTTAGTCAAGGTATTACTGTAATGAAACTATACACCAAGTTTCATCACTCTCACTTAATTAGAACTAAAGTTATCATGTCTCAAAGCATCAACCAATCAAATTGCTTATCTCTGCCTACCCGAAGCGGAGAATGCTCATCTTCGAACTCCATCAAAGCATTGACCTTATAAGCATATACACCAAGTTTGAACATTTTAACTCAATTAGAAGGAGAGTTATTGTGTTCCAAAGTCTCGACCAATCAAATTGCGTTTCGCTCTGCTTACCCTGAGCAGAAAATGCTCATTATCGAACTTAGTCAAGGCATTACTGTAATGAAACTATACACCAAGTTTCATCACTCTCACTTAATTAGAACTAAAGTTATCGTGTCCCAAAGCATCAACCAATCAAATTGCTTATCTCTGCTTACCCTAAGCGGAAAATGCTCATCTTCGAACTCCATCAAGGCATTGACCTAATAAGCATATACACCAAGTTTGAACATTTTAACTCAATTGGAAGGAGAGTTATTGTGTTCCAAAGTCTCGACCAATCAAATTGCGTATCGCTCTGCTTACCCTGAGCAGAAAATGCTCATTATCGAACTTAGTCAAGGTATTACTATAATGAAACTATACACCAAGTTTCATCACTCTCACTTAATTAGAACTAAAGTTATCGTGTCCCAAAGCATCAACCAATCAAATTGCATATCTCTGCTTACCCTAAGCGGAAAATGCTCATCTTCGAACTCCATCAAGGCATTGACCTAATAAGCATATACACCAAGTTTGAACATTTTAACTCAATTAGAAGGAGAGTTATTGTGTTCCAAATTCTCGACCAATCAAATTGCGTATAGCTCTGCTTACCCTGAGCAGAAAATGCTCATTATCGAACTTAGTCAAGGTATTACTATAATGAAACTATACACCAAGTTTCATCAATCTCACTTAATTAGAACTAAAGTTATCGTGTCCCAAAGCATCAACCAATCAAATTGCTTATCTCTGCTTACCCTAAGCGGAAAATGCTCATCTTCGAACTCCATCAAGGCATTGACCTAATAAACACATACACCAAGTTTGAACATTCTAGCTCAATTAGGAAGAGAGTTATTGTGTCCCAAAAAGTGTGACGGACAGACAGACGGACAGACAGACAGACAGACGGACGAACCCATTTTAATAGTCCCCCAACTTTCTTCGAAAGGCGGGGGACAAAAATGTTTATGTTGACAACCTGGTGACACTGACCCGGTTGAAGATAACATATGTTTTGGACCAATGTTGGAATTTTTGTGATTGTATTAAATGAAGATAATAAAGAGAGCGAGAAATGGGGTCTAACGTTCACTCGACACAAACTAGTCATTTCGGGACTAACATATGGTTTATAATTTTATTTCAATAATTTGCTTGCGCGTAGGGGTCTTTAGCAGTGGGAGGAAACCAGAGTACCCGGAGAAAACCCACGAGGTTGGACAGGCGACCCTACTCCTTGCCACGTACAACCGAGGATTCGAAACCACGCCAGTTGACTCAGTCGGCCACCCAGCCCCCCTAAGATAATAAAGTCAAACAGAGTCTGATTATATCATCGCAACATCGTCTGAATTGAATAGGGTAACACCAATCGGCAACTGATGATCACACAAATTTTGGAGTTATTTAAGTCTGTGGTTTTAGTAAAAGAAAACAGTATGATAGCTATGATTCCTTGGTTTGTAGGACATATATATGAAATAAAATATTTATTCAATTGCTTCATAAAAGACAATCGTCATTGCACAAGGTGTCTCCATTTTGACAAGAAAGGAAAAAGACAGGTTTCCAGGCCACAACAGCAGTAAGGTCATCCAAGGAGCTATTAAAAGACACTAAAAACTGATCAAGAGTAATAACCCATAAGTACCCTGTAATTTTTTAATCCCATGATTATAATCAATGGGTATAAATTTCAAGTCAATCGGATAGCAACTTTAACTTCTAAAGTGTCAAAATGAAATTTCAAATTGATTAAGTGCAATAGTAGGTGTTAAACCCAGAGGAAATAAAACTAACACAAAGCTTTTGTTTACACTCCTTTATGGCAGCCACTAATATCTTACACTCCAGATCATATAAGGGGAGACAACAACTAAATAATTCAGACCACAAATAGTAATAATTCAACATTAATTATATTTTCTTCCTTTTGTGGCTGTGCTGAAACAAAGTAAAAATCACAAACAGTCTACTTGACTGTTAAAGTATAACTCAATGGTAAGTTCAAATAGATAAATCAACAGTCTTAAGTCCTTGTTGTAAGATTGTTAATAAATGATATACACAGACACCTTGTTTGGTCATACAGTTTGCTAACTGATATTCACCTTTACACCATTTAATGTCAGTTACCTCATGTTTGTTTAGTGATTCACGGATGGCAGCAATGTCAATTTTCAATCGCTTGTCATCAACAAGTTTTGTACTAAATATCGCTTCTATGATGCTTTTATTGTCAACAAAAGCTTTTATTTTGATACTGTTCGGTTTTATACCCAAAAGATCCTCTATGATTTTTCGGTAATAGTAGCACGATTCTAAACCTTCTTGTAAGCTTAGAGCTTCTGCGGCAAGTGTTGATCTTACAACACGTTTTATTTTAGATGTGTGCCAGATTATAGGACAAGATCTACGCTGAAGATCAACCAACCATAATATCTGGGAACCAGTACTTCCGACTCTGTCATTCAAATTACCTAGAGAGGCATCCGTAAATAAAAGCAATGTCAATTCATCACTTTTCCTGTTAATCTTGGAAATGTTAAAAATGAGTCGATATCTCGAAGTCGATTTACTTGCTTTGTAGCTCTCACAAGATCACTTATTGTTCCTTTCTGAAGTTTAGTACTTAATGATATCATCTCAAAGGCCATATCGGGTCTGGATCCTTGCACGGCCCAGTTTAGCTTTCCTACGAGTTGTCTATATAAGGTTTGTTCTTCACAGTTCATTACTTGATCTTTTTCGGAAGCCCTTTTTGGATCAATAACAATTATAGGTAATTTTTGCACATATTCAGAATGATTCATAACAATTTTATTGTCACTTTGGCTTATTTGAAAACCAATATACTTAAAAGTTTTCTCCTCGATTTTGCCAGCTGAAAATCTTATCCTAAGCTTAATCATTAAACGTTCGAATTGGTTTTCACCTGCATGAAGAAAATCATCTACATGACAACAGATGATTCCACACAGTTTATTTTCGCAAATAAGATAAAACATAGCTGGATCTAATGAACATTGACTGAAACCTAACTTTAAAAGTTCTTCCTTCACACTAAGATAAAATTGTCTGGCACCATCTTTAAGTCCGTAAAGTGTATGTTTTAATTTCCAAATACAATCCTGTTTTCCTCTATATTCCAAAGGGGGTCTTAAATACACATCCCTCTCTAACTCTTTACCCTGCAGAAAGGTCGACTTAATGTCAGTTGTCTTAACTGTCCAATTCCTCATTGCTGAAATTGTTAAGAACACACGAACAGATCCCTTACTGACAGTTGGGCTGTCTCTAGGTAAAAGGTAGGTTTCCTCAAAACCTCTTACTACTTATCTAGCTTTATATGTATTATCCTTCTGTGTTATAACCCATCTAGTGGAAAGTGTATTCTGACCAGAGTCTGGAACCTCTATATATGTGTTGAACTGATGTAATTTATCAAGCTCCTGCTGCTTTGCTACTCCAATTTCTAATTCGTTTTCACTCGATATAGAATTAACATTTACTTCATCTTCATCTGTATTTTCTACATCATCAGTTTTCTCCCATGTTACGCTGGATAAATCAATACTTTTTTGTTGCTCATCTTCTCCAATTTCAATGTTATACCAATTGCTGTATTTACCTGTAACTTTTCCAGCTCTACCAAGAATTTTTGCTGAAATCCATTGATCTTTGTCCTTGTATTTTATCATATCATTGATTTTAAGTGTTTCTGACTTGTTTGTTGTTTGTAAATTGTCCTCACTGTATAATGTTTTGGGAATATGTTCTGATATGATATTTTCAGTTTCATCCCTGTTATTTGTATTATATTCATTGTTTATGTTTTCTTGTTCGGGATTATTATCTATGTAGCTGTCTCCAACTTTAATTAACCTATTTGGCGATACTCTGACAAATACACCACCATGTCGTACAAATATTACTTTACCACCTTGAAATACCACTCGACCAGGACCTAGCCATCTATCTTTTCCTTCTCTTTTATAATATACCATATCTCCATTCTGAAATATCTGTTCTGATGCTCTTATTTTTGTTCTCAACGCCCGACGTACTCTTTCATTTGCTTCTAATTGTATGTATGATTTTCTGGATGCATGTAAGGTATTTAGATGGCTATGGATGGTGGAGTATCATTCATTATATTGGGTAAGTTTGGACTGCGACCAAAAACTAATTGATAACTACTGAAACCATTGTACATTTGAAGTGAGTTTCTAGCCATGTTTGCCCAACTGAGTAAAGTCTGTTTGTCTACATCTTTGTTTTCCGCCTCTAATTTTAATAACATTGAATCTGTAATGGCATGCACCCTTTCACATAAACCATTTTGAAATGGACTTTCACCTGCTGTTGTATATACTTTGATGTCCAGTATTGATGCCACTTCTCTCATCTCATCAGAACTGAATTCACCGCCATTATCAGTCATTATTGCACCCATTACACCATAAACACCAATCCAGTTAGCCATCATTTTATCGATTACATCAGATGGTCGTTTTCTGTTTATGAAGACAGAAATTGTGTATCTGGACCACATGTCAATCATATGAAGAATCCATGCGTTGTTCCACTTTTTCAAATCCATGTCTACTTTCTCATTGAAGTCTTTAGCCATAGGTAAAGATACAGATGGTCTTGGTGGTGTCTTTGCATACACTTTGCACAATTGACAATTGCTTTGAATGTTACTTATTATCCCTGTAAAAGCATTATTCCAAACTCCAGCATCCTTTAACAGTGAAGTGAGTCTATGTGGGGGTGGGTGCGCAAATTGCCTATGTAATTTTAATAACCTGGCATGCAGCTGCTCACCAGATAGCTCCTCTAGTTTTACTGCACACACACTTTCCACACTCACAGTCTCATCCTTATCAATCGGTATGCAGTAATGCCCTGACGATGTTAAATTGAGTGACACTTCTGTTCCAAAAATTGTGGCTGTATCATTCTGTAAGTCCATTTTAACACCTGCGGCTTTCATTGCAGTTCTAGATAGTAACAACGGGATATCTGATGATACTATGTCTGTCTTAATTGTTACATCTATTCCTGCAATTACTGCCGGAAATATATACTGTCCCTCAGACTTTAACTTCTCTCCGCCACCAAATTTAAATACTTTACTTCCTTTGCTCTGTTGAACTTTTTGTCTGTCTGTTGGGTCTAATGAACTAATATAGCCTTCGAACCAATTTCTCCAACATACTGTACTACTACATGCACTATCAAGTACTTCGCATTGCCGAGCTTCAGTGCCTAATTGACTAAATCCAGCTTTTCCTGTGAATAAAACAGCATGTTCCTCTTGTTCTTCTGATATATTTACTAGGGTGCTCCTCACGCCCCATGATTTTGAAAAATTAAACTACCAAATATCAACTACCACACAAAAAATCATGAAGATCGGTTCATATCTATGTGGTCCACGGCAACTTTGAAAAATGTATAACCACTCGTCATTTTCATACAAAATTGTGGCTTTTGTTATCAAAATTTCATTTTTTTTTCTTTGAAAATGTGCTAATTTAATGTTATATATTGTATTTCATCATATATGTGTAATATTTGGCTTTCAAGGTGTTAATATCTTAGGATGTCTGTAATATTTGAGTGTCATTATTGATAAAAATCGCACATTCATCATGACAAATACTGAGATATGAACGACAAACACAAATAAAGATTTTATATATCTAAAGTACATTCATATCTTCTCTATTCCACCATAAAAAGTATTTCACATTGTAACAATACTGGTTTATTTCTTTGATGCTTTTGGACTTCCCAACTTCGGAATGTCCTTTCTATTACATTCAACAACTTGGAGCATATTTTGATAGTTTATTTCCAAGTTTTACAGCACCAAAAAATGAAGAATCAAGGGCTACCACTCAAGTCATTGAAAACATTGATTTAGTGTGTATTTGATTTTGCGTCAATATAACTGCTAATTTCAGTCCAGTCATCCAATTCATGTGTTAGGAACACACCATCCACAAAGTCTGCTTTACTCAAGTCCAGTGTGATGGTGTTAGGGAATGATGGTTTACCAGATCCTGTACCATATTGTGTGATTGTTGTAATGATTTCTCCATCGTCAGGCTTTAAGTTCAGGAGCTTAGCGGCGAGTTTCCCTTTCTCCAGTTCAGGGACGATGTCGCTGAACAAAGCCTGTGGCAGTACTTCAGACGTTAAATACACAAATGTCAATCACAAGCTTTCTGAGCGCTTGTAGAAATTTGTTCATGCATGTTCTGGTAGCAGAGTATATTTTTGTAGAGGCAAAGTCTTTCCAAGAGGCGTTCACTGCAATCGGACATGTCATCCGCCAAGGTCACAAAGTTTGTAAAATCACAAACTTTGACTTTCTGGTAGTGATCGTATGAGGCAGTTAATCGAGACTTGTGAATCGCTGCTGGGCGCCTAAAGACAATGCCATCACTGTCATCATTCAGGTATGCACAAGAAAGATAGATATATGATTTCAAGATAATCGTTGCGATGTTTATGTGAGTCTTTTCTCACAAAAGCACTCTGTAGAGACTATCTCTTAATAGTAAGTGCAGGAGGACCGCACTACATGCTAAACAAAAATATACAAGATAAACCTGCGGACAAGACAGAAAATAGACATATTGCAAAATATAAACAAATATCAAATCCAGTGAATGGATCCGGGTGCCAGCCATAAGCGTCCACTGTGCTGTACAGCCCCGTGTGTGTTATGGTACAGGCTTCCCTAAAAATGATTTACAAAAACAGTCAGTGACTAAATGTGTCTATGTGTCACATTATCAACAAACCTGCCCATGTCTTGCATTCACAATCTTTTTGCAGGTACAAAGGTCTTGTATCATTGCAATGTTCACTTTAGAATAGAAATGCTTAACTTTTGAAAGAACAATATACTAGCCACCTGATCTTCAATGTGACATTGAAGTTCTTATCTTTTTGTGGGTAACTTTGTTCCTGTTATATCTACATCAGCAATTGTAATTCCTGGTCAAGACCAAAAATCTCTGCAGATTTGCAGGTTTTTGGGAGAGTCACGTCCTTAGACATGGCCACACTTGACTTTGAATGATTAGAACTCAGCAGACAACCTCGTATACTCTACAGATGTATGTGCAAGTATTATTTGGCTTTGTAGCACGAGATACCAATGCAATGATGCACAGTGAAGACGTCACTTAATTTTTGTTAAATACAAATATTATAAAAGCAGTGAAATACAACCAAAAATTAAATTGGCATGTGTTTGATTAAAAATCAAGTGCAATATTATATAAAAAAACAATATTTGTGTGGCAAAATCTCAAGGAGTGGCAAGAGTTTTGTTTGAAAATGATGAATGGTTATACATTTTTCAAAGTCGCCGTGGACCACATAGATGTGAACCATCTTCATGATTTTTTGTTTGGTAGTTTATATTTGGTAGTGGAACACTTTGCTCATAGGAAGAAAACAAAAATCAAACATAGGGGCATGGTGAGCACCCTAATATTTACTTTCGCCATATTCTCCCAACTGTCCGGGCAATCTAAGAGCAGATGCCGATAGGATCCACAGGAACTGCAAGTTAATATCCTGCCATCAAATCGAGTTGCATTGGGTTTCTTAGTAGCACTGACAGTGGGTGTAGTAGACCTGCCAGTTATTGGAGTTCTTTCCCTTTGATAACCTCTATTATAACCAAATCCACGCCTAAAACCGCCTCTACCCCGTCTGTATCCACATTGATTTGGTGGTCTAAACTTTGTATATCCTGCAGCTAGTAAAGCTTCTTCGTTTTCTGCTAAGAAGGCTGGCTCTAATTTGATGCTCGGTTCTGGAGCACTGCTACTGCTTTTGTCTAAAATTGTTTCTGATTTAAACTTTTTCAGTGATTTCTTTGCCTCTTCATACAGTAGCTCTTTGTTTTCATAGTGCATACCAGTTAACACCAGCATTTTCTCCTCTTTAGTGATATTTGCCATTCTCAGTAACTTAAAAGCAAGAATAAAGGGGGGCAGTTTCATATCCTTCTTTTCTATCTTTCTATAATTCGCATCAAATATAGACACGTATTCAATTATGCTTTGGCCAACACTTCTCTTGTAATCTTCAAACTCTTCGAATTTCTCTAAACTATCTGTCAAGTCATCTTTAGCTAAATGTTTATCTAAAAATTTGATCAATTTTTCTAGTCCATCATCTTTCTTCAAATCTTCTAATTTCATCTGATTAAAAACTTTCTCTCTGATATTGTTAGCATCTTCTTCTGGTAGAGTAAGTGCTATAGCTACACCCATTTTCTTCTTGTCTAAATCAGTGACCTCTTTCCATGCTAACAACTCTTGTTTATACAATTCATACTCTTTTCCCTTCAACACTGGCGGGTTTATTTTGGTTGTCATTTCTCACACTTTTAAAAATACACTATAAATCTTTCACTAAACGTTTCTTCTATGTCTACACTAAATTTTCCTTTGGTAACCACGCTCTGCTACCATTTGTTTACACTCCTTTATGGCAGCCACTAATATCTTACACTCAAGATCATATAAGGGGAGACAACAACTAAATAATTCAGACCACAAATAGTAATAATTCAACAGTAGGCACATAAAAATATATAAACTTTCTGGTTTTTGGTCATAAAAAGAAACCCAATTTTGCCTAAAAGAAAATTTTGACGAAAACACATGCAACATCCAATGTACAAAATTAAAATATATTTCCTGTGTCTGCATGCGTCAAATCAAATCACTGCTTTAATGTTAATAATAATGATGTTCACGTCTTTTAACTACCAACCATATTGTTGACATTTACATGTATCTTCTTTTAGCAAAATGTATCGTATATAAACCATAAAAGAAATGGAAATATATTTACCTTTTTAAAACTAGTATTAAGACTTGGATAAAGTGAGAGTTGTCTTTTCTTTGTAGACTGTTTTACACCATCAAATAATAATCTTTTACTCTGTGCTGTTGATAACTAAAGAAAGACAGGATTTAAAACTTAACTAACAGGTTCCAGAAACTCGTACATGAACAATAACTAAAGCTATATTACATAAAAAAGGGTATGCAATTTACAACTAAAATAGATTATAATACCTAAGATCAGTACAACATATAATTAATTTACATGAAAATAAATTTTTTCCCTTCATTATTTGAGCATAAAATTGTTTTACAGCTTGATGAAATCTTTGCAGATCAAAATGGTCATGGTGTCCTTTATCAGTTACCCGCATGCTGATATTTTATGTTCAGTGGTTAGCCACTCAGGCAGATTCAAAATAAAGGGTCAAATTTTCGTTATTTCCATGAAATAATACCAAAAATCACAGAAACTGGAACATATTGTTGCGTTGGGAACCACTGGGACCGATATCAGTATACCTGGTTCTCCACAGATTAATTTACACCAACTACATTGTGTGAATTTAAAAAACATAAATGCTACTTACAGATGTGTTAGCTGTGTCATTTTGACCACTATTTATACTTGTATTTTCTGATCCATTAAATAAATCATCATTACTCTTTCTTAATGTTTCTGATACATCAATCTGTTCACTATACAATGAAATCATAACTACCAGTACTAAGTTTTACCAAAAATAATATGCATAAAATCAAGGGACCCTAACAAGACACTAACATTAAACAAACACATTATTAACCATCTTGACCATTTTGCACTCATTAACTAAGAAAGTGTAGAAGACCCTAAAGGTAACAATCCAGGGATATCACTACAGTAATATTTGCCAATCTCGAATTTAACATGTGTATAAAAAATAAAGTTTAATTTATAAGTTTTATGTGTAAAAAAAACATTCTCAACAAACTCAAGTACATGGATTCAGCTTTGTCTACCAATTTATCAATAAATTTTCACATATTTTGTTAAACTTATTAATGCTAAAATATGAAAAAGTACTTGATCACAAAGATAAAACAATTAAGCGAAGCTTGTCTTATGGTGTTGTTAGATGGATCATGTGATCACAACAGCAATGTCGTGTTGGCTATATTGTCTGCACTCGAAAATTAATCTGCAAAGCTGTTGCGATGCTAAAACTTCAGCGTAAAGCTAGGTGAAAACAATGCAGAGACAATAAACAATTGTTAGCTTAGCTTAGCGGAATATATATTGGCCTTAATACTAACTGCCGAGTATTAAATTACCTTGGTAATATAACAGTAGGTTGATTTCTTAATGAAATCATACTTGTATCTGATGGAGCTGGACTAATTTTGAGACTCTTTTCAGCTCTTGAGAAATCAGATCGAGTAGAAACATTGATACTGTGTCTTCTCTTGGGGATAGTTCTTCTGTTGTTTACCTCTATCTACATAATAGTCAAAAATATAGGTGTTTAATGGACTACAATCAAATCAACACTGCAGTATAATAAACAAAGACTTTGAATTCGTTTTTCATTCTCGATAATCAAAAAAGGTGTAGTATGGGAGGTATATATGAAAAAAAAAAGAAAAAAAGTTTTGTTCTTTTAAAATAACAATGTAAACTTAAAGGAGCTAAATCGCTAACATTTGGGACCTAGAAATTGACACAAGTGGGTCGCAACGCATATAATACTGTAATATGAATGTATATGAACTGATTTACATTAAATGGTTTCCATTTTTACTCTAATTTCAAATCAGTTATGTTCGGCAAAATAAGCCAACAGTGTCAAACGAATGCAATCTTCTAGCGACTGGTTATTCCAGTCTACATACAGCGTTTGATTGGTGCAATGTGTTTAGCCTTGTCCCTCGAGTCTCTTGTTACAACACTTAAATGTTGATTTAAATTGACAGATAATTTGTGTTTTCAATGTTGAAGATTTTGGATGATACTGAGTTAGAGACTTAGCTACTTTATACTGGCAATAATCAATTAGTTGACATGAATATATGTTGAACCAATAATATTTTTAGAAAAATAACTTTTTATTGTATATTGTCTTAACTTTTCTAGTTGCTATTATTTATCTAATACCGTGAAAAGGTCATCTAAATATTTTCAGGGATCAATAGAACTATTAAGATACATTAGCCCTTCTCCATCAATCCATCATTTCATGTTCATCAGTGATTTTATTTGGTAGTCACAAAACACATATCACAGAAAGATCAGACAGACGGCTTTTAAAAAATACATACATTTGTTGCAAGCCGACTTGATCTAAGAGAGCTTTTGATGGGATCGTTACGATTTTCTTTCTTAGGTCTTTTGGCTACAGAACCTTCAACATCACGTTCATCAAATGATTCTCGACTTGGAGCTGCTGGTCGCTTAACACCGACACTTTCAATAGGCATTAAGGTGTACCCTGATTCTGAGAGATCTGGAAGATGGTCTGGCATTGCAGGAAGAGAAGCTGAGGATGCTGTCGATTGAGTACTTTCCTGACGCCTGATAAATATATTGAAATAAGAAATTTTTGTAGAAAGATGTATTCATTGCAAAGGACAAAAATTAACTCCAGTGCAGAATTTTCAAATTGAAAAACAACATGTCATGGCAATCCATAAATCTCTAATCTGGATGGAAGAAAAAAAACAGTCAAATTTGACATTACATTCATAATGAACTGTTACACAATACAGATATGGTATGTATATTGAATTGTTGGAAAATGTACATGTACATGGGTATTACTTTACTATCGTGACCATAGATTTGACTTTTGGCTTCATGTGTGGTGCAGTTGTCCTGTAGATAGCTTTCAGTTAATTTGACATAATCTATTATACTCTATCACATCATCAGTGAAACAGTAGAAGTAAGCAAAAGATATTTATTACCTTCTCTTTGATTGTTGCGTAGACTCAATATCTTCCATGATTGCATCTTCATTTTGGACGTAAGATCTTTTTCTAAAAAAAAATTATGAATAATAATAAGTCAAAACATACCCTGGTGCTTTGAAATGACACATTCCCTGCTATGGAGTAATATCTAAAATCTTTCAAACATTGCCATCAATGACATGGACTAATACACCTGTATATGATTTACACTATTTGTACATGAAAATGTGACAGACGACAAAATGATGAAAAGTAATTAGTATTAAAAAACCATTCTGCAATCTACTACTATGAAAATAGATCTCTGCCTTGAATGAGGGCCATACCCAAAAATTAGTATACTATTTTGTAATACGGTTCTATTCTATTTCACCATTTCAATTCCATTAATTGGAAGTGGAATACCGTAAATACTTCTCATGATTCTTGACGTATACTTAGTATTTTCACAAAAATTCATTGATTTTGGATTTAATATTGTTGAGGTTCAAGTGGTGTTTCAAGCGAAAGTTTAGTATGCTATGGAACTTGTTATAGTTTTATCTGATGTGCAGTATTCATATGAATACAATACCAATATTTATAATTGGAAGTTGGGAGATTCTGAATGAAAGAAAACTTAGGCTTTGAGTTTCTAGGCTTACAAGAGCCATATTTTTGAGCCGTATATAGTCTACAGGCATAATATATCACATACGCCTCACAATCAAGCCTGGAAATTAGGCACCTGTCACTAACAAGCTCAGACACAGATTGAGGCTTTGTCAGGAACACAACCTCTGGTCCCTGTCATTTTGTCCGGCACTGATTTGTCTTTTTTTTTTGATATTATTAATACATGTTCGTCACTAAGTTGAAAATGTCAGGTACTATTTCATTAGTGCCTGACATTTTGTCAGGTACATCTAAAACCGTTATTTCCAGGCCTGGCCACAATGCATAACCTTTCTTGTTAAAAAAGTTTCCACATGATGGTATATAGTGAGAGGGAGTAACGTTCTAGAAGAACGCAACACAAATTGATGAAAGCTCAGAGGCTTCTTCATTTCACTAAATTGGTCAACAAAGCATATCAATGCAAGTAGTTGGATGCTATTGTTCACCTTATATATAAGCTTACAAGGCTTACAAGTGGCCTAAATCTAGATGTAATAAATGGAAATTGTTTATGGTATTGGTGACAGTAATCCACTTATCTGAATAAAGCGATTAAATTTTAAACAGATCAGATGATAACTTCTACTTAATCTTTTGATTATAAACAATAATTTGAATGTAATGTTCTTGCCTCATCATTACCTATCAGTATAACATATCAGATCAACTTAATTCAACACTTTATATTTGATCAAAAGAGATTTAGCTACTGGAAGCTTCGTCTTACACACCTTCTTTCTCGTAATGCAGTTACAACCGCCTGTGTATCTGGAGCCTGGGAGCTAGTGGATGAATTACGTTCTCTGATAGATGTTAATCTACAGGTAGGAAATCTTTGTACATCTGGAGGAGCTATTTTCACAGTGTTAGGACTATTGATACCTTGATCTCTAAAAGAATGTCTGTCTTTTCTACCTAGACGGACAACTGGTAAAGATCCTGGTGTTGTAGTTGTAGGATGACTTGGTGCATAATGAAAAGTGTTAGACCTTTTTACTCTAGAACGACTGGTATTTGGACTTCCAAAAGGACTGTAATATAGAATAATAAAAAGATAAAGGTGCGATGAAATTAATCATACATTTGCTTATTCTTTCAAATTTGTCTAGTGTATAATAAGCTAATTCAATTATCATTAGATAGTTCTAGTGCGGTGAGAAAGGAAAATGATAACCCATGCCATGGATGATTTGAATGCTATACCAATTTAAAAAAAGATTATGATAAATAAACACATTAAATTACACTTTTCTAAGTGAAGTTTTGAAATTGTCAGTACCACTACTATAATAATATAAACAAAGTCTTGGTTATCCATATTAAATGATGGTGTTCTAATTCACTCCATAACACAGCAAGCCAAAAGTGTAGTGAATTTATTATTCTGGCTGGGCTTGGCATGTGAATAGATGACTAAAAATAATTTATAACATTTGAAGCCCCTACTAAAGAGACCTGCAATAGGCAGATAGCTCATACATAATGCATCTTTAATGCTATTATTGTTAAAGTTTTTTTTTATAAAGATTCTTCTTAGTTTATTAATATATTTATACCTCATAGTATCATTAAAGCCCAATGCTTGTTTAACTTGTGGAATAAATGGTGATGAAAGTAAAGGTCCAGATGCATTAAAAATGGAGACATCGTTTACACTTCGGTCACTTTTAAAACTTGAGTTAAAAGATGATTTATTTAAAAGATTATCATGCTGATTAGGATTTTCTGCAACGGGTCTTAATCTAGTTATTTTTAGAGACCCTCTTCTTGCCAAAGTTATCGGTCGGGGGCTTGGTTTATTTTCTGATTTGATGCTGGAAAATTGTGATGAAAATTGGTTCAAATTCACTGAGTTTTCTTTATTAAATGTTCTTGGTTCTTGTTTGAAAGACTGAAGTTTAACACTGCTTCCATCTTTCTCTGATTTCTTGCGAAATGGGTTCCAATTTTTAAACATTTTGGCTTTTTTGGTGCTCTTCCTTGGTCTGTTGGGTAGAACGAACGACTTGAACAGAGCGCCCCAGTCATTCCCATAATGCGCAGCACGCACTCCGTCTACCGGTACGAACCGATCATGGATTTCCAGCGTTGTTAAAAATGTGATTGTTAAGAGAACAGCAGTGTAAAAACTGATACATATCCAACTGAATAAAAACGTAAATAATATAATCAAATAAATATAAAATTTAAACAACATTCTTTGTTAAAAAGCATTTCTAAAATAAATCGTCTGTTCATAAAAATGGCCACAGAAGTACAGAAAATGGAAAATACGATCATTTTTATTGGCTAAATTTCCAATAGAGAATGTATAAAAAGATATGAAAAATACTTTAAAAAATATTGTTTACAACACAATTTCGTTTGTATTAAAAATAAATGAGTTTTAATTCGAAATAAGTTGGATCCTTTTTTTGTAAATATTTTCCTATCTTGCAGCTTCGTAAATTAACACTTCTGATTGGTTTATCGAGACTTCAAACAGTGGGCGCCTTTTTCGAAGACAGAAAAAAAAGTAAACAAAACCGAAGAATTGTGCCAAATGTAAGTTACGTGACAGGTTTAATACAGTGTAATTTACCGAGAATGTAAAGTCTAAATGCGTATAGTCTAATATTAAATTAAAACTTTATGAAATCATTGAATGATATAGGCCTAGGCCTAGATATAATCATATCTATATTTACTGTGCTCCCACTGACGACACTGTGACTGTACATAACTCGCTGCCTAGTTCAGCTCTGAACGTAGGTTTCTTTTAGGCTAACTCCTTTAAGCCACGCCATGGAATGGTCTAGAGAGTTGGTTATGGACTTGTCAGCTGAAAAAATGCCTAAATGATAATTTGTAAGCTTAAGAACATTTGAAGTAAAGTGTGAAGGCAGAAACTGAGAAAGCACCTGGCAAAAGTGAAGTTCAGCTCCCTCAGTCTCATAAATTAATGACAATGACACTTTGACTTAATATCATCAAACTATAATCTGTATTAAGAACTCAATCTTCCTCATCAATTTTCACTGAGAAATTAATGCTTGTTAGTCTTAAATACCAAGTTAAACTTAAGGTTGACCTTAAAAACCTTAAAAATGATCATGAAACATTGACCCTTTTCTATCCATTACAGATATTAACAAGAAGCCAAGATGACTTTTGAATTTTCTATTCCGATGAACCATGATGGTTTGTTGACAAAAACTAATGTCAATCAGTATGTTGTAGAAGAAGTTCTTCCACTGCGTCTTATACCAGGAGCTGTACAAGGTAATTTTGTTAATCAGTGATGTTCTCGGACAGGTTCCAGCACGGCAACTGTACAGATATGTGTTATTTAATGGTCAAGAGCGAGACATTAAAGGAGCTAAATCGCTAACATTTGGGACCTAGAAATTGACACAACTGGGTCGCAATGCATATGATACTGTAATATGAATGTATATAAACTGATTTACATTCAATTGTTTCCGTTTTTACTCTAATTTCAAATCAGTTATGTTCCGCGAAATAAGTCAGCAGTTTCAATCGAATGCAAATTTTCTAGCCTCTGGTTATTCCAATCTACATATGCCGTATGATTTGATGCAATGTTTGTAGCCTCGTTCCTCCATTCACTGGCTAGAACTGGGGCTGAAATGCATTATGGTACACGATTCCTGTACCAATAGTAAACTGTCGCCATTGATATTTTCTGTAATACAAATAACTTCAGAAGATGTAAATATTATACTGAAAGCTGAAAATGCAACGATTCATATTTTTTTTAGATTTTAAATTTGCTGTCAGAAGTGATCAGTTTGCTATTTTAACACATTTTGATACAGCATTTAGTGTTCTCTGGTAAGTTTTATTAGTTATTTATACATTGCCTCAGAATAATTCATAAAAAAACATTGATCGTTATTCTCTTACAAACTACAATATTGCTCAAGTCCAAACATAGCTCAAAGATATTATGAATTGAAAATTTTTCAAAACTTGTCTATACAAAATGTCTATACAAAATGTCTAAACAAAGAGTCTAAACAAACCAGTGCCACCTGTGAGCATTGAATAAAATCTTTAGATTTGCCTATTTTTAATCCGATTGAAACTAGACCGAGAGATTATTTCTTACTTCTGGTTTTTATTTAATTCAATGTTAAATGATTAATTTGTGTATTGTTTAGCATAGATAAAACCAAGAAAAATTAGATATTGTTCGAAAAATAGAACTTTATGAATTTTTTCTCATTTTTTTTTTAGTTTACAGAGGGATGTCGACAGTTCAATAAAAGATGAAGTATGGGATTTACTTGTTAGAGGTATATTATAAACATCTAAAATATGTACACATAATGAATTTCTAGAACACCAGAATTCAACATGATGTACTGCCCATCAGAGCTTTTACATTTTGTATAATACACACTGTCAACAAATAGAAACATGCAGTGATGGACAAACAGACAAAGTGGACTCTGAAACAACATTTGTGACTTCAAGAAAGTTTGCTTATATGTCATGCATACCATTCTTGTGTGGCGACAATTTTTATCTAGTTTTCACGACGATGTACTTATTTACCAGATGTTATTGTATGAAATATGATTTTGTTGATATAGCCTACTGATTTGAGACATGCTTCTATTTACCTGTTCCTTTCTTCCTTATATTAATCAGCCTACTATAATTAGCAGTTAATTAAATAATGATTATATCTATATTGATATACTGTACTTACAAGCTGTGTTAATCAGTGTTGAATGGAGGATAAAAAAAAGTCTTTATAGTTTATCTCCATTTGTCTTAGTCCATAATACTAATTGTGCAATAATCATTTATTGTCAATTTCATAATTAGATATTGCACCAAATAAAAAATAACATCATTAAATTTCTTGTAAAGGCTATGAATTCAATATTCAAGTAACATAAGATCTTTTCTTGTGTGTTGATTAAATGGCTAGCGGTTCTGAGCACATTGAGAAAGTCTGCCTTTTATCTCTGGAAAAAGAAGTTGGCAGAAGATAATCAAAGAGTTTACTTCGGCTAAGATATTAATGGTAAACGGACAGCAAGTAATGACAAATATAAGCTAAAAATGGATTCTCCCTCAATCAAGTCACATAACAGACAAGGAAGCAATAAATCTTTGCAACATAGGGTAGTTTCAAGACATATTTGAAGTAAACTTTTGATAGAAGTTACACACTGTTGTACGGAAGAAAGCATGTTAAAGTGAAGCTTTAGCATTTATGTTTATTGTTTGTTTTTTTGCAGTTGGTCAGAGTGTTACCAATCAGGTATCTAATGGTCTAGAAGATCCCGATCTTACACATGATGACAGATTACAGAATTTAAACGCTCTTAAAATGACCTGTTATATGATTTGTCAGTTTATTGACATGTTTGAAGCTGAAGATACCAAACCATTAATACAGCTTAATGTAGGAAAGGTAATAAAGATACCTGTTAAACAATATCATCATAATGCAAAAATTTGTCTCCAAGTTTTAATCAAAAAATTTGACCCAACACTGTTCTGATGGCTGTTCTGAAACCACTTCAAATAATGTTGTATTCTAAATGCATAAGTATTGATCCACTCTGACGAGACTGACTTACAATTATTTGTCTGTCGGTCATGATTATTAAGTAGTTATATGCAACTTTCATGTCAATTATATGAAACTTATGGTAAATTGACCAACGAGCCCCGAGAAATATAGGTAAATATTTGAGGCAAATAGTTGCAAACAGCATATATCCGATATATGCCGTTTGCAACTATATTATATCGTCGGTAGGTAGACGAAGTGGCGTGTCTTCATACCGTAAGTAAAAGACAATAAGTCACTTCGTCTACCTACCGACAATATAGGCAAACAGGAATCATACTCCCTCGACATTAAGATATTGGCAGTAATTGGTATCGTACATGAGGCCGACAGTAACTATTTCTAGAACAACTGATGTCCCTTGTAATTTGTTTTCTAACAAATTTTTTGTATGTCTATATTATAGGGTCGAGGTAAACAGAGAAAGGCAACTATTAGTAAATCTGGAAGAGATTGGGAGTTTGAGAAACGTAGAGGAATACAAACATTGTTAAATCTTTTACAACGTAATCTTAACAGGCTGTGGGATCCACCTGTAGCAGAAGAAGAATTTATAAAGTAAGATCGTAATCTTTTAAAACATTCAATACATTGTTTTCAAAATACACATTTTCTTTTTTTCTTCAGGGACAGCCATTTGTTTTTACATGATTTTGAATAAAATCTTAACGTAAGCTTTAGAAAGATATGAAAACATACTAGATTATAACATGGATTAATTCCATCAAAAGAATAGCCTGATACCTGTTATTCAAAGGGTGTTAATTAGTTTGCGATGTGGTTTTGTCAGGTGACTTTTCTTGCGATGAAAAAATCATTTCCACTGATGATATTGCATGATTTTGGATGTTTGATTTTAAAGTAATAAATAATGTAGATCACTAAGATATATATTTATATTTTCAGCCTTGTTAGTAA
Organism: Patella ulyssiponensis; assembly: GCA_963678685.1. Lineage (NCBI taxonomy): Eukaryota > Metazoa > Mollusca > Gastropoda > Patellidae > Patella > Patella ulyssiponensis. The sequence continues at coordinate 23,421,002 of OY783232.1, forward strand.
CTGTTGTTACCGTTTGTTAGAGAATCCTGGTATTGCTAAAACTAAAGAAACTAGAGATGTTATATCTAATCTACTCGGTGTTCTTGTTAAGAAATATAATCATGGTCTAGGTAATTTATATTCCAACATGAAAGTTGATTTATTTCTTATATGCTTCTGAAACACAGGGACGGCTTTGGCCTTTTTTGAAAATAGTGGGGAAGGTGGTGCAATTTTTTTTTAACTTGCTTAAAGGAGTTTGTTCTTAGGTCTGTATGTTCTCAAAAAATTTCCCTCATAGTATACTGAATGGCGTATCCCTGGCCTTCATTATCCCAGTTGGAGCAGAAAAGTAAACCATTAAACCCTATTTCATTCATTCAGTATTGTATTCTCGTGGATAACATGCCATAGAGTGTGCATTAAACAGTCATGGACAATCTTGAAAATATAGGAACAATCTTGACACTGTTTTACAATTTTGCACATCTCTCTCAGATAGAGGGGGGTTGGATGGCTGAATGGTTAGCATGTGCGTGCTGTATCATAAAGCCTGTCATTGAGTCAACTGGCGTGGTACAGAAAACCGACAAGAAAAACAACCCCACTGCAGCACGGGCTCTCTCTCTGGAACACCTGGAAGACAACTGGCCGTCGGATGACTGGGAACATGTTTATACGGATGGCTCACGCAATCCTGAAAGGGGCACCAGCTCGTTTGGTATATACCTGTCAAACGGGGAACAGGGAATAAGCAGGAAACTGCCCAATAACTGTTCGGTGTACCCTGCAGAGATTGTGGCCATCCGTGATGCTATATCATGGATCTCTTATCAAAAGACTAGTAAGTTCGTCATCCCAAGCGACTCTCTGAGCAGTCTGATTTCAATCCAAAATGACAACTCGGAATCAAGACCAGAAGTCATTTTGGAAATCAGGCATCTGTACCAGAGGGTCCTAGAGAAGGGAAGCAAATTAGAGCTTGTGTGGATTCCATCACATGTGAACATTAGAGGAAACGAGGAAGCAGATCGACTCGCAAATGAAGGTCTCGGGGACACAGCACCACTCCGCACCATAGAATACAGCACCACGGAAATCTACAGTATGGTAAAAAGACAGGTCAATTCACTCTGGGAATTAAAGCTCGTTGAACTTGACACATACAGATTCCGGCTGGTTGACAAGATCTACACGAAGACAGCTATCAATCACCCTAGAAGAGATATATGCAAACTTATATCGAAACTAAGGGTGAAAGAGCGGCTGCGAGACTACAAACACCAAGTCATCGTCTGTGAGTGCGGAGAAGAATGTACCACCAATCATATCCTGGTAGACTGCGAGGTATACAAGGAAGAGAGAACGGAACTAGTGGAGATGATGGAGACCAACAACATACCGCTCAACACTAAGAACCTACTCTTTCCAAGACCCGATCTGAAGCTGCAAATCTTCGAACTAATTCACGATTTAATGAACACCGTTGGATTAAGTAGAATAGTGAAGTAAGAGGGGGCTACGATAAGACGAGCTCGGCATCTAAACACTAAACTACATAGGGGATATACACCAAAGTAGCGGGCTAGTGGAGTAAGGGAGGGTCACGGTTAGACGGGCTCGGCATCTAAACACTAATCCACTACAAAGACACCAAACCTGCAAAGTGGGATAAGACGGGCCTGGCACCTAAACACTAAACCCCAAAAGATGACTTCTACCAATCCAGAGACGAGACGCATATATGTCTGCATAAATGCTGTCTCTACAGATCAACTACCAAACAATATGTGTTTTATTAAATAAAGGGAAGAACTTCTCACTAAACCTTCTCCATGGCTCGAGGCTGCAAATGGAAAGATTGCAAAATCATATTCTAAAAACAGGAAGAAGCCTCGGCTCTCCTATGTCTTGTCTGCGATATCACTTCTGTGGAAGCGGACGTTAAAACACCAGGTAGTAGTAGTAGTAGTAGTAACTGGCGTGGTTTCAAATCCTTGGTTGTACATGACAAGGAGTAGGGTCGCCTGTCTCGCCTCGTGTGTTTTCTCCGGGTCCTCCTGTTTCCTCCCACTGCTAAAGACCCCTATGCGCTAGCGAATTATTGAAATGAAAAAATAAACCATATGTTAGATCTGAAATGACCTATTTTGTGTCCAGTGGACATTAAACTCCATTTCTCTCTCTCTCTCTCAGATAGAATTCGCAGTATTTAATCATATCTAGTTTTCTATTGTATTCAGGTGCCAGTTTAAAGATAATGCAGTTATTACAACATTTTGAACATTTAGTGGTACCATTAGTTCAGACATTAGAGATATTTGTTAATCAGTATCAAGATAAAACAATTGTTAGTGAAATGATGAGGTAAGTTTATATCATATAATATCTGTGCTATTTTAGTTAGAAATTTAAATAGGTCCATATTATTGTTGTGAAGATGTCTCACTATTGTATCTTTAAAACTTGGAACTATTGAGGCTGAATGCTTTCCTTTTGTAATTTATTAATACTTTGTTCCATTTTATTTGCCTTTGGCTTTTAAGCTGTCATTTTAAGGACTGATTGGGTGTACCAACAAGATTTGGGTGATATTATGTCATTCGTTGATCTTGTAATTTTATTGACAGAAAGCAACGCTCTATTGCTAATGTATTTCATTGTTTATTCAGGGGGTTGGGTGGCCGAATGATTAGCGTGTGCTGTATCATACGGCCTGTCATTGAGTCAACTGTCAGGGTTCTGAATCCCCGGTTGTACGTGGCAAGGAGTAGGGTCGCCTGTCCAGCCTCGTGGGTTTTCCCCAGGTACTCCGATTTCCTCCCACCGCTAAAGACACCCTCGCGCAAGCGAATTATTGAAATGAAATTAAACCATATGTTAGTCCCAAAATGACCTAGTTTGTGTCGAGGGTACGTTCAACCCCATTTCTACTCTCTCATTGTTTATTCTGGAATATTGTCCATCAAATATAACATCTGTGCCATCATTTATTGCATTTTAGAGAAATTGGTAGAATGGATACTAGAGATGTTGTTAAAGATACAGCTGGAACTCGGGTTTTAGCTCAATTTTTAGTCGAGTTAGCGCAACAGTTACCAGCTGCTATGCTCCCTAGTATTAGTGTACTTGTTGGCCATTTAGATGGAGAGGTAACATTTATTAATTCTTTTTACTAAATCCATGGCTTTACTTTGTGTTGTTAATTTGGAATCAGTTAATCTTGCGTAATGAGCTGATTTCTTTCACATTTTTTCAATATCACATTTTTTTTTATCAAATTCGTAAAAATCGTCTACTATATAATCACCCCAAATCATCTAATTTGTAATTTTGTTCAGTTTAAAGCTGACTTTTTAATTTACAATCATTTAATTTATCTCCCTCTGTTCAAAAGAATGAACCAGTAAAATACATAAATAATTTATCAAATTCGTAAAAATCGTCTGCCATATAATCACCCCAAATCATCTAATTTGTAATTTTGTTCTGTTTAAAGCTGACTTTTTAATTTTGAAAATGACTATTCAATTTACAATCATTTAATTTATCTCCCTCTGTTCAAAAGAATGTACCAGTAAAATACATAAATAATCAATGGGTTGACGGGTGTTTATTTTTGAACAATGATGTCCGGATTACAGTAATATTGCACTGAGAATAAAGTTTTATGATTTTAGTCACAGAAGTGTAACTTTTTCTCTGGTTGACAGTATAGCTGTAATTATATCTCCATCACTAAAACTGATAACCAAAAGTTTCTCATTTGTATGTGTCTTGTTTTATAGTCTTATACATTAAGAAATGGAGTACTTGGAGTGATGGGAGAAATGTTAATAAAAGTTTTAAGTCAAGAAGATTTAGAAGATAAATTAAAACCAACTAGAGAAAGTTTCCTGGATAAGTTAGAGGTAGGGTATATATTTTCTCTGGCAAACATACCTTTGTACCTCAAAGAATTGATACAAATTCCACAAGTTAAAACTTTGATGTGTTTCCTGTTGGTACCTGAGTTCCATGTATTGCCATTGGGGAATGTTGAGGATTAAAATAGTAGAAATAAATGTCAGGGGTTTTTTTTTATCAAAAAAGAACAATTTTGTGTGTTATTTGTTTTATTTTATATGATAAATCATTTGTTTTTATCAGGACCACATTCATGATGTCAATGCTTTTGTGAGAAGTCGAGTTTTGCAGATCTGGTTAAATATTGTCAATGAAAAGGTATTTGAAACTTTTGTTTTATTATAGTGTAGTCATTGTATAACCAATGATTGATTGTCTTTGACTGGACAAGCATACTTAAATGAATATAATACAGGTACAAGTAATACATTACCTGATAAACTTTCCTGAATAATATTTGGTTCTCCTTACACTGTATCCCAGGTATCATTTAATCTTTTCAACTTAGTATAAATTTGTTTGAAAATTTTCCGAAATCATTCAAAATCCCCCCAAATCATCCAATTTGTACTTTTCAAACAAAGATTTGATATTGAATGAATTTGAAAGGAATTTATGATACCCGGGTTACAGTGTTATAATCTATATAATTTTATTCTATATTTTGTATATATTTCAGTGTTTACCATTACCAAGACAAGAGAACTTAGTTAATCTAATACTGGGTAGATTACAAGATAAATCTTCATCAGACAGAAAATATGCTATACAACTTATGATAGCTTTAATGAAAAACAATCCATTTGCTTCTAAGGTGTGTTTATATTCCACTATAATTACATGGGGTGACAGGAGGGGGTTTAGCAGATGTAAACATCAATGCTTATATAAATTGATCTAGGTATCTTTAAATATTCGATTTTCCGGTGTGGTTCTTACTTGACAGTGGTGTAGGATGGTGGGGATAGCAAGGGACAATGTATAGTCTTTTGGATGAGATGAAAAACAGGTCCTGTGTACACATTGGCATGTACATAAAAGAACCCTTGACACTTGGAATTTGAAATAAGAGTAGGCCAAGGCGCCGCTGCTCGAGCAAAAATTTCCCTCTTGGTACACTGCGTGCCATATGGATGTCTTCATAAGCCAAGTACGAGCAGAACAATTATACGTAAAACTCTATTTCATTTCTTTGAATATTCGTGAAAGACAAATGAAGAAGATATATATGGATAGTCTCAATTAAATTATTCTGTTGATGTGCCGATAAAACTCCCATTCCTTTCCTTCCCAACCTATTCATGAGGAAATACAGCTGACATCCAACACTTTATTTTATAATAAGTTCAGTTGAATAAAATATAATTATATTTTGTAGTTCCCTGTAGAATAAAATCTGATGTTAATTGTATGTTTTAGTTACCTGTGGAAGAATTACAAGCTAGTTATGAAAAAGAGAAAGAAAAACTGAAAGATATGACACCTGAAGAACCTGATATTAACAGTAAATAAATTCTTAATTAGCCATTAGACATTTTATTCCAATTCAATAAATCAAAATTGACTAATATCTACAAACCACACCAACCTTTATTGAATTAAGCGTAGAATTATCATTTATGTTCGTGAGCATGAGGTTTGTTTAAAAATTATGAATAATATTATATGCTCTTCATTGACTATGTAACTTTGCCATATTTTAGCTATAATGATAGAATTAGAAGCATGTTGGACAGCTGTAGAGAAAAAAATACGAGCAGAATTAAAAGACAAAGAAAATGACGATGAATCAGATGAAACAAATACGGAAGATGAAATAAGTGTTGATCAGTAAGTTTGACTTGGATTGTCATCAAATAGATTGATCATTAAATCCAAAATAGATTTCACAAGTAATGAAATGGAATGTGGTTTAACGTCTTACTATTTTGAACCGACTAGGTTAATGAAGACGGGCATACACCATTTAGTGTTCTATGAGGGAAGTTCGGGCGGGCAATGGTGCTACAGCTTACCCTTATTTTCAATTCCAACAGTCAAGGGTTCTTTTACTATACGGGGGGTTGGGATGGCCTAGTGGTCTAGAGTGCCGCGCTTCGACCTCTTGCTGGCCAGTCACCTCTGGCTTGCGGCTGTGGTTTCGAGCCCTGGTGTGAGCGTATGTGGCATGGAGATAGGGGTGCCTTCTCAACCCTGTCGGTTTCCTCCGGGCACTCCGGTTTCCTCCCTCTGCTAAATAAATAATAAAAATTGAATAAAAATTGAAACCATATGTTAGTCCCAAAATGACCTAGTTTGTGTGGAGTGGACGTTAAACCCCATTTCTCTCTCTCTCTCTTTTACTATACACCAGCTTGTACAGTGGACCACAGTTTTCCACCCATTAGAACAACTTAACACTGTTCCCTGCCATGCTCTCCGTTAGACACTACTGACATGTGGACATAATGTCAGCAAATCCTGAGGAACGTTGTCAGCGAAAACACCAGTGCAATATTCATTGAGCCACTGTGACTTCTGTAACAGAATTTATTGATAAACATTGAGAAAGTTTTATTTTTTGCTATCACAGATTGTTAGAAGATATTTATAAAGAACTTGTAGAAGAGAGATATTCATCATGTTATAATATGATCAAAGTAGCTCATACAAAATGGCCACAAGAAGTTGTCTTCCAATACCTTGGTGAGAGTGAAGAAACGTAAGTCTACAATTTATTTATTTTAAATGATACTTAATTATTTGAAATGAGAATGAGGAAATGATAAAAGAAGATATGCTGCTAGGTACTGCTATATAAAATAGAAAGTTTTTTTTTTAGATAAAATGCAAATTTGGGTTAATATACTCACATTCTATTGTGTGTGAAATGATTGAAAGCATAATAGATGAATTTGACTAACTTAACTCACTGCCACAAATTATCTGAGATAATTTAATGCATTTTGACAGTGTAGCTTTTTGTAAAGACAGTAATCATTTTTACAGAGAGAAAGATAGTGAAGAAGATGAAGAAATGAATGAAGAGAAAGATGAAAAAACTACTGCATTAGATGGTATCATTAATTGTCTCAAAGATATTTATTTGGGTAAGACATTTATGTTTAATATTTATAGCCCTGGGTACTGCTTCAGATAGCAAATCTAAATCAGACATGTTACGTATACTATACAACTATATTTAAATTAAGTGTGCAGACGTTTTATGTCAACTTTGTGATCACCCCTCACCCCCACCCCCAATAACTGTATTAAGATTTGGATGAATTTTATTTAAAATGTGTGTTTTTGTAAATTGTAGTTCAGAAGAGAGCTGCTGTATCAACACCTGATCCTGCCAGTCAACAGAATACCTCTCTGGTTAATGAACTAACTAAACAGCAAGTTCTTGTACAATATCTTAAGGTATTTCATATTTTATTAAAAATTGTATGGTAACATTACATTTGATTATATTGGATAATATGGTAATACATGTGAGGCATCCGTTGAACTAGAGTCTCAACACATTGCTATTAATAAATCAAAACAGTTGTTTTGAATTAGCAGTATAGAACACAGATGTTTTTTTCAGTGATGTTGACAATCAGTACTCTTTCTTCCAATAAACTGAGTGTGCTATGAGGAAAAGGGGGTTGGATGGCCCAAAGGTTAGCATGTGCGCTCTGTACCATAAGGTATTTCATTGAGTCACGTGGTGTGGTTTCAATTCCCTGGTTGTACGTGACAAGGAGTAGGTTCGCCTGTTTAACCTTCCACTGCTAAAAACCCCTACGCACAAGCAAAGTTTTAGAATAAATTGAACCATATGTTAGTCCCTAAATGACCTAGTTAGTGTTGAGTGGACGTTAAACCCCTTTTCTCACTCTCTTGCTATGAGGATAGAACTCAGGACATGCTTAGTGAGCTTGAATTTATTCACTCCTAAAACCCTGTAAAGTTAAAAACTGAGAAAATAATATTATATTAAATGTAATTTTTCAGGAGTCTACAACATTTGCTAATCAGATACAACAAGGTGTACCTATTATATGTCAATTACTAGGATCTAAAACTACAAGTGATGTATTTGAAGCAATAGAGTTTTTTGTGACAGGTTTTGAGTTTGGTGTAGCTGCTACTATGATGGGTATACGTAGAATGCTAGTATTAATATGGTCTAGTGAACAGACTATTAAAGATGCTGTTGTTGGAGCATATAAACGATTATATCTTAACCCACAAGCAGGTGGTAATCAGAGGTATGTTACAATTAATAAATTTGAACGGTTCTTCCTTTTCATTTTTAGCCGAGATATTTTCTTTACTGTTTGTGTTGTTTACAGGTCATAAACAGTATCAATTTAAAACTTCTTCTTCATAACTACACCACTTTAAAAGTCTGTAGAGATTCAGATTTTTTCATTTGACCAATTTCCATATCCCAAGTTGTGTGTGACACATTTTTTTTAACGTTCCCTTCCACTAAGATCATTGACTTATTGCAGATAAATATCACAGGTTAACATGTAAATGCAAGGTCATATTTATTGCCCAAAATATTTGATATAAGAATAAATGTTTATTATCATTATCTTTTGACAAGTAAGTAAGGGCTTTAAGTTCAATGATTCCAGTGGTTGTAAAGTTATAAATGTCTTTTAGATGACTGTCATATGTAGGTGTAAATTGCATCATTTATATCTTTTTCAGGACTGTTGCATTAGCTATAGTAAAGAACCTAACAGCTCTACTACATGGTGCTAGTCTTGGAGATATTACATCATTTGAAGCTTTGGTTGGTTTTATTTATTTATTTAATATCTAGTTATATTACAATAGTGATGAATCCTAGCTAGAATAGAACAGCACTCTTTTTGCTCCATTTACAAGATGTTTATACTCTCTTTAAATCCAATATTTTGTCGTCTATCGAAATCTCTACTATTTATTAACTGATTAACGTTATATATCTAGCAACCATATATCAAATTTATTTTATAGATACAGCAGTTTGTGAATGGTGATGATATTGGACAGAATGTAATACAGATATTATGGGAGAAATTTATACCTAAAATACCCAACACTTCTATAGAAGATAGTAGAGCAGCTTTATTATTGTTATCCATGATTGGAGGGTGAGTACTTTTCTAGAAATTTCGGTGTCAGTGACATTAGCAACTCCATCACTTATGAGATTTTGGCTTATTAACCAGGAGGTCCCAAGTTCGATCCTGGTATTTGCTGAGAAAGATCCTCAGAAATTTTCTAACCTTGCTTCCCTTTTGATCAGTGGTGTATGATGGAGGGTCTGGAAGAAACAGCATCCAGTCATTCAAACCTAAATCCTGAAAAGAACTTAGACAATTCAGATTCATTGAAGAGTAGGCTGAAGCAGTGGTCTCGAGGCAAAATGTTCCCTTATTGCATACTGCATGGAGTATGCTCTTCTTCATAGGTCTAAAAAAGTACTTATTTAAGTGGCATTTAGTAATTGAACAGTAACACACTAACATTATTTATGGAATAGCAATTACTGGTTTATTAACATGCAACGTTTCGACAATGATACTCTCTCTTTATCAAGCAAATGATATCATCATCAAAACGTTGCATGTTAATAATGCAGTAATTGTTATTCCATAAATAGTGTTAGTGTGTCTAGAAAAGTAGTACGTTAAATCTGATTTCATTATGAGAATAATTTGTATTTATATTTATATAGATGATGTTTCAATAATGTTTTGTATAACTTTTAATGATATGTTGTATTTATATTTATATAGATGATGTGTCAACAATGTTTTGTATAACTTTGAATGATATGTTGTATTTGTAGAGCTAAACCTGAGATTATAAAGAGTAATATAGATGTATTAGTTAGTGAAGGATTAGGTAAAAGAGCTGAAACAGATTTATTACTAGCTCAGATAACTTGTAGAACATTACTTAAACTTGCTGCTGGTAAAAAGGTAGGTATCTGAATGTACCAGTACAATCCCTAAAAAGTACTACTCTACCATGCAAGGGACATTGTATAGTCGTGGCAACTGTACGAAAAAAAACCAAGATCCCTGAGAACACATTGGTGTGCATGTAAAAGAACCTTTAACAGTTGGAAATAGATATAGGAGTATTCCGTAGTGCCACTGTCTGAGGCAAAATTTCCCTCATAGCACACTGTATGGCATATGCCTGTCTTCATTAGACCAGTCGGTGCAGAATAGTAGAAAATTAAACCCAATTTCATTTCATTTCCAATCCAATACAACAACCTGTATTTTTCCAAAAAGAAATTCTTCATTAACCATATCCAGTAATGTGTACATGTATATTCTCATTTTAGACAAAAGGAGTAGTAGCAGCAGAACCATATAAGTTTTCTGAAAACCATGAAATGTTTACAAGATTGTCATATTTACTAGTTAATGGTAAGAATGATTATAATAAAAAAAAACAGTTGTTAGGTGATCTGAAAAAAAAAGACTTTTTATATTATATATAAACTAAAGTATCTATTGTGATTTAAATATTAAGATTGATTTAAAATCAATTAATTAACATGGTTGATTATTTTGAGATAGCTGAGTGTTCTTGCTCAAGTCAGTGAACTTGTTCTACTGTTGCCTAGCAACCCATTTAATATATAATCTTTTCAATATTATGAATGGATGTTTCGCTGTAAAGAGTTTAGCAGATACAAACTTAGCTCCAGGATATCTACCGCTTGTCTTCATAAACCAATATTTAACAAAGTACTCTTGTTATCGCAAGCTACAACATGCTTAATCTTATCTTACCAATACAAATGTTGCAACAAAAGCATTCTACTGAAGCTGCAGTCACTATTTGGACATATTACATTTTAAAGTAAATTTATTTCTTATTCCAATAAGGTATTTTCTATAATTTATATGTGTTTTCAGCCGTAACCAATACTGAAACTAGAGTATGGGTACCTTTTGGTGAACAGGCTATAAATGTTATTTATAAACTGAGTGAACAACCAGACACCATATCAGGGGAAATTATCAAAAAATTAGCCCAAGAAGTTGGTAAAGCATGTCAAATAGGACATACTCCAGATGAGTCTAATATAGGTGAGTTGTTGTTTGAGAAAAGCAGGTAATTTTAAATGGAATGAAATAGATAATAGTTTAGACGAATGATTTAGAATCTAGAAAGGTAAATAAAATACTACTACTGAGACAAGAATCTTTTTCACCCTTGGTACATGTAAATATTTCCTGCTCCAGTTCCTTGAAAAATCTTAGAAAAAAGGGATTTATGTAAATCATACCAGTATATATCCCTGGACAGCTTGAAAGTGTCCCAAACCACTATTCCCCAAACCTCCTACTTAAGTCATTTGAATCGTTTGCTATGTTGTTGAATAGTATACATGTTTTGGGGGAAACCACAGCTATTCATGTGACTACACATGAAAGCAGTCCAAAGTTGTAAAAGGTTATGTTAAGAATTACATGTGTAAGGAATCATGTTTTGTTTTTTTACTCAGAAGGTTCACAGGAAAAGTCAGCATCACTATCTAATGTAACATTGACAAGACTACTGTCCATAAGCGGCCATGTTGCTTTACGACAATTAGTACATCTTGATAACTCTGTTTTTGGTGAAATGAAGAGAAGAAGAGCTATACAAGAAGATAAAAAGGAAAAAGAACAAAATAAAACAAAGTCTAGAGCATCAAGTGTTACCAGCAATATGTCCAAAATAAAGGTATAGAATGCTTTGTTCTTTCAATTCACTTTTGAAATCTGTACATGGATTGACAACATATGGCAAATTCTGATTTTTTGATAAAATTCTGTTAATAAGGTAATGTGTGGAAGATTAATTTCCCAGAAATTTTCATAAATGTCTTGATTCATGTGTCTTTTATTAAACTTCAATTGACTCGTTATGTTAGATGAGTGGTTCTCAACTTTTTTTTGCCACTGGCACACCTTGGAACACATGAAAAAATAACGGCACACCTGGCCAAATAGATAAGAAAAATATTTGAATATTGCAAAATAAAACCATGGCAAGTCATAGACGACATACAACCGTAGACACAAACTAAATAAAGAAATACAAAGCTATGAATTTGTCAGTAAACGCAAATGAAAACTCAATTGTGATCACATGGTTTTTCGCATTTTTTTTGTGTGCCGTTCAAAATTTCGCGGCACATTTTGGAACATCTTGCGACACACTGGTTGGGAACCACTGTGTTAGACTAAGATATGTATTATTTTTATAGGAAGAAGATACAGGAGAAGGTATAGAAGATGAACTAGGTTTAGCTGGAGCAGCAGCAGAGGATGCAGAAGCTGAATATATTCGTAAAATCTGTGAAACGGATGTTGTTACAGGTAAATATTTCATTTCAATATTAGAAATAGAAGTGAAACACATCCAAAGGTCTGTTATGAAACTTTTCAAGATTAAAATGAAAGATTCCTGACACTCCCTCGAAATAAGGGGGTTTGGATGGTTGAATGGTTAGCTTGTGCATGCTGTATCATAAGGTCTGTCATTAAGTCAACTGGCATGGTTTCGATTCCCCGGTTGTGCATCCAACCTTTTGGGTTTTCTCCAGGTCCTCCGATTTCCTCCCACTGTTAAAGACAACTACGTGCAAGCAAATTATTGAAATAAAATTGAACCATATGTTAGTCCCAAAATGAAGTAGTTTGTGTTGAATGGACATTAAACTCCATTTCTCTCTCTCCCTCTCTCTTTCCCCTTAAAACAATATGATGCCCCCTAATCAATAGTATAGTTTCTGTACATCCAGAATGGAAGGTTGTTGCTGTAAATAATTGTTATAATGTATGGTATCAAGCCTGTTACTGTTAAAACTATTTATATTGTAGGAGAGAATTTACTCAGTGCTTTACATCAGCTGATTGTGGTAGTTTGTACAAATTCTACTAAATATCCTGATACAGAACTACGTACAGCAGCTACTCTAGCTCTAGCTAAATTTACTATGGTCAGGTATGTCTCTTTTATACTCAACAAATAACAATGCAGAATAAATTTTAAAAGGCTTTTTGATCTCTAAAATATATTTCTTAGCCTCTCATGTTTAAGGAATGTATAGGTAATTCAATTTATAGACTTGCAGCTCAAAAGAACCCATTTAAAGTGGCATTATGGGAGATTAAAGAGTTGGCAGTTCTCATTAAAATAGATAACATAAATAGAATATGCTAAAAATTACTCTACTCTGAACCAAGATATTAGTGATTGAATGTTAGGACTAGTCTCAATTGTCCATTATTACGTTAAATTACTTTTTAAAAAACTGTGTTCCAATCCGCCAAATATCGCAGGCCAGTGATGGCATGTAGAGTTGATTATGGTCTGGATAAGTTAATTAATGTCTAATTAATAATTTAGAAAACATGTCTGGCCCACAGAAAGACCTGCAACAGGCAGATTTAGCTCTTGCATAATGTATTTTTCAAATCTGATCAAATGTAGTCAAATAGATGTATAAATAATAATACCCGGTAATTGATTTGTTTTCTTTTGTGTTTATTTTTTTATAGTTCAGAATTTTGTGATGCCCATCTTCAGTTGTTATTTACTATACTAGAGAAGTCACCCAATCCAGCTATTAGAGCTAATACTATTATAGCTTTAGGTGATCTTAGTTTTAGATTTCCTAATCTTATAGAACCATGGACACCACATCTATATGGAAGGTTAGTATAAGTAACATTGTATTATATACCATCAAAACCCTGGGACAGCACAGCATAGTGGACGCTTACGATTAACCCTGGATCCATTCACTTGAATTGATACAGTATTTGTTGTTTATTGTTTGATATGTCCTGTCTGTAGATTTGTCTAGTGTAATTATTTACATGTAGTGTGGTCCTCCTGCACATGTAATTGTTTATGTGTGGTGTGGTCATCCTGCACATACTAATAGGTATTATATACCATCAATAAAGGTATTCTGTATTTGAAATCGGATTAATCCAGAATGCTTTAAAAAATTTAATTCAATGAGAGGTAGATTGTAAGATATTGTTGGCACACTTTTAATTTCCACAAATATTAATATGGTTCATATATCTTTCAGACTCCGAGATGAGTCACCACAAGTTAGAAAGAACACTCTACAAGTTTTAACACATCTCATCCTTAATGACATGGTAAAGGTTAAAGGTCAAATCAGTGAATTAGGAACATGTATTATAGATCATGATGAAAGAATTGCAAATCTTGCTAAACTCTTCTGGCTTGAATTATCTAAAAAGGTTTGTATTAATTGTTCAGGATATTAAAATATATTTTGTTTTAATAACCTGTATTACAATAACTAAGTGACATTCAAAGAAAATAGAGAGGTTCTGCAACTTCAACTTCACCAAGACATTTTTTTTTTGACAAATGACTTGGAACGCACATCATAAAAGTGTGGCTTATGGATAAAAACCTTAATAACTTGTTCGTAACACTGAATGGGGGTTTCACAAACTAAATCAAAAGAGAAGCCAAGACCATATATTTGATGTAGACAAAAGAGACATGGCGGTTGATATCAAATAGGATCATATGATTTAAATTAAAGCACATTTATCTTCATAATCAATTTCCAAGGCTAACCATGAATTCTTGTCACTGTCTATGATTCCATCCCTACTGAGGATAATTAGTGGTAATGTACGGTTACAATGTATGTAATAATTACAGGGTAATGTTATAATGTTATGTATGTAATAATTACAGGGTAATGCTGTATATAATGTAATGCCAGATGTTATCAGTAGACTATCAGATCCGGATGTTGGTGTTGATGAAGATTGTTTTAGAACTATAATGAAGTAAGTCATTATCTTATTTAGCATCATAATCAAATTTGTAACATGGACAGGAGATCTTCCTTTGTTCTTTTCGTTGAATAAGCAGATTGTTTTACCTCTACTAAATTTACTGGAGATTCACTAGACATTTTTAGTGTTATTGCACACTTTCGCTGGCTTACGCTAGTTTCAGAGAAGTGGGGTGGATTTTCTGTGCAATAACAACAAGCATGTTGAGCAGGTGTTAGTGTTACAAGTCATTTATAGCACACTTCATTTGTTAACAGCTTTAACACCTCTGCCTACAGCCTCTGTGGTTAAACCTGTTAACTCATGAAAGCCGTGCTATAGATATAACTTATACATTTCTTTCCAAAAAAGAATTAAAAAGTTAGATATGTCTAGAAACACCTATCATTTAATTCAACCTGCAGTCGTACTCTGAAATTTGATTTAATTTATTTAAATACTTGTTGACATATCTTATTTTTATTTATCAATAGATATTTGTTTGGGTTTATACAGAAAGATAAACAATGTGAAAGTTTAGTTGAAAAAATCTGTCACAGATACAGAGCCACAAGGTAAGTAGATCTGGTTTATTTTGGCTCAAGATTAGATTGTGAAATAAATTATCACATACTTATAGAAAATAGCTTCTAATTAGTAGCTGTTTTTCATACATATGTTTTGTATTTTACGCTATCCATTTACTAAATGCATCTAAGATATTATTAGATTGTGAACATTTATAAGCATTATTCCTAGAGATAAGGTACAAATATCCCTTATTCAACCTCGAGTTTCTTGTTTATATCAATGAATTCTACTTTCTTTTTCTCAATACAGAGTTGATCGTCAGTGGCGAGATCTCTCATTCTGTTTATCTCTATTATCGTATAATGAGAAGAGTCTCAGAAAGTTACAAGAAAATCTCCAGTGTTTTGCCGATAAGTTGGTGGATGATGAAGTCTACAGTTGTTTCTGTTCAATTATCAATAAATCTCGTAGTTTTGTTAAACCAGAGGCAAAGGTATGGTATATTCTAATCAGTAAATCTTTACATATAGAACAATTTGAGAAGACTGTGGTAATGGGGGGTGAAGGTGGGAATTAATGGTCTAAAGTGTGATTTAAATTGTAAGGTGTGGTATATAGTCAGAGGGTGTGGTTTAAATTCCCTGATGGTACATAATACATAACCAGAAGTAGGGTCAAATGTCCAATGACATGGGTTTTCTCAGGTTTTCTCGCCAACGTGCAAGCGAATTATTGAACTAAAGTAAACCATATGTTAGTACTGAATAATGACCTAGTTTGCACTAATTGTTTTGTAATAATTCTTGGTTGATGCACAGGTAAATTGTCAAGTTCAAGCAGCATTTTATGCTTTAGTTTTTAGAAGATTAGAACAGATCAGTCATTTAATGATTTAATTTAAATATGGGGAAGAGAGGGTAAGACTCTAATGGCCAGTACAGTTGTTTCAATCAGTCCACACATCTTGTCAAAACTCCAAACAATGATAACTTCACTCTTAATAAAGTAATTAGAATTAAATTGTCTATATATTCATTTTGCATTATCAGTTTTGGAAACACAACACTACAGCAAGAACAGTCAGTTGTTTTCTCTCTATCTCTTACGTACTGTCCTTTTAATTCAATGTGGGTGATATTTTGTTGATCTACATAAAATGCTTGTTTTATTTCAGGTGTTAATTGATGAATTAGAAGAAAAATTTGAAAAATTTCATAAAAAGGGTTTAGAAGATGAAGAAGTATCACAAAAAGCCAGTTCTGCTTCAGATGCTGCCACAAAACATAAAAATAAACATAGAACACCTGGTCGTGGTACAAAAACACCTGGTATGTCAACTTTTTCCTGCTTTTTATATGCCCACGTCATTCTGTCCTGAGGTTCGCAAGTGTTTAAGGTCATGAGACGAAGAAGCCTCTTGATTTTGACCGATTTCTGATGATTACTGCTGATCGATATGAATATTTTCTGGACCGGAATGTGATCTTATAAAGTGCATTTAATTGTGTATGGACATCAATACTATATTTAACATTTATTCTGGTTCTTTAATGTGATAAAAATACTGTTAATATACATGTATTTCCACATCCTGGATTTACTGCCACTGGTCTTTATTTATTATTAAATTTGTCAGCCAAAAATGAATGCCTATGAGACCAACAGGTACCTCCACCCTACTGCTACCCAAAAATTAGTCACTGACTACAGTGACATGTATCGACTAACCTGAGTAATTCATATGTTTTCGATTTGATTACCAATTATTTTGAATATATATATTCTTTAACTTTGATGTGTTGGACAGGTCGACGTAGAGGTGGTAAAGAAAATAAAGATGATATAAATAGTCCTATAGATGTTAGAAAAACTAGAACAAAAGGTAGAAAACCCAAACCTAAAGTATCTTTTAGTTCGGACGAAGAGAGTGATGTGGAATTATTTGATGTTGATAATAAAGGTAATGTTAACTTTTATAATTTGATACAGTAATCCCAATATTGGAATATTTGAAGATAAAATATTGAAAATAAATGTTTTTAGTGTGTTCTAGATATCAAATGGGGGCCGTGATTGCTCAGTGAAACAGCGCTAGCTCGCTTGTCTGGATGTCTCGCATTCACTCACAGTGCCGCCCGAGAAAGTTACTTGGCTTTTCCGGACTATTTTCCCCGTCTTAGCATTTGGTGTAGAATTAAGTGTCTAACAAGGACAGCTGTCTAGTCATTTGAATGGAATGAAAAACTGAGGTCCCATGTACATATTGGCATGTACGTAAAAAAAACCAAACATCGCAGTTTGAATTTGATATAAGAGTAGGCTGTAGCACCACTGTCCGTGGAGTATTCTCTCAAACTGCATGGCATATGCTCATCTTTATTAGCTCAGCCATTTCAATTCTAGATATCGAAGAGCATGTCTATACAAAAAGCTCATTGATGGCTGTATATCATTGTTAAAGATAATTTAGTAAGCAACTTTTGAAGATTATAAGTGTTAATTGTGGATTATGTAGTTGCATGCTGACATGATGCACTATTTTATATGAATTTTTATTTGATTTGTAGGATCAGGAGATGAAAATATTGATGAAATTTTTTCACCCAAACCCAGTTCAACTCGAAAATCACGAAATGGTAGAACATCACTAGGAACACGTAATTCATCTCGATCTATTGCTACAGAATAACATTAGAACTTTTATCATTGTATATATTACATGTTTCTCATTATTTTATTCATGCCGTAATTAGGTTCATTATTATTGTAAATGAAATTCTATGGAATATTATTGATACCATAAGCCACTTAATTTGTTTCAGTGTTGAATGAATTTAATTAAAAAAATAAAGTTGCAACCCCTTTTTCCTCTCAGGCTTTCTTGAGCTATAGGGCGATTTAATATGTAAATACTTATTTATCTGTTTTGATATTATTATGTTAACAATAACAATATAAATTGGCAGCAGACTTTTCAATACATGTATATCCTTGTTCCATTTGTTCATTATAATTCCAGTAATGGTATGTTTTTATTTTCAAGTAAATTAATTCACATAGATCTGATTTTTATAAAATGAACTGTTTATATCAACTATTGTAATATATTCACTGCCAGCTTTATGATGTTTTTCAAAAATGTCTCATTAAACAGATATTATTTCTAATTTTTAGCTTAGTTTTTACTAACCACTACGTCCTTTTAATCGCCAACATGGAGATATATATTGCTGCTCCCCCTGTCTATCATCCACAATTCCTTGTGAACACTCTACAAACTATATTTATCATCTGATCGTTTAAAAATTTGGTTTACATTAGTGAGACGAAAAGCCAATTGGATTTCATTGATATCTGATAATAATAGCTTCAAGAGTCACTGCCATGGATCTTGTGAACACTCTCGTCACAAAATTTATCGAGCGATCGGTCTGAAATTTTTTTGTATTATTCAGATTAGTGAAAGGAAGTTCATTGAATCTGAAATAATTTCCATTAATTATTTCAAGAGTTATGGTACTTGTTCATCTAGCAACAAATGTTATTTTCAACTTATTGTAAACCACATTTCAGTGAGATGTCTGTATAAATGTTAACCTATTGTCTATTTGGTCAGTGTTCATGGCACTGTTTCTTGTAAAGTCAAACTGTTTAACGCAGTGATTCACCTGCTAGTTCCTTCAGATCTGAAAATCTGAACACTTCACACAATAAACATACGAAACATTCAAAACATTTACTTATATTCCAGGAGATATCAGTAATTACCCAAAACAAATTGCAAAGAAATAAATTTTGCTCTTGTCAACCCTGTACGAGTGTATCTAAAATATATAAAAAAAAAAATCGCCGTCGCCAGAACCTGCCATTTTTGATATACAAGTACAATAAATGTGTCACTATAGTGATGTTAAACTAAGACCTCTGAGGTTTTTTAGGGTTTCCATTATTGATTAATTATTAGTCGCAAGTAGCAGACAACTGTGGCTACTGTCTACAAAACATGGTAGACAGCAGAAATCAACCTAATTACTTCTAATAATGCTTATTTAGTTTTGAAATTTGTCAAAATATTGAATTTTGGTAATTGTTTCATTTCAGACTGCAAATACAGTGACGTTACATGATTTAGTGCTCACGTAAATATAACTAGGGCTTCTTACATTCTTACAACTGTGGCACCCTCAATGACCAGGTAAACAGTCATAGATATTGACAATGCAGGCGATTTAAGGCAGTCTAAGGCTGCTGTTACATAGAAGTATCGGTATACGGGCACAGCGGTTTACACGGCATATTGTAACTGTAAATCACTGTTCATGAGATTCTAAAATAGTCTACCATGCCTGAGATATATATGCCAATCAATGTTCAGAACGATTGATTCCAACTTTTTACAACACAAATGCCCCATTTTCTACTCATCTTATTCAATTTAGAGGTATACGCCACGAAAAGAACGAACATGTATACGCGAATAGCGTGCCACTATACGGGTATAGACCGATGTAAACCGCTAAGCAAATACCAATATGAATTATGACTTCTTTTCTGGAACCTGGGTAGTCAATATATGTACGTTTACCAAGTGCAAAACAGTTAAAAATACTATTCATGAATACAAATTTCCCATATTCGGGGTATTACTGTAGGATCTATGGTGGGTTCATATAAATCTTTAATACACTCTGATTTCAAATATGGTACATCAACCCATTATAATCCATAGCAAGGCTTTTTTTTGCCAGAACCCCCTTTTCCTCGAATTTTATCGAGGACCATAGATAACAGAAACAGTGGGAAACCTATTTTGCCCAACTGAGTAATGTGACTTCTATTTTATTTACTAATACATGATCTGATTACCCCATTTAATCAATTTGATAAAACAACAAACAAAAGGTGTGTGTATATATATATATATAACCATATTTCTTTTTAAATACCATGTAAATGAACCGAGTTTGTATTATACCCTGTGAAAAACGTCACAAACACACTCTGATGTGCCTTATAAACAGGTCACTTATAAACACTATAATATGAACTAATAATGAAATTATATTTCAAGTACCAAGATTATCTGTATAGTTGAGATAGGTTGCCAGGCAACGAAACATACACCCACAGCAGCTAAATTGTCCGGGCAGTCAACAAAAGTTGTCGCATAATTTACAAATCCCACAGATTTTTCAAAGTGATCTAGGTCCATGACTCTGGCATTAATTATTGGAAATTGGTGAAAATCAATAGGCTTCTTTGCCTCATGAGCTTAAATACTGTATAAATTTAAAGTCAGATATTAACTAGAGCATCCACCAGATTTTTCAAAGTGATCAAGGGCCATAACTCTGGTAGTAATTACCAGAAATCTTTGAAAATCAAGAGGAATCCTAGTCTCATGACCTGTAACAATGTGTATAAATTTTAAGTCAATTGGATATTAACTTTAGCCTCTAGAGCGTCAACAAATTTTTCAAAGTGATCAAGGGCCATAGCTTGGGCAGTAATTATCAGAAATAGGTGAAAATCAACACTGTATAAAAATTCAATCAGATATCAACTTTAACCTCTAGAGTGTCCACATTTAGCAATTATGGATGATGGACGGGGCGTATAAAAATAAATATAAATGGTATGTAGGTTAAGAATATACAATAAACATCTTCTGGTGAAAGGTTAAAGCCAAAACATATCAGAATAAAGATTGCATATAGAATTGACATTTAAGACCATGCAAAATCTTTATAAAAGAGAACATTCTGGTTCATAAATATGAATATTCTAACTTAAACCTATATTATGCTAAATCCGCAAATTGCCTTAGGCCTGAAATGTTATCTAAATTATTAATTTGACATTAGGCTCTGATATTAAGTAGCTTTGAATACTTTTTTGTGGTTGATGAAATAACTGTAAAAAATGTATAATTGAGACTTTGTTTATTATTGTAGTGAATTGAACCATATGTTAGTCCCAAAATGACCTAGTTTGTGTCTAGTGGCCGTTAAACCTCAGTTCTCTTTTTCTCTCTCAAATAAACCATGTTCTGCTAGATGTGACAGATTAGATAATGATATGGTCTGTTATGGTGAGGTGTGCATGGAAGGGGTGGATGGCCGAATGGTTAGTATGTGTGTACTGTATCATCAAGCCTGCCACTGAGTCAACTGGCGTGGTTTCAAAAAATCCCAGGTTATATGTGACAAGGAGTAGGGCCACCTGACTAACCTTGTGGGTTTTCTCGGGGTCCTCCGGTTTCCTCCCACTGCGAATTATTGAAATGAAATTAAACCATATGTTAGTCCTGAAATGACCTAGTTTGTGTGGAGTGAAGTAAAACCACCTCTCCTTTCTCCCTCCCTCTCTCTCTCCTCTCTCGCCCTCTCTCTCTCTCTCTCTCTCTCTCTCTCTCTCTCTCTCCCTCTCTCTCTGGATTTCTGAGAGTATGGCAGTATGGAAGCCCAAGACTGGCGCAAGAGTCATCTATTTGGATTGGAGACAATTGATGGTGCAATTAATTTGGGGCCTGTGATTTAATCCAATAATTGATAATGAATTGTATATACAATTTTAACAGGATCACAATCAACATCTTGTAAAAACACAAATTTCTTTACAATCATGGATTTAAAGAAATGTACAAAGTGTGACCGATGATGTGTACTTCACTTTTCAAAAAAAATCAAACCCTTTCTCACAGAAACATATTATATTGCAACCATAAGCTAACAAAAAGCAAACTTTTTATAAATAACATGTTACATAAATACATAGAAACATTATAAAACCTACTAGATATATAAAAACATTCCCAAAATCTTGCACATTATGATATAAGGATTAAAAAATCATGGAGGCAATGATAAAACTCAGAGATCTCCTTGGTATTTATAAACTAAGTCAACACCAATTAATTAAATTTTTGTTCTTTGGGCACATCGACTAAAACTTTCATTAATGTAAAAAAAATAGTTTAAAAAAATTAAAAAGTACCTGGTTGCTTTTCTGAAAAGCTTTTGGTACAAATTTTTCAGTTTTGAAATATCAAACCAAAAAACATTGTTGACAAGACTTACAGTGACTATTTATGTATCCGAACTCCAAAAAACTAAAACAAAAATTAAATTAGTTTGGCCAACATGACAATTTTACATTATCAAGAGCTGAAGTTTTAGAAATAAGTATGGAATGAAACATTAAACTATGTATATTCTTACAGTACATAATTTCCACAACCACACAGCCAATATATATAAACATGCACCCATTTGGCGTAACTATGCTATTGTAAATGCTTTTAGCATGTGTATTTCAGTTTTAGTGTTACTCACACATAAATGTTTAATAATACAATAGGTTGTAAAAAGAAAATGTGAATGTCTATGGCACGCTTTTGATCAAGGCTACTATTAATTTGCATACCATATCAAATCTATTACTATTAACAAATATTTTACATTCAACAGAAGTTTAATTTCAGAAGGATTTCTGTTCAAATTATACAAAACCTCTTTTATAAATGATTTTCTTTATATATTCAGTATTTACAAATTTTTGGAGACAAAAATAGACTGTTAAACAAGTAACATCATTATTATAATTTTACAATACTTTCTCATGGTAAAGAAAAAATAAATGACCTAAAATTCATCATGTAAGTTTCGAGCAAAATCACAAATTTTACTAGATAAGAAGATGTCTTTTCTATTCATGATTTCTGTTAATGATAATTTCCCATCTTTATTCACATCAATTAAATTTATCAGATTTCTTGCCTCCATAACTGCTTGTAATGGATTTTTTGGGTCAAGATATTTCTGAAAAAAACAAATAAACCATTTTAGGATTGTTCTTTCAAAAGGCACTTATTCTAATCGAAAGTGTTTTAGAGTTTTCACAACACCATTTTGATTTTTAAAGTTTGTGAAGTGTGTAGTAAATTTTTTTTTGGAACGTCCCAGGTTCGATGCTGGTATTGGCTTGAGAGAATTTCTAAAGATTTTCCTGTGTGAATTTCTCATTATTGTCTGTGATGCAGAACAGAGGGCCTGGCAAGGACCAACACCTAGTCGCACAAGAACAGCTAGAAATAGTAAGCTGTAGTACAGCTGTCTGGGCGAAATTTCCCTCATAGCACTTATGTCATATGCCCATCTTTATTATCAAGGATAGAGCAGAAAAGTTAGACTTTAAGCCTCATTCCATTTCATTTTATTTTGTAAAAATGTAATACATTTCTCACCTTCAGTTCTTCCTCTGTGGCTTTTCCATCATGATTTGTATCTACAGCTAGTTGAAACTCTTTCTTCCGTTCAGCCTGCCATTGTTGATCTAAATCACGTTGATCCTGCTCTTCTACTTCCCCTGGTGGTAAAGCTGTAAATTCTTCTTCAGTTAATATATGATCATCATTAAGATCTAGAAGACAACCAAACAACAAAGATATCATATACCAACACAATTGACAAAATCGTACATAACTACAGAGTGTAAAAAAAATATCATCTTCAAAAATTATTATACATGTACCCCTGCCCTAACCAATCGCTTTTAAAATATATATGTATGTATACTAAAAGTATATTTAACTTAGCTGCTGTGTATTTAATTGATACTTAGCGCGTCAAAGAGTATGTTATAGTGGCGATGAGTTGACGATATTGTTTAATGTGTGTTTAACAATATATGTGACACGCTCCCACGAAACTAGACGCTTGTCGCACAACTTCATTTTGTACTGTGGGCACACAAGCATAAACTGTATGCCTTTTTGTTACTATTAATGAGCCGTACTCAACTCCAGGTGATACGACATATTTAAAAAGAATAGCATTTTTGGAAAGCTTAGCTGTGGATTATTCAAATATCATGCCAGCTCTATTTTTATAAAAATGACCATCCGTCTGGTTTTGTGGGAGCGGCTCACATATTTCCTTTTATAGAGATGAAAACCATCAAGTTTACAATTATGATAAATTATACATGTACATAATATACCTAGAGTATTAATAATACTGGACACCATATTATTTAATGTTTTAGGAGCCTGTTCAGGATGACGGAATGCCAGAAATTCCAGCTTTGTTAGTTCATTATCAGCAGGATCTTCATCAGCATCTGTCCACCTGAATTTATATCGAATCAAATCTTCTTTTGCTGTAATAAGAAAGAATAAGTTGTTAGATTGGAAAATAAGGGGAGATAATGTTGTTTAACATCCTCTCAGCAATTGAGAGTTCATGTCTTGTGCTCACACAAATATTTGGATATATATAGTTTTTCAAGGCATTTGGTTTAAAATTTTTAAATATTGATATTTGGTGTCAAGTAATTGATTTTGGAAATTGTTCTTAAATCCAATGAAATAGGATATATTAAACTGAACATGATTTGAAGGATGTTTAATCCCTCGCAAACTACACCTTGGTGAAAGGTGAATATCTACATGTAGTAGGAATATCAGTCTAAAAATGATTCCATTCAGTATACTTACAAAGATACGATAAAGTGAAAATTTGCAAACAATCAGTCATCCCAAGTTAAACATTGATATTTTGATTTGTTTTACTTAATCAAATGTTAAATAATCAATTACTCAATTATCGGAAAAATTTAAATGCCCCTTAGCAACTAAAATAAACGGATAGATGTGTAGAAAAATATATTGATTTAAAAAGATCCAAAAAACTAAAAATACACCAAAACAATCAAAACATTGACCATATAAATTGAATGGTATATTAGAACAGCATGTAGAATAATGGAAATCAGCATTCCATGCAACCACTAATCCTATTCGGGACTAAAATTGTAATTCATTATGTCATTAATTCAGAGCTGATTCGATTTAGGAGAAACGAGCATCTAAATCACAACACTTGAGAGACTTGAGACTAAAGCCATGACTTGAGAGAGATGGACTTCTAAGTTGTACAACTGAATATATACAAAAATATAAATTTTGAGCAATCCAAGTAATGCACTCTTTGGCATTTACTGATATTCAGAATGATCATACACGCGCATGTCCAGATGGCACAATGTATACTAACCATTTGAATCAAGTTCAATTTGATCATAATCAGCTACATGTTTTCTTGCTGTATCTTCAGGTATATCCATCGCTAATAGAAAATGGACATAATATTCTTTCCAATGAATTTTTCCTAAAATATAAATCATTATCTTTAAATTATTAAGAAACGGTTGCCAGGCAACAAAACATACCTCCACAGCAGTTAAAAAGGGTTGTTGCATATTTATTCTTCTATCATAAGTGCAAACATTTAAAACACAATAAAATCTGATTTTGAGTTTCAACTTGTTATGTAATTATCAGATATCATGAATTTAGCTGTTCATCGGCAATCGTTGAAAATCAAGACTTATCTGTCGCAAGACCTTATACACTGTGTATAAATTTAAAGAAAATCGGACAATAACTTTGGTGTCTAGAGCATCCACAAAATTTTTCGAAATGATCAAGGGTCATAACTCTGACAGTAATTATCAAAAATCAATAGGATTCTTTGTCTCATGGCCTTAAACATTTAAACAATTTAAAGTCAATTCGATGATACTACAATCTCCAGATTGTCCACATGATTTTTCAAAGAGAAAAAGGCAATAAGTCTTGGAATAATTATTGGAAATCATTGAAAATCAATAAATTTGAAATCAATCGGATATTAACTTTATCCTCCAGAATTTTCTAATTGGTCAGGGGCAGTAAATAACTCTGGCAGTATTTATTGGAAAAATCAATAAACATTAAATCAATTGACATCTTCATTTCATGACCTTAATCACAGTGTATATAAATTATACTGTCAATCAGACGAAGACTTTTACCTCTATCCGGGACAGTGGACTGACAGAAGGACAATGGTAACAACATTGTGTATAGTGTATAGTGCTTGATAACGACTTGTGAAATCTTGTTGAAACGTCGCAGTGAAATAAACCATAGTAATTGTTATTCCATAAAAGTGTGTTATTTGAATGGTAACAACAATATACAACCATGTTTTAATGTGGGTGTATAAAAACTTAAAACAAAATGACCTGCTTAAAAATACAGTGATAGTGATCATTATATTTTACTCAGTTTTTCAGTTTCTGTAAGAATTTGATTCTTGCTAATAAAGTTCACAAATGAATATTAAAAATTTCAGTCAAATATGAGCAAAGTTATGAGTGTTTGAAGCATTGACAATATAGTATCGATTGTCAAGTACCACTGTTAAAATAATAAACAAATTTACAGTGACACAAAATATTTCACCATTTTTGTCTGGGTCTAAATGTTCAAATATTTCATCATTTTCTTGTAGAGCTTCATCAAAATGTTCTTCCATTTTCAGTTTGATCCAACTTTCCAGTTCTGCTTCTGTTAAAAATTCATCTTTATCACCATCAACCCTGTAAGAAACAATACACGCATAAATAAGATTGGTGGGATGACCGGACCCATTTGTTAATGATTTGTTAACCCAGAGTTAAAAGTATGTCTTGAATGAAAATAAAACTCTTTTGATTTTGATGCAAAAATCAATAAGACGCTTACATGTTTGAGGAACGACAACATTTTTTTGTATCGATGCCACACATAATAACGAAAACTCACATATATACCTGAAAAATATGTCTTTTAACTTTGAATCTGCATTTTGAGCATCTTTTTCTATATCTTCATGATTTCCTAAAAACAACTCTTTATGATACTCTCTGTTAATGTGTCCATCATGTTCCATTTTTAAGGCATCTAAGTGATCCTGAGGCTTTAATTTATCAAGTGTAAGCTGAGAATCTCCAAGGTCTTTCTTAAATGTCAGTGGCTTACAATATGTTAATTTTATAATAAATAAAACACAAAACGAAATAAATAGGGAATGGAATGTTAGAACTTTATGCATTTTGGAAATTGATTCTTGAAGAAGAATTTTCATTCTCCTAGAACGTAGAAAAGTCAATTTTATACACAGTTCACAACCAAATTTTGTAACAGTAGAATTTGATTGTCTTTTCCTAGTTAGACGATCTTTGGCTTATTCAACGCGATATTGGTACTGTCTTCTAATTCCTTTTTCTTTTGTTGCAAGTTCTGCATGACAAAATATAAATACATACAAAATACAGATGCAATTGTAAACTTGCATAAAACTGTATCTTCTTGCAATCCCCTTTTCCTACTTATGATTATGATGACTGCTTGCCTATTCGAGGTTTAAATTTTTCCCATGTCTACTCAGGACATAAATATAAAATTTAGTAACTCAATCTCACAAACTGCTAGACCGGTTTGTTTTTGTCAATTCTTCTTCACTCGAGCCTATGCCACGAGTCGTTCTACATTTTCACAATAAAGAAGATCTCCTGAATGTGAATTTGCTTATGTGGCGTAGGTCTGTATCGATTACATCTATCTCTTATTGATCTAGTGATAGAAACAGATAAAAAAAAAACATTGATGAGGTGTCATAACAATAAATTTCACGATTTTAGCCCACTTCGTAAATTAGAGTTATCATTCTTTGTTCCAACGTGGTGAACTGAATCCCGTTTGATATCAGTTCGCATTACTCGAATGCGCGTTTCATTGCAACCGGTTTCAGTTAGGTGAAGGTCGAAATATTTCCCAAATTACTATTCAGAACTACCCGCAGTATCAAATAGTGCCGTGTAAATTTGACATTTACAACTACATTTTGATAAAAGTGTCAACAATTTTTTTTACAAAAATTTAAATTACATTTAGTTCCAGTGCTTTAACATGGTATTAACAGTATCTGTACAAAATAAACTCTGACCTAGATAAGGCCCAGCAATACAATTCTAGTTTAGTTTCAGAGAAGAAGCAATGGCGGAGACTCCGGTGGATCCTCTGTCTGTAAAGGATTTTAGTAGGGTTATTTTAACCTTAGATAATGTCCTTATTCCACCAGAAAAGTTATCAACAACACCGTCGATGCAAGATGGTTTAGATTTAGATACTGAAATAGATCTTAGGTTTCTCGGGTGTGAACTTATTCAGACAGCAGGAATCCTCCTAAAACTTCCTCAGGTAGGAACGCCATTTTTATTTGTGATCACATGCTCAATTGATATTTTTTTCGGATTTATCCAGCGTGTTTATTTAAATCAAAATATTTAAATTTTTAATTTTGTTTTATTATTTCATTATTTCATAATTTGGTTGTGTTTTACAGGTCGCAATGGCTACAGGTCAAGTTATTTTTCAGAGGTTTTATTACTCAAAGTCATTTGTGAAACACAACATGGAGGTGAGTAACCTTGTTCGCTTTTTATGACGTCACAAGAACGTTTTATAATCGTGATAATCATGACTTCCTGTTTATGAAACAGTGATGTTTTTGTAAACATCAAACACTAATGACACTGTATAATTGGTTTAACAAAGTCAATTTGATCAACGACTTTAATGGGTTCAATTCACAGTAGCCTTATCGAATTATTTTCTCAAGTAAAATTTCAATATCCCGGGTTGGATTAAGCTGAAATGTTCCCAATGTGTGCTTGATTGAAACAACCTAAACAAAATACAAAATCACATCCAAGTTTCTTTACCATGAATATCAAATGTATCAGGTTGAAGGCCAAATGAGAAAAAAATACAAGAATTCTAATAATCTTGTCTGTAAATAAGTCAATCCAGATTCAAATAAGTCTACTGAGCACCCAAATGGAACTCGATACCTCTGCATACTTAACATGACTTCCAAGTCATAAAGAGAATTCATGTCTCAATTTCTAACAATAAAATTATATTGTCCCACTGGTTCAATATTTATCAACTCATTTGGATGCTGAAGTTTCAATATTTCTTGCCAACCCAGAACTGGCTAAAGTATTAGGGGTTTTTTTTTTTAATTTTTAAAAGTGAATGGTACATACCTGTGTACAGTATAATAATACAGGCCCTGTTCTGTTGGATATAGTTTGAAACACATTAAGAACTAGATAATTTGTAAAATTTGTTATGTTCCCAGGTTGTGGCAATGGCATGTACAAACCTTGCCTCAAAAATTGAAGAATGTCCACGTAGAATTCGAGACGTTGTAAATGTATTTCATCATGTTAAACAAGTCAGAAGTGGCAGGTAAGAATCAGTTTTTCAATTTTTTCCATTCTGATAATTTAAATGTAATTTGTTTTCATAAAATTTGTGATTAATATTTTTTTTCTCCAAACTTCATAGGTTATTAGAATCGTTGAATTAGAAACTGAGATAGACTTAAAGAGCATACACTTGGTCGTTTTAGCAAGCTGAAGTGATAGATTAATTTAAAAGTGTTAGTCTCTAACTCTTCTTTTGGCAAGATTGAGAGAACCGTGGCATGTACATGGCGAAACATTCTTAAGTCCAACATATAACAGTCATTGATATGACTTTTGTCCACTATGAATCGAAATTACATGTACTCCTTTGATAGACTGTACAGCTTTTGTAATATTGTGCAGTTAATTAAACAAATTTTATTTGTTGTAAAAATGAATTTTCCAATAGTTCAGGCCTAACATTTTTTTCTTTTTTTTTTTTCACAATCACAGCTATTGGATCAGGACCACACATACAGTTGTGACTTAATGATTGGATGGTGAGGTGAAGGAAGTTAGAATCTAAATCTAAAACCCCACCTTCATTCCATACGTCACCAACATATTATGGTTTGTATTAAAAAGGTTTGGTTTGGTTCTGTTATTTTAAAAGCCAGTGCTGTTAGGTATTTCTTTAAATATTGTTGTTTTAACTTCCATGACAATTTATTTGCAGCCTTACTCTAAGTTTTGATTTGATATATATATCTAATTGAAATTATTTATTAGTGTAATTGGTATTTATTCAGTTCCGATTCTTGAAAAATGAACCACTATGATGTTTGTGACAGTTTTCATTTTTAATAGTCTCGATTTTGTAATGAAATGATTACTCCGGTGACAGATTTAATGGCTTTGTTCAAAATTTACATGAGCAATTGATTGCATTGTGGATAAAGATTAATCAAATATAGCATGACATATGATATTTGCTTTAAATTGAACCGATAATTTATAAATAAAAGTCAGTAAATTTTATTCAGAATATTACATTATTAACTGTTAATATTGTCAACATGTTAATTTGTGAAAAACTTTATTTTGATCTATTTATGTTTGAGGAGTCTTGACCAACAAGAAGAATACAGTGGAGTAATCTAAGCTCATAATTTTTATTCTGAACCAGCCACTTGAAATTTCACTGAGAAATCAATTTAGAGAAAGGGACATTTTAAAACTGATGCTGTTCGCTTAATAGTTTAGACAATATTTTATTTTTGAGTACAAAATACTGATATAATGGATTTGAAAACCAGTCAAAGCTTATATAAATTCATCTCCATGAAGTCATCGGATGAAAATATATGCTATTAAATTATACAAATCATTTGTTCTGAAAGTGGTTTGTTGAAACAGTAGTCATTGATTACCTGGTGGGTATGGCTGTAAACATGTTCTTCTGGTGTGAAAGCATGACTAATTCTAATACCTCCACTCTTGAGTACACAAACTCAAACAATCCTGATGTGTACCGTTATAGGTGTCCCTTTCCACACATGTGGCATACCACCCAATGGATTACTACTGTGTAACTTGCAAACCACTATATGGAAGTAAACATTCAAGGATTTGAATATAATTTGTGCTTGATGTTTTCATTTGCTCGGTGAGTTCTCAGTTTGTCTGTGATATCACCCTGTCTGTGATGCCCTACCCTACTACCTCGACTACTCAGTGGTTTACAGTGAGAGTAGTATGAGGAATTACCCAGTATTTTACACTGAGTAGTCTGATAAAGTAGTCGGTGGGTTTACACTGATTAGTGTGGTAAAGTTCTCACAGTTGATTATAGTGATCAGTGTCCCAGTTCTCATATCTTTACAGTGTTATGAAATACTCATGGGTGTGTAAAGATGGTTTGTGTTGTGTGGTTATGGTTTACGGTGGTAGATAATGTCCTTGTACCTCCCAGTATGAACATGTCTATATCCTTCAAGGTGTAGATTTGTACCTTGCGTCATTAATTTATGCAACAATTCTGTCCTGGAGTCTTCCAAAAATGTTGACATTCAATTTGTGCACAGATGGTCACGCTTTACGCTTTGTACATAATATACTGAGAAAACATGCAAGTATGAATTATGGATAGGTTTATATTTATCCAATACTTACCCTTGATGGCACTTTCACTTGTTTTAATCTTGATTAAAGCACACATTTTGATGAATTGATCATATCCCGTTCAATTATTGTGAATAGATTTATATTTTAGCCTCATAGTATGTGAAAAAGTATAAATGAAGACTTGTGATTCAAACAGATATTCCAGCTTCGGAAAATTAAAGTAATGGGAAAATGAGAAGAAAATCGGTAGAATATCAACAGCTACGATAGAATATCAACAGCTACCAGTCTAACATACCAGAAACATTTGCAGAAGTGGGAGTTGATGTTTTTGAATTGAGATGGAAAATGCCCGATGGGACTCAGTTACTCTTTTGTCTACCTTCAAACTGTTAGCATATTCAAGAAAACAATTATTCCATGAAGATCAACCAAATATTGCCATACTGTTAAGACAGATTATAATATTAGAATTTAATAAGATATCTTTTTTTTTTTATATACATAACGTGAAGAATGATATAGGTAAAAGTGTCACAGATACCCTGAATCCCATTAATTTATTTGAAGGTGACTAACCTACTTCTAGCTTTATGTTCAAATCGTTATTATTTTCTTGTTGAAAAGTATCTGTCTTGCAACAAGTGTCCGATTCTGACCGAACACCATCGTAGAGCAATTATTTGACAAAATAACGTAATGGGTAATATGAGATTTGTAGAGGCCTTTTCTGATGTTAAATACTTATGCTGCATGAAAGCATTGTACAAATTACTTATTTTTTTTATATATTTTCTGAGCAATATTGATTTTGATGATTTATTTGATTATTACATGTAGTAATACTGTAGGAATAGTTAGATGATCACTAGAACTAAGTACTTTATTTTAAGGCTTGTATTAATTAAAAGTATTCCAGTAATTGATTTCTGTGTCTATTCACATCATTTCATAATGATCCTAACCCTATTTATTATGGACTTTCCCCGTTTACTTGAATAACATATTCAATGTTTCCAGGATCAAGGTAGACAAATTTGTCACCACATGGTTGTTGTAGTCCCATGGGTTTTTCAGTAAAATCATTTGTTAATTCAAGAATACCATATAAAATAATTTGCAAATGTTAAACAATATTCACAAATTTATGTTGATAACCAAGTTCCTTAGTTTGAAATCTGATTTATTTAATTACTTGCAGGTATAATATTTAAACTGACTATGACTCCAGCTGTTACGTTTGTGTAACTGTTACAAGCTTGGAACCTTGTTACCATATAGTGGTTCGCAGGTTGATTTGGCATTTTGTATTGTATGGACCAGGAACTGAGGCCCAAACCTTCATCTTGTTGCTGTTCTGCTTTGGGGTGAAGCGCTTTGAATAAAGTTCAATTCTCTGCCAAATCAAGTATGATTGACATGAAACTTTGATAATTGGTATGATGTCACAGTTCCAAGATGGCTACGATGATTTCCTGGTCCGTTGTACAATCATAATGTAAAACAACCTGCTATGGAATAATTACATTACCATGGTGCTCGAACCATGCGTTCAAAATGGTACAAGCGGCTACCGGTATTAAGAATGTCTGTTGCAAAGTAACCAACTTGGAACTAAAGAAAATATAGGATTTGATAGCCTTGTTTTCTCTCCAATCTTAAAGGCTTTCTAAGAATTAGTTTCAATAAATTTGTCTTAGAAATGAAATGAGAGACAAATGACAAGGGTTTAGTCTTAAAACATAACCACAGCAATATGGCAGTCCTATAAATAGAACTTTTCTAAATGTGTCCCATTATATCACTGCATTTTATGTGACATGGGTCCTTCACATTGTTATTCATCACAATGTTGAAGCTTTTGGGGCATGGATCATTGCAATAAAATAGTAACTGTGTAAAAGAAACTCTTAACGCAATTTCACACACTTCACATAAAAAAAAAAAAATCAACCTAAATTGTTTAATTTACAGATAAACAACAATTTTATTTTTCACTTCCTAACAGTACTGGCTTAATGATAAATATAACCAAACTACATCTACCATTGTATGTGTGGTCTTGCAAATGGTGTACATAGTTTGTGACTTGGTGGGTTTCTGTAACCTCTTCATTTTGACTAATTTCAGGACAATACATCCATTAATTCTAGACCAAAGCTACATAAATCTTAAAAATCAAGTTATAAAGGGAGAAAGACGAATCTTAAAGGAATTGGGATTTTGTGTGCATGTTAAACACCCACATAAGGTATTTATCAAATTTTAAGTTTATCCTTAATATAATTAAGGTGTAAGTTCTCATTCTAATTTACATGATATTATTTTGTTTGATCCAGGAAAATACTACAAAACAAGTGAATTTAAATGGTTTTCTGCATAAATATGATATTTCAATATATATCTTCCTATATTGCAGATAATTGTCATGTTTTTACAAGTGCTTGAATGTCATCAAAATAAACGATTAGTCCAATGTGCCTGGTGAGTAATATTTGTATAAATAACTTCAGCTGATAAACAGTTGATATTAATCTATGTTCACAAACCAAGATATGTACATGTTTCATATGGGCTGCGTTAATTTGAAGCTACATATTGGTGCTTATGCTAGTTTGAAAGTTAAACATTATTTACTGTTTTGTTGACATAAACAAAAATGTGTTAACTGATGCAAACGTATCTGTGAGTTGAGGGCCTTACTACAGCAGTTTGTCCTAAAAAGAAAATTTACACTGCCAGGGATATTTAGTGGTATGTGTCGTTTTCTACATAAGCCTTTGTTGTGCACTGTAGACATTTGCTTTTATGGGAAAGTAACAAGCATTCTGGGGCCTGTTCCACAAAATTTTAACTAAGATAAAATCCAAATTTTAGTTAAATGTATTTTGAGTGGATAATATTAGATTGATTTGGATTTTATCTATATTTAAAATTTCGAGAAACAGGGCCCCGGATCGAAAATTGTAAATTTTCAAAAAATAGGTAAGATATAACAAAAAAAGGTAATAGTTTTCTAACATGGCATCTCTTTATTCTGACTTAAAAATGACCTTTGAAAAATTTTATAGTTTAATCAAATTCAAATCACAATTTCCTTTATACTGTGTCATGTGTAATTATTAACATATTTTTCCTTTTTTGCTTACCCCAGCCTAGGAGGGTAAAGTCCTTGAAACCATAATGTCTTCAAAATGTGAATCTCTGAAATTGGTTACCTGCCACCGACATGCTCACCTGACTGGTCCATCTCTG
This sequence comes from Patella ulyssiponensis, assembly GCA_963678685.1. Taxonomy (NCBI): domain Eukaryota; kingdom Metazoa; phylum Mollusca; class Gastropoda; family Patellidae; genus Patella; species Patella ulyssiponensis. The sequence continues at coordinate 23,455,678 of OY783232.1, forward strand.
AACGTCTTGTCATCATCCAATCAGATGCCATCAAGATCATGTGTTCGTTACTGTGAAAATGGTGATAGTACAGACAAAGTGTTGTGTAGTGTAAAGCACATCAGATTGTGCGGGTTCATAAAAATGACAAATGAAAAGAAATTTATAAGAGTAATAGTGACAATAATTTAAATAAATGGTAAAGATATTCAAGTAAATTTCTGATAATCTAATTGAAATAAGATATAAGGGTGGAAATACTGTAAAATTAATAAGTTAGTTGCCTAATTTTCCAGTTTATTAATCAACTGAGTTGCAGAGTCGTGGGTAAAAGGAGGATTGTTGTTGACCAGTCAGTGAGTGCCAGAGGTAGCTTGATAATTGACCACCAGAGATAAATATATTTGATCTTGTTTATATAAACTATGCAAGCTACAAGGTAATGTATATTGGAAATATTCTCTTTTCCATCCATCCTTTTATTCTCTTCGTTTGTTGAAAGATAGGCAGAGATACCCATTCTAAGAATTCCAGAAATTGGCCGTTAAATTATAAAATGATCGAAAGCCAGAAACAATTGAATTTGATAGAGAGATGCCATGTTAGAAATATTATTGTGTAATGTGTTGTTATATTTTATTATATGGTGAGATGTAATATTTTGTTATTGTAGGAATTATATGAATGATAGTTTTAGAACTGATGTATTTGTAAGATATCATCCAGAAACAATCGCATGTGCTTGTATATATCTGGCTGCTAGACAATTACAGGTTAGTTAACTTTACTATAGTCTATGACCTGTTGGGCGGGGGGTAAATCATATGGGTTAGCATTTAGTCAAGTGGCATAGTTTGAGTCCCAGTGTTTACGGAACAAGGAATAGGATCTCGTGTCCAACCTGAAAGATTTTCTCTGTGGCGTCTGCTTTCCTCCCACTGCCAAAAGACATTCTGAAGTAATATTAAGACATCTTGGTCCTGAAATGACCCAGTTTGTGTCTTTTTTACATTTAACCCTATTTCTTTTTTACACAAAACAAATTTAGTCGGTGTTATGAGGCCACATTGAATTATTTATTGTATTTATTTGAACCCATTGGACTCTTTTCGCCTTCAGATTGCCTTGCCTATCAATCCATCTTGGTTTGGATTATTCCAAGTTGATGAAGAAGAAATACAACAGATCTGTTTAACATTATTATACTTATATTCTAGAAAAAAGGTGAGTACTTTAATTATTTCTGAATTGTGGGGGAGGTGTGCATTTGTCATTGAGTCAAGTCGTGTGGTTTTCATCCCATGCTTGTATGTGACAAGGAGTACTTAATTGATTTTCGTTGGGTTCTCCGGTTTTCTCCCGCTGCTAAAGACCGCTTAGTCCCGAATTGGACAGTAAACGTATTTGAATTGAAAAATGTGGATCATTTTAATACTGTTCCTCATTTTAGCCAAATTATGAAGAATTAGAAAGAGTGGTTGATAAAGCTAAGAAACTTCAAGTGGAGGCGAAATTAAAAGCTAAAGGTCTTACCTCAGATTATGGTACACCAAATAGCCAGTCTAGACAAAGTAAGTACATGAATATATACAATTTAATGGTTACTTTAAGCAACTTGTTTTAAACACAGAACAAACAAAAAAGTATTGTGAAAATTAATATCTAGATGTTTGGCCCCTTGTTTTTATTTTCTTTTATATTTTTCAGATTCACCTAAAAATGTTAGTCCATCTGTAAATATTATACCTGGTATGAAACGTGTAAGAATGGAGGATGAACCACATTCTGATAGGTAATATACTTTTATATTCACTGTAATCTCTTGTATCAAGGAAAGCAGGGCCGTATTAAAATGGGTCCCAATAGCTGTTTCTAATTCAGGTAGAATGTTAAAACTTGAAGAGAGATGTTCATTATATCTGTCTAATTACTTTGATTGCTTGAGACTTTTTTAGTATGAATCCATGAGGTTTGGAATTCAATGAGTAAGTCGAAATGTCAGTATCCAAGCCAAATTGTCATCAAAAGCAACTTAATAGATTAAAGCCTAAGAAATCAGATAGCATAGACTGAATGATGTTTAAAATACAATCATCTTCTATTTTACAGTGATAAAAATCATCGTAATGGTAAAAAACGTCATCGATCAGATAGTGAAGGAACTGATTCCCCTAGACACAGAAGTAGATCAAGGTTTGTTTAATTATAATACAAATATTACAAAATATTTTTACAATTAATAATAAAATAACAACACACGACAAAACAAATCACATAACTACAAGTCAAAGCAAAAAAATAACACATTAGAATTGTTTGCTATCAGGGAGATATTAAATATTGCAAAGAAATCTGAGGACCTGCCGCAAGCATCCCAAGAAAAATGTTCTTAATATACCAGTAATGTGTTTTTGACAGAATTTATACTGAGCGCCACAGATGATTAATTTTGCTGCACAGCTTGTGTAAGAGGCAGTGGCGGACACATGCGCTACTGACAATTAACCATCTTTGTCGTACTTTTGGTTTTGACCCCTCTGACTTTGTACCGTTGATTACAGATTAAACATCCATAAGTGTACAAATGTGTTGTTATTGATGTGTTCCCATTTGAATATTGTTCACAATAAGAAGCAAAATAAATAAGATATGTTTACAGGATCATTTTGTTATACGAAAAACTAAGTGATGCGTTTTCTATGGCGCTCAGTATATATTTATCTCATCTATCACTTTGTGTGCATGTCATCTGCAATATCATTAATCATACTTTAAAATTACTTTTTTTCAGGAGCCGCTCATCTCGGTCAAGTAAAAGTTTTTCTCGAAGTCCAAGACGTAAAAATAAGTCTCCAAGAAAACTGAAAAAAGAAAGAAGATCACCTAGTCATCATTATCATAAAGACAAACATACACATAAAAAGAAAAGACACATCGTTTCAAGGAGTCGTAGTCGCTCATTTTCCCCATCTCCAGATCGATATAAGGCAAAAAGATATCATAAAGAAAAGACCCGATATGGTTACAGTCCAGATAGATATTCTAGAAAACAGCGAAACGGTCATCGGAGTCCGACTAGAGACAGATATGACAAATATAGACGGTGATATTAGCTCATTCTAGATAATAATTTTATACGAAATGGGTAAAGGTGCAAAATCGTGTTGGAACTATTAAAAAAAATAACTGTGATAAAAAAAATAGCCCAGCGATATATTCATACACATACAGCATATTATTTCATTACCTGAAAACCTTACATTTAACAAATATAATTTGTTTTATGTGAGGCAAATTAGCATAACATGGAATCATAATCATGAATTATAAAAGTGGGATAAGAGGAGGATTAAAAATTAAAGGCCACTGAAAGGTTAATTTGTTAACATGTTATAGATTGGTCCAAATCTATTAAATGTTTCATTTTGTTCTGATTTATTTTATGTATATTTTAACCTAAGTTATTACACTATTTGTAAAGACTATAAGAGCCAGTAAAATCGTTTTGTTTTAACCAGTTGATTATTAAACCTATATAAAGAAATAAGAAAAATATTCTTAATTAAATTAATTCATGTCCTAGTTACTAGTACAACTTCTCTTGAATTCTAATAAGGTTATTATCTGTTCTTTTAAACAAGGATTTATTAATAAATATACTGAATACATTAGAATCTAAGATACTCATTAATCCTCTATATGTGATTAAATAGGTACCGGTACATTCCTACTTTCACTTTAATTAGTATGAAATGAAGTCTGAATTAATTTTATTTCAACTTTCCTTTCTCAGGGTTTAACTAAACTATAATGATCATCTTTATGTTATGAATTTTTTTCCTTATTGTTTTGGACAACAAAGTATTGAAAAATTGTATTTTACATTTTGTAAATAAATAATGTAAATAGTGATTTTACTGTTAGCATTCATATACAATATCAGACCCGTTAACTAAAGATTCTAAAACAATTTTTAATTTTTTGAACCAGGGTAACAGTGCCAGCTTATCTGTCCTAGTCTGTTTGTGGGAAACCCATGCTACAAACTGGCAGTGGTCATTCATGAAGTTGTTTTAGGTGGTACAGATTTCAGCTAAACTGACCTAGCTGTTCGTCATGGATGCTCCACCACTACAAATGCTCTGGAAATTACAAAGCTCTGTCAGGTTCTGTGGGGGGCGTGACATTAGGGCCGTATGTAGGATTTTAAAAGTGGGGATGCAGCAGTGGTGGGTCACCAAAGCCTCCATGTAAGAGGTATAAGAAAGTTGGATCAGGGCAAACGTGGGCGCCCTTAAAACCGACCAACTGATCAGTGCCTTGAGAGCATCATTGAGTGATCATAGTTAAGTCAAGTGTATTATTTTATAATTGTGCCTTATTTTTTCTGTGAGTGCAATGCATCCCCGGCTAGATACGGCCCAGTGAGGAATATTACACCCATCACCAGATACCCGTCAGACTTACATTCTGAATCCTGATGATACCAGATATACATGCAGTGATACCATATAGGAGCAAATTGGTACCCTTTTCAGCAAGCTTATTGTTAAACTGTTAGCTTATATGATAAGGTACACTGTACTTATGGCGTTTGAGATCCACCATCAAGGGCTGTGCTCAGTGGGTTGTATCGAAGAAGTTAGGGGTGGGGGGTAGGTAATGGACCTAGTCCGCTACAGTAAAGATCAGGTTGACGGGCCAGTACATTGGACGCGCTTCTTTAATACCCTGCAAAACAGACAAAAAATGTTAGTACACTAGTTATATTTACCGGTTATAAGGATTATGAAACTGTCGAGTTTGACCAATACCACAATAAACTTTCTTACTCCTTCTTTACTTCATTCGAGAGGTCATTTACAGTCCTCGTAAAAAAATATTAAAATGCTTCCGATCGCAAGGCATTCATTCGTCTTATATTCAGGAAGAATTGCCTTTAGTTAGAACTGGTAGAGAATAAAAATGGTCGCTGTGAGATGATTTATGTATCTGATGAATCTCATTGCAACATTTCTTACACAGTGTTAATCCAATATGACCATCATCTGAAATAAAAACAATTTCTAAATCCCGATACATAATATTAAGTGCAGAAAGACCACACCACAAATACGCCATTACACAAGACAAACCCACGGACACGCCACAAAATATACATCGACATGTTAAACAAACGTAGGCTATATCAGATGAATGAATGCGGTGGTATAATGATACAGACAGCACTCAAAATAAATCACAAAACAGAGGAGATTTAACAATGAATACAAGATAGACGCAATAATAATGATGCGTTTATTGACCGCGATGTCTGCCATTTGACGTCATAAATAATAACGTCAGAAAATTTACCCATATTAAGGGCGGTAATCGGAATACAATTTCGGAAAACGCTAAACTTAATAATTTAGGAATAAAATAAATTGGTTAATATAAATACATGTATGTGGGAAGAAAAGCTCAACAACGAGAACATTCTTTAACAGAGGGGCTAAAACTCTACTCTAATAATACTATTAATAGCAAGTGCCTGTAGAAGGACCGCACTACACACAAATACAACTGAGTAGACAAATCTGCGGACAAAGGGTCACACAAATTACACAGACATTGCAGTCAATAACGAACAACAACCACATATATCAAATAAAGTGAATGGATCCGGCGGCAAATCACAAGCGTCCTCTGCGTTGTACGCAGTAATACAGAGTTCACTCAAATGAAAATCTTTGTTTTTTTATAGCTGGACATAAACATAGGCCGTGTTGTTGCTATAGGCATCTTAAAAAATAATTTTTAGGCTCCGGTTGTATGGGTTGTACACTTATCCCCCCTTCAAATTCGTTTACACTTCCCAACAGAGGTGGGGCGGGAAGGCATTGTAATGGGGAAACCTTTCAGACATTATCGACCAAAGAGTCTTCTCTTAAACCTCACCAAATTTAATTGCCTATTTTATGTTACCAAAGTTTTAGTATACTCTAGTAGAACAACGGAGTTCCCCTCAATCAAGAATTACTGATGCCTTTTCAGATCATGTCGGCAAAATTTCACATAAGTTCGTTACCTACCATTTACAGAAGGACATGCCGGGCAAACAATGGAAGCCGAAGACTTCAAACAAACCAAACATTTCAAATCTTCTTCTCTAACCAACGTATGCACACTGCGGCAAGACGGGTGTGCTCTCTCGTGGCAAGCTGGACATAAACTTTCCCCTGCAATCAAAAATAAATAAATGAATACTAAGTCTAAATTGCATACAAACAAATTGACCTGACCTAACCCGCCGAACACATGCATGACCATTAAGCCTAAATTATTTGAAATAAAGTCTTATTAAATTTGACCTACACCTATTTACATACCCATGATTGACATTTTACACCTTACAATATCTGTTAACGGAAACCCCGAAGTACAGCGTGCACATCTCAGTAAATCAGAGCGGTGCACAGATATCATTCCGTGTATTTTCTCAATATTCCCAGAGTTACCGCTAATGACGTCATCAACGCTATGACGATTAATGTTCTGCAACAGTGTTGGCGGAATTTTGCTCATTGATGGGAAATTGCAGACCATCTAGACCCCAAAATTAAATGTACTTTTTCAATGTAAAGACTGTTCGATTACATTATTTTTCAATTTTCCGCATTATTATAATTGGATTAAATAAAAGGAGATGATATTTATTTTACCAAAAATATCGCTCTTGCTCCACTCGGCGAAACAACAACTCGGTTTTATGCGTCCGTTGTTTCTGACACCTCTTGTTCTAAGAGTTTGCTTTTACATTGAAACAAACGCCCTGTAGACAGTACGGACTTTTTTCAATTCCCTTTGTCGCAATATCCCTAGATTATAATTCCAAAAATGTTCGAACATCATGAGGGAAATTAGTCGAACAACCTTGTCATCACCCCTAACCACAAACCTTATCCGTTTATCGTCCATAATATACTTTTCTGCAGCAACCATGGTAATGAAGACGGACATACGCCATGCAGTGTGCGATGATCTAAATTCCCCTCAAACAATTTGTAACTGTCAAAGGTTCTTTTGCATTTATCCCACCCAATTTATACCCCTTTCCTTGTCAGTCCTTGCAACTTTCAAGGACAAAACCGAGTTTAACCCGCACAAAAAGAAAGCACATTTTAACACGTGAAATTTAACGAGGTCGTGTATTGTGGACTTTCAATGGCTGATATATCTTGCCCGTCAATAAAAATATTGTCGCATGAATGCCATATTCCACAAAGATGCAATTAATAACATTTTGATATTACAAATATCTGATTTGTAAAACAAATATTGATTTTAAGAGACAAATGTTAATTGTAGCATACAAATGTCGATGTATAATGACAAATGAAGAAATAAGAATAAATACTATAAAGGAACTAAGAATTAAAAACACCGAATAAAGAGGTGTTTGGTCTTCCATACAAAAAATCAGTTAACTCTTGTATCTGAAATATGAGAAGGGGACATCTACATCAATCAATGAAGGCAGTTTTTGGTCGAGATGGGTTTTTATAAATAAAAATGGAATGGGGTTTAACGTCCTAATGCAGTCTTCTGCTCCAACTTGTCTAATTATGACTGGCATACGCCGTACAGTGTGCTATGACTAGGAGGGACATTTTTTCGCGGCAGCGCCACTTTGGTCTACTTTAATATCGAATTCTTATGGTCAATGGATCTATGACGTACATGGCAATATATAGGCTACATGCGGATGCTCGATTGCCAGCCCTCTGTCCTGCACTATGACAAGGAGAAACCACGCTTGAAATCCCGATGAACTTCATGGTCAATAACTAAAAACATCTATACCCAAAATTTTAGAAAGAACTAATGAACGTAATTTGTAACACTATAGAGGCTATATACTGTAGAAGTTATAAGTTCGGTAAGGTGCTCTGTTTAATGTATTGAAGTTGTTAGCTAGTATACATACCAGTGACATAAAGAACTAGGCTAACAGGAATATGTCTGGAAGTTTAAAATCGGACTATGGCATCATTGTCTGATAATCCAAATATGGATATCCCATGCGTTAGAAACGTGGTTAGGTATACCTAGGTGCCCATATAAGTACACTGTGGTGTTGAAATCCAGGGTAGCCCCTGTGCAGCTGACCAATCCGATAAAGGAAGTATCTGGTCAATTTCCCGGGTCCCAATACATGACACATACGCGTAACTTCTTTATAAACAAGTGTAGATTTAAGTTTCTCCAGATATCACTGAGAGGCGTCCCAGGGAAGACCATACCACCAGCCTCCTATGCTGAGAGGCTTGGAAAGAAATGCCATTCGGACATCATTTAGACACTTGGATTTAGACCACCCCGTTAAGTCGTCGGAGAGCCATATGACGTTGAGGGGTAGCGTCAGTAGACTTGTCCTATGAAATTGTGGGGTAAAGACAATGGTGTTAATCGCAATCTAGTATTAACACAAACTTATATATTTAGCTTATATTTAATGCCATAGCAATATATGTGTAGTTTTCTGTATTATCTGTATTATGGATGTTATAAAGATATAAAAACATAGTTAACGTAAAAAGTATTCCAGACTTATTGAACATTGGAAATAGTTATCACGACGTGAGGTCCAAGAAAATCCTAGACGATAGTGTCACCCTAGTATCACGAACCGTAGTGTCACAGTCGTTTATTTTCGGTCCCGAGACACAGGATAGTGTCACATATTGTTCCCTTGATATATTTTTTTTTTCAGTCTTTCAAAGAAAATTATATTATTGATATCCCAGTCCCGTACACTATCTATGTCGCCATATCATATTGATCTTATAATGTAAACAAACAGCATCTGTAATAATATTACAACAATAAGCCTACTCGGTTTAGTCACCTGCTGTTTAAATATGAATTAATTATTAATGAGCGTGTTTCCAAATATGGACTTATTTTATTGGATTACTGCTATACGCTGTCATGTCATATTAGAACGCGTTGGCCCACACTTGTATAAGTTTTTGACACAATGAATCATCTCTTCATGGTACGACGATTTTATTCAACTTTAACAATGACGATGCGTCCGTTATAAAATAGAAAACCCCGTGTAAACTTAAAATAGGTTCATTTATAGGGTGCGCACCAACTTGTCATTTAGTGTGTAACCTAGGCACGCCTCTAGATTAATTAGTTCATTATATTAAAGGGGTATTGTAAGATTTAGATAAAGAGCTAGCGGTTCTGGATATAATATTTTAAAAATAGATTACGCAAAATGAAAGGGGAATTATGTAGGATTTAGATAGAGTACAGATAGTTCTGACAGTAATATTTCAATAATAGATATTATACTGCAAAATCAATATATTGAAAATTCATTCCAACTACTTTATTTTGGGCGAAGTTATCAATAGTTGTAAATTTGACAAATTTGTACATGTACATTGATAGTAACCACCGTATCTTAGCCTCGCTTCTCATTTTTAAATTAAACTATTAAATGTCCGCATTCTAATCTACTTAAAATGGGAGTTGATTATAGTCTTGTCCCAGGAAAGACCTGTAATAAGCAAATTTGTCTCTAATTAAATTATAACAATATGCCCGTTTAATACTCTGTAGTTAGTATTATTGTTTATCTTCGTGATTAAGTAGGTTGTCGTAATTTAGCATTGGCAAGTTTAATAAAGCGGTGAAAACTCATCAATTAATAAGTGGAATTAAACTGGATTATCTAAAATCGAATTGAATGATATAGTATCTTAAATAATTATAATTAGACCTATCAAATTTCATATCAATTTAACTCCACGACAATCGGTTGACTTTGGATTACGTCCTATCGGATAGGATAGGCTTCCATCCCATTGTTTTTTTTTATCACACCTTATATAATATTTATGGTCATTTAGCAATACATCGGTGATAGGTAAAAATGACACACAAAAAACAATAAATGAACTGAGTTAGTCTGAGTTGGAGACATTGGGAGAAAATTTGGAAATTGTTGTACGTGGGACTACATATTTAGTTAGGCCCTATATGCATAGGCCCGTGTATTTGCAAAAAAACCCCAAAATATAATGCACTATTTGAATTAAATTTAGAAAAAAGGCTAATTAACACCAAAGAGTGCCAGTGTTGGTAATATTTATACAGTGATATTGCACCAAGACCAGTGTAAGATATGTTCCACGTGTTTGTGGACACGTGATCGATTTTGGCGGCAAAGTCCTTCCACGCTAGAATTCAACGGGGATTTGTTTACAGTGTATTATAATTTACTTAACCATTCTTTCACCCTAGTCAGTCAACTTCCAGTGCATTAAATATATCAATGGCGTGATTATTAGCCTATAACTTGACGGAAGCCATGAACTCTGACTAGAACGGTTCAGTCCATACTCTGAATCATTCCTTCGCGCTTGTCCGACCATTTCCGCCTTTACTGCACAAATAGCCCACAGTACAGTATAGTATAGTCATTTAATAAGCGGCGTGAATCGAACCAGGCAGTCTGTGTTTACATGTAGACGCTGTCAGTATGAATATATCAAAGCGTATGGATATACTAGCTTATGTACCGGTACTCTACCAGATACTCACGGGTAAGTATAATATACTTTTATTGACAGGAATATCTGGGTCTATATTCTATATAGATAATTTAATAGACGAACCGACTAGGAAAACTGGTCAATATTCTGTAACACACAGTGCTAATATTTACTTTTTCTGATATCAGCTTTAGGCCTACTTGTTATGTAATCTATTTATAACCGTTGAATACAATGGCAGTTTAACCATTCTTTTGGAATCGGACTGAGTATATAGAAAGCAATAATATAAACTAAAGACACAATGCTTGGAGATTATATCAGAATATTTATTAATAGGGCTTTACATGTATATATTGGCATCAGCAGGATTCTTTGTAACTGGGTGTTTGAGGTGCATGAATGGATGAACCACTACCTTGAAGGTGGAAATGGAAGGTGGATAGTTTCATTGCGTTGTTTTACCTCCATGTACCTTGTTCATTTCTTTAATCTTTTTAAATTCCTAAAATTTTATACACACCTTAATAATTAATCATTATATTATACATGTACTTGTGTTGAGACATAATATATACAATAGGTTATCACTGTATTATCATAATGTTACACACCTAGCTGGACAATGGTTAAATAGTAGGTGTGTAGAATTTTAAGATTTTTGTGGTAGCCTATATGAATTGAGAATCTCAGAGTCAGTATTAACTATCTTCATTATCAAACTATAGTATTGGTAGACTCATAGAAACAATTAAACATTATTACTATGGTGTAGCACTGATTAATAAACTCATTACCATTGGTTAAGGAATAGACCTATGCAGGACTAAAATGATTTATCTGTAGATCAAATATCACCCACCATGTTAATAATGAATAGTGGTGGTGCACCAGGATATTCCAGTAGCTGGTGGTGGGGGTGGTGTTGGAATTGGGTCTGACTTCCCACAGGAATTTCAAAAATTTCCAGCAAAGGCGAAATACAAGAATCTTATTGTAAAATTAAGGCTATTAAGATCAGACTTTCATCACATTTAAATTTGAGTTACTGTCTTTTGAAAACTGTTTCACTTGCACATTAAGGGCAGTAGAAGCACTCAATGGGGCAATCTGAAACAGTTTCAAATTGCCCCATTGAGTGCTTCTACTGTGATCCTTAATGGGAAAGTTCACTTTTGCTGACACCTCTAACTACATGGGAGGGATAGCATGTTAATCACAAGCTGGAATCCATATAAAGCTTGTGAAAGCACTCCACAGGCTTTTAGAATTGATCAGAAAAGAGGAAAGGAGAGGGGGAGGGTGTGTGGATATGGCTAATTTTGAGGGAATCACATTTGATTAGTATTAGACTATAGATTAAATGTTTTTTTAACACAAAGCTTCTTCACTGAGTATCTTTGAGTAAAATCAGTAGGATATAAATCATGTGCTTATAAAATTCCCATTTATATTTTTTTCAAGTATGTCAATGATAAATAAGTTTCATTAGCCAAAATTTGTTACTGTATTAGAGGTGATTATTTTCTTTAGGTGACGCCCATATCCTCTTTTACCATGTATATATTCATTGTGACATTATACTTGTCATTAGTGACAGGATATCATAATATTCTGATAATTATATAACATTTGATTGACATATACATGTAGATATCATAATAATAACTTTATCACATTAATGTCTATTTTTATACGCCCACATGGAAATGTGGTCGTATATTGTCGTCGCCCTTTCCGTCCGTCCGTCGTCCACAATTTCTTGTGAACGCTCTAGAGGCTAAAGTTGATATCCGATTGACTTTAAATTTATACACAGTGTTTAAGATCATGAGACGAAGAGGCCTATTGATTTTCAGCGATATCCGATAATTACTACCAGAGTTATGACCCTTGATCACTTTGAAAAATCTTGTGAACGCTCTAGAGGCTAAAGTTAATATCCGATTGACTTTAAATTTATACACGGTGTTTAAGGTCATGAGACGAAGAAGCCTATTGATTTTCATCAATAACCGATAATTACTGCCCGAGTTATGACCCTTGATCACTTTGAAAAATCTTGTGAACGCTCTAGAGGCTAAAGTTAATATCCGATTGACTTTAAATTTATACACGGTGTTTAAGGTCATGAGACGAAGAAGCCTATTGATTTTCAGCAATATCTGATGATTACTACCAGAGTTATGACCCTTGATCACTTTGAAAAATATTGTGAACGCTGTAGAGGCTAAAGTTAATATCCGATTGACTTTAAATTTATACACGGTGTTTAATGTCATGAGATGAAGAAGCCTATTGATTTTCAGCGATATCCGGTAATTACTGCCCGAGTTATGACCCTTGATCACTTTGAAAAACCTTGTGAACGCTCTAAAGGCTAAAGTTAATATCCAGAGCAGCTAATCTAGCTGGATGTTGGCACTCTATAAATGTCCATTATTAATTGACTTTAAATTTGTACACAGTGTTTAGGGTCATGAGACGAAGAATCCTATTTGATTTTCAGTGATATCTGATAATTTCTGCCAGAGTTATGGCACTTGAGACAAACAATCAAAACAATTCTAATCATTTCTGATAATTACTTAATGGGCTATTACTGGTAATAAGATTATCATGTGTTGTAAATGTTCTCCTTACTGACAAAAGAAACAATATGCGACAATCCTTGTTGACTGCCCGGACGACTTAGCTGTTGTGGGCGTATGTTTCGTTGCCTGGCAACCTATCTTTTAATGTTGCCAAAACGTGCCATATTGAAAATTTACTTGACATTGCTAGCTCTATCACTACTTAATGGCCCGACATTTTGTTAAACTTTTTAGTTTTATCTATTTTTATTGATCTATATTTATAATATTTGATTTGTACTAATAAAAAATACTTGCATATTTACTTACGGGGTGTGTGTGGGGGGAAGTCAGGGGGATTCTCATATCAATCAGGGGGTTCTCATTAATTAAGGATATTCACAAACTTTTTGATTGGCAGGGATATCGCAGACAAGAAACTTCTCAGGGGCTTCTCATATTTTTCAAGGCTTTTGCACTCTTTTCAGGGTATTCTCACACCATTCAGCTCACACCATTCAGGGTATTCTCACACCTTTCAGGGTATTCTCACACTTTACAGCACATAATTATTACCTTATATTTAAACTCAAGGAACAGAATCAATAGGATTAACATAATAAAAATCATTACAAATAAATCACCATAACAAATAGCACAGAAAAGATTTTAAAAGATAAAAAACTGAGAAAGCATTTTGCCTATTTATAAACATAGTAAAATTGTTTGAAATAACTTGAACTGCTTCCTTGTTCTTTAAACTTTACCATGTGGCTTTCGTCCATCTAAATCTTCAACATCCCTGAGGTCATGTAATTTCTTAATTATCTTATAGGTTTAGATTTGAAACCAGTCTTTCAAGTACTCGGTAATTTCTTTTTTATACATTTGATGGCGGATGATATGGCAAAGGTAACTTGATCATGTATTCTGAGTATATGGTATTCCTTTCGCTTGGGTCAAGCTTCCAGGCATAGACTTGGGTTTTTTGGTGCCGATGGTCTCTGGTTTCATGGCTCTAAATCAACATGTTTTCTCAACCGCATGAATAAAACTGGACTCATTTTATGAATGAAATGTTTAAGAGCAATATTTATAGGAAATAAGAATAGTATTCTAATGTGAAGTACTACATCGTATTGAAAGAATAGCAGGTGTTATTGTAAATACCAGGATGTCCGTCTGCCAGCATTTGTCAGCCATTATATCTTCATTCAATAAAAGTATTACTTGCAAATTTAAGTGAATGACATTTGGTGTGGGTGAATTGCTTTTTGTCTGGCAATTTACTATATTATATTATTATATGTAGGCCTATATGACAGTAATGTTTCATAGCATGTCTTTCCATGCAGGTCAATTTCAAAATTCTTAAATACGGTATATAATACATTGTTTATTCTCCCTTCCAGTGCTCTCTTTCTCTTATCAAAACACCTAATAAAGAACTTAATCAGCTAAAACAAAGCTGTTAATTAGGGTATTTAAGCTCAAAAAGCCTTACCCCTTTAATATTGGTGGTTTCCCGTTGTCAGTGATGCAGGATGAAGGGCCTGACAAAGACAGCTGTCTAGTTGTTCAAATGGGATGAAAAACCAAGGTACCATGTACACATTGGCATGCATGTAAAATTTCCCTTGGCAGTTGGAATTCTATATAAGAGTAGGTCATAGCGCCACTGCCCAGGCAAAATTTCCCTCATAGCACATTTTATGGTGTATGCCCATCTTCATTAGCCCAGTTTAGGAGCAGAACAGTAGGATGTTAAATTCATTTCATTTCCTTTCCTTTAATATTGACTTAAATGAGGACAGTCTCTTTAATTCAGTATCATCTACGACCTATAGGTCAATTTAGATCAACATGGATGTTGTGAAAAGATGGGCTTCTGATATCAAATATTTAAGACTAAATGAAAATTTAAAATTGGCACATGAATTGCCTGTCAGAATGTTTTTGAGCACTATTTGTAATGAAGTGACTCGATGAGGCTACACACAACCAATTTGTGTTCATTTCTTGATGCTAAAGAAAAGAGAATTAGCTCCTTTAAAGATACAGAATGAGAGATTAGATAAAGAACTGGCAGATCTCAGTATGATGGTTAAAAACTAGATAATGTAATGGGAATTTGCTGAAAATTAGTTATTTAGATAACGTTTCAGGCCTAAAAAAAGAGCTTCAAGAGGCAGATTTAGCTCTTGCATAATGTATGTTTAAGTGATTTAAAAGTTTTGTGCCCCACTCCTCCCCCATTTCAGAAATCCATCATATACTCTTGTTTTCTGTTGTATCGTCTATAAACTGTAGTAGTTGTTCAAAACTAGCTAGGGGCAAAGTGTTTGTAGTAAATATAGGCACAGAATGTAATAACCAAGCACATACTGCACGTAGCTACAATTAAATGTATCGTCAAACTGTAAGGCGGAAGACATCAGTAGTGGAACCATTTCTAATACTGCACGCAGCAATACATCTACATCATACTTCGAGAATACCTGTTCTCAGGCAGAGCTAGCTGTAGACAGGCAGCCTAAGTTTGGGATGATCCAAGTACTGAAACGATATCCAAGACGGGAAACTGTTAGGCAATGACGGTACTGATTGTAAATTTTACAACCCATCTCTGTCTGTTCTTTTTTTCTTTCCGTTATTTATTTTAATCAAGAGTACTCGTACTGACAGACTGAACTTTACTAAAATACTGACAACAAATTTTCCAAGTTTAAATTGTATAACTTCTAAAATTTGAAATCATTCGAATATTGTGACATGATAAGATTTATTGAATATAAAGGTTAAAAGATGATGTGAAATTAGTGTGATGTTGGTGTCTGACATTTGTAGCATGTCAAATATTATCTGCTATTGAAAACACTGGTATCTAATTCTCATCAAGTTCTATATTCAAATCTGTCTAAATATGTTTAAATAGAGAGAGAGGACACAAACTAGTTCATTTTGGGATTAACATATCGTTCTATTTTATTTTAAAAATTCACTTGCGCGTAGGGAGTTTTAGCAGTGGGAGGAAAGCAGACGACACAGAGAAAAACCCACAAGGTTAGACAGCCGGATATATGTTTAAAGAGAAAGCGATTTGAGTGATGTTATAACCCAAATTTCTCCTCATAGATCCGAGATCTGACCTTTAATATATGCTTCTGTTCTGTTCCTTTTTATAAATAATCATTATAAAATCTAGAAAATCTTTCAGCTGGGATTTCAATTGTTTTTCTATGAACTTCTTTTATGTTGCATAAAAGAAAGATGAATCATGTGATTATGTATGTATCAGGGTTTTTTTCTTCTAGTCAATTGAAACAGCTTTTAAAAAAGAAATTGTGGTTTTTCTTTTATCACGATGATCGGAAATCCACCACCATCTGACATCAAGGCATAAAAACTAGGAAACGTGTTTTATCTTCTTCAATTCTGTGCTTCACATGATTTCGTTTCGTTTCTGTTGATCTTTTAAAAGTTTTCTTTATCCTAAATCCTGTCGTCATCAGCCCAGTCAAAGTAGAACAGTAGGACGTTAAAACCCATTTCATTTCATTTCTTAACCCTAAAAATCAGTTATGATATGATTTTACTAAAAACGTGGAATTCTGAAAATACTGTAGATCATGAGCACTAACATAATCATTTTTATAATGCTTGATGAGTTCTCTAGATTCTTGCTTGGTTTCTTCAATTAAAATAAAAAATGATTTGAAATTTTTTTCAGAAAGTATGACTGTCTAAAGTCTAATAAAAAAATATAGATTTTTAGAATTTGATTGATGGTAAGATGTAATTAATAGCAAAAAACATCATGTGATCTACTTTAAATTTATGTTCTTTCCTTTGATTATTATGATGAATAAAAATTACAACATCAGAAAACTACTTAAAGAGTTATTGCCCTTGCTTATGCCATATTTTCTTGTGCACAAACGGATTATATTGTACAGTATTAACTTCTGTATTTTATTTTATTCACAATGCAACAGCCTTTATGAAATTCTTAGATGACCTAGATTTTGTTGTTGTCTGGCAACCTATCTTTGGTTTTGCATAGCATACATATCATTTCTCAATGTTTAATTATATATAAAAATACTTGAATTAAACAAACATAGTTAATACTAGATAGGCATATTGATTTTAACAGATGTGATAGATTATTTCTTCTAGTCGTTGCAATCTGGTGTTTATATAAACACACACTTTATTCATACTTTTACTACAATTTACTTCGGTATGGTCACAGCAACCTTTACAATTGATTTATTCTCTAATTGTAAACCTATAGTGAAATACATGCATGTTCAGATATTGATATTCTTTTAGATAAATAGTGAATATTTCCAGAATTTATTTTTGGACATTATGCTGACAGAGGAGTTAAAACAGAAAAAAAGAGAAAGATTTAAGAATTGGTAATCCCAGTATGAAAATATTTGTTTATACTTTATTTTTAAAAGATCATAGATATGGTGAACCTTGTTACATATGATGAACCATCTTGCAGATGTTGAACCATCTTGCAGTTGGTGAACCTTGTTACATGTGATGAACCATGTTACAGATGGTGAAACTTGTTACAGATGGTGAAACATGTTGCAAATGGTGAACCTTGTTACAAATCGTAAACCAAATTACAGATGGTGAACCTTGTTACAGATGGCAAACCATGTTGCTGATGGTGAACATTGTTACAGATGTTGAACTTTGTTGCAGAGCCTTGTTACAGATGGGAAACCATGTTACAGATGGGAAACCATGTTACAAATGGTGAACCGTGTTACAAATGGTGAACTTTGTTACAAATGGTGAACCGTGTTACAAATGGTGAACTTTGTTACAAATGGTGAACTTTTTTACAAATGCTTAAAAAATTTATTGGTGTTGAATCTATTATAGTGAACTGAGTGATAGCTGGTGAACGTAGTGATAGATAGTGAACCTAGCTTCAGATGAAAATGTTTATTCAATGATGCTGAAACTTATCATGGATAGATGGCAAATATTATCACTGATCGTAAAACTTGCTGTAGATTATACATGTTGAAAATAGTTCCTGGTGCTAAGCATTGTTACAGATAGTGATCTGACTGATCTCATTTGTAGACCATGACCCTATTTACAAAATGCATGGTTTACCTTGTTATAACCAGTTACATAACATACATATAAACATTGTTGCTGATGGTGAACCTTGTTGCTGATGGTGAACCTTGTTGCTGATGGTGAACCAATGATGGATGGTAAAACTACTAATAGATGTTGAACCATGTTACAAATGGTTTCAAGATGATTACATATTACAGTTGTTGAACATTGTAACTTTTTAAAGTGTATTTCCCTGTTTTGATCCCTATAGCTGTACCAAACTTGTAATGAATTTTGATGAATTTGCAGTACACAGCACTAAGTATTCTAGTCTGTGTATGGTAGTTTACCTAATGCCTACTGAACACATGTTACCAAGACCAGGTAGATTTTTTATAGGTAGAATTACAGAGGTTGAGTCATTCCTAGTTCAGTAGAACAGGGAATACAGAACGTTTTCTATGAATTTTATACACTGACTCAATTAAAGTAACTTTATCATACTTTGTCTGCTGGCCACATGTTATAAATAAATTCTCATTAAAACCCAATAAAATGTAGGTCTCCTCTTTCCTCAACAGGTTAGAAAATCTTCCTAGTGCAGGTCACCTTTATTGTCAATATAAAAATATAGTCTTTAAAAAGATTCCGAAACATTTCAAAATATATGTAATATTTGTAATGGTTTTGCTTTTTTAAAGAAAGAAAATGAAATTTATAGAATTTGTAAATACGGAAGCGCTTTGTTTTTGCACAGATGTATTAAGTGCAATTTTGAAATTTTAGATTTATTTAGTTACATGAACAACTGTGACCTTTGACTGAAGATATGTAAATATTACATGATTAATTGTATTTTGAATTTATTTTTATAATTTGAAATAATATAAGGCTATGCAACTGAAAATTTTTGTATGAAGATCAATCAAAGCCTGTGTTTTCATTGTCAATGTAGTATATTCCCTTTTTTTCATTTTTCACAGAAATCAAGCTTTACTCAATTTCTAATGCATTGAATTACAAAGGAGTCACAACATTGTGCTAAATTATTGGATAGATTGAGGCATTTGACCCGGTGCAAAACCTAATAAATAACAAAACTGTATGCCTTTTGCATCATAGTCTTTCGATAACCTATTTTTAACCTTAGAAACAGGAATATATATGTCTGTTGTATGAAGTACTTGGTAAATACAATCAACAACTAATAAACATACATATATCTTTTATTTCGGATGGGGGTCGGGATGGCCTAGGGGTCTAGAGTGCCCCGCTTCGACCTCTAGCTGGCCGGTCACCTCTGGCTTGCGGCTGTGGTTTCGAGCCCTGGTGTGAGCGTATGTGGCATGGAGATAGGGGCGCCTTCTCAACCTCGTGGGTTTCCTCCGGGCACTCCGGTTTCCTCCCACTGCTAAAGACCCCTACGTGCAAGCGAATTATTGAAATAAAATTAAAAACCATGTGTTAGTCCGGAAATGACCTAGTTGTGTCAAGTGGACGATAAACCCCATTTCTCTCTCTCTGTCTTTATTTCAGATATAAACACTGTAATAATAGCCTTCATACATATGTATTTGCAAAGGACATGCACCATAGAATAATTATTATTCAACAAATAAATGTTGTTATTGCGTTTTAATTTCCATTGAACCATTAGTTATTGATCTGATGTTCTTTGGTCTAGTACTTGATGGGATACAATGTTCATAGGTCCACTAGTTATCGATGTTGCTGGTGGTATTGTTGATCTCGTGTTCCAACATTGATATTATAAGTCTGTTCATTAGACCAGTAGTTATTGGCATAATCTGTATTGGACAAGATCTGATGCTAGTTGTTGGCAGTGCTGGATTAACCATAAGGCAAATAAGGCACGTGCCTTAGGGCCAGCCAAAAATCCAGGCCACAAAATAATAAAGTAAAAAAAAAAATGGCCTGTAGTGTCATATTGGGTTGCATTCCACTCACATTGCAAAGTTGTAATCTAGATAGGCAGTGAATGGGAATATGTAGGCTACTTATAGTAAATAAAGTACTGTCAATGTTCTGAATTTGTAATAAATTTTCTGTTGCTTAATTTAACTTAATTCCTTTTGTCAATGAGCCCAACATATCTGTATTTTCAGGCCACCTATCAAAATGTGCCTTAGGGCCAGCAGAGCCTTAATCCGGCACTGCTTGTTGGTTTAATTCTTGTTGATCTGATCTTCATTAGTCCAACATTATTAATCCAGTGTAGGTATTGCTGGTCCATTAGTTATTGATTGATCTGAATCCATTTTGATCTGATGGCCATTGGACCATTAGTTATTAATCTGATGTTATAGGTCCATTAGTTATTGATCTGATGTTCACTTGTTCGTTGACAGCAGTCTAGCATTTATTAGTCTGGTGTTCCATTCATAGCATATTATGATTGACTTTATTGAACTAAATGACACTTCTTTATTATTAAACTTTAGTGTATAAAAATAGTGGCATTATTTATATAATATCAAATAGCTAGATTACATGTTCAACCCAGGAAGTTTCAGTGAACATTTTCAAAAATGTATTGTTTTTATGTGAGACCAGATGCTAATTTACCCACATTCAGAACATATTTTGTCTTGGGAATTATATATGCTTCCTGATAGTCCAATCTGATGTCATTAAATTGTTTTTCTTCTTTCTAAGTGTCAGGGAAGTGTCATCTTTAACTGATCCTCTTACATTAAGTAAATTTAAAGGTTGAAAGAGACAAGGTAGATAAGTTCCACACATGGAACCGCTATATAATATTAGTTACCTATAAATGGTAACCACATGCTATATTATGTTCAAACATAATACTAAGAACAATATGCACCAAAGTTACTTATAGCTAATATGTTTTAAATTTCTTACTTTTAAGACAGCATGGTTGTTTTTAGAATGGAAAAATATTTTACACATTTAGTGATTATTTATTTTTGATCGGCTTTTTAAGCTGATATTTGTCTTTCAATATTTTCAATGTGATTTTGTGAAAGTTCATGCCTCTTTCTCTAAATTTAAAGCAGTATTTTTTACATTAGAAGTAAAATTGATCTTCAACATTGTTTTATATTTACATAATCCCATTATAAATTTAACCTTAAAGAGCCTCTTCCATTAAATTCTTTTTAACAATAATAGAAAATAGAACAATAAGCTTCCTTTATAAAAAGTAATAAAATTTAAATGGAAAGTTGGATTGCTTTGAAAATATATCACACACTCTTTCTTTTCAAGCTGTTGCCAGAAATTATGCATTGTAGCATTTGTAGTAAATTTTTGAATTAAATGAAAAAAAAGCAAATTTTGGTAGAAGCCAATGATTAGGGGGAGCAGTGCCCACATTTGACAACCTTATATTCATATGAAACCAAGCCCTACTAAAAACCAAGTTACTTGGAACAGCACAAGATGCTAATTAATTGAATAGTCAGATACATAGCAGCATGCAATAATCACATTATTCCATCCAGTTCTGGTCCAAAATTAGCTGATAATTAGCCATAATCCCACTAGAAAATTGGCTAAAGGTACAAATATATTTTGTTTTTGCCCACAATATGTTCAATTTTTCTCTTGAAACAGGGACAAGAGATATATTTGTAATTACTTGTTATTTGCCCACACGTTTTCAAGGAAAGGTAATAAAACTAGATTAAGTAGAAACGGAATACAATAACTATAGTCTACTTATATTATTGGTCATCTTATTTCCTATATCATATATCACTATCCTCATGTAATAATGACTCTTACAGGAAAATAACTATAACTATACATTATGAAACTCAATGACTAAGCTGATTTTTAATAAAGAACAAATTGTTAAAAACTTGAAAATTTCACAATAATTGTAATGATTTTATAAACTATTATTTAAATGTAGATACAAAAATTAAGCATTCTATTTAAAGTAAGATTTATATACTGTTAGCTTTTATAAAATTTGTTAATTTCATTTGGAGAGAGAGAGAGAGAAATGGGGTTTAACAACCACTCGACACAAACTAGGTCATTTCGGGACCAACATATGGTTTAATTTTATTTCATTAATTCAATTGCGCATAGGGGTCTTTAGCAGTGGGAGGAAACTGGAGGACCCGGAGAAAACCCACGAGGTTGGACAGGTGACCCTACTCCTTGTCAAGTACAACCGGGGATTCAAAACCCCACCAGTTGACTCAATGACAGGCTTTCAAGGACTTGAAACAGATAGCCTTTGAAGAATTCTATTAAAAAAAACACCAACTAAGTTAAAACTGCTACAGATTTAATGGTTTATTTAAGAGATGGAACAATTCAATGGAACAAACATGCTGTTTGTTAAAAATAAACAGTTTCTTTCAGTCTTAAAATTTGAACATGGGATCCCAAGTCTTATTTATTGTCATGTTTTACAAACTCCGATGATCCATTGATCAGACAAAATGATTTGATGAAACTAAGATTTTGACGTTTCTGTCCTAGAACAACATTGGTAGCAATTATTTATAAAAGATCTTTTATTGATTCTGAGAGAGTAATGATTGACTTCGTGATATCATGAAAAGATGGGATAGAAATAGTTGGATTATTGCTGCTTGTATGTTATCCATGTGAATCGATTGAAAGAGATTAAATTAACAGACAGAACCTACATATAGTATTAATATGAAGACAAGTGTGTGCAGGGATATGAAGGGGGGGGGGAGGGTTGTATATTAGGCTCATACTTTATTTTAAAATCTGAAAATGGATATCAAAATAGTCTATATTGATGAAAAATAAAGATACTTTTGTGCATTTGATGATGCAGCATAATTTTGAATACTTCTGATGATGTTTAACTATACAAATTGTTGTGAATGTCCGTCTGAATTTATCAATTAATATATTGATCAAGAGTAATACTTTTGTCCCCCCCCCCCCCCCAAAAAAAAATCTGATTATGGCTTGAAAATATACTACTTTTATTTTGGTTTAAAAAATCTTTACAATTCAAATCACAAATACATGTATCACCTCTCCACCATTTCCCACCAAATACACCTATGTCCAAAACATTTGGATATGTTATATTATGAAATCTGTATGGTATGGTTTGAGAAGTATAATAGTAATAGTAATATCTATATGAATGATATAGGTTAGTAGTATATGGTAGTACTAATAATGTGTTTTTATGAATGGTATAGTTTTAGTAGTATGATAGTACTATAGTAATGTGTATTTGGGAAGGGTATGGGACTAGTAATAGTACTAGTAATGTATGCTTGTGAATGGTCTGGTGTATAATAGTAATGGTACTAGTTATGGCTACCATATGTAGTTATTCTATCAATGCCTGTAATAGTATGTAATAGTAGGTACTATAGCTAAGGCTACTGATGTATTTATTCTATCAATTCCTGTAATAGATATACCATTAAACCTTTGTGTTATCATGGTCATCTTGATATTACAGATATGTTATTAACAATAGCACCCCCTACAGATAAATCTACATACATGTTGGATTAGGGTATAGAAATATGGATGCCAATAGAATTCAAGTTTGTATCTTGGATAAGACGTACATCAGTCGATCGAAGCTCAAACTTTGAACTTACTGCACTTGAACTTCCTCAATAAATTAGGAGTGGTATTTGGTGATCTGCCTTGTGCATAAAACCCATCACACCTTGTGGCTTGTAGTTAAATGAACATGAATATTTCCATTAATTGACAAGGGTTTGAATATTTAGAAATGTAAAATAATGACCACAATTCAGATAGAAAGTCATATTATATTATCATAGATAATTTTTCTTGGTCGAACAAAAATTAAAGTTATGGGAACTTTTACCCAGTGAATTCTTTCCTTCCAGTTGACGGGGGAGGATTTGATGAAACTAGCAGATTTTTATGATGTGGTTTATCTTGGGTATCTAGTTGATGTTAGCAAGGAAAAGCTGACAGATCAAAGATGTTTGTATAGGAGAAAATGAGATATTTATCAGTACTTTATTTTGAAGGTAAAGGTGTGAGACTTGTTACATTTCACCCGCTGACTGTCTTATAAATCAAGAATGTTAAACTGTCTTATATAAAATATTATTAAACTGTCTTATATAAAATATTATTAAACTGTCTTATAATATTAAACTGTCTTATAAAGGCATATTTAACTGTCTTAGAATATTAAAAGAATACCACACTGTCTTGTAGAATATTAAACTGTTATATAAAAGAACATTAAACTGTCTTACATAAAAGAATATTAAACTGTCTTATATAAGATAATATTAAACTGTTTTATATAAAATAATATCAAACAGTCTTGTAAAAGAACATTAAACTCTCAATAAAAGAATATTAAAATGTCTTGTAAACCAATATTAAACTGTCTTATAAAATAGAATAAAACTGCAGTAGATACAAAGTTTGAAATAACTTAAGTTATAAAAATACAAATGATCTGCCATTTTTATTTTATGTGTTTGTATATATATATAAACACAGACACAACTTATTTACATGTTCTATGCAAATTGTCCAGTAATCAGTTTTTCATATTTCATACCCTTTACCAAGTTTTAACATGACGGAAACATTTTTAGAAATTTGGCAGATGGAACTCTTGATAATATTTAATCTGTACTTTTGTGAATATTGTTGGGACAAAATGTTAGTCATAAAAAAGATTTTTTGCTTATCTTATTGAAGCATGTTTATGGTACATGTATTAAATGACTGACATCCCCTTACCCTAACCCTGTAGGATATTATATACGTGGGAGGACTTCCGTATAATCAGGTTTTTATTATGTAGTCAGGAATTATTACAAGGAAATGTGTAGTAAAACAGTAGTATTTATATATATACCATCTGTTATACCTACATTAGAAATAATATAAAAGTTAAACCATACCTAGAGTAGGAAGTTAACATGGCTGTCACAGGGCAAATATACTAAAATAAAAGCGTAGATATTTGCTTGATCATTTATACATTGATTATAGAGTCTAGTATCTGATGTCGTTTCTGTTAAAGATAAGAAATGAAATGAAATGGGGTTTAACGTCATACTGTTCTACTCCGAACTAGGCTGGGGGTCACAGTGATTAAGAATTAAGAGGGTTAGATGCTGGCTCGCTAGCCTGGAGGTTGGATGTTTGATCTCTGCATTGGCCGAGAGAGTTCATCCAGATTTTCCAACGTGATTCCTCCTTGTCAGTGATGCAGGACGGAGAGCGTGACAAGGAAAGCTGTCTAGTCGTTTGGATGGGACAAAAACCAAGGTCTTGTTTACACATTGGCGTGCACATGAAATATCCCTTGGTAGTTGGAATTCGATTTAAGAGTGGGCCATAGTGCCACTGTCTGGGCAAAATTTCCATCATAGCACACTGTATGGTGTATGCCCGTCTTCTGAATGAACTTTCTCGGGAAAATGAAGATGGACGGACTCTTATATCGTATTTCAACTCTAAGGGTTATTTAATGTGCACATCAATGTGTACACGAGATCTTGGTTTTTTGTCCCATCTGAATGATTTTACTTTGTTCTCTGGCCCCCCATTCTGCATCACTAATAAGGGGGAACCACTCCGAAAAATCCTGATGAACTTTCCCGGTCAACACAGGAATCGAACGTCTTACTCATCGAGCCACCTCGTATTTGTATGAAGTATTGCACTTTATATATAAGAAAAAGAATACATGTAGGGCTAATGAAGACAGGCATACACCATACAGTGTATATGGAAAATCCTGAGGAATTTTCTTGGCCAATACTGGGATCTCTTGGTTCTGGTTAGTAAGCCAATGCCACCCTTACTGAACCACCATAGTTCCCAGATGCCTAATTAGATTACAAAAATAAACAGTTGCATATACTTATAAAATAGGTAATTCAGACAATACCTTTCAGTATAAACTACACCACAATAATGATTAACTCATGTTTTACAGGCCATTTTATGTGTGCTATCATCACTTCAAGAACTACTAACTTTTAGGTTGGATAACATGGTAGAACTTTTATCAGGCATTGTAGCCAAACATATGACTGTAATAAGGCCATTAATGTCTGCCAGTTAGTTAAAGCGACAATTTCATATTTTCTAAGAAAGTCAAAACATAATTATTTCTATGTCCTTTGCTCAATAGTTTGTCAACTCACTATTATACGATCATAGGCATTATTTCCCACACTTATAAATTATTCACACCAGAAAAAATAACACAATTACCTCCCTTGTTTTTCTATTCCCCCCATGCAATAGCTATCTTCAGACGTTTGATTTTGAAGTTGAACATGACATTTTTGCCAATTTCTCAACTGGATCTAGTGAATTATATGATAAATAGGATTATTCTTTAACAAGGTAGGACTGTTTATAGATACCATCTATTTTAAGGCTTTATTTTAATAAATTTTAAAAATATAATTTAAAAATATGAAATTCTCGCTTTAACCATACAATAGATCCCATTGCCAATAAACTGCTTGCTGCACAGAATATTTATTCAAAGCAAATGTTGAGAAGATATTTTTTAAAAACAAAGGTGTCTTCGATGATCTTTAAATGTAAAAATCACCTATCTAACAGAAGAAGGAATCGAAATATTGGCATATTATCATGGTTATAATGAGTCCGTACACCTTGCCTGCAGGTAGTACTATATGTCAAGCATCTTGGCAAAAGAACTATTTGTTTCGTAGTTCAAAAAGGTTCCTAAAACATGGTTGCATGATTTGAGATTCTTATCCTGAAGTGGAAATGTCCCATGCAATTGAACATGATGGTAGGAATAGATGTGCTTATTGCTCCACAACATGTAGTATCTCTCTAAAATTATTACTGCACAGCCTCTGTACCTCTCTAAACAGTCCAAACTACATATATTATATAGATTCTTATTACTGGTACTCCATTATACTAGATGTGTATTATTCAACAACATGTAGTATAATCTCAAAATATATTTATAATAGATTCATATTACTACACAACAGGTAGTTTATCTCTAAACTAATAGTTGTTTTATTTCTCAACATGTATAATCTCGATTCTTGTTACTCCTCAACATGTAGTATATTACTTCCCAACATGTAGTATGTCTCAAACTTTAGATTCTTATTACACTACAACATTTAGTATATGTCCAAACTATAGATTCTTATTACTTCACAACATGTATAATAATTAAGTATTAGTACTTCAAAAATGTCAAACTACATGTAAATTCTTATTACTACATGTATGTCAACAATAGATTCTTCCAAAAACATGTACAATATATTCTTAAGGTTATCCCAACAAGAAAATAAAGGGTATGTGTTTTGTGTTACAAGGAAATCTGTAACATGTTGTAAATTATTGTTTTATTTTCTTGACTTGATGTGAATTCACAAAACTTGATTGTTTTTTATTTTGTGGTGGTTGTGTGGTAATAATAACAATATTATTTTCGTCATTTTATCACCCAATTTTTCTGCACAAATTTAAAAGGGGGAGGGGAGGTCAGTAGCAACCATGTGGACTTTGTTCAACTGTAGAGAGTCAAGAAATAAAAACAGGCGTTTGTTTTTATTTTACACTCATAACAACATGTATAGTATAGATAGACATAATACATGATGTTTGCATTCATTTCACACACAGTAGTTCACAAATATCGAAAGTTTTGTTTTACTTGGTTGTCTAGTACTATTATATCAAATTCCAACTGTCAAGGGATCTTTTAGGTGCAGGTCAGTGTGTACACAGGACTTCTTTTGTTTGAAGACTCCAATATATGTTCATAAAAATTGTTCATATAATTGAAAGGTATATATGCATTATGTGCCAGGCTGGTATGAAATGGGTGCCACAATGGCTCAGTGACTGAGGTGCTGTTGACCCAGAAAGTCTCTTGGTGTTTTCCAAGGACAGCTGTCTAGTTGTTTGGATGGGATAAAAAAAATGAGGTCCCATGTACACATTGGCATGCACCTACTAACAGATCCCATCACAGTTGGAATTTGATATAAGAGTAGCACCGCTATCCAGGCAAAATTACCCTCAAAGCATAATGTATGACTTATACCTGCCTTGATTAGCCCAGTAGGAGCAGAACAGTAGGATGTTAAACCGCATTTCATTCATTTCGTTTCCTTAGGAGGGTTTCCAAGTTGAGCCATATTCATCGTCTAACACACTGTGTCAGTTATAATTTTTAGACAAAAGTCACTGATGTACTTTAATAAAAAAACCCTCTTCCATTCTAATTTCAGTTGTTAGTGTTTTAGCCGAATGTCCAATGAATGCTGTTCAGAATGCTCAGTTATGTACGGCTGGTCTTGGAATAGGACCACCTACGGGACCAAAACCATTTGTTGAAAAGGGAAAAGTTGAAATGGCTAAAAGAGCTTGTAGGTGAGACCTACCATATTTATTTCTTTTTATAGAATAATTTGATTGTCAATGATAATCAAATTAAACCCAAATCCCATCAATATACTCGTGTTTAATTATATATATATAAAATATCTTTTCTACTAGAATTCTCAAAATGTTATGTATCAAAAGATTATGAATGTTGGAAAGTGTAGACATTTTGGCATCAGCAGACATATTCTAAGATTGAAATTAGATTGAACAAATTATTTGTGACTAGAGATCATTGTTTGATATAGAACATACCCAATAGATAATATGTTACTGACAAACGTAAATACATTTACAAAAAGTAAAGTAATTTTTGCAGTGAAAAGTTCTATTTCATTTATATTTCTTTTATAAATACACCAATGAAAATTTCATGTCAACAGCAACACATTTATCTTAGAGCAAGTGACTAAGGATTTTTTTGAAACGATATTTTTTTTCAGGATATCAGTTTGGGATTAGGGAAACTGCGGCTTATAGCCTATGAAAACCCTCTTCCCTTGCCAAGAATTGCCCTACATGATGCAGGGTATCCATACTTTCTAGAACGCCTGTCAAAATGTAGAACAGCACTAGCTGTGTACCAACTAAGATTTTCTTTTCTTACACTGCTCATGGGAAAAAAAGTCAGAAATTTAAATTAGTTTCTGGCAAAAACTCTACAGAGGTGGTAGAACCCGGCCACTTTGTAAACTTAAACTTATAAGAACATGCAATTATTATTATTTAATAATTCTAAAATATCCGACCATTTTTTATTTGATCAGATTGACAAAGGGTGGGGAGTCAAGAGGTTGTATCTGAGTTTTGCGAAATATTCCAGTTGAACCAAAAATCACATTTAGGTTAAGAATCAAAATGTAGTTACTGGTATATAGAAACATGAGGTCAAAATGTTTCCCGTAAAATGATGTACTTCTCAAGATTTTTCAAATATTTCTGTAAAATATGTATGTGTAGCCAAACAGCATGGAGTGAAAGCTAGTAATTTGGAATTTTATCCAGCTAAGATGTATCTTGGGGGAAAAAATAACCTTTACTGCCTCAATTTCATAGATTTCTCACAATAATTTCAATAACTATAAAACGATACCAGCAATACTTGCTTTAATTGTAATGTTCTGGTAAGACATAAAGTTCAACATTTTAGTTCTCATGAATATTGAAATTTATTTTTGAAACGCCCATATACAACATTTTTAAAATAATAGCCATAAAAACGATTTGAGTGGCACTGCCGGTAAGTAATTATAAGAAAAAGGTTGATATTATAAGTATTATATATGTTATGAGGTGATATTACAGGTAGGCCTATATAGATGTAATAATGACATAGAGAAGGTGATATATTACGTATTGTATATGTAACTACAGTGAAAAGGTGATATTATTAGACTGTCGTCTGTATAGGGAAAATGTGCTTAAAAATCGATTTTTGTTGCACCCCCCCTGGGTCTAAAAAATGTTGCCATTTTCTTATAATACAAGGTTTCTAGTGATGGAAAATCCATATTCCCACCTTCAGATATTGCCAGTTTTTAAAATATTACCCATTTACCCAGGGTCTAGGTCACTTTATCATGCTTGTCTAACATGACTTTGACGTCGTGATTTTGGATGATAAAATTACTGCAGGTGAATAATTTTTTTTTCGTGTGTACTGCCCAAATGCACAGCAACATTTGAAAAAAAAAATTATGGAAATATCTCAATTTGTATATGCACAGGACCAATTATAAGCGCCCACAAAGCAGTAATGTTGCACATCGTAGCATGTTTTTGTCTATTTATGAAAATACAGCGTCATTGTATTGATATTGAATATAATTTATTATCAGAAATCATACATAAATTTGATAATTGCATAGACATATTTGATTTCAACCAAAAAACAATACATAAACGTGATATTTCAAAGAGGGGTCCCAGGTAAAAAGGTATAAGGGGAGATAACTCGTATCATAAATGACCTATAAATATTGAACAAAGACTAAATTTCTCCTTGGCAACCCACCCTATCACCAAACAAAGAATGAAAACAAATTTAAAACATTAATCTTTTATGTAATGACTAGTATTAAAGGTTTAAATAGATATAAATTAGGCCTTTGTATTGCAATTTACAACAACATTTCAATATCAATATTTTTTTAAAATACAGAAAACATTTTTTTCATTTTTAATAACTGTTATATCAATAATTTTTTTAAATGTTGCTGTAACAGTTGTGCAATAATTAATGCTTAAATAGTTAAAATATAAAATATAAAAAAATATAAAAACAGTTAAACAAAGTACTAAAATCAACAAATGGAAAAGTATTTACACATTTATTTATCTTTCGATATATTGTTTGGTTATCTTTTAAAGATATGAATCATGCCTGTGTATTATAATTAAAAACAACATTTCAAAACTAGTTTAAAATACAGAAAACCCTTTGTTTTGTTAAAATAATAATTCAATTAAATCTGGACATAAAGTAGTTGAATATTATACATGTAGTTAGCATGTAAAATACAGGTAAAACAAACAGTTAAACAAAATACTAAAATCAAAAAATGGAAAAGTATGTACATATTTATTCATCTTTATCTAGTGATATATTTTTTTAAAGGTTAAAATAGATATAAATCATGTCTGTGTAGTGTAATTTAAAACATTTCAAAACTAGTAAAAGTGCTAATAAAAAATGTTGACACATTCTTAGAACGGATGTTTTAGTGCATTTGGACACCACAATCTAGTCATTTTGTGCCAATTCACTTGCCATCAAATATACCAGCACTACTTATACTATAGAGTATAGAATAAATCGGCTACTCCCACACCTTGTCATTGAGGTCGCTGATAATGGGATTCGAAATCAAGTCCATTGATGACAGACCTTTTAGTAACCACTTGGCTATATAAATCCCTTCCCACCCACTAGTTGCCTATGTAGGCCTATGATATAAAATAGATATAACAACAAGCCACAAGGACACAACAACTACTACAAGTATGAAATAAATTCACCCTGACGACTGAACTGTGGGTTTTCTTGTTGGGAATCGAACATAATCCTTGTAGCATCGTAGATGGTACCTAACTTCAACAGCAACACAGTCTTTATCTCTGATGTGCCTGAGAATGGTTTCATCTTCTTTCTTAATTGCTGCTTCTCTAAGTCGCCCTAAAAAGATATGGAAAATTGTAAATATCATGGATATCATAAACCAACTAGAAGTAGAATGCATATTCGTTTTCTGGTTACATATGCATAAATAAAAAAACCCATAAAATTCTTTATGCAACAGTTTTTATGTGTATAATAGGCTTTGTATGGAGCAACCTACTTTTAACAATGAACTAGACAACTTTTGGCAGACCTGGTAAATACATGTACATAACCCTGCGTGTTCGGATAGGCTACTCCCACACGTTTTCACTGAGATCGCAGAGAATGAGACTCGTACCCTCGACTATTGATGACAGACTGATAGATAACACCTATCGGCCACCCGACCACTCTCCCCAATAAACGCCTTTTACGACACGCTGAGGAGGGTCGATGGGCCTATTCCACTAGGTAACACTGGGCATAGCCAGGAAAGGAGGGTGGGGGGGACAATATTAAATCACAACAGTTGAACAAACAATAAAAACTTACCCCCATCTTTAATTTCTGCTAAAACCAGCTTATCAGATAGAGACAGTCTTATTCTGACACCTGTAGAACAAAGGCACTTTTTTGCAGATAATGCACAGGAGGAAAGACATGTCCTCGCAGGTGGACAGAACCTTGTCTAGAGGTGGATTGACTCTCATCACTCCTTTGCTTCTCACCAGACTGTAGCCTAATGCAACTCTTTTAGTAGCTCGTTTAATCTTTGTTCTGTCTGTGAATCTCGAATAACACTTGGAATGATAGCCATAAACCCATAGTCACATAGTGCATCATCTTTATTCCCTATAAATACGAACATACTGAGTCCTAATTTTATTGCACACATAAACAAAATAAGCAAATTAGAACCTGAGAGAAGAATTTAGGTGGCAACAAATATCCATAATAAAAATTACTTTTCTTTTATGAAAAACAATAAGACACTGCCACCTGTTTGCACTTGATTTGTGAAAAGACACTTAGACAATCTGGGGTTAATAAAATAAAACCAAAGGCTAGCGTGAATGCTATCGATTTTAAAACAAACCTATATGAACTAACAACTATACATGTATAACGAGACTATAGGCCTACAATGTGAACGTCAACAAACATTATTATTATTTATCGTAACTTGCACACAGCAATGACAACAAACAAGAAATAATATATACGGACGTAAGCTCTCGTTGCGTTGTACAGTCCCGATCATTTGTGATGAGTACAGGTGTCTATAAAATTTAATCCGCCTATCATTTTGTGTTTCGCTGAAAAATAAAATGGCGACTCTACTTTCAATTTTAGTTTGATTTAGTTGATAAACTTACCATCAAATACATCTTTATATTGTTGGCACACTTTTAGCTCGTTTCCATCAAGATTTGACCATTCTTTAAAACTTAAAACAACCTTATTCCAACTGGTATCTGTAAATTTAATCAGCTTTCCACAATCTTTGTCTACGAGGTGGATAAGGCACTTACATCGTCTTAAAGTAAACACGCTAACTCGACTCACCTTTTGACCTGTGAACTTGAGGTCAAATTGGCTCTAGAGTGTTTTTGATTGGTTGTTTGTTTTAATGATATGCATCAGGTGTAAATAATGGTTGATAAACTTCATGGCGCGAATAGAAACTTGCGACGTCTCGTTTATAAAAACTGGCACATTCTAGAAGCGGGAAGGCGGCTTTTTATCCATATAAATTCACATTTTACTAATGTGTGACTTTACAACTAAACCCATTTTATAGAAATTTTTTGAAACGATAGCTACTGACAGACGACAGTCTATATAAGTATTATATATGTAATTATTACAGAGAGAATCAATTAGATGTTGCAGTAAAATGTTTACAAGATATTATAGATGTTTGTCAAGGTAATACAGAAAGAGAACATTTTCTACGTATGATGATAGATGTTGATAATACTAGACGAAGTGTTCAATATTTCTGTAGTAATTTAAATAGTAAGTACATGTGTTTTAGATGTCTCATGATAGATATCAAGATATTATTATTCTAATCAGAAAGAGACAAAAATCCACTCAACACAAACAAAAATTATTTTGGGACTAATACAGTTTGCTTGTGTGAAGGGGTCATTAAGGAGTTGGAGGAAACTGAAGTTCACACGAATGTAGCCAAATCTATACATTTCATATTCAGGGCCGTAACTAGCTCAGAGCAACGAGGTGGGTGGGAAGTGTACTCAGGGGTGCTGTAAAATTGACAGACAATGTATATCTATTTTTTTATGGTCGACGATTTGTCACGGGGTCAAAGTTACAGGCCTGTTCATATCTCATTTAAACTTTCCAAACTATTTGGTTGAAATGTTTTATACTACTATCCTGTTTTAGTCATTCGAACTATCACATATAAATGTTTCAGTCTATATATTCATTCTTCGCTCTGATTAAATCCATCCTCTTTTCTTGCTTCAAACTGTACAATTTTATGTTTAAAACTTGACTGTCTAATGCTTGAGTTGAAACTATAATTTTAAATGTTTCAGTTTATGAAAATAATGCTGATTGTATAGCTAGTTTACATGGTGAACAGATTAGATGTGCTGAAGAAGTAAGGAATAATTTTAAAACCAAAGTGAAAGCAACTAGTAATATGGATGTTATAATGACATCTACATGTCGGTAAGTAGAAAAGGATGATCATTGATTGTTACCAAGTATCAGTCTATTTTCGCTACTGATTTTACATAAAATTGAAAGTAGAACAAAAGTCTATACCATTACCAGAACAAATGTTGCTATGGAACAAAAGTCTATATCAAAACAAAAGGCTATATCAAATTTTCTTTTTATTGCCTTTCCTTTATTTTTGGTCACGATAACTTATGTAAATACAAAAATGAAAAAGTATAAAAAATTAATGAAGTGCAGACATGCAAAAGCTGTCGTCGTGTTTCATGTTGTGATCAGTCTAAAACATTACTGGCAGTCATACAGCTAAAGGAAATGGTCCATATTAGAAATTTTATAATATTAAATACTGCACTTTAAGATATATTTTTTAAAAAAAAATATGTATGAAACTTGAATAGACAACATCAGATTTGACCTAATAATTCCCCCCCCCCCCCCCCTCCAATAAAAAAATACTTTAGTAGACATAAAAGTGTCTATGAAACGATGGGTACTGGTCTTTTAAAACAGGTGTTGGGTGCTACTTGAGGTTGATTTAACATTTGTTGATATGGTTTATAATAATATAGAACCATGTGGAGTAGGTTAACATAAATGGTGAATATCAGACAAAATAGATTTAATATGAAAACATGGTGTTTCTGTATTAATACCAGATACTAGCCAAATAATGTTTTACTACAAAAACATTTTGGTTTTAGCTTTAAATTCACTTTGATATTTGTATTTAATCTTGACACTTTTGCTGCTTTGGCTATTAAATTGGGAAATGAAATATAGCAAATAGTAAATTTAATCCAAAGTTAATGAAATGTAATGAATAAAGTAAAGTTTCTTATGAATGAACTTAACACATACAAAAATTAGGGTCTGATTCCTCTAGTTTAACAACCAACGGTGACCGTAGTAGTCCAAATCCTGCATAACATGAAAGACCCAGAAAATCATAATTTTATGACCAAGAAAAAAAGATGATGAGATGAACAAATATAATAATTTTCAGTGAATTTTGATAACTGTGAACAGCTAAATCAATGATTTTAAACGTTTTGTATACCGTACTAAATGTTAGCATTGGCCAGAACTTTATAAAAACCAAACAAATTCTAATGATTTTCTGATAATTACTTTGAGTTGTTACTCTTAATCAGATTTTAGTGTAATATAAATGTTTCATTCTCGAAAAAAGTAAAAATATGCGACAAATAACTCTTGTTGACTGCCCCGACTATTTAGCTGCTGTGGGCCTATATTTCGTTGCCTTGCAACCTATCTTTATTTCTAGTATAATAAATTGCAGTTGACAAGCATGGTGTACATTTCCCTTTAGTTTATGACCTTATTTTATTGGTAGGTGTGGTGGCTCAGTCATTAGGTGCTGGTTCACTAACCAGGAGGTCCACGGTACAATCCCAAAAGTTTCCTGTCAGTTTTGCACATTTATGTGTATGTAAAAGATCCCTTGACAGTTGGAATTTGATATAAGAGTAGGCCATAGTGCCACTGTCTGGGCAAATGAAATAGGGTTTAACTGGGTTAATGAAGACGGGCACATGCCATTCAGTCTGCTATGAGAGAAATTTTGCCCGGGCAGTGGCACTATGACCTACTCTTATATCAAATTCTTACTACCAAGGGATCTTTTATGTGAATGGTGCAAGCCAATACCATTACCAGAACAAATGTTGCTATGGAACAAAAGTCTATATCAAAACAAAAGGCTATATCAAATTTTCTTTTTATTGCCTTTCCTTTATTTTTGGTCACGATAACTTATGTAAATACAAAAATGAAAAAGTATAAAAAATTAATGAAGTGCAGACATGCAAAAGCTGTCGTCGTGTTTCATGTTGTGATCAGTCTAAAACATTACTGGCAGTCATACAGCTAAAGGAAATGGTCCATATTAGAAATTTTATAATATTAAATACTGCACTTTAAGATATATTTTTAAAAAAAAAATATGTATGAAACTTGAATAGACAACATCAGATTTGACCTAATAATTCCCCCCCCCCTCCAATAAAAAAATACTTTAGTAGACATAAAAAGTGTCTATGAAACGATGGGTACTGGTCTTTTAAAACAGGTGTTGGGTGCTACTTGAGGTTGATTTAACATTTGTTGATATGGTTTATAATAATATAGAACCATGTGGAGTAGGTTAACATAAATGGTGAATATCAGACAAAATAGATTTAATATGAAAACATGGTGTTTCTGTATTAATACCAGATACTAGCCAAATAATGTTTTACTACAAAAACATTTTGGTTTTAGCTTTAAATTCACTTTGATATTTGTATTTAATCTTGACACTTTTGCTGCTTTGGCTATTAAATTGGGAAATGAAATATAGCAAATAGTAAATTTAATCCAAAGTTAATGAAATGTAATGAATAAAGTAAAGTTTCTTATGAATGAACTTAACACATACAAAAATTAGGGTCTGATTCCTCTAGTTTAACAACCAACGGTGACCGTAGTAGTCCAAATCCTGCATAACATGAAAGACCCAGAAAATCATAATTTTATGACCAAGAAAAAAAGATGATGAGATGAACAAATATAATAATTTTCAGTGAATTTTGATAACTGTGAACAGCTAAATCAATGATTTTAAACGTTTTGTATACCGTACTAAATGTTAGCATTGGCCAGAACTTTATAAAAACCAAACAAATTCTAATGATTTTCTGATAATTACTTTGAGTTGTTACTCTTAATCAGATTTTAGTGTAATATAAATGTTTCATTCTCGAAAAAAGTAAAAATATGCGACAAATAACTCTTGTTGACTGCCCCGACTATTTAGCTGCTGTGGGCCTATATTTCGTTGCCTTGCAACCTATCTTTATTTCTAGTATAATAAATTGCAGTTGACAAGCATGGTGTACATTTCCCTTTAGTTTATGACCTTATTTTATTGGTAGGTGTGGTGGCTCAGTCATTAGGTGCTGGTTCACTAACCAGGAGGTCCACGGTACAATCCCAAAAGTTTCCTGTCAGTTTTGCACATTTATGTGTATGTAAAAGATCCCTTGACAGTTGGAATTTGATATAAGAGTAGGCCATAGTGCCACTGTCTGGGCAAATGAAATAGGGTTTAACTGGGTTAATGAAGACGGGCACATGCCATTCAGTCTGCTATGAGAGAAATTTTGCCCGGGCAGTGGCACTATGACCTACTCTTATATCAAATTCTTACTACCAAGGGATCTTTTATGTGAATGGTGCAAGCCAATGTGTACACAGGACCTTGTTTTTTCATCCCATCCAAAAGATTAAACAGCTGTTCTTGTCAGGTCCACCTTCCTGCATCACTGACAAGGGCAACCATGCCAGAAAACACCAACCACTGTCTGGACAAAATATCTCTCATAGCACAATGTATGGTGTACGCCCGACTTCATTAGCCCATTATTTGCTCATATTCCTAGTATCCATTATGATAATGTTAACAAGATCGTTATTTTATTTTAGATTTTTCAACACAGCAGTTGGATGTACTCGCAAAGTTCTACAACCTAAATGTGGTCAAGATGCTGTAAATATTGTTGTTAGAACGCTTCTTGGCTTTCAACCCCCTAAATGTAAAGAATTGGGTATGGATCCTGACTACAAGTTTGATGATGGTGTCAATGATGGCAACTCTGCTAGATCTACATTTACGCCTTATAACATAGATTTATTAATTTTACTTGTTATTGGGACAATTTTCCATGAAGCTATTGACTGGTAAATATATTGAAGTGACTAGGAACGATTATTAAAAAACAAACTGTGATATTTCATTTCTTTTTGTTAGATATTTTATATGTTTGTTTTATGTCAACTGAAATTCATTTATATTTTTTAAAAATTTCTTTGTATTTTGATCACATATTTTTAGTCTATAAGTGGTTTACTTAGCACATAATTTGGACTATATATATTAACATTATTATTACTTATCACAGGTTACTTTTAACCATATATTCTCAGTGATATATCAACCTAAGTATATGCTTTTATTTAAATTTATAAGTACACAAATTTAGTTTTGGTTAGGATCATCAGTGCTCACTCTGGGTTCAATTTTTCTTCCGCCAATTTTTCATTTTAATTTATTAGCCATAT
This sequence comes from Patella ulyssiponensis, assembly GCA_963678685.1. NCBI lineage: Eukaryota > Metazoa > Mollusca > Gastropoda > Patellidae > Patella > Patella ulyssiponensis. Next base: position 23,494,224 of record OY783232.1, read on the forward strand.
ATTTTTCCCGCCAAAAAAAGGATGAATATCTATTCTATTATATTTTTTCAGTAATTTTTATTTACATATAATATTACAATTTACAAAATTCTTCACTGCTTTGCAGAAGCCCATTTTTTTGAGTTTTTTCAACATCTGGGGTAACCACACAGTGTATTTTTTTTTTTAAGTGACCAAGCACTTACTGATATATGTTCATTCATCCTTAAGAGATCTACATTTTTCAAATGCACTAACATACATTATGTAAGGACTAAGCGCTGAATCTTATGATGATCGAGGCTGGGCCTTATATCAAACGCTAATAATCTCGGTTCAAAGGAAACAAATTGACTCAACGTTACGTTATCTATTTCTTAACTACTATATGGTCAGTTCGGGAGTATTTTGGTGGTGAAATACAAAAAAAAATAAGTTTGAAATTCTTCTATAGAACGTTGACGGAGGCTGTTTAAGTTTTCTCTTACGGCCCATTATTATTAATGGCATGTGATTAGGAAATAACCGACTTTCGTTCGTTCGTTTCTGGCGTTTAATATCGACTTCCATATAAACTTTAACAATAAACCTGGCTACGTGCAACAGGAGTAGGAAAGGATAAAACAGACGTCATAGTCCAATAATCTCACACAAATCGAACGAGTATTATTCACGGTGTCCGCCATTTTGAATATATAGAAACCGTCAAAAAAAGCCACCGATTCGTATTTGGAGACAAACAATTAAATGGTCTGTTTCTTCATTAGTTTATTACTACTCTTACTGTATATACTAATCAACGCTAATCCGAGATTGATCAAGAGACAAAGGATTAGTACTTGATTGATTGATAAATGACTCCGCCAAGCTTGATAGATTGTAACGTGTGTGCACGGCGTGGAAATCAAAACTTTGTGGCAAGAAAATTTTTTAGCCATGGTTAAAAAAGAATCGCCAAAAATTTCGCCAGATTGAATATTTTAACGCCAAAATTATATTTTTATCGCAATTGGCGGAAATGGTCATCGACAGCGTGAGCGCTGAGGATCATATTATATGGATGTTTCAGTAGACATTTAGTTAGTTCTTTGCAGTCATTTAGAGTATATGATATGTTCTTTTTTCTTGTGTGGCTACGAAAATGCTTCATCTTTCATTTTATATTTATTTAAGATTTCAGTTGAAGATGAGTAGGAATATTACAAGTTATGTAAATCATCTTATTATTTGAAGTGTATGTAATCATATAAGTTTAATAACTATTTATTATAACCCTACATGATCTGTTAAGGCATGTATAGTTTTATTTCTGTAATATAATAACTTTATATTTTATCTATTTTACGTGTAATAGTAAAAACTGTACAAATGGCTTTTGAATTGAAAGAATCATATATACTGTAAATCAAAAAATAGAAAATGAGCCAATACTTCTTAAAATGCGATATATGCCCAATTAGTTTACATGTGCATGTAGTTTGAATTTGGTGAACTTCAGTGCTAACATACTATTTTTCTCCCACCGGAATTGAGGCCGTCATAACATTCATGTACCCAGGCCCCAAGTTCACAAAGCATTCTCAGACTTAAGTTGAGAATTTACTCAACTTTCAATCACTGTTTTTAAGTAATATTTTTGATCCAGAAACACAAAACTGTGCATATAGTTTCTTATTAGGGCATTTGATACATTTAAACAACAAAAATTTTATAAGGGGCTATATTTTAGTTACAATAAGGCGAACAATTTTGAGAAAATTCTCGACTTAAGTCTGAGAATTCTTTGTAAACTCGGGGCCGGTACTAATTTTCTCAAGATGGCCTCAACTTGCTCACAAGGGTTTAGACTACTGGTAAGGTATAAATATTAAATAAAAGTAGGCCTATGCCAAACTTAAAGAGCACAATTCAGTAATGTTGATTATAGCTAACCAATAGGTGTCTTAAGGGTTATTGGGAAGCAGAAGATGAAGTTGTTTATATCTTTTTAAGAATATATTTTAAATCAAGTAGTTAGTTGTGAGTACCTAAGAAGGAACATATTATAAAACATGTTTTGCTTCTGAAATCATAAGAATAATTTTATGCTGTACATTTATTAATCTTATTAGATTGAAGCAGCTTTCAATACTGAATATACTTTGAAAGATTTATTCCCTTGGGGCTAAATAAGTCATGTGTTCATAATATATTTTTAAAAATGTGTTCTCTTGAGGCTAAATTGGTCATGTATTCTGAATAAACTTTTAAAAATATGTTCCTTTGAGGCTGTAAAGGTCATCTGTTTTGAATATACTTTTAAAGGTATGTTCCCTCAAGGCTATATACATGTAAGTCATTTGTTCATCCCCACACCAAATTTAATTTTTTAAAAGATATGTTCCCTCAAGGTTAAATGGGTCATCTGTTCGACCCTCTAAATTTATTCCTATCCCAGAATGATATTTCTCATGAAATTATAAATTCAAATAACCCATGTGCATATATCACTCATGAGTTACAACCAAGTAACGCCATTACTCATCCATTCCCTATTCTGGTATGTTTTCCTGTACTCATGCTATCGATATTCGAGGAAATGTATCTTTAAATTAACTTTAAATAGAAATCCACTTGATTGCATTTGAAATATTCAAGTCATTGTTATAAATATTATTAATAATCATAATATGTTACTATAAATGTAGATGTGCTAATTTGTTGTTTTTAATTCTTTCTTACAAAATATCTATGATACAACCAAAGATTAAACTTTTAATATGCTCAAAGTGTTGTTTTGTGTGTTTTAACTCCACAGTCTGCTTGAGTAAATGAAATATCAAAACTGTTGGGTTTACCATCGTTTTTGGACCAGGAGCTGGCTCCCAAGTTGTACTCATACCTGTTGTTGGTTTTTGTTTGTGGGGGGGGGGGGGGATTGCCCTTCGAAAATAGCCTAAGGCTCAAACCAATTCAACATGAAACTTGGCATGCTTATTCCTTGAGGAATGAAATTAATTCTATTGCGACCAACATGAAACTTGGCATGCTGATTCCTTGATGGATTGTGCATCGATCACTTTCATTTTTGATACATAAGCTCTATTCCGACAAAATGGCTGCGATGATGTCATGCTCGGTTCTTTGATTATAGTATAGGTTGTTTTCAGAACAAGGACATCAGAAACTGAGATGTTCTCTACAATTTTAATTGTGACAATATCAACATATTCCTTGCCAAATATCCTGGCTACTACAAGTTTATACCAAAAGTCATTTGGTTTATTAGCAAGATTCTTATTTCAGGTTACTAAACAATGTTGATATTGACAATCCTTTAGAATTTATTCGGGTCCACGAAACCGGTCATAAAATTGAGGACATAATTGGTTCCAAACAATTTGACCTGGGATCACTGCGACTACCGTCAACTGGATTACAGTAACTTAACTGCATATTGCATGCATTGTCAAGAAATTGTATTGTTATACACAAATTTTCATATTTTGGTATGTACTATATCCATATAACAAATTTCTGAAAGAGAAACTTTCTCTTGAAGGGACAATGACTCAATATGTCTTCAATAACACAGACAGCACAGGTATCGGATATCAAAATTATTATTTGTGAGATTTTCTGATGGAAAAGATCTTCTGGCAAAATGCATTATGGTATTCAGCCTTCACACACACCACGGAAACCAAATATAACATGTTTTGAAATCGGGATATAAAGATTCCTACAAGATATAATTGTGCGGGGTTGAATTATATATTTTAACATAAACAAAGTAGTTGCTATTTACATAGTTTTATGTATTAACATCTTGTTGATATAAAACTTAATACATGTACAGATATATACATGTATATATATACATTTCATTCTGTAATAATGTCTGACAGTCAGTATCATCTTGTTACAATCAATTATTTATTACATTCATACAGGTTTTTATATTCACATTCAGCCCGTAGCAGTCACCTAACATTTGAGGTCAACTGTTAAACAAAGTCTTGCTTTAAAAGATATTAGTTTCAATCCTTATCGTCCTTTAGAATTCTGTTTCCAACAAGGCACAAATTATATCAGGACTGTACTGTTGTATCATCTGTGGGTTTATTTATAGTTGTTTCAGGTGCATCTGTGGGATTTGTTATAGATGTGGGTTTAGATGTATCAGTTATATCGTTGGGTTTATTTATAACTGGTATTATACACACACTGTTTCTAGCTTCTTTAATACTCCACCATCTTCCTAATCTGTGTTCCTGACCAACTCCAGCTACCAAAAACTTGCCATCATTAGAAAACTTCATGGAATTCACAAAACCTTTCTGGAAATAGCACAATAATTTTATGTTTAAGTCATGTGAAACAGTGACGTGAATCGACAATAAACAGGCCTGGAAATAACTTTTATTTGTACCAGACAAACCATGTGGTACAAAGTAAGTTTTAGTTGACATTTGTACTTTAATATTGAACATGGGTTAAAAATATTAATACAACACAGAATGGAGAAAAATCAAGGTGTCCAACATGAGCTAGATGAACTCTGCATGACAACGACTGAATTTGGATGGGAGATTGTTGGTGACAGATCACTAATAATATTCAAGCGTGTCAAAAACGCCCGAAACAGAGCTTTGTGAACGACGTAATGTTACCGAACATATTTGATTGCCTTATACAAATTATTTTCATAAATTGTCATTGGCAAAGAAATGTGGACAAGCTTTACCTTTATTTGTCAATAAAATTAACATTCGATAGTTATACTCAAAGTTAATAAACTTACCACAGGTACTGTGTATAATAAATGTAAAAATCTCAAATCTCGACCAACTTTCCAGAAACGAATACAACCATCTTTCGAACCTGCTAATAATCAATAATATCTAAGAACACATTCAAATGGTTAATTTCCCATAATCACTAGATATCATGAAATTAGATGTAGTTTTTACCTCCTAAAGTTCTGCTTCCGATGGTCTAATGAAGAAGGGCATATGCCATGCAATGTGCATGTGGGAAATTTTGCCCTGACTGTGACGCAACGGCAGACTCTTGTATCACATTCCATCTGCAAAAGGATCTTTTACACGCACGCCAATGAATACTCAGGACCTCAGTATTTCATCCTACCCAATGCCAGAACTGAACACAGGCCCTCCAGTTCAGCGTCCCAACGTTTTACGCACAGAGCCACCCGACTTTACTTACTAGATATTATTTCAATTCGGACAATAATGAAACTTGTGATGAAATAATTTCAGCCTAATATGTTGATCAAAAAATAAAATTTACCTGATGCCACGACATCTGAATATTGAAGAGAAGCGACTGATGTTATCCAGTTCTCTTCCGTTACTAATTTACTACCCTCCTGTTTCTCACCATGTGCACCGTATCTGGTAAATACAGCTTTCTTCTTTAATACACTCCATAAAGCTAGAGAACTACAATTATAACAATTCATTCTTTAATATACTCCAGCTAGAGAACTACAATTATAACTATTCATTCTTTAAAGCGATAATTTCATATTTTCAAAGAAAGTCAAACCATAATCATTTCTATAGGCATTATTCCCCACACTAATAAATCATTGACACAGGAAATAATAACACAATTACCTCCTTTGTTTTTCCATTTCCCCCATGGTAGAGCTATCTTCAACCGTTTGAATTTGAAGTTGAAAATTATATATTTGCCAATTTCTCAACTGGCAATATTGAATTATTGGATTAATAGAATTTTTCTTTAACAAGGTAGGACTGTTTACAGATGATACCATCTATTTCAAGGCTTTATTTTAATAGATCTTAAAAATATAACTTAAAAATATGAAATTGTAGCTCTAATACATTCGATAAAGCTAGAGAACTACAATTATAACTATTCATTCTTTAATATACTCCATAAAGTTATAGAACTATAATTATAGGAGTCCTACACCACGGTCAAAGAGGAAACCAGACTGTCAAATCCAGTGGAACTTCCTTGGACAACACGAAGGTCGAACCCAGGACCTGCTGGTTAGTGATGAATAAGTTTATTGTTATATGACTATAGATGTTTAAACTTACTTGTTATCATGACCAGTTATAAAGCTAGCCTCATCAATTAATGCAACACAATCTATTGAACCCCTGAAAAACAACAATTACAACCCAATTATATACATATATACTTTCTCAATTATAAAACCTGTAGAAAAATAAATATATGCAAAGAAACATTTATATATCAAAAAAGTTTGTGGTCTAAGGGGAGGTAATCCTGTTTTAACACAAAGTTGAAGAATTGAGGAATGACATCAAATCATTGCTCATATTTACCATTTACATGTCATGCATATGACAGAGTGTGTTTAATGTATTTAGAACATAACATGTATTTCCATGGAAAACTCCTTCATTGATGAGTGTATTTTAAGATGCTTACCCTTTACCATTAAACACTAATTGTGATTCTTCCACCACTTTCCATACTCTGATACTATTATCTCTACCACCACAAGTTACTGCCCTTTCTCTAGTTAAACTATCTATACTTGTTACACTATCTTGATGACCAAATCTATAAAATTATATATGTTAAAAATTAATTAACATTTGTTTAACTTAGTGAAGGTATTGTAGACATTAGAATACCAGTTGTCAACAGAAGCCATCATTTTTTTTTTTCAAAAACATTGTATTTTTTCATTTATTTGATCCTAAACTCAGTCTCTTGAAATGGTATTAGATTGCTCTATCATCTACTGCTTGCCATTCATCCTATCATATAATGTTTATTACTCCCAACATCTTTAGGACCAACATTTTTGTCTACTGTGAAAATGACATTTCAATATATACAATTAAAAAAGAAAGTACTCACAAAGTTTCTACGTAACTCATTTCATCTAAGTTCCAGATTTTAACAGATCTATCATGTGAAGCACTAAATAACTGATGCGTACCTTTTCTAAATGATAAACCCTGTAAATAAACAATATACTGATATATTGTCTATAGGTTATTTATTCATTTGTGAGAGAGGGTTTATTGTCTGGTCTGGCTGTGGGGGTTGAGTCACCAGGGCATGATTGACTGGAATGTTCTAGGGTGGCACTGGCAGGGCAATCCAGAAAAGTTTGTCTAGTTGTTCAGATGGGATCAAAACCCGAGGCTGACCCATGCCCAGATTGGTGTACTTCCACTTGGTGATTTTCTAGATATAATATTTTTAAATTAGAATGCATGTAGTGTTTTTTCGAGTTTGGGTGGAACTCATAAATATGGATGAAATTCACGAAGCTAAGCTGGCTACCTTAATTCCTGTTTCATCAAAAATACCAGAATCTCTATTCAAATACAAATTAATATAAAAAAAAAAACTTACAGAAACCGGACCTCGATGACCATGAAATGTTTTAATATGTTGTAATGTGTCAGGATTCCATATTTGTAATAAATTATTTACATCACCAGAAGCCTGAAACAAAAAATACTAATATAAAATACTGGTACATGAATGTGATGTATAAAATACTGGTACATGAATGTGATCAGGTATCAATGTGATATATAAAAAAGTTTAATAGAAGATAAGATTTCTGGGCCTAATACACATCAATATATTCTCTACATTGGGAGCATAACTGTTCAAATAATTACACTCTTGCACAATCCATATTAATATTTTTATTTGTGCATTAAAGTTACTACACAGAACACCTACAGACCATTTAACGATATAATATAAAGAGATTATCTTACCAGATATTTACTATCTGTAGTTATAGCTAATGATAATATATGTGATGTATGACCAATGTGAGACTTCTCTGTACCTTTTCTTCCACCAGCAATACTCTGAACCTTTTTACAAGATTTATTATCCCCTACAATCAAAAATATAAGTTACTTCTATCATATAACACAACATTGGTGATTGCTGAACAACTATTATCTCCCTTTGTCAGTGAATAACTTTTGAGTGTTTTAGTTAAAAGACAATATTGGTGCCAGTCATTATCACATATGTGATAGAGCTGGTTAAACCATAGAAATATTTCTATGGTTAAACACATTCCAAATATACTTTTACCTATTTGTGGATAACGTGCCACGCTCTATCTATGCGCTTCCTTACTTGGTTACTAAGTTACAAATTCATAGCCGTCTTACGTTCGACTTGCCAAAATTAAATTCAAAACCCTCGACACTGTTACCGTATTCTTTAACCGTTCGTCTCGTAGCCATTCTAAATAAATAATTTTTAGAAATTTTATGGAATGTTCGTTGGTATTTTCTATACATAGCTGCAAATTTTACATCAAGCCGTTTCAAGTTACCGATAGTTTCATGCAACATGGATTCACTGATTGATACATTGTCATAAATTACCGGTATCGTTAATTATCTACCGGTGAGTTGTCACGGTATGCTTTACGAAGTTGTTTATAGTTAAAAAAATCATTGTTTCTTTCATTGGTATTAAAATAATATTGCATTATGTTACTGATAGATCTAAATGGCTACAATTTGGGTATTGTCATGCCGCGTGTAGTGGGCGGGGCAATGGACACCGTTTCATTGTCCGTTGTTTGGATAGTTTAAATGGACTGGAAGTATTGTTTCTCTTTTACCGGTAGTCAGAATTTAAGTCGTGAGTAGCTGATCATAATAAAATATTTCTACAGTTATTATTTCATTTGTTTATCATCAATACCTCGTGAATTTAACAGAAAGTAATAGACTGCCATGTTTGTTGTTATCGGGACTTTGACGACAATTTGACTACCGTACGAGCGCCAGAATTACCTTTTAAGATATAAAACAATTCAATAGAAAGTTAATGTTATAATAAATATAAAGTCTTATGCAATGCAGAAACTATAAATATCGTTTCTTGTTTCATAAAGAAATATATATAAAGCTTGATACGGCTAAATATCGGTAATTATTACCGTACATGTATAACTGTAAGCAGTAAGTTTGATCCAGTTACTGGAGATCCAAGTGTATTTGAATCACGTATGGTATTGCACGTGTTTCACAAGACGCCGGAGAAGGGTGCGCCTAAAGCATGCGCTTTTATTTTTTCCTGAAATACCTTTGCCAAACTCGCCCTGCGCCTTATCTACGCATGCGCCTTATACACCGAAAAATACGGTAACAGAGAGATCAATGCTACGATAGCTGAGTAATACACGTTTCCCGAATCGGAAGTGACGAACGCCAAAGGAAAACATGAGTCACCGCTTTATATAACTGACTGAAGCGACGAGTGATAGCAGATACACGGCCGAATATCTGCTCACTAATAATTCCTTCAAAGACCAAAAGTTGTTAAATGGGACTGTAAGAGGATATCTGACAATTCAATAAAGTAATTGAATGTCATTAGATAAAAAAACACGAGAAAAATAGAAATAGTCCGTACATTCCCTTATATACCTTATAAAAACATGGTAATGCACGGACTTTTTCGTTTTTTCTTTCGTGTTTTCTTATCTAGTGACAATCAATTCTTTTTATGAATTGTCAGATATCCTCTCACAGTCTCACTCAACAACTTTTGGTCTTCGAAGGAATCATTAGTGAGTAGAAATTCGGCCGTGTATCTGTTATCACTCGTCGCTTCAGTCAGTTAAATAGACCGGTGACTCGTGTTTTCCTTTGCCGTTCGTCACTTCCGATTTGGGAAACCTGTATTACTCAGCTATCGGAGCATTGATCTCTCTGTTAAAAGTATATTTGGAATGTGTTTAACCAGCTCTATCATATGTGTGATAATGACTGGCACCAATATTGTCCTTTAATAGTGATTGTCTATACTCTATAGTATACATTATTCACTATCCTTTGAAATAAATGAAATGAAATGGGGTTTAACATCCTATATTTTGAATGGTGGTTACATTTTTTCATAACAAACCAGAATATATTTAGAAATGCAGACAAGTATTTGGACTGGAATAACAATAGCAAAAGTCAGAACAATGTGCGTTGATGTCACTCGACATTGTGGGGCGACAGTTACAGGAATTTTTGATTTTTAAGTCATTTTTACTTTACCTCGAAAAATATGGTACACAAACCTGACGACAATCATAAATGTTACTGGATAATCATATACAGAAGTCATTTAGCCTAGTAGTGATCCTTTGACAAAATATACACACAAAAACAAAAACCCTCGCTCCCACATCAGATTTTTGGTGAGGATTGTCGGAGAACCAGAATATTTTTCTGTGTGACGTTAAGATGAGCCGGTTTCAGCCTCTTATAAAATGACCATAAACAATAAATAAAACATTTGCTAAAATACATTAAATAATGAACTTACATTTGATAATAGAACAATCTTTAGACGCTGAGTAAATATATCTATCATCTGCTGATATCACTATACATGTTACAGATAACTTGTGGCCTCGTAATACTTTAATTAATTCAGGCTCTGGTTGTAATAACTTGAAAATATAGTAGATAATCAATAAGATTTTTGGCCCAAGGATGAGGCGCGAACACAATACAGCAGTAAACTTATGCCAAATCTGTATGCTTACTATAGAGCCCAGTGAGCGTGTTGAACCAACTATGTCACTTCCGGTTAAAATAAAAATTAATTTCTTGTTTACAAAAAACTGTTGCTTGTGTTACAGAGGGGATTATTTCTGAATATATATTTAAGATTGATGGAAACCTTGTTGAAAATCGTTGGTCTTCCCCTTTAATAACAATAGGGAAGCTCTATGCTTTCTAGCAGCAAGGTTGTCCAACTTTGTCCCGTACTATTTCATTAAAAGCAGGGGCGTAAAAACCCACTAGCCCGATGCCACCAAAAATAACTTACGGGCTAGTAACCTATTTTGCCGTACTAGTCCTGGGCTAGTGCCATTTGTGACGATATAGATAAACTGTAAAACATCCCACATTTATTTCTCAAATTCCAAGGAAAAGCCAGTCATAGTCATAGCAATAGATTTTCTGTAGTAAAACTTAGAACTGTATGGACATTTTTTGTACTACTCCTATTCATTCATTCTTGACATTTCATTTCTCCATCTTACACGCTTTAAAGGAATAATCCCAGTTACATTTTGGGGCTTAAAATTGCTTAATTTTGTATGAAAGGCCTTTATTAACTTATAACTTAGCCCCTAGTAACTACCTCAAGCGTTGTGATACGTTTTCAAAAAATTTCCAGTTGTCGGTATTGCTCTGTGTTTGAAGACCGGCGTCTTGGTTGCATCCTAAAAAGTGCCTGGATAATACGCGTCTACATGCTGAGTGCCGCAAGCTCTATATTTATGAAGTGTACAATAGGTATCGCATGTAGTCGCATTTATCAAGTTCAACTATTTAAAAAGTCTAGTGTCCGGATATTTGATTGTGGTGCGATTTTGTCGTTCACGTCCAAACGACTGAATATTTTGAACTGAACTTTTCAGACAAGGTAAATACACAATTCCTCTGTATTTTGGCGTTAAAATTTCATACGTATACGAACTTGTAATTTTCAGATTCTATGAAATTCGGGATTCGCACTTTAAAAACTTTAGATTAGTTCTGACATAAATATTTGAAAGCATAGGCTAAAACTTTCTGAATTGGCTAATAAAATTTTGATTTGGCTAAAAATTTGGCTAATGGTTTTAAGGGTCTAGGGCGGTGACTGAGCATACCTTTGTATTTTTAAACACAAGATAATTTTTATTATTTAACATGTCAAGTATTTGCAAAGAATTTACTACACATGTTCATTACACACACGCCATGCCGAATGGTTCCAGTACGTGACCCATGTGTCGTCAACTTTGACCCTATCGACACGCAGCATGACACTCACTACTCGGTAATAATATAAACAATTTTACTATCCTGTCTATTTCAATATTATATCAGCAAATCAAACTTATTTGTTTCGTTTTAAGATACTTTACAGAGTGACCAGGTAAATAAATACGGCAAAACAATTAATTTGTCAATTAGTCGAGGCACACTCGTGTTTTGAGTAAATCAATCTTCGAGCAGGAATTTAAGGACGTTAATTTACCGAGATATATTACAAATGACATATGCAATATGAAGTATTTATATGGTCTTTAGTGAAAGAAAACATTGCTGTGGCTACCATTCCTGGATTTGATATGAAATGAATATCAATTTGTAGGGGTTTTTTTACCGTTTCACCAGTGCAACCGAACCGTAACCGGTTAACTGTGTAGCCCTTTACCTAGAAATGGTTCCACTACTGATGTCTTCCATCTTACTCCAGCCACAGTTTAATGTTACAAGTATAGTTACCTTGTCGATATATAGACTAGTGGATATTAATGCCGGGCTAGTGCATGACTGTAGACTACTAGCCCTGGGCTAGTGGATTCAAAAATTTTTTTACACCCAACCTCCAGGCTAGCAAGCCAGCGCCTTTCCCACTTAGCCACATGATCACCCAGTCAAAATTAGAGCAAAAAGTTTTAGAAATTTATGATCAAAAATTTAAACAGTGTTGTTCCTTAAAAAATACCCTGATAAACTATCTGTATCAAGTTTGAAAATTTTGTCAAGAACATGTTATATATTGCAAAATGGGAGCATAATTCCACGAAAAGTCTGAACTTCTATATGATTCTTCCTCATGACCAATAACAGCAAATTTGTAAAAAAAAATTCATCAATCTGAATGACAATAAAATGATGACCCTAAATATACATTATTTCATTAATCCATGCTTATGACAATAATTCATATGGTAATGAACAGATATATATCATCAAATCTATTTTCTACTTACATTATCTGCTCTATCATAATGAAGTTTCTGTGACTTTTCTAGCTACAAATAAACAATAAAGAAACTTATTACAGCAACAGAATAATAACATCACTAACTATATAAGCTCATTTTACTGATCATTAGTTATACCGTACTTACTATGTCCCGTTTTAATCTTGATGCTATCACATCATCATCAATTTCTTTATCTTCTAATTTGTCTGCTTCTGCAATGTTAACAGAAAAATGATAAATTCCGGATAATCTGTTTAAATATTTGAATTTACCATATCATTGTTATCGCAGTATTGATCTAGACATTGACGGTACAATTAACATTATTAACAAGTGTGCTGTCTCTAACTGATTAAAGACAGCCCTGGAAAGCAATAAAACGCCAAAGATTGAGATACAGATGTAATAAAAGTTCATATTAACACGGTTAATTGAATATTCACTATGACAACAGATGAAATAACCCTGTTTATAATATTTCTATAATAAAAAGTGGATTTCCATGCTGTAAAATCACTGCATTTATCAAGCACTTGTTGGAAACTGATACCATAAATACAACTTGATCAGAGCACAACATTTGAATATTCAGTCAAATTATGTAGCTTTGCTTAGTTTCAACATAAACAATATTATAAACCATATACATGACTGAAGACAACTGAAAAAAACATTTAATCCAAATTGCAACTGTTTTGTTCCTCATTTACTATCTGAGTATATATATCTACTTGCAAATATTTATAAGCATGGGTATCTGAGATTTGGTCACAGTAATGAGACATTTTGTTGAAAAACCTTCCGATTGAACCATATACGATATTGGAATGGTTTATTTGGCATAACCCAATTTTAATGACCTTGTCCATATCATTATTTCATTGGGGAGTATATATTTTATATTTATATTAACATGTCTATTTCTAGTACCTTCTCTCTTTAGCTGTTCAATGTATTGTTTAGCTAATCGTAATTTCTTTTCCTGGGCTGTTTCAATTTGCTGTTCTTCATCAGAACTGTAAGAAGCCGGCCTTCCATCCCCTTCTTGTTCACTACAAAACATAAAAACATTAATAAATTATAGTCCCAGCTCATTGTAGAATAGAAAATCAATATAGTATATAATTCTTTATGGTGTTACCAGAATAAATCCATTAGGGGCTCAAAATAAAGTTCTCTTTTATATTCATAAATATTTAAAATTTTGTTTGCACCCAACACAGGAATGTATAGAATCCATGAAATAGGGGTATTTCTTAAACTTTGTCCTATTACAAGGTTTGTTATAATTGGCTGGGTATTATTCGCAAGATACTTTAATATTAACACCACCTGTTTCAATGACAGACCTTATGATCTAAAGCAAACATGTTAAATCACCGGACCTCCAAAAGCTTTTCATACAATAAAAGAAAAGCTGAAATGTTATAACTGTAACCAACCTGACTTCAACATCAGAATCACTTTCAATATTTTCATCAACCTTTTGTCGTTTTATTTTGACTGGTGGCGGTTTTGAAGACTTCTGAATGTTTCTTTTCCCTATCTGTAAAAAAATTAAAGTAGATTAGACAATCTGTAAAAAAATTAAAGGAGATTAGACAATCTGTCAAGTTACATTTTGGAGATAATTGTATTCGTAAAAGATCAGATTTTACAGTTAAGATGTAAATAACTCAAATATAAAGTGTTACTAATTCATTAGTGTCTGACATTTTGTCTGGTATTACTAAAATCGTTACTTTCAGGCCTCAAAGGCCCCATACATCAATCGTAATTTTCTTTTACAGACTTTAGTCAACTCTGTAAACCATTGACCTTACATGACTAAACAAAATTTAGGTAAAATCCGATTTTGAATCACCTGCTTACCTAAACTTTATTTCATCTTATGCGGCCGAGTTAGCGTAAAGCTGTGCATTAATATATATTTAGATTTCAATGGCTTCTGCCAAGCCATTTAGCAGAGAGAGAGAGAGAAATGGGGTTTAACGTCCACTTGACACAAACTAGGTCATTTTGGGACTAACATATGGTTCAATTTTTTTCAATAATTCGCGTGCGCGTAGGGGTCTTTAGCAGTGGGAGGAAACCGGAGTGCCCGGAGGAAACCCACGATGTTGAAAAGGCACCCCTATCTCCATGCCACATACGCTCACACCAGGGATCGAAACCACAGCCGCAAGCCAGAGATGACCGGCCAGCTAGAGGTCGAAGCGCGGCACTCTAGACCATCCCAACCCCCTGCCATTTAGCAGAAGGGGACTTATCTTTAACAGCATGTTGTTTTGTACATGCTGACTCTCAGCGAGGTATGAAATAAGAAGGTCTTATTTTCTCACTAAAATGTTCCTTTGCATTGTTTGGGCGTTCACAGGGGCTGATACATGACCGCTGAGCAGTAAATGTGGCCAGTAAAATTGACTGGGGTCTGATACTTTTTCGACAAGGATTCAATTGGGCAGTTCCTGAACGTACAGTAACAGGACAAGTGTGATGAGACCTACTTTCAGAGCTGAACTACTATTAGGAAGGCTTATTTATATAGGCCTATTAATTACCCAAGTAAACAATGAATTTAATAAGCTGTACTTGATACGACGACAATGCCAATATTTTGATATTTGTAGACGACAACTAGATTTTTCGTTTGGACTAGAAAACAAGCATTCCATTCCTAAAAATATTGATGAATTTTGGGCAATCATTGGGGCATTTCATACTGTCTTCATTTTCTAGTCGAAGAAAAAATAAAATTAGCCTCATAGTAGAAAGACAATTTCATTTTATGAAAGCTACGACATGTACCTTTCCTGACTTTTGTTTGTTTCGTATGAAAAACGGCATATTGCTTTCGTTTTAACTCTTTCTAACCAACACGTGTTTTTAGTTTAGTTTACATGGAATGACCAAATATTACTCTCAGTAAAGAGAACAGTGCCATGGGCAATAACTCTAAACCGATATTTAAAAAAATGACGGATGAACTAAAGCGTGCGAATCGGTTTCTAATTGCAATAAAGATAATTATTGAAAAAAAAATCTCTAAGCATACTTTTTTTTTATTGCGATTTTTAGAAATAAATACCAAACATGTATTATTTTATAAATAATGCATTACATGACGCCTAACGTATAGATACAAGAAATTATTTTTCGTGGTTAACATGTAGTAGGTCATGTAGTACAAGACTACTGAGTGCAAGTCAGTGAAATTTTGTTTACAGTAGTTGCTAGTCATTGCTCCTGATAGTGATAGAAATTTGTTTGAACTGGAAATAATGTGTCGAAGAGTAGATTGTCCAAAATGCGGAAAACCAACCTGGCAAGGTAATATGTTAAATATGGAAGATGATTTCTTTGATTTTCTGTTAGATCTATCTTCATATTTTTCAAATTATTTGATGGTAATTGTAGCCTAATATTGTAATATTATTGGTACTACTATTACTCAGGTAGACTACTACTAGGTATTTTTAAAAAATAAAAAAATACAAACATGTTTGATAGTTATAAATATTATATGTTTTAGCACCAAATAGACAGAAAATAATAAAAAAGAAGACATCAAGTAATTTGAAAAATACAGATCTACTGATCTAGTCTATTCTTCTTTTTCTTTTTTTTTTCTTTTTTTGATGAGACACCAGACGTTGAGTTGACCAAACAGAAAAATATGAAATAAACCCAGTAAATCAAATTGTTTTGAAAAATCACTGTATGCCCACACCTGGTATTACCAGTAATTTAAACCACGACCAGCCTAAACCATGATTGAGTCGACATCTATTGAGTTACTAATTTAACCTTAGACCAGAGCCATTTTAAAATACATACCACTGAGCCACACTGGCTCCTTGCTTACTAACCATAGAACCATATTACAATACATGCATTCCAACCAGATGAGTCAGTATCTATCAGTAGAGCTACCAGTATTGCAAAATCTAAAAAACACACTTTTATGGAATAACAATTACTATGGTTTATTTCACTGCGACGTTTCAACATGATTTCACAAGGCGTTATCAAGCATATAGACAAATAGATAAAAAAACCTTGCAGTGAAATAAACCATAGTAATTATTATTCCATAAAAGTGTGTTTTTTGATTATGTTCCAATTACTAAATGCCATTCCAAGAATATACAAGTATTGCAATTGAGTTAAAGATTTATTATGGGAGATTAGATAACGAGTTGGCAGTTCTCACTATAATAGTTAAAAACAAGATAATGTAAAGGTAATTTGCTGAAAAATTCAGTCAAATTGATCCACTATGAACCAAGATTTAAGCATTGAAATTTCTGCCTTGCCTTAATCATCATGACTAAAATCAGTACATTAAAAGCATAATCTCGATTACGGTATGCATTTTTTGATTTAATTATCAATGAGCATTAAGCAGCATATAGGATTGTAATCCAGTCAGTATCTAAGGCTAGTATTGACATCGAGAGTTCATTATGGTCTGGATGAGTTGATTAATGTCTAATTAATAATTTAGATAAAATTTCAGGCCTAAAAAAGACCTGTAATAGGCAAATTTAGCTCTTGCATAATGCATGTTCAATCAAAATATTGAGTACAGGTACATAATGCTCACAATTGCCTTGCCTAAACCTTCACAAGGTTTTTGGTGGACATACTTTTCCAATGCCTTGCCACACGTTATTTAAATTATTTCTTTAACTTCAGGTTGTGGTAACCATATTGAACAAGCCTTAAATGGTGTTGCACAGGAAGACCGTTGCCAGTGCCCAAGAGATAAAAAATAATATCCATACTCGGACCAGATTTAATGTTTCAGTTTTCCTAGTCATATTAATTACATGTATTTTGACTGTTGTCGTTTGTTACTGTAATGTGTTCAAATGAAATGTTTAAAAAGTCAGGTGGAAATACTAATTCCATTTACAAGCATATTATATTATTGTTCCACTGGACAATGACATATCATTTTTATGTCCATAAAATAAATGCACAAAATAGTTTATATTTTTTGTTTATTTTATTTTTCGTTCACTTAAAATTTCTATATAATTTATTATAAATTTTTTATACAATTTATTATAAATTTGTAAATATTTTATGGAAGTAGCAGAGGCTCAAATTACTATTCTTCATATTTTATTTCTAAACATTTCCAGCTTCTCTTTCCATAAAAATGCACAAAAGTAATTATTTTTGATTTGTTCATTTTCATTTATTGTCAAAAAATACAATATTTAATACAATTGTTTTTAAGCTTTCTGGGGGTTATAAATGAAAGGTGCCTAAGTTTTGATAATATAAAAACCACCTTTGTGTCTAAGCCTATCAACTTCAAGAATCTGTTTATTATCATAAAATGGCATGGTACTAGAATATAGAATTAAATGAATTTAGTACGGACATTCAGGTCTATTGCCATCAGATTAATAACAGAAAATCCAAAATAGTCGCCCAAAATATCAGGTAGATATTTTCGTAAAATAGGTTGCCAAGTTAATCGGATGAATAGTTTTAGCCGGTGGTAAGGCTCCCTAAAAAAAATTGGGGATAAACCAAGAGAGGCTGATGTCCCACACTTTAATACCAAAATAAATAGATAATTCAGCTTACTGTGTTTAATCTCAGGGTGGGGGTGGCTAAGTGGGTGAGACGCTGGCTCGCTAGCCTGGAGGTTGCGTGTTCGACCCCTGTATTGGCAGAGAGAGTTCATTCAGACTTTCCGGCATGATTCCCCCTTGTCAGTGATACAGGACGTAGGGCCTAACAAGGACAGCCCATCTTCATTAGCCACAAACTAGGTCATTTTGGGACTTGTGCATAGCAGAGGGAGGACTCAAGAGAAAACACACAAGGATGGGCAGGCGACCCTGCTCCTTGTCATGTACAAGTGGGGAATTGAAACCACGCCACTTGACTCAATGAGTATGACAGACCTTATGATGCATTCGGCCACCCGATCCCTGAACACTTAGAACAACACTCGGAAGCAAAAAAGTGTCATGGACATGAGTATGCCGTTTTCACCCCATAGATTATAACTTTAACGTCTACGAGTGTCAACAAATAATTGTGTAGGACTCATCCTCAAGATGGATGGACATGTGTGACAACAATGTGGGCATATAAACTTGTGAAACCTGCATCATAATATTTGTATAAAAGCTAATAATAAGCACTGTTACAGTCCCACCATCTAAGAGTTCATTTAGTACATTGAATTGTTTTTTGTAATACACATGTGCACACTTTAATAATATAGTCTTTTTTTCTTATAATTATTCTGCTGACGTTGTTTGGGATATTCACTAATATTTCTGGGATTCTCAGCCTCAGCCAACTTTCTCTTTGGCACAAACTGCAACGATTCTTTCCAGTCATTGGTTTCTCTTAGTTTCAACAAAATTTGAAAAGTCTGATCTAAAGTTAGACATTTATTACCAATTCCCCACCTGAAAAAGAAAAATATGCAAGTGTTAAAACAATAGCCTAATAGCCATTATCACAGTATCAGATGGACCGTGAACTGGACCCTTATTAGCGCTACTATTTTTCTCTGGGGGTCAGGTGTTGCGATTCCTGCATTGCCAGAGAAAGCTCATCAGGATTTTCATGCCTGCAGGCCTGGAAAAAACAATTTTAGATGTACCTGATGAAACAGTACCTGACATTTTCATTTGAGTGCCAGACATGTGTTTATAATAAGAGTGAAAAAGACAAAACCGTGCCTGTCAAACCTGAATCTGTGTCTGACATTGTCTGTGACAGATGCCTTATTTCAAGGTTTGCCTGCATGGTTCATTGGTGTAGGACAGAGGGCCTGGCTAGAGACAAGAGAGAGAGAGAAATGGGGTTTAACGTCCACTCGACACAACTAGGTCATTTCGGGACTAAGGCTAGAGACAATGTATAGGACAAAAAATCAAGGTCCCGTAATTTGAATGGTAGCTGGCGGTGGCTCAGTGTGTAGGTGCTGGTTCATTAACCAGGAGCTACAGGATTCAATCTCGGTGTTGGTCCAGAAAATTCCCTGGAATTTTCCGGCAACATTTCCCCTTGTTAGGTTTTCAGGACAGAGGGCCTGGCAAGGACAGTGTCTAGTTGTTTTGATGGGACAAAAAAAACACTGAGCTACCATATTCACTTTTGTGTGCACATAAAAGAACCGTTAACAGATGGAATTCGATATGAGAGAAGGCTGTAGCGACACTGTCCAGGAAAAATTTACCTCAAAGCACACTGTATGGTGTATGCTTGTCTTCATTTGCCCTGTAAGAGTAGGACGTTAAACCCCATTTCATTTCATGGGGATTATAATTAAGCTCTTCAAAAAATAAAAAGAATCCTATTTAAAGATAATATGATTGGGGTAACAGCTCTGTAAAGACTCACATTTTCACAAGGATTTATCAAAGAGCTGTTACCCTTCTCAACATCAGTCAGTCAAAATAACATCTGACTGCCTATTTATCCAAGATTTCTGAAATCTGTGAATCAAAGTTATAGATCTTAAAATTATATTTGAACTCTGTTTAAATTTATTTCAAATCTGTGATTGTCAATACTTACGATAAATGTAAATCCAGTGGGAATTTAACGATGCTAATACCTTGTTCTTTTGCTTTACCTAATGTCACTTTTTGCTGCACACTTTTATCAACCAAAGCACCAATGATATAAACACTGTTGGGATTAAAATACTTTAATGTTCTTTGGGCATGGGGAGAAAGGTAAACTAAATCCTTTTTGGGAAAAAGATCTAAGTAACTTTTATCTGTAACAGTGTAAGAATTACCAAGTCCAGAACCATGATTTCCAGTATGAAAAGAATTCAGAAAAATACCCTTAGGATCTGCATCCGTAAAAACAAAGTGAAAGGGTTCTTTTGTCCATCTGTTTTCACCATGGCACATATTTAGCTGTTTTACAGTGTTTTTTATTTCTCTTGGTTTCATTTGCTTTTCGAATCCTAAATCAAACACTAGATGAGGTCCAAACTGCATAGATTTAGTTAATCTATCTGAAAAACATTTATGCATAGTTTTGTCCAAAATACGCAAAAAAATAGTATTTTTAGCAAATGAATTCTCCCTGTCAACTGGATCCCTTATTTCTTTTATTGTTTCTTTTTTCATCTCTTTTTCCTCTTTCATTTTTCGCTTACTGTTTTCTATGCTTTTGTAGTATTTGTACAACTTAGATCTAGCAATGATGGAATTGATTTTAAGTAATTCAACCCACATTGAATCTGTCACTTCTTCTGGTATCTGTTAGAACAAAGAAAGTTTATGGTTTAATTTTTCAGATATATAACAGAATCTGTCCACCACTCACAATGCCTGTGCAGCTATCGAGGGTTATGGATTGGGTTTTATATTGCTACTGGAAAGAGATAATGGACTGGGCCGGTTGCTCAAAGCTCCGTTATCTTTTAACGATCCGTTAACTCCATGTTAACAGATCGTTAACTTTAACAGAGAGAAAGACTTGCTGGAAGTCCCGTTAACTTTAATGTGTCGTTAACTTGGCGTTATATTTAACAGAGATTTGGGGCACCGTTGTCTGTTTAATGATGGCATTAGTTGGCTGTAGCAAAAAGTCATAGATTACCAATGTAGTTTTCTATAGAACATTCTAGAGGGTTGGGCGATGCGGGCCTATTCCATTTTCTATACGATGAAATTCTATACTAACTACAGAATTTTGGTGGACTATAGGAAATAATGGCCCCATAATTCTGTAGTGCAAATCCCATCATTTTTCTTACAGATTTACGCTAAAATTTCTTAAGGAAAAAATAAAGTATTCTATAGTGTTTTCTGTTGTAAATTCTACAGTCATCTTTTTGTCTTTAATCTAGTTTTGTGAACAGACTGCACAGTTGTCTCACTGTCTTCAGTTTCTTGTTAATAGTAACTTCTATGAAGTTGTTATACATGTACATTGAATTTAAAAATTTTAAATTCAGCCAGCCAATGAACAAACAGTCTTCTCTTGGATTAACTTCAATGAATCCGTTAGCTAACGGATAATGAAATTGACTTTCCAGCAACAGAAATTTAACGGGACCGTTAACAAACGACACGTTACAAAGATAACGATCTGTTATAGTTTAACGGATCGTTATAATGGATCGTTAAAATAACTTAGTTTTGAGCAACCGGGCCAAGATTCATAAATTGATCCAATTTGCCATATTATACACCTACAATTCAAATCTGTTCTCAAAAATGTTAGTCAATGATTATTTTCTGTATTTGGTTGGTACACTGAAATACGTTCTCTTAAAAATCCCTGTAATGTTTTGAGAATATAACTGCTTAATTTTGTGTTAAAATCTCTTAAAATCCCCTACCAAAGGGCTGAGCAACTAACTCGGTATTTGTGATACGTTTTCAAACAACTTAAACCCACCAATCTTCTTCTGGAAATTGAGACCGGTGTCCCAAGCTGTATTACGCCGTGCCTACGTAAAACCAGGCGTTCTTTTAAATAAAAATAATGTGAAGTTGAAATTTACCTTTCGCTATCAAGTACAACACATGGGCCATTCGCTATATAGACCCCTCAAGGAACGGAAATCGATTATCAGGTCACCAATGAAAAAATTGACCCGAAATCTTAAAAGGGTTACATGTTCGGATAAGCAGTTTTGACGTTAACATCCAAACGACTCGAAATTTTGAGACAAGGTCAATGCACCATTCTCCTATATATTGGCATTTAAATTTCATACGTACTCGGACTTTTATTTTTGAGGCTCTGTCCACATCAAGACTATCCCTTTAAAAACCTCTCCCAGTTTGAAATAAAAAACCACTTGATACAAACAAGATTGCCACGAAGTCAAAAATTGTTAGTCTTTTATATTTCTATCGATGAATGAAGGTCGTATAAATCTTATAATACCATGACTGATGATACCCTGTATAATACGGTACATAATGACTTTTGTTGTAAACTGATTGAAATTTTGAGAATGACTACCAACTGTTAAGTGCTGGGCAAACTAGCCGAATGGGTGGACACAATAGGCAAATTCTCCATCCGATTCACCAGTCAATTGTATGACCTTTCACGGTACTTACATTTTGAGGGTTTTCTTCTGACATCATTTGATATTCTAACTTCAGAATTTTTAATGTCTTTTCTTGTTCTGGGTTGAGGTTAGCCAAAATATCACTAGGATTTTCTTCTACTGTCTCATTCTCAACAACATCATTTTTAGTTATATCTGCTAAATCTTCTCCTCGCATATATTCTTGTAGTTTTTCAAAAGTATTAGAGTATTTACAATGAGCTGGTATGTTGTAATATCTGTGGCTGGCTAAATTATTAATGCAAGAATTTACAATGCATTGTGTATTTGGTTTGCTCATAATCAAACTGTTGAACTGCCACAATCCATTTCTTATGGATCGATTTGATATTGTTGCTAATACTTTAGTTGTCATTTTCTATCAATGTATCCTGAAAAAATAAATTAAACTAATTATGTAATCCTTTCTATCTTTGCTTCTGGCTAAAATGAAACCAAATTGGGTTAAACATCCTACATTTTATACACCAACTCAGGGATGCGCCAAAGTGTACACAGAGCCTCGGCTCAGGTTATCGTCCCATCCGAACGACTGAACAGCTGTCTTTTTCAGATCCAGTGCCCTGCATCACTGACAAGGGGGAACCACATCGGCAAGTCTGAATGAACTTTCTTGGCCAATATGCGGGGGCCGTGGTGACACCCAAAATTAATTTAATGTAGTTAGTCTATGTAAGTCTGTCGAAATCGTTGGTTGACACAAGGACAAGGTGCAAATATCATGTGCATGACAGTTTACAGTACAACATAAAACATTATGTCGGATGATCTATATCCATCACAAATATTTATCATTCATTTACCACACGACGTACCATGGACACCATTATAATAGTAATTTCTGGTACCGGTGTGACAGTGTGAGATGGTCGCTGGTGTGTGTTAAACGTTACACTGACACTTTACTGACAGTGACAGCATGATTCTGACAGCCCCCTTTAATCCAGTATTCAGTGACAACGCGAATGGAATTTTGTGTTGTCGTATCACTGAGTGTCTGTTACTTACAATGTCACTGCTGAAAACCAAATGTAAATCTCAATTCAAAGAAATGAAATGTCGAATGATCTTCAATTCTATCATTTATTTTTGCACGTGTGCTGACAAAAATAACGGATTGACTACTGGAATAAGAAAAGCTATGCGTTTGTTTAAATTGTGCATGTGGTTCAGAAGCAAAAGATAAAATAAGGATTTATTTCCTAAAAATTTTATATAAGCTTACACCATGGACACCTCAAGAAAGTAAAAGCAATAGTAGTAAATATAAAAAATCGAACTGTATTATTTCACTGAATTAATTAAATAGGCTACATTAAATAGTTATTTTCGATTAGCTGCATTATTGATCACGTGACTTTTATTATTTCAGTTTTTTATTTACATTTATTTCAATGTGTTTGTTTTATTAAAACCGATTTTAATTTAATTTAATTTAGTTTTTATTATATTTAATTGTTATTTTATTTGTTTTTTTATTTAATTTAATTTTGGTGTTTTTTTTTTATTATTTTGGGGGTTAATTTTAATAATTTATTTTTTACATTTTCTTTTTTTTTTGGAAGGAGGGGTTTTTTTTTTTTACATAATTCTTTACAATGTTAACCATGGGCCACATATTCCATTACTTTTTTGTCTTTTACCGACCGAGGAGCCCGGGGAGGGGGGGGGGGGTCCGGGGCCAAGCCCAAAACCACGACCTGCTAGTAATTTACAACCATCAACCTGTGAAATTATCATATCGTCATATTATTAATTAACCTATTATCATTGTATCGTCAAGAGTGAAGAGAATTTAACTGGTTGAAAACTGGGACTAGTTGAGAAATTTTTGACCATTTGATTAATTAACCAGTTAGAAATATTGAATCAGCAGGAATATTTTCATTGAAAAATGTCCCATTTTTGTTGCCGGGGGCGCTAGTTGATTCCTCCTGTGATGGAAGGCCACGAAACACATTGGTACAGAGTGACGAAAATGAAAATCATAAAAGCTTTTTTTAAATTTGGATTCTGGCGTATCCCCACAAACAGGGTGCAGGTGACTTAATAATTAGTAAATTTGCGGGAGACAGTGTCGGGGGAATCCGATGAAATTCGTATCCCCATAGGATTCCGAATTCTGACCCACACCCAGCACTCCCGGCCTAGAAAGTCTATTATACCAGCCCATTCCAGACACCAGTGATGGCGTGGCGGCCCGTTAAAGCCACCGGCCACATACAATGTGATCGTCATGGCTCCATGGTCGGTCCAATACCCCCCTCTCCCATATAATGTTCAGCAGAAAAGGGTTGGGTTTTTTTAGACGAATTGGACAAAATTATTTTTTTTCATTTTTTGTCCGACCGGCCCTTCGAGCGATCGCCCGATGGCCCAATCCGCCCCTGAAAGCAACAATGCAATTATGAAGTTTACAACTTTTTTATGTCACAAGCAAGCGTTTGCGAACCAAATTTATTCACACGGAGTTGTGAATTTTCCGCTATGCAATCTAGTTTTTTTTTTGGCGGACAAAATAATTGCAAACAACCGGGTGCTTAATGGGCGATTTTTAGAGCCTATTTGGAGCCTTATGCAACATTTACGGTGGCTAAGTGGGTAAGACGCTGGTTGATCGCTTGCCTGGAGGTCGGGTGTTCGATCCCTGCATTGGCCGAGAAAGTTCATCCAGATTTTCCGGTGTGGTTACCCCATGTCAGTGATACAGGGAGGAGGGCCTGGCATGGACAGCTGTCTAGTCGTTCGGATGGGACGTGTACAAATTGGCGTGCATGTAAAAGATCCCTTGACAGTTGGAATTCGATATAAGAGTAGGTCGTAGTGCCGCTGTTCGGGCAAAACTTACATCATAGCAAACTGTATGCCGTACGCCCGTCTTCATTAGCTCGGAACAGAACAGTAGGACGTAAACCCCATTTCAGTTCAATTATTCAACATTCAGTTTCATCAGCAAAATCACCCCAAACGACGCCCAACAAACAAAAAGTCAAAATTTAAACGTTTCATGGAAGCAGAATAATAAATGAATATTTTATACTGTTACGTATAGGGGGAGGGGGCTAGCCCCTGTCTGTCACCTGGATCCGCTCCTCTGTTTTGAGTAATCAAGCGAAACAGAATAATGTTAGTATACTGTTAAAGATACATTCCTGCGTACAAAGGTGGTGGTTTGGTGATATATTTGGACTAAAAACATATTCAAACTTAGTTTATCATAATTTTGTTTCGAATCCTTCAGAAAACATTGTAATTGCCAAGCAATACTCCTGCTATAAAAATCGACCAAAAGAGGTCATTATTGTGTCACGTGATTTAACTCTTTCGGTACCTATAGCAACGGTTGGGAAGTTGGAGAAGAATTCATTGCTTATACAAGAAGATGTTGTCTGTAATCGCTGACTATTTATTACAAATATCGAATCCTAATTAAATTCTTGGATTATCCACTGCTCGCGTCTTTTTATCTTAGAAAGTAGTCGAACTCTTCATCAAGTTTTGTCAACATGTAAATCAAGCGCCCAATCTCCGCGTGCTACAATTGACGTCACGCGAGCAAATTTTTCAAATCGCCGGGCTGTCTATTAGGAGAACCCTTATATTTTTGTCCTGTATATGCTCCATGAGTGTTTATCAGGGAATCGAGTATTTTTTCTAATAAAATTGGATATCTCTACTTTCCATACCAAAATTGCCATACTTTTATTGGGAATAACCAGCCGGTAAATACTTTTCTGGAAACCTATCTTTAAATTAGACTGGGTCGCTATGCCGTCACACTCTTTGCCGATTTCCATTATTTTCATAAGTTCAGACATCTATAAGGCTGATTTTTACAGCTTAAAAGCGTCAAATCCCTCAATACTAAAATAAGACACGGAATTGCGGAGAATATATTCTGGGTATGGCTAATCAAGTTGGTTGAAACCCAGAAGTTACCTTTAAATAGAATGGTTCAAATGAGATCACAGATTTGTCTCATTTTTAAAAACTTTTTCTCAGGGTTGTACATCTTGAACGCGTATCTGAATTTTTTAACACATACAAAAGTAACTACCCAGTAAATGACCATAGCCACGCAGATTACAAGATTCAAACTTCTCATTTAGTTTTTTTCCGGATTTTGTGATTCCGTGCTCCGGGTATAGTAATTAAAGAGTTATTGGATGTTATTTGTGTGTTGTTTCCTTGATTAATGGTCGCCTGTCCAGTCTCATGAGTTTTCTCCTGGTCCTCCGGTTTCCTTCTACTGCTTAAGACCCCAACGCACAAGCGAATTATTGAAATGAAATTAAAACCATATGTTAGTCCCAAAATGACCTAGTTTGTGTCGAGTGGACATTACCCCCCCCTCTCTCTCTGTCTGTCACTCTCTCTCCTTGATTATTAAACATACATTATGCAAGAGCTAAATCTGCCTATTGTAGGTCTTTCTTTAGGCCTGAAATGTTATAAAGACTTTTAATTACACATTAATTAGCTTATCCAGACGATAATCAGGTCTGGATGTCAAGGATAGCCTGTGATATTTGTTGGATTGTAGTTCGATTTCTTTCTAACATTTCCTTCCTGATTACCCGATTAAATAGATAACCGAGACTATTAGTTTTGTCTTACCGACATTAGTAATGATGACAGAGGCTAAGTGGAACTTTTATTCGCTTAGTTTTCGGTTTATGGTGGATCAATTTGACTGAAATTTTCTGCAAATTGTCTTTACATTAGCTAGTTTTTAACTACATGTATTATAGTGAGAACTGCCAATGTCCCATAATGTATCTTTAAGGAATATGTATTCACTGGATATATTGTTCTTGTCTATCACTACCAATTCCAGGTTGGATCTTAAAGAAAGGAATGCCCTTATTTAAATGTAGTAGTTTTATTTTCTATAACTAACATAGATAACCCTATTCTAATTACAACATTTGGAAGTTGTACTCTGTCGAAACATTTACATTTTGTAATAATCTTAATAATTATATATAATAATCATATACAACAACAAATATTACACATATAAATAGCTACCTACACAAGAGAAGACTTCAAATGGAAAAGCTAAATGGTCAAGACGGGATTGGAAATTCATACCCTTTGATAAAATCCCTGCCTATTCTCAATTTTCTGGACGACAAAAGTACCTAAATGAGCAGAAATATTGTTCAAGAGCTTCTGATTTAGAAAATTATCATGCAACCCACCAAACCTCACGCACGAGTTCACATTGACTCCATCCCGGAAACCCTTCTGCTCAAATTGCTGGACACGCTCGACGTCATTGCATTCTTAGGAATTTCGTTAACAACTACTCGCAGAATCGTCTGTGACAAAGTAAAATTTTTTCTAACAGGGCAGTTTGTTGAGAGTTGTGTGCGTCGATATTAATATGTTCTGGTAACAAATAATCACCGAGCCACAAACAATATTTAATTATGTGATCTGAATTGCCATACGCCATATTGAAAAGGCATTGCTCACATGAAAACTCCCACGCAGTTCGATTGACCATTAGTAAATAATTGGTGTGAAAACTGATATATAATAAATAATGGTAAATAACAATATACAAATACATAAATATCAACAACCGTTGAGTATAAAAATGAAAACATTGTCAAATCTGGGATAGCCTATATTTCCAGCTTAATTCTAATTTACATATATTTAATAGGTTACGACGTTCACCATACACATTTAAAAGAAATACATCAATTATAAATTATGTTTGTCGTAAAAATTACAAAAAAAGCAAATATAATGCTCAAATCTGTACAGAAGTAGCAGAACGTTAACCATTTCGTCAGTAGGCCTAGTAGAATACAATCTGCAACAGTTTCTGGACTTAGCGTTCTTCATCAATGCGTTTTACTATTTCTCCAGCATTTTTGGCTACAATTCCATTCAACTTAAACACAATGGAACTAATACATCCACGTGTATAATTAAAGTTTAAAGTCTAAACTAAACATCAAATATGGCTGATTTCTCACTTCCTGGTCTACACTCTCGCTACGCCATCTGGAGTACTAAATGGAGGAATTACAGAATAAGGTGGAGGTGGACCCGGAGTATTTCTTGTAGCGGTCAAATCTGGCCTAAACAAGACTTTCACGCGCTGCAAAATACAAAACCAATGCAACGTTAAAGAATAGTATCATCAAAATTATGTCACCAAGTTCACAACAAGTACAATGGTATATGTACTTCGTGACGCACAATACCTACACGTGAGCATAACGTCGGGTCACTAGTTCGAAGGTCTCATGTTAGATCCCGGTATTGCCCGAGAAAGGTCATCGTGGTACTGGCAAGGGACAACGTGTAGTCGTCCGGATGGGACGAAAAACCCAGGTCCCGGTACACATTGACGTATACGTACCCCCACCCCACCCCCACCGTATGCATGGCGGCGTATGCCCTTCTTCATTAGCACAGTCGGTGCAGGAAAGTAGGACGTCATGCCCCAATTTTTTGAACGTACACTGCCTCATTTGTCCATATCTAGAGGATAGCCTGCATCAGTAACTCAAAATTTTGTCCATTCATAATACATGTATGTAAATTTTATTATTTTGTAATTGGTACCGATGTTATATCAAAAAATGGTACATTTCAATCTAGCTGACAATTGTCGAAGGGTAAATAATAAATCAATTTATATCTAGAAATGTTAATGTGATTTTTACTTACTCTACTAAAAGAGCCATCAGTTATCAAAAACGTGATAAACATAAAGATAGGTATGATGCCAATGGATGAAAATGCTAGAACACCACCAAAACAATGTGCCCATGTGGGAAATTCATAGGAATCGTAGGTAAACGGTTTAAATGTAACAATTCGGGCTACAGCGACGCCCTGGAACAAACAGGAAACAAACAGGTGAACAATATAAGTAATTTGTAAACAGTCATAATATTACAAAATTCAATGAGGACGGCGTTTTGACACGCTCCATATGAGCCCCCCCCCCCCGATCCCCTTATCTCACTTTTCATTTATTTCTAATATAAGTTACATAAATTAAATAGTTTGAAACAATTTAAATTAATCAATACAAATTTAAATCTTACAAAACAAATGGCCGGTGTTGTAACCACCCAACAAATCTTCCAAAAATAAGATGGATAAAAGCCAAACATATCTTTCAGGTTCTCATAGAAACGATTTACACCTGAAAAAAAAATCATATTGCGTGTTTAAATAAAAAATGAATGAATATCTCCTGTTGGATATATAATATATATAAACTAAAATCTATTTGGTCGATCGTCTGTCACTCGACTCGTTTCCAGACTTTTCCAGTATGAATAATCAAATTTGACTACATTATACACAATGTCAAAAGTTGAGCAACCCCCCTGTAATTTTCACACGATGATTGACGTTGAAAATCTGATAATATAACCTGGTTTGCAAGAATACATCTTATCTTTGACAACTTAAAAAGTTTATCCAGTTTTGATTCTGGAAACAGTCAAAGATGTCGTGTTTGAGTCAGGGGTGCCGGAACGGCGCGCGGGCCAGAGTACCAAAAGATGGGGGTGGGGTCAATTCTGAGAAAGCTGTTTAGAGTGTACCAAGGCATGCTGATAATGAGAGTGCGAGGACCGGTTAGCGACCGACTAGAGAACAATAATTACATACCTATCATTTTAAAGTGAATAGACAAGTACAAAGGTTGAACACTTTCATCATTAAGACCTGGGAAAACATGTATACCCCAGAATGTACATGTATACCTCAGAAAGGGCCTAGTACCATTTGTAGGCCTATGCCCCGGTACCCAGGTTCCGGCGGCCCTGGTATGAGCTAACATTGGAGTGTCATTATCACATATGTTATAGGACTGGTTAAGCACATTCCAAATATAATTTTAACACAGAGATCATTGCTACGATAGAGGAGTAATAAAGGATCCATGAATCGGAAGTGACGAACGCCAAAGGAAAACAGAGTAATCCTTCTATGTAACTGACTGAAGTGACGAGTGATAACAGATAGGCTACATGGGCGAATTTCTGCACACTAATAATTCATTCGAAGACAAAAAGTTGTTATATGGGATCGCAAGAGCATATCTGACGATTCAATAAAGTAATTAAGTGTCATAAGATCAGAGAACACGAGAAAAATAGAAATAGTCCGTACAATCCCTTGTTTTTATTCCTTCTATAGGGGAGACCGGGGCACATTGAACCATTTTGTTTACATGTTTTGTCTTCATTTCATATCAAATGTTTTTATCAGAAGATCTCTTTACTTTATTGTTTTGTTTGAAGACATATCATAGTTGCTATCGTGTATCAGATTCAGTTAAATTAATCTTTAACTTATTTTAAAAAAAAACCACACATTTTAATCCACTTTACCATAATGGTTCAGTGTACCTCTTTTCAAAATGGTCGGGGCAGGTTTAACCAAATAATGGGGCACATTGAACAGTGGTAAAAATTCCATGTTAACAAGTTTCGAACAAGTTTATTTCATTTTATACGATAGGCCCACAGAGTTGGATCAACTGACATTCTAAATCTCTGGTTTTTATTTTCAACGATATTTTTAAAAAATTCAAAATGGATCAAGCCCCTGTTTATCTGGATTGTAGATTAGACATACAAGAATTGCCTCGGCTAAATAAATTATTAAATGATAATATAGTCTATAATTCACTGGGGTACATTCAACCATGTTTTCAAAGTACCCCACTTACAGTGGTTCAATCTGCCCTATCACAGTTTCATGAACAAAATTTTAATGAAAAAAAGTCAATATGCCTTCTTATTTGGGTCAAGCCCGGTTTATCTGAATTGTAGATTAGACATATATGAACTGATTTTAAGTACAATAATTTCCTAGGCTACGAAGTTAACATGTATGGAAAATTTTTCACTTTGAAGCGCTCTCTTGAAAAATTCATTGCCAAAAAGAAATACTTGTCAGTATGTGGCTACTGCTTATTGATGGAGAAATGGGTCTAAGAGGTTGTCTCATTTATGTATAGCCTTGGGTTGTCTAGTATTATTTATAAAGGATATATCCATGGCGGTTCAATGTACCCCGGTCTCCCCTACCTTATAAAAACATGGTAATGCACGGACTTTTAATCTGCTTTTCTTCGTGTTCTCTTATCTTGTGGCAGTCAATTCTTTGTATGAATTGTTAGATATCCTCTCACAGTGTCACACAACCACTTTTGGTCTTCGAAGGAATTATTAGTGAGCAGAAATTCGCCCATGTATCTGTTATCACTAGTCACTTCAGTCAATTATATAGAGGAACAACTCGTGTTTTCCTTTGGCGTTGGTCACTTCCGATTCATGAAACATTAATTACTCCTCTATCGTAACAATGATCTCTGTGTTAAAATTATATGTGGAATGTGTTTAATCAGTTCTATCGAATATATGATAATGACTGACGCCAATATTGTCCCTTAAGATAGCTCATACGCCCGCCACGTCCATTTCACAGTTTTGATTTACATTTCTGGTACTGAGACAAGATCCCCCACCCATCCACTCCTTAAATCCTATGCCAACCCTTTACACCACCCACCATTCACCCACCCCTAAACTACACCAACATGAAAGGTAAACCATTTACAGTTGAATT
This sequence comes from Patella ulyssiponensis, assembly GCA_963678685.1. Taxonomy (NCBI): domain Eukaryota; kingdom Metazoa; phylum Mollusca; class Gastropoda; family Patellidae; genus Patella; species Patella ulyssiponensis. The sequence goes on from OY783232.1 coordinate 23,526,689, forward strand.
TACAAAATCTAGTTACCGTAACCCCAGGAAACGGCTATACACTCGAAAAATATCAAGAGTAACAGACAGATACCACTGGCAGCATAGTTATCAAATATTTGAAACATGTACATTCCACCCTAAAATATAAAATTATAACATTACAATAACAAAAACTATCTGAAACATTTCTATACCTATATAAATTTACAACAGGTGAAATGTATGGCAAGGGGTCTTTTAAGCAGTTTGTAAAAAAAATTTTGGTCCATTTGGTTTTATTTTATGTTTACCAATTTCGCTGGAACACAATAAATTTTCAATCCCTCGTAAACCGGGAACTATTGCTCAGATATACCCATTCAGAAGAACTTTTTAATAGTCTGCGAATTGTTCAATACGTACCTGTGTCACCATTGACAGACCAATCAAGTAGGAAAGAAAACAGACAGAAGCTATAAATATTTCTCTATAGGGTCTCAGCACACGTGGAAATTCGTCTATTATAGCTGTGAAAAATCCTTCCATAGTTACAAACTACAATATAAAAAATGGTAGTTTATTGAATTATACGCTTCCGATACATGTTTTTGAAATAAAATGAACCTAAATATAATGATTGTTGTTCTGGTTCGATTACCTACCACATCCAAGATCAAAAAGTTTCTCGAAAAAATGAAGAATTATTATTACTTTCTAAAAGTCATAACCATGGCGGTGTGAAATCAATTGAAAATGTGGAAAATTGTAAATGGCCGTTACTATTGATCTATATATTTTTTTCAGGTTTTCTGAATGAATTTCCAGCGAAGGTATTCATAAAGTTTGTATTACACATCTGGCTAAGTCACTTAATATCACTATCATTGGTTGTGTCTTATACTAACCTGGCTGTCCAAACCCAGCATTAACATCATCAAGAAGAAACAAATTGCCCATAACGGTGAAATGGGTAGCTGTATTACGGCTGACGGGTAAGCAAGGAAAGCCAACCCTGGTCCTATAACACAATATAAAATGCATATAGACATTTGATTAAATGCCCACTGGAAAGTGGATTCTGGTCATTGGCTAAGATTATTTTTGTTCGAATTTAACTTTAAGCAATAAAACAATGTTCTGATTTTGTATTTTTGTTAAAAGTGTATATTTCATTTCTGAAATATTTCTGCGTATACTTCAGAAATACTTTGGCCATCTTGGATGGTAAAAATCAATATTTTGCACGCTTGATAATTTCCATTTAACAAATAAAAGAATGAAGTCAGTTAACCTACCACTAGCAGCGACCGAACTAACAGGTTTACCCTGTTCCTGGGCCATGAATCCAACTACAGAGAAAATAACAAAACCAGCAAAAATACTTGTACAGCTGTTTAATATAGAAATAAAAACAGCGTCCCTGGAATACAAACAAATAAATAGTCATCTTGTGAGCATTCAATTCCGAATGCATTCTGTATCAGATAAAATTAAAGTGAAATACGAAATTGTTCTTGTTTTCGACCAGACCGAGAGTAAAGAGAAAGAATAAGAACATAGGTCCAAAAACGAGTTCTTCTGGTACACCATTGTTCAAATTGTCGGAATGTGCCCTTTTAGATGCCATTTCACAGCCATCGCTTTCAATTGCTCGTATACTTTTGTATAAATAAAAAAATATCAATAGATTTTTTATTCACCCGTAAACGGACATTATGGGAGAATAGATAAAGGGCCAACGGTTCTCACTATAATAGTTAAAAACCAGATAATGTAAAAGGAATGTGCTCAATTCTGAACCGAGATATTAGCGTTTGAAATTTTCTAAAGTCGGTACGATAGAAAACATAGTCTCGATCCATCTTTGGATTACATCACCAATCAGGCATAAAGAAGGACATCTAGCTACTGTATAATGCATGTTTAATTGAAGGACAACATCTATACGGTATATAAAGACTCACTTGTAAATATTATTATGGTATTTATTATAGCTTCCTAATGCAATTAGAGAACCCAAACCTAAGCCATAGGAAAATAATACTTGTGACGCTGCATCCAACCAACACTAAAAAGAGAATAGATTATTTTATATTTTTACCTCGCCCTTTCGCCCTTAGTCTCTATTATTCAAACCATTCCCGCTTTGAATACAACGAATTTTGTCTAGACAGAATAGCGTTAAAGGTCAAAAGATCATACTGAGATTCTCATAGTTTGAAATTGAGTGGAGCATCTGGTAGAATTTATATTTCCGTAGATAGCGACGTAGGCAAGAATAAAGCATTGGTCGCAATTTCCTATTGTTTTAATAAGTTTCTTATTCACTTTCATTTCGAGAAAACTTGCAAAAAATATACGACAGTACTAAGAATTTATTATTGTGCTAGTATTGGGTACACGGGTGGACATATAAACTTTTCATTCCGTCCGGCACCACTGGCAATTGCTTGGTCAACACTTGGATCGGATATGGAACTTCCTGGTTAGTGATTCAACGCCATAGGCCTATTTATCGAGCTACCGTAGGTCCCCACAGCATATCGTTAACTGGTGGATTGGGGCATGTCCCGTAAATTGTCGCCAGTTATCATAAACACAATTGCTGCATAATATTCGTTCTAGTCAAAAAAGGGTAATTTGTACATGTCATATTATCTTTATATCAGTAAGCTATAAGGATATGCACATTAATAAAAGAATAATGGCTAATGACGCTAGTCTTTAAATTAGTTTGCAAAGCATGTCTAACAAGTGGAATTCAGATAAACAACAAATCTACCAGATGTAATGATGAGTACTGAATAGTGAATACAGAAGAGCAGTGAGCTTATCTTACCTTCGAATCAAAAAGTCGGGACATATCTGGTACAATATAAAATTTGATTCCTTGCAGCGCACCTGGTAATGTGACACCTCGTATTAACAAACAGAATAGTAAAAAGTAAGGAAATAGAGCTGTTACGTACACAACCTATAAATATACAAAGCTTGACAGGTAAGGTAACATACACCCATCAGCAGCTTTGTCGTCCATGCCCTAAGAATCTTAATCCCATAATTATTCCCCATCGGTATAATGAAATTATACGGTCATTTACTGAAAAAACGATCGCGATGAAATTTGAACAATACACTTCAATCATCAAGATTAGGGGGAAATAATTCTGGAAGTACGTTTGTGAAAACCACTAAAATGTTTTAACAATTATCTAGGAATTCTACCTATTCTTGACATATGGATGAAACTCGAAAAAGAATTTAATCGTAGTAGTCTTTTGAGAACATAAGAGCGACCATCTTTATCCCAATACTAACTAATCTTGAAGTTTTGATGAATATCAGCGAGGAATGATACGTTGTATAGGGAGAAGACGAAAACGTAATGTGCCTTTATCAATTGTAACCGTCGAGGGTCATAAATTGAGAATAACCTGTGGAAATGAATACACTTGAAGATTTGAACGCTCTCAGCAGTCAATGGACACAACTCAAGAACTACTTTTGCGTAAGGTTTATCGTTACCTCATCACTAACTAACTATTTCAAATTTTTTTTGATCAAACTTAAAATCTGTAGAGGGTGTGCTATTCGATGTGGTCAGACGGACCGACGGACAAGAGGCCACGACAATCTACATCAACATGTAGTCATATTAAAATTGTTACACATCCTTCGAGCTTCATGTGAACACATCGGTCTAAAATAGGCTTGGGTAAGAACAAGTTCCATTGACTCCTATTCTTCAATATTATCAATATCTTCCAGACTTTTGCTTTAATGTTTAAGGTGTGTAAACAGATATGTGCAATTCACTTGATGGAATAGATACGTCAATGAGATTTCTGCCGCTGATACTCTCGGCTGTGGCAAAGTACTGCATCCAGAGATCGGGTGCTTGTTTTATCAGTAATAGCGGAGTGAAAGGTTATTTGCAATACTACACGATTCATACCTTGCCCGTCCACTGTACTCCTTTCCAAATACAGAAATAACACAGGATCCACACAGTTAACAAGGTCAGTGCCAACTGCCATCGGACGTCACCAGGTTCGTCAATACCAGAACTTATTTGCAACACATTACGTCTGAAATATCCAAGAAGACGCCATGTTGTCACATGTTTGATTAATGTCAGCTAACATCACGGCCATTGCAGTTATTTAATCTAGGAATTTTGTTTTAATTGTCACAATTACTATCAGCATAACACGTAGCTCGTATTATTTTGTTTAAGTGAGTATTGGCCGCCTACCACACTAAACATAATATTGGAGATATGTAATCCACCAAAAAGACGTTAAGACTCCCTTTCCATGACAAGGCTTAAACTTGGTTTTAGCTACCGGACTGCACGTGCCATTTATTTATTGAAATTTTGTTTCCTAGTGATGAAATGCGGTGTCTCTTTCATGGGTTTACAATTAGGGCATAGCTACCCGATCGTTTAAAAATGAAGTCTCATTGATTTATTTTTTTATTTTCTAGTGAGACTGTCTGGCATCTGGGTAGATGCATTGTTATTACGGAATTCATACCATGAACATTTTTTAAATCTTACTTTTTTTCCTCTGAACACATTTTATAATAGAAATTTTATACTTACTCCCAGAACTCTTTGACAGGAGAAATAAACTGTTCGCTTTCATACAACTGGACACATTTGAAACCCTGATTCGTAAATTCGGTAATGCTTGTGAGGTTTTCCGCTGATGTAATGTTAGTCTCAAATGAGTATGAATCATTTGAGCATGTATAAGGGAACTTGAATCGTTCATATTCTGACAAACACTGTGGCGAGTTCCATGAATTGTCACACGTGGACCAAGGTAAAGTAGCAGTAAATGAACTAAATAGATAGAACAAAGTCCATGCTAGAACAACTATGTAGTAAGTATTCAACCAAAAGGCAGCCATTGTAGAAGCAAATCCAACGCCTGGAAAAAAAGAAAGAAATGGATTGCAGTCGAACCACAGATTTCACCCTCCACCCGATCCCAGTAACTAAATCTTCAGGCATTAAAAGAACCCGGCTCATTGACCAAGCGTTTTCCATGTTCGGTCCTCGGGTTTTTCCATTATAGTGTCAGTGGTGTAGGCAAGGGGGCTTGGGAAGGGACCGTGCCTAGTCGTTTGGAAGGGCAAAAAACTAAGCCCTGTATGCATTTTGGCGTACAGTTAAAAGACCACTTGACGATTGGAATCCGCACAGAGTAGGCGGAAACGCGGATGTCCATGCAACATTGCCAGCATCACAGAACACTGAATTCCCTAGTCCATTCACGATGAAAAACAAAAATCTTTCCGTTTCTCATCTTGCACTACGAACCCACGACGATAATCCCGCCCTTTACTGTTGAGATGTGGTAGCCTCAATACATCCGTAACAAGGGTAATGAACATTCCTACTATTAATAATGCTGTTTTAGCCGATCAAAATGGCTAAAGGTCCGTGATGACCATGCAGAGTTTGGGTATATGCACTTAATTATGTTGTAAAGGTGCTGCTGGCGTAGCGATGGTTTACTGCTAATATGTATAGCACCATCCTAAAGCGAAATCAATCTCAATATCCATAATTATGTAATGATAAAACACTGTGCTATTGTGTGGACTTTACCACTGAAAGTTTCAAGTAGATGGCTGTTTCAACAATAAAGTAGTACCAGTGTTCCAGAAGGACTAACCATAACTTTGCGTACAAACTAGTTAAACAGACTATACCAGTCTAGTTGTGCGCACTTTTGAAGATTTATTTTCAATGCATTTCCATTCTCATAAACTTATTGTATTATGCTGAAACCTTGTATGAGATAAACTATAATGGTTTCCACAAATTACAACACTTCCATTGTTGATTTACCTTTAAATATCGGACAAATTTTCCACACACTCAGACCACCAACACTGGACCACTGACCGAGAGCTAGTTCCATGAAATACATAGGGATACCAACAAAGACCACAGTCAGAAAATACGGGATTAAGAAAGCACCTGGAAGATAAAGACTAGTTTTTATTAGTGTGGTTCTTACTACTATATACTACTCAAGCTCCCAGTGGGTTGCCATTTTCAGGGGTTCCTATCAAATTTACATTTATGTTCTCTAATGTGGCTAAAAGCCGACACACATGTTCTCAATACATTTTTATAAATGATTCAAAATATTTTTTAGCTTCAAATCCGTCTCAAAAGATTTTAATCCCATGTTGAAATAGACTATTTCAGCACCCTGGTTTGTCACGTGCAATGATTCAGGTAGAATCATTATTAGCTCTTATTTTTCGTTAATCGCTGCAGTTTTGATATAAATATTTAAGAATAAATGAATTCTTGGATGATGCGCTGTCGTTAAATCGCAGGATCTTTTAAGCCCGATAACCGTTAGCCACTAGATAACAGATAAGAAGCACTCCTTACGTCACTCAAGAGGACAGACTGAAAGTTAGAGACACCCTTACATTTTTTTTCTACGGGCGTACCATGCGTTTTTCTGGGAATCCAGTATTTTCAAGTAAGACTGTATGTCTCCAATTTCCATATCCAGATATGCCATACTTTTAAACCCTACCTTATAAATATTTTCGAGAGAATGTATCTGTATGTATGCGACAAACCCTATACGTACATATTATCAGGTAACTTAGAGTGTTTTGCTATTGCATATATGTTTTGTAATAATAAAAATAAAATATTGTAATACTTGCTAATATCGTTTTCATAGTTCCTTTAAAATATTTCCAGAAACATTGACATTCTAAAGCGCAAAAGGGCACCTGAGCAATACATCAAGAATCTTGCAGTATATTGCTTTTGTTAGTGAATATTACTTCAGTGAATTTCTAGACATATTGTTTTGTATTTGACAGTGTTAGTTTAAATTATATAATTATTCAACCAGTACGTTAATTATTTATATAATTAATTAATTAATTATATGTACACCATGTAACTAATTGCTATCACACTAATTGCTATAACATAAAGTTTACTGCATTTTATAGCTAATATTACATTAAATTTGTCATCATTTAAAATGTGTTTTAAATGTAACTAACTGCTATCAAACTAAATGTTATTATATAATATGCACTGCATGTTAAAATGAATATAACATTTTATACCATAAAAAATATTTACCGTATACAACAAATTACAACCTCCTCAACTCATCTTACATATATATCTAATTAAAATCACATAGTACATGATATAACTACATGTATTTTTAATCACGCTTAACATAATTTAACATTTGCTTAATCTTTCTTCATTAGCCCAGTTTCGGAGCAGAATAGTAGGACGTTAAACCCCATTTCATTTTCATTTACATATATATTTTAATAACAATCACACTGTACATATCTTTAATATCTATAACAACACATCTAATTTATTGTACCTACATAATATAACATGTAATTTATTCTGTGAACATAAAATATCATTTACTTCATTGTGCGTACATAATATAACATTTACTTAATTGTACTGACATAACATAACATGCACTTTATTATGCGTACAGAATATAACATTCACTTTATTGTGCGTACATAATAAAATATTTACTTTGTTGTGTATGATATAACTATTCAATGCTCCATATTGCACGACCGATGGGAACGGTACACGGGGTTTTATTTTTCGCCCCATCAGAATAAGATTAAGCAAGAAATAATTAGGAATAAAATTCAACAATAGATTCAATTCACTCGATAAAAAAACTACTTAAGGTCTCACCTGCCTAGGATTTAATATAAGGGATTAGCCTACATTTACTACTGACTGTATGAGAGAAATCGTTAAAGAGTGACGGGAAACGGTTTTAACGGAGCTGTCTGCGTTATGACCAGACGTAAAAAAATCCGATAGGCCTTTGGCTAGTGTGTGATCGAGGAGCGTGAAATCACTAACTTCCGTCGTTAAGTGTAATTTGCAATGTAGCTAGCAGTAAATCAGAAATGTTCATAAAGAAGTTGAACCAAGAGTCAATATGATCGAGATCTCCAAATATTTGATGTAATTTTGATGTGAAGACGTAGCCTGTCGTAGTACAATGGTCATCATGTTTATAACTAACATAGAACTACCGCTTTAACCCACTGGGTATGTAACCTTTACACTGTAGCAAACGTCCTACTCTCAACAAGCCCTCAAACAACCTAAACGTGTTTCATGTCAGTTTACCCAAATTGAAGCAAAATTAACTTGCCTTTGATTTTTCTCAAGTTTTCAATTTGACATGATTCGATTTCTGTAAATTACAAATCGACATTTTTTCGCTACCCTCAAGCTATATTTAACTCTAAAGGAGTTTATATCCATACGTTTTAGCGCAAGGAAGTATTGTCTGAAATTAAGTTTAAGTTAATTAACATCAAGAATAAGTTCCACTGGCACGATGATCGTAAACTGAAATGTTACGGTATTGTTTTTTGAAGAACATAGCTAAATTACGCAGTTCGGGTGTAATCATGATAAAAATGATTACAATATTAAATTCCAGATCAATAGTTTAAAGGGTGAACATTTACTTAGTCCAGCCGATATGGTAAAGCCTGAACATTTTATGCTGACGGCCAATGTTCTGTGACAAGAATATTTTACATCCAATTTGGTCATTGAGATTTTAAATAATTGCAATACGGCTCAATTTGTTTTTTTCCCATTAAAACATTATCCACTAACAAGAACACATTAAAAACATTATTCACAAATAAGAACACATGGAATATTTGCTACATGTCTACACTTTGATTGATATTCATTACAAACATATTCATAGATGAAAAGACACTGAATATTTGCAACACGCATTTTGGTTGCTATTTATCATTATGATAATTCATAAAAAAGAACAAATTGAATGTTTGCAACACGCGTGCATTTTGGTTGCTATTCACTTAAAGCATTATTCGTAAATAATAGAAAGATGAAAATATAATATTAATGGATATTTTGTCATTATTCAATACTATTGTCACATCTACAATAAATCCGAATAGGTAGCTTTATTCATTTATGAAAAAAATCAACAAAAATGGGCCAAGAATCGCGCCTAGGGGAACACCATATGAAAATAGCTTAATGGTCACCTAAATCATCCTTGTCTGTTTTATTATCAGAATAAAGAAACGTTGATGTCCGTTCCTTCAAATTGAAAGAACTTAAATTCAAAGAATATATTGTTCTGACCGACTGAAAATTGGATTATTGACACAATTGAACCAAAGCTATTAGGTTTAGATAGAAGTCAAGTAGGTAGAGTGTAAAACAATCACTTAATGACATTCATTAAGTAATTACATGGATTATCAAAATTATATTTATTTTATAAGCATTCTATCATAATGTCAGATGTCAAAACGCTGTGGTATGCCCACAAAGGTTACTGTTACATTAAATAATTTTATTAATGCCATTGCATTAATTGTTTAATAAGGCTGCTTAATCATTTTAATCACACTTAAATGCACGTGTTAGCTTCTGAATATTTGGAAAGAGGCAATGTGGTAACGGTAGAACTAAAGCCTGTGTATAAAGGCTACCATAATATCGAATAAATTAAAGGGATGGATTTTTTTTATTAAGACCACTTATAAGCAGAAATGAGCCCTTTTCTATTGTATGGAATACTGATATGTATTTGTTATGAAAAATAACATACAGTGTATTTTGACGGGAGATTCTATACTTTTTTCATTTTTAAAAAAAATTATCTTATTAATCAAAATATAAATGATAAATTTGGGAACTTTTTGGCGTGGATTACGTCGTGAAACTCACAATAGGGATCCACTACTCTAAGTAGTTATTGAAATTTGTTTTTCCGGCTGTGTTTTTCAATCGTTTGTATTTCGAATCCTTACGGTAACCTGTTAGTACAATTCTGGGATCGAAACCACAACACATTGACAGAACAAGCGCATGGCCCCTTGTCTATTATATTAGTCGTGCAATTGTGGCCATGTGCGGTTAAGGGGCAGTCCTAGATACATCATTTTGGATCAAGCGTGTTAATTATGCAAGGAATACTGTTCGAAATCTTTATAATAATACTCTTGTTTAACTATCAGAAGCTCCGCGGTACCAGGTTTTCGCAGAAATACAACTTTTCAGTGTGATTGTTTTGTGGTGCGCCGTTATTACCAAGTTGCTGGTTCAAATCAGCTTAAATGAGTTACGTAAACCATTAATCAGAACTAGCGATCATTTTAGAAGGACTCGATATTTTAAGCTGAACAGACAAGCCATACGTACTTAACTGCACTTTTATCAAACATAGATTGCCCTTTAAATTTCTGCCTGTTTCTCGCTGTCACAATTAAAGGTCAAAAATTCGTACTGGACAATTAACTAATATGCTTTATCTACATCTCAAATGTTAGATTTGCAAATTTAATCTATGCTTTGTTTTTCTTTATAAAGTGCATTTGCCTTACAGCTATGCTAGCCTACGATATCACCTTAGGTGGAAGTGGACGTTAAACCCCCAGTAACGAACGAACGTACAGTAATGTAGTCGGTTGCGCTAATTGCTAATGAAATAACCACTGATCTGTGGCATTGAGGGGCGAGGTAAGTATCTAGTACCAAAATTGGATGTCACTCGACATTTATTGTACATAGATTGTTGGTCCATCCGTCATTGTAGAATATAATCTATTATTGGGTATTAGTTCTAATGCTGTGAATTAACGCATGCTGGAAAACCAAAGAAACATTTTGCTATCTTTTCAATAGTATTTCATACTTAAAGCTGCACAAGCTGCAATGTATCATGTTTACCCCTAAAATGAAAGGCTGTGCAAATCTATAAGTTCTTAAAAACATGAAATGATCTAAATAAAAAGAACATCGTCTGCTATTTTTTTTTAAAAAGCATCCTGTTCAGAATATGTCCCGGGAATGTTTCCACTGAAACATTGAACATAACCGCATAATGATACATTAAACAATTTGATTTGCTTGCTCGGCAACGTGTTTATTATAAAATGTGAACGAGTTTATAGACATGGGTGACGACAATATACAACCCTATTAAACATTAGCTTTAAAAAAATATACTAACCTCCGCCATTCCTGTAACAAAGATAAGGAAACCGCCAGACATTTCCCATTCCAATACATTGTCCAACACATGACAGAACAAACTCTGTTTTCCCACTCCATGATTCTCTCGGCGGTTCCTCGGTCACTTTTGTTTCTATGGTTTTCGGGATGCTTGCTGCATCATTAGAGTTGGGTGTGTTCTGGTGATTGTAGTAATCATTTAATTCTAGCGTTTCCTTTTCACCTTTCTCCATTCTTAATTTCTTAAATCACCGTTTAGATTTATTTGGATATAAAAGTTTTATACATTATTCTTTTTTTTTCTTAAAAAAAGTTCTCTGTTTTCCACGTTACCACACTGATATTTGTAAATTAAGATAGTAGTGTACATCCGCGATAGAAAAAAAAAGAAACACGCTCGAAAAGTTTTGAAAGTTTTAACACAGTTTTGCGATGTGCTGGTAGCGTTAAGAGGGTGAACTAATAGAGAGAGATTTGTTTGTCCTGTGTAATTATCACCTATGATAAATGGATTGTTAACTGGGATAATGATGGTATGAGTAACATTCTCACTAGCAATTTACCAAATTAACTCTTGCTCGAACACAATGACAGCTCACAGATATATTACTTTTATAACTCGCAAAACTCAAACATGACATTTGTAAAAATAGCTCTTAATTTTCCTCCGTGTCACCGACATTTCTCAAATTTCATTTCAGATAAACATTTATATATTTTATTATAAAAAAAATAATCGAACTGCGAATAGTTTGAGTTGGTGATTAATATCCACACACCCTATGTAGTTGATGATCAAAAGTAGATCTCATTCATTCAACGCAATTGTAATATTAATGATCATCTTCCATTCAACAAAATCACAAATACGTTGTTAACAGTCCATTGCAAATCCTAATATGTTCCTTTTAAAAACTAATCGGCCGGAAGAGATCCGCAGTGATTAAATTCACTCGAGCCACGGGTTATCAGGAAGAGGTTTTAAAAGTTACGAGGACGCGAGTCGAAGAACATTATCCTATAAGAACTCTAGCAACGGGGAATGACTGAAACTCCACGCCGAGATTTCGATTCTTTAATACTCACTTGTCTCTGGCTGGATTAATTGAATCGTCAAGTAACTTTACAACGATTTAGAATATCAACAAGCCTAGTGGTGGCTTATAATATGGAGTAGGAATCTACACTCGTCAAGTGGGCTAATGTCTTCTCGTCTACTTTATCCAATATCAGAATCTGCGACAGGTGTTACCTTTGTACAAACAAAATAATTGACAGACTATGTCTGAATGGTGCGATCTCTGACAGAAGCAAAAACTTCCAATCTTTCACGAAGCATAATTTACCGCATACGAAAATAAAGCCAAGATCTACAACGTTTGGAAATTAGATTTATAGAGAAAATTTTGTTTTTAAAACTTCTTCAATAAGTGAAGCATCATATCACAATTTGTGTCATTAAGACAATGGGCTGTACAGTTCCGTTTGCTCATCAATGGCGTTCTTGCAATTCCTAACAGAACCGATAAGGGCTTTAATTTGGATTTTGATAAAAGTTTGAATGAATTTGAATGGGTTTGATATATTTTGTTTAAACTTTTCATATTACTGCATTTAGAATAAATTACTACTGCATTCAAAGCTACAGTGATTATTCAAAAAATGATTCGAAAAACAGAACCAAAACACGTGTTGTATCATTGTATTGCTATTTCCACACGGTAGTTTTTTTTTATTAAATTCTGAATTCCAACATCGTTGGCAGTTTTGTCTTTCGTGCAAGATTTCTAAAAGTAACGAATATAAACCCACACAAATCCTAACCGACCCATATCCAGTATCAAATAGAGGTTATAACAGTAAATGCTTTTTTGAAATATAAGATATGAATTGGATTTAATTTGATCTCTTGTAAGAAAACGGTAAAATATTGTTGCGTTTCTAAACATTTAACATGTGACAAACTGTGATATGTATTTTGTTTGTTGTGCACACTCCACTTTAAAGAGGCAATAAAAATCTCGACTGGATAGCAAAAAAATAATTTTCGATTTGACGTGATTTGACTGTAAAGTTACATGGTCTTGAGATATAGATAATTTCCAGGGAGTTTAAAGAACTTTGCGGCATACTATCTACTCCTGGATTTTCCATAATTTGGATTTCCCATACAAAGTTTATTTTTTAAAGGTGTAATTCAAAAAAATCTATTTCCAAAATTCAGAGTGCCTTGATAAGCTTCGTATTTTATAGATGGAAATGTCAACCGCGAATTTGTTTTAAGCTTAAATTGTGATCAGGTGACGAGCAAAAGCGACTTAGAAATTGGAGTCAAAACTGTCGACTTTTAAATGGCATTTGTTAAGATCGAGGGCGTCGTAAGTTTCATCTATTATGTGTGTATTTGTTAATTTCCGTTGTCCTTTAATTTGCATTCGAAATGCCTCTCCTCGAACGTTTGCACAATATTAATGTATTTTGAGTGTTCCTTCAATTTGCTTTTATTACATCATGTGATCTTGGAACTAGAATATATATGCTGTGACGTCCACTACACCGGGAGACGTAGCTCAGCGGAGAAACATCACCAATCCACTTGTTAAAATGATAAGTGCCATGTACCATGGAAGCAAAAGCTTACGTTAACCTTTTCAAATCATGTAGTTGAATTTTTGCCAATTTTTTAAATTAGGTGTGTTACGATGAAATTTGTATCACCAATTTATTTGAATATTGTAAAATAATACAATTTGTTGACCAGAATAAAGATTGGGACATATTATTCAATTACAAGAGTGTTATTGGGGCTTTAAGATTAACATATGGTTATCCAGACTTGTCGTTTTATATTAGATAACAGAAGCCACAATAACAACGAATTTATTTGAAATCTTTTATTCAATATGTTGCTATTTTTGGTAAAATATATCGAGAATTAGCCGGACCTCGTTTTTTCAGCTTAATACATTTAATTACTTCATAGATTTCTTCCTTCTTATGTTGCTGCCACTGATATTTGTGCTCAAGTTTACTTTGAAGATCAGCCTCAGACGGGTACGGGTAAACCTTAAACAGAAATAGTTTTGTATTTTTAGTTTTATTCCAAATGTTAACATTAGCCTTAATATTCAGTCAAATTTTAGATGGATCCGCGATAGCTCGGTGAGTAAAGAGTGGGCTCATAGTGTTGACAGAGAAAGTTCCTAGTTTCGTTTTGTCAGGGACATATGACGGAGGGCGTTACAAGGAACGGTGTGTACATTGGCGTACACGTAAAAGACCCATGACAGTTGGATTTCGAAATACTTCTTGGACAACATATTAAACTAAATCCTAGCTGAAGCATAACACTGGACGTTAAACTCCTTTTCAATTTATTTCATTTCCAACATTTAGAATATTACACTCTTACCTTTTCTCGCAATTTTGTGAGGAAAGCATGAGAGGCGTGTTGCATGTAAAACTTTTTATTGATCATAATACACTCGACACCTCGACTGACCAGTATAAATTGTGGTTGATCTTCAAAAAATAAATCCTGTATACCCTGTAAATAAAATGAACATATTGTTATTATAACATTTTCGTTACCCCTGTCTGACAGTGGGTCCACAATTCTTGTAATTTTGATTTTTTTAAAGTTAAAACTGTCCTTCATTGTTAGGCTAATCCGAAAGATATACTAGCTAATGTAACGGCAATTTGCTGAAAATTTCAGTCAAATTGATTCACTATTAACTTAGAACTAAGCGAATGAAATTTCCGCTTAGCCTCGGTCATCATTACTTAAGTCGGTAAGACAAAACCAGTAGCCTCGGTTATCCATTTTTATTGGTAAATCACGAAGGAAAATAATTCAGCGAATCGAACTACCATCCAAAAAAAATCTCATGCTAGCCTCAACATCAAGAGTTGATTATGGTCTGAATAAGTTAATTAATGTCTAATTAATAGTTTTTATAACATTTCAGGCCTAAAGAAAGACCTACAATAGGCAGATTTTGCTCTTACATAATGCATGTTTAACCTCTTGTAAAGACACTATAGAGGAACCCAACCAGGGTAGCATAACACTATTATATAGAGATATTGTGTCTGTCAATTAAATCTTTTAAACACTTTAGAGGTTAGAGTTTTTGAGAACTATGTATTCAGATGTGACGGGCTTGCCTGGAATTGTAATGGTACATGATGAGGTTATGAATGCTCTTTCCAAATTGTTCTGGCAGTTGAAGGTCGTGACGCGAACGCCATATTTTGTAACATCATCGGGGTGTGGGCTTTACATCGTTATATCACGCTTTATAGGCCATTGACCTTTATCTAAGTGGTTTCCTGAAATATCCATTTGTTTAAATACGTCCTAGAATAGAGATCGATTTTCTCTAAAATATACTTCCGCACATTTGAGAATTTTTATGTAAACATTTAAGTTTAATTCTTGCCTCCTACCAGACGACTACCCACACACAGTTTGTAGTAGGAATCAATGGATGATCTATTCTTACATACTTCGTGTAATACCCGTGTACATTTCCTATGTACACATTCTGATGTTTGCATGATATTTGAATCATACTAAATAGTATAAAAATATACGTACAAAAACTCCACCTTTGACAAGGTTCTGTATACTAACAAACGTTGGTACATCTGGTGGGGTTTCAACTCTCTATATACAACAAAACCAGATGAAAATAAAATTACTTGTCATTTATCAATGAAGGGAAATTCACACAGCGCAATCTACTAATAATATTGTTTAAACAATTCCGTATTTTGCAAGATATATTTCGTACACCATTAATGGCTACATTGAAATTCAAAATCCCAGAACTTTACTGAATCTCAAGACGTTGTTCTGCCGCTCTTTCTACGAGACAGTTACTACACTAACCGCACTTTCAAGTAACGTGGTGGAGATTATTCAGACACTTTTAAGGGCTACATTGGGATTAAAAATTCAAGAGCTGTCTGACGTCAATCTGATTAAAATACAGATCTAAATTTCGTCTGTTTTTTTATACTTTCGACGGCCTACACTGCATGAAGTGGGAGCTCACGTCAGAGGTCATACGAGCGCATTTTAACCCTATGACGTCAGACATTCAATTAATCAATCAGCATTGATGTTACTAGTGGATTACTCACAGTTCCCTGAAAAAACACATCTAAAGCTCGTCGTAACAGACCGTTTCTTTGGCTAAAGCCTCACATCATTCAGAACACGTCAATGATAAAAACTTTTCCAGATCATTCAGAACAAGTAAAAGCAAATTTTGAACTATAAAATTGAAACGAAATAGGATCTGTGTTTCAATCACATTTGTCGGACGTTAGTCTGCCGCCCTTTCCAAGCGCGAAGTTCCTAACACCACATTCGATCATGTGAAGAGAATAACTTTCAGGGACGCCCCCAAGGACAATGCCAAATACGTTTTAGTTGTTGGGGAACAATTTACAGTTATTAGACCCCATACCTTAGAATGGGAAGTACAAGAATTACATAATTCACGGCTAGGTGGATTACTTTCCCCACAAACAGATGTCTCTTGGTGTACACTATTTTTACTTTCAAAAACTAAAATATAAAAATACAACATAAATGCGAAGTGGTATCAAGTGTTCATTAATCAGTAATGTGAATGTAGAATTTAATTCAAACACTATAAGAGCCGAGTTACTATGATTCAGAGCAAACTTCGTTGGGTTTTACGTCAACTCGACAAAAAGAACCGTGCAATTTCGTGACCACAATAATTCGTTTGTGCGTAAATGTCTTTCGCAGTGGGAGAAAACCCACCAGGATGAAAAGGCGACTCTACTCCTTCTCAGGTACATGCTGGGAATCGAAACCACGCCGCTTGACTCAATGAAAGACCCAACGTTCTTAAGTGCACACGTTTCACCATTCAGCCACCCAAGCGCTGATTATCGAACAACAAAAGAAAATAGATAAAGTTGAGTCCAATAAATGAATATAAATGTCGATATCTTAACTTATTTCTAGCACACCCTAAGACAAACAGTGAAGAAAATAAAGACATTTCATCCAACTATTCTGTTCTACAGACAGGACCTCGACAAGCGATTTATCCCGTTCCAAATTTGAATGGGAAACAATTTCTACTTCCATGGTTATTTCTTCTGTCTGCATGATATTCGAGTAGAAACTCAAATACGCCGAAAGATGCCATGTATCAATGAACTGTGAGTGAGATGCAGGAATGAATAGCATTGCCAACGGAGGAAAATAGGACGTTATGCCACATTCCCAAGACAAAAGGGGTTATATAATGGCTTTATCTCGCTTGCAACTCCTTGACCCAGTGTCAGTAATACGGCATATTTATATAAATCTATTCCATATCTCAGGTATCCCTGTATAAGCGAGAAATGAATATTTAAAAATTAAAAATAACCACAAAGACATACCTGACCCTCTTACTTCAACAGTGCTAGGATGGGATGAATTAGAACTCGACATATATGGTCGCTAAAATTCAACGATTTTAAAAACATTACATTACAATAGGTCAAAAAAGTGTATACTTCAGTGTAATTGCGATTCTTGTCCGTTTCATACACAGTAAGGCTAAATAAGCATTTTCAATTCCATTACATATGAAAATGGAAGCCGAATAAATTCGTCAAAAATTCTTGAAGTATCGTTTTTTCGACTAACTTTGTGTCTGTTCTCAAGCGGGGTTAATCATTGACAGAAATGGAATACAATGAAATGGTGTTTAACGTCCTACTGTTCAATCATAGACAGACAACGCTAAGTTCGTATGATCTTAAACTGTACAAGTCCTATTTTTTGTTTCATATGGACGATTTATCTTATTCATATTTTCATGTTTATAATGGCTTACCCTCTGGAGTAGATTGTCAATATTAGATAATTTTCCACTGGGTTCTCTTGTAATAGATTTGTCGGTATGTCGTGATGAACCCTGGGATATCAGTACTGGTCTAGACGGTGTGGTATCTTTTAGTTCCTGACAAAAATATTATGTTTAACGTATTCATTTCCATCATCTAACAATATGCTTAGTGTCAAATGGAGAATTTATTCATAACCAACCAGCAAAAGCCCGCCCACCTCCATGCACTGTACAAATTGATCTGCAGCAACTTTCTCATTCGCACAGTCATTGCGGAAAAGCCTGTGCAAAGAAACTTCAAATTATCAGATCAAGGACTCCCATCATCCAGCTAAACGTTATCGTCGATGGGCATTCTCTGGATATCGGTTTACAACGTAAAAAACACTGACAGTTATAATTCGAAATATTAAAATTAAAGGGACAATAACACTCTTGCTGGCTTGGCAGCTCTAGAAAATAAATAATATTCTTATTCTAAGTACCAGATGTTTATGTGTCCTACCTGTTGTGTAAATTACCCATTACATCATATTTTACTTTTCCAGAGGGTTCGAAAATACTTTAAAATCGAAGACACATTTGAAAAGGTTTACGTTAACCCTTTCAAATCATGTAGTTGAATTTTTCCAATTTTTTTAATTAGGTGTGTTACGATGAAATTTGTATCATCAATTTATTTGAATATTGTAAAATAATACAATTTGTTGACCAGAATAAAGATTAGGACATATTATTCAATTACAACAAGAGTGTTATTGGGGCTTTAAGCAATAGTGCCGCCGCCAGGGCAAAATCTCGCCAGTACCATATGGCATGGCGTATGCTCGTCTCCATTGGCTCGGATGGAGCAGAATAGTAGGACGTAAAGCCAGATTTCTTTTATAATAACATGTAATTATTTTTACTATATAATTGTGATAGGTGGGGTTACTATCAATTAGATTCAATTTTGAAAATGTCAACAGTTCATTGAAATCATTTATGCGCCCAAAGTGTATCGTTGCAATCATACATAGGGTAATACAGACAATTGAATTATTATCATAACCATAAGAAATTGGCGGATGGAGTTTGCTTTATTAAACGAAATAACTACGGTTGTTCACTTGTGCAACATGTGGTCTATCCAATGTTTCGAGAAAGGGCAATACAAAACGTGTATATGGAGCGGAATTCACGATATAATTCTAACTCTTCATGTAGTAAGCAGCGAGAGAGAGAGAGGGGAGTGGGGGGTATTTTACATCCAATCGACATAAACTAGGTCATTTCGGGATATGGTTAAATCATTTTTCAGCTTGCGCGTAGAGGTGTTAAGCAGAGGGAGAAAACCGGTGGACCCGAAGAAAACCCACGAGGCTGGACTAGCGTGGAATAGAAACCGACGACTTGACAAGGTGGCATACCTATTGATTCAACACGAACGATTTAAAATATCGGCCCCAAACCCCCATCTAGTGAGTAATGTACATGTTAATTTGAGTATTTAAATATACTGGCTCATGTACGACACCCATCATTCTTAGGGGTGATAGGGTTGGTTGAAGTTTCTGGGTAGACGATAACTTTGAGTATAATTATTAAGTACATGAGTACCTTTCTGTTGATATTAATTCAAGTGTACAAGAGTACCTTTTTGTTGATATTAATTCAATAAATCTTGAAATGCATAATATTTGTAATACACGTTGACTAATGATTTTCTAATACAGGTTTGTATGAATTTACAGTATAATAAACATCATTGTTGCCAATTCATGTACGGCAATAAGAGCCACTGCACGCGAACCCAAAGAGCTCTTTCATCACTTTAGGATGGGCGTTCTGAAAAAAAAACGGTGATTTGGCAGTTTTTTGCCTGGATTTAGGCTTGGATAGTATGTGTAAAAAATTTCATTATCTTGACAAACAGATGTGTTAAATAGAGCAATATATCTTTTAAATACTCTTATTAACAAATATTATTACTATCTATATATTTATTCAACTTCTTGTATGATTTATGCAATGTGATTAAGATACGGATCTATATTTCGTTTCGTTTTTTATACATACGATGGTCTACACTACATGAAGATCTGACAAGTAAGTTATAGAGGGAATTCGCGTCAGGGGTCATACGAGCGGCTTTTGACCCTATGACGTCAGACATCGATCAACCAATCAGCGTTGACGTATCTAGTGGTTACCCCACAGTTTCGTGCATCTAAATGCCAAGAACTCGCCGTAACAGACCTCAACCATAACAACGCTTCCAGCTCCTCGTGAAGTAAAGACAAGTAAAAGGAAATTTTGAACTAATAAAACGAAATGAAATAAGTTTGGATGTTATGGGTTCCTACTATAGTGTCAGCAAGACTCTTTATTTATGTTTCTTGTAGAAAGAAACCATAGCTTTATGTCAATAACACGATGGTGTGCAACAATAAACATATCGTATTGTAAATTTACTTTGTCGTGTTTCACTTTAATACTGTCTCGATGTCGGTTTATGATATGCGCAAATATTTACATAGCCACTATAAATAACAATATTTAACGATGCAATACATTAAAATTACTAATTGAAGTAGTACAAAATACAGATTCGAATTTCAATATTTACTAAATATATCATACAAACTATCAGTTTACATATGTAAATAGCGAATTTACTATATGTACGAAGTAAGTATGTACAAAGTAAGATGTTTCAGACATTGAAATAATTAGCATACACATTATTAGTTTAAGAGTCGTGAATTCCACTCCATAGCAATAAAACAGGCGCCTTACCTGTACTGATGTTTGTTCATTTTGTTCATCTTCTATAACAGGTAATAAAGTATTACGTATACGTTGATTAATTTGTTGTAACTGTATAATCTTATCATCAAATGCTACTCGTATTTTCTCTTCGTGACTGATACCAGTAGTTTTTTCGGATTTCAATTCATCCTTTACTTTATTTGAAAAAGAGAGAATCCATGATGACCACAAAATGCATTTTATTGTTGAACAAAATTGATCCAGTTAATTTTTTTACTGTTCTTTATCAATATTTCGAGATATGCGCCTGGCCGAATGACGTTATTGAATAGATGAAAAACTTTTCGAGCTTTCGTGTCTAGAACACGATACATTACACGGTGTCTAGAAAGTTAATGACGATAGCGAATACATGCTGTACAAGCATTTAGCTATAAGAAAACGTTTAATCTAATAACAAAAGTATCAATTCTAAAGTAGGGCTGAACCAAATACTAATACGGTCAATAACCCCTTTCAACATCAAAACTAAAGTGTGTAGGTTTACAATTGTTTTGGGGAGTTTTATTTCAGAAATCCCAAGACCGTTTATAATCCCAAAGCGCATACCGTGTTATTTTAATTAAAAAAAGAATTACATTTAATTTTCCAGTCTTTATTTTCTTTAATTTTAACAGTTTTAGTAATATCCACGGTCTCTAATTTCTTCATCACATCACAGCTACCCTTGAAAAAAACAAAACAAACTGTTAGTGTATAATTGATGGAAACACAGATTTAGTGCTTTAAAGCTACATAATTATACAGAATTAATGGAAATGTACGGAATACAGAGCTCAATTAAACAAACTTTCATAACTTGGAATAATGTAGCTTCGACAGCACTATGTGACTTAGTTACCCTATTAAATGGAGTGTCCATTGGTTCAGTGGTTGGCTCTGTGTAGTTTGTATTGTTGACACCCTTAAGTATACAGAATTTGATATTAATATCGAACTGTCTGCATGACAAAAATGGAAATCATGTTGATTGGAGCTAGCCAGATGCTTTCCCACATAAATGGATCTGTTATTATAACAAGTTGTTGTCTTGTATTAATTTAGCTTTAGTATATTCTTCGTCATGTATGATTTGTAGCGTGCACAATTCGATATTAATGAAAATGCATGTACATTAAAAGTTGTCAACAATACAATTACAATAATATAAAATATCAGACAAAATTCGAAGTTCTACAAAAAGCGGTAGCGGCAAAATAGTCTAATCAGGAAATGGACTGTTCAAGATGTACAAAATACATGATAAACAGTGGTAACATGTGTCCAGAAGAAGCTTGCTTTGTACCACACCCGCCATAGCTGCATCCAAACGTTTAGACGAAATCTCGATAAAATAATGTAATCAGTAAATGGGCTGTCCATGCATAATGTACATGATGAATAGTAGTACAGATGTCGTAGATATAATCAGGAAAATAGTGAACGCGTCAATTAAATATATCTGGAATAATAGCCAAAAGAGGCATGCTATATTTACTAATGGGGTCAATATAACGACCATAAAACTTTTTAAAGGCTTTTCTAACTTTAGTAGGCAAGTATCCCTGTAGTTGAAGCTTAGATGACAAATGTTTCGATTTTCTTAAAAATACAGAATAAAAGGAATATGCTCTCGCGTATCGGTTAACCGAGACACACACACCCCGTTTCCGTTCTTTGTAAGCTGGTGATAATGGAATGTTACTACTAATAAATGGAAAGTATACAACGGAAAGTCAAATTCATCACGTTTATCATATAATTTTCAACAATGTTAACATTATTGAAAACAGACTTAGGTCTAGTGTCAACTGACAAAAGTTGCATGTAAGTTCTGAGAGAGTATCAGAGATAACATCTTCTCTCTTGGCCCATAATTTAGCCATAGTCTTAATTAGGATTGTGCGTGTTCAAATGATACTTACAGATTTTATGATGAAAACCCAGTCACTTTTCAAACTGTCTTTAACCAAGACTGTACCTCTTCTATAATTATTAAAAATCATAATCAAAATCATAAACAATATCGACGTTATATTTCAAACATTGGGTTTTGGATAAAAGAAATTCTAAATGTCCACAAAATTCTTCCCTATTATTACCCATTGAAATATGCCACCACGCTGCTTTTAAAAAAAATATATTATTTAAAGTTCTGAGTATGAAAGGGGTATAACTCTGCGATCGACGATCTTAAAAATTCGACAATTTTGATAGTAATATTCATCAATAGTACTTTTAATAAAAACAAATTGTCTTCAGTTATTCAAAAACAAAATAACCAATCACAATATCATGTGCATTCCAAAACTACAGTCAAATTATATAATTCTAAAATGGCTTACTTAAAATAACTGAACATCACATTCTTGGAGCCATCGCCGTCATCACTCAAACGTTCGATTGGCCAACCTTTTAGACAGGGTATTGATCTACAAAAATATAAGACTGACTATATGGTAGATTTGTCAAGGATTGTCAAAAATAATCTGAAGTTAATGGAAGGTCAAATCTATTTCAAATAGATCTTCTTCAAAAAACGTTACACGAAGGATACTTGTGTTTTCGTGTCGTATATTTCGATTGGTCAGCTATTTAATAATCAAATAATATGATATATGACCTAGTCCCCTCCCGTTTCTTTCATTTTCCCGCCAATAATAAATAATTTGGACACATACCTTAGAAAAGGTTCATTCGGGTCTGCCATGCCTCCAACCATAAATATTTCTATAAAATCCTACAAAAAAACTCGAAAAATATTATTAGGATTGGCGAAAAATTTTACAGACAAGATACTATTATATTTAATTAATTATTGTATATATGGAATCCAATCTGGTATTCTATCACCAGGTCAAGATACTGTTATAACTTATATATATGTTGTTGTTTTATAAATTGTTGCTGAAAAAGTACCTCATCTATATTCTATCGTCAATGTATAAGCCAAGGAAAATCAAAATATCGATAATTATGTCAAGAGACTTTGATACGGACGACAGATGAATTGGTGTCGGTTTTATCAGGTCACGAATATATGCTTTCTGGTTTGTTTGGGGTTTTTTTTTGGTGGGGGGGGGGTAGATTTGGGTAATTTTATTTTAGAGCAAGCAAACTATATAACCATCCATATTAATGTGCAGTCACATTCATGGTCCATTTAAACTTAAATGCAGATCATTGTTATAGTATGAACAAAATCCCACCTGATGCCTGCTGCACACGCGGCGGGTCATTCCTAATATTTCTGTGACATTCGGCATATTCTAATCTGCGTCGTACTTTGGATTTGTGACTTACGTTATTTGAAAGAACCAGTAATTCTAACGGTTCTTTAGATATAACAGTAGCCTGTCTTCTAGATCTGTTAACAATGGCTAACTCTCCAAAACTATCACCACGTGTTAAAACAAGAATGGTCTGTGCCATTTGTCTATCTTCATCCATTTCCGACACCAAAGCTGTAATGATGAATTTCAATTTTGATATGATTAGAAAAAAACCTCACTGTTCCTGATTGCTTTACTGTTTGGATTCGCATATATTTATATAAGTTAAAAAGAGAAGACTGCGTGAAAGATTGTTACATAAAAAAAAGAGTCATAATGTGGTAAACATTCAATTCTAGGTTGATAACAGATATCTTGTGGGAAATTTCTCCGATAAGTTTCCACTAACCATAATTATAAGGGTGGGTTTCGACGTCATTTGGCTTAATTAAAGATACATTATGGGAGATAAGATAAAAAGATGGCAGTTCTCACTATAATAGTTAAAGATAGGTTGCCAGGCAACGAAACATACGCCCACAGCAGCTAAATCGTCCGGGCAGTCAACAAGGGTTGTCGCATATTTTTACTTTTTTTGGTAATGAAACAACTCATTATGTAATTATCTGAAAATCATTAGAATTTGTTTGCTTTTTATAAAGTTTTGCCCCACGCTATCAATTAGTATAGGAAACATTTAACATCATGGATTTAGCTGTTCTGTTATCAAAATTCATTGAAAATCAAAATACTTGTGCGTTTCAACACCTTAAACTCTGTGTATCAATCTGAAGTCAAACGGATGATAAGTTTGGCATCTGTAGCGTCACAAGGTTTTTTGAAGTGATCAAGGGAGATAACTCTGGAAGTAATTATTTGAAATCAATGAAAATCAGTAGGCTTCTTCGTCTCATGACCTTAAACAGTGTGTGTAAATTTAAAGTCAATCAGATATTAACTTTGGCCTCTAGAGCGTCCACAGGATTTTTTGATGTGATCAAGGGCCATAACTCTGGCACTAATTAACGGAAATCGCTGAAAATCAATAGGATTCTTCGTCTTATGACCTTAAACACTGTGTATGAATTTTAAGTCAATCGGATATTAACTTTGGCCTCTAGATCGTTCACAAGATTTTTTGAAGTGATCAAGGGCCATAACTCTGGCACTAATTATCGGAAATCGCTGAAAATCAATACGCTTCTTCGTCTTATGACCTTAAACACTGTGTATAAATTTAAAGTCAATCGGATATTAACTTTGGCTTTTAGAGCGTCCACAAGATTTTTTGAAGTGATCAAGGGCCATAACTCTGGCACTAATTATCGGAAATCGCTGAAAATCAATAGGCTTCTTCGTCTTATGACCTTAAACACTGTGTATAAATTTAAAATTCAATCGGATATTAACTTTGACTTTTAGAGCGTCCACAAGATTTTTTGAAGTGATCAAGGGCCATAACTCTGGCACTAATTATCGGAAATCGCTGAAAATCAATAGGCTTCTTCTTCTTATGACCTTAAACACTGTGTATAAATTTAAGGTCAATCGGATATTAACTTTGGCTTTTAGAGCGTCCACAAGATTTTTTGAAGTGATCAAGGGCCATAACTCTGGCACTAATTATCGGAAATCGCTGAAAATCGATAGGCTTCTTCGTCTTATGACCGTAAACACTGTGTATAAATTTAAAGCCAATCGAATATTAACTTTGGCCTCTAGAGCGTCCACAAGATTTTTTGAAGTGATCAAGGGCCATAACTCTGGTAGTTATTATCGGAAATCGCTGAAAAACAATAGGCTTCTTCGTCTCATGACCTCAAACACTGTGTATAAATTTAAAGTCAATCGGATATTAACTTTAGCCTCTAGAGCGTCCACAAGCAATTGTGGACGCCGGACCGACGGACCGACGGACGGACGGACGGACGGGGGCGACGACAATATACGACCACATTTCAATGTGGGCGTATAAAAACTAGATAGTGTAAAGGTAATTTGCTGAAAATTTCAGTCAAATTGATCCACTATTAGCCGAGAACAAAGCGAGTGAAATATTCACATAGCCTCGGTCATCATTACTCAAATCATTATATAAACAGCATAGTCTCGATTATCCACTTGATTGATTTAATTATCAATGGCTTTACTGTTAATGTGTGTATCTATGATATATAAAATACAAACACGAACTGTTCCATTGTTATTCCTGGTTAAACAAACGTCTAAACTATTTAGATAAGAAGAAGGGAATACACAACGACAAGTGAAAATACAAAGACGATCAAGGGCTGTTCTAGAATATACATAATGACGAGTGAGTATGTGTCACAGGTTGGATGTGGGGAGTTTTCCCGGCATATTTTCCATTAATAACAAGCGACTGCATAGCACTGTACAGTGTTACACAGTTTGGCATAAATCGGATTTAAAACCGACCCATCAATTTAGTTCACAAACAAATGAAGATAGCGCCAGTCTTGTTACATAGGGAGCAGTGTGGATCGATGGAGTGTTTAATTCGTCAGATCTATGTACATACTGATATTCCCATAGAGATTCTACTTTCACAATATTGTAGTTTGCAAGGGATTCCGCGACGCTTAAATCACATATAAAGAGTCTGTAACTAACTTGAATTACAACTAGTCGGACATTTTTACACAAAATAAGATCATGCCAAATACATAATATGTCTCCCATATTTTCATAGGAAGTCAAAAATGTAATAGCACGTTCCTTAGGCTTAACCGTTAACGTAATTAACTAAGATATGGTGTCTATAATCCAAATACTTACCAGATCCAGATAAAATAAAATAGAATCCCATTGGAACATGACCTTCTCGAACAATAACTCTCTTAGATTCAAATCTGTAACACATGCAAAGAAAACAATGAAATGGTTTGGGTTTAGGAAGATAGGTACCATGGCGGCGGAACCACGGTTTCAAAAGAAAGAGCTTACTAAGCCCCCACCCCCACCCCCACAAAAAAACAAGAGAATCAAGAATCGTCGAATTATATATGCCGACCAATGAAATGTACAGCACAAAATCTGAATTTTAAAAAAAATATGTTAACTATTGCAAATTGGACGTAGCTCTGCCCCTGGGGTTTGGACATGGACCAATATAAATACTGGATATTTAAAGGAATATTTATACAGAAAATTCCAAAGTAATAAAGTCACATGTTTTCTTTGATTTGTAGGCAGTGGTGATACGAGTTTGATCTAAACTTCTGGAGTACAAATTGACTTTTTTTCATTAAAAGAAAAGAATTCACAATGCATACATAAAATACTTTCATACAATTTTCTGAGAAGTTGGCAAACATTATTTTAAAGGGTTATTAATTTTATTGAAATATAAACTATAAATACATATGTCATAGTTTTTGTGTATGCCAACAAAGCGTTTATTTATTTATTGGACGTAGCTCTACCCCTGGAGTTTGGACATGGACCAATATAAATACTGGATATTCCCGAATTGGATCAAAATCTGTTAATAATCTCAGTCTGTATATCATTTACAGACAGAATATAAACAAAGGGGCAGGGAATGGATCATGCACCAACATCAACAGTTGCCGTGCATTCCGAATTGTTGCCGTCGGTTGCTAAACGCAAAAATCGGGCGTGGCTCTGTCCCTCGGGGTCGGGGCATGCCACGTTCCAACCTGATCCATCAAGAATTGCGACCTATATGCGATTAACACAAAAATTGGGCGTGGCTCTTCTTCTTGGAGTCGGACATGCAGTTGTCGTCCTTAGGCTATAAGGAATATATATGCTAAGTTCCAAGGCGATCTATTAAGAATCGTGGCTTGTAGGCAACCAACAGAAACACAAAGAAAAAAATGGGTGTTACTCTGCTTCTGGGGGTCAAACAATCACCAAAAAACTATAGGGGTCATCCTTAGGGTATAAGGAATAGGATGCAGAGTTTCAAAAGGATCTGTTAAGATTTGCGGCCTGTAGGCGGGGGATCGGGTATAAGTATGAACAGTTTTCAAGACGATCGATAAAGAATTGCGGCCTGTAGGCGACACACAGACACACAAAAAGAAAGTGAGCGTAGCTCTGCCCCTGGGGATCGGGCACCAGAAACAAAGGGGTGTTCCTTAAGGTATAAAGAGTAAGTATGATAAGTTAACAAATGCCGCCTATAGACGACAAACAAACAGATACAAGAAATGGGTGGGGTATAAGGAATAGGTATCCAAAGTTTCAAGACGATTACTAATATAAGAATTGTGACCGGTAGGCGACACACATCATTACACGCATTCTCACAGACACGGGCGATGGCAATATATACGTCCACATTGTGAATTAATTAAGACCTTTTTATTAGTTTTTCATCGTTTTCCTGCTTTCCTGTTACCTTATTTGTCTCAATTAATAATAACATCATTTTCAACTTACTGTATGCTTTGTTATATCGAAAAAAAATCCACCAATTTCTTTTATGATTTATATAATGGGGCCACCAAAATCTTCTAAGTGCTTAGTTAATAATGTTTAGTATTATGACAAGTATTAACCAGTACGTGATATCGTTATCATAATACGATAAGTAACAAAAATATCACTTTTTTAAAACAAAATTTTACCGTTGATATATATGAAAGATAAGTGAAATGGTGAAGTTTTGCATGGGATACGTTTCGAGTCAATAGAGAGTCACATAAAAATATGTGTGTAGTTGAAATATTGCAAAATCATTTTAATTCGCGACACTTTTTTGACAGTTAGGTATATAATTGTTGGTGGGTTATGTAGCTGTAGATAGTAAATACTGTGTTTAAAACTTGATCTATCCTAACTTTCATCTGTTTGTCGATTAAATCTTACGTAAAGATGGTCATTTAACCTCGGGTAGTCGGTTTGTGTAAATTTAATCTTTGATTTCTTTACCATTAAAGATTCTCATGCAATCGTATAAGCAGACTTGTTTTTTTTTATTTCTTGAACATCTCCCCTTCAACCCTACAACCTAATCCCCATTACTCAACCAGTAATATTGAAATTACGGACAGAGTTGGAATACGGACGTGTTATTACTTCGCCATCTGTGTTGACTTATTCTCCAATGATTGGCAGCAACATACAAGATAATCGAATCTCGAGCCATTTCTATTGAATTTCCAGTATGGCTACTATCATACTCTAACTCTTCATATTGATTTAAGCTAAAACAAAGAATAGTGATCAGTAATTTGAAAAGCTAAAGAACTTTCGGTAGCAGCCGACAATTTAAAGGAATATTTATACAGAAAATTCCAAAGTAATAAAGTCACATGTTTTCTTTGATTTGTAGGCAGTGGTGATACGAGTTTGATCTAAACTTCTGGAATACAAATTGACTTTTTTCATTAGAAGAAAAGAATTCACAATGCATACATAAAATACTTTTATACAATTTTCTGAGAAGTTGGCAAACATTTTTTTAAAGGGTTATTAATTTTATTGAAATATAAACTATAAATATATATGTCATAGTTTTTGTGTATGCCAACAAAGCATTTACTTTTTTCAATTTCGTTTTCAGAATTGGAATTTTCCGGTTGTCGAGTACGTGTATTCTGAGTGGAATAGTTCATGGTTCTGAAATTACTTTTTTTGTAATGACAACCCGTCAAGAAATATTTAGATATTGTAGGTCTACACCCAGACAATATCTATTCCTTTGATTCAAGAACATGGCAACTTTGGCAAGTCTACCAGATTTCGTTTATGTTCGACCGTCTTAAGGAATTTGGAGATATTTAAATGAGGTCTTGGAGTGTATCAATATTACCAGGGTACAAGCGTAACAGATGGTAGCTAAAATCAATGACGTCTGTGTATTGATCACATGGTCAATAAACTGTTAATAGCGCTAAAGTAGTTTGACGGATTTGACAAATTATAAAAAAGTGTAAAGAAATTAAATACGCTAGCTTTGAAAACTCACATATTCTGTCTTATTTTTAGCTTAAATTGAGATACGATCTGGGTTGGTGATTTCACATTAGTCAAATTGTGTACAACATCGATAATTAATTTCAAACTAACCAATTAATTCAGTTGATTACTTCTTTCTGTATTCTTCTTCTCGTCATTTTTTTTATTTATTTCCTGTACATTTTTGTTGAAATTCGGATTTAGAAGTTTGGGGGGAATCTGCCGAAGTGACAGATCAGACCTACATATAGCTGCTCTGTGTTACGTTTTACGTATTAATCTTCTGAAAGCGAAATTAACGAACTCCCAGAGGTACTTTTAAGTGCACGCCAATGTGTACGTGGGGCAGTATGTTGCTCCTATCCTACACCAGTGACAAGAGAAGACCACGCCGAAAGGTCTGACTTTCTCGGTCAACACCGGGATCGAAAACGGGTCTCCAGACTGAACCATCGCAGCTCTCCATCTGAAAGCATTGATACATGGAATGCAATGGAGTTCAATGTCTCGCGAAGACAATACTTGGATCATTTTGAGACAAACAAATGGTAATTTTTATTCCAACAGTTACGTGGTCCAATTCAATAGCAATGTATACAAAAACATAATAACAAAACTGGGTACAATAATTCTACTATAATTATTACAGTACAACACTTACTCTTCATACCAACCCTTTTCAGCAATAAGTTTTCTCATTCTAGAAGGATAAGTTGCCACAGATTTATAATTACCTAAAGCAACTTGAACCTGAAAAGAGAAAGTTATAAAGGCTTATAATATTATCTTATAAGTGGTGTTTATTTCATTTGGTTAACATTATTGATTTCATCTGAATTGAATGTCCGTGTCCACGCAGATTCACATAGTAAAATATAACCACAGACGCATTGTAAAGCACATGTATAATCAAGCAGGTGGAATATATAATAATCTAAAGACATAAGAATATTAATGTCTATTTCAAACCCATTTTGGTATACATGTCCATAACATGTTAATGAAGACACATAGAGTCTCAAAATATCGTTATTTCCATCAGAGTCCGTTTTAGCCTTAATTGTGCGTAAATACTGTTGTTATTGTTGTTTATTAAAGATTTAACTCCAATAGGGCCCACATTATATATGATATTATGGACAGGTTGATTTAATTAAATTATTTACACTTATGGGTTGAAAGTTGGTAAAAACATACAATTCAGGTGTCCGTATATGTCTATAGAGTCTCCATTAAATTGGTTAACACACAAAATAAATAGTCCTTGTATATTAAAAAGTCAATTTAAATTACATTTATAAAACCGCTGTCGTGAGAAGAGAGGGCGGGTTATCTTCTCGCTTTGTCATAATAAAAAATAGGTTGCCAGGCAACGAAACATACGCCCACACAGCAGCCAAATCGTCCAGGCAGTCAACAAGAGTTGTCGCATATTAAGTAATTATCAGAAAATCACTAGAATTTGTTTGGTTTGTATAAAATTCTGCCCCATGCTAACGTTTAGTATACGAAACATTTAATATTATTTCTAAAATTGGATAATAATTGAGACTTCTAGAGGGACCACAAGCTAAAAATGTCAATTTTGCGTACAATCAGGGGCTATAATTCAGGAAGTTACAATCCGATATTATCCGTTGAATATCAAAAGGAACCAAGATCTTTGGGTTATAAACATGCATTTCAAGTTTCATCAACATCAGATTAAAATTGAGTTCTCTACAGGGTCCATAACCTTGATATACCATTAACAGAACACAATTTTTATGGGAAACAATCACTGGTTTATTCTAAAAGCACGACGTTTCGACAAGTATCCTCTTATCGTTATCAAGCACAATGACATTTCATAAACTTCAGATGATTATATAAGAGTGGACATGGTGAAACCATATAATAAGATATAATAACAATAACAATAAAGATAAAGGATTAAACAAATTAGACATAAGATAAGTAGGGTAGTTAATTAGACAATCAACAACAAATGGAAAACATTTAGCTAATTATGAAGACCATCAAAGGGAGCCGTTGGATGCTGCTATGTTGTATCAATGAGGTAATAGGGATGAAACCATTTACTAAGATATGGATAACACTTATAATAAATTAATGTAGGCATTGCATAGTCCATTAACAGAAGGCTAAATAAACAAGATAGGTGATAATATGTATGGTAGATGAGCAAGTGGTTATGACAATGAAAAAATTAAGAGTGTGAAAGCTCAAAAATGAAATGACAAATGAAGTTAATAGCCTAATAAATTAAACAGTCCACAAAAAAGCCATAGGTTGGAAACATATTGTAATAAATGGGGTGATAAAGGGGGAGGGGCATTTTAACTTACTAATACATACATACTAATAGTAAGAAAGCAAGTACACACTGCCAATTCTCTCAGACTAACTAAACAGTTAAAGTTTGTGATTAATGGGTTGTAACTTAAAGTTCCAATAGCATTTTTTTAAGTTATATGTATTAAAACAAAGCGCTAAAATAGATTGAACCTATAAACAGTCCTACCTTGTTAAAGAATAATCCTATTAATCCTATAATTCACTATTGCCAGTTGAGAAATTGGCAAAAATATCATTTTCAACTTCAAATTCAAACGTTTCAAGATGGCCGTCCATGGAGAGGAATGGGAAAACAAGGGAGGTAATTGAGTAACTATTTCCTCAATCAGCCTGTGTCACCCTTTCTAATGCCCCAAAAATTTTGCCCATGATCGTATAATAGTGAGTTGACAACCTTTTGAGCAAAAGACATAGAAATAATTATGCTTTGACTTTCTTAGAAAATATGAAATTGGAACTTTAAGTTGTATTGTTCATTTTGAAGACCTGATCGTATGCCCTTGAAATATGCAGCCCCGCGTCCCTGTTTAGTTGGGGTGAATAGCGCCTAATGTTAATCGCTTCTAGGATTTTCCTCGTTTTTCTATTCAGTTGGTTGGTTGTTAATATCTGCACCCCATTCCAATCGACTTTGTGCTGCGGGTGGTTCTGTAAGTGCTCCGCTACGGCCGAGTTGTTGGTGGCAGTTTTGGACCGGTGTTCTGATATTCGCTTATCAAGTGGACGTTTAGTTTCACCAATATATGAAAAATCACACGAACAATTCACTTTGTATACAACTCCTTTAGGCTGAACAGGTAGGGTTGGTTTTTGTTTGCCATTAGCTTTAAGTATCTGTTTCAAGGTTGTGGGAACAGAGAAAGTAGTAATAAAGGCGATTTTTCGTATACAATCAGGGGCCATAATTCAGGAAGTTATGATCCGATATGCGCAAATATCGACAGGAACTAAGATCTTTAAGTTATAAACATGTATTGCAAGTTCCATCAAAATTGATTTAAAATTGTGACCTCTACAGGTTCCACAACCTATATACCATATTTTTACACTTTTCGGGTACAAGCGGCGGCCATTATGTCCGTCAATTTTAGGTCCGATTTTCACATGTGGAAAAGCGAAGTGCTCGCAGTAAAAACGGCATAACTGGACCCGTGGATTTTTTATACATATTAAAAGATATTTGTCCAATAAGTTCCATATGGTTAAAAGTCCTATAATACGGTTCATAGCGTCGTTGATTTTTTTCTGGAGTTTAACGTTCACTTCCACGGAAAATACTGTCAAATGCGTACAGACAGTATCCGGTTACTTGGTTGCTGAGAATATGAATTGTTATATAATGCCAGCCAAGTATTTTGAAAGTATCAGTTAAAAATATTTAAGAAAAGCTACACGGAGATACAGGTGCATAACTTATAAAAGAAGTTTCGTCAAGTGTTACAATCACAATACGAAGGGTCATTGACATGGTTATCAAAGCTGGACGTTCATAATTCTCCGAGATATTAGCGCAGTTCTACAAAGCATTTTTGAACTTCTCTATAAATTGGACAAGTTCATTTATGCCTAGTGATGCACTTTGAAGAAACATTTC
Source organism: Patella ulyssiponensis (assembly GCA_963678685.1). NCBI lineage: Eukaryota > Metazoa > Mollusca > Gastropoda > Patellidae > Patella > Patella ulyssiponensis. The sequence continues at coordinate 23,560,580 of OY783232.1, forward strand.
AGTATCGTATCGAATAAAATGAAGCTTCTAAATATATTGAGATGTGACAAATATATAATATTAAGAAATGCGAGGCTTTAAGTTTTATTAAATATCTTACATTGCTGGTGGTCAATGATTACGAAGATTATTAATCATTAGAAAAGTTCCACCCGAAAATGATTAGATTTTGGAAGATGTCATTAAAAATAGTCATATCTGGCAAAGGTTTCACAATAGGAAAGGTTTATACTTTCAACAAATTACCAATGTGATTTCGTTATGAGGACAATACAGTATGATGGATTTGCATAAATTTTGTTGAAGTTTTACAGCAATCTTACAGTGCCATCATACTATCTCATATTTATTATAGTATATTTGTCCAGGCCCAGTAACAACTGTTGTTTTAATGTAAATGTTTGCTTACATAGCGTATTTCAGCTGAGGTTCTTTCTGTTGATCGTTTTCTGAGTATCCTTTTTGCTTCTGGTGACAAACTAGCCTGCATAAATAAAAGAAAAACTGATCTAAGAGCTGAAGTTGTCCGTCTCTAGATTTCTGACCCCATCTATAATTCAAATCATATAATAGTTCCTAGTTCGATGCTCTGGTATTATGCCAAAAATCTTCACTTGTCTGAGTTAATCTTTTTCTTCATATACTGATAGGAATTACGTTTTATAGATTGTTAAATCACAGAGATCGGGTAGACTATTCAGAAGTTAAATTCAAAACATATAAAGTAATTCGATATCTTTATTTTTAAGTTAACTATATACAGATGATCGGGTTTCAAGCAAGGTTCTCTTTTGAGCCCGTGTCTCTTCCATAAATATATTTGTGTTCAGTACAAAATATTGACAACATACAAATAGGTTAATGATATACTCAAATTACTTACTTCTTTGGTGCCTTTGTATTCAGTGATATCGAACAGAAGATCTTGTTTAGGAGGCTTATCTGACATAAGCTGTAAGGAGTCGATATATCCTAAAACTTGGTGAACTCTAAATAAACAATGATAACTAATCTTTGAACATAATAAAGAAGTCATTGAGTTATGCGATCTAGTATGGTTTATATAACATAATATTACCCCAAACGTTTATTGTATAATTATCGCAAAACATTTCATTGTGTATCTCAAGTGTTGCTTTCGGTCGACTTCGGTGATATCCTTTTCCAACCTATCGCCTGGCCAAAAGCACAATTGAAAAACTTTTGTAGCTAAGCGTCTTATCATCTAAGACCAAAAATTAATTCATATTAAATCTTTTTATTCAAACCTACTTTGTGGCGTGAATTTTCCAAGATCTGAAAAATACAACCATGAATTTGGCCAACCGTCGAAATCTTTTACTGCCATTCTGAAATTTAAAATAAAATTTTAAACAAACGTCTTAAAATGTAACCAAATATTGAGTTGCGTGAAGTAGCATACATCTGTTAATATATCGTTACGATATAAAAACATTTCGAACACAATTCACCTTATTAAGATATATAATCAAATTAGTTAAATGAGATCTCAAATTGGAGTTCTTGGGTAAAACAATTGCGTAATTTTTACAAGAATATTCACCATTTGGTAAAATAGTTTGATTATGCATGTACTTATTAATATATATTATATCATGAACTAACATGGACTAATCTTGTATATCAATAGCTATTCTGTACATCTGTATAAATTTGGACACCATTTATTCATAATCAACAAATATATACATTAAATTTAAGTATAATTGTATATAAGTAAACTATAAACTTGCGTAATTTGAGCATTGTTTATTCACACTCAACAAATATAAAGTGACATTTTATACCTGTTTCTTTTTTCGTCGACGACTGACTTTCACCGGTTCTGGAGAAATAATATCCTGAGAACGTTTGCTATGTAACCAGGACAAAGCTCTTGCCTTGGAAGCAAACTTCTTTTTTTCTGGTGGTATCGGTGGTAAAAGAGATTCCGATGACGATTCATCTGCTGAGGAATCGTTATCAAAACTAGTTTTACGTTGAAACGAAACTAGTGTTCTTGCTGTAAGGCTTCCCCTTCTAGAACTATTTGCTAAATATTTCAAAACTTTCTTTTCGTCACTTTGCGCAAATTCTTCTTTTGTTATTGTCTTTTTCTTGGGTAAATCGATTCCCATTTTCAATAAAGTTTGTAACATTTTCATTTTACGGAGATCATTTGGCGAGAGACACGTTTCATCCGTTCCAGATGACGTACTCATAACACTTGTGTTTCTAGAACTTCGCGTTTTTTGAAATGATCTCCGGGTATCTAAATTGGCAGCATATAACCTTTCTGTTGTTAGAACTGGTAGAGAAGCACTGTACTGATGTTTAAGCGAAATATTTAAAGAATTCAACTGTCGACGATTCATCAAGTCTTTTCTCAGAGCAGCCATCATTCTTTTACGCTTAGTACGCGCCGATTTAACTCCACCACGCCTGCCTTTCGGCATTTCATACACTGATTTCCTTTGTACCATCGCAATTTCAAGTATTTTATATATCACTTGAATATTAGATCCACCAAATCCCTCTGTTCATTTTCTTATGTTAAACTTTATTGTCCCATGTTTGGGATTTACAACTCGTTCTGTGTTCGGTCCACAAGTGATCACAGAAATCTTAAAAATTACATTAACTTCGGCTTTGTCGCTTGGGCATAATAACCTCGCCGGGGTAATTGATATGTCGTAAGTCTGGTATTATAAACTAAGTAGGGAACTATATAACTAATCAAGCGGTGATTAAACAATCCTCGGTATTATCGAGTTACTTAATCTAGTAAAAACCTTCTTAATGTATAAAGATATAAATCATTGTCAACATTATCAAGTCGAAAAAGTACCTATATTATGTATGAAAAAATTTTTTTTGGATATCCAGTAATTTTGTTACTGGGGAAAGAAGGTGAACTTCTGACCTCTCCAAAAATACAATGGTGTCTCATTTTACTCATGTATACTACTACACAGTAGTCGAGTTAAATCTGAAGACCTCTTCTAAATCATATTTACTTATGTCATTAGTTGTTTTTTTAACCAATAAGAAAAGGGGATAATATCAGAGTTAAACTACGTGGTATATGTCAATATTTTATAATACTTAAAGCTTCGTCAATCTTTATTACTGGATAAATATTGTACCTCTACTATATCGAAATATTGTCTACATATTTAGAAGTCTCATTCAGTTCGATTTTGATGACACGTAATGGTTCTGAATTGTGTCTTCCAAGTAATGTCACTAGACATACCTAATTAAAATGTAATGCAATGTTTACTCTAAGAAAAAAAGTACATGACTCCACTCGTCTGGACAATGATACATATAGGCATAAAGAACAAATATTTCAAGTTAATTTTTGTTTTACATCCTACCGAGGTGCCAATGTTTAACATGTATAAAAAGATATGTGGAAATATGTCCACATAGCCGCCATGTCTCAACTAGCATCCACCAAGAAATCAACCTCTATCGTCTTCAGAAACTTCTGGACCTGGAAAAGAAAGTCCTACATTTCTGAAAATCAACAGGGCTCATCCTTTTTTGAAAACAATTCTTAAAAAAATGTGCAATCTATCATCTTCGGAAGACTTTGTGACGGTGGGTGGGTGGGTCACGAGTGGGTAACTCTGGGACGGCTTCGTCCTCATACGGCCACAAAACTTCAAAGCAAAACTTGGAAAAAAAAATAACCCCGTGGACGCAATTATGTTAAAGGGCCAATCCCGGTGACTTTTTGGGGAATAAAACTGCTTAATTTTGTGTTAAAATCCCTTAAAACCCATTACCTAAGGCCGACCAACTAACTCGATATTTGTGATACGCTTGTAAATAACTTAAACCTGACAGTCTTCATCTGGAAATGGAGACTGTTGTATTATACAGTATCCGAATAAAACCAGACTTTTTTTTCTATAAAAATAATATGTAGGTGAAATTTACCTTTTGCTATCAAGTACAGTACATGGGTCATTCACAGTATAGAGCTCTCAAGAAACGGGAATCGATTAGCAGGTCACCCAATGAAAAAATTGACCCGAAATCTTAAAAGGGTTACGTGTCCGGATAAGCAGTGTTGACGTTCACGTCCAAACGACTCAATATTTTGAGCTGAATTTTGGAACAAGGTAAATACACCATGCCTCTATATTTTGGTCCATAAATTTCATAAACACTCGGACATTAATTTTTGAGACTCTTTTCTGATCGGGATAGTCTCTTTAACAAGATTTTCAGCGAAGGCGAAGTAACTGTGGAACAGAAGTTCCCGGGACGCAGAATATCGATAGGGTTTGTCCTCTCATGACCTTAGCCTATATTCCTAGAATGCTGAAAACAAACAGGATTCACCCTTTCTTACATCCACGCTTCACATCAAATTTAAAAGGCAATTATAGGGTTATCCTTGTCACATTCTTAATGCTTCACGCCACATTAATTAAAAAAGTCTCTGTTATCAGAAGAGGGAATGTGACAAGGACTATCGCTGACGGCTGAATATTCGTCCTCTTAAAGCCCAGATGCCACACACCAATGGGATGTTGAATATCGATAAGGTTCGACCCTAAAGCTTCACATCAAGTTTGAAAAAAAAAACCTAGCCTCGGTCTTGTTGAAAAAGGGGGGGGCGACTCTGTGACGGAAGCTTATGAACCAGGGGCGGATCTAGGAATTTTGAAAAGGGGGGCGCCGCAAAATGAGGGCACTGACCGCGGAGACGGGGCAAGTATGCCGCTGAGAGGGGGTCCCCCCCCCCCCCAAAAAAAAATTATACGCCTCTGTGAACTAGGTAGCTTATCGTGTTGAGAATCGATAGGGTTTCTCCTTGCGCAACATCAAAATCTTCCATAAACTACAGCATCTATATCGCTTTAACAAAGTTTTCGGGGAAGTGCTGAAAATTGATCGAGTTCATCCTCTCAAGACCCCAATGCCTTACACCATATAAATTTGGGACCTTAAATGTGGGGGTATAAAAATGTAAAAAGCCTATTTTATCAACCCCCCTGTCAGCTCTGACAATGTATAATATTCTGTGGTTGACTGCGGTGTTTGTTACCTGAAGAAATGTCCCAGGGCTTCGATACTCACCCGACCTCGCCGTAGCCGTATAATTGTATTACCAGTGACAAGGTGAAACAACTGAAACGTACAAATAACAGATCACATCTAACAATATTAAGAAGTCCGAATGGTTGGAAAGGGGCGCCGAAAGCCGTGTGCTTCTAGACGAAAAGGGTTTAGGCAAGGTGAAACAACTGAAACGTACTTGTAACAAATAACATCTAACAAGTCCGAATGGTTGGAAAGGGGCGCCGAAAGGCGAAAGCCGTGTGCTTTTATACGAAAAGGGTTTAGGCCTATTAACGCTCCAGCGATATAATAATGACGTGCTAACGGATGAGCAGCAACGAAGGCCTGTCCGGGGTGCATAAGCTGTTGAAACTCTATAATTCAATGGCTGTTGTGCAGCTCCCATGTCGGAAAATGCAAGGCGCAGTTTTTCTGTTTGGAAGGGCGCACGTGCCTTTACAATTGATAAAGGGAGATAACCCTTATTTAATCAAATTGGTTTCAGACAGGTAATTCTCTTCACATTGACTTCAAGTCTGGTATCCATGACATTTCCTGGCTAAAGGTATTTTTTTAAAACAATTCAATGATTTTTATAACAACAACAAGTTATCTGATAAAAATATTGAAGTGGGTTGTATGTTTCAATTTTTTGTAAGGTCTGGTCAAAGGAATATATAGTATAGGCCAGTATAATTTAGAAGACAATTTCCGTAATTCATTTCTTTTTATTTTTTGATCCCTCCACCTTAAAAAATCATGATGTTCAACAAAACCTGGGAGGAACTATATATCTAAACACTCTTTTTCGGTTCTAGACAAAACTTCAACAAAAATGACATACCAAAGGTTGGGGGAAAGGGGAGAAAGGGAGAATAGCTATAAATTAATGCACACATTTCTAGTCTTAGACCATTTAAATAAGATGTTCACATTTTTAAGATGAATTTTATTGTTCCTCCAGAACAATGGTAATATATGTAAACTTCTGTATTAACATAATAGAATAAAGTTGGATCATATGTATTCATTTACTTTATTATACATTCGATTTCAGTTCTATAATTTAAATTTCAATATTCATAATATATACATATTTTAAGCAAAGATCAACAACAGATGAATAATAATAATAATAAATGGGAAACATACCATGAATAAAACAATGAATATCCATTAAATATAGACCTTTAGAAAAAATTCTGTAACAAAATCTATACCGAGCTATGAACTAATATATTGCAACTTCCTAGAATAAGATAAAAGAAAACTGTTGATACAGTAAATGAAACTATTAATATAGACTGTTTAACTGTAGCCAAATAAACAATACCAATACCTAAAATTATTAGACAAAGAGGAGAATCAAATAAAGGTTAAAATATCAATAATTATGAAAAAGATACATTAATAGATTTCTCGGATCCACACTGTTTTCAATCTGACCGAAAGGTCTCCTAATTAATTTTAGCAAAAACTATTCAACAAGATAATGACACAAACATTGTCATGGTTTGACTCTTGCCTTTTATACTACTAACAATACTTTTCAATAAATTGATGAATTTTGCCATGTTTAAACTGAAGTGTGGGGAGAAGATGTGAGGGAAAACAAGCATGGGGTGTCAGAACACTTTGGAACTTGTATTGTGGCTGAAATTTAGTACAATATGGTTTAAATCTACTAGCATAAAAGATTGCTTTTTCTGATTTTAAACACAGAATTCATGTAATGTCGGTATGATGTAATGCCCCAAAATAATTCCATGACATTCAGGAAACAAACTTCTACAGAATAGTGTCATGTTATAAAATTTTTTTGGAACATTTATTGCTTTATCAGCATGACTAACATTAAAGCTAGATTTTTCGTCAATAACTTAAATCATGTACTAATTATATCAATATGTCTAATTATCGATATTTCCAATTATATCACAGAAAATATTATATATATATACAAATCTAAAATATCATGGACCAATCAAAATAACATCCATAAAAGATATATTCCATAATTCCACCTTTATCAAGCTGTCAAAAACATGAGATTAAAGGTTTAGATTTTAGATTCCTCATGTCCATGAATGCAAACAAGTACAAATAAATCAAAAGTATTGCCTAATTTGTCTAACACTTATTATATCACAAAATCAATATGAAAGCAAATCTCAGTACTTAGAATGTTTAGGCACTTAACTACACAAAATACTCCAAAATATTAAATAATGGAATTAAAAGGAAAATAAATGCCTGAGAACCATTGTCAATTAAGAAAGAAGAGTATTATTACAGCTATACAAACATGTGCATTATGTTACCCTATTCATTTAGTAGGCTTGGAACTTTATTAAAAGTTACTTTCTTTAATGTTACAGCCTTGATGCATATTCTGATCAAGTTGCTCAAAAACATACAGTGACACATGTATGTACTCAAATGGAGTGATTTATATCAGGTTGAATTATTGAGCTGTCATTTGCATTATGATCATTACTGGCATACCAAGTACAAAATTTGACAGCTTCTTAATTCTAGAAATAGTCTACGATATCACCTCTGGTGGAAGTGGACGTTAAACTCCCAGTAACTACTACTACTAATTCTAGATTGAAAAGTTGGTGTGAGGTATGGTATTTGTCAGTAACTGTCAATGTACCGTATGTTAAACAGGTTTCTAACAGGTTGAAATATTTATTTTGACAACTCAAAAACCAACAACGCCACTGAAAATCATTCCACATACTTTACAGTATATTTTGGTAAAAGAGATGCATGACATGGCATCTTTAAGTAATTGCAAATATATAATTTATAACAAATTAGACTAGGAAAGAGCTATATGTAAATGATATTAATAACAAAGACAAAACTCATTTTTATTTAGATGAGAAGCTGTTCATATTTTGGGCAATCACTCACATGTTTTGTGAAGCTAGGTGTTGACTATCAATTTTAATGTATGTCAATTACAATCAGAATGTTACAGAATTTAATATAAATAATCTATCTTCTTCTCTCTTAATCCAGCGTAGTAATTTATTCACAGCATGTATAGCAGACGTCTTGGTAACCAAAGGACCAAAAACTGCATAAAGTTCGAAACCTTGGGTCACCTGAAGAAAATGATATCATATACTGATTTTTGAGATATATAGATAAGAAAATTTTCTGAAAAGTTTTACAATTCCCCACATATAAAAGTAAAATAAAGCAAGTCACATTTTTTTTATCCCAGGTTTACTATGTTCACTCTTCTAGTGGTAGTGCACCAGGCAGGTTATTTGTTATCTTTTCCATCACATACCTAACACATTTGTGGAGTATGTTTGCATTTATCTCCCATGTCATAGAGTATTTTGAGACATCCAGATACAAAGCATTTCTATAGATTAAAATATTACTTACCCAGCCAAGGAGTGTTTCATAAGGTCCTACATGAAATAAAATTTTCAGTGGACGTCCTGAAGTATGAATACGGTGATGTAGATATTTATATAAACCAAATAAACGATCTTTTTCTTTTTGAGTTACATAAGGTGCTTCAAGTTCTGGACTCGTATATTGGGCTGTACTCTTTGACTTGTACAGAAAATGGCGTAAATCATTGATACCACACTGTTGTGTACCATAAGCTGTCTTTTGTAGAGAGTCAGATATTGCTCTTAAAGCATTATACTTTAATAATCTCTGAAATACATATTATATCAATTATAACAAAGTTAAAACATTAATCTTTTCAAGAAAATACAATAATTGTCTTGAAGTTTTAAGATATTAATCTAGTCATCTATTTTAATTACCATTAGATGTATTATATACAGTAAACTTCGCATAAGTCGGATCTAAGTGGACTGACCAAAGCTGAGCAAAGATCCCACTTATATGAATCTGACTTATGCGAAGTATATTGTGTTTTATTATATTACATGTAGATTATAATATGATATGTTATTAGATACATGTATGTTAGTTATTAGTTCAACCACCATCAAATATTATTATAATTTTTGCACTAGAATTTGGTTTTACTTTTAGTTATAATGCAAAGAGGGTTCGATTTTGATAAAAGCATATTCATAACTGTTTTGTTCAGTTCGCATACAGTGAAATAAAGTAGTTTTGAAGAATCCATTTTTTTCAAACAATGTTTACATGTATCTTTGTTCTTTTCACAGGATTATCATACATGTAACATGGCAATAGGGAGGGCTGGTGACTCTGATGGTGGGTCCTGTACTGAGGTTACCTTGCCAATTTTTAAGAATCCTTGCTTTCTGAAATTCAGTCTAAGCTAGCGCTCTAGTTATAAGTAGTAGGGACTGACGGGCAGTTGTACATAGCGTAGTGTACATTTACTCATTCTTTAATATACTTGAGGAGTGGCTATCAATTTTTGGTGTTTGCGCACCCACATTATTCTTACCTCTTTTATTTTGGATTTACAATCGGAGAGAGTAAAGAACGATTCTCTATCAACAGTTAATAATAAGAGACATGTATTACAGGAATCATCTAGGTATGATATATGTGCTTGTAAAAACCCACTGCAAAATAAAATATTTAATATGTTTAAAGTTAATCACAGATAAATCCTATTAAGTATCATGACTGAAGTAATCCCTATAAATTAAAAGCGACTACTATAACCACTATAACATGTTACAAATAGTGAGTTATATAATGTGAGCAATAGCTATTTGCCTTCATAGCATTGATAATTTGTTTTATGTATTCTTACCTGGAATCAAATTTCGGTAGACATAGTGGTGTCCATGATTCAGCAGTTTTGAAAGACTCGGAAGCATTGACAAGGTTCATTATAAGGTGAAGATCCATGGGATGAAGATAATATTTCTTTATTCTAACTAGAGCAATTAATTGATTATTGGTGATAATTAACCCAAATACTAAATCCTGAAAAATCATATTAAAAGTTCTCATAAAAATTTCAGTTGACATTTCCCTGATATTTCGGACAATATCTCTTCTCTGACAGCAGTTAATCTTTGTTAAAATTTAGCTAAATCGTTTATTCAACATTTAATTAAGAAAACAAAAATTTAAATATAATACCAATGATAGATAATCTCAAAGCTTAGATTACTTTGGATTAAAAAGAGGCCTGTAAAAAGACTTTACCTATCACCATAGGCTTTCCATATTACATGTATCTATAGAGAGGGGATGCTGAATTTAAATACTAAATGGAAATGAGCCATTTATTTCCTTTAGAGATTCATCTTTTATGGTATTGTAACTTGCAAGTGATTCAAAATAATCATAAATATGTTTGATTAGTTAATATAGCTACTAGTTCGGCTCTCCCTATCATTAACCTGGTCTTATATTCCGTTGTCAGATTGAATTTATTAAGTGTACTGTTAAACAAAAACTAAGTGCCCCATGAAATTATCATATATCAACTGAAGTGTACCATTAAACAAACAATGAAATTACCATGGAATACAATGATATCAAAGTTTAAGCAATCTAAACTGTTTTACTGGTATGATAATAAGTAAATTCCATACAATTTTCACATCATGATCATGAATTTAAGCCATTAATTAGGCTATACTTACCTTAATTTTTGCATGTTGAACTATACTTTGAGCAATGATTTCTCTGACTGAACCATCTAAAGGCAAACATCGAACAGCTCCTAACAGCAACCCAGGTTCACTGTCCATTAAATTAATTAAATTATCGAAAAACTTCTCAGCACCACTCAACATTCGCCGTAAATCATAATTACGTCTTTGTTTGAATATTTTACATAATGTACTTTGAGTTAAAACACTAATAACTTGATTATATACATATGTAAGTTGCAACAAGATTTGATGAGTAGAATCCATACCACTTGATACACCCACTAATAAAAGATGATCGCGCACCAGAAACACAAACTTATGATCTCCTGCAATCATGCACCGTAAACTGTCTTTAGCGTCTCCAACAAAAGAAACTAATGCTTGCATAACACCCATAATAGTTACTAATTTATCTTCACTCCCATGCCTGTAACAAACAGATTTACATGTTCATGCTAATAATACAATCTTAGATTCAATATAAATGAAGGAGAGTAGAATGTCTCATCCTCATTAGAAGGTTGTTTTATCCTTTCATTTCCGAACCAATGAACAAGTTAGGGTTTAACATCTCATCAACACAAGAATGTGAAAAGCCTGGGAGAAGAATTTTGCTAGAAGAGTGTCATTTTTGTACCTACAATGTATATTGTTCATTGAATTGCTACTGTCATGGGTTCTTTTACCAGATTGCCAATTATTGCCAATGTCTACATGGGTGGTCCTAGGTTTTTTGTCCCATCCAAATGACAAGCAATTTTGCAGTCACTAGCCCTGACAAGCTGGAATCAGACATGAAAAATCCTGAGGTTCTTTGCAATCCACACTAGTATTTGATCCTGGAATATTCTAGTTGATATTTCATTTCTTTACTATTGGACTATCACCAACCACCCACACCATTTCTATCTCAAAATAGTGTATGACTTTTAAACCAATTCAAGAAAATGTTTATCATCTTAAAATGATATTATTGACATTGTTAAAATGATAATTAACAACTGAATGAATTGATACCAATGATGTGTTCATATCTATATTGGTTGTGAAAGAAGAAAATTGTTGATTTGGGGTAGGTTTGATAATTGACCAAAAATTGCTGCATGTACATGTAAGAATTGGTGTGTTAAATTTACATGATATTTATGAAATCATCTTAAAATGAGAATGAGATAATTTATATCAGCCTATCCTGCAACAATTTAACAAAAGAGAATGGAATTTAACATCTTGTCATCACATCTTTAGACTATGACAGGAGATATGCTTACTAGATGTCAGTAAGCTTATAGCACATATCACATCTGACAAGTGTGAACATCCCAGATCCTCAACAAGATTTAAACCAAGAACTTTCTTTTCTAACTACCCTTACGGCCCTGGGCATGGAAATCTAAACACAGAAGATGACAAGTAATGCCAGAGGTGTACATCAATCAAATAAAAACAAGGATCAGCATTGACTATTCTATACATGTACCGGTATGTAGAAGTAGCCTACCTGGAATATATTGGTTTTCCAGCCTCACTCAGAATAAATATGTGTTTTGACTGCGATCTCCAATGTTCACTATTTACATCATCATGATCCTCTTCAACTGGCACCATTTCTTGTTTCTTTTTGGCAACATCATTTGCTGTCTGCAAAAACATAGATCAATGATATACAATATATGTATGCAAGCCATCTACTACTATACAAAATTGTTATTTATTCAATTTCCGAAATACATAAGTCCTAGATAGGAGTAGATACAATTATGCCTTGTATACCTATCAAAATACAAATTTAGCATACCTAAAACAAATGCAAATGACCTTGTATTAAAGGAAGAGGGGAAAGCTTCAAATCAGAATATGTGACTTACGGCTAGCCATCGTATCTATTTTACTTATTATTAATTTGATATGTACATGTACGTTTATTTGGATTTCTGGTATGTCTTGACCAATGACTGTAGATTCGAGGTACCGTTAGTGATGTTAGTGGTTGGTAGATTCTGGTATCTAGCCCCCTATTGATATGATAAATGAACATGGAAATGCTGTATGTGGATACCTCTGTTTGTTCTTCATTGTTGGATTCTTCTCCAGTGGAAGTTTCATTGGATTCAGTGTTCGGTGTTTGACGTTGAACCGTAGAAGTACCATCAAGAATTTCATAATTAAGATTTTCATAGGAATCACTGGCAATCAGCATGGGGTTTTCACTTTCTCCGGGTGCATTTTCCTCCAGAAATTCGCCTTGATCAGATGATTCTGATGTATTCTGGTGTTCCGCCTCTTTCAGGTCCGACATTTTGGACCACCAAACATGTTCGTTCTGCACGAAAGAGCTGCAGCCTTGACATTATAACAAGATAATCAATCACTCAAAATTTGTGTATGATTCTACAAAACTTAAGATTTTTTAAATCTTTATATGCCGGATGAAAAAAAAAAAGTGAAATGGGTAATCAATTGACCGTTGTTGTTTTTTTTTTAAATAACGAACTATAGCTTACTTCCTATGTCGATAAATAAAAAAATAGAGCAGGTCTTGTTGATATCAGCGTGTCCATGGAATAAGGGAGGCTAATCCATTTAACAGTAAATGGAGTTTCCTCCCTCTTATTACAATTGACATAATAATTAGCATTGATAGTAGCCTATTGATACCCATCTTATTGGCGCCCAATTCAACCAGAGGACTGCTCAGGGGAGAAATAAAACTGCATTAAAATATAAATGGCGAGTTCCAAAGTTCTGTTTCGTATTCCTTTTTTATCTGTTATCGGCGTCGTTTAGTTCATAAACTAGGTTGAAGCGAAATATCAATTCATTTAAATGAAATATTAATTCGTTTAAACAAATTATTTTGTTATAACAAATTAATATTTTGTTATACGGTAACAAATTAATATTTTGTTATAACAAATTAATTATATATGAGTGGAATCGTACATGATATAATTATATTAGAGTACAATCGTGCACTTGAGTGACTGTATACAAACAGAAGGAGATTTATTGTGTCCCAAAAAGTGTGATGAACAGACAGATACATTTTAATATTCCCCTGCTTTCTTTGAAAGGTGGGGGAAAAAATACCAAATATTTCATTTAAATGGAAACCGCATAGCCATCCCGAAAAGTGGATAAAATGGACCACCAAGAAGAACGGGATAATTGAAGGGATCATATAGGATTCTACTCCCTTCATTCAACCTCCCAAGAATAATAAATCAATTTGTTTCAGATAAATTTATTTTAAACTAAAACAATATTCATGTCCTGCTCAAAGGTTATATATTTAATTTTATGTACAATATATATAAACTATTAAAATGTTGGCTACTATTCAAGCCTTTTTAAAATCAACTACATGTAACAGCACTCTAATAAGCAATGTGAAATACATCAATATCTGGATCTGGATCTGCGACACTGGCAATTTTTTAGTCAGAAGATTATCCAGTAATTTCATAACTAAATAATAAGCCAAGTCAGAACAGCTGCATAAATAAAATGTGTTCTATTTTGATTGTCTTGAAAACACAATTAAAGCAGGAATTTCATATTTTCAAAGAAAGTCAAAACATAATTATTTCTATGCCTTTTGCTCACAAGGTTGTCAACTCACTTTTATACGATCATGGGCATCATTTTAGAGGCATAAATATCATTTACACAGGAAATAATAACACAATTACCTCCCTTGTTTTTCCATTCATCCCCATGCATTAGCTATCTTCAAACGTTTGAATTTGAAGTTAAAAATAATATTTTTGCCAATTTCTCAACTGGCGATAGTGAATTATAGGATTAATACGATTATTCTTTAACCAGGTAGGACTGTTTATAGATACAATCTATTTTAGCGCTTTATTTTAATACATTTTAAAAATATAACTTAAAAGTATGAAATTGTAACTTTAACTTAAGCAGACAATTAAACTGGATTGGTTATGAATGATCTGATGAAAGTCACAAAGTCCAGTATCACAAAACATTATTCTGAACATTGTCATCTTCCATCTGCTGTTATATTATTAAAGGCTACAAAAGTTATAAAACTCTATCAGTCCTTTACTGTGATGGAGTATGATCTATTATAATGTTTACTTGATGAGTATTGTATTATCAAAGACATCAGTGACTACTTTAAAATAAATTACAATCATTTGTAGTACAAAATTGAACTCATTTGTAATATAAAATTGAACTCAACCCAGTCATGTTTGTGTGAAGTTTGCAAGTAAGATAACTTTTTCAACTTTCTGATAAAAAGTTGACAGTGTAAACCCAGCAACATATTACAACTAAATATACATAGTTACATGTCTTATTACAGAAACAGTTTTTCAGGTTCATATAAAGTTATTTAACAATCTATATACAAAGTCATCATACATGTATATAATAACTGCTCATATTTTATAAAATAGCAATTTCGTAAAGTAAATCTCAAAGCCGAGAAAAAACATTGTGCCAAGCCAGAAACCATTCTTAAACCATATAATACACACATTTAAAAGATATGTTCAATAAAACTTTAGTATTAGCCTACTGAACAAATTATGCCACCGATTAAATAATTGCCAAGCAACTCTGCACCTTTGTCATTCACACTAGTCATAACAAGGGTGAATTATGCTGTGATTAAGTTGAAGAACTAAGAAGTTTACCGTTCAAGACAGATCCCTAAAATAGGATAGAATGAAAACATTACTGTTTTTAAAAACTGTGTACTATTAGGTGTTTTAAAAAATGTGTACTACTATGATAGGTCTATTCAAACAACCCCTACATGTACGAAAATATGTATTTTTTTTAAAAAAAAACACTGACATGGATCATGTTCACAAGTTTTGAATAGTGTATGTACAGTGAATCACAACAAGGTTTTGACAACACAGGGAATAACATGGCAACTCGGAATTCTCACATTCTTCTTATAAAATAGCTTAACAAATTTCTAAAACACTGACCAATAAAGTATCTACAGTCAATGTGGACAGACAAATGGATAGGAGTGACAATATTCTCTGAATAGAATATGTGAACAATTTAAAACTGAATGGTTCCAGTCAAATAAATCCTGTGGTTCCATAAATTACAGTGAATACACCATGGACCTTATATATACACGTTCATGGAATACACCATACACATACTTACTATGGAGATATGTTCATAGTTTAGTTGATATGAACCACTGATAATATAAATGCAGATGCCATTGGTGTTCGAATTTATGTGCAGACGGCTACAAGAATTGGGGAGACTCATTCAACAAAGGATTATTTTAAGTTTTGTCAAAATCACTGTGTCAACTAGAAGTATAGTTGTATCAGTTTAAGTGATCAAAACAATCACGTGCAGTAAGTTAATTCACTTCTTTGACTTCAAAAAAATTCAGTAGGCTAATTACATAAGTATGAACTGACTATGATAATGATTATTGAAGTTTATCAAAGTCTGTTCAAAAGAAATAGTTATTGTGTTTCAAAACGCATGATGGATGGACGGAAATTAAATAAAATTAGTAAAAATGTAAGAAAGTAGGCCTATAAAAAACTTATCCAATAAACATTAAAGGCTAATAATAAAAACATATTCTCAATTCACATATTGAATTTACATTACACTGGCTAAGCTAATTAATTTGATAATCAAAGTTTGACATATGTTTCTTCGGTATCAAAACTACGGTATACTAAGAGATCTAGAGATTGCCTTATTCACTTCCTATGGGATGTAACAAATGATCTTACATATATATGGGCTTCTACCTGTATATACAAGATACCCAACTAGATAGGTACCAGTCTGCATTAGCACTAAATTCATTATCAAGAAATCCTGCAGAGCAAATTTAACATTTATTATATAATATCTGTAATATCACAAATGGAATCTGGTATCAGGAATCACTTCTTGAAATCAAGTTGGTACAGTAAGAAAATGGCTCTTTACAATCTTTATTTAACAAAAAATTTTGATTTTGTAATATGTTTTGTATTTTACTAGAATTAAAGTGAGCATGTTTGGTCATACAGCAAACTATTACCAATGTACAGAGGTTTTTAATTCACATATGCAACTTGTAAAAATGCAATATTGAGTATTTTCAATAATAAAGGGGAGTCTAAGGTTATTACCGGTAAATGAGTATGATATAATAGTGAAAACAATCAAATTTGTGATGAAAGTGATAATCATAATTATCATTAAATAGTAACATTCCCTCTAGAAGCAACTGAACTATATTTTGAGTCAGTTCACATACCTTAAATTCTAAAGGGGCTCTGCCCCTGTCCTTGGAAATTTTTGAGAATTTGCTGTATCCTAGAGTATTTTTCTAGAACACATTCAGGATTAATACATACTAATGAGAGATACCTACATGTACTCTAGCTGGTTGTATAGGTTCATTGCCTGAGACTACTCTATTTTGAAGAATTAATGAGATGAGTACAAACATCTCTCCAGAAATGTGGGTTGACAAAATAAACCATTTATCAACAGCTAGTTGGCTTACACCAACCCAGTCGCACCACGGTCCTGCATCACTGACTCTCTCATCCCAAGTCTGAAGGGAATCCCCTTTAAGTCATAACTTTGCAAAAAGAGGCAAACTGCAGTCCTTTACAGTGGGTGTAAACCAAAACTAAAGACACAATTTCAAACAATAAAACAAGGCCATGATAAAATAAACTATTATCAGCAATAAATGTTTCTTGTCCAATAACACCGGTGTGTATTTAAAATAAATACAAATGTGTATTAGCTTACTAACCCTATAACAAGATGATCTAACAGTACGTGAAGATCTATTCAATGAACATGAGAAATAATAATAACAATTATATGAAATGAATAATTAAAAAAACATGACAAACAACAAGTAAAGGTTACTGACCAGCATGGAGGACTTCAAGTAGATTGAACACTTAAGATCTGAGATACATAGCAGTCGGTTTGCTCAATAGACAAGCATTGGTGTTCAAATGACTTGAATCCCAACATGAGGTCAGTAAACTATATGTACTTCAACATCCAGCTCCAAAGTTTTACAAGTCACGAGTTGTATATCACATTAGCATTCCAAAAATCATATGTACTTTACTATCCAAAGTAAAGGCAAGAATGTTTATAGAATGTTATAACATAAAATATAAATTGTGTTAAATTTTAAGCCCAGTAGACAATGTATTATTTAAGATTCAAACAGAAGTAAAGCGATTATAAAACATGACGGATAAACATTCTAATTAAAAGCTGAATACTTTAACAAACTTAATAATAGCACCTTATGTTACATATGTACAAAGTTTATCATCTTAGTAACACTTGCGGACATTTTCAATCACATAATTTAGGGATTGGTGTAAACACACTTTTCCCATCATCACCTTTAGAAAAAAGAAACTAGATAATTGCAAGTTAAGGCTGTGGACAATTTTCATAACGAGTGAGCTAAGTTGAGAGGGTTAACAAGACCAAGGGTGGGAACCTGAAGAGCATGGTCCCTTTTTATAATCCTGTATGCTTCCATTAACATGCAACTTATTTGATATATCTATTTTTTTCTTTTTTTATGAACATTCGAATTGTTCAGTAAAGAAAGTTTATTGGGGTCATTTTACACAAACCATTTTACTAATACATGTATCAATATTTGTCACATATATCTATTAGATGAATATGATGAGAATTGTCAGCTGTTTGAAACATTACCTAATAGGTCAATATACTTCTTTAAAATAAAACTTTAAAGACATTTTACAAACTTGATATCTTAATTATTAGGAATGTATTGTTTATTTTATAAATTTATTGACACTATCCTGTTTTTATCACTAAAAACTAGAATCGTGCCCTCCGCCACAATTTTTTGTAAAACACACAAAGAAGAACCGCAAAACTACACACAGTAATAAGAGCAATAATAAGACCTGCTTCTTTAAACAACATAGACTTTCGATGAAAATTAGGTCTATAAGACCTAAAGTACATATATTTTTCATCATGTTTCTTGTATTCAAGATTCGGTTCGGGTGGTAAAGGGGCTCTTGGAGGTTTTTGTTTAAAAGTAAGGTATTCTTTTGGATCCCCAAAGCGTCTTGGATGGTGTTGAATTATCCACACAAGATCAACTTTTTTATTATTTTGAGCAGCAACAACTTTCCATCTTAAATGAGTTGCATTGATAACATCTAAGGTTCCATAATTTTCAATGCCATCTGAAATTCTCTTGGCAGACCAAACGCTATTCGGTCTATTGATCTTTTCATTTAGATATATAGAGCCTAAGGTACCAACTGTAATATAGACCGGTGCTTTAGGATTCTTATAATGACTGAAGATGACCTTCTGTTTATACACTGGCCACGACCGTTCATAATTATGATAATGTCCACCAATATACAAATCAACACCATTTCGAAAGAACAAATCCTCAAGTTCCTTTTGCATTGTAGCTGTTTCATTTAAACAGTCTTTTCTGTTATCACAAGAACTGTACAGTGGTCTGTGTCCTAGAACTATAACCCATGGCCTATTATTACGTTTACTATTTACAGTTTGTAGATCTTTTTTCAGCCATTCTAACTGGGGATTCTTTCTTTTCTTGTGAGAAAAGAAGACTTCAGTATTTAATGAGATGAAATGTGCTGCTCCAACATCAAAACTATACCACAATTTGTCAGCCTTCATTGGCCATCCTAAATTCGGCATAGAAAACCTTGAACAATACTCCTGAAAGTCTGACCCTAATTCATGATCTCCTGGAGATACCATGTAAGGTATATTAGATGCCATTGGTTGAATACTGTTAAGAAATTTATCCCCGACCAAACCTTTATCGCGTTGAAGATCGTAAGCAATGTCACCGATATGAAAGACAGCTGTGTATTGCTTATTTTTAGCTTCTTGAACAATGAAAGGTAGATTGATTGTCTGTGTTCCCATATCAGCTAAAACCATATATGAATGAACAATATTTACTTTAGTTGGAGGAATTGTAAAATGAGAAATATCACTAAAAGCACCATTCTGTTTACTGACTATTCTATAAAAATACTTTATTCCAGGTTTCAAATTTGTTATGTATGCTCTGTGCCAAAATTTTGCACCTTTTACACCAGCATTTGCAAACTCAATTTGTTCACCAACAACACTAATGGACTTCATGCGTGGATCGGCATTATACTGAACTTCCATTTTTGGTTCCTTAATTCGTGTAGCCCATAAAATAACAATGTCCGCCGGAGTCTTGCCATAGGAAATATGTATTTGTTGGGGTGTAAAGGCATTGATGATGGCTGATTTACCATTTGATTTAAACATGTTCAATGACTTTGCTTCAAGATGTGCTCTACGGAATTTACGCCTATACAGACTTATGTGTTCTATTGTCATTAAGAAGACAATAATCTGGAGTAGAGGTGAAATTCTCATTTTTTCATCTGACTGGTAGAATTCAAATATGAAAAGTTAAAATGTTAATTAACAAGTAATTAAAAACATCAATGTACATGTATATATATAGCTTTTAGTGTCAACATGTATGTACATGTAGGTCAGGTCTACTTCACACACTCTTCTTAATATATTACAGGATCAATGGTTGATAAAACTTAGTATTTAATAGTACTATATACATAACAACAGTTCTGTCACAGCATTTTACACCCCTGGTTATACTAACTCATATTTGTAGTTCACCTGTAACGAATAAGACAATTCAAGTTAGTTTTTTAGCCACAAATATAAAGGATTACCGTATTGCTGTTTAGCAAAATGGCCTTTTAAATGCATCTTAGGTTTTGTTATGCACATTTGGCTCATTAGACAGTACTTCTGAAGTTTATAAGAACAAGAAGTATTTAAGGCAGATGCTGCTAATACTTGAGGTTGTGGGCATTTTAATTCATGTATCGCGATCACCTATCAATAATAAGTCATTCGAACAAGCCTCAAGGACACAGTTTAACTTTAATCTACAGTTACAATGAATACAATAGTCTGAAATATCTTACATTGCCCTAGGCTGTTTTACACCTATTTTGAGGGCTGACAGAGTGACAGGCAGAGAGAGAATAATGACATTAAAAACCTGTATTATGACATTTCCCAGAACTTTCGATGACATAAAGATTTTGATAATTTTCAAACAGATTTCCTTCCTGAGAAACCTGATATCATACATTGATTCTAAGGCCAAAATTTCAAAACAGATCTTTCTATGACCTCAATGTTGTAAGTCGTGTCCTAAGAAATAACATCACATGTTTATATCAATATCATCAAAAAACTTTGACAAAAAAACAGACTCATATATTTTTTACTCTCCTCTGGCCATCAACATCATCACAGTCATAGATGGGCTCTCATAAAAAAGTTGAACCTATTTCAGTATGTATGCAACCTCAAATGACAATTTCTAAACTGATTATTTGACAGAGATGCTGTATATTTATTGTTAGCAGAGAAAAGTATTCACTTATAAATACATAGCCATTGATATATACAGGGCAAGATTACTATTTTTAGGACTGTGTGGGGCCCCTTGCAAAATATGTCAATCACTAATAAGTAACTGAAGTACATGTATCCTCTATTCAATAACATGATACAACTATAGGTTGCCAGGCAACGAAACATACGCCCACAGCAGCTAAATCATCTGGACAGTCAACAAGAGTTGTCGCATATTCTTACTTTTTTCGGTAATGAAACATTTATAATACTCTGAAATCTGATTAAGAATAACAACTCATAGAGTAATTATCAGAAAATCATTAGAATTTGTTTGGTTTTTATAAAGTTCTGCCCCATGCTAACTCTTAATATACGAAACATTTAAAATCATGGATTTAGCTTCTTTGATTGACATTTAGTAATTGAACATATAACACAAGGTACAATTTTATGGATACACAATTACTGAGTTTGATACTAAGCGACGTTTCGACGAGGATACTCTCGTCTTTATCAAGCAAATGATACACAAATGTGAATAGTGGGGAAATATATACAGAATATGCAACAAAGATAAGAATAAATACAATTAAAGTTTAATGGCCCCTAATCAAAGGTGTTAAACTTTAATTGTATTTATTCTTATCTTTGTTGCATATTCTGTATATATTTCCCCACTATTCACATTTGTGTATCATTTGCTTGATAAAGACGAGAGTATCCTCGTCGAAACGTCGCTTAGTATCAAACTCAGTAATTGTGTATCCATAAAATTGTACCTTGTGTTATGGATTTAGCTGTTCAGTTATCAAAATTCATTGAAAATCAATACTTATTCGTCTCAAAACCTTAAACTCTGTGTATCAATCTGAAGTCAATTGGATGATAAGTTTGGCCTCTAGAGCGTCCACAAGATTTTTTGAAGTGATCAAGGGCCATAACTCTGGCAGTAATTATCGGAAATTGTTGAAAATCAATAGGCTTCTTCGTCTCATGACCTTAAATACTGCGTATAAATGTAAAGTCAATTGGATATTAACTTTGGCCTCTAGAGCGTCCACAAGATTTTTTGAAGTGATCAAGGGCCATAACTCTGGCAGTAATTATCGGAAATCGCTGAAAATCAATAGGCTTTTTTGTCTCATGAGCTTAAACACTGTGTATAAATTTAAGGTCAATCAGATATTAACTTTGACCTCTAAAGCTTCCACAAGATTTTTTGAAGTGATCAAGGACCATAACTCTGGCAGTAATTATCAGAAATCGGTGAAAAACAATAGGCTACTTTGTCTCATGACCTTAAACACTGTGTATAAATTCAAAGTAGGGTTGGGCGATATACCGGTATTTCGGTATACCGTGATAAAATCATCGGCGATATTATCATATCGGACTTATTTAAAAATATCGAAAAACCGGTATATCGTGATAACCAAAATTATCGCGATATGATAAATTATCATGTTCCAATATTGATGATAATATGCTTTATCATACGAAGTCGAAATTGCAATGCCAGAGTCCATGATTGAGGCAAGAACTCTTAATCGAGGAACAGTTGTTTGGCAAGGTCAAGGTTGGACAGTCGTCGGGGTATAATAAATAAGCCGATGCTTTTTTACGCCGAACGCATTTTGTTCTGACTTCTTGTCGCAGTTTCTAAATATATAGCATGTGTTTATTTTTTTTTAACATAATCAACAACAGTCGATAAAGGCTAGTAATGTCATTAGATAAACCTTTCTGACGACATGAATCATCTCTGTCTCTCGTTATTTCTCGCAAGAATTCTACTTTTGTTTTCAGCTAAATTAACCAATCATAACAATTCTACTTTGAAAGCCCGCCATTATTTTTTTAATTGTCCAATCAATAAACGCCTTCTATGTTGTGTTCTATTTTTAGTAACACAGGATGATCGCCAGACACGTGCAGAGAGAAACTGTGTATTTTCTTTGTATTTATCGGAGATATTGGAATAAAAAAAAAGGTTCAAATGAATCAAGAACAAAGCATAGAATAATACTCAAGTTAGTCCTACATTTGGCAACTTATTATTTTACATTAATTGATTTTTTTTTTACGTAGATCGGCACAAGGAGAAATGTGGCACACACATATAAATTATCACGATAATATCGTTTATCGTGATAATTAATAAATTATTATCATGATATTTTTTTGTCATTATCGCCCAACCCTAATTCAAAGTCAATCAAATATTAACTTTGGCCTCTAGAGCGTCCACAAGATTTTTTGAAGTGATCAAGGGCCATAACTCTGGCAGTAGTTATCGGAAAAAAATCAATAGGCTTCTTCGTCTCATGACCTTAAACACTGTGTATAAATTTAAAGTCAATCGGATATTAACTTTAGCCTGTAGAGTCTGTGGACGCCGGACGGCTGGGGGCAACGACATTTCAATGTGGGTATAAAAATTTAAGGAAAGTGTCAGTGGCTTTGGTCTTGGAGTCTACGGTATACGTATTTCCATTGAAAACAGTCTCTGGTCGGATACTGTTTGCTGACCGTTCCTATCCATCCCCAGTTGTAATTTTAAAAACACTCTTCCCCACGTTTGTTCTAAGGCTAGTGGTGAAGAATTATTATAAATTTGTGTCAGATAAAGGAAATATTGCAGCTACATTATAGGGAAGGATAGGAACAGTCAAAGGGCAGGGTCCAATCAGAGGCCGTTCATAAAGGATCTACGGCATACGGACTTTGTCAGTGGAATACGTATAGTTCTTCTCGAGTAAATCACTCACTGTCCAGTGCCAGTGCCAGTCGGCCCAGAGCCACTGGTTCAAAACGGTCACGCCAGAGTGACATTCTGACAACAAACTACGCGTACACTTTATTTTGACTACGTTCACATGAAATATGAATATATTTAGAATAAAGAACAAATTGTTGCAAATTATATATACTTGCTAAAACCGATTTCTGCTGATTTAGTTCAATATTTAAAATCGTAACTTGTCAAAAAAATTTTTGACAACTCAGGCGAAGCCATGTTTTACATTCGCACTAAATATTCAGTTTTGTTTTTCCATCCTAGTCAATTCCCCCCAAAAAACAAAATACGTAGGCCTATGTCTGTAGAATAGTTTTTTGTCAACGTACCAATCCGATAACAAATATGCTTATACTAATTTCTTTTTTGAGAAAATACCAATATTTTATTTACCGCGGGACGAATATTTACACCGGAAGTAATTATTCGACGATGGAAA
Organism: Patella ulyssiponensis; assembly: GCA_963678685.1. NCBI lineage: Eukaryota > Metazoa > Mollusca > Gastropoda > Patellidae > Patella > Patella ulyssiponensis. The sequence continues at coordinate 23,584,959 of OY783232.1, forward strand.
TAAAGATCATAAATAATATTTTGGTAATTGTCAGCAGACATTGTGATGTCAGATATCGTTTTTAAGGTTGTAGATCAACTGGAGTTAGTTTGGGACAAATTAAATTCTTACATTCCGTCTGTTTTCTGGGAAACCATTGAGTATATGAAACTGGCGGTGGTTAATGCTGACATCCAGCTTCAGATTTTGATTATTTTAGGTTTATGGTTGATTATCAATATTTGTCTTATTACATTGACCTGGAAGAAATACGAAAATAATCTCGACGACAACGTTATAATTGCAGGTAATTAATTATAAGTGTTTAACTTGGGTACATTTCTGCATATAAAATGTACCCGTAGCGCGTAGGATTAATCAATGAAACCAAGCTGATTGGGACCGTGGCTGATTGGGACCATACCGTCCATGGCTGATTCGGACCATAAGTCAAAGCTGATTCGGACCACATTCTAGCAGTGACCGCCCTAGACATTCGCCAATTAGCCAATGACGACAAATATTTTTATTGGCGAATAAAGTGATGATTCTGGCGAAAATTTTGGCGAATGAATTATTTTGTAAATCTGTTAATATTAAAGTTGAAATCGTTTCGTTAAACGCTTCTTTCGATCATTCAATGGAATGTCTATTTTTAGTACATTAATTACTCTAGTCTCAATCGTACAAGTCGCAAATCAGCCAATGTCACGCATTAAAACGACTGAAAGATCGAGTCTAGAGACTATACAACACAGTTACGCCCCTTTTGTGTGGCACTGAACTGTTTACATACGCTTGCCGAGTGTACATTCGCTTCACTACAAGTAGCGATGTTCCGATATGACACCTATCGGTTTTACCGATATCAGATATTGACAGCGAAGCATATCGGCCGATACAAATAAATTACCGATATTGGTGGATATAAAACCATTAAAATGTCTCGAATGGCATGATGATCTATGTATATATTTGTCTTTATTTTAGTCGGGAAACGCATGGTACTTTTACTATTTTACGGCGGGAATCAACATAAACCCTGTGTTGTTGTAGTAATAATTGGGCCACGCTTCTTACGCAATCATCAAAAATATACACCATCCATTATGAATTAAATTATTTGCTGTATCATTAATGGTCGAGACATTCTCCCGCCATTTCGTTATTTTTACTCTGTGACTATTGTTAAAAATAAAACATCTAATGGGAACCTATTTGTTGATACAATAACCAAGCATATCAATATAAATCATGTAATTCCTTACAGTAATCGGCACGGCATCTGTATATACATATATATATATATATCTATACGTATTACGTGTGCATTAGTTCATGCGGTAATGAAATGATACATCAAAGCGATACCTTCATGACCTGTTTGTCAACAGTGGCTATCACGTGACATTCTCCCGCCATTTCTTTATTTTTACTCTGTGACTATTGTTAAAAATAAAACATCTAATGGGAACCTATTTGTTGATAATATTATTAATTAATAAAGTATGATCTTTATTATGAGTTTTTATTTGTCGATACAATAACCAAGCATAACAATATAAATCACTAAATTATTTCTAAATTTATATCGGCATCTAGAAGCCGGAATGTATTGGACAGTGATTACGTGACATCAAGGGAATATCCCCCTTTCATCCTTTATTCTACCACGCGCAAACCACGTGATATTTCCCACCTTTTCCAAAACTTCTACTAATATATTGACAGACAATATAGTGAACTAGATAAAACGAAGTAAAAAAAAAAAATACGTAGCAATTTAGATAAAGGATACTCATACGGATTTTGTACTGTTTATTATTTACTTTCTACGGCTGCTATGAATCTTGTATTACCGGTACGTTTAAAAAGCAACAAGCACGTAGTTTCATTTTTAGTTAACAAACATATGAATAAAAATGATATAAAATATTTGGCTAAAACTTTCTGAATTGGCTAATAAAATTTTGATTTGGCTAAAAATTTGGCTAATGGTTTTAAGAGTCTAGGGCGGTCACTGTTCTAGGCTTATTCGGACCACCACTAGGCTGATTCGGACCACATGATAAAAAACCCCAAAAATACTAGAAACTGAGATTTTGATATTGAATTTAGTTTCAAGGGATTTTATGTAGGCTACAGTGTGACTATAATAATATGTGCCTTTATGTACGTCAATTTATGTTTTATATTCCATTTTGTTGTGTCACAATGACTGTATTAACAGAGATTTATCTCAATCTTTTGTAAATTATTATGAGTTTTATGCAATTTAAACATGCCATTTTTATTTTATTTTATAAACTTCATAGCTTGTTTCAGAATCCATTATATATATTGTGTGTAATTATATGTTTTAGAAATACTGTTTAAACAAAATTATGTTAATTTCAATAAATCATACAAATACTTGGAATACAGTAACATAATCGAAATCCGAATCCATTATACATACATTGTGTTTCATTCCTGTAATTACATTTTTTAAAGAAATACTATTTATATCAATTTATGTTTAAAATTTCAATACGTCATACAAATGTGAAAACTAATACCAGCAATACAGTTAGTAGTATAACAGAAATCAGTTATTTCGAATATGATGTTACAAGCGGTAAAAATGTTTATATTCCTACCTTGTTCAGAAAATAAACATAATAGATTTATTGACTTAATTCTAACACAAGAACAGGAAGGTAGCATCGTGGAAATGTACTATATTATTACATGAAAATTACTCAGATTTTACTGACAGCCACAATAAAGAATTTGTGTGGTTGTTTATTGGCTTGTCATTAATTAACAATAAATAAATGATGTGATTAATTATATATATAGGTTCTTGTATTGCTAACTGAGTTAAATTAACTGTGTTTCATGTGCATTTGTGTATATTGCTAAGATAATTTTACGTCAACTAATATATTGTATTGCATTAACACTTGTCCAGATCTGTCCAGATCAGGAAGGTCTCTGTCTCGGCTACTTGGTTAGATTACAATTATCAGAATATATAAATATGATGGAAAATGCCAAGTATCTTGTCCCATCAGCCAAGAATGTGAATCATCTTCTCTTTAATTTAGCTCATTAGTATAAAAGTAATTACTCTATTTATTGTCATTTTTGTCTTATTATCAAATATATGCAAATATAATATATGCAAACATATTTTAAATATTCTCGTCATTTAAATAATGGTCCCAATGAGCCTTGTCATGGTACGAATCAGCCAAAAATCTGGTCCCAATCAGCCAAGAATCTGGTCCCAATCAGCCACAAATTTGGTCCGAATCATCCAGGTCCCAATCAGCCATGGTCGCAATCAGCCGATTACCTAATCAACAATGTTTGAAAGCCATCTTGTTGACATTTGAGTGCAGATTCCACTATACTATAGGTCACTATGTGTGACTATGTCGTCAGATTAACCCTGTCATGGCCTGTGTGCACAAATCTCTGTGTAAGTTCCGTTTACTAATCTGCAGGTGCAGAGTTATTTCTCTGACCAACAGTATTTATGATGGTTATCTGCTTAATCATAATATTCACCTTGCATGCAATAATACCATATATTTTTAGTGGTATGGTAACTGAACAAGTTTTTGCTGTGTCAAAACCTGACATTCCTTTTAAAAAGTTGGCCCACGCATACACATATACATATCACTGATCAGAGGATTTATATTCACTTAAACAGAATTAATTGCACTAGGATAAAATATTTTAAAGTCTGTCCACTGTTTGTTATAAATAAATGTATTACAGCAAAATATTTTGCAAATTCCGCCACATGATCAGTTGATCTATGTAATAGCAGAGATTATGAGATGCTATGGACTCAAATTTAAATCTCATTCTTAGCACATACGCTAATTATACAGTGATTTTGAAAGTAACAATCATTACAGTACAAATACGATAGGACAGACTCTACATGGGACGTCTTGACACTTTACTGTCATTTTTAAAAACATTGAAATCTATGCTCATGTTTGATCTGTGCAGATTACTCCGTTCAGGGTTTACTGTGTATATGCGCAGATAGAAAGGACTCTGCTCAATGCTGCTATGCAGATTGCAATCTGTCTCAGGAGTGAGGATTTAAAGTTACATTATGGGAGATTAGATAACGAGTTGGCAGTTCTCACTACAATAGTTAAAAACTAGCTAATGTAAAGGCAATTTGCTGAAAATTTAGAACTAAGCGATTGAAATTTCCGCTTAGCCTCGCTCGGTTATCATTACTAAAGTCGGTAAGACAAAACCAGTAGTCTCGGTTATCCATTCTTAGTGGTATATCATGAAGGAAAATATTTCAGCGAATCGAACTACAATCCAACAAAAATCTCATGCTAGCCTCAACATTGCGAGTTGATTATTGTCTGAATACATGTAGGTTAATTAATGTCTAATTAATAGTTTTTGTAACATTTCAGGCCTAAAGAAAGACCTACAATAGGCAGATTTTGCTCTTGCATAATGCATGTTTAAATAAAAAATGTGCTCAACATACATAATAGTTATAGTTACATATTTGCTATGCATAATCTCTCTAGAGTTGTTTAGTGACAATGCTGTCTGCAAGGGTTTAGTTGAGGGAGTTTAATTGTATGTAATTTAGTTATATATACACTGTACATGTATTTTTATTATATTTTATTTTCAGACTTGAGCAGACAGTCTTCTCTGTACGAAAGTGTAAATGGTGGCAGCAGTAAAACCAGTAAACATTTGAAGAAAGATTAAATTTTGAATAGCTGATTGAATATCATTTATATATAATGGCAGCTATCAAAAGATTTTTTGAAAAGAGAAAGCTTGATGTCAAATTCAAAAAGGCCGGAGGGGGTCACCGTTTAGCTGAAGATTCATCTCAAAGAAAGGTGCCATCTGATGCCTCCTCTCGTCCATCAACCCCAAGAAGACAAGGTCCACCAGAAACTGGTCAAAGAGCTGCTGAAGCTGCATTAGCTAGAATTCAATCGGCACAGCATGGTCATCCAGGTATGTATAGTCTAACTGATAAAATAACTTACATGTGGGTACGAGCATATCATTATTCATTTCAAAAGCCTTTTTAAAATGATTGGACAGAAGTAATGTTCCCTCTGTACCAGTGAGTTGTCAATATGCAAAAATAATATGATGGTATGAAAATTTTATTCCTCAACAATAGTATGTGCACAAGATATTTATGCAAATATATATTTGAAATTGTTTGTAGATAATTTTGTCACAGTTTATCTCTCATGCTTGATAAAACAGTATTGGCAAATAGAAACAGGCCATAAAGGCCTTTTTAATAATGCAGCAGCAGAATATTTTATTAAAGGACAATATTGGTGCCAGGCATTATCACATCTGTGATAGAACTGGTTTAACACGTTCCAAATATAATTTTAACAAAGGTCATTACTACTATGGATGCATAACAAAGATTTGAAGAAACGCCAAAAAATGGAAAACAAGAGTTATCCTTCTATATAACCGACAGATGTAACGAGCAATAACAGATACATGTACATACATGTAGGCGACTTTCTGCCTCAAAAATGGCATACTCCGCGCAGCGTTTCGTTTGATTATAGGTAATCTCACTACACACTGCTATTATAAGTGGATCTTGTTGTGTTAAATTTTGATTGGTCAGTAGTCCGACTACCAACCAATCACTACCTACCATACAAACGCTTTACATTTAAAACGAGTGCCAGTATTGGACCAAATATGTTTACATAACGTTACGTCATGGCTCACGCTTTTATTATGCCTAATTAACCCGTGCATAGAAGAATACTGCAGTAAAACTAATTGTGTGACAAACGAGGCTATCAAGTCGAATGAAATGTAAACAATACTGTTTGGAAACGAACATACTTTCACCTTTTTTAATACCTTAAATCACTGTCCAAAGTTTTAGGGAAGACTCAGATTAAACGAAGGACTGTCATGTTGCTGTACTTAAGTGATAGCTTTCATTGAACGGGGAGAATAGACACACTCCCGCAAAAGTTCAAGAATCAGAAGTCAATCCAGCAATGGCCAGAGAGAGATTTCTCGGGCCATTGCTTCAGGAATATGCAAAAATGGATGCACATTATTTCCTTTTGTGCACTCATTGCAGAATGTGAAATCAACTTCGGGATTATTAGATCAATCAAGGCAACGTAGATTGTTACAAAAAACAAATATAATTAATAAAAAAAACATTAAAAACATCACCATTTTATTTCCAGTGGATATATTAATATTTTTTGTATTTTAGGAGGAAGTACAGCAGCTATGCGGGCAAGGATAAAAAGAGAAATGGAGGAAGAAAAGAAAGCACTTGAAAAAGCAGAAGCAGAAGGGGCTGCTTCCAGATCAGTTCCATCTGAGATTGTACAAGATAGTGCCCCAGTTCTATCTGTCATATTTTATAAATGCCCGGAAATTGGAGAAGCCATCTTACCTAAATCAGAAATGGAGGCGTATATTCATGAATTTCTTCTGAATGGTTTAGCTGAAGAACCTGAGATGAGCTCTGCACTCATGATTCAAACTTTAAATAAAGATCGTGAGAAAGTGAAAGTGTGTATAGAAACTTTAGCTAAATACATAGATAATGTGATAAATCATCCAGATGAGGAGAAATACAGAAGAATAAGAGTGAATAACAAAGCTTTTCAAGAACGAGTTATCAGCTTAAAAGGCACAGAAGAATTTTTACAAGCAGTAAGGTTTCAGTTAAAAACACTACCTCACGAAGACCATGAAGAAGATTTCTATGTTTTGGAAGATGAGGCAGCATCTGATATTGAACGATTGAAGGGCATCAAGGAAGTGTTAGCCATGGCCGAACCTATCAAACCTCAGCTAGATCGATCTATTAAAGTGTTTCATCCTTCTAGTTCTACTACAGCTTCTAAATTCAACATTCCAAACGAATTTTACGCCATTTCTCCTGAAGAAATTAAGAAAGAACAACTTCGTCGCAATGAGGCCGTAGAAAAGTTAGGTATGTTAAGAACTAAAGCTATGAGGGAAAGAGATGAACAACGCGAACTGAGGAAATATAGATTCACTTTGTTACGAGTTCGTTTACCTGATGGTATCATCTTACAAGGAACATTTCGAGCACTGGAAAAACTGTCAGCTTTGTTAGGATTTGTAAGAGAAAACTTGGTAAATGACTGGATGCCATTTCTGTTAAGTTCATCAACAGGAGAAAAATTACTCGAAGAAGATTTAACATTAGCAGAACTTGGCCTTGTTCCTGCTGCTGTTGTGAATTTTGCATGGGATCCAACTGTTATGGCTGAGGTTACAGCTCAGCAGGGTGCATCTGCATCCAGTAATATCCTGAAGCCAGAAGTTGCTGCCTTGATTCAACAATTTTAAAAACATGTATTATTAAAATTTAATTTGTGTATTGAAGTATGTAAATAGGTAGAAGCAAGTATAGTATTAGCTTCCTCGTCTATTTCCTCTTGATATAGTGACAGATGATACATTGAAATTAATGTTATCTGTCAAAACATTACAAGTGATTTTTTTGTAGAAATGATGGCTGATTATGCTAATAATTTGTTGAATAAACCATCAGTGTAAAATATTGGATGACAGTGGATTGAGAGTGTCAAGTGTATAGAATATACTGTAATAATAGCAGATGACAAGGGTAATATATTTTAAATACAGATGTGGTTGATTTAAACTATTATTGCCTGAGATAATACATCTCTCCACTGTAAAGATGTCAGGTAAAGTTACCCTTATGTGAGTTGAAGATAATCTAACCGTTACGTGAGTTGAAGATAATCTTTAAAAAATATGCCTTTTATGTAAGTTGAAGATAATCTTTAAAAAATATGCCTTTTATGTAAGTGTGAACTACATAAAAACGAAAAAAGAAATTAAAAGTCAGCGTTATTTAATATAGACTTGCAAATTAATGCCAAGGTTGTTATGTCTCATGGAAATTTGACACAAGTAGATATTATATATATATTATTTATATGTAAAAGCTTGGTTGTTTTTTGGTTTCCAGATCAAAATTTGTTATTTTGTGCACTACTTTGCTTGTGGTGTTTCCTGCTGACTAATGAAATGGGTTTGTCACACCTTTTGGAACGCAATTACTCTACTTTTAATTTACGTTGCATGTTCAAACTTGGTCATAAGGTGAATGCCTTGATTGAGTTCAACGATGAGCATTTTCAGCTCAGGCTAAGCAAAGATGAGCAATTGGAAATGTCAATGGTTTGGAAGACAATAAGAGTGATGAAACATAGTGTGTAGTCAGTTTTTGGTAATATGAGTATGCTCTACCTGAGCAGGGTGATAAACAGTGTAATTGCCTGATATTTTTCATTTATTTATTTTGAGATTAGGGCAGGGGACATCAGCCTTACATGTGTACTTATGGCTTGTTTCATCACTTATCATTGTAAAGATCCTTGCCAAAATGGTGGAAATATTTTACTTGTTTTGTGATCTATTTCTTCATTATTTTTAAAGTAAACTGTTTAATTTAATTATAAAAGATACTTTGTAATTTTATCCTACATACATTTGTATTAACATTGATTAGATGTACTTTAATATTACCATGTACATGTGATATATATTGTAATTTATATACATATATTGAAAATGAATTGTTAAAAAAAATATAAAATATAATAAGCCAGGGACAAATGTTAAATTTGATGTTGGAAATGATTCTGTCCTGTATTGGATCAGGGGTGGATCCAGGATTTTCAGAAAGAGGGGGCGTGCTGCACCCACTTGGGAGATCGATTTCCAACCTAAACTATTTTTGTTCTCCTTTCCCTCGAGAATATATGGAGATAAAATTGTTCGCCACTGTAAAAAATAGAGGGGGCGTGCGGCGGGTGCGCCCCCCCCCTCTGGATCCGCGCCTGGGGATAGTTAATTATGTTATTAATCCTTTGTTTCTTTCTTATTTCACACTTGACCATTTTGACCTCTGTTGGAATGGTTTGTTTTACTGTCCATATTTGGTTTAAATTGTATGTCTATGTGAAAAAACTGAAGGAACTGTTTTCTGGTTTCAAGCCATTGTCAATGACGATATACTGATAGTCTCCTTTCACTAGCTTGAAGAAGTTAACAAACCGCCATACTGCTGAAGAACTCATATCTGCTCTTTCATTCCAGTCAAAAAAAAAAGTACCTTGTCATGAGATAAGTACTATAGTATTATCCATAGACAGAAGGGTAGGTGAATGTATAAATCAATAGAAAAGACTTGTCTTTGTCTATGACAAATTTACTTTTATTAATCGTTATCGACACACCTAATTAAAAGTAGGCTATTTCTGTTGAATTTTGTGATTGATTTATATTTTCCTAACGATTGCATGATAATGGAAAATGGAGATTTAAGAATAAAGTTTTTGAAGGGATTTATTATGACAATACCTGTTACAAAATATTGAGAGTGACAAAACGTACAGTTTATTGTTATTTCCTGTATAAACGAGGTATTCAAAATGACTGTGATTGCACACCAATACTATTTGGCAAACAAGTTATTTTTGTTTTTACCATATTGTCTGTGTTTACCAGGCTGTTATATTTATTATAATGGTTGGTGATTACTGTACATTTATTAAATAATTTATTAAGTTTATATTGCTATAATAATAATAGAGGATCTCATGGTACTTGGTAATAGGAATGATTGGTATTAAATATCTTTGGTTCATTTTAATCTTTGTTGCTTTTTTACATAAAATGTAGGATATTACAGTTATGTGTTATCAGTTTAGTTCGTTATACGGCTTGGATTAGTACCCAAGCCTTAAATCTTTTGCAAAAAAAAAATTGTATTCATACATAATGTACTCTACCGGCCCATGAAACTACAGAAATTAGTACCTTGAAGTTGGGGAACCTGGGTGGTTCAGTGTTTACCAGGATGTCTCCAGTTTGCTTCCCGTGTTGGCAGAGAAATTACCAATGCGATTTCCCCTTGTCAGTGGTGCAGGACGGTGGGTCTGGCATAGAAGAGAGAAAAATGGGCATTTACAGTCTACTCGACACAAACTAGACCAGTCAGGACTAAAGTATGGTTCAATTTTATTTCAATAATTTGCTTGCACGTAGGGGTTTTTAGCAGTGGGAGGAAACTGGAGGACCCAGAGAAAACCCAAGGACAATGTCTAATTGTTCGAATGGTGTATATGGTGAGCACACCATCACAAAAACGCAGTATGTTACTAAATTGTAATTGCATTTCAGTGTGGTGGTTGATGTGTCATTAACAACATGAAAGTTTAACTTTTTCTTAGTTTATTAAACAAATTATTAAAATATTGGAATAGTTATAAATTACAACAGATGGTATCATGACATATATATGTTATAAAAATATAATTATAATAAATAGGTTAAAAAGTACATAATCATGAACACAGAATACACCCACCAGGAGCTGCATTCTATTAGCCATAACATATATTTGTTCTTTACATTTAAATAGTTTGTGGGAGCCACGGTTGTTTGGTGAGTAAGGCAATGGCTCACTAACGAGGAGGTCCGAGTGTTTACCGAGGAAGTCCCTACCATTTTTTCAGCATGGTTTTTCCTTGTAAGTTTTACAGGATTGAGGGCCTGTTATGGAAAAACGTCTTAATTTTGTGTCAAGTTTGACAAAGAGTAGACATAACCATATCTGCCAGGAAGGCTTATCTTCACTTACTCATTTGGAGCAGATAGGTATGACATTAAAGCATCATTTAGCCAATGAAAATATATTTATTTCCGTCTGCAATAATGTTGAAATCCTTTAGAAATATTTATATGATATAGTTGTAGCCATGTGGAAGCTAACTTATATTTTTCCACAATTTATTTTTTTTACAATAAGTATAATGATACTGCACCCATTATATCACTTTTTGTTTGTTTCGGAATATATGTCCGTGGTGACAAAATATCACCGGAAGTTGAAACCGCATGGTTCTCTTCCATTTTGTCAATAAATTGCAATACCCGCTCACTCTCTGTCTCTAATATTTTCAGGCCTACATGTAAGACCAGCTAGACCAGTGGTGATGTGGGGCCAGGGTCGTGGGTTCTTTTGACCAACCATCGAGTCAGCCAGAGCATTAGTCCGTTAGTGACAAGTCTTGAGACCACCTCCATCAATCTTGAGCAAGACGTGTTACATATTTTGGAGGTTCTACCGAGACACTGACAACGCACTGGTTCATCATGGCAATGGGGAAGCACGACCTGATGGTTAACAGATTGGTACGAAGCTAAATTAAAAAAAAAAACAAAACAAAAAAAACGCAACCATGGCAAAGCAGACACCAACACCCGACCCAGATCTAGAGTTGGATGATGTCGATCCATAACCCGACAACCAAGCTAACATCCAAGCAGACCAAGGGAAATGGGGTTAGTTACATCAATTTGTTCGTCAGATTGAAACCGGTTTAGGCCATGGGTATGCCGAAGTTGAGGTGGTCGATGCCATTATTCGGGCCATACCAGCGGGAACACACCTCCGTAACTATTTTGATGGTCGCCCTGACATAAAGATTACAGATGTCCGTGGTATACTGCGAGCCCACGTCTTTGAAAAAACAGCAACCGAATTGTTCCAGGAATTGAGCAATGCAGTGCAGTTTGAAAATGAGGAACCACAAGACTTCCTTTTACGTTGCATGGATCTTCGACAAAAGATAACATTCGCATCTAAGGAAAAGGACACAGTCGATTACAGCGATTCATTGGTAAACAATATATTTAGAAGAACTCTCATCACAGGCTTCAGATCAGAGCAGGTGAGAGTTGAAATCAACTTGATTTTGGTGGATGGAATCACTGACGAAATTCTCATCCAAGAGCTGATTGCTATAAATCAACGAATCAAGGAGAGGGATCGTAAACTGACAACGCTGACAAAATCAGCACCCAAGAAGAAGGTCGCTATTACATCTGTCCAGCCAAGCCCAGAACAAAAGGCAAAATCGCCAACAGTTACGTGAGGAAATGAAGGAACTGAAGTTGACGTTCCTGAACAGTCAAGCAACTCCACGATCATGACGTCGTGTTTGTAAAAATTGCGAACAAGCTGAAAAAACATACTGTACTCATTGTTATTTTTGCGGTTCAGACGAGCATTACGCTCGAGGGTGTAAATCGAAGAAGGGAAACGCCAGTCGGCTACAGTAAATGAGCTTACTGTGGCCGGAATGAACTCACTAGAAATGCTCAAAACCCATATACATTCCCTAGTGGGAAGGTAGAAGTCTAAATTGGTGGATTTAGTAGGTGGGAGATGTTTGCTAAAGTGTTTTTTGGAATCTAAAGAGTCTATGATACTGTGGGACACGGGTGTCCAAGTGTGCGTGATGTCGAAAGAATACTTGGACGAACATTTGCCCTCAAAGATAATTTATCAAGTTGAGGACCTGTTAGAAGGTGAAAGAATTGTGGTCACCACGGCAAATGGGTTGATTATTCCATATTTAGGATGGGTTGAAATTAAGTTTGAGGTTTCCGAAGTCAAAATTAACATTCCTTTTCTGATCACTAAACAAACAATTGGAGAACCAATAGTTGGTTACAACGTCTTTACCCATTTATTAAGGCAAACTAAATCAAGTGCTAGTGCCACATTGGAGCTCTTACATACTTTATTTCCAGAAATAAATGATAGTGACCGCAATTGTGTAATAAAAACTTTAAATGTCAGTGATGACTACCCAGTGAAGACTGGCAGGAGAAACATTTTTATCCCCGCAAATAGCTCTAAAATGATAAACTGTTGTGTAAGGGTTTTGAAGTTTGGGTTATGAAACGCACTGCCTTTTCGTTCCAGAACCAGATTCGAAACTTCCTGAAGGGCTGGAACTGACAGAATCATTGGTTCTCATGCCAAAAGGACAAGGAAACAAGGTCAAGATTTTGGTAACAAACAAGACAAACAGAAACATAAGTATTCCAAAGTCGCTTTATGTTGGTAGTTTGGAGGCTGCTGAGTTAACACAGATTGATCAAGTTCCAGCAAAAATAGAGTCTCGAGGTAAAGGAAAGACCACCCGGTAACATAAAATGGGATCCTCAAGTTGATTTAGATGAATCTGCTCTGAACGAACAACAGAAGCTTGAAGTCCGCAAGATACTCCAGAGAAAGATACTCCAGAGACTAATAGCGCATGGTATCAAGCTCAAACCAAAGAAATGTCTTTTGTTCCAGAAATCTGTCAAGTACCTAGGTCATGTCGTAGGAAAAGCAGGATACTGGATAGATGATAAGGATAGGCGAGCTGTGTTGGAATTGTAGAAACAGCGTCGTCAGATGGTTCGAGACGTACGGAAGGTCATGGGATTTCTTTCTTACTTTAGGAAATATGTACCTGATTTTTCCAGAAAAGCCAAACCAATCTATGATTTATGAAAGGTTGATGATGGTAAAAAGAAGAATCACAAGATTGATTGGTCAGGAAATTACACAGAGATCTTATCCCAGCTAATTGATAAATTGGTATCATCGGGTGTTATGGCCTACCCAAACTTTGACAAAAGTTTTACTCTGTACACAGATGCGTCCCAAGATGGACTTGGTTGTGTTTTATTTCAGCGGAATGATGAAGACAAGATGGTTGTCGTTGGATTTGGTTCAAGAACTCTTACTCCGGCTGAACGTAACTATCATCTGCGCTCATGAAAGTTGGAATTTCTTGCCCTCAAATGGGCCATCACAGACCATTTCCGAGATTACCTTTACAATGCACCCAATTTCACGTTTTTTACGGACAATAATCCGTTGACCTACATCCTATCATCAGCAAAACTGGACGCAACTCGTCATAGAGGGATAGCTGAACTCGCTGACTACAGATTTGATATTAAATACAAACCCGGGATGAACAATGGTGCCGCAGATGGATTATCCAGAATGCCACAGAACATTGAGCAGTACATAAGTCAGTGTACAGAAAAAACTAGACAGGACGTATTATCTGCAACATTAGAAGCCAAGTCACACCCTTTATCATCAAATGTTCCTTTACTAACATCTGTCACAGAAACATTACAGATTGCACCTGTACTAGCAGAAATATCCAAAACTACAAGGACGGTTAATCCCAAAATATTTAGAGAAGCTCAGAAAGAAGATCCCATCATTGGACCAGTTTTTGAATACATGTCAAGTGGCAGAGATTATTTGAAGAGAGACATGACTAAGGAATCCCAATCAACTACAATTTTATTCTATCAGTGGAAGAGACTAAAATTTGACAAAAATGATATTTTGGTAAGAACAACCGAGAATGATAGTGGTGAAAAGATTCAGAAGATTTTGCCCCCAAAATATCAATTCATCTTAAAAGAACTCCACAATGAAATGGGTCACCTTGGTGTAGATCGTGTACTGGCTTTAGCTCGTGAAAGATTCTACTGGCCAAGAATGGGTGATGACATATCCGAACACATAACAAAGAGATGTTCTTGTCTTGTTTAAAGGATAAGAAACCCAACCAACATACCAGAGCTCCACTCAAGCCCATTGTGGTTACGGCACCATTCCAACTAGTCTCTATAGACTTCGTTCATCTTGAGCAAAGCAGTGGTGGATACGAGTACATCCTAGTCATTCAAGATCATTTTACTAAATTCACACAATGTTACGCTACTAGAAACAAAAGTGCCAAAACAGCCGCAGACAAGGTTTTCAATGACTTTATCTTGAGATTTGGGTTGATGGAACGACTACTCCATGACCAAGGAAAAGAGTTTGATAATGTCATTTTTAAAGAAATCAAGAAGAAGTGTGGAATCGCAGGCTCTCGTACATCACCGTACCACCCTATGGGAAATCCTGTAGTAGAAAGATTTATCAAAACCTTACTTTCAATGCTCAGAACCTTGCCTCAAGACTACAAGACAGAATGGTCTAAACATCTAAATAAAGTCATCCATGCGTACAACTGTACAAGGCACGAAACAACAGGTTTCTCGCCCTACAACTTATTATTTGGAAGATCCCAAAGGTTACCAGTAGATTTGGTCTTCGATGTAGCAGATTCCGAGGCTTCAGAGGAGAAATCTTATTCACAGTATGCCAGCAAATTCCGAGCAGCAATGCAAACTGCATACGCCTCTGTTATGAAGAATACTAATAGATCACAGAAACACAACAAAAAGATTTATGACAGAAAAGTTAAAAGTTGTTTGTTATTGCCAGGTGATAGAGTTTTGGTAAGAAATTTAACCGAGAGAGGTGGTCCAGGAAAATTGAGATCTTTTTGGGAGAAGAATATCCATATTGTAGAGAAACGGATGAATAATGATACTCCTGTCTATATGGTCAAACCTGAATTTGGTAATGGTCAAACTAGAGTTTTACACCGAAATTTGTTATTACCTTGTGATAGTCTGCCTTTGGAAGATGGCGATCTGATAAAATTGGTAAAAAAGAAACGTCATACACGAATACTGGTAGAAATAAGATATCTCAGGATAATATCGATGTTAATGGTAATGATGGTACAATAGTAAATGACGCTGACTCAGAAAGTGAAAGTGAGTATGGCTTCACTCCTGTACATTTACCTAATCAAACACTAAATACAAATTCACCTGAATTTGTACCCCATAACCAAAATCAGCCGCAACATGGAAGCAGTGAAATTGTGCATGACACTAATGCCACTATTAGTGATGCGATTACACAAAGTCCGAGAGAAAATATCACTCCAAATACTCAGACCTCACCAGAGTGGCGATCCCATGCAGGTAGGATGAGACGACCCCCTGCCAGATTGACTTACGATGAATTGGGACAAAGTAGCAAGGTACCAGTTCCTGCACCTGTGTCTCTTGTTCCAGTTGTCTGCCCTTCATGTCAGCTTTTTAACCGTCCGGTGTTTAATCCGAACATTCCATTGTATTTTGTGCCAAATACTATGATGTGCCAAATGAACTGTTTTTAATCTAGTCATTTATATGTACTGTGATATGACACTTTAACTATTAGTAAATAACGAGAATAGTGCCTAATAGTTTACTATTGTTTATTTTCAGACTGTATAGTTTATGATCATCTACAGTGAGATGAGATGAAAGTGATTGCTAAATAAATAGAAAATATAGTGTCACAATATGTGATTTCTAATGTGAAAGTTAAGTACGCTAAGCTTATGTGCGGTTATAAGCATTATAATATAAAAGCACACGTGTAATATTAATGGTGATTCAATCATTATTGAATAAAAGGAAAGTGTGCTAGTGTTCATTCATATTTGTTGGAGAAAATAGTTGTGCATCAAGTTGACGCGTGAAGGGATGACAAGTTATTTTTTAGAGTTCAGTAGGAAGTTGGAACCTGTTCGATAACGTATGCAAGATGGTATTCAGGAAAATAGACAATTAAGATGATTACAGTCTGATCAACTGGATTCATTCTCTAATACCTGTTTTTATAACTGAAGATGCCAAAATATAGACTCAGCCCTACGTATCTTAATGTGTTTAATAGGACTATTAAAATATTATCTTTTTCAAATCAAAGACTGAAAGTAGTGGCTATGTAAATGTGTTATAAAAATTTTTTATTTTTTTCTTTTATGTTTGTTCAAATGTCGAGACAACATTACTTTAGAGGGGGAGAATGTAGCCATGTGAAAGCTAACTTATATTTTTCCACAATTTATTTTTTTTTACAATAAGTATATGATACTGCACCCATTACATCACTTTTGTTTCGTTTCGGAATATATGTCCGTGGTGACAAAATATCACCGGAAGTTGAAACCGCATGATTCAATAAATTGCAATACCCGCCCACTCTGTGTCTCTAATATTTTCAGGCCTACATGTAAGACCAGCTAGACCAGTGGTGATGTGGGGCCAGGGTCGTGGGTTCTTTTGACCAACCATTGAGTCAGCCAGAGCATTAGTCCGTTAGTGACAAGTCTTGAGACCACCTCAATCAATCTTGAGTAAGACGTGTTACATAGTTGTATTCTAATAATTGATTGATAGGGCTTCAAGAGTGGCGGTGCTGGTAGAAAACCCATAAGATTAGGATAGAATCCATGATTTGAGTACATAATAGCACAAACCCATTAAACTACTCACCTACCTACAGACTGACTAGCGAACAATATACACATATATAATCAAAACTAACATGCCATAACGGTGAAATCTATTCCTATATATAATAAAGAAAAATAAAATCATATAATAATAATTAAACTTTGTAAACTGATTTTAATATTGCAACAATCTAAACAATTTAATGGCTCAATACCACTCTTGTTGTAACTGATCGAATAATATGTCCCAATCTTTATTCTGGTCAATAAATTGTAGTATTTTACAATATTCCAATTAATTGATAATACAAATTTCATCTTAACACACCTAATTTAAAAAATAGGAAAAATTCAACTACATGATTTGAAAAGGTAAACGTAAACCTGTACAAATGTGACATGGATTTTAAAATATTTTCGAACCCCGTGGGCAAGTAAAATAGGATGTTATGGATAATTTACGTAACAAGTAGGACACTTAAACATCTAGTACTTAGAATAAGGCTATTATTTATTTTCTGGAGCTGCCAAGCCAGCAAGAGTGTTATTGTCCCTTTAATAACTATAGCAACATGCTGTATAATTGATCATTTATTGAACAAGTCTTATTGCATTTATCATCATACAATAATTATATACTACTCATTAGTAAATTAATATACATTGGTAAAAAAAAATATATAACAATTAATTATAAATACAACTGTGGTTACTGGTTAACATTTCCATTTATTCCGACCAATATAAAATAATAAGTTTTATATATTTTTGATTAAATCACAATATATCTGTATACTGTATAATTGGAATCGGCACCTTTGTAAAAGCCAGAATATCACAGTATATCAAGAAAATGTTGATCTCTTGAGCATTTTCGAGGTTTCAATGGCAGTGGCAACATTTCTGCAAAAATTTGATGTGTGACTAAATTTTGATATGGCTCTTCCTTTCTACCAGTGCCCTAAGGCATGAATAAGAATTAAACTGGTTTAGGGCCAAAATATAACTGATTTTTTGTACCACTGTTGGCATAGTAAGCCAAAAATGTAAGTAAAATCGATTACAAAATAACTGACTTCAATTTAATCTTTCGAAACAAAAAACTTTCACTAACCAAAATAACACATCGACGTTGAACCCAATTCAATACTCCATTTTGCAATACATCAATGAGGTTTAGCCCCTTTAAGACAAAATTTATTAAATTGTTTCGTTTCAACAGATGTAAGGGCAGTAACTGGTGTAATCATACATTGATCTACGACTGGTAATTCTCTCCCCCATTGACTTCATTGTTAAATCCATGCCATTTCTAGAGCCTATAACATGGTTTTGAACATTTCAAAGATCAAAACAACTCACATTGATCTGATAAAATATTGAAAGGTTTAAAATAGTCAAATTTTATATGCCAGATCAATGGAATCTAAAGACTTCATTAATTTATACCTCCTGATCTTAATGCCACAAGATCCTGAATATTCAGTATAACATGGTAGGACATGTAAATTAAACTCTCTTCTTCAATTTAGACCAAAAGGTCAAAAATATTGTCAAGCGAAAGGGAAAAAGAGAATTGCTATCAATAGAACATTCATTGATCATTAATTAGGGGAAATAATTACAAGTCTTAATCCAGTGGCTCTAAAATATTTACCTTGTTCATCATTAGTAATAAAAATATAGCTAGTTGATCAATAACCTGTAGCTTTCAATCATAATTGACAATAACATGAAGGATAAAATGTGGCTTTTATAAACAGCTACATGTAGTTCTGATGAAAACACCAGGCATGTGAACTAGAACTGTCACCTCAAGGTTTGGACGCTATCATAACTAGAAACTACCTTACTAAAACTGGAAAGTCGTTTCCAGCAGAAAGTGTCTACTAGAGATTGGCAAAGTTCTTCAAAAATTTCTTGAACCAAAGCAACGCATCAGTTCTAGGATGGATAGTGTACCTACTAGAGGTCAACACACCCACTTCTGACTGCTATCACTTTCGGTCAATTCAGTGGTGTGTTTTCAATTGCATCTCTGCATACATGTATTTATTGATTGCTTAACTGGTTGTAATTCACCAATAATATTTGTAAATCCATAACATTAGTTCCGGTAAAACCTGTTTCTACAAGTGCATTTGTAAACAGTGAAAATAATGTATTAGAATCGTTATTATCAAGATACTCTTGCAAATCTAAACCTTTATCTTCAGCTTGTTTTATAAACTCTGCCGAAATTACTGCACCTGCTGCTTCAGTTGGACCATCTTGTCCATCTGTACCTGAACTAAGAAAATGTACATCAAAATGTTCCAGGTTTTTATTACTACTGAGTGATTTACCATAAGCTATAGCAGATGATAAAACCATTTCCTGATTTCTGCCCCCTTTTCCAGAACCCTTGATTTTTACAGTGGTTTCTCCTCCCGATATTACACATAACCCTTGCCCTGAATTTCTAGACATTTCTATTGCTTTGATTAATTCATTGATACTGGATTTCTCTATTCCTTTTTTGATTATTTCAAATTCTAATTCCACCAGAGCTGGAATTCTTTCCCCATAGTGTTTACTCTTGTATACCAAGCAGATGTATTCTGTCAATTGTACGAAAAGGGAACCAATTTCTTTAGCTTCTCCATCAAGAGTTGTGGACAATATATAAGAAATATAACCTAAGGCAGTGGCTTCTTTGGCAGCTTTCAGGGCAGCTTTTGTGTTACTGCCTACAATCACATTCTGAACATGTGACCAATCATGTTGCTCTGATGGGTGTTTCTCTGGACTATTTACTAAAGCCTGAAGATGCTCTATAACAGAAGATGGAACATGATCCAGTACTTTAAGTTCTTCAAAAAGATCAATACATTGTTTAGGTGTGGACGGATCAGGAACTGTTGGACCACTAGCAATAGTATCTAATGGATCACCAATAACATCCGATAAAATCAATGAAATAACCTGAAAAATAATCAAAGGCCACAATAACATTTGTTGTAATTACCATACACATTAACCTTACAGTAAGAATTATCTAAAAAAAAAACACCATTCATATTACCCTATAACACAGGATAGAGATTGGTTGCAAATGGCCAGTGCAAATCATCAATATTCAAGTAGTAGGATTGTCTGTATAATAATGTAGGTTTTGTCTGGTTCACTCAAACTTCCATTGAATAATTGGATAAGAGAGAGAGAGGGGTGGTTAATGTCCATTTGACACAAACTAGGATATTTCACATTTCGGGACTATCATATGGGTCAATTTTATTTCAATAATTCGCCCATTGGGGTCTTTAGCATTTGGAGAAAATCAGAGAAAACCCATGAGTTTGGTCAGGAGATCCTAATCCTTGTCACATACAACCGGGGAATCGAAACCATGCCAGATGACTCAATGGCCGGCCTTATGATACAATGAGCATGCGCTAACCATTCGGCCATCCAACCCACTGGATTAAAGAATCACATATGTTTAAAGGCATATGATTGTCTATTTAATGGAGAGTTAAACTTGTTTATGTACTTTGCTTTCCTCCCCCAAGTTTCAAAGCAAACAAAATTCTTCGAATTATATACACCTTCTACCTTTAGGGAGAGCTGTTTTACACGCAGATGCCTGGAATGTGGACAATATTTCAAAAATAACATCAAGCTATGACTAAATTTAATTGTCTTAAAGTCTGCTTATTCTATCTACCTTTGCTGGATGAGCTTCAATGGCTAATCCACCACCTTTCAGGATTTCTATGTTTTTACGAACCAAGTTGAGTTGTTGAATTGTGGCTGCCCTTCTAGATAATATTTGTGTTAATTTCATTTCATCCTCAAGACTGATTGGAGAAGAAGGAGATGGAAGGAGTGCAGAACCACCACCTAATAAATAAAAGATTAATGGTAAAAATACTTCAAAAGATGGTTGAGCCACCATAATTAGGTTCTTTGCTAACTTCCCATTTGAATCATATTTTAAAGAAAAATAACCAGCAGTTGCCCAAGATATTGGTAATGGACAAGTAAAAAAAAAAACAAGTGGTTTTTCATTTAATCAGGGGCCATTATCCAGGAAGTTATGGTCTGAAATGCACAAATATCGAAAGTAGGGTTGGGCGATATACCGGTATTTCGGTATACCGTGATAAAATCATCGGCGATATTATCATATCGGACTTATTTAAAAATATCGAAAAACAGGTATATCGTGATAACCAAAATTATTGCGATATGTTAAATTATCATGTTCCAATATTGATGATAATATGCTTTATCATACGAAGTCGAAATTGCAATGCCAGAGTCCATGATTGAGGCAAGAACTCCTAATCGAGGAACAGTTGTTTGGCAAGGTCAAGGTTGGACTAGCGAAATTGTCGTCGGGGTCTAATAAATAAGCCGATGCTTTTTTACGCCGAACGCATATTGTTCTGACTTCTTGTCGCAGTTTCTAAATATATAGCATGTGTTTATTTTTTTTTAACATAATCAACAACAGTCGATAAAGGCTAGTAATGTCATAATTAGATAAACCTTTCTGGCGACATTAAACATCTGTCTCTCGTTATTTCTCGCAAGAATTCTACTTTTGTTTTCAGCTGAATTAACCAATCATAACAATTCTACTTTGAAAGCCCGCCATTATTTTTTTAATTGTCCAATCAATAAACGCCTTCTATGTTCGATGTATTTTCTTTGTATTTATCGGAGATATTGGAATAAAAAAAAAGGTTCAAATGAATCAAGAACAAAGCTTAGAATAATACTCAAGTTAGTCCTACATTTGGCAACTTATTATTTTACATTAATTGATTTTTTTTACGTAGATCGGCACAAGGAGAAATGTGGCACACACATATAAATTATCACAATAATATCGTTTATCGTGATAATTAATAAATTATTATAATGATATTTTTTTGTCATTATCGCCCAACCCTAATCGAAAGGAACAGAGATCTTTGAGTTAAAAACATACATTTCAAGTTTCATCAAAATTAGTTAAAGGTTGTGACCTCTAGAGTATCCATAAGCTAAAACCATGATTTTTTGTACAATCAGAAGCCATAATCCATGTAGTTATGGTCGAATACATGCCAATATCAAAAGGAAACAAGATCTGTTGGAGATAAACCTATATTTCCAAGTTTCATCCATATTGGAAAAAAAATTTGAATTGCAGAGTGTCTAAAAACAAATTGTGGATGGACAAGGGCGACAACAATATATTTTCCACATGAAAATGTGGCCATAAAATATTACTATGATGCAATGATGGGGCATCTATTCAAAAATTTACCTGATATTAAGACAAGTAATATATCTTTGGCTGTTAAAGATGATACTAACTGGTGGATAGCTTTAGCAGACTGATGCGAATTATCATCTGGCAGATTGTTTTTAGCACCTTCTAACACGTTTATCTTTGTATCACTAGTTAATATCATCTCACTGAAAATATATAGATCATATCATTAAATGATTACTCACTTTGTCTTTAACACTACTCAAGAAACAACAATTTAAAGATACATTATGTAAGATTTTGAGCAAAGAGCTAGGCATTCTTGCTATAATAGTTCGAAAATAGATAATATAAAATGAATAATTTGAAAATTTCATTCAAATTATTCTTATGCGAGCGAAGATATTAGCTTTTGAAGGTTTGACAAGTCGTGTGCAATAATTTCAACCACCGGCACAGTACTGGTTGTTCGAAGCTCCTCCATATTAGTTTAAATCAAAATATGGCTGAACTGTTCTTATCTATTTAATATCAGAGAAACCCCGATGCCATCGAGAGTTGATTATGGCCTGGATAATTTAATCAATGTCTAATTTCAGGACTATTGAAAGACATGCAACAGGCAGATTTAGCTCTTGTATAATGTGTATGTTTAAAAATCCATATATAAAGTCCAGCACACAAATATCAAATATTGATGCAATTTGAGCATATGACAAACTGTTTGGGTTTCTACATATAGGCAACAGAGTTACCTTTTCCCAGCCTTCTTAAAAGATGCCACACTTCCGATAGGAACACTGATGATGCCAGCCTGAATATGATTTCTTAAAATATTGTCAACAGCTCGAGCCATACCACATACAGCCTTACCAAAACCAACAACATAAACGTTTTTATTAACTTTATATTCTCTCTCATCTACTGTTAAAATATTCTTCTCTGCTTCAAACTGTACATGTTCTGATATCATACGTTGGGGTAAAACAGCCGACACTGCAGATTCAAACATTTGTCTGACATGCTTATGTGTTGCTGTATTTGTTTGTTTATTGGCCATATTTAGCTTTGTCCATTTAAATGCTGAGGTGCAAATTTGTCTCTCCCGTACTGTCAAAAATGTTTTAGAGATCAGCCACTTCGAAACATTCTGTAAATCACGCAGATGAAGTTGGTTACAATATGGAAACCTGAAAAGATAAAATATGACATTATGACTAGGGGGAAAGGATTGAGAACATTATAAACCCTTTGCTGCGTGCCCTATTATTTTATAACAAGAAGTAATTCTACCAGATAGCAAAATACAACTAACAATTTAGCCAGCCTTAGATTATCATACATTTCAGAATATTTTCATAAATAGTTTGGCGTTCAAACAATATTTGGCATAGATTCCCAAAACTCAACCATTGTTCCAAACCTCTTTTTTGAATGACATATAACTACATGTGAAATGATTCTTATAATAATCTTATAATATAAGTGTTTTGAAGTTGAAAGTTTTAACACATTTCTTGAAATTATTCCTCAATCCTCATCATTCCTCACATGGTAGGAAGCCACTGATCAAATCAGCATCTTCACTTTTTTCAGTATCAGTGTACATGACCAAGAAAAGTAAACATATATAAGTACCCTACATTTTATTAATATATATATGTAGTGATTTCTTTTGCTAATCTTTACACGAAGGTTAAAATTTAAATATTATCTATGTAGGCCATACATACAGTACATGTACATGTAGTTTCTGAATGAACATTTAAAGATATATTCCCAAAAGAATTTATAGGGCAGTTATTTCCAATAAAATCATGACATATATATGGAAAGTAAAGACATTCAATTGTATTAGAGAAATATTACATTTCCTGAAAAACACCCATGAGTGCTCCACAGGACTTAAAGCTTGAGTGACATATATGTAGGCCTACAATGTATGTAAGGAGCGCTTCCTATGTGTTGATCTATTGGGTAATAGTTCTCAGACAATGGGAGACTTAAATTTGGCATAGAGACATTTAATTCTACTTGAAAAAAAAAAAAAAATGGGGGGGGGGATAACTGCTCTACAAATACTTTAGTGGGAATATATCTTTAACAATAGGAATTTTCATCGTATGACCTTTAATATTTTAAGTCTACTAAAATTTAAATTTTATTCAACCACAAAACATATTTAAATCTACTAAATATCAGAGTTGCCCAAATGGCATCAAGAATATATCTTGTAATAAGAGTTGATTACGGTCTTTGTAAGTTAATTTATGCCTAATCAATAATGTCTATATAACAATTCAGGCCTAAAGAAAGACCTGTAATAGGTAGATGTAGTTCTTCAGTAATGCGTATTTAATAAAGATAGACAGTTATGATCAAAGGTCTTTGCTTGTTCCAAAAGCAACCACAAGTACCAGCAAGATAGAGAAAGAAATAGGTGGTCTGCCCCCAAATAGTAGCCTTACCCCCGGTGTTATCTCCCTTAGTAGTGTCAACTTTCAATGGCGAGACCCCTGGGGCTTTTCAATTAGTTTAAAGGAAACCTCTTAATGTTATAGGAATGTAACGCGTTTCTCATTATACCTCATCTTTTTAGGTATTAGAACAGCTATGTCATATCCATTGACATACTGTAAATATCAAGCGAAATATCGTGTTTCAGGCACATCGGGCCATCGGGCTCTCCTTTTTTGCATTCTTGCCACCTACCGGTGACACCATTTTTACCTGTCTCGATCACACCAGTTGTAGTGAAAACGTTGGGTTTGACCTATCTAATTAATAAGGCCAACTTCAAGTTTGGTCAAAGGTCACGAGATATAAACATGACTAGCGCTAATCACAACCCTAACCCTGGACCTGTGGTAATGCTTACGCTAACCCTAACCTACAATTTCGTCAACATGCCATAACCATTTTGCTTCTCGAACAATTACCTGGACGAAAATTGAGTTGGCCTTAACAAATAGATTTAGCTCACCGTATCTGACCATGACCTTGGGAGAAAAATCACTCAGCAACAAAACAACATAATACATTAAAAGAATAATAAATTTTCATTGTTGTAAAAAACCCTTAAAATTAATACAGAAAATAATCGGTTAGAATTTGGTATTGATTGTCTAATTTTCTAATTATTTATCAATACATAAACAATTAAAGCTCCGCAGCCATGTCAATTTCTCCCGCCATGCTTGTTTAGTGTGCAAGTATGAGACTCACTGACAATGTTGTGCGAAATCTTCGCGTTGCAAAGATCTTTCGAGAAAATACAGATCGTGTCAATAGCATTGACTTCTCTGCGAACGGTGAAACTCTAATTTCTAGCAGTGATGACGATTCTATTGTAATTTATGACTGTTTGAATGGAACGTAAGTGAGACGAAGACAAAAAAAAATGTCGAATTGGAAATTGATAATTTACACCGTGCCGACAAACCAACTGTCGACTGAATATAGACCAGTCTAAACAAATACATTTTCAGGTTCCTCAATTGAATACATCTTAAACATGTAAAGGCCCTTTCCTTTACCAGATTGGAATTCAAATTAATAAGGCTCATTAATAAAACGACCAAATCCCTTTTTTAGACTCAGTGAGTTAGACATTAACATTAACTCACTAGTAATATCAATATGACACTAACCTGTAGTGCTGTAGGTCCTAAGAAAGTTCATAATCATAGGGTTTTTCTGGGTGTTCCCACCACAGTGATGTAGGACAGAGGCCCTGGTGTAAGGGACAAGGTATCAACGAAAAACTGAGGTCTGTTGTACTTGCAGTTCAGCTCTGAAAGTGAATGTAGGTTTCATTACACCCGCCCTATGTATGTTCAGGAACCACCCTATTGAAAAAGTATCGAGAGGGTGCCCCAATCAATTTTACTGGGCAACTTTTTACTGCTAAATGGTTGTGTGTCGTCTCTGTGAATATCTGAACAATGTAAAGGAACATTTTTTAAGTGAGAAAAAATGAGACCTTGCTTACCTTGCAAGAGTCAGTTGTGTGACACAACATGCTGTTAAAAATATGCCCCCTACTGCTAAAGGGTTTGGCTAAAGCCCTTGAAATATAAATATAGGGTAATGCACAAAGTTACATAACTCTGCCATATAATATCATATAAATAGGACAAAATGAAATTTAGGTAAAAATTGATTGTAATTGGGTTAGGCAAAGCTATAAATGACTGAAGATTCTAAACTTTTCAAAGATTCCAATTTCCACCCTTATGACCGAGTTACCTGAATTTTTCTCATTATTTCGTTTTGTCAGATATGGCAGAGTTACGTTAATTTGTGCGTTACCCTATATTTAGATTTCAATGGCTTCTGCCAAGCTGTTTAGCAGAAGGTGACATATATTTAACAGCATGTTGTTCTTGTCTCACACATACTGACTCCAGCATGGTAAGCAAGGTCTTATTTGCTCACCTAACTGTTCCTTTACATTATTCAGGCCTTCACCAAGACTGCAGTACACACGACCTTTAAGCAGTAAAAAATTGCCCAGTAAATTAAATTGACTAGGGGGCAATACTCTTTCAACAAGGATTCCATAGGGCGGTACAGGGTGAGTGTAATGAGACGTACATTCAGAGCTGAACTATTCTACCTGTAACCTACAGATTGGCGTGCTCGTAAAAGAATTTGTGACAGGTGGAATTCGATATAGGAATACATGTAGGCTGTAGCTCTGCTGTCCGGGTCAAATTCCCCTCATGACCTGGTCTATGTCTTCATTAGCTCAGTTTGAGCAGAAAAGTATGTTGTTCAACCCCATTTCATTGAATGATAATGGCCTTTATTGGACAGGATGGATGATTTACCGGTACCCAATACTAGTCATGCCAAATAGTAATTCTACCTAATTGCTAGACCTACCTTATTATTGTGAAAAACCAACAAAATTCTTCAAATTATATCAATAAAATTGTGGAAAACTTGCAAAAAATGTTCTGGTTAAAAATCTTCCTATTTTAGTTGTCTCCCTTGACCACACAATCCAAATGAAAAAGGCTTAGCATTCTACTGTACTGCAACAACCAATGTAATGAAAACAGGAATATGCTATGCAGTGTACTATGATTATGAGGAAAATTTCAAACAAAACCAAACCATGAGGCAATGCCATCAATGAATGTTATAGTACCGCACTGTTAGTTTTTAGAAAATAAATTATTTAGTGCAATGTTTTGCTCTTCAACAAACGCAATTTATGTATGTGATTGTTGGCGTTTAGCTTGTGCAAGTTTTTTAGAGATAATGAAATATTTGAAGAATATTGTTATCTTTGGATAATAATGTATTTCTTTGTATTTTGTAGTACTTATTGTGTTAGAATTGGAAAGTATTTGGTATAATTGGGTTAGTATTTCAAATGGTTGATCTACTGATGCTATAAGTAGACATTCCAGTTAACCTAAAATATTTGCCAATTCTGGGACTTAACTTATTAATATTGCAATAATTTATGTATACCATACTGTCTTTTGTTTACTATCATACACATGTATGTGGTGGTATTTGGTAGTATTGTCCTGCCGTTTAAATAGAAAATCCTCTCTAAAAAAAACAATATTGGCATAATTCATGTAGCATGGGGGTTGAAATAGATGTTTGGCTTACCATTTGCCATAAATTTGATCATCTGGACGTAGAGTTGTGTGCTCTAGTAGAGTTTATCTCAAATTATTGTCCATTAAGTCAGTAATTTTTTACTGGCCCTACAGTACATGTTGTGGCAAAGGAAATTTTCACCAGATTGTGGAATACAGTATGGTTGCCGGTTGTTATGGTCAATCATCTATCCCTCAATATCTGGCCAACTGTTCATATAGCCGTATTGGCAGTATATTCAGTTCGCAGGAAACTAGAAGTGACTAACGAAAAGATTTAAAATGGAACATATATTTATTGATAATCATTTTTTTTTTCAGACCAAAGAGAACACTGAATAGTAAAAAGTATGGAGTTGATTTGATTCGTTATACTCATGCAGTAAATGCTGCATTACATTCATCTACCAAAGTAGATGGTGAGTTCACAATTTTTGTCATGAAATTTAAAATTTTAAGGAAAATGGAGAAGAAAATATAACCACAAACAATTTGTTCTGACATGCATTCTAAATGTAGTGTTATCTTGTAATATTTTGATGGATTTCTTAATACAACAAATATAAAACTACACTGGAAATGATAAAACTGATAAAAAGAATTTATTTATTTGCCAGTTGTTCTTGCTTAGACACTCTACCGTCTTCATTTATTGCACAAACATGTATTTGGCAACCAGAAGGAAGAGCCATCGTCTAAGTGCTCTTGCTAATGTTATTTATTTACTATTGGTTGTAATATGAGCTGAATGAATATTCTTTGTTTCTGCTACTTTAAGTTACATGTAGCTAATGATCGATGGTGTTACTATTGAGGTATATTTTCTCATCTGAATTTTTCATTTCAGACACAATACGATACCTTTCCTTACATGACAATAAATACATCCGATATTTTCCAGGCCATACCAAAAAGTAAGTAAACAATGTAATCACTTAAATTTGTGATACTAGAATAACACAAGATTATGAATAGTAATAGGTGTGAAAATTGCAATGTGGAAAAAATAGACATTAAAAGTGCCATAATTTAACTTGTTGTGAAAGGTTAATCTGTAAAAGAAATATTCCCAAAAAGGTTCAATAGTGTTCAGTATCCCCAGAAAGACGGATAAATTGTTAAACATACATTATGCAAGAGCTAAATCTGATTATTGCAAGTCTTTGTTTAGGCTTCAGATGTCATAGAAATTATAAATAAGATCTTAGTTGCACAACAAGCACAAAATCAACTCTTTAGACCCACGGATAACGTGGATTGGGCTTGGATTTAAACAGGATTTAATTGATTGATTAAATTTTATATGGCGTCGTGATCGGAGATTAACCGTTGACGTCATACTCCCAGAAATTTTAGATCGTGGCTAAATGATAAGAGTGTATGAAGCGAGGCCGCTGTTGGGCGAGGCCATAACAAATGACATCCAAACTAAAGTGCAATAAACTAAACACAGATAAAGACAAATTATAAATTCCTAGAGACCATGTGATGACTAATACAGACGGACAGGTCTTCTGTCTTAATAATATCAATAGAAATATTTTTATCTCTCTGATCAAACTGAATAGGCTAACTGTATCACAGCCATTACTTGATAATTGAGATTATGTAGGTGGAGTTAACGTCCGTCAATCAAACCGTCGACCATATTTGGAAAAGGTGTAGATGGAAGTAGCTACTATTTCTAGTCAAAAATTACAGAGGTGATAACAATTTTCAGAATAAAGTAATTTGTCTGAAATTTTCAATATATTCTTCTTTCATCATCTTTTTTTGAACTGTTATAGCAAGAACGCTAACTCCTTACAAAAATCTCCCATAATGTATCTTTAATTTGTCAACACTCTGCATCCTCTCTGCAGATGATATAAATGGAATGTGGTCAAAAATCGACACCACATATAATTTGCGCTATGATTTTTTGATGAGCTCTTTTTAACCTGATTCAGTCCAAGTCAGGAGATTATCCACTTATATTTTGATTTTGTTTTCTGAACCAAATGTTAAAAAATCAGTTTAGGTAGATAATTGGATGGGTTAAACTGTTTTTTATTTTGCCAAAAATGCGAATGACGCACTTAGATTTTAAATCTTACATTTGCTTTTTACTCAGACTTTTTGATGCTTTAAGGTATTTTATGTTAATATATTTTCATCATCTTCATGACAGTTTTTTTTCTTGATATTTCAGAGTTGTTACATTATGTATGTCTCCAATAGATGACAGTTTTCTGTCTGGTTCATTAGATAAGACAATCCGATTATGGGATCTTCGATCACAAAACTGCCAGGTAAAGATTACTGAATTTGAAAAAGTTATTACCCCTGTAGGGCATTGCATATACCTGGTTGGACATAAACCTTATTTCATTTCAAAGAAGAAAAAAATTTGATCTATTTTTTATTTAGTAAATCAGGACTTTCATTAATAAATTTTTCAGGGTTTAATGCATTTGTCAGGGAGACCTGTGGCATCCTTTGATCCTGAAGGATTAATTTTTGCAGCTGGGATTAACTCAGAAACAGTAAAGCTTTATGATTTACGGTCCTTTGATAGAGTAAGTACATGTAACATTAAATTAGAAAGTTTTGACATTTTTATCAGGTTTTGAGATACATTTATTGGATTCTATGAATTTATTTAGCTGAGGCCTTTAGGCAATAAGATTTATTTCCTTCCATTTTATCACAGAAGACATGTTTCTTTCACATATGTACTGTAGTTATGAGGAGTTGCAATAGATAAATGCTTTGAAAGGTTAAAATTGTATTTCAGGGACCATTTGCAGCATTTAAATTACCTCAGGATAAAGAATGTGATTGGACAGGTATTAAGTTTAGCCCAGATGGTAAACTTATTTTGATATCGACTAATGGACCTGTTCTTAGACTTATTGATGCATTTCAGGGAACACCCCTGCAGAATTTCACTGTAAGTCTGCTGTTGTATTAATGAAATTATCTTATTAATAACTTCTTCCAATGGCATAGAGTAAATTTTCTCCATTAACAATAAAAAATCCTGACATACATAATTACTCTACATATATAGGGGCACGGAATTGGTAAAAAGTCTGTGATTGATATGTCTTGATACAAAGCAACTTTTAGTATTTTGAAACTAATTTAAAACTTTTGATTTTTTTTGTTAAATTGTTTGCAAGTAATGAGTGTTGATATTAATTCTAGGGTTTCGCAAATAATCGAGGGCTACCTTTAGAAGCATCCTTCAGTCCGGATTCACAGTTTGTGTTTTGTGGTAAGTAAAAGTGTTGTTATGGTAACATCATCTGTTATTTGATTCTGAGCGAAGTTATGAATGTTTGAAGTTTTGAAAAATAGCCTATATAGTCTTGATTGTCAAGTACCATTACTATGATGATAGATGAAGATTTGGAATTTCAGTCCTGCAAACGACCATCTCCACAAGTAGTGTCAATATTAAAGTTTAATTAGGATATGGCTTAAATTGTATAATATTTTAGTTATCTGATGAGAGTTGATTATGTGTTTTTTATGCACAAATGAATGTCTAAATAATTTATATAACTTTTGAAGCCAGAAATAGGCTCTAACATAATGCATCATTAAATGATGACAGGACCATCTGTTGCATTGCGACTTTTAGATATTTATGTTTTGGTATGATCTCTATATTTTCAAGTCAGGTTTTTGTGAATATTGATCTTTTTCTCTCCCAAACTAGGTTCTACAGACGGTAAGGTTCACAGTTGGAGTACTGAAACTGGTACGAAACTAGCTATTCTACAAGCTGATCATCCAGGTCCTATACAAAATCTTCTCTTTAATCCTAAATACATGATGATGGCATCAGCTTGTACAAATATGGTGAGTGTCCAAACAGTGCTCTGATTATATATTTACAGTTCAGCTGATCTTTCTTAAATAAAGCTTGGGACACTTCATGCTTACCATACTCATTATTTTTTATACGCCCACATTTTCACATGGACATATTATGAAGTGGCCCCTGTCCTTTCGTGTGTCTGTTCAGTTTTTTTGTGGACACAATTTGTATCCAATTTTGATGAAACTCAAAATATAGGTTATATCCAAAAGATCTTGGTTTCTTTCGATATTGGCATGTATCGGTCCGTAACTTCTTTGAAAATAAATATTATTTATGTTTCAGGCTTTTTGGTTACCATTAGTGGATGAATGAAGGTATATTGAAATATGTATGAAATACAAAGATGCAAAAGAATGTATGCAAAATAAGTTGTCCACACAAAACAAGAGTCAATCCATTCATAACAGAGGCAGCAATACATTCAAGTATATATATATTATACAAAACATCTATGCTGTCTATTAAAGACTCTCTAGTCCTAAAGAGTGTCCTCGGATGCGCAGATGTTAACATTAAGCTGATGGTAAAATCCAATTTTGTGGAAGATATGTGAAATATACATCAAGTGACTAGCGATACATGTTGTTAACTGTAAATAAAGATATAAAGTTGAATGATAGACTATTTGTGTGTAGTGTGTACAAAACTGTTGTTACCTCAGATATTATTATCAGAGGACAAATTTGTGTAAGAAGTCTGAAAAAATAGAACTATATTTTCTGTTTTGAAATTATTTGTATGAAAAGTTACAGATTTAAAAGAATGTGAAGTTTTAGTTTGAGAAATGTTTTGTGTTTGAAAGAAGAACTGTTAAGAAAATAAGATTGTTTTAATCAATTTCTTGTGCCATTCTACTACTCAATTGAAATTGTTCATAATTTTCTTCAGGAATTTTTATCTTTGTTACTAGGCCCATACTGCCATTTGATAATTTTATAAGGTTTCCAATTGTATCATCTGTAAATTATCATTATTCATTCAAAGCCAATATAGCAACTCACTTCATACCATTGTTTATTAGTTTAAACGAAATTTTATTCAATTAACTGAATTGGATTAAACAACAGGCAAAGGCCTATATTAGTTCTCTCCAAACATATAAAATACTTGAGTTTTATGTTGACAATAAATCATTGTGGACATATGTATAGGCAGTGAGATACAAATATATATATATACAGTTTTTGGAGTGTAATTTTAAGTTTTAAATGTTAAAGTGTTAAAATCTTTCGCTGTCTTGTGTTTTTTAACTATTTCAAATATGTTAGAATTGGTATCATCTGAAAGAGGGGTGTTGCCATATAAAATCAGGTCAATTGTAACATTTATTGACTATCATATAAAAAAGATATCCAATAGTCTTAAATAAAAGCATTCATAAACAGCAATACTCCTCAAAACCTCAAGAAAATTTGTTCTTTTATTTTCAGAAAAGTTATTGTTTGTTTCAGAAAAAGTCATTGGGGTACTCCATAGAACATTCTTGAATTGAAAGCACTAAATCTCTCGAGAGTTGTCAATCAAGTAAAAATGTACTATCTGAATAAAGTACATTTACAACCATTTATCATTGCTGTAATGTAGGTTTATGCAACAATTCTGCGCAAAACAAATCAGATTTCGAGACCGGCAAAATTCAATTCTGAGTCCTTCAATGTCATTTTGAATCATTCTGGATTGTAGATCAAGTACCCCTCTTAGATATTGTTTGTTTTTGTGGTTTCTTCACTATGTTTATTACATTATGGTTTCTAGTGTTACACTAGTGCATTATTATTTGTTTTGTGATTCTTATCATTTAATATCAATGAAAAGTATTGGATTCATTTTTCTGTCACCTCACCCATTTAACAATATTAATTCTGTATATTCATTCATTCCTCTATCATCTTATCTATTATTTCATAGAACTATTCATTTTTATTTTCATTGATCTTCATTTGTTTTTGTACAAAATGTACATATGATATATATATATACATGTATATAGATAAATGAAAAAAATTGTAAACTAATATTTTGTTTGTTTTATAATGGAATGCTTTTTCTAACAATGGTAATTCTGCCTGGTTGTGGAAAGAGCAATGTAATGTCCAAATTTCAGAGTAATGTGAAGGCTGGTAAAAATAAAAGAACACGACAATTGAGGGTGTTTAATTAATGAAATTTAATATGTCTTGTCTACTTTCTAGACTGTATGGGGTCACAGTGGGTAAGCCGCTGGCTCGCTGGTCTAGAGATCAGATTTTCGATCCGTGCACTGGCTGAGAAAGTTCCCTATTGTCAGTTATGCAGGGCGGAGGGCCTGACAAGGACAGGTGTCTAGTTGTTTGTACAGATACAATATTCGAAATTCACCTTATTTAGTTATTTCTGGTGTTCATCTCCAATTCGTCACCCCATTTGGAAATCTGACATACAAAATCTGTACACACAGATGAAACTTTGCTATTTTACAAACACCATTCCAGCTTATGAGGGCATTGATTGAGGTCACATACAAAGTGGTGGAAGAGAAAAGATCATTCAGTATTGGAAATTCATTTAAGCTAAGTAAGTAGCTCTGTCCTGATTCCTGAAACAGCGGACCAGAGAATCTTTGTTGTGGTCTAATCAGTACTGTAGTGTGAGTCGGGGCATCTTTAACTGATGAAAATGTCAAAGGTTAACCTCACGACAGACCCTGTTTATAATAATATAAATGTATGGTTAATATTCTTTATTGAACAGTCATTATGCAAAAGCTAAATCTGTAAGGCCTGTTCTTCTAGTGCTATTTATTTCATTACTGCATTTTAAACGCAATTCTTAACATGACCTTCAATTATTAAGGCATATCAATCAAGGCTACACTTGTCTACTTTTGCTTCGCTTAGAGCTTCCGGTTTGATTTGACAGTACAAGAAGACAAATCTGATGTGTACTGTAGTATGTGGAGTTCGTCTTATTGCAGAAATTATATTATGTTATTTTTGATTGTCATAATCATCAGTTAAAATGCCAGCAATGAAAGTCGGAAAGTTTGAGACAATAGTAATAATTACTCAACTTTTTTAGTAGCTGCGGTGTGGATAGACTTACTGAGACCGATAAGGCTTAAGCCCACTGTTGTTCTGTGGTTAATGTTGGTGTCAGTCATGATCACATATATGTGATAGAACTGGTTAAACACTTTCCAAATATAATTTTAACACGGGGACCATTGCTACGACCACAGGAATCTGACCTTTCTCTCCGAATATATGCATACACCATGTCGTATCAGACAATATTATATTGTCTGGTACGACATGGTATATGCATATATTATATACGGATAGAAGGTCAGATTCCCGTGCTACGATAGATGAGTAATAAAGGTTTCAACAATCGGAAGTGCCGAATGCAAAAGGATAAAAATTGTTCTGTAAGAGGATATCTGACAATCAATAAAAAGAATTGACTGCCACTGGATAAAAGAACACGAAAGAAAAACAGAAAAAGTCTGTGCATGAGTATTACCATGTTTTTATAAGCTATATAAGGATTAAAATAAGGGAATGTACAGACTGTTTCTGTTGCAGGCCCATATAACAACTTTTGGTCTTTGAAGGAATTATTAGTGAGCAGAAATTCATCTGTGAATCTGTTATCATTCGTCACTTCAGTCAGTTATATATAGGGATACCAGTAACTTGTTTTTTCCCTTTGCATACAGCACTTTCGATTATTGAAATTTTTATTACTTATCTATTGTAGCAATGATCTCTGTGTTAAAATGATATTTGGTGTTCTTGAAGATGTGTTTTACAATATAATGGCTCAATTAAAAAGGGGTCCAAATTTAAATGTTCCTGCCCACTGCCCCTGCCACCCCCCCCTCCACCTTTTGTGTGTCCTTTGCATTCAGCACTCTCTTATATGGAGATTTGATATAAATATTTGGATGCCCTTCTGCTGAAACTCTGAATCCGCCTCTGGAAACATTGCCAAAGTCTCAATTAATGTTACTGTCTCTGCAGGGGGGTTGGATGACCAAAAGGTGAGCATGTGCATGCTTTATAATGAAACCATGTCATTGAGTCAGTTGGCATGGTGTCAAATCCACGATTGTACGTGACAAGGAGTATTGTCGCCTGCCCAACCTCCTGGATTTTCTCCGGTTCCTCTGGTTTCCTCCCTCTGCTAAAGACCCCTACACACAAGCAAATTATTGAAAATAAATTGAACCATATTTTAGTCCCAAAATGACCAAGTTTGTGTCGAGTGGACGTTTAACCCCATTTCTCTCTCTCTTACTGTCTCTGCATATGATAAGAACCCTTGCCAAATGGAATTCAATGAAAAATAAGTAGGTTGATCTGCCAGAAGTCTCAAATCCTGAGATGTTGATGCCTTTTCTTGTCTTTTCCTTCTTTGTTTTTAGTTTCCTTCTTTGTTTTTAGAATAATCCTTTTTGTTTTTAGTTTGAGAACATATTACTATGAGGACAGTTTGTAGTTGCTGAACTAAGGAAGAGAACAAAAGTAGTTATTTTCCAACAATGGCTGCTGAAAGACAGATATTTACAGACAGACATGCCAAATCTATTCTTACTACTATGAACAGTTTAAGAAAAATAAATACTTTGTGTGATGTGACTCTTAAAGTTGAAGGTCACAGTTTTCCAGCACATAGAATAGTTTTAGCGGCATGCAGCGATTATTTTTGTGCAATGTTTACTAATGAGGTAATATTTGAAAGAGCTTCTGTTCTAGTTTAGCCTACTCTCTAATAGTAATAGGCCATTATATGATCGAGGTGTAAAAACTTTAAAGCTTGCTCATGTTAATTTTATGATAAGTGTAATATGTCATTTGATTGCTGTTAATAGTTTTAGTTTCAGAAATGTGGTGGCTTTGATTTGCCAAAAGATATAAAATTCAATTATTTAAAAGTATAGAAAATCAGACTTTTTTGAGGGGGCATAAATTTAGGAAATCTTGGATCGTATGGCAATGAATTTCACCTGGATCAATGGGAATCACCGATTGTTATTATATAATTACAATAATTCATATTGACAGCCTACCATTGGTCTTTTGCCCAAATTGACTTTATAGAATTTATAGAAAAATCTGATCCGATAGCTTTGGTTATCCCTGGGGCCAATGCCTTAATTGTATATATGCCCCCAAGACTCAAGTCCTAGTATTCAGAAATATGAGAAAAGAAGACATCTTAAAATTGTCCTCTCTGCATGCCACTGTCTTAAACAATCCCTTCATTTGACTGATTTCATTTTTCATTATCAAGAGTAGTTCTAGTGGAGAGCGCAGCCGGCACACGTTTTCCCCCACCCCCTATGGATCAAGGGGGCGCACTGACCCAATTATGTATGACTCACAGATCGTAATGTACAATGACAGGATCAATTTAGACCAGCAGTGCTTGTTGCTCCCCGACCAGTGTGCACCCTCTTAATCCATGGTCTCTGGATCCACCCTTAATTATTATGTTATAGTTATTGTTGTGAAAAGCTCTTCGAAATTACTTGAATTTGTGACTTGACTAAAGTGTAATACAAATTCTGTTTTACAGATGTCAGAAAAGGATAAATTTATGATTGAATTACATGAAATATCAGCATCAGTAATGGAAGTTTTGTTAGATTTTGTTTATACAGAAACTGTTGATGTTAGTGTTGAAAATGTACAAGAACTTTTACCGGCAGCTTGTTTATTACAGCTAACAGGTACCAGTTTAATACATCGTTAAGATATTGGACATGGTTATGGAAATGAAATGGGGTTTAATGTCCTACTCTTCTGCACCTAACCTGGGCTAATGGAAGACGGGCATACGCCAAACAGTGTGCTATGAGGGAAATTTTGCCTGGGCAGCGGCGCTACTCTTATATAGAATTCCAACTGCCAAGGGATCTTTTACATGTACGCCAATGTGTACATGGGACCTCAGTTTTTTGTCCCATCCAAACGACTAGACCGCTGTCCTTGTCAGGCCCCCTGTTCGGCATCACTGACAAGGGGAAATCACGCCGGAAAATCGAGATGAACTTTCTCGGCCAATGCAGGGATCGAAAACCGACCTCCAGGCTAGCGAGCCAGCGCCTCACCCACTTAGCCACGTGATCCCCACTTGGTTATGGACACCTCATAAATTATTTATGTGATGTACGGGTAGGCTGCTGGAAAAATTATCAAAATTGTATGCAGGGTATTGTATATATATATCAGCTTTGATCAATTCCATTCTGTATTGTCTTGGACTGAAATGATTATTATGATTAGTACTAAAGTACATGGGGGTTGGGGGGTGGAATGGTCTAATGCATGTGCTTTAGGTGATAATGTCTTTCACTGAGTCAAATGGCGTGGTTTATAGACCACACTTGTACACGAGAAGTGGGGTCGCCTGTCCAATCGCATGGGAATTCACCTGGTCCTCAGGCTTCTCCCATAGCTGAAGACCCTCCTTACACACAAGCAAATGAAGAGCACAGGGGAAAAACGATCTAAGTCACTTTTTCAAGGAACTCAGTTAGTGGCGCCATCTGGTAGCAAATTGTATAAGCTTTCTGTGGAACAATCAATTTCGAGTAAAAACGATCAGAGTCACATCGAACCAAGGCCCTTATGAAATGACCACCCAGACAAATACGTCCATCATACCCTTTATTTGACCTGACTTTAGCTGAAAAGTGGAAGTCATTTGTTGTACTGGTATTACTTTTTGTATTAAACATCGTTTTGAAGTTGTAATTAAACCCACTTGTTGTTCAGTTCGCGTCAAGCATTCTCGTCCAAAAGTTTGTTTTGCCTTTTATGCGAAAAGACAAAAATGTGACTTAGATCGTTCTTCCCCTGGACTCTTCAAATATTATTGAAATAAAATTGAAACATAAGTTAATCCCAAAAAGACCTAGGCTCTGTCAAGAATATGTTTAATCCCCTCTGTCTTGAGG
This sequence comes from Patella ulyssiponensis, assembly GCA_963678685.1. Classification (NCBI taxonomy): domain Eukaryota; kingdom Metazoa; phylum Mollusca; class Gastropoda; family Patellidae; genus Patella; species Patella ulyssiponensis. The sequence goes on from OY783232.1 coordinate 23,623,690, forward strand.
CCACATATACACATTGACATTCACGAAAAAGAATTGTTGTCGACTAGAATTGAAGGTCTCTCCAGCCAGAATTCTCGCGTGACACACCGCTTACCAGTCTTCATTACCCCCTTTCATTCATTTATTACCATTTGAATTAAATCCAGTCATTTTTCTTTGGTCATTTGACAAATGATATTGTTTAATTAAGTATGATAATTTTATTCTTCAGGTGTTAAACAAGCATGTTGTTCATTTTTAGAAAAACAGTTAGATTCCAGTAACTGTTTAGGTATTAAAATATTCTCAGAAAGTCATTCCTGTAACTCTCTGTGGCAGGCAGCAGAGTATTACAGTTTACGCCACTTTCAAGAGGTGATATCACAAGATGAGTTTAAAACACTACCGTTGGAAGAATTGGAACGACTTATTAGCAGCGATGAATTGCAGGTTAGATTTTATCAGCCTACAATGGCGTATGTAACTAACGTACGAAAATTAAATGGAAGCTGGCTTTTTTTTCGCACGTATACAATGAATGGCCATTTTGCGCAGCAGTCCCAGCCAGAATTTGGCTATTTTTTAAAATTGCGTTAAAGTTTTAAATTTTTGTTTAGAACTGAAATGAATTAACTATTAGTCAATCCCCACGCTAAAAACATTAACAGAATTGATTGTGTATATCTGATATAGACACGACCGAAGCACAAAATAGTGCTAATATGCTGACGTCAAATCTAAATTTGTAATGTTATTTTTGTGAAAAATCATTGGAAGATGCGATAAGACGTTATGGCTGTACGGATTATATAGTCCTAAAGGCTTCAAGAAGGCTATTGTTTACAATGTAACATTGTGTTGACATTTGTTTGTTGATGTGACCTCATGACCTGTGACGTTTAGATAACGTCATATGGATATCATGGCTATTCACTGTGTCAGAGTCACTTCTCTGCAGGTAGGGTGATTCTGTCGTTCAGATTGCCTACAGTACAATGGTGCAGTCTCCACTGTCTATTCTTCATTCAATCATCCACACTTACCTTCATTATCCGAAATTTATTTTGTTGTCTTGATCTCTTTGCAAAATGATCTTGATGTCATTCGATATTTATACAAAGTGATGATCAACAAACAAAGATTTCTTTGATTTTACTTTGATTGGCAAATCCTGCTGATACACTAGAGGTTAAAGTTATCATCAGCATGATATTGCTTATGTTAGCAACAAAAAGCATCCCATTGATGTTCAGGGATTCTGAGTTATTGCACTTTGTGAATTTGAAATTTCTTGTAGATGTACTAAAGGCATGAGTTATCATCTGATTTGTTCCAAGTTACCTGTGAAGTGTGTCAAAAGCTTTTCGAATTATAGTGACTTTGACAACTACTTACTTTCAGAGTGTTGTGAAATGGGTATTCTCATAGTTTGGAATTTACTTTGTGAACATTAACAATATTTGGTGTACTTTATTACTTGATATACGTAACATGAACTGGTAGTCCGATAAAATTTGAGGGGTTGGATGGCCGAATGGTTAGCGTGCACGCGCTGTATCATACGGCCTGCCATTGAGTCAACTGGCGTGGTTTCGTATCCCCTGTGTACGTGGCAAGGAGTAGGGTTGTCTGTCCAGCCTTGTGGGTTTTCTCCGGGTACTCCGGTTCCTCCCACTGCTAAAGACCCCTACATTCAAGCGAATTATTGAAATAAAATTAAACCAAATGTTAGTCCCGAAATTGCCTAGTTTGTGTCGAGTGGATGTTAAACCCCATTTCTCTCTCTCCGATAAAATTTAAATGCTCTACATATTGTTTCATTGATTGTTATGTTCCAATGAAGCAATGAGTGGTTTTTGTTGTGTCCTATTAATGTTAACAAATAATTAAACCATGAGTGCCTTTTGTTCCTTACCAATACATTTGTTTTATGCAACATAATTTTAATTACTGCAGTTAATTTCAAATTTAAATTAAAGATGTCTGTCTTATTCTGTTTTAGGTAAATAGTGAAGAACCTGTATTTGAAGCGGTTTTAAATTGGGTTAAATATGAAATGGTGGAACGTCAACAATATCTTGCTCAATTATTACAATATGTTCGTCTTCCATTGTTATCAGCTCGTTACATCACAGATGTCATAGATTATGAGGTCAGTTTTTGTCATCCTAAAAGGTTTTTTAGATGCCCACAAGAGATTGTGAGAATGGATTGATTTCATAATCACAATTCTAGAGACTGTATTTATCATCTGTGTTTTTTTGAATATATAATCTTGTATAAAGCTATCAACTGATCTGCATTTATATTTCTTGTTCTGGTTAGTTATAAGAAGACGGCCACTTAAAGGAGCTAAATCGCTAAGATTTGGGACCTAGAAATCGACACATGTGGGTCGCAACGCATATAATACTGTAATATGAATGTATATAAAATGATTTACACCCCATGCTTTCCGTTTTTACTCTAATTTCAAATCAGTTATGTTTGGCGAAATAAGCAAGCAGTCTAAATCGAATGCAAATTTCTAGTGTCTGATTATTCCAGTCTACATACGCCATTTGTTTTGGTGCAATGTTTCTAGCCTCGTTCTTCAAGTCTCTTGCTAGAACTGGGGCTGAAACGCATTGTGGTACACGATTCGTGTACCAATGAGAAAATGTTTATTTTGTCTCAAATATTGGATATCAGAAGCCCATGTTTTTCGGTGAGATCACAACATCAATGTTGATTTAAATTGACCAATTATTTGTGTTTTCAATGTTGAAGATTTTGGATGATTTTGAATTAGAGACATTAGCTACTTTAATATAAAAAATGTCAAAATGTTGTATATTATTTACACAAATTGGTGTTGTTGCCCTTGACATAAAAATCTAGTTATCACTATCTGGGTCAAAGATTTTGATATTTTTATTGTGAAATGTTTTGGATTATTTGTCTAGTTATAAAGATGAACCCTATTGAAAGTCAGAATTGCTCATCAATTATTGTTAGATGAGAGTTACTGCCCAGGGCGTATATGTGTATTTCTAAAGGTTGTTGGGTATCAGGACCACCTTCTTAAACAGCTTGAAAGAATTAAGCAGCTGCTTCTTGGTCTTTGTTTTGTTGTCTGCTTACTCGTCTGTATGTTTTTTTTAATGTTCTTCCATTTCAGCCTCTCGTTAAAAGTAGTCATAAATGTCGTGATCTTCTGGATGAAGCCAAGAAATTTCACCTTCGACCAGATTTGCGTGGACAGATGAATGGACCAAGAATGAAAACAAGAATAGGTGAGCTTACTTATCTCAACATACTTTACTAAACTTTAAATTTTACAAAACATTCTGAAATCAGATATCAGATGTCATTTATGACCAAGAAAAATAATCACAAAGGTTAGTTTTCAGGCCCCTAAAGTTTATTAAAAATAGTGTTACAATTTCTTAAAAATATGCGTTATGGTGTGAGAACTATTGATTGTCTTTTCAGGAACGGATGATCTATTAGTTGTACTTGGTGGTTTTGGTTCTCATCAGAATTTAGTAGATGTAGTAGAAAAATATAATCCTAAAACACAGAGTTGGAATAGATTACCGGTAAATATTATTCAAAATATGCCAATATGGATACCATTACAAAACCCAGACATCTTCTTGTTTCCAAAATTAGTAGAATAGGATTTTAGGTGATTGAATAAGCTACTCACAAATGCTGATTCTGAAACTGCATCACAATTACAAAACATGTACTGCTGTCCGAGATGTTTTTTTAAATTTCAAATTGGTGTTAACTGTGCACGATACTTGCATTTTCATTCTACAAACAGAAATCATCTACTTCATTGTTCGAGAATATTAAATGGCCACCATATCCAAAAATTATAGTGTTTTGTAATCCGATTCTACACACTTGTCAAATGGAAGCAGAGTAAATAATAAATAAATTTCTTGAAGGATACTTAAGGCTTAAAATGTAGCTTAGTGTCTGTTCTTATAAGCGGAGCTAACTGTAGTCAGAGAGCATAAGTTTTGTATGTTGTTTCTTACCAATTGTACATCATTTCTACCAATTACATGGTGTGTATTATTATATTTCTACCAATTACATGGTGTATATTATTATATTTCTACCAATTACATGGGAATATTATACTATTTGGCTGTATGCCATGAGAAAAACCTTGATTGTGTTTATATAATTCTGTTTATGTAGTTTTGTTTATAAATTAGGGTTTAACTAAGAGAAGACGTTATGTATCAGCAGCATCTGTAAATGGTTGTGTTTATGTTATTGGTGGATATGATGGACAATCTAGATTAAATAGTGTAGAATGTTTAGATATGACTGATAATGAGTTAAATTGGGTGACTGTATCCTGTATGCATCATAGACGAGGATTAGCGGGTGTTTGTGTTTATAAAGGTAATATTTCGTAATAAGACACAATATATATAGTCAAGCCAAAAACAGAGAGAGAGAAGGTTAACGTCCACTCGACACAAAGTAGGTCATTTTGGGACCACCATATGGTTCAGTTTTATGTCAATAATTGGCTTGTGCGTAGTTTTCTTTAGCAGTAGCAGGAAAGAGTAGGACTTGCAGAAAACCCATGAGGTTGGACAGGTGACCCTATTCCTTGTCACATACAAGCAGGAAATTAAAACCACGTCGTTTGACTTTATGACTTTATGATTTCACATGCACACATTAATCGAACTAGACCACCCAACCCCCCAACAAACCAAAATATAACTAGACTAACAAAAAAGCATTTTAATGGCAGAAATATGTTTGATTTGACCCACAAAATAATCCTTGACAAGGGAAATTAGTTACTGTTATCAAACATATCTTTCTCTAACCAACGAGTGAGTTGAAAAAAAAAATTAATTGCATTGATATATGAAAAAGAACGTATAAATTCCCAAATGACTAAGAGAAATTGTCTGCTGTCTTCCGGTTAATCTACACTTATGTAGTGTAATGGCTGTCCATGACACAGGCTATAGAGAGTAAGATAAAGAACTTGTCCCCCCTCCCAAATGTATTTGAACATCAGATTGAAGCCACGTTGTCTGCGTAACCTTTTGTTTTTTTCTTCAAGTGCTCTCTATACCTGTGATAGTAAATGTGCCAGATGTTCATTCCGAAAATGATTATTTCATTTATTTGATATTAAACTCTAATGAACATAGTTGGTAAATGAAATTGGTATTTTTTTGTGATTAATATGAAGTTTACCATTCAAAATACATAGTATAAGTGGGCTTATACTATGAAAAATATTGAAATGTTGCAAATTTAATTTTAAAGTGTACCTATTTATTGATATTTTCTCTTGTAATCAGATACATGTATATGACATTCTACAGATTAACAAGAATTATTTTTATTGAAGTCTGGTCTGGTCATATTAAAAGGAATGGGAGCTTGATTACTCTATTTCCTATCAAGACTTCTTTCGGACTAATTCTGGTCCGTTCATTTAAAATGGATTAATAACCCTGGTGTTTACAGTGATGTTTTATTTCCTGTAGATCAAGTCTATGTGTGTGGTGGTTTTGATGGCTATGCTAGACATACCAGTATGGAGAAATATAACCCAGTCATAGATCAGTGGACATTGTTGAGTGGCATGGCTGTTAGTCGGGAAGGTGCTGGTTTAGTTGTTGCAGGAGACTTAATATACTGTATTGGAGGTTATGATGGAATCAATCTGTTAGATTCTGCAGAGAGATATGATCCAGAAACAGAGCAGTGGTCGACTATAGCAACAATGTCAACTCAAAGATCAGGTAATAATAACAATAATTTGTAACACGGACGGGAGATCTTCCGTTGTTCTTTTCGTTGAATGAGCAGATTGTTTTACCTTTGCTAAACTCACTGGAGCGTAAATGTGCAATAACTAGATATTTTCAGTGTTATTGCACACTTTTGCTGACTTACGCTAATTTTAGTAGAAATCATATAGAGAAGTGGGGTGGGTTTTCTGTGCAATAACAACAAGCATGTTGAGTAGCTTACGCCTCGATGTTTAAACCTGTTAACTCATGAGAGCCGTGCTATAAATATAACTTATTCTATCTAATGTAAGTACCTGATCAAAACAATAAACTGGCATAATACATTGTCTGGATGTTAACACATTTAAATACTGCAAAATGAAAGCAAAATAACTAAATAAGGACAGTCATGTTTTAATAAAATTATCATATTGAATGATAAATTCTAAAAAAGACACAAGTTTCCTTAGGTACATGTAGTAAATGGGTGTTTTACATCAATGGTGGTATACATGTAGTAAATGGTATTATATATTGATGGTGGTGAACATGTAGTAAATGGTATTATATATTGATGGACATGCAGTAAATGGTGTTATATATTGATGGACATGTAGTAAATGTTGTTATATATTGATGGTGGTGTGCGTGTAGTAAATGGTGTTATCTATTGATGGTGGTGATCTGCATGTAGCAGATAAAATGGTTTTATATATTCAGGGGTGAGCATGGAGTGTAGTAAATAGTGACATATATATCAATAGTGGTGAACATATGGTGTTATCCATCAATGGTTGTGTACATGTAATAAATGGTGTTATACTGATAGTGGTGTTCATGAAGTGTAGTAAATGGTGATATATAATGTACATGTAGTAAATGGTGTTATATATCAATGGTGGTGTGCATTTAGTAAATGGTGTTATATATTGATCAAATAACACACTTTTTATGGATAACAATTACTATGGTTTATTTCACTGCGACGTTTCAACAAGATTTCACAAGTCGTTATCAAGCATATAACACAAATAAATAAAATGAAAATAATCTGGTTATATATATACACTACAGCAGCATAAACCCCCCAATGGGATGCAAAGTCAGCAAGCCGTTGAATAAACAAATGTACACAGATGGTTATAAACAGTAATTAGTATATATGAGTACAGGAACAAAGGATCAAACAATTATTACTTCAGTATATAGAAAGCCAACCCACACAGACCAGTATATACATTACAAATCAAACCACCCTAACAGCACCAAAGCAGCCGTCATTGCCACCCTAACAAAAAGAGCTAAAAATATTTGTGACCCTGAACTACTCCCCAACGAAGTCCAACATCTTACAGACGTCTTCACTAAACATAACGGGTATCCACTAAAGATGGTTAAAAAGATTATTAATTCCACAATATCCGACCTGCCAAAACCAGATAAACAAAAACCTGATAAAGGCCCCATACGAGTGTTTATACCTTTCCACGGGAACATCTCCCACCAAATTAAAAGATTATTAAAACAAGAAGCACATATAGAAACCACATATCTCAAAGGCAAGACAACCAAAGAATTAATAAAAGCAAATGGAAAGATAACCTCCAACAAATCCATCTCCCCAAAAGGGTGTGTTTACCAGGTCACTTGCAGCTGTGGGGATTTTTACATTGGAGAATCGAAAAGACCCCTGGACATCAGAATCAAAGAACACATGTCAAAAACCACCAGCAACCAATCTGCCATTGCCGAACACCTTATTGAAAGCCCGCGCCACCGAGTGAACTGGACAAACGTCAAAAAGTTAGCTGTTAACTGCCATAACAAACGGAACCGAAGAACCCACGAAGCTATTAATATACGCAGGCATGAACCAAAACTCAACAGGGACCCAGGAATTTACATTCCAAGAGCGTATGATCGCATCATTAAAATGTAGCTTTCATCGTCTCCGAACTACATTTAAAACAATTATTCTTTAATGTTAATATTTTGAGCGTTTTCAATTTGACACATTTCCTTAAATGAAATTATTTATAAAATTACTTTTACTGCATTTTGTTTTACTGTTAGAATTTATTCGTCATGGCTTCAGTTCACACCTACAACAACTGCTCCTTTATTCTTTATTATTACTTTCATCTATAACTAATTACTGTATATATATTTATTCATTATGTTTTTACTGTCAGGGCTGAGTGCTCGTGTCTCATTATACCTCTTAATAATTGTTTGATCCTTTGTTCCTGTACTCATATATACTAATTACTGTTTATAACCATCTGTGTACATTTGTTTATTCAACGGCTTGCTGACTTTGCATCCCATTGGGGGGTTTATGCTGCTGTAGTGTATATATATAACCAGATTATTTTCATTTTATTTATTTGTGTTATATGCTTGATAACGACTTGTGAAATCTTGTTGAAACGTCGCAGTGAAATAAACCATAGTAATTGTTATCCATAAAAAGTGTGTTATTTGATTATGTCCCAATTACTAAATGCCATTCAAAGAATATATCAGACATCAATATGGAGATGTGGCTGTCAACCTTATTAATCAAATAGGTAAATGTGAAGATAAGTATATACGCACATGCAACAGTGTGACCTTTTTAATGAGATGTAGGGACAGTGACCTCATACCCAAAGGCCTCACAATTAAATCACCAGTGCACTCGAAGGCCGCAAGTAAGATTATTAGAGATGCCAGCAAACTGTTACTCCGTGAAAGACTTCAGCATTATAGAAATGAAAAGCAGAAACAATCCATCAGAGCCAACGAACTACAAACTGAACTCCAAAACACTATTACCCAGTTAGATCTCCAAAAATTCCATGAAATTCAGAACAAAAGTCACACCCGCCTCAATCAACAAGTTAAACTGAAACATACCAAAAAATTCTACAACCTGAAACAAACTAAAACTAAACCGATAAATAAAACCAGTACCAATGTCACTAACGATTATCTTACCAAGACAGTTGTCAACATCAGCGACAGAAATCTAACAGAAGATGAAATAAATCTACTTTCTAAAGGCCTTAGCTTTGTACCATCCAACCAAAAACTCCATGCTGATACATTTATAACCAACATTGAAAAGGGGCTGCGCCAACTAGCACCAGGTGGAAAGGTTGAATACCTCAGACATCAAATAACTGACCTACTCCTAAAAGCTAAACCACAAGTTAGCAACATAACCCCGCAACAGAAAAAGGCAATAAAAGACCTTCGCAGTGATCCGAAGATAACCATTGTAGCAGCTGACAAGGGTAAGGCAACTGTAGTTATGAATACAAACGAATACCACAACATTGTGGAAGACCTACTAAATGATACCACAACTTACCGACGCCTTAGGAAAGACCCCACCAACAACCATGTCAAAGATTATACCAAACTTTTGAAATCACTCTGTGAAGACGGAAAGATCACCAACAACATCCATAACAGACTGAAACCAGACCACCCCCGTTCACCATACGCCAGAGCATCAATTAAGATCCACAAAGATCCAATTAAAGCCAGGCTTCTGATATGCTCAATAGACTCAGTTTATTACAATACAGCTAAGTATCTTTCAAAATTACTCTCACCACTAGGAAAAACAGCAGATTCGTTCATTAGGACTCCACTGAATTTTGTTCCAAACTTAAAGAGATAAGAAATCCCGGAAAAATGCTCTCGTACGATGTTGTCGACTTATTTACTAATGTGCCAAGAGAAGATGCCCTAAAAGTCCTAGAAACCCGCATCCACCAACTCTCTACGCCACTGGAAACAACGTTAGAAATTGATACCATTATCCGTCTAATCAAGCAATGTCTGGAATCTACATACTTCACATGGGGTGACAACTATTACCAACAGATCCATGGGTTACCAATGGGCAGTCCCTTATCCCCCCTGATAGCTGAAATTTTCATGACGTCACTGGAAGAAGTAGCCATCCAAACCGCACCATTCCAACCCCTATTCTGGTCTCGTAAGGTGGATGACGTATTTGTTATGGTAAAAGATGAAGATGATGCTGGCAACCTACTACACCATCTGAACAACCAACACCCAAGGATCAAGTTTACCATGGAGAATGAAACCAGCAACAGCCTTCCGTTCCTGGACATACAAGTTACAAGAGAGGACTCTAAAATTATTACTTCAGTATATAGAAAGCCAACCCACACAGACCAGTATATACATTACAAATCAAACCACCCTAACAGCACCAAAGCAGCCGTCATTGCCACCCTAACAAAAAGAGCTAAAAATATTTGTGACCCTGAACTACTCCCCAACGAAGTCCAACATCTTACAGACGTCTTCACTAAACATAACGGGTATCCACTAAAGATGGTTAAAAAGATTATTAATTCCACAATATCCGACCTGCCAAAACCAGATAAACAAAAACCTGATAAAGGCCCCATACGAGTGTTTATACCTTTCCACGGGAACATCTCCCACCAAATTAAAAGATTATTAAAACAAGAAGCACATATAGAAACCACATATCTCAAAGGCAAGACAACCAAAGAATTAATAAAAGCAAATGGAAAGATAACCTCCAACAAATCCATCTCCCCAAAAGGGTGTGTTTACCAGGTCACTTGCAGCTGTGGGGATTTTTACATTGGAGAATCGAAAAGACCCCTGGACATCAGAATCAAAGAACACATGTCAAAAACCACCAGCAACCAATCTGCCATTGCCGAACACCTTATTGAAAACCCGCGCCACCGAGTGAACTGGACAAACGTCAAAAAGTTAGCTGTTAACTGCCATAACAAACGGAACCGAAGAACCCACGAAGCTATTAATATACGCAGGCATGAACCAAAACTCAACAGGGACCCAGGAATTTACATTCCAAGAGCGTATGATCGCATCATTAAAATGTAGCTTTCATCGTCTCCGAACTACATTTAAAACAATTATTCTTTAATGTTAATATTTTGAGCGTTTTCAATTTGACACATTTCCTTAAATGAAATTATTTATAAAATTACTTTTACTGCATTTTGTTTTACTGTTAGAATTTATTCGTCATGGCTTCAGTTCACACCTACAACAACTGCTCCTTTATTCTTTATTATTACTTTCATCTATAACTAATTACTGTATATATATTTATTCATTATGTTTTTACTGTCAGGGCTGAGTGCTCGTGTCTCATTATACCTCTTAATAATTGTTTGATCCTTTGTTCCTGTACTCATATATACTAATTACTGTTTATAACCATCTGTGTACATTTGTTTATTCAACGGCTTGCTGACTTTGCATCCCATTGGGGGGTTTATGCTGCTGTAGTGTATATATATAACCAGATTATTTTCATTTTATTTATTTGTGTTATATGCTTGATAACGACTTGTGAAATCTTGTTGAAACGTCGCAGTGAAATAAACCATAGTAATTGTTATCCATAAAAAGTGTGTTATTTGATTATGTCCCAATTACTAAATGCCATTCAAAGGTTATATATTGATGGTGGTGTGCATTTAGTAAATGGTGTTACATGTATATATTGTTGATGGTATGCATGTAGTGTAGTAAATGGTGTTATATATCAACGGTCGTGTACATGGTAGTGACTAGTATAAAGGATATTGTTGTGCATGTAGTGAATGGTGATATATACCTGTACTGCTGTACCTGTAGTAAAGATTATATCTACAGTCATGTACTGCAAATTATATCTAGACTGGTGTGCATGTAGTAAATGGTGATATATATATATATATATCTATACTGATGTACACGTAGTAATGATGATATTTTTATTGGTGTACATGTAGTAAATTGTGTTTTATACTTGTACTGCTGTACATGTATTAAATAGTAAATAGATGTATTGCTGTACCGTGTAAGTGATTGTAGTAAATGGTGATGTATACTGGATGTGATTGTAGTAAATGTTGAAATTTGTAGTGATGTGCTTGAAGTAATTACCATTCTGTATACTAGTTTATTACTGTAACTTAATTAAATGGAATGGGGATTAACTGTAAGTAAATGATAAACTATATTTAGGTGCTGGTGTGGCAGTAGTAAATGATGTTATCTATGTTTGTGGAGGCTATGATGGTAATGAACATTTATCAACAGTAGAATGTTATAACACCACCACTGGTCACTGGACGTCATTACCACATATGATTGTACCTCGTTGTTATGTGGGAGCGTGTGTTTTACAAGGAAAACTAATGGTGGTGGCAGGGTATGTCTAGTTTTTTTTATGTTCTGTGCCTAATACAACCAGTTTATGTATAACGCAGGATAATGTCATAAACATGTCTGGGCCTAGACAATCAACATGTCACATGCATATTATGTAATTATAAGGAAATGTCATATAAAATGACAAAGCTCACCTTGAAATAACACAGTATCAATCATAATAATCTAATGATATTCAAATCTTTATTAGGGTTTCACATGGCATCTGTACACTAATAGCTGTTATCGGTATTCTTTTATTCGTTATGTTGCACAAGGTGCACTTAAGATCATTAAATATGTCACTGAGCCAAGTGGTGTGATTTAAATTCAATTGTATACTGGTTTGTCCTCACTGCTTCTGACCCTGATGCATTAGTCCTGATGTCAAAGTCCTGAAATAGCCTAGTTTATATTGAGTGGATGTTAAGCTCTTTCTCTCTCTCTCTCTCTCTCTGGCAATATATTGTGATATATTTCACTTGTAGGTATGATGGCAATACATTACTAAATACAGTGGAGATTTATGATCCATTAACAGAATCCTGGGAAATATTAGATGATAGTATGGGAATTCCACGATGTGATGCAGGAGTTTGTGTTGCTCGAATGCCTTGAAATCATAACAAGGATCTTATTTATCTCATCATGAATGTGGTTTAATGTAAGGCAGATTTCCTTATAAATGTTGGGGTGGGGGAAAATGTTACAGGGTTGCCGATGTTTGTAGGGTTCCACTGAAGGTGATATCACAGAAAATGCTTGAAGTGTGACACTCTAAAACACTAGCTTATCCCCTCCCCCACGTTGTTTTGAATTATATTCACAGATGGCTGTCGGTTATAAATCCATTTTTATGGTGAAGTCCTACTGTATGTGAGCAGTTCAAATCTCAGACATAAAGGTTTATGTTTTGTCTATTAACAGAAGTATTATTTCTTTATTGTTTACGTGAGATGCAGTTGTCACTTAACACTAATGAGTCAAACTTTGTTCAATTCAAGAAAAAGTTTTAAGTACATGCTGATCAATGAAGTTCTAGTATATATTGGTTGATGACATGTAAATTTGGTAAGATACACAAAAAAATGTGTTCGGATCGAAAGACAAGATATTGACACAAGAATAGAGCTGAACGTATATTAATGTCATCAAAATAAAATAAGTTTACTGTATGTTAGCTAAATACTGGGTCCGTATTCAATCGTTTTCCTAAAGTTCAGTAGAAATACCACGTCAGAAAAAACTGATGAACTTTCTCGGCCAATACAGGGATCGATCACGTGACCTTAAGGCTAGCGAGCCTGCATCTTAGCCACTTAGATACTGTGAATCCCAAAGGCCGGGCATTGACGGTACATGACGTCTGTACGAAAGATGTGGAGTTATTTTCTACCCGAATAAATACTACCAACTACCAATTAAGATGACATGCTTCGGTCAGCAGCAATCATAATATACAAAAGAATACAAGAACAAATTGCAATCAATACTACTGCCCATCCACAGCTAGCTCCAAATATGTATATGGGAATGAATGGTAAAAAATAAATCATGCCTGCCTTGTAGGGGCAGTAAAGACATTGCCTTTGAATACCACTTACCAGGAAGTTAGGTAATATTTAAGTGAAATCTAGTAGTTATGTGACTTTTTTACACTTAAGACATCCTGTGAATATGGACCCTTGTTTTTAAAGAAATTATGACTTTTTTATTTGCTTGTTAATGAATATGCCTGTGATATTTTAAAGGAAACATCTTTAAATTTATTATATTGCATGTTTGTATGAATGTATTGTATACCAACACGTGCTTTCAGCAGATATTTATATAAAATTTCTCCATAAATCCTATCCTCTAATTTAACAGAAGTTTTATTTTATAAATAAAAAAAAAAGGCTTGCATTGAAATCAGATCCTTACCAGAAAAAAACATATTCTATTTATGTGAAGATAAAAATTTGAATTTTGCCCATTCAATCAGTATTTAAGAGGCTAATTGCTTTTTATGAAGTTTTCATTTTGGCAGATAAAGCAGAAGCAGGTCTGGATGCTTATAATTCATTTTGTTTAAATGGTCGACACTCGACAGCTGAACTCAAAATCGACAGCTGAACTCAAAATCGGTTATATCGCTATTATGACTTTTCCTGTAGGACCCAGTCTCGGTAGAACCTACACTTATTTTTTCATTTAATAAATTATTGAATTAATAATTGTTCTGATTTTGTTTTAAAATTGGCAACGTTTTATCCCCAAGTCAGTAGTTCAAAGACTCTAGCTTACAAGCATGTATGTGTATCTGTCTTTATTATTATGGATTTAACATTGTTAAAACATGTTTCTGAAGTGACTGCACAGCTGTTGTATCATACGGTCTATCATGGAGTCATCTGGCATGTTTTCGATTCCTCTGGTTTCCTCCTAATGCTCAAGACCCCAACCCACAAGCGAATTATTAAAAAAAAAGTTGAACCATGTATTAGTCCCGAAATGACCTAGTTTGTGTCGAGTGGCCGTTAAATCATCTCTCTCTTTGTTCCTTCGACTTATGCGCGTTTGAAAGGGGCCCAGACTACTTACTCCTTCTTTGCTACAGAACTAACACAGTTATATGGGAAAACAATCACAGGATTATTATACACAAGCACGACGTTTCGATAAGTATTCTCTATCGTTATCAAGCACAATTGTGTATAATAAACCAGTGATTGTTTTCTCATATAACTGTTAGTTCTGTTATGTCTCCAGTCGCTAAATGCCACTAACGAAGGCACAAGTTCAAATTTTTCGAGTGAACCTAGCTGGAAATTATACACAAAGTTTTTTTATAATTGGTTTTAGTTGCTTTGGGTGTCCACTTTTAGAATCTGCCGGGTGAACCTCGGTCACCCTTGAGGGTTTTGAGAAATTCAACATGGCGCCCAAGATGGCCGCCACATAAAATAATCCGCTATAACTCCAATGGTATTTATTCAAGGATGCTAATATTGGTGTCTAACCGTATGTTTCTGGGGCCAAGTAATACACTGAAATCATTTACTATGTCGTGGTGTAATTAAATGATAGTAAAATCAAGCATGCCAGACAATATGGCAGTTTAACTAATTGGAGGCGATTATTTTACAGAACCAATACTATGTCTAAAAACATAAACAAACTATATATTTCTGGACATAGAAGCGTATGAGTGATAGGATACCACCACATACATTCCTACCAGGAGCTTCAGGGCTACATGGATCGGTCTTGAAAAGGGAGGCACAAGCTATTGTTGAAAACTTAAAAAAGCAAATTCTGCCCGTGTTTCTGGTTGCAACTCGTGACAGTACGCGCTGTATATTCTAAGTCATCCCTAGTGCTGCTACAAGTACAAGTACTACACGAGCTGTAACTATTGCATCCACATCTGATGAGCCACATGACAGACTTCGGGGCAAGTTGGCCTGTTGTGAAGGTTCTCAATTTGAATCCTTCTCCCAGCAGTACTGTTCCAGATCAAGTTCCTGTTTTGCGGGTAGAATTTGTTTTTTAAAATGTTCAACAATCGGCTTGTGTCTCGCCTTTTACGACCCACCGATGTGGATCTGGAGCCCCTGATCGGGCTGTATGTTGTGTTGTTATCCCATCACTTATACGCTCCTATGTGTCCAGAAATATATAGTTCAAGGAGCATATTATCTGGCATGTTTGATTTTACTATCATCTAATCACCATACAACATAATAAATGATTTCAGTGTATTCCTTGACCACAGAAATATACGGTTAGACACCAAAATAAATACTATGGGAGCTATAGAGGATTATTTGAAGTTGCAGTCGTTTTGGACGCCATCTTTAATTTCTCAAAATGCCCAAGGGTGACCGAGGTTCACCTGGCAGATTTTGAACGAGGACACCCTGGGCTACTAAGATCAATCTGCCGGAATAAAGGAATATGTTCTTCTTTTCTACCGTTAAACTATGGTGGCGGATTGGTATCATGTCGTGATGTCGCCCTTCATAAGGCGACAACCTAACACCACGACATCACGACATTTTAACCTGACACCACGACAACCCGACATCAAGACAAAAATGTAATGTCGCGTAAAAATGTCGTATTGTCGGGTTAAAATGTCGTGATATCGGGTTGTCGTGATGTCACGTTGTCGTGATGTCGGGTTGTCGTGTTATCGGCTATTTACCTCTCAATACTCTTTGATTATATATCGGAATTTTGCAACTTGGGTTCTCCCTGTCGGTAGTGCAGGACAAAGGGTCTGGTAAAGAACAGTGTCTAGTTGTGTAGATGGGCAAAAAAAAAAAAACCCTTGGCACATAAAAGAATTCTTCATAGTTGAAATTCGATGGAGAAATGCCACAGTCCGTTGAAAATATCTGTCACATCACTCTGCATGGCATATGTCTATCTTCAATAGTCAGATTAGTTCGGAAAATGAAATCAACTGAAATGGGGTTTAACGTCCAACTGTTCTGCTCCGGGAGCCACAATGATTGAGTGAGTAAGACGCTGGAGGTCGCGGGTTCTCACCCGATGTTGGCCGAGAAAGTTCATCAATGTTTTCCGGCGTGGTGTCCCCTTGTCAGGGGTGCTGGGACGAAAAACCGAGGTCGCGTGTATACATTGACCTATACATAAAAAACATCCGTTGGCAATTGGAATTCGAAATAAGAGTAGGCCGTAACGGTTTAATGTCCTACTATTCTTTACTAGGCCCCTTTTAATGTCGTGATGTCGGGTAAAAATGTCGTTGTGTCGGGTTAAAAATGTCGCGCTGTCGTGATGTCGGGTTGCCGTGGTGTCGGGTTAAGATGTCGTGGTATTGGGTTGTCGGGTTGTCGCCTTATGAAGGGCAACAACGCGATATCACAACATGATACCAATCAGCCACCATATTAAACAGCGATTTCTTGCAGACTATGGAGATATGTGCGTATAGGATATTAACCTACCCGAGGTTGATATGATAGAGAACACGCGGGCGAAGCCCAAGGGTTCTCTATCATATCAATCCGAGGGAGAGTAGGTTTATATCTGACATATACAACGTTCACCCTTAAATTTAATGGACTCTTCTAAAAAAGGCAACAGTGATTGGATAATTGCTCGGTAGTTTCCGCCAAATAGCGAGAATTACCGATGTATTATTGCGCGTGTGTTTGTTTACATGACGCCATTTTGGGAAATTGAATTGAAAGCATGCAAGAACAAAATGGATAATTAAACGAAGTCAGACGAATAATCAATCCTTTTTAGTCATCATATTGACGATGGAATAGATGTGGATGCAAATATGATGAGGATCAATCCAAAGCCTGGAGAAAATTTGGATCAAAAGGCAATCTTTTCCGATATTTCTGACAATGAACCGTGATTGAAATTTAGGTATGTTCAGAGAAGGATTTGACCGACTGGTTTAAGTGGACTATATCCAAAAATACTTTACAAAGGAACTTTTGAGCGATAAATACTTTCAAATCTTGCAGTGTGTGGAGAAATAATGTGGGCGGAAAGAAAATTCTGAAAGATATCTTAGACATGGAGTATGGATAACCGATTTAAATATACCGATAAGTACACCGTCTATTTCGTTACTGAATGCTACAAACTGTACCATAACTCTTTTTTTTATATTGTCAAAAGAATAAAATTTTATTTCTGTGTTCTTTGTATTATTTCGATCATCTACATTATCAGCGGTTGATATGAGCCGAATATATCGACCTTGGATGACGTCATCAGCGGTTGATATGAAATATCAACCTGTCAGGACGTCATCAGCGGTTGATATGAACCGAATATATCAACCTCTGATGACGTCATGAGAGGTTGTTATGAGATATAACTGCTATGGACATCAAAGAAAAAAACTACTACCAGTTGTATATAATGAGGTAAATACCGGCGTCTGATTTTTGAGGTATTCGATTGATTCCAAAATCGGGTTGAGTAATCACCGGAATTAACCTGAATCACATAAAACACATAATTCCGATATTTGGAAAGTGAATTCCGGTGTTTTTATGTTTTTATACGCCCACATTTTCACGTGGACGTGTATATTGTCGTCGCCCCTGTTGGTCCGTCCGTCCGTCCGTCCGTCCACAATTGTTTGTGAACAGTCTACAGGTCACATTTTTTATCCGATTTCAATGAAACTTAAAATATAGGTTTATCACCCTAAGATCTCGGTTTCTTTCGATATTGGCATGTATCGGACTGTAACTTCATGGGTTATGGCCCCTGATTGTACGAAAAATCACGTTTTTAGCTTGTGAACAGTGTAGAGGTCACAATTATGAACCGATTTTGATGAAACTTGAAATGCATGTTTATAACCTAACGATCTTGGTTCCTTTCGACATCTGCGCCCATCGGATCGTAACTTCCTGAATTATGGCCCCTGATTGTCCGAAAAATTTCCCCTTTAGCTACTGATCCCTCTGGAGGTCAAAATTGTTATCTGCTTTATAAAACCGTTAGGTTATATCACCGTTACATGGTAATGGAGGCAGAGTTCGAATTTCGTGAAAATCGGACCAAAATTGAGGGACAAAATGGCCGCCGTTTGTACGCGAATAGTTATATCAAGGTTGTGGACCCTAAAGAGGTCATAATTTTAATTAGATTTTGATGAAACTTGAAATACATGTTTATAACCTATAGATCTTGGTTCCATTCCATATTTGCACATATCGGATTATAACTTCCTGAATTATGGCCCCTGATTGTACGAAAAATCATCTTTATTAGCTTGTGGTCCCTCTGGAGGTCACAATTATTACCTGATTTAAACCAACGTTTGATTATATCACCGTTACGGGGTAATGTAGGTTGAGTTAGACTTTAGTGAAAATCGGACCAAAATTGACAGACAAAATGGCCGTCGTTTGTACGCGAATAGTGTAAAAATATGGTATATCAAGGTTGTGGACCCTATTGAGGTCACAATTTTAATTCGATTTTGATGAAACTTAAAATACATGTTTATAACCTAAAGATCTTAGTTCCTTTCGATATTTGCGCATATCGGATTGTAACTTCCGAATCATGGCCTCTGATTGTACGAAAAATCGCCTTTATTATCTTGTGGTTCGTCTGGAGGTCACAATTATTACCTGATTTAAAAAAAAAACGTTTGATTATATCACCGTTACACTGTAATGACTGTTCGGTTCGTATTTCATGAACACTGGACCAAAATTGCTGAACAAAATGGCCGCCACTTTTACGCGAATGGTGTAAAAATATGGTATATCAAGGTTGTGGACCCTGTAGAGGTCATAAATTTAATCCGATTTTGATGAAATTTGATATGTAAGTTTATAATCCAAAGATCGCGGTTTCTGTCGATATTCGGGCACATTGGATCATAACTTCCTGAATTATGGCCCCTGATTGTACGGAATATCATGTTTTTTACCTTGTGGACCCTATGGAGGTCACAATTTTATTCCGAATTAAAAAACCGTTTGACTATATCCCCGTTACACATTAATGATGGTTAAGTTTGAATTTCTTGAAAATCGATAATTGAACAGCTAAATCCATTATATCAAATGTTTCATATACTAAACATTAGCATGGGGCAGAACTTTATAAAAACCAAACAAATTCTAATGATTTTCTGATAATTACTTAATATGCGACTTATTGACTGCCCGGACGATTTAGCTGCCGTGTGCGTATCTTTCGTTGCCTGGCAACCTATTTTTGATGTTTAATTCCTGTGATTTTAGGTGTTTTAAAGTAAATTATTATTAATTCAAAAAAGTAGTGAATAGGAATTAGTATAGCACTCTTGGGCACCTCGTTTGGATATTATTATTAAGGTCTTAAGTCTGAATTACGATATTTTGAAAGTGAATTCCGGTGTTTATATGTTTTCAATGTGTATTTCGGGGATTTTCAATATTAATGATACTGGTAATGCAAAATATAAGTAAATACTAAAATAAAATAGGAAGACCTTGCCGGCGAATAATTAATTCTGATATTTTCAAAGTTAATTCCGATGTTTGTGAATTTCGATGAATTCCCGAAATTAGTCTACCCCCTTAAAGCGGCAATTTCATATTTTTAAGTTATATTTTTAAAATATATTAAAATAAAGCCTTAAAATACATGGTATCTATAAACAGTCCAACCTTGTTAAAGAATAATCCTATAATTCACTATTGCCAGTTGAGATATACTATTCAAAAAAAGTAGGGGATATTTGATTTTTAAGTGTTATTAAAGTCACCTAATGAAACTGACGAAGAAACAAATGACAAAATGAAATGAAGTTCACATTCATCGATTTATTCCAAATGATCGTTAGACTAAGTAAGGCACAGACTGACCATTATAAGGATAAAATGATACCCGGGGTCAAACAGAAAAGTTACCACAGCATCACAACAAAGTCAGTAACGGGTAAATCCTCCTCTGTTTGCCAAACAAGCATTGATCCGACGTGGCATACTCCTAATGAGACGTCTAAGGTCATTTTGGTCCAGATTGTCCCATTCCTGTTGCAACGCAGCAGCAAGTTCTTGGACATTGGCAGGACGTTGTTGACGTTGACGTAACCTCTGTCCAAGCATGTCCCAGACATGCTCGATGGGGAAGAGGTCGGGACTCAGTGCTGGCCAAGGTAATGTGTTGATGTTCTGTTGTTGGAGGTAACCTGTAACGATCCTGGCCCTGTGACATCTTGCGTTGTCATCCTGGAAGATGAAACGGAGGCCATGACGTCGTGCGAACGGCACAACATAGACTGCCAAGATGTTGTCCCGGTAGTACTGGCCTGTAACACGCCCTGCAACAACATGTAAAGCCGTTCTTCCAGCAACAGTGATGCCTCCCCACACCATAACAGAACCACCCCCAAATCGATCATGTCTGATGGCGTTAACGTCTTGGAAGCGCTCGTTTCGACGACGCCACACCCTCCTATGTCTGTCCAAAAAATCAACAGTGAACCTTGACTCATCTGAAAACATCACATTGCTCCAGCGTCGATTATCCCAGTGTTGACGATCCCTACACCAACGACGTCTTGCCTGAATGTGATGATCTCTCAAACAAGGGATCACGCGAGGACGTCGGGCGCGAAGGTGACCCCTATGCAGTCGATTCCGAATCGTCTGGCCACTCACTCTCACACCAGTGTCTGTTTGAAGACGAGCGCTGATTTGATTTGCTGTGATGACACGATTTCTCAAGGCCAAGGTACGGATAAATCGATCCTGGACCATAGCCTGCTTATGACAGACTGAGAAACATTCATCGTCCGCGCCACAACCGCCTGTTTTGTGCCGATCTGTAGCATGCCAAGGGCACGTAACCTTTCATTTTGGGTAAGCCGACGCATATCAAAATTTGTTTTCTGGTCACTAAAACAATTAAACTGATGTTTCCACACTGGAATTCAATGCCACAATGACTGTAACATTCAAAGTCAGAGTCGTGCAAATCTTGTGTTGGACCCCCATGATGATCCCAAGCATCACCTGCATTCCATGCGGTAGCTATTGGTGCGTTTGGGCGTCACATGTAACTGGAAATGTTTCTTCTGTTAGGTTCTACAGTGACTTTTTTCGTAGTCATTTGCATATTTTAGTATTATGCCCCCAAAATCAAATATCCCCTACTTTTTTTGAATAGTATAATTCAAACGTTTGAAGATAGCTATTGCATGGGGGGATGGGAAAACAAGGAGGTAATTGTGTTAGTATTTCCGATGTGAAAGATGTTTCAGTGTGGAAAATAATACCTATGATTGTATAATAGTGAGTTGACAACCTATTGAGCAAAAGACATAGAAATAAAAAGATTTTGACTTTCTTGGAAAATATGAAATTCCCGCTTTAATGAGTCATCGCGGATAACGAAATTTAAATGTCTTTGCCTGAAAATACTTACTGGGACTTACACTCTTTTCATGTCTCTACACAAGTTTCGCTATCCTGTTTGTGTGAACTGCAAGAGAATACAACCCCGTTTGGGAGATTGTACTTTTAGCATGAATAATAAGGGATGTACAGACATTAATTTTATTGATATGGCAGTCATCTAGTACGCCATTTTGTTTTTTTCGCTTAATAAATCATTTTAAATTACTTCTGAAAGTACAGCAAACTGTTGAATAAACCTTTTTGATTGAATAATACTGTCAACTATTTTTGTGTTCATTTAAACTAATGACAGTTATTATAGCCTTTGTCATGTTTTATTTCAAACAAGTTGACGTTAAACAAATGCTGACGTACATAAATTCCCATTCAAATAAAATTAATTGTTGCCCTAAAACCAATTTAGGTGAAGGTTATTTTGGGTGTAAATTTAACACCAACCAGACCCGCCTGGGTCGTAGGGAGCGGGGGACTATCCTCGCCCCCCATCCACCCCTACCAATTTAGCCGCAAGTATTCCCTACTCCAGGTTATTACACAAAAGTAATCATGCTGTTAGATACAACGCGGTCTGATTTTAACATAGAAATGAGACTGCGAGAACGTTGTCTTTCAGAAAACAACTTTGCTATGGTCTATACTGATCCCCGGGTAAAGCGACTCCCAGTTGGAAGGCTCTCGATTAGTTAACTGAACAGTAGATCTTTATTTCAACTTACTTCCGTTGTATGACAGATTAGGTAATTAAAAAACTGACGGGATAGAGTTTTTCTCAAGCGAGGGCTATAGCTCTAGAATGTAAGATCTGATGCGTACCAAAGACAACTCATCCAAGAGCTTTTGATCCTTAACACATAGTTTAAGTTTAATCCCACGAATAGGAAAACAATTGTCGCCCCAGGAATTTCCTCAAACTTCATTGATATTTAACCTTTCTGCGTAAAACGCAAAGGGGGGGGGGGGCTAATGCGCACCAAACTTGAACTCACTCAAGAGCAAGAAATACTTGTTTAAGTGCATCTAAATCAAATACAAATTCTGACCTCTACATGATCCACAGCCTTGGCATTACAGGGTTTTATACTTTTTGCGTAAAGGGGATTGGTCATTTGAGGGATATACTTGAGTTTGTGATACTTGTTTTAAGTTAATCTAAATCGGATACAAAATTCTTACCTCTAGATGGTACACAACTTTGGCATTACATTCTTTTATACTAGTTGCGTAAAGGGGAGTGGCCATTAATGGTACACAACTTTGGCATTACATGCTTTTATACTATTTGCGTAAAGGGGAGTGGCCATTAATTTTGACTGAAAGTTCTATTTCGATTTTCAAGAAATTCGGACTCAATCATTATATCAAAATTGGATGAAATTTCGAACCCCCGAATGGCCCACAATCTCTGTATGATATGATTTAAGGGTAGTGGCCATTTTGTCGGGCATTTTGTGTCCGATTTTCACGAAATTTGCACTCGGCCATAATTATGGTGTAACGGTGATATATTTGAACGGTTTTGACAATCTAATCAAAACTGTGTGCTATGGATAGACCGCAAGTTACGAATGTCGAGATCTTTGTTTGGTTATAAAAATATATAAATAGTATAAAAATTATGACCTTACGAGTATCTACAACCTTGTTATAATTATGCATATATTTGTCAATTTACCATCGACTGTGTTTGCATGTTAAGGGATTTAGAAAAGAAATCAAATTTGACTTCGTTTCTGAGTAATTTTATTTGCTAATAAATCGCGCAGAAAGCGTCTCTGACGATCTAGACCCCCCAAGAGCTTCCGGAGAGTAGTCGGCCCCTGATCCCTCGCCAAGAGTCACATCATCAAGAATTGCTTCAGTCGGCCATGCCATAATACATACTTTGTATTATTACGCTTGTAGCCATGGGCACACATCACGATTATTTTTTTAAAGGGGGCGGAGGGGTGTGTGTGACTGACTGATGTACATGCCCCTAATGAGTGACGCAGTCAAGAGTCTAGCACCGCAGGTGTGAGTTATCTAGGGGCATACCTAGAGGCCCTGAACCCGAAATTCCCTTCCATGGACTTTTGTGAAGATTTTACAGCATTCTGATTGTCAGAAAACACTTATAACATTGGTAAAATACCTACATGTATTTAATTTCTACTGGAATTGGATATGCAACAAGTACAAATTCAGTAGATCGCTTGAATATTTCATGATATTTTACGTATTTCTGAAACAAACTCACCTGCTCTTTCCCCAATCCAAAATATAAAACTGCTTCCAATAACTACTTACAGATTGTTCGAGTAATATTATTTGTATGACAAACAAGAATGTAAGTATTCATAGGCATGGAGTGAGCGATTTCAATTATATTTCTATGAGACAGACTATCTTTTCCCGGGGGCGGGGGGGGGGGCATTTCTTAGACTTAGACATTTCTTGATTATCGTGATGTATGCAATTTAGGTGCTCACGCATTTTGGCATTGGCTGTTTGCGTCAAGTCATTTGGTCGCCGTTATGCATATATCTGGAGTCCGACTTCACTTATTACCCGACCGACTATTTCGCCCCTGCTTGAGACTCTAGATTAAGATTAAATGCTTTCGTTAAAAATTCTGCTTGCCAATAAATTATGTAACAAGTCATATACATGTATTCCTTAAATATTCTTTTAATGTTTTGAAATGTGTCAGTATTCATCATTTTATTAAAGTTTATGAAGAAAGTTTTTTAGTGGATTGAAATTAGTATCCGAATTTCACGCCTTTCTACGCAAACCCAACATACGCCATGCAGTGTAGCAATGCCGACCACGGTTTATGGTCGGTCTAGAAGAATATTATCACCAAAATAAGTTCCAGTCCGAAATCCGTGCCCAATTGCTAAAAATCCAAAATGGCCGCCAGTTAAATTTTTTTACTGGAAAATGCCAAATTTTATCCACTTATCATAATATGATCGAGTTTGGTATCAAAATATATTTTTTCGGGGTAGCTGAATCCATTTACGTACAGATTTTGATGATTAGTTATAACGGGGAGTCAATATTGGGAAATAATTCCAGATGGCGGTCCGTTTTGGCGGGAAAATTCACATTTTACAAATTGACCATATTTGGTTTCAAAATATACTCTTTGAGGGGAACTGATTCCATTTTCGACACATTTTTTCACCTTGGTAATCAACTGGCTCCCCTGGGTCAAAATACTTTGAAATTCCATTGGGGATTTGGGGATTAAGAGTATTCGTGTTTGTCTCAGATCTAATACGATCGCATTCATCACGCATCAACTACTGAAGCAGTGTTGTAGGCATGACGAAAAAAGGGTCACTCTCGGCCCATTGTGGACGCAGCCCCGTGGACATGTCCGATTTCAATCACCAACCTCGAAAATTGAGCCAAGATGGGCAAACCCATCGCAGCACGTGGCGAATTTATTTCACAAAACATATGGTTTGATTTTATTGAGGAATCTCACGATGTCAGTTTATATTTCCGTATTCTAGTCTCTTATATATGTGAGTTTATTCAGGTTTTAGTTTGTGTTAATAAGTGTTAGAATCATGTATTGGCCAAACCTGGCACCACAATATCTATATGCTATAACATAAAGTAGCTACGGTGATGCGATATTAATAATTTAATTGAACTGTAAAATGCGTTAATAATGAAGTACTTGAGTTTGTAAAGATGAATATGTACAGTTGGAGCGAACACAGATTGGATCACTGGAAAATAGATCTTCAATCTGAAGACTTTTTCTGCAATTTTCACATTTTGGCGGGCAGATTGGTTGGTAAAACTCCAC
Organism: Patella ulyssiponensis; assembly: GCA_963678685.1. Classification (NCBI taxonomy): domain Eukaryota; kingdom Metazoa; phylum Mollusca; class Gastropoda; family Patellidae; genus Patella; species Patella ulyssiponensis. Next base: position 23,649,378 of record OY783232.1, read on the forward strand.
ATTATAGGTTTTCCAAACCTTGACGATACTTTCAACAAAGTAATCCATCATTTCTTTAGAGTGATGAGGTGTTGGAGCTAGACGTAAGCGTTCTTCACCACGAGCAACAGTAGGGTAGTTAATGGCTTGTACATAAATTCCAAACTCACTGATTAACTCATTTGATAATCTGGTTGATAACTCAGCATCTCCGACCTGAAATACATCAATTACTTAAAGATGCACTATGTAACAAGATAAAGAACTGGACGTTCTTGCTATAATAGTTTAAAAATAGATAATAATTTAAATGTCCATTTTTTTAGCGCCAAATCCATCCACAAGCATTCTCAAAGCGCTTTTAACAGCAACAAACTATATACAAGTCAGTTAAAAAATGTTAGTCAACATAAGATTGTGTGAACAAGTGAGTTTTTAATTGGGATTTAAAACTTGTAAGAGTTTTGCTGTCGCGAATGTTTTGAGGTAAATTTTTCCACAGTTTTGGTGCAGCAATACTAAAGCTTTTATCTCCGAACTGTTTTAATTTCGATGATGGAATACACAAAATGTTTTGATACTGGGATCCCAAAGTAAGAGTTGGCTGGTATACAGTTAGTAGTTTTGAAAGATACGAGAGTGCTGTACCCTGTTGACATTGGTACGTCAAACATAGGATCTTGAAGTCTATGCGTGCATGAATTGGAAGCCAATGTAGGGATTTCAAGACAGGGGTGATGATTTGCTTGTTATGGATATGATCCACACAGCTGTATTCTGTACTTTTTGGAGTTTGTACAGTATGGCTCGTGTACTATCTGCTAGTAAACTGTCACAACAGTCAATTTTTGATAGGATAAGTGATATTGAACTAATGATTTTGTGGCATCTGTGGTGATGATATTTCTAATACCGCTAATACGTCGCAACTGGAAGTTACACGATCTACACGAATGATGGTCAACCCGGGTCTCAAAGGTAAGACATGAATCAAGGACCACACCAAGATCCTTAAAGGAACTAGAAACTTGAACGGTGGAATCTCCAATGGTTACACTTGTTTCAGATAGTTCCTGTAATCGTTTCTTTGTTCCAAAAATGATAGCTTCTGTCATATCATCATTTAATTTTAGTTTGTTTGCATTCATCCAGGATTTTATACCCCAAGAGCATAAGGCTATGTTGTTAAGAGCAGGGGTTATCTGATTTGTCTTGAAGGGTGACACAAGTTGTGTATCATCAGCGTATGAAAGGTGGTCGATGCCGTGTTGGGATATAATGTTCGCCACAGATGACGAGCAGAGCAAGAATAACACTAGACCTAGAACCGATCACTGGGGTACTCCGCATTTAAGGATAACTGGGTCAGACTTGTGTAGTTTCTAACTATTGAAGTGAGAACTGCCAAATCGTTATCTAATCTCCCATAATGTATCTTTAACTAACATACTATGTTAGCTATGCCAAGTCGTCAAACAATAAGCAAGCAACCTTACTCCAATTCTCTTCCATTCTTACTGTATAATTTATATTGAGTAAATGGGGGAAAAGGTCATTCACACAAAAGAATCACTTTTACAAAATGTTCCTTGCTAAAGATCAAACACGGATTATCCATTTTCAATCAAAAAAAAGTACTCACATGTATAGGAATAATATGACTAGGTGAATGGATGGCAGGAATACCACAAGATACTAATTTGTCACGTAGGTATTTTACATTTTCTTGGTGTTTTGCTCGAAGTTCTCTTCCTTCTTCACCGGCTAACACCTACCAACACAACAAGAAAATATAGATACTGTGAACCCCGAGCTTTTCGGATGCACGTGCTCGATATGTTCATTGATTTATAAGGCACACATATAGGTCTGAAGCCAGAATTTCTAGCGCACAAAACGAGAGATATTTATTTATTTCGATGTTTTTTTTTACTATCTCGCGTCATTATAATTAAAGAGCGTGTGATTTGGTCGCAAAGGACCCGTCAGAAACACACAAGAGTTAAGGACGTAGATATTTACATCACTGGCATACTCTACATGTATAACTTATATATCGTGTATTAAAAAACAAAAGATTCTACCATATCATGCGTATCTTTATTACCCGGCTGATGCGGTCATGCGGAACAGCAAAAATTAAACCCAAATGAATTTATTTTCTTCTTCATCACAATAACCATCCGACTACATTACAGTATTATTTATATTTTGCTATATATCTTTTTTAGTGACAAATTCACAGATATGTTGTTTCAGTTTAAATATTTTTTAGAGATTTATCCTCAAATCTTAGTGGGTCATATAATGTGATTTAAAAACATACCAACCTTGATGGAAGCAAGGCAACCACTGAGTACTGTTGGTGGTAGACTTGTAGTAAAAATAAAACCAGCTCCATAACTTCTTATCATATCAATAGTATTACTAGAACCAACCAGATATCCTCCCATATTACCAAATGCTTTACCTGTATACAAAATCCATGACCAAGTTTATTAAATTGTAACATTAGTATTCATATATAAAAATAGATTTTAATCCATTTCCAAGAAAAATTAAATAAAATGGGGTTTAACGTCCAACTGTTCTGCTTCTAAACTGGGCTATGAGGGAAATTCGTCCCGGGTAGCGGAGCTAAGGCCAACTCTTATATCGAATTCCAACTGCAAAGGTAACTTTTACGTGCACGCCAATGTGTACACGGGACTTCGGTTTTTCGTCCTATTCGAACGACCAGACAGCTGACCTTGTCAGGCCCTCCGTCCTGCATCACTGACAAAGGAAAAACCACACCGGAAAATCTGGATGAACTTTCTCTGCCAATGCAGGAATCGAAAACCCGACCTCCAGGCTAACGATCCGTTTCCCAGAAAGCAAACCTCTGTTCAAAACTGTAAAATAACCCGAGCTTATATTTCCAAATTAATGTCTGAGAACAAATTCTAATGTTTGTACCAAGAGTTCCTGTGATCAGATCCATTTCTTCAAGACAACCATCTCTTTCACCAATGCCAGCACCACTATCACCATACAGACCAACAGCATGTACTTCATCAACAAATGTTAAAGCACCATATTTATGAGCTACATCACATAGTTCTCTAAGTGGACATATCGACCCTGTAAATATTAAAATTCTGTTTAGAGTAAAGATCAATTAAATAATAATATATATAATTTTTTTGACAAATCGGTTTATTGTCTACTGACATATATGAAGAAACAAAAGATGTATTAGTATAATATAGAAACCCATAACTACCATTCGTAATTTCTACTTTTCGCCCCTTCTGGGCGCAAAAGTCTAAAATTAGAACTAGTTACGACAATAGGTAAGGTGACATCCAGCACACCAAGCAAAAATCGACTCGAAAATAGGGAATTAAGAAATAAACACACCCATAAACGTGAATAATACTATGTATACAAATATTCTGGACTCATCATAGAATGGAACAAAACATCTACACGAACACGATTACAAATTTAAATACTCTAGACTCACCATTCATGGAATGAACACTTTCAAAGGCTACAATTTTAGGTACATCCTTGTCCACTTGTTGCAGAAGATGTTCCAAGTGGTCGGGGTCATTATGACGGAAAATATGTTTTGGAGCACCACTGTTCCGCAATCCTTGGATCATAGAGGCATGGTTTCCGGAATCAGAGAAAAAATGGACACCTAGACAATAAAAGAGAGTAAAATAGGAAATACCAGATATAATTACTGAATTTAGATCAACATTTATTTCAATAGTGTTCGGCCCGAGTTTTTGAATATTCGGCACAATTTAAGTTTGATCTATCTCAGCTAGTTTATTACAGGAATAACTATTTTATTAAGAATATATATTATTGCTGCTCTAAAATGAATTATAAAAAAATAACAGACATGAGAGACTTGGAATGGCCATCACCAGCACTTGCAAAATGGTGTAAAGCGGAAATTGAATGAGCTTTGATTTCCAGAAGTTGCTAAATTTGCCAAGTTTTATCGGGGGGATACTAGCCACCGGTATGTAGTCGACATGTTTAATTGTGGCAGAGAACTCCGGTCAAACTAATTACCGACATGACTACTGCATACATTTCTATTAAAACAAAGCCAGTTTAATAGAATGAAAATTAATTAAAATATGCATGTATCAACAAAGCATCTTTTTTCACCAATGAGTATGATAGAATCACAAACAAGGAGGTACTTATCATAGACAAAAATGACTAAATATTAATGGAGATATTTCAGAATAAAAACGACTTGCATTATGAAATGCAAGCAGCAGTCTATATTCATGAAACCATTTAAATTTTGGATATGATGTTTAGAATATGTATATCAATAACATCTTTCCTTATCGGTCAAGTTTTACAATACTTTGGGTGCTATTGCCGGTGATCAGTAGGCAAGTATTTTTGTCAAAAGTTCAGTTATCAATAAAAACAAGACACAAATATTTTGATATGTTTGGTAGCTTATGCATATCTTTAACATATCTTTCCTTTTTGGTCGGTCAACGTTGGCAATAGATTGAATGGTAATGAACAAAAATAAGAAATAAATAAAAATAGAATAGAATAATTACGTTTTGAATTGAATTAATTTGAATTGAATCTAATTGAATTGAATTAATTAAAAAAAAATTAATTAAATTGAATGGCTTAAATATTTGCCGAATATTCGATAATTTCGAATGACAGAACACTGATTTCAAACAATGTATGCGAATTTACTTTAGTGCAGATAGCTATCCAATGTAGGTTAACTTTCAAACCTTTATTAATCATTTTATTTTCTTTCTCAACCAACCGGATTCAAAAAAGTTAAAATAACAAATTACAAACCTGGCATTATTTTCCCCAAAGTATAAAGGGTTGTGTCATTAGCAACATAACATGAGGTAAATATCAATCCAGCTTCTTTTTGATGAATTTTGGCCAATTCTGCTTCCAAATCTTCATGAAGTGGTGAATTACCAGATATATTTCTAGTACCCCCGGCTCCCGCTCCATGTTTTTCTAACGAATCCCTATAAAATATATTTTAACACAGCGATAAAGAGAATGAATTGATAAACAAAAGAATCTTATATCAAAGTAAGATTATTTCTAATTCGCGTAAGTCAATGGTGTAAGACCCGTTTCTCTTGTACGCTTTTTCGCCGACAAAAAAGTAAGTCTTATGCGAATGTAACGGGGGTGTTGTCATGTAAACGCCGAAGCCGCGCGCAAAAACGCGTACATGGAAACCTGACCGACTCTAAATCTTTCTTGTTTTAGTAGTGTTCCAAACCTTATTACCAATGTCTAACAGATTTTCATTAAATTAACACAAGTTATCAGATCACAAAGTTATCAATTCATTCCTGTTTTAAAGTAATAAAATATTGAGTCTTCTAAAAATTAATATAACATACATTGTTTATTTTCAACTTACTTGACAGCATATTTAACTTTAGGATGCCAGCTCATTCCAAGATAATCATTACTACACCATACTGATATATCCTTCTTAGCACCACTATAATCCTTAGCATATGGAAACTGGGTTGCATCTCTCATTACTTTCTTAAATACACGGTAAGTATGGTCATTCTTTTTACTTTCCAATTGTCTATCAAAAAATCCCTCATAATTGAAAAACGATGTCCTTTCTGAAATAAAAAAAAAAATTGAATTTTATTTGATATTAGTGATATATTTAATATTTAATGGAATAATTATTTAATATACATGTAGTTAAGATACAAAAATAATTAAAAATGGATATCAATACCGCAGACTCAGACGCTGATGATTGTTCTATAAGAAAAGGGATAATTTATTATTTTGTGAAATACTTCGCAAGGTGTTGGTTATTTCGTTGTTTACCGTATCCCTTTGCCAAAATCACTTAAACCTTTGAGCGGGTCCCCAATGTCAGCATTTTTTGTTTGTTTAGGGACACCTTCAAAACAAGTTCCAGTGAAATTGGTTACGATCCCTAATAATATCTCAAATAATAATAATATCTCCAGCAGCAGTCACAAGGATCTCAACATCTAAATCCAAGACCACGAAATATAACATGGACAATTAATTACATTATCGATTTTTGTTATAGAATTGATTTCCTCGAATGATATTTTATCTACTGAAAGAAACATGGCGCATTTTGAAGCCCGAATGACATACAATGTCATGTGTACGAGTAAACAGACAATGCTCATTCCAAAGCAATTACATGTCTGTTAACAATAATCACACAAGACATTACCTGTCGTCATATTCAATTTCTCAACAGAATAATAACAATCAAAAGATCAGGAAACGTATTCGAGCAATTATGGTTTCCTGTTATTTTACCTTTTCGGGTTTCACTATAATTATTTTCGCTAACAAAAGGCGTCAATATATTAATTCCCCCTTACACCTTCTTTAAAAAAGACTTGTATGAAAGATTTACCAGGGTTTTTTTCTAAAGCAGTAGAATACTTCTTTCCGTGAGCAATAATATGGCACTTGTCGGCATATTGACATAACTTGTTCAGGAAAGGGCTGGTTAAAACCTTCATCTGAAAGATAGTGTTAAGCTCTGAAGAAAAACGATAAATATATGTGGGTACAAATGTAACTAACAAAACTGTATAAACAATCGAAAAAAAAAATGTTTTCAATTAATAACCAGTAAACAAATTAATTATTCAAAACGAATTTTCCTAAAAACGCACAATATACAACAAAATAAAATTAATTTAGAAACTAAAATGAGAAATTTTATCCAAAACTTCCAATCACAATAAAGATAACAAGAAACTCACTTTCAAGCAAACTAATCTCTGCTACTACAACCAACCTAGTTACTTCAAATGAAAAAATGTTCAGAAACTTCAGCAATTAAATAGACAAAGAAAACAATAAAAACTGTACGTATCAGTTACGCAACAGCAGATTTATGTAATATCCATAGAACTTTGACATCATCTGTTTAAAAGGACATATAGACCTTAAAATAGATGAGAATGGGCTACAAAATCATGTAAATGTAATATGTAAATAGATTACATTCAATTTGTTAAAAACATTACATCAATAATTGTATTCAAAAGTTCCAATCACAATAGAACAATAGCAAGAAACTCACTTTCAAGCAAACCAATTTCTGTAGCGACAACCACATAAGTTACTTCTAAAAACGAAATGCCCAGAAACTTCAGCAATTAAAACTATAAGGAATAATAAAAACAAAGTTATGATGGATATCAGTTACGCAAAAGCAGATTTATGTAATATCCAAATGGAACCTTGACCTGAAATGTTTTATAGCGCCTATAGACCCATATCCCTGACCCAATGAACGCGAGTTTTACAACATCTAGACGTTGCTTGATTACTTTACAATTCCCGAACTTATAGCTTCGTTATCTACAGACACGTGAACAGAAACGTTCAATAAGAGGTTGTGACATCGCGACCTCCACGGAAACCTTGAAATTGAGCGAACCTTGAACTTTGCAACTCGATTATCACAGGTAGAAACTTTAGGCTAACAAGCTGGACTTTTACCCAATCGAAATTAGTGCCGAAATATGCAGGGTAATACGTGAAAGCCTTGATAAGATGTAAGTAGCTGAAGCGAGATCGAGCCTTCTTTTGAAGATGCGCTTCTAAGATATGCTTTTCTTTGTTCATTACAAAGGATCATTGTGTCTTAAATATTGTATATTAAAATCCCATATTTCAAGGTAAGATAACAACATCAGTATGGGTTGAAATGGACCAATATTGAATTATAATTCGTGATTTTATTTTCGAATATAATGGATAATATTGAGTTAGTAGTTTAGCTCCTTTAATTGCATAACATTTGTTATACTACGTGTCAAGTTATTGTATATTTCCTGTAGCCCAATATATATAATAGATGACCTTGACAATAGATTATAAAAAATATCAGGTAAAATACAAAAGAAAGGTATTTTGAGAGTAATACGACATCACTTACTCCGTCTTTGACAAACATGCAATATCAGTGTACAGATGTATAATGCCATAAAATTTGGAATAGATGGAACAGCATGTCATCTTTATTGAGATTAATGGACAATTTCAACTCTTTTAAACATGCTCTTAAAACCTATCCTTAAAGAAAATAATTACTGCGATAACATTTGGAATAGTGTATCTGCATCTCCATTGAGATTAAATGGCAATTTTAACGCTTTAAAAGTGCTCTTAAAACATATATCTTAAGAAGATATTTAATATGAAGTTTTAGTTATTGGTTTCGTTAAAACATTTGAATAATACTTAAGGTAAAGTTTAAAATTATTTTTTTAGTTATTAGTTTCATTTATTAGTTCTAATATTTCTAAAATCATATTTTTAAAGTTCAATTTTTTATATGTATACAACGGTTTTAGTTATAGGTGCTTTTACTATTTTTAATAATCTAAAAGTAAATTTGTAAAGTTTAAAAGTCAAATAGTTATGTTTGTAAACCTGTTTAAATTTCGCTTTATCAAAAGTAAATCTGGCAGTACACGTAACAATAACAACTTTCATAATCGTAATTATATAATTAAAAGATAATAATGGGGAGCTTTAAATTAGCTAAGTCTTTAACACCCAATATCAGCCAAAGTTTTCGACATTGAAAACACGAATTATTTGTCAATTCAAATCAACGTTGATGTTGTGATCTACCGGGAAAAGGTGGGCTTCTTATATCCAATATTTAAGACAAAATAAACATTGTGCCAATGGTACACGAATCTTGTACCATAATTCGTTTCAGCGCCATTTGTAACAAAGGATTCGAAGAACGAGGCTAGGCATATGTCAAACGGTGACGTCATATTGTTATCTCGAGAGCATGCGCAATAAATACTATCAGTGTAGACTGAAATAACCAGACGCTAGCGGTTGCCATTCGATTGACTTCTGGTGTATTTCGCCGAAAATAACTGAAAGGATTGTAAATCAGTTTATACACATTTATATTCCATTATTATATGCATTGCGACCCTTTTATGTCAATTTCGTAATCCCAATTATTAGCGATTTAGCTACTTTAAACGTGTGTATAATGCTACGTTCCCACTGTCTAGTGATGCGTTAGGACAGGATTGTCGCTATTGAGTTTCCGATCTGGTTGGGCGCCCACGACAATATTGGCGCCCAACCAATGCCACTTGGTTTTATGGGCGCCACATAAAGTCGAGTGACATTGGTCGGGCGCTCACGACAATATTGGCGCCCAACCAGTGCCACGTGGTTTTATGGGCGCATCGCCAAATGGTGAGGCGCCTCATAATGACCCACACGATTAACACCAGCCCAAAAGGCTTGATCTGTGCGGTGCTTTATCCCGGAGAGGCGCCCATAATGACATGGGCGCCTTATAATATTGGGCCGCAAATAGTGCATAAAACCAATCAGATTGGTTGGACGCCCAAGACAAGATCAATGAGGCGCCAAAAACGGCATGATTTGCGGTGTGCCTTAGCCCAGAGGGGCGCCCATAATGCTGACATCATGGGTGCCCATAATGCCGAGATCACGGGCGCCCATAATATAATGCTAGGTTAGGCGCCCACGAATGAATTGGGTGCTCAAAACGGCGTGATAATTTTCTAAATTCAAACGGCATGTTTTGTGGGGTGCCTCATCCCAGAGGATTCGCATAATGCCGAGATCATGGGATCCCATAATATAATGCTCGTGAGATTGGTTAGGCGCCCATGAATGAACTGGGCGCCCAAAACGGCTTGATAATCTTCAAATATGATTTGTGGGGTGCCCCATCCAGGAGGAGCGCCCATGATATGATGCTAGTGAGATTAGTTAGGCGCCCACGAATGAATTGATATATACGGTGCCTTATCCCGGAGAGGCGCCCATAATGACATGAATGGTGGGGCGCCTTAAAATGTTGGGCCGCAAATACATAATGCTGAAGTAGATTTGTTGGGCTCCCGTAACTTGTTCAATGGGCCAACGGCATGATTTGTGGGGTACCTCATCCCAGAGGGACGCCTATAATGCCGAGATCATGGGCGCGTATAATTCAAGGCTAGTGAGATTGGTTAGGCGCCCACAAATGAATGAGGTGCCCAAAACGGCGTGATAATCTTCAAAATTCAAACGACATCATGCGTGGGTTGCCTCGTCCCAGAGGGGCGCCCATAATGACGAGATAATGGACTCTCATAATATAACGCTAGTGAGATTAGTTAGGCGCCCATAATATAATGCTAGTGAGATTAGTTAGGCGCCCACGAATGACTTAGTCGCCGAAAATGGCATGATATCTTCAAAATTATAAAAAGTCGCACTCTAACCCGATTCCGCACTTTTTATTTTTCTCATAAATTATTATAGGTACGTTAAAGTCGTATTCCTTCCTTACAAATGTTGATATTGTTCATATCTAAGTATCATAATACGTCAATATCATAAATTCAGCTTCAAAATTGAAATTTTCCGTCATTTTCAGGTGCAAACCCTATTTTCCAAAATTCTCGGCGCGGGGGGGGGGGGGGGCGCACCATAGGCAATCTGACTTTTCGGGCAGAAGGGTAAAGTGAAAACAAAAAAATATTATTTCATCTGGTTGGCAAAATAATGTGCCCGTAATCTTTTAATTGAATACCGCGAATTTGTTATAAATTGACTGTGAATTAGAACATTTTGTCTGGAACCACCCTACTTTGTGCCACATTTTTCGGGCATTGATTATTTTTTGTGAATTCAACAACAACAATGGCCCGTGAAATCCCCCTCTGGCCAGCAACATTACAGCCCTTCGTTTAATCTGGGGTCTTCCCTAAAAATTTTGGACAGTGATTTAAGGTATTCTATCCGTTTAGATATCCTCGTTTGTCACGCAATTACTTTTTTGCAACATTCTGCTATATGCACTGGTTAATTGGGTATAATAGAATTGTGAGCCATGACGTTACGTTATATAAACATGTTTGGTCTAATTTGGATCTATGTTTAAAGCGTAATGGCATTTTTATGCAGTTAGCTATTGGTTGTTAATCAGATTATTGACCAGTCATAATTTTGAACAGAAATTTGCTTCCATTACAACGGTGTTAAATGTGATAAGCTCTAATCAAACGAAACACTGCGAGGAGTATGGTACGCCACCGAAGGTAGACTATACTGGACCACAATTAAGTTGCTGTATTCACGGGCTGGAATAGCAGGAAAACACGTTTGCTTCAGTCAAAATTTGCTCCCGACGGCCCGTCTCCGTGAAAAATAAACGATTGATTGGAATTCGACTCGGCCATCTAAGTTAGGCTATATCAGACCACCTACTGTTTCAAGGACTGGAATAGCAAGAAAACGCGTTTGAGGTCGTCAAATTTTTTGCCATAAGGCGTCTAAAAGGCGAAAACCAGTACGCCTATGGAGAACACTCTATAAACCCTTCCGCGGTGTAGGTACATCGGCGCCCCCAGAAGCCCCATCGGCGCCCCCGGAAGCCTTTGCCCCCCTAACAATTTTGGGCTAGCTACGGGCCTGATAGTTGATTTTCATTTTCGTTTGCTTTGTTAATAGATGATATAAGTATGCTTTTCGCATTGTCTCCGCCCAAGCAATCCAAGGTTGCAACGTATTACCCTTTGCTCCAATGTATGCACCCCCCCTTTGGACAAAATCCTGGATCTGGGCCTGTTAACCACAATGTATGATAAGACCTGACAGGATTAGTCAGAACGATTACTCCTCGATTAAAATCACAATTACAATCGTAGCGCGAATCGTGATAGTGGAAGACTAGCATTACGTCGTATATTTAAAAAAATAAGCAGGTGAAGATGTATAATATAAATTAAGTATTTCAATCCGATAACAATTGGTCATTGAAATTCGATTTCATGTTTCCCCGGTTAATCGTATCGCCAACTTTAACTTATAAAAGGGAAAATAATAAATTTAATATCTAAATGTTTTAAAATGTTTCAAAGCATTTAAAACAGGGTGTATTTATGCGCCTATGTAATAACTTTTGCACCGGTTACTTACACGAACATAAACTAAATTATTAGTGCTACATTTCCTGTTGCTATCAGTTGAGGAGTGCATTTTACGATCCTCAAAGTTTTGGGGTATAGGTTCAACGCGGCGAGAATTCTCAATCACTTGGATTCACTTACTCCGATCGTGTGACACTTTCCTCTCTGGACCAGGGGCGTGGTGAGGGCAATTATTGAGAAGAAATTCTGAGTAACAAAAAAGATTTTGGCACAAAAACCCTTTTACTGACCGCGGAGCTGTGGCCGGCGAAGCCGGCCACCGCGAGCGCCGAAAGCGCGAGCCCGCGGCGGGGGGTCCGGGGGGCCCTCCCCCGGGAAAATTTCGAAAATTAGAAGCCCAGAAACGCAATCTCCAGCAATCCGAGACAAGAAATACGGTAATAAAATATGATTAAATTTTCCAACTTGACTCTTTCAAAATTTTTTTAATTGGGTCAGATGAAACAATTTTTCCACTTACAAATGTTTTTCATTTTTTGAGTAATTTGATTGTGATTTTGGCGCAAAAACTTTTTGGCGCATGAGTATGGCTACTCATGAACTCATTCTCACCACGCCCCTGCTCTGGACGGGAAAGCCAGTTAAATTGTGACAGGCGGTTTCTGGTCAGCTCAAATCTATATGGACGACCGGTATCTGAAATTCTGCCAGACTTCGTTTCCGGCAATCCATGTTCCCTGGGGCTTGTGCCGTCTGCTTTCGATGAATTCAAAAACAAATTTCTGGGGGAGCATCTCTGGTCGGATAAGCTAGCGTTTTGGCGATAGACAGTTTGGCCAGTTCTATTTATCTCGATCTACAGTGCCTGAAATACTTCCTGACTACGAATTTTCGGAAGTCTATTTTTTCGAGGGGGGTTAGGATGGCCTAGTGGTCTAGGGTGCCGCGCTTCGACCTCTAGCTGGCCGGTCACCTCTGGCTTGCGGCTGTGGTTTCGAGCCCTGGTGTGAGCGTATGTGGCATGGAGATAGGGGCGCCTTCTCAACCTCGTGGGTTTCCTCCGGGCACTCCGGTTTCCTCCCACGGCTAAAGACCCCTACGCGCAAGCGAACTATTGAAATAAAAATTAAAACCGTATGTTAGTCCCGAAATGACCTGGTTGTGTTGAGTGGACATTAAACCCCATATCTCTCTCTCTCTCTATTTTTTCGACGCTGTCGAGGAGAAGGCCACTTTGACTCTTAATTGCCCTCTGTCCACGGGTTCCTTCATATTTTAAATGTAAAATTAACATTAGAAAAGGTGAACTGTGACATTTCTAACTAGAAAAAGTAACATTACTGACAGTTTGATATTTAACTCCCGAAAGTAATTTGTTAAGGCTAGGTGGTTGACGTTTACTATCTATATATTCTTAGCTGTGAAAGGAGAAATTTTTTAGTATGATAAATATGTTCAAAGAAATTATGTTTTAAAATGAAATTAAATGATAGTTATGGCGGCAGTGTAGCATAGAAAACCTTTATTACATAACAGTGATATATGTGCAAGTGATATATTCAAGGATGAGTTACCAGACATAACATTTCTGGGCATGCGAGTACTTGTCAAGCAGTGGAATAAATCAATACATAGCAATTACCCCTTCCTTATAAGCATGCATTATTATCATAAATGGACATGATTCCTCACGAATTTTCTCAAGGATGTACGGAAGCCCATTAGGGTCAATCAAATGAGAGAGAGAGAAATGGGGTTTAACGTCAACTCAACACAAACTAGGTCATTTCGGGACTAACATATGGTTTAATTTTATTTCAATAATTCGCTTGCGCGTAGAGATCTTTAGCAGTGGGAGGAAACCGGAGTACCCGGAGAAAACCCGCGAGGTTGGATCAATCAAATGAAAACAAGAGATTCTGATTATCGTGTAATTACAAGTAAACCTAAGATACCCTGTCTTGTAAATTACAAGTAAGTCTAAGATACCCTGTCTTGTACATTACAAGAAAGTTTTCTTATTATTATAAGAAACGGAGATGTCCATTAGTAACTTATTTTAAGGTCGCCATACACCGATTTATCGAATAGCTAGGTCAACGCCCTACTTTATTTTATGTTACAGAATCAGTACATTCATGTCATGCTCCCATAAATATCATTTTTTATTTCCATGCCTCCATTAAAATCATATTCTCATGCATTAACTTCATACTCATACTCTCACCAACTTCATAATAATATCATGATTCATCAATTTTAATGCCCTCCTTAAAGCCACAGAAGGCTATTTATATTTTTCGGAAAACCTTTTTAAATTTTGATTTTTTTTGCAAAGTCAAGGCGGATGAAAACAAAAATCATTTTTACGGTTAATCATCAACGGCCGATGAACAACAGATACAATTCAAATCTGTGGAAATCGGAGATGATTATTGTCTTCTCGTGTTATTAAATGTCTAATCGATAGTTTATATAACATTTAAGGCCTAAAGAAAGACTTGCAATAGGCAGATTTGACTCGTGCATAATGTATATTTAAAGGAGTTAAGTCTGTAACTCAATAAAGACTTGTAACAGGCAGACTTAGCTCGTGTATAATGTATGTTTAAAGGAGTTAAGTTTCTAACTCAATATTTTCCAATTCGAATTCAATATTGATCAATTTCAATCTCTATTGATGTTGTTATCTTGCCGTGAAACTAGAGGGTCTTAATATTAATGTTTTCGGGAGCAATTTTGTTATGAACAAATAATAACATATCCTACAACACCATCTGGAGTAATTAGTAGAGGCTGATTCACAAACGACAAATTAATTTACATAATATTACATTAATATGTGCTTTTCGAACCATTTTTGTATATAATTCGAGGTTCATACACCCTTTAATAAGAACCCACTGGCGTATGTATAGGTAAATTTTTATCGCATTTGTGGTCGTTTGGTTGTTGTTCGTTTTAACTTTACACAGTCACATAAGTTTTGGCCCTTTTCGATTAGCGCCGTTTCGCCTATATCCACTTTAAACAAACTGTTGCCATCGTCAATGAAATGAGCTGTCTGACATGGCGTCTAACAACAGCTTATTTATAGCTTGCGGTATCTCCCGACGAATACAAAGTTTTGAGAGGGATTTAAAGCAAATTTTTGATAGATTAATTAGTTTGAATATGCTTAGAGTCCAAATATACCATCAAATCACACAGTTTGTACGCGGGAAAGTATTTTTAGGGAGGGAATGCAATCAATGAATCATTAATAAATGATATCAATGAAGGTATGAAGTTGGTGGTACCGTGAAGTTAATGAGAGTATGAACTGAATGTGCCGATCTCGTAACATAAAAAAGTACTTCGTTGGCCTAGCTATCCGATAAATCAGTGTAGGGCGAACTTAAAATAAACTAGTTAGAACATTTCTTTTTTCATGTGATTGACCCTAATTGACTTCTCCGTATCTTCTGATTACAAGATAATTATCTAAAAAGGTTATTTTGTAATTACAGTCAGCAGTTGCCTCCCCTCAATAGTACATTAAAATTTGCATACGTTTGGTGTGTTTGCCATGGTTAGAACTTTGCTAAAATTCTAGTTACTTTAGAAACTGTGTCTGGGCAGACCTTATCCGTACTAAGCTGCAATATCAAAATACCACTCTACCCCAACTCTGTCCTAAGTGTATTTTGGAATCACGGTGAAATATAATTATGCGGTAAGGATTCTGTAATAGCCCCAGAACAGGAATGGTGGCATAGGTCATAATTTCATATTCCTAAAGACCTACTCCCAGCGCCAAATGTGTCTGCTTGCCTGATAAATGGGTGAACAATCTCCCCCAGGAAAGTTAGTCTGGCATGTCAGTGAATTTGATACTATCGGTGGATACGTTTATCTCGTTGTTGTAGTGTAAATCTGTATTATCATGTCTCTAATTCAATATCATCCAAAGTCTTCGACATTGCAAACACGAATCATTTTTGTTGGTTTAAATCAACATTGATGCATTCTTATCGTGAAAAGGTGGACTTCTGATAATCCAATATTTAAGACAAAATGAAAACTTTAAAATTGGCACACACACTGCATGCCAGAATGCTTTCGGGTGCTATTTGTAATGAAGCGTCTTGATGAACGAGACTAAACATAACCTAAAGTTGAATACTACCGGTGTAGACTGGAATAACCAGACGCCAAAGACTACCATTCAATTTGGATTTTTGGCATATTTCGTCAAACATGTGCGTCTTTTCATCGCGGATGACCACCCACGACCGCCGAATACTTTTTAATGGGTATTATTAACACTATTCAGAATAGTGACTATTTATACATTTGCACAAACATAAGATCTTCACCCTTATGAATATATTAGTCATATGATACCGCCGACTCTTTTCCACTGACCGCCAATTGTTCTCTAAATACAATGTATTATTAACACCATTCAGAGTAGGGACTTTTATTACAGTCTTTCATCAGTTATTTATTGCATAAAATGTTAGACAGCCAACCCGGTTAAAACATACACCCTATTTCGTTTCGCTTTACTTCTCTTTACTACACTAGGATATGGAAGAATTGTTATATAACCCCGCGTTCTTGATGATGTGAAGAATTAGCCAATGCCTTACATTTTAGAAGAGCATTTAATATTTACAATGGTTTCCCTAATCCAAACTTACCTAATCCCCCTTTAGCAGTCGGTCATTGCTAATACAGGAGAAAAATACTGCACTCAACGAAACCTGCATCACGCTTTATTAAAGATGCATTATGTAAGATTTAGATAAAGAACTAACGGTTCTTGCTATATTAATTCAAAAATATATAATGGGAAATGAATGTATCAAAATATGTTCAAATCACTTTATTCTGACGTTATGACTGTGAGAAGATGTAGTGTAGTTTTTTATAATCCTGGCAACGGCACTTGACAATTCAGGATATGTCTAGTTTATCCATTTTATCGGTAATTTTTTTAAATCTCGCAAGTGTTTTAATCCATTTTGATCTCAGTCATCCGATGATCTAGAGAGTTGATTATATGCTTGTCATATGAATTACCGGTAATAATACAGTGGAAGGCCAAACAAAGGCCTATGATACACAGTTTATTTTGAACTATAATAGCAGCACGTACACAGCTCTTTATCTAAATCTTGCATAATGTATCTTTAAGAATGTCTTTGAAATGAATATCTACTGAGCTCGGAATTTAACCATACATGTATCATGGCTTTAAGTGGTGTTTCGAGGACCTGAGTCGTTTACTTTGAACAACGTTTAGATAAGATAATACGGGGGATATGGTCGTTTGAGCGGGGTGGCCGACATGATGTCGAAACATCCCAAAAGCTTCTGTCCAGCTGAGAACAACATTCCTCATTCACTCGAGATCTCGTGAGAACATTCCCCAGGCCCGGGCCCCTTGTCACCATATCGTTTATGCAACCGCTCAAATTGATAAAATTTTCATTTGAATTTTGAAATAATTTCTACTATGTATTTGAGGAGATTTAAAAGATTTTGTTTGTTTGATGTTCGTCTTTTTCTTGCCATAATTAGGTAATTTGTATGTGTGTGGACTAAGTAGCTTGGCGTCGTGAATAGGTTGAACACAAGGTTATATTATCTGATACTCGACAAATCAAACACTTAAGAGGATTAAACTGATATAAAATGGCTAGGTGGCTAGTTAAAGCCGACGTTGAAAGGAAAATGTTAAAAGTCTTATAAAGTGAGAGATTAGCTAATCCTGATTAAGTAGTAAAAAGATATGACAATTAATTTTATGATCTTTTAATAAAGTTACAAACGGCAGCTGGCCAACAGACATTACTTTTATGATCGGATATTACCGTCTCATATTGGGTCATTTCCGGTGTCTTGTCGGGAGGGGGCACAATGTTTTGGATTGATTTTAATTGTAACACGTAGTATTGTTTCAGTGATTTTGTATGTATGTGACGGCATCATATTTCGGTGTTTCATGGACAGTGTCTAGTCGTTCGGATAGAACAAAAAACCGAGGTCATGTGTACATATTGGAATGCACTTAAAAGAATCCTTGACAGTTGGAGTAAGTCGCGGCCCGAGAAAAATTTTCCACTCGGCACACTGTATTGCAAATCCCGATATATCCTGGTTATTTTCATTACACCATTCTACCCGACCCGCTCCCATATTCCACCCCATGGGTGACAAACTACCGTTTTCGTTGTCTTGCTGAGAAATCCTTCTCACGATTCGAGCCTTTTGATCGTAGGTGCCAATCGGTTTATCAGTAAAATTACACGATCTAATAGCAAATAAACAAAACATTAAACAGTGCGAAATTGTATCAAGTGCTTTCTATTAAATACTAATCTGAACGTGTTTAATGTTCCGGCATTGTTAAGGGCGATAATCAGTTAGATAAACAAATATATGAAAAATAGCTTCTAGTTGTCTCAGATTATTTATTCAATTATTAACATTTCTCTGTAAATCAGCAAAACCATTAAACAGAACTCCACACACAAATACCACTATATTGCTTGCCTATCGACGATAACTCCACCCCCTATTCCTTTGTGATTGGACCCCTTTTGAATTCAAATTGACTACATACGTACTAGATTTTTTAAAAATCTTATCAATAAAATTGTTAACGACACTGGCCAGAGAGGAAGCTTGTGTTAAACAACATTACATGTAGTTACCTAGAAAACTTTACTTGAGAACTGAAGAGAGACACATTCTCATTCGACCAATACCAGAAACTATAATTGGCCATGATCTTGTTTACGAGCACACTATACGTTATTATCATCTATACCCCAATCTAGATGATATATGTATTCACTAGATAGTAATACTCGATATAGCTACTACAAAGATAGCAAACTTCAAAGACGATAACGTATTAAAACATTCCTACAGCGCTCAATATACATGTGTAATTGGTTTAAGAAGGGTTGTCTGAGCAACAAAAAATACGCCCAGAACATTACAGTGCAGCGGGACCTTTAACTACAGTAACGACTCGCAGGAATAAAACTGTAAATAGTCGATGAATTTAATCATATCATTGTTATTATACTGTTGTCCCCCACAAAATCAGTATGTTTAAGCATTAAAAAACATGGTGTGCAGATTAGAATAGGGTCCGTGTGTTCGTGGGGCTCTCGACAAACTGCTCAACGGGTCCATGCGTAAAGACAATCCTGGATTAATGTCGACACGTAATACAGGCGTTTAAAACAACCCAGTAGTATAGAATCGTTCATATCAGATTTTAATCAAGCGCCCCTACTCATCAAGAGGGTGGGGCACCGAATGGTTTAACATGTGCGCGTTAAATAATATGGTCTGCTATTGAGTCAAGTGACGTGGTTCAGATTTCCCACATGTACCTGACAAGGAGTAGGGTCGCATGTCCAACTTCGTGGGTTCTCTCCGGGTCCTTAAGACCCTATAAAGTTCTACGCGCAAGTGAATTATTGAAATAAAATTGCCCTAGATTGTGGAAGGTAGACGTTACACTCTCGCTGCATTCTATAATTCTCTTTTGCCTGGCTACGTGTTCCTCGATAGTTTCACTGTCCATGTCTGTCCCTTTGTTCATACATTGGTTACATGGGTTTCTGGTTGGTTGTTAATAGTGCGGTCTTCCTGCACCCACTGGTGAAAGATTAACTACCAAAGGGATCAATGAGATAAACAAAGAATTATATGTCATTTGAGATAAGTAAAGATAAATATAGTTTTACGAATATTTTATATAAAAAGGTATATCATTGGTACATATAAGTTCAATATATACAAAGGGATAGATTGAATAATTCTGAACATTTTCATCGTATTTAAGCATTTTGTATTAATTTCCCATATTTTCTAATCATCTGGGGCCGGTTGCTCAAAACTAAGTTATTTTAACGATCCGTTAAACTTGAACAGATCGTTACCTTGCTAATGTGTCGTTTGTTAACGGTCTGTTAAGTTTCTGTTGTTGGAAAGTCAATTTCATTATCCATTAGTTAACGGATTCATTAAAGTTAATCCAAAATGAAATGAAATGGGGTTTAACGTCCTACTCTTCTGCACCTAACCAGGGCTAATGGAAGACGAGCATACGCCATACAGTGTGCTATGAGGGAAATTTTGCCCGGGCAGCGGCGCTACGGCCTAATCTTTAAATCGAATTCCAACTGCCAAGGGATGTTTTACGTGCACTCCAATGTGTACACGGGACCTCGGTTTTTCGTCCCATCTGAACGACTAGGCAGCTCTCCTTGTCAGGCCCTCCTTCTGCATCACTGACAAGGGGAAATCACGCCGGAAAATCGAGATGAACACCCGACCTCCAGGCTAGCGAACCAGCGCCTTATCCACTTAGCCACGTGATCCCCCAAAAGTTAATCCAAGAGAAGACAGTTTGTTCATTGGCTGAATTTTAAATTTACATGTATATAATGTACATGTATATAACAACTTCATAGAAGTTAGTGTTAACAAGAAACTGAAGATAGTGTGACAACTAATTTGATTAAAGACAAAGAGATAATTTACTACAGAAAAAAACTATAGAGTAGGCCTACTTTATTTTTTCCTTTAGAAATTTTAGCATAAATCTGTATGAAAAATTATGGGATTTTTACCACAAAATATTTGGGGCAATTATTTTCTACAGACCCCCAGAATTTTGCAGAATACTGTAGAATTTCATCATATGGAAAATGGAATAGTCCCCCCCCCCCCCCCATCGCCCAACCCTCTTGAATGTTCTATAGAAAGTTACACTGGTAATCTACATCTTTGACTTATGCTACAGCCCACTAAAGCCACCATTAAACAGAAAACGGAACTCAACACCTCCGTTAACTATATATAACGACAAGTTAAACAACACGTTAAAGTTAACGGGGATTCCAGCAAGAACCTTTCTCTCCGTTAAAGTTAATGATCCGTTAACTCCCTGTTAATGGATCGTTAACTCCCTGTTAACGGGTCGTTAACAGAGCTTTGAGCAACCGGTCCCAGGTATATAATAAAAAGATCCTGGTTTCAGTTTCAAATATATGGTATGTTCGGTCGGCAAACATTCATTTAATCACTTAAATGCTCTGTCGCTCTGTAGGCACTACGTCATTTACCGCAATTGGAAATGGTTTAATTCCGTTTACGTAGTATTATAAATTGAAATTTCATCGATCTATGTTGATCTGAGCCACGAAATTAGCTAAAGTTAATATAGTATCCATTTTGTTTCGTTAATTAAAAGTAATGAAAGTTAGTACATATTTAGCGCGTATTAAGCCGTGTTAAATTTTACATTTTAGCGAAATGGAAATGACGTATCGAGCCTTTAAAATGATATTTTGTAACATACGTAGATAGAGAATGGACGGTCGTTGACTCCGTTGTATTGCACATAGACAATGGACGTTTAAAAATATATAACAATAAATTACAAACAAGGGAAGCAAGGAAAATATTTACATCAAATATCGCCTGGCTACACCTCTACCCTGATGGTAAAATTGTGACGAAATTTAGTTATTATTATCGACTTGATTCTTCTCGGCTTCAAATCACATAGGATGCCTGAAAGTAGACATTACAATAAGTAACAATTTGAATTAAAAAACAAAAAGCATTAAAATTTTTGTGTCAATTGCATTTAGCAATTGAACTGGAATAAGTAACAATTTGAATTAAAAATCAAAAAGTATTAAAAGTATAATTGTTTCAATGGCATTTAGTAATTTAACTGGAATAAATTCTATGGGATACAAAATACTGCTTATGACTATGCGACGTTTATATTTGACTGCCAAGTATAGGCGAACCGTCGCTCTGCGGTATAAATAAGCAGTAATTGTGACCATAGAAATGTTACTGCGTATATTATAAGCTATAAATCTTTTTTTTTAAAAAAATTCTAGCGTATTCCTATGCCGGTAATCCTGTTTATTTTATTAGAATTTCTTTTAAATCAATTTTTGTGTCACATTTAATACATTAAATTATTAAATAACAAGGGCTTCTGTATTTTTTTTCTGGTTAGCGTCTCAGATATATTAAAAACCAAATTCAATTAATATATTAATCAAGAGTGAACATGTTTCCATTAATTAAGATAATTATTTTAATATCAAAATTAATATTAGCTATTTTTAAAATAATTATTACTATTATATTACTGTTTCGTGTGTAATTGCTACGGTGTTTACGACCATTTCACACATATTGTCAAAACTACAACCATAGATAACTTCGCTCAAAATAAACTAACTTGAATGAAATTTTTTTTCAGTATATTCATTTTGTATTTTCTATTCTGGAAATATTATAGCGAGAACGGCAATCTCTTTAGCTAAATTCTTATATAATGCCCCTCTAAATAAATAAGTAATTAAATAGTTATATATTAAATAAATAAATAAATAAAAAACTTAATAAATAAATATAAAAAAATGATTCTTTTTCGTAAAAGTCACTCCGGGGGCCATTACCTTTTGGATATTTGCGATATAAATAATAAATAAATAAATGATTCTTTTTCGTAAAAGCCACTCCGGGGGCCTTTACTTTTTGGACAATTGCGATATCTGTTATTGGTTTGAAATATGTCTAACAAGTAATTTTTAATTTTGTATAAAATGAGAAATAATCGTTTAAAACTTTACCTGGGATTAATCGCATACATTGTAGATGGAGAATTTTCAGGATAATTTGACCACTGAGTAGATGTTGATCCATACATCGCTGAACTAACGCCCTGACCGTTGATACCAGTGTAATTACTGGGAGTTGCCCAGTTCCAGAAATGACTGTTGATACCCTGTTGTCTTAAAGCCTCGTCTAATTTATAAGCCCTGCGCTCCGCTTCGGTATAAGGCGAATACAGGGGACTCATAGCAGTTGTCATTGTGACGGGATTCAATCCAATATCAGAAAAGGAGGAAACTGGTGGAGGCGATAAATATCCACTGTGCATGTTGTATATGTTCATTTCTTGATTTTTCTTACGACCACGTTTGCGAGACCGTCGACGTTGTCTAAAATCCCCACGCATGAAATCTTGTAAGTTCGCTGGATGTACGGCCCAATAGTTGCCTTTACCATCTTCACATCTTCCTGCCTTTATAAAACATTCATTTAAAGATAAATTGTGACGCACGCTGTTTCTCCAGCCTTGACCACGATTTACATAATAAGGGAATTTGCTTTCTATCCAGGAGTATATAGATCCTAAATTTAATCGTTTCTCGGATGATTCTAGGATGGCTTTACCTATAAGGGCAATATATGACATGGACGGCTTGATATCCGAATTAGATTCGGGTTCCGACAATTTCTGATTCTGGGCGGTATCTTCTTCGTCATCAACCCTACTGACTCCCCTATCCGTTCCCGATACCTTACATTCGCCAGAGAGCCCCGAGGCAGCCGAGAGTTTTTCTTCTTCTGTTTGACTGCTTATTTCACATTTCATGACCTGTTTTAATCCCGGAAAGTCTTTATTCTCATCAGTGGAATATAGCTGATTAAGATTGGTCGGAAAGACACTGATTGAACTGTGCGAATAATCAGATCTAGTGGCACTTTGATTAAAAGAAACGCGACCATTCACAGTAAAATGATACTCTCTTGGTAGCGGTTGCGGCGCCGAAGATTCGAATTTTAAATGGTTCGAACTAGTATTGTCTTGGTTATAGGTGCTGTATCGTTGAGGTACAGCGCCGAAGCATTCCGCCGAGCTGTGTGTTGGTACGTGTCCTCCATGATGAATATAGTTGTTAAGTTGTTGTTTTGTCTCCTGAAGAGAGGGGTTGAAAGTATAATTGTGGTAATTTTCCCTGAAATCTCCTCCTTGCATTTTGGAACATATAACGCCAAACAACAGTTCAAACCTGCCGCTGGACAGCAGGTAGTCTAATATGACTAAACCTAAGCAAAATGAATCTTTTCCAGCGATATTAAAACATTTTTACAGGAAGATCCATATGAGATATCTTTTCCGGGGTTTGTACAATGCTCAATTACTACAATTGTTCATGGGGCTGAAATTTATATCGCTTCCAATTGACAAACAGATCATGGACAATTAATTAACCAATTCAATGTGTGGGCTGTAATAAAGACGTAGAATCACCATACAAACTGTTTCTAAATAACAAGTTTATGTCCACACCAGCAGTCTTATGTTGTATTATTTTTCTCTAAAATGTATATTTATGAATAACAATTTCATTTAGCAAGTGTAATAAACAATCAGGTGAACATCCTGTGAACAAAACAACCACGAATCCTTTATTATAATACAAAAATATTTTTGAATGATTTTTGAACGATTCTGTGAAATAAAAACTGTATCTGAATAAAACAGCAGAGATTTTTGTTTCTACTCGGCAGTATCTATTTCACACGAATCAGCCGAAACAAACGTTTCCGTGTTTCAAAACGTTCATTGGTAAAGAAATCTTTGTAATACAGCGATATATAGTATATTAAATTTAGCACCTAGCCCACTATTAAATATCAGGAACCATCACATGAAAAAAAGGACACTCTGCTAATTTAGTGTACAGATTAGGAAGAAATTGAAGTTTCTTGTTTATGGGAAACCATTCCAATTAAATCTTCATCACCATTTCCATTGAAACAAATCTGTTTTGTACCGAGGGGTCGTCTTCTTATGCCGACGGTTCCTAAACATTAGATGGAAAATGTCATCAATTGCGTATTAATTAGGCCACTTTTGTAGAATTGCGTAGAAGTCTTATAATCACGGATTCTGGTGTCTTATAATATCGGATCCTGGTGTCTTATAATCACGGATTCTGGTGTTTTATCACCGGCAGTTTATTTAAAATTTTACATTCCATACATACATATTCACTCCTCCACATCGATATTCCAAACGGTTATATGTTGTACACTGATTGTAGTTCTAACGGTTCTGCTGTACACCTACTTGAAGATTCTGGTTCGATGTACAATTGATGGAGTAAAGCTTGATAGTAATTTGTTTTGACCGAGTAATTAAATTTGTCAAATCATTCAGCATACTCGTGTGACCACCCTACACCCGTAACTCCAAATCTAATTCATACATTGATTGGTCGATAATATTTGTCTTACCTGATATGATATTGGCTAATCGGGGTAGAGGTAAGGAGGGGCTGAACAGTTTATCAAGCTGATAATAATGGGCGTTAATTCAAAATAAAACAAACAACATCTCAAGCATGTAACAGGTAACATTGCATGTATATTAGGAGTGCTCCTATAAGTTTGATTTAAGAGAGAGAGAGAGAGAGAGAGAGAGAGAGAGAGAGAGAGAGAGACATAACTCGACATAAACCAACACATTGTTATATTTTTTTTCAATAATTTGCTCGCGCGTATGGGTCTTTAGCGGTGGTAAAAATACCGGAGGATCATAAGGAACAGACAAGCCTATATCACATCTCTCCTCTTACAGGGAATATATAATATACAGATCTCCTCTACACATATTATACAATAATGGCGACAATCATATACATTAAATATGTTATATACATACTATTTAAAAGAAATAAAAAAGGAGGAAGTGCTGTTATATAACATGATTATAGGAGTCTATAAACAGAATCAGATATTGAAGCGTCCGGTAACATCGAAGTATTCATGTACTATTTTAAAGATGTTATTAGATGTAGCCTGATTTTCTATGCCGAAAAGAAGTGGTTTAAATACAGTGGGCACCAGCGGAGAAAATGTTCGGAATCTTCAAAGCGATGACCGCAGCTGTAGGATGGATCATCGGGCATATGTCGTAAAGATTTATGTCCGTTTAGGTCGCTACACGAAAGCCGCAATCTACTGTGAATGATCTGATTCTTTCTTTTGCCCCGTAGAAATGAATTTGGAATAATGAGATCATTTAGTTTTAGATTTTGTTTGAATGTAGTAAGAGACGGAGAAATTCTTATGATATCAAGTGTGTTCCATTCTTTTGTTGATGAAGGTCCGAAAGAGTTCGAAAATTTTTTTGTTTTACATTGGTATTCTGAAAGGTTGCCAATGGGTCAGTATAATATTAAGTACCAGAGGTAAGCGGGTGTCACTGTCAGGTTATAATGATTTTATAAATAAGTTTCAGTTTGTGTCGTTTGCGTCTTTCTTGTAGCGTAATAAACCCGGTTTCGTTGTACGAGTTTATGACTGGTATCCCTTACAGCCCCACATATAGTTCTATGTGGATCTAATTGTAAGTTTTCTAGTTTATTAGTATTTTCATCAGTGCAGCCATTCCAGATTACATCACAGTAATCGAAATGGGGTAAAATAAAGGAAGTGTTCAGATTGTGCGGGGATTTTCGGGGAAGCCTACATTTGAGTGACCTTAAGGAGTTAATTAGTTTGCTTGTTTTATTGATAATTGAATCTACGTGAGCGTGCCATTTGCAGTTTGACTGAAGGATTAAACCGAGGTGTTTATGTTCGTTGACTTCTTTTATAGGAATTTGATTACCAAAGTATTAAAATTAAACGTGGAATAGCCAGTATTTTTAAATTACTTAGATTGTTAGCTATGTATTATCGAAATTATTGTTGAGCCTTTACTGTGTGAATTCTATAAGACATTGAAGCAGGTAAAGTTGAATACGAGATAGTAAACTTTGCTAAATACAATGACCAATAACTAGCATAGACTCCCTATTTCTGAATTAGACGAGAAAATCTGAAAATCTTTAGAAATACGCCATTTGACATACTCCATTTTGACGTGACTTATCTGTTCGAAAATTTGCTTGTTAACATCTATGTGATCTTTAACTGGAAAATTTTGAAAGTCCCAGATACAGCCTTTTGATCCCCCCTCCGACGATGCGCAATCCTATTAATTCTACGTTTCATTAGGATTAGCCTCAATGATCCAATCATCATAATCCTTATATTGCATTTGTGAAACACATTAGAATAGAACAATTTTCATGGGAAACATCACTGGTTTTATTATATCAGCACGAAGTTTGGAAAAGTATATTCTTATCGTTATCAAGAACCATGACCGGATGATCAAATCTACCGTTTTTGTTTTCAAAATATATATTGTTAACTCTTCTTCGTTTTGCCATAAAAAAGGAGAGAGTTTTCAGTATCTCTACAAAAAAGACCTCATCGAATTCTGTACTTATATCATTTTTAAAGTGGTTACGTTAACATGTTATACCATTCTAATCTAACATCTTGTCTTCAATCATGGTTTTAAAAAGATTTAAAAAAAAAGGATAAATAAATGACATTTTTCTGTAGTTTAATTGCGTTTTAACATTGAAGGTTCAAATAACCAACATACATCTCTGTTAATACAATCCAACGGCTAAAGACCCCTACGCGCAAGCGAATTATTGAAATAAAATTGAAACCGTATGTTAGTCCCGAAATGACCTGGTTGTGTTGAGTGGACGTTAAACCCCATTTCTCTCTCTCTCTCTCTCTCTCTGTTAATACAATTATTTTTTTAAAATTCGCATTTTAGAAATACATCCCTGCATCTAATGCATTCTAAATGAACTATTTTCAAGGAAAACCACGAAGGATATTGAAATGTGCCTGTCTCAGAGAAAAAACAATTTTGAGCATTGTCAGTGTTTCATTACTACATCTTCACAACGTAACACCAAAACCCCACAAAAACACAAAATGGTATACTATGAAAAATATCCGTTCAGATGTTTTAAAAACATGTTTTTAACTACATTTGAGACGATAATATATTAGCGGCAGTGTTATAACAACGTATTGTTGTAAACATCGGTACTGTTTATTCAGTTAAAGTCGCTAATTACTACATCACCTTAAACTGTTATTAACGTAAAATTGAACTCATATTTTTACACGTCGGGTGTTTTATTCGAGGCAATGGGAGATAAAATAATCACAGTTTTACAGCAACTAATGATTCGTAGTACACAGGTTTATCATTTAAAGATACAAACCCTCCACGTTCAATATTGATAAAAGATTGGATGTCATCTTTAAAATAAAATAATGTATGTAGATGTATTTACTTTAACTATGACATCCTAATCATATTAATCGTAAAGAGGAATTAGCTCTTTGAAAATCTGTTTTAGTAAGTTAGCTTTACACGACTGTATTCTGGGAGCCGTTGTCTCGATCTAGGTGTTAGCCGTAGCGTCTGGCAAAGTCCTTGCTCCACTCTCGGACAAACAACTTTAAATAAATCTGACCCAAGCGTTACACCCACACGAGTAACAGCCCATCAAACAGATTATAGCTACCTTCACACTGTATGCGCATTTATTGCGAATTCCGATAACCGGTCTCCGGAATTCGGATTGGTTTTTCCCGTATTAAAGCGGTGCGTCAGATTGCAGTTTATTCGGATTGAATTCAGAATTAAAAGCGCCACACTGAATGCGCAGTGATTGTCATTCATATCCAAGATGGCTGCGCCAGACAATCGTATTGGGTTTATGCTGCTTATGTTTAATTTCCCGAGGCAAGCAACGCTACATCAGCGACCCCGGGTCTTACATCTCCGCCTTGCAATACTGCCATGAGGAAACCACGCCCGAAAATCAAGATAAACGTTTTCGGTCAACACCGGTGGGCGAACCCGGCACAACCGGACTAGGGAGTCAGCTGCTTACTCACTGAACCAACGTGGCTCTCATTTCATAATTCAAATTCTTTCAGCACTAAGCAATACATTTGGTGAATAAGGTGATTTGAAGAAGAATCCGATTGATTTTGAACGATTTACGATAATTAAATGTTAGTATAGGGCAGAATTAAGTGTGCCACAACCCGTGTATGCCACAACCCGTAATGATCCCCATTTGCCCCTTTCATGAGTCTTTGTCCGCAACAGAGTCGGATTATGGTCCTTTGAATAAGGATCATTAACACCAAAGTAACATGTCTACTAAATTTGATTTTTATCCATTGCGTGATCTAGGTCAAAAGGTTGAAAACATCCAAACCTGCCCTTTGAGGTGTATCAACGCCGATTTGTTCCTAATTTTGAGTTATAACAATACATTGTATGCATATTGGGTTGATACAGTGTAAATTTTTAATTATCATCCCTTAACTGCTGGGGGTGTCGGATGGCCGGATTGTTAGGGCGTGCGCGTTTCATCATAAGGTCTGTCATAAGTGTCAAGAAGTGGCGTGGATTACATGCCCCAGTTGTACGTGACAAAGGGTAGGGTCGCCTTCCAACCTCGTGGACATTATCCGCGTCCAGCCCCCCCCCCACTGCTAAAGACCCCGAGGGATTTATTGAAGTACAATTGAATCATATATCAGTCCCCAAATGACCTAGTTTGTGTTGAGTGGACGTTAAACCCCTTTTCTCTCTTTTTCTTGTGTCGAGTGGACGTTAAACTCTCTCTCTCTCCACCCCTCTCTCTCTCTCAACTGCTGATGTAAAACCGAGGTCCCGTGTATATGTTGCTTGCACTAAAAAGAATCCTTGACAGTTGTAATTCAATATAAAAGATACACACTGCAAACAAGTCATGCAAACAAGTCAGCATCTATAAAAATCAATTATGTAGGTAAGACATTTTCTAGTGTGTATTTTTATCCATAGACATGAAATTTAATGCATTTAACAGAACAGAGAAATAAATGAAATATTTATTACCAGTATAATGACCCTTTTCCGTAAGTTTGAAAAAAACATTCTCCATTAGAAAGTAATCATAAATTATCTACTATATTGTCAAAAGGCAAATTCCCTTTAGAGATCACCGATACAATTGATAATCGATATTTAGTCTCGATTTCACGTACAGTTGCTACGATAATAAATAATCTAAGCGACCAGTACTTCGCCTCGAATAAGTGACTTGAATGAAATTTTCAATATAATAAGTTTTCGTTATCTAGCTAGAATATTGTAAAACTTCTCAATCATTTAGTTTATGATGATCCACAGAATAATATTTTAATTTATTTAACGTAATTTTTTTAATGAACAGTAATCATATCAAACGACACGTTTTACTTTTAGTAAATCTGATATTACTGTTTAACTGGTATGTGTTGTTTATATTGTCCGGCGCATGGTCAACTGATCGCACAGCGTCTATTACAGCCTTAGCAGCACCGTCCACGTCACCATTCTGCGCAGCACACGCTGCCTCCGCTGTAATTTTTGCTGCTTTGACCTGAAGAAAAAACACAAAAGAGAAAACGGAATCAAAACACTGAAAATTTAAAAATGTCATAACGTCATTAATTAGCACTTTCTCAGCAGTGTCTGTTTTGATAAAAGCTACACGCTACATTGCTGTGCTTAGCGATTTCAGATACAGCAGTGCTTAGCGATTTCAGACTTTCCCTTAGCTTTTAGCAAACCCAATTTGCACTTGTGAAGGTCAAGGTCTTAGTACACAAGAATTTAATTGAGTGGGTTTTTTTCGGAGCCCGGTAAGGGACGCAAAATAAAAAAAAATATCTAGCGCGCGCCGGATAATAACTAGCGCGCGCCGGATAAATAACTAGCGCGCGCCGGATAAATAACTGGCGCGCGCCGCTATTGCGCACTAATAAATGCCAGAATATGAGGAAAATTTTGCATGCGTCCTACTCATATTTCGAATTCCAACTGCAAAGGGTCTTGTTACGTGTTTTTCGTCCAATCCGAACGACTAGATACTGTGTCTTGTAAGTGTAAGTCCTGCCCAACAGACAAGGGACAGATACGCCGGAAATCCCGAGGAAGGGTACAGACTAAAATCTGAACATAGTTTGGCGAATTTAGTTGGTTTGTGATCCATAAAATGGAAAGCTCAAGAAAAAGCTTTGTCTGTTACTTCAAATGGGAGAGGGGGATGGGGAAAACGTCCAATCGACACAAATTAGGACATTTCGGGACTAACATAAGGGTCATTAGCAGTGGAAGTAAACCAGAAGACTTGGAGAAACTCCGCGAAGTTGGACAGGCGACTCTACATTAAGTAACGTACAAGATGATACCACGTCACTCGATTCAAAGTTCGACCTTATGATTGAAAGGTAAGGGACGCAAAATAATACAAAAATATAATAACTGACGCGCACCGGATAATACCTATTGCGCGCTAATTTTGCATGGGCAGCGGCACTGCGTCTTACTCGTGTTTCGAATTCCAACTGCAAAGGGACGGAGGACCTTACAAGACACAGTATCTAGTCGTTCAGATAGGACGAAAAACACGTAAAAATACCCTTTGCAGTTGGAATTCGAAATATGAGTAGGACGCAGTACCGCTGCCCATGCCAAATTTTCCTCACATTCTTGCATTCAATAGCGCGCAATAGGTATTAATTATCCGGCGCGCGCCAGTTATTTATCCTGCGCGCTCTATATGCAAATGTAGGATATCGCGTGACTTAAAGTTGCATTCCCGGGTACAAACTGGGTGATTTGATAACATATTAGGACTAAAACATATTCAAACTAATTAATTTGTCATAAGTTTGCTTCAAATCCTTCTCAAAAAATAGTAAGTATACCCTGCTATAAAAATCGACCAAAGAAGGCCATGTTTGCGTCAGGGGATTACCCCTCTCCGTACCCATAGCAACGGCGATGGAGACAGGGGAGAATTCATTGCATACCCAAGACGATGTTGTTTGTAATCGCAGACTTCACGTCGAAAGCAGCCGTCTTATAATTCTTATATTAAGACTTCCACAATAGGTTTGTGAAACAGATTGGTTGATGAAGAACATTTTGCATCGACATCGGCGCCACGGTCTAATCTTATTTCGAACTCTTAAACTAATGGTTAAAAGGAAACCGGTAAAATCCGGCATAGATGCATCAGGAATATTAGAGTCTAGAATATGACATGGCAGGTTGCTGTGTTCGTGTAGAGGAGATTTTAAACTGATCATTTTCATGATGATCCAGTTTGATCTGACACCATTTTAAAATGTAATATTCTAGATGCCATCAGATTAATGAATATATTATACCCCTGTACGAACCTGAGCTGCGGAAATGATCTTTGAATTACCATTATCATAATCTTCTTCAATAATCTGGGCGATAGATGAGGCCAAGATGGAGGCAACAAAGCATGAAGTGATGCGATTTATTTCCCTTGAACATTCATCATCGTTGATTATATTAACCCGGTTATTAGAAGAAGATAAATTCGTAGAGGAACTGGATAAAAGCTTGATTTGTTCTAAGCCAGTATCATTGTTGTATGCTGAAGGCGTAATCGTGTCGCTAATCCTCTGTGTTTTTGTCGAATCCATTTTACTACAATCTGTTGTTTTATCAATGACACTCCCACCATCTGCATTCTCGGTCTTCTTCAAATCCCATTTTATTTCAGCATTCTACAAAAGGAGAAACAGTTTTACAGTTAATATTATATATAATAAGGTCAGAATCCAGGATCTTTTGGAAATTCTTGATAATTTTAGAATGATCAAAAAGTTTATTCAAAAATAACTTTGAGAAGTCGCAAAGGCTTATCTGAGTTACCCAAATGTCATCGGATTCCCAACGAATAGAGTCAATGGAATGATCTATATTGGGACATTAATTATATATTTAGATATTTTCATTTAGGAGGTCGATTCCACGAGTTTTGCTATTTCGCAAATGACTTTAAATGTACTTATTTGCCCGCATTACGTAGCAAGAACATAAGATGTGCAACTTTGTCATCATAATGTACAATAATCGCTTTTGACAATCCGACATGTTTAAATGAAATGCTGTAAGATAATATGATAAATGTAGGACGGAATAACCTCTTGCAATATCGAACAACAAAGAATCGATATAATTATGATTATTTGGATTGTGTACGTTTTCACTAGAAATTGGCTTATTTAAATTTAGAAGCATTTAGTCATTTACAGCCCAATTGATAATCTTCAAAGCAATAAACTGTAAAATAGATTTGTTACGGGTATGTGTGACAAAGTGCTTAATTTTCTACTTAATAAATACGAACTTTTATTTAGAGTCTGTGAACTTGTTGACCCCAGCTGTTTTTGATAATAGATGATACTGACTTTTCAACTTTGTGTATACTTCTTTTAAGGTACGTACGAACTGGCTATGATCTAATTAAACATGTACATGTAATTACTCCCACATGCCATTAACAAACTACATATGATCTGTGTACAACACTCGGTATGACTGTAAAGGAATACGCACTGGTCAGTAAGCATACCATGACGTGATAAATAGACAATTCATGTATTATCATGAGTCCTATCTAGTGTCCCTATTGTCGGAGGCTACATAACCAGAAGTTTGGTTACAGTTAGAGACAAGCGAAGAAGAGAGACAAGGGGGGGGGGTAGAGGCCGACATTTGAACACGCCCGAGTTCAGCTGCTGCCGAGGCAGAAGGACAGAATGGTTTTCTTAATGTACCAAGCTGATGTTATCGTTTATATTCCCGATGTAGTTTAGTTCATGTAGTATTTATATTCTGTTCCGATGTAAATAAACCATATTTGTACGAAACTGATCTCTGTTCTCACTAAGATATTATTACATATGATGATTAGCCGCTTTAAAATACGATAGAGGGGCACTTGATAATGGGTTGATGTGTTTATAGGTATGGGTACTAAATGGAATATAAACCCAAGACATATCCAGACACGTTATTGACTCTCTTTAAAAAGCAAATTCTCATGTCATGTATCATAATGCTGATTAATAAATATGATTTCGGATACAACAGGCATTACTTCGGGCGTCTTCGTACTAGATTGTGTTAAAATTTATAGCGTGACCTTTGTTCCAAAATTAAAAAGAAAGCACTCTTCTAGCTTATGTAGCCCCAGTTAAAACAAAATACTTCCATTACATAGCTCATCTTTATGTTAGATTATAGGGTTCATTATTTGGGACACAGCGCGAAATATAAATTCACATGTACAAGAGTAATGCCTCGTATGCACGGCCGTGTCCTTTCTTACAAGATTTGAATTTCGTTGTTGTTAGCATATCGAATATGACATACTAATTAAATCAAAATATTACACATGTATCGAAATGAAAAAAAA
Organism: Patella ulyssiponensis; assembly: GCA_963678685.1. NCBI lineage: Eukaryota > Metazoa > Mollusca > Gastropoda > Patellidae > Patella > Patella ulyssiponensis. The sequence continues at coordinate 23,683,381 of OY783232.1, forward strand.
AAAAAAATAATTATACGACGAACCTGCTTCCAATACTTTAACCGAACATTGTCCATTATAACTTTCTAATAACTAAACAACCCGTGTATCTATATAATATATATCCCAAAAACAATAAAATTAACCAGGGCGTGAATATAGGTACATACCTGTATAATAAAATACATCTCAAAAACAATAGAAATACGTGGTGTTTATAACAAAATCGCTGGGAGGCATTAACCGTTATTAACATAGATGATTGATCATGCATGTTTGTACTGGTAAGCAAAGGCAATTTGCTAACGACATAAATGATTGCAATCGTAATATAGAAAATGGTTAAATAATACAGAAACGTTCGTAGATCAAAACGTCACAGTTTTGCAGCGAATTTGGGCCTTATGCATTTTGTTATATTTCTACTGAAAACGGCAACAAAAATTTGCTACAGCAAATTGTCCGTATAATAGCAGAATTAGGAACTGATCTATGGATCCGAGGACCGACCGTTTCCGCCCCCTGTAAATCTGATTTGTTTTTTATGTATCATGCCAATACTTACTTCTTTATCATTAATTGTTCTGTTTTGTAATCGCGACAGTTTTTCATTGTCTCCAACATCATTCGTCAATGTTACTCCAGTTATTGCTTTCAAAATGATATGCGCATCAACAATCCAAGCGATAATTAGCAAATCCGTAATATATCCGCTATAAGGTGCTTGTAATTCCGTAATAGATTAGAAACATCATGAAAATCATGGATACTGGTGACGATCAAGACAGCCAAGAATATAAACTAGTTCTGTCTAATATCGAACAATACTTGTATCGACGCGTAACATGAAACCTGCTTGATGCCACCAACCATCCATTTGTATTGTAAAACTCTGTCCTTCATATAAATACACAATACATGTCAGTAATCATGGGATAGTATGTCCACAATGGATGTGATACTCGATATCCGTGTAATGCTTCATCCTTTGGGAATAGATCTTTGGTCTGAACGGCCGCCATATCCAGAAATTACATGTGGTGTATTGTTTTGTAATCAGGTTCTATTCTTTTCTCATCTGCCATACCCGCAAAGACTAGTTAAACCGTTTTTTAATTTCATCGAATAGAAGCAGAATAAAAACTTTTCAACATTCTCGAGGTATATTAAGTGTTTTCGATTATAATCGTCAACTAGCTTAGCGTCTTACTATAGACAAGCAGTCTATGGCAACACAACATGTAATTGATCATTATATTCTAAATAATAGCCCCAATTAATGGATGATGCTAGTAGACTGAAACTAATTCGCTATTAAGTAATCTACCACGAGCAAAGGGAATTCCAATTAAATAATGCAACAGAGTGTTATGTATTCCTCTTAATACATTAGAGAAATATACGATGGTTGAGATAAATTTGTAACCCTCACTATGCCATAATTAAGTTTTAATTAACGTAATTTTTCACCAAGTTTTAAAGTTGTTTTCATTTACCCCTTTAAACTGTTACCCCTTTTACGTTAAAAACTAATACGGTACTCAGATAACTACATTCTTGGATTCAATTTGATTAAAAAGGGTCTCATCAAAAGATTGTAGCTAAGACTGTAATAAGAGGTGCAGACTTTTCAATTTATCATATCTTTGTCAATGCTAAACGGAATTGAATATTTTCATTTCTTTTGGAGATTCAACGTTCACAGTAATGTAGTTTGCAAGGAATGTAAAATAACGATCAGTGTTTGTTAAATAGGCATGACGTTGTGGCTCATTCAGTCAAAGAGGCAATAGGTTTCCGTTGAAAAAATGATATAAACCAATCGCAGTTGCCCATATCAGACATAAAAAGTATATAGACAACTCAACTATTAACAAGTGGTTAGATCCCAATGCAGTGATACGTGTAGAATATATTTTGACCTTTATATCAAGTGTAATCTATTCATCTGGTGACCTCGACCTTTGTCGCGATGTTGCTCCATGTCATGTAGCTTTAGATTCTGAGAGACCGATCCCACGTACCATATATAGAAAATACTGAACATTGTTAGGCATGCCCAGATACTTACCTTCTTTTTGCTCATCCTTAAAGATCGTTTATATCTGTGAGTCGTCCTGCTAACAGAGGTTTTATGGTATTGGCTGTTAAGAGCTTCTTGGTAGGGCGCCATAGTTTCTTGCTGCTGGATTAAATAATCCAACCAGGATGACGTACTTGACACATTTATTTTACCTTAAAATAGTGTTAATGTGAAAATAAATCTAAAGGGTTATAACTTGTCTGTTTGACACATATTGCATAATACACGAATTATGTGATTTTATGACAAATACATATTGCATAATACGCGAATTATGTGATTTTATGACAAATGTTCACATTTCTAAGACAAATCTTCACATTTTAAAGACAGTTTGTTACATTATGAAGACCAATTTTCACATTTTTAAGACACCCTTTCACATTTTAAAGACAAGCGTAAAGAAAAATGCTTTTAAGAAATGGGGTTTAACGTCCACTCGACACAATCTAGGTCATTTCTGGACTGACATATGGTTCAATTTTATTTCAATAATTCGCCATCGCGTAAGGTCCTTAGCAGTGGGAGGAAACCGGAGAACCCGGAGAAAACCAACCCTACTCCTACAACCGGAAAATCGAAACCGCACTAGTCACATTCAATGGAAAACAATACATGGGTAAAGTAATTATGAAAAACGGTACTTCGAACGGTGCGTATGGACTAAAGACTCGTGCGCAAGAATCATCGATTGTCGATCTGTAGGTCTCATTGCCGCTGTCCGGGCAAAATTTCGCCTACATTACACTGCATGGCTTATGCCTGTCTTCACTCGCCCAGTCAATGTAGGACGGTAAACTCATTTTTATCTCATTTACCTGCAAATGGAAATACTGCGTCTAGATCTATTTGTTTTGTAATCTGATCTTCCGTAAAGATGATTGGTGATTGATGACACCAGCACGTGAGAAAATATGACACGTTAAACATCGGTTCAACTACAACTTTATCACCAAAATAAAACTGATGACCGAATACTTTTAAACTATTCTAAAATAAATATTTATCAAATAAATTGTAAAATGAAAATCAATTTTTCCTTTAAAAAATATCTGACTGGTCTCATTGTTTTCTACAATGTTAAAAAGGGGCTTGGGCAAGATCGTTGGATATCTTGCCTCCAAGGAGCAACTGTTGTTTTATAATATAACGTTTATACGCAGGAGCTAATTAAAGTCTGGAGGGGAAACCGGATAGGAACTGGCGTCTAAGTCTGTAAATCTGTGACAAAGTAGGAACTGCCGTCCAAGTCTGTAAATCTGTGACAAAGTGCTGCACAACATGTATCATATTAAGACTATATGTTTATGCATATAAAGGGCATATACATACAGTATCACGTGGCTTAGTGGGTAAGGCGCTGGCTCGAAAGCCTGGAGGTCGAGTGTTCGATCCCTGCAATAGCCGAGAAAGTTCATCTAGATTTTCCGGCGTGGTTTCCCCTTATCAGTGATGCAGAACGGAGGGCCTGGCAAGTACAGCTGTCTAGTCGTTCGGATGGGACGAAAAACCGCGGTCTCGTGTACATATTGGCGTGCACGTAAAAGATCCCTTGGCATTTGGAATTTGATATAAGAGTAGGCCGTAGCGCCGCTTCCCGAGCAAAATTTCCCTCATAGCACACTGTATGGGGTATGTCCGTCTTCCATTATCCCAGGAGGTGCAGAAGAGTAGGACGTTAAACCCCATTTCACTTCATTTATACATATAAAATATTCATTTAGATGCACTAAACCCCACATGTTATGGATATATGATGTCCACCACTACAAATTTAAATAAAGTCAAAACTACAATATACCTTATAAATTAAACATGGCCATTTTTCAAGAAATGTAGTTATGGCTTTCAAAAAAGTAGCAGCTGTAACCCATAACATTTGAACTGACTCTGATTCTTCTCCAATTTCATCGGCGTTATCACGGAAACTGACATCAACGCTTGAAGTTAAATTTTCCAAACACAGATAAACCTATAATATAGGGCAAAATGATATAAAAATAGCCAAGTACATAAAATGTCTACCAAGTACAACACAGACTAGCCGTCGGGTGAAATCGAAGGACCGGAAAAAAACCATGAGCTTGTCACGTAAAAGCTAGGAATCGAAAGCACTTGCCTCAATGACAGACCTGATGCTATAAAGTTTATTTGTTAGATCATTCACCAGTTACGGGGAGAGAGCTAAATTCGTAATCGGATGGTAAAATTTAATGGCGGTCTACATCTTAATCAAAATGAAATTTCATAGTTACCTCCCCTACTTTCAGTAAGACGCCATTGTTCCAGAGATATTGATATGAACTAGAAGTAGTGGCAGCCTGACCTATGCCTATTAGTTGTTGCAGAAAACTACGCGGGATTCCAGTAGGAAATTCAAAACGCCAAGTAATCTGTATGTCACCTTTAAATGGTTTAGTTGTCCAATTCAATTGCTGAAATAAAATTGGGGTGTGCATTTGGAAATCCAGTTGTATCCAATCAGCAAAAAACGTAAGAAATAGCAAAACCAACCGCTACGAGAAAAAAGTTTCAATGCTAGGGTGCCCCACGTGCCAACTGAAAAGTTGTTCTTGTCACGTTGATCCTGCACGTTTTAGTTGAATGACTTACTACTGATTTCTAACAGTCTCGCACACTCGTTGAGGCTATAAATAGCAACAGCATGCGGAAATGTTCAAAACACCAAACACTACTATTATACAGTCGTCAAAAATCTATTGTTGACGATTCTGAATAGCAATAATATTTAACTTTTTGGTTTTTACGGCATCTTTAGAAATTACGCTCGTTTTATTTTTTAAATTGCCTTATAATTAACTGTACCATTAGAAGCTGCATATTTTGGTTAAGTACAAATAATATCTCTGACTCAACATCCGTAAATGGCGTAAAGCAAGAATATGATACTACCAGTAGTTTCATTTTACTTTTACAAGGTTCTTAAAAATATTGTTGAGTTGCCTGATGTTGGTGCTTCTAAATTCAATTTCTTGTTCCATGTTTCGTAAAAAAAGTAGTCTTGATTATCCCGACCCGTCAATTAGACGTAGAATGATCGATAGACTAGTTAAGCGAGACTAATTTCAAAACAAGGGCACGTAACCTATCTTTTACTCAAAAGTGTCTGGATGTTATGGACGCCACTCCAAACCATTTTACAGTATTATTTATGTATGGTTTAATAATCATAGCTTATGAAGTACAACATGGTCGTTTATTTAGTGACTATAAATGTGTGAAACAGATTTAAGGCTTTCTTGATATATTAGTTTTGTGGTGTAATTGTCGAGATATTTGGAGATATTCATTTCGGGTGGGGCACCCTATCAATGCACTTTGTCCTACTGGGAATGAATGCGATCTTGTGCACAAGATACCCACCCCCTCACCTAATAAACAAAACACAAAAACAAACAAAATGTTATATGTTCATTGTTAAATCAGACAGTCATCTAACCTAAAGGTGTTTGGGATAGTTACATTGTTTTTGAATGGTTTTCTTTAACGTCCACACCAATTGGTTTGCAGTGATCGGGTTATTTGAAACTATACTGGTAATATACACTTATTGTAAATAACAGGAGTTGTGAATTAAACATACCGGTCTTAAAGTAGATAGTTTATCCAATAGAGGAACTGCATGGCATTTCTTTACTGACAGACCTGGATAATCTGGCATGGCCAAACCCTCACAATTACATTTAGAGGTACCATGTGGTATTAAAACTCCCAGACAATTTAATACCGTTATCAGATACATTACTTGTTCTTCCACCAGGTTATAGTTCTTGAAATAAATACACACAAAAAAATTAAATTCGCGAAAAATTTATGCTAAACATCAGATTGATGCATGATATAGTTCTGTCTGATCCTAAACTATTAACTATCCTTTACCCATGACACTGTAAAATGGAATGCATATATATCCAATAGAATTGGTACAACTGTGAAGTTATACTACTTTGTTGCACGGTAAACGATACAATTGACAGAAGGTATAAATTCTTAGCAAATCCTTATGTGCTGCTTAACAAAATGTAGCTCTTCTGGTGTGTAATTATATCAAATGACTGAATCTATGATCAAAGATAAAACACACCAAGCATTAAATGGTCTTAAGATCGAATCCCAATTTGATCGAGAAAGTTTACATTCCTGGAAGTGCTTATACATAGTAATGAATGCTCTGCTGGAACAATTTGATCGACCGATTTCTCGTATTTGCTGCTGATCGCGTCTATGTAACAAAGTTGATAAGCAGCCACCATACCCCTAGTTGCATTGCTTTGTGGTGTCGACCGAGGTTCCCTGCATCATCTATCTATAATTACCCAACATATTTACCTTCCATAGCAATGGAAACAAAGCTTCCCTAATCAAACCCTTGGTAGGAATAACAGCCAACAATTTAGCTAACAGCTCAGCATCAGGATGTTTATATCCAGAATCTTCTGGCCAGAACTGACGATATTCAAATTTAAAGGATGCTTTGTCGTCTTCAAGTAGAAGACTTGTGATGATGTTGATGAAGGCACTCGGATAAACACAGATGAACTTTTCCTGGTCCCCAAACAACCGCAGATCTAAAACACCTCCCTGTGGGAACAAGTGAAATGAAATGAAAAATTGTTTAAGGTCCTACTGTTCTGCTCCGACTGGGTTAATAAAGACGGGCATACGCCAACTGCCAAGGGATCTTTAATGTGTACGCCAATATGAACACGGGACTTCGGTTTTTTGACCCATCCGAGCCACTACGAGACATTTGTCCTTGCCCCCCCCCCCGCGCTCTGCACCACTGATGACACGGAAAAACCACGCAAGAAAATCCCGATGAACTTTCTCCACTAATACTAGGATCGAACCCATGATCCTACGTGGGAACAAAAATACAACCTATGTCTGTTTGCAACCAATATGTATCTGCATGTTTCAAACGGATTCAGATTGAATTTGGTGATCAGCGGTGCCGAGTTTATCTAGATTACGCAACATCATGTCAAATAATTTAAATGTAATGTTCTATTTGGTGGTTTGATAAATAAAAACGCAGCTTCGTTCATGGGAATCTTGTAGTTTTGCACGTGAATTAAGTTATGTGGTACCGTGCTTTTTTTCCTATGTGAAACGAAATGAAATGGGGTTTAACGTTCTACTGTTCTGCTCTAACTGATTTAATGATGGCGGAGAAGGGCCATTCATTGTTCTAAGAAGAAAGATTACCAGGACAGCGGCGTCACGGGCTACTCTTACATCAAAGTCCAACTGCCAGTGTACATTGGACCTCGATTTTTCGTCTCATCCGAACGAGTCTCCCCGTCCTTCGCCACTGACAAGCGGAACCATTCCGAAGAACTTTCTCGGTCAACACTGAAACACGGGGCCCCCCGGTTAGCAAGCCCCGGTTAGCAAGTCACTGACTTACTCACTGAGCCAACGTGGCTTCCATTTTTCAAGGGAATGTCATTGGTTAATTATTACAAATAGCCTATTAAATAATTATCATGAAACATACCATGTTTAAAACTTTTAAGTTTTCTTCGGTGTTCTTCGTTTCGTTTGCGCCGGTTGACATTAAATCGCAAAACTTCTTCAGTGGTAGCAAGATGACATCATTTTCTCTCAATTTTAGTATGTCGTCGTACAGATTGGTCAGCGAAGACTGGGTGTTGCGATCGAATTGTGGAAATAACTTTCGGTCTAAAACTGTTGCTAAGATGGCTGTTCTTAGCTCTTGTAAACCCTGAATAGTTGAAATGACAGGTACTATAGTTTCAAATGATAGATCGCCAAGTAAATGCAGTTCAGTTTTAGACATTGTGATAATTGCAAAAGAAATCAAAGTATGATAAATAGACGATGTCCGACATAATATACGACTGAAACAGTATCACTGGTCAATAGTATACCTGGTAATTCATAGTGTTGATAAGGTACACTCTGTCAATGTTGATCTCTTTGTATAGGTTTTGTTGATGCTGGTATTCTTCTAGAGTCTGTTGAAGGCAAGAGTGGCAAAACATTGTTTCATCTTCAAGGACGTTGCATCTTGGATCAGTTGTAGAGGCCTTGAACTTTTCAATCAATTCACTATATAAGATACCAAAATAATATTGGTATGCTATTGTCATCAATAGCTGACCATCTAAATTAACATTTAAAAATGGTTTAACAGCAAGTCCCAGGGGAAACAAGAAAACGCCGGGATTTTTATTTAGTGCTGTTTATTTGACACACGAAATAAGAAGATGGTTGTATATATAGAAAACATAAAACCCACCAAAGTTCTGCAATGATGTCTTTTATCTTTTCTTTGTGAAGATTTCTTGCAAATTTAAGATGATCTAAAATAGCCGATTCGGGTGATGTACGGACATCATTTTCTATAGCAACTAGAAATATACAACTACCTGGAAACTAAATTTAACACATTGTTCATATAACGTCAGTCCGTGTATTAAAGGAAACATAACATCATCATAAACCTATTGATTATAAATAATTCTTTAAATTCGACATAAAACTATAAACATATTATAGGAACATTTATGAAGCTATGATTGGTCTCAAAAATAGAAACAGATATCAGTGCACAGTGGTCAGGGGCGTGGTGAGAATGAGTTCATGAGTAGCCATACTCATGCGCCAAAAAGTTTTTGCGCCAAAATCACAATCAAATTATTTCGAAATCGAATTAGCACCCCGCATACAACTTGAAGATCATCCTCTTAACTTTGAGAAAACGGTGATTTTCTCTTGGAAAGAATGGAATCTCCAAGAGAAAATAACAATATTTTATTACCGTATTTCTTGTCTCGGATTGCTGGAGATTGCGTTTCTGGGCTTCTAATTTTCGAAATTTTCCCGGGGGAGGGCCCCCCGGACCCCCCGCCGCGGGATCGCGCCTTTGGCGCTCGCGGTGGCCAGCTTCGCCGGTAACAGGTCCGCGGTCAGTAAAAGGGTTTTTGTGCCAAAATCTTTTTTGTTACTCATAATTTCTTCTCAATAATTGCCCTCACCACGCCCCTGACAGTGGTGAATGGTATTTATAGAATAGGAAACACATCTAAATCGGTATTATTTACGAGATGTGGCTAAAAAGTTCTAAACCTGAAAAAGATAGATCAATTGAATTAAACAAACTTTTGCCACCAACAAGTAAAATCACTGAATGAATCATAGACATGGTACTTGCAACTGAAGCACAAATACATACCGACATCGTCTCCACTTAAGGGGATTTTCCCCATCCTTTCTCACGGTAAAGAAGTGATTTGCGGAATTTAAACGTAGCAGAAAGAGACCTGACGAGAAAACAATACACGAGTGCATGGCATGGTAAAGTCAGGTCGACGATTGACCATTCGACATATTGCCAGTGCTGTGGGCATCTCTCATGAGAGGCTTGAGCACATATTGGCAACAAGTTAGGAAATGCAGTATGGGTGCCAAAGCTCCTGACTGCGGATAAGAAACGCTGTAAATTCCCGACGTCCATTGATAATCTGGGTCGTGTTTAGGGAGACCCTGAAAAAATTTTGATATTGTAAACATAAGTTTTAAAAACAATTCTTACTTTTTGAAGTAAACTCATATAAGACGATGCTAATCTTTCTTTGTATGTCTCGGACGTAACATCAACTACTATCATATATACAGCTTCCGGTGTCATACAAGTTTGGTAAACACTCTCGTACATCTAAACAATATATTAACAGAATGTCTTATACCACTTTTCTGTTTGAAGGGGTAAATAAAAGACTTACAAATGACATTAAATATTTAATGGTTTACTTGATTACCCTTTGTCAGTAGTAATGGAAATCCACGACAAATTTCATTTTGCGGGTGTTTTTGCTCGTTTTGAAAATCATTACATAATATAGTCATATTTTCCACACAGTTAAAGGAGCTAAATCGCTAACATTTGGGACCTAGAAATTGACACAAGTGGGTCGCAACGCATATAATACTGTAATATGGATGTATATTAATTGATTTACATTCAATGGTTTCCGTTTTTACTCTTATTTCAAATCAGTTATGTTCCGCGAAATAAGCCAGCAGTCTCAATCGAATACAAATTTCAAGCGTCTGGTTATTCCAGTCTACATAAGCCGTTTGGTTTGGTGAAATGTGTCTTGCCTCGTTCCCCGAGTCTCTTGCTAGAACTGGGACTGAAACGCACTATGGTACACGATTCTTGTTCAATGGTAAAATGTTTATTTTGTCCTAAATATTGAATATCAGAAGCCGCATCTTTTTCCGGTAAGATCACAGCATCAATGTTGATTTAAATTGACAAATAATTCGTGTTTTCAAAGTTGAAGATTTTGGATGATATTGAGTTAGAGACTTAGTTACTTTAATAGTCAGTCGAGGAGCCCAAACATATAGTTGTATTGCAATGTTCGAGAGCTATTTCTTTTAAGTTGAATGTGGATCTTTGTGCACAATCATCTAGCAGACTACTATTTTTCTATTTTTCTAATTTGGCAAAAATATCATACACATTATACACATTCCAAAATGAAAATATGAGATATACCTGTTTATAATTAAGATTCCAGACTTCTAAAATTAGATGATGTTCGTCGCCTGTTATTGGCCTATCCAGCAGATCTGTCGACATAATTGACATTTACATAGTTTCTTTTATTAACGATGCATTATGTTAGAGCTAAATCTGTCTATTGCAGTTTTTTTTTTATTTCGGCTTTAAGTGATATATTAAATACTATTTAGAAATTTATTAGCATGTCAAGCCTAAAATCAACCCTCTAGACCCGCGGGTGACAGAGATTTCAGTGGATTATAATGTTGACCAGATTAGAAAATGGATAACGATAAAATGGATAATCGAGACCTAGTTGTGTTTGTCCAGTACCATTCATACGAAAAGAAGCCGCAGATTATGAATTCATCGCCCAATCATTCCCACGAAGAACCCCTCCCCTCATTGGTAGTCATTTATGAACACAAGAAACAATATATATATCATATTGGATACTTGTCTTCTCTTTTAAGATTCCTATTATCAATTCGAACAACTAGAAATAACAGCGTGAACCTGGCCGGAGGAATTGTATCTGTTTATACCGCGATTCAGCACGGAAACAGGTGGTGGATTATATATTTACTACTTACTAACAGCAGTGGTTTTAAAGGGATACCATAATTGAACATCAACTGCCTTCTTCTCTTTGTCATCTGCATCAGCACATGCCACCGATTTCTTCCCAGCTGTACCAATTAATGATTGGATTAATCTGGACTTCTTTTCCTCACAGTCACCCAAAACGTACAATTTATTTCTTAGAAAACAGAACAGTTGTAACAGTATTTTAGTTATTACAGAAATCAGTTTGGTACATAGGGTTTATTTACAACGGGAACAGAATTTAAAACATTTACAAAGATAGGCTTATATCAACAATACAGAAACTAGTACTTTTACTGTACTGGAACAATTACTACGACGGGAACACATCTAACCATATTGTATCTACCATTCTGTCCCGCTGCCAATGCTGCGGCTGGACTCGGATCTCTGCATTGGCGTAGAGTTGGTCAGAATTTTTCGGTGTGGTCCCCTCACCTCTTGTCATTGGTGTAGGACATGGCTCCTGACAAGGGACAGTGCATAGTCGTTCTGATGGTGTGAAAATTCGGGGTCTTACGTACACATTGGTTTGCACGTAGAGGACCCCTCTGAAGTTGAAATTCGATGTGAGAGTATGTCGTAGCACCGCTGTCTGGGCAAAATGTCCATCATAGCACACTGTATGACATATGCCCGTCTTCCGTATCCCATTCGGAGCAGAACAGTAATAAGTTAAACCCCATTTCATTTCATATTGATTGAAAAGAACATTAATGATTGAATCTATTTAAATTTTATCGAACAATAAAAATTGGTAAGATCCGTGACGTAACTAGTTATCTATTATTGTTAAAAACTTACAGATTAAAAGTTGGTAAAACCGTTAACATCCATAACGTTCAAAAACGATTAACTTACGATAATAAAAAATATTTTTATAAAAATTGCGCGTAAACTTATTTTTTATTTGCCCGAGGAGAAGATACAAAGATTTACCTGAATAAAGGTCCAGGACATCGAATTTCTTCATCATTAGAAACTAAACTGGCATCACTATATTCATCCATTATTGTCTATCTAATATCCATGACAACAAGAGATTTTTCATATCAGGAACTTATCATTAAGTAAACTTTCGATAACTATAGTCTCGGTTATCTGTGCTCATTGCAAATGTAAAGTAATAGTGTTTCTTGTGAATACCTTTACCATTATAGCCTACTTGATATTCTAACACCCCCCCCCCCCCCGCTCCCTATTAATAAGATTGTTTTCTCAAAAATAAACAGCGTCTTCCAGATAAATTTTGATTATCTTTATTAGCCAGTTTTCTTCATCCACCTCAAAGATACGAGTTGCCGTACACCCAGAAAGTATGCGTATCCCCGAAAGCTTGATCCCTTTACTAACATTTTTTTCGTTAAACTCTCGCGCATGATTCTTATTGTGTGATCCGAGTGCCTGGATAATCTTATGTACGTTTGTTTCAGTACCAGGTGTAATTAAAGTGGCGATGAGAATGTAGACAGGTGTTTATGATTTATTAAAAATATATAGAAATACAATTGTCTTAATCAATGTATAATCTGTCTATTTATTGATTTGTCTGTCATAATACATCATATCAATTAGATAACCTTATACAAACAATCATATGTGATATTTTCTCATATGGAGATCCCTATACAATAATATGATTTCTATCTCGCTACCTTTTGCTATTTTTGTTTTAGGTTTATTGATTGTCATTGTCCTGTTAGGATAAACTGTACAGTTTGTTTCGGTTGTTAATGTTTGCAATGTTCAAATTGGTCAATTTAATTTTAGTTTTCTGTAAGTGGGGATCGATTGCTAATTAGTTTAGTTAAAAGGGGTAGATGATGTTCTGATAATGTTTCCTCTGGGTGTATTGATTAACATGTGACCATCTTCGCACAATATTACCTTCCATTTTGTTGTGGTTGTTTTTGTTTTTATAAATTATTGAATGTGGTTCGGGGTCCACAATTCAGTAGTAAGTGTTTATTTCGTACTGGTTTCGGATCGTAGATATTCTTATCCCTAACAAGTAGAATTGATCATATCCACGACTTCCTGGAAGCACCACACGACTTACCAATATCACACGACTTACCAATATTTAATTTAGCAATATATATCGACTCCATTATGCAAACAAACATCGCGCTGAAAGTGGAAGTCCTGGTTTTCATTGGGGCTCTGGCTGTACGAAACATAACATTTTAACCTTGTTTCAACTATATCATAGCAAACTCCCTATTCACCCTTAAACGCGCCTTTCAACTGCCATATGTCTAAGCTCAGCCCTCCATACCATTATTAGACATGGTAAAATTTGCGACAAAAAAATAAAATGTATCCGGAAAAAGAATATTAATTTGTCTTAGGCTATGCTTTCCATCATTTAAAAACGAAGTTGGAGCGAATTACCTTGAGCTATATCATTTCCACCACAGCGTATCACAAGATAATGAGGTGTATCTTTCAGGGTAAGTAAAACGACGAACCAACAATCCAAATTCGAAACCTTACATTTGAGACCGACAAAGCTCCTAATACATAACACATACGATACTGGATGAATGAGATTGCCAACATCCGCGTTCTTTGATTTGACAAACCGAATAGTGACGCTGCGGTAGTCGCCCCAATCCGAAAATAACGAGATAAATAGGCCCATAAAATAGGGAAAAAAACTATTACTTTCTATAACTAATTTAATTTTTACATACAAATATAAATTATAATAGCACATTGATGATAACATTTAACATTAACAATCTAGATATAACAACACGTAGTGATTAATTGTCACTTTCAGAAACTGATAACTCAATATACAATTTATCATCGTCATCATCATCTTCGTTATCTAGTAGATTACTGGAATCTGTGGAAACACTGTTGAAGGATTTCGATGATGAACTATTATCTGAAAAGCTGTTCTCATTATTCGTTTCTGTGTTACGCTGTTCAAGATCCAAAGTGTCCGTAAAAGAACCAGAAGATAACTTTCTTGCAGCTTCTGTGAGTAAGGAGATACCGTTTATTTGACTCACGTGGTTTGTTCTCGCCAACTTTGGTTCTGGTTGTCTGTTCGTATCTGTTGAAAAGGAACTCATTGTTGATGGTGTGGTTGCTGATGGATAATAACCATGTCCTGAAAAAAGCAGGTCATTATATATATTCATGTTTAATTCAGAATAGATTTATCATATGGTCTTTGTTTGATTATTTAGTGTTTACGAAGATTGAGGTTGCAGTCACGATAGGTTAATATGGAAAAGAAACTTACCTGGCGTCCAGTATAAGCTAGAAGGTGCTGATTCTGCAGGGTAATATCCATAGGGTGACATCAGAAAGGTGGGGTTCATCACCGGAGAATTATATGCTGGATAATAACCATATGAATATGGGTAATAACAAGGAGTTTGGTAGATGTGTGACCCATTAATATATTGATTAGATACTGTCTGTGGTCCTGGTAGTCTTGACTGGTTAGTGGCAGCTGGCGAAGTCGTCAGCGCAGGATTTCTTCTAGATCTAGAACCTTTCTGCTGCTTTGTACGAGATCTTCGGTTTTGGAACCAAACCTAAAAAAGACAATAACAAAACATATTAATTATTTATGCGCATGGTATCACATGGTGCAGAAGTGGGAGCTTCATAATGTCTGGATCCCTTTATTTACAATAAAATGTTTAACGTAAATTGAAACGTCTGCTAAATTCAGTAAAAACAGTCCTACCTGTATTCTGGATTCACAGACGTCTATTTCATCTCCAAGTGCTTCACGTGATAAAATATCAGGATAGCGGTTGATGCAAAATACTTCTTCTAATCTCTGCACGGCAGCGTCACTAAAAGCTGTACGGTTTCTTCTCAGTCGCTTCTTAGATGGCGCGCTTCTTGCTTTCTTCTCTTTGACTAAAAAATAATGTAATATGATTATTTATCTTGTTCAACAAAAATATATTTAATTTTGACGAAAGGAACTGATAATTTATATTAAACATCGAATATATTGCCAAACATTATTGTAAAAATGAGTTCCAACTTACTGTCATCAGCTAGGCCAAGGATTGATGCTACTGTAAAATTACTCATTGTGAATATATCTTTAGATTAGAACAGTACTGATTGAAATGTCACTGTGAACTGTAATAAGAAGATTGGTGATATGTATTCACCTTGGTTCACCCCGTTATATACCACTGCTAAATTGACGCAATCTAAACCCAAGCTACTATAATGATTATGATTGAGTACACCTATCTTTCGAGGAATAGATGATTGGTAAATTCATTAAGACGTAATAAAAACATGATTAATGTCATTGTTTATCATTTAATCCTTTATTAGATGATTTGAAGCCACATTGAGGTGTTTTGTTTGATCCCTCTAATATGTAATGGTTTCCTTATGATCACTTTAAACGAGTATTTGGCAATCAAGATTTGATTTATTTAAAAATATCGGATTTTATGCAAATTCTGCTTAAACGATTTGATTAATCGGCATTTTTAATAAAATTGTCATTCATTATTATATTGATGGAAACCGCTTTTATTTCTCAGCAAGACAATCTATTTATGGGGTGTTCATTCACAAAACTTGTTTATTTACGAAACAGCAGAATAATAATGTATATTAAAGAAATACTATATGCTTACCTATACTTACTTTTTGAATTATTTAGCAAATTATGTGAAAAAGAATTTAATTATTTACTAAGATTTGTGACATTTTTTATTAAGATTTTTTAAAAAGTTTTAATAATTTATTAAGATTTTTGACAATATTTTTTAATTACTTTTCAAGATTTGTGGAAAAAAATATTTACTAAGATATGTGTAAAAATAAAATAATTATTTACTAAGATTTGTAAGAAATTAATTATTTGATGAGACTTTTTTTGCATGGTTTCCAACAATTTTGTCTGGACTGTCAAAATCATATTAAGACATATTTATTGCTGTAACAACATTTCATATCGTGGATTGTTATCTGTATTTACTCTGTGACTATATTATGCAATGCTTGAGTGGCATTTAAAGTTGACATTTTAAAAAGTACTCCGAGTACTTTGATATGTTTGTAAAATTAAGAACAAATTCTAACATCTAAATAAATTATGTTTGTATTTATTTAATTTGAAGAAGAATTGTGAGAACCACCAAAATTTGTCTAATAACAATTTAGACAACCAGTTAAATTATAATCTGCAATTGGGAAAGATGTTTCTTTATAAATTCGGAATCATGGAATGTAACTTGGTTAGAAATAATTATATACAACTGCATAAAGTTAAAAGTGTTTTCTTATTTAATTTAGATGGACGATATGTAAATGTGGACAAATTTCACTATGTGTTTTTTTCTAAAACCGGTTCCGAAAAAAAAAATTCAAAAAAAAAAAAAATTCGATAGCTCGCGATTATATAAAACTGTATGTGTTGATACCTGGCTTTATTTCAATAATTTCCATGGAAGATTTGAAATCTTATGAATAAATACTGTTTCGATCTGGACAAAAATAATTATAACGATTTACTGATTCAAAGTGCTCTTTTCTAACACTATTATTCAATAAATATACACATAGCATTTAATTATAGGATCTGAGAACAGGTCGTAGCTTATTATAAATCCATTTTCCTTAAAAAGGTATGTACAGAATTATAAATACATTGTTTTAAAATAATGATCACAATGATGGCTGGCGCAGAAAAGTAGGGCGTTTAATTTAATTTAAATTACAAAGAACAAAAACGTGTACTTTTAATGTTGAAACTAATCAAAATGTCGGATATATCATGATGAAGATATACAAGTGAGTTAATACAGAGTCGATGAAGTAGGTCGGTTTGTTTTTCTTAACTAAATTTTATTGAATAACTAAAACAACAATAAGGTGTTATAATTTCATGCTTAAAGTGTAACAATGGCAATCATGTGAATCGGAATGTTGTTTAAATGATTAAAACAACAATCTTTTGTCTTTGTTTTATTAAGACCCGTTTTTACACCGCTTAAGTTGTTTGTTTGTATTATTAAAACAACTATGTCCAGAACAAAATCAATTTTGTTTATCTTAATCTTCAATAAAAGCACCGATCGGATATCAAGGCAATCAACTATTTGTGGGCTGATAATATATAAATGCAATCCGCCAGTTCCAAGGCATATATTTAACTTTCACTGTTGTGGCGTTCGGACGCAACTATTCACGTTTTTTACTCATTTGTTGATAATCACCATGAAGTCAGCTCGTGAACTTACAGATCATTCGATCGACAGTATAATGGGTAAGTTAGTAATGTTTTTTTTATTCATGACGTTTACTTGCATTGTCAATTAGAAATTTTTACACAGCCACTGGATTTATTCAAAGCCACGTGTCGATGATGATTTCATTTCTTCAACAAGTAGACGACGCGAAATATCCACAATGTGTTTGTAATCTTTTAATGCCTCTAAGATAAAATCGACTTTTTAATATTTCACGGGATTTAACGTCCTACTTTTCTGTTGCTTAAATGATCATTTATTGGTAGTACGTGTATTTCGAAAACTGGCGCAAAACCAGGCATTACTTTTATTGTATTGTAATATAACGTTTTTGAATATTCTCTCCGGTATCACAAGATTTATTTATCTAAATTGTCTTATTTTCAGCTGATAGAAACATCACGAATAAAAAAACATCTCAGATTATAGATGATGTGACAGCTCTTAGATTACATTATAGTTTTAATGCGTATGGTAGATGCCCAGATGCTATACAGATAGAATCACTCTCACTCAAACTGAATGTCAACCCATCTGCTATAAAGGTAAGTGAAATAACAGTCATTCAACAGACCCTTTCCGAATAAATTATCAAATTTTTGTCGGAATCATTTTGCCATGTCCAACCGTTATCAAATAATTAAGAAATCACCAACATGAATAGGAAAGACTTCAATGGCATTAGATCATGTATTTTCCAAATCAACATTATCTGAACGAAGGTTTCATTTATGGTATGTTTTTGTTTTATAGGCGTGGTTTCGTAATCAAAGACAGCTCGCCCACAAAAAGAAATCAGCTTTCTGTCAAGTTACAGGGCTGAAACAGAATGTCGTAGCACAACAGCCATCATCACTTACTGAACCAGACCACCCATACTTTCAAACGATAACCCATAAACTCCAC
Organism: Patella ulyssiponensis; assembly: GCA_963678685.1. Lineage (NCBI taxonomy): Eukaryota > Metazoa > Mollusca > Gastropoda > Patellidae > Patella > Patella ulyssiponensis. The sequence goes on from OY783232.1 coordinate 23,701,769, forward strand.
ACAGAGACAGTGTCACCACCTTCATCTATCAACAAGAAACTTGGGATATTTCAGCAACAGCCATCACCTCTGTCGTCTACTCAATCTGGCCACAAAAAGAAATCAGCTTGCAGTCAAGTTACAGGACTGAAACAGAATGCCGTACCACAACAACAACCATCACTTACTGAAGCAGGCCATCCGTACTTCAAAACGATAACACACAAACTCCACACAGAGACATCATCACCACTTTCATCTATCAACGAGAAGCTTGGGATATTTCCTGTTGATCAGCAACGACCATCACTTCTAGTATCTACTCTATCTGATGTCGACAATGCATATCTTCGGTCTTTATCCAAACGATACAATAGGGCTTCGCCTATCAATAACACATCAATAGCTATTCCAGGAATTATGGTCAAGTTAGAGCAATCATCATCACCAGGACCATCATCACCAGATACTGTTATTTACCCTTCCTTTCAGTCCATAGCCCAGAAACACCAACTGAAGACGACGACCCCCAACACACAAGGACCATCATCGATTCACATCCCATCTGTAAGACAACAGCCACCAATTTTACCAACATCTGATCACCCGATATGTCGAGGTAAGCACAATCTCAAATAAATACGTCATAACCTTTATAGTATGTATATTAAATGAAAAGAAATGGGGGTTAAAGTGTGCCCCAGCATGTGGAATGATGAACGGCGTGTGGTAGGCAGTGCGGTGCAAGGTAAATTATGGTCCGTAATTTCAAAATATCAGGGGATCTTTTACGTATATATGGATTTGACCAACACCCCGATAATTACTGGTGCCTTTCAGATTTGTGACCCCGTATCATCTGATGTCAAAAGATATCGAGGTATTTCCACTTCTTTGTACAGTTCTTGTTGATTCCATTTGGTGTACACTTTTAAATGCCCAAATTAACAATTTTAGTATATTATAGACTTTATATTATATATTTCAGATGGAGAAGACAAAGAAAATATTGCTGTAAAAATTAGGGGTCGAGATGAAATTCTCACTTCACAACAGATGGTCCAGTATATGAAACAAATTTACAGTAAAAACAACATAACAAACAGTCGTATACAAAAACCTTCACAAAGAGGTCATGGACTTCGGAAGCTAGCATTGGGGAACAATAATATGGACAAGGTGTAAACATGGTTTATTATGCTATAAACTCACAGATAATGTCATTATGGACATGTTCAAACAACACGGTGTGGGGTGACTCTCTTGGGTCTAATTCTGTTGTGTCGTAACGGCATTCCAAAATGAATGATGAACAGTGAACACGTCGTATTTATAAATAATTTAATGTCTATTCTTCCATTTTGTAAGTGCTAATTCTGAATGTTAAATAATATAGTGTTACAAAATATAGTGCTAATATCAGTAGAAAAGACTTTTTTTTTTCTTTGGACCCGGAACTTGTTTATGGTCTTCTTGGGTGCGACAATAAACGAAAGATCGATGATCGATATGCTATCATTACTTATGATCGATTACCTATTATGAATCAGTATTGCAAAGCGAAGTCATGGAACACCTATGCGATCAAATTCAGCAACAAGAATAACCCATGCGTTTATGCCGATGCGCATAAACACTATTGGTATTGGATATGTGTAAGGTAGCGTATGGTCTAAATTCTTGTGTTCATTTAGGCAATGGAGCACGAGCGAGGGGAGGGGTTGGGGCTGATATGGGAGGGCCACCATGGGAAATCCAGGGGATCCGATTTCGGGTCTTCCAAAAATCACATTTAATTTCTCCTCGAATTTGGCGTTTCAAATCGGGACAGTGCGCCTCTGCGCCTCTGTTGACATGTCACTCTGGGGATTAAGGGGGTCAAATTAAATTTAGAGCAACCGAAACGACGAAAGTAACACGTCACATTGGCAGCTCTTGTCGCTGTTCGACCAATCTCGGTTATGACAGTCTATGGCGCGGGGTTCAGTGAAAATTTACAAAATTTGACCATGATACACAACCCAAAGAAACATCCAAAGTTAAGGGAATTTTCACCGCACCTGGACTTAATGATGTTCTGTCATGTCATTTTCGTGCTTTGGGTGGTGATTGGAATACGTCAACAATCGAAATCGAAAGTGGTCGATGATCATAATGATATTTAATCTTCCCTCACATCTTTGTCAGATTCATAAGATTACATAGCATTTTTTAAAAGCAGGGTTTTTTTCCAGAGCACGTTCGTGTCTGAAGTCACTTTAAATAGGCCCCGAATTCTGATAAGTTCTAAATAATTCCATCAAGTTGGAAGTGCTTTGTGTGACGGGATTTTGATATAGTATGTAAGAAGAGAAATAGGGTTTACTTAGGTCATACTAAAAATATATTCATAACTTTTCTCAGATGAAATGTCCCCATTTGCGTGACAATTAACTTCAATTTACCCACATAACTACAACAAATGTTGTTATATAAAGCAAATATCAATTTGTCTCCTTTAGACTGCATGGTCCCGTTGGAACTGTATTTGAACTATCTGATCAAGCACCATTCATACAACATAAATAACAAATTTGGTTTAAAGCCCAAAAATTTAGCAGGGATATAACATATACGGAATGGACAAACATTTGGGCCCATTAAACCAATAATTATATTTTAAAAGGGGATAGACAATCGATTTCATATTTATATATTATTTATATATATTTTAAGCATAACAAATCACTGTCACGTAATCATGAAATAATACACTTGGGGTTCATTTTAAAGAGACTACATGGTTGCATGATTTTGAGGTATATCTCTGAGACGCATATCTCACCTAGTCTCATCAAAACAAGATAAACAATTTTTGAATAGTTTATGAACATTAAAAACATGTGAAGTCTCAACTAATATCATGTAGTACAATTTTTGAAAAGATGGTTGACAAATATTATTGTAAAATTAAACAGACAACATTATATTTTCAAGAATCTAAATCTTTAATTCCATAATTGACCTTCTAGATGGAGGAATGGTAAAAACATATGCATATGGATAGCAAATATGAATTAAAATCGAAAAATAATTTGTCATCCATATTCATCAAAGCACAGTATTTTTTATATGCAATCAGAAAATGAACTAATCTTACATGATGAAATGTCATTGTGGGTTTATGGACCAATATACCAATACCCGGCACCATGCAGTTTGAATATCAACATGTTCTTATAATGTAAGTTTGGCGGTCAAACTAGCTATGTACAGTACAAATCTTTAGTCTATAAAAAAGTTATTCTCAGTGGTCAACTTCGTTTTAAACTTTCTCTTTTGGTCAGAGTGTTCAAGGTCTGTCAGTGACCTTGACTCAGAATACTTTATAATGAATATTAGTCAAATTTACCAATTATTTTTGTCTTTTCGGAACATAAAATCCAACAGTACATCACATGAGCAGAGGGGATGATAAATTATTTTCTAAATAAATAAAGAAGATTTATAGGCTAGGAGCCTATGTCAAATGAATTTCGATTTGCATATTGTGACAAGTGGTTTACATAATGAAAATACATACACATATATAATAATAGGAAAGACATAAGAGTAGGTAGTTTCTAGTCCTTTCCAATGGCTCACAACCTTATTTTCTACAAAATGATTCAGTTTTTAATAGTTGATTTGTTTATTCAGCAACAGTTTGAAGAATTATGCTACATGTTAAATTATCTATTTTTTTTGTACTTTTTAGAGAGGAAGAACTTCAATATCTTGAAATCATTATGGAAAGTTTCCAATATCTGTTTCAATTTAATCAAAAGGACTAGGGGTAAAAAGGTCACGGTGATTCTCAAATTCTATTCATTTATGAACAAAATATTGTTTATAAAAATCAAAAGGACTAATTATAACATACAATTTCCACATTGTAGTTATGTCTTATTAATTTTTTTTGGTACATAACTGGATTTAAAAACAGGTCTAAAAGAAAAGGTGTCCCTCATGTTAGCAGTAGGTACAAGTATACAGTTAAAGGGAGATAACCTACAATATTTATGGAAAGGACTACAAATAATGACTTATTGACACATCAAATCACTTGTATTATACTACTGTACATATCGGTCAGAAATATCTATTATTTAAAAAATCTAAACCCTTGATTAGTATCAGGATTTGTTTAACTAGGGATGGATTTCAAGATGGTTCCCTTTTACAAGTTTCAGTATCACGATTTGTTTTAATTGAGGTTAATTTCCATATATGATGGTTGTCTTTTTGTGAATGATACAGGGTTTAACGTTTAACGTCCTATAGTTCTTTTCTAACTGGGGCTCTTTTAGTAGTATAACAAGTAGCAGTGAGTGCATTTGTGTAATAAAATTATAACCCTTCATGGCAATTTTTCCAATCCAGGTTTTAATTGAACAGAATAGGGGTTGATGACATCACTCCCGTTTCCAGAAGTAACAAATTTCTAATAATCGTGGGTTAATTTGGGACAATACAACCCTGATAACAACAGCAGTTTGATGCATCAATAAGTATGCTGAATAATAGTACCACTGTAGTTAAATTGGTCTTGAACATCTTGAAATATATAATATAATATAATAATATTCAACCTATTTTACAATTCAAACAGAAAATATATTTAAAAAATATAAAATCATTCATAAATCTATTTTGTATTTTTTTCTATAATGTCAACATTCGCTCCAAATCATAATAATATATTAATTATATACATCACAGAAAAGTTTTATGGGAAAAAATAGGTTCTCATTTCTATTTGATTCTTTCTGTTTTTGTATCTTTTTGAAGCTTTTCCTTAAAACTTTGTTTTAAAAATAAATCTTTATCGTATTCTTTATCTTCTGGATGTAACAAAACATAATCTGTAAGAACTGGATGTCCTTTACGCCACCATTGAATAAATGATCCCAAAATTAATATTGTCATTGCTATGGCAACCAGAATAACTGCGGTTTCCAGGCTCTTTCGTTCCACATGTAGGATAAGGGATTGTTTGATATCTGAAATGATAGAAATAGAAAATGGGCATTATTAAAATGACAAGATAATTCTATACTTCCTACATTATTAAGCAAGAAATCAAATAAATTGCATCAACTTTGGGGATAAAATCAATCACATACAAGCTGGTGTAAAAACAATTTTAATTTAGATTAGTCTGTCAGGACCATTCAGCTTATGATTTAAAAGCTTACACTTTTAACACCAAGAGACTTATTTACGTTTCTATGGTTACCAGGCTGATTGGAAAATATACCAAGATTTTCTGAATAAAATATAAAAAAGTAGTCAGTTTTTATGAAAAGAACCCCCATAGTTCAGAAAGCTAATAATACATGTAGCTATCGATTCACACAGAAATCAATTAGGGTACCCTAGATTATTTTTGCAAGTTCATTCCTCTTTTACAAAAAATTGCCAGCTTTGGGCACTCCCCAAATAAGAAATGATATATATGAGGTGTTCTAAAGAAAGTTTATGTTTTGTTGTCCATTTGGTTAACTACAATGCAGTAAAGATCATAATCAACTGTAATCTGTTTAAACATCAAAGACAAGAATTGAAACTAAATATACATAAAAAAACATTCATATCATTGAGTACAGATGTTGTTATGCATGTGGCACCGGCAGGGTATGCTAAAATAAAATGTAATAGTTTACAACATGTCTAACAAAATGAAATGTGGTTTAAAGTCCTACTGTTCTGCATCGAACTGGGCAAAATGAAGACGGGCATACGTCATACAGTGTGCTACGAGGGTAATTTTGCCTGGAAAGCGGCACTACGACCTACTCTTACATCGAATTCCAACTGTCAAGGGATCTTGAATGTGCATGCCAATGTGTACACGGGACCTTGTTTTTTTGTCCCATCCGAACGACTAGGCAACTGTCCTTGTCAGGCCCTCCAACATGCCTAACAAGACGTCCAGTTGATTGCATATAATGATATGCCAGCTGTACATATTATATTGATTCATTTCCTTAAAATTTTATTCTTTCAGTAACCAAGTCTTGAAATTAATAACCATGGCTCCATCAATCATCTCGTAGTACCCGAAACAGCATCAACTTCTCGGGACAAGGGTTATAGTAGCCATATTAACAATTGTCTTCACTTCTAATAGTTCTTGCTTTATCAACCTAATTACTATGGCAACTTTAACCCTCTTCTTTTCCAGACATTTATTAGTCTACTTTAAGACATTTCACGCACCATGTGAATAAAGTGGGCTATCTCCAACCATTACTTCCATTGTAGACTTGTGAGCATAGACACTCATATTGGCTCAAGAAAGCAGGGTTTCAACTGAGAAAGAGTTCAGTTACCCTTGTCAGCAAGGCCCTTGTATATATGAAGATTGAGAAATTTCTTAAGTTATTTCCTTTAAAAGTTAAACTAAGCTATAGATGAGTCATAAAAGTAAAACAGCAAGGTTATTCCAAATCCGTTTTGTTTTGTTTGATTATGTTTATTAACATTAACTGTGTTGTGATAAGTGGAGAGCTAGATGCGCTGTCAGTATTAACTTTGATGGATCTGTTCGCAATATAAGAACTTTACCCTGCCTCTTTTGTTAAATTTATAAAGTGTCAAGGTATTGAAAACAAGAGACATCAGTTTGTGGAATCCATGCCCATACCCTCATGATACACAATCCTAATACAGGAAAAGTACTTTTAAAACACAGGATTGTAGACTAGATCAGATTTAGTTTGTAAAAAGAAAATTCAATCTTCAATCAATAAATAGCATCTTCCTCTGGAACCATACTGACTTGTGACCATAGTAACAGCTAATTTACAGTTGTATTAACTGATAAGTGTTGATTAAAGTGAAATACATCATTCATTGAATTCCTAACAAGTGGACAAGTATTTCAATTGATTTATGGTACCAGTCTGTATAAATTATACCCTTGGGTATTAAGATTCAATCTTTAGTATCTATTGCTTTTGTTATCAAACCCATATGAAGGAGAATAGCAACACATTAAATTATTAATGAATCATTTAACAAGACAGGGGCATTAATTGTTACACTTTGTTTTTTCATGGACCTTATAACACATAAGGTCCATGGTTTTTTCAATTTGAACTTATTCAGGAAAATTAAAATGCTCACATTAAATGCTCTCATTAGAAAATAAATGAAACTTTTCAATATGATACTCATTCTTCACACACAGTGAACAAACAACTTTGAGAATAGATCTCTGTCCTGGATGGCCGCCATATTGAACAAACAATTTAATGGTACGATTTTGTTATGTGGTCCTAAATCTGTTTTATATCTTTCATACACACACACTAAATAATCTTTTCCAATTTCATTAAAGATGAAAATGGAAGAATAATAAATATGTGTCAAAATTCCTGAAGTACACTTAATGTTTTCAATTAAAATCGCTGAATTAAAATGTCGGTCAACTATAGCTTCTTTGCTGTTCTTACACAGAGTAAATTTTTGACAGACATCTTTTTGTATGTGTGATACTAGCTGTAAAAAACATATTAGCTATCTGATAGTGTTAGAGCTGTTTAAACAGTCTGTGAAAATTTACAATTGACACAAATCAATAAAAATGAAATCCTCTTCATGAAAAATTAGTTCCACTTCCAATCACCCAATATTATTCTTCAGCGTCCATGTTGCATTAATACACCCACTGTGTTCATTCAATGTATAAAACTCAATTATAGGCCCAACATGAAATGAACTGAAGTTTAAAGGTCTTACTTTTTTCAGACTAATGTAGATGTACATGCAGTGAGAGATGAAAAAGTCTTGTCTGGACAACGCCACTGTGGCCTGCTGGTATTTTTTTCAAATTCCTGTTGTTGTACTTAGTGTTTAACGTCTGCTTCCAAAGAAGGTGATATTGCCAACAAGTTGTCTTATTTTCATTTTAATGATCTTAGCGCATGCGCAAGGGGTTTGCTGTGGGAGGAAACTGGAGAACCCAGAGTAAGCCCACCAGGTAGAGAAGGTGCCCCAATCTCCAAACCACATATGCTCACGCCAAGCAGCACAACCGCAAGCCTGAGGTGATCCGCCAGCTAGAAGTCGAGGTGTGACACTCTAGACCACAAGGCTATCCCAACTCCTCTTTCAAATTCCTACTGTAATGGGTTCTTTCATATGCATACCAACATGTACATACACAGGACCTCAGTTTTTTGTCCTATCCAAATGACAAGAAACTATTTCTTGCCAGTTCTTTTGTCCTTAACCATTGACACAGGGAAACTAATTAAGCGGGAAAATCCTGAGGCTAAACTCAAGCCTACCTGGTAAATGAGCTGACTGATTATTAGTAGGTCTACAGTTTGTGACTCTAAATCAAAGGTGTTGAATATGCCTCTCGCGGGCCAGATTCATCCTCGTGGGTCAGATTCATCCGCAAAGGGTTTAAATATGGCCTGTGGAACAACTTTAAACAAACTGATGTGTTGATAATTCTTAGAATCTTGCGGTGGAAATCATTTATTATTGTTTTCTGGTTTCAGTATACATGTAGAATCTGTAAGAGCTGCCACTCCTATTCAGCGACATCTCCTTGTAAGCGGTCACAATAAATTCCCCCCGTAAAAATTCTATTGTTTTATCTCTTTATTCAACAGTCACTCCTCTAACGTGGCCCAGCGGTCACTCTTTTGCTAATAAATTTAACAAAACATCGCCCATTCAACAGCCATTGTTGAATGTACCTCTGAACTCTGTACTGTATGTCAAAGATATCTAAGTGGCATGTAATAGAAGAGAGAGGGACAGAAATGGGGTTTAACATCCACTCGACACATTTTGGGACTAAAATATGGTTCAATTTTATTTCAAAAATTTGTTCGTGTGCGAGGGTCTTACATGTATATTCTTGTAATCTGGAAACCTGTGTCAAGGACGTTCGTGGCTTTATCTTGATATTTTTGTATATCTCCAACCCACTTGATGTAAAATTTTAGTTCATGTGTACTGTGTACTCTGAACCCTTGCTTTAAATTGCTTTTTTTCACTTTACTGTGGATACCATCTGATTAAAACACAGATACTACAACTATTTTGTTCGTTTTATATAGTTCAAAATTTTGTTTTACTTGTCTTTACTACACTAGGATCTGGATGATATGGGGGATTAGCCAATGAAACAGTCCATAGTGTAGGCCATAGAAATTATATAAGATAGGTTGCCAGGCAACGAAACATACGCCCACAGCAGCTTAATCGTCCGGGCAGTCAACAAGGGTTGTCGCATATTTTTACTTTTTTTGGTAATGAAACATTTGTAATACACTAAAATCTGATTAAGAGTAACAACTCATTATGTAATTATCAGAAAATCATTAGAATTTGTTTGCTTTTTATAAAGTTTTGCCCCACGCTAACAATTAGTATAGGAAACATTTAATATGATGGATTTAGCTTTTCAGTTATCAAAATTCATTGAAAATCAAAATACTTGTTCGTTTCAACACCTTAAACTCTGTGTATCAATCTGAAGTCAATCGCATATTAAGTTTTGCCTCTAGAGCATCCACAAGATTTTTTGAATGGAACAAGGACTACAACTCTTGCCCTAATTATCAGAAATCGCTGAAAATCAATAGGCTTCTTCGTCTCATGACCTTAAAAACTGTGTATAAATTTGAAGTCAATCGGATATTAACTTTGGCCTCTTGAGCATCCACAAGATTTTTTGAAGTGATCAAGGTCCATAACTCTGGCACTAATTATTGGAAATCGCTGAAAATCAAAAGGCTTCTTCGTCTTATGACCTTAAACACTGTGTATGAATTTAAAGTCAATTGGATATTAACTTTGGCCTCCAGAGCGTCAACAAGATTTTTAAAAGTGAACAAGGGCCATAACTCTGGCACTAATTATCAGAAATCGCTGAAAATCAATAGGCTTCTTTGTCACATGACCTTAAACACTGTGTATAAATTTGAGGTAAATCGGATATTAACTTTGGCCTCTGTAGAGCACCCACAAGATTTTTTGAAGTGATCAAGGGCCATAACTCTGGCACTAATTATTGGAAATCGCTGAAAATCAAAAGGGTTCTTCGTCTTATGACGTTAAACACTGTGTATAAATTTAAAGTCAATCGAATATTAACTTTGGCCTCTAAAGCGTCCACAAGATTTTTTGAAGTGATCTAGGGCCATAACTCTGGTAGTTATTATCGGAAATCGCTGAAAAACAATAGGCTTCTTCGTCTCATGACCTTAAACACTGTGTATAAATTTAAAGTCAATCGGATATTACCTTTAGTCTCTAGAGCGTCCACAAGCAACAAGCAATTGTGGACGCCGGCCGGCCGGATGGACGGGGGCGACGACAATATACGACCACATTTCAATGTGGGCGTATAAAAATGAAACGAAATATAGACATGATATTATTACAACTACTGTTTTTTGTAACTTGGATCAGCACAAAACAGAACAAATATGTGTTCCTTACAGGTTTAAAGACCCCATATTTGAAAAGAGTCTACAAATTAGCGGGGTCAGTGTCAGATCCACGGCTGATTATTAGTCAGAATTGATTGTAGTTGTGTATTAATATGCCAAGAAAGTTCCACCTGCCACTTTTTTCCTTTAAATTAAATATTTCTATTATATGGTAGACTTGGCAATGCTTATAAGTCATGTCTCAATTAAATTATACTACAGAAACTTGGTCAACCATGTTGGCTATTTGTCAAGAATAGAATATTAATCTACGATGTCGAAATATCAGAATAAATACAGTGCGCTTAGAAAACTATAACAGTTCAAAAAGTACTCAATATCTACAGTAAAAGTTATGAACATTACTTCAATTTTCACGTTCTAATAAAATGACAATAAGTTTTATTGATTTTAACCTGTGAATTAAAAACTGACAGGAGATATAATATATTCACATTGCACCAGCTTGCAGTGATCTTTTAATATAACTGGGTACATACATCACTGACTTTATAATACATACACAAGGCTAATAAAATAACTCTAATAAAATAACTCGGTCAACAACCTCTTACACCCTGTGTTCGACTAATCTCTGTGTTATTGATAATCAACCACAAAATACTCGTCCTGTACTTGTAACCTAACATATACAGCAAAATAGAATCAAGCATCACGAGTCAAAATTACAAACTACGACCATGCTGGGTTTTATTCAGACAAAACTTTCAATGTACAGTATTCAAAAACTGGAAAGTTATGGCCTCAGTTTCAAGCTGTATAAATAGCAGAATGCTAGTTAGAAAACAACATTATTCAACTGAGTAATAGACAAGCAGCATGATTACCATAATATATCAATGTGTGTATAGAATCCTGAAGAGATGTCTTTATAACAGTTTCTGAGTAAAGTACGAGAAAATTATACAGAACAGTAAAAACTAAGTAAGGCTCGATTCCAATCAATGGAAAAAATTTTTTATACCACAAATTTCTTAATGAAGAAAGTAAATGCCAAACCATTATAACAGATTTAAGTGTACCAGTATACAAATAATCATGAAAACATATTTTATGGAAAATTAATTGCATACCAAAACCCACTAAAATCTGGTTCAATGGCGGCACAACAAAAATCAAATTGAAAATTCATGAATGAGCAAAGGTCACAAATAGCACCATTATAATAGATTGATGTGTAAACTTATTATACAGACTTTATAAACTTTTATAAAGGTATGTTCAATAGACGTGACGCCCACACAAATTCAGTAATAAAAAAAAACCATACACAATTATATAAATAAAAAAGTTAAAATATGTACAGAGAACACTCCCTAACAACAGACAAACAGCCGTCATTGCCTCAACAGTTCAAGTTTGTTTAGCTAATTCAAGGAGTGTTGCTTTAATGTTTATAATCAACACAATTTAATCACTTTGGGACTCAATGTTCTTTTTCCAAATAATTGAACAGTTCAAACAAATTGGAAAAAATTGAAACGGTTAGGTTTATCATATATTTTGTTATGTAACTCAGGCTTGCATACATGTAGATTATATACTGAGACCGGAGGCCATTTTTGCCACAGAACCATTTCAAGAGTACAACTTTAAAGATGCTTTATGTGTAAGATTTAGATAAAGAGCCAGATGTTCTTACTGTAATATTTCAAAATAGATAGTGGAAAATGAATACGTAATAGAATTTTATTCAAATTACTTATTCTGAGCGGAGTTTAAAAAAAAGTGTTGGAAAATGTATCGTTCAATGTTAATTATCGTAGCAAGAGTACTGGACAAACAATCAAGACTATGCGTTTTATCATCAAATTTTTAATCCTTTTAAATATCTGACATCCAATGGCCTACAGAGTAGATTATTTAAATAAATCCCAAAATAATAGTTTATATAACAGTTGATGCCAAAATAAAACCTGCTTTAGCTCTTACATAATGCATCTTTTACAGAGAAAACCAATTTATATTGAAACATGTACAATATGACTCCATGTTGTGTCCAAACCCTTTGTTCCTCTAATTCCATATATAATGACGGAATAATCAAAGCGAAAACTCACCTTTGCTGTTTATTAAACGCATCTCTATTTATTGAATAAACACAAACAACAGTAACCACTTCTCCAATTTTAGTATGTACATATCAGCATCGACCCAGATTAATCTAATTTTAATGACTTAATACACATTGTACATAAAAAACATACACATAATGTATTCCCAATAGCACCACTACTGTTGGACTATACCTACTGTAAAATGTATTATCAGACGAAAGAGATAACATGTACATGTATAATGTCACAACCAAACCATATGTTACAGTTCATAGTCTATAATTGACAACCACCAGCATTCTAAATGTTCAGTTATAATCAATTTCAATTAAAGGGATAGTACATTTTGAAATACAACTTCCAGAATTTGTTTTGGAGATCTTTGTCAGTCAGTAATTTGAGTTACAGTTTGCCATGATTACAGTTTGCCAACTTCAACCTGAATGTTTAAATTCATTTGTAATTCGTATGCTACAGAGTTATGGTAATTTAATATGAAGTTAAATTCTGAATTATACTAAATTAATTTATCCATGGCTAATTATAACAAATACCTTATAGCCATTAAGCAAGTTAATCATGAAAATTTTAAATTAAAATTTAATTGTTCCTTCATATATTAGAATCGCAGATATTTTACTTGAATTTATCTACAAAATTTGACAATATACATAATATGTAGAAAGTGTAATTCAGTCTTCACAGCTGTTGTACTGTATATCAGCCCACAATCACCGGATCAGTATAAAACATCGCAAAATTTATAATTACATGTACTTCTTCACAATTTAGCTAACGCTGCATAAAATTGCATTTTTCTTGATTTTTTAATATAGGACATGTAACATATTATTGGGAACTCCGGCAGAGGTGACCTTTTACCTCAAGGTTAGCTTTTACTCAATAGCTTTGACTTTTAAATCCCAGTTCTATTTCATGCGAGAGAGAAATAGGGTTTAACATTCACTCGACAGAGATAGGTCATTTCGGGACTAACATACATGTATGGTTCAATTTTATTTCAGCACTTCGCTTAAGCTTAGTGGTCTTTACCAGTGGGAGTAAACCGGAGGACCTAGTGAAAACCCAAGAGGTAAGACAGAGGCAACCGGGGAATCAAAACCACACTAGTTGACTCAATGACAGACCTTATGATACAACTCGCATGCACTAACCTTTCAGCCCTCCAACTACTCTTTATTTCCTGCCTTCCCACCAACATGGGAAAAATCCAGCTGAGGATAATTTTAACTTTTTTGTGTTTAGGAGAAGGGAGCATTTATTAGCAGTCTAATAATTGTTATTTTCAGTTGCACACTCTCCTTTTTTTTAAATGTGGAATAACAACATGGCTGCATATTATCTTTAGAATAAGGGATGTCCTACTGATCTGCTCGGAACTGGGATAATGAAGACTCATTTACGCCATGTGCTATGAGGGAAATTTTGCTCGGACAGCGGCACTACGGCCTACTCATATATCGAATTCCAATTGCCAAGGGATCGTTTACGTGCATGCCAAGGGGTACACAGAACCTTGTTTTTTAACCCATCTGAATGACTAGACAACTTTCCTTGACAATGACAGGCACTCCGTCCTGCATCACTGACAAGGGGAATCATGCCAAAAAATCTGGATGAATTTTCTCGGCCAATGCAGGGATCAAACACCCAACCTCCAGGGTAGCGAGCCAGCACCTAACCAACTTAGCCATCGTGACCCTCCAAAACATGGAAAACTATTACTAACATATATGTATGTATATGCGACTTTAGTATGGTACCATATCATATCTGTTCATCATTTATGACGGTCCATAATTTTATCAGTGACTTCGGGAAACATCTCTATATCTTGTCTAATAAACGACAATTAAAGACTAATGGAGCACATTATGGCATTGATTGAATTTTCTGACATATTTTATTGTATTGCGTAGACCTAGTCAATAAACTATTCACAGACATTCTTTTCTTGGAAGAACGATTATATCCATGATCGACATTCTTTGAATTCCATTGACTGTGTTCAATACAGATGATTAGTGTACTTAAGTCATTTTCTCATAAAATCGAGCGGAGTCATTGATTCAGTGACGGTGAACTCTCAAAGACGTGTGAAATTTTCTGGCTCTGATCAAGTGTTCATACACTTAATATTAAATGTAATGGTTAGGTCCCAGGTAAATCTGCGATTGCCAGGCCAGATACGCCTACATTTTTCAAAAGATGGACAGAGAACAAGCTAGACAAGCGGTGCAATCTGGGGCCATAATCTGATAAGCATGAATAGCGAAAGGAATTAAGATAAAAACTGTGACTTCTAGAGGGTTTACAACCTTGGTATTACATACTTTTACACTACATGTATTTGCTTACAATACAAGTGAGAGAAATAGGGTTTAACGTCCACTTGACACAAACTTGGTCATTTCGGGACTAACATATGGTTTTTAATTTATTTCAATAATTCGCTTGCGCGTAGGGGTCTTTAGCAGTGAGAGGAAACCAGAGTATCCAGAAAAGTCCCACGAGGTTGGCCAGGCGACCCGACTTCTTGCCACGTACAACCGGGGATTCGAAACCACGCCAGTTGACTCAATGGCAGGCCGTATGGTACAGCGCGCACACTCTAATCATTCGGCCATCCAACCCCCCTACAAGTTGAAGTAGTTTCAGTCTGATTTTCACGAGATTTGAACTCAACCATCATTAGTGTGTAACGGTGATATCCAAACAGTTTTTTTTAAAGCAGATAATAATCATGACCTCTAGAGGTTCCACAAGCTAAAAAAAAAATTGATTTTTTGAACAATTTTGGGGCCATAATCCAGGGTGTTAATGTCTAATATGCGCAAATTTTGAAAGGAACCAGGATCTTTGGGTTATAAACACACATTTCAAGTTTCATCAAAATCAAATAAAAATTTCCACAAGCTAAAAACGTGATTTTTCGTACTATTCAACTAGGGGCCATAATCCATAATGTTACGGTCCGGTATTTGCCAATTGCAACAGGAACCAAGATTTTTGGGAGATACACCTATGTTTCAAGTGTTGTTAAACTCAGTTAAAAACTGTGACCTGTATAGTGTCCACAAACAAATTGTGAACTGACGGACGGACAGGTCTGACAACAATATACGTCCATATGAAAATGTGGGGGTATAATAAAAATATATAAGATAATATATAAGATAAAATTGATTAGCTAAAACAATGTTGCCGCTGTATCCATTTAAATATTTATATACTGTGCTGACAACCCAGCTTTACATGACTTTGTTGCTATGTCAAGTTTTTCTTTGTTGAGGCTGGCACGTATATTATATGTATAGGTATATTGAAATCAAGTATGCTAGTTATCTATTCTAGATCTTATTCCTGGCTTAACAAGAACTGAATGCTACCAAAACATACATCCACTAGAACTGAGAAATGCTGATAAACGTCCAACACAAACTACATCATTTTGGGACTAACATATGGTTCTTTGGTACTAACATATGGTTCAATTTTATTTCAAGAATTTGCTTTACACAAACGTCATTTTGGAACTAACATATGGTTTAATTTTTTTTTAAGAATTTGCTTTGCACAGAGGGATCTTTAGCACAAATAAGTGGAAGGAAACCAGAGGACCCGGAGGAAATCCGCAAAGCTGGAAGGGGACCCCAGGCCTTCTCACATACAAGTAGTGTATAAAAACCATGTCACTCGATTCAATGACAGACCTTATAATCTACAGAGCACTCGTTAAACCATTTGGCCACCCACAACACTTCATTAAAAGCCAACCGTCTGCACACAATATCTTAGACATTTATCAATAAAATATCATCATTTATTTACAAATCCGGTTCATGATAACTTTGTAATTTGTTTCTAGGTAAGGTAAAAAGACTGAACAAACTGTAATGAATTAAAAGTTTTTTGAATCAGGGGCAATAACTGTAAAAATAATTTGCTCATATCTGTTTTCGAATGTAAAGTTTTAACAATTTTATCAATAATTTCTCACAGAAAAGGAACAAGGTTAACTCTGTCAATAATGTAGTTTTGTTCTTTTGATATAGCTTATTTATTAAAGGGGCATTATGCCATTATGGGAGATCAAATAAAGAGATATTAGGTTTTGAAATTTAGGCCTGGCCTCGATCATCATTACTAAAGTTGGTACGGTAAAAAACATAGCCTCAATTATCCATTATCAAATCAAGTAAATATCATAGGTAGCGATGGCATTGAGAGTTGATTATAGTCAGGATAAGTTAATTAATGTCTAATTAATAATTTAGATAGCATTTCACTGAAAGACTCGCAATAGGCAGATTTAGCTTTTGCATAATATGTTTAATAATCAAACCATGCAAGTTTAAAAAGTTTCTATCAAATTACTTTAGATGGAGGGGGTTCACAGAAGAATTTTTAAAAGTCTGTCAATGACAAATCATAATTGAATTCTATACAATATCTGGAAATAAAGACAATACAGGCTATAATTTCTGTTCACTTATTTCAGATTTTATGTTTTGGTGGCTTCTGGTAGAATACAGGGGCAAATCTGCACAGCTACATAAAAAACATTGAAAATGAACACTTTTGTGAGAAAAGTTTCACGGTTGTGTCCTTTATCCTTTATTATCAGATGTTGGGATGGGATGGAATTTAAAGCAGGAGATAATGATACTGATGTGATATCACAATTAATGCTTGGAAACTTTAAATCAAATAAATTGAATCACAATGTGGTCCTATTAATTCATAATAAAACAGAGTGATGGATTTCTCTCTTTAAAAATCCCACAGTGTGCCTACATCATTTGGAGTCAATGATGGCAATTGGCATCATGCATTATCGACTGTCAAATTTCTTAAACAGGAACCTGGTACCCCCCTACCTTAAAAAAATCCTGGATCCGCCACCCCTGGAATACCAGGATGATGTATTTTATAATTTGATAGAATACATTACTGTGTATAGCTAGTATTAAACTATGGATGCGTTAATGTCAAATATAGTCAACTAGCAGTCTAGATTCTATGAACGTTTGATCCACACAGACATGAACACCTACAGGAGAATAATTAGTCACAGGGGCGTTATCAAATTACTTTCACATGTTCCAATCGATAAAAAGGAGATTAAAATTGTCAAGATAATGCTCGAGTGAGGGCACCAAAAGCATTCTTGATCTAAGAACTCACAATTTCACAAGCTTTCAACGGCAATTTTTGCAATGGTTTTAAATGGCATGTCCGCACCAACTGGGCCATATTGCTACATGACTCACAACAACAAACAACCTACATGTATAAGCAATGTTACGCTTCATTTCCTTTCAATGAACCCACAGCACTCACCTTGTATTTCAGAGATAACTCTGGATATTCTGGACGGTTCGGTGTATTTCATGCTTGGATCTTCGTCAGCTGGACAATCTCCACATTCTGTATTACCTACACTCTGAAATTAAACAGAGAATTTCATAAACATGATGTTAACTCCCATTTCATTTCGTCTATAAACAAATAGTAAATTTTTAATTGCATGTAGCAGGAATTTGATATTTTAGCAATGTTTTTGATTTTGTTATTGTTAGTACTAATAGTAGGTGTTCTCATAGGCCTTGATAATAGCTGGCCTAGGCTTGCTTTTATTGTTTATGGTATGGAACATCATGGTCAACAACATTGGTTTATGGTGAGATTTATTTGATACGGTCAACTTCAAGGTTGGTCGGGCAAAAGATGCTAACAGGGCTAGTGCTAATACCAACCCTAACCCTGGACCTTGCCCTAATGGTTAACCTTAGTCTAAGCTACATGTACAATCCCGCGAACGATCACATGCCCTAACCTTATTTACAAATTTGAAGAAAATTGAGCTGGCCACATAGATTTAGCCCACATTGCACGGTCTACTACTAAAACTAGTAAAACACCTATAATATCACCTCATTGTTGAAAAGTTGGAAAGTTCACCAGCGAGGATACACACATCTTTGATTTCAGTTATATACAACTGTAAAAGATAGATTATTTTACCATACTTTTTGGTACAGGAAATGTAATTTCAAAAAAGTGTCTCATTTCAGAATTGGTTGGGTGTTAGATTCCTGTATTGGTCGATAAGGTTCATCCAAATTTTCTGGTGTGAATCCCCCTTGTCAGTGATGCAGGACAGGGGGCCTGACAAGGATGGGACAAAAATCCAAGGTCCTGTGTACACATTGGCGTGCACATAAAAGATCCCTAGACAGTTGAAAATTGATATAAGAGTAGGCTGCAGTGCCACTGTCCGGACAAAATTTCTCTCTTAGCACACTGTATGGCGTATGCCCATCTTCATTAGCCCAGTTTGGAGCAGATCAGTAGGACATTAAACCCTGTTTCATTTCCAAATTAAAATCAAACAGGTATCAAACAATGTACATGTATAATGCAAGCTGTTTCAGAATCGGTGTGAATATTCTCAAAAAAAACCAACAATATACATGTATATTATATAGCCTTTACAAAATGTACTTCTGCCTCAGGATAATCCAACTAATTGTTTACATTTGTTTCTCAACAATATATGTAGGCCTACTGTAATCTACAAGTATTGGGGATGAAGAGACATGATGGTTGTGTGAGTAAGATCCTAGCTAAGCAACCCGAAAGTCCAAGTTTTCATCCTGATGTTGGCTAAGAAAGCACCTCAGGACTTTTCAGCATAGTTTCCAGAGTGCAAAACAGATGGGACAAAAAGCAAAGGTCATCTATACATGTTGACATGCATGTTAGAGAATCCATCACAGTTTGAATTTGATGAAAACTAGGCGTAGACACTCCTACACAGGCAAACAATTCCATAAAACATACGCCCACATCGGCCAAATTGTCTGAGCAGTCGACAAGGATTGTCGCATATTCATTGTTTTGTAGGTAATGAGAGGCATTTAAAATTTAATAGACAATTTCATACGGATGACATTATAATTTTCGTCGTCTGAGGGTTCACAAAGTTCTAAAAACTAAAACAAGGGCTGTGTGACATTCGTGTTCACAATGTTCAACAAAGTAAAACATGGGCCATATCTCTAAAGTAATTGACAGATATTGCTGAAATTCAATAGGCTTCTTCATTTCACTAATTTAAATGATGCATATGATATTCATTGGGTGATAACTTTTGTAGTTCGAGCATTCACAAGATTCAACAAAGTGAAACAAAGGCCATAACTGTAGATGCCATTAACGGAAATTTGTTGAAATTCAAAAGGCTTGTTCGTTTCACTAATTTAAACGATACATATAAATTTCGTACAGAACGGATAATAACTGTTGTCGTTAGAGCATTCACAAGGTACAACAAAAAGAACAAGGGTCATAATTAACAGAAATTCAATAGGCTTCTCTGTTTCACTAATTTAAATGATGCATATCAATTTCATACAGATCGGATGATAACTGTCATCATTAGAGCGTCACAAGATTAAACAAAGTGAAACAAGGGAAATTGCTGAAATTGCTGAAATTCAATAGGCTTCCTTGTTTTACTAATTTAAATGATGCCTATAAATTTCATACAGATTGGTCAATAACTTTTGAAACAAGGGAAATTGCTGAAATTGCTGAAATTCAATAGGCTTCCTTGTTTTACTAATTTAAATGATGCATATAAATTTCATACAGATTGGTCCACAACTTTTGTTGTTAGAGCATTCACAAGGTACAACAGAGTGAAACAAGGGCCATAACTCCAGAAGAAATTAACAGAAGTTATTGAAATCAAATAGGATTTTTCATCTCACTAATGCAAACAACATATAATCTCAATTTCCAAACAATCAGATGATAAATGTAGTCTGCAGAGCATTCACAAGAAATTGTGGACGGACGGACAGACGGACGGGGCGACACTACATGTATATACGACCACATTTCCATGTGGGCATATAAAAATAAAACCAGCTTTATCATTTCATTTAATCAATAAACTTCTACACTTTTTTTCTGGGCCAAAAAATTTTCTTATTGATCCATCCAAATGAAAACCACTCTTGGATAAGGAAAGACGTGCCTAATGACAAATTATTTAAATGTTTTCCGTGCATTAACTTGAAGTAGAAGATTACCAAAGATGAGATGTTTTTAGGTCTGAAAAGTATTTGTCTTAATCAATAAAAATAAAAAAACATGTGTAACGGCAAAGAAAACTGTATGTCTTCTTTAAAATTGGTCTTGGTTTTGGGTTGCATAAGGAAATTCAGTTTTTCAAGAAGCTGTATTGTAATTAGGACTGTTAAAAACAAGATTCCCCAATGAAATTCTATCTACACCAGATATACTTTTCTCATTCTCAAACACTGAAAAACTTTATTGCAAGCTGTTGTATATATCCAGTAACAAAAAGTAACATTGCAACGACTTATATAGATAAAACATTGCAACAAAAATCAAATAGAAAACGCAGCTCAACTGCCAAGCAAAGCAGAGAATAAGCAATATAAGAATACAAATGAGAGAGAAATGGGGTTAAACGTCCACTCGACACAAACTAGGTCATTTTGGGACTAACATATGGTTTAATTTTATTTCAATATTTCGCTTGCACGTACATGTAGGGGTCTTTAGCAGTGGGAGGAAACCAGAGTACCTGATGAAAACCCAAGAGGTAAGTCAGGTGACCCTACTCCTTGTCATGTACAACTGGGGATTCGAAACCACGCCAGTTGAATCAATGACAAGCTTTATAATACAGCCTGCAGCCGCGCACATGCTAACCTTTCGGCTATCCCCCACATCAAGAGTACAATACTTTCGTTAAAAAATGTCATATTGAATGATAAAGTTGCATTCCTCCCCTTCCCTGGAAAAAAATAAAAATTGCCCTTCTATTATTATCAAGGATGCCTTCTGTAAGAGCTAAATCTTTGTATTTGCACCTCTTTCTTTAGGATTTAAAAGTTACATAAACAATCATTTAGAATAGTAGCGACCGGCGCCTCCGCTAGAGGGCTCAGACAGTGCTGTACACAGCTATGGCCGATTTTCAACCCCATTGCACCGGTTTTTGGGTCATATATTCGGGGAGCTGGTACAGACTTTTGCATCGGAATCCGAGTCGGAAAACTCATGATTATTTTAGACAAGGGTCAAGCGCGCCTGTAAATATGGTTTATGGCGGATGACATGCGGTAAGTTGCTTTTTATTTTATTGTTGAAGTTTTCTTTTATTTTTAAATTGTCCCATACGCGCATATACGCTCAAAGTGTTGCTTACAATCGTGAATATAAACATTAAATTAGTGATAAAAAATATTGCTGGGGACGGAAACCCCCGTGGAAATTGGCAATTCCTGGAAATCTGCACCGTGTCGGGTTTCAAAGGGACGCAACTCCACCAAAATTATGGGTACAGACCACTGTTAATAGCTTGACTGACTTTGACAAGAGAAATGTCATCGAGTGACTAGTGTGCATTATTAGACTTATAAGTGTAATTTTAAATGCAGATGCTATTTTTGAAAGTATAATTGATACAGTCCATTTTAATTGGGAGCATTACAGTTCCATTATGAATGCTAATTCATCAGATTCTGAAGATGATAGCTTTCATCTAACCATTGGTTCAGAAACTGAAGTAAGTATATGCATGCTATACACAGAAGTGTTTTTGAAGCCTGAAGTATTATCCAGTTGGTTTAAAAAAAATCTGATTACACTACCGTGGTTGTACTTCTACTCAAATATATCTATTTGTTTCAGAAAGAGTTTTAGAGTAAACTAAAAGGAGCACAAATTGACAAAGAGTTATTAGTATGGTAGACCTATATTTTGGTATTCAGGAGAGTGCTGGTTTGGAGAAAAATCTGTTTTTATTTACATTATTTACATTGAATTGATCTGTTGACTACAGTTACCTATATAAATCATTGATAAATAATTCTCTTTCATTTCTTATTTATTTAATTTTTTTTTAAAATATATTTTTTTTTGCTAATTTATTTATTTATTTTATTTTATTTTTTATTTATTTATTTATTTGTTTTGTTTTGTTTTTTTTTTTGGGGGGGTGGGGGGGGGGGGGGGGTATTATTATATAATGTTATTTTTAATATTATGACACTGTTAGTTAACTACATAAATGGTTGATAAATAGTTTTATTTTAATAGTTCAAGTTTATTTAAATTATTCTTATTTTATGGGGTGGCAGTATTATAAATTTTGGCAAGGAGGAGAGTATTATAAATTTTATGATATAGAAATATGGTTATGTGGATAAATAATTGTATTTTATGTATTTATTTATATCTTTCTTTTTTTTTTAAATATTTTGTTAACATGTACTTATCTGTTATTTTTAGTATTTGAATACTCAGAAACAAAGTCTTGTTTAAATATGTTGATTCCATTGTATAATTGTTAATGATTTATGATTTATACCCTAAAGTTAAAGTTTACGTAATTTTTTAATCTTTTGTACCGTTATTACAAACATTATAAAATAAACTTCTAGACCTATATGTAAAGTGTTTGCCTGTTTGTGTTGGTGAGTACATAAGCTTAATTTTGGTGAAATAATTATGTCTGTAGGACTTTTGGTTTCTGAGATATGGAGTGGGGTTGAAAATTGAAGCAAAATGGCCAATTTCGCAAACAAGGGGTGTGCCAGTTCGCGTTACTAAACGGACTGTAACTCAGCCAATTCTGTGCCGATTTTGATAAACTTGGTGTTGTTACAATACTGAGATGTACAGCTTTCAGAAAATATCAAGCGTCTAGAGAAAAAAATAATATTTCAAAATAGCTGCCGGTCGCTACTATTAGATACATGTATTTACTTCATGACAAACCTATAATCAACTCTCTAAGGGTCTAGACCATCGGAGAGCTGCGATTTAAGTGCCGTTGCTATGATAATTAACAAACCATCATAACTACACCCAGAATAAAGTGAGAATAGGGACTAACATATGATTTAATTTTATCTCAATAATTCGCTTGCACGTAGGGGTCTATAGCAGTGGGAGGAAACTGGAGGGCCCAGAGAAAACCCACCAGATTGGACAGGCGACACTGGGTATTCAAAACCACGCCAGTTGACTCAATGACAGGCTTTGTGATACAGCGCGCACGTGCTAACCAATCAGCCATCCACCACCCCCACCCCCAGATTAAGGTACCTTGAATGAAATTTTTCATTACTGGTACATGTATCTATATATTTGACTATTGTAGCATGAACAACCTGGTTAAACAGGGCTTATTTAGAGCTTTAAAGGTGAGAGAGAGAGAGAGAGAAATCGGGTTTAACGTCCACTCGACACAAACTAGGTCATTTTGGGACTAACATATGGTTTCAATTTTATTTCAATAATTCGCTTGCGCGTAGGGGTCATTAGCAGTGGGAGGAAACCGGAGTGCCCGGCGGAAACCCACGAGGTTGAGAAGGCGCCCCTATCTCCTTGCCACATACGCTCACACCAGGGATCGAAACCCCAGCCGCAAGCCAGAGGTGACCGGCCAGCTAGAGGTCGAAGCGCGGCACTCTAGACCACTAGGCCATCCACCCCAGCTTTAAAGGTAAACATAAAATGTTGAGATACAATAGAATTCTTCATCTCACCAATGAAAGCAACATATATCTAAATTGTAAAATAAATGTAGTCAGAGAGTTCACAAGATTTTAATTGGGACATTACTATAATAAACACTGGAAAACTACCAGAAAAGACCATGTTATACTGAATACCGTAAAACACCGAAAGAACACTAAATACCGGAAAACACACTAAATAGGCAACCGGGAGTCTGGTTTTCTGGAAAACACAGAGAAATCCTAACCCGCTGCACACAGAGGACCGGGTTACCTATTTAGTGTGTTTTCCAGTGTTCAGTATAACATGGTGTTTTCCTGTTTTTTTCAGGTGTATTCCAGTGTATAGTGTATAGTATTGCCGAGAAATTGTATACAACAAATTGGCAAGGGTGACAGCACTTAGAGAGAGAGGCGACTCGATACAATCTCGGTCATTTCAGTAAGAACATATGGTTCAATTTATTTTATTTTATTTAATAATTCGCTTGCACCTAGGTGTCTTTAGCAGGGGGAGAAAACCAGAGAAAACCCAAGAGGTTGAACAGCTGACCATACTCATTGTCACGTACAACCAGAGAATCGAAATCACAATAGTTTCTTCAGTGACAGACCTTATGATATAGCGCGCCGGTCAGAATCTCTACCAAAAAAAAACTGGGCCACTATCTCAGTATCTCTTTGACTCTCACATGGCTGGCATCCGCTACAGGTACATGTATAGACCAAGTCACTCACAACATTTCTACGCCATAGATTTGTCTCTATTGATATTTGAATGTTTTTATTATTGAATTTTTTTTTGAATGTTTTTAATTTAAGACATTTTGGCAACTGGCAGTGGCAGGTATAACTTAAATCGTTATTTCATGGCCTGATAAACAGACATCAAAAAGGTTATGGAAATAGTAACTAGGCACGCTAGATTGGGATACAAATTCTTTTGTGGTGACACCCTGGTAGGCCTGGAAACAAGTGGTCTAATATATGTAGTTCAATGTACAATGATATGAATGGAGTCAACAGTACAGTTGACAAGCCTAAAGTGATTATATGAAGAGCAAGATTGAAATTGAAAGTTTTTTGAGGACAAGATCTTACACGTTATAATAGGCAGACATACGCTTAGAAAAATTGAATTTCAAAATCCGTGACAAATACATAGTGTAGAGTATATCAATATCATATCCCTGTAGTGTTTGGGATAATAAATATTATGTCACTTCAGAGTTCAGTTTAATAAACTAAAAAATCCAATTTTTTAAGAGTTTGGCTTTAGATCTCGGACAAAATTTCTTACTTACCGAGTCAGATTCACATAAAAATGAGAATGCCAGAGACACTAAAAAGCTCATCGGTTAATTCCCAGTAATTCTACGCTTGAATATCAACGAAAGAGTGAAATGGATTAAAACTTGTCCTATTTCGCTAGAAATCGTCACACCACATGAAAACGACCTTGCCCTTGCACGGAAGCGCTTCCGTCAAATACACAACAATACGAAAGGTCAATATTCCGATCACGTGACAGAAATATCGTCTGCTAATGTTAAAGATGAACTTGAGACCTCTCATATTTTATTATTATTATATCTGAAATGCCTCCATAAAACGTTCCAGGAAGTTTTAACGAAATCCAATAACTCGTTCTCACGATATAGACGGAAAACTAAAATTCTCACCTGAAGCGATAAGCCGAGTGGAACCTCTCGTGACCTTTGACCGATTGACGTCACAAGTGTGAAAGACGTAAACAAGGGAATCCCGGAGACAATGGCGGACGCTGTTGACGGGACCAATATTAATGACAACAAAAGATCGTACAAGAGGTGTATTGCTTATGGCTATGATAATGCAAACTCAATAACGTTTCACTCAATTAAACTCCGTTTGAAAATAAGTTATTTTAAAACGATAGGCTAGTTTTGTGGCGACAAATCGAGACGAATGGATAGGATCTCCGAGGCGACACGTGTTTTGTTCGTCGCATTTTTTTTTTTTTTACATACGAGTACTAGACAGACTACTACCCCTTTCAACCATTTAATTTTGGAAGCAACGGGACAATCGCCAGTCACACGTGTATTATCAAATGTTCTTACTGTGGATTTTATTTGTGATTCGGTCGTAGAAACCCAAGCAAGCCACGACCCGAGATGGTATAGGCATACTACGTAGACAACTTGACAAGGTACAACTACAAAAGTAATACTGAGTCTGACTAAGACAAGAGACTCAGCAACTGAGCAACGAGAGAAAATATTAGGGTGAGTCAATAAATTCTTTTTATATTGATATCTCTCCTATTTCTTTTGTAGAAAAGATATTTATGTAATTATATATATTACCCAGACAGCCACTCAGCTTTGGCCCAAGTATGGCCCACATCTGGCAGCCTCTGGCTAGATGTGGCCCATATCCAGCCAGATGTTGCCAGATGTGGGCCATATCTGGCTAATACTTGGCAACTATTGGCTCACTACTGATGAATTTAAACTTATTTTTGTAACTGATATCTAAGAATATCTTGTCAGTTTGTTTAACAGTTTTAAATTTTTTGTTTTATATTCAAAACATTTGAAAAAATAATATTACGCGAGAAGTTTGCCATATCTGGGCCAGAGATGGCCCACATCCAACTGGCCAAATGCCTCAAAATATCAACACAATAAATTTCAGCTCAGAATATGACATCTAGTTTCCAGTAGAATTTTCACTTGTTCTATATTAGTTTTATTACAAATAAATATTAAAAATAATATTTTTTGAATGTATTGTATATATAATATAAATGAAATCCTCTCACCCCACCCTCCCCCAAAATCCAGTAAATGTAAATCTTTAAAGCAAAAATAATAAAATATTCTTTAAAGAAATCAATGAAATAAAGACAAAGTTTATTAGAACACAGTCTGAGTGTTGGGTATCATGCTACAAAGTAGCTAGATTTTAATTACTATAGCAGATTCTGTACTCAGATTATACAATTTGTTGAAGCTAGCAGGTCAACCATGTTAATCTTTCAACAAAGCATAATGAACAGCCCATTTACTATCTTGAAATCTGTTTCATTGGCTGAATTTAAAATTGTAAAATTCAGTGTACAGCAAATTAATAGAACTTAGTACTAACAAGAAACTGAAGACATTGCAGTGGTATGCAAACTGTGCATTATTTTCACAGAAAGTTAAAGATAAAAAGATAAGTACATTTTATTACTTTCTCTGCAATAATATTAAATTAGAGAAGATTTATGTGATTTCATTATTTAAATAACTTCATTTAACTATTCTTTTGCCTTGGCAAATAAGAATTATTTGACTTAATACTTTGGTACTTGCATTGACAGACCCCTTGGTCATGCTTGATATAAAGAAGGAAAAACATGTTTTTTTTTGTACATTTTTTGCATTTATTGCAGGTGTGATAAATAACTTCACCACGAGGATGTAATGGAAAATAATTTCAAAATGTTGTAAACAAAATGGCTGAATGGGGGAAGAACAAAAACAAGGGGAAGAAGAGGAGGAGATAGCTGCAGAAGGAAGAAGGGGAGAATGATATTGACATGGATAATTTGTATGCCTTATAACAAACATTGAATTCTTGTCAAAACAGTGAAATCTTGTCAAAACGTTGTGTGTATAGTGACTGTCATCCATGGAACTGTGCTGTGTTATATGGATGAATAAATTTTATTATTTAAGATTTTGCTTTTGTTGTTAATGTATATGTTGTTTGTGCTGCATGCAAGATATCCTTAATTTCTACTATCATTTTGGGACTAACATATGGTTCAACCCTATTTCAACATAGGTCCCAGAGATAACTGACAAAGTTGGACAGGCTACCCTACTCCTTGTCACATGCAAGCAGGGTTTCGCAACCATGCCACTTGACTGGTGGACCGACCTTCTAATTTCACGAGCAAGTGTTAAACCACTTAGACCATGGCCATGCCTCTCAGTTTACGAAGAAGAAATAGGACAGGGCATGAATTTCATCTGTGGGCCACATTTGGGCCAGTGATGGCCCAGACAAGGGCCAATTGTGCCATCTCTGGCCCACACGTGGCATGCCATATCTTTGCCAAAGCCTGCCAGATCTGGGCCATGCAAGGCGAGCGTGTGCATTAGCGAATCTGGGCCAGATCTGGCTCTGATTGGGCCACGTCTGGCCCATGTCTGCCAGATCTGGCCCACATGTGGCATGCCATATCCGGCCCAATCATTTTGCCAGAGGCTGCCAGATGTGGGCCATACTTGGGCCAAAGCTGAGTGGCTGTCTGGGTAGGCTCTTTTGGTTTAGTTTGGTATCCAGCCCCGAGATTATAGGTACAAGCAGTGAGTAATAATTGAAGAGACTTACATTATAAAAAATGTTAAAAGAAAAAAAAAATATTGTCTTTTGCAGACCATTTTTAAATGCCAGTGAAGAGGAATAAAACTCCAGTCCCAGCCTCCATCACCAGACACTATTGAAGACAATGTTACGACAGTGCTGATGAACATTTTGATTTTTCAGTATTCGAGGCCTATCCATAGTGATGATGCAAGGTAGATACAATACATAATTATAACCAGGGGTTTCCATCATCCATGTCAATGGTGCACGATGTAGGGCCTGCCTTGATTAGCCCAGGTTAGGTGCAGAAAAGTAGGACGTTAAACCCCATTTCAATATACAATGTCTAGGTACTGTGTACAAATTGGTGTGCATGTTAAAGATCCCTTGACAGTTTGAGTTAAAAAATAAGAATACATGTAGGTCATTGCGCCACTACCCGGGCAAAAGTTTCATAGTAGCTCTTTGCATGACATTTGGCTGTCTTCATTAGTCTGGATGGAGCAGGAAAATTGGGGAGAGAGAGAGAGAGAAATGGGGGTTTAACGTCTACTCGACACAAACTAGGTCATTTTGGGACTAACATATGGTTTCATTTTATTTCAATAATTCGCTTGCGCGTAGGGGTCTTTAGCAGTGGGAGGAAACCGGAGTGTCCGGAGGAAACCCACGAGGTTGAGAAGGCGCCCCTATCTCCATGCCACATACGCTCACACCAGGGCTCGAAACCACAGCCGCAAGCCAGAGGTGACCGGCCAGCTAGAGGTCGAAGTGCGGCACTCTAGACCACTAGGCCATCCCCCCCCCAGGAAAATAGGACGTTAAACCCCATTTGATTTACAGTTTATGTACATTTCGATTTTCATTGCCAGTCATAGATTTATTTCATTCCCAGTGAAGGTCATAAATTATATTGTGGATTTTTGTGAGTCGTGACTGACAATGATTCATTTTGTTCTCTTCTATAGCTAGATTAAACTTATAATATTTTAATGCATAACTGTCATATTCATTTGCAGGAATAGTAGTGAAGAAAGAACATTTGCTGAGCCTCTGTTCAAAGTGCCACATTTGTGCCAGCCCATCATTGACATAAAAAAACATTTAGCTCAATATGGTACTAAGTAGTACTTGCATGTGGTTGATTGATGTAGTTATCATGTAGGAATGCCAACAGAAAAATAATAAAAAAAATTGTCTGAATACATATTGTTTTATTTCCACATAAATCCTACATGGCTTTTTCTTATACAAAGGCCTCTCTGATAAATTTTTACCATTGGTACAATGTCAGCATTTTGTCTTCCCAACCAGCCCCAATAACTCCTGACAAACTGTTATTAAGCCATGTTCCATATTAATGTCTCCTGAAAATATAATTAATATACATATTATTATGTTTAATATCCACTGCACAAATTTAGGAATAACATACACATATGGCAAATGGTAATGCAAACCCATAAGGATAGGCACGTTGAAGTGTGTGATCAAATGTATATCTCCAAGATTTTCGTTGCTAATTTTTTTTTTAGGAACCGAACATGGTTGATAAGTGTGTAAGATGCTAGCTTGCTAGCTTGGACATAGCTAGTTAGATCCTGGTGTTTGCCGAAAAAGTTCACCAGGTTTTTCCGGGGCGGTTTCCTCTTGTCAGTGATGCAGGATGGGACGAAAAACTGAGATTACACATTCACACGCACGTAAAAGATCCTATGGCATTTTGAAATCAATATACAAGAAGGCAGTAGCGCCCTTGTCAAGGCAAAATTTTCCTCATAGCACACTGTATGGTGTAAGTCCGTCTTCATTAGCCCAGTCGGAGCAGAACAGTAGGAAGTTAAACCCCATTCCATTTCTTATTTGTTAGTACAATAATCACAATATTATATCCCTCTGGACATGTTACAACTGATGTTTACCCAAAATAATAGAAATCACATTCTTTCCCAACCCAGCTACCAATTTGCCAAATTTTGACAATAATCATACAGGACTAAGCCTAAAAATAATTGACAATCGTATCCGATCTACAGAAATAAAATGAAATGGGGGTTTAATATCCTACTGTTCTGCTCCAAACTGGGCTAATTGACAACTAGACAGCTATCCTTGTCAAGGCCTTCCGTCCTGCATCACTGACAAGGGGGTACCACACCGGAAAATCTGAAATATAATTGTGTATTTGTGTGTTACACAATTTATTCATTAAACTAGGTATTTTATACATTGTTTAATTGTCTTTTCTAAATCTGCCTGAAATCTTTTCTTATTAATTAAACATTATGTAACATATCCAGACCATAATCAACTCTCGATAGCATCGCTAGCCTGCGATCTTTGGTGGATTATTATCCGATTTACTGATTATTAAATTGATAATCAAGACTATGCTTTTTTCCATATCGATTACAGTTATGATGATCGAGGCTAGGCGGAAATTGCAATTGCTTAATTTTCGGTTGATAATGTATCTTTAATATTAATTATGTTTAGAGGGTCAACAACACAAATCAGGAAATTTTATGAATTTATAACCTAATATGGTACAATCTTAATTAAATAATTTTATTGGAAAAAAAATGTGATTCAATTTTAAAAATGTTATTATAAAAAAAAATGTGACTTTTTTCCCAATCTGGCTAACTCCAAAGATAATAATAAAAAATATTTATTTTGACAATAATGTCAAATAAGAAGAATATAGGCCTAGGCCTAAGTAACAATTGATCTAAAAATATATAATATAATAATTGTGTGTTATGCATACAATTTAACAATTAGGCAGATAATAATAAAAAATATTTACTTTGACAATAATGTCAATAATAAGAATATAGGCCTAGGCCTAAGTAATAACTGATCTGAAGAAATATAATATAATAATTGTGTGTTATGCATACAATTTAACAATTAGGCCTAGATAGGTGTATTTTATAATTTTCTTTTATGAATTTGAAAAGAAATCTTTTGTCTTAGATACCATTTACTAGGCCTAGCTCTACTCACAGAATAGATCGATACTACTACTAGTACTAGCGGCCTACTAAATAATATATACTCGTGTTTGGTTAATGATTGTTTTAAAAAATAGATATCTAAGTCGAAAGAACGTTTGAATTTCAATTTGATACAAACACAATATTACTGATAGATAATTCAGGATGGTTAAAATATAAATTGTAATGTAGATAATAATAAAACTAACCATTCATTGCCGTGGAATCCACACCGAGTAAAAATTATTCTTAGTCTGTGGAATCCAGACGATCGTAGTTCCGTGGTTGTTCAAGCCGTTGATACGGTCGTCTTTGTCTGACTCATACCAGTCTGCAAAAGGCTCAAATTGATGTGGATTAACTCGGCCTTCGTCCTCATTGACACCTCTTTCGGAATCCTCAAACGACGATTATTTATATGACAAATTTAACTCGCCTAGAACTCCTTTTTAATTGATGCCCTATCCGAACGAACACATGTTGTCGCCATTTTGTTTACATTCGTCTCACACTTATGACGTCATAACATATTTCAGGGAATTACCGGAAGTTGATTCGTACGCTGATTGGATTTCACCAGGCAGGTGCAAAGGGGGTTTTCCAATCTAAATATAACGATAACGGAATGGCCGATTTTCGTAATTTTTTTTTTATTTAGGAGTTTTAGCATTATTCCTATTGATTTAAAGAATAATATTCTAGTCTCAAGTTCATCTTTAAGCGATCGCCAGATTTCCCCCTCATGTGTTGCCTTTAGTATTACTATGATACATGATAAACATAAGGCTGTCTGTTATTAACTGTTTTCGTTTGAACCGTTATAATAAACTTTATTAGCATTGGACAATTTGTATTTTAGAACTGTGATCAGCAACATCTTTATCCGGGGGGGGGGGGGGGCAACATTTTCGGCGGGCTTGGAGCGGAGGAGGGGGGTCTGCTACGGGTGTGATTTTCACATTAAAGAGACGGAAAGGAATAGTCAGAGGACATTAATTGTTAATAGAGTTCTCAATACTATCAAGCATGCGGTAGAGGTTTAGGCTTAACATTTTTATCAAAAAGAACCGCAAAACGGGCAAATTACACCCCGGGAGTAAAGAACGGTGGTCTTACTCCATAACCATTACAAGAGTAGCTTCCCGTTAATAAATATTGATACATTATGATATGACATGGACGGCGCACGTATCGTTTGAAATTTGAAATTAACGTCGGAAATGAAATGGAATGGGGTTTAACGTCTTACGCTTCTGCACCTAAGCTGGACTAATGAAGACGGCATAAGCTATAGGCCTAGGCTACAGTGTGCTCCGAGGGAAATTTTGTCCGGGCGGCGAGCGGCGACGCCACGGCCTACTCTTATATCGAATTCCAACTGCCAAGAGATCTTTTACGAGCACGCCAATGTGTACACGGGACCTCGGTTTTTCGTCCCATCCGAACAACTAGGCAGCTGTCCTTTTCAGGCCCTCCGTTCTGCATCACTGACAACGGGAAACCACGCCGGAAAATCGAGATGAACTTTCTCGGCCAAATACAGCGACATAGGCGTATGAGGCGGGGGGGGGGGCCAAATATTTTCATGAAAAAAAAATAGAAATCTGAAAAGAGCTCAGAATTGTGAGATCGGTCATTAGCCGAGGAGTTTTTGAAAATGGGGTGGGGTAGGGGTATGGCCTTGTCGGGGAAGGCTATGGTCTTGTCGGGAATGAATGCTCAGTTTGTCGGGATGCGTCGCGTCGTCTGTCGGGTTTGGAATATTTTCAATAATATGGAAGCGGAAAGAAAGCAGTCCAGTCAATGATGAACACGTTAACCATCTGAATAGAACTAGCACGTACACATGGCCTTTCTCAGTTCTTGAGTACGGTACTGTGTTAGTAATAATCGTTTGACTTGTTCTTCTTTTGGTTTAATATAGTGCACTAGATGTAAATAAACTTGAACTAAAATGGTCATTCATATATTAAAAGTATATAAATTTTACATGTTCAAAAGGTCTTCTATCTTGATTCTAAATCTATCTATCTTAGATATGGATAAAAAAATGTGAACTGTCATATAATGAAAAACGTGGCAAAAGTAAATCGTAATACGGAATATATAGATTGCAAATTTGAACTCTTTTAAAATGGTCATTCATGTATTAAAAGTAGATAAAGTATATCGTCGGTGAGCTATCAAAATTGCGTATATCGTCAAAATTTCGTATATCCTTTTTTTCCATTTTCTAAATCCCCTGCGTCTGGCGCGAATTTCTATCTGGGTCTCGTAACTCTAAACCAATAAGAAATACTCTTTTGGAACACGTGAAAAAAATTCGTATTTTGATTGGTGATTATTTGTTATCGCAAAATTTCGTACCTCTGGTGAAATTGATCGTCACCTCTTGTGGTTTTGCCTAGCTAAATAATTGGACTTGTAGGTGAGTAATTTGTTTTTTTTACAACTTAATTAATGTTTACGATACTTATCAGACATGGAGCTCGCTATAAGAAACTATCAATCGGCCTGTGGAGTCCTAAATTATGATGATATTAAGAGATAGGCTTCCTATGTATGCATCGTGGGTGTTGTTTATTAATAAAATTGGCAAATATATTTTCTACATATTCATTACAACATTGTATTAGCTTTGTTTAAAAATATAATGAATACGGAGTGCTAATAACCGTATTAATTTGAAATTAGTGATATACGAGAATATAACATAGGAATATCTGTGACGTCTAAGCCTATTGATAATCAAGTTAAACTGCCATACGAATATTTGATATGTAATATTTGATAATGCCTTGAACTGTTTATCGTAAGATATTTAAAGATATTCCCAAATTATGTTTCAGAAAATCAACAAAATGGGTGATTTTTCAAGAGGAAAATTGCTGCTTAAAATGGCTCTAAACTCTAAAAGTAACAGGCCTTCAAATCCAAGTGAAGTGGAATCAACATCGGCGTTTCAGAAAATTCCCAAGGAGCCTGTTCTTACGTGGAATAGGAGAAGATCTCGGATATTTTCATCAGGAATTTCAGTTGCGAAAACTGACATCGGCCTATTACCATCAATGGTTGACACTACCAGGAAAACGTCACCAAAACCAACACCCGACTTACCCGCATCAACACCGTACGTGCCTGCATCTACTTCCAAGTTCACGCCATCAGCTATCTACTTACCTGTAACCACGTCCTACTCACCGGTAACTACGTTCTACTCACCTGTAACCACGTTCTATTCACCTGTATCGACGACTAACTTACCGGTAACAACGTACTATTCCCCCACATCAACGACATGGTCCCATTTACCTGAATCAAAATCAACACTTTGTACACCCCCCTCAAATACCTATAACTTACCCGCATCAGAATTCTTCTCACCTGCATCAACAACCGGCTTAACGACGTCCTACTCACACACATCAACCTACTCACACACATCAACGTCTTGGCCCTACTTACCTGCATCAAAATCAATTTCGTTGATAAAATCACCAAATACCTACCCACATGTATCAACGACCAATTTACGCCTAACAACGTGCAAGCCACCAGTAGCAACGTCCTGGAAAAACTTACCAGTAATAACGTCGTCCTACATACCTGCATCACCGTCATGGTCGTTCTTACCTACATCAACGTCCTGCTTACCTTCTTCCACATCCTACTTACCTGAGTGTACATCATCCACTTATTTAACTGAATCACATTTGCCTGCATCAAACGCATATTTACCTGAAGCAACGTCTTACCCACCTGCATCAAACTGTTGTCTTCCTGCGGGACAAACATCAACGTCAGTTACGGATCAAAGCTGTAACAGTATACCCCGGCTCCTTAGATCAACTGATACGGAAGCCTTGTTTTATATACCAAGCTCCGATCAAGAAGAATCAAATTTACCTGGATCTATTCTAGATATTAGTCTACCAATTCCCTGTGACAATCCATTCATACCAACTTCAGCAATTAGAATACAAGGGTAGCCAGTACCACAAACTACCCAGTTAAAACCTAAAGTCAATTTGCAATGCTTCGAGTTGGGCAATTTCACTGACTCCGAGAGTGAGTTCGATGATGATGATGATGATGATAGAGATCCAGAATGGACACCAAGAAAGAAGACTTCTATGTTTGAACTTGACTCTGATGATGGTGTGCAGCCCATTCCGGTTGATGATATTTTGACAACTATTATTATTGATTCACCGAATACAGCCATAAAAGAGCACTCTAAGAGTCGTGCTAAGCGTGGAAGGTCAAATCCATCAAACTGGGATAGAAATAGAAATAAAAAACTTCGTATAGAGGGTAAAAGTTACAGGGGCCTGAAACAAGATGAAGGTGGTAAATATGCTCTTTCAAGTGAAAGGATGGGTCGACAAATGGGCGAGCCGAAGTGTACAAAGTCTTGTCGAATGAGTAAAAAATGTTCTGTTTTCAATGAAGAAGAGCGACAATCGATATTCAATGGCTTTTGGGCTGACATGTCATGGAACCAGAAGAAAGTCTTTGTGGCTGGCTTGGTTGATGAAGTGGTGGCTAGCAACAGAAAGAAACCAGCAGAAGAGAGTCGAAAAAAGAAGTCTTTTAAATACTACCTTAAAAAAGAAAATGAACGTGTTAGCGTTTGCCGAAATATGTTCTTGGCTACTCTTGGTGTTAATGATAAGACTGTTTACGAATGGTTGAAAGGCAATTCGCATGCGGGTATTCCAAAGACAGCTGCAGTAACTAAAAGACGCGTTTCGGTATCAAATACAGAGAAGGTCAACTATGCGCGACACTTCCTTAACGAACTTCCGAAATTACCTTCACATTATTGTAGGTCTTCTTCGAAGAAAAATTATCTGGAGCCAGTCTTTACAAGTGCTTCTGAATTATACAAAGTGTATGTGAAGGATTGTAAACACAATGATAAGCTGTTCCTTCGCAGGAAGGCTTTTATATCCGTATTCAATGAACTTAATTTGGGCATTCATCGGCCTAAAAAAGACAGATGTGACATTTGTTGTGGTTACGAGACAAATAATATCTCCGAAGCAGACTATAACTTACACATTTCACGTAAAAATGAGGCGAGAGCCGAGAAAGCTGCAGACAAACTTCGTTCAGAAATTGAAAATCACGTTAAGGTTGTGACATTAGATCTCCAGTCCTTGTTATTATGTCCTTTGCTTACTGCTAGTTCCATGTACTACAAGACGAAATTGGGATGTCATAATTATACAATTTTTGATCTTGCGAGCAAAGATGTGGTCAATTACTTTTGGCATGAAGGTATTGGGGATCTTAATGCAAATACTTTTGCCTCATGCTTAAATGATTACATAAATTCTCTCGATCATGATGTCAAAGAACTTATTTTGTATAGTGATGGTTGTACATACCAAAATAGAAATGTAATTTTGTCAAATATGTTACTGAAAGCTGCCACTGAGAGAGAAATAACCATCGTGCAAAAGTTTCTTGAAAAGGGTCACACTCAGATGGAATGTGATTCGGTTCACAGCACGATTGAGAGAAGAATTCGCGGTAAACCTATTTATATTCCACAGAATTACGTGGACTTAATACGTACAGCAAGAGTAACCCCACTTTATAAAGTGAAATATCTTTCACACGACTTTTTTAAAACTTTCTCGCTGTTAGGTTATTATTCCACAATTCGTCCCGGTGCACGTAGTGGTGATCCTGTAGTTACGGATATTCGTGTTTTGCAGTATAAGGATGGTAATATTCAATACAAAACAAACTTTAATGACGAGTTTAATGATCTCCCTAGACGTAATAAAAGGTGTCCTCCGTCAAAGGACGATCCTCTAGAGCTTCATTGCTTATACGACGCCCCACTTAAGATCAAGTCAAAAAAGTACACCCATTTACAAGAACTTAAAAAGGTATTACCCTCTGATTACCATCCTTTTTATGACAATTTACTTCACGAGGCGGAGTAAGTTGAATGCGCCAATTATTTTGATTAAATGAAGTACTCGTTTCATTAACTTATATCAATGAATTTACTAAAATAATGGGTTTTTTTCTTGATTTGTTAGGTTTAGCTAATTATAGGCCTACGTTGTTAAGTTTGTTATTATTTAATGTTGTTATATTGTAATTAACTTTAAATATCCACGTCCAGTAGACGTGTTCATGATTTGTTTAGTCCAAATAAATTAATAATTAACATTTTTGTTTGATATCTTTATTTTAACATTAGCTTCAAAATTTCGTATATCTCCTAAAAAGACCACATTTTCCTATTACTACCATGTCAAATTTTCGTATGTGTGCTTACGTAAAATTATATCACGATTTTCCGTTGTGCTTATTATCAGTAAGTGACGTGTAAAATAACGTTTCCCCGTTCCAAATTTCAAGATGATACGACAATATCTCACAAAGTTATTCAGTTTTTTGTTCCTCCTGTAAAATTTGTATGCCTTCGTATACACCCCTATACGCAATTTTGATAGCTCACCGACGATATACAAGTCTTCTATGCATCTGAGATCTGGATAAAAAATGTGAAGTCTCATAAAATGAAAAATGTGGCAAAAGTAAATCGTTCGACTTGTTCTTGTTTTCGTAGTAAAAGCTTATTTTAAAAATGACTTTTTACCAGTTTTTATGCTGCAACTGACATAATTTACTACCCACCCAAAATTACTAGAAAGTATTCGAAATGCCTGGAAATCGCGTCTACGGCCGTTTGGTTTTCAAAATTTTCTGGGGGAGGCCCCCCCCCATACCCCCCGTCGGACGCCGCTCCGCGGATTCTAAAGAAATATATTTGTCGGGAAAATATGCTGCCCCCCCCCCCCAAACAAGTTCGGCCTCGTACGCCTATGTGCAGGGATCGAACTCCCGACCTCCAGGCTATCAAGCCAGCGCCTAAGTTAACGCTAGACAACCAGCGTTGCAAGATTCTCGCATTGATAGTTTGTTTTTGGTCTCCAAAGTATTAGCAAAAAGTGCTGGTCGACTCTTTAAAACCACAATCTCCTACAGCTACTGTATCTCACCATCAAAAATCATATCCAGTCAGTCGGATAACAGGGTTGGGACTAATCTTTAACCACTGATTTTGTTGAAAGTACCAACACAATCAATATGTTTTGTTTTATCGACCCTTTACATTTTTATTCCTGTGAGAAGTTGTGTAGACAGGGACTTCAGTAACTGCTTTGCCCCGGGGCCTACAATCCTGTTAAGAGGTCAACCCCTCATGCCAGAAACAGATAAATAAAAATAATCCAGAACACCCGTGTAACTTTTCAACCATTTTTTTTATTTATTCTACACAAATCAATTAAAAATGTATACAAAATAGCTTTTTTAAATAAAAATAACAAATTTTATGGCACGAGATATACTTTTGGATCAACCCAATTGCTTAGGCTAGGTTCACACAGTCGTGCGACGCGTTACGATAGGACTGTCCCTGTTCAGTTTACGATCTGGTACGTGCTGATACGTTAAGATACTCTTCGATAAATATGATCAACACGATTGCTGCGACTGGGATCACAACGTTTACTCCACGATTAAACACACGATTTCAATCGAAGTGCGAATCGTGGTTTTAATCTTATCATATGAGGTCAGCCGTATCAATCGTGTTGATCGTATCGAAACATATCCGAACGTATCTGCACGTACCACAGACCGTGGCCTCGTAACGTAACACACGACAGTGGGAACCTACATGTGGCATAAGCAGGCTCCCAATCATATCATATCATGAGACGAATATTAATGTTTCAAATAGTCTAATTCTAAAACAATATGAAGATATATGTAGTTTACAATAATATTATTCAATATCTTGCCTTGAAACGCACTTCTTTATCACATTGTACATTTGTAAAAATATTGAGACCAGTTTCCGCTAGAAATATTTACCTTTATTGTTTTAGGTTGTTTTATTAAACCCAATAATGGACGATCATTTACATATAAATTAATGAGCAACTTCTAGCACTTTGGTAACCTTCGCCTTGTTTGATTATACAGTCGAATCAAGGTTATTGTAATTTCATTAAATATTGAGATATGGTCGTTTAAATTTTGTATTTTTACATGTTTTGAGGGGGTTTAACGAACGCTCGTCCGAAATGCAGCCTGGGGTGTCGGTAGTTTAGTTACCTCAGTGTTATTTTGAACCCTTTTTAAATTTATTTTATCGACGAAATGTGCTGGTCACCATCCTCAAATCATACTTCGGCCAGCAGGGAGAACCTTCCTCAAGACTTAGGAAGCATTTAATTTAATGGCATTGAATAATAGCGCATTCGACGGAGAAGGGAACATTCTCGATTGAAGATTTTTTTTTTACTTTTTTCAGTTTAGGTTTTAGTTTTGTAACATGAAGATCTAACTACTACTTTACTAATTCTCTGCTGACTACGAAGTCTTATTTTGGCCACTGTAATTGGCGAAAATCATTCTTGTTCAAGGTAAAGCTTGTATTTGTTGGATAGACGAAAGGTCGGCGTTAGTTGGACATAAACTTGTTAAAGATGTTAGACCTTACTGTAAAAAACAATAAAGAGGAAACAAGAGTATGGTCTACTTTAATTAGACTGTTATACATGTATATTTTGGTCATGAACCTTATACATGAATAAACAATGTTTCTATTCCCTCCACGTTTGTGCTTCTTCTTCCTCCACGCGTACAACGTATTGTCCATCCATTGCATAGTTCATATAAGTCAGATCTGTCGAATCGAACGAGGTAACAGAATTACGCTTCCCTTCTACCTTCGTGTCACGTGAAGACTTATTAGTCCAGCATATACAGGCACACGTTACGAACACTAACAAGGACAAGAAGGCAGACACGGGGATCAACACCATCGTTATGTATTCCATATAAGTCGCACGTGCTTCTATTTTTATAGACATTTCCGTTGTGTATGATAACGTCACGATGTTTGAAACGTCACCAAAATTGTTTTCTTTGTCACTTGTTCTAATGACAACGTATATTGTATTATTTCCCGTGGATGTTACATTTAGAGTTATGGTCTCCAATTCCCCTGGTTCTTTAGGTTGTTCTAGACTGCCTTTTAGGATATGGAGGTCAGTTACTAGTGTGGTTTCATCCAGATTTTGTAAGGCACTTGATACGTTATTCGCCAAGTGGATGTAATATCTGCTAGCTGTAAATAAAACAAAATACAAAAATATGTAATATGTATTGTCGTAAATTCAAATAGTTCATATTGTTCTCAGAATATTAGGAAGGCCTTTTGTGGCATTC
The DNA here is from genome assembly GCA_963678685.1 of Patella ulyssiponensis. Taxonomy (NCBI): domain Eukaryota; kingdom Metazoa; phylum Mollusca; class Gastropoda; family Patellidae; genus Patella; species Patella ulyssiponensis. The sequence continues at coordinate 23,742,505 of OY783232.1, forward strand.
TTACTAAGCCTTCAATTTCACCCCTCTATTTTCATGAAATCTTGCTTTCTCTTATGTGTATCCTTTCCCGGAAATACCCCAGTATTCGATTCATCTTGAGGCAAAATGGCGTTCCCGACACTATAAACACCATTTCAAAATATTTTCGACACGTAACATATCCTACTAAAATTGGCTAACGTTATAGGTTATTTTTTATCTTTTGAGTTGTTACGCTATCAAACTAGAAATGGTAGTTTAATATTGCTAACGCCACCATGGCAGAACTATGCAAACATGGAGACATAGGGCCTACATAATGTGTTTGTGCGTAAGATGATCTTTGAATTCATGAAAATTCCAAGGAAAAAAAACAACGTTTCCCGGTAATAAATTGAACTGGGACGTACCGGTTCCTCTGTCCATATCATCTCCAACAGCCGTCCAAGATAAGCTCGTCTCTCCTGTATCCTGATCAAATGATGTAACCTGGAAATCTGTAATTCGTGACGGTGGTATGATGTCTGGTATAGCCGTGGATACATTGGTGGGAAATCCGATAACCCGGAATTCTCCCGCTGAAGTCACCCTTTCGAAGTTTTCACTTAGTTTCAGTTCCGGTTTAGCTGCTCCATCTGAAAAGAAATAACTAGATAATATATAAAACAGTTTAAGGCGAATCAGATAAAAGGGTTGACCCTCCACACTTCTGATGAATGTAATGAAGAACAGTTACTTTATGACACTGTGGCGTTGCCTTCCAATATGTAACAGGTGCGTACTCTTTCTGGGACAACAGCTACTATTTTGCTATCATATAAACTAATTTTAAAAGGCTTGGGATGTTGTAATGTGGGAAGTTGTCGTAGCTAAACAGATTCGGGTTAACATTGAAATTTGTATTTAGTGCACAATTGTGTTGTGCGCTCAATTATGCAGTTTTCTGGTTATTGTGTTATTATAACTTTACTGGGTATCATCAAATGTAAAACAATGCAAATTGGCGAACCCTACCTGACTCTCCAATAGCTAATGCTCCAGAACGACCACCTTTAGTAACAATTTTTGTGCTGTCATTATATCCTGTCACAGTTATCTTAATGTTATAACGTCCGTCTCCAGCTAGATCACGAGTTAGAATATATGCTGAATAGATACCATCTCCTTTGATTAAATCGGAACCTGAATTTTTAAAACAAAGCAGCCAATATAAGTAAGCTATAATATTAATAATGACCTCGCTAATTAGTGACTTACTAAATTAATTCCTAACGGCGGCTATAAAGACACAGATAGACATAGACTTTTGACCGCCCCTGTCTGTTCCTATTAAGCAATTCTACTCGCAAATGTTGTTGGATTATTATACATTTTGGCAGATGTGTCGAGAAAAAGATTTATTTTGACATACAAAGAAGAATTACGGCGAAAAATAGAAGGTAAGAACTTCAAAAAAGCTTGTTAGTATTTTCATATTGCAGTGTAATAGGAACAGGCAGAAGGTCATAGAACGTTGTTCGTGATATAGATTCACCTAACTATCTACATTTCAAGTACGGCATTACCCTATATGATGACGGTATTAAAAACCGTATCTAAGCACCCAATCTAATAATATGAACATCCTTGATTCGGTTGTAGGCTATAATCATTTAGATAATCGTCCATCATTGAGCTAAAAATGAAAAATGTACAATGTTATTTGAACCGTCTCGACATTTATAACAGACATTTTTCTGTGTGACATGGAATACCAAACTTGTTGCGCAATTTTTTGAGCTAAAATGGATAGACAGTCCTTCTAAAGAGCACTCTCACGTGAACAAATCGGAATACGCTCCTTACGTCGAAGAGATACTAACCCACTCCATTATCTTTCAAATTAACGATTCCCGATGCTGATGATGGCCCCTCAAAAGATGCGTGTACTACCGCTTCTAATACTGGAGCATTTCCACTTCTCACTTCTGTGAACACAGCAAACTTCCCTTTCGGATCGTACTTAACAGAACCCTGAGAAATCCAGGAATTTGTATGGATAATTCCATCTTTATTATCAGCAGACTGTGATATAACACTTGTGGTTACGGCTGTTCCCATTCGCCAACTGTTTATTTCGTATGTCCATTCACCGGGCTAAAATAAATAGAAGTTAATAGGTTCAAGTTCCTGAGTTAATTAACCAGATTGAATATGCAATCTTTCAAACGGATTGTAAACTGGAACATTTATTTTAATTTTTCATTTGAAATCCGGAATGACTAAAGCGTTAGTTATATTTTAAAGACTGTTTCTGCATGGTGTTCATTTTGTTATGACTTCCGAATCAAGTAAGCATAAGCATGCGGTACAAATCATGTACACCGGCTCACTTTTATAAAGCTTTTCTCACAACACAATTTCATTAATGATATTAAACTAAAGCAACGTTTATTACCACAATAGTGCCGTTTAAGGAAATTCGCAGCATACCACCGTCCAAAGTTTGGTCATAACTCGAAGATTTATCTGCTACAGCAATTGTTGTATTATCTGGTCCTTTGATAACAACGTCTATTGGATCTTGGTGCATGAATGTCAAGACTGTATCTTTACCAAGATCAGAATCAATGTGAAACACCCCTTTGTGAGGTGTATTTCGATTTATTATTTGAGTCTCTGAAATAATCTGAAAAGGTAGAAGCATTTCGTAAATGATGCATCGCTGTAGTTTAGCAGTTTGTACGTTACTTCAATATTCTTTAGCAAAATTGACATGGTACCTCAAAATATATTTAAAACTCAAATAAGATAAACAAGCAAGATAAACTAATCAATTTATATCTTACAGTGATCGGTGTTTCAAAACCTTCTGACGTTGTTTTCTGTCGAACCATTGCTGCCAGACTTTCTACCAGCGATGCTTGACGTTCACCGGAGAAGAAGAATGTTCTACCCCCGGTCTCATCAGCCAGTTGTGAGATATCTGTTTCGGCCTTTTGACCGTAGGCCAAAGCGTGAACCATAACCCCCTGTTCTAACAAAGAGGGTTTTATATCCTTTATCCATGGTGCTTGATTCTCCTGGCCATCTGTTATAAGGATTAAGGTGCCGCCGACACCACTTTTCGAAAATCGAAGAGCCTGAAAATAAGGACGTAAGTAAATGATTTACGTCTACAATTTTTTAGAGAAAAGATTTTTAACTGTTATTTTCATGAAAATATAACATTAAACCTAAGTTTGTGTAGTAACTATAGTGTTACAATACTTTAAATAACTTATTTAACTTAAGGATGCACTGTTGAATCTGTCTATTGCTGGTCTTTTGTGACTTCATATCTCTTATGAGTTATTATCTAGACAGTTATTTACATGATAAGTCCATAATCAACCCTCTAGGACATTGGCGTAGATATTGAAGTGACAAGAACAACGCACATTCAAATATTTTAACGTGAAAATCGATAATCAATATTTTTTATCATTGTGTCCTACTTGACATTCGAGACCATCTTGTTATAATTTCGAAGAACCTAAACTTCGCAAAGTATAAAGTAATTTGACTGAGATTTTCCATATATTTATTTTTTTATTATCTATTTTTGAACAATTAGAATAAGAACGACCAGCTCTTTATTTAAGTCGTACACGATGAATCTTAAAATAAGGTATCGATTATATCAAAACAGTTTATATAATAAAAGTATCCATGATAGGGATTAGAACCCTCGACTTTTAGCTAACCGGGTTTTCCGGCGTGGTTCCCGCTTGTCAGTGGTGCAAGCGACAGCGGATAGTTGTTCGGATGGGACGAAAAAATGGGGTCCCATATACACATTGACATGTACGTAAAAGAACTATTAATAGTTGGTATTTGAAATAAAAGTAGGCTGTCCAGGTAAATTTCCCTCGTAGCACACTATATGGCGCATGGCCATCTTCATTAGCCCAGTCGGATAAGAATAGTACGTATAGAACGTTAAACCCCTTTCCATTCCATTCACATTTGTGCCAAGTGATTAAAGGCTAAATCGTTTTCGACGGCATCAATAACATTGGTATTAATTAAACAGAAATACGCATCACATTTTTTTGAAACAGTCAACGCAATTCGTGACGAAAGATGACACAACATTTTATGACAGACGTCTAATTTAGCTCATTAATGTGACAGACGTCTTCTAAGGTCTATAATGTAAGCTTATCTTTCATGGGCATGTAACCAACAAATGTCATACTAATATACACACTGTCATAATAAATCATAGCACCAGTTTTGGTAAAAAAGGAATCTGGTGATATAAAGAACTGTATTGTCAACGCAAAATAACCATTTTCAAACAGTTTTTTTTAAAAAATACATGTACATTGTTATGTTTGTATTCAATTTGTATTCAAACCAAGCTGTGTTTGATTCATAAACATTTAATGTTTACAGTGCTTATAAAAGATCCATTATGTACTTCTTGGATAAAGAGCTGACGGTTGTTGCTACACGATGCTTCAAAAATAAGGACTGAAAATGGAAATACTGACAATTTCAGTCAAATTTAGACAAGGAATAGCTGATTGGCAAGTACCATTGCTAATAAATAATAAACGATTTGTCAAGCCATTTGTTGTGTGACGTCCATTTGAATGTTAACCCATTATGTGGCGCTGATGACCCAATCCATTCAATATTTCAGCCATCCGATGTTCCAGATAGTTGATTATGGACTTATTGTGCGAATATGTGTCCAAATAATAATTAACACAACATTTAATGTGAGAAAAAGACCTGGAATAGGCAGGTTTAACTCTTGCATGAATATTATACATGAAGATTTCTCATAAATATGAAAAAAACGCGTGAAGTGTAGTTTGCATGTTAACATAGATGCCAAGGCCAAGGACTAATATTTGTGCCTCGTGATTGTCAAACAGGTGACGATTTTCAGCCAATATAATTATCATACTAAACTTCAGTTGTTAGCATTCCTAACGGTAAAAGTAACTTGTCGCAGTCTTGTTGCCAGACAATAGATATTAAAACTATAAAATAGTCATATTCAAGGAGCAATTCTTCAGTTTGTCTGTCCATATGCCAAGGCAATATTGGAGTTCACAAAGACTCAACCCATTATTGAAAAGTGGGTTGACGTGATATTTAGATTTTAGTATAAATGTATAAATAGCCCTACACCCAATACATGCCCGTGGGCGGTTTCACGTTATTATATACCTCATATAAACATACAATAATAATGTCAACGGTTTTCAAATGCTGTTGACTGCTGACATGCTTGTAATACACACGGTTCACGCGTGTTGCAAATTTGACACGAAATCTCTCAAATTCACACCTGTCCCCAAGATGAACTGGTGGAAGTACCAAGAAAACGGCATCGGCAATATTTATGTTCTTCCACTGTTTCGTTATCGATGATTTTCAACAAAAAAAAACTCGAACATAAGCTAGTACATTCAAACAGCTGATGTTTTCAAGTGGCAAAATATAATATTTTTTATTTTATTTTTTTTTACAAGAAACAGACATCCATACGATTTAAGGTTAATCCATTAAATTCATGCCTCGCATTGTTGTTCATTCTTTATGATGTTTTTAAGCGTTTTATATAGTCAAATGAATTATGTTAAGTTATGTGTTCTATGAATTTATTTACATGTTATATGTTTTTAAATATAGAAAATATAAACGGATTTTTACAAGATAATCTTTGCAACCCGTAAACATATCTCTCTTACGTTTTGGATTTAATGACAGCTTATATGACAATTAGATGAGGTGGGGATGAAGATCAGATTTGTGTAAAAGTTATCGCCCTTATCGCATCTTATGATTATTGCTATTAGTCTAATCAAACAATTCGAGTGCTATTGTCATGACCGGTCTCGTATTTTGAAACTCTCCACTTTCGCACCCAGTACAAAGCTTTGGTTGCTTAATTTTGCTGGAAGAGTATCGGGTAGCCACCTTTTTCAAAAAACTTTTACAATCCCTTACTAAAAAATAGTACTGGTTCGTTGAATCTTACTTATGTATTTGGGTAAGCCTTAGCTTGGCCAATTAAAGTAAGAACCTACCTCTATAGCTTTATTCAGTCCACCACCTATGCTGGTTTTTCCAGTAGCTGTTGTTGGAAGACGACTTATTAATATTTCCCGGTCTTCTCTAGATTGAATGCTGACCAAATCTGAGAGCGTGGAAGCTTCTGTGTTAAATTCTACAATACCTAGCGAACTGCCTGTTTCTACAGTGTTCATTATAAAATTACTAGCTGCTTGGCGTAATATCTTTAGTGATGAACCCTGAAATTAATTGCGAAGAAATTAAATATACATTATGGAAGATTACATGAAAAGCGGACAGTTTCTACTGTAATAGTTAAACTAGATAATAAAAAGGATTATGCTAAAATTTTCAGTCAAGTTGCTTCACTCTAAACCGAGTCAAGTTGCTTCACTGTAGCCTCAATTGCCATTGTTACCACCGTCACGATAATTAATAAAGTCTAGATTATCCAGTTTCGCGGCTAATCGAGAAGTGATTATGGTCTTTTGATGTTAATAAGTGTCTACTTAGTTTGTATAATATTTCAGGTCTAAAGAAAGGCCTGCGATGGGCAGTTTAAGTATGGCACGCCAATACTCCATATTACATGCGTGATCTTTGAATTAGTTCTAAGGATTGTATGTTGGTTTTAAGTTTGTATTTACATTTTACCGCGAGTAAACTTGATTAAATCTGCATTAAAGACCTTATGGAATTACATGCAAATGGTGCTAAGCGTAAGGGCAATGTAAAAAAATAAATTATGTCGTTTGAACGAGATAATTAAAACCTTTAATCGACATATCAAGTCATTTAAACGAAAATAATTCACATAGTAAGCCGTTAAAACGACATACTTATCTCGTTCAAACAACTTGGGTTCCGTACATTATACTTCCATTTTAAAAATACCCTTCTTATATGTTTATTTTTAGGCATTATTACACAGAATCAAACGTACAGTCATACTACCACTAGTGTCAAGGACCAGTACTCGACGTCTTGGACGGACTTGTACATATCTAAAATAAGGCTGGGTATCATATCCCTCAGGAAGCTGTTTTGTATCTGAAACAGAATAAAATATTTTATGTTTTACACTGTAATGAAAACTAGAAAATAATGAATGAACTTTTATACGAATTTATTTTTGTTGTCCACATTCTTGAAAATCTAATTATGCTTATAAATTACCACATTATGACAAGAAACACGATTGTTTGTCATGACAAAGTCGTGATGACCGAATATGTCATGACCGTTGATTTTGAATGAGAAATAAGATCCCATGTAGACACAAAAATCCGATATTTGTATCGTAAGGGTGGGGTGGGGTCTCTTAGAGAAATTTTGGACTGTTTAGAACAAGCTATAGTTGATTTATAGTATAACTGAGCCATGATAAATGTTTGACACTGGTTGAGCAATATCAAAATCTGTCAATTGCAGTAAAACCGTTTGATGTTTTCTATTTGAGCCTGGTTAGGTGAAATTTTATAGCATTTATTACAATAGAGGTTGGAACAGAGTGGCAGCTGAAACGAAAGACAGGAAAAAATATCAAGCTCATGAATACAACATTCTTGTTGCATAACATCTGAATATGATAAATGTTTATTTATAACTAGTATTACAGCTGTTATGCCATTTAAAACACACAATAAATAAATTCCCCAATATGATTTGTCGTTAAAATAGTTTACGCCCAGGTTAATAACAGAGTAAATCATGTCGACAGGATTCATTAAAGATACAGGGTGGTATGACATGTCATCCCGTAGGATTTGTATGCTAAAATTGATTTTTGGGGTCATGTTTGACATTTTTGAAAATGAAATCAGGACCCCTCTGAATGAGAACATGGCTATCTCCCCCAATAATCTTTGAATATACATGATCTGATGTCCATTTTCGTGTTTTTCATCATGCCGACCCCATCTAGTATACACTTAAAGCGATTGGAAGTAGTTTTCGTTGACTTCCGGTGTGGAATATCAATTACCGGTGTCAAACTCTGACTGATTTCCGCCAACAATCTTTGGATTTTCATGATCTGAAGCTCATTCTGGGTTTTTTCATCATGCCAACCTCATCTATCATTTACTTAAAGCGAATGGAAGTAGTTTCCATTGATTTCCGCTGAGAAAAACCAATTTGGTGTCAAAAACGGATTGATTTCATCCGATAATCTTTTGATTTTCATGATCTGAAGTTCATTCTGCGGTTTGTTCAACATGCGGACCCCATTCTAGGGTTCTAATTTTTCTACTATGGCTATCTCTGCCAACAATGGTTTGATTTTCATAATCTGAAGTTTAGTCTGGGGTTTTGTCACCATGTCGATCCATCTTTGATACACTTAAAGCAAATGGGAGTAGTTTTCAATGAATTCGGATGGGGAATACCAATTTCCGGTGTCTCAGCCTATCACTTTTTGTGGCTTTTGAAGCATGGTAAAATGATTAATTTGGTTACTTTTGGGTGACTGGAATGATCTGTTATGAAATTCATGAACACTTTGACATTTGTAACAAGTAAACAACTTTAATACCAAAACAAAAAGAATCTTAACAAGCCAGAAGTTCCCAGAAACTAAACAAAAAGATCCTATATTAGAAATAAATACATCAGTTACTCACCCCCTCCCCCTCCTGCACACCCCAAATCATATTGGTACGGTACCAATCAGAAAGATGTATAAGGCAGACCACTTTTGTGGCAACTGGATTGCCCCTATCAGCCTGTTTTACAACCATATTTGTACATCCCTGAACAGGGGTTTTAATAGGGAGCGTACCAATATGACCAGGGATGTTCAAGGGGACGAGGATGATGCATCGCTGATGTAGTGGACTGCGTATTTCTTTCCAAGATAGTTATTTCGTTATTTTCCTTTGTGGAGACTTGTGGCTTGTTATGATTTTCTTTTTGTTTTTGATTTGTGTTGATTCTCATGACAGAACATTCCAATGATCCCAAAGTGACTGCATGAGACACAAAAAGTGGTACTGCGTGATATATTTCTCTAAACAGAAGTCGATCCGAGTTTGACACAAGAAATTGGTATTGGCAACCGGAAGTCAATAAAAACTACTTCCATTCGCTTGAGGTGTATCATGTGGGGTCGGCCTGATGAAAGAAAAAAAAACCCACCCAGAATGAACTTCAGATCATGAAAATCCAAAGATAATTGGCTGAAATCAATCCGAGTTTGACACCGGAAATTTGTATTTCCCACAGGAAGCCAATTGAAACAACTTCTAATGGCTTTAAGTGTATCATAGATTCGGTCGACATGATGAAAAAGCACGAGAATGGACTTCAGATCATGAAAATCCAAAGATTATTGGCGGAGATGGCCATGTTCTCGTTCAGAGTCGTCCCAATTTCAAAAATGTCCCTCCCCAAGGGGTCAAGAGGTCGGAAAATTGATGCCTTTTGCAATTGAAAGATAACTAGATTAATTTATATGACGTATACACTTTCACCGGTATATTTTGTTTTCTGCCCGATTCGTCTAAAAGATGTAAATATATAAGGAAATGATGGGGTAAAATTGAAACAGGACCTTTAGAAATATACACTGAATTGATTAGTGCTCACGTAACTGACATTTAAATGATTTTGTGATGAATTTATGATCAATGGTAGACGCACATTTCGATCAAATTGACAATAAAGATATACACCCGCGAAAAAGATAATAGACAATACATTGGACGAAAAGTACGTAACTATAAACTAGGTACGAACACAGGCCAATTGTACATTATCCCAGACAGAATAACAGTCATGACATAAAATGTTAAACCTTAATGTCACATGTCAATCAACTATGTCACTAGATGATTACTGGGTTAACCATGTTTAAGTAATGGACATTAAAGAAAAAATAAACATTAAAAACAATGTATTTATCCAAAATTTGCTTAAAATCTCCCTCAAAACATTTTAATCGTCAGGAACTACCCCAAGGCGACTTGATTGGCGGGGGGGGGATCCATTTACCACAAATATCGAAACCCAAGTAAATACTGGATTAACCTCTACAACTAAATGTCAGCGATACCCTTACATTTTGGTCCTGTGCGAACTCCATGTGTGTTTTTGTCTGGGAATCCGCAGTATTTTCTTAATATTACTGGCATACTAAACTTAGGTTGTCCGTCTGCTGTTAGCTCCGCTTGAGAATAGACACTAAGCTAGTTGACTGATATTTTTGCAGAATGTATGATTGGGTGTTTCTATTGTCAATATACTTTTTCGCGAAATAGCTATACACTATTCGTGGGCATGTATCTTTAAGCCTTGGTTTGTCTTCAACTGACCAGACGTGACCGTTCGTGTGCCAGCTGGATTAACGCCCGTTTCCATCTTCGTTGATAGGCTATCGCATGCCTCTTAATTGACATATTGAAGAACTGGTTTTATTTGTCTTGGGCAAAACTGACTTTAATCCATCACATGGATGTAATAAGACTATAACAGATTTAATTGAGGAAACAACTACGATGAAAAACCCGCACGAGAGTGGAACTATGAAAATGACCCCTTTTGAAATTTTGAAATATAGCATAGTGTAATATTGTACAAAATTCCCCACCCAGGTCGGTATAGTTCATTTGTGCATCAAATGTCATAATATGTTTGATATATTAGATTTCTAGTGAAGAAATAATATAAATGTTGTGGCCACGTGTCTTGACGTTTATTTTAATATAAACTATATACTGTATGACATTTAATAAATCAATCCAATTTCTTGACTACATCACAGATAAAAGTTACAATTTCTCGGTCCCAAGTCTACTTCCAAAACAAAGTGCTTAATAGTTTAAAAATAGAACACTTTTTAAAATAAATTGTGTCACTTTACATTTAAGTGTGATGCTGTGTATAAGAACAAACACTTACAGTGGCGTCAAGCAACTTAATTAAAGTTGATGTTAAAACTTAAATATCATAAGAATATTGCAAAACCTGGTGACAATAACCACATATTGTATATATTTATGAAAAGTTAAATATTCTGGGATTTGTGTACACCACAGGTAACTGCTGGCAGTTCAGTATGCTTATCCATGATGCCTTGCATTCATCCAAGATGGATTTGCAACTTTTAATCGTTGTTCAACTGGCGTGGTTTCGAATCACCGGTTGTACGGGACAAGGAGTAGAGTCGCCTGTCCAACCTCGTGGGTTTTCTCTGAGTCCTCCGGTTTCCTCCAACTGCTAAAGACCCCTACGCGAAGGCGAATTATTGAAATAAAATTAAACCATGTGTTAGTCCCGAAATGACCTAGTTTGTGTTGAGTGGACGTTAAACCCCATTTCCCTCTCTCTCTCTTTAATCGTTGTAATAGTTCTTTTTTATCACACCGAGAAAAGCGTTGATCGAAAATTGGGTATTTTACCCCATTCAAACATCACGATAATGAATTCTGAATGAACCCGTAATCGTTATGGATTTAAACATCTAAAACAAACCCTTCAAATTGCATTAACAGAAAAAAAATCGCTTTATAAAAGTTTTCCTTCCGAAATTCTTAAATTGTCCAAAATACATTTCAGAAATTAAACGATTTGGTTAGGAACTAAGTCTAGGCCAATGAACTGAATCTTTAAAATAGTTTAAAACCCCAGAGATCCCCGTATGTTGCATTCATCTGATATAAATATTGAAGAGTGTTTTATTCTACGACTTGTTAAGATAATCAATTTAGGAGATGTAATTTTTGTAGGTGATTTCTTTAATTTATTACTATTTACTGTCTAATGTTCCCAACTCAAAATCATAAATATTCGTCAAAACCTGGCAGAAAATGCAAGGTCAGAAAGAATTGCAATAAATATACAATGTAACTCTTATTATGAGGAAATCAATTACTAGTTTTATTCCATAAGTGCACCATAATTTTCCCCAAATACTACTCCTGTACCTCTAAGGGCTACGGTCAAAACAAAAAGATAATAAAAATGGTTAATTAAGACCGACATGCGTCATACAGTGTGCCATGTGTTTTAGGGACATTTTACCTGGACAGTAACTGAATTCCAACAGTAAAGGGTTCTTTTACTAACACGCCGAGGTCCTGCGTCACTAAAAAGGGGAAACCACACTGGAAAATCCTGGGAACAAATGGAAACAGATAAATGATAAAAATATTAGTATATGGTATTCTAACCTTTACTGAAATCTGAATGTTTTCTCATTACTTCCCAGGCACTACGATAATTACACAATCTGTTCTGTCGGTTGGGAGCCAGATTGTTGTGACGTAGGTGAAATGGTGACGAATAGGAGTCGTCACAAAATTCTACTACCTGTAAGCAATAATATATTCCAATTGATTCAAATATGGCGTTCAAAACAAATTGTGAATATGTTGTAGTCGTCGGCTGTGATGATGCAACCTAATGTGGCACACCAGCATCATAATATTATTTCACGGGGAGTCCACGGACATTTAGATAAATTGGTTTCAGAATCTTGACGCTTATTATGAGATGCGATCGTTTCACTGACTAAGTGCACCGAGAGTATTCATATTGTAGATTCTATGAAAAGGGCTCCTGCTCACTAAATGTTGCTAATTTTTTTAAGTATTTTTTATCCAAGACATTACTCCTGACTACCGATCGCGTATTCTCTTCAGCACCAGATGTACCATATCTTTATGGTCCACAGTTTACAAGAAGCTCATATCAGTTATGCAGAATAAGAACACTTATCAATATCATCACACGAATTTTACACATGGATAAAGACTGGAGTAAATTAGTTAAAGGGTGGCTCAGAAATTATCAGGAATTCTATCCTGGATGTAGGCAGGTCGGTTATTAGAAGAAATAAACTTCCGGGATGAATAGTTGCAGAAGCTCTCTCTTTATTATCCGAGTTGTTCCTTATTGTGCTTTGCAATTATAAGGTTGTATTCTAAAATCATACTTACGCTTTCTAAATACTGCATAAACATTATGGAAGCTACTGCCTTATTTTGTTTCATTCTTGGAAAGAATTTACAACTGGCTGAAGGTTTACCAGTATAAAGGTCAAATAAACAACCTTCTTTACTATTCTCATTCTTTAACACACCTTCTACTTCTGTAGAACATCTAGAAAAACACCAACACAAAATTTAAGATTGAATTATTGTATATTGACTGATCGGTGTGCTATGCGGTGTGCTATGGGGGATATCGTATTTCCAAATGGCACGGGTTTTTTTACGAACACCACAACGTGTAGAAGAGAGTTTTGGTTTTCGTCTGATTTGTATATGACTAGACACTGCACGTTGTCATGCACAACTGACAAGAGAAACCTACGCCGAAAAATCCCGAAGAACTTTCTCGGCCAACACCGGAGTGAACCCGAAACCCACTGTTCAGGGATGCTGCCCCCTCCGCCCTTTCCAAGCAAAAGCAAAAATGGATGTGCATACATATTTGATGTGAACAACCACTACAGTAATTTCAGACAAACATTTCCTTATAATTGTTAATATTACCTTGTAGGATGCCATTGTCCATTATATCTATAAAATGGTGAATCTTGTGGATCTATAGGATACTCATCAAATAAACCCCATCTTAGATGAGCCCATTCGTGAGCTAGTGTTTTGCCTGTTCAAAAAATATGGAAATTGTGTAAAGTTTATTAGGAAGAAAAAGTACGCTTGAAAATCGTGATTTTTCGTTCTTACATCTGATTCTCGGTGCGCTGGCAAATTAATGAATCAACAGACAAGCGTTTATAGAAATATGGTGAACATCATTCAGATCTGCTTTCGGGCGTATTTTGCCTTTTGGACCAAAATGGAGCCGAGTTTTGAATCCATTTATCTCTTGACCAATGTTCAGAAAATGTTTGGAGATTTAATAGTGACTAGATAGTTACTATACATAGTCAGTCTCGCATTCGAAATTTTGGTGGTAGACAGTGTGTATGGAGAGATTAGTGTTGAGTGTGTCTCTATCGTTAGGCAGTTGGCACTGTAAACGAAGGGGGAAAAACCTGTGTGATTTAGGCTCTTTCAGCTCGAAGAATTTACTAGTAATAGCAATGAAATTCCTCAAAGTGTCAAAAACATAATAGAAAGTTCCAAAATTGAGGCACACTGAAAGGTGACACTTATCCTTAGGCCATGAATGTAAATTATTTGTCATACACAGACGTAAGTAAACATACACGTATACAATGTGTATTGTGTTTTTGACGTCTGACCCATACGAATAAACTACTGAATTATTGCTTTTATTTTTTTTACAAAAAAGAGAGAATAAAATAACACCATGTTTCAAACTAAATATTTCAACGCAGACAATAGTTAAATTCGTTTATATTTTAGACAGTGTTCATCACAATATGACACATGTCACACACGATGAACGAAACCAATGTTGGACGATTTGAGGGAAGTAGGGGAGGCACATTTTGGCTAGGTATTGCAGTAAAATCCGACCGTGATCGTTTCGATCGTTTTAGTTTGGGCAATGAAAAGATTCAGCTGAAGGAGTTTTATATTGAAAGAATTTATCAAAAAAATTCATTGATTGAGCTGACTAACATCAAGACAACGATCAAAATACAGATCATAACAGAAGTGGGGTGTATTCGTAAGTTATAAACGTTCACAAGTGCCGATATTTGGGCCCATAATGCGGAGACACCAGCAAACCATTCTAAAGATACACTTCAATTTTGTAAATTTGATATTTATGACCACAATATTATGAGTTAGTCTACAAATAATAATTGGGTAGAATTTAGGAAAATAGAAGATTAAAACAAGATACCGGGGTTATTTGTCAACCAGAGTCTTTATAACAGGTGCTAGAGTTCTGTGGACCAGGAACCGAACATTCTATCATCACAGCTACCTTGGAATTGTGTCGTCATATCAACAATCACTGCCAAGTTTTTCGAAGAGCACCACCCACAAGACCAACAAACACCAGATGAGCAGCACTTAGGGACCAGCTCCTGGTCCATAATTCAAGCACAATCGATTCTGACTTTTCCTGGTCATTACAGATATCATTCGTTAAGATAATAACAAATTTCGATGGTCGCGGAATCGTTTTTTTTCTTAAATTCTAATATTATATTAATAAATCTACAGAAAATGTTGCTCGTTATAGGACGTATATACATGAAATAAATAAGACCTTCTACCTGGCAAACCCCATCGAAATGTTATTTCATCTTTTATTAAATACTCGGGTGTCAGGTGAATATACAATCCCGGCTGACCACATTCTGCGTACTGCTTTACATACGGTGCGTGACCATAGGCGGGGTTCTCCACATCAATCAAAATCTGAGAGTGCTCCGTCTCAGAATCTTTGGCATTAGAAAAACTGGGGTTATGTGTCCAGGTCTGAGGAATAACTACTGTAATTTCTCGAAAATAAATTCTGTGTTTGGTGGCTGTGAATAGTGCTGCTGATGTTACGGTTAGATATTCCTGAAAGTACAAAGTAATAAAATTATAATATTTTCACCATACGATTATATGCAATAAGATCATGATCAGATGGGGATATTGTTATGATCATTTCTGATGATATCAGGTGGGGATATTAATCTTATGATCAGAAAGTGATATTAATATCAGGACTTAAGACAGATGGTAATATACACAGTATGAGTTATGAGAACTCCAGATGATAACATGATTATCGTTGAGATCCGATGACTTATTTTTATGATCATATGGTGATATTAACTGGGTGATCTCATAAAACATTTCACTACATTATATAGTTATTATCAGCTGTGATATAAAGAAGTGGTGATTTTTACCATGTGATAAATTGGAGATAATGAATCACATTACTATTAATTATAATAATGGTTATTACAAACAAATTATTTCTAAAGAAAGAGCGGATAGATGGGTCGTGCGATTACTAAATCTCTCCATGATTTTTTCCCAGCAGGTACGGCTGAACTTATATAATCTTTGTTTATTACGTTTACTACAGTAGTATTGGATAAGTTTTAGTTTTGAAAATTAACTGTCTTCGCGTCCGGCATCCACCCCAGCTCACCTAGGACAAAATCATATAGTTTCAGTCTCTCCGCATCAAATGACACTCGTCATCCGCACAACCCAGGACGGGGTATGCAACGGAGAAGTCAGTTCTAGTGTTGGATGCAGTGTACAGTTGGAGGTGTTCTGTAAAACGGAGAGAATTTAGCCCCGGGTGGGAGTAGATGTTACCTGTATTACCCGTCTACAAGGTAAAAAGAACTGCCAAAGAACTGATCCCTGAGGATCACGGAATTGTTGATCATTATTATTTGCACTTATTGTGTGACCTACACTGTTTTACACTTGCATGATAACCAACTCTTTATGTAAGATCTGTGTCAAAAGTCTGTTCCTAATCATAATCACTATATTTTCATGTGGACGTATTATGTCGCCCCTGTTTGTCCGTCCACACGTCCGAAACTTGAAATATAGTTATATTCCAAAAATTTCAGCCCCTTTTGATATTTGCGCGTTTCAGACAATAACTTTCTGAATTATGGCCCCTGATTGTACAAAAAATCGTTTTTTGTTTTTAGGTTTGTCTCTATCCATCTCTTGCAAAATGTGGGCGTATCCTGCCTGGTAGTCGCTGGTTTGTTAATTAATTAAATATGACAATTTCAAACCTACATTGAAACCGTAAAGCAGACAAAATTTGAAATTTTACAATATTAAAGTGCAAAGTTAAGAGTTAGTCCCAGTACCCAAAGAATTATGGATGGTATATATGGTTTGGAATTTTTGTTTACGAAGAAAATGCGTTTCATGGACCACGATTGATCTTCTATTCTCAATGTTCACCCTAACCTAAATTCTGGAGAAAATCATCATATACAATTTTTTTAATATCTATACACTTCAGCATAATTTAATGTTTAACATTATTCCCAAATCCTAATTATTGTTTTTGGTTTACTTTTCTAGAAAGAAACGAATCTCAATAATATAGACTTTTCCTAATTGTAAAGGGGCAAATTATTGACTTTAATAATAGAAAATAAAAGTTGAGAATTCAGATTGAGTTATAATAACAAAATATTGACTAAATAGTTAACAAAATGTTGACTAAATAGTTAACAAAGTGCCTCTCTGGGTTATTAAAGAGTACACCTCTTGGGGTTTTACAGGGTACAGGGTTGGGCGTTAATTTTACCTGGAGGTCCGACACATGCAGGGCTGGATTAACCATAAAGCAAACATAAGCACCTGCTTAGGGCATCATAAGAAGGGAGCGATATAGAATTTCTGCTTTGTTAGATGACGAATCAATCTGATTAAAACACAGATCCAATTTCGTTTCGTTTTTTATAGTTCAAAATTTCGTTTTTACTTGTCTTCACTACTCTTGGATCTGGAGGACTTGTTATTTAACTGGTGTTCTACCTGAAATGAGGGGTCAGCCAATCAAATGGTCTGTCGAATCGACCCTTTGACCTTTTCATGCGTGGAACTGTGGGTAGATATTACCAGCCAACGACGTCAATACTAACACCAGCGGATAGAAATCATAACAAAACACAAGTGGATTTTGAAAAGCATGGCGATCGCTAATTGGTTAATCGAATGACTGACGTTATCGGGTCAAATGTCCCGTGCTTGATACCTGACGTCATAGAACGTGAGCGTTCACTATAACTAGTTAGATCTACATGAGTGTAGGCCATCGAAAGTATAAAAAACGAAACGAAATATAGATCTATATTTTAATTAGATTGATGACGAATCAAAATATTTAATTTAAATATTATTTAAGAACTTTTAATTAGTTTTTCATTGTGTTTTGTTTTTTCTTACTGTTATCTTCTTTGTCTCAATATATATAATGATATACATAAAACATAAGTAAAACTCTAACCACGTGCTTGTTTATGATTTACCTACTCTTTGTTAGATGACGAATCAAAATATTTAATTTAAATATTATTTAAGAACTTTTAATTAGTTTTCATTGTGTTTTGTTTTTTCTTACTGTTATCTTCTTTGTCTCAATATATATAATGATAATATACATAAAACATAAGTAAAACTCTAACCACGTGCTTGTTTATGATTTACATACTCTTCGCAGTGTTTCGTTTTATTAGAGCTAATCCCACTTAACACTGCTGTAAAGGAAGCAAATTTCTGTTCCAAATTATGACTTGCCAATAGTCTGATTAACAACCTATAGCTAACTGTGTAAAAATTGAACCAAATATGTTTACATGACGTTACGTCATGACTCACGTTTGTATTATACCAAATAAACCAGTGCACGGCTATCAACACGGATACAATGTAAACAATGCTGTTTGGAGACGAACAATACATTTCCCGTTTTTAATATCCTAATTCACTGTCCAAAATGTTAGGGAAGACCTCAAATTAAACAAGCTCTGATATCAGAAGCCAATCCAGCAATGGCCAGAGACATTGGGTAGTATATGGGGGCACCAAAATCTTATAAATACCGATGAAAGGACTGACAATCGAGGGTACTATGGGCGTTAACAATGTTACTTGATAATGGAGAATATAAGGGCGGAGTTAAGGTTTTTAGTTTTCATCCTCTATTGGAATTCAATTCGTGGGGTTTATCGATTGCCTATTAAACAAACATTTACGGCATCTTAATACCAAAATGATCTAGTTCGTATTGAGTGGATGTCAAATCCTCTCATCAAAGTCTAGTATCTATATGTACTTTTGTATAATATGTATGTTAATTAACATTTACAGTTAAATAAGAACTATATGTATATATTCTTGATAAAAGACGTTTTTTTCCCACAGAAAGACATCTCGATCAACATCAAATATTCATGTATTCAATCAATGGCAAGGGTTAACCAGTTTTAAGTTTGTATTCCTAACCTACTGGTCTCATTACAGGTAATAGACCCTTTTCTCTCTCGTTGGTTTCCTAATATTAATGTATTCCTCTTGGCAGGTCATCAATCTATCACTGGCAAAGGTTAACCAGGGTCATATTTATATTCTTAATCAACTGGTCCCAGTACAGGTTTAAAAAGACGGCTTTTTTCCCCTAAATTATTTTGATTTCCGGACCCAGCTGATTTCACCACTTTTCCCCTCAAAGACTTTGAGAATTGCTTTTGTTAATGTTTAATGTCTGAACACTTTATATAGAATACATCTGATTCATTTTCCTAGCGCTTTAACGTGTCTTTGAGTTTGGGAGCCGCGGTAGTTCAGTGAGTAAGACATTGTCTTGTCGTTTGGGTAGAACGTAGTAAAAGTACCCGTGACGACAGTTGAAATGTCGGGGCAATAGGACACTATTTAGCGTAAGCCCGTCTCCATTATCTTAATCGGTGCAGACAAGTGGGACGTAAAACCCTATTGTATTCATATGTCGTTGAGTCTGTTTGTTTGTTTTTTTTAAGGGGAATTAGCGATGAGTCAGCAGGTGGAAGAGTTAGTAATGACGTCATATGATGAAAATGAGAGTATTGTTTTAGTAATATAAAGACACAAATGTACCACAGAT